>CM072999.1:46157500-48657500 GCA_037038555.1 Rhynchonycteris naso
ACTGAATCTCGGCTTCAGCTTCTCCTCAGCTGAGACTCGGACCATTTATAAACATCAGGTTAGCACGGAAGCTTGCTTGTGCCTCCTCTGTTGCTAGTTCCTCAGAGAGAGCATCAAAACAAAACAAAACAAAAAAAAAGCTGAGTTTTGGTAAAATTCCGGGGGCTAAAGCCTAATTCTGTAGAGATCACCCGCCGTTTATTTGCATGTCACTACTTCGGTGAAGGCCCTGCTGACTGTCAGAGTCCCTAGCTCTTTTTACCACAGAATTTATCCTAATTCATTTATACAGTAACTGGGTGGGCATTTCGGGTATTGTTAAACCAGGTGTAAAATAAAAAGTTCTAACTCAGAGCATACAGGAAAATGGGTCTCTCTGGACGCAGCAGAAATAAATTGAATGCCCTAAAGGGAATGGAAAAGAAAATCTATTTCCAGAACATTTGCATTCTATTAATGAGCACTTTAGGCCATGTATCCAATAACTTCCCATTTATTACAGCCCTAGTTGTGTTCCCAGAATTCACTGAGGTGACATCCCTTATGCTTTCCTCTCCCTCCTCATGAAAAAAGACTCTCCTAGGAAAGTAAAGTGGCTTTAACCACCTCAGTGTTAAGAGGCATGTGTTTCTCCTTACCTAGGACCGAGTGTCAGTGGCATCCACAGGGCTCAGGAGCACAAAGCCTATGGCACCGGGTAGGGAAGGCTTTCTTCTGACTTGCTACCCTCTGGAGGGAATAACATTAGCACTATGTCAGCCTTTCATCTGCCACCTTTCCCAGTGCTTGACTCTTGTCTCTCCACTGGTTGACAAGCTCTATTGTCATTTACCAGGGAAGTCCTAGTTTCCACGTGGCTCTGACCTCATCGGGGAGCCCAGGAATAGAGCTCAGCCAGCACTGGCAGGGCACACTGCTCTCTCTGTAGGCTCTACATATGCTGAGCGCTGGTGCACTTTGGAAATTTTTTAATAATGAGAAAAATAGGTATACTCACATTCTTCTAGTTAACAGAAAAACAAGAATTTCCTGATGTAATTTCTGCTGTCTTTTTGTCTGCCAGCCCCGAAATGACCTCCCTCTGCCTTCCACCAGCCTCAATATGTTTGTTCTTTATTTAATGCACTTTCTGAATAAATTCAACATTCTTCAAATCTTTTTGTCTGTCTCTTCTTTTTGTCTCCTCCAATAATTGTCTGGAGAGCAGAGGATGTTTCTAATTCAAGATATATTGCATGATGAAGATGATTTAGGGCATTCTCATGCTCTTGAGTGGATCTCAGGACAGTGATTGTAAGTTAAGAAAACACAGTGCATCCTATTCTACCGGTATGGCTACCAAGACCAGTGGGGAAAAAAAAAAAGAAAGAAAATGGCAGCAAAAGTGGTGGCTTTCTACAACCCAATCAAAAAATGGGCAAAAGAAATGAATAGAAATTTCTCCAAAGAGGACATACAGATGGCCAATAGGCATATGAAAAAATGCTCAACATCACTAATCATTAGAGAAATGCAAATTAAAACCACAATGAGATATCACCTCACACCAGTCAGAATGGCACTCATCAGCAAAACAACACAGAATAAGTGCTGGCGAGGATGTGGAGAAAAGGGAACCCTTCTGCATTGCTGGTGGGAATGCAGACTGGTGCAGCCACTGTGAAAAACAGTTTGGAGATTCCTCAGAAAATTAAAAATCGAACTGCCTTTTGACCCAGCTATCCCACTTTTAGGAATATACCCTAAGAACACCATAGCACTGTTCGAAAAGAAGAAATGCGCCCCCATGTTCGTGGCAGCATTGTTCACAATAGCGAAGATCTGGAACCAGCCCAAGTGTCCGTCAGAAGACGAGTGGATTAAAAAGCTATGGTACATATATACTATGGAATACTACTCAGCCATAAGGAACGATGACATCGGATCATTTATAACAAAATGGATGTACCTTGATAACATTATACGGAGTGAAATAAGTAAATCAGAAAAAAAGAAAAACTGAGAACAGCATGATTCCATACATAGGTGGGACATAAAAGTGAGAATATGAGACATGGACAAGAGAGTGGTGGTTATGGGATGGGGGGAGGGAGGGAAGAGTGGGATAGGGAGGAGGGGAGGGACACAGGGAAAACCAGATCGAAGGTGACAGAGGACAATTTGACTTTTGGTGATGGGTATGCAACACAATTGAATGATAAGATAACCTGGAGATGTTTTCATTGTACATATGTACCCTGATTTATTGGTGTCACCCCATTAGAATTAATAATAATGAAATATATATATATATAAAAAAAAAGTGGTGGCTTTCTGATGTGATGGTAATTCATTCATCATCCCAGCAGTTGGCACATAGGAATGGGGTGATGAACTCGGTACAGTGACAGAAGAATAATATTCTATAAAATATTCTATAAAATAAGCTACTAGGAGGTAGTTTTTCTAAAAATCAATATTGTCATTTTTGTGTTCCCCAAATATCACACCATCCTTTCATTCCCTCTGCCTGTAATTCTATAAATTTTGGGTTTTATTTCTTTGATTTTGGACTTCTTGACCATTGATTTAAAAAATAAAATTTCCAGGGAATATATGCATTAAGCTTAATCAGTCATTTCCACTTTAGTGTAAAAAAGCATTTTGAATTTTCCTAAAGTTTTATATTCACAATCTTACCCAACTCCAGGTTCTAAGGATTCTTTTTGCCTCTTGCTATAGAGGTAATGGGTAACAAGAATTAAAAGATACCCAGAAAAGTTAAAATGATTCATGTGAGAAAGATGTTAGAAGAAATTCAAGAAGAGCTGGAAGAGTTTTGAATGAGGAAAGAAGAATCAAAGAAAGATGAAGATGTTTATGGAATGTTTAGAAGAGAGATTTGTGGGTAGGTGTGGAAATTGCTATAAAGAGAACTGAAGATGGATTAGATTAATTTTCCATAAAGTTCTCACTAGCACAGACCCCTCCTATGTCCCTGGGCCCTAAGTACTGCATTGGTTTATATGCTCATTCTTCTTCATACAGAGCACCCTCCCCCCAAAATATATAAATTTCAGACCTAATGAAGCTGAGTCTTAAGTGGACTTAAAGAGAAGTAAATGAGTGCCATTAAGAAAAGTTTTCCAAACCCTGAAAGGCAAAAATGACTTTGTTGTGCCCTGTCTGGAGAGAGCAACCTCTGAGCTTCAGGATGAGGCTCTAACCAATCGAGCTATCTGGCCAGAGCTCTAAGTACCTTTTATTTATTAGATTACTTTATAATTCTACAAGGGTATTCTTTAAACTTTTCAGAAAACTGATAAGATGTAAATGTTTTGCCCATTGCAATGGACTGAATTGGATTCTCTTCCCAAATCCATATGTTGAAGCCCAACCTCCTAATATGATGATGTTTGGACATAAACCATTTGGGAGGTTATCGTATTTAGCAGAGGTCATGAGCATGAAGCCCTCGTAATGAGATTAGTGCCCTTGTAAGAAGAGACACCAGAGAGTTCTTTCTCTCTGTCTCTGTCTCTCTGTCATGAGAGGACACAGTAAAAAGGTGACCACCTATAAATGAGGAAAAGAGATCTAGCCAGAAACTGACCATGTCGGCACCCTGATCTTGACCTTAGAGCTTTCAGAACTCTGAGAGAATAAATATCTCTTATTTAAGCTACCCAGTCTATGGTATTTTATGGCATCTAAAACTAATTAAGACATGTACAGAAAAGAATTTTATTGGGTTGAGTAGCAAATTATTTCTCAGAGTAGAAAAGAGAACCACAAAGATAATGAGATTCTTTTTCCTGTAGAAAATAAATTAATTTTGTATCTAACTAATAATCTTTCTCCTGCATTCCTTTTTGCCTTCACTGATTATGTATAATATTCTCTTATTATCTTTTGACCTGGCTTCCACATCATTTTAATGAGTTAAAATAAAGCTTTGACATACACTCACTATGTATTTTTATAAGGCCTGCATTTTTCATTTTGAAAATAACACTTTCAACAATGAAGAGAATTTTGAGGAAGTATATCACATGTTTGTACCTCTGAGACTTCAAAAATATTTAAATTACTTAAAATATTTTTTACTTATTGATTTGAGAGAGAAAGAGAACGATTTGTTCTTCCGCTTATTTATACACTCATTGGTTGAGTCTTATATATGCCTTGACTAGAGATCAAACCCACAACCTTGGCATGCCGAGATCTCTAACCAATTGAACTATCCCACCAGGGTAAATTACTTTTTTGGAAAAATAATCCTAAAATTCATATGGGATCACAAAATACCTTGAATAGTCAAAGCAATCTCAAGAAAGAAGAACAAAGCTGGACGTATCACACTTCCTGATTTTAAACTATATTGTAAAGCTACAGCAATCAAACAATAAGGTACTAGCATGAAAAGAGATACATAAACCAATAAAACAGAATAAAGAACCCAGAAATAAGCTCATGCACATGTGATCATAATATTTAACAAGAGCCAAGAACACTCAATGGAGAAAATACAGTCTCTTCAATAAATGTACTGGGAAATTGGATATTCACATATAAAAGAATAAAACTAGATATCTGTCTTATACCACTCAAAAAAATTAACTTGAAATGAATTAAAGACCTAAATGTAAGACCTGAAACCATAAAACTCCTAGAATAAAACATTTAAAAAAAGCTCCTTGATATGCATCTTGGTAATAATTTTTTGGCTACAATACCTAAAACACACAAGCAGCAAAATAAAAAATAAATGTGTGACTACATCATATTATAAAGCTTCTGTACAGCAAAAGAAACAACAAAATGAGAGGCTGATTGATGGAATGGGAAAAAATATTTGCAAGTCATTATCTGATTATGGGTTAAAAACCAAAATACGCTGGGTGAGGCAAAGTAGGTTTACAATTGTGAGTACATGAAACAAGTTTATTCTTGTATTATTATTTATTAATTATGTATTATATTCCATACAAACAACTGTCAACCTACTTTTTCCGCACCCTCTATAAAGAACTCATAATGCAATAGCAATGATAATAATAATAACAATAATCCAATTAAAAGTGGGGAAAGGACCTGACTAGACATTTTCTCAAGGAAGATATTAAAGTGGCCAATTGACACGGGAAAAGGTGCTCAACATCACCAATAATCAGGAAAATGCAAATCAAAACCACAATAAGATATCACCTCACACTCGTTAGAAGAGCTGCATCAAAAAGGCAAGAGATAATGCTGGCAAGGATCACTGTCTTGAAGATATGTGCACCCCCATGTTCACTGTAGCATCATTCATAATAACTAAGACATAGAAACAAGTGTCAAGTGTCCTTCAACAGATAAAAGGATAAAGACAATGTGATATAATATAATAAATATTCATAAATTTATATATAAATATAATACTATTCAGCCATAAAAAAGAAAATACCCTGCCATTTGCAAAAACAGGGACAGACCTTGAGGGCATTATGTTAAGTGAAATAAGTCAGACAGAGAAAGACAAATATTGTATGATCTCACTTATATTAGAAATCTTAATAAAAACAAGACACCAAACTCATAGTAAAAGAGATAAGATTTGTGATTGCCAAGGCAGAGGGCGAGGGTCCGGGGAAATGGGAAAGGTGGTCAAAAGGTACAAATCTCCAGTTGTAAAATAAATAAATTCTGGGATGTAATGTACAGAATCATGATTATAGTTAACAATAGGGTATTATATATTTGAAAGTTGCTATGATAGTAAGTAGATCCTAAAAGTTCTTATCACAAAGGAAAACTTTTCTTGGTAATTGTATGAGGCGATGAATGTTAACTAAACCCTGGCAGATTGGACCATGGTAGAAGTAACTAAAGTGATGAGAAGAGGTTTACTTCTGGATACAGATTAAAAATCAGTCAACAAGTTTGCTGATAGATTAGATGTAGGGTCTTAGAGTAAAACAAAGATGTATGGATGGCTCTATAATTTTTGGCTTGAGTAACTGGAAGGGTAGATAAAGCTGCACATATTGAGCTGGAAGAGCTTTAAGAGGAACCACATGAAGGTAAGAAGTTTCATTTTGAACATGTTAAATATGAGATGCCTATCACCTATCAAGTGGAGATGTTCAATAGGGAGTTGGCATGTGAGAGTGGAGTTCAGATGAGTGGTCTTTGTTAGAAATATAAAACTGAGACCCATCAAGGCAAAGACAATATCTAAAAGATGAACTTGTTACAGAAATGAGTAGAGATAGAGAAGAGAAAAGTCCAAAGACTGAGCAAGGAAGTACCTCACTATTTAGAAGTTGATAAAAAAGAACCAGCAAGGGACTTTAAAGAGGAATAGCCAATGACAGAGGAGAGAAATCAAGAAAGTGTGGTATTCTGGAAGTCAAAAGAAGATAGTGCTTCAAGAAGAAGGGAGTGATCAGTTCTGAAATGCTACCTATCGATCAAATAAAATAAATGCTAAGAACTGACAATGGATTTAGCAGTGGGTGTCTCTGGTGGTCCCAATGAAAGCAGAGTTGTTAGGGTGGTGGAAGTGAAATCCTGATAGGAGTGAGTTTAGCTGAACACAGGTGGAGAGATTGGAGACAGTGAGACAAATAGTGCTTTCCAGGGACTTTATTATAAGAGGGAGCAGAGGACCTGGGTCAGTGGCTGGAAGGTGATGTGGTGTCAAGATAGGGTTTTTCATTGTAAGATGATAAGACATAGAAACTATGCAAGCATGAGTCTGTAGTATGTGGTCCATTGGGTATAACTAGAATATAGGCTGCCACATGAGTATGATGGAGTGAGGTGAGCACGTGAGGGAGTGATAATAATGAGCTATGGAATCTGAGCTAGATTAAAAAGAAACGAGAATTTGAAGGGATAGAGAAAAGGTTGTGGAATCAACAGCTTGTAGGTATCCCAAAGGGCTGTTGGAATTAAGAATATTGAAGTAGGGAAATAAGGTGGAAGGTCAGCAGAGGATGACTAACTGGAGAAGGGGTCATTGTTGATAGTGATGACAAGGGACAGCTGAGGCAGAGAAGGACATACCCACAGGAGTGGACAGCTGAGGCAAGACGGACAATACCACTGGAAGACAAAGAGGTGGGATAGGTGGGGTGCAGCTATCGAGCTGTATGTACGGACCTTGCTGCTCTACTGAGGGGTTTACACTGGTGTCTGTTGATTGGTCAGTGCCTTTGCTCTACCCGTTGTTACATATTGTGAATATTATTCCTAAATCCAAGGACTTTAAAGGTTCACCATTATGGGGGACCTTGATATCTCCAAGAGTTGTGACAGGAGTATTTGGGGAGAGTGGCAGTGCGCCAAGAGCATTCAGGGAGTGAGGGTGTGTAATGACTGCACATCAAACCCTTAGGTAGAAGGAGGAGGACATGCCTTGTGCTGCCCGAGCCCTGAGTCCCTAGGGATGGCCCTGAAGAGGGTGAGCACGGGGCTGTAGAGTGAGGAAACCCCCAGGAGGAGGATTTTGGAGGAGAAAAGAGCCCCAAATGGCAGATGGTCAGAAACAAATTTCACCAGCTTCACAATGTAGCCTTGGCCTGGCCCAAGCAATTGTTTTCGTCTATAAACTAGGCTACACCTTGTGACAGTTAGAACGCCTAATTCATACCCAAGTATAATTCATTCCAGAATCATCAGTGAGACCACGAGTCAGACAGAAATCACAACCCAGACTACATAGCCCAGCAAAAAGGACCTGTCTTCTTCTGCTATTGTTATCATCTTGATGAACTTCCTCCCGTTCTCATCCCCGCCTCACTTATCGGTCCGAGCCAGGATAAGCAATAGCTACAAGTAAGTATACAAGGTCTTTCTGATTCCACTTTCCATAGGATAACAGTTGAGCCCTGGAACCACTTTCTGGCAGGCACACCCTGCTGGGTAGGAGACCCAGAGCTCCAGGAAGGGGGACGGTCTCCCAGGCCAGAGAGCTAATCACAGACAGGGCTCGCCACCGCCTCACCACCTGCAGACAGCTTCCCGAGGCCTGCGGTTGCTCTGCCTGTCACGAAGAGCCTCACCAGAGACTGTGGCTTTCACCACAAGGTGACTCAGCTCCCTGGGGTATGGTGATAAGACTGAGACCAAATAACTCATGCTGAGAAATATAGTCATTTTTACAAAAGGCTCTCCTCCTGATAATCCATGGCCACCACCCTAAAGACAAATGGTACCTGTCCTTCTCCCCTGCCTTTTGTACCCAGGCATCTGTCCTGTATTATTTTCCCATCTTCTGCACCTTCTTCTGCTCCTCCCACACTCCTCCACTCTCCAAACCCTTTACCCTCTCCATCATGCCCTCTGAAGCCACCATTCCACAGAAAATAAACGCTTCAGCATTTTCTCCACCTCCTCCCCAATTAATGAAAGCTTACCTTCTCCCAATGGTGCATGCTCTCTTGTTCCCTCTCCAGTGGAGGCTGCCACTGTCCCCAGATAGCAGCCAGGTGTCAGGGTCTGGAGCCTGGTGCAGTTTTTTCACCAGGTGTAAACTTCATCAAAGTTTAGGCCACTTGACATTACCATTTTCTATCTTCTACAAACACTGAAGATCTAGACCTGTGGTCTGGACTATTAGTTTTCTCAACACACCCAACTCTTGGATATTTAAACATATATGTAGAGGCCCTGGCTGGTTGTCTCAGTGGTAGAGCCTCGGCCCGGGGTGGAAGTCCCGGGTTTGATTCCTGGCCAGGGCACACAGGAGAAGTGCCCATCTGCTTCTCCACCCTTCCCCCTGTCCTTTCTTCTTCTTTTTTTTTTTTTTTTACAGAGAGTCAGAGAGAGGGATATATATGGACAGACAGACAGGAACAGAGAGAGATGAGAAGCATCAATCATCAGTTTTTCGTTTTGACACCTTAGTTGTTCATTGATTGCTTTCTCATATGTGCCTTGACAGCGGGCCTTCAGCAGACCAAGTAACCTCTTGCTCGAGGCAGCGACCTTGGACTCAAGCTGGTGAGCTTTTGCTCAAACCAGATGAGCCCGTGCTCAAGCTGGCGACCTCAGGGTCTCAAACCTGGGCCCTTCTGCATCCCAGTTCGACGCTCTATCCACTGCGCCACTGCCTGGTCAGGCTCCCTGTCCTTTCTATCTCTCTCTTCCCTACCCACAGCCAAGGCTCCATTGGAGTAAAGTTGGCCAGGGTGCTGAGGATGGCTCCATGGCCTTCACCTCAGGCGCTAGAATGGCTTTGGTTACAATGGAGCAATGCCCCAGATGGGCAGAGCATCGCCCCCTAGAGGGCATGCTGGGTGGACCCCGGTTGGACGCATGCGGGAGTGTCTCTCTGCCTCCCCACTTCTCACTTCAGACAAATACAAAATAAACAAACAAACAAACAAATAAATAAACAAACATATCTGTAGATGACCATAGCTGTTTAGTTTTTTCACTACAGGTTTTTCCAGGCTCTACACTGAGGTAGCCATCATCTGGGAATGCTGGATGTCAGGGGATACTTCCAGCACCTCATAGCACCTGCTCTGCAAGCGATTAGCAGTAACAAAATTCCCTTCTCTTCTAACTCAGTGATTGTCAAACTTTGACACGCATCAGAATGACCTGGAGGACTTGTTACACTACTGATTGCTGAATCCCAACCCCAGAATTTTTTATTCAATAGGTCTGGGATGGGGTTCAAGGATTTCACAAGTTCCCAGGTGCTACTAATGCTGTTGGCTTAAGGATCACACTTTGAGGACCGTTGTCCTCGTGTACATGCCCAGGGGTTCCCAAATTATCTTCATGTTAGAATTACCTGGGGACCTCCAAAGAGTACGATGTCTGTGCCTCTGTCCCATGGCCTGGATTGCTACTTAATTTACCTCAAATGTGGCTTGAGCTTTGCAGTTGTTAGAGATCCTCAGGTGATTCTATGTATAGATAAGTTTGGAGAGCCTCGCTATTAACGTTTTCTTGCGTTGCTTTCTCTCCTATTCATCCTGGAAGATATAATCATCCAAACTACACCTCCCACCTGGACATACCCTTGAATCCTTGCCTTAGCCTCTTCTCCCAGGAAACCTCAAAGCTGTGTCCATTCATTTTCTCATTGCTCTTAAATACTAGCCATCAAGTGCTGCTGAAGAAAACCTGTAGCCTTATCATTCTATGACTCATCCTAGTTGTGCTAATTCATTGATCTTCTCATTTATCTTTGGTGCTCTCTGGTCTCTGTCCCCCTCACTGATAATCCCAAAATGTCACCGTTCTAATCTCCCTGCTTGAGTTTTTCAGATGACCTCATCTACATCGTCAACTAAAACGGATTCCATTAGGCATGATCCCTTTCAGTTTTACACTCCACCCAAAATAACAAATTTATCTGTATCCATGCCTTTTCTTCCTTTGTCTCATTTCTTCTCGGAGGATAATGTATCCCTTGCTATTCCAGGTCAAGATCAATGCCTTCATCCTCCCACACAAATTGCCACACTTGGCTGGCACTTAGCATGAGGGATAATGTGCTCTTTTCAGACACCTTCCACCATCCTCTCTCCGCGGGCTCTGCCTCCGCTCTCAGCCCCTGTGGCTGGGCCCCACCCCCTCCTGTTGCTCTCTCATACGCAGCCGCCGCTCCCGCTCCGGTTGCCTGCTCTTGCTGCCACTGATGGCTGATACCGGAGAACTAACTTCTTCCAGAGGCCAACGTTAAAGGCTTTTAAATTTGGTATTCAGAATTCTTATTTTTTTCCTTTCTTTTTTCAGCTCCTGCCTTGCCACGTGAAACGGGACTCGCACTGTCAGTACTGCACTTTCCTTTATTCCTAAAACCTGACTTCTCTGCTCAGTGTGCTAGGCCCTAATGAGAAGGCCGCCTCAGAAGCATCAAGTGTTATATTAATGGTACTGTGTGCTGCCAATATGTATTTACTGCTCAACGAAAGGCAGTCGCGTAGTTCCCCTCAGCGCAGTGAAGAAATAAATCCAAGCCCAGCAACGCTTTGGGAAACAAGTCGTTTGGGGATTTGAGGGTCACCTATTCACATGGTGACAGCTCCAGCAGAGGTGGGAGGTGGGGAGGAGGATGAAGAAAAATGATTAAAAAAAAACTCCCAGAGGAAGCACAGTGCAGGAAGGAAGTCAATAAGGCAGAAAGAAGAGTGTCGGTGTAGTTGTGTTTGTTCAACTAAGACAGTTAAATACAGCTGGGTTTAGGAAATGTGTTTGCATTTGTTTTGGGAGCCAGGTGTCAGACTGGGTTTCCAGTGCCAGGTGATATGGAGTGCGTTTCTTTCATGGTGGCTTTGCAAAACCTTAACACTAATTCATAACAGAGTACTACTGTTGTGTCTATTCAAAATTCAAAGTAGGTCAGGAGAAATAACAGAAAGTTTTGGTACTAATTTTCTTCATAACATATATTTCATATATTAAATATTATATTTATATAAAATAATGTTATGCATATATATTGTTAAATATATATCTATATAAAGTTTCTTATATTGACAATATAAAAACAGTTGATATCAAAAGCGTGGTACTTAAAAGAAAAAAATTAGCTGAATTGGACCTTATCAAAATTAAACTTTGTGTTTCAAAGGACACCATTTAGAAAATGAAAAGATAAGTCACTGACCGAGAAAATATTTCTGAATTATGTCTTTGTAAAGGACCTGTATTTACAATGCTGAGATAATGGAAAATCATATTGACACTGGCCCCAGTTCCTGATACAAGGCTCCTGAGACCCTCGTAACTTCCTGGACGAGAGGAGCATCTTTTGTTCTAATGAGATGATGCTGGGTGGGGGCTGGTTACCCCAAAACAAAGCCATGATTAGAAGCTTGGAATTTGCAGCCCCACCTCCCATTCTCTTCAGAAAGGCTGAAAATGCAGTCAGTGATCAGTGATCTGTCATTCCCATATGATGAAACCTCCATAAATCCCCAAGGTCCAAGCCTCAGAGAACTGCCAGGCTGCTGGTCACATCTACACCGGGAGGCTGCCACCCCCCAAATTCATGGGGGCAGGAGCACCTGTGCTTGGGACCCACCCAGACCTCACTCTGTGTGTCCCTTCATCTGGCTGTTTATCTATTTCCTTTATCATATGTTTAATAAACTGCTGATCATAAATGAGTGTTTCCCTAAGCTCTATGAGCCAGTCTAGTAAATTAACCTGAGGAAGGGGTTGTGGGAACCTCTGATTTGTAGCCAAATCTGACAGAAGTTGTAGGTAACCTGGGCACCTACTGCTTGCAATTGACCTCTGAAATAGGTAAGGAATGGTTTTGTGGGACTGAGCCTTTAACCTGTTGAATCTGATGTTATTTCTAGGTAGACAGTGTCTCTGTGCAGATAGTGTCTCCAGGTAGATAGTCTAAGAATTGAGTTAATCTATAGGATACCCAGCTGGTGTCAGAGACTTGCTTATTGTTGTAGGGAATAACTCATACATACTTGGTGACCAGAAGTAATGTGTTTTGTGTGAGTAGTAACAAAAGTACTCAGGATATAGACTGAACTGAGGTTTTTCTCTATACCAGGAGAGAAAGACTGATTTTTTTTAATTTTAGTAATATATAAAAACCTTTTATAATTTAATAATAAGAAGATAACTCAATATTTCTAAATGGGCAAAAGATTTGAATAGACATTTCACCAAAGAAGATATAAGCATGGAAATAAGAACATGAAAAGATGCTCAACGTAATTAGTCATTAGATTAATGCAAATTAAAACCATACTGAGATACCACCCTGTACCCACTAGATTGATTATAATAAAAAGACAGACAATATCACATGTTAGTAGGGAGTAGAGAAATTAGAACCTTTGTGCATAGCTGGTGGGAACGTAAAATGATACAGCTACTTTGGAAAACAGTTTGTCAGTTTTTTAAAAAGTTAAACATAAACGTACCATATGATCCAGAAATTCCTCTGCTAGGAATCTTTACAAGAGAAATGAAAACATATGTCCAAATAAAAATACAGATGTGAATGTTCATAAGAGCATTATCCATAACAACGCAAACGGGAAACTTTGCAAATACCCATCAACTGGGGAACAGATAAACAAACATCGTAAAACTATACAATAGAATAATATTCAACAAATTAAAATGAAAGAACTGCTGATTCATACTGCAACAAGGATGAACCCCCAAATCACTATCCTAAGTCAAGGAGGTCAGGTGTAAAAACTGTACATGGTATGTCTGGTTGTATTTATATGAAGTGTGTAGAAAAGGCAAATTTTGAGAAACGGAAACAGGTTGGTGGTTGCCTTGGCTGGGGGTGGGGAGGGGAGAGCTGTGACTAACTATAAATGGGCCTGAGGAGACTGTGGTGATGGAAACGCTGTAAAACTGGTTATTTTAACTATAACTTGATCAAACTATTAAAAAAAAACTTAACAGTTCAGAGTTCTCGAGATTACTAGTGAACCAAATGTCTACTTTGAATTGCTAGAGATAAAACATGAGTCAAGGCTTTCAAATTTGGTGTAAAAAATCACCCCGCCTCCCTCCCACCCCACGCCCAGTCATTCCTGACACACTGAGAGAACAGGCTCAGGGCACTCCGGCACTCCACAGAGTTCACGAAGAGAGTCAACCCTGAGTTTGACCAGACTCATACAAGGAACTGGCATTAATTAGCACCTAGACAAAAATGTCTGCTGTCCTCTCCCCTCACTTCCCCTCGCCCAGGAGAAAAAACCCAGAGTCCTGGAAGATCCACAAACTGGATCATTATTTTGAATAATGAGGTAGCTAACTCAGTTTTTCAGACCAGTTATTTTTGCCAATCATCATACATTAACTCTGGTTAAAGCTTGCCTTGTTCAAGCAGCATGGAATAAATTCACCTGCAGTATTTTCCCACCTGGGGTCGTACTGAAAGGTGTGGGTGAGACGCCAGGACCACCCTCAGCATGTTCTGAGCAGCTTCCATGCAACAAGGATGGCGCAGCCCCTGTGCTCAAGGAATTTGTAAGCTGACTGGGAAAGAAAGCCGATAATTATTTAGTCAACAGCACACGATAAAAAGCATTGTAAGATCAAGTTGAAAAACCTTAAAATGTAAGACAAGGGAATGCCACTACAATATGGTTTGAGTTCCTTCCGGGGTGAATATTCTATCATTTTTTAAAAGAAAAATCTGGGTAGTTTGTAAATAGGCTGTGGCTAGGTGACTTAAGGATTTGTTATGTTTCTGTGGCAACCATTTATTGAGTGATGTTTCTCTGGTTGGTTTCTTAAATTGTGTCAATTACAGAATTGTTTCATTTCTAAGTCAAGAGCTCATCAGTAAAGCTGTGCTAAACTTGTGTGTGTGAATGTGTGCAGCTGCAAAATTTTCTCTATTTTTTCCTGATGCACTTAGTTCGGCAAAAACGATAATGTTATTATTATAAGAAGTGAAGTCTTTCTATTATGATGACTGAAAAGGGCACAGGGCAAATTTTCTAGTACTGCACACAGGAACATGAGCTGACCTTGGCCTACCAAGCCAAATGGAGGTCCTTGGCAGCTATATTTGAGCTTCCAAGTAAAATCCAGATCTCTTAAGTGAAAGTTGATTGCCGCCATATGTACTGACACTCTTGATCCACACCCATAGTGGAGGGAGAGGTCTCGTTAGTGATTCTTTTCCTATTGGAAAAAGCACCCTGACTTATGAATAAACATATGAATTGCACATGTTAATGGTGGCAGCCTAGATTTTTGCAAATTTACTTTCAGTTTCTTAGGAACTTGTGGAGTATGAGTCATTTTTTAACATAGGGTCAGGATTGAGCTTTGGGTACGAAGTGATGCAAACGAAAATAATATCTTCCCCATCTGCTCTCAATTATTTCCATCTCATCGTATTTATTGACCTCCCTAGAAACAGAAGTAGCACATCACACCTAGGCATCGCTAAATTAACCCTTTTTATGCATGAATGCTCCTGGTGCTGAGAGAGCCCATAAGCGCATTTCTACTTTTTCTTTCCCACCTGTGCCAGCCTGAAGATGCTTCCAGAAATGGGACTTTTCCTGCGTCTAGGCCTAACTCATATTTGTCCACACATTGCCCCTGCCTCCTGGAATGTCACACCCCTCCCTCATGTTCCAAATTACATTATGTTGTTTTCTTTAATCAGAAGCATTATCCTTACTCCCTTTTAGTAATCTTGTCTTGAAATATAATACAATGCAGAAAATTATAATGTTATTAAAAATGATGCTTACCCAACTGTATAACTCTGGGGAGAAATAAATCAAGTCAGACCTGTGTTTCACATGACATGCCAAAATAAATACAAATGGGCAAAAGTACTAAACATAACACTCCACCAACATAAAAATATTAGTAGGAAAAAAGCGAAAGATTTGTCTGATGTATGGACAGAAAGCCCTCCTTTCTTTCTTTCTTTCTTTTAGTGAGAGAGACACAGAGAGGGACAGACAGACAGGAAAAGATAAAGATGAGAAGCATCAATTCTTCCTGTGGCACTTTAGTTGTTCATTGATTACTTTCTAAATTGTGCCTTGCTGGGGGTGGGGGCTCCAGCCGTGCTAGTGATTGCTTGCTCAAGTCAATGACCTTGGGCCTCAAGCCAGTGACCTTGGGCTCAAGCCAGCAACCATGGGGTCATGTCTATAATCCCACACTCAAGCCAGCAATCCCTTGCTCAAGCTGGCGAGCCCTTACTCAAGCCTGATGAGCCAGTGTTCAAGACTGTGACCTCAGGATTTCAAATCTGGGTCCTCTGCATCCTAGGCCGATGCTCTATCCACTGCATCACTGCCTGAGCAGAAAAGCCCTTTCTAAGGTTACAAATCAATTCAAGATATCCTAAAGGAAAAT
Organism: Rhynchonycteris naso; assembly: GCA_037038555.1. NCBI lineage: Eukaryota > Metazoa > Chordata > Mammalia > Chiroptera > Emballonuridae > Rhynchonycteris > Rhynchonycteris naso. The sequence goes on from CM072999.1 coordinate 46,173,317, forward strand.
ATTGAATTGACAACATAAACAGCAAAATTTTTATTTATTTTATTTTATTCATTTTTTAAGAGAGGAGACACAGAGTGAGAGAGAGAGAGAGAGAGAAAGGGGGGAGGAGCTGGAAGCATCAACTCCCATATGTGCCTTGACCAAACCAGTGCAGGGTTTTGAACTGGCGACCTCAGTGTTCCCAGGTCGATGGCTTTATCCACTGCGCCACCACAGGTCAGGCAACAGCAAAATTTTTATATAAGTAAAATTATTAATAGAATTAAAGAGTAAATAACAAGCTAAGAACAATGTGGAAATATCAATAAAAGTATTTAAATCAATAAGAAAAATAGCAATATTTCTATAAAAATTAATATCCAAAGGCATAAACAAGCATTTATAAAAGGAGCCAATTTATAATTATTGAAGACTTCAACTTCATTAGCAATGAAAGTAATAAAAAGATCTGAGTTTTTTTGTTTGTTTTTTTTTTACAGGGACAGAGAGTCAGAGAGAGGGATAGATAGGGACAGACAAACAGGAACAGAGAGAGGTGAGAAGCATCAATCATTAGTTTTTCGTTACCGTTGTGACACCATAGTTGTTCATTGATTGCTTTCTCACATGTGCCTTGACCGCAGGCCTTCAGCAGACCAAGCAACCCCTTGCTGGAGCCAGCGACCTTGGGTCCAAGCTGGCGAGCTTTAGCTCAAGCCAGATGAGCTCGCGCTCAAGCTGGCGAGCTCAGGGTCTTGAACCTGGGTCTTTTGCATCCCAGTCCAATGCTCTATCCACTGCGCCACCACCTGGTCAGGCTGTTTGTTTGTTTGTTTGTTTTAAGATTTAACAATCTGACAGATAGACAGTAACATCACAGGATTGGAGAATAGTACAGGGAGAAATGCCTTCTTATGTTTGGTGGTGAAAAACTGGTAAAAATTTTCTGGAAGGAATTTTGATAATATATATTAAATGCCTGTATAATATTCATCTTTTGACAGATTAATTCAACTACTAGAACTTTATATTATGAAACACACACAAATGTATGTATAAGAATGCTATGTTATTTACAATAATTTCTAACAATTTTTCAAGTAGTCTTTATGACCAACATTAGTGAAGTAGTTAAGTAAATTATGGAGCAACCATGTAATGGACTATTATGCAGTCATTAAAAATGTTTTCCAAATATTTTAAATGACATCAGGAGCTGATTTTGATTTTATAATAACTAAAAAAGTCTGCAACAGTATAAAATGTAGTTCAGTCATGGAAAATTTATTTTTAGAGGGTATGCTAAAATATGTAAAATATTAATGGGGTTATTACAAATTGTCATTTATTCTTTATACTTTCTGTGCTTATACAATTATCTATCATCAGTTGGCACTTGTTTGTAATAAGGAAAAAAGACATTTTTTTCATGATACCATGAATATTTAACAATATGAAAAAATTATGATTTTCAACATTCTGTGATATGACTATCTCAAATTTAAAAGCTTTTGTACAGAAAAAGAAACAATCAACCAAGTGAAAAGGCAACCTACAGAATGAGAGAAAATATTTTCAAACCATATATCTCATAAGCTGTTAATATCTAAAATACATAAGAAATTTGTACAACTGAATCACCCCCCCCATAACCTGATTTAAAAATGGGCAGAGGACCTGACGAGACATTTTTGCAAAGAGGACACAAATGGCCAACAGGTACATGAAAACATCACTCATCATCAGGGAAATGCAAATCAAAATCACAATGAGATATCACCCACACCTGTCAGAATGATTATTCTCAAAAAGACAAGACATAAATGCTGGTGAGGAGGTAGAGACAAAAGAACCCTTGTACACTGCTGATGAAAACGTAAATTGAAACAGCCATTATAGAAAACAATGTGGAGGTTCCTCAAAAAGTTGAAAATAGTACTATCATATGATCTAGCAATTCCACTTTTGAGTACAGAGCCAAAGAAAATGAAATCACTATCTTAAAGAGACACCTGCATTCCCATGTTCTTTACAGTATTCTTTAACCAACATGTGGAAACAATCTAAGTGTCTGTGGGCAGTTCAATGGATCAAAGCAACGTGTGTGTGTTTGTGTGTGTGTGTGTGTGTATAATTAAATATTATTCAGTCATAAAAGAAGAAAATTCTTCCACTTGCAACAACATGGATGGACCTTGAGTATATTATGCTAAGTGAAATAAATCAAACAGAGAAAGACACAGACTGTGTGATCTCATTTATATATAGAATCTAATAAAGCCCAACTAATGGGCTTTATTAGAAACAGACAGTAAAATGGTTGGGGGTCCAGGAAATGTGAGATGTTAGTTAAAGTGTACAAATTTCCAATTAGAAGCTGAATAAGTTCTGGGGATGTAATGTACAGCATGGTGACTATAGTTAACAATACTGTACTGTATACTTGAAAGTTACTAAGAGAGTAGATCTTAAATGTCTTCATCACACACACAAGGTAATTGTGAGATGATGGAGATGTTAACTAACCTATTGTGGCAATCATTTTGGTAATACATACATATATCAAATCATGTTGTACACCTTAAACTTAAACAATGTTATATGTCAATTAAACTTTCAATAAAGCTAGAAAAACATTAAACAGTATGAAAAAATTAGTGGAAAAATAGGATTCAAAATTACAAGTACAATATGATTATGCTTAGGTAAAAATAAATCTTATTCATGGAAGTAAACATAAGAAAATATACCCAGGCCCTGGCCGGTTGGCTCAGTGGTAGAGTGTTGGCCCAGCATGTAAAAGTCCCAGGTTTGATTCCCGTTCAGCGCACACAGGAGAAATGCCCATCTGCTTCTCCATCCCTCCTCCTCTCCTTTCTCTCTATCCCTCTCTTCCTCTCCCGCAGACAAGGCTCCATTAGAGCAAAGTTAGCCCGGGCGCTGAGGATGGCTCCATGGCCTCTGCCTCAAGCTCTAGAATGGCTCCAGTTGTAGTGGAGCTATGCCCCAGATGGGCAGAACATCGCCCCCTAGTGGGCATGCTGGGTGGATCCTGGTCGGGTGCATGCAGGAGTCTGTCTGTCTGCCTCCCTGCTTCTCACTTCAGAAAAACAAAAAAAGAAAGAAAATATACCCAAATGTAACTATAGTTCAGTTTGAGTGGTGGGCCTACTATAGGTGGCTTTTTTCTCTTCTATGTGCATCAAAATGTATTAATGAACTTTTATAGTATAAAATGTCATCAGCCATTGTTGAGTAATTCATACAATAAATATGAGTTTGTAATTCCAGTGTGCCGGACCCTATGTATGCTGGTTGCTGGAGATTCCAAAAATTGTTACGGCAGGTTCTTTGCCTTGGGGGAAACCACAGCCTAGCATAGGTGATGAAGATGGAAACAATTAAAATATCCATTCATAGGTTCTACAATCGATGAAGGGGCTAAGTGCTTTTGGTGCTTTCAGTCCCAGAGGCAGGGCAACTAATTCAGACTGGCTTAGAGAGGAAGAGGCAGGAGGGGTATATTTCTCAGGAGGGACACCAAATGATGACATGCTGAGATGGAAGGTCTGAAGGAAGGGTTAGGTATGTCACATATTCAGATGGCAATATCTTAATATAGTAGAAGGATTATATATATAATATATAGAAGGATTCCAGGATGACTTGGATTATCGACCTGGTGTCGTTTGGAAAGAAAGAAATTTCATTTGGGGGAAAGAGACTGTCTCCAGTCTTGGCTATGTTGAGTTCAGGGTACCTGTGGGCTGTACTAATGGAGATGTAATATACAAGTTTGGGAGAGAGAGCAGGGCTGGAGACAGAAGCAGGTTTAGTTGTGAGTTTAGATGAAAGACCCAGGAAGAACATAGAGAGTGAGAAATATAGCTGAGGGTCTGGAACAGGGCTCAGAGGAAAACAAACATTTAAAGAGGCACTGGAGAAGAATCCCTCAAGAAACAAAAATTAGGAGAGTGAGATCTAGAAGCTAAAGGGAGAGAGAACTGTAATTCACGATGCTGCACACTCTAGAGCAGAGGTGCTCAATACATCGATCGCGATCTACTGGTCGATCGCGAAGGAAGTGTGGGTAGATCACATGACATTAAAAAGACATTTGTCTTTTGATTGGCATACAGGGGAGCCAATCTGACATCTGAACTTTTGACACCCTAAGCATGCGTGTTAAACAGAGCTAACTTGTTCAGTTACATTGCTGTGAATGAAGTTAGCCTTCAATTTATTTAAACTAAATACAACAAAGGGTATCAAAATGAGTGCTGTAGCTGGTCCGAGTAAGAAGCCTAAAACCTACCACTTTCATACAGAATAGGAGGGGATTTTTTTCACTATGTCATATTCTAAGTGCGTTTGCCTCATCTGTCTGTGTGCCATTGCTATTCCAAAGAAGGGAAATGTGGAGCGGCTTTTTCGGACTGTTCATAAAAACTATGACATTGACTTTCCTCCGAAAAGAGAGCTGAGAAGCAGAAAGGTGAAAGCAGAATACACAGTATTAAATAGTAATAATAGTAACTTAAATAATGATAATATAGAAGAAATAAATGTATGTTTTGCATTTTTATTGTAGGTAGATCATTTTGACTTGGTCATCTTATAAGTAGCTCGCAAGCTGGAAAAGTGTGGGCACCCCTGCTGTAGAGAGTGCCAGAGAGTAACAGCTGAAGGATCATTTAGGAGTCAGACCTTCTATTCAGTCTGTGTATGAAGGGAAAGCAAGGTGGTAGGAGAAGCTGGAGAGATGGGGAAGACCATGGGGACAGGGGAGAGGGGATAGTGTGACATTACAATGCATTGTTAAAGTCCAGAGGTGCGTTACTGAAGTCAAGAGGAAACCCACATGTGCCAGAGGTTAGGGTAATGTTATAAAGGTAAGTAAGATATATATTCCCTGCCCTTCCTGACTGTAAAATGCTATGGGAGACAGGCAACAGCCAAAAGACTAGCTAAAAAATAACTACTTTCTTAAACTTCTTCCAGACTTAATTCATGCTCACAGATTGTAATATGACAATCGTGTGGCTGCAGAAATAGATGCCCGGCCGCCCGAGACTTGAGCCGAGAGCCTGCCCAAGCTCTGATAACGTCATTGCCGAAGAGGTTCTTATCCTCTGCTCCATTCAGTTACACCTCAGCTGCTCTGCTGCCAGACCCATTAACTACTTTCTATTCTCAGCCACCCTGGACCCCAGCCAGAGTAATATCGTCATCCCAGAGCCTCTAACATATTTATCTGTCTTCCCAACAGAAAAGTGGGATCCATTAAAAGGACAAGTAAACACAAATCTGCTCGCTTCAGGTGTACAGGCCATGATTTTTGGAAGCCAGCCAGAAACCGAAACAAGCCAAGTGACACAGCAGGACTGCGACATGGTGGGCAGGGTAGGCCAGACGTGGGGCGGGGCAGGCAGCCATGAGGTCTATTCTGTTCCTGACCTACTTGTGTGCCTACTCCTCTTGGTACCAACATTGTGTTGTGGCGCCTGGGGTGAGTGTTGCCTCCCGGTCAAAAGTGGACCCTGGTAAGTAAGACAAAGTAATTGAATCTAGTGTTTCATCTGCTCCGTAGATCCCAGCACGTAGTGCTTTATACAGGCTGTGCCCTTTCCCCCTTTCTTCCTGCTGGAATCCAGACATGACGTGTGGAACTTGAGTGGCCATTTTAGGACCAAGGGGTGGCAAAAGGGAAAGTCAAGAGCATTACCAAGTTTCTAAGTATGACATTATCAAGCTGCTGAATCGATTCCAGTAGCCAGCTGAGGCAACAATTTCTCTTATAAGATAAAAATAACTTTTTGGCCTAAGCCCCTTGTAGGCTGGGTTTCTTGTTTCCTGCAAGTAGATATAATTTACCCAGCAGCCGTCCCGGCACTTCCTCACTGGAAGAACCCAGACCTTAGTCAGATATCTACCCCTCCCTCACTCAGCTAGGTGCCTTGGGTGATGTTCATTTCACCTCCATCCCAGGGGTGGCGCTGATTGGCCAGCGTTGAATTTAAGGAACCAGTAAGGCAATGGGGGCTGAATCCTGTGGGGGCTTCTGGGGAAAGTTTCCTTTGATGTAACAGCAGGAAGAGTCAGTCTCTCTCTCCCCTTCCTGCGAGTACTGTATCCAAGTTTGAAAGGTGGAACTGCTGCAGTCACCTGGCTACTCCCCTGAGGATGGCGCCAACACAAAATGATGGGGGAAGAGACAAGCATACCCTGGCTCCTTGCAGACATTGTTGCTCCTGAATCAGCCTCAAAGGCTGCCCAAGCCTTGCACTTCCTGTGCTGCCACAATGTGAATTTCCTTCTTTTTTTTTTTTATGGTCCTCAGTATCACTACTTTTATTATTATTTTTTTAAATTAATTTTAATGAGGTGACACCAATAAATCAGGGTACATATGTACAACAAAAACATCTCCAGGTTATCTTACCATTCAATTATGTTGCATACCCATCACCAAAAGTCAAATTGTCCTCTGTCACCTTCTGTCTGTTTTTCCCTGTGCCCCTCCCCTTCTCCCTATCCCACCCTCCCCTCCCTCCCCCCACCCCTCCCTCCCCCCACCCCGTAACCACCACTCTCTTGTCCATGTCTCATAGTTTCACTTTTATGTCCCACCTATGTATGAAATCATGCTGTTCTCAGGTTTTTTTCTGACTTACTTATTTCACTCTGTATAATGTTATCAAGGTTCATCCATTTTGTTGTAAATGATCCAATGTCATCATTTCTTATGGCTGAATAGTATTCCATAGTATATATGTCCTTCTTCTTTAATGCAGTTTAAATTGGGGGTTTGGTTACATGCCCCTTAAAGCATCTTTACAGATAACAAGGGTATTGTAAAAAAGTTTTGTTTGTGATTATCTAACTCTAGCTTTGTATAGGAAAAGATAGGTCAAGCTTCAGGCTGTGTATTTATCATTTTCAAATACCGAATATTACTATTTCTTTCCTCTCGAAGGTAGAAACTTTAGATTCAAAGAAAGGCTTAGCTCAAAATGTGCCCTGAGGGAAACATTAATTTTGTACTGGTCAATCTGACCCAGCAAGAAGAATGCTCTGGCTTATTAAACTTGTGTCCCCAAGTAAGGTTGAGAAGTTGAACCAATAATAATAGATTAGCTTGTCTCTGATAGGGTTGTAGGGGGAAATGAACACCTGAGAATTAACACTCACACTCTGTTAAGATCCAAGGATGCGAGGCCAGGGATTCTTTTATAACAAGAATGGGGCTACTGCAGTGGATATTTGCCTGACCTCCAACTCTTTCCCAGTCCCCTCTGGCAGCATAATGTGGAGACTCCTGAGAGTGAGTTGTGGTTGGTACAATTAATAATAATTCATTAATTCTAATAATTAATACTGTATCTTGGAGTCATTCTATCCCAAGAACAGAAGTGCCTTAAACCCCGCCAGGTTCATCTTGCTGGCCTAGTGCCCGGCACATAAAGGCACTCAAAACTGTGTTTAATGGGTAAATGGTGAAGGCTTGGCAAGTGGTACCATTTTTATACCTTTTATTACCACCATTATTAATCAAATAAATTGTCCTGTTTTCATTGTCCAAGTGTCCATTGCTAATCTATGCAGGTGGTTTGAAGAGACTTAGGCTAGCCTTTCTGAGGCCACGGCAGTACTCACAAACATTCTGCAGGATACCTCCTCAACTCGATCTAAAACTTTAAACCCAGAACATTCTTAAAAGCTGTGATCTAGAGGACACTTCCCAAAATACTGCTTAGGGACCCAGCATTTAAATACACACAGCTAGCTCTGGTCACTGAGAAGGTGATTATGTGAGTCTCTCACCACTGCAATGACAAATCCTTCAAAAAATGAATTTGAGCCTGCCCAAGCAATGGTGCAGTGGATAGAGCATCAGAGTGGGACTCATAAGACCCAGGTTCAAAACCCCGAGGTCACCGGCTTGAGAGTGGGCTCACCAGCATGAGTGTGGGGTCGCTGGCTTGAGAGTGGGATCATAGATATGACCACATGGTCTCTGGCTTAAGCCCAAGGTCACTGGCTTAAGCATGGGGTCTCTTGCTCTGCTGTAGCCCTTTGTTAAGGCACATATGAGAAAGTAATTAATGAACAACTAAGGTGCTGGAACGAAGAATGGATGCTTCTCATTTCTCCCTTCCTGTTTCTCTGTCTCTATCTGCCCCGCCCTCTGTCTCTGTCACAAAAGAAAAAGAAAAAGAATTTGAAATGTTTCAGCAATACAGCCATACCTGTCACCCACTCACGGTGAAATAATCTGGGATTGTGTTCTCAGATAAAGCTATCAAATGCCTGCCTTGCTTTTGAGGGTCTGCAAGATGTGTCTTCTAAAGGGGCTTAGTTCTTACTGTTAGTCTAATATTACACTTGCTTAATAAGCAGCATTACTTTCAGACATATATTCTCACTTCCAGCCCTGAGCACCATCACAGGGCACTTGACTGTGTGCACCTTTCCTGAGATATGCGCACCTTCTGCGGATGCCCGGGACCCAGCACAGTGAAGTGGCATAAAGTACTCAATACGTGTTTGTGGATTTAATGAATAAATTTCATGGATAACTAGAGTGGAAACATAGCAGATTCTTTCCTAATAAGTAACTACTTCACGTTTAAGGCAACATATCTGACAGGGATTCTAGTTTACTAATTTGATTTTTTAAAAAAAACCAAAACAATATAATGGGAGCGAGGATCTGAATGCAGAATGTGGAGGGGTTTTCAGTCTTAAATATATCATCATGAATACTACTACTATTTGTTGTTTATTTGACATGGGAATGGCATTAGGGGCTATATATATGACATCAGATTTTATTCTTACAATGACCTTATATAGCAGATGTCATTGTTGTCATTCTTGTTCTAAACCAGTGGTTCTTAACCTTTTTTGAGGTACCCAACCCACCAGTTTCATATGCGCATTCACTGAACCCTTCTTTAGTGATAAAATATGATTTTTTTCCCAAATTCAAGACATAGGTATATGTTTTTTTACTGGTGCACAAAATGAGCCATGCGTAAACATCACCTTGCTCAAAGAACAAAACCAACGAAGTGCATGAACTCACAACAAATTACGGTATTACTTTATTCTGGCCTCCGCGGCAGAGGTTTCTCCGAACCCCTGAGACCCACTCATTGAACCCCTAGGGTTCGATAGAACCCAGGTTAAGAACCACTGTTCTAAACATAAGGAAAGTTAGGACCCAGGGGATTAAGGGATTTTCCTGCAGTCACACCACTAAAAGTGGTCTGTGCATGTGCTAGACTGCATTAGAATCTGTTAGGGTGATCAGAGTACCTCTAATAACTTTATCAAATCTGAAAGAAGACAAGAGTGGAGAGGGCTTGGAATCAGGTGAACACTGAAAAGATTACAAAGGTATAAAAATCTCTAATGTTTTAATCTGAGTCAAAACAAACAGACAAACAAAACACTAGTTGTGCACGCAGAAATATGCCGAAGAAGACAGTTGGAAGTAAATGCTCACCCTGTGCTATAGCGCTATCAGGAGAGCAATTTTGTTTAATCTTCACAACATATATACCTGTCCGGTTTTTCTCGATAGAGCTAGTGTTCTGAACTCTGTGCTAAGGTTTTCACTTTTTCCCAGACCACCCCTCAGTCATACTACTATTAGCCTAAATCCTGCTGAATGTCCTATACCTACAGTAGCAAAGAAAAGTCCCTGCCTTCAATGAGCTTATGTTCTAAAGGTCATGGTGGGGAGAGAGGAAGGCTGACAATAAACAAATAAGTGTATGTCAGGTGGTTGTGTTAACAAAGAAAAGAAAAGCAAGGTACCATATTTCCCCATGTATAAGATGCTCCCATGTATAAGAAGCACCTTAATTTGGGGGCCCGAAATTTGAAAAAAAAAATGTATTACATCAAATTATTGAACTCAAGTTTTATTCATCATAAAATTCATACAACTCCTCATCACTGTCAAAACTCCTTTCCATTAGTTTATCCTCATCTGTGTCTGATGACAAATCACTGTCTTCATATATTGCCTCATCCTCAATTCCATCTATGGCATTTGAAATGCTACACTTCTACAACCAATGCATAAGACACACCTAGTTTTTAGACCCCAAATTTTTTGAAAAAAAGTGTGTCTTATAGATGGGAAAATACAGTAAGTCAGAGTGACTGGGAGTGTGATTTCAGGTAGGAGCAGAGGTGGATTAAGGTTGGTTGAGGCCCGGAAGAAAATATTGGGCCCGTTACATTAGAAAAAAGTGTAAAGTTGGGGGTTTGCAGGGCCTTTCAGAAGTTGGGGCCTAGGGCGTGTGCCCAGTGCCCCTGCCATCAAATCCGCCTCTGGGTAAGGGGGTGTGGCAACCTTGGTCCTAGGGGTGGCACTACAGGCCTGGACCACAGATTATTTCCAGGATCGAAACCTAATGAAATGTGCCTCACTGGATTTTAATATTGCATAGATCCTGTGACTCCCTTCCCCATTCAATTTTCTCTTTTGTAACACAAATGTCTATTCATTATTGTCTGCCTGTCCCACTACTGTATTTTGGAAACAGATATTTTTTCTAGTTTCATAGGTCTACACAGAGAGAAATTTTATGCCAGGAAGGGTCAGACGTAGAGTCATCCCAGCACTGGTTTCAATTATATAGAAGATGAGATATGGGACTTAAGAACTGATAAAATTTAGACGAGATTTGGTCTTGAACGGATGCTTCAATAGGTTGAGAATTGTGAATATTGGCATGTGGTGAGTGTATTTTGCATGTGGGAGGCACATGAATCTCTAGGGAGCAGAGAGTGAACTGTAGCGAGCTAAAAAACGGTCCCCTAAAGATACCCACATCCTGATTCCTGAACTAGGTTAATTGTACTTTATTTAAAACAAGGGTCTTTGCATATGTGGTTAAGTTAGGGTTATCGACATGGAAAGAATAGCTTAGGACGGTCATCCAGGTGGGCCCTCTATCCAATTACAAATGTCTTTATAAGAGAGAGGAAGGAGGTAATTACATACAGGAGAAGAGGAGGCTGTGTGAGCACAGAGGCAGACTGGATTGATTTGGCCCCTGAACAAGGACTGCCAGCCATCACCAGAACCCCTAAGTGACAAGAAACTGATTTCTCTCTAGAACCTCTAGAGCAGGGGTGCCCACACTTTTTCAGCTTGCGAGCTACTTATAAGATGACCAAGTCAAAATGATTTACCTACAATAAAAATGCAAAACATAAATTTATTTCTTCTATATTATCATTATTTAAGTTACTATTATTACTATTTAATATTGTATATTCTTCTTTCACCTTTCTCCTTCTCAGCTCTCTTTTCGGAGGAAAGTCAATGTCATAGTTTTTATGAACAGTCCGAAAAAGCAGCTCCACATTTCCCTTCTTTGGAATAGCAATGGCACACAGACAGATGAGGCAAACGCACTTAGAATATGACATAGTGAAAAAAATTCCCTCCCATTCTGTATGAAAGTGGTAGGTTTTAGGCTTCTTACTCGGACCAGCTACAGCACTCATTTTTATACCCTTTGTTGTATTTAGTTTAAATAAATTGAAGGATAACTTCATTCACAGCAATGTAACTGAACAAGTTAGTGCTGTTTAACACGCATGCGTAGGGTGTCAAAAGTTCAGACGTCGGATTGGCTCCCCTGTATGCCAATCAAAAGACAAATGTCTTTTTAATGTCATGTGATCTACCCACACTTTCTTCGCAATCAACCAGTAGATCGAGATCGATGTATTGAGCACCCCTGCTCTAGAGGAAACACAGTAGGATGACATCTTGACTTTGGTCTAGTGATACTGATTTCAGATTTATGGCCACCTGATCTGTGAGTGGATCAATTTCTGTTGATTTCAGTCATGGATTTGTGGTCATTGTTACAGGAGCCACAGGAGAGGAATTCAGGTGATCAAGGAGGATCCGTATCATACAGTGATAACTGAGAAGAACCTATGGGAGGAAGGGAGCCTCAGGGCTATCTGGGGTGGGGGGGTGGGGTCTGGGAGGACAGACTAGCAAGTGCCCAAGAAGGTCTATGCTTCAGGTATTTAAGGAATAGCAAAGAAGGCAGTGTGAATAATTGGAGTAGTAAAAGGGAAAATGGTAGGAGGTAAAATCAGAGAGATGAGGGCAAAGGACAGAATATGGAGGACTCAGCTTCACAGACTGGAAGGCACTGGAGAACTGCGAGCAGTCATCACATGGTCTGACTGTGTAAGAATCCCTTCTGGGAACTGTGTTGAGAAAAGGGTAAAAGCACAAAGACCAGTTAAGAGGCTCTTGCTAGTGTCCAGGAATGAGAGGATGGTGACTTGAATGAACCTGAATGGTGAGCAGATTGGAGTAGTGAGAAGTAATTAGGATTAGGGAGCATTTAAAAAGATTAGGATTTGCTGATGGATTGTATATCAAGTGTGAGAGAAGAGTCAAGAATGACTTGATTTGGCTTTTGGCCTGAGCAACTAAAAGAGGACAGTGACCATTTCTTGATATGGCAAGACTGTGAGGAGGGTACATTTTAGGGGTGAGGAATGAATGTTAGTTCTGGAAACTTCAAGTGTGAGATGTCTATTTAGATATTCAGCAAGCAGTTGTTTAACTGAACCCGGAGGGCAGGGGAGATTTCTAGCCTGCAGCTATAAAGTTGCAAAGTATCAACAAAGAGGCAGTATTTAACACATTGGAATTTATGAGATCAGCTAAGTAATGGATGTAGGGAAAGAGGAAAAGGTGACTGGAAAACTTAACCCTAAGGTTTCTATTAGGGGGCTTGTCCTCCTGGCCTCCCTCTCTGAGATCCCATCAGTGGTGGGATACAAATAATTTAACAACTGGTTCTTTGTCCTGATGACCATTTTAAGTATAAAAACAGATATGTCGAAAGGTAGTTTATTATTTTATGTATTTAATACTTAAATAAGAACAATGAAAGAAGTACACAAAACTAGATTATAAGAGTTTTAAAATAGTAATAAAAATATTAAATAATACCTGACAAAAACAATAAAACTGTTATTTAAGATATTTCCATATTGCTTCTTGATTGGCATCCTCACTCGCAATTTTTTTCACCTATGGAGGGAATGAACATTACTACGGGCGCTTAGCATATGCTGTTGCACAGATGAACATTAAAACAGAGTAAGGAATGTAAATTTGTAATTTCTACATTGGGCGGCTTCCCAGGCACCCACCTTAGGGAGAACCCTGGTTACAAGTGCCATTTTAACAACAAGTTCACCAAACTCAACAAAAAATTAGGTATTGGTTCTGCCAAACCGGCTGAATCCCACCACTGGATCCCATGTTTCAGTTTTCCCCACAGGGCTTCTCTCCAGCAGGACAATCTTCACTTCTGAGACCAAGAGTCCTTATGACTTTAATTAAATTTACTCTTTAGTCCTAGCTCTAGAAATTATGTTTCTCTCTCTCCATATGTGTGTGTGGCTGTGTGTACATCATATATATATATATATGATATATACACCCCTCAGAGACCTAGTCCTTCCCCAGCAACCTCTGAGGCAACAGAAGACAGTAGCCCAGACCTGACTTATGGTCACAGGGTTGGGACTTACAGTGGACTAAAAATAATATCCTGACTTAAGTTATGTTTCAGTTCCTGAGCCCTAAGGTAGAATGGCCCCCTGGCTACTTTCCTATGAAACCAGACAGAGGGACACTGGAACAGACCTCAGGGCTATCCTCAAGACCTGAAGAAATGATTCATTACCTTTACTTCACCTCTGACCAATCAGCTTCCAGCTCAAACCCAAACCCCTAACCCATGGTGTCTTCTGTTTTTGCCCTAGATAATGTGCAACCTACACACCATTGGGGAATTTGGGCTTTTGAGGATTAGCTTCCTGTTCTCCTGGATGGCACCATTCATGATAAAATAGCTAATCTTTCTCCACCACAGTTCTCAGGGTCTAGTGTGTGGCTGTGCTAGCGCCAGTGGACGGACTCTTTCTGCTCTGTAATGCTTCCTAACATCCGGCTTTCCCCAGGAGAAAGGCAGAAGCTATGGTGCCTCTCAAAGTTTAGGCCTGTATCCTGCACATTGTCACTTCTTTTACCTTCTCTTGTCCAAAGCAAGTCACACTGCCACCGAGATAGACTCCATTTCTTGAAGGGAAGAGTGGCAAAAAGCCTGTGGCCCTCTTTACATTCCTGTGCCCTCTCATTCCTTCCGTGTACCCCTTCCCATCATCCTCCTCTCTCCACCCAGTATTAATGTAGAATAGTGGCATTGCAGTGTTTAAGGAGTGGGCTCCAGGGCTGTATCTGTGCATGTTGTTGTTTTTGTGTGTGTGTGACAGAGAGAGAGAGTGAGAGGGACAGATAGGGACAGACAGACAGGAAGGGAGAGAGATAAAAAGCATCAATTTTTCATTGTGGCATCTTTCATTGATTGTTCATTGATTGCTTTCTCACATGTGCTTTGACTGGGGGGCTACAGCAGAGCAAGTGACCCCTTCCTTGCTCAAGCCAGTGACATTGGGCTTAAGACAATGACCATGGGGTCATGTCTATTATCTCACGCTCAAGCCAGCGACTCCACACTCAAGCTGGTGAGCCCCCACAGAAGCCTGCGACCTTGGGGTTTTGAACCTGGGTCCTCTGCATCCCAGTTCAATGCTCTATTCACCGCATGACTGCCTGGTCAGTCAGGCTGGATCTGTCCATGTTTAAATCACAACTCTACCACCTATCTACTCTTGGGCTTGAGCAAGTTACCTCTGGGCTTCAATTTGTTCTCATACTAATTGGGAGGTGGGGACATACATCCACATTATAGGGCTGTTGTGAGAGTTCAATGAGGGGATACAAAGTTCTAGAACGGTGCCTGGCTTTAGTAAGTGCTTCAAACATGTTTTCTATTATTAGTACTTGGTGGATCTAGTTCTCAGTTGGTACAGAACACAGAGGAGGGAGGCTGGGCCTTGGGGTCAGGCTCCAGGTAGCGCTCCAGGAAAGGGCACATACAATCCCTGAGGAGTCACTCTTGCACCAAAATGCCTCAACTTAACTGATTACATAAGAAATATTTTAGTGGAGGGTGTCTTCTTTGTCAGTTTCAGAAAGTGCTCCCCCTAAGATAGAACCCCTATTTCTATAAAGTTGGAATTCCATATTCTATACACTAGAAGGTAACCTCAAAATCATCTGAAATGGAGTTTTCCTGAACTTTTTAAGTGCTTCAAACTTAACCTATGAAGCCTCAAACCCCCAATACTTATGTACCCTTTCTTACAAGGGCATTTTTCAGATTCAAAGGAGCAGGCGACAGTAGAAGCTTTCTGCAGGATTCTGGATGTTGGCAATTCCAATCACGGGGCACAGCTTGCTCAGCCCTGAGCAGCTGCGCATGGGCAGCACAGCCAGCAGCCCCCACCACACGTGATGGAGTACAGAGCCCCAGGCACACAGCACATGTGGCCAGGGCAGTGGGGAAGAGCTGTGGGAATGAACTGGGAGCTGAGAGCTGACCTCTGTGGGAATTACTGGTCTCTCTCTGACCATTAGTCATGTTCTGTGGCTGGGAGTCTTATTTTTCCAGTTCCATTCCAGCACAAACAGGTTAATCATTGTTCTCACTAAGAAAGCAAGGAAGGAAAAAAAAAATGATTTAAATTCACTCAGAGGCTAAGAGTAATCAGACTATTGCATTAGTTCAGATGTTACTTCAGGGCAAGATTGCTATTAGTCTGCCATAATTCATCTGAACATTCTGTAATAAGCCTTCCTATCATTATTTATTATTTTTTTTACAGCACAAAATAGTCAAAGTGTAATCAGAAAGATGAAAGTGGTATGTTGAGCTTATGCCTAAGATTCTGAAATAAACCTGTGTCTGTATTATCTTCAAATAATATTTTTGTAGTACTAGGTATGGATATAGCCCTATGCTAGGCACTGAGAAAGGGAGTGAGATATAGGAAATGAGAATCAGATGTTTATTGATCCCCTACTCAGGTCAAGGCACCCTGACAATATTGGATTCCAAAGGACCCTGGAAGTCACAGGCAGGCGATGACACAGACAGAAATGGATAACATTTTCATTTTGCCCATATTTTTCCAGTTTTATTGAGGTATAATTGACAAACAAAAATTGTATATATTTAAGGTGCACAGTGTGATGTTTGATATATGTGTACATTGTGAAGTGTTTATTACTGTCAAGCTAGTGAACATATCCATTACCTTACATAGTTATCAATAAGTGGGGCATAAGAACAGTTAAGACCTACTTTCTTAGCAACTTTCAAATATAAAACACAGTATTATTAACTATCCTGTCTGCGATACATTAGATCTCCAGAACTTATTGATCCGGCATATCTGAAACTTGTACCTTTTGGCCAATATTTTTCCATTTTCTCCACCCCTCAGGCCCTGGAAACCACCATTCTACTCTCTGCTTCTAGGAGAAAGACTTCTTTAGATTCTAGGTATGTGACATCATACAGTATTTGTCTTTCTGGGTCTTGCTTATTTCACTTAACATAATGTCCCCACATTCATTTATGTTGTCACAAATGAGATTTCCTTCTTTTTAAAGGCTGAATAATATTCACTATGTGTATGTGTATGTGTGTTATTAAATTTTCTTGATCCATTCATTCAATAAAGAATCCTTAGATTGTTCCTATATCTTGATTATGAATATTGCTGCAATAAAGTGAAACTCTTGGACTTTACACTAATTCTGTTTTTAATTTTTTGAGGAACCTCCATATTGTTTTGCATAATGATTGTACCAATTTACATTCCCACAACAGCGTACAAAGGTTCTCTTTTCTCCACATCCTCCACACTACCTTTTGTCTTGTTGATAGTAGCCATCCTAACAGGTATGAGATGTTATCCTATTGTAGTTTTAATTTGCATTTCCCTGAGGATTAGTTATGCTGAGCACCTTTCATATACTGGTGTGTCCATGTGTATGTCTTCTTTTGAGAAATGTCTGTTCATGTCCTTTAACCATTTTTTAATCAGGTTATTTGTTTTATTAATTTGAGCTTCCTTTACATTTTGGATATTAACCCCTTATCAGATATATGGTTGGCAAATATTTTCCTCCATTCTATATGTTTTTTATTTCACTCTGTTTAATGCTCCCTTTGCTGAGCAGAAGTTTTTTAGTTTAATGCAATTCCATTTGTCTATTTTTACTTTTATTGCCTGTGCTTTTGAGGTCACATCCAAAAACTCATTGCCTACCAGTGGTCGGCAAACTCATTAGTCAACAGAGCCAAATATCAACAGAACAACGATAGAAATTTCTTTTGAGAGCCAAATTTTTTAAACTAAAACTATATAGGTAGGTACATTGTTATTAACTTAATTAAGGTACTCCTAAGCTGGCCTTTGCACCCGCACTCAAGGGGCCAAAGAGCCGCATGTGGCTCGTGATCCACGATTTGCTGACCACTAGACTAATGTCAGGAAAACTTTTTTCTGTATTTTCTTCTAGTAGTTTTATAGTTTTAAGTCCAATGTTTAAGTCTTTATTCTATTTTGAGTTTATTTTTGTAGATGGTATAAGGTAAAGGTCTAACTTCATTCTTCTACATATAAAAATCCAGTTTTCCCAATAGCATTTAATGAAGAGACATGAAGAGATCATTCTTTCCTTTCCTTTCCTTTCCTTTCCTTTCCTTTCCTTTCCTTTCCTTTCCTTTCCTTTCCTTTCCTTTCCTTTCCTTTCCTTTCCTTTCCTTTCCTTCCCTTCCCTTCCCTTGCCTTCCCTTGCCTTCCCTTGCCTTCCCTTGCCTTCCCTTCCCTTCCCTTCCTTTCCCTTCCCTTCCCTTCCCTTTTCTTAGTGAGAGGAGGGGAGATAGAGAGACTCCCACATGCATACTGACTGGGATCTACCCAGCAACCCCTATCTGAAGCTGATACTTGAATTAACTGAGCTATCCTCAGTGCCCAGGGCTGATGCTTGAACCAATTGAGCCACTGGCTGTGAGAGGGGAAGAAAGGAGAAAGAAAGAAAGAAAGAAAGAAAGAAAGAAAGAAAGAAAGAAAGAAAGAAAGAAAGAAAGAAAGAAAGAAAGGAGAAGGGAAGGGAAGGGAGGGAAGTAAGGAAGGAAGGAAGGAAAGAAGGAAGGAAGGAAGGAAGGAGAGAAGAGAAGCAAGTGGACAATTCTCATGTGTGCCCTGATTGGGGGTTGAATCTGGGATGTCTGCATGCTCTAGCTATTGAGCAAACTGGCCAGGGCCAAGACCATTCTTTTCTAATCATGTGTTCTTGGCACCTTGTTAAAGGTGCATGGATTTATTTCTAGGCTCTTTATTCTTGTACCATTGGTCTAAATGTCTGCTTTTATCCTGGTACTATACTGTTTTAATTATTGTAGCATATTTTGAAATTAGGTATTATGATATTTCCTGCTTTGTTCTTCTTACTTAAAGTTGTTTTGGCTTAAGACAACATATTAATATTAAGAAATACTTTGAGGCTAAGTGAAAGGATAAATTGTAACTGTGAGCTTCTATTGTCCTGGAAGCCTTTCTCAAGGGGCAATGCCTTAGATTATGAATATAATCTAGAGGTTAAGGAGCATGAGCTCAAAGTCCAGATTCAGGTTCTTTTTTTTTAAATTAAGTGAGAGGCAGAGAGGCAGACTCCCGCAAGCACTTTGACCAGGATCCACTTGGTAAGCCACCTACAGGGCAATGTTCTACCCATCTGGGGCTGCTGCTCTGTTGCTTGGCAACCAAGCTACAGTGCCTGAAATGAGACCATGGAGCAATCCTCAGCACCCGGGGCCAACTTGCTCAAATCATTCAAGCTATGGCTGTGGGAGGGGTAAAGAGAGAGAGAAAGAAAGAGAAGGGGGATGGGTGAAGAAGCAGATGG
This sequence comes from Rhynchonycteris naso, assembly GCA_037038555.1. NCBI lineage: Eukaryota > Metazoa > Chordata > Mammalia > Chiroptera > Emballonuridae > Rhynchonycteris > Rhynchonycteris naso. The sequence goes on from CM072999.1 coordinate 46,192,188, forward strand.
TCACTTCCCCTGTGTGACCTGACCACTCAGGTCACACCCAGGACTCCCACATGCCAGGCTGATGCTCTACCACTTAGCCAACTAGCCAGGGCAGAGATTCAGGTTCTGGCTCTACCATTCAGCTGTATGAATCTGGCAAGCTACGTGATTTCTTTGTGCTTTGGTTTCTTCATCTATAAAATGGACACAAGTTACATCTACCTCTCCCCGAGTGGTTGTGAATGTTAAATAAAGATAAAATGCTTAGAACCACATCATTAGTGTCAAACAAGTGCTAGATATTAGCATTTTTATTGTTTTGATGGGCAGAGAGGAAGGTGGAGCAACAAAATCAAAGGCTATGGTAGAGGATGATATCAGCTATCTTTTATAGGACAAGAGTGATTAGTATAGGGTTGTCCATAGTCTCTCCCACTCACCATCCTTTTTGCTAGCATGGCCCTTGGAGCCAGAGTGTGTGAGAAGTAGAGGTAAATGGAGGGGGACATGGGATTTACTGTAGTCAATCTCTTGTATTCCCTTTAACATTCAGCAAGAGGTTCCAGCAGGGTTTGAATTTCTTTGTAATTATCTTTTACCTCAAACTGCTCTTTATTTAAATGTAGAATGGGGGCAGGGACTGGCACAAGGGAGTTCTGATTATTTCCCCCTAATCAGAAGTGATCTCAGCCACCTCTGAACCCTCAAGGCACTTTGTTTGAACTAATGTTTTTTTAACCCTTGACATAGTCTGTACCATAGTATGTTTACATTTGCATATCTCCTGTGCCCCTGCTAAACCCATTAAGATAAAGACTGGGCCTTACTTGCTTTGTATTCTGACCACAGTGCTTTACGAAAGTAGTTTGCAATAGTTCTTGCTGAAATAAAGGAAAGGGTATTTCCTAGGGGCAGTGATATACCCAACCTTAAATAGTAGAAGTCTTAAGAATTTTGTAATTCCCATCTTGAACAGGATTTCTGTTCAATTTGAAGGTAAAATGTGGCTTCTTGTTTTCGTTTCAGACAGTGGCACTGGGCAGGATTGAAAAACCTTGGCCAAGTCTTGGACAAGGAATGGCAGCTCCATACCGGCTTTGTCCTGAGGTGTAGCACTTTATTAAGCATGTGCTAAAACTGGAACTGTAATATTGCTAATGTAACTGGTGTCCCAGCCAGAGAGCTATGAACATAATTTGAAGGCTGGAATAGATATTTTGGGATAAATTGCACCTTTGGCCTATGCTGCTAAGAAACCTCTTCACCGCACAATATTAAAAGGGCAACTCCCATATTGCAGTTTAGAAAACTATCACAGGACTGGAAAATACCCAGAAAAATTTTATCTTTTCCAGTGGTATCATTGTATAAGAAATGCTTATAATTCAAAATAGAAGTTTAAAGAAGTAGTTTTACAGCATTTAATTCACCTTCCCCCTGCTCCCAGGCCAGTGGGGATTATTAAAACATGAGAAGGCAAGACTCAGTGGGCTCAATGGAAAGGATTTCAGGAAAAGAAGAGTGACAAGGAGCATCCCATTATTGGAGCAGAGTGTGACCTGTCTGCTAAGTGCCATTTGAAGCCGGAGTTTACAAAACAGTGGTTTCAATCCTGTTAGAGACATTTTTTCCTGTTTGTCTTCACTTTTACTTTTTACTGAAATATGACATACATTCAGTGAAGCACTCTAACCTTAAGTGTAAAGCTTGATGAATTTTTACATGGACACCTACCTGTGTACACATCAGACCAATATATAAACATTTCCAGCACCCCAGGATCCCCCCTGGAGGTCACACTCTCCTAACTGCTATCACTGGGACAAATTCATAGGTCCTTAAACTTCATATAAATTTGATCAGACAATATGCACACTTACTACCTGCTTTTTTTTTTACTGAATTATGTGTGTGACTCATCAATGTTATTGTATATTTTGTTTATACTTCTATATTATATATGTGTGAAGTATTCCGATGTATAAATACATCACAGTTTATCCATTTTACTGTTGGTAAAAGACATTTGGATTCTTTCCAGTTTGGGGCTCTTATGAATAAGGCTTCTGTGAATAAATATTCTTGTACATATCTATTGGTGCCATAATTAGCCAATTCTCTTGGGCATATTCCTAAGCGTATATGTGCTGGGTCATAAGGGAGGTATATGTTTAGCTTTAGTAGATACTGTCAGACATTTTCCAAGCAGGTTATCTCAATTTATATTCCTACCATAAATGTATAACAGTCCCAGTTGCTCTATATCTTCTCCAACAGTTGGTATTATTCAATTTAAAAAGTTTTGGCCAAGAGAGCTTTTATAAAATATCATACCAGAAAATCTAATTTAATTCTTCGGGGGCAAGACTCACATCGATACTTTTAGAAACTCTTCCAGGTTATCCTACTGTGCAGTCAGGGTTGAGAACCATAATGTCCTAACTTGCCTGGCTACCAGAATCAGTTGGTAAACTTTAAAAGGTATCAGTTCTGGGATCCTTTCCCAGACCCACTGATTCAGCTTCTCCAAGGGAGAGAAACTGTGATTTTGATTAGTTCTTAGAGGTGATTTGAATATAAGTAATCCTAAATTTGGCAACCACAGATTTAAGTCATGTTCATGAAAAAAATTTAGCTTCTTTATTTTTTTAATTGAACAAGACTTATAGCCTGATCTGTGGTGGCACAGTGGATTAAGCGTCAACCTAGAATGCTGAGGTCACCGGTTCAAAACTCTGGCTTCCCTGTTCAAGGCACATATGGGAGTTGATGCTTCCTATTCCTCCCCCATTCTCTCTCTCTCTCCTCTCTAAAATGAATAAATAAAATCTTTTTATAAAAAAAGAAAAAGACATATACATAGTAAAAAGCAAACAAAAAGATAATAGTCATTTGCATACACAATGGGAAGTAAGCCTTCCTCCTAATCTAGATTCCCAGTGCCCTTCCATAGAGGCAACTCTACTGTTAAGTTTTATGTTTTGTGTGTATCCTTCTGAAAATTTTCTGAGCATATTGTATTTGGCTTTTCCTTTATCATCGGGCCCATTCCTGTCACGGCAGCAAAATGGCTGCAGCGGTTTTCGGCCTCAGAACCTCACAACATGACACCCAGGTGGCCACCATGTTCTGATCCCTTCTCTATATCCTGGCTCATATTTCTCTTTCTCGTTGGTCTGAACTGAGTCGCACACTCACCTCTGCACTAAGCACCTTGGCCAGAGAATATGGAAGATACTGACTGCATTAAGCCAGTCCACTAAAGCTGAAGACATGACCATTTTACCAAAATAAGTGTCTACAAATGTGAGTGGACTTCCCAAAGAAAAATCAAGTGAATGTTCTGCACTGAGTCTTAATGACTAACACTTACTACCATTAAGACAGTCCACTCTCGAGTGATCAAAGGCCCATTTCCAATAGCATGTTATAGTCTTCTGGTCAAGAGAGGTTCTTCCAGGGGGCCTGTTCTAAACCACAAAGGTCCTCATGTTTGTTTTCTTTCCCATTATCATAATATATGCATATGCTTAACTTTAGTATAAAATGACAAACAGGTTCCCAATGTGGTTGTGCCAATTTATAAACCCAGTGGTAATGTAAAAAAAAAAAAAAAAGATTCCATTGTATCCACATTAGCACCAAAACTAGATATTTTCCATCTTTTTCTTTAGCCATACTGGTGGGTGTATAGTGGTATTACAATATGGTTTCAATCTGCACTTTAATAAGTTAACTAAGCCCTGGGGATGTAATAAACAGCCTGGCAACTCCAGTTAACACTGCTGTATCGTATACTTTCAATATGCTGACAGAATAGATGTTAAAAGTTCTCAAGTAAATTTAATTTTGTAATTATGTGTGGTGATGGATATTACTTATACTTATTGTGGCAATCATTTTGCAATTTATACATCTATCAAATTATTATATTGTATATTTAAAACCGACACATTATATGCTAATTATATCTATATTTTGTAAAAAAGAAAAGAAATCCTTCAACTGAAACCTAGCTGGTTTTTAAATTCTGTTAGATTTTTTGTCTTTACTGTCTCTTAATTTTTAATTTAATAAAAACTTCAGAATTGCATTGTCAGGACTGTCATAGGAAAAAGGGAACAAAGCCACCCCGCTCGCCTGCCCCCATGACGCCCCGCAGGAAAAGCACTGACCAAAGGCCAAAATCGTTAGAACTTCCAATTAGCTAATAATTGCTGGCATATTTCCTTCCACTTAAATATCTCTGCCTCATTATCTCTGGTGGATATTTCAAACCCTTAGGTCACTAAAGTCTGCTTTTGAGACCAAGACTATTTCTCCCCCAAAAGTCAGGGGAAATATAAAAAATGAAATTAGTGATTAAGGACATCAGTTAATTAATACAGTTAATTAATACAATCATTTTGGCTTACTTATTTAAAGTCCAGTTTTTTTTTCCCTCCAGAACACCTGAAAATACAGTCTCCTCCAACTATCAGAATTATAGAGAGAACTGTCCTTTTTTTCACTAATGAATTTACAGCCCTCACATACACACACACAAAGAGAAACAGAAAGAATCTTGAGGCCATCCATGCAAAAATTATTATGCAATGACGTATACACCATTTGAAAGCAAGGGTTATTTTACACTTGAAATAACTGGGCCGACAGACTTGCTTATGCTTGTTTTGTGGAACTGTCGAAGAAGGTTGGGGGGAAGGTGTGGTAGCACGGGGTTCATGCTCTGACTCTCTGGAGTTGAGCATCATATTTATTTGAACTGATGCTTCCTGAGGGTTCTCCTGTGGATCCTCCTCTAGCTTCCCTGTGCCTTCTGAAGGTCCCTCTTTCAAATAGGGCTGCGGCAAACACTGGGACTTAGAGTCATAATTTGTATGTTTCTCCTCTGTCCCCACTGACAGCTTCTTTCGGGTCTTTAGTGCTGACTTCCCTTCCTCCCAGGCCTCTAAATATTGAAATGACCTGGAATATTGTTCTTAGACTTTTTTCTTGTTTATCTACATTCATTTCCTAGGGGATTTCTACCCATCTCATGCATTAAATAAATGTGTATGCTGATAATCCCCCAAATACCTCTCCTCTCTTTTTCTTTTTCTTTTCTTTTTCTCTTTTTTTTTTTTTTTGTGTGTGTGACAGAGAGAAAGAGGCAGAGGGACAGATAGGGACAGACAGACAGGAAGGGAGAGAGATGAAAAGCATCAATTCTTCATTGCAGCACCTTAGTTGTTCATTGACTGCTTTCTCATATGTGCCTTGACCGGGGGAGAAGGGGGGTGGCTACAGCAGACTGAGTGACCCCTTGCTCAAGCCAGTGACCTTGGGTTCAAGCCAGTGACCTTTGGGCTCAAGTCAACAACCATGGGGTTATGTCTATGATCCTACACTCAAGCCAGTGACCTTGGAATTTCGAACCTGGGTCCTCTGCATCCCAGTTCAATGTTCTATGCACGGTGCTACTGCCTGGTCAGGCTACCTCTCCTTTCTCATCCTCTTCCTAAGTGTTATGTGTTATTTACAATAGCCAGGATGTGGAAGCATACCATGTGCCCATCAGTGGATGAGTAGATAAAAAAGCTATGGTACATTTACACAGTAGAATACTATTCAACCCTAAAAAAGAAAAAAATCTACCTTTTGCATAGATGGACCTGGGAGCATTATGCTAAGTGAAATAAGCTAGTCAGAGAAAGATAAGTACCACATGATTTCACTTACATTTGGAATCTAATGAACAATATAAACAAACAAAATAGAAACAGACTCATAGATACATAGAACAGACTGACAGCTGTCAGGGGAAAGGGGGTTGGGGGCTTGGTGAAAAAGATAAAAGGATTAAGCAAAAAATAACAAAACTCAGACACAGACAACAGTATGGTGACTACAAGAAGAAAAGGAAGGTAAAGGGAAGTGGAGGGTTAAGGGGGGTAAATGATGATAGGGGAGACGACTTCGGGTGGTGAACATACAATACGATATACAGATGATCTATCATAGAATTATACATCGGAAACCTATATAATTTTATTAACCACTGTCACCCCAGTAAATTCAATTAAAAAACAAAACAAAAACCTCTGAATTCATTTATCAAACTGCCTATATGGTATCTCAAATTGAAGTTTCAGGGAGAATGTTAACTTGAACATATCTAAAATCAAAAATTTTTTTTCCACCCAAGTTTAACCTTTTATCTCTTTCTGAGTTCAGTACATGGCTCCACCATTTATCTAGAATCTCAGGCCTGGATTCTTACTGTAATGTACTTATTCTCAATGGTTACATCTAATTCAGTCTGCAGATATTGGCACTTTTATCTCCCAAATACACCCAAAAGCCCACCACTTCCCACCTTCCCTGTCAACCCCGGCTCCTTCCGGCCCTGCCCTCATAACAGGTCCTCCTTCTCTCTCACACTGTCTCCCTCTCTACATCCTCTCCATAGGCTTCCCAAGACTGATGGCTAAAAATATTAATTACATCACATCACCTGTTCTCATACCACCAAGGGCTTCTCACATTATTCCCAGAACAAAGCTCAGAGATGGTCATGACCCGTGGGTCACATAAGGCTCTGTGTGACCTATCCCTGGCTGCCATTCTCAGCTTCACTCTCACTGTTATTTGCCCCCACACCTCTACCGTAGCCACACTGGGCTTCAGCACGTGCCTTACACACACACAGAATTCCCACCTCAAAATCTTGAAACTTACTTCTTCCTAAATCTGGAACACTGTTTACCCAGTTTTCACATGGCTCCTTCCCTCACCACGTCCAGGTGACGGTCACATGCCATCTTCTGAGAGGCCAGGTCTCCCTGTGCAGGTAAAGGCTCACCCTCCCCATGAAACAAAAGTTTGCGCTAAATTCAGATGCCATTTTTGTAGGTCAAAATGGTAGATTATTGTTGATTTTAATTAGTTTAACACGCCCATATATAACATTGTGCTTACCCATTATCCTTAATATATTTATGGGTTTCTTGTTTATGTATTGGTATATTGTCTCTCTCCTCCTGAGGGCTGCAGGTGTCTGCAAGGGAGCAACACAATTGTTCATCTCTAGATAGTTCCTGAAACAGAGGCACCCACAGGTCATGTGCCACACATTTCTTCCACCTTTTGCCTCCAAGCCCTTTGGTAAATTAAGCCCACAAAACTGCTCACTGGCATTTTTGGAGGTCAGTCCCTTTCACACCTTATCAAGAGCAATGCTCAGAATTTTATTTTTGAGGTGCTGTGGGCCCTTATATTAATTTTTTCTTACATTGTCTGGTTCTAGGATCAGACTATACTTGCCTCTGAACTTCTGAGAGCTGTGTACTGACATTTAGGACCCATGTCAAAGGATCTTTAGCATGGTTTTTCTTGGTCATTTTAATCCTGCATATGACAGACACTCTCCGAGTCCCAGCCTGCACTTTTGCTTCAATAACCAGTTCTTCCTGGGAGGTTGGAATTAAATCTAAAAGAAAAGTTCCTTTTGTTTCTTCTTCCTCTGCAGAATGAAATTATCCACAAAACAAGGTCAGAAATGTGTCCTATGATCTGCTTTTAGAGAAATAAGATTTCCATCCAAATTCAGAGGGCTGATAAGTTCCCCTTAATGCTATGACTTGTGAATGTGTCAATTCTGCGATCCTTTAAGGAATATATTCATCAGAGCTCCACCTTACTTAACTGAGGATATTAGATTTGCTTATGTTATGCCGGTGCTTTCCAACCCATGTAATAGTGGATGGCAATCTCAGTGATCCATATGACAGTGTGTAGGATGTTCCGCACGAAATGCACCAAAGACTACAACTCGAGTTCTCAATTATGGTGGAGTGCCAGTGTTAAAGAAAAAAATAGTTAATGACATTGTTAAAGATGGTGAGGCAGACTATTCAGGACCATTGCAAAGCTATAGGAATTACTGAGGTGGAATTTGGCTGTGGGGGGGGGGGATTGAGCTCAGCTCCAAATGCTGCGAGGACAAGGGGGAACTGCTAGCCAAGGGCAGCGTGGGGGGTCAGTGGATGAAAAATTACTAAGAGGAAACATAAAGGGTGAAGAGCAGGGTGGGACGGGATTCTGGTGAAACCCACCAAGAGAATTCTTGCTGAAGACAGGCCAGGTTGATGAGACATCACCAGGAGGATAGTGGAGCATGGGGGACCTGATTATATATTGATGGTGATCAGCTATCGAGGGAGGGGGTTCTGGTTAAACTGAACTAACAGGGTCCTCGCTTGCAGTAGATTTAACAAGGCAATGTACAGATGGACCTAAGAGAAGGTTTAGGAGTCAAGTTGGGTCAAGCAAAGAATCTTTGTCAGCAGGTTGCGAATGAGGTAGGGGACGAGCCCAGAGTCAGAATCAGGGATCTGCACTTGGAGTCACACAGACTCATTTTTGAATCTTATTGCTCCTATAAATACTAGAAACCAAACCAGTAATTTTAACAGAAAATAAATTTAATAGATGGAATTGAAGTATGAATATTAGAGACCAAAAAAAAAGTGGAAAAGGATCACTGGGGCCCCAGAGAGACAGGAACTTTGGGAAGCAGCTACTGCTCCTGGGGCTCATGAAAACAGAGAGGAGAGGAGAACTCAGAACCTGGAAGCTGTGAGGAGAACCCTTTAAACTGGGACCCAGAGCTCTGGGGAGGGAGTGCTGTTTGAATGGTGCTTATGTGTCTCAGGGGCTAGTTCTGGAATGTGGAAAGTTACTGTGGCTGAGGTGAAGCACATAGGACAAGACACTTATCTGGCCTTAGTGTCCCCTCCTATCATGCCAACAAAGAGTCACTGACAAAGCAGAGATGTGGTTTGCAGACTCCCAGTCTCAGCGGCACAGAGCAGATCGTAGAAGAGAGTTTTGGAAACAGAAAGAAATTGCTTGGCAACCTGTATAATGGCCTTACATAAATTACATAACCTTTCTAAACCTCAATTGCTCTACCTGTGTAATGGGGAGAAATGCCTCCTTCCAGGTTATTGTGAGGATTCAATGAGTAATGACTATAGGTTTCTCCAGAAGCATATCAACAGCAGCTTCAGATCTATGTCCCTGATACCTCACCCAGCTCACTCCAGCAGCCAGAGGGTGACAAGGGAAGACAGAAGGAAAGATGGAAAGAGAAGAAAGATGAGAGAAAGGAGAAGGGGAGGAGGGTAGAATGGAAGGAATGTGGAGGTGCCCTGGGTACATGTGCCCACTTACAAAAGGAGATTTAACACCACCAGGGAGATAGGCCAACGCCCTGTGGACCATCCCTGGTCTCCTTGGGGAGGCTTTTCCCACTTTGAACAAATTACATGCTCCATGCATTTCTAATGACTCCTAGGGGTTGTTATGGTTTTTTCAAAATCAAGGGAACTAACAAATGTAACTGGAGGTGCGTGATCATTTGCTGAAAAGTGAAGGCTCTGTGGCTCAGCAAAGGATGACAGCAGGAGGTCTTAATGAGTTAGATCACAAATTAATCCTGCCTTGTTTCTCCCTTAACTGTTTTTCCCTCCCTGTACCCCTTCCTCAGGCTGTGTCTTTCTCTGGCTCTAGCAGCTGTTCCAACTGTGAAATTAAGTCATTTCTAAGAGAGCAGAGCAGCTGGGACAGTACTAGATGTTCTAGCGATCACTGGCTGGCAGGTTGAAGCTTAAATTAAAATTCTGAGTCGTTATCGAACTTAGGGGCCCTATATTCATGGAAGCCAGCAACTGGCAACATTACTGGTATTCAGGCTTCTATTTTCATCACAAGTTCGAGGGGGGATAAAGTCCAGAGCCAGCCCGATATTTCCAACAATAGTCCTTAGACTGTCGATTTGGACAATAGATAAGACAGAATGTAGTCTGAGGAATTGAAAACGTAACTGTTCACACCATGCTGAGTTATCTCCCTTTGCCTTTGGGACTCATTTCCTTCCCAGATAATAAACATAAATTTCCTGTAATGCAAAAGGGTTACTTTTTGGAAGTGCAAATTGAAATATGCTGACTGTATAAACTTAGGAAATTAGTTTTGCAGGTGGAAGGAATCTTAATTAAAACAGCTGCTTTGAAGTAAGGAATCATCATAAAGCATTTTTTATTATGTTCGCCTTGGTACCATCCACATTCTCTTTAATGATCTAATTTCTATTTTTCTTACTTAATGGATAACATTAGATTAGCTTTCCCAACAGATTCATTTTCAAAAAGTTAATGAAGTCAAGATAAGTATATGTGGTGGATTATTAGGGTTTCTGCTTATAACCACTAATACCCTGCAGTTCTGGATTCCACTTCCTGTTTGGGCAAGAAATGAGATTTACCAGAAAAAGAATTGTCCTTCTTTTTATACTAAATGACTATGTCCTCCATAGTAGAAAATCACTTAACTATCAAAATTACAGAGGAAATAATACCTTCTCCACCTCCCCCAAATGAGTGAATTTGCCAGAAAATCGGGCTTTTTGTCACTTTTCATAATTTAAAAATTGAATAAAATAAATATAATGTATGAGAATTAAAACTTGGAAACTTAAAAATTGATGTGTAGAAATTCAGTCTTATCAAGGAGTTGGGTGGGTGGGGTTTGAAGCATTTATTGAAGACAGAAACAGAAGTAAAACTTAATTAAAAATATATATATATATATATATTTACAGGGACAGAGAGAGGGACAGATAGGGACAGACAGACAGGAATGGAGAGAGATGAGAAGCATCAATCATCAGTTTTTCGTTGCGACACCTTAGTTAAGAGGTCCCCAAAGTACTGCCCGCGGTCCAAATTGCAGCCACCTGAGGCCATTTATCGAGCCCCGCCGCACTTCCTGAATGGGCACCTCTTTCATTGGTGGTCAGTATGTGGCGTATGGAGTATTGTATGTGGCGGCCCTCCAATGGTCTGAGGGACAGTGAACTGACCCCCTGTGTAAAAAGTTTGGGGACCCCTGCCTTAGTTGTTTATTGATTGTTTTTTCACATGTGTCTTGACCGCGGGCCTCCAGCAGACCAAGCCACCCCTTGCTGGAGCCAGCAACCTTGGGTCCAAGCTGGCGAGCTTTTGCTCAAGCCAGATGAGCCTGTGCTCAAGCTGGCGACCTCGGGGTCTCGAACCTGCGTCCTCCGCATCCCAATCCGACGCTCTGTCCACTGCGCCACCGCCTGGTCAGGCTAAAATATATATCTTTAAGGCGAGGTTCTACCCACCCTCTCTTACTCAGGCTTCTTCTGAAAAGAGCATAGGATTAGGGGTCAAAGGCCTTGGTCTGGTGTTCTACCATGTGGGGCAGCTGTGTTAGGCTTGCTCGCAAAGTTACTGGCTACAAGCACTTTGCCTGATTGGTCCGTGGGTGTGTGGCAGTGCCACGTGTGTATGACCTATATAAGGCTATGAGTGCTTGTGCTCGAGAAAGATGGGGTATTGCGGATGTGCAGATTGCCTGCCTGCTACTGTGAGGGGCCATTTTGCTGTTTGCCTGAGAGGCAGGTTTCCCCTGCCTGTGTGTTTGTCCGCCATTTTAAGACTCTATTAAATGGAATGGTCCAATCCTTTTTGGCTTTGCAGTATTTCTACCATCTGCCCAAATGCAATGTAGACCTGCCTGGCCTCGGCCACCAGCATTACATACCACTTCAGACAAAATAAATAACAGGGCCTGGCTTTACAATTCCTGCCTGAAACCACCAAAAACCTAGAAAAATAAAACAGCAGTTTTCAAAATATGAACATTAGGAAACAAATGACTATGACTCTTGACAAATGGTTTTTTTTTAAATGAGATGAGTCTTATAGTTTATATAGAGTTCATGCAATTCTAAACAAAATCTCAGAATTCTTTTGTGTAGAAATTGAAAAGCAGATTCTAAAATTGGTATAGAAATATAAAGGACCAAGAACAGTCAAAACAATTTTGAAAAAGAACAAAACTGGAGACTTCAATGATCTGATGTCAAGGCTTATTATAAAGTTGGAGCTATCAGAGTGTGGTATTGGCAGAAAGAGGACAACTAGATCAATGACACAGAATACAGATTACAGAAATAAAGTGACATACAACTTGCCAATCAATATTCCACCACGGTGCAAAGGAAATTCAATGGAGAAAGGACAGTCTTTTCAACAAATGATGCTAGAACAATTAAATATCTACTTGCAAAAAAAAAAAGGAAAGAGAAAAAAATATTAATGAATAAAAATGAACCTTAACACAGAGCTCACATCATTTTTGATAAAATAATAATAATGACCAAAATGGATCATAGACCTAAAAGTATACCCCTTAACTATAATACCTCTAGAACATTTATAACAATTAGGTTAAGCACAGATTTCTTAAGTATGGCACCAAAAAACATAATCTACATATATATATACATACATACATACATAATAAATTGGACTTCATCAAAATTTAAAACTGCTATTCTTCAAAGGACATTAAAAGAATGAAAAGACAATCTACAGCAGGGGTCCCCAAACTTTTTACATAGGGGGCCAGTTCACTGTCCCTCAGACCATTGGAGGGCCAGATTATAAAAAAAAAAACAAACTATGAACAAATTCCTATGCACACTGCACATATCTTATTTTAAAGTAAAAAAACAAAACGGGAACAAATACAATATTTAAAATAAAGAACAAGTAAATTTAAATCAACAAACTGACCAGTATTTCAATGAGAACTATGGGTGCGGATGCATCCTGTGCTCCTCTTACTGACCACCAGTGAAAGAGGTGCCCCTTCTGGAAGTGCAGTGGGGGGCCAGATAAATGGTTACAGGGGGCCGCATGCGGCCCGCAGGCCGTAGTTTGGGGACCCATGATCTACAGAATGAGAAAAAATTGGTGAAAAATCACATATTTGATAAATATTCTTATCCAAAATATATAAACAACTCACAAAACTCAGTAATAAGCAAATAATACAATTTTTAAAGTGAGTGTAATGCCGGTGGCGGAGGCCAGGCAGGTCCACATTGGATTCGAGCAGATGGTAAAGAAACTGCGGAGCTGGAAGGCGTTGGGCCATTCTGTTTAATAAAGTCTCATGACAGTGGACAAGCACACAGGCAGGGGAAACCGCCTCTCAGGCAAACAAGCAGCAAAATGGCCCCTCACAGTGGCGGCAGGCAATCCATCATCCGCTATCCCCCTGAGCACAAATATCCATAGCCTTTTATAGGTCATACACATGTGGCACTGCCACGTACCCACACACCAATCAGGCAGAGTGCTTGCAGCTAGTGAACCCATGAGCAAGCCTAACACAGCTGCCCCACAATGGGCAAAAGATTTGAACAGGTACTTTGGTAGAGCAGATACATGAATGGTTAATAGGTACATGAGATGACATCTAACATCATTAGTCATTAAGGAAATGCAACTTGAAACCACAATAGATAGTATTACATACCTATGTGAATGCATAAAATAGAAAAGACTGACCATACCAAGTGTTGGCAAGGGTGTGGAGAACTGACTCTGATTCACTGCCGATATGTGAAATGGACCAGCACTTTGGAAAACAAAATTTAGTTGTGTTGGAGGAAAGCCAAAGCACCGAGTGACTTTCTGTTTCCATTCTGGGAAAGTGAAGGTTGAGACCAAGCATACATGACTGAAAGCAATCACGTCCAGGGAAGGCCCAAGGACATGGGTGCTTGGCTCAACTGAAGCTTTCTGCAGGTAAGAAATCAGACAGCAAATAGTGTGATGTTATGTCTCAGAAAGGGCAAGAGAAATCTAATCAGTTTTGCAAAACTAAATAATAAAATTGTACACTGTATTCTGCTTGTTAGTTTCTTATGCAAAATGACATATTTCTGCTTAAAAAATTAGATGACTAATCTCTCCTAGGCACCTCAATCCTGGAGAGATTGGGGTCCCCCACTTGCAGTACTGTTTCTGCCTCATTCCTTTGTGGATCCTCTTCATGAAACCCTGAACATTAACAACAAGTTGTTTCTTAAAAAGTTAAATACATACCTATCATATACCCCAGATATTTCATTTCTAGGTATTCACCTAAAAGACATGAAATCCATTACAAGGATTTGTACATCAATGTTCACAGAAACTTTATCCATTCTAGTACCAAAATAGAAATAACCCAAATATCCATCATCAGGGCATTAATAAATTGTGGCATATCCATATAGAAGAATATTTCTCAAGAATAAAAGCCAATGAACTACTGATACACACAGCAACATGAATGAATCTCAGGATAAGTATGCTGAATGGACAAAGTCAGACCAAAAAGAGTACATACTGTAGGTTTCCATTTATATCAAATTGTATAAAATTAAAATTATAGTCACAGAAAGCAGATCAATGGCAGTCTGGGGATGGTGCTGTGGGGGTGGAGAGAAAGCTGGGGGTAGGGAGTGGAGGGATCCCCAAGGGGATTGAGGGAATTTATGGGGGTAATAGATATGTTCTTTCTTTCTTTATTTTTTTTAAATTTTTTACAGGGACAGAGAGAGAGTCAGAGAGAGGGATAGATAGGGACAGATAGACAGGAACAGAGAGAGATGAGAAGCATCAATCATTAGTTTTTTGTTGCCATCGCAACACCTTAGTTGTTCATTGATTGCTTTCTCACATGTGCCTTGACCGCGGGTCTTCAGCAGACTGAGCCACCCCTTGCTGGAGCCAGCGACCTTGGGTCCAAGCTGACGAGCTTTTGCTCAAGCCAGATGGGCCCGCGCTCAAGCTGGCAACCTTGGGGTCTTGAACCTGGGTCTTCCGCATCCCAGTCCAACGCTCTATCCACTGTGCCACCACCTGGTCAGGCTTGTTGTTCTTTATTTTTGTTGTAGTGATAGTTTCATCTTTTTACATGTGTCAAAATTTATCAAATTTTACATGTGTGGTCCATTGTATGTCATTTATACTTCAATAAAGTTTTTTAAAGGCCTGTGTTCAAGTCATAGTTGTGTGATCTTAAATAAGTTTCTTAAACTCTCTGTACGTGAGCTCCCTCAGGGGTCAGATAGGAACAATAATGAAAAACATCTCCCAAGGTGATGTCGCGGGTGAGACTCTGCAGTGACAGCCCTTGGGAAAGCCCAGCATCCATGGCAGGTCGGGTGTCTTGTCCTCCCTATAAAAGACGTCATGTTCCTACTGATTCCTCAGACAGAGTTCTCTCTCTAGTTAGTATCTTTTATCTTCAGAAACCAAAGAACATTATTTTTGAAGCTTAAGTACTTTTATCTCTTAAAATGCCTTTACAACAAAGTCAGATGAGAAAAAAGAGAGAGCACACGGGGAATTGAAAAACAACATAGCATCTGAAGCTTTGTTGAACATTCAGGTTGAAACAGCTTTCTTGAATATCAAGGGACATAATAAATTCAAGTCATCTGACCATGTCTGTGTGACCCTATCCCCTCCAACATTCACATGATAAAACATTATAAAAATATGTAAATAAATAAAAAAGACTATATGCTGTGGAGTCAGATCTTGGATCAGATCCTGACTCATCACTCACTGGGTCTGTGACCTTGGACAGCTCACTCAGATTGCTGAGGCTCAGTTTCCTCACTCGTAGAACTACGGTCCTGCAGGCTGGCTATGAGGAAGAAACAGAAGAAACATGAAAAGTACCTTGGACAGCACTTAACGCAAGGAAAATGCTCAGGAAGTTTCCCTAAGGTAACATGCTACATTGTAGTAGTATTTCCGTAGGAACCTCCTGGCCCCAGGCCAATGCCCTTTCTACTGTATTCTGTTGCTAGTTCACCTGTGTGTAGCAGAAGAGCGATTAGTTGCCAGGCATCTTAGCACTTATTCTGTTTTGCCACTGTGCTCACCTGTCTGTAGCAGAAGAGTGATTAGACACCAGGTGTCTTAGCTCTTGTTCTGGTGTTTTAAACCACCACGAATCAGAATTCATTAATTAACTAGGGGGAAATGGCACGTAGAGATGAAATCATACTGGTGAGAGACCAGGAAAAATATTTTGGACCATAATCCAATGCTATTAATTACTAGTTCAGCTCCCAGTATTTTTCCACGATACATTTTGTGATTACCACAGTCCCGGAAACAGAACCCTTTCTACAGCTTTACACCCTGGTGCTGGACTGGGCGGGGTGCTGTGGGTGCATAATTGTTGTTATGGCGGCCCTCAACCACAAGATGGCACACGGCTCTTCCTTCAGAAGAGAAATGCTAGCAAGGCGGTGGAAGTCTGAAACTAGTCATGTTTTAAATCAGACGAAAATGCCTTTGTGTTTAAAAAAGTTGCCTTCCTCACTCTTAAAATGGTAAGGAAAACCAAAGATCATGAAAAGGAGATTCTGCTGAGGCTCAGGAGACAGTGGGAGAAGGGGAGGCGGTTGTGGGGAGAATTGAGAGAATGGATCGGAAGCTGTTAAAAGGCTTATCTTCTTGGTGTTTGTACTCGGCCTTGTTACTTCCCTCTGTGGTCATACTCTTGTCAAAGCTGCTAACTTCAAAATGGGCTAGACAAGGGGTCTCTGCTCCTAAACCAGGGACTATTTGAACCTTGACTAAACATTAATATTCCTCGATTCCTCGCAGACAGATGCGAGTGCATTCCTTAACTCTTTTCCCATCATGGCAAGGGCGTGTTCCTTCCGTTTCCCCCAAGCTCTCTGCTGCTGCGTATTCACTTCACACATTACTTATTGTTGTTGTGCCGCTAGAGGACCAGGGGACTGGATTTTAATTTCCATCTCACTTCAGACACACCTGTGCCTGGGCTTGCAGGCCTCCTGCCGCTTCTCAGAGCCGCGGCTCGTGGAGCCCCTCTGCACTAGGGTGGACAGCTCTCCGCATCCTTCCTCCTCACAAACAGGCTAAACGACTGATGAAAAGCCTATTATGGAACCTCATGCATTTGTAATGCCTCCTCCGTAGTTCATAAATCTCACTTTGTTAAGTGAGAGAATATCTGATTGCCTAAAGCAGCCCTTTCAACCTTTTTCATCTCATGACACACATCAACTAATTGCTAAAATTCTGCAGCACACCGAAAAATATCTTTTCTGCCCATCTGAAAAAAAAACCCGTATAATTTTGAATCATTCACATTGAATGATTATTGTTGTGTCTGCTGCTGTTACTTTTATTTGACAACCTAAGGGACAAGAGGTCAGGGCCCCTGACTAAATAGCCAGGTATTGCGTGTTTCAAAAATTCCTGTGGCACACAGCTTGAAAAATGCTGGCCTAAAGGAATCAGAAGCCCTGCACTAAAATCAGCCACTGTCACCATTCCTACTGAATCTTGAGGAAATGTGGTGCAGACACACAATTGCAATATAATCCTGGGGCTGGGGGGAAGGAGGGTTGGAGATGAGTCCCACAGACGGAGTGGGTAAAGGAGGCATCCTCCGTGGACACCGTTGCATGGGGGCGGGGGGGAGGGGAGAGTAAGAGCAGAAAGCGAGCCACACCAGACAGTTCTACTGTGCCAGAGAGTGAAACATGGAGTCAGTGGAAACAGCTCCCACAACAGGCAGTGGTGGACACAGGACCCTCGTGAAGGGCTGGATGGTGCTCCTGCTCTAAGTGATGGGTGACCACAGAAGAGTTTGATGAAAATGGTTCACATTTTACATAGAATCCCTAAGGTAAAGGACAGATTCAGGCAGGTTATTCATTCATGTAGGGAAATTAGCTAGGGTATGACTGCAGTGATTCAGGCAAGAAATGATGGTGGCCTAACCAGGACAGTGGTAAAGTAGAGAGAGGAGCTTTTACAAGGCTCGCTCAAATGAACTTATCTACCAACTGAATGTGAGAGCTCAAGGGTGACTCCAAGTTTCTAGCTTACAGGAGTAGGAGATGGCGGCATCAGGAGGAAGAGTAGATTTAGAAGAAAGAGTAGGTCTGTGCGTGTTGGGTCTGACGTGCTCAGAGGATGTCCAGGTGGAGATGACCAATAGATAGATACTCACAGCTGAAGTTTGGGGAGGGTCTAGACTGGCAGTGTTTACCTGGGAGACAGTAACAGGTCCAGTTAAAGCCAGGACAGGATGGGACTGCCCTGGAATAGAATGACAGGAAGGCAAGCAGTACATCAAGGGGGAATTTCTGGGAATGATTACGTTTAAAGGATAGGCAGCAGAAGAGAGCTGTTGGAAAGAGAAATCCATACAGGAAACAGAAGAGGAATGACAGAGAGTTAAGCAGGAGCAGGAAAGCTCATTCCCAGAGGCACGGAATGGTTAGGGGCCCTTGAGGAAGAAGGGTTCAGTGGTGGCAAAGAAGCCAGACAGACTGCCAGCTCCACACAATTTTGCAGAAGCCACTGGCAATGCACGGGAGAGTAAAGGGGAGCTGAACAAGTGGAGACTGTCAGGGCCGATTACCTTCTGGATGGCCCTGGGTGAAAAGGGCCAAAGGGAGGTGGATGATGGGGTGGTGGCTGGTGAGGTGGGGACTGGTCAGGACTGAACCGGACAGAGGGTGGAAGAAGCTTTTGTTTTGCTGTTTTATTTGTTTGTGGGTTTGTTTAGCAAAAGAGAGCCTGTATGTTTATGGGTTGAGGAGAAAGAAGTATACCAGGTGAGGACAAGAAGATTCAGGAGAAAGATGAGGGGAAGAAGTCCTAAGAGAGCCAAGGAAGAAGTCCTAAGAGAGCCAGAGAAGAAGTGTGGACTGCTGAGGGAGCTTTGACAAGAGAGTGTGTGCCTTATCCTCTGAGGCAGCAGGAAAGGGTGTCAGGATGAGTAAGTGTGTAGAGATAAGTTTGTTAGAGGGTGAGAAGCGGACTCTCCACAAGAGAACAACAGAAACGAGATTAGAGGTGGAAGACTCGGAGGACCTTGTCACCTGGTGGGTAATGGCATGAGCTGTGGATTCCAGGCTGATTTTCATTCCTGTACCAGTTCCAACACCAGCAATTTGACCTTGGCACACTCTGATCTCCCCAAGGACTCGATTTTCTCATTTGTAAAATGGGGATGTAATAGGACCTCCCTCCCTTGTAGGATTTCTGTGAGAATTAAATATGGTTTTATATACTTGATAACCCGGAGTGACGATCATGTAGCAAGTCAGAAGGCTGTGTCCACCAGATAAATTCATGGCCCAAATAGTTTAATAATTTTTGGTTTGAATGTCTGCCTCCTGCTTCCCACAAGACTGAAAATAACTGGAGGGCAGAAGCAAAAGGTCTTACTTTTCCTTGTCTTCCTCTGTACCCTGTCCATGCCTGTCTCTTGCGGGCTCCCAGCAAAGTGTGTTGAATGAATGAATAAATGGATTGTACCCCATCAGCCTGGCAACAGCACAGGCTCCTGACTCTCAGACGGCATTTTACCTTCCACACTGTCTCCCCTGGCCGAGCTTTCCCTGCTCTGTGTTGGCTGCCCTTGTGACTCTAAATAATCTTTCTCTGTGGCCATCAGAGCAGAGCCCTGATCTGGGCTCCACACAGGTGCACTTCTCACTTCGTTGCACTTCACTCTGTTGCGCCTCACAGATGTTGCCGGATTTTTTTTTTTTTTTACAAATTGAAAGCAAAAGACTCCACCAGCAAAGAGATACAATTCAAGATACTGCAATACTCACTTCATTGGGGTGGTCTGGAATGCCACCCTTAGTAATGCTCAGTATGCCTGTATTTCCGTTCTGGAAATACAAACGCATGTTATTATTCATCATTAAAGTCGGGTGATCTATTTCAGTTGATTATAAATTCCCAAGAATTAAAAGGAAAAAGAAAGGAGGATAGATTACTGGAGTGACTTCTTTAAATTACCTGTTTTTATGAGCACTTGCGTCCTGGGAGGGACTGAGTTTTGGGACATTGAACAGGTTCAGGGTTCTGTTGTTGAGACTGAGACCCAGAGGAATAGAGAAAGGGCTGCAGCCGAAGGGGAGCCCTTTCATCCTCATTGCATCCTCAGGTGTGCCAGCCAGGTGAGAGGTGGAGTCTGATCTAGACTAATGAGGAAAAAGGCTTCAATCAGCATGAATAGGGAAGCCAAAGCATATCTGTGACTGGTTGCCGGTTTTCCATCTTGGCCACCTCCCCAACTTAATTAATTTTGCTTACATACAAAATTAATGTGTTTTTAAAAACAATTAACTTTTCCTGTTCTCTCGCTGCCTCTACTTGCTTGGATAAGTTGCAGAAATGCAGCTAAAATGCCACCTACAAACATTCAGGAGTAGGTGTGCCAATAAAATGAGTAAATAATGGAGACAAAACAAGGATTCGGAAAATGCATAACCTGCATGTCACCCCCTCCTTACATCATCCCGGTCTTGGCAATTGAGCCTCTGCAAACACAGCTGGAGTTATTAGTATAACTTTCCCCCAGAATACCAAAAAGCCAAAGGAGCTTGGTTCTTCCTACCAAACCCCTCACTGACCACCAGGGGTCAGGCTGTAACTGAGAATAGGCAGCGGCGGAGGCCCCGAAGCAGAGCTCTGTCCATGCTCTCCCCACCCACCCACCCCAGTTCGCCCCACATGCCTGAGAGCTCACCCAGACTCGGCCAGGCTGGTGCGGCAGTGGCTTCCCTCCCAGGTGAATCATTTCCTCCTATTTGTTAAGTTTGAAGAATGAGTGAAGCGAAATCCAACATCAAGCATGCATGTCCATTGTAAGGTACCCCTTAGCACCAGAATCACAAACTTTTGCTTGTAGCTCCACTCAACATTTATTGAGCACCTTTTCCATGCTGGCATGATGCTGGTCCCTCACGATACATTTGTGAGCAAGAAAGAGTGTCTTTCCCTCATGAGGTATATAACCTGGTGCAATTTTAAGAGATAAGGTTCTGCTACCTCTCAATTTCTAAGGTTACCATTTATGTTCATCCTAGGAAATCTAATTTAGCTTTGGATAAGCATGGCCTCAATGTGGAAGCTTTTGTGATTACAAATACCAAAACTCAATGGGAAAGGCATCTACGGAGGTCCCAACAACTGAATACAGTGTCTAGTGGCTCAGATTAAGAAAAAAAAAAAAAATCCAGCCACCCTTCATGTCCACTTTTAGCAGGAAAGACCTGTTCACTCCCTGGCTCTCTAGGATTCCTTTCATACTCGCCCAGGTCTAGGTGGGAAGGAGACATTGGTTCCCAAGACAAGCTCGTGCCCTCCATAACTGAATGTGGCCCCTTCAGCTGTTGTCATTTTTGGCGCCATCTCCCAATGCTGAGCAAAAGCACAGGGCCTGGCCAGCCACGGATGGCCCCCTGCCCGCGTCTGGGGCCCTGGAGTCTGTCAAAGGGAAATAAATATTTGTCTTTGGACCTCTTGGTCTCCTTTCAGAGGTTCTCACGGAAGATAGATGATGAGAATAAAAACGACAACAATCTATAGAAGAGCTTCGCTCTTCCCTCTTCCCAGGCAGCACCTGCTTCTCCTGTAGCACAAATTCATAACTGACAGATGCTGTCAAATCGTTGGCAAAAAGTAGGTTTTCACCCCTGGGTTTCAGAAAGTTCTCTTTGCATCTGAACTGCTTATAAAGAAGGAAGAAGCCAAACTGCTCAGATACGGAGAGGACTGACTGCCTTAGGGCCACAGGCAGGAGGACTCTGGAACTGGCCCACGGGGCTTTCGTGAGTGGGGAGAAGAGTGAATGTGTGCTTCAGCGTCCTGGGACTTACTTCTAGAGGTTGTCATCAGTAAGCGTGATGTGAGGCCCGGAAATAAAGCTATCATCTTAAAATGCATCTTTGGAACTTCTGATAATCATTCAGGTTTGCAACCCCTTGAACTAGGGATAGATTGGTCAACAATCTCCAAGTTGAGTATCCTCTCATCCTGCCATGCTTTGTGTCTCACCCCCCACCCTCCAAGAGCAGCCCCCCGGTTGAGTCTTCTGTCCCCCAGTTCGTCATCAGTCCCTAGGGGCCTGTGGCTGAAACCTAAGTCAGCCTCAGCCTCATGCCAGGTGGAACAATAAAAGGTTTGGGTTACCAGACACCCATCTGCTGGCTGTTCTCACCAAGGTAACCGAGAGCCAGATCACTTTCATTGGGCATCAGCCCCACGCTTCCCCATCTGAGGGGAGGGAGGACAGGAGAGCCTCCGCCTTCTGGCACTTTCACTACAAACAACTCCCCTGTGGTTCCCCAAAGCCCTGTTCATTAATATCTCAACACCTCCCAGAATAGCCTGCATGCGTTGCTGGGAAGAGCCCGCATCTAAAGGAACAACAGCTTCATTCTTCTGTCTCACCTCCCAGGCTTGGTGCCCATGTCCTCTGTTCACTGGGGACAGATTTAACAGCCCACTGCTAAAACACCTACCTTCCATTTGCTGGTCCTTTTCTCTTTATGATCCCTGGGAACCCAGGGGTATATGCTAGTGAATGAAATAATATATATCATCCTAAAAACAAATTTTAAAACATTTCTAAAATAATACATCTACATAATTTGAAAGTCAAATGTACTATAAAGCCTTTAACAACAAATAAAGCTTTTTTTAAAAAGCCTTTAAAAACAAAGAAAAAGCTTTCTGAGTATAAAGCTATCAGAGATAAATTATTTATTTATTTATGTAGAGAGAAAGAGACAAACAGAAAGGGAGAGAGATGAGAAGTATCAACTCTTAGTTGCAGCACTTTAGTTGTTCATTGATTGCTTTCTCATAGGTGCCTTGACCAGGGGGCTCCAGGAGAGCCAGTGACCCCTTGCTCTAGTCAGCAACCTTGGGCTCAAGCCAGTGACCTTAGGCTTCAAGCCAGTAATGTCTGGGCTCAAGCCAGAGACCATGGAATCATGTTGATGATCCTGTACTCAAGCCACCGACCTCAGGGTTTTAAACCTGGGTTCTCAGTGTCCCAAGTTGATACTCTATCCACTGTGCCACCACTGGTCAGGCAGAGAGATACATTTTTAAAAACTTTAATATCTTTATTGAACTTTTATACTCTATTTATATACTCATAGGTTGAAAAACCATTTCCCTCAAAAAATTTAAAGCTTTGTTCATTGTCTTTCAGTTTTTTTGATTCCAACGTTCCTGATTCTTTGCATATAACTTTCTTTTTTTCTTCATTCCTTTCTTCCTTTTCTTCTTTCCTTCCTTCCTCCCTCCTTTCTTTCTCTTCCCTCCTTCACTCCCCCCTTCCTTCCTTCTTTTCTCTTGAAAACATGCTGTGTGGGGTCAAAAGCCATATGAGAAATCTCTCTACATAGGACATCTCTGTACCTTCCCCTCAGTTTTGCTGTGAATGTAAAACTGTTCTCAAAAAATAGTGGTCTTTATTACACATTTTCTAGGCATTCCTTACATTTTTTTCTTTCTGTTTAGAAATGCATGTCTTTAAGTTCTGAACTTTTTTCTTGTAAGATTTACTTTTCATTTCATGTATGTGTGCATGTAAGCAGTTGATTTGTATGTATACATATCGGTTAACATCTACCATTGGCTGTTCTTTTCTGCTTTCTGAAAGGTTCCCTTTATCTTCCAACTGTTCCATTGAAATGTTTATTTTGGCTATTATATTTTGAAGAGTTCTTAAAATTTTCAATATCTGTATTCATATAGCAGTGTTTTCCAATGTTCTAAGTGCAATATTTTCTAAGAATATTAATAGGTTGTTTCTCTAAAGTACTTTTACTTTCTATATTTTCTCTGTTTTCTTTTTCTGAAAAGATTATTGAGTTTAAACAAACAGAGCTAAGTTCCCATTCCTCTCCTGTCTTTAATCATGACCTTCTTCAGAGTTACCCAAAGTTTAGTTTGATAGCTGTCCATCAAGGTCATTTTTTTAAAGTGAGAAGAGGAGAGATACAGAGATAGACTTTTGCATGGGCCCTGAATGGGATCCACCTGGCAACCCCTGTCTGGAGCTGATGCTTGAGTCAACTGAGCTATTTTTAGTGCCTGAGGCAGATGTGCTTGGACCAACTGAGTTATCTCAGCACTGGGGCTGATGCAAGAACCAACTGAGTCACTGGCTCCGGGGAGAGGATGAGGGAGAGAAGGTGGAGAGGGAGAGAAAGAGAAGCAGATGGTCACATTTCTCGTGTGCCCTGACTGGGAATTGAACTTGGGATATTCATACACTGGGCTGACACTCTAACCACAAAGCCAACTGGCTAGGGCCAAGGTAATTTTTTATGCACTTATTTACATCAAAATGCACATGTATAATTATATACGTTATGTTTTTTTCATAACTACACTATTGTGCCTTTGTTTTCATAGTGACCAGAATATGATAAAGATCTTTAATGTGTATACTTCTATACCACTTATTTTAACTGCTGCATACTATACTACAATAAGATTGTGGCAGTATTTACTTGACACAGATCATAGTACATGTTTCTCTTTTCAAATTAATGCTGTTAAGTCTTTTTTATTTCTGTAGGATAAAAGTCTAGAAATAAATTGATGAGTTGCAATTTATGCAAATTATGAAAATCTATTTTTTCACATTCTTACGAACATTGGATATTATCAATTGTTTTAATTTTTGCTATTTGGTCCGTTTGTCAACAGTGTGTTGTCTGGTTATTGAGTTACTGATGAGATTGAACAGCTTTTCATGTATTTATCAGCTGTTTTAAAATTTTCTTCTTCTGTAAATTGCCCAGTCGTGTTTTCCTCATATTTCTACAGTGTTGTTTGTATGTTATTTTAATTTATTTGTAGACTCTCTTTATATATGATAGATACCAATTATTTGTTTAAAAGGTTGCAGAACCTGACCAGGTGGTAGCACAGTGGATAGAGCATCGGACTGGGACATGGAGGACCCAGGTTCAAAACCCTGAGGTCACCGGCTTGAGCATGGGCTCATCTGGCTTGAGCGCGGGCTCACCAGTTTGAGTGCAGGGGTGCTGGCTTGAGAGTGTAATTATAGACACGACCCCATTGTCGTTGGGTCAAGGCCAAAGGTCACTGGTGTGAAGCCCAGGGTTACTGGCTTGAGCCCAAGGTCGATGGTTTGAGCAAGGGGTCACTTTGCTATAGCCCCCTGGTCAAGGCACATATGAGAAAGCAATCAATGAACAACTAAGGAGCTGCACAAAGAATTGATGCTTCTCATCCTTTCCTTTTCCTCTCTGTCTGTCCCTATCTTGTCCTTCTCTCTGACTCTCTATTTCTGTCAAAAAAAGAAAAAAAGAGTTGCAGATATTTTCTCCCTGTCCAGTGCCTATCTTTAGGGACACTATTTTTATATAGTATGCAGGATAGTTAAAAAAAATTTGTGTCCAAATATATCAACTTTGTTTTTTTTTGTGACTTAAATTGTGTATTTTAGGAAAGCTTCCCTCACCCCAAGTTTATAAACATAGTTTTCTTTATTTCCCTATAGTATTTTTATAGTTTTAAATTTTTAATGTTTAGCTCTTAATTAACTTACAATTATGAATGGTACAAAGTTGAGGATCTAATTTAATTCTTCAAAAGTACAGATAATTTTTCTGACACTAACTTTTGAATAATCCATCCTTTCCCCAATGATTTAATATGGCACCTGTTTCACTTACTAATTAATTCCCTTTTATATATCAGTCTGCTCCTGGTCTATTACATTGCTCTAACTCAGGAATTGGCAAACCACAACGTGTGGGCTAATTCCAGCCTCCTGACTGGTGAATAAAGTTATGTAAAGACACAGCCATACTCATTTGTTTGCATATTGTATATGGCTGCTTTCATGCTATAAAGGCAGAGCTGAGTGATTACAATAAAGAACACTTGGCCTGCAAAGCCTAAAATATTTACTACTTGGTCCTTTATAGAAAAAATTTGCCAACCCTTGAGTCAGTATCATTAATAACAGAAACTCTACAGTGTGTTTTGCATTTGGAAAAGTAAATATGTTCTCATTGGCTTTATATTTCGATAAATTCTTGGCTATTCCTTATAAATGTTGTTGCAGGAAGCGACACCCGAGGGAGGAGACACTCAGACAACTTAACTAATAGAGGAAGGAGAAGTTATTAGTAGCTGGCAGAGAACGTGGGGCTAGTAGCATCAAAGCACAAACTCCCCAAATTAGATTTTCTTACAGGTTATATACCTGTACAGTCTCCAAGCAATGGGTGTGTGATTCCTTTGTTTAAGGTTTCCCAGGACTCAAGGAGAGGGGAGAGGGAGTTTTGGTGGGGTCAGCAAGGAGGGAGGGGTTTCTGGATCACTGGTCATAGCTACACACAGATCCTGCTTTTCTTGCTTTGTGTTGCAAGTGGCTCCAAGCAACCCTTTAGAGAACTATGGGATGTAGTTAATTTATAACTGGCTGACTCAGTTATCCCTGCTGGCTCCTTTCCCTTGAATTCTTCTGCTTTCTCCCCTCTCAAGGGAGAAGGGAGGTTTGCTTCCTCCTTAATGTCTTTGCATGAATTTTATATTTAATTGATTATTGATACAGTTGGGTTTAAATGTATCAACTTTCTATTTGTTTTTTACTTGTCTTATTTGTTCTCCCCCCCATCTTTGCTTCTTTTGGTTTAGTAATTTTTATTTTATCTCTTATACCTTTTTGTTTTATTTTTAGTGGTTGCTTTAGAATTTATAGTATGCATCTTTCTGCTATCATAGCCCACCGTAAAGTAATATTACATCACTTCATATATTGTATGATAAACAACAGTATAGTATTTTCATTTCCCTTTCCTGGCCTTTTTACTAATGTGGTCATACATTTCACACTTTACATAGGTTATAAATTCCATAATACATTGTTTTTATTTTTTGCTTTAAATGATCAATCCTTTTTAAAGAGATTTAATATATAAAAAACCTGTTTTATATTTACCCACATATTTATCATTCTTAGGGCACTTTATTCTTTGTGCACATAAGGTTTTTCATATGGTATCTTCTTCTTGCCTGAAAGACTTCTACTAACATTTCTTGTACAGATCTGTTGGTATTGAACTCTAGCTGCTTTTGCAGGCCTGAAAAAGGTTTTATTTCATTTTCGTTTTATTTATTTAATTTTTACAGAGACAGAGAGAGAGTCAGAGAGAGGGATAGATAGGGACAGACAGACAGGAACGGAGAGAGGTGAGAAGCATCAATCATTAGATTTTTGTTGCCATTGCAACACCATAGTTGTTCATTGATTGCTTTCTCATATGTGCCTTGACTGCGGGCCTTCAGCAGACCAAGCCACCCCTTGCTGGAGCCAGCGACCTTGGGTCCAAGCTGGCGAGCTCTGCTCAAACCAGATGAGCCTGCACTCAAGCTGGAGACCTCGGGGTCTTGAACCTGGGTCTTCCGCATCCCAGTCCGGTGCTCTATCCACTGTGCCACTGCCTGGTCAGGCCATTTTCGTTTTTGAAAGAGTTTTGCTGGGTATAAATTTAATTCTAAGTAAACAACACTTTTCTTTCAATATTTAAAAAGGCTTGCTTTTTTAGCTTTGTTAGGCATGACCAGTACAACCTTCTGTCTTAGAAAATACCCTTCTGAGGATTTTACAAGACACCCTACGTATTCAAGGTTTGCCCAGTCTAGCTGGTGGAAACACAAATGATTTCTGGCCCTATGTGAACTCCAGGCATTGTTTTGCCCCATTCTCATGGTTCTCTCCCCAACTCTAAATGCTTTTCTCATATGTATATGCTGATCAGTACTCAGCTGAACACTCGAGGAGACTCTTCTGCAGGTCCCCATCAGAGTGTGTGCTCTCAATCTCTGTCTCCCCCTCCCTCCTGCTCCATGCATTGCTCCCTTCTCTGGTTCTCTGCCCTGGGAGTTCTAGTTACATTGACCTCCCTGAACTCTCTCCTCTGCCTTCTCTCCTCAGGGAGACAACTGGGATCTATCTGGGTTCCTCCTCCCTCGTTGTGGCCTGGAAACTCTCTAGACAATAAGCTAGGGTGATAACAATGCTCATCTTGTTTCTCTCCTTACGGGACTTGCTCTGCTGCACTGCCTATTGTTGAATGTCTATAATAAGACATTTTATACACAAATGTAGGTTTACAGTGTTCTAATGGAAAGACATGCAGATTAATTACAATAGCTTTAGTCACTCAAAAGAATGTCACTCACAACTGTAAACCTACTTTTGCCCAGCCCTGTATATATTTTGTGGTCCAAGGTGAGAGGATAAGACTGGTCCCTATTACTCCATCATTGTTAAAATGTTTCATTTGGGATTTTAATTGGGATTGGTGGAGAAAATGAACAGTTACATCACTGAGTCTTTTCTTTTAGGAACATGGTTTATTAATTTACTTAGGCCTTTTTTTAACTTCTCCAGTGGATTTTATGATCTTCCACATTCATAGTGGTGCTGCATTTAAAGGCCCCAATACAAGCTCTTGAACTTCTCCCTTGTAGCATCATACGTATACCCTGTAGCAGCAATTCAGGGATGGTCTAAATGGGACCCTGGGGCTTCTGCTTCATCCAGTGGCTCCTAGACCCAGCCTCTGTCGATCAAGACAAGAGGGCCTGGGACCTGACCTTAACTGCTGGCTTAGCTCCTTATCACTCCTTCCTGGTGGTAGAGCAGAGGGTTGAGCAGCTCTAGGCTGGGGCCTGGCGTCTGGGTGAGAAGACACTAGAAGCATCCCTCCCGTCCTAGGACCCCAAGGTGGTAGAAACTGGCTTAGAGCTTTTTCATTTGGCATGGCTTGCCCGAGCAGTTTTTCTACTTTATTTCTAGTTGGGCATGGATGAACTCTGAGAAGTAAAACCTCAAGTTGAACTACTGGTCTTTTGGGGGTGCTATTATCTCTCTGGTTGTAGGGTCCTTCCACCTACCTTATTTGTACTCTGGGTCTCTTAATATACTGCTCACAAAAACGCTTTATAGCTACGAAGCAATAAAATATCCCCTAATTTTTGTGAGTAGTATAGATGGATACTAATGCACAGAAAGAAAAATATCTCTAATATTTCTGGGAGAGGTAGGCATTTGTGAACTAGTTAGGGAAGCTAGGGATGTGTGTTCTAATTATCAAACAAATTTAGAAGCAAAATTGGAACATAATTTCTTCCTAAATTGGGAACTGTCTGTTCTTATGAAATCCATCTTTTTTTTTAGGTTTTATTACTGCCATAATGACAGTAATAAATTGAGATCTTAATTGACTACCGTTCACACTAGATGAGTAAACACCCATCTTAAGTAGTGAGTTGGTTAATTATAGCTGTGCCATGTTTATAGATCTTCGATTAATCTCTTGAGAGCATATAAATCCATCCTCTACGATGGCTCACAGCTGCTCAGCAGCAGTTTTCAGAGGTCAGGCTCCTCCATTAACTCAAAATACGTGTCTCTGAATCAAAGGGCAAAGTGGAATTTAGTTTATTTTCATTAGACCTGCGTGGAGATCAACTTGTATGAAGCATCATAGTAATGACCAGGCAAATAAAACCATGATAGGCAGATTTAAAAAATATTTTACTATACTCATGAAAGCCCCACCTTTTTACTAGGCCAAACAGTCATATGTATATAACACCCAGGTCTCTAAAATATGGGTGTATTCTGACTTTCTGAAACAGTGAGTTCAGTGCCTCACTTGGTCTACGCTCTTGACAGCCATATTGCCAAAGAGAAAACAATGTTATTCTCACAAAATGCAATATACCCGGACACTCTGGAGACACAACCCATCCCAAGCATGGATCATGCTAGTTCAGGAGCAGATAACCTGGTTGGTCTGTATTGCTTGGGCTCACCTATAGACCAGTGGTTAGCAACCCTGATGATGCACATTAGGGTCACTTGCAAAACTTTTACAGTACCATGGCCACCCTGGACCAAATAAATCAGAAGCTCTGTTCCTGGCCCCAGGGATTGCCGTTGGATGTTCTCCAGGTCATTGTAGTGTAGAGCTAGGCCTGAGACCCACTGATGGGCTAGAGTGGTGGTGGTCATTGTGCCAATATTCAAAGTATTCACACAGGGTAGATTTTCAATTTCTAATGTAAAGCAGTAACTAACTCTTTAGTCTTCCCAAGGATATTTCCAAGTGTGGCAAAACTGCCTACATCTCCAGTATTTAGCTTAGTAGGTGACAACCGTGTGTGTGTGTGTGTGTGTGTGTGTGTGTATGGTATAGTCCTGTTATTCTACTTCCTACACAGCTTTTAGATGTTTCCCCTTTTCTCCCTGCTGCCACACCTTAGTTCAGGTCTCCAGCATCGCTCCAGTCTTGTTGCTCCCTCCCCACCTCTGACTGCACTGCTCCCCATTTCTCTCAAACCCCAACACATCCTTCCTCTTACACCCTCTTCAATGGGCCCCCGCTGTGCTGAAATTTCTGTGTCCTCATCTAAGCATCCAAGGCCGTTCATAATGAAGAGAGTCTCATGTCAAAGGTCCCTTTCGGGTCCTTGCAAGTCCCTTATGGGCCTTTGTGTCCAGCTCCTAAGCCTTTGCGTGGACAGCTCGTATCTCAGCACATCCTGCCGGAAGACGACATTCAAGGCTCTTCTTCCAAGAAAAGCCTTCTCTGACCTTCCCACCTTCTGTTCCTACCCCAGGTCTGCACTGCCTACGTCAAAGCAACACTTGCAGAAGCCTGTGTCTGGCAGAGTGGGTGCTCAAAAAATAAATAAAAATTAATAAAAGCGCATGAGCAATGAAATGCCATTTATAACATTATTAACCCTTTTATGAACGTTCATGTACATCCTTGTGCCTCCTGACCATCCAGAGTACGATTGTACAAAAATTTTTATTTTAAAAATGTGTAAGGCAGCATTAAAAAAAGGCAATGTATGTTCTTCTTGTTTCCATAGATTGGTTATCAAACATGATTTTAATAAAACTGGAATTAGAACTAATTTCATTTTTTGAAAAAAAATTTACTTCTGGGGGTCAGCAAGCATGAAAAGAACTCACTACTCAAAGGGTTAAAAGTTTAAGTCTATCTTCCTGATTATATTCTGAGCTTCCCCCAGGGCAGTGGGTAACAGTGTATGTAATAGAAAAAGCATTTTGGAGACAAGTTAGGGTTTAAGACTCTGCTCTGTCATTTACTAGCTGTAGGATCTTGGGTAAGTTTAAGATATTTCCTCAGCTACAAAATGGGGGTGACAACTCTTCGAAGGGTTGTATGGTTAGACATGATGTGTGCAATATCAGACACATAGTAGGTAAACTTATCCCGCCCCCGCCTCTAATTTTTATCAGACACTGCAAAATTCATGAGTAACGCCCCCCTAGAAAGCTTGTGTTTTGGATTTTAGGCTTCCAAATGACCAAACAGCTCAATTCTATAAAGGTTCAGTGTTTGTCAGAAGGTTTAAAAACCCTCCTCTCTCCCACTTTAGTCATCTGGAGCACATTATACCTATTCTCTTATTTAATCCCCAGCAGTCCTTTGAATTATCATTCCCATTTTTACAGCCAAGAAAACAGCAGGAAAGAGAAGGTAGTGGATTTTCTCCTGAGAGCCGGGGCATTTCAGAATCCTCTCAGACTCCAAGCTCTGGGCTCTGTCCTTTTCACCACGTTGCCCTTGCTCCGTCTTACGACTGTGTGATTTTAAATGCAACGACCACTTCACTTTTTGTAATTAAAGCCAACGTTCCAATGATGGCATTTTTAAGGAAAAAGAGTTATTGTAATTTATATATATATATTACTATATATATATATATTTAAGAAATAGAGTCCTTTCAGCCCCACAACTGGGCACTGAAGAGTGGCCGGCAGACTGGATGTAGCCTCCTGGAGCTTTGGTTCCTTCACCTCGAACACAGGAACAATGATAGCACCTGCCTCTGGGAATCTGAGGACTGAAGGAAGTAACAGCTGAACTTGTAACGTGGGAGGCGGGTGTGGCCCCGGGCAGGACTCAAATTCAGTCACAGGGGAAGTTTAAACTGTTCTTTACTGTGCTCTCTTACAGGAAAGATGTGCACACAGAAAAATTCACTCTAACATTGTTTGCTTAATTGAGAACTCTAAAATCAAAAAAGCACTCAAAGACAAATAAAAAGTAACTTTATTGACTGTTAATCTTACCATGAAATGCCTATAAGAATAATTACAAAATAATGCAGTTGTTCTTTTTTTTTTTACACACTTTTGGTATCTTCCCCATATGATGATCCTTTCACAGAAAGGATTATTTACAGTTCATGTAAATATAAAGCTCACTGCTGCAATTACAAATGTAGAAGCAATATATACCAAGTTGGTATACTAACTAGCAATGGGTATTAACAAATGCAGAATAAATAACAGCTTTATACTTTTCTTTCTTTTTTTATTTTTTAAAATAATTTCCAAATACAAAAATGTAGGTATTCAAACCGGATTTTCACACACATATGTATAATTCTGCTGCAAATAGTGGTTCAAAAAGCAAAAGTGTCCTCAGCATGTTTCGTTTTTGAAAACCACAAGACCATTCATCAACCCAATTAGAAAGAAGGCGTGCAGAGCCAGGGACAGGGCTGGCAAAACCCTGACGCTTGGTTCTGGTTGAAGTAGAGAGAAAATAAAGTATAAAGCGCTACTTAACTAACAGACTTATGTTTTTTTCTTAATGTTTGCAAGAAACACTAAGAGCTAAGGAAATGCAGGAGCATTTTGATCTGGACTCCTTATCGTCAAACTGCACCAGGACTTGTCCCTTTAAGCGTCTGCAAGAAATGGGTTATTTTAATGACTTCTAAGTAAGAGTCACTAGATGATCCTTTCCTATTTTCATCCTTTTATACAGAGACTGTTATACATTCTGATATCTGAAACTTTGGTTCTTTCAAAACATTTGATAAAAAGTAAAATAATTTCAGGACCATAGAACTCGACAGAACTTTTTTCCTTTGAAAGCGTCAGGTCAGACTCACTGACCAGGCTTGCTGTGTACACTCTGTCCTGCACCGCCCACCTTGGGGACGTGCGAGCGACAGCACCAGGACTGCCTGTTCTGGTTCTCTGCGTGCTTATAATACTGACTCCCGTCCATGGGGAACACTGCAAGTTCTGCTGTACCCTAAATCTATTTCTTTGTTACCTGAAAACTTAATTGTGTATAAAAATATGAGTTTCTTTAGAAAATAATATATAGTTTCTTTTTTTTAATAAAACCTGGTAGATAGAAAAAATGGTATATCAAAATATGGTAAACAAATGCTTTAAATACGAAATCACTAAAAACATCTCATAGAAAGACATTGTGCTAAAGTACTCTCCTGAAGTGCAAACACTGTTCGTGTACATATGAAGGTGAACCAAGTTCATTCTCCCAACGTTGTTTCATTAGACATCCTAACAGTAGTGGCCGTAGGCAGTAACTGTCTTAAAAATGGCCCTTTCTCAAGCACTAACATTTTCTACTATATGCTTTTACTTCAAAATTAATGAGAAGACATCCTCTTGATCAGTGGTTTTCAACTCTGCTGCCTTTTAGCTGCATTTGGAGAACTTCCAAAGAAAAGGCAATCCATCTGGGTCTTACCCAAGAGACTAATTTAATTCACTGGAGGTGGGACCCAGACATTTTTTTTAAACCTCCCCAAATAATTCTGTTACGCAACCAGGGTTGAGAATCACAGCAAAAGACACATGAAAAAGTAGTCACTTCTAACTATGTATGTCCACTGATTGTCTGTAGGTACTATTCACTCAATGACATATCCTCCATATTAAACAAGACCATGTGTCCGAGATAGTCACAGAAGCCTTAAACACATATAAACACGCACAACCTCATGGATTTATACATGCGTAATAACATAGGAGCATAGTTAGGGTATTTTTGGTAGCATTACCATAATTTGTTCTTAATTTAAAGAAAAGAAGAAAGGAACACTGAGCACAAACATTTCCTAAGACACTTCCATAGTTTGAAAACAGTGTGGGAAACTCCGCAAAATACATTATGACATGAACCAATCTGACGCTGCTGGATGAGGAACTCAGCTGAGTTCTGGAGCTTTCTGGAACGGCCGGGGGCCATGGCACTGACTGGGCATGGAGGAGCAGCGTCAGCATGCACAGTCTTCCAGATACTGCTTCATTCACGTCTTCCTGACCCTGGGCTGCACTTCTGTTACATACATCTCTTTGGCTTGCTAGAACCACACGATTCTGACTGCTGTGCTAGTGTTCACTTTGGGACAGCCCCCGGGAGGCAGCAATGGCTACAGACTGGGCAACGGTCTCTCCAGTGAAACAAAAGAGACGCTTTTCTCTCTCCTCCCTCAAAACTTGAGCATTTCATTTTATAGGCCAACAAAATTAGCAATACTGTTCACATGATTAAAAAGAAAAGTGATGTTATGTGTGACTGAACTAAAAAACGAAACGATGAGCAAACACGCCATGGTTCAATATTCTGAAGGCTTGGTAACCGGCAAAGCACATTTCTTCCAAAGGATCATGAGCTTCCAGGCACTTATCTAACTGTACATTCTCTTTTACCTCTTTGTAATACTTAAAGTGCAATTGTCCCAAGGCTTTTATTTCTGTCACAAATAGCATAAAGAAAGAGCTGTGTTTTGGGTGAAGAAGATATGGCACAAGAAATCGAAAGAATTCATGGCTTTCACAGCCTCTAGCAAAGGGCAGGCTGCCGTGTGGCTGCACGCAGACATACTTTATACAACAAATTCTGGAACTTCATCGTGAGTGAGATCCAGAGAAAAGTACTTGCTGGTTCTTTTGACTGGAAAAGCATCTTGGATGTTGACACACTGCTGCGCCAGGCAGCTATTGCAATAGAGGCCTTCCTCATCCAGTTCATGGCCACATCCAAAAGTGTAACTCTG
The DNA here is from genome assembly GCA_037038555.1 of Rhynchonycteris naso. NCBI lineage: Eukaryota > Metazoa > Chordata > Mammalia > Chiroptera > Emballonuridae > Rhynchonycteris > Rhynchonycteris naso. Next base: position 46,226,813 of record CM072999.1, read on the forward strand.
AGCAGTGTCTTGACATAGACCGGCAATGCGCAAGAAGTCTTTCTGGTAAAGTCTGATGTCATCAAGGCTCAAGCTATGTCGATCGGTGGAAGTCTTTGGTTTTCGACACATAGTCTGCAAAACAAGGAAAGGCTGAAGCAACTTCAAGATACAGGCTAAAGTGAAAGGTTTGCAATGTTTGCTCTGTAAAGAGAGAGGCTGCAAAATTATAAAGGGTTAAGGAATCCTATACGCTAGAGAGGTTTCCAATCTGAGGTGTCTGGGTCCCTGCAAAGAAAGCTGTCAGCATCACTGATAATGATAATAGCAGCTAACATATACTGAGCCTGTATTATGTGGCAGGCCCTGATAAAAAACACTATCCATACTATCTACTCATTTAATCATCCTATTAGCCCTATAAGGCAGGTGCTATTATTCTCCCCGTTTTGCAGATGAATAATCCAAGGGACAGACAAGTTAATGCGACAGAAATCCAACTATCTTGAGCATCTCAGAAATCAAGCAATTGTCTTAAAATAAGGCTGTATAAGTAAAGATACTGCTTTGTTTTTTCACTAGGCTACGGCAATTAACTGTGGCAATACTATCATGATGAGGTCTGTTATTATGTTAATAAGAAATAGGAAAACAAACCAATTATTACTCCAGAAACACAGATTGAAGGACCTTTTGAAAAAAAGCCAGAATTTTGGGGTAGAAAGATAATCTGAAGGGCCTGTTGCAGAGCAGCTGGGTGGCAAGTGCCAGGATTCAGAGGCGGCTCCTGAACACTCAAAAGGCTCTTGAACACTCAAATGCTTCACGCCGTGCGTAGCAGACTTTTGGAACTCATTATCCAACGAGGTGGTACTGGCTAAACATTGACACAGGCTGAAAAATGGCTCAGATAATTATATAAAGGGAAAGATACTAAAGGGTTATTTATGGAGATGAGGCATTATATCTCTAACTTCTGCTCCCGAACACCACAAAGGCCAACCTCATTAGAATTAAGAGGCAAAAGCACCGGGAGGACAGAACAGGGTCTGTGCTTGACAACAGTTTACTAGGAACTGTCACAGCTGAGCACTCCCGGATGATTCCCTTGTCCTGACGTCGTCTTCCCAGGCACAACGTGGTTTTCACACAGAGGATTCACTGGGCCATCACCAAACTCCTCAGGGCAGCCACGTGAACGCTGTCCCTATGCTGTAGGCGAGGACTCTGATCCTTAGCTGCGCCCCACAAACACTTCTCCATATATAACGAGAGCTAACACTTAGAGGCCTCGCAGGGGAGCAAACCTAGGCAGTTTGACCCTGGAGATTGACTACCTAATCATCATGCTACACACACAGCTTTAAAAATCACTCAGAGTTTTCAGACTAAATGGAAGTAACAGAAAGAAAGGGCAAATGAGAAAAAAGAGAAAAATGTAGGAGTCAAAGACTGTCAGAATGGAAGAGAAAAATAAATACACAGAAGAAAAAAAGAGAGAAGGTGAAAGAGAACGCAAATGATACAAAGTGTTCAGAAAATAGAGGTGAATATAAGTCATAGGTTATATACAAATGCTGCAACCATGAGTATTAGAGTATGCTAATTTATCTACATCTTTTGACTGTTTAGCAACCTAATCAGTAACACAGGTTATCAATACTCTTCCTTAGTATACTTTGAAAATTTACTCTGAACGAAAGAATCAGTGTGGAAACACTCAGCCATAGCACACCTGGCGAGTTGTGGTCAATCACCACCCCCCAACCACCCCCCCACACACAGTCAACCTGAAGGCTGAACACTAGAGGCTTCCCACCTATATAAAGTGTAAAACTAAGGACACAGTTTATCCAAAAACAAAATTAACTAAGAGATAAATGAAACTGGCAAATAAAATAGAAGTTCAGAAAAAAACTATAATGTATGTATCTGGTAAGAAGCACATCCTCAAGATTTTTAATTTTCACTTCTTTTTAGTGACAGAGGGACAGATAAGGATAGACAGACAGGAAGGGAAAGAGATGAGAAGCATTAATGGCACCTTAGTTGTTCACCGATTGCTTTCTTATATGTGCCTTGATGGAAGGTGGGGCTACAGCAGAGCGAATGACCCCTTGCTCAAGCCATAAACCTTGGGCTCAAGCCAGCAACTTTGGGCTTCAAGCCAGTGACCTCTGGGCTCAAGCCAGCGACCCTGTGCTCAAACCAAATGAGCCTGAACTCAAGACTACAACCCTGGTGTTTTGAACCTGGGTCCTCTGTGTCCCAGTCCAATGCTCTATCTACTGTGCCACTGCCTGATCAGGTGAAATTTCACCTCTTCATACAAATATAAATGTTAAGTTCCTATTTAAATTCTTGATTCCTTCCATACCTGTGGGAGAGAATCAGTACTCTGTCCGCGAAGTCTGACAACCGTTTCTGAGGAGCTGGAGGTGGAAGAACCGATTTCTTTCACAATCAACCCTGAAATAAAACAGAGAGAAAGAAAAATGAAGACTTCAAATTATATTCATACCTCTTGCTATATAACTGACATATACTAATATTACTAAAAATGAAAGATCAAATATTAACCACTACTGGAAAATCTCACTGTGACAACTGGGTGGAACACATCTTATCTCATATCTTAGAGTAAATGGGGGTGGGGGGTGAGATGATTGTGGAGTTTGAGTATAGGAAGAAGTTTAGAGCCTGAATTTTCTAAAATAAACTTCTAATTAAGCTATTTATGATCAAGTTAATAGTAAAAACAAAGACCACAGGTATAGGGCAGACTCTTTGGTGTATCCCCTTAAGTCGTCCCCCTTTCCACGCAACACTAACGTTCAGTTTAACCCCACCTGAACGGTGATGCAGCCTTCTAGGTTTGGTTCCACGTGGACATGCAATGGGGAAGTCGGAGGGCTCCGATCTCTGGAGTCACAGAGATCTGGGCTGGAACTCAGTCCAGAAAGATAATTAGCTGTGTGTCCTGACCAGTTCCTCAACCACCCTGTGTCTCAGTCTCCTCCTCTTACGAATGGGAGCTGACAACAGCATGTATCAATAAAGTCTTATGATGACTAGAGAGCACACACATGAAAAACGCGGGGAACAGCGCCTGCGTGTGGAATAGCTCAGGTCCCGGGAAACGGAGGCCACAGTGAAGATTCAGTTCTAGATCTCTAAGATCAACAGGGTCCCTAATCGTCCCAGCACTCAGGGGCAACCTGCTATACTATGTGGAAACAGAAATACAGGGCTGATGCTTCCGTATGAGGTGGTGGCATGTGAGTGAAGCATTTCCCAAGAATGTTTCAGAACGTGAAATTGCCAGCAGGAACTGCAGATGTCAGGGAAGATCACTGATGCTTTTCTTGTAACTAGATGAAGCAAGTGAGTTAGTTCTGATCCTTAAGGCCAAATGGCTTCAGTACCTTCCCACCTTATAAAGAAACTATAAGCAATGGGATTTTTATTCAGCCACTGCTGTTAACCTATAGAAATAATTTCTGTGTTATATGTTTCCCGTATACTCCCTCCCTACATGCACTTTCATGTGTACTGCTTTAGGCACGTGCACGCACACATACACACACACACACGAACGTGAGCGTGCTTTCTGTGCACCTTTAAAACGCATATAATTATGAATTTATGTTTACTATGTACTGGCATGTATTTGGTAAGGAGAAATTCAATACAATAAAGCAAATGGCAACGCGGAGGAAGGCTGGGTATATGCACTCTAAGCCTGGCTAGAGCAACCAGTCTGCGAGTCTGTGTTGACCAGGCAATGATTCTGGCAACACAGGCGGGCCACTCCTGGCAGTGCATCTGACCGCCACGGTTCTACTAGACTCGCAAATGGAGTTCTGCCATAAAAGATCCCTCGTGCTCTTTCAGGTAAGTGCCAGGATGGCAGGGCCTGTGTGCTGGCCCCCTTTATCTCTGATGCCCGGCCCAGGCACATGGCAGAGACTCACCATCAGAGACTGTGGGTCTTGACAGGGCAATGATAGTCATTCCTGTCCTGACAGGGCGTTTAACCCAACCAGAGCTGTGAGTGGCACAACAATAAGCACCGAGGCCACTTTGACAGTACTTGCGCCTAAGGTGTATATCTCTAACGAACAGAGACTAATTCATGATATGTCATGAAAACAGAAGTAACTGAGGTTTATTTATTTATCACTATTATTATTATTAATTTATTTATTTTTATTCAGTGAGAGGAGGGGAGGCAGAGAGACAGACTTCCACATGCGCCCTGACTGGGATCCACCTGGCAAGCCCACAAGGGGACAATGCTCTGTCCATCTGGGGCAAGGCTCTGTTGCTCAGCAACTGAGTTCTTCTTAGTGCCTGAGGTGGAGGCCATGGAGCCATCCTTAGTACCTGAGGCCAACTTGCTCCAATAGAGCCATGGCTGCAGGAGAGGAAGAGAGAGAGAGAGAAGCAAGAGGGGGACGGGTAGAGAACCAGATGGGCCCTTCTCCTGTGTGCCCTGACTGGGAATTGAACCCAGGGCATCCTCACGCTGGGCTGACATTCTACCACTAAGCCAACTGGCTAGGGCCAGAAGTAACTGAGGTTTAAAAACAAAATCCATTATTGCTGCAATTTTTTTAAGATAACATCTTTCACTTGATAAAAATATAGATTGTATTATGTAACACCACAGAACCATGTAATAGGGTTATGGTGAATGCATGTTTTCTAGAAGAATTAATCAAACATGGAATTTAAGTGTCTTTTATGTTAATCTTTTTTTGATGCTTCTTCTTCCAGATTCCTGTACCTAGTATAATATACTGGGGAAGACAAAACAAACAGGCCCAGAGATCTGATTTCTTTTTCCACCTTGTAGCATGTCCTCTCCCCTTGTAAGGTTTCTCATCTGTAAGGAGGAGGAGGATGGCCTAAAGGGTCTCCGAGGACCCTTCCGGATGGATTACAGGATTCTCTCATTTCATTTCAAATAGCAAAGGAGAGAAAGAGAAAACTATATTTTACAACTTCGCCCAGAGCAAGGGTTCTGTAGAAGCCACTTCCCGCCCCTGGGTGCTCCCCCTCCCCCCACAGAAGGCACTCAATGCTACAGTTTATGACACTGTCTTGGAAAGGCTCTGACTCCAGTCCTGTCTCTGACCTAGTCCCATTCTTCTATTTTTGGAGGCACCTGCTTCTGAGTCCAGGACCACCACTAGGGAAGGAGAACTTCCCGGGAGAGCTCACCAGAGTGTCCGTTCAGCTTCCGGGATAGGAGCATGTCCTCCGTGATGTAGATGCACACGTCTGGGCTGACTTCCAGAGAGTCTGCGTTCATCTGCTCCAGGTCCCTGGGGTCATCAACCAACATCTCTATTTCTGACACAGAAAAAGGGAAAGACACTTAGTGACACAAAGGGAAATTCATAGCCACATTTTGAGGGAGGCTATGTAATTATTCATGTTAAAATAAATCAGCTAATGAGATTCTACAACAATCCACTCCAGGAACAATTCTCACCTGGATGCTATTTGTTTTCTTTTTTTTCTCACAAGACTGCCATGTTATCTACAAGTCGCCTAATGCCACGGCTTCACTGTCAACTATGGCTTACTCTTTCAGAAAGAAGGGAAGCTTCGCTACCACGCTGCCCAGCAGGCCACGCCGAGACTGCCGGGCCGTCTGCCTGACGCACAGCAGAGTGCTGATGCAGAGAATGGACAGTGCACAAAGCTCCCAGTCCACAGCTGCCTACTCTCAGGGCATTTAGTGACTCAGTCTGAGACCCGCATGAATTCTATAGTAACCTAACATATGTTCTGCAGTTTTCCTTAATGGAGTATCTTTTCCTTGTACCCGAACGCTATAGCTATTATTTGAGACAGAAAACTAATAAAAAGGATGTTTGCAAATGCTAAGTTTGGTTCATGCAGATGTAGGTCCCATCTTATTTCCTTAGCACAGAGTTAAGCAGCAGGTGCTGTGTTTCTTTTATGCTCCCTAGATTTCTGGTGACATGGGAAACATTTAAGAAATACTAATTAATCAGATGATCTGGGCTCAATATTTCCCTTTTTCTTTTGTAGCAGTTCAAGACATTTATGTCACTATCATTGACTCCATCCAGCCTGTTGTCCTCACCAATGCTCATTTTATCTGGAAATCGGAAATGCAGGCCCCAAAGCTGCAGGACTAACTTCCACTCTACCATGTAAACCACTAACACTTAGAATCCACAGCCATCTAACCCTGTGTGCCAAAGGATCCTGACTGGAGGGGTGTATTGCTCACAAACAACTCAACCAAGTCAACAGAGAAACAACTCTTTCGCTATTACTCCTTCTTAGTTGTTCTTTAGACATCAATTCTACAGAACTCGTACTTGGGAAAGAAAAAAATAAAATAGAAGAGAAAAAGAAGAGAGCAGTGAGGACAGTCAGCACTGTCAGCCTGAGTGCCCGGGGAGTTACCGTCGTCCTGCGAGTCCTCCTCCAGCCGGTCCTTGCCGCCGCTCTCCACCCCCGAGGTGTGTGAGCTGCCCTGGCTGGTCATGGAGCTGCAGGTCCTCAGCTTGCGGTGCATGGCGCTCCCAGAATAGCCGTCCTCCGGCCCCGCGTCCCGGGGCTTGGTGTCTGCCTCGATGCCCGAGGTGTGGGAGCTGCTGTGGCTGGTGGTGGAGTGACGAGACAGGCGCTTGTGCTTCACGCTGCCAGCGCTGCTCCCGCTGGCCCGGGACCGCTTCTCCAGCTGGTCCATGTCCAGCTCCAGGTTGTCGCTGATGTAAGATTCCCGGTACTGCTTCTTCTCTGTGTGGGGAGGAATGCAGCTCATCATGATATTCAACCAGGACAGAAGGAATGGCTGGTGAGCCTCAGTGAGTGATCAGGCCAAGAACAAGTAGAATTGTACCCTCAGAATCTAGTGACTGGGTGTGGGCCTCATTCTGACAGGCTCTCCACTTAAGAATACTGCAACATGAATAACACCAGCACAACCCATTTGCGGGAAGTACATAAGTTACTCAGAGTTTCAAAGTTCCAAACGCTTGAGTGCTGCTTGACTGACCACCTCTTGTCAGCAAACTGTTATTGGTCCACAGTGAAATAAGTTCAGTAGCTAAGAATAAACATTAGGAAGTTTTGGAGCAGCCTAACATGGTCATGAGAGCCACTAATGTGATTCTGTATTTTGCAGAATGATCAGTTCACAGTGGATTAGAAAGTTTGAAAGCCTGGTCCTTCCCCACACATAAAGTCAGAAGCATGGCTACAGGAGACTGTTTAATGAACACAATTATGTGAATTATTATTCACTTTATTTGTTCACTTGTTCAGTTTGGACCATTGTTTGCTTAGCTCTAACTGTTGAATACAATTTAAAATAAAACTATTCTGAAAATTTCTTTCAAAGAATTCTAAAATTTAAATTTACATTAATGAAGATTGCTTTTCTTTATTTACTCTAAATTAGTGAGGCTTTATCATCTATTTAGAAAACATAGTAATCACTACTGGTCTGCTATGTGGCCTCTACATGGCAGTGCCGTTCTTTAATGCAAAGACCCAGTATTGGAAAGTCCCTTTTATCAAATGCTAAACTAGCTGTTACATTAAGGCACAAAGTTACAACTGAGGTACAGGAGTATAACTGACACAAAAATACAATCTTTGTGTTTCATGTCAGAAATTTAACACAAGAATAGTTTAATACCCTGGTCAATTGGCTCAGTAGTAGAGCATCGGCCTGGTGTGTGAATGTTCCAGGTTCGATTCCTATCAGGGCACACAGAAGAAGCGACCGTCTGCTTCTCCACCCCTCTCCCTTCTCTCCCTCTTTCCCTCTCTCTCTTCCCCTCCTGCAGCCATGGCTCGACTAGTTGGAGCGCATCAGCCCTAGGCATTGAAGAAACTCCGTGGAGCCTCCACCTCAGGCACCAAAAATAGCTCTGCTGCAACACTGGTCCCAGACGGGGCTTGCCTGGTGGATCCTGGTTGGAGTCTGTCTATCTCCCCTCCTCTCAGTTGGAAAAGAAGAAAAAAAATCATTTGGCTTCCTTTTATTTTTAACACGAATGAGAAATAACACATTATACCATACTAAAAATGGAGAGTGCATTTGGGGAACGTTAAGTTGATTTTATCTCAGAAACTGCTAACTAGTAGACTAATTGGGTTCTGAGGGAGCTAATACTGGATTTAACTGTCTTATTTCTTGGTTAAGTAAAAACCCTTATATTCTTAATGTCTGAATTCAGCTCTGAGATGTAATCGTCACAGGCTCCCCAGAGAGGGAACAAGCTTCAGCAGCAAGAGAAGACAGCATGCTTTCTAGGATGCATAATGGAAAGAACGCTCGGAGAAGGCTTGGTGTACATTTCTGCTCCAACCCCTTCATGTCAATTCTAAGGAACTGGGCTGAGGTGCAAAGGCAAGTGGGTACAGCCACAGAGAAAGCAGACCGGAGTGGGACATCACGGTCCAGGGCACACATCACTGAGACAAAAGTGCATCCAACCCATTTCCATGGCTAGAGTGCGTTCTAATGATTCCTATTCTCTGAAGGCAACAGGGGTTGCGATAAAGATGAGACCTAAAAGCATTTGCAAAATTCTCGTAATATTGCTACCTACTTACTGTAGTTTCAAAATAGTATCCATGTGACCCTTGAAAGGGTGGCAAGTGAAGAGAAAAAAGCAAAGAAAGAAAAAAGTTCTATAGGCTGTTGGAGTGCTAAGACAATTGGAAGTTGTGGATCTAATAATTTATAAGCCTTTCTACCTGTTTACAAACAGTCCCTGTAATCCCAACATCCCGATAGGTTTGGAGCCAATCCTAGTTCTCTCCCGTGCCCACTGGTACACTCACTCACTGGAAGGCAAGCACTGGTCAGCCTGCTCTCCTCCTGATAGGAGCCTAGCGTCAATCTACTCCCTGTCCAAGTGTTGGTGCGTGTGGCCTTGGTGCACCACGCGGCTGGCCGCTGCTCCCTTCATAGTGAGTGCTATATCACTCAGACCCTCAGCAGACATTCAAGAAGCTTCACACCACTCGGTTACAAATGGAGAGAAATGCTGAAATAATTCAGAATTTTATTCTAAGAAAAGCTAAGTGCAACCTCTCATCCCCCCAGTAATCACTGTGTCAGCAGCACAGATGGTCACCGTGTTCGTGTTCTTTCACTCCCTCTGTGGTAAAAGCCCGGAGACCAAAGATTTTCAGACGGTATTTTAGAATATAATGCTGTCGATGTGACTTCTGGATATATGGCCCAAGAATAAGCTTACTGAATCAAGTTGGTTTAAAATTCTTTGAAAGACAAAGGTATATTTTTCTCTTCTAAATACCATGGAAGAATTCTCGTGATCATTTTCTTTTCTTTCTTTTTTTGTGTGCGACAGAGACAGAGAGAGGGACAGATAGGGACAGACAGACAGGAAGGGAGAGAGACGAGAAGCATCAATTCTTTGCTGCAGCTCCTTAGTTGTTCACTGATTGCTTTCTCATATGTGCCTTGATGGGGGGGAAGGGCTACAGCAGAGTGAATGACCCCTTGCTCAAGCCAGCAACCTTGGGCTCAAGCCAGTGACCATGGGGTCATGTTGATGATCCCACGCTTAAGCTGGTGACCCTGTACTCAAGCTGGTGAACCCATGCTCAAGCTGGATGAGCCTTCGCTCAAGCCGGTGACCTCGGGGTCTCGAAACTCTGTGTCCCAGTCTGATACTCTATCCACTGCGCCACTGCCTTGTCAGGCTCTTGTGATTATTTTCTACTATAAAATGCTAAAATAGTATATCAGACATGTGACTCTAAATTAAATTTAATTAGGAAAAATAATATTCTTTCTGTGCTGCTTTTTTGCTAGGCTAATGTTAAAAAAGGTCTTTCTTAAAAAAAAAAATAAGGATGGAACCCTTAAGTGTGGGTGAGATAACTGTTGACTGAATTCAGTTTCAGGTTTTCTTCAGCCTTGGAGAAAACTCCAAGTAGAAGAAATTAAGTATGTTTTTGGTTTTTTTTTTTTTGAGGAAAAAAACAACCCCCCCCCCCAATCTATCCACACTTATCCAAATAAAAGATCTAATTTATAGCTTTTTCATTCCTGCATTGCCCTACACACGTAAGCCCCCAAATGCATTCGGTACTATGCTTGCTAGTTTACCTCAGACTCGATGGTTCGTTAATTCTCATAGGTTCTAAAGAGCTCCCCACATAAAGTCACCTAAATGAGAACTCATTAAATGCTGTTGGCAGGGAGCTGATGGAACAAATGAACTTCTCCAGGCACCAATCAGGAATGAGGCTGCCTCTGCAAATGATGGGCTCAGCACCTAACTAAGGCACCTACTTATTCTCACAAGGCTTCTCTGGCCCTTGGTCCTGTCTGAATATTTCTTCATATTCCTGTTAGCATCGGAGAGGTACATTTGTTATACTAATGAGTCATCGTGGGGAAGGACTGGCAATCTGGCAGTGGAGAAAGCCAATACATCTGACAATTTTACCCATTCTCTCCGGAGACAGATGCTGTTTGGTGGCAGACAGTGGGAGGTGATTCATGTTCTAGTCGCTACTTAAATCACAACGACATTTCCCAACTGGGTCTCATTTAATCAGAGATGCCTTTTGAAAGAAATCAATCAGACATACAAACTTCTATCAGGTTTCTTCTGGCTTGTTAAGAGAGAACAAGTATTGGCCTTGTTTCTACTCTGCAGGGCAGGTGTGTCTGAGGTCAAAATTTGTTTCAGACACGATCTAAGATATCAGCCTGCATCCTAGGGATCATGCAAACCCCTACAAGCTGCTCATCTAATCGAATTACCAAGAATTAGTACAACATGAATTAGCAAAGTAAACTGAAACACTAAAAAAATAAATATGCGAAGTAGCATGTCGGGGATCAGGAGTTGGCGTGTTAAATGGAGTAACCTCAGGATGTCATAACTCAAGATAAAATGCTAACCATGAGCTTAATATCGTAAAGTTGAAGCCTGCTCTTAGAGGCCCCATTCTGCCTTCTTCTTCACTGTGCGTCCCCTTTTCAGGGTCCAGGACTGGGGGGCCCAAGACAGACTGCTCTAGTCTGTCTGTGCCTCAGCAAAGCGCCCCCCCCCCCAGTACTGGCTGGTAAAATCCTCACATGAAAGTTTCTCTCTCCTTTGTTGGTCACTCTTGAGGCAGACTCGGAGGCCTTCCTGCAGTCAGCAAGAGAGACCAGAGGCATCCCCATGACCCACCACTTCCATTGGAAGGCCTTTCTGATTGCCCCTGGGTAACAGAACCAAGGTGGATCAGTGTACAGACAGAGCTCTGAGATGCAGATAAGCCTCGGCCTGAAACTTCATGTGGTAGCTTTTTGCAAGGATTTTCTAACCAAGTGCGGAATACTTTAAGGAGACTGTACTTAAAAGGTAGCTAAATGACAGGGGTAACTGCAGCTACTTGGAATAGGTATGGATGGTGGCATCCCTCATCTGGAACAGCGCTGGGATGTAAATGGGAAGAGGCCTGGTCCCCAAATCCCACTCCTTGGGAGCCTAGTTCAGGGCAGCTAGAGAGTAAGGGTCATGGGCGGCAAAGGCACATTCGCTTCCCCACCCACGACCCTGCAATACCTTCATTCTCCTCCAGCTTCCGGATGTGGCGCAGGACGGGCTGCAGGTTCATGTAGAGGCGGTGGCTGTTGCTCAGAAGCTGCAGGAGGTGTCTGGAGCGCATGGGGCACCCCGTGTAGTAGATGAGCTTCCGGGCTGAGGGCAAACCGTCTGGCAAAATCTCAAACTTCTTCCCCTGTGGATGGAAAGCATAAGTCAGGTTGAGGAAGATGGGTATCTGATTTGCCAAGGTCCCCTTCATTTTCTATTTAGCAAGGAAAGCTAGAGATTCAGAAATAGGGGTGCAGCAGGTCCTCGAAGAATGTCGCTTTGCTTATCTAACCTTGATGAGATGCTGTAGGAACTCTTGCTCATATCATCTATGCAAAATTGGTTTTGTTATGGTATTTTACTTAAAATCACTGAATCAATCCATTGATAACTTTAAGGGAGAAACTACTGTATAAAGTTCCATGAAAAATTCGCTGAGACATCAATTACTGTGTTCCCTTTCAAACATGTCACAGAGAGAGGATTACCAACAACCCAGGAAAGTGTCTAGCAAGGCTGTCTGGTACTCACTGATGGGGACTGACCACTGAGGATTATCTTTGGTTTCTCTGGCTGATCAGGCCGTTTATACATAAAGAAGAAGAGAAAGGTCCAGTATGACAGCATCCTCAAATGCAACCCTAACACCTTAACTCAGCAAACAAATTCTAGAAGTGCAATGCATTCAAATATTTGTCAAACACTTGCCACGAACCAAATACTGAGCTAGACACTGGGACAGTAACAGTGACCAGGACAGACAAGGTTCCTGCCCTTACGGAGACACATTCTGGTGGGACAGATGGGAAATTAACACACAATGTAATTACAGTTTATGGTGAATTCTGGGAAAGAGATACACAGAATTGTGGTAGTGAAAAATTAGGGTTTAGAAAAAAAGATAATACTTCTCTAGCTGGACAAAACAGCGAGCTGGAAGCTAGAGGGACAGCAAGGGGGATGGAACAGGAAGGAGGAAGAAGAGACGTAAATTGCATACGTATCTAGCTATATAAGGAATCTCATTCTTTAAGTCTGGGTTCATTAACAAAGTTCGAAGCCGAGGCCGAGTTTGGCAGAACTCCTTATAGTTATGGGATATTATGAATTTCCGTCACTTTCCTAAAAATGAATAGAGCAGCAGAACTACAAAAGGAATATTCTAGACATAATGATTCTTGGCCAGAGGGGAGAAGTAAAGAAAAGAGGGAGGTATATTCTAACTTGAAGTTGGTACAAAGGCATATGGATTTATGTAGCAGCCTGGGATAGAATTTTTCACCTCTGGACTTTTTAATGAAACAAGCAGTGGATCCCAATGCTAGAATGGAACCAACTGCTACTTAATGAGCACTAAGCAGATATTAACTCATTAATCCTGATAATAAGTCTATGGGGGAGAGCCAATTATCCCCATTTTGAAATGAAGAAACTAAGGCACAGAGAGGTTAAGTAATTTGCCCAAGGTCACAGAGCTAGGCAGGGATGGGCTGGCTATGAGAAGTCATCTGGAAAATCTGTCAAAGTAGATTCTTACTCTCTAATCCACAGCCACTGAATCAAAAACGTCCAGAAGAGGAGGATGAGGCACAAAATCTGTGTCTTCAACAAGCTCCTCAGATGAGTCTAGTGCAAAACTAGATTCAGGAACCAGAGTCCAGGACCCTTACAATGCTCAGTTTCATAAATGCATTTCATTACTACTTAATTTGGGACACAAAAGGGGCAAGTATAGTAACAATCTGCTCATTTTCAAACAGTTCAGACCTTTTCTCAAAGAGCTGGACCGAAAGAGAGCCAGTGAGGAGGCAGGCCAGTCAGGTCCCACTGGATGTGTGAGCGAAGTGAAATCAGGTTGAATTGTGCCCAAGTAATTAAAGTAATGTGAAGTCAGGAACAGGTCTTTTGACTCACAGGGCAGTGTGGAATCAGTGCCCAAATGCTATCTGGCAACACAGCCCTTTAATACAGGCTAGCCTCTGGATGGGAGCATGCCCATTTGTGCAAACCCTTATCTTCCTCCTTTCTGTATTTCTCATTAATTTCTGAACAAAGAAAAATTATGAATTTTAATGACAACTAGATAGACACACTATTAAATATATATATTGCTGGCAAAGTAAAAATACAGCTGGAAAAATCATGAATTTGCTCTAACCCCCCCAAACTGTGCCATTCTCAATATTCTAAAAATAAAAGTATTTTCCCTTTTAAGAATTGTAGATCTTTCTTTATAATGAGTTTCAAAGAGTCAGATATTAATAGAAACATCTTCTTATATTATTCTTTGTTCTTTGTTCAAAAGAAGTAGTTTCCAACAGAACTGGCCAGCCCCACACGAAGACTAACTCACCCTGTGATTATGCTTTCTGTTTTCCAATCCCTCTGCCGTACATTTTTAAAACAATTCTATTCGATAAACTCATCTTATATTTTTCTCACCACATTTCTTCTGCAGGTAGAATAATTTAGGGTAGTGTGATAAAGACTAGGCACACACATTAAAATTAGTACTTTATTTTGCTATGAGATTCTGTAACTTTAAGGTCTACTATTGATAAGCCACAGGGATTATAGCACATCATAAGATTATAAGAAAGCTATTTTAAAAATATCAACTTTTGTGTCTGAGACGATATTGTTTAAAAAGATACGGATAAACAAAAATCCACAAAAACAAACAAGTAAATTTTTATTTTAGTCAGTTATTTTACACTTACCACAAACACCAACTTTCCAACATTTGTCCAGGGGAAATCATAAAGTAATTGTTTCTCTTCATCTAAATTCTGTGGAAAGAATTATAGTGCATACAGTTACTGATAAAACTGACAGACGCTAAAATGCCTCTCATTTATCTTCCAGAAAACTAAAATACATTAATTAAAATCTGAAAGAGGTCTTCAGTTCTCTTTAGGGATGTGCAGAGAGTAATTAAGAGATTAGTGATACAATTCTGTGGCTCCCGGTTCTTCAGTGACTGATTAACTGGCCCTTTTAAGGCAATTGTTTCTCTTTTGGCCTCTCCCTAACTTTAAATAAAAAGTCCAAAAGAGTCCGAGATCATTCAGAGATGAGATAAAGTACTCAGATTTTCATAACTGGATATTTGCTTACATCAGATATAAGATATCCTATATCCTCCTAGGTCTCACAGAAGGGGTTTCTTCTCCCCCTTGTTGATGGCTGTAGGATAATGCCATCCCACCTACTTATTCAAGGGGCAAGCTTTACCAGAAAAGTGCAACGGAAATTAAATCCTCTGGTCAGGCACTGTATTAATATGTCATCTTTACACAGTTATAAATGCTCCAGAGGATAAAAGAGTATATTGAAAGTCAACAATACATACAAAAAACATGTCTGGATATTAAGGATCTATTTGTGATGAACATGGGCTGACCTCTGGCTTTTTGTTTTGTTTTCTAGAGGACGTATTACTCTCAAGGTTTAGATCGCATCACTTCATCAATCCCACATCATCCACACCTGTGCTAGACAAATAGGTGGTAATAACCAATCTGTGGCCTCAAAGGGACCAGTGAACCTGTCACAGGACACAGTGACAGTGTAAGACAGAGTGGATACCATTACGCATTTTAACTCTCTCATTGACTAACCTGAAAAATCTGTATGCCCCGCATGGTCAACCCAAGGGTCAGAGAAGCTTCAATTTCCCTTTTATCCTGTAGAAATAAAATGTTTTGAAAAGTATATATCTTTTTCTACAATAGACAATTCAGCATCAAAGAAAAGAAAGAAATTTCAGAACTGAGAAGTCTTTCCCTTGAAATAACTCTGCTCGTCTTCTGCATCCCTGGTTGTCTACAAACTTTAAGAAAATCATAAGCACATGAGAAATCAATAATGGTATTCTTTACTTTAAATCCTGGAGATTTAAAAGCATTAATTAGTGTTTTCACTATGTTAAATACACCTTCGTATCTGACAACATTCTAAATACTTAAGTTCTTGAGAACTCCAGTAAGATTATTTTTTCAGCTTCTGTGTCTTTTATTTTTACCTTCATCTTATACTTAACCTTTTTTAAGATGTCAGAATCTTGAATCTAATATTATAGTTAAGTTCTGAGATGCACCAGACTTTCTGTTTCAAATTGCTAAATCTCCCAGCTCAGAAGCTAAAATTAGAGGCAAGCCTAAATATTTAAGGGTCTCTCATGAAGTCAGATAACAAAGCTGCAAAAGTTTTATATTCAGTTAATTCTTTTTAAAAAGTATGTTTGTTTTTTAAAGATTTTATTTATTCATCTTAGAGAGGGGAGAGAGAGAGAAAGAGAGATAAGGGGGAAGAGCAGGAAGTATCAACTCCCATATGTGCCTTGATCAGGTAACCCTGAGGTTTCAAACCAGCAATCTCAGCATTCCAGGTTGACACTTTATCCACTGAGCCACCACAGGTCAGGCAAAACAATACATATTTTTAAAATGTTCAATTATTATTTGCCAAAATGATATACATTCTACCAGCTAAACCATAAACTGTAAAAATACTTTACCACTACATAAAGAAAAAAATCCTACAATTAAGAATGTACTCAGAAATTAGGCCACATCTTTTTAAGTGCTTATCTATAATAAGTGAATATAAAAACATAAAATTTAAAATAAAAGATATATAAAATTACTAAGTAATAAACTATCTTTGTTTTGAGATTTCTCAGTAAAAACAATAAATGAATATGTATAAGATCTTTATGATGTTGAGTGCCAGTTTTCCCATAAACGTGATAAATATATTTTTGAAAACACATCCCCACCAGGCATAGAAAAGAGAAGACATCGCCTGTTTTTACTATTTGGGCTGTTTTTTCCAACCAATGTATCTTTACATTAAGAAAGGCACAAATAATAATAGAAACCAATCCATCACTACAAGTTTAGGCCAATTTCCCCTTGAGGCTGTTCAGATTGCTTCCTGAAATAAGACTGTGCTCATAAAGATGCTGGAGCGTGTATGAGATGTGCAGAGCTGGAAAAGGGGCCCAGGATTCTTCCTTCAGAATGCTTCCTGTCTTCCTCTGACCTTATTTCCATTTTGTAACCAGTTTTAATGGCTGCCACTTGATTTCTTCAAAGAATGAAAACTCTGCCCACGAGGTAACAATATCAATTTCCCCACTACATTCAGTTATATTACTATTCTCGATTATCTTATTTTAAGACGAGTCACTGTAAGTAAATTGAAAGATTAATTTTTACACAAAAGATAAACTAAGATATCTACTTCACTAAATGATTCTTAATAAGATCTTTTAAAAATGCTAAATGTGCCTGACCAGGTGGTAGCATAGTGGATAGAGCGTTGGACTGGGATGAGGAGGACCCAGGTTCGAGACCCCGAGGTTGCCAGCTTGAGCGCAGGCTCATCTGGCTTGAGCAAGGTTCACCAGCTTGGACCCAAGGTCGCTGGCTCGAGCAAGGGGTCACTTGGTCTGCTGAAGGCCCACGGTCAAGGCACATATGAGAAAGAAATCAATGAGAAACTAAGGTGTTGCAACGAAAAACTGATGATTGATGCTTCTCATCTCTCTCCGTTCCTGTCTGTCAGTCCCTATCTATCCCTCTCTCTGACTCTGTCTCTGTAAAGAAAAAAAAATGCTAAATGTCCTTGTATCAGGCACTATCACCTGGCTATTTCAGATTCAATACCTTATAGAATTTCCCCAACCTTGGAAATATATAGAACCATTTCCACTTACTAGATGGCCCAGGATTATAGTTATATTTGCATAGAATCCCAGTAACAATCAGTAGTAATATAGTTTCTAACTGATACCTGATTCCAAAGCCACACTCCTTTCTATGTACCATTAATACCTCTAATGCATTTTAAAATTATAAACTAATTCTCAAAAATGTCATTTCTTTGCAATTTCTCCTCTAAATTAAGTGTGACAAATAAAATGTCTTGAGGAGAAAAAATACCAAGTCAAGGAATCTAGCCGAAGAGATTTTATGGAACTGAATTCTGCCTTTCAAGGGTGACAGGGCATTAACAATGCATCTCTGGGGCATGGAAAAGAGAAAAAATACCATCCGTTGGTCCCTTACTTAGTTTTCTGAACTAGCCAGCACGATCACAACAGTCCAGGCTCCAATGGATGAGTCCTGCTAATCTTACTACAAAGGGTACAGAGGTGGTAACAAGCATAACAACAATGATAACAGTAACATCTTAACATCATGCTTAACATGTGCTGGGCACTGCAGGAAGCACTTTTCATCCATTGACCTTTAAATCTTCAGTAAACCTCACAGGCAGGCACATTACTAGCCCCGTTTAACTATGGGGAAACTGAAACAGAGAAGTTAAGTAATTTGCTTAAAGTCGCATGGTAAGAGGTGAAGCTGGGAGTTAATCCCAGAACTTAGGCCCAACAGACCATACTCTGAACCACTTCATCCTTTTAGACTTGAGAGTATACCTCTGAATATGGAGGTGGGAATGCAAGAGCTCTTGCCAAAGGCGTGACGCTTATGAACTATGGAGAGGAGTGGGGAGGAGGGAGAAAGGGGGAGAAGACAGATGATAAACAGTAGTGTGAGTGGTTCCCCGAAGAGCCCGTTCCCAGTTGTTATTTAGGTGTGTGACCTCTGAGCAAATGAGGCTAGGCACAGGACACAAAAAAAAGTGACAAACATCAGAGTAAGGGAAGAGCGGAGCCCGTGGTGAAAGCACACAGGCTCTGCTTGCAAAGAGACCTGGTTGAATCCTGGCTCTATCTTGTCTAGTTTTATGGGCTTTAGTCTGCTTCCTCATCTGTAAAATAAAGATTATAAATTCCTATCTTACCTAGTTGTAAGAACTGAAAAACAAAGGATAAATATAAAGTGTGCCCCATTAGCAAAGACCTCAGTAAACACTAGCTGTCATGATGCTCTTGTTATTAATGGATACAATGCAGGTATGACTTCACTTTGAGGAATTTTAAAAACTACCAATCAAACAAGTTGCCCATGTTACCCCCCAGAGAGAAATGCAGACTAGGTAAGGAGAAAGAGGACTATTTATCACTGAACAGCTAGGTTCACCACATGCAGCCCGGGTATCTCAACATTAAAACCACAGAAGTCCCCACCGGCTACCAGGAGAGAGGCAAAGCGTCACCAACTCCAAGAATAACCTATGATGACAAACAGCAGGTCACATGCAACTTTTAAAAGCCCATTAAAAAGCGAGATGAGAACTTTAAATAAAAGCTTTCCCAGGAGCAGCAGCCGCAGGCCGCTTTGTACCTTATACAATCTGTAGTAGTGAACAGCAACGTCGTCTAGGCGCACGGCCTCTTTGATGTATTTGAGATGAGCCTCGGAAGCGGTCAGTGCAAACTGATCTCTGTGCATGTTTGGAATGTGCTTCAGGATGTAGTCCTTCCCTCGCTTGGAAACAACCTGTCGGAATACAGTGGGTGAGCCACACAACATTGGCTGGAAGAGAGGTAGGTACTCTCACCCATAGACGAGGAAAGGATGAGGGCCTAAAATCAGCCGTACAAATGAGCTAATGTCCGGTAAAAAATGCCCACCGTCACTGTTTTCACCATTGGGTGTGTTACCATGCTGAATAAGCTCATACTAAGAGTGACAAAGTCAATTTAGCTGTAGTACTTACTGCGTATCTGAGAAAAAAAATCACAAAAAATAGAAAAAAATATGTTCTCTTGGCTTTAAACTCACCAAGAACAACAACAACAACAAAAAACAAGCATGCAAACTTGCAAAATTTTGTATATATCATTGCTTATACTTGGAAAGTTATTTGTACCACGAAATACATCTCCTGTCAGCACCTCGTCAGGCTTTGGATCCTACTTAACTCTTCTAAAATTACAGCCACATGGTAGGAGGTTCTAAATGTTAATCCAAAGAGGGCAGGGGACTGCAAGTCTCTGCAACATGTGGTTTTTGCAGAAGAGGCCGATATGGATGGTGTACTTGAATACTTATGAGAAAACAATTTCTCTCATACATTTGTTGGAATTCGCTTGTGTACATATTTTCATAAGACAGCAGCCTGAGCTTTGAGAGGTCAAAAACACAAGGTACCCAGCAGCTGCAGGCTAAGAAGAAGGTGCTGATTGGTTACAGGTCCCACCTGATTCCATAAGGAGTCTACAATGAAGCAAGACTGAGGCAAAGTAAGTAAGAGCAGGGTTTAAAATCATCAGAATAAAAAAGAAATTAGAGAATTTTTAGTTTTAAAAAGTCTTTATCGAACCTGACCAGGCGGTGGCGCAGTGGATAGAGCACTGGACAGGGATGCGGAAGACCCAGGCTCGAGACCCCGAGGTCGCCAGCTTGAGCACGGGCCCATCTAGCTTGAGGAAAAGCTCGCCAGCTTGGACCCAAGGTCACTGGCTCCAGCAAGGGGTGGCTCAGTCTGCTGAGGGCCCACGGTCAAGGCACATGTGAGAAAGCAATCAATGAACAACTAAGGTGTTGCAATGGCAACGAAAAACTAATGATTGATGCTTCTCATCTCTCTCCGTTCCTGTCTGTCTGTCTGTCCCTATCTATCCCTCTCTCTGTTCCTGTAAAAAAAAAAAAGTTTTTATCGATATTGACATGTTGTTCCTTTCTATGGAATTAAACATGACAAATTACCAGCCAATTATCAAGTTTAGCTGAGCGCTCAAATTACAGAGAACTCAAATTCTTTCTAGATGTCTTTTACCTGGAAATCATCTAAATAATATTTGTAAGGGCACTGAGGTGGACTTTGGTCACCCCAAGGGTTGAGGTCTGGGTCCCTGGATGCCAAGGCACATTGACTGCGAAGCTGTGATTTACACGACCAAGGTTCAGCGAGTACCTGAGGACACTAGGGAATGTGAATGAATATAGGCTCATTCGGATCCAACAGATACTGATATGTAAAAGCTTGCCATCTTTTGTGGTTTCCCTTCCAGCAACTGAAGCACTGTCAATCAACTGTCAATCAGTCACCTAAAATTTATATTGAGCACCTTAGTGTGAAGTGCTGAAGAATCAGGAAAGGTTAAGTTTAAGCCTGTTCTAACACACTAAGAAACACTTAAGTTTACTGGGCGTGGGGTTTGGGGTGGGGGGTGACAAAAGATAAACAGATTATTTGAAACTAAGATGTAAAAGTACATCCATCCTGAGTGTTGCTGAGCGCAGAGGAGGTGTGCTTGGGGTCCGGACAGCCTGCCCAGAGGAAACGACACCGGAGCTGAGTCTTGGAAGGTGAACAGGAGTGAGTCAGGTGAGACAGGAAGAGGGCTTCACAGGCTAAAAGGACCGAGGACGAAAGGTCTGCGTGTGAACCACCATAGGTTTGGAGACACAGGAATTACTGGATGATGCTAGTGCCTCAAATTCAAGGTGCAAGACAACCAGAAAGCAAGCTGGAAAGGCTGGCAGGGACCTCACCGGCAAGGTTCCTCAGTCATGCCTGGGAGCTCGGACTTCGCCCTGCAGGGGGCAGAGGAGGCCCGAAGGTTTCACTCAGAAGCAATATCAAGCCTGCAGAGCAGTGCTGCTGAGTGCTGGTGAGAGCGGGGGGCCGGGAGATGGGAGGGACAGTGATGGGGAAGGAATGCAACAGACATTGAGCAAGCTAACAAAGATACAAGAGAATTTTATTAAGCTGAGAGATGGGTTATCAAGTGGTTATGCAAGAGGACGTTCCGGTTGACTGGGTGGGACAAGGAGAAAGAAGGGTGAGAAGGAAGCGTTCTGTATGACTCAAGTTCCTGGGTGACCACATGAATGGCAGTGCCACTAGCTAAGATTAGGAGCACAGAGGTAGGAATACATAGACGTGAGCTGGTGGGAAGAAGAGGAATCTGACTTGGCACGTTTAGAATCTGAGATGCCTATGGGTAAACAGCTCTTTCATGGGCCACAGGGGACAGGTGGTTATTAAAAGCAGTCAGGTAGATAAAATCTCTTAAGATTGGCAGAGATGAGGTGTCAAATGCAACTGAGAAATTCAGGGAAAGAAGTGAAAAGTGTCCACTACATTTGGCAACTTGAAGGTCACTGGTGACCTCAGGGACAGCACCACAGGGGGAGCGGTGGGGAAAGGAGGCGGTGGGAGTGGGTTTAGAGTACATGAGGGATGTAAAGAAGCTAAAAAATAAAATATTACTTTTTCAAGAAGCTTCACAGAGAAGGGAAGGTGAGAGAGGCTGGATTCCTTCCCCTTCTTTCCTGAGGATGGAATGGTGCGAACCCAATGTGTCACGTACGTTCTGACTGAAGGAGAGTTAGTGTGAGCAGAGGCTAAAGGCAGAGGAGAGAGAGAAGCTGCAGCAGAGAGCTGGAGGAGGATGGGAACAGGTACAGACCAGGTGGCATGGAGAAAAAACAACTGAGACATTTCATGCTGGAATAACCTACATTTTCTTTCTGAAGGAGATGGAGGTCAGAGCAAGGAGTTTACTTATATAGAGGGTCCCTGACTTATACGATGGGTCAACTTATAATTTTTTGACTTTCTGATGGTGCAAAAGCAGTAAGCATTCAGTAGAAATCGTACTTTGAAGTTTTAATAGTTTCCCCAGGCTAGCGCCATGCAGTTTGGCACTCTCTCGTGACGCTGGACTGCGGTAGTGAGCCCCGCGATCCGGAGGGACAACAACTGATACTCTGCAGTCCGGGTGCAGCCAGCGGCTTCTGTTATGGGTCAGTGCTTCAAACGTGCTTCGGGCTTTCAGTTCATTAGTGCTGGGTGCCCATACAGCTATTGTTTTTCATTTTCAGTACAGTATTCAACAAATTACATGAGATGGTTCAATGCCTGATTATTAAAATATAAAAGGCTTTGTGTTGGATGAAACTGCCTAACTGTAAGCCATGTAAGTAAGTGTTCTGAGCACACATAAGGTAGGCTAAGCTCATCGACGATGTTTGGTAGGTTAGGTGTACTGACACATCTCGGACTTATGATATTTTTAACTTATAATGGGGGTTTACTGGCAAGGAGAAAATGTGGCTCCAATGAAAAGTAAATAAGACCAAGGCCATGTAAATGCCAAAAGAAGGCTGGCCAATTTCAAGCTCACCCTATTTAGACTGGAGAGCAATCTTCTTCTGCATTAACTACAAGCCAATTGAGTATGTCAAGAGATCACATGTACCATGCTCTCAAGTGTTAAGTTTATATTTGGGCATCATGAAGGGCTTCACAGGCCACAAGACATCTGGGTCCCTGAGCAGCAGCACAAGGAACTAGAGATGTGCTAGATAAAACACTTCAGAATTCGAAAACAGTGCCTACCCAAGATGGAAAGTAAGCCTCTGGCTCAAAGTATTTTCCATAGTGCTTATTCCTTTTGAAGTTCCCAAGATCAGCCTGCAGGGCAAAGGCTGCCAGCAGGAAGTAGGCCTCCTCTCGAAGCACACACTGTGAGTGAAGAACTTGTTTTCTCAGGTGCCAGTAATAATAGTATCTTGCGGCTCTGTCACTGAGAAAATAAAAGAAAGCAGAACTCACGTTTTGATGGTACAATCCCAACGACATGTAAACAGAAACCAAACCCTGCTATCCATCTGGTGACAAGAGTGCCTGCTTCCTGCTCCCTCACCTCTCACAGAAAAAAGGGGAGGCTGCAGGGGACACCTGATGGCTGCCTCAATGAATTCTACCCAGAAGTCAGGCTACCCAGACTGCAAAGATGTTTCCTAAGACCTATGACATTCAATTCATTCAGAGAACTTAAAAGAGTCTAAGTCATTCCACTCTAATATGGTAAATGTTTCATTGATCAAGTTTAGGCATTTGTTCTATCAAAAATAATTTTGTTAGAATAACGCTGTACATATAACATAAGGACAAACCAAAGGGGACAATCTTGGCTTTCATGTTTTGCTCTTCTTTTTTGTTTTTCAGCTGAGGACATTACAAATACTCTAAGGCCCCTTTAAAAATGTTTCTAGATAAAAAATTAACTATAAATGGTGCTATTTTCCCTCTCTCAGAATGAATGAACTGAAAACTGATTCCCTTATTTATTATTTATTTTTATTAAGTGGATGTTACTTTATGGGCACATTATGACAATAATGATGATATCTTCAAAAGTGGAAATACTAACAGGGTGCTCAGGACAATCCACTGAGATCAGAAATAAACGTATCCCCCCTTAGACATGTTCAATAAGAAGTGCTGTCTGGGAGAAACACGGTCAAGCTGCAGAAGATGTCATAGGTATACAGAATACCTTTGTGATCGAAGTAAAAATGCAAGAAAAAAGAAACCTGTATGTGTACTTAATGTCCTATTTGCCTCCCTATTATTCTAGGCAAGTATAAAGAGTTTAAAAAAGAAAGCATTTAACAAACAAACAGAAAAAGAAAACAAAGCATTTATGTAATTTCCCCCCTCAGGACAGAGTACTTTACAGAGCACTTCTTTCTGTAACGTTGACCACAGTGTCAGCATTAGTTCATCCCAGGGGAAAAGGGAAGAGTAGGGATAAATTAAATAGGCATTGGCCCCAGGGGGTTAATTAGTGGCTAAATAATATATTTTCTTTCTTTGCGGTGCATTCCATACTTAGTAGGTAAACTGAATAAAAGTTTTATATAAACTGGGGATAACTAAAAAAGTTTCTCAGCCTTTAAAAAAATTCTTCATGGGCTAATATATTTTACTTTTTAATGTGCACGTGACAATGATATAAATATAAAGAGTGAAAACTCATATATAACTCACCAGCCAAATGTATCTTTGGCTCTAACATGGGGTTTCTCAAAGTTTAATAAGTAAAACACAGAGTTTACACTTCTAGTATTTTTTCTTTCTCTCCCTCTTTTTTCTTTTCCAAGTGAGAGGACAGGAGATAGACTCCCGCATGCTCCCCTACCAGGATCCACCCAGCAACTCACTCCCCTACCAGGATGCACCCAGCAACTCTCGTCTTGGGCCAATGCTCAAAATCAACTAAGCTATTTTTAGTGCCTGAAGCCCACGCTTGGACCAACCAAGCCCTCCTCAGTGCCCAGGCTGACACTCAAACCAATCGAGCCACTGGCTGCAGGAGGAAAAGGGGGAGAGAAGGGGGAGAGGGAAGGTAAGAGAAATAGATGGTTGCTTCTCTTGTGTGCCCTGACTGGGCACTGAATCTGGGACATCCATATGCTGGGTTGATGCTCTATCCACTGAGCAAGCCAGCCAGGGCCTCTAGTATTTTCTATCAACCAACAGAATCATTTCTGAAAGTTTTCCAGCACTGAATCCTCCTAAGCAATGATAAACTTGTGGTTGAAAGAGTGAGTTCTGAGTCTGCATCATATAGTCACCTCCAGAAAAAGAACCAATTACCTGCCCTTGCCAAGCTGCACCTAAGATTCTCATATGATGACTCCACTGGGCATGTTAGCTTTTAAGCAACTGCCAAAAACAGAAGACCCCGAAAGTGATAAGAAAACCAGGCTGTACAAGAACCTATGGGTTTTTATAGGAGAGACTTCTTGCTGCTGTGACACTCCCCACTCCTCCACCAGAAAAGAATATAATACTTTCAACAATTTCTGCACTCTTCACAAAAGTACTAATGTCCTTTCTGTTTTGACAGAGACAGAGAGAGAGACAGATAGGGACAGAGAGACAGACAGGAAAGGAGAGAGATGAGAAGCATGAATTCTTCGTTGCAGCACTTTAGTTCTTCATTGATTGCCTTCTCATATGTGCCTTGACTGGGGGGCTACAGCAGACCAAGTGATCCCTTCCTCAAACCAGAGACCTTGGGCTCAAGCTGGTGACCTCGGGGTTTCAAACCTGGATCCTCTACGTCCCACTCTGACACTCTATCTACTAAACCACCGCCTGGTCAGGCAGTACTACGTCCTTCTTGAATGAAGTATCTTTTGGTGACTGATTTGTTATTGAAAATATGGAATCTGCCTGACCTGTGGCGGCGCAGTGGATAAAGCGTTGACCTGGGAACACTGAGGTCGCCAGTTCAAAACCCTGCACTGGTCTGGTCAAGGCACATATGGGAGTTGATGCTTCCAGCTCCTCCCCCCTTTCTTTCTCTCTCTCTTTCTCATTCTGTGTCTCCTCTCTAAAATGAATAAATAAAAAGAAATTGAAAAAAATAAAATGGAATCTAGGTCCTGGCTGGTTGGCTCAGTGATAGAGTGTCGGCCTAGTGTATAAACATCCCGGGTTCGATTCTTGGTTAGGGCACACAGGAGAAGTGACCATCTGCTTTTCCACCCTTCCCCCCTCTCTTCTTTCTCTATCTCTCTTTTCCTCCCACAGCCATGGCTTGTTTGGAGCAAGTTGGCCCCAGGTGCTGAGGATGGCTCGATAGCCTCTCCTCAGAGCTAAAGTTGCTCCGTTGCTGAGCAATGGAGCAACAGCCCCTGCTAGGCAGAGCATCACCCCATAGGGGGCTTGCTGGGTAGATTCTGGTCAGGGTGCATGCAGGAGTCCTGTCTCTTTGCTTCCCGCTTCTCACTTAAGAAAAATTTTAAAAATAAGGAAATGTGAAATATAAAAAATGTGAGCCAGTGATCTTGCTAATATTTTCCTCAATAGTCTGACATGATCATTCATTCATTTAACAAATATATTGAGTGCATACTGTACCTCTATTTTAGAACCTGAAGATAAATGAATGTACAAAAAGATTTTTTTAAAAATCAGCCCAGGCCAGTTAGTTCAGTCAGGTAAGAGCGTCATCCCAAAACAAGGCTGCAGGTTCAATCCCCAGTCAGGGCACTCAAGGGAAGAAACCAATGAGCGTATGACTGAGTGGAACAACAAATGAATGCTTCCCTTTCTGCTCCCCTCTCTCTCCCTTCCTCACTCTGTCTCTATAAAAAAATAAATTAAAAAAATCCCTGGCCAGATGGCTCTGTTGGTTGGAGGGCCATCCTGGAGAACAGAGGTTGCCGGTTTGATTCTCAGGTCAGGACACATCCAGGAGCAGCTCAATATTCCTATTTCTCTCTCCCTGCCTCTCCAAAAAAACAAAAACAAAAACTCCTGCTCTTATGGAATTTATAGTCTAGCAAGTGGAGGAAAACAAACATGAGCACAGTACTTTACTGGGTTATTTATGTCAGAAGATGAGTTCTAAGGGAAATAAAGGTTTAGAGTCCTTCCTGTCCCCATACCTGATCAGTCTGCCATTTTCCACATAGTACTGCACGCGGAAGTGGATAATCATAGGAGGTCCAAATTGATCAATACCCTAAAACAAAGACATAAAAATCAAGCTATTTCTAGTTACTTCAACAATGGGTTTCAAAAGTAATAAAATATCATTATTTATAAGATACTTTTTAAACACTGAAAGGTTTAGTCTACTTCTAATGAGTATAGCTTTGCATTGGGTAGACAGTTGACCCATAAGGACACCAGGTTCATGCGAAACCAGAAAGTTGTAAAGCATCATTACTGTATTTGATACTCATTTACTGTAATGCCAATGACAACATAAGGGAAGATAAAAATAAATGCCAGTGGAAGTCTCTAGCTGAGATTTAGCTCCTTTCTCAGCTCTGTCCCCTGCAGTGACCATTTGCTCCTCATTACAAATGTTCCCTTGTTCCTCTGACATTCCACATACCAAATTCTAATATGCTGTTTGTTTATTGAGACATTCATGTTCCTTACTTTGTAGTGAGCTTTGAAGTAGCCTTCCAGTTTATTCCAAGGATTCTTAAGTACAAATTGGAGGATCAAAGATTAGACACTGGGGATTTATTTCCTGACTTCCCAGGGTGATCCTGGAAACACCAGATAAATCCCCCCGAGACTGCTCCCCCATGTAAACAGAATGGATGTTTCCTAAATAAAGGTGCCAGCACAACAAAGTAACAACGTATCAAATATAAAAGTAGATTCAAAAATCGCTAATAATATTTAGAATGTCAATTTTGACAACTAACACAGCCACGGAAGAGAAATGTGTACTCTCTCCATGCTTTTTATTTCAAAGTATTATTCCATGATTACTGAAAAACTATTATCCAACATTATTTAAACAGATACCCAAAATCTACTTATACACTATAAGCTATTAGTACTTCATCAATGTGACATTTTAGAACTTACAAATTCATTTCTCTTTTCAATTCTCTATTGTATAAATATTGTTTACTGATATTTTTAATGTTTACTGATATTTTAGTAGCTAAAATAAACCTTCTTTAAAAATCAAAGTAATTTTGCTCATAAATATAATCTCACCCAAGTGACTTCGTATTGTCGTACCTTGCTGGCCTCTTTCTTCCATTCTTTGGGACAATACTTATAAAGCTTTTGTGACAACTCCATGTATACATGCTCATTATCTGCATATTATAATAGGAGACAAGATAAAAAAGTTAGATTTCTTTTTAAAGAAAAGAATATACAAAGAAAGTATTTTTTAAGCCTCAAGATTTGTGAATGGACTCTGAATTCACATACTACCAAGAAAATGCAACAAGATTCTAAAATATATGTTCTGTGGGCTAGACATTAACAAGGTTCTTTATGAATTATTTTGCTTTTGCAATACAGAGCCCATACTATTAAAACATGGAATACTTGGAAGAAATATTAGTTTCTTATTCCTGCTTTTATTTAGTTGCTAGGATAATTACAGTCCACAGTCTAACTTCCAACACTGGGCATTACTTGGTCTTACCAAAATATGCTTTTGTCACAGAAAGTTCTTCTCACAAGTACAAGACAGTGAAACAGTGCAGAAACACCATCTTAACTGCTGTACAGTATAAGAAATTAGAAGACACTG
Organism: Rhynchonycteris naso; assembly: GCA_037038555.1. NCBI lineage: Eukaryota > Metazoa > Chordata > Mammalia > Chiroptera > Emballonuridae > Rhynchonycteris > Rhynchonycteris naso. The sequence continues at coordinate 46,255,163 of CM072999.1, forward strand.
AGGATAATGGCACACTTTGTGAAGAATAGACCTAAAAAATTCTCCACATAAAACACAGCATGACAAAATGATAAACCATTGCTCACACTGCCTTTGGGATTGATCTTGTGGGAAGAGGGGAAGAATCTTATGCAAAACAAGAATGAATGCCAAAATATTTCTTCAAGAAAAACAGAAAAAAAGACTGCTAAAAACCCATGTAAAAATGATCTAAACGTGGAAACAAGCTAGTAAAAAATATAAAAGTTTTAAGACATCCCAAAGAGAATCTTTTGAAAGATTTATTTCACAAGAAAAACCTTCAGCATTCCTATATTGTATAAAGTTAAAAAAAAATTTTCTTTAAGCTTATTCTTTTTTCTCTAACCCTCACTAAGGGGGAAGGCTCGTGGAGAGCACTACATAAAAATGCACTCATTCTGGAAGGAAGTGTCTCTTTGACTACTCCAAGGATAACATACTTGACCACACCATCATTCCTGACTTGGTGCGACTGGAAAAGCGCTATAAGAGGAAGGGTAAAGAGACTCTTTGTCTACAAATGGCAATGTTAAGTCAACCAATTTGAATGAAAGGAATGAGAAAAAGGTCCCAGAGAAAAAAAAGGAGATGCTTCTTACAATCTACTTATCAGATCAATTATCACCATCTCACATCTTTCATGTGTTGCTGATTAAACATGCAACGGACAAGACCAGACAACTTTCCCGTTGGATCTGATCTGTGTTTGGCTTGAGATCCACTCTGAATAAGCAACATAATGAGGAGAACTGAGACTGCTCACCATAATAGCGCATGTGTAATTTTAAAGTACCACTGTCTCTACCATCTGACAGTTTGACCAGAGCTTTATTCTTTATTCTTGAAAACTTCTCAAGCGCACACCAATCCTGCAAAGCAGGCAGCACAGTAGTTTCCATTTGACACGTGAGAAAACTGAAACCGAGGAAGTCAAGTGACATGTCTGAAGCCACATAGCTAGCTAGTTGTAGAACCAGAATGAGAACCAGGTCATTGGATTCCTGTTCCAATGTTCTTTCGCCATATTACCATCTCTCTTTTAAAAAGAACACCTTAAAAACTCTTATTTCGAAACCTAAGGAAGCTGTAAACTGGTTTGATTAGACTGGCTTGCTGAACAACAAAAATCACGAGTCTGGCTGTAGTTGTAGAAAGAATGAACTTGAGTCAAGTTATTCAGAATCTGTAGGGCGCCTTATTTTCGCCCAGACCTTTTCTTAAAAGAGCAGAAGTATGTACTAACACAAGGAGGGGACTGAGCGTTTGTGTTTTTATTGCTTTAACTACCACAGGAGGAAACTGAAGAGCAAATGGTTGATTCATCAGTTCCTGATGTGTCCCCCTCCCTGCTCTGGCCTCACCTAAAAATACAACCAAAAACAGTTCACATTTTGGGAGGAGAAGGCCCTTGTGTATCAGTTGATCGTGATACACTTTCCAACCTGACAGATCTAAGACCAGATTCTCAAGATATCATAAGCCTTTAAATTGAAACCAATTCCAGTGGCAGAAAATAATTCATATCCAAGTATAAAACATAAAAGCCTTTCACAAAAAATTCTCCTTGAAAAACTGAGCAGAGATCTAACAGATTTTTGGCATCTAGAAGATTAAAAAAAAAATTTAAATATGATTTGAAAGAAGAAAGCTTATAAGGAATGGCGACAGGTAAACCCTTACAGGAATACCTTAGTTAACTCCAACTAAGGTTCAGGGAGAGAAGCCCTTTACTTGAAAACCTCTACATGAGGTATACTGAGGAAACTGAGCCCACATCTCCAAGTCACATGTTCTCACTGGAAAACAGAGAAGGGGTCAGGAGGGAAAAACAGAAAACAAGAGTAAACTAGTAGATCATTTTGTTATATAGTACACATAAGTGAATCTGAATTGAGGAAAGTTTTATTATGGCTACATTTCTTTTCCTGTCAAAAATTAAAAAAACTAATTAAATTAAAAAACATCCCAACTAATTTCCTACTAGCTCCAGCTGTATAGCCTCTGTGCAAGGAAACAAAACCAAGCTGGGTTCATTCAAACCTAAAACAGCAGACACATAAAATCCAGACTACTAAGGAGGAAACAATGTCTAAGTTCAAACTGTACTAAATATATGATCTAAGATTCTAAATCTTGTAAAAAGATACACAAGAATTAAGTTTAAAAAATGACTACTAGACTAAAAACGATGATGAGTTTACGGTTATCGTCTGAATCACAATTTTATAACATATGATTAATTTAAGTTACACGTATAAAATGTCATTTCCTTAGAGATAGTTGACTAAATCCATCAAAGATGAGACCAAGACTTACTCTGTATGACACTGAGTCCAAAAAGGTGACAGTCCTTTAACCTGAGTAGGTCGCACACCTGGACCAGCAACTGGTGACACAGAATTTTAACCTGTAGGGAGAAAAACAACACATCTTGAGATAATAATTCAACAAAGTTCACACAATGAGATACACTGGACAATTTAATGCATCCTAAACAGATTCCTTGCAAGGACTAGCTGATACTAAGCAAAACAATGGTTGGTTTATTGAAACAGTTTAATCTGTAGCTGTATTGTAATAATGATTATAACACTACAAATTTTTACAACACGGTAATAAAATACCAATGCAATCTTGTAGAAAACTCATAAATTGTATGCTACGTGGACAAAGCCTTAATCTAAACCCATAGTGTACAATAAATATTTCAGAAGGAACCCAAAACAGCCTATTCAGATTATCAAAAGTATTCGTTTGGCAAGTTTCTTCTTCATAAGGAAAGTTTTCTTCTTGATGGTCTAAGCAAAATACTCATATATTGTACAATAAATAAATTCCTAGGTTTTATTTATTTTAACTAATCATTTTATTGTCTTATATCTTTTTAGGTATCTAAACCAGAATCCTTTTCTGAATTCTAATACAATTCAAACATCATAAAACCACATTAATTTGAAATTTTGGGAATAAATTATTCTGAAAAGTCACATGTTGAATGATAAAATAGCCCTTAAAAGATATGGCTTGAAGACTTCTTAAATGTTTAATGAAGTGTTTGAGGGGGCAGTAATTGTGCTGAGTCTACTTGTTGAATTCAGAATGACTAAAGCTTATTAGAGTTGGCACTGACTGTAAGAGACTGTACTGGTCAATTTCTTCATCTTATAGAAGTAAAAAATAAAAACCCAGAAAGTTTAAAGTCAAATAGCAAAGGTAGCAACTCACAATTTTGCTCATTTGTGTTATTATAGTATTTTTACATGTGTAACACGACTGTTTACCATTTTAGCTGCATGTATTATGCACGGCATTTCACCTCTCATTTGTATTATAACTTGCAAATTCTGTCTTCAATAATAATGATGCCAATTAGTTTTAATTATTATAAATTCTAAATTAGTTAATTCTGAATTAATTGCTTATCACACACCTTAATATGTAACTCAGATTCAGAAATAAAAACCTGCTGAGATTCCTTGATAACTGAGAGCCAAACAATTCAGAATGGTGACAATAACAAATGGAGTAAGAAAAATAGGTTTACTATTCTTTTCCTCATTCATTACTAACTGGTAACTAATCTGAAGCGCCTTACTCACTGGAAAGTGAACAGGTCTTTACCTAAGGTCAGAGTAGCACAAATTCAGCTGCTTAGAAGCACCAGCAACTCAGTGTAGCTGGATTGGTGTCTTATACTCAGGATATATAGCAGGCACTCAGTAAATATTTGATGAATGAAAGCCAGGAGTCTGATTTCCCTGTGGGCTCCTTTTGTTCTGTTCCACAACTACAGATTATTTTCTGACCTACTGAACAGACCATTTTATAAATGTGCCATTTAAGAATTTAGGGAAAATGTATTAATGCAAACCCACCAACGCCACTGGGAGAATACATCTACCAGTAGGAAATCATTATCATCTTCATTCAGTAAACAGACTTTGGCTTTTGTGTTCTACATTATTATAATTTCACTTTACAAATAAGCTGAAATAAACAGAATGAAAAAGTATCCCATGTTACATAAAATTGAACTACACACTACAAATTTGAGACTTAGAATGTCATATAGTCTAGGACACCTTTAATCCTTAGTTTTGACTATATTTAAAAATGCCATATACAAAGCACTTGGGATAAAATGTGATGAAAAGTTAAAATGTGATTATGTTCTCACAATCACAGAAAAAAATTTTAATTGATTTTAGAGAGAAAGAGAAAGGGAGGGAGAGAGAGAGAGGGAACCATTCATTTATTTTCCACTTAGCTGTACATTCATTGGTAGCTTCCTGTGTGTGCTCTGACAGGGATGAACCCACAACCTTAGTGTTTCAGGACTACGTTCTAAACAACGGAGCTAAATGTGGAAAGCCTGAGAAAAATTCTGAAACTTCAAACTGTACATAAAAATAAACTCTGTTGTATTGTGTAACTGTTGTTCAAGTAACACTGTACATTTCCTCCATACATCCCATGTGATTATTATTATTCCTCAAGTTAAAATCAAGTATTTGGAACCCAATTATAAAGCTCTTTAACAACTATCAAGTAAGTGCAGTGTTCTTGTTTAAAAACTGCAATTAACTAAGGCGGTGGCTCTTAACTTACCTGCTGTGAAAACAAGCCTGAGTGTTTTTGCATTGGCATATTATCAGTCTTTTAAAGCTACATTTTAGCTACTGTGAAACTTTTCATTCTTTAATCTTGAGGAGGAATGGGAACTTTAAAAAGTGCTATAAATATGAGGTGTTAAGAATAAGAATGAAGGCATGATCTAAAAATATACTCTACATAGAAGTTTTTAATGAAATGAGCATTTGATCCTAAATGTCAATGGCTTGTTTTGAGCAAGAATGTTTAAATATATTCCAGGGGGAAAAAAAACCCCAACATAAAATTGTTCACTCTAGTCTTAGTGAAGAGGTAAGACACAATTTATATCACTTAGAACTTTTGTGACTCTTATGTTTCCCGTGATTTTATTTCCAAAATTTTCCCAGTTTCTATATTGAATATTTTTCTGATAATTAAAATCATTTAAAACAACCCCTACCAGTTCAACTCATGGAGAATTCGGAATGACCAAAACAGTAAATTTCCTCACATGCAGAAAGACAACATTCTATCAACTCTACTTGTCAGGGAATATACTGCCTTTGTTTAAAACTATTTAGAAATGATAAAAAAAAATTAAACCATTAATGAAATAGTTTTTGCTCCAGTTAATGTGTGATACCACAACTCTACAAACATCAACTGTTATTTTCTGAATATAAAAATAACACTTTGTCAGAAATGACAGACCTTGGGCAACCCTGAATGAATGTGCTAGCAGTGAGGGGTTTCCAAACTCCTTAACCCAGTCCCTCCCTCCTTGGGTCTGACAGCTTGATAAGAGGAGTCCCGGGACACTGGCAAGGGAATCTACAGGGAAATCTAATTGCCCTGAAATAAGAATAGGCCTAGTGGAGCTCAGACCCTCCACGTGAATTTCATGAATATAGCGCCCAAGTGAAGAGAGCAAACAGCTCAAAGTGCTTGGGTGCCAGGAACTGCAGGACACACTTTATGCAAACATAGTATCTTTAAATCCTTGCAAAGTCCCTGGGAGGAGAGTAAGACTGTCTCCATTTTAAAGATGAGGAAACTGAAGCAAAAACACTAACTTGCCCAAAGTGCAGAGTGAGTCAAGGACGATGGATTTTTACCTCGGTCCCAGGGACTCAAACCCTCCTTAATCATGATGCTATAAATATGGCTTTACAGCCCATGCTCATAGTCCCGACAATCCTGTAGAAATTATTCTAACTTTGCCAAAGAAGGGAATTAAAGAAGTGTTAAATTAATCTCTGAGTAAGGAATGAAAGTAATAATAGCAGCAGCTACTATCATCTATGTGTGAGAAAGTATGTCTCGTGCCACCCCTTAATTCTCACAATCACTCTAGCACAGGCACTGTCCCCATTTTACAGGTGAAGATGTTGAAGCTGAGGAAGGTTTAATGAACTCCTTAAGAGTCATTCAGACGTGGGATTTGAATTCAGGTCTGTGTGTTTTCAGTACACTCATGTCTTTTCACTACCATACTGTCCGTCAATTATTCTTCATAAAGGGAAGGCAGAAGGAGACTTGGCATAAATCAAATGTCTACTGTGTGCTAAGTACTAGGCAAGTTGCTTCTGAAAGTGAGGAAGGTGAGTGAGCTTAAGCAATTTGTCCAAAGATCACAAAATTAGTAAAGTATAGTCAAAATACGACTACTCTAATACCATTTCTCAATAATAGTGATGACAATTATATTACTAATAACCAACATTTACTCTGTCTTTACTATGTATTCCAAGGACTAGGCCACTGACACAATGTCTAAAACACAATCCAGTAAACAGAGTGCTGTAGAGTTAAACTAAGTCGTGCTGGTACAATATTAAGGTTTTTGTCTGTCTGGCTTCATTTTAAAATATCTATAGCACCTGTTTTGGGAATCTTGTTAAAAGCAGATTCCTGGGTCCTACCCTAGATGTACTGCATCAACATCTCCAAGGAGTGGAATACAATGGTCTGAAGATTTAATTTTGGTGTACATTAAAGTTTTAAAGCCAGTGATGTACAACAATGAGTGGACTGGCTCCACTCCAATTTGTTCTCTATAATTATCTTCCTCACCTGAGATTTTAGTACAAATTAACTTCCCTAGAAAATTATAGTCAGCTCTTAGAATTCCTCATGAAGTAAGATTAGCCTTCCTTCTATTTAACCTCAGATCAGTAAAGTTTGTTCCATATCCTGTATGTGTATATGTAAACACACATGAACACATGTAGACATATTCTACCAGGTGAAAAGACAGAAATGGAATTGAGAGAAGTTTCTTTAAATTTTTTTTTTTTTACACAGGGACAGAGAGAGAGTCAGAGAGAGGGATAGATAGGGACAGATAGACAGGAACGGAGAGAGGTGAGAAGAATCAATCATTAGTTTTTCATTGCCGTTGCGACACCTTAGTTGTTCATTGATTGCTTTCTCACATGTGCCTTGACCACGGGCCTTCAGCAGACCGAGCAACCCCTTGCTGGAGCCAGCGACCTTGGGTCTAAGCTGGTGAGCTTTTGCTCAAGCCAGATGGGCCCACGCTCAAGCTGGCGAGCCTGGGGTCTCGAACCTGGGTCTTCTGCATCCCAGTCTGACGCTCTATCCACTGTGCCACCGCCTGGTCAGGCAGAGAGAAGTTTCTTAAGTGCTTACGCTATATGATTATTTATATTTTTAAAATATGGTGGATATATTTTTATATACCTATATAAAAGAATCAAATAGCATACTCACATATATAAGTAAATTACATTTTAATATATTTTACCAGTGCCTACAGTAAAATAGAGATATGTTGCCAATTTTTATTAGGTTTCAGCAACCAAATGCTGCAAAAATAACAGTCTGTTATTTCCCACATCAAAAACAGCGCAGGTACCCAAAGTACCTAATCAGTAGAAATTTTGCCCAACATGCACGACACAGTGTGCCGATGATGTCTTGTTGACTTGTGCACTTGAAACCTGTATGGTTTATTGAACTAACGTCACCTCAATAAATTCAATAATAAAAAAAATTCTGCCTCACAGATAAAATTAATTCAATAGGCAGGTTTGATTCTCCAACAAACCCTTTGAGCAAAAACAAGGTTACATTAGTAAATCAAGAAACTGTAGTGGCCCTGGCCAGTTGACTCAGTGGTAGAGCATGGGCCTGGAGTGTAAAAGTCCCGGGTTCGATTCCCAGCCAGGGCACAGGAGAAGCATCCATCTGCTTCTTCACCCTTCCCCCTCTCCTTTCTCTTTCTCTCTTCCCCACCCACAGCCAAGGCTCCACTGGAGCAAAGTGCCTGGGTGCTGAGGATGGCTCCATGGCCTCCGCCTCAGGTGCTAGAATGGCTAGAACGGTTCCAATGGAGCAACAGCCCTGATGGACAAAAGCATCGCCCCCTAGTGGGCATTCCCGGTGGATCCCAGTTGGGTGCATGCAGGAGTCTGTCTCTCTGCCGCCTTGCTTCTCACTTCAGAAAAATACAAATAAAAAAAGAAACTGTAGTGATTGTCAGAATAAAGTTAAAATAGTTATAGTAATAAGAAGAAACTTTTCCTATCTAAACTTTTTAATGGGGCTATTTAAATGTCATATATATTCAGTGTAACATTTAGAAATATTCTTTTATACAGCAATTGGGTTAAGTAGCATAAAGCAAAGAAAACTAATTCAAGGAATGCACTGAGGCAATTTTTTCCCCTTAATTCCATCAGAATGCAATCAGTGACAAAAAGAATATGGAAGTTGATACTAGAGAGAGGGGTTTAAAATTGCTAGGCATAACTGATTACCACCCAATGGTTTGGCAGTCTCTACCAAAGCAAAACATATGTATACTTTGGGATGCTCAATTCTATCTTGCTATAAGCCCAGAAATACATACATATATGCATACATATAAAATGTTCATAACATTTTTATTTGTAACAGTTGTATACTTAAAATAACCCAATATCCATCAATAGTAGTTAAAGATATTGGGTATATTCACACAGTGGAATATTATACAACAATGAAAAAGAAATCAGTTACAAGCAATAAAATAAATGCAGGCCAAATGGTGAATGAAAGAAGCCAGATACAAAAGAGAACATATCACACAATTTCAGGTGCATGAAGCCCAGAAACAAGAAAAATTCCTCCATGGTAACAGAGCTGGAAATAGTTCTTAGCTTTTGGGTGGAGGTTACTGACGACGAGGAGTCACAAAAGATTTTTCTGGCGTGCTGGAAATGTACTATATCTCAAGTTGGAGTATGATTATATGGATGTATAGACTTGTGAAAATTCACTGAGCTATATACACTTAGGATTCCTATATTTTGCTGCATGTAAATTATAACTCAATTTTAAAAGTTAAAAATACAGTGTCATGTTCCTTAATGTTCGGGTAAACTAAACGGAATTAACAGCTTAATGTTCAAAAAGCACAGCCTATCCTTAAAATTGGTTATACTTAGGCTATTATTAAAACAATATTAAAAAAAAAAAACAATATTCAAAAGACATAGAGAAGCTAGCAATTATTACCATTTCATGTGCGTGGTTCCAACTCAAAAGTATTCAAAAAGCAAATTCATAGTATATATCAATAAAAATTCAGTTCAAGCCCTGGCTGGCTAGCTCAGTGTTAGAGTGTTGGCCCAGTGTGTAGAAGTCCCAGGTTCAATTCCCAGCCAGGGCACACAGGAGAAGCGCCCATTTGCTTCTCCACCCTTCCCCCTCTCCTTTCTCTCTGTCTCTCTCTTTCCCTCCTACAGCCAGGATTCCACTGGAGCAAAGTTGGCTCAGGCTCTGAGGATGGCTCCATGGCCTCCGCCTCTGGCACTAGAATGGCTCTGGTTGCAATGGAGCAATGGCCCAGATGGGCCGAGCATCGCCCCCTGGTGGGCATGCCAGGTGGATCTAGGTCGGGCGCATGTGGGGGTATGTCTCTCTGCCTTCCCGCTGCTCACTTCAGAAAAATACAAAACAAAAATTACAGTTCAATTAAAAGTTTAAAAATAGCTGTCTGTTTTTCTATAGTATAGTAACTAAAACTCTCTAATTTTACCCCAAGTGAAAGCTGAAGGCAGTTGTACTTCAAGCCATAATTTAAAATTCATACCTGTGCAGACTACTTTAACACCCCAAACCCCGACACTATTAATAGTCTCATTCTGTAATAACTTCCCCCTTAATTAACCAAGTCATAACCGATGGGAACACAAGTATTGAAACATTTCTCAAGTGGCATTCACTCACATTTATAATGATGTTCAGAGACTCGTCGTTGGGAAGGAAAATACACACGCTCCGGCGGTCCTGCATGACTCTGTTGTTATGGAAGTTCAGTTTGTTCATTGTGTGTGGGCTCTCTAGTGGTCAGGGCTGGGCTCCGAGGCCTCGGCAATTCCTCTGCTTCCAAGAACTCCAAAGCCAAACTCTGCTCTTCATCACACGCTACAGGAGAAGCAGCATGATGTTCCACTATGTAGGTTTCATAGCTGTAAAAAGAAAAAAAAAAAAAATGAACGAAAGCCCCAAACAGGCTGTGAATTAAGGCGATGTGATTGGGGAGGGGAGACAGGAAGATGAGCAGCAACACCACTGCTCTTGTTGGCACGGGGATGGCAAGTCTCAATGCGAGGGCTGCCTAGTGCATAAGAACTCCCTGCAATTTGTTCTGTATTTTGCCCGCTGACAACTGTTTTAAAACATTCATTCACAGTCATGAATTAAACATAAAGCCAATGAGCGCCCCTGACGTTTGAGGGGGTACCATGCGCTACAGGGCTCGGAGGCTCAGAGCCTGCCTTTGAGGAGTTTCCAGCCTCCGGGAGAGATAACGAGGCGCTCTGGAAATATGCAGAATGACAAAACCGCAACAACAACAAAAATTCTCAAGCTCTGTTTCTTCCATTACAAATTCAGATAAATGACTTGGCTCTAACATTACATTCCTTCTTCAACCACTCTGGTCTGGCTTTCCCTTCCTTCATGTCACCCACGTGGCCCTAACACAGGAAGTCGTGATCTCCAGACCACCAGGCATACCCATAGGAGTCAGTGGAACTGATGTCCCTCGGACACTGACCATGGCTGTAGCCCCAGGCAACTTTATTCTCTTTTCACTTCTTTGGCACTGCCCTCTCTCCTGATTCTCTAGCCTGACGATGTAAACAATTTTTCTATTTGTTATTGCACTAACCAACAAAATGCGCAGGAATAACAAGACTGCATAGATCAAATTATGTTTGTATACAAAAGAAATGTGGATTTTGGATATCTCTGATATCTAATCAGTTTATTAAACATTAATTTTGTTTAACTTCTCTCAGGTTTTCAACAGATACGATTTTGCTTGCAAGAAATAAAAATTTTGTCTCCAATATTCAATAATTACACATTTTATTTATCTCATGTCCCATTGCATTGGCAACGCCTTGCAAAATAATTTTTAAACTGGTAGATATTTCCTACTTTTAAGGAGTGTGTCTAGTATTTCATATGTTATTGCTAATATATCATTATTCAACCAAAAAGTGTTAAGACTAGTTGCCTCTCAAACCATTAGCAATATTTATATTGTTCCCTTTTTGGTATTGTTATATTTATATTGTTCCTGTATTTGTGGGATACAAAAGAGAATTGCTAGGAATATGGAACTGTTTTACCACGCAGAGTTATAATCATATAGTTTTAATAGAAAAGCTCTTATCAGTGCTCACATAAGTCAAAGCATAAATGAGATTAAATCTTGGCCTATTTGCTTCCTAAGGTTAAATGTCCATCTGTCATCCGCAGGAGGGTGGGAGAGAATATACTCTTAGATGACACCATGAGTAAATATAAATTAGTTTCTTTTTAAAATATAAATAATATACTAATCATAAGTGAACTACTCCAGCTAAGTAAAAACAAATGGTAATCTTATATACAGTACTTCTTCATTAGGAAGGTGACCAAAGCTCCCTTAGGAGTTTTCTGCTTTTCTTAACAGATAATAGCAATAACTTTACATTACAGTAGTTTATAGCCAGCACAGGGTCACTGGAAGTCTGTGCTGCAGTTCTCTCCAGATGGGATGGTTGACCCAGGTGTTCTATGACTACAAACTAACTGCACCCCAAATCCAATCACCTCTCTAAATAAAACATGCACGTTTAGTTCAACAGTTCCAAAGCACCAACTACAGGCCCAGTGTTGGCTGCATCAGAATCATAATAAATACAGGATACTGAGCAGTGACATTTCTACTCAATCAGAATCTTCTGGGTCAGGGCTTAGGAACCTTAATCTTCTAAAAAAAAGCTCCCCAGCTATTTCTGATAGCAGTCATGTTTGGAGATCACACTTCAGTTAACGGAAGGTACTAAGCCCAGGCTTGGATATAACACCTCCACATTACACACCAGGAAAACATCTTATAGGTATAAAACTGGGAGGAAGAATCATATGTGAATGATGCCACATCAACACTATTAACTGGGGGTAAAATCCTCAATATTTTTGAAGGTATAAATTCTTAAAACAGATCACATGTACACCCAGACGTTTTCCTGAAAAATGTTATTAGGTTATCTAGGGATAAATGAAGTAGGGAAACAGGGTACCCCATATACCCTTTTGTAGAAATTCAGCAAATAAATGATAAAGGCTTTGAGAAATCTTGCAGGCAACTTTTTAAATTTGTTTAACAATATTTCTAAAATGTACGTGGGCAGAGAATGCCACCCCCCACCAGCACATATCTGTTAAGGTCCTGTTAAACAAAATTCTTAAGCATACCAAACACAGTTCTGAAATGACCAGTGGTGGTGCAGTGGATAAAGCACTGACCTGGAATGCTGAGGTCACTGGTTCAAAACCCTGGGCTTGCCAGGTCATGGCACATATGAGAGGTGATGCTTCCTGCTTCTTCCCCACCCTACCCCCCCTTCTTTCTTTCTCTCCTATAAGACGAATAGTCTTTAAAAAAATAATTTTAAAAAAATAAAAAGAAACACAGTTCTAAAATGATTTCATGGCAAAATTTCCCCTATGTATTGATATATTTAACAAACAGTCCTCCTCTCTGTTAAATCTTTCAAGAAGAAATTATAAGCTATGCTTAAATGCATCTTACCTAAATTCACTGAAGTGATATTAATCCCAGTATATTTCTTCTTATTTAAATCTATGCTTCATATTGACTTACTCCTATAGTTTTTCATTTTTAATTAAACCAATCAAAGGGGGAGTATTTCTACTGACCTACTTTCTATAATTAAAAAAAGAAAACAACAGGGAAAAAATATGTTCTGAGGTTTGGGATGTATCCAAATCATCATTAATTTTGAAATTTCATTTGAGTACAATTTTTACTTATTTCATGGTTTAAATAATGCAGTGAAAAAAGACTAAAAGAGTAGGTTACTGAAGAAAATTTAATAAAAGTAGAGTCTTTAAGATGCAGTAATGCGCCACTGCTGCTTTTTCTAGAAAGCTCTGAGGATGGCAAATTAAAAAGCCCTTGAAGAGAGATAGGATTAAGCTTTTACTTCACCCAGTGCTGCATTAAAGCTGATTAAAAGGTTCAACTGAAATAGCAAAATAACCATATTTCTAATATGCTCTAGTATAAAATTTAATCTTAAATTGGACAGTCCTGGGGGAAAGAATAAGACTAAATTGATATCTATCTGAATTGTAGAAATTAGCCTCGTATCCATTGGCTACTTGTTCTGTGTCCTAAACTTAGGTTCAGCTCAGTTCCAGGAAGGCACATTTCCTATTCAAGGGCAGCCTTTTTTTCTGTCCAATGATCTTAGGATAGATTAGCTATAAAGAACAAACCATGTCATAATATCTTATTTTCCAGGCAACAATGAAACAGCTTACCAGTGATCAAACTCCACCTTGCCATCTTTATTAATTCCCAATTTACAAATAAAATGTTAAGCTATAAGATTCCCACACTTGGATTTTAAACCCACAGTATTATAAGCCCTTATTTCCTGATAAGCACCACTGGTTTCAAAGTTACTTCATTTCTTTTAAGGATCAGGAAGCCACTACCTGGTATGGACATTCAGTATTTTGGAAATAACCTTTAAAACTGGGTCATCCTGAAACAAAAGTATGGACTTCAGTTCATTAAGGGTAAGGCAAAAGTAGGTTTACAGTTGTGAGTATACAAAACAAAGGATTTATTCTTATATTATTATTATTTTAGATTTTATTTATTCATTTTAGAGAGGGAAATGAGAGAGAAAGAGAGAGAGAGAAGGTAGGAGGAGCAGGAAGCATCAACTCCCATATGTGCCTTAACCAGGCAAGCTCAGGGTTTCAAACTGGTGGCCTAAGCGTTCCAAGTCGATGCTTTATCCACTGCGCCACCACAGGTCAAGCTCTTATATTATTACTTATTAATTACTGTATTAGTTCCCATATGAACAATGGTAAAGCTACTTTGGCCCTACCCTGTACCACAGCAATATTGGTTCATTAGTTGTGACAAATAAGAAAGAGTGGGACCATGTGGGGTATACAGAAACTCTCTGTGCTATCTTTGTAACTCTTGTATATTTAAAAGTATTCTACAATAAGATTTTTAAAAATAATAAAAGCCTGACCAGTGGTAGTGCAGTGGATAGAGTGTTGACCTAGGATGCTGAGGTCCCAGGTTCAAAAGCCCGAGGTCGCCAGCTTGAGCGCGGGCTCATCGGCTTAAGTTCAGGCTCATCAGCTTGAGCACAGTAGGGTTCCTGCCTCCAGTTTGGGATCATAGACATGACCCCATGGTCACTCAATGGCTTGAAGCCCAAAGTCACTGGCTTGAGCAAGGGGTCAAGGTACATATGAGAAGCAATCAATGAACAACTAAGGTGCCACAACTCTGAGTTGATGCTTCTCATCTCTCTCCCTTCCTGTCTCTCTCTCTTATTAAAAAGAAATTAATTAAATTAAATAAATAGTAGTAATAATAAAGTAATAGTCACCAGAAATTTCCTACCCACATAATATAGTCTCACTTTGAATGGAGCAAAGAGGGGTTCTCAATTTTGACACTATCATCCTAAAAAAGTGAAAGAACTGTAACTTAATAAATTATAAGGTAACCCAAAATACCTCCAGGCACTGCCCAATCAGTCATTGTTGGGAACCAACACTCTACGGATTTCCTTATAGTCATGATGGGCTACTTTTTACCACCCAGCTCAACAGCAGGTCCTCAAATAATGTTGCTTCATTCCATGTCATTTTGTTCCAACACTGATGAGGAAAAAAAAAAAATTGATTCCCAGCAGAGGCCACTGTATATGCGGAGTCTGCACATTCTCCCTACGGGTTTTTTTTGTTTGTTTTGGGGGGGTTTATTTGCATTTGTTTTTTCTGGGTGCTCCAGAATCCTCCCACAACCCAAAGATGTGCATGTGACATGAATGATGTAGCCACACTGTCCCAGTCTGAGTGAGTGTGAGCGGGTGTGAGTGGTCCAGTGATGGAAGGGGGTCCTGTCCATGGTTGGTGCCCACCTTGTGCCCTGAGCCGCCAGGAGAGGCTCCAGCCACCTGTTACCCTGAACTGGAATAAGCAGGCTGGAAAAGAATGGTCTTGTTTATATTAACCTTTCTTAAATGTATGTATAGCTCACATTTATTTCAATGTTTAATATCAGCAGTGTTGTGAGTCTTTATTTATAAGTTTGACGATGTTTTTATTGCTAGCAATATGTTGCCTGAACTTGACTCTTGTTTATATTAGCCAATGCTAAGATTAGTTTCATTATACACTGTTTTGCTTAAAGTTGCATTTTCCAAGAACCTATTGAGAAGGTTAAGTGAGGATTTACTGTAACAGTACAACTCTTAACATTAAAACACAAATTTCCCATGTAAAGGTTAGCAATTGAGTTCCAAACTCAGTAATCTGGCTTGAACCTTTTTTTTTTATTATTAATTTTAATGGGGTGACATTGATCAATCAGGGTACATAGGTTCAGAGAAAACATCTCTAGGTTATTTTGACATTTGGTTATGTTGCATACCCATCACCCAAAGTCAACTGGCTTGAACCTTGAAGTCAAGTTTTTCAACCTCTTGAATGTCTCATGGCCACTGGCTTCAAAACTGCTTTGAAGGTTAGCCTTCTTGCAACTTACATTTTCAATGTAGTGTATTGCCAAATTTCTTACTTAAGTATGCATCTATTATTACCTGGTACTTGTTCCTAGAGAGCCTTACATTTTGATTCTAGTACCTGAAAATACAAAAATTAAACTGGAGACACTGACACTTGATTTTCAATTTGTCTGCATGCTCTGCACCATCAGGATTTCTTTTTTCCTTAAGAGTCATTTGCTCATGAGCTATTTTGGAGCGACAGAATTATTTTTCTCAGGAGTAAGTAAACTGACCATGTTCTATTTCTATTTCATGGCCTGTTTTGCAGTTACTGTTTTATATCCTCACCCTTACCCTCCCCCCACCCCCCAAAAAAGAAAGTAGTTGTCATCTATCAACCTTCTAGAGCCAAACCTTCTGGAAAGATCATCAGACTCTGTTACTACCTTCCAACCATCATGCTAGTAGATAAACCAGGAACTGCTGAAAACTTAAGATAATCTCCCATATGTTTGAAACTCAGGTGTTTAGAGACAATAGAAATAGAAAGAAGACAGATTTAACCTCCCAATCAGTCAAACCTGGGTTCTGATCTGCATTCTAGTATTAGCTATATAACCTAACCTCTGAGTCTGATTCTTCATCTGTGAAATCTATAATATTGAGCTCCTAGAATAACTGGAAAGATGAAATGAAATAAATAGAAAGTATTAGCTATCAAGGTATTGAGAGAAGATTCATTAAAATAACTGTTAGTCATGAGTTACCAGGCCATGAGAAGGCACATCTACAATTAACCAACAAGAATACATATCACCTAGAGGTCTAGACCTTAGAGCCAGATGCAGTGACCAGACCAAACTTTGGAAGGTCTATTTTGCGGTCACTAAGTTAAATGTATTGCTCGTTGTAAATGGAACAGTTGCATTATTATTGTTGTTGTAAATAACAGTTGGGTAGTGACTGCTTTGAAATTTTATTTACAAAAAGAGAAAGCGTGTATGAGTGCACAGGTTCAAATGTGCTGGCTGACCAAAGAATGGAATGTAGACAATATCTGTTTTAAGCTATGCGGCACCATCTTTCCATTGAAGAGCGCTCCTCTCCCAATCCAGAGGTTTTGGGGGTGCGGGGGGGGGCTGTCAATCACAGTGTGTTCTTTACTCTGGCCCGGTGAAGAGATGATAAAGCGTAAGGATCTGACCCAAGGCTAGCCAAACAGGGATGTACTCTATTCTCCAGTTACAGTGCTTGGTCTAAAAAGACACAAATGTAACCCAAGCAAAGTCAGAATTTCTCCATGAAATTCGTTATACAAATGTTGGGATGGAGAGGGCTGCTTCTCTTTTTGGATTGCTATTTGTGGGAATGATAGGAGCCCGGAGTTGCTGGGAATCATCTTACACTGTAAGAATTTTCCTGAAGAAAGGCATCACAGAGGAAAGTGAAACTCAGAAAGAATCCTGATCACATCATTTTAACTGCTGTACCTAGCAGTGTCTGAAGCCAGAAACCATTTCTAGGAATTCCCATATAGCGAGTCAGTAAATTATCTTTTCTCTTAGGCTAATTCTGCCACTTGTGACTAAGTCCTCCCTAACAAGGTCTATTCAAACAAGAAGTTGATTTATTGCTTGACATACTCATTAATTCACTGAATGTTTACTATCACTGGCTACAAAGACTGGTATTTACTTGGAGAAAAAACACAATGCTCTAAGGTTTAAAGTTTCTCTCTAGTCTAAACCAAAGGAGAATATTCACTGTGAGGAATATACATTGTTAGCAAAGGAGACCTAGATGGTAAAAAAAAGTCTGAGTAACTGAAAAGTTTAGGTGGTTGAGCTGCTACTTAGACACTACCATTCTCCATGATCAAGTGATTTATGGAAAAATGCATAGATTCATTTAATGCAAACAAAGTATAGGACAATTAATTCATAACTCAAATTTTCAGCAACAAGAGTATCTCATCATGAATGCTAATTTGTGGGTGAACAGTCCAGTCTTATTAAAGACCACAATGTGTTTTAATAGAATTGTGCTGAATATGCTTGTACTAAATTGTCCATTTGTAATAAAATACAGTAGCTGCCAAAAAAAAAAAAAATGTGCTTAGTTTTACAAATAAAAAGTGACTGGAATGCACACTTGGATATATAACTTGGCAACTGGTCAAAGTATAGTTGTAGAAATGTTAATAAAAATAGCTTTAATTTTGGGTCTATTTTATAAATTTTGGAAGGAGAAAATCATTAAGCTTATTACCAAATGCAACCTAGTATAGACTGCTAACATTATCACACTATGCAACTATAAATGAATGTGTGTGTTACTCAAAGTAGTTGTTATATGTACTTATTGCATGTAATATATGCATATAAATATGTAAGTACATGCATATATTTTACATATATAGCATGTGCATGGATATATATATATATGTAAATATATAAGTAATAACTACACTTGAAATGTAATAATTGATTTTGTAGAAAGCTGAGGTAGGAAAGGGGCTAGAGCCACAGGGAATATAACATGCTGCTTTAGAGCTCGGGCTCTGGAGTCAGGCTGCCTGAACTGGAACCCCAGCTCTGGCACCTGCCACCTGGGTACCCTTGGGCAAGTCTCTTTATTATTTGTGTCCATTATTCTCACTTCTGAAATGGAGCTGTTGTAAAAATTATTAAACAGGTTTCTCACTTTCCACCAAGTACCACTGTTGACTTCATATCATGGAAAGCAAACAGGAGGACTGCTTTTTGGTAATATGTGGTGGTCATAATCCATCTATGCTGTCACTTATCATACCTTAAGTTCTAAAAGAAATGGTGTTTTTGCCAGTTAGCAGCTAACATTTTATTTCTGTATTTAACCAAAGAGATTTACTACACCTTGGGCTGGTTATGGGAAAAAAAGACGTTATAATTAAAGTGAAGTTGAGTTGCTGCCAAATAATGCTTATCATACTCTAATAAATAATATTAGGTGGGTAGTCCTTGGCTACAGCAAAGGGAGCCTATGAGAAAGACAAAGGAGCTTTATATTGCAACGAGGAGGAAAATTAGCGAAATCTATGTACGCATGAGCTGTAATTAGCACAGTAAATCATTGAATCACACCAAATCAATAGAACTTGGTCTGTAGTTAGAATCATGGACATGTTATTATCTTTCAATCCTATTGGATAGGATCAAACAATCTGACTTCTAAGAAATAAATAAGAAAATAATTCAACCAAAGTACACCACACTTTTGAACAAAAGTATTCACTAAATCATTATCCATCAGGGTAAAAACTAGAGGAAAAAAGTATGTAATCTAAAAAAATTGATTACTAAATTTTAGTGCGCCAAATATCAATAAAAAAATGCCATTTATTTAGCATCTGTGCCCCCCCCCCAATCACAAATGCCCACTATGGTTCACAATTAGCCTGTTTTACTCTATGTTTTTTAGAATACAACTAGCAGGAAGAAAGAAGGCCCCTAAATTAAAGAGATGGAAGAAAGAAAGGGAGGAAGGGAGAAAAAGTATGTTTTTAGTCAATGAACAAGCATAAGCCAACTGTATATGAGTCACCCAGTACTTTGTTAAAGTATGCTAGTTTTTGTCTCTCATACCATCTCTAAATTGTAGCCCTCAGAGAGTTTATAATTTCTCTGAAGAATCAAAATTAACACAGCACAAATAGAGAATAATACAGTTGTAATTTAAGTTCAGTGTTAAACTAGATGATTAAATGAAGGTTGTGGGATCTGAGGAAAGGCTGAGAACCGAGAAGAGCACAGCCTTAGGAAAGATTTCATGGAGGGAGGGACCCAGCAGGGGAGAAGAAACAATTGCAGGGGTGGAAAGTAACACAGGTAAGGACCCCAGTGGGAGGCAGGAGACATCCGGGTCCAGAGAGAAGGATGAGTTGCTGTACCATGGTGCAAACTCAAAGACTGAGCAGATGAGAAAGTAGGCCATGAAATGTTCCCCTGCATCCTAAAAGGCACTTTCTTCAATACCTTAAGAGGCTTCTGATGAGACTCACTGGACAGCACACAGTAGGCAGTTGTTTGTCTTTTTTTCAAAGTTTTGTACTACGTTAACTCAACCAATCACTTTCTCTAGCTCTGGCAATTGTTTCAGAGTGGAGTACTTTGACTCCTGCTCTTGCAAGTTTCCCCCTTCTTTGGGTTTATGTTCTGCTGTAACCATACTACTTTACTCACTCTATTACAGAAGCAAAGCAAAGGTAACGGGAACTTGGGGCAATGAAATCAGCACTTGATTTACACTTGAGATTAAGAACATATTTCTGCCTGACCAGGCAGTGGCGCAGTGGATACAGCATCAGACTGGGATGCAGAAGACCCAGGTTCGAGACCCCAAGGTTGCCAGCTTGAGAGCGAGCCCATCTGGCTTGAGCAAAAGCTCACCAGCTTGGACCCAAGGTTGCTGGCTCCAGCAAGGGGTTGCTCAGTCTGCTGAAGGCCCATGGTCAAGGCACATGTGAGAAAGCAATCAATGAACAACTATGGTGTCACAACGGCAACAAAAAACTAATGATTGATGCTTCTCATCTCTCTTCGTTCCTGTCTGTCTGTCTGTCCTTGTCTATTCCTATCTCTGACTCTCTCACTGTTCCTGTAAAAAAAAAACAACAAAAAAACATATTTCCAAAAAAAGTACAATTGTGGTATACAGTGTGTCTGTAAAGTCACGGTGCATTTTTTACCTGTGACCAGTCGTAAGTGCACCATGACTTTACGGACACACTGTACTCTCTCTAAACTGAACAGTAATAAGCATAATTCTGTTCACCTACAATTACAATGGCTTCTACGCTGGAGTACATAAAAGAAGTAATGGGGAGCTTTAGAGTTATTTTAAATATTTCAAAAAAGCCTGATAAAACTGGCATACCTACCTGTGGTAAAACTTCAAGAGAAATTAAAAACCATTTATTTAAGCAACTTTATATCATTTTTGAGTGCTTACTTTGACAGCACATAGTTTTAATGCCAGATTTAAAAAATGAAAACAAATGACAATTTACTTTGATATACAGTCTTTCCAAAATAAGGCCCAAGGAAGGTGAGGGAGAAGGACAGCAAAGGTGATCCTCAATGGTCGGAAAGGCTGGGACAGATTTAGTTGATACGTCTATTTACAGTTTAAAAGCAATCTTAGTAAGAAAATAAATCTGTGGCCCTGGCCAGTTGGCTCAGCGGTAGAGCATCGGCCCAGAGTATAGAATTCCTGTGTTCAATTCCCAGCCAGGGCACACAGGAGAAGCGCCCATCTGCTTCTCCACCCTTCCCCCATCTCCTTCTTCTCTGTTGCTCTCTTCCCCTCCTGCAGCCAAGGCTCCACTGGAGCAAAGTTGGCCCGGACACTGAGGACGGCTCCATGGCCTCTGCCTCCGGCGCTAGAATGGCCCCAATTGCAGTGGAGCAACGCCCCAGATGGGCAGAGCATCACCTACTAGTGGGCATGCCGGTGAATCCCAGTCGGGAGTCGGGCACATGCGGAAGTCTGTATATCTGCCTCTCCCCCCCTTCTCACTACAGAAAAATACAAAAAAGAAAATAAATCTTCCCTTCTGTCTAGTCTATCGCTCTAGTGTCTTTCTCCTCCTCTACCTGGCTCCTCAGTGTGCTCTTACCTGGATTTGTAAATGCTCCTGTCTTGTCCCTTTCTTTAAGTCTGCCACCCCCACAATGCTGGCAGTGTGACCTCGTTTAACTGCACACCCTGCCCTGCCTGTCACACCTCAGCTCACACTCTTAGTGCTCTAGCAGCTGCACAGCTGGAGGGTAGTGCCACACCCACCTTCCAGGGCACAGCCATCTTGCACCTTCAGGTCCCATCCACCCTCCATCTGACCATGCTATAGTTCATGTTTGATATTACTGTAATACTTTTCCACTAGGTTCCTCATGGTTCCCTGAACAAATCTTGCTCCCAGATTTCTATGCTTTTGGCCATGCTGTTTCCTTTGCCCAGAATATCCTCCTTTGCATTTTATCTCACCCACCACCCACATCCCTGGAGAACTCAAGACACTGACTGGTCTAGGAATCATACTCCCCACTGGCAGGCAGATGAAGGGCATTTTTCCTGCACTCTCTCTTTACAGAATTTTTAAAAAGGAGAAAAATCAAATTTTATACATGTGCACAGGGAATTCATATACACATGAAAATTCCAGAAAATGAGGTAAAACTGGGTGATCTGCAGATAATTTAGGAAGAGTGGAGCACACATGGCAGGTTAATTTTTGTTAGGCAATCAGGAATAATGGGACATGGAGTGGGGGGTGGCTAACAGGTTCTTGCTTGGAGTCCTCCCGTCTCCTGCTTGCTCCTGCACTAATCATCCTTGTACTTGTAGGCAAGTCTGTTTCCCCACAGAGGACTGGAATCTCAACAGGACCCATCAGCATCTCTCTGTCTCTACTGCCTGGGGCAGTCCTAGGTCTATAACAGGCACCCAATAAGATGTGTTAAATAAATGATTTCAAAGTTCACCAGAAATGTGAATAAATTCCCTAGCAATTAAGATTAAAATCAGGTTATTTAGAAAGCACTTCCCCGTCCCACAGCATGTTGAATATTGTCTGCATGTTGTTTACAAGGGAAAAGGAGTACATTTTTTGTTGTCTTTAAATATAGTGGACAACATAATGGAAGAAAACTATTCTCCAACATTGTCAACAAAATACAGTTTCTAGGAAAGTCTCCATGTGTATCAGGTTAAAACAACTTGTGTCAAAGTAACAAAATAGTTTCTAGGAAAGTCTCCATGTGTATCAGGTTAAACCAACTTGTGTAAAAGCAAACAGAAAAAAATACATTGGTTGGGATGCAGTAAGTTTCAGGTAACAAAAATATTCAACTCAAACTTGGACTCTGGAGCCAAACTGCCTGGGTTTGCCTCTAAGTCAGCTATTTATGAGCTGTCTGACCTTGGACAGTCCCACCTCCTCTCTCCATCCCAGCTTTCAAATCTGTAAAATGGAAATAATAGCAGTATCTACTTTATAGGATGCTGTAAGGCATAAGGTAAGCACTATGTAAGTCAGTGGTTCTTAACCTTTTTTGAGGTACCGAACCCACCAGTTTCATATGTGCATTCACCAAACCCTTCTTTAGTGATAAATAAAATATGATTTTTCCCCCCAAATTCAAGACATAGGTATATGTTTTTTTACTGGTGCACAAAATGAGCCGTGCATGAACATCACCTTGCTCAAAGGACAAAACCAACAAAGTGCATGAACTCACAACAAATTACGGTATTACTTTCTTCTGGCCTCCGCAGCAGAGGCTTCTCCGAACCCCTGAGACCGACATATCGAACCCCTAGGGTTCGATAGAACCCAGGTTAAGAACCACTGATGCAAGTGTTCATTAGTAGTAGTTAAACTAGTTTAAGTGATGTAAGAGGAATTAATGAAAACCAAAGTAACTCAAAGCCTAGAAGTAGGATGAGTGGGCTTGCGGGTGGTTTGATATGGTAGCTCATGCGTTATCCAGGACCTAGTTCCTTCCTGGCATATGGAAATCACTGTACTTTAAGGTTGGCACCTCGCAGAGTGGTCACATCAACCATAATGTGGAGGCAAACAAGAGTGCTGATGCTCACCCTGATGGGATGCCTTCGGTAGTCGGCAAACTCATTAGTCAACAGAGCTAAATATCAATAGTACAACGATAGAAATTTCTTTTGAGAGCCAAATTTTTTAAACTTAAACTATATAGGTAGGTACATTCCTTATCAAGGTAGCACCCGCATGTGGTATTTTGTGGAAGAGCCACACTCAAGGGGCCAAAGAGCCGCATGTGGCTCACGAGCCGCGGTTTGCCGACCAGGGCCTTAGATCATAAGCTGCCCATCACTGGGGGATGGAATAGTTTGGTCATCTTAAGCCAGCCAGGGCTCACCTCCAGAGCTAGAGTTGGGATTCACTTCTCTGAGGTAGAGGGACATCAGAACAAAACCCTGGGTACCCTCAGGAAACTGGAAGATGAGGGGAGATTTTAGGTAGACAACACTTTAAACCAGAGAAACTACTTCCAGTCAAGATGGCCGCACAAGTAAAACATGGTACTTGCATCCTCCCACAATCACATGAAAATTACAACTAAGCTACAGACCAACCGTCATTTAGACTGCCTGAAATCTGGCTGAATCTAAGTCCTACCACTAGGGACTTAAAGAAGAAGCCACCCTGAGACTGGTAGGGGCAGAGACACCGAAAAGGCTGGTCTCGCACCGACGTATGGTAAATAAAAACTGGGAGGGGTATCTTGGCTGCAGGGGTCCTTCCTGAGGAGTGAGGCATCCCAGCCCCACACCAGACCTCCCAGCCCAGGTTCCAGTGCCAGGAAGAGAAGTCCCCATAATTTCTGGCTGTAAAAACCAGCACGGATAGAAGCTGAGGAAGATGGAGGGCTTATAGAGTCCCAGGCAGTTCCTCTTTAAAGGTCCCACATGGACTGACTTGGACTCACTTCCTCTGAGCTTTAGCGCAGGTGCAGCAGCTTGAAAGGCATCAGAGATACATGGGGAGGAAGTGAATTGTCCAGCGTCAAGGCGAGGCTGGGGGGTGGGGGGTTCTCCCAGACAGAGGTGCTGGCAGAGACCATTGTTCCTTTGATGAACCCTCCCCCCACAGAGCTGTCAGGCAGGCACCATATTTGAATCTCCATCACCCTGGTGATCCCCTGAGGTCCTGCCCCATCCACCTTTCAGCCCATCCAAGCTGTCTCTAGTGGCTCATGCTTCAGATTTTCCTAAATCTCTCAAACAAGCAGCATCTGGCCTCAGTGTGCCCCATCCCTCTAACTAAGTGGCCTCAGCCCCAGCAACAGCTGCCCTTGGCTCACAGCTTGACCTGGCCTGGCACTTCCAAGCCCAGCACAAGTATCAGCCATCTGCAGGTCACTTTGTAGCTCATTCCGGGTGCCTGAGAGCAGAACACAGCAGCTGACCTTGACTTGTACTTCCTGGGAGGACACTGAGCCAGTCTACCCAGTGGACAGTTTTAGACCATGTTAAAGTACTACTTCTACAAGCAACACACTCAAGGGGCAAACCCAGCAGAAACCAGTGGGTGATCAAGGAGGCTGTGTCACTGGACCCTACAGAACACCTACTGCATTAGACCAGTCTTCCAAGTCTGGAGGCATAGGAGCTCCACCTCATACATAGAAACAATCACAGGGAGGCAGCCAAAATCAGGAGAGAAACAAGCCCGGAATGAAAAAACAAAACAGAAGAACTCTCCAAAAGAAGAACTAAACAAAATGGAGATAAGCAATCTACTACACACAGAATTCAAAACACTAGTTATAAGGATGTTCAATTAACTTAGGGGGAGAATACATGAATTTAGTGAGAATTTCAACAAAGAGATAGGAAACATAAAAAGAGAGCTAGAAACTGCAAAAAAGAACCAGTCAGAAATGAGAAATGCACTAACCGAAATGAAGAATATGTTGCAGAATCAATAGTACAGTAGATGAAGCAGAGGATCAAAGCAGAAATTTGGAAGGTAAGGTAGCAGAAAACACCCCAGCAGAACAGTAAAAACAAAAACAAAAACAATCCAAAAAATATAAGGACAGTGTAAGGAGTCACTGGGACAACTTAAAGTGTACCAACATGCGCATGATGGGGTACCAAAAGAGAAGAGAGAGAGCAAGGAATTGAAAGTTTATGTAAAATAAAAGACAGAAAACGTCCCTAACCAGGTGAAGGAAACAGACACACAAGTCCAGGAAGTACAAAGAGTCCTAACCAAGAGATGGGAGGGGAACCAGGAGGACGGCTGGAACGGGTAAGGGGATTAAGAAATGCAAATTGTTGTTACAGAATAGTCCTGGGGATATACAGGGATACAGCATAGGGAATAGAAACAATAAAATTCTAGTAACTATGTATTGTCAGAAGGGTGAGATTTATCAGGATGATCACTTAGTAGTTTATGTAATGTCTAATTGCTGGGGTGTACACCTGAAATTAATATAATAATGTATGTCAACTGTAATTAAAATTTTTTTTAAGATTTAAAATAAATAAACCTGTAATATGGTTTTAAAAAAATCAGAGAAAGTTTTTTGTTTTTCAGCCATGTGTATTCAAAAGTCATATTAGGTTTAGCAACCAGGCACAAAAATTCCTTTCAACCAAGATGAATTTCTAGCATGACATAGCCAACAAAAAGTGCTGTTCTCAGGGAAAATCTTTCAATTTAGAAGCATCTGCTTCTAATTTCCACAATGAAATCTTTGATTCCTTCATCCATGCGACTTGCACTCAACTAACTACCTGACACAGGAACTACAGTTTTCAAGATAATGATTTTGTTCTGAAATTCCCATTATCTGGTAGTAATACCTGAAATATTTTTTTAGCCAAAGAGAATGCCTTTAACAGAGATTGGATTAATAAACATTTAGGAAGTTGATAGCTTTCTTGTAACCCTGCACAGAACATTTTCCATGTCATTAAATGGTTCTTCACAAGAGGTGATGTCCAAACTGGAAATGCAAAAGTTGACAGTAGAATACATAATTACAGTACATTAAAGAACCACAGCTACACATTAACAAGTATGAATCTCATAAACAATGTTGAGCAAAGAAAGCAAGTTGCAGAAGAATATAGATGTAATGTGATTTTTTTAAAAAACCCATGGTAAGACTATAAAGGCAAAGGAATGACTATCCACAAAACTGTAGTCCTGTCGCTGGAGTGGCTGGCTGAGGGGAGAGACTGTCCTAAGAGGAGGAACTTCCAAGGTGCTAGAGAAATATTCCTTTTCTTTAGCTTGGTAGTGAATACAATGGTGTTCTTTTACTATTATTGTTGTTTAAAATGTACATAGACATTATTATAAATATTCTTCCGTGTACGTATTTCACAATTTGAAACAGTAAAATAAATCAGGTATTGAGGTTGAAAATGCTGTGAATAACCACATACTAGTGATTAAAGTTTAAAAAGATACATAAGATAGGACAAGTATGAAATCGACTACAAACACACTAAAATAATCATAACATATTATTTTGCCTAATAAATAATTGAACTGAAAAAAGCCTTAGATATTCTAGTGTTGTAAATGAATTCTTCTAGGAGCTTTTATAGTTTGGTGGTGTGTGTGTGTGTGTGTGTGTGTATATATATATATATATATGTTAATTACTGGTTTTCTATGTACTATTAAATGGAAAAATAATGTAATAAAGTGCAATCAAATGAAAACACGATCACTGGATCAGAGCTTAGAGATGATCTAGTCTAACCCCTTAATTTCATAGGTGAAGAAACTGAGGTGTGCTGTTCCTTCCAGGGTTTTTCTTCCCTAAATTCTATTCTAAAATCCCACAGATAGAAAACAATTTACTTGAATCTAGTCTCTTTTCAGAAAGTTCATGCTTTATGTATTTAAACAGAAATTCAAGGAACATGCTAAAATGATTTACTAAAGTAAACATAACCAAGTGCTAATAAAGCATGCCTCCTACCCTGACAGTTTAGAATTATATGTAAAAAAATAAAAAATAAAAATAAAAGTTTATGAAGCCAGGAAAAGTCTTTGAGATGCAAAAAATCCAAAATTTACCCTTATACACATAAGTTATGAGCTGAAATTATTTTGTTAACTGAACACACCTCAAAAAGTCCCACCTGCAGCAGGACGCGCTCCCACACGCACACACTTACTGTACCTGTACCAGTGTGCAGAACGGGTGATGCGAGACTCACCGGTGCAGGCTTTCTTTACAGCAAGAGAGGATCCAAAGCACAATCTATAGACTTCAAAGTAAAAGGTTCCCCCACACATTCTAAGAAGGTTTTACGTTGCTATAAAAGTCTTTATTTAACACCCTGTTGGGGGTTTTGCCATGAAAACATAAGAAACAAATTTATGAAGACATCTGAAAATATCAATTTAAAAAGTCAGAGATAAACAATGATTATTTTAATGATAAAAAAAACCCTAGAACTTTGATTTATAGTTTTAAAAGCCCTTAAGAAAAATTATCAAAATGCTTATTTTGTATATGTGGACTTCTTTAATTATAGCTTCACGAGATATTTAACGTTGTTACTGTCATATAGGGATTCATCCCCAACACATTAAGACACGTAGAGCCAAACAAAGAACTAGATGAAGACTAACCAGAGACCAACAGTTCAAAGGACCCCCACCCCACCCCACCCCCATTCCCTTGGGACATCATCAAATCATTAGCCAATCTACTCTAAGGAGACGGAGGTGATCTGTGTTACTTCGGAGGAACACAAATCCAAGACTGTTCAGGTGGCTGTGGGGAACATCACCAAAAATCCAGGGCTACGTCCCTCAGACTTTTCTAGGGGGAAGGCTCTCTCTCCTATCTGTCATCCAGTATTTAATCCCCTTAGCTTATTTCTGGAAGACAACTACCATAAACTTGACAATTGTACCAGTGTGAAATCTCATTTTCAAGTAGTACTTAGACAGTAACATTCTATTTCCCATATACCAGTTCACAGTCTTATTTCAGCAACTTTTCTCAACTGGGGTTCTGAAATAAGATACATAACAAGGTCAACTCAATTGTTACCTATATATCCCAGAGATAGTAGAAATAAAAGCCATTTAACAGTGAACCTCTGGGCTCCCTGGTGTGTGTGAAGTAACAAAATCCAAGCCGCCTCCTTTTGACCTGACTGTTCACTAGATTTTGTTTCTCCGATGCACACACCCCCTGCAGGTTGCTAAAAGAGAGCATTCCTCCTCATAGTAATCATCCTCCAATGTTTCGAGAGAGATTTAAAGGCCGGTTTTTAAAGGGTGTGGAGGAAGGAAATCAGAACTCCATCTTACCTGGTGCTGACAGGGTTAATCCTCCATGAAAAATGGAACCACAGCTCAACCTTGAAGGTTAGAATGAGTTAAAAACAAACCAATCAAACAAAAAACAGAAACCACCCTACCTCTGCTTACTTAGCACGGCTTTTTTAGATGGCTCTAATCCCACTAGAATGGCAACTAGTCCAGAGGCCAATCCGTAGACTTCGATCCTGGAGAAATCAGATGGCAGCTAAATCCAAGTCAGCCATGCCTCATGGCCGGACCACGGCCGAACACCAATGGTGCATCACTGCCATCTCACTCCCTTAATCTGACCATAAAAAGACCATATACTGCCAACAGTTGCCTTGGAATCATATCATCTAAGATCTCAATGCAAAACTATTCAAGTGTTCAATGAGTACTCATTGAGAGGAGTGCCCATTTTCCTTCATGACCTTAATATTTGGAAGGCCAAATTAAGAAAACATGGTGTTGATCCTAGTCATGGGCTTTCTAAGGAAAGCTGGGTAACAAGTCTTCCAGATAAGATTTGGAAAGCTTTTGACCTTTAATACAGGTCTAAATGATCAGAAGATAAAATCCTGAAATTCCCTCTAAGGAGTTTTTCAAAAACATCTTCTAATTGAATTCATCTGTCTACAACTTAAATTATTTGCTGTAAGAGTATAAGAAGTCACAACAGTTTATGAAAAATCTAGTTAATAAATACACTGGACAATGAAAGACTGTACAGTTTTCCCCTAATCTTATAACTAGGCAAGGATTATCTACTCTCACTATTCATATTCAGACTTGGAGGACCTACTGTCTGATTTTCAGACTAACTCTAAAGGGTACGTACACTAATCAATAGAATATTGTAGCTAATATATATATAATACATATTATATATATAGTTAATATATATATTATATGCAGTGTGTCCATAAAGTCATGGTGCACTTTTGACCGGTCACACAGTCAAAAGTGTACCATGACTTTACAGACACACTGTATATATAATATATATATAATATATATATAATGCCAACAGAATAGAGTCCAGAAATAGAACCATACATGGTCACTTGAGTTTTGACAAAGATGCCAAGATAATACAGTAAGGGAATGAACTTTCAACAGATGGTGTTGGAACAATTAGATATCCATATGAAAAAAACTGACCTCAACCTGAACATAAAAATTAACTTGAAATGAATTACAGATCTAAATGTAAAAACTAGAACTTACAGAAAACTTCTAGAAGATTTGTATGATACCAGGCTTCTTAGGACACTGAGAACATTAAACTTTGGGAGGGGGACCTGGACTTCTTTAAAATTAAAAACTTGATTCTTTGAAATCCACTTAAAATGACCATGCAATCCTCAGGCTGAGAACAATATTTTAAAGACATTTTCCTGATTAAAGACTTCAAGTAGGAATACATAAATAGCTCTTATAACTAACAGAAGACAACTCTCTTATGTGGGGAAAAAATTTAAGCAGTCACTTTATTGAAGAAGATATACAAATGGAAAATGATCATTTGAAATTATGCTCAACATTATTAGACATTAGGAAGTTGCAAAAGACCACAGTGAGATACCAGTATGAATCCACCACAATGGTTAAAATTAAAAGACAGGTAATACCAAGTCTTGATGAGAGTTTGGAACAACTAGAACTCTTAAACACTACTGGTAGCAAAGTTAAATGATACAGCTACATGGAAAAGCAATCTGACAGTTTCTTATGAAGTCTAATACTCATTTATCCTAAAACTCAAATATTTCATTCTTAGGTATTTGCCCAAGATAAATGAAAAGATATGTCTACTAAAGACAAATATATAACGGTTCATAGTACTTTCATTTGTAGTAGCTTCAAACTAAAAGCAATCCAAATATCCATTAATAACAGGTAAGTGAATAAACAAATTATGACAACTGAATACTGCCCAACAATAAAAAAGAACTACCGCTATATGCAACAAAATGCATAAGTACAAAAAAAAGCATTACACTAAAAAGTGAAAGAAGCCAGATACAAAAGCAATACACAAAAGACTACATGTCATATGATCCTGATTATATTAAATTCTATAACAGGCAAAACTAGGTGTTAGGGATGGGGGGAAGGGGTGGGAGAAGCGGGGAAGGAGGAGAAAGGGGGGAAGGGGCAAAGGGAGGATGAGTGGAAAGGAGGGAAGGGGAAGGATAAAGGGGATGGGAGGGAAAAGAAGAAGTGAGGGTGGAGGAGACGAGGTTTGACCAAAAAGTGACTGTAGAAAATTTCTGGTATGACAACAATGTTCTATACCTTGACTGTGATTCTGCTTACATGATCATATACATTTGTCAAAAGTCACCAAATTATCTACTTAAGATTTGTAAACATTTTTTATATTGAATGTAATTTATATCGTACAAAAGCTTATATAGAAAAACTTCAATGAATCTACATGTTCATTAAAGTGCCTTATATATTAAGTAATTAATTACGTCAAGCCCTCTGCTGCATGACACAGGACACAAGTGCAAGTGATATATAATAGCTAAATTGACTAAGTCTGTGGCTTCAGAAAGTTTAAAACCAGATCTTAGAACAGTGGTTCTTAACCTTTTATGAGGTACCGAACCCACCAGTTTCATATGTGCATTCACCAAACCCTTCTTTAGTGATAAATAAAATGATTTTTTTTTCCAAATTCAAGACATAGGTATATGTTTTTTTACTGGTGCACAAAATGAGCCGTGCATGAATATCACCTTGCTCAAAGAACAAAACCAACAAAGTGCATGAACTCACAACAAATTACGGTATTACTTTATTCTGGCCTCCACGGCAGAGGCTTTTCTGAACCCCTGAGACCGACTCATCGAACCCCTAGGGTTAGATAGAACCCAGGTTAAGAACCACTGTCTTAGAATTAAAATCTAGAAATTCATGGTGACTTGGAAATAGAATATAATTTTAAAGGACACTAAGTAAAAACAGAGGTTGTCCTTTTACGTTTATCAATGGTATCATCCCAGTAAGAATTCGGGAAAGAGAAAAGAAAATTTCTTATTTAAAAAGCAAAACAAAACAAAACAAAAAACTGAATGGCAGAGTTTTAAATAAGTAGTACTTCACTGGTTACATGGTACATTTGTTTGTCTCCCCTCATCAACCAGGCTCTAACTTCTAGAGGACAGGTCCATGCCTTGTTCAGTACTGAATTTTCAGCAAACTGCTTGGCACATAAATGGCTGTTGAATGAAAGAATGAACTGCAGATGTTCTCATGCTAAATCTGCTTTCATTTGCAAAATCCATGTTAGTGAAAAGCCTCTAGTCGGTATGCTTCCTTCCATAAAACAGCACGATTTCATCCAGCTCCACAGCCTTCTTTATTCCAATTTAAAAATTACAAAGTTCTAAAGAGAAATCAAGCAACTATACTTGCTGTCTCACCTTTGAAAGTATAATGTAAACCATTCAAAACACCTTTATTTTAATTTCTCTTCATTCACCAACCCCACGTATTAAGAGCCTTTTTCAAGGTAACAGCTGCTCTGAACAAAGGACTGAGAGTGTGGAATTTTATACGTATCTTGCTTCTTTCAGATAAAATCTAGTGATCTGGAATTTTGTGCCAAGTTAAATGCATTATCATGGAAAGTAGA
This sequence comes from Rhynchonycteris naso, assembly GCA_037038555.1. Classification (NCBI taxonomy): domain Eukaryota; kingdom Metazoa; phylum Chordata; class Mammalia; order Chiroptera; family Emballonuridae; genus Rhynchonycteris; species Rhynchonycteris naso. The sequence continues at coordinate 46,287,372 of CM072999.1, forward strand.
ATCTATTTGAAAAGATTACCCTGTCTAGTTCAGACTGACACAAAAAATCTCCATGGCAAAATCAATGTAAGCTAATTAAGGAATACAAGTTGATATTCTATCTGTCAAAAACTATAATTGACTTATAAAGGCTAAGAAACAAAATACTGCACAATATTTTGTAAATAGTCTAGAAATATTTTACCAACAGGGTGACAGTGACTGACCGTGGTGGCAAGAAAAAGAGCACAGGCCTCAGAGTCAGAAGAAGAATATCATGTTCTGATTCTGTCACAACTGCACCAGGTAAAGGTGTCAAATCATAAAGGCCATTTAACCTTCTCATCTGTAAAACAGACTGTTACTTTGAGGATCAAATAAAATGTCCTTTTAAATTCTCTTTGAAACTATAAGATGTCATATATGTATAAATTATGATGATGCTAGAAAGTCTACTTGAAAGAAGTAAATGCTCACTATCTTTTTAAGAGTGAATACATACCAATCATGGTTCTTACATAATCTGAACATTATGCATCCTTGCTCTACAAATATGTGTCCATGCACACATACACATTTATGTTTAATTTTAGAGTTTCAGAGTGTCCATTTCATGACCTGCCTGCAGTCCAGGTTGGTTAAGCAGCCTTGCTGTGGGCTGGCCCATGGGCGCCATAAAAATTTCTACACTCTTCTTTGTCCCGCTGACACCTCTCAGTCGTAATGACTATCAGATAACTGCGATAAAACCTAAAGATGTGTCCGTACAGGATACCACATTTACAAAGCAGTTGCAAATATTATTATTTCTCATCACAGTAGTAGCTTTCATTTTCTAAAAATACTTCAAGATGCATGACCTCACTCGAATATCAGCTATAGTTCAACTTCTGAACTGTAATTTAAAAAAAAAAAAAAATCAAACTCTTTATGACAGTTAAAATTCTTTCTTTTAATTGATTTTGAAAGAGAGTGAAAACATCAACTCTTAGTTGCTTCATTTTAGCTGTTCATTGATAGCCTTTCATACATGCCTTGAAAAGAGTGGGGAGGATCAAGCTGAGCCAGCGACCCCCTGCTCAAGCCAGCGACTTTGGGATTATGCCAGCGAGCCCATGTTCAAACTGGTTATTTCGGGGGGAGGGGGTCGAACCTGGAACCTCAATGTTTCAGGATGACACTCTATCCCCTGTAACACCTCTGGTCAGTTAAAAATTCTTAATCATACTGTATGACTATATTGCTATCTACATTTAGTCAGGTTAAAATAAACCTTATTAATTAAGATGTATATAAATTTATGAAAACCTATTTTACATTTTAGCATCTCAGGATTGAAAGGACACTATTTGGAATTATGCTTACCTAATTTATTCTCATGAGCAAACATTTAAAAATATGTATATAATTTTTTTAAATTACCATAGGAACCTAATCAATGACATCTTGATTTATTTCCTTGAGGAAAATGTTCTATTTTATAAGCTACAGTCTATTGGTAATCTTCAAAATTCAATCTCTATATTTCTTGATAATTTAAATGTTTTTTTCTTTTTTTACAAGTGGAGGGAGCAAGGGAGTTTATTAAGCAGGGAGCGGAGAGATGCCATACTTGAGTGCCAAACCCAAATGGAACCGAACCTGAGATTCGTGGAAAAAAATCTGTTAATCCACTGGCCACTTCTTCCCCGACTGACACAGGGGCTTCTCAGTGGGGAGGAGAGAGGAAGTCCAGTGGCAGGATCCACGGTTGCTCCTGGGGCTGGGAATGAAATCCCCGGAGATTTCAGAGTGGGCGCAGCCAGACCCAGAGAGCTGGCCGCCACCGTGAAAGCTGGGGCAGCAATCCGGGTGCACATCATGAGCTGGGAGCGTGGGCTGGAAGCAGTAGAGGCCATAGGTAAGGGCGGCCACCGTGCCCATTCAACCTGTAGATACTATTGGGTTTTCGCATGTCTCCTGTTGGATCTTTTCCTTCAAATCTTTTGTTGCTCTAGAGTACTCTTTAACCAGGCCTTTCGGTCCAGCCCACGCCATCACACCTGGGCATCCTCAGGGGATTCCCCCCACTCTCTCAAATTATTACTGCTCTGGCCTAGGCCAAGGCATCTGCCAAAGGGGACAGAAAGTGGTCCTCTTAGGTCCAGCCTCAGGGTAATTTGGGTGGTAACTGCCTGCAGCTCCATCCTAGATGGCTTTCAAAAAATTTTATTTTTCAACACTATATTAAATCTAACTATGTACTACTCTTATGAAAGCATTATATATTTTACTCATGCGTCAGCCTTGGAAGATATATACATGGGCTTTCATAAACATAGTTTTAGTTTGTTTTATGGGTCAAACTGTTCCCTGGCTTGTGGAAGGTTTAAATAAATTCATAAAGGTACTTTCAAAGTAGCTTTATTAATATCCTCAGGGGGGAAAACATACATACATACAATATACGCAGACACATACACCTGAGCAAAATACACTAGGAGGGAATAGAATCTCTGTACATAATTTTAATTCTTTTCTATTAATCTTTTCATCCTAATATAGAACATACCATATGTTTTATTTTCTATAAAAATAGAGAATACATAAGTGGTGAGATAAGCAGGAACAGAAAACAGAAGATGGTTGAAGAAACAGAAGTCAGGGGAAGCCAAAACGCCTATCTCCGAGAGGTTAAGGCAATAACAGATAAGATGAATTACAAAAGTTTTATTTAGAAATCATACCAACTTTTGGGTCTTTCCCCTACCCCAATCTGAAATAAAGGTAAACCAATATAAACTCTTACATGTGAAAACGTGAAGTCCATTATCATCACAGGGCCAAGCAAACCACTCAAATAGTCATAGGTCCATACCATGCTAGGACTACCTCCCCATGGACAACTTGATCACCACCACACAGGAGTGGACAACACCAGGTGTCAAGTCTAGGAGAAAAAAAACTGCAGCAAAGGTTAAATGGACATTTGCAATGTATTAAGCTAATGCCTTCGTCAAACCCAGGAAAGCAGAAGAAACTTGCACCTTCATTAAGCTATTGAAAACTCAAGGCATGAGGAACAAGAAACCCCAAACTAGTTTAGGCATTTCAAGAGACCTTGCCTTTTCGCAGGGAGAAATCATAGGTAATTTCTATTGATGCATTCTATGTTAATACACGGTAGGGCAAAAGCAGGTTTACAATTGTTCATATGGAAAATACAATAATTAATAAATAATAATGCAAGAATAAAGTCAGTGTTTAATGTATTCACAACTATAAATCTAATTTTACCCCACCCTGTATAGGACCGAAATTAATGCATTTTAATGTATAAGCTATTTTCTACTGAGGAAACTTTGAGATACATTGTCAATTGCAAAGAGGGTGGAAAATGTTCTGAAGTTTTGAGGTTTAGGTAGGCTGGGTAGTGGTCAACTGAATTCCATTTTCTAGTTTGAATCCTGACAGGCTGTAGTGGTGACTCCTGTTTATACATCTTTTTCTGGTATGATGTTATGGCTAGTCACTTACATCTTCCCAGGTAGATATTACCTCTCTTGAATTCTTCCCTCGCTCCTAGAAAACCGCTGGATCTTGATTTAAACCCAACAGTATTACAGCTTTATCCTTTCTGATTTATCCAAGGTGATAGAATCATCATCGAGATTTAAACATGGAACAAATCATAGAGTCATCTGCCCCACAAAGGAAGAGAAGTGTGTTTATGAAAACTCATATGCTTGTCTCCCAAGTCTGACATATAAACAAAATATCTCTTCCCATATCAGTAATATGTATTCCTATTTAACGTTAGCATTAAAAAAATAGTATCCAACACATACTGATTACAAATTTGCTGAAAACTTATTGGTCAGAAACACAAGCCTTGCTCAAGAATCCTTAAGGGAATTATTAAAGGAAATTTATGTTATAGATTAGGTAACTTCTACTAGCTTTCCTTGCTGGGTTTTACTCTGTATCTGAAACTTATGAAAATTTCCATTTCTCTGGGCACCAATAAAAGTAAAATAATTCAGTATAGTACACATCATCAGTTCAACAACCTTCTTGCAGATTTAAAGTGACTGGGCTCAGTTAATGAATATTTGAGGCTAAAAAGATTTTATTTGGATATTATTTTAAATTCTACACATCACTTGACATTTCTTAAAAATCAAACTCTGATCTCATATCCTTTGATTTCCTTAATATCACATTTGGAAATCTTAGGTTTATTTGAAAACTTCCTTAAGTATGTTAACTTGTCTGAATCTTCTACAATCACAAGTAACATGAGTTTCTCAAGAGAGATTTCAGAAATGGCACCACCACAGCTGACCTCTGTTTCAGTTTGACACTCAACTATGCAAAAAATTAACTTTACCACTATATTTAGATGGGTTTAGTTAAGTATAGAATTCTATTTTCATTGGAAAAAGAATACTTAAAAGCATTTCTGATTGTTGTGATGAAATATACACAAGCACACAAAATTCTACTCTGCTTTTTGACCCACTCACATTATGTCACCTACTTTACTGCTGAGGTTTTCTTATGACACCTGTTTACATCACTAAAAGATCAAACGAACTACTAATTTTTTCAGTCATGGGCTTAGAAGTATAAAATAAAGGTACTATCTACTAGTTATTCTTCAAGCAATAAATCAGTTTATTTTTTTGTTACCTATTTTTGAGAGCCATAAGAAAAAGTCCTTACTGCAAACACCTTTGAAAATGTTAGTTTCATAGAGGTTGTTTTGCTAGCGAGCTATAACTGAAATTTCCTGCCCAATTTCCCTTTCGTTTACTTATTTAAACAGAGTACAACTCAGGTGCAAAGCTAAAGACAGTAAACTCTAGAGCTATAAATGATAATTCTTTCTTTATCATTAATGCAAAGACTACAGCCAATGGTAAATTATTTGAAAAAGTTTTATTTTTAAACTCTTATATTGTTATAGCAATTACCTCTTCATTTATTTGTTTCTAAAGTTAAATGTTTACATAAAGAATATTTTACAAACTGCTATGAAATTATGAGAAAGTCAAGGAGTCTGGAATTTAGTCGTGTTAAGACTTCCCACAACAGTCCCACCCCCAGACCAAAGTGCTCTTTTATATGTTCTCAGAGCATCCCTACTTTTTAGTAATACCCATCAAATTGAACAATTATAGACCCCATTATTTAATATCTGCCTGGGGGGTTTCAACTAAAAGGTCAAAGCTTCAAGAAAGCAGGTACCACCATGCCTGTCAAGTTCATACTTTCTCAAGGGTCTTCTGTACACAGTATTTGTCAAATGAATGAGAAAAATAAGACATTAAAAACTATATTAGCCATTAGAAAGAAGCATATCTAAAATAATAAAATAGTATGTAGTAATTACTCATATATTTGGAAATTTCATCCAACTACATAACAGAATCAGAGAACTGGCAATAAATGAAGTGTTTATAGTAAATTAATACTCAAACAGATTACATAAATGTTACTACAAAGTTACAAAGGAATGGATGCAGTAAATTAGAAAAGCCGTATTGAGAAAGCCAACTTTACACAGGACTTTGATTTTTTAATTCTTCTACAGCATCATTCTACTCACAGATTACCATCCACTAGAAGCTAAATCTAAACAACAGTCAATCTATTAAATCTCAATTAAATTTGCCAGGCACTAGTAAATTGTAATATATAGTCATTGCCCTCATGAAACTTAAAACTACAATTGGAGAGCTAGAAAAAAATATTAAAAAGATGTTTATGCAGGAGCATGTGCTACATTCCTGTGAAGCGATACAGGAAACGTGCAGCTCCATTCAGAGGGAGAGGAAGCATGACCCAGACTAAGGGTGTAAGGTGAGTGCCTGATGGGACAGTGGGGAGAACTGCTGGGCCAGACAAGGAGCTGTGCGATGATATGGAAAATCCGTTAAGTGACTAGAATGCAGGGATAGCAAACTCACATGCCTACAGCAGGCGCCTGCAGGACAAAAAAATGCCAACAGCCACTTGGTCTCAATTCTGGGGGCACAAGGATCTCTGAGGGGACAATGGGTGACCGAGGAACACACATTCCATATGAGAGGAAAAGCTGGTACACTGCTCCAAAAGATCATTGTTACACCTTCCAGTTATTCAAAAGAAGGTGTAAAAATTAAAAATTTTTAATGCAAAATTTCTCAAATTTTAAATGTTGGCAAATAAATGTTTTTAACGCTGTGTCAAAACCCAAAACATGCCTGTAGTCAACTTCCTAGTGGGCCACAAGCTTGCAACTCTGGTTTGGGATGCGGAGTTCCACTCTAAGTGATCACCCAGTAATCACTGACCTAAGAGACTTAACATTTTTTCAAAATTTGCATAGTTTTACTCCTTTGCACACTCCAGTACTTACCATGTAAAATGCTCAGCATTGCCAAATTATTTCACATTGGCCTTGTGTGAGTATTTCTGTTACAAGCCAATTACAGTCACTTAACTAACTGTAGAGTGACTTATAAGCTTCAGCTGAAAAAACATTCAAAATGATACTAATAAAACAGTGTTGAGAGAGCAGTACCTAAAAGAATGAGGACATGATGTGTATTTGCCAGAACCCGCCAAAAACACATATATAATCACAGGAGTTCCACTCAAAAAATATATGCATCATCTACTGCAAATAGAGTTCCTGCTCTTTCCAGCATTTTCCCATAATTAGCAACTTTCTAAAAACTATTACTATACTTTATTACCAAACAACACTCAAACACATGGAACAAAGTGTTAATTCTACAATCACTGTAAGCTTTTATCTACCCAAAAACAATAGTTTTGCATTAAAGGCCTATGTGTCAGCATTTTAACCAGCTTAGGGAAAGAAAAGGTAATTAGCATCAGAGACTTGTTGAATCGTTTTGATGATAGTATTATAGAAAGTTAGCATTATAATTCAAAGGCAATTCCCAGAAGAGAAAATTCTTGGTGCATAATTATGACATAAAATACAGACCTATGAGCCTGACCTATGGTGGGACAGTGGATACAGAAAGAGTCAACCTGGAACACTGAGGTCGCATACATAAGAAGGACTCATATGAAACCAGGACTTGCTGGGTCAAGGTGCATACATGAGAAGCAAGTACTATGAGCTGATGCTTCTGGCTCCACTCCCCCCTTCTGTCTCCTCTCTCTCCCTATAGTAAGAAAAAAAAAAGTACAGAGCTCTGAAAATTGAGTAATTACAAGCTTTGAAATAATATTCACAATGAAAATCATCAACAAAGTAAAAATGAAATTTTAAACAAGCAATGGTTCTACAACTTCATTTACTCTGGCTCTTGAGAACCCCAACCCTGAGCCATGCACTCTCAGAAGAAAGGCTTCCAGGCTTTGGGGCATGCATGGACTTCTCAGCTCAAACCTATCACCACTGCTGAAAAAGAAGCCAACTCAAAGCGCGAGTCTCACTGGGGCTCTGTTGTATACTTTTCAAATAAAGGATCAATGGGTTGAACTAGAAAACAAGAAAGTCTTAACAAAGTGATAGTGCTTCCAAGATGCCATAAAAATATAAAGAAATTACATTAGAACTTTTTTCTATTTCAAAGAAACAGTCTACAATCCACACACTAGGGTTTTACCAATAATAACTTGGGGGAAGCTCAAAGGCTTGCCATCCCTGTTAGAGCCTTCTTAAGACCCTCATGGTCCCCAGCATTCCAAAGGTCCACCCCATATTCTATCAGACATATTAAAGTGTACTCACATCTAATATTGAATCTTTATGAGAAACAACTGAAAATCAGAATTATCTTCCATAAACTTTTCATTCTCTCTTGAGCCTACTCCAACTAGGTTTTTGTTCCCAGTTCTCCATTGACATAGCTCAGATGACCTGACATGGCTTAGATCAGGAGTCCCCAAACTTTTTATACAGGGGGCCAGTTCACTGTCCCTCAGACCGTTGGAGGGCCAGACTATAAAAAATACTATGAACAAATCCCTATGCACACTGCACATATCTTATTTTAAAGTAAAAAAACAAAACGGGAACAAATACAATATTTAAAATAAAGAACAAGTAAATTTAAATCAACAAACTGACCAGTATTTCAATGGGAACTATGGCTGCGAATGCATCCTGTGTTCCTCTCACTGACCACCAATGAAAGAGGTGCCCCTTCCGGAAGTGCGTCAGGGGTGGATCAATGGCCTCAGGGGGCCGCATGCGGCAAACAGGCTGTAGTTTGGGGACCCCTGGCTTAGATCGAAGTCACTAATGACTTCCATTGCTAAACCCAAAGAGCACCTCTCACTCCTCATCCTACTTGACCTCTAAGCAACCCGTGACAGCACTGATTCACTCTCCTCCCTGAGACAGTTACTTTGACTTCAAGGATATTCTTCTATTTTCCCTCCTATCCTTCTGGCTGCTCCTTCTCACTCTTCTGCACTGGTTCCTCCTTATCAACTCACCCTGAGACTGAATGAAGCGCCTCAGGCCCAACCCAAGTACCTTATCACAGAAAAGTAATGCAGAGTTCCTGCTTCCCATGGCCTGCGTGGGTCAACAGAAGTAACATTTAAAAACAACACTGTTACTTAGGAAATCAACTTATGCCCATATGTTAGAAATATTTGCATAATTCCTTGGGCTTAAGATACTCTTTTATGAGATCTCTTCTCCAGAAACTGTAAATACAGATATAACCCGAAGCTGCATCTGTAGATGGCTTTCTTTGTCTACACACATTCCCCAAGTTATCTCATCCCAAGTCTGTTGGTGACTTCCAAGTTTAGATCTGCAGCCTAGACCTATCCTTTAAACTGCAGATCCCTGTACCCAACAACCTACTCAACTTCTCCACTTAGAAGTTTAATATAACGTGCTTAAAACAGCTCGTAGCTATCTTTCCCAAACCAGCTCCTCCCCGAGATCCCCATCTCAGTTCATGGCAACTCCATAATTATACAAAAAGCTGTGATGTTATCCTTACTCTGATCTTTTTCTCATACTCCTCAAACAGCTGGCCAGGAAATCCCATCAGTCCAACCTACAAAAGAAGTCCTGGTCATTTCTCAACCCCTCCTCCACTGCTGTTGGCATCTCTCAATTGGGTGACTGCAACAGCTGCTAACCTGTATCCCTGCTTCCACTCTTGACCATCCATTTTTCTATCTCAACACTGTAGCCAGTGATTCTATTGAAATGAAAGTCAGGTCACCTGACTCCCCTGTTCAACCTCTCCAATGATTCCCCATTCCACTCGGAGTAACAGTCAACGTTCTTAACATGGCCCACAATGCCAGCCCTACATAATATGCTCTCCAGAATTCTTTGACCTCATCTACTACTACCTCATGGCCTTTCTAACTGTTCCTGGAACACAACAGGCACACTTCCACCTGAGGTCTCTGTTAGTCCCTCTGCTGGAACACACGTCCCCAAGGTGTCTCTGATGGCTAATTATCTCAGTGAGGCCAACTCTTTCTACACTGCAGTAAGTCCTCACTTCCCTCATAGATAGGTTCTGTGGTTTTAAGAAAAAGACATATAATGAAACCAATTTTATCACAGGGAAATTGATACAAAAGAGTCAAGTTCCCATGGCTCATCAACGTTATAACAAAATGATGTTGAACAAAATGACATTATTCGGAGACCTGCTATACTTCAAACTGCCAATGCTCCCACTTCCTACCTCATGTACCCCTATAAAATTCACTTTGTTAGTTTTATTGTTTGTCTCCTAATAGGATATAAGCTCCATAAAGGCAGAACTTTTTTATTTTGCTCACTGACGTAACTCTGGGTCCTACGACACAGCCTGGCACACAGTAGGCATTCATTATGAGGAATAAATAAATGAATTTAATTAAACATTTAATAATTTCAATGTCATAGTTTTCTTTTAATAGTTGACATTTTTACTATATCCTGAAGTTTTCTGTTCTTTCTTTTTGTGTGTGTAAGAGAGAGACAGAGAAAGAGACAGGAAAGGAGAGATGAGAGGCATCAACTTGTAGTTGTGGCACCTTAGTTGTTCATTGGTTACTTTCTCATAGGTGCCTTCACCAGGGAGCTCCAGCCAAGCCAGTGACCGCTTGCTAAAGCCAGTGACCTTGGGTTTGAACCCAGTGACCAGGAGATCATGTCTATGATCCCACGCTCAAGCCAGCGACCCCATGCTCAAGCTGGTGAGCCTGAGCTTAAGCAGACAACCTAAGGGTTTTGAACCTGGGACCTCAGTGTTCCAGGTCAGCATTCTATCCACTGTGCCACCAGTCAGGCAAACATTTTTTGTTCTTAAAAAAGTTCATTTGTACTTGAAGAACAGAAAGCTCTCAACCTGATCACATGGCCCAACACATCTCCAGAGGCCTCATGGAAGCTAGGAACAGACTACCTTTGGCCCTCAGTGATTCTGCTCCCTAAACCAGGACTCTGTTTACTTACCTGAAACATCTCGTACCTTTCCACACAAGTATTTTGTTCTCCCACCTAGACAAAAGACACTTCTGTAGCTCTTGCACAAAGTATCATCGCAGACAGGATGAATAATACTTCATAAAGATGTAAAACCCGTTTTTTGATAGGCCTAGTGAACATTTTAAAAACATTCTGTTTACTAAGTTTAAGATATTACACAACACATAACAGGCAGCAGGGTTATCTGGGGTAGGACCCTCTTTTAATGAACAGATCGAAATGATATATCATGATTATTCTGGAGGATCCTGTGCCTATTTTGACTGGGCTTGTAATTATGCTGTTTAGATGTAAATGAGCCTTTCTAACGTGCTGAAGTTTGTTTTTCTTACACACTTCCTTTGAAACTTTAAGCCTATTAATTTCCTTTGAACGAATGGTTTAAAAATCTTACGCTCTGGGCCCCACAACAGAAAATTATAAAGGAGTCTGACCCACATTACATAAACTGTGCCAATGGTGGGGGACGGGGCTGGGAGGAATAAACAACAATTGCCTTACACAAATAACAGTGCAGTGGCTTTCTCTAAAAGGACTCATAAAATCTACAGGGTCCAAGAGCAAAAGACATGAGCCATTGGTACTCTTTAATTTTAAAAGTACTTCGCACAACATTAATCATCATAAAAAGAATTCTTAAATCTGTAGATTTACTCTTTGGCCTCTGGAAAGAAATAATTATCCAGCAGGCAGAAGCTGGGGGACTGAGATTGCTAGGAATTAGAAGAGAATTAGGAAAAATAACTTGATCAATTAGTGATCAGTAAAACGGGCCAGCTGCTCCTGGTGCAAGCAGTACAGACTGCCCTTTATCTGTAACCGAGAAATACGTGGTTCTGTAGCCTACTTACTGCCATCAGTAAACAAAATGCTATCATAAAATCCTGTGGACAACTGCTTATAAACAAAGGCCTGGGGGAAGTCCAAGAAAACTTGAAATCCTTGTATACATCATTTCTTTGTCTTAGGTAATAAGACAAATAATAATACTTGACTTTTTACTATGTGTCAGACCATACTATAATAGTTGCTTTACATGCAGTATTTCATTTAATAATCTAAACAACCCTTTGGATAGTTACTATTCTTGTCTCCATTTAACAGATGAGGAGAAAAGGTTGAAAGAGGTTAAGTAACTTGCCCAAGGTTACACACTGGAGAACAGTGGAGCATGGATGGATCTGGGCCCCAGACAACTGATCTAAAAGATCTCATTCTTATTATTACACTTCAATGCCCCTCTTCCATGTTGTCCTCATAACATATTACTGTTTTCTGTAGTAATTTCAGTGAGCAACTTCTCAGAGTTGTGGCCCTATCGTGAGCACATTTATTACTTTCAGAGATTAAGAATGCTTAGGTGGCCTGACCTGTGGTGGCGCAGTGGATAAAGTGTCGACCTGGGAACACTGATGTCGCCAGTTCAAAACCCTGCACTGGTCTGGTCAAGGCACATATGGAAGTTGATGCTTCCAGCTCCTTCCCCCTTTCTCTCTCTCTCTCTCTCACTCTGTGTCTCCTCTCTAAAATGAATAAAATAAAAAAAATAAATTAAAAAAAAAAAAAGAAAAAAAAAAGAATGCTTAGGTTTTGCTATTATAAGCAGTATCTCATTCGAACAGTATATATTTACTACCCGTTTGTAAAATGTCTGATTTTTTAACTGTTTTTCCCCTGTCTAATGAGCCTATGCTGAAATTCTGAGCCTTTCCTTTCTCTCCTTAGGGAAACATGAAAGAAACTATCTATAGCAATAGTTTTCTTTGCAAGTACTTTGTTTTACCCATTAGATTTCTCAGTGAAATAATACTATGTTTTACAGTAAGTGCTTCCTGGGGACTGCCACAGACTTCGGCATCAGAATTTCACTGTTGTTTTAGGTAGAGACCGGATGTTTCCAGGGATATTTAAGAATTAAAATAACAGAGAGAGGGTCTAGGAGGAGGGGCATGTACAGTAAAGGAGGGAAAGCATAATTGCAGGAAGAGGCCAAAAAAAAGAAACCTTTCCTGCAACATTTTCTTAGGAATGAACTATTTTAAAAGGTATTTAGAAAGCAGTCTTCTGAAATTAGGGTCCCTTCTAGATCATTTATGAATCAATGAAATATCACCTACTTAGCACTCATAAACCAACCCACGTCTCACTGGAGAGCCCTGGAAGAGAGGGAGAAAAGAGGGAAAGGGGGAAAGAGAAGTCCCAAAGGCTCTAGATGGGGCAGAGAGGCAGAAAGGGCTTGAGGAAGTAAAATTCTGCCTCACAGGGCTACACCTCCATTTTCTCCAGGCAGGTGTGAATCTGTCCACAGGACACCTTTGTGTGAATCAGAAGAGTTCCTGTCCTCAGGCCAGGGGATTCAGTTAGGTGGCTGGGTTGCAGCCCTCAGATACCACTAGTCTAGACAGTCAGAAGTGGCTCCTACTCTTGGCACTGTTATTTGCTATACGGGACCTCAGTCCCTCCACCTCTAAAAAGTGATGGGTTAACTATCACCTAAGGTCCCCTCCCTCTTCCAATTCTCAAATGAAATCTGGCAATATCCAGTTAGTATATTTCAAACTGTGTCCCTGAAACACTAGGATTCTGCAGACTGAGTTGAGCCGTTAGTGTTTTCATGACATTGCATTTTTTCTCTCACATTTCTGAAGTATTTTTTCTTTTAATCTTAAGACTATGCTCTTCTTTCAATACCTATGTGCTTGTTTTTTCCTGAGCTGTCAAAAGTTCACACCCAACTATATCAGCCCCAAACTACCCAGCCATTCATTAATAGAACAGATAGATAAACTGGGTATATTCATTCACAGAAACAAAAGAAAAAGAGTTTCTGCTACCAGCATCAATTTGGGCATAACACTATGTTGAGCAAAGAAAACACAAAACAGAACTTATATTTCATTTAAATACAGTTCAAGGACAGGTTAAAACCAACCATTGGCAATAAAAGTCAGAACAGTGGTTACCCCTGGAGCAGAGATTCTGACGGTGGGGAGAGACTTCTGGGGGGTTGGGGGTGAGGGGCTAGTAATGTCCTCTCCCTTGATTTGGATGCTGGTTGCCTGGTTATGATCACTTTTTGCTGTACACTTCTGGTCAGTGCATTTGCTGGTTGTATGTAATCACTCAACAAGAAGTTCATTCAAAGAAATTAAGCCTAGGGACCTCTCTCCCCCACAGAAAAGCAACCTACTAAAACTGGACAGCACAAGTGGTGCCACCTATAGGAAGAAAAATAACTACATTTGAGAAGCTAAGTAAGAAACCACTAAATTTCCTAATATCTTGATTCAGAAGCTTCTTGATTTTTATAATGATTTCCTCCTTCACATGAAACCATGGCAATTAAATATAAAATACTGACCAGGCGGTGGCACAGTGGATAGAGCATCAGACTAGGATGCGGAGGACCCAAGTTCGAGACCCTGAGGTCACCAGCTTGAACGCAGGCCCTGAGGTCAACAGCTTGAGAGCGGGCTCATATGGTTTGAGCCAAAGCTCACCAGATTGGGTCCAAGGACGCTGGCTCCAGCAAGGGGTTACTCGGTCTGCTAAAGGCCCACGGTCAGGGCACATATGAGAAAGCAATCAATGAACAACTAAGGTGTCGCAACGGCAACGAAAAACTGATGATTGATGCTTCTCATCTCTCTCCGTTCATGTCCGCCTGTCCCTATCTATCCCTCTCTCTGTCCCTGTAAAATAAATAAATTAATTAATTAATAAAAAAAATACTGCTTTTCCCTGCTTTCATATGCCAGGAAAACACTACTGCTCAAAGTTCTATAATATATATGTACAAAGACAAAGTTATTAGAAAACATCTAAAAATTCCCCAGGATAATCAACTCAGAACACTGAGGCTCTAAAATAGATATTTTTGGTCAGAATCACCCCAATTCTCACATTAATGAAATCACCCAGATAATGGCCAAATCCATCTGGTTTTCTGCTATATAGCTCAAACTACATTAGGTAAGGCCACACAGGCAAGGAAAGGCATTCCACAAAATGCTGTACTGCAGACTTCAGGGGTGCTCTAGTGAACCCCCCTTCTCCTCTGACCTGGAGCTGGTTAATCCGGTCATACAACCACCTGCCAGATCAGTGATTTCTTTCTCCTTCTAGTGTTCAATAACCCCTCTTTGATCAATGTGGTATACTGCACAATTACTCCATTTGATACATATAAAAAGTGATAGCACACAAACTCACATTAGAAGTTAATGATACCACTAAATTTATATAAGATCATTGGGAGCACAGCTCGCTTGGTTTTCATTCAAAACTTTGTGATAACTTCAGCCAGTATTTCGGTAGAGTTCCTCTGGTCCCAGAGCATGGGGGAGGGCAGTCCTAGTTCTCCCAAATGCTGGAGGACTAGTTAAATATTTTCAGAATAATTAAAGCTTAAGACAAAAGATAAGTGGTTCCGGTCTTTGAAATGGGAAGAGGGGTGAGGTGAGTTGGGAGGACATAGTCATAAGCATCCAGTCCCTGAACACTACTTAACACCAAACTAGTGGTTCAACACAAACGCAGGCAAGGTCTCCCTGGCCGGATAGCTTGGTTGGTTAAAGCATCATCCCAATGTGCTTGTTCAATTCCTGGTCAGGGCACATACAGGAATAGCCTGATGTTCCTGTCTCTCTCTCTTTCTTCCTCTCTCCCTAAAATCAATTAAATAAATATTTTTTAAAAATGCAGGCAAGATTTCCACACTAAATACTACTTAGCTCTATTTCATGTTGTATACCTTAATGCTAATCCTTTTTTCTCAGCCAAAAAGATCTTGTTCTTTGCCTGACCTGTGGTGGCGCAGTGGATAAAGCGTCGACCTGGGAACACTGAGGTTGCCAGTTCAAAACCCTGCACTGGTCTGGTCAAGGCACATATGGGAATTGATGCTTCCAGCTCCTCCCCCCTTTCTCTCTTTCTCACACTCTGTGTCTCCTCTCTAAAATAAATAAATAAAAAGAAATTTAAAAATAAAAAAAATAAAAAAGATCTTATTCTTTAATTCCCAATTTTAATTTTTTTTTAATTTTTATTTTTTTATTTATTCATTTTAGAGAGGAGACACACACACACACACACAGAGAGAGAGAGAGAGAGAGAGAGAGAGAGAGAGAGAGAAAGGGGGGAGGAGCTAGAAGCATCAACTCCCATATGTGCCTTGACCAGACCAGTGCAGGGTTTTGAACTGGCAACCTCAGTGTTCCCAGGTCGACGCTTTATCCACTGCGCCACCACAGGTCAGGCCTAATTCCCAATTTTAAATAGAAAGTTCTCCCTACTCATCCTGTTTTAAATACTGATCATTCTAAGTTTAATTTTCCTTACAATTCAATGCCCAGCATTCTACATCCTCCTTCCTCTCAAATTATCCCTTTCACTTGTTTCTACTTACTTTTACATACCCCCAAAGCCTCTTCCCTCAGGATAAGGTACAATTCAAAAAGCCCTCACAACTACCCCTGTATCAAAGTTTAACTCCAAAGGCCAACAATACCATTTTGCCTGTTTGAATTTTATGAAAGATACATTTTAACTAAAATTTCACCACTCATAAAATTCTTTCACTGAATCTTTCCTATCCCCCCTACATTTGATTGCCTCATACACAATCACAACCTAATCAAACTTCCAAAATGTATAATTATATAATCACACAAAGACTTCCTAAAATATGTATATATAATTTTAAGTGTGCAACACACACCCTTTTTATATCTTTGGTGTTGGGAATACAGCTTGAAAAAATACTGTAGTTTTCCAAGAAGTTGTGTTAGTACTGTTTCTTTTTTTCCTGTATGCATTGTTTCTATTTTTCCTTTTTTTCTATGCATGTATTGTTTCTTGTTGGCAGAGGAGAGAGAGGAATAAGAAGATCATTATATAAGGACCAATCTCTGTGTCAGAAAACAAACTTGTGTTCCAACAGGATTCTACGGAAGACTGTAAACATATTTTAAACTATTTTTTTCTTTAAAAGAGAGCTGGAATTGGCATACTTGAAAGCCAAACCTTCCATACTTTGCCCATAAGGATACACAATACTGAATACCTCGCTTTCCCCACTTATGAAATAGGCTTCATCTACCAAACCAGGGCATTTATGAGATTTGTATGAATGAGTAATAAGAAAAACCCATCTCTACATAAATGCAGAAAACTTTCTGTTCTTAAAAGGCCTAAAACAATATTAAAATGACTTTAGAAAAGGCCCATGAAATTGGGTTCTGAACTCAGAAACCCACCAAAAGGATAAATTTGTGCATGCCATCTGGGATCCAGGCAGCCTCATCAACAAAAGGGAAAACTTGTTGAGATCATCCAAATCTAAAATTCACATACATTTTTACATCTGGACTGAATTAATCTTTCCTTGGTACTGGCTTTCATGTAATAAAATAATTGTTTGCAGGTTTTATATTTTTTGTAAACCCCGTAGCCTTAGAAATCAAAATGTGCAACATCCAAGTGAAAACTACAAAGAATTCCTTTATCAGAAAAGTTAGTTGTGAGACAGGACTCATTTACACTAAACTCTGAACCTGACAGCTCAGTCAAAAACAATTCTGCTTGAAACATTCATTTCAAGCATCTGCCACAAAAGGCTACACAGTCTATTATGTCATTGGTTCTGAAAGCCAAAAGCTTTATAAGTGAAGTTAAAAGTGGAAACAAAGTACAGAAACTAGAAAAGCTCAACAACCACCCCTCACCCCCAAATTCAACTAGCCCAGTTGAATGAGTTTTTGTTGGTAAAAATCATTACCTAACACTAACATTTTGCTTTCAAAAGCAGTTTTATCCTGGCCTGGTCTGTTTTCCTGTAGAGCCAGGAGCATCATAAAGCTTCCAGTTCAAATTATATTTGCCCCCCTAAGAGAAGGGAGTGGAATTAGAGAAAGATTTCCTTGTCCTTAAAGATGTTTTGAGCACTACAAGAGCTGATGATAACTGTGGTCCATAACTGTCAGATCTCAGGCATTCTTACAAGCAATTCAAGGAAGGTGGGAGGGGGGAATTAGCTCATAGTACAGTCTGCTTTCTGGAGAATATATCCTGCAGAGAATTTGATAGTAGATATCCCCTGGAGGACCCTTCTCATCTAATGACCCCAAATGTCCATTTTAATATGAAATATAAATCCAGTATGTTTACAAATATACTGAAAGAGAACTCAATTGTGAAATATTTTAATATTTAACATAATACTTTTATTTCCCAAAACTACATCCTAGGAAAATGAATAAGTGCTATAAGTTTTATAGCACAAAGAACAACAACAAATGCATCTGTTTTCCTGCCTCTCTCCCCCCTCTATTCCCCTCCCCCACTCTCCATCCTGCAGGCTGTTTGTAGGTCTTGGTGGTAGTTAAAATTACTTTCCACAAAGCTCTCAAAATGCTGTAGATCCTGAAAAACTTCTTATCCTTGAACATTGCTGAACCTGAATTTATGCACTACTCTAAAGTAGAAAAATCCAAAAGTCAAAACCCTTTTTAATGACAGATGTATTATGGAAAATTTTCCCCACAAAGTTTTGATGCTGTGAAATATCAACTCCCTGAAATCACAGAAAGGAAATGACTTACATTCTTGGAAAATGAAGCCACTAGCAGCTTTCTCCAGCAGTATTTTCTAATCCCTAAACTACACCCTGTGGCAAGGGGGAGTATTTCGAGAAAAAAATAAATTAAAATAGATGCTTATAAAACCAATAAATGAATATCGTCAGGTCCCAGAGAAGAAGAGACGGAAGCACACATGAAAAATTCAGCAAGAGATACTTTTTCTGCACATTCAAAAAAGAAAAAACACAAAACAAAACACACACACACACACACACACACACACACACACACACACACACCTAGAAAACACAGAGGCTTGAAGTCAAAAGCAATCCTAGAACACTGCTGAAGTTTTCCTTCCCCGCTGTGAGCAATACACGGATCCTGAGGGAAATACTGGCAAAACAGATTTGTGCTAAAAAATAGAAACGAAAAGGGAGTAAAGAAGTCAATATTTCTCTGGACAAACAACTGCATGGCCCGAAATCTGCCAGCTTTCACTCAAACTTTAAAATATGCTTATTTTGACAGCTTTCCATTTATTCGTGCCTTTAAGAAAACGCCCTCACCATTTGGTTATGCCGTCCCGGGACTCGAGGTGCTGCTGGAATCCCTGTGGACCTCACACTGGTGGCCCCCAGCTGTCCAAATCTGACAGTTCCTGGCCATCCTGGAGAAGAGGCTGGTGGTCTCTCCTCTGCCTGGGGCCAGGCCTGCCGCACCGCAAGCTCCTCCAGAAACCCAAATTTCGCAGGCTGCGCCCCCCACTCGCATCCCACCGAGGCCCCCTTCTGGCGCCGCCGATCTCCAACTCAATCTCCGGCTCCCCGAACTAGGCACTTTCAGGGACTACGGGGCAGACGCTGCGCTCGGGTCCCTTCCCGCAGTCCGGCAGCCCGGCCCCAAGGCGCGCACAACAGGCGGCAAGCACCGCACCCAGCAATGCAGGGCTCAGGGGCTTCCCCCGGCGCCCAGTCACAACGACAGGAAGGGACGGACAGACGCCCCTAGTTCAGGGCGCCCGGGACCACTGGAGAACCGAGCGCGACGCACTGAACCCAGGGCGCAGCCAGCAACCCGGCCGGCCTCCCGTCCTCGCTGCCCAGGCAGCCGCGGAGCTCCGCGTCTCCCTCGCTGCCCTGCTCGGCTGCCCCGGGGCCCGTCCTCCCACCCCGGCGTGGGCGAGCTCCGAATCGCTGGAGCCGACCTACCAGCACGGTGCCCGACGCCCAGAGCCGACGGAGCGAGGAGAAGGCGAAGAAAGAGGCGGAGAAGGGGATACTGCTTTCGCAGGAGCTCGCGACTTTCCTTAAACCCTCCCAAAACCGGGTTCAGCCGCCGCCAGGGGGCACAGCGGGCGGCCGGGGCGCAGTGGTCGGGCCGGGGGCGAGCTGGGAGGCGCCAAGGCGCCGCGTTCTTCCTCGTACCTCGAAGAAAAGTGTGGAGCACCAGGCGTTGGACTCACATCAGTGTCTGTCCCTTCCTGCCAGCACCGCGCCTGCCCCACTCCTCTCAGCCCTTGGGCCTGGGCAGCCAGGGGAGCGCTCCGCGCCTGGCCCCGCCCTCCACCCACGCCTCCCGCCCCGCCCCCTGAGGCTCCGCCCCTTCCCCGCCCGGAGGTGGTGGGGGAGGCAACCAAGCCCTAGAGCCGAGGGCCCAGATCGCATCGCGACCACACGTGCAGCGCCTGCCGGCCCCGCCCCGGACCCAACCAAGGGTCCCTTGTAGGGGTGCTGCGAGTCGGGGGCGGGAAAAAACGAAGCGAACCACCTCTCCGACGTCCTGGGGAGCAAGGTGAGCCGAAGAAGGGCGCTGTGTGTGGACCAGTGCGATCTAGGCCTTTCCTCGCGCGGAGACAGGCGTTTGGGGACACTGTCAGCACCCCCACTCATGGCCCAGTGGCCCTCTACGACTCTCAGCCCCCGCTCCCCGGAAACGCTCCCAGGCTGGCTGGGGGTGGCTGTATGGCCTGAACATCGTCTTACTAATTCAGAAGGACGGAGGGGAGGCCACTCAGAGAGGAGGCGGTTCCAGCGGAGGAGGCTTCGTGACTCCTAGCTTCCCGCCTGTCCTGTCCCGCACCCACCTGCCCACCCATCGCTTGGGACGCAGCGCCCTCGAGAGTTTTATTCTGGATGGAGGGCGCGCCGCCCAGGAAGCCAAGCTTCCCCCGCTAACTCTACCTCTCCAGTTCTTCAGGTCGACACAGCCTCTATCTGCTGCAGTTTTAGTGACTGTGACCCCTCAAAAGTTATATTTGCCTGCTCCAGATGGTGTCCAAAGAGGTCAGCGGATGATGGAAAGGGCCAATGGAAGATGTTTTTATGGCACTGAAATCGAGCATATTTTTGCCATCTGTATTTGTTGGGTCTGGGAAAGGAACGAGCTCTGCCTCTGTCGTGAGCCTGCGCCCACTGGGACCTGCAGCTGGGGACTGGAGACATTGGAAAAGAGACCCAGCCTCTACCTGGTCTAACCTCCTGGGCTCTGCCCTCCTAAATCTTGGGCTGCCTGCTGAGCCTGCGAGCCCTGCTGAGTCTGTGAGCCGGGGCCAGAGGGGCAGTAACGACCCACAGGGCCCCTCACCAAAGGACCAATCGGGTGTGTGTGTTAAGGGTATGACAATTGGGTGAGGAGACAAGGAGGTAGAGGAGGACCTGAGAGAGGACATTACCCAAAATCAGATTTATGTTCATAGAAGCCAGATTTAATTAAAACTGTCCCAATCTTTTGATCCAAACATAAGTATGTAAAGCTAGCTGTTATCGGTTTAAAGTATGCCCGTCTGTGTGCCTTTTGGCTAAAGAAATTAGGTGCTGTGTTGATTACAGCTGAAGCTCACTTTGAATAGTTTTCTCATTCACAGCTTTTACATTTTGGGAACCGGGACATTAGAACCGAGTATTATGAACGGTGTGATCTTCTTGTCTTTTCACAATTGACAATACATTCAGAGCTTATTTCTGATAAAGTAGAATGGTTTCTAAGGATGTTGTACTTATTTAGAGTCATGACTCCATAATGCAAAGGACAAGAACTATGTTTCAATGACTGCCTTTTAAATTAGTTGTAGCTGTTAATTAATAAGCTAAATTTAAAATTGGTTAACAGTAGTTGATTACAATGTAGGCATTTAAAAGTGGAGAACTGACTTTTTTCTCTCATTCTTATATACATTTAAAATGAGTATATATTGAACAAGAGTTGGAAAGATCTTAAATTAATTTGATGTCAAGGCCCTGGCTGATTGGCTCAGTGGATAGAGCATCAACCTGGTGTGGAGACTTCCTGCGTTCGATCCCTGGTCAGGGCACACATGAGAAGCACCATCTGCTTCTCATCCCCTCCCTCTCCCTGTTCTCTCTCTCTTCCTCTCTCCCAGGCAGTGGCTGATTGGTTCAAGCAGTGGCCCCAGATGTGGGCTACCAGGTGGATTCTGGTTAGGGTCTATGCACGAGTCTATCTCCCCTCTTCTCACTTAAAAAAGAAATTAATTTGATGTCTTAGGAGATTTTATATACAAATATAAATGAGAAAAATAAGTAACATGTTATGATCTTGGAAAACAGTTCTTAAATCTGATTTCTTTTCAGGCTTTGTGCATAAAAATCTAGCAAATAAAGAAAAGCATATTGTTAGATGGTGAAACATTGCTGCAATAGAATATAATTAGGTAACCCAAGGAGCAAAATGTTTTTAAACAGCTTTTTTAAAACATGTGTTTAAGATTGGGTTTATTGACTAGAATTAGATTGTAGCAAAATGTTCTATATAAATACTTTTGAACCATAAGTATTATACTATGGAGACAAGCAAGAGGAAGTTCTGAGAAAGGACACAACCCAATTGTACACTGTGAATACTACAATAAACATAGATTCTTGCATAATACTTAGTAAACTAAGTACTTTAAAACCCTTAAAAGCAGTTTTATAAATCCCTGAAACATCATAAAATTCTGAAAGGATTGCTTTGGAAAACAACAAAAAAAGCATTTAAAATAAGAGTAGAGCTGAGAAAGAATGGGTAGTTTTAGATCTTTATCACAGGAAGTGTTTTTCTGTGCTTATTAGAATAAAGAACATAATTTTGTAGGTAGTCAAAGTTATATTTCATGTTTCTTTTTGATGTTGAGGTAAGTTTTATTTTCATTGGTATGTTTTCCTAAATATGAGACAATACCCATCAGTGAAATATCATCCTAAACACATCTTAAAACTACTCCTTTTTCCATGGCATATAAATATTATCATAACTATAATTTTGCTTTTGGTTTTCTCAGGAAGAAGTTATTCATTCCATGAATTTATTGAATACACCCATGCACCAGGCACAGAGTTGGACTCTGGGACTCAAAGATAAAAATATTCCTGGATGTTACAGTAGTCTGAGGCACCAGGAGTGGGAATCAACAGTTACAATATACTTTAATGCTTAGTGTGGTAGAGATATGCAGGAGAAATAGTGGGAAAGCTTAAGACCTTCAAGAAGGGAATTGGACATCCCCTGTCAACTAGATGAGAAGCATGAACAAAAGTTTGAAAACAAGTTGGTTGAGGTGGTGGTTCTTAAATTTGTCTGGACATTGGAATCACCTGGGGACTTTCAAAAACTATTAGTGTCTGTGTCCAGGCATGTGATTTAATTGGTCTGAGATGTGGCCTGGGCTTGGAAATGTTTTCAAGATCCCCAGATTATTCTAAATGGAGACATGTGGGAACCATGGGTTATGATATCTCAGGTAAAAGGCACAGAATGAGCAATTGCCTGGAGGCACTTTTTAAGCACAATGGCCATAGCCTCATTTTGTAATTCAAGAGGCTTAACCTTTGGTGGGTGATATCTATTCATTTTGGTGTAAGAAACAATTATATAGAAAAATAAAGAGAATGTGAACTACTGCAATTCACATTCCTTTAAAAGTATTTTCCAAAGACTGGAACAGTATCTTGAGAATTAAGGTTACTTCAATCTATTAGAAGAAAAATTAGGTTTTTTTTCATCTTTTATATATAATCCAAGGTTTTGTGGGTTGTTTGAATGCTGAAATATAAGTTCTAGTCAGAGAGAGAAGACAGTAATTTGACATATTGGTTTTTAAAGAATACTCCCCCATCAAAAAGAATACTTTCCCCATATTAAATACTGGTTCATCATTTTAGCTGAAGATAATTGTAAAGAAATTAGGTTCATTTTTCTTTTCGGTAATTACTGAAATTCATTTAAAAAGCAAAACAAAATGTATTTTAAAGCAATCAAAATAAATTATATCCTATTCTGAGATCTTCACTGTCCATCCAGCTAATGCATAGTACTTTGAAAAACAAAATAATCACATGTGGAAACTTAATACTATAGTAATGAAGTCCTCATTTCTCACTGCCTAGCATTTAAAAGTGCGCTTTTTGTTATTCTCAGTTGGTATATTACTGTGTTCTGTAAAATAAAAACACAAAAAGAGGTTTCAATACTCAAGAAAAGGCAGGAAAGTTGATTATCAGTCATTTAATCCAGCTGTCTCATCATTATGCCCCACAAGCCCCTAACCAGGAATACAAGTAATTATTTTATAGAAACAAGACACAGGGATTAATTTTATGTCACAATCTAACGCAGGCAGATCCTCCTTTACCCAAATTAGGGGCACAAAGTTGAAAAAATTAAATTCTGCTCTCCTGACTATTCAAATTTTGAGAAAATATTCTAAAATGGGATAACCTGATTATTCTGGGACAAAGTTTGGTTTTAATACAGTATGTAAAAGTTTACAGGAGACATATTTGAAAAGCTACATTCTTTCCCATTCTATTAGAGTGTTGGTGTCATCACAAACATTACATACCAGTGCCTTGAGGACTTGAATTTTTAAGTACTCCAGACAAAAGGTTTGATAAGATTGGGTGGCCAGGTCCTTCCCTCTAGAGCAGTGGTAGTCAACCTGGTCCCTACAGCCCACTAGTGGGCGTTCCAGCTTTCATGGTGGGCGGTAGTAAGTTGTTTTATAAAGATTTATTCTGCCAAACTTAGCGAAAATCCGACATAAATTACTTGGTAAGTAATTATTATTACATGCTTTCACTTGCTGTAACTCTGCTTTATAAATTTTATAAAGTAAAGTAACTTCCCTACTTTATAAATCACCATTACTGTGGAACCGGTGGGCGGTTAGAAAATTTTACTACTAAACAGAGATACAAAAGTGGGCGGTAGGTATAAAAAAGTTGACTACCCCTGCTCTAGAGACAGTTCTAAAGAAGGCTGCTAACATATTAGCTGTGCAAGGTGGAATAATCCAGCCCAGAGACTCGCACTGAGGTCTTGGCGTTGAAAAAGGCATGGTGTCTGTAAGGCCAGGAGCCGCCATCGTGGCCATTCACATGCAGGTTCCCATTGGATTCGGGCTGACGGTGAAGAAATGGCAGAGTCGGAGGATGGTAGGCCATTCTGTTTATTGGTGTCTCACCAATACAGGCAAGCCACAAGAGAAGACAAGGGAGAAGCAGAAAACTAGCTTTTCCCATGGAGGTCAAGGGATCAGGGAGGCCCCTGCAATGGCAATAGCAGGAACCGAGAGAGCTCAAGCTACTGGTCTCTCCCATTTTATAGCATAGATAATCCAAACCTTTAATCCAATTATACAAACAAGGAAATCTCTGTATAATGGGATTTCTCAGGAGAGTGCACCACCCTACATCATCCAATCAGTCAAGGGTGTGGGGAAGAGCTTACTCTTAAAGCTAAGCCTTAGGTCATAACAACCTGGCCTGCTTACATTACAGCCTTTCCCCCACACCCATCCCAAGCACAAGGGCAAATAATATTACCTGGGTGACGGGCTTCCATGTGGGCAGCGCCATCTTTAACAAAGTGAGCATATTATATTTTACCTGCCCAACAGTGTCAAAGGCAGTGCTAGGTTGAGGGGTAATACCTGCTGCTAACTAAGAGATAATGAGGAATTTCATGTGAAAATAGCATGGCTCCCTTAGGTATGGGGCTTCACAGTATGGGAAAAAAGATAGAGGATAGGTAGAAGGGCCCTTGTATGGAAAACTGTCTAGTAGAAGGGATGAGACAAGGGGTAGTGTAAAACTTCCATATAAATAAGGTGACCAATCATCCTCCTTTAGGGAGGACAGTCCTTCTTTTGTAAGTTCTTTCCTCTCTCGAAAAGTGGCCTCCTACATGTCCTCCTTTTTGAATTGGAAGACTAATCTGTAAATGTTCATTTGATGGATGCAGAGTCAATCCATTGTGTGTGATGTGACATATTTGTATTTGACATGACAATTCATCAAGGATCAGTACAGTGAGGTGAAATGTGGTTATGAGATGCATGTGCTCCATACGGGAGACCTTGAGAGAACGCGTGATATACCAAGCGAGCTTTGTGTACTTAAAACACGACAGGGCACATATGACATTGTAGACTCACAATTATTTCTTTCTCAGTGAATATTCAATTATAGACAGGTAAGCACAATTCACGTTTTATTAACTCATTATCTATTTAATAATTTCCAAATATGTATAGTTTTATTTACAAGTATTTTCCCGAAATTTGAGTTTTTTTAAAAACTAGCCTCAAACCATATTTATTAATAACACATTTTGATTAAATAGTTGCATAAAACAGACTCTGTGTGTGTGTGTGTGTGTTTGTGTGTGTGTGACAGACAGAGGGACAGACAGACAGGAAGGGAGAGAGATGAGGAGCAGCAATTCTTCATTGTGACACCTTAGTTGTTCATTGATATGTGCCTTGACGGGGGTTGGGGGGGCTACGGCAGACCAAGAGACTCCTTGCTCGAGCCAGCGACCTTGGGCTCAAGCTGGTGAACCTTGCTCAAACCAGATGAGCCTGCGCTCAAGCTGGCAACCTCAGGGTC
Organism: Rhynchonycteris naso; assembly: GCA_037038555.1. Classification (NCBI taxonomy): domain Eukaryota; kingdom Metazoa; phylum Chordata; class Mammalia; order Chiroptera; family Emballonuridae; genus Rhynchonycteris; species Rhynchonycteris naso. The sequence continues at coordinate 46,313,279 of CM072999.1, forward strand.
TTGAACCTGGGTCTTCCGCGTCCCACTCCAAAACTCTATCCACTGCGCCACCGCCTGGTCAGGCTAAAACATTTTTAAATTAGAAAATGATAAATACACCTGAATATCACTCCAAATTAATGGCTTGGTTTGATATTTAGTTTTACTAAATGAGTACGTTTTTCTTAAAATTATTATTAAAAATTAATAGGCATGTAAGCATAATTACATTATAAAATATTACAAATGTATTTATTATGCATGTATCATATTACTGTTGCAATGAATAAAATTTTTTATTTACAATATTGTTTTCTTCAATTTATTTTTGTCCTCCTTTTCATTGTAAAAAAGTTGGTCACCTTAGTATAAAACATCCGGCTGCATGCTCTTTGTGTGTTTATACAGTGGGTTGCAAAGGTCCTTGAGCAGTTTTCCAGCTCAGATTCCTTGCGGAGATAGCTGAGAAAGGAAGGGAAGTAGGAATCTGGTGATAAACTGGTTAGTCTGAGTAATGCGTCAAGCACGCTCTGAACATCTTTATCTGATAATACTGTTCTAGGAGGAGTCACTTTCAAACACAGATGATAACATGGATGTCACTGAAATTCTCTTCAGTGTCTCATGACATCTTATCAGTTTGTATCTGGGACATACTGAACTAAATAAAACAGAGAATGTGAACTTCCATCCTCCAGAACACAGGCTTACAGCCTGGCCCATGATGGCTTTCTAGAGAATAACAACGAAGTTCCATTATAAAGAGGGATTGTGAAATCTATCCATTCCATTTTAATTTGGTTATCTTGAGTAGATTATAAGCATAACAAACTTAAGCTTGTTTTTAGTTTCTTAAAAGTGCAAATAAGATGTGCTAATTCTGGAATTTCACAGGAAGTTCACTGAGGCTGAACTATGTTGGCGGGATCTCCACGGGACACTCCACCCACCTCTAGTGGTTGGGATTTTGATTATACTACAAGGTCCTGACATGCTGGTTATATTAACTAGTTGGATAAAGGGGGACAGTATTTATGAACACACACGTTAGATCCCTGTTTTCCTCTCACCTGATCCTAGGTTAGCAACAAAATCTATATTCACTCTTGTTTGGCTTGGCGGTAGAACCAAATGCCAGAAAATCTTAAGAAATTCTTCTACAGGCAAAGATGGGGTTACATTTTTCTCTTTCAAGGGTAGCCTAATATATCATTCTATTAGCCTAAACAGAATTCTTATGCTCTAGTTCTTTGAGGAAAAACCACTGGTAATTAGACCATGGAGTTTTGATTTAGAAATCAAGGATCATGGATCATGAAATTGTTTGCAAAGAATCTCAGCCCCAAATGTTTAGTTTTGACAGTCCTGGAGAAAAAAATGCTGGGTCAGAGCACTCTATTTTGGGCAGATAAAATATATTATACTCACTTTGTTAAAGATGGCGCTGCCCACATGGAAGTTCGTTGATATTAATGTGTGTTGGGGACAGGCTGTGGGGAGGCTGGGTTGTTATAACCTAAGACTTAGTTTAAGAGTAAGATTTTCCCAACACTCTTGACTGATTGGATGATGTGGGGTGGTGCACTCTCATGAGGAATCCTCCCATTAATACACTTATGCCTCAGATAAGTGACTTTGTATCAGAGACTTCCTTGTTTGTATAATTGGATTAAAGGTTTGGATTTCTACACTATAAAGTTGGGCAGACCATTAGCTTGCTCTCTCTCAGTTCCTGAGGTTAGCATTAGAGAGGAGAGCAGATTAAGGCCACGTGGAGGAGAGGAGAAGCAGCCAAGATGGCAGAGTGCTGAGGAAGAAGCCAGTTTGTGCAGAGTTAGAGTAGAGAAAAGAAGATGGGAAACAGAGGTGAATAAGTCTGGTGAGCTAGAAACCTTTGATGCTAGGTGTAAAGCCAGTAGTCAAGGCCGCCATCACAGCTGCCTGACCCATCCAGGTTCGCATTGGATTCGGACAGATGGCAATGAAACACCGGAGCCAAAAACTGGTGAGCCATCAGCTTTAATTCTAGCTTGCACCCGGCGGGCAAGCAAAAACACACAGTGGGCTCCAAAACCCACACATTCAGTGCTCACAAAGCTACTGACTTATCCGAGTTTCCTAGAATCAAAGGTTTCTAGCTCACCAGACTTATTCACCTCTGTTTCCCATCTCCTCCTGCACAAACTCTTAACAAACTGGCTTCTTCCTCAGCACTCTGCATCTTGGCTACTTCTCCTCCACATGGCCTTAATCTGCTCTCCTCTCCAATACTAACCTCAGGAACTCAGGAACCAAGAGAGAGAGAGATCAAGCTACTGGTCTCTCCCACTTTATACCATAGGAAATCCAAACCCTTAATCCAATCTACAGACAAGAAAGTCTCTGATACAAAGCCACCCATCTGAGGCATAATGGGATTCCTCAGGAGAGTGCACCACCCTACATCATCCAATCAGTCAAGGGTGTAGGGAAGAGCTTACTCTTAAACTAAGCCTTAGGCTATAATGACCCGGTCTGCCCACAGCCTGTTCCAGAACACACATTAATATCAACGAACTTCCATGTGGGCAGCGCCATCTTTAACAAAGTGAGCATAATATATTTTATCTGCCCAACACTAGGAAACTCGGATAAGTCAGTAGCTTTGTGAGCACTGAATGAGTGGGTTTTTTAGCCCAGTGTATGTTTTTGCTTGCCCACCGGGTGCAAGCTAGGATTAAAGCTGATGGCTCACCAGTTTTTGGCTCCGTTGTTTCATTACCAACTACCTGAATCAAATGTGAACCTGCACTGGCCCGGTGGTTGTGATGGTGGCCTTGGCCACTGGCTTTACATTTGGCGTAGTCTGTGGCAGGATTCGATACAGTTCGATATGGAGCCACCATCACCTTTGAATGGTGGAGTAGAGGACTGGCTGCTGTTATGGTTCCCCATGGCTTTCTTTTGGGGGCTGTAGGCTGGCTGACTTTTACAACCATGCATGAGGAAGCCAAGATCTCTGTGTAAGAGGCTGCTCAGGACCTGCAGGCCATTCAGCAGAAGGAGCTGAAGCAAACGTGGGAGATAGAGATGCCAACCCTGGAGCTGGAGCAAGCACCGGAGAAGGAGGCTGACCAGGTTTGTGAGATTCACTTGGAAATGGAGCAGCTGCTAGAGAAGGAATCACAGGTTCATGAGTTGGAGATTGCCCTGGATTTTGTGAAGAGCCAGCTGCTGCAGGAGGCCGGGGCTGAGGCTGGGGCTGGGGAAGCAAGGCCCATGGCAGCAGCAGCCTGGGGCTCAAGCCCGGCAGTGGGAGCTGGTGTTTCCAATTCCTATCCAGAAGATGAGGACAACTGGGCTGGAGCTGTGATTCGCAGACTCCAGAAGGTAAACGGCAGCAGCTGCGGTGGGAGGATAAACGGATGTCCCGGAAGTCAGGCTTGCACCGGCGACTGGTTGCTAGAACGGCAGGGAGTGCCTGCTAAGCCGCTGGTGGGTTCGCTGACATTTTGAGACATAGGGGTGGATGCCATCACTCTCCCCAGAGCAGAGATGGAAATGCTGACTGCCATTGCCACGTGCTGCTCTTCTTTGGGACAGTGTAAAACATGCCAAGATGGCAGGGATGAGGGGGGAGGTTAAAGCCCCATGTGTGTGGACTGATTTCCTGGACTATGACCGGATGGGCACAGGCTCCTTTGTTGAATGGACTTATGGATTTTGGACAATGTGAAATACCCTGATGGGGGTGGGGGTGGTTTTGCTGGAGGCCCTCCCCCTGCCCGGGGAAGCTTTTCCCATGGCTAGAAAGAACTCAGAGGACATTTTGCGCTTTTGGCAAAGTGCTCAGAGACTGGTGAAGTGTACCTTTGTAATTGTTGAAATTGTATGATTTGTCATGTTGTTGTAATTTGTGTAATGTGCCTAATTCCCTTATACAGGAATGCCGGTGGTGTAGATTGTGGGTAGTAAAGTGAGCATAGGGATGGATTGTTGGGCATATAAGATATATTATGCTCACTTTGTTAAAGATGGTGCTGCCCACGTGCAAGTTTTAAGAGTAAAAGCTTTTCCCCACACCCTTGACTGATTGGATGATGTAGGGTGCTGTACTCTCATGAGAAATCCTCCCAGTATGTCTCAGATAAGTGACTTTGTATCAGAGACTTCCTTGTTTGTAGATTGGATTAAAGGTTTTGAATCTATGCTCTAAAGTGGGGCAGACCGGGAGCTTGCTCTCACGGTTCCTGAAGTTGGCATTAGAGAGGAGAGCAGAGTAAGGCCACGTGGAGGAGAGGAGAAGCAGCCAAGATGGCAGAATGCTGAAGGAGAAACCAGTTTGTGCAGAGTTTGTGTAGAGAGAAGGAGATGGGGAAAAGAGGTGAATAAGTCTGGTGAGCTAGAAACCTTTTGATTCTAGGAAACTCGGATAAGTCAGTAGCTTTGTGAGCACTAAATAAGTGGGTTTTTGAGCCCAGTGTTTGTTTTTACTTGCCCGCTGGGTGCAAGCTAGGATTAAAGCTGATGGCTCACCAGTTCTTGTCTCCGTTGTTTTATTACCAACTGTCCAAATGTAATGCGAACCTGCACTGGCCAGGCGGCCGTGATGGTGGCCCTGTCTATTGGCTTTACAGCAGATAAAATATATTATGCTCACTTTGTTAAAGATGGCACTGCCCATGTGCAAGTTTTAAGAGTAAGCTTTTCCCCACACCCTTGACAGATTGATAATTTGGGGTGGTGCACTCTTACGAGGAATCCTCCCATTATGCCTGCAATAAGTGACTTTGTATCAGAGACTTCCTTATTTGTAGATTGCATTAAGGGTTTGGATTTCTACACTATAAAGTGGGGCAAGCCAGGAGTTTGCTCTCTTGGTTCCTGAGATTAACATTAGAAAGTAGAGCATAGAAAGGCCATGTGGAGGAGGCCAGGAGAAGCAGCCAAGATGGCAGAGTGCTGAGGGAGAAGCCAGTTTGTGCAGAGAGAAGAAGGTGGGGAACAGAGGTGAATAAGGCTGGTGAGCTAGAAACCTTTGATTCTAGGAAACTCAGATAAGTCAGTAGCTTTGTGAACACTGAATGAGTGGGTTTTTGAGCCCAGTGTGTGTTTTTGCTTGCCCGCTGGGTGCAAGCTAGGATTAAAGCTCATGGCTCACCAGTTTTTGGCTCCATTGTTTCATTACCGACTGCCCGAATCAAATGCGAACCTGCACTGGCCAGGTGGCTGTGATGGTGGCCTTGGCCACTGGCTTTACAAAGGGCTTAGGGAAGAAGAAGCAACAGAAGAGACTTGGCGGGGCTGCTTTGGCTTCTGGAAGTGTTATAAGAAAGAAGTAAGCCAAGGTGGGGCTGCTGTCAGCTCACTGGGAAGTCAGAGAAAAAAAGACCTTGTAGACAGGTCCAGGGGCTTAGCTCTGGATGAGCTGCTGCTACCCAATGTTCTCTTGGTTGCAAGTCTCATGGGAGCCCTTAAAGTTTAGGAGGAAAAAGTTAAGATGCACACCTGAGACAGGAGAAAGGCATGAAGGTGCTCCAGAGAGAGCCCACAGGTAGGGCCTCTGTAAAGCCAGTGGCCAAGGCCACCATCAGAAACGCCTGGTCCATGCAGGTTCGGACAGTCGGTAATGAAACAACGGAGACAAGAACTGGTGAGCAATCATCTTTAATTCTAGCTCGCACCTGGTGGGCAAGTAAATACACACACTGGGCTCCAAAACCCATGCATTCAGTGCTCACAAAGCTACTGTCTTATCCGAGTTTCCTAGCATCAAAGGTTTCTAGCTCACCAGACTTATTCACCTCTGTTTCCCATCTTCTTCTCTCTGCACAAACTCTGCACATAACTGGCTTCTCCCTCAGCATTCCACCATCTTGGCTGATTATCCTGGCCTCCTCCACATGGCCTTTCTCTGCACTCCTCTCTACTGCTAATCCCAGGAACCTAGAGAGCAAGCTCCCGGTCTGTCCCACTTTATAGTGTCGAAATCCAAACCTTTAATCCAATCTACAAACAAGGAAGTCTCTGATACAAAGTCTCTGATACAAAGTCACTTATCTGAGGCATAATTGGAGGATTCCTCATGAGAGTGCACCACCCCACATCATTCAATCAGTCAAGGGTGTAGGGAAAAGCTTACTCTTAAAACTAAGGCTTAGGCTATAATGACCCTGCCTGCTTACAGCCTGTCCCCCACACACAATAATATAATTACACCCATCCCAAGCATAAGGGCAACCAATATCACCTGGGCAATGGGCATCCCGTGGGCAGGGCCATCTTTAACAAAGTGAGCCTAATATATTTTGTCTGCCCAACAGCTTCCTTGAACATGCTTTCTTTTAAAAATGTTATTACGATTTGTGATTCATATATGATTGAGCCAAACATTCTGTGTAATCTCTTGAGTAGAAATAGTCAGCAAACCAGTGTTTTTTTCTGTTCAGCTAGTAGTTCTCCCCCCTCCCCCGCCCAAAACTATAAGAGAAAGTAAAAAGTCACAGAAGTAGAAGTGGGAGGTTGGAGAAATCTGCTCAGGAAGCAAGTTACTGAGGTAAAGGAAAGGCCCTTGGGAGCTTAGGAGAAAGAGAGAGGCTAGGAAAACATGCCTGAGGGTAGGCAGTGGGGAAAGGCATAGGCGTGTTTCCTGTGAGCATAGACCTAACCTCTCTAACTGCTGTGTTCCCAAGCATCTAGAACAGTGTCTGGTACATATTTGTTAAATAAATTAACTCCATGAATTATGTGTAGGGAACTCTCTGACTTTCCAGTGAGTTGCACATTGAGAGTGGAATGGAGAAAAGAGAGAAGGCACTCAGGTGACAGTGGGAAAGGATTAACATTTTTTAGAGGTGCTTCTTGGACAGATATCCCAGGTGATGATGAGAAAGGCTCTATCCCTTATGAAGACTTTTGGTTCATTTGAATGGGGCACCTTATATCAGCCTGTTCCTATAATGTTTATGTTTAAAGTATAAATATATAATTATAAATATTCTGTATGTATTGATACCCTTTAACACATATCTTATTTCTCTCTGAAGCCTTCCCCCTCCCTTGACTCACCATAGAGCCTTTTGAGATACTGAGACTTTTTGAATTTTATGAGAACAGTTAACCAATTCTGGAAATCCTTGCCAACAAAACATTTTGATGAGATACCCTTGGGAATGGTGTGGTTTGAGTTGATCAAGAGGAAATTAGTGGCCTGGCTTCCATTTTTGCTCAGTCCTCCCACCTCCGTGTGAAGTTTCGCTGAACCTTGTGTGGTCTGGAGCTGCTCCACCTCTGAACACTTGGACTGGAAACTGCTCTGTACACCACGTCCGGCCCTTCTGCCTCTTTCACCAGAGCTGTTTTATGACCTTGAGACTTTCAGTCACCAAACCCCTCCCACTTCCTTCCAGTTTATTAGCTGATCTTGGCTCACTCATTTCCTTTTGGGTTTTATACCTGAGCTCACCATTTTGAATATATTCTCCCTCCTAGTCTCATGTCCTGTATCTCCTTGACCTTCTGATACAGTTTAACAGTCTCAAAATTCAGGTCAACACAATGGGCATTTTACTGCATTTTTACTATGGATGACTAAAGAAAATCAAATGAACCTGTTGATTAGTTACATCCCCAACACAACAGCTGTGGCAGTGGAGTACTCACAGATGCTTGGTCAACCTTTTATTCATTCCTGATTGGCTCCCTCTCCCTTCCACTGTGTAAAGCCAGTGGCCAAGGCCACCATCACAGCAGCCTGGCCAGTGCAGGTTCACATTGGATTCTGACAGTCGGTAATGAAACAATGGAGCCAAAAGCTGGTGGGCCATCATCTTTAATTCTAGCTTGCACCCAGCGGGCAAGCAAAAACACACACTGGGCTCTAAAACCCACTCATTCAGTGCTCACAAAGCTACTGACTTATCCGAGTTTCCTAGAATCAAAGCTTTCTAGCTCACCAGACTTATTCACCTCTGTTCCCCATCTCCTTCCCTCTGCACAAACTGGCTTCTTCAGCACCTCACCATCTTGGCTGCTTCTCCTCTCCTCCACGTGGCCTTAATCTGCTCTCCTTTCTCTGCTCTCCTCTTTACTGCTAATCTCAGGAACCTAGAGAGAGCAAGCTCCCGGTCTGTCCCACTTTATAGTGTAGAAATCCAAACCTTTAATCCAATCTACAAACAAGGAAGCCTCTGATACAAAGTCACTTATCTGAGGCATAATGGGAAGATTCCTCATGAGAGTGCACCATCCCACATCATCCAATCAGTCAAGGGTGTGGGGAAAAGCTTACTCTTTAAAACACTTGCATGTGGGCAGCACCATCTTTAGCAAATTGAGCATAATATATTTCATCTGCCCAACACACTGCAATGACTGTTGAGATTTTTATGGCTCTCTTTAAAATCTTCATCCAGCTTTGAAACCCTGCCACTCTCAAGGGTCAATCTAGCTTCACTCTTTGGTGGTCACAGATCTAAAAGGTTTATCAGTATTACCTCTTTGAATCCTGACAACAGCCCTTTGAGGGAGGTACTGTCATTTCTGGCTAACAGATGCTCAAGATCTAAAAACCAAAGTGATGCTGTGTGGATTTAAACTCAGAAAATCTGAATCCAACTTCATGCTCTTTCTCCCTTGTTGGGCAGATAAAATATATTATGCTCACTTTGTTAAAGATGGCGCTGCCCACATGCAAGTTCGTTGATATTGTTGTGTGTGCAGGACAGGCTGTAAGCAGGCCAGGCGTTATAGCCCAAGGCTTAGTTTTAAGACTAAGCCTTTCCCTACCCTTTTTGATATAGGGTGGTGCACTCTCATGAGGAATCCCATTATGCCTCAGATGACTGACTTTGTATCAGAGACTTTCTTGTTTGTAGATTGGATCAAGGGTTTGGATTTCTACACTATAAAGTGGGGCAGACTGGGAGCTTGCTCTCTCGGTTCCTAAGGTTAGTATTAGGGAGGAGAGCAGAGAAAGGCCACATGGAGGAGGCCAAGAGAAGAAGCCAAGATGGTGGAGTGCTGAAGGAGAAGCCAGTTTGTGCAGAGAGAAGGAGATGGGAAACAGAGGTGAATAAGTCTGGTGAGCTAGGAAGTCTTTTGATTCTAGGAAACTTGGATAAGTCAGTAGCTTTGTGAGCACTAAATGAGTGGGTTTTGGAGCCCAGTGTGTTTTTACTTGCCCGCCGGGTGCAAGCTAGAATTAATAATGGCCCACCAGCTTTTGGCTCCATTGTTTCATTACTGATTGTCCGAATCCAATGCGAACCTGCACTGGCCAGGCTGCTGTGATGGTGGCCTTGGCCACTGGCTTTACATCCCTACACTGTCCTGTTTCTCAGTCAGAGTTGATCAGGCATTTTCTCACTAGGGCTTTAGTCCTCTCCATCTCCAAACTTCTGTGTCTTTCTTTTAGACAAGCCTCTCCTGACTCTTCTCAGTCAACCTTCTCCTACCAAAGCTCTGCATCCCAAGCCCCACTGGCTATTCAAGCGGCCTTTTCTATCATTGGTTTATTCATTTAGCAAATACTTATTAAGTACCTCTTGTATCCCAGGTGTTGGGGACATAGAGGTAAACAAGACCTAATCTCCCATCCTGGAGCTTAAATTCTAATTATTCATTCTCTCTCTTAAATACACAATATCTAGCAACCTTCTAAACCAGTGGTTCTTAACCTTTTTTGAGATACCGAACCCACCAGTTTCATATGCACATTCACCGAACCCTTCTTTAGTGATAAATAAAATATGATTATTTTTTTCCAAATTCAAGACATAAGTATATGGTTTTTTACTGGTGCACAAAATGAGCCATGCATGAACATCACCTTGCTCAAAGAACAAAACCAACAAAGTGCATGAACTCACAACAAATTACGGTATTACTTTATTCTGGCCTCTGCAGCAGAGGCTTCTCCGAACCCCTGAGACCGACTCATCGAACTCCTAGGGTTCGATAGAACCCAGGTTAAGAACCACTGCTTTAGGTACTGTCTACTATCTTCTTCCAATGCATAAAAATAGGATTACGGGAAGAGGTTGGGAGGAGATAATCACGTTACTAATCTCATTACGATGTCGTTAGTAATCTTTTTAACACAATGGCACATTGATATCAGTGCATCCAATTCCAATTAGGAAAGGGTTGCTTATTTTTAAGCTTCTGTGATATGAATGAGGTAACTAAAATTGTAATTATTAATTTGGTCAATAAGAAACCATTCAACTAAATATAAAGCAATGGCAACTACCAGTCTTAGTGAATAGCATAATTGCACTTAGTCCTCAGAAACTCCCACATCAATCTACCATAATAGAGTATAAATGAATCACAGTCTTAACATTTCCATAAATATGCTGAAGGGCAGCTCTGAGAAACTGGAATATAGACTGAATAGCATACGTAAGCATCCCAATTTTACTTCTTCCTATTTTGAAGCTTTGCTCTTTAGATGCTGCCTAATTGTAAAGCCAGTAGTCAAGGCCACCATCAGAGCCGCCTGACCTGTGCAGGTTCACATTGAATTCAGACAGTTGGTAATGAAACAACGGAGACAAGAATTGGTGAGCCATCAGCTTTAATTCTAGCTTGCACCCAGCGGGCAAGCAAAAACACACACTGGGCTCCAAAACCCACTCACTCAGTGCTCACAAAGCTACTGACTTATCCGAGTTTCCTAGCATCAAAGCTTTCTAGCTCACCAGACTTAATCATCTCTGTTTCTCATCTCCTTCTCTCTACACAAACTCTGCACAAACTGGCTTCTTCCTCAACATTCTGCCATCTTGGCTGCCTCCTCTCTTCCATGTGGCCTTAATCTGCTCTCCTTTCTAATACTAACCTCAGGAATCAAAAGAGAGCAAGCTACTGGTCTGTCCCACTTTATTGTGTAGAAATCCAAACCCTTAATCCAATCTACAAACAAGAAAGTCTCTGATACAAAGCCACCCATCTGAGGCATAATGGGATTCCTCAGGAGAGCGCACCACCCCACATCATCCAATCAGTAAAGGGTGTGGGGAAAAGCTTACTCTTAAAATTAAGGCATAGGCTATAACGACCCGGCCTACCCACAGCCTGTCCCCCAAAACACATTAATATCAACGGATTTGCACGTGGGCAGCGCCATCTTTAACAAAGTGAGCATAATATATTTTATTTGCCCAACAATAATAAACATCTGTATCTTTCTTTCTTTCTTTTCTTTTTTTTTTTACAGAGACAGAGAGAGTCAGAGAGAGGGATAGATAGGGACAGACAGACAGGAACTGAGAGAGGTGAGAAGCATCTATCATCAGTTTTTTGTTGCCGTTGCGACCTCTTAGTTGTTCATTGATTGCTTTCTCATATGTGCCTTGACTGTGGGCCTTCAGCCAACTGAGCAACCCCCTTGCTCGAGCTAGTGACCATGGGTCCAAGCTGGTGAACTTTTTTCTCAAACCAGATGAACCTGCGCTTAAGCTGGCGACCTCGGGGTCTCGAACCTAGGCCCTTCCGCATCCCAATTTGACACTCTATCAACTGCACCACTGTCTGGTCAGGCAACATCTGTATGTTTCATTTTTATTGCATTGGCCCATTCAGGGCATTGGAAAGCGATACCTCATAGATAAATACAAGGTTGCCTGGATAGGTATTATTTTGTTCTATGAAGGTCAAGTGACTTCAAAAGAGTGGTTTTCATGAATATAATGCACTTAAAATAATTAGAGTTGATTGTTTAGTGGTCATTTGCTGTTTTAGGTACTGTGTCATGTGTTTTAAGTTTATTATCTTATTTAATCATAATAGCCACCCTATTGTGAGATAAATAATATCATAATTCCTATTTTTATAAACAAAGAAACCAGGCCACAGATAACTTACCCAAATTTAAATAGCTCACTAATTCTGGAGCTTCTAAGTAGTTAAAAAAAAATAGAAAAGTCACATGAAAATAATAAATTTAAGAAAAAAAATTTAAATCTGACACTGGTGTGTCCACTCTTTTAATAGAGTGTCTGATTTTCAGGCAGCAAGGTCTGGTATCAGAATAGTAATTGAAGAAGTATCCAAGATATGTGCCCACTCAAACTGATTCAAACCCTGTTTTCAGTGGGTAGATGTATTTAAAAGTAATTATAAAGGATTACATGAGGTTATTTGTCCAGGAGTTGTTAATAGGCCAGTGCTTGGTGACACCCCTTCCACTCTAAGAGCTTAAGTTCACCTGCGTTTTAAATGGATCAAGCTGCAGGGAGAATGACCAAAGGTCTCAGGTAAGCTGCTACATCTCTCTGTCAGCAAGTCAGCTTTTTCCCTTCAAATTTCCAGTCACTTCGTCTGAGCCGTACACACAGCATAAAGGGTAGAGTTGGACATTTCAGGTTATTTATGAGGAACTGACAGAGAGTCCCTGGAATCACCTTTGCCTTTACTCGCTATGTTTTTGTTTATTATTGCTAGAGCCAGGTTGTAAAATCTAGCATGCGACAAGACCCTCCTCCTGTGTCAGCTGTGGCTCCTAGAGCAATGGCTGTTAGCCACGAGTCTCCACGAGGAATTTGAACAATGCAGAACCACCCACAGCTGGAGGCTCCCAGTCTGAGTGGGGTGGCAGGGCCCTCGTTATTGTGCTCACGGGCATTGAAGATGGGACACCACGCAGTGTCACTCAGCTCATTACCCAGGCAAAGAATCTGGCACACTTTTTATTTCTTAAATTGAAGAATTCCCTATTACTTTCGCAACTTGGAGAACTCTTTTCAATACATGTCCTTGAGTTAAGGAAAGCCAGTCATTATTTAGGGGATTGGGGGAGAGATGAGTTAAATTGGAATGATTTTTAAAAACTCAGCTGGATTTACAGATGACATTCATGAAAATATAAAGATATCAACTTGTCTTGTGAATTTAATCTTTATCCTCACCTGAAATTGCCCACACATTAGTAATTCATACTTCAGAATAAAATCCCTATAGCTTTGTGATTCGTTACACCTCCATTTCCCTTTTGGGAAATTTGATTTTTAGGTACACAGCATTGCCAGTGTGTGTGGTAGAGCAAAATGTTGTTACTAATTGGACTGTTCTGTGCTGATAACATGCCATTTGATTGATGTCAGTTTTTCTCCCCCAGCAACTCTTTCTAGCCAGTGGTATCACTCTTATGCATTACACTTCCAAAAAAAAAATATTGCAAAAAGTGTATTTCTAAAATAAAGTAGTGACACATATATTTAACATGATTCATTTACATACCAAATGAGGGCACATCAAATATAGAGTAACAACAATTTTCAAAGGATTTTGATTTAATGGCTATTACTTAAAATATTACACTTTCCCTTAAATAGGAGACATAGTCATATAAATAAAATTTTCTGCTAATTATTTTAAAGAAGACTTAATTTTAAATACGTAATACAATTACTATTTTAAATGTTTATGAATATGAGAAGATAGTTCAGAATGAATCAGGCCTTTTCTTTCCTACAGTTGCCTCAGTCTTTCCTTTCTCAGCCCTCCAGTGGAAGGGGCCCTCCTTTTACCCCTCGAGTCATCCTTCTTATAGGGCAGAATCAGGACACAAACAACTACCATTGGTCCTTGAACAACACACGGGTTAGTGGTGTCAACCCTTTGGCATTTGAAAATCTGTGTGTAATGTTTGAGTCCCCCTAAACTTAACTCCAGTAAGGGACTTAAGCAGTCATGGTATTTGGTATCCACAGGGTGTCCTAGAACCTACCCCCTGTGGATAATGAGAAAAGACTGTATGTAAAATGGTGTAGAAAAAGGCGTACTGTACTCCATGACCCATGGGAAGTGAGCAATGTATCTTTTAACAACAAAAGACCTTCCAGGGGTCACTTCCCACATTCTGGCCTTTTTCCTTTAGAATTTATCTTTAAAATGGACATTCACATTTGAACTGCATTTTTGAAGTTTTTAAGCCACAGGTATTATCTCTCTCTTTTTTTTTTTTCAGGGACAGAGAGAGTCAGAGAGAGGGATAGATAGGAACAGACAGACAGGAATGGAGAGAGGTGAGAAACATCAATCATCAGTTTTTCATTGTGACACCTTAGTTGTTCATGGATTGCTTTCTCATATGTGCCTTGACCGTAGGCCTTCAGCAGACCGAGTAACCCCTTGCTAGAACCAGTGACCTTGGACTCAAACTGGTGAGCTTTTTGCTCAAACAGATGAGCCCGCGCTCAAGCTGGCAACCTCAGGGTCTTGAACCTGGGTCCTCTGCATCCCAGTCCAACGCTCTATTCACTGCACCACTGCCTGGTCAGGTGGCATTATCTCTCTTGTCTTGCAAAAAAAAAACCATTACGGGACTTCCTGAAATATCTTCAACACAAGTCAGAATTTCATATGGCTACTTCTTCATAGTTCCCCAGAACAGGCCAACGGCACATAACCAGAGAGAAAAACAGTCAACCATAGGCAAATTTGATCAAATTAAATTAAAGCAATTTAGTTAGTGGGAGAATTGAACGGAACTCCAGGGAAGAAGTGATTGGGAAGCCAGGCAAGGATCGTCGCCTGCCTTCCTAACTTTCTCTGCAGATATGAAGGTGAGCAGGTCCGAGTGAAGAGGCGAGTACACACCAAATAAACTAGTGTATTGCGTTCTTTAGTAGGAAAAAAAAATTTTTGTAGATAACATATTTAGAGAAGATTAATTGTAGCTGCTAAATTGAGTAGTTACTATGTGTGAGGCATTCTCTAAAGTGTCTTGCAAGTATTTTTTTTATTGAATTCTTGTGCCTCCCACAAACCTATAAAATAGGTGGCATTATTTATTTTCTTTTTGTAATCATTTAGAAAGATGAGGTCACTGAGTCACACAGAAGTCCCTTGTCCTGAGATCTTTTTCCCCCCAACTTGATTGGGGTATAAGTGACAGATAACATTGTATAAGTTTAAGGTGTACATTGTGATGATGTGATACATATATAGGAAAATACTCACCACAGTAAGATTAGTTAACATATCCATCTCTGTCTAAGTTAGTTCTAAAGCCAAGATTTGCCCTGGCCAGTGGCTCAGTGGATAGAACAGCCTAGTGAATAGACATCCGGGTTTGATTCCCAGTCAGGGCACATAGGAGAAGTGACCATCTGTTTCATACCCCCTCTTTCTCCCTCTTCCCCTCCCACAGCCAGTGGCTCAATTGGTTTGAGCATGGCTCCAGGCACTGAAAATAGCTCCATTGGAGTGTGTCAGCCTCAGGCATTGAAAATAGCTCGGGCCTGACCTGTGGTGGCGCAGTGGATAAAGTGTCGACCTGGGAACACTGAGGTCGCCAGTTCAAAACCCTGCACTGGTCTGGTCAAGGCACATATGGGAGTTGATGCTTCTAGCTCCTCCCCCCTTTCTCTCTCTCTCTCTCTCTCTCTCTCTCTCTCTCTCACTCTGTGTCTCCTCTCTCAAATAAATAAATAAAAAGAAATTAGAAAATAGCTCGGTAAGCAAGCATCAACCCTGGATGAGGTTTCTGGGTGGATCCCAGACTGGGCACATGCAGGAGTCTGCCTCACTATCCCCCCTCCACTCACCTAAAAAAATAGAGAAAAAAGTGAAATAAATTAAAATAAATTAATAAAGCCAAGATTCAAACCTAAACAATCTGCACCAAATACAGGGTGGGGCAAAAGTATGGGAAACATAGAGTTTAGTCTTGGACTATTACTAATTATTGTATTTTTTCCATACAAACAACTGTAAATCTACTTTCCCCCCACATTATATGTTCTTGACAATTAAATATGAAGCCTTGTGATAAAATGTACTTAAAATACTGAAATAAGAGCATTTAAATTTTTTTCTAAATAAATTTGTTTAAAAAATTGAATAACCAAGAGCTTTTACTCATATGCCAAAGATTTTGTTTGCCAGAGTCTGGACCCATTCCAAATGGCACCAGGTCCATGCACTGAGCCACCTGAATGACACCAGGTCCATGCAACAGGCCATCTGAATGACACCAGGTCCATGCAACAGGCCATCTGAATGACACCAGGTCCATGCACGAGCCATCTGAATGACACTGGATCCAAGCTCCAGGCCATGCCAGACTCTTCCTGCTTGATACTGCAAAGGACCTGAAGCTTAACACCAAACCCTGATCAGGAGCCTCTGGGAGGATAATAAGTAGAAACTGGACTTAGTATTTTAGAGCTGGAAGGAATCATATAAATAATTTAATCTTACCTTTTATTTTATAAATGAGAAAAGTGAAGCCCGGAGAGATTAAGTGACTACCAGGTTGCCTTCAGCTAACTAGTGGCAGAGCCAGATTCAAGCCCAGCCTTTATATCTGCTTTCTTTCAGTTACACCTGCCTCCAAACTCATGAGAGAGAATTTCCATTTCCTTTTTCAGTGTTTTAAGAAATGTCAAAGCTAATACCCATGTATTTGAGTAAATTTATCTAAATTTATTCTTGCCTTTATTATAGACATTGGTAAATGGAATTGTGTTTGGATTTCCCAAGAGTATTTGAGTTTCATGAGTTTTACATTTCCTACAAAGGGACCAGGCTCAGCAACTTAATTTTCCTGGGCTGATTAAAGCCTTTACCCATGTGCTTGCTTTGGCAACACATATACCAAGAAAATTTAAAAATTGGAACCATACAAAGAAGATTAGCAGCACGGCCCCTGTGCAAGGATGACGTGTAAATTCATGAAGCATTCCATATAATTAAAAAAAAAAAAAAAAAAAGCAAGCAAGGCTTTGCCTTGACAAATAAAATAATTGGTCTTGAGAAAAGGGAATAGAGATCATTCAGTGATATGGTAAGTGTCTATCCATTTACTCAAACACATGTATATTGAATGTCTATTGTGTTTAGGCACCATGCTGGGGTTAGGTCATCAAAATATAATTAAAGCATACTTCTTTCCCTTTAGGAATCATTTCCCTCCCTTTTTTTGCTATTGGCAAATGATCTGATACAGTCTTGCTGCTCTTAAATAAGGTTCACATCTCCCAAGGTGTATTAAGAGTACTGGTGGTATACCATATGGTTTTAGGTGGTATACCATATGGTTTTAGGTGGTATCAGACAAGCATTTAAAAAAATAAGTATGTGTTCATTTCAATGTATTTCAGAAAAACCAAAACAGTTCACAAGCCCATATTTAACAGATATTATGCCTTAAGACATGATTAATTACACTGGTGACCCATTTTATGCAGACTATATGAACTGCAGGCATGCTCAGGCATGTTCTGTGAACCTTCTATGATAACATTTCAAAAGTATGATGATATGAATTAATAGCATGGATTCTGCATGTACTGAATTTCTGTGTTCATCGCTATATTTTCTTAAAAGACCCTGAAGGTTGACACTCACTTAGTATGTGAAGTGTAATGCACAACTTTATTATGCTAATCATTTATTATACATACTTGTTTAGCATAGGAAATTGTTTTTTTGGTACACATGTTAGAAATTGATTAGTGTTATTATTTATATTGTTTGCTTTAAAATGTTTTATTTGTAATATATAGTATTGATTTTTATTATAATTTTATGGTTACCTTCTAATGGCAACTAATTATTCCCATTTTATTTTCAGTTCAAAGACGTGCAACTGTGTTCATATTTTAAACTATAAATATTAAAACTAATCACTAAAAGGAAGTCGTGTTAAACTTACATGTTTAATGAGATGGTTGAGCTTTTATTTAGCATCTGGTAGCCTTAGCCTGTGTATCTGGGCAATATTAAAACTACCTGATACACCTACATCACTGTTTTGTAAACTCTTAAAAATAAAAAAGTACTAGGTTGTAAAGACTGGGAAAGATGTAAGGGCTGTAACATACAAGAGAAAGCCAGTATCTCAGGTTTCCCAACTAAAATACTCTGGTAATGTGATTTTAAAAAGAGAACAAGCCTGACTGGTGGTGGAGTAGTAGATAGAGTGTTAACCCAGAACACCGAGGTTCCAGTTCAAAACCCCGAGGTTGCCAGCTTTAGCACAGGGTCACCAGGCTTGAGTGTGGGGTCTTCGACTTGAGCGCGGAATCATTGCCACAATCCCAGGGTTGCTGGCCTGAGCCCAAGATCTCTGGTTTAAGCAAGGGATCACTGGCCTGACTTGAGCCCCCCAGTCAATTCATGAATGAGAAGCAATCAATGAACAACTGAAATGATGCAACTACGAGTTGATGCTTCTCATCTCTCTCCTTCCTGTTCCCCCCCTCTCAAAATCAATTAACAAAAAGAGAAAGAGAGAGAACAAGGGGGAGGAAAAGGGAAGTAATAGCAAATTTCTGAGCTTAATTTCCAGAGAGTATGATTTAGTAGATTTGGGACTGATAAATCTGAATAAAGAATTTCAAACCTATGGGAAAACATTGTAAAAAAATTAAAAAATTCCCATTTATCCCTTTACTTAAATTGAACAGTTATTAAATGTTGCCATATTTGCTTCATCTACATTTTGAAGTATTTCAAAGCAAATCCTAAACATCATTTTTTTAAATGAAATACTTGAGTATGCATCCTTCAATAAAAACTGGCATTTTGTGATATAAACAGATAACATTATCACACCTAACCAAATGAATAATAATTCCTTAGCCTTCAAACTTTCCACTTATCTCTGAAATGCAGGTCCAAATACATTCCATGCATTACATTTAGTTATTACACAAGTTAGTTTTGTTTTTTTTTAAACAAAGACTTCCTCTTTCACATAAAACCACCACTAACAGTGAGTGGCTCAATCAGGCTGGCCCCCTAGGCTTTGAGAAGACAAGGATTTAGAGTGGGTCACAGATACCATTCCTCTTTCAATATCCTTCCATGTTCTATGGGTCTACCAGCCCGGGTCCGTACTGGAAGCATGAGAAAGGCAGGATGTGGATGAGATGGAAAGAGCTGCCCGGGTAGGTGAACTTCAGAGAGACAAGAAACTATATTCCTAACAACTGCAAATTTTCTATGCCATCTTTCCCCATAATGTTTTACAAAATATTCTTGTGATTAAAAGTTTTTTTTCCAAGCAACTCAGGAAATGCCCCACACAGCATCCCTCCCTCTCTTGGAGGCTCATAATGCACATTTAATACTATTAAGGCTCTTTGGTGTTGCACAAATTTCACTGAGTGTTTCCTAAACTTATGAAGTTGGGTTTTTTCCCCACCACAAATCACCTATTAGCGTCTCTTAGAATATAGTTTGAAAGTGCATTGATGCTATGCTCTTATTATTGGTGATTTTAGTAGGTACACCAATAAGAATTTGTTCTGGAAAATATTTTGTAATAACTTTTGCTATTTTTCTCTCATGCTTAGATCTGTGGTATAAAACTGGTATTCTTATTCCCATTCAAAGATAAGTGCTATTAAGTACATGATATGAGCTCAATAACAAGCTACTGCCAGAGATGGGATTTAATTCAAAGCCCTAAAATTTGAAGACTTAATTGGTAAAAATCCAAATAATCCCCAATTACAAGAATTTTTGTTGGCTGTTGTTAGAGAAAAAAGTCATTGCATAGTATGTTACTCATATTTTCATCTCTGTAAAACCAGTAGCCAGGGTCACCATCACAGCCGCCTGGCCCATGCAGGTTCACATTTGATTCGGACAGACGGTAATGAAACAACGGAGCCAAGAGCTGGTGGGCCATTAGCTTTAATCCTAGCTTGCACCCGGCAGGCAAGAAACACACACAATGGGAAAACACTTCCTTTTCCATTCAGGGCTCCCAAAGCCACAGACTTATCTGAGTTTTCTAGAATCAAAGGTTTGTACCTCACCAGCCTTATTTACTCCTGTTCTCCATCTCATTCTCTTGCACAAACTGGCTTCTCCTTCAGCACTCCACCATTTTGGATGCTTCTCCTCCCCTCCACGTGGCCTTTCTCTGCTCTCCTCTCTAATGCTAATCTCAGGAACTGAGAGAGAGCAAGTTCCCTGTCTGCCCTATTTTATAGTGTAGAAATCCAAATATACAAACAAGGAAATCTCTAATACAAAGTCACTTAGGGTGGGAAAGGCTTAGTCTTAAAACTAAGCCTTAGGCTATAATGACCCTACCTGCTTACAGCCTGTCCCCCACACCCAATGCAAACATATATATCATATTTACAAACTTATTTGACCAACAATCACCTATCCTCCATGTATCTTAACCACATTCCCAACCTCAACATGAACAACCCCTAACTTAATGCTCTAAGGAATAGAAGGAGTAAAGAGAAATCAAGTTATTTCTCTTGAAACTAGATATCTTAAATATGAGAATCACTTTTTCTTCCACGATGTCCATATAAACATTTGTGGGGGGAAATTAAGAGACACACAAATCAAATATCCCTAAAGACAGAGATTAAGGAGGCCTCCACTGTGGATTCTGTAAAGGTGTTTTTTTTAATTGACTTTAGAAAGCAAGAAATATCGATTTGTTGTTCCACTTATTTATGTATTCATTGGTTGATTCTAGTATGTTCCCTGACCAGGGATTGAACCTGCAACCTTGGCATATCAGGACAATGCTCTAATCAATTGAACTACCCAGACAGAGCCAGTAAAGGTGTTTCTTTGAGAGAGTTCCTCCAAGTACCCTGTAACTCCTCCAAATGTTACACTCCATTTATTTATAGCTATTACCACCACTATGCAGAGATACTAGGTGGTAAGGTGGTGGTGGGTGGGATGACATCAGTAAAGATTCTACTTACTCAAGACAAGCAGAATGATTATTCAAAAAATGTACCAGTTTAATTCTGGAACTTCTTAGTTGCTTACCCTCGGTGGTAAAAATGTCTCTGTGGACTTCCTCTGCACTATCTGTGTAAGTGCTCAGAATAAACAAACTTTTCTTAGCTGGAAGGAAATAAAAATGCCCTTTCAACAAGCAGGAATAGAACTCCTCATTCCTTCTAATGCTGCTGTTTGACTCTTAGTTCCCAGAGCTTGAACTTTGTATATGTATATGGCACCAAGTTGTGGAAATAATAGAAGGCCTATGCCACAAGATAATTGTTGGCAGCATGATTTAGGTATAATAATTGACCATTATAAATTTTCTTATTATTTAGCATTTACATTAACTCTCCCCTCTTCCCATTCATTAGGATTATCCTCCTTCGTTGATTTCATCTCACTTGGCATAGTGAAATAAAATTGACTTGGAACTAGATAACGTGGCCTTGAATCCCAGCTTCACTTACTATCTATGTGACCTTATGCAATCTCCCTAACCTTTTTGAGCCTTCGCTTCTTCACCTATGAGATGGTGACTATAAAACTTTCTCCAGGCCTGACCAGGCAGTGGAACAGTGGATAGAGTGTTGAACTGGGATGCAGGTTCAAAACCCTGAGGTTACCAGCT
This sequence comes from Rhynchonycteris naso, assembly GCA_037038555.1. Taxonomy (NCBI): domain Eukaryota; kingdom Metazoa; phylum Chordata; class Mammalia; order Chiroptera; family Emballonuridae; genus Rhynchonycteris; species Rhynchonycteris naso. The sequence goes on from CM072999.1 coordinate 46,334,592, forward strand.
TGAACACAGGGTCACTGGCTTGAGCATTGGATCATAGACATGACCCCATGGTCACTGGCTTGAGCCCAAAGGTTTCTGGCTTGAAGCCCAAGCTCACTGACTTGAGCTCAAGGTCACTGGCTTGAGCAAGGGGTCACTTGCTCTGCTGTAGTTCCCCAGTCAAAGCACATATGAAAAAGCAATCAATAAACAGCTAAGGAACCACAACAAAGAAATGATGCTTCTCATCCCTCTCCCTTCCTGTCTGTCTCTGTCTGTCCCTCTCTCTGTTTCTCTATCTCTGTCACCAAAAAGAAAAAAAGAACTGTCTATAGGATTAGGAGAATTTTATGATGTGAAAAATATAAAAATGCTTAATACATATCCTAGTATGTGGGAAGTTGACAAAAGTTGGGTTCTTTTCTTTCTTCTCCTCTGCTTGTACTACCTGTCACCCAATCCCATGGTTTTAGAAAGAAAATAAAAGATAGACAACTTCACTGAATTTGTTTTATTTGAAATAACATCATGGGCCATGAGAGACTTTTCCTAAAGGGATCTACTTCAGTTTGCTGGAGTAGAGGAGGAGTTGTGTAGAAGCAGCTGCCAGTTGGCTGGAAGGAAAAGACCGAGCCTCTACCCTCTTCCTATATAAAGTGATAGGTTATTAGTAATTTTTAACTTATTCTAATTGGCCAAAACAAGAAATAGCAGCTAAGCATTCCTTTTCTGCTTGTATAGACATCAAAGGGCCTGTTTCAAGTTGATAAATGGACTGTGGTTACTGTAGAATGCTTATGATCCTACTTGAATGAGTATAATTAAAAAGACAATGGTAAGTGTTGGCAAAGATGTGGAGAAACTGGAACCCTCTTACAGTGCAGATGGGAATGTAAAATATTTTTCACTTTGAAAAATAATTGGGCAGTTGCTTAAGTAGTTAAACCTACCATCCCACCCAGCAATTTTGCTCTTATAAATCTACCTATGTGGAAATGAAAACTTATCCACACAAAGATGTATGTGAATGTTCACAGCAGCACTATTTATAATAGCAAGGATTGGAAGTTATTCAAAGGTGTATCAAGTGGTATATGGACAATGGAGTAATATTCAGCAATAAAAAGGAACAAGCTACTGATACAACCTACAGTGTGCATGAAAAACACATGCTAAGTGAGAAAAGACAGATGCAAAGGACATTGTATAATTCTGTTCAAATGTACAGAAAAGGCAAATCTATAGAACTAGCATACCAGTTGTCCCTGGGGACTGGGGGGAGGGATGGGGATTAACTAAAAATAAGCATAAGAGAACTTTTTGAAATGTTGGAAATGTTCTCAAATTGGATTGTAATCATGATTATACAACTCTATAAATTTATTTAAAAATCATTAAATTGAACATTTAAGATGGATAGATTTTTACAACATGTCAGTTATACCTCAATAAAGCATTATGTAAGAACATACATAATTCATGAGATGATCTCCACATCAAAAGTAGCATTCAGAATTCCAAGGCTGTATGTAGTCTTGGAATTAAGCACACATCTGTCAGTTCTAATATTCATTATTCTGTGACTGATGGTGAACAACCCCAGTGCTCCAACTTTCCAGCTGGGTAAGAAATGGGCCAGTGGGTGAAGGGGAGGAGCAGGTGGGGCTGATTGGAGCCATAGAAGAGATGACGCAGGGCAAAGGGGAGCAGACCAAAACCTATTTGTGTTCATCGACACTGGGAATGGAGGTGACCAGACACCTGCATGGCCTGATCTTTTGACAGCCAGGACCCAATGTGCCCATCCTGCCATTTCCAATCTCTCTCTGCCCCACCCTCTACCATTTCTATTTTTTCCTTTTTTATTGAACTTATTGGGGTAATACTGGTCAACAGAGTTATATCAGTTTTAAGTGCACAACTGTACTGACACATCATCTGTATACTGTATTGTGTGTTCACTACCTTAAGTCAAATCTCCGTTTATCACCATTTATCCCTCCACACTCTCCTTCTCCCCAGCAGCCACCACACTGTTGTCTGTATCTATGAGTTTTTTACTTCCTCTTTTTTTTCTTTCCTTGTTTTTACCCAATCCCTCCATCCCCTCCCACTCTCTTCCTCCCACTCCCCCTCTCCTCCCACCTTGACAGCGGTCAACCCGCTCTTTTCCTGAGTCTGTCTCTATTTTCCTTTATTTTCAACCTCCTCTGGCCTGTGCTTCTCCATATATTACTCCCTATCTGGCTTGACCTTCTTTCTTCTGAAGTGTCTTAACCCCAGTATGCAACAGTTCAAACCAAGGAAACCATATCCTTTAATCGTTCTTTTTTTCAGGTATGTATAAAACTTCTTTCTAGGTCTCACTGACAAACGTACCTAAGAAGCTCAGATTATTAAGTTGCAATTTACCTTATGGAAAACAAAAATGTGGGTGAGAATCTCAAAGAATACTGAAATTTGACTAGTTTGGGACTTGATAATTCAATAATTCTTGTTCTCACTTCATCTAGTCCCAGAATTTTAGAGTAAAATTATTGAGAGGGAGCACTATCATCATGCAGATAAGTGTGATACAGTCCTAATACTGACAGTTACATTTGTAGAAATTGAATCAACTCAATACCATATAATTTGGTGCACAGTGTCTTTTTAAAGTGAAGCCCATTTAAAATGTACTTAAAACTGACAATGCCCTCCCAAACTTATCTGCCAATTGAATAATTAGGCTTATGAATTATATGGCTTTTTTAAAATAAGAAACTTATTGTACTTTACAAATAATAGCTGAAATTATTGAGTTCTTGTGATGTTCCAGGCACCTTATTTAATCTTCACAATGACTCTGTGAGATAGGAACAGTAATTACCCCCATTTTACAAATGAGAAAAGTAAGACCTATCCAGGTTCTCTGTTCAAAGTGACAGTGGATAAGCAGCACAACCAGATTCAAGCCCAGATTTTCCTGACTCCAAACCCAAGGCCTCTGTCACTATACCGCATCTAAACAGACCTGTCATGATAAGGTCTGGTAAACAACATCACCCTCATTTTTACAAATCATAAAGCCACAAGGGGTCAAGGGCATGTGACTCATTTAAGAGTAGGTAACAAGTTGGTTCTTTGTAGCTTGCTCTCTTTGACCAATATGGGCCTCCTCGTCAGTGCTTTATAAAATAAACTGTTCACCAGAGTATTATAAGACCCTTGAACGGAACCCTCTTCTGTTGTAGGGTACTCACCTGGCTTCTACGCAATGTCCTCCAGGCAGCCAGTGCGTCAGACTCGGCACTTGCCCGAAATGTCTAGAATAGCTGAAAATTAAAGGAGCATCTGTATTTAGGTTAGAGTTCATTAACTAGCCATTTGGTTTGATTTACATTTAACATTTAATGGAAAGATTTTTAGCATTCGTTCCATGAGGAAAAGACCAGAGGAGGATATGGATCAAGAACATTGTCACAGGGTGGATATAATGCATTCACTTTAGGTAACTAAAATGAGTCATTTGACTCAAGGTAAATCATTATCTACCAAATTCCTTTAAAAACTTATCGTTGGTATGTTTCAGAATTGTTTATCTTCATAATCTGACATCAGGCCGGAGTAGTAGAGAAGACTGACAAATCCTGAGAAGGGAATAAATGATTTGCAGAGGAAAATGCTCTAAAACCTTTCATTACGAAGATGTGGCTGCTGCTCTATTGACTGGGCAGAAAACCCCTGAGAATGAAAAGCAAAGACAGAGGTACACAGACAAGCCTGTAACACACTGCAGCCCTTCCCATTTCCCCTCTCGAGATCTCTGATCATGAGTTCAAATATCATTTTATTTTCCTTCAATAAGAGAAATCTTTAAACCCTTCAATCTGTTTGACAATCTAATACAAAATAGAGTAATTATTTTCCAGGCCTTGGTAACCAGTAACAACTTCCATTTATTGAGAGCCTGCTATAGAGAAGACACTGTACTTGGTATTTCACATTTATTGTTTCTATCCTGATAAATGAGCAAATTAGGTCTATTATTCCTACATACAGGAAAAACAAAAACAAAAACCAAACCAAGGGAGATTAGAAAATTCTGTCTGACTCGAAATTCATGTGTTTTTCATCCTGCTACCTTGTTCTTTATCAAACCTTAGAGTATCACTGAAAATCAGATGAGGTTTTTTTTGTTTGTTTGGCAGCTTGAACAAGCATTTATCAGTTGCCTATTTAATGCCTACATGAACCTAGGCTATGACAGCCCCCCAAAGTAAGTTACCAATCTTGTTCTTCAGGAGCTCATAATTCAGTAGAGAGAAAAGGAGGACAGAATTAAATTCTGAGAACAATGATTCCATTATGAACGTTAGGTGCTAGGGGAATTTAGAGAAGGACATGGTTATGAGCTGTTGAGGATAGGGGAAGACTCCCCGGATGAAGTGAGGACGGGGTGACCCTGATAGAAGGCACAGCTTGAGTAAGCAGAGAAGAGAGGGAAGCATTCTACAAAGACCTGGGGCTGGGAATGCACAGTTGCATTGAAGAACAGCAAGGACACCTGCCTGGTGGATGTGGTGGGGTTTGTGCAAGGAAGCAAAGAGAGCTGAATACTATGGTGAGATATCCTCCGGCAGCTCATCGTGACCCTAAAGAAATTATGTTCTAGCCTGACCAGGCGGTGGCGCAGTGGATGGAGCGTCAGACTGGGACGCGGAAGACCCAGGTTTGAGACCCCGAGGTTGCCAGCTTGAGCGCGGGCCCATCTGGCTCGAGCAAAAGCTCGTCAGCTTGAACCCAAGGTCGCTGGCTCCAGCAAGGGGTGGCTCGGTCTGCTCAAGGCCCGCCGTGAAGGCACACGTGAGAAAGCAATCAGTGAACAACTAAGGTGTCGCAATGGCAATGAAAAACTAATGATTGATGCTTCTCACCTCTCTCCATTCCTGTCTGTCTGTCCCTATCTATCCCTCTCTCTGACTCTCTGTCCCTGTAAAAAAAAAGAAATTATGTTCTAGTCCAGGGAATACCTATTTATGTACTACTTCCGGTCATGGGTAGAAATATGTCTATTTGCTGGCATCATTAAGAAAAAAAATGTAAGGAGAATCCCAGAAGGGTTATGAGACAAATATAGGCTTAGAAATCAGAATTTCTGGCTTCTCTTTTAAGTTTTAGTCATTTATTCTCTTAAAATGCAACAGTAGAAATTACCAAAGTTCTTCTGATTTCATTTCTGCTAAATGGGAAACTGATATATATGTAACCACCCTCACTTTCAACACATGCAAATGCATCCCATTCTAAATGTGTGGAATGTTGGAAGTAAGATATTAAGAGTTCAAAGTCCTTTTTCTGATAATGACTGTGCCTCAAACTGCTGTTTCACTTGCATATAACTTATACTATGCTGGGGACAGGGTAGGCAGTAAATGATATTGTTTTGAAGTTATGACAATGTTGGCATCTTTTAATATAGCAGGAGAATGTTAACTGTCTTCATACTTTCCAAGCATACTTTCTAGATACAGTGTAACTTTTAAATTACAACTTCCTTGCTACCTGGAAAACCGAAAATTTTTCCAGTGTGTTTAATTGTATAGTTTTTAATTTGTGCAAAACTGGGGCCAGTAGTTATCTGAGTGAGTTTTAGGAAGGCAAGTTATCCTTCTGGACAAATTTTCTCATGTTCCCTCAGCTCTAATGTAGACTTTAAGAAAATCCTTTTACTAACTTACTGAGCATCAATGATTTAGCTATCTCAGTGCTCCAGTGCAGAAGGGCAGGTGCAAAACTTCCCTCTAGGATCCTGGGGCTAGTCTGAAGCAGCAATGGGTGATGCTTGTACCCACTGGCTGAGCAGAGCCTAGCAGAAGCCACCAGATTAAGGGGATATATATTCCACGTGGGATAACACACACACACACACACACACACACACACACACACTCACCTTACAAATTCTTGTTTTCAGGAAGGTAGCACTATCAAAAGCCAGGAATGAAAGAGGCTGAAAGGGAAGGTTCAGAAATTGGAAAGTCCAGTTTACCCTTCTGTGTATTACTCAAGGGATCCCAGACCCTGCAATTTCCCTTATCTGAATCTGTGAAGAATATTGCCCATATGGTGTTCCCAAGGAGGGCTAGAGTTTCGACAATGGCAGACACCAGAATGATGTTCACAGGAAATTATTTGAATCTGTTTCCAGAACCACTAACCCACATTCCTTGCTCTACAACGCCTTCTTGCCTTCATTCATTTGTTCACTTACTCAGAATTTATTGAACGTCTACTAAAACTGTAGTAAATGCAGTTGTTATATTGAGATTGCTCATAGTGGGGGAGACAGGTAAGTCCATAAAACTTAAAAGAACAGAGTAGAATACTATGATGTGGTCAGGACCTAGATGCTATAGTGATGGGCTGATGACAGCAATGGTCAGAAAATCTTCCAGGAAGCCGATAGCTTGGAAAACTTTGAAGGAGGACAAGTAGTCAGGGGAGAGAAGGTGTAAAGAGGCATTCTAATCAGAGAAGCAGCATGTCCAGAAGCACCAGGAAGCATGTGTGACCTTTGCAAAGATATAAAAGGTGACAACTGAAAGAGGGCTGACTGATTTGCAGAATTACAGCTTCCGAAGTCACCAGCCAGTCTAATGAATTCGAGTGTTTGGACCTGTGGAATTCAGAAGCCCATTTAAAGGGACATTTTCTTGACTGGCAGTCAGGATCCATGATGGCAGACTGGTTCAAGATGCATTACTCCTTGAAGCAGGGATTCTGCAATGCACCCAGCCGGTGGTAAAATAAGAGCCTCTCATTTCCTTTCTCAGAGTATGATCTTGAATTCTACCAAGATCATTTTGGTTTGGTATTAACAATCACCCATTCTTTCCTCACATTCCATACACCTAAGGTGTTGCTTTCCTAGGTGTGTAGAGGTCAGCTGATTTTAAAATTTGATCTCCTATTTATTTATTTACTTATTTATTGGAGGAGCAGGTATTATTTATTTTCCTTGTACATCCAAGAAACCCGAGCATCAAATGACAAAGCCACAAAAATGAGTCTGGGCAGAGAAAGAATTAGATTGAAGGACTCCCAAGTCCTGGCATGGGTGAATCTCTAGGGTGACTGCTCCGGAATCTGCAGTATGCGTGAGCTGCCGCTGAGGCCGGGTCAGAGGTAAGCTCTAGGGCAGGAAATAACTCTGCCAGTGGAAACTGTAAAGGGACTTGTGGTTTACAAACATACAATGGGCCATTTTCTCGTATTTTTCTTCCAAGGACTAGGATTCAGGGTTACTGCTGCCTCTTTTCTTTTACCTATGACCCTCACTCAGCTTCAGCTGGGAGGTTGACTTTCTTCTCTAGAACCTCCCCGAGGGACCATTTTAAACTCATTTCCTTGCTATAAATGTGGCAATGGTAAGAAATGGCCTGATTTGCATCCTGTTGGAATAATGTCGATCTTTGCTTCTCTTCCCAGACGGCCCACCTAAGCAAGGTGCCCTCAGCACAAGGTGTGGGAGCTGAGGCTTCAACAATTTGACTGAGGGTTAGGGGGTGAGGAGAGAGATGCTCGTTAAGAAAAATAATTTTAAAAACTATGTGAACAAAATTGAGTACAAAACAAATGATTATTTAGGAAAGAAATCACAACAGGAACTGAAGCCTTGGGGATTCGGGACTTTTTCTAAAATATTCTTACATAGGAATGCTTCCTGATTGCAGTCTGGCTTTCACTCCACACCTCCGAGGCTCAAGTCCCAGCCACTTCCAGACTCAAAGGCACCCGTGCAGCCAGGGATGGGAAGTGCATGCTTCATTGGCTTCATGGTCCACCCAGAGGTGGTACCCCACATGAAGGCTGCAGGAGAATGACTTGCATATACTTCCTGCTTTGCCAGGAAGTCCCAGGTTATGCCTATTATTCTTGTTTAAATTTAGTAACCCCCTTTTCATTCTCAAAACAACAGTCCTGGTTTGCATAATAAATTATATGGTCACCCTATTTCTGTGGTTCACCTCTGTGATCGCACAAGCTGGGTGCAGGTGGGAGGCTTTCAGGTCTAACTTTAGACACTTCACTGCCTTTCTGACCCAGCTGAACCTGGCAGAATCTCTGTTTCCCAATCTTAAAGTGAGGGGTGAGGGGTGGGAATCACATTGACATACTTAGTCTAGGTTGCAAGGAAGGTTCTTGTGTGTTTTTCTATCTTTTCAAGAGTCATTGTTTTGGTGTGTAAATCAGTCTTTCTCTTAGATAGCCAAGAATCTGGAAATAATCTGGTAGATTTAGCCCCTTCTGTTGTGCTTTCATGAAGACCCACCCATCTTCTTAAACTCTATAGGGTGGAGCAGCAGGACACTCCACCTCCTTACAATGATCAGCTGGGTGCCTGTCTTTTTGGTGAAACATTGTGTCTAAATGTGCTGTGGAACCAAGGAAGTGTTATTGGGCAACAGCCTAGGTTTGGTGGGTCACACTGTGTCAATTCATCACTATTAGAGAAAATCACTATTAGATTTCCAGCAGGAAAGCCAGGCAAAAAAGCTCCACCCCAATGTGAAGGTTGTTTGCAGGCGGGACCAGCGAGCACAGGACAGCTCCACTGTGGGCAGGCTACCAGATTCAACACACCACTTCAGAGCCTTTGAGTCATACGTCAAGCACAAATAACTGGCCTATTTTCCCTGCCAAAGTCATATGCAATGTCGAGGCAACATCAAAAAGTTAAGGTTTAAAAGGCAGTTTCCTCTGAGTGCTTATTTGGGCACACAAACAGTGGCGTGGTTAAATGCCACTCTGTGTTTAAAGTAATTACACTCCAGGCCCAGAATGTGGTGATGTGCAGCAAACAAAGTTGATTCCATCAGCAAACGCTGGCAAGTGAGCTTCTCCCTGAATTTACTACTTCCTATTTGGGAATCATCTCCCGGAGAGTCAGAACTTGAGGACGGTTTTGAGTGCACTGCCCAGCTCTCTAAGGCTGGTGCCAACTTGCAACCAACAATAGGTCTGTCTGCGAGATGGCTCAGGGACCTTGGCCCATAGAAGCTGTGGGGACTCAGGTCCAATGGGAGCCCATAGAAAATAGCTGAGGTCTGTGGGAGTAGCAGTGGTCTGGATCTATGCATCACCCTATCTTGCCTGATCATGCTGGCGCTGACCAGCCACTGATCAGCAAGCTAGAGAAATCTAGCCAAAGGAAGGCTGGTGGGATGGACAAGGCTTCCTGGGAAGGGTGACATTGCTAGGAAGAAAGATTGGATGACTCTAGCTGCTGGGTTCCAGAAGGTCTGCATTAATGCATCCAGGCAAATGCCTGACTAGTGTAAGTCTAACTTTGTTCCAAACAGATGAACACAGGGGCTCTTTCAGCCATTTCCACTTTGGAATCACACCTTTCTCAGGGAAAGAGGCCTAGTAATCAGCCCCTCTATCTTACATCCTGGCTCCCTATCCATGACCATGTGCCAAATCAGTGGAACTTTTCTTGTGTCTGGGGAGAATCCTTTCCTTTTAGCTTTACAGAACTTCCTTCATAAGTTACTGCTGGCAACTGTACTCCTGTTAATTAGCAGCCCTTGTTAGGTTTATTTCATCTAGTTATAAATTTTAGAGGAGACGTTCCCAGGCCAACTTAAAAGTAGAATTCACAGAACAAGCTGAGTGGAAATCAGGTTTGGATGACCTCCACAGAGCAAGTCAAGCCAATTCCCATGGGGTTGGAACACAGAGTTCCCAGGGAGGCAAGTCCAAGTCCAACTGACAGACATGGAAGTCTGAGGGAAACCATTTAGTTCAGTCACTTCGCTTTATAAACGAGGGACCTGGGGCTCATAAAGGTGAATTAACCTGTCCTGTCACACAGATATTTACCGGTCACCTCTGAAAGTGAAAAGGACTTGGGCAATACTCTTGACTACAGGGGAAACCCTATGGGGACAACTTGAATCCAGTTGTCATGAGCAAAGGCCTTATCTGTTATTCTCAAGTTCATCTTTCTTTCCACCTCCTAACTCCTTTTCATGGAGTAAGGTTACATCCCTAAAGAACACACCTGGAATCCAGCTGTTGAGATTATTTCAGATATTCCAGAGAGTACATAAAATAGCTGATGTAATTTTGGTAGGTGCAGTGGACCAGATGTTACAAAGTACGAAGTGCCCCAAACGTCTGGACTGATCTGTGTCCTGCATTCCAGTCATAAATTGTCCATTAGTTATAAACCTTTATGCTCTGAATCTGGAATATTCTCTGATCTCCCATCTGTCTCTAGCACTCTAACAGTAGTTAGGGAAGGTTCTGTGAGGTGGTGATGGGAGAGAGAATTGCTTCATGTAGTATTTGGGAAGAAATCATTCTTGTCATATTTACAACAACTCTCCCAAGTATGTATTAGTTCTTTTTGTACCGGCCTCAAATTCATGAGAAGTAAAAGTCAGAATTTTCTTTCCACTTTTCTTTCTCCCCCTCTTCTTTTTTCCTTCCTTCCTTTTTCCATCCTCTTCCCCCACTTCTTTGCCCTTTTTGTCTTCCTTGTTATTTTCTTCTTTTTCTCTTCCTTCATACCTCAAAGCCCAGTTGTGCTATTTAATAAACAGTCAGTTGCCTACAGTAAATGCTTATGGAAGGGCTACTGTAGCGGTTGGACTTGTTGAGCCCTGGCCTCCCATGCATTTATCACAAATAAGTGTTCCTTCATATTGGTCAGTTTTTGTAGAGATACTATGAATATTTGTGTTTTAACAAATACAAGAAAACTCTTTGTTTGACAGAATCAAGGCCAGGAACTTTGAGTACAGAACTCTGTCATGAGAAATGTCTGTCTTGTGCACAGAGCTATAATCTTAAGTTTAGATGATGCAAAAATAACAGTCAAGGGGGTACTAAAACTCCAGATGATTGATTATATTTTTGCTTTGCAACCAATTACTTAAAATTCTATAAACATAGGGAGTTCAAGGATCATCTGGACTTTCTTGGCAATAGAAATGTATATATCTGCATCAGGTGAAACTTGTCAGCTCTTTGATTTTCTTTTAGGTTTCTTTAGTTCTTCATTAAATATACATTTATAATTAAATTATAATAATTATTTATTGATTGCAATGGATTAAAATAATTTGCATTTCAATGAAATAATTTGAAAAACAAATGAGAAGTAATCATCTTCTCCACCAAGCCCCTCCCTCCTACAGACTACATTGTCATCAGTGACTACACCATTTCCTTAGCATCTCTGGCGAGAAATCTAGGAGTCATTTTAGACAGCTCTCAGACTTCACTCTTCTCCGTCAACCCATCAGCATTCCTTGTCAATCTCACTTTCACAATATATTTTGTCCCTGCCTATTTTGCTTCTGTCCCCATTAACCTCAGTCTTCCCAAGCTACCTTCATTTCTCTGCTGGGCTTCTCTGCTGGGCCTCTCATTAATAACATCTCATTTGGTCTCTCCTCTTCCCTACTTGCCTGTCTCATCTCCAGTCTCCTCTGCTCACAGTGAGCAGAGCGGCATTTCCAAGTACTGAATATGAGCAAGTTGTGCCGTTGTCCCAAGTTCCTTCACACTGGTCTAGATTTCTTGCTGCTTTTTCCTTAGGTCCCTGAACTTTAACTGCCTTCTTCCTTTGTCATATGTAAAATGATCTGAAAGATTTCCCCTTCTCCCCTCTACTAGCCCTCTCCCCCAGACAATGACTAGTTTCTTTTCATCATCAGACAGGCCTTAGTGAAATGTCAGTCCTCAAAAAAGTTTTGTACCGAGACTGATGTAGTTCCCATTGTTATTCTCAACCACAACAACCAGTTTTTCCCTTTCAGAATCCTCACCAAAATTGTGAATGTTTTTATTTATTATATAATAATCTGTTATTATGTTACCTATAATGTCTACCCTTCCATGGAATATAAGTTCTATGAAGACAGTATATCCTTCTTCAGTGTAGGTATATAATACATGCTTAAAAAATACTTGTGGGTAAGTGGATCATCATTGTAATATGTTTGTACACTGCATGTTTTATTTAGTTTAAAGCATGTGAGTGCCCTAATTTCCTTAAGTTTATGTGCCTGTTGAACAGATGATTTTTATCCCCCTTTTACAGAAAGTAAAATAGATTTAAAGAAGAGAAATAAGTTAGAAAAGGTAGTTTAAGGTCCCCAAGTTCAGAGCCGCCTAAGGTCTATAAAAATAATTCTATAATAATAATAATAATGATTAACATTTATTGCTCTCTTATGATGTGCCAGGAGAGTTCCAACTCTATTACCTCATTTAGTCCCTATAACAACCCTGTGAGGTAGGTGATATTATTACCTCCCCCTTTTCCTTAAGGACATTGAGATTAGGTAACCTGCCCAAGGTCTCAAGTATACACACCCATCATATTAAATGTTTGCTACATAGTAGGTACCGTATTTCTTCATGTATAAGACGCTCCCATGTATAAGACGCACCTTAATTTGGGGGCCCGAAATTTGAAAAAAAAATGTATTACATAAAGTTATTGAACTCAAGTTTTATTCATCATAAAATTTATACAACTCCTCATCCCTGTCAAAACTCCCAACCATTAGCTTGTCCTCATTTGTGTTTGATAACAAATTACTGTCTTCAACAATGAGCACAAAAACAAGTGCAATAAAGCAGGAAATGCAGGTAAATAAATCTACAACCGCTGTATAAGATACACCCAATTTTTAGGCCCCAAATTTTTTTGAAAAAGGGTGCGTCTTATACATGGGTAAATATGATATATATTCATGTTGGTGTTCTTGCTGAAATGCCATTCTACCATACTGAGCTTGACCCAATCTGTATTTCCATATTGAGGAATATTGTAGGTGGAAGAATGGTTTTCGGTTCCTCTTGGTCACCGTTCTATTTCTTCTCTCTGTATTCCCTGCCACTCCCCTCCCCCCCTCTGTGCTCCTGCTCCTTCCCCTGCTCCTCGCTCCCCCACTAGCTGTTTGGTAGTGAAGTCTCTGACTGAGCCATTTTCTGCCAGGGTATCATATACAAGGTCAATGTCCCCACATTCCAGAGGTAGTTAAAAATGTGTGTGGGGGGCAGAGAATTTGGCCAGAACAATGATGCACTGTGCACATGTAAATGGTTCAATAATAGGTCACTACCTTAGTGAGAACGAAAATAAGGGGGCTAGCCCACAGAGCTCCTGTGATTTGGGAGACGCTTCCTATGACAAATGTGAAAGCCATACCCATCATAAACTATGTCCTGGCATTTTATTTCATGGGCCTGAAAGGTGATTTTCAAAAAGGGATAGGCATGAAGTGAGTTCTTGACATGTAATGTCATACATATTTATAGTAAGCACGTACAGTCACCTCTAGGTTATTGAGCAATTAGTTACATAAGTGGTGGAATATGTGGTTTGTTTACTTGTTTGCTTTTTGGTCCATATAGACTCTATACAGAGGATTGTGGTGGAATTGGACTGGGCTGCTCCCTGCCTCACTTCTTTCCAAACCCAGTCTAGAGACATAACACTGCTGTTGGGCGGCGGGGAGATCAGTCCTCTCCAATTGGCGTTGAGATAAATTTATGATCTTAAGACTCACCTGATCTTTAAGGATGCCTCTCCTTGCCTGACTTGTGGTGGCGCAGTGGATAAAGCGTCGACCTGGGAACACTGAGGTCGCTAGTTCAAAACCCTGCACTGGCCTGGTCAAGGCACATATGGGAGTTGATGCTTCCAGCTCCTCCCCCCTTTCTCTCTCTCTCTCTCTCTCTCTCTCTCTCTGTGTGTCTTCTCTCTAAAATGAATAATAATAATAAAAAGAATGCCTCTCCATCATTTTGCTCAACCTCAGCTCCCTTTAGCATTCTCATCAGTAGCTGTTCCAAACCTCTCCACTCCTTTCCTCAGTCCTTGGACTCTAGTCTAAGCCAGATTTTAGTGGAAACCCACTAAAATCACCTCAGGACCTTTAAAAAATCCTAGTGCCTAGGCTGCATCCCAGACCCATTATATTAGAGTCTCTGGCACTCGATCCAAGTATCAGTGTTTTTAAAGCTTCCCAGATGATTCCAGTATACAGCCAAGAACTGGAACCACTGCTTTTAAGCATATAACTTCACTTCTACTTCATTGGAAAACAGGTGGCGGTAAAGCACAAATATCTCAAATTCTTAGCCGCTCACAAGCTTTCCTCCATGCCTGTCGTCCTTTCCTCCAGCCTCAAAGGTTGAGACATCCCTCTCTTTCAGGACAACACTTCAAACTCTGTCCTTCATATCCATGTCTTCCAAGAGCTTCTAATACCCGCTTGTATGTATGTCTAATCGCTTCCCCTCTATTGGATCTTTCCCTTTGGACTGGAAGCAAGAGTAAGACTCCACCGTCTTTGAAAAGGTGTGCCCGGAGCTTTGCCATCTTTAGGTCTTCAGCCTCATACCCATCCACTCTCCACTTAGTTCTTTGTAGTCTGGTAACGTTCTCCCTGCACAAACTCTTACTAATCTTGCACAATTGGGCCTAGTTGCTACACCCTCTGTGAAGGGTCTCCATAGTCCCTAGCTTGACCAAGACTAATATATAGCATTAAGTACATTTGATTGGTATCCTCTATTGGTCTTCTCTCCTCTTCTCTCAAATTTAAACTCCTCGAAGGCAGGAACCTCATCATTTTAACATCAACACCTTTTTAACATCAACACCTGGCTTTCTGTAGGCATTTGCCTGTGCTTGCTGACCTGAATTGCAAATACAATTTTCCACCTTGCTTCATGGGCAGAATGATGTGGTCTAACTTGCTGCGGGTGAATTTCATTTAACCAGGCCCTGTGCTTTAATTCCCATGAGTAACTGCCACAGAAATTATTTGGGGGGGGGGGGTAATAATTGGGACATTCTTTTGGATTTCATGTTATGCCACAGAATATTGTCATGTCCACCTGTCTAGGATGAATTGTTAAACAAACCCAATATAGGGACCTCCTCATTTCCACACTTTCCAAGGCCATGGTCCCAACAATAATGATCAATACTAACCAGAAGACTCAACAATATGGCTTGTGCTTTATGTGCAGGTTGAGAAATTAAAGTGAACGCTCCAAAGCAGTCCCTTTCATCTTAGAATCTCACATCAGGTCTCTGCAGAGGCACAGGTGGCTTTGCTTGGCTCAGCAGCCAGAGAGGCTGGGCCACACCACTGAGTGCTTAGCGGTAGCAGCTGACTAAAGTGTTTCTGCTTCCTTTTGTTTTTCTCTTAAACTCTCCTTCAAAAGCACAGGCTACTCCTTGGTCATACTCTGAATGTTAAGCTCCCTCAACAGAGTATCCAAGTCCCTACCCTGCCTGATTAATTAGCTAGCTGATAAATCTAAGAAACTCCTCAGTCTTGTGGCCCTTCCTTCTGCCAAGTTGTGTATAACTCCTATGCTGCATGTATGCGTAAACATGAAAGAACACCTGTGAGCAATTAACCAAATACCCTTGATTTAGAGGTCTTGGAAATGTGCTGATGGCCCTCAGACCGCTGGCACAG
Organism: Rhynchonycteris naso; assembly: GCA_037038555.1. Classification (NCBI taxonomy): domain Eukaryota; kingdom Metazoa; phylum Chordata; class Mammalia; order Chiroptera; family Emballonuridae; genus Rhynchonycteris; species Rhynchonycteris naso. The sequence goes on from CM072999.1 coordinate 46,350,074, forward strand.
GTCTATAATTACACGAGACCACAACCCAATCATCCCAACGGCCAATTACAGGAGGGGTCATTCTTTCAAATACAACGTGCGTGATTCTTCCTCTAAAAATAATTCTGAGATTCAGAAAGAAGTATTGTTTATAAGGCTGCTGCTTTAAAGCAATAGCCTACAGGAGTTTGGGAAGGGAGCAGTGCCTTAAGCCATTTCTTTGAAATATGTATATAACCATGACAAGGGGAGAAAAAGCCACCAAAACCAATTTTAAAAAATTCATTAACTAAAAACTGTATTTAAAATTATCCACCTGGAAAATATTGCATATAGCTCTTTGTTTCTGTCTGGCCTAGAAACAATATCCACAGAATTAATCAACCAAGTCTCCAACCAGCACAGAATGTAAAAATCCACCTCTGAGAGGAGACAGTCTGCTTTGGAGGTATAAAGCAAAATGATTTGTTTCATTCTTTCTTTTGTTTGTACAACTAAATTCCTATCACTCGCAGTGTATATTACTTCATACCCTATGTGACTACAATATTTAAAATTCAGCCTCACAATGTTGAAGAAGGCCATCTATTTTCAGAATCAGTCTCAAAAATCTCAGAGAGCTTAACCACAAGTGGAAATATACTTTAGGAGGTATGAGCATCCCCAGAAATTCTCAGAAACTTTTGTGTGTATGCCTAATTTTCAGGGTAGAGCCGTGGGATGTTATCTATGGCTATACAGTTCAATGCACTATAAATACTGTAGCCTCAGTTGAGGTGTGCTGTAAATATAAAATCCCCTGGATTTTGAAGACTTGGAGTGATTAAAACAACAAAAAACACCGCATTTCTAATTATTAAATTGATTAATATTAAAATCGGAATAATTTGTATGTATTAGACTAACTAAAATATTAAAATTAATCCCACCAGCTTCTTTTAATTTTTAAAAACAATATAGCTACTAGAAAAACTAAAACTACAATGTAGCTCATATATTTCTATTTTGGATAGATGTGTTTATAGTGTTCATTAGTTTTTCAAAATACTCTTTTTTTTAGAGCTGAGAGGGACTTGCTCATCTCTCACAGCTTCGGACTCTGTCTCCAAGGGCCTGGACTGAACCCAGCACCAGGGCTCTGATGCAGGCAAGGCTGTTCTTGGCTCATATTTGGAGACACACTGCCACGGAAACCTCTAACATTGTTGGTGTTTTCGGAGACAAGTATCGACCCACCCATCACTTCACCACTGGCGCACAGATTCTGTAATCTCTCTCCCTCCAGTCTTTGACGTCCACATATCCACACATCTGCCCTGTCTTCCTGGATATGTCATCTAAACAGCAACTGCATTAGCACGTCTCACACCCTGCACCTCCTGCTGGTTCTCTCTGGACCAAGAGCATCTTGGAGTTCCTCCTCTCCTCATTCCCTGCCCTTGCGAGCACACACACACAGTCATCAAAGGCTGAACTTACCAGTCTTTCTAATACACCCTTTCATGTTTCTTTGTCACTGCTGCCCGCGTTATTGTCAAACCCCTCAACTCGCCTCTCTTCCTCCAGATCATCTTCCTCACTGCTGTTAGGATTAATTTTAAGTCCAAATCTGATTCTATTACTCCCTGTTTCAAAGATTATATCTCAGTGGTTCTTAACCTGGGTTCTATGGAACCCTAGGGGTTCGATGAGTTGGTCTCAGGGGTTCGGAGAAGCCTCTGCCGTGGAGGCCAGAATAAAGTAATACCGTAATTTGTTGTGAGTTCATGCACTTTGTTGGTTTTGTTCTTTGAGCAAGGTGATGTTCATGCATGGATCATTTTGTGCACCAAAAAACATATACCTATGTCTCGAATTTGGGGAAAAAAATTATATTTTATTTATCACTAAAGAAGGGTTCGGTGAATGCGCATATGAAACTGGTGGGTTCGGTACCTCAAAAAAGGTTAAGAACCACTGTTATATCATGAAGTCCTCATTATAGCCGAAACGTCCTCCCTAAACTGTTTTGGTCCACGTGTCAGCTCCACCGTACACCCCCCCTCACCCCATCCACGTGCCTCAGCCACACCGGACAGTCTTCTTCTTTCACACCCCCAAGTCTTTGTACGTGTGCTTCCCTCTGCCCAGATGCCTTTTTCTCCCCTTCCCTCTCAAGACCCACATTATCACCATCTCTACGACATCCACTTTTGAACTTCCATGGCACCTTGTATATACCTCCACTGGGGCACGTATCGTTCTGTATTCAATTATTTGACTGTGAGCTCCTCTGAGTGACTCATTTGTTGTCCTGGCTGCTTGGTATAGTAAAACCTTATTTGATATCCAGAGAAATTTCAAGTAATCTTCTAAAAAGCACAGTTCTCTAACCTCACAAATTAGAGTTTAAGGATCCTTAGACTACTCTCTAACTCCTTGATGAGCAAATCAAGACCTTGAGAGGTTACACGAGTCATCACCTATTGAGTGCCTGCTATCTTCATTTCACCTTCATGATGACCTATGAAAGAGGCATTTCTAGTAATACCCATTTTACAAAAGAAAAACAAGACCTCAGAGAATTTGAGCAATGTTCCCAAGGTCACATAGCTCATTCCCTTGCAAGTTTAGATAACAGTTCCGATCTCCTTTTACTTGGCCTAGCCATCTTTCCCTTGTTTCACATGATTGCATACAATTTGGGGTGCTCCCTCAGTTATTTAATAGACACAAAGATGATATTTTCTTTTTACTTTAAATACATTTTTTTTTCAATTACAGTTGACACACAATATTATATTAGGTTCAGGTGTACAACCCACTGATTAGACATTATATCACTTACTCGATGATCACCCTGATAAATCTAGTACTGATCTGACACCATTCACAGTTCTTACAATATTATTGACTATACTCCCTTCAGTACTTCACATTTCCATGACTATTCTCTGTGCTTCTTAATCCTTTTATATTTTTCACTATCCCCCAGCCCCTCCTATTGGGAAATCATCAAAATATTCTCTGTATCTATCTTTTTCTGTTCTGCTTGTTTGTTTAATTTTGTTTTATAGATTCCATTTATAAGTGAAATTTTATGGCATCTGTCTTCCTCGTCTGACTTCTTTCACTCAGTACAAACCCTCTAGGTCCATCCATGATGTTGCAGATGACAAGATTTTATTCTTTTTTATGGCGAAGTCATATTTTATTGCCATGATGGTGAGCCTATGACACGCGTGTCAGCACTGACATGCATAGCCATTTTGGATGACACGTGGCCTCATACCAGAGAAGTATGAACCGCATGCTGAGAAGGACATTTCATCCTCGGCTTCTGCACGGCCAGGTGAAGTAGCCGAGGATAAAACATTTGCTGTAGTATAGACATTCTGTGCCGGAGGTCTGTAGGCCAAAACAACAGAACTCTGGCACAGAGCGTCTAGTTCTGGGACTTCCGGTTAGGCCGTTTTTCTTGAAGTGACACATCACCCGAGTTCTCGGTTTTTTGGTGAATTTTGACACACCAAGCTCAAAAGATTGCCCATCACTGTTCTATTTGTCTGCATAAACCACTTCTTTGTCATCTTTGGACAGATGCTTAGGTTGCTTCCGTACATTGGCTATTATAAATAATGATGCAGTGAACATATGGATGTATATGTCTTTTCTTTTTTGTAAAATGTTTTTAAATTTAAGACTTTATTCATTCATTTTAGAGAAGAGAGAGAGAGAGTGCAAGAGAGAGAAGGGGGAGAGCAGTAGGAAGCATCAACTCCCATATGTGCCTTGACTAGGTAAGCCCAGGGATTCAAACTGACGACCACAGTGTTCCAGGTTGATGCTTTTATTCACTAAGCCACCACAGGCCTGGCCATACATGTCTTTTCAATTTAGTGGTTTGGGTTTCATTGAATAAATACCCAGAAGTGGGATTGCTGGGTCCTTCCTTTTCTCTTGTAATAAAACCAGTATTTTAAGTCTATTTTGGCCTACAGTATATCTTGATAAGCATAACTTTTCATGGCTGCATAACAGTCCATCCACTATTCACACCATAATGCTCAGAGTAGTCTGAGTCCTAATAGAATGACATTTAAGGGCATAAAATCCAGTAACCTGGTAGAAGGAGCATTAAAGCTCAAAAGGACCTCAGAGCACTCTAGTCCAACAGCATCTGCATCACCTACCCTGATGGTCAACCTTTTTATAAAAACCTCCCACCTAGGATATTGTTAGCAGTGCAGATTCTTGGGCCCTTTTCCAGACCTATTGAAGTCTAACCTGCAGTTTAACTGGATCCCCAGGTGATTCACTTGCACATTAATATATAAGAGGTGGTGACTGAAAACCATCTTTCTCATCATTGGCTGCACTTTAGAATTGCATGGGAAGATCTTCAAAATCATGATGTCCAGGTTACACTAGAGACTAAATCAGAATCTATAGGAGGGAGAGACAAGTGTCATCTTTAATAACGCTGCTGTGGTGATTCCAATGTGCTCAAAAGCCACAGAAGGAGGAACTCAGAGCCTGCAACAAACTGACTAGATGTTAATGCAGCCTCTCTCTCTAGTGCTGGGGAAAAGTTATTCTATAAGTGTCTGTGTGAAAGTCTTGTAAAACAAGACAGAGAAGAACAAAAACAGAACAATACAATGAAAAGAGCCTGGTCTGTGGTGGCACAGTGGATAGAGTATCAACCTGAAATGCTGAGGTCACTGGTTCGAAACCCTGGGCTGGCCTGGTCAAGGCACATACCGTATGACAAGCAATCAATGAGCAACTAAAGTGAAACAACTATGAGTTGATACTTCTCATCCCCCCACTCCTCTCTGTAAAATCAATAAATAAAATCTTAAAAAAACAACAATGAAAACAAAATAAGGCCTGACAATGTTTTTATGAAAATTTAAATTTAAAAGTTTCCTTAAAATTTCCATTAGTGTTTTTCTTTCTGCTCCTTCCTAACCTCCTTTCTCCTTTTCCCCTCTCCCAAGGTATTCCTGGCTGTGATATTCTCGGGAGAGGCTCAGAGGCCACAAAAAGGGGTTTTCCTGTATCACAGAGTCAAAAAGCAATAATAGAAAGACTATTCAATTTCTTCTCAAAAATTTTCTTTTTCTTAGCATATTCTCCTCCTTTGAAGCCCAAATCCAATTTCTCTGATATGCCTATATTTAAGCAAGCCGATGGATTTCAAAATTCTGGCTCTAGTGACACAATGTTACAACCATAGGTTGACAGAAAAGTCAAGGTCATACCCATAAAGTGTTTTTCTTAATTTTCTTTTCAATGAATTAACCACTTCATTAAAGGGTAAAGGGAGCCAAATATGTGGTGATGGAAGATGATTTGACTTTGGATGGTGAGCACCCAATCAGAGAAATCTACACTTGAACCCTATATAATCTTATTGACTAGTGTTCACCCAAATATAATAATAATAAAATAGAATTAACTACTTGAAGACCAAACACCTGAGTTAACTTGGAAGCCTTTGGCCTTTTAGTCATGCAGAATGTTTAACCATTTTCAACCCTGGGACCAGGAGGAGTTATACTTTTTCAAAAGGAGGGCTTGACATTTGTTTCCTTTTTTTACTTCCACTAGAATCATAGCACATAATCTGAATATTTTGACCTTTGTAGAGAAAGTTATAATGGAACACTGGGCACATGGCATTACACTTGAGTAATTAAAAGTAATTTTTAAATTCTTTCAAAAATAAAAAGTAATTTTTAAATTCTTTAATCCTTAATCCCAGTTTTAGAGACTTTAGCCATTCTGGTTCTAATTTTTTCAATATTTAACACCAATTTAATACTTGTTTTAAATTTTAAAATATTTTATTATTGTTTAATTACAGTTCAGCAATATTATATTAGTTTTGAGTGTACACCATGGTGCTCCAACATTTGCGTAACTTAGAAGTGATCACCACAATTAGTCTAATGACTTAAAATTGATTTTAACAGTTTATATTTTAAACTTTTGACTCTAAGTAGTACAAAAAATATTTAAGCAGGTGTCTTGCTAGTAATTGCCAACTGAGTATTAACTTGTATCTCTTTCTCATCTTGACAGCCACTGCACATTAAAGAGTTTTTAAATGATATCCAGTGTGTCCGTAAAGTCATGGTGCACTTTTGGCCAGTCACAGGAAAGCAAGTGCACCATGACTTTACGGACACACTGTATATAAAAAAGACCGGGATGGAGGCTATCAGCTTATGAGAAAATTTGAAATTTCCTAAAAGATGGGAAGCAGTTAGAGGAAAAATAACCTGCAGAAAGGGAGGTTGGGACATTTAGGCACTGACCACCACCTCCCTCCCCCGCCCAGGTCCCTAGGGCTGGGACTGTCCTGGGACTGAGCCTGTGTGGAGTCATGGAGGATGTGATTGTCAATGTGGGACATGTCAGAGTCTACACGGAACTGTCCACCTGTACTGCCACTGAAATCCTAGATGGGCTGTGGGGATGTGAAGGTGGCCCCAGAAGTAATGCTACAGCCATATACACCAGGATGTGGAAGAGCCAGAACTCAACCCTCCATCTGAACGTCACATTCCTGCTTAAAACTTTCAGGGGCTTCTCACTGCCTCACTTGAGGAACAGGAATGAGCTTCAGACCCTTTAAGCCCTGAAACTTTGCATGTATGTGCGTTCTGGGAAGTGAGAAGGTCCATCATTTTCATCAGATTCACAAGAGGGTCCATGTTAAGTGTTTAAGAACCACAAACATGAAGCCCTAATCCTCAACATGACAGGTGAGGCCATGCACAGCCCAGACTAATCTACCTCTCCAGAGCCTCGCCTCCTACCAGCGCCCTCTCCCCATCCTCCCTGCTCAGCGAACTCTCAGTTGCAGTCACAGAACTTCCCCCCAAGTCTCAAACAAGCCGTAAGCCCTTTAATACCTCTTTGATATAATACACACCTTTCTCTCTGTCAGGAATGCTATTCCCCCCTTGCCACGTCCTTGGCCGCTTCTCTGCCTGGGGAATCGTCTCTTATCCTTAAAGAGCTCAGCAATAAGTCATCTTCTTTACTGTGTCTTTTCTCCTTTCTCCCAGTTTCCTCCTCGGTGGTTTTCTGATCACTCCATACACTGATGTATGTGGGGCTTACTCCTTGGTGTTGTTGTTCGTAGCTCACGTGCTGGGTTTTTCACTTGTCAGTGAAATCTTGAAAAGTATAGACCATGCCCCTGACCACCCCAAACCACAGTACTAATTGAAGCAGTGAGTGAGGGGATGAATGGCTATTTATTTATCAGCCTGGTCAACTGACTCTGGGTCTTACAAAGAACCTGACCCTGAGAGTCCGGTAATATTCATAACTAGGTTTCCTGCTCACGTTGTTATAATCTGTCCCAGTTCAAATGTACATTTCTGGCTGATTTCTACATACTTTTTAAAAAATCACTGTGAGAAAAAGAATAATCAGAAGAAGAAAGGGGACATGGAAATTAAAAATAAAATTGATGACATAAAAAGTTCAATAGGAGGTTTGGAAACAAGAGTCAGAAAGAAAAATCTCCTAGAAAATAGAGAAACTACTGCCAGGTTGGTGGTGTGCATGTCCCTCCTTGAGACATCTAGACATGCCTTCTCACCACAGCACACGTTTGTCACCCTGCATTGTAATGGCCAGGTTACCAGTGTTTGACCTTTAACACACAGGGCTCCTTCAGAGTTGGGGCTGTGTCTCTTTTTACCCCATCACCTATCCTAGTCTTGGCACAGAGGAGGCACTAGCATCTGTCTACCCTGGAAGAATGAGTGAGGAATGCAGGAATGAGTGAGGGTGAGTGTCAGTGGGGTTTGGAGTGGAAAGGAGGCTCTGGAGTAACTAGCTTTGAGGGTCCCAGAAAAGGGGAGTGAGGGTGAATCCCAGGGAGCACCCCTTACGAAAGAGCCTGGCTGGGGGCAGCAGACAGGTTCCCATCCATTGCAAGCTTGTCTGAACAGGGAAAGCATGACTCTCTGTGGAGACCCAAGGGGGTGGAGCCACGAAGAAAAATTCTGGAAGGAAGGGGAGGGAAAAGCTCACCAGCAGTTAATATTTCTTTAGGAATTATTACATGCCAGGTGCTGTGTCAGGAACTTTTCATGTATTCTCTCACTTGGGCTTAACAAAAATCCCACAAAATAGCTATAATTTTTACCATATCTAGTTTCTAGATAAGTAGCATAAATTGTATAGGTAATAAGTGTCTGAACCAAAGTTCCAGAGCTAGTAAGTGCTGGAACCAGAGTATGAGAAAAAATTCTGATCCCATTGTGCTGTTTTAATCACTGGGCAAAGGTTCCCACGTGCCTGGGTTGGCCCCCTGGGAGCCTGGAGTGCTCTCTGCACGTCATGGCTCTCGGGCCTATCTGAGGATCATGCCCAATTCCTTCCCCAGATCACCACAGTCTTCCTTTCCCAGAAAATGCTGTGTGGGAGAAGAGTAAATAGCTGGGTTTGGGGCATAATGGTTTTCTTCTGTTTTATGTTACTGGATTTGATGCACAGAAAAATGCCCAGAACCTCAAATAATTACAGTAAGACGACTCTGCTTCCTTCACGTGGTCACAGCAGACAGGCGGGAGCCCGAGACACTGCCGACGGGGTGCTGTAACTGTGAGATGGGAAAACGCAGGAGCCTGAGATCAGGAATTACTTTCAGAACCACAAGCACAGCGTGGCACTTGGCAAAAATGGGGAAAGCGCCCCCTTGAAGGTCACTGATTTGATTCTTATAAAAAATCACTTCATGAAAAGACCATGAAAACGTATGATTAAGAGGGGAACATGGCAAGTGCAAGACAGCCCATGTGGCAGTTGGCACAGAGGAGGCGCTAGTATACATCTGCACTGAAAGAAGGAGTGAGGGTGAGCGTCAGTGGGGCGTGGGGTAGAAAGGAGGCTCTGAAATAACTAGCTCTGAGGGTCCCAGAAAAGGGGAGTGAGAGCGAATCCCAGGGAGCCCCTCTTAGGGAAGAGCCCGGCTGGAGGCAGCAGGCAGGTTCCCATCCATTGCAAGCTTGTCTGACGGGGAAAGGGTGACTCTCCGGGTAGGGGGGTGGAGCCACCAAGGAGAGCTGTAGAAGAAGGAAGGATGGTGTGCCTACCCACCTGCTAACAGTGGTTGTCTCTGATGATGGGGCCACGTGTGGGGGAGATGTTGGCTTCACCTATATTTTTCACAATGCTGTGATAGCCATGTATTATTAGATAATGAAAAATAGTCGAATTTAAAAGAATTGGTTTAAAAAGAAAATGACAGATGAACTCTGTTGTTTCTCTGTCTGCACTAGAATTGGTGCTTCCATGATAGTGCCAACTCCTTTTTGATTGTCATGACCACGCCCCTGTGGCCCCTCAATTTAAACCAGATGCATAATATACATTCCACCACAGGTGCCTACAAAACATTGACAGGTCCAATGTTTTGAGTCAGAAGACACTGAAGAGATCTTTTGGTCCAACATTTTTACAGATGAACAAAGGGAAGTAATTTCCATCCTTTGCCCTCCCCAATTCCCCCAACTTCAGCCTTCCCGGTTTTCATCATTCCTTTCTGAGACTCGACCCTGGAGCTACGGCATAGGGATAATCCATGCACCGAGCCCAGGAGAGCCAGTGTCACCTAAACATTACCTCAGTACCAGCCTATCATTAGGGGAGAGGCAGGAGAAGAGGGATGGGGGCTAGAGATAGTTCTTTGGAAAGGGTCTGTCTGCACAGTGTCCAGCGAGTGTATGCATATGTGTGTCTGAGTGTTTATATGTGTTTGCTTTTATATGTATGTGTTCAAGACTGCATGTGTATGTGCATTTGTGACTGTTTATACGCATGTATTACTGAATGTGTGAGAGTCTGTATATGTATGTGTGAGTGTGGAATGGGAGCATCTTTCTTTTGCCAAGCCAGAAGCCCACGGCAGTGTTGCCAGGTGCTTGAAGACCTGATGCCACATTCTTGAGCCCTCCACAGAGGGCTTCCGGGCACCTCACTGTAACTCAAGAATGAGGCAGAGGATGGTGCTTACCCTCTCCTGGAGGGGACACACTTTCCCCACCCCCTGGAAACTGGCCCATCTCCCCTTTGGCTATATTGCCAATTTTTAATTAATACCAATTTCTCTGACTTTCTGGTGATAACAGCATGGAAACTGGATAATTAATAATCGCCCTAGAGTGGCTCAGATTCAGCAGTAGGAGAACACAAGTTCTGGGACTCAGAGGTTCTAGCTTCTCCTGACCCACCCACTTTAAGTGCTTTACAGATGCGTAAACTATTTGTGATTCCAGATGCATTCCCTTTTAACAGGTGTCCGAAAGTATAAATAAACCATCACTTGTTACCAATCATGGCCAGGTGCGCATATCACCTCCAACTGTCGAGGGGCCCAGCTATTGAAAAAGCCCTATCTCAGATTCCATAGCAAGTAAATTCTGTATAGTCTTGGTCTGTGGGTGGCTTTTTCTGCAGATGTAGGATAACACTTTATGAACTGCCTTTTATAATGATGTACGCACGCTCTCTGCATCCTGGAGTCAGTGAGTATTTATATATATATATATATATATATATATATATATATATATATATATATATATATATATATATATATATATATATATATAATGTATATCTTTTGGGGTAAGATGAGGGTAATATAATTACACAGGCTCTAAATACTTCAGGCATGAAAACATTAAGGGAAAATTATTTACTTCTCTTGTTTGATGTAGCTAAGGCCTGCCTGTGCAAACCCAGTCTAAAACCGGAATAAATAACATAATACAAATTAATGTAAAAAAACCTGGCAGAGACATAAACAGCATAGAAAAGGTAATGACTGTGCAATGCACTAATTGGGTGGCACGTCGGGGCTGGGATGGAGATACAGTGGGCTTCATGGGGAAATGGTTGTGATTTTGGTTGTTTTCCGTTTTGTTTCACTTGTCATCTATCTCGAGACGGCAACTAACATAGGCCATTGGCACTTCAAGGATATAATCTCAAGAACAGTCACATGCCAGTGTTAATCGTAAGCATGTTCAGGAGGTTGGGAATGTATAAATATGGAGAGGGCCTGGGAGCACGTGAAGGTGGAAAATGAACTTCAGTATTCCATGGAAAACACGAAGGACAAGGAAAACAACAATCTGGGACTCTAGACTGTTCCTTGGTGTTTGTTGAAAGAAATATAATGGGCCATAGAATCTTCAACTCTTCTCAGGCTCTTAGTATCCTGTCCTCTAACTTTAGAATTCTTAGTTACTCTTTTATCCTGGCCCCGTTAAATCCAACCATTTCCTCAAAACATGATTATTTCAACAGGATTTTAGTAATAAATTTCCGTCTTGCTAATCCTCAAAGTGCAAGTATTCCGTGACTACTAATTAACTGAACTGGAAAAGGGTGCTGGACACACAATGCCTGTCCCCAGAGTCACCTATCTAAACCCACCGTGAGGGACTGTGGCTTGTCCTGGTGCAGGGTGTGTCTTGTGCATCTTGGGATGCAGAATGCTTTCACATAACAGACGCTCAAAACTGTCAAACTAAACTATGCACTGTTGAAACCATTTCAGTCTAAGACCTGCCCCATCGCACATATTAAAAGCATTCTGCCCCACCCCCCAGCAATCCAACTGTCCCCAACTACTATGGGTAGTAATGAAAATTTCCTGACCCAAGGACAAAACCAAAGAACGACCCACTCCATTACCCCAGCTGTCCGTGGGAGTTGGCATTTTCATCCCCTCGCTGCCCTCTTGTTCACTCACTCACTTCCCCTGCTCCTTTCTCCACACCTTTCACTTCTGGCACTTTTTTTTTTTCCCACAAGAGAAATTGCTGTGGAAGGCAGAGCATCTTTATAGCAATTATTCTTTATAAAATACGTTGGAAACTGGCAGTTTATTTTTAATCTTTATGTGCCTGTTACCACATGAGTTGTTAGTTGTTTTGTATGCACTATCCTATTTAATGCTTGAAAAAGTCCTAAGGGGAAGTTCTTTTCCTTACTTCAGAACTTGGAAACTGAAGGTTGGAGATGCAACTGGTGACCAGCAGGCTTGGCTTCCCACCCTGGGAGGCAGTTTCCTGCTGGGGCCTTTGTTCCACTGTCTCCCAGAATTTCTCTCCCCACCCACCAGGAAAGGATGAAAAATGCCTAATTTATTATAATTTTGTTCTACTTCCTATCTATGTCTAGTATCAGAGGAAAAAAGAGTTTTTCCTTTTTTTATAAAAGTAATATTTGTTCATTGAAAACCATTTATAAAATATAGAGAAGCAAAATGAAAAAAATAAAAACCACTTGAATTTCCACCACTCAGATATGTCTAAATTTTTTATAAATCTTTGATGATTTTTTTATTTTATTGAATTTATTGGGGTGACATTGGTTAATAAAAGTATATAGGTTTCAGGTGTACAATTCTATAATACGTCATCTGTATATTGTACTGTGTTCACCACCCAAAGTCAAGTCTCCCTCCATCACCATTTATTCCCCCATACCATCTTCTACCTACCTCCCACCAGCCCCCTGAAGATATTTTTGACTGGAACATTTTTATGGGCTTATGCTATACAAAGAGTTCATATTAGACCATCAACTTACACCATTCACAAAAACAAACTCAAAATGGATAAAAGACTTAAATGTAAGCTGTGAAACCATAAGCATCTTAGAAGAAAACATAGGCAGGAAGCTCTCCAACATCTCTCGCAGCAATATATTTGCCGATTTATCTCCATGGGCAAGTGAAATAAAAGGAAGGATAAACAAATGGGACTATATCAAACTAAAAAGTTTTTGCACAGCTAAAGACAATAAGAACAGAATAAAAAGACAAACCACACAATGGGAGAACATATTCGACAATATGTCTGATAAGGGGTTAATCACCAAAATTTATAAAGAACTTATAAAACTCAACACCAGGAAGATAAACAATCCAATCAAAAAATGGGCAAAAGAAATAAATAGAAATTTCTCCAAAGAGGACATACAGATGGCCAATAGGCATATGAAAAAATGCTCAACATCACTAATCATTAGAGAAATGCAAATTAAAATCACAATGAGGTATCACCTCACACCAGTCAGAACGGCACTCATCAGCAAAACAACACAGAATAAGTGCTGGCAAGGATGTGGAGAAAAGGGAACCCTTCTGCACTGCTGGTGGGAATGCAGACTGGTGCAGCCACTGTGGAAAACAGTATGGAGATTCCTCAAAAAATTAAAAATTGAACTGCCTTTTGACCCAGCTATCCCACTTTTAGGAATATACCCTAAGAACACCATAGCACTGTTCGAAAAGAAGAAATGCACCCCCATGTTTGTGGCAGCATTGTTCACAATAGCAAAGATCTGGAAACAGCCCAAGTGTCCGTCAGAGGAAGAGTAAACTAAAAAGCTTTGGTACATATATACTATGGAATACTACTCAGCCATAAGAAATGATGACATCGAATCATTTGTAACAACATGGATGGACCTTGATAACATTATACTGAGTGAAGTAAGTAAATCATCTATGTCCATACATAGATGTGACATAAAAATGAGACTCAAAGACATAGACAAGAGTGTGCTGGCTACCCGGGGGAGGGGCGGAGAGGTGAGGGAGGGGGGAGGGGCACAAATAAAACCAGATAGAAGGTGACCTGAAGGAGGACAATTTGACTTTGGGTGATGGGTATGCAATATAATCAAATGTAAGAATAACCTGGAAATATTTTCTCTGAAAATATGTACCCTGATTTATCAATGTCACCCATTAAAATTAATAAAAAAAGAAAAAAATGTAATAAAGAAAAACATACTTCTATGCCAATAAAGGGTTCTACAGCATTCGATTCACGGGCACCTTGTGCGTGCATGCATGTGCGCACATGTGTTTTAACAATTTTGAGGTAAACACCTCTGTAACTATCTGTACGTGTTAATGTTTTTCAAAAAGCAAGAAATACTGTTAGCTCATTTAATAAGTGGTAAGGAGCTATTCACCAAAATTATTAAAGCTAAAAAGAAACAAACAAAAACAATCTTTACTCTAAATCAGGGGTATACGGATTTTGCTTATAAAGAGGTAGGAAATAAATATTTTAGCTTTGTAAGCCATATGGTTTCTGTTGAAGCTGCCATTTTGATATTGGAGGCAGCTGTAGATGATGTCTAAGTGAACCGGTGTGGCTGTGTGTCAGCAAAACTTTTTTAGACACTGAAAGTTGAATTTTGTATAATGTCCATGTGTCAGAAAATAGTATTCTCCAATATACAGATGATATATTATAGAATTGTACACCTGAAACCTATATAATTTTATAAACCAATGTCACCCCAATAAATTCAATATATAAAGGAAATAGTGTTTTCTTTTTCTTTTTACTTTTTTCCAACCATTTCAACATGTAAAATCAACCCTTACCCTGAGAACCACACAAAAACAGATGACGGGCTATAGTTCGCCCACCCTGATCCAAATCACCCATTTATACTTAGAACATGTTACCAGAGCCACAAGCCAAACAGCAAAATCAGTGAGAATTCTCTTATCAAACCTTTTTTCTGCTGACCACTCTCTCTCGGTGTTCCACAGGTTCAAATATTACTTCCATTTTCCTCAGTTCATTCTCTTTCTGGGAGCAGCTGATCATCTGACCCACGTAATTCACATGAGGGAGTGATTGGCAGGAGCTAGCCTTCCCTCTGGGAATTTCCATTTAAAAGAACATGCACAGATGTAGCTAACTGGATGCCGGAGAAGACATTTTTTTGAGTAGGGGGTATCAGTTCTTCATTCAGAAACTTGATTTTGGTGGTATGAGGCTTGGCAGGATGGCTAAGATGAGTTGTTGTCTGTTGGGTGCTTACTTTCTAATTTGGGGGGAGGGAGAACAAAGATGATTAAAGCTATTAATTTTCAGGAATGTGATAAGTAAATTAAATGGCTAAACTATGTTGGAGACTATTATAACTGACGAATGGTATCAAGCCCAGGCATCTGCGGGCATTTGTCTGCATATTGGTAGACCCAGGGCAAATACCCTATGCATTTTGTAGAAAAGGCTTCACAACATCCTCCGGGGTTCAGGTTTTTATCCCACCAGAGTCCCTACTTTATGCTACTTTTGTGCTGTTGTATGCATACACAATTGTTTAAAAGACTTTAAAAAAAAATTAAGTAGCAACCCAAGCTTAGAGGGCATTCTTGAACCTTTCAGAAAATTTGTAAAACTCCCACAAATGCTTTCATGAGTCCTTTAGTGACTGAGCCTGGAACTTTTACCATTAACTTTAAGGCCACCATTGGATAAGTAAAGGGAAATCATATAATGATGTGAAAACATTTCTGACATAGGTCTCTTCTCACCAAAGAAGTGATGTATGGCAGGTTACCCAGACTTAAGATGCGAGAATCTTCTTTCCTGAAATACGCTAACAAACAAGCTTAGAGGTGCTATAAGGCAGCGGTTTTCCCTTGCAGTATTGGCTATCCACCCAACCCTGGCCAGAGGCTCCAAACACTGGAGCTCAGCTCTATCCAGGGCACGGTGAGGCTGGTGAAGGGGGCTGCCTAGGAAATGCCAGGAAAAACCCCAGGGCTAGGAGAGGCAGCTTCAAGGTCAACATCTAGACATCAGATTGCTTCTGAAAGTGAATAGTAAAAAAAAAAAAATTCAATTTCCCTCTAAGTTCTAAAATTGTTACCCAGATATA
Organism: Rhynchonycteris naso; assembly: GCA_037038555.1. NCBI lineage: Eukaryota > Metazoa > Chordata > Mammalia > Chiroptera > Emballonuridae > Rhynchonycteris > Rhynchonycteris naso. The sequence goes on from CM072999.1 coordinate 46,365,773, forward strand.
CTTTTTAGAAATCACTCAATTTTCATTTCAATAACAAGTACTACTAGGTTATTAAAATAATATTCATATTACTAATCCAAGCTACTGGCAACTGCTGTTTACTGTAAATCCTGATAGCGCCTTCCTGTATGTGACTGTGTCTAGTCTTCAATTGGCTCCGTGCCTTTGGCAATGGCCAGAGTTTGATGGTTCAGAGAAAAGCAAATGGCCCAGCTAATTAAAATCTTTACTTTTAAGAACATATTTCTCTCAGATTGTCAGGCAGAGTTAAATGGGTACAATTTCTTTGAGAAAGTCAAATATAAATTCTGGGCTTAGACAGTGTAGATAAAAGTGCTATATTAAATTCTAAATTGCAGAAAAATAAAGGCTTATCAGAGAAATTGTTATTTAGCTCTAACTCAGGGGTGTAAATATGATGCTATTATTAACCTTTACAAATGGATGTGTCAGGAACTGCAAAGTTAGACCCAGAGTGTGGTGGCCAAATGCCAATGCATTTAAATATCCTCAGTGAACTCTTCTCCCTTTGGTCATTAGAGCTCTTCCTCTGTGTCTAGCCTTTCTCACCTTGTGTATAGCACTCTGCCAGAGCCAAATGGATTTCAGATATCAACTACAAGGGAATAAATAGTCCAGATCCCTATTGATAACAGGTGTTCTTCTAAGACAGGGTGGGGCAAAAGTAGGTTTACAATTGTGAGTATGCCAAATAGAATTTATTCTTGTATTATTTATTAATTATTGCATTATTTTCCATGTGAACAACTGTACATCTGCTTTTGCACAACCCAGTATGTTACTGTTTAGAGCAAAATAAAATAAAGCCCCCGAGCCTCAGATATCTTATTTTGCTATCCACTATAATAATTCTGTCTGTGTTCAAGTAGCTCATACCCTTTGGAAAGTCAAAGGAGAGCTCTGAATTGGTAAGAAAGGAGGGGAAAAAAGACAACCAAGCTGTCTTGATTATGACACCTTTCCAGGCAAAAAAGTGAGAGTGCTAACATTTTTAAAAATTAGAACAGTAACAATATCACTTTGAATTTATAAAGCACAGGGGTTTCATTTTTGGCATTTCAAGTTTTATGACAACCTGTTGTTATTTTTGGGTGTGTGTATAAAAATAGTGGAGAACCTGTGTGATGGTTGAAGATCAGAGTGACCACAAGAGCTGAATGGCGACCATGACTCCGGGGTCTCTCTCCCAAGCTTGAGGACCCAGGAGTCACTCAGAGATGAAACTAGACTACCAAGAGAAGCATGCACAGAGAAATAAAAGATTCTCGAGAGCAGTGGTTTTAGATTCAACAAAGAGAATTTTACTTGAGCGGTCATTCATCATTCAGAACCTGACTACCAAGCTGGAAGAAAAGAGACCCAGGGGAAGCCTGTGCCTGCCTTAGAGGGGAAATGGGGGCAGGGGATAAGTTGAATGGTGATGGATTATAATTAGACTTACAGTGGGGATCACCATATAAAAGATACAAATATCAAATTATATACAATTTGTATACAAATTCTCCTCCCCCCCCCACACACAAAGAAGAGCTATGACAACAAGTGAGCGATGCTGACTTCAGCCTTGCACCCTCACAACCTAGCTCATTCATACTCAGTTAGACTTTGTGTGCTTCTGAGCTCAGCCGGAAGGGAATAGATGGAGGTTTGGCGGTTGGAGTCCCTTTCTGTGTCTGTGGTTACTGATTATAGCATTGATTTATGTTTGTTTTTGGTTGGACTGTTTTTCTTTTTTACTTTTTCTCCTCTCTATAGCACAGCTATTTTTCTCTCACTCTTTTTTAAATCCTTTATTTGCCAAAGAAGACACAAAAGAGTTAAAGAATATTCAAAATAGAGTTTTCCACCGGGGGGGTGGGGGGGTGGGGGGGGGCGGACGGAATGACTTACCCGGCTTCTTCCTTCTCTCCGAACTCCACCTTACTACTGACAGCACAGGTTAGGGGCAGCAGCCAGCTGTGTTCAGGGCCGTCTTTATTTCCAGGCCTTTGTCTCTTCCCACACTGTTCTCCACAATTGTCCCCAGCTTCAATGGCGCAGTTGCTTTGGGAAGTTCGCATTCTCCTTCAAAGACCACACAAAACTCACAGCAGCCTTGCAAGCTGGGTCCTTAGAATTAGAAAGACCCTAGAGCTCATCCAGTCTTGAAATCTCTTTTATTACCCCTTTCATTAGTAATAACTCAGATCTAACATTTATAGAATATTTACTATGCACCAAGGAACATTCTAAGTATTTGACATATGTTAGTTAACTCATTTGTTTCTTACACAGCCTTATGAAGTAGACACTATTACCCCATTTTACAGTTGAAGAAAGTGAGGCAAAGAGAGGTTCAGTAACTTAGCCAAGGTGACTCTCTGGAAGGTGTCAGAGGGTGCCATTTCTCTTTACACATTCCACAATTTAGCCACTTTTGCCATCTATGCCCTAGGTCTTCTGTCTCATGCCTCTGCTCTCCCCTATTCCCTTGCCTAGAAATCCACCCCATCTGGCCCCTCCCCCAAGCTTGGTATTCTCTAAACCCTACCTATTCCTCCTGGGCCAGGGCACATGCGGCTCCTCCAGAGGGCCTCTTCTAACTGCCTCAGCTATAGTCAATCTCCTCATTCTGAAATGGCAAAAGACTTCAGTTACACTGTGTGGCAGAGCTATGTATGTTCTGCCCTGTATCCTAATGATTTAAATGTACCTTTTTATCTTTTAAAACATAAGGTAAGCACTCTAAGGTATGATGCATGGCTGATTTCTCTCTATGCTCCAACACCAGCAGTTCATGGCACACAGAGACTGATACATGTCAGGAAAAATGCCTGAATGCACACCATAGGTTACTTCATGAACCAATGCCCTCATTTACACACTGCAATTAGGCTCATTGGCTCTACTGAATGCATTTTTAAAAAGGGATATTTACATGTCAGTCAAATGCCGTGCCATTCTTCCTGAGGAGGGAGGCTTCGGTGTAGTGCATGAACCTTCAGCAACAGCGCAGGCAATCCAGGGACCCACATGAATCCATACAGAGCGCTGTCTGCCCCGAACCAGAGTCACATTGCTTCTGTACATTCTCTAGTGTGAAAGAAGTCGTTTCTGCCTGGCCTCTTACTCTGCCATCACCCTTTCTGGGCCCATGAACTTTTGAACTGGGGAAGTGGGGCTCTGCTCAGGGTGAATCTCCCATTCACCAACATGCCCACAGGGCAAGCAGTGTTCAGGGCCATAGGAGTGTCACTGCTTAACCATGAGCCTTGGGGCTCAGCCGTAGTTTGGGCCACCACCCTCGGGATGCAAAAAGTTTTCACCCTTGTATAAAGTAGTGCATTTAAAAAGTCAGTATCAGTGAATCCACATCTCCTCACGTAAGCAACAGGCGAGACAACCAGGCACAGAAGGATGCACATAAAATATTTTGATCTGATAATTTGGTAGGGTCTTAGACAGGAAGTATCAGTTTCACATAGAGGTTGAGATCACCCCCCATCCTCAGACTACCTATTTGCAAATATTCACTGAAGTTAAAAAAAGTGAGAGTTTTTGATTCTGGCTATGCATCAGATTCCCAACATAATTTCACACACACACACACACACACACACACACACACACACACACACACACACACTCTCTTTCTCTCTCTCTCTCTCTCTCTCTCCCTGGGAATTCCACAATTTGAAAAAGCTGCATAGTTCAGTCTGATGTGAAATAGGAAGTCTGGGTTGAGAATTACTGTGACAAAAGGAGACATAAACAAAATGGGCAACTCTCAGTCTCAAGCCTCGTTTCTTGCTGTTGCTGCCTTTTAATCAAAAGGGCGAGAGAGGGACATTAGAAAGAACATTCATTCCACAAGCAGCGAGACATAATATTTCATAGCTACAGAAAACAGCAGGCGGCTGTGATTGCAACTCCAGTAGAAGTAAGACATTTTTCCTAGGTACAAACCAAAATACCTACAAAATTCTGCAAACTCTAAAAAAGGGAAATTTTAAATTCAAGTGTGTGGGACTTATATTTCATCCACATTCAGGTACCGTTAATTAATTATTGGCAATACTTTAGTATTAATATAAAACCAGAATGGCAAAAACCCACGGTTGCCTGTGACTCTCAGGAAAGCAAGCTGTTCATTGACAAATTTTAGTGAGCCACAGTCTACACCCAGTGGAAAACTCAGAGCTTGCTGGTCTACCGCATGTAACTGATCTACAGTATGATGTCCAACTCAGCCGGATGAATTACCTTTTCTACAAGACAGAGGGCCTTCCTCTGTCTCCTTTAATTTGGCAGATGCAACTGGATTAAATGCTGTATAGGTTCACCCTCTGCTCTTCTCTCTAAATAGTTTTTTTCTTCCTGACAGTTCACTCTAGGGGTGAATCTTCACACTGGTAAAGATCCTTTCATTTTTCTATTCTCCCTGGAAGTGGCTTTTGTTCTCATCCTTTCTAACAACAGTCAAAATTTACTAGTCTCATGTTCCATTATTCCAGGGCATTCTATTCTCTCGTCTCTCTTAAGAGAAAGTTAAAGTATTCTATAAACTAATTTGGAGAAAGGAGACCTCATGATATATATGATATTTCTAAAGAACAAATTTGATTTAGAAAGGATCTTAGAAAGGATAATGCCTGAGCCTAAAATTGGAACCTAAAAGGCAGAATCTCAAGCACCCAGAGTGAGGGGATTGATGGAGCTTTGGCAAGAGAGGTCTTTCAGAGACTCTCAGGTCATAGTTTGTATCTACCTGCCTGCCTATTCCAAGAATCCTGGTTCATTGGTCCATGTGGACTACAGAGAGAAAATGGGGATGAAGATACTACGGCTGCAAGAATACTCCTAAACTTCCTTTTATGGTGCCCAGCCCCGCCCAGCCCAGGACTCCCCTCCTCTTCCATTGAGCCTAGGTTATCCTGACTTGACCCCACAGTGTGTCATTCCACTCTTTCTCTTTCACACGAGTTTCGAGTTTCCGCAGTTTCCCCGACAGCACTTTCTCCAAGGGAAAGAATGAAAATTCAAAGCAGTCAATTTTGCTTTTGCTTCACAGCTCTGACCAAAGTCCGCCACGCTTGAATAGCAGAGACCCCTCCTACCCTATTTGCCATTTCCAAGTGTTGTGAGAAATTGGGGGCTTGCTGTGGAGGAGGCTTAAAACATGCACTCACTTCCTGTTCTCAGGAAGTCTCTAGAAGGGGTCCCAGAAATGCCCTGAGTTTACCCAGGTTCCACCAACAATTCAGTCTGGTGTGGCCATTGCACACACCCTATTTGGCTGTCCCCCGCCCCAAGGGTTGTATCTGTCTAGGCCAGGCCACCTGACCCCATTTTTGGTTCAGAAAGTATGCGGATTCGATTCTTGGAAAGGAAGGAATGGAAATTTTGTAGAGGAGAAGGGGTGGGCTTTATACATGTACAAGAAACATTTCAAATTGCCGTCCTCAATTTTGGACTTAAAATATCAAGCAAGCGTTTTGGTATCCAGAAGTGGGCGTCAGGCTTTAACAAAATTATTCTCTTTGGGAATGAAGCCCACAGGCCCCAGCAGGGGGGACAGAATTGGAACAACTGACTCATCAGGAGGAAGCGGGAGGTCACCCTGTCCAGAACACTTGTGTGCTGACTGTCGCCTCCCATGGCAGAGGGCAGGGACCTGAAGGCAGGCCCTTGAGAGACACGTGGGTTTCGGGGAAAGCAGCCAACTGTCAGCTGATACTGACACAATTCTGTAAACTGCTGTTCGATTCCCAGTTTAGACAGGTACCATTTAGTGAGTGTACAAGGGGAAGGATGTTGACTGAAAAGGGAAAGCGTAGAGGTAGAGGCTAAGCATTCTAGATATATTTTGAATTTATAATTTATTTGTGTCAGTTTCTACTTGTTCACATTCTCCTTCAAGGAAAAGTGAATGGTAATTCTCAGAAGGAAGACCCAGTCTTTTCTCTCTCGCTTGAGGGATACATCACAAAAACCATCCCTCTGTGGGAAGGGAGAGTCCAGTGCTGTTAGCTGGCAGCTGGAGACCGCCCCTCTGCCTGCTCTTTGCTGCCTGGGTTACCTCCCTCTGGAGGTGGAGCTGTGGTGATACAGGCCTCAGCTATGTCTCAGCAAGGTGACCACAGTGCAATGAAATATAACTTGTCAGATTACCATGAAAAATAAGAAGGCAGTTTAGGTAAAAAAAAAAAAAAATCACCAAATGCATTGCTTGCTAAGCAAAGTGACCAAAATGGCATTATACACCTGCCCTGCCTGTCTCCTTTCCTCGGCTCCCTTCCTCCACCCCCTCTCCCAGGAACACAACCCAAGCAGATGTGGAGAGCCACTCTTAAAAAAGTCAAGTGCGCCTGACCAGGCGGTGGCGCAGTGGATAGAGTGTCAGACTGGGATGCGGAAGACCCTGGTTCGAGACCCTGAGCTCGCCAGCTTGAGCGCGGGCCCATCTGGCTTGAGCAAAAGCTCGTCAGGTTGGACCCAAGGTCGCTGGCTCCAGCAAGGGTTTGCTTGGTCTGCTGAAGGCCCGTGGTCAAGGCACATGTGAGAAAGCAATCAATGAACAACTAAGGTGTCGTAATGGCAATGAAAAACTAATGATTGATGCTTCTCACCTCTCTCTGTTCCTGTCTGTCTGTTCCTATCTATCCCTCTCTCTGACTCTCTCTCTCTGTCTCTGTAAAAAAAAAAAAAAGTCAAGTGCCACAACAAGGAATGCACATATTTTGCTTTCATTGTGCTTCATATATTTTAACAAGCAACATCTATTGTTTAACAAACAACATACATTTTAAAAATATTATTTGTGAGATACTTAATTTTCACCAACAACATTTAAGAAATAGAAATTGTGGTCTCCATAACAATCATAACTTTGCTCTTGTATGTATAACTAGATTTAAAAAATTAACCCCATTTGCTAGAATCCAAAGAAATGTGTCAAGACTCTAAGGTTGAATTATAGTTACTATGGAAACCAAAAATGTAACCATCGGTAGTTTAGGGGCCTCTACATTTTAACTATTGTATTGTTGGAAGAAATTTAATTTTTAATTAGATGAGTCGAACACCTGAATAATTTTATATGAAATTTCTTGGAATGTATTCAAATATCATCTGATGCATTCTTTGCTTTTGGGGGTGGGGGGGTAATTTTTCCCAGCAACTGGTGGCAGGTAGGTGTTTGGTAGATGGGTTAGAAATGTTTATTGATCACATGTATACAGAACACATAATAGATACTCCAGGAGATGGGAGGCATACATTAAATATACTGTCTCTACACATAGGAAATTTCTATCAAGTTGGGATCATTAAAAAAATAAATAAAGATAGTAACCCAGATGATGTCCTTATAGAATTATACGCCAACAATAAGGCTGAGGAGTCCTGAACCAAGAACAAAGAGGGCCCATCAAAGATATCTTACACTCCCAATGAAGCTGAATTTTAAACTAAGTTTGTTTGTTTGTTTGTAAATAATTTCTTCTCTGATTCTAAGTGCAATGAGTGCTAACTGCAGAACAATTTGAAAATATTAAACATTTCAGAGGAAAATATTAAAATCAGCTGTAATTCTAATACCCATGTTAACTGTTTGGTATATTTTCATCTAGTCATTTTTCTCTGTGGAGATACAGGTATTGACAGTTGTACTTTGCATAAGACTGTGTGACTGTAAAATGACATGCAAGTTCAAACCATGCAGTCATTTTAATAATTGATGGGGAAAATTCAGTTGTTCTGTGACATTTATAGTTTTTTATCAAAACACTGAAACCCTCTTATTGTTGGTTATAAATTTGTAGGAAAATAGCCCTGGCCGGTTGGCTCAGAGGTAGAGCATTAGCCTGCTGTGTGGAAGTCCCGGGTTCAATTCTCAGTCAGGGCACACAGCAGAAGCATCCATCTGCTTCTCGACCCCTCCCCCCTTCTCTCTCACTCTCTCTTTTTCACCCCCACTTTCTTCTCCTCCCGCAGCTATGACTCGAACGGTTTAAGCAAAGTTGGCCTCGGGTGCTGAGGATGTCTCCATGGCCTCCACGTCAGGCACTAAGAAGAGCTTGGTTGCTGAGAAACTGAACAACGCCCCAGATGGGCAGAGCATTGGCCCCTAGTGGGCTTGCCGGGTGGATCCCAGTTGGTGTGCATGTGAGAGTTTGTCTCTGCCTCCCTGCCTCTCAATAAATAAAATAAAATAAACATGTAGGGAAATAGAAAATAGTAAAAATTAATATTTAGCACTCTGTAGTTTAAAAATAATAGAAACACTAAGAATTAAAGTGTTTCATTTCTTTGTAAAACTTATAAGTATTTTGAGTGGCGCTTGTCTGTTTTTCATTGTGGAAATTACAATATAGAGCAACCATTTTTTTCTAGGCCTTCGCAAGTTTCATACTCCTTTCTAAGTTTAAATCAGCCTCTGACATTTTATTCTTTGTACTTTCAATGATGTGAAATATCTTTGAGAGTTTCTTAAATGTAAAGTTTTCTTTTTTTTTTTCTTTTGCCAGGATCACTCCCTCTGGGTCATTTCCATCCTTTTCATCACAACCATTTTTCTCACTTATGTTCGTTTCACCTTTCCCAAATCCCTCTGGTTTTATATCTAGAGTCCCTCAAATGGCAGCAATGTCAGTATCCCACACTCAGCTGTTTCTTCTACAATTCCATTTACTTCAATTTAAACTTTACTTCCACCACTATCACTTTCCACTTCTTTGTTGCATTTCAGTTATCATTGACCAATCACCTCTTTCAAGTTTTTAAAAAATGCTCACGTGAGTTTATCACTGGGAGGTAAGGAGGCAACACAATCACACACTTTTGTTGTTTGCGAGTAACATCTGTTATTCAGTTCAGTGACCAATAACAGACTTGGAAAGGAGTACTGTGACTGACTACTGATCATGGTATGCATCTGTCATTTACATAGTGATTTGTGGACTGAATTACTAGCAATGAAGTTTTACTTTATGCAATTTCTTGTAGTTAATAAAGTAGGGAAACTGAAATTTGAACCATGTTGTTGAGTGACTTCTGTTATTTAAATAACCCATCACAAGTGAAATTCAAGCTTGTGCAAAGCCTGGACTGTCTGAACGTTTGTACTTGAAATAAATGATTTGCTTACAAAGCCAAGGTCATGATGAATATTCAAATTTATACCTTGGTGGTTTTTGTTGTTGTTATTGTTTTTAGTTAGCATTTTATCATCAGATATTAACTAGTCTCCAATAATCCTATAGTATAATGTATGTGACTGGGAAAATACCAGGAGAATGGTCAAATGAGAGCTATGGATTGGCAATGAATGAGCTGCTTCCTAGTGAGAAGTAGCACAGGGAAAGTCACAGACATATGTTGTTTTGTGAAGAAGAAGATTAATTTGGCTGGAACATATGTTAGAACAAATATGACAGTAATGTAAAAAAATCCATTTTTCCATGCTTTAAATATAATAATAGTAATAGCTAGCATTTATATTAGCACTTACTATATTCTGGGTACTTTTCAGGCGTCATCTCACTCAATCTTCACATCTTAGTCACTGTCATTCCCATCTTACACGTGAGCACACTGAGCTCAGAGAGGTCACTGAGTATGGCCAGGTCATATGGCTACTGTAACAAAGCCACCAATAAAACCCAGATCTTCATGGTTCTGTCCCGACTGCTCCACAACAGCCTACCTTGCAAAACTGCTTCTCAGTTTACAAAGTTTTTTGCATCTATTGATAGCAGACGTGCAGTTGGGCAGGTGACACCAGGCTTCTGAAATGTCTGGGGCTGACTTCTAGCCTATGCCACTAGCGAAGCCTGAGCCAGCAGACTGCATTCTTCCAGAAGGGGTGCCTTTTCCTAGTTAGCACACAGGTGTAGTGTGAGCTGGTCATGGTCCTGATCAACATGATTGATTCTCACCCCATCTCTCAGAATTGACAGAGCACTTAAGATTACTCCACTTTTATACTAAAAATGAAACCCTGAGGCTCAGGTTGGATAAGAGATTGATCTAAGGTGAGAGATGAATTGGTGAGATAAAGACGCAGTTTGAGGATGAGATTGGATCCCAGACTCAGCCAGTTTCATTTGAGGCAAAAGGCAATCAGGGATTGTGAGACATTTATAAATCAGGCTACACATTTGACTTGGACAGAGTGAAGTGGTAAGTCACAGCTGTCCACCTGGAATGCATCGCCCTGGCAGCTTGGTGCCTTCCATCTGGCTGAATCATTTCTTCTCCAGAATTTTGGTTCCTTCCTGCATTCAGATCAGACCTTTGGAGACACCTCAGCTTCCCTGGAGGGATAGATATATAATCACTAGGATTTCAAAAGAATGAGTGTGAAAGCAAATTTCCCTTTACCTCACTGCCGTTCATAACTGAACTTCGTAGACCTCTTTGAATTAGAGTTGCAGTTAATGTTGTTATTATCTTGAGAGTATCCAGGCCTCAGGTTTTTCTGAGCACTTCTGAGCCACACTGTCTCTTCCTTCCCCTTACATAGGAATGCTGCTGCACAAACCAGATCCTTCAGATGAGCATTTTTCTTCTGGGATTTACAAGAATAATAAGAATTCTTGTAAAAAAAAAAAAAAGTGGCTGGGTCAAAACCAACTCATCCTGCTTCCAGGAATAGCCAAATGGTTAGTAGGCCCTCAAAATGCTATTTGAAATATAGGTCTCTGGTCAAATGTTTGAAAAACTCTCGATACTATCCCTCTTCTTTGGAGTGTCACAGTATTCTCTGAGAGTCCTTGTTTATAGGTAAAAAATGTTTTTAATTTTTATGAACCCACTGTTTTCCACATATGTAGCTAACGTAAGAAGTTCAAGGTTAACAAAAGCTTCTTTATTTTTCTCATTTATCATGTATTAATATCCTGAGGAACTTGCATTCTACTGAATATGTTTTAAGAAGCGCTGGACTATGGCCATGAACAAATTTGGGTATGAATAGGTAATTCTTTATTTAAACTCAGGACTATTTCCTGTCCCTGAGCCCAGGGCTGGAGGGGTAGTGACAGGAAATAGACAAGAAATGGTGGACCTCTCTCACTAAGGGAAGAGCAACAACCGTTTTCAACCCTCGGTGGGGTTTCATGTGTTTAAAATGAGGAGCATGAGGCAGAGCCAATGGGGTTCTCTCCTCCCTCACTCTTCAACCAGAGCAACTCTGCTTTTATCTGCCTAGGTATTGTAAACTTTTATGCATTAGTAAAATTAAAAATTCCGTTGGCAAATCAAAACAAAACAACTTTTAAAGCCAACACTTATTTAGTAATGTTTTACAACATGTATATGAAGCAAAAATCTAGAAGTATTAAAATACTTTCAATTACCTTCTACAGTCAGTTAACATTTTTAAGACTTGGTGCTATGAATTGAATATTTATGTCTCCCCAAAATCTAAAAAAAACCCTCAAAAACAAAAACAAAAATCATGTATGTCTTAATCCCCAAGGTGATGGTTTTTGGAAGCAGGGCCTTAGGGAGGTAATCAGGATTAGATGAGGTCATGAGGGTGGAGCCCCAGAGTAGGATTAGTGCCCTTATAAAATGAAGAGACCAGAATACTCTCTGCCTTGTGAGAATATAGCAAGAAGATGACCGCCTGCAGACCAGGAAGCAGGCCCTCCCCAAACACTAAATCTGCTGACACCTTGATCTTGAACTTTACACCCAGCCTCCAGAACTGTGAGAAATAAATGCTTGTTCATTAAGCCATGCATTCTATGATATTTTGTTATAACAGACCAAACTGACTAAGAGACTTGGTTTTCCCATTTGTGAAATGGGAACAACAATACAAGGTTAAAAAGAAATTTTTGGTAAAGAAAACAGAAGCTTTATACTAAATTTAAAGTAGAATGGGAGCAAGTAGGGGGTGAAAGGGAAAGTGAGTGTATATTTCGGTTTGGGGGTGCCCATTAACTGAATCCCCTTCCTGTGGTCAAGGACATCATCACTTGCATGTTTGGTGGGAGGCCAACTTGGTGTTCCCACTGGGGGCTTTAATATGGAAAGGAGTGGCATAGAGAAGCCTGGAGAGTATAGGGCTCATTTTGGTGGTGGTGGCACCTACTGTTCAGTGGCAATGGTGCCAGCCATGGCACAGTCCTCAGAGATGGCAGTGCCTGAGCTAAACTCTTCATGTGGAATGCCAGTGAAGCTGTAAACTTTCTTTGTTCCTACCTGGGTTCTGAGTCTGCTTCTCTGACCTTTCCACAGAGTCTGGGAGCTTCTCTGTATCCTTCCAGGAGTAACAAGCCATGAAATAGAAGAGTAAACTAGACAATATAATATCAGAGAACATAATAAAAATGAAAGGAAATAGTCATGAAAAATAGCCTGCTAGAATAGCAACCCAAACAACTCTTGACTACTGGGACTAGGGGAGTTCATCTAAGCCTTGCCTTGCTCTCTTAAATGCACAGAGGAGGAATAAGAATGTCATCGTAGCTAAAATCAGTTGGAAGAACCCTCAAGGTTACCTTCATGGACAGGGACAGGCATGACTCTGGTGTCATATGAATAGGACTCCCTAGGGATTTGGGGGTGTCACTGCTACCTCGACCATATATCTCGAGAAGTCAACTCCCTCTACGTTTAAGAATCATCTTCAGATAAAACCAGCAGCTGTACATTTTCATGCCCAGCTTATGCCTGAACTTCAGGGAGTTATCAAAAACAGCCTAAAACAGCTAAGTAGTCAACGATATCTTTATCAAGAATATGGAAAAATAAGGCAGGCAGTAGCATCACATTCTGATATCAACTTGGGACCTTAGAATAGTGGTAAGTCTCTTCAAAGAGCTCTTTCTGCAGTAACGCAGCCTCCAATAGCGTTGAAGTTCTCTGGCCTTGAAGAGATGACTGAAATTCTTGGCAGGTGGCCCTGCCATTGACACATCCAGGTTAGGGAACCACACTCAAGATCAATATCAAAACAATGAGATTGTGGTTTGCCTACCACTTCACTCTGATGGCTTCTAATGGTAGACATCTCCTGTCATCACCAGCAACAACTCGGTTGAATTATTACAACCAAAACCCAAATATTGCTTTGTTTAAAAAATCTTTACATTTTCACAATTAGGTACACTCATAATTGGGGCTGGCCTTATGGTCATATCCTTAATAATACAGAAATACGTATATACCAGTTATACCCTGGGGGATGATGGAGTCATGGCAGCAATGATAACAGTAATAGTAAGGGTCAGAGTTTATGGAGCACTTACTGTGTGCCAGGCACTATGCTTTTCAAAGGTTTATGACCTTTAATCCTTACAACAGGTCAGCAAGTTATTGCTATTCCTCTATGTAAGTGAGGAAACCAAGACTCAGAGGTGCCATCTGATCCAAAGTCACGTGGCTGGTAAATGTGCACTCCAGATTTGAATCTATGTCTGGCTGCTTCTCTAGTACTTGCTTTTAATCCCTTATCATCCCTGCTTCAGAAGCAGAGAATATTCTTTTTGCATCTTTAGCCAGACAGATTTCAGAATAGGTGATCTGCTTAATCTGAGAGTTCTTGGGTACAGGCTACATGGCCTAAACTCACTTTTGTGCTGTGAGATTGCATGACAACAGAGAAAGGGATCATTCCCTTCCTGTCCCTTGGGGAACAAACTTGGGTTGCATGTGTGTATATGTCTGAGGGTGAATGGTGGTTAACTGGGCAGAGACCTGGATGTGGGAGGGGCCAAGAACCCAGGATAATCTTTGCTGGAGCAGCAGAGGGGGCTTCCTGTGGTGAACAAAACTTGCTAAGGTTGCAACAGCAGCCACAGGGAACAGGGTGACTGGGAAGAAAGACCTCTGTCTCTCCAGGCCATCATAGAAGTGAAAAACCCCAGAATCATAATAAAACAGAGTGGAATCCTGGGATAGCAACAATCATAGCTACCATTTACTCTCTTTGCTGGGTTTAAGTATTATTTTAAGTGCTTTCAATGTATTAATTCATTTAATGCTCATATTCTTGCTAGAAACTAAGTACTGAGCACACTGTCTTTTATGGCTGAGGAAGCTGAGTCACAAAGTTAAGCTGTTTGCTCAAATCACACAAGTGAAGAATTGCAGAGCAGGATTCAAACTCAGGCCATTTACCCTTTGCCCTCTTTCTGTTCAGCCTCTGAGGGAAGTGAACACGCACAAGGCTGATTGGCAGTAGAAGGAACCATCAAACAGGGGGGAGGGAGGGAGGAGACAATGGATATCAATGCAAAACTGAGATTTTCGTCTCATAGTCTTGGCAAGGACTTGCTCACACACTGATGACGGTGGCAACTGCTTAATGAAACCATTGCAAAGGGCCTTGGAATCTGAACATCACGTTATAGTATACACCACATGGACTAAGTGTAATAAGTCAGCCCCCCTAACCCCAATAGGCACTAAACCTGAACTGATGCTTTCTATACCCAAGAGGTAGCTTTGTCTATTTGCCCTATTTCTATCAAAGCTATGTCAACACAGAGGCACTGTAGCTCTTTCCTTTCCTTTATTGTTCATATCCAGTTAAACTCTCTCATTCCTTTCTTGGAAACTTTACCGTCTCCATTGATCCTGGGCCTCTTGCACTTCACCTGGGTTTTAGAGTAAAGCCTCACAGGCCATCCTGCCTCTGTCTCCCCCTTCAGAGCTGAACCAATGCCTCTGCCAGATGAACCTTCCAGAGCAGCTGGAAACATTGGAAATAATGTTAAGGGACAGATCAAGAGAGCTCTGTTCTGTTCTAGCTCAGTCCCTAGGTGACACTGGGAGTCATTTCAACCTTCTGGATCTGCAAATTCCAGAATTGTAGATCAAGTTGGAGTTAATGCTCTCTATGGTTCCTCCCAGTGCTGTAATTATGTGAATGCACGAATGAGTCAATTCCTTGCTTATACACATGCCTATGGATTTCTGTTTGAACTTTTAAGCCTGGTGCTCAAAGCCCTCCCTAAAAATTTTCTCGCACCCTTTTGCAAGATAGTAATTTCTCCTATGATGCCATATTCACTTCCTGATTCCACTTTTCTTGCTGCTATTCTTGCTTCCCAGAAAGTCTAATTGCACCTTTTTGACAGCTGAAACTTTAAACAATTATTAAGATTCTGCTCAAGAGCCATCTTTTACTGATAGCTTCTCTGAGTGACTTCAGGCTGCAATATTTTACCACTACCTAAAATATATCTAAAGGGTAGGCAGAGGCCAAAGAGTCTGGACTCTGGAACCAGATTGTCTGGGTTCAAATCCTGATTCTTCTATTTACTAGCTGATAGTTAGTTAGCTTCTCTGCCTCAGTTTCATCACATATTAAATGGTACCATAATAATGGCTATTTGGTAAGATTGTTGTGAGGATTAATATATGTAAAACATGTAGAACAGTTTCAGGCACATAGGAAATGCTATGAGAACATCATCTGTTATGATTATTACAACTAAGTTTTATACATTTTAAATAAATCTTAGTTAAATTGTTTTATGTATGTCTCCCAAGTAACTAGCAAGGTTCTTCACTATTTTCTACTTTTCTTTTATGTCCTGGCAAACAGTTGTTCTTAATAAATGCTTTGAATGAATGTATAGATTAAGTAAATGGGTGAGTTATCATCCAACCTCAGCAGAAAAAAAAAAGTACAAAGACAAATTTTATATCATTCTGCAAGAACAAGGCCAAATACACCTGACTTCTTTCATGTACCCCTTGACAACTTACTTTGTTTCTAAGGGTGGATAATGCAACTTGTTTCGCAAGAGGATACTGGATCAGGAAAAACAAAACGAGCACAAAAATCAGTCCAAGATTGACCCTATAACTATGGGAATTTTCAAATTTCAGGAAAAATTGATTCACAAGAGGTGTCTAACCATGGTTCTCAGAATGGATAGTGTATTTCTTTAGCTCTTCAAGAACAAGAAGCACATTTATTCACTGTGATCAATCAAAAGACAGGAAAACAACAACACATAGCAGAAATTTTAAAATTACTTTTCTTGCCTGTCTGACACAGTGCTTTTCTTTGCCACCAACTGCCTAATTTTAAAATCCAGAAGTCTGTTTCAGATCAGTAAGGGTCCCCCTTTGTCACTCTAGGTCACATGGAAGGTTGAACATGGGGGGTTTGGTCCTGGGCTGGGGATGGGAACTTGCTGCGTCAGCATTGCAGCTCTCCTTCCCAAGTGGGGACCTACAGGACACGACTCAACCTTAAATCACTCTGGTTTGGCAAATGAAGAACCTTGTGACATAAACAGAGTAAAGCCCCTGTAGCGAAGCCATTAGATCCTCTTTAATGGCTTGCCCTTTTTGAATTTTTATAACCAAAGTTTAGTTGCAAATGAGGATGTCTAATGAATTAACTGACATGTTATAACTCAATACATAATAAGATGAAATCCT
The DNA here is from genome assembly GCA_037038555.1 of Rhynchonycteris naso. NCBI lineage: Eukaryota > Metazoa > Chordata > Mammalia > Chiroptera > Emballonuridae > Rhynchonycteris > Rhynchonycteris naso. The sequence continues at coordinate 46,382,186 of CM072999.1, forward strand.
TTGCAAATGTATGAGATCCATTCTGTTGAGGAGAAGTTATTATAGGAAAGGGGAGAAAGTAAAAATTATATGTAGAATAAAATAGTAAAACTTTTTTATTTCATCTACTTGTCCTTTTTACTCTTTTTTATTGTAAGTTGTAAATATGGTCAAGATAAATGTTTATTTTGTCTTGACCGTTCTCACTGATGTACCGAAGGGGCGTTTCACGCATGCTAGGCAACACAGACTTCCTGTAGAGTGAGCAGGATTCCTTAAGAAGTGCTCTGGAAGGAAAATGTCTCATAGTTTTGTTCCATTTCTCATCACCAAGTCAAACCAAATGTCAATGCCAAGTTGAACAGGAAGAAGGTTGTGGCATCAAATATTACATTTCATTAAAAGTGAGATGACATGTATATTGTGTTTTTCAGACCAGGCATGGCTTCATAAGCTACTTCCTGTTTGTTATTTGATCTCACGGGTGATCCAGACCGAACTGTGCTGCAGCAGTGTGGGGTGGTGGGAAAGCTTGTAGCTTCCTAATGCTTCAGTTCGAGCTTCAGTTCGACCTTTGGAAAAGATGTGAGGTCTAGAGCCAGTGGTCTGATTACAATTCCTGAGGTAAGAATGTAGCAAAACTTCAAAGCAATAAGTAAACTAAAGGCGGAATACAATTATTTTCTTAAGTGCTGATCACAAGGAAGATAGGATCATTGTATGGCTCTACTCATCAAGTGGGGTGATCAATGGCTCAGTACCTAAGCTGTCCTGATAAGCAAGGTCATTGATTTCATTTTGGTCTTTACTGGATTATGACATCTCAGAAACAAAGCAATACAATTCTCCTCCTGCTCCCCACTCAAACAAACAAAGAAACAAAACAAAACAGAAATGAACCATAATGCCCCATTCTCTAGAATGTTAGGGAGTATGACAAGACAACAGAGAAGGACGCAGACTTCTCCTTTGATCAGTAGCATTTTCAAAAATACTTATGGGGCTCTTTGCTGAGGGCTTGGGCCAGACAAATAAGAAACAGCTCCTGCTCTAAAGAGGCTTACAGTCTAAGATAACTGTTCATCTCTCAAATGAAATACTCATGGCCAGCTAAGAACTTCATATTTATAGCAGAGAATTTTCCTTTTCTTTACAGAGGATTTCTATAAAAGTCCTTCACCTGCTGTGATTTCCATAAGGTAATTTGCTACGTTATGTCTCTGGGATAAAATTATTTTTGCATTATGTATTGCTGTCTCGTTCAAGCCTCACACATATAATGAAAAAATCATTTCCAGGCTAGAATGAAGTATAAGGTTTTTTTGCTCAGCTGAACTTTTCACAGGCACTGCATTGACTCTCCAGATCCTGGAAACACAATAGAATGTGATGTCAAGAACTTGGCAAGTATTTGAAAAAAGTCAACTGAGCTTTAACTTAGCATTTTATTGCCTCCTCACAGAATGGACCCAGAGGAGCTAGAGACATATAAACTTACTGATTTACAACATTCAAAATACTTTCTGTTTTTCTACAATGTATTTGTTTTTGCTTTAAGTCTTTCAAATTGTTACTTGACCCACAAGGACATGCACTATAAACGCTTTCAAAACATGAGAATTGCTCTAGCTGGTGTGGGGTGGGGGAATGATTGTAAAACTTCCTGAAGATAACTCATTTTATTTAAGTCCTTCTCTAGTCTGTGAGCAACTTGAGGGTGGGGACTGTCCTACTCATCTTAGTCACTCTGCATCTACTTCAGGACCTGAGATATGGTAGGTGCTCCAGAAAGGTTTGTTGAATGAATGTATGAATGATTCATGGATGAGTGTTGAGGACTTGAACCAGGAGGTAATAAGAAAAAAAAGAAAGGGTTGAGGAGGGAGAGCATTTATACAACCTGGGAAGTATGGGAGTGTATGTGTGTGAGGACTGGTGGCAGTTAAGTGACACTGGGATAGTTGAATGGGGCCTCTGCGGTGCGGTGGCAGAGGCGGCTTCCAGGAGACTCTGTAGCCACATTGGGAAAGACCACGTCTTCCATGCTACTCTGACAGCCAGTTTATCATTTCCACATTTTCTTTTATTTAGTTTTTAAAGGCCACACTAGTCCAAGCTCCATTAATAGGTCTCCCTTTGGCCCCTATATTAATTTATGGGTATAAAAAAAGCTGGCCTTTTGGGCCACCATGTAAGGCTGGCAGGCTTGGCAGTGCACAATCTGGGGAGTGCCCTCTACATGCAGTATGCTGGGAGGCAGCCCCGTCTTCCCTTGATCTCCCTGTATGTATTATGCAATACACTTACAAATTTATAAACACTCTGAGAAATGCATGTTGGAAGATACTTGTAACTATCTTTCCTCTTTACCCATTATATATACTTTAAGGTCTAGTGATTCTACCATTTTTCCTAGTTGTGAGAATCATAATGTAAAATAACAAACGAACAAACAAACAAACAAACAAAAACTGTGTGTGTGTGTGTGTGTTGCTTCCACATTCTAATTCTTGGTTGTCAATGGTCACTTACTTTGAACCATTCTAAACTGAATGAAGTTCTGATGTTGGCATGCTTGGGTTCATATCCTGGCTCCATCACTGTGTGACCTTATGCAAGCTACTTAGCTTCTCTGTACCAGTTTCCTACCCATAAAACAGGAGTAATAAGAACTCCCACCTTAAAGGATTGATGAAAGGAATAATTAAAATAATCTATGTAGAGTGCTTAGCACAGTGATTAGAACATAGGGAGTATATTCATTGGTGGTAGCAATTAGGCTGGTAAAATTATTATTATTGCTAGTACTGGTCTTCCATGTTTGGCCTGCTAGGCAAAACTCTTCCTGAGCTCCAACAGCTGGGCCTGCCCATCCAGGGCCCACCCCTTTCCATCGGGCAGGCAAATATCCACGTTCTTCCCAGGCCATTCATTCCATGAGAGTTAGCTAGACCATCCCCACCTGTTGGTTGATATCACACACACACACACACACACACACACACACACACACACACCTTTATTACACACATTATTAACAACAGTACTATAAAATTATAAAATTAAGATGTTGATAGGGCTTCTGTCCCTGTCTTTTTCCAGTCAAGTCCATTCAAACATAACGTTGGATTTGAGAAGAAAATGGAAACTGTAAGACCTAAGTACATAGTAACAGCAACAGAACCCTGGCAAGTAGCAATAGTTTTTGGTAAACCAAAACTATTTGGTTGACCACCAGAAGGAAAGAGAAGTCAAGTTTTGTTATTGTTTTGGTGCTGTGGGTGTGTGTATGCATTTAATTATGAATGAGGTGGGGAACATGTTGGATCTGAAGAAGGACACGGAAATCAATGACCAAGTTGGAGGTGGGAGTCTAGGGTCAGGTGAGCATTAGGGAAAACCCACTGGCAAGTTGAAGACCAGGGTCCACTATTGAGTAGGACCAGGGGATCAGAACTTATTTTCTCATTTAATCATTTATGCATTAAGTTGACCAATTGTGATTGAGCATGTGCTGGGATGTGTTAGATGCAGAGAGTCAGTAGAGAACAAGGGTCCCTAATATCATAGAGCCAATAACCTAGTGTCAACAAAACAACCTTCTCAGTTAGAAGTTGTACCCTAGAAGTAAGTGCAAAGCATTATGAAGGGTACAGGGTGTGTGTAGCTGGATGAAATATTTTGGGGAAAATGTGGTGCTTTCTGGGAACAGCAGTCAGATCAGTATGGCTGAGGTGCATCTTTGGAGTAGAGGGAGATGAGGGTGGAGAGGTAAACAGGGCAATCTCATGAAGTTCTTAGGATCAAAGGCTAAGGAATTTGTTCTCTATTTTGAGGGCACTCTGTAGTGGAAGACTTATCTCAAGGACTGGAATCCAGGAAGGGAAACTGGGGGACTATTTTCTGGAAAATGCTACCACATATGAAGAAAACTCAGCAGATAATACTTACTGGGTGGTTGCTCCTCTCCTATGTTGTCATGTGAGATGAAGGACTGTCCCTGCCGATAGTTGGGCATTCTCCAAAGAGAAGGGAACATCTTCAGCCCTAGCTAGCACCTCTCCCACTTCAGACTGGACCTTGTGGCAGTCTATTATGTCGACTGTGGGTGAATTTTCATAAAGCCGTAAAGAGGAAAAGGAAACCTATCATTTATTAGCTTCCTGTAGCCATGTTCAAATTCCTAAGCCTGCCCTTTAAGGTCATCCAACCTCTTCCACCCAAACTCATACTACTCCCCTGCATGGATCCTCCCTTCTGGTCAAACAAGTCTTGTAACATGTCATGTAATCCCTGCTTAGGTGCCTCTGATCCTATCCTTCTGTAAAGACTTAGCCTTTCTCAGACTCAGTTTTCTCATCCATAAATTGGGGATAATAATACCTTATTCAAGATGTTATAGGGATCATGTTTCTGAAAGTAATTAGCATAGTGCCTGGCATAAAAACATCACTTAACAGATGTGAGCAGCTGCCAGACTCAAGTTCTAGATCCTCCACATGTCACAAACTTCAATACTCAAATGTTTTCAGGGCTGGGAATGAGATGAATGGAGGGAACGGGAGCAAATTAGAAAGGGCATGCCCTGCTTTGAGGCAATGAACATGCAAAGAAACAAAAATGAGAACGAAAGAAACAAAACAGAAAAACCATGTCTGGGACCTCATTTGGCTTAAGTCCCCACTTGGAAATTGCTTTGACGTTTGCCTCTTTACTTTAGACTGTAAATATCCCTCCATATGAAATTCTTTTCATCCACTATCTTGGCCACTTTTTCACTTACCTCATGTTCATGTTCTTTATGACATTTTTGATATTTTAATGTAAAGTTTTTAATTTTCATAATTGTTATGATAATTAAGTCAAGTTACATATATACTGCTCACAAAAATTAGGGAATCAGGGAATGTACAGATACTCCAGTACTTTCAGCCTTTATTTTTTTTTTTTTTTTTTTAATTTTTATTTTATTCATTTTTTTTTAGAGAGGAGACACAAGAGTGAGAGAGAGAGAGAGAGAGAAAGGGAGGGGGAGCTGGAAGCTCAACTCCCGTATGTGCCTTGACCAGACCAGTGCAGGGTTTTGAACTGGCGACCTCAGTGTTCCCAGGTCGACGATTTATCCACTGCGCCACCACAGGTCAGGCTTCAGCCTTTATTTTTGTATAGTGCATTTTCACCAATGAAATAAAAGTTGGTTTTGCATGTCATTTGCATAATTGCACAACTTTCTTTGACTTGTCTTTTGCTTTTCTGATGTTCTTGTTTAATAAAAAAGTCAATGTTTCTTTTTTTTATTGCTTCATATTCATTTTGAAATATTCCCTAATTTTTGTGAGCAGTGTATGAAGTGTCTAGTGTCTGGCACATAAGTTTTAGCTTTATTGTTTCAGCATTACCATTAATGATAATGATGATCTGATAAGTCTCTTAAATTCAGAGACCAAGTCACTAAGAGTCCCAGGAATTTCTTTCCTGCTTATTGACTTAATGAAGAACAACAGTGGCAATCAAGATAGTTACTACTATTGGGTGATTAAGCACAATGATGTGTTGATGATAACCCTAGAGGTAGACTCTATTAGTATCATATCTATTATAGAGATGAGGAAACTGAGGCATCAAAAAATAAATAACTAGACAAGTTATGCAGTTGGGATGTAGCAGAGTCAGGATTTGAACCAGCTGAGCTGGCCCCACAGCTTATATATAGAACACTGTAATTACCCCTGATCAACTTCTATTCATCTTTTTGAAGTCCCAACTCACACGTTACTTCCTCTTTGACTTTCCATACCAAGTTAGTTGAGTTACTTTCTCATCTCTATCCCATAGCACTTTGAATATGTCTCCCCAAGAACAATGATCACATTGAATTCTTATTTTTTTTCTTTTATGTGTGTGTTTATCTGTATGTGCGTTTCTTAAGAAAGAATATGTAAATTACTCGTTATTGTACACTTCTGCACATATTTGATAGGCAAAAATACGTGTTGAGATTTAATTGAACTAGTAGGCCCTCAGTTAAATTCGATGTTGATGATGATGATGGCTGCGAGAGTTGGGACATGGTTGAATGGGAATTTCAAGTGATAAAAACCATTGTGCTGAGCCATAAGATGTTTGTATCATAGGTTGTGTAATATTTTTGTTGTTCTTTTCTGAGTTGAGTTAGCTAAAATGACTCCTCTCTAAGTTGTCTCATTTAACCAGAGCCTCCAAGTCCTATCTGTCTTTCTGCCTCATCCCTGTCACATTCACAGATGTGACAACCCTGTGAAAGCCTAAGAAGAAACAAAAGATGTGCTGAAACCTATGCCACAAAACAATAATAATTAATATTTCACCAGAGGTTACACAAATGTTAAAAGAATGAATGAAGGAGTTTCAGCCCCACCCAAACATGAGCTAAGGATCCATATTTTATTATAACAATGCCTTCCATTCGCATACTGTTTTAATTTATAATCCTCTCCCTTCCATTATTCCATCTGATTTCTATTTCAACAGCTCACTGGTATAGGCAGGAGAAGCTCAAGGAGAGGGAGAGATTTGCGCAACATACATGGCCAGCGCAAGACGGAATTAGGTTGAGGGCCGGTTTTCCACACATCGTGTACACGACATGCCGGACAAGATGATCAGAATAACTAACTTGATATCAGGAGGTTCCTGTCCCCAGAGAACACTGATCTGGACTCTTATGCGCTATGATGACTAGGAAGATTTTACAGGTGATGGAAAATGAAGACACTGAGGATTAAACCAAGGGACAGCATGCTGAGGATTAAAATAAAAGATGTAGGACATGAATTTGGGGTTAAGTGATATACTCGGCAATGCTCATGTTTGGAAACCAAAAAAAAAAAAAAGCAGCTCTATCATAGAAGGATAGGATAACAAAATTTACAATGTATTCTGCTTCAAAAGAAGAGAAGAGATGCGCGCTTGAGGCTAGAGGAAGTTTCAGTCAGAATGAATCACCTTCATTCTGAAGGCAAACTATATTGCATTTCATGTTCATATGTGAGCTTTTAAAAAACTCTTCATTTTCGCCTGACCTGTGGTGGCGCAGTGGATAAAGCATCGACCTGGGAACACTGAGGTCACCAGTTCAAAACCCTGCACTGGTCTGGTCAAGGCACATATGGGAGTTGAGCTTCCAGCTCCTCCCCCGTTTCTCTCTTTCTCTCTCTCTCTTTCTCTCACTCTGTGTCTCCTCTCTAAAATGAATAAAATAAAAAATAAATTGTAAAAAAAAAAACCTCTTCATTTTCCATGTTGTCATGACCTCACTAAGAGATACATCAGATCCCTTGAGCCAGTGTTCTCCCTCTCAGTTCCCAGTTGACACCCACACTGGGCTTACTGTCTGTGGTACAGGAATGTGGAAGACTCCAGAAGCAGGAAATAATTAGCATGCCTTCTTTGATGTTGGCATGTAAGCTTGCTTTGCACTTCCTCATGCCTGGTCCCTCTGATTCCTGCAGACTCTGGGGCCTGGTCTTTGAGCTCATCTTGTGGACCATTCTCCTGGTCTCAGGGGCCAGGCTTGCTCTGACTCTTAGCTTATTCTGACTCTCCTTTGTCTGTCGACTTCTCCTCTCCCTACTGCTGAGCACAGGGCTCAAGCTAAACTGCTCTGACCCGTGGCCACACCTGCTTGCTGCCAGCTGACTGGTGCTGACAGGGGTCTCCGATATACGGCTCCTTTCTCAAGAATGTGTGACCATACCAGAAAGTGTCTCAAGTAAGGTGTCATCTGCTCTATTGGGGGAATATCTACTGATAGGTTCATGCGCATAAAGATGCAGCTCACATCTGTGAGCTCTTGCTGGTGTGACAGAAGGGGTGCTGGGGAGGGAAGGAGGGAGAGAGGGAAAGAAGGAGAGAGAGAGAGAGAGAGAGAAGGAGAGAGAGAGAGAGTTCCAGGCTTTTGAAAATGAAAAACAAGGCAGAGACATAGGGAATTCCAAACTACAGCAGAAGACATTGCAGTTTGGGCAGCTGAATCCCATTAAAATATCACAAGAAACTCTGTGTTCCTGCCATTGTGATGAGGAGGAGAAGCAAAACCTCTGAGGTTTCACAAAGAAAGCATTTTGTGACCAGAAGGCTCAAAGTTCTATAAAATCTCATGCAAATGGAAACCATTTGATTGGCACCCAGAAAGTACGTGAAGGACACTTTAGTAAGAGCCCTCACCTACAGAGTCCCAAAAGGGACATTCTACTCCCCCCAGGCAGAGAGCATCTCAGGAGGAAGTCAAGCCAGGCGCACCCCCACCAGCTGAAGCAAGACCAAAAAAGTCTTTGTGTGCAAGGAGAGCAGAGAAAGCTGTCCTTACAGTCAGACCTGTCATTTTAAAAATCATTCCATGTTGACAGATAACGTAGAATCGCTTATTGGCCTTAATTCTTTTCCTCCAAATCTTTACTTTAGACTGTCTTTGGATCATAAAATTCAAATTTAAGCTATAATTTAAAATTAAATTAAATAATAAATCAAAATTAGATTTCCAGTCATTCTCAGCAATAAGAAAGAATTAATAAAAATGTTCCTGGTAGCTGTTTTGAGTGACTGATGAGACATAATCTTGTTAGGCACAAAAGAGATATTTTCATAGGCTTTGGAGCATGATGAAAAAGACCAGATTTATCTCATAAAAAGGCAATAGGCTCATATTTTATTTTCATGATACAAAATGCATGTAGATCTCTAAGAAAAATAGACCTTTTTTTTTTTTTAGGGTAGTTTTAAAGGCTCTGAATATTTATATCTTACTTTTGCACAGACCTTGTTCTATGTTTAGAATATTTTGGACAAATAAACTCTAGGGAACATCCAGAAGACAGATTTAGACAGAGCAGTGAGGGGGGACCTACCGTACTTCTCAGTCTGCACAGATGAAGGATGAAGGAAGAGAGAGCTGTTGTTTACAAACTATAAATGCTAGGGCAAGGTGAGCTTTGAAGGACCTCCCTTGATAGGGCCTTCCTCAGAGATTAACCAAAGACAGCTTTCACATAAATAACAAAAAGCATGAAGTCACATGGTGGCCATTAATTCTATGAAAATTGTTACCCGAAGAGATGTTTCAAATAGAAAATAAAAATATAGGTTGAAGAGGATGATGAGTTTAATAATAACTTATTATCATGGGATTCTGGGAATGGTTAACCAAAAGAAAACTTGTCTTCCAAACTATGATTCCTCATCGTCATTTTAAGGTCAGGCTACTTGGTTAGAGAGACAGCCAGGCCTGTGGTTTGACCCATAAATGGTGATTCTTTGGTTTAAGAGAATTTAGGAGAGAATGAGGGTCTCGGGAAATGGTCAAGCCCTTCCACTTTGCCTCCTGTAAGATAAAGAGGTCCGAATTCCTGAATTGAATAACTCGGGTATAGAAAATACATGGCGTGAGGCTTTCTCCATGGTCATAACTTGAATACAAAAGACCAGTGAGAGGCTGGCTCAGAGGCAGCGTGGGAATTCAGTATGCCACCAGAATGTCATTTACTGGAGCTTGTGCCTCATGTGCAATTTCATCCTGTGGCCTCCCTGATGTCTGGCTTCTCACAATACTTACTTTCTTATAAAGTACTTGAGATAAATAGCAAACTGATGACAAAGGAAAGTATTCCTGGAATATCTGCTTCACCTCAAGACATTTCCTCTGTCCCCGTGCAACATTCCTTCCTGTCCGCTCTCTCTCCCTTCACCCCTCCTCCCCACTTGCCTTATTCAGGCATGGGGATGGTGAACGGCACAGCAGGAGACTGGCATGAGATAATTCTGAGGTTCCATCAGAATGCCAACACTGGGTTACCCCACTGGCTTGTAGCACCTGCTTTCTTTCCAATGAGTGACTAGTTATGGGCCCCAGCGAGGGCATGGGAAGGCACCGACCAAGAACACAGTGAGTTTCAAGTAACCAATAACCCCTCTCTGTACTCCATAGTCTATCTTAGAAGCTTATCCATTGAATTATGAAGAACAACTGAATCTTCCTCAGAGATAAAAAAGGGAAACAACCTTATCTGTATATCCCAGATGTGTGCATTATAAAAGCGAGGGGTAGATTCCCTTCTCTTAGATGCTTTAAAAAAATGTGTTGACATGGTTTCAAGTGTCCCACTCAATATAACACCTTCTACACACCATATCGTGTCCCTCATGCCCCATACAAAGTCTCTTTGCACCCCCATTTTCCCCTTTTGCCTCCCCCCACCTTTACCTCACCTTTCTGTCTGGCTATTGCTACCCTGTTATCTGTATATATATATATATATATATATATATATATATATATATATATATATATATATATATATATATATATGTTATGCATCCATGTTTTTGGCTAATCCCTTTCACCATCTTTGATCCAGTCCCCTCTTCCCTCTGACAGTTGTCCATCTGTTCCCTGTGATCCTGTCTCTGCTTCCATTTTGTTTCTCAGGTTATTGTGTTCATTAGTGGCCACATGTAAGTAAAATTTTCTCTGCCTGGCTTATTTCATTTTGCATATTGGCTTTAGAAGAATCATATAAAATAAAAATATAAAGAAAATTAGTTTTCTCCCCTCTCTCTCTCTCCAAAATTTACTATTAAATTTTACGTAGGTACATAAGCCTCTTTCTCTTCGAGTGTGTACTGAACTAACACAAAAGGACTCGTCTGAGGAGACAGCACAAGCTCAGCTGGTGGAAAGGAAAAACACTTTGAAATGGTTCCCTCAGCAGCCTCGGTGCTCTGAACGCAACACCGCTCTCTTCCCAACCACCTTAGGCATTTGTTTTTAATAAGTCTCTACAAAATAAACAACTCAACAAAGGACTTCAGAACTGTGTTTTGGACCAGCAAAATAAGTACAGATTTCCAGATGGTTCTCATTTTTCTATGTCACTAATTTTAACTTAGAAATCTCTTGTTTATTGGACATTTATTTAATCCTAATGTTTTATATCCCTCTGATCCAAAACCCTCCTTCCCCGTCTCTCTGTCCCTTCTGTTGCCAAAGCATCTATGGGGTGATTTGTCATAGGTGGAATTGGGCCTTTCCAGCATAGTCTCTTACAGAAATATTTAAATTTATGCCAAAATGAGATTTCATAATGATATATAACTTTTTATCTATTTATACTAGTATTAATATTAAAAGGTAGGGAAATTCCCTTCTTCTGAAATCTTTAAAAATTAAATACATGCTTTTTTCTTTTCTTTTTTTTTTTTTGTAAATTGAATAGAGGTTAAAGGGGTAAATGAGCTTTAAGAGGCCTGTCAGGTCCTGTAGATTCCTGCACTTGGGTTGCAGTTCGCCTTTTGTATTTTGCTCCAAAGGCTGGTGGGTATCAGAAGAACTATTAGCAGACACTATTCTGTGCTCTCCTTGCCCTAGAGATGGGCTATAGATAATGGATTTCCATGCTTTATCATGTCCTTTTTTCCACCTGACCCCATTCTGGAGACCCAGCAGTGTCCAAGAAACCAGAAGAGCAGAGAACAGGAAATTAACAACAACCACAAATTTTCATGGAAAATATAATGTAATAGCGGTGGATCATGCAAGGGAAAGATACTTGATCTCTTCCCTATGTGCGTGTTGTTTTGTTTTTGTTTTCTTTTTTAAAATTAATTTTACAGAGAGAGGAGGGTGAAGAGATGAGAAGTGGTTGTGCTTCACTGTAGCTGTTCATTGCTGCCTTGTCATATGTGTCTTCACCCGGCAAGCCCAGGGTTTCGAGCCAGTGACATTAGCGTTCCAGGTCAGCTCTCCATCCACTGCACCACCACAGACCAGACCCATGTGCTTGTTTTTAATGGGATAAGGTTTTATGTGACATTATTAAATTTACAATTCTACTAATAAAATTATTTAGAATCATAGTGAATATTTATTAAGCTCAGCACTGTGCTGAGTGCTTCAGGGTCTCTTCATTATTTTTACAACTCTAATAAGTAGATTATATTTTTGCCACTGTTAAAATGAGAAAACTGAGTCTTAGAGACCCTGATACCTACTTGCTTAAAAAATATGCATGCTATAGAGAATAAATCATGCCTATCTCTGCAAATGAAAGGTATTTGAAGCAAAGGCATTTTGCAGGTAGCATTTAGCAATCATTTAGAAGGACAATATCCTTATGTATATTCTTTTTAAGTTTAGCAGATAATTCACAGGTATTCCCAGGGTTACACCAAATCATAGAAAAGTTGGAGGCAAAATGGCTGCTAGGCTGGCTTCCAGAATTGGAGATACTGGGTATTGTAGAGACCACACACATAGTTAAACACTACAAGAGAACAAGAGCTCATTTTGGACAACACAATTTTTTTGCAAATGACTTCAGAGTTGACAATTAAATACTTCTAGACCATATAAAAATGTTAATTTCACTTGTGAAGAAAATGTTTAAAAGGCAACTGTCTTAGAAATTGGCTTAAAAGGCAACTGGCTTAGAAATTGGACACCCTTTTATAGATGTGTCTTCTCTAGCTACAGAAGACTTCCTTCTCAAAGTTAAAAAGCAATTCACCAGTTAATTAATTCACACCTTCTACTGAATACCCAGTTTTGAGGGAGTCCCATATGAGGTTGCATTTAAGTTGTCATAAAGACAATATGTTTGCAATGAAGTACGATTTTGTGAAACAAACCTTAGCTTGCTAAGAGGAATGGGTAAACCTGCAGGAAGGAGAAAAAGGGCAGGGGAGAAAAGAAAGAAAGAAGAAACATCAAATTGTCAGATTCCATCAATCCCTAGGAGAGATTTTGTTGTTGTTCCTTTGGTCCATGAAGACTTTAAAACAGTGGTTCTCCAATTTGTGTGTGCATCAGAGTCATCCAGAAAACTAGTGAAAGCACACGGGAGGACCTGAGAACTTGCATTTCTAACAAGTTCCTAGGTGGTGTTAATGCTGTTGGTCTGGGGACCACACTCAGAACAACTTTTCCAAAATAATTGGTGATTCTGTTGGACCTTTCCCAGTTTACATTCTAGATATTTGTCCAAAACTGACAGCATCTTTGGATTTGCTAAACTTGCGTTCTTTTGAAACAAGGTTTACTGGTTCACATTTAATGCTTCTTACCTGATGAAATTCAGTATGCTTACAACCAGAAGAAGTTTCATGAGACAAAAAGATAGATGGGAAGACTGTTAAGAAAAAGAGGCAATCAAGAAAGGAAATATAAATAACTCTGTCATAGTTAATATTAACTCTTGGACAGAGAAAACACCGTTATCCCAACAATGTATGAGTTGTATTTTCCATATCACTTTTTATCAGTAACTTAAATTTGCAGAGGAAGAGGATGCAATTGGATCAACATAGGGACTACTAAAAAAAAAAATTCATGTTTTAGCAATAAATTCTATTGAACAGAAAGTGACAATAATACCGGAGTTACAACTAAGTATTCTAAACAACCTTAATTCATGTTTATTTTGATCCAAGAATTGCTTGCTTAAATTAAGGCGCTACTTTGAGTAACTGAAGCATAAAAAAAATATTTTTTCTGCATTCCAAAGTCTGCCTCCTAATACAATGAAATAATCTGTTTATTTGATAATTTATTTCTTTTCTTTTCTGTTTTTCTATTTGATTGCCAAATAATGTGAGAAATTACAAGGACAATAAAGAAGTGTCTGAGAGGCACATATGTATGGTGTTTTTCAGGACAAAGACTATGGAGACAGGGCTTTTTCAGTAAAACCACTTACTTTGTATTTTATCAGTATTTCCAAGTAAGGAAGTAAATACAATGTGTTTGTTTGTTTGTTGTGGTTAGGGAGTCAGTTCATGTCAGAGCTGGCCCCTTTACCTCAGCCTTTGGATTCCCCATCACGTCCAGCTCAGTGGACTTAGGGATCTGTAGAGGTAATGTTTTCATTCTTCTTCACCTTCCATTGGTGCTGGCCAGTTCACACCCAACACCAGACTCACATCCAGGCACATTCGTAGGCAGCCTGGTAAACATGCCCAGCGGTTCTGGCTTTACAGCCTGCTCTTGGTGGTACAGAGATTGTCTCTGGTGTGTGCCACTTCTCGGCCACCCCATCCTCACTTCCATATAGGGACAAACAGAGTAGTCAGTCATTTTTGGAGCTTTAACACTTGCCCTATTTCTCCTCCTACCACACCCATTTCTGGATTCAAACTGATCGCAAGCTCATGCTTCTGCTTACTCTAATGTAGCCCAAAGAGTTCTGACTTATAAATGCAAAAATGTGAGCTTGACCATTCTCTTAATGCCTAAATCAATGGAAAGTTTCCTGAGGACAAGAGTTGGCTTAGAAAATTTCTCAAAGTCAAGACTTGTAAAGGACGCCACCTCCATTGACTAAATACATCCTACACTATTTTTACTCCAGAAAAGACACGATAAACTCATAGCTATTTTGTCAGGTACTTTCTTCTTAAATTTTAATGACAAGCCAGTGCTTCTCAGCTCAGCATGACAAGGTGCCCACGAATTAGAACTTGCAAGCTTACCTTGGCTAGAAATTCAGGAACTTAAAGATGGTAAACTCATGTCTAGTGTAACTATGTATTTGTGTGTCCACAAAGGCTATTCTCTTTTCCCTTTATTGAAAAAATTGTCAACTGCAAACACTGAGTTTTGAGGTTTGCATAAAAGAAATATCAGATATGGTTTCTGCCCTGCAAATGTTTACAATAAAGTCTGAACGCAAGACCTGCATATGCGAAATAATTAGAAACAATGAAAGAATGGAGCAAGTTAAGCATGAACTATGCAGTACAGACCATACAGAGAATTGGGGACAGCTTTAGGAAGGAAGGGATTGAGGTCAAAATTCAAAGATACATATGATTTGTATAAAAAGATGGATGGTCTTTCTTTGCATATTACTTAGAAAGTGAATGTACTAGTTTATACAATTTAATACCACTCACTAAATAAGTGTTTAAATGTCTCAAACTGATAACCAGGGGACCATAGAACTTTTTTATTTCACCATCACTTTCAATGTTTTAAAACAAATTTGAATTAGCAGCCAACATTAACAGGTTGGAAGTTTTTACAGTAAAAACGTGATTTGTATTTTCTCTTTAAAAAATTTGGACAGTTGTTTAAAAACTGGCCTATATTTTTGCATTGTAATGATGAATTGTAGCTGAGTAAAACCCACCACTGTTGAATGAAGCATTAGCTAGTCAGGTTCCACCCCCTACACCAATCACTATTGCTTCTCCCACCTAACCTGCTTTGCTCATGTACATCATCTAGGTGGCCCCTGTGGGCATCTGAACTTGTAATCCCTGCTGTACATTAACAGGGCCTCATGCACAGGGGACGAGGGATTTTGCCCTCCCAGCCTCCTTTCTACAGGATAGAGTAACTCACAACTGGAGGTCATTTAAAAAAAATACTGTTCTCAGTCTAGAGAGGAAAATATCAGGAACCACACATGCAGAATTATGCTTTTGATTCTACAAGTGCACTGGTGATCATGACTCAAAATGCACGTGCGACAGTGGGGGTTGGCCGGCTCTGTGTGTGTACAAAAGATGGTGCTCCATTAACTCTTGAATTTTGAATGATCTATCAGATAAGTTGAGGTTAGTCTATATTTTTATAAAATTTATCTATTTTACAAAGATTTTTATTCCAACAGAGTTGTTCTCAAATCTACCTATAAAGTAGTCCTATGTATTCTTATAAAGGATGAGTATTCATCATGCACAATCAATTCCTTAGAGTCTGCTCTGAGGAAATGTATGGAGCATTCAAATGATCTGGCAGTACAAGCAGCATGTGTTAGATTTGGAATGAGTTGCATGCTCATATTGGAACAGTCATTCATTTGTTCATTCAGCCAGCCCAAATGTATGTATTTAGCCTAGAGGGCTTTGTTTTGGTCCTTTCATCAACCGACTCTTGAACTTGGGCAGATACACTAACCTCTCCTGGTTTTGGTTCTTCAAATGAGAGAGTCATATTAAATTATCTCTAAGTTCCCTAAAGTTGGAACATGACATGTTTTCAGACAACGATGCCTGGAGTAAAGAGAGCCGAATTTGCTCTGACGTAGGCATTGATCTGGGGTCCTTTGACTTTGGATATCTTTGGGCAACCTGGTCAGAGTGCAGGCAGGTGCAGGGCCAACACTCAGCTTGCAGCCACCAGTAAGGCTACTCTGTTTTTTTTTTACATCTTGCTTCCCTTAGGACTGGTCCTGCAATTCATCAGTAGATTCCTGGGGTTTTCTGGCTGTTAAATACTTCATCACTGCTGCTCATGATCTCCTAAGAAGTCTCCATTCTCTTTTCAGTTCTAATCTCCTCTTGCTGGTTTAAAGGATGAGGTTTACCTTCTTTGTTCAGGGTCATTGGGAGAGAAGAGGGGATGACTTGTAACAAGCCTTAAGATGGAAAAGTTGTAGAAAACACTGCATAAAATACTTGAGTTTGTCACTGTTTTAAGAAAAAGAAAAGTGAGTTCTGTGCTTTTTCTTTTCAAAGTTTACTTTATCCTAACAAAGCATAGATGGAGGTTCTATTGTAAAATAGAGTTGGGAAAAAGACCAGGAGAGGAGAGGGTACTTTATTGAACAAGAGTCCGGGGGTGTGGTAGCTGACTGTAACTGAATTAGCCTGTTTTTGTTTGTTTTTTGTGTGACAGAGATAGAGAGAGAGACAGAGAGAGGGGCAGATAGGGACAGACAGACAGGAAGGGAGAGAGATGAGAAGCATCAATTCTTTGTTGAAGCATCTTATTGTTCATTTACTGTTTTCTCATATGTGCCTTGACTGGGGGGTTTACAGCAGAGATAGTGATCCTTTGCTCAAGCCAGTGACCTTAAGCTCAAGCCAGCTACCATGGGGTCATGTCTATGATCTCACACTCAAGCTGGTGACTTAGGGGCTTCAAACCTAGGTCCTCTGTGTCTCAGTCCGACACTCTATCCACTGTGCCACCACCTGGTCAGGTTGAATCAGCCTGTTATTTAGAGAGAAGTCAGCCCCCGTAAGAACCAGGGGGCGTGTTGGCAGTGCCACCCCACTTGGTCCTGCGGGTTTTTTCTTTTACTCTTATTTTTATCAAAAGTAATAAATTTTAACATATTCAAAACATAAATGATAACATTCAATTATAATTACAATATATTTAAAACATAAGTAAATCCCCCAAATTTCCATCAACCATTATACAGTTAAAATTTTGATGTAAATACTTCCCAGCCAATATAAACATGTATATTATGTACAGTTTAAAAAAATGGGATTGTACCAGAAATATTCATACATATGCATATATATTAACATGCATATATTATATATGTGTCATATGCATCCTATATATACATATATATCATATTGTATACACATATGCATACTGTATAGGGATATATATATATATACATATTATAGGTACATATACACACATATACATACAAGTGCTTATTTGTAAACTCTTTATTTCACTTTATATGTTATAAAAGTTTTTCTAGTCCAGTAAATAAGCAACTTCAGGTAATTGTAATGACTGTATAATTCTCCATTATATTGACATATAATTTACTTAATCAGTACTCTATAATTGGACATTTTAACTTTTTTTTTCTATTGCTAGCATAATGTGCTTAGGGAAAAAGATTTTTTAAAGCTGCTAGCAGAATTCCACAAGGCAAAAGAGACAAAAATGAATTCTCTTCCATGATAAAGGAGCAGCTATTCCTAGGTCCTGGGGATAGGCTGAAAAGAAAGGCTTCTGGGGAGGAGCCGAGGTACAGAGGGCCAGAGATAAGGCGGACAGCAGCATGTCAGAGGAAAAGAAGTCTCTAAGAAAGTCCCAAGGACTTTTAAAACCAGTGCATATCTAATATTCAGCTATCCATTGTGCCATGCTGTGAGGTAACTAGACACAAAACGGTAGGATGAACTATAGAGTAAAACAAGGAATTCTGTGCTATTAGGCAATAGCGTAAGAGGTGTATACGAGATGTTACCTCTCCAAGAATCTTTGGACGTGAGGGATGCCAAGCTTCCCTCATAATGACTGAAGTCGTTTCATCGACATATTACAGTTAGAATGGCTTCAGGAGCCTATACGTTTGGATACACCCAGACAGCTTACACAACACTGATATGAAAATCTTTGCATGGTTGTTGACTAAATTTGAATTTAGAAGTGAATTTTGAATTTCCAAATTAGAAGTAAAATTCATATCTTTTTCTAGATCCTTCTCTCTCCTACTTCTTTTTCTTGGTCATTTTCTCTTTGTTTTGTTTTCTCCTTTCTTTTAACAAAAATAAAATATCTTGTCATTAGGTGATCCATTCACATTGTACAAAATTCAAAAGATACAAAAGGGCTGACCAGGCGTTGGTGCAGTGGATAGACTGTCAGACTAGGACGCAGAGGACCGAGGTTCAAAATCTTGAGCTCACTAGCTTGAGCGTGGAATCATAGATGTGACCCCACGGTTGCTGGCTTGAAGCCCAAGGTTGATGGCTTGAGCCCAAGGTTCCTGGCTTGAGCAAGGGGTCACTTGCTCAGCTGTAGCCCCCCCTCCATTAAGACACATATGAGAAAGCAATCAATAAACAACTAAGAAGACTAAGGAGCTGCAACAAAGAATTGATGCTTCTTATCTCTCTCCCTTTCTGTCTGTTGGTCCCTATCTGTCCCTCTTTCTGTCTGTCACACACATACAAAACAGATATAAAAGGACATGAAGACTAGAGAAAATCATGCCCACTTAAACCTAGCAGTGACCATTTACTCCTAACTAGTCACTGAAAGTTATCTAGTTGTACATTCTTCCAGGTGTTCTAAGTATACACAGCATATATGAATGAAGATCTGTCCCCTTTGTTTCCACAAATGGTAGCATATTCTACAAAGAGTCTGTCATTGCTTTTCTACTTTGCATACCTCAGTGATAATTGTTTATTATTAGTGCACATAGAGCAGTCCAATGACTGTATTTGCAATCCAGTACAAATAAATAAAACTTATCTATTCAGATCCCTTTTAATGAAAAATAAGGTGGTTTCCTTTTTGGTATATTTTTTTGGGGGAAACAAACAATTCTACAATAGTCTTGGACAGAAGTCTCTTGATTATGTGCAAATATATCTATCTGATAGATAATTAGAAATAAAATTTCTGAGTCACATTGTATGCATATTTAAAATTTTGCTATTGATAAATTATCCTCCAGAGGATATTCTAATTTGCATAATTACTAAAAATATATGAGAGTATTTCTTTTCTTACATCGTAGTGAAAATACTGTTAATTTTTAATCTTTACTCATCTGATAACTGAAATTTTCTACCCCATATTAATTTGCACTTTTTTATTATAAGTAAAATATACTATATTTAAAAGACCCTTAATTCTCATTTATTTGTTCATTTTTATATTGAATTACGGCTTCCTTTAGATTCATAGGCGGTATTTATATATTATAGAAATGAAGACCTTTTAATATATAATGTGCAGCAAACATTTTTCCTAGCTTACCTTTTAACCTTGTTTATGTATATTTAATTTAGGTAGAAATTTTGATTTTTGAGTAACTGAATTTACTGAGCTTTTCTTTAATGCCTTTTTCTCATTTTATTTTTTGGTAGGGATCATTAGTTTTACCTGTCAAGAATTTTTACAAACAAACCTATTCAGATTTTCTCCCAGTACCTTTATGGTTATGTCTTTTACCTCTGAAAATTTGGATCCATCTGGAACTATTTTGGTGTACTGCTCTGCTTTTCTTCATGTTCCCTGTCTTTTTTTAGGCTTAGGCAAGTTGCCAGGGAGTTGTAACAGGCTAGGCACAGCCCTTCCCACTGTGGCAGACCTCTGTCCTGAGAGGCCCTCAGAGAACTAGCTGCTCCGAGTTGGGTCTGAAGGCGGTATGGAACATGGAGACTGCAGGGAACAGACTGGAAATGTGACAGTCCCAAGAGTCTCCATGCAGTTTTCCCAAGAAGAGTTCAAGGGCTGCTGATATTAAGTGTGAAAATGAAATTTCTAAATTTCTGAGTCTATTCTTTAAGCTCTATTGCTTAATCATTTTCTCTTAGAATTTCTTCTGTATCTGAACAGAGGACAGAATATGTGGAAATAAGGTGAGATAAAAGAGAAAACAGTTTGGACATATTATTGGAAAGCTGTGTGTCTTGAAAGAGACAGTTGAAGAATTGTCCTGGAATAGATGCCCTTAAAGACATTTACTTTACGGTTTTACCAGCTTTCCAATCAGAAAATGGACTATTTCAATACAGATGTATCATGTGCATGAATATTTATAAGTCTAACACCATTAATAAAAGATGTTGAAGAAATATAATGTAGCATTATCACAAATATATTTTTGATAACTTAGATGTAGCACATTTTAGAAAAGAGTATTTTGTTCAGTTTGAAAATTCAGAAAACTTGGTAGAGGAAGGAATGGGTGAAACGTCTGTGTGGGTACCACCTTGTATTGAGTCTAGGCAAGTTACTTGACTCTCAGGGGAGACTAAAGTCAGTTTGGCAAATACTAGAGAGTGTCCAGACCAAGAACCAGTGGCTAACATAGAGAATTTTATTTATTTATTTATCTTTTTTTGTGTGTGACAGAGACAGAGAGAGGGACAAATAGGGACAGACAGACAGGAAGAGAGAGAGATGAGAAGCATCAATTCTTCCTTGCAGCACCTTAGTTGTTCATTGATTGCTTTCTCATATGTGCCTTGACTGGGGGGTTAAAGCAGACCGAGTGACTCCTTGCTCAAGCCAGTGACCTTGGGCTCAAGCTGGTGAGCTTTGCTCAAACCAGATGAGCCCACGCTCAAGCTGGCGATGTCGGGGTCTCGAACCTGGGTTCTCGGCATCCCAGTCCGACGCTTTATCCACTGCGCCACCGCCTGGTCAAGCTAACATAGAGAATTTTAAACTTGTCAGGAAGACATTAATTCTATGTTGTGATCCAGAATAACTTTCATCTATAAAGTGTGGGGCAAAAGCAGATTTATTGTTGCAAGTATATGAAACACAGAGTTTATTCTTGTATTATTATTTATTAATTATTGTTATTTTCCTTTTTAAAAAATTAAATTTATTGAAGTAATAGTGATTAACAAAATTACACAAATTTCAGATGCACAGTTCGATAACACATCATCTATACACTGTATTGTATGTTCACCACCCAAGTCAAGTCTCTGTCCATCACAGTTTATCCCTCCCCATAACCTTCTCCACCTCCCCTGACCCTGGCAATCACCAGTGTTATCTATGTCCATTAGTTTTTTCTTTCGCATTATTTTTCATATGAACAACTGTAAGCCTACCTTTGCCACACCCTGTACATTCAAGACTGAAACTGAAGTTACATGAAACAGTATTAACCACTACTAACCCATTCTGATAATGCCTATTTTATTCTCCTCCATACCTTTCTGTCTCTTCTAAAATTGTTGGTCAAAACACACTAAACGGATTGTCATCCCTTTGATCCTCAATTTGAAGAATACTAGGCTAAAGGAAAATGAGCATTTACCTATCTGGTCACACAAACTTAGGTATCTAATCTTTGTCCCGTAAAATTTTTTTTCTCGTAATTCATATAAATACAACGTACAAATACTTGTACTATATATATATATATATATATATATATATATATATATATATATATATATATATGTCATATATTTTCACCTAAATTTAAAAATAACTCAGTGTATTTGAGAGCATTTCCTCTATAGAACCCAGATAATTATTTACAATGAACTAAAATTCAGAACCTATGTCAAATATAATATCCACATGGATTACATCATAGCAACAGTGGTTACAAGTTATGAATGACTGATTTTCAGACCAACTGGACTACAAGAAAATTCAACCACAGAGAACTCAACAATGCTTCCATCATTTGATGATCATATACAGTTGTTTGTTCATACCAGTGACGAAAACTTAGAAACTAAATCTTAGCAGTCACTCAGATCAACTGAAATCTGATTTTTCCTTGACTAATATCTACATACAAGCTAATATTTTGCTTATTTAAAAAGATGTTTGTCAGTAGAGAGAATGTGACACAGAAAAATTAGCCATATTAGACCTGGTAATAAAATGTGCCTCACTCATGACTTTTGTCTCAGGCCTTGCCACTTCCGGAGCTGTCACTGCTGTCTGAGACTTCCCTTCCTGCATTGTTAAACACAGGGGGATTGGGCTGGGTCTTCAGCGTCCCTTCCTGCAATCGCATTCTTTGGTTCTTGGTGATTCTTTCTAACAAAACAAGCACAATCACTACTACCACCAAATCCCCCCCAAAAAAACCCCTGCAACTCTGTCCATTTCTGAAGACTGAAAACAAGAATGGTTGTTTCTTTCTAAATATTAAAACTCCCCAACAACCTTTGAGCAGGAAGCCTAGAGTATACCTCACCTCATGCTTTCTTGGACCTGGTGGGCTAATCTGGGCTTGTTACAGCAGCAGCTTGATGCCTAATAGAGTCCAACTACAGCTGCCCCTCAATGGGTTACAATGGCATTTGGCAAGTTTATACCAATTATAACCACTCTGGTAAAGAAGTCATTTCAGTTTGAGAAAAATGTGTAATTTGGCCACTTAATTTGCATTGTTCTGAAAGTTGCCAGACATGTCATGCTGGGCATTAGTGTGGAGAACTGTCATATTCTTTGGTTCCATCCCCCACCCCTCCAAGTGCAGAGCTAAACAAAGAGAGGAGGCCTCGAGGCAGTGCCCTCCAAGGAGCCAAACAGAGCTCTGGGTTTTGAATAAATGCGGACTTCTGAATTATAAAAGCTCTTCCACAGAAGTTTTCACTCAAAACTTTTAATGAATCCAAGCTGTGGCGTACCCCCTAGGAAATTAGTGACAAGAACATGTCTGTAGTGATTCCTCCCATGAAAGAGAATGTTCCTAGGTTTTTAATTCTCTACAAATGCATACATAGAGGATGGGACCATGTAATTTTTCCTATATTCTTAATTTGTAAGATATCACACATATTGGTAAATTCGTTTCTGTAAGTGGCGTGGCACCTGATTTTAGTAAATAGAAACTCTGCATATAAGTGAGGTCACTCTGAAACTAATAGGTGAACTGCTTCTGTAAATATTTGCTTTCCCTTCTGCTTGGAAGGTTGTTGCCCTGGGGCTTTTCAAAAAGGGCCCTTGACCTTTCTTTCTAAGGCTGTTGTTATGCTCTTCAGAGGAGAGCTGTTAATTATATCCTTTAAACCACCTATTATTCTGAGCTACTGCTGTCCATAATCTCTGTCAAAATCGCTCTTGGTCATCTCTCTGCAGGACCTCAGAACTCTATGCTCAAAATGGAGTCGGCTTAATCTCCTTGGGTTCCTGCCGGTCACTCTATTTTAACCTCCTCTCTCTTACATTCTCAGAGGACCCAATTTCTTTATCATTTCATCATTTAAAAACCACGGAGATTTTTGTCTCAAAGTTGTACAGGCTTCTTCCCAAACTCATTATTGTGGAGCAGAAACTGAGAAGCTGAGACAAAGGGAAATCATGTTGTGCCTCAAAGATCAAAGATACCAACACACACACATTTCTTTCGCTCTAACAAGAAGACTATCCAGGCTTAGAAATTTAAATGTTGAAAAGTGATGACAAATATAACTCCAGTGCAGAGAGAAACTCAGAAAAGTCGAGTGTGGAACCTGAGGGAGGCTTGTAGGGGAGTCAGAGTGTAAAAAGTACTAAATAAGTAAGTTGGATAAAACAATTGTTTTCAAGAAGCAAAGGCTGTTAGAACCTAGAAAGTTCACAACTTGCAATGATATTTATCTTTTTTTGCAGTTATTTATCTTTTATGAATTCTAAAAATAGAGTTGTTTTTAAATATCTCTAAGCACACAGTTATATAACCTTGATACTGGTGAACAAACCTGGACTTTTCCCAGCCTGACCATGTCACCATTTTCAGTACTCATCAGTACGATCACAGACCTTCTCCCACACTTCCTTCATTTTCCTTATTGCCTAATTTCACTGA
The DNA here is from genome assembly GCA_037038555.1 of Rhynchonycteris naso. Taxonomy (NCBI): domain Eukaryota; kingdom Metazoa; phylum Chordata; class Mammalia; order Chiroptera; family Emballonuridae; genus Rhynchonycteris; species Rhynchonycteris naso. The sequence continues at coordinate 46,406,185 of CM072999.1, forward strand.
GATACACACTTCATCAGAGTGGTATAGCAACCACTCTAGTTTTTTTATACAATGCCCGTTCTTGAGAGTTATAATTTTATACAAATGAAATTACTTTAAAATATATTTAAAGAATATAAAAAAATCCTTTACCACATGGAGAGGTAGGGTCTTTGATCCCTCCCCTTGAGTCTATGCTGTAAGCAACAATTCTATTACTGTGGAAATAATGCTACATAAGGCAGGATTGGAAAAGGCTGTGCAGATTCTTCCTGGTTCTTTCGGGATATTCACTCTTGGAGGAGCTAGCCACCATATGAGAAGTCTGGCTGTTCAGAGACTGTCACACTGGAGGGGCTACTAGTTGGCATTTTAGTAGGCAGCGCTACTGAGCTCCAGTAGTCAACATCAACTACCAGATGTGTCAGAAAGAAGTCTCAGGGTTCTTTCAGCCCCAAGTCATCAGGTTGTCCCCAGCTCCTGAGTCTCCCTAGCCAGGGTCCCAGATATTGTGGGATGAGACAAGCTCTCTGTACTGTGTCCTGTCTGAATTCCTTACCTGTAGAATCAAAGAGTGTAATCAATGGTTGTTTTATGCCACTAAATTTTGGGATGGTTTGTAATAGCAAAGTAATTAGAACAATTCATAATTACTATAATTCAAATTGTATTGCTTAATTAATCCATCACGTTGAATTCAATTCAGGTTATAAAATCTTATGCTGAAGTAAAGCAGATACTGACTCAAACCTTTGGTAATAGGCTTTCCCAACCCATTATGATTCAGCCACTGCACAGAAATTGAATTTGGGTTGAAGAGAGAGTAGAGAGAGGATGATTTGGATATTTTTTAATAAGGTAAAATAGAGAAGCTTTATCTAGGTTAATACTTCATGGGTCTAATTCAGTCACCATGTACTTGCACACTTACTTATTATGAACTACTTCAGCACCAGGATTTTCATATGTTGTAAACCACCAGTGCTTAGAGAGTGCATATACCTGGACCAGTTTGAATAGCCAAGAGCACCATGTGGCCTGAACAATGCTCCTGCCATCTTACATCACCTGGACAGAAATGTATTTGTCCACCTAAGTGCTCTCTAGATCTTATCTCCTGATCCGCTTCTCTTAATCCCAGATCTAGGCAATCTGGGTCAAGAAAGAGAGCTATTCATTTTTAGATCATGGAGCCCAGGGACATGGGATGGAGCAGGATCATGGATATGACATGTGAAGGTTTGTGATAGATATTTACTTTGCAGTGGTTTGTGCTTCTTCATAGTTATGTCTCAACTCATCTTGAAATTGAAGGAAGAATTGATGCTAGACATGGTCCTGGAGGACCAAGAAAACAAATCAAAGTGGGAATCTTTGATTTCTACCAAATACTACAGAATAGGGAAATAAAGTAAATTGACATTGCTGGAAACATAGTTTTATAAAATGGTTTAAAAGCAGGATCTTTCTCCAGGACCGTATTACCTAGAAAATATGAACTGAATTCATTATTAATTTTTTTCAACTGGGATAAGATTAAAACTGAGTTTATACTAGTTTCTTCTTTTCTTTTTAATAAATCATGATACTGAATAGCCTAATTAGAATAGCTTGAAAGAACCATAGGCATCACTTAGAAGCCTTTGGCCTTCATTTTAACTGAATACATTTGGTATATTTATTAACACAGAGACCTCCCCTTCTGGGAAGTGATTGCTTTTCAGTTAAAGACTCTCTTTCTGAAGCAGGGCAGTATCAGGTTGAAGTCATTAAGAAACTACCCAAGCTGATTGTCAAATTCAGAATAATCTTTGCTTACAAGTCTACTACTATTTGCACATAGCTCTGTTACTTACATGCATGATTCACAGCTTAAGATTCTGTTCTATACAGAGTATACTTTTGCTCCCTGCTCTCTAAGCAATGGTGGTGTCTATAACACATTCCTAGCACTGGGCCACAACAGGCTCTAGTACAAAGAACATCCCTTCTAATGTCAATGGGACCTTCAAATTTACTTATTTTCTTTCACATGATTTTATATGGTAGCCCTCAATGATTAAACATGCCTCCCTTGTAATATAGTTAGGGTTAGAGGCCACCAGAGAAAGACCTGAGATATTGATAGTCTGAGATATTAATGTTGTCATTTATACAAAAGAATCACAACCAGAGTCATTTATTTCCTTTGTAGTCATGCACAGTTAGATTCATCTGAATCCTCCTGACCCACCAATGGAAGGCAGCTGGTATATACGATTCTTACAGAAAAATATCATCTGAAAAGAGTTATCTAGATGCAGAGGGCAAATATTCTGTACTCAGAATTTAGTTCAGTCTTCTCCTAAACTGTGACATTTCCAAGTAGGATGAAAAGCTGCTAATCCATAGTTTTCTGATGGTGGGAAAAGGTGCTAAAGAATATGGTCTTAAAAGTTGTCAACAATCCAAGATTAATTTCATTCAACAAACTTTGTTTTCAAAGTGCCAACATCAGATTACTTTCTCTCTACTACCAAGATGATGGATTGGAAGCTTTTATTAAAGAGGAACCAAGAAGAATTTTGGAGTTTGGAGAAATTTACAGGAGTACAAGTCAGGGTAGGATATAGGAAGGGTCCTCTGGGAGTACTCTGGATGCCTAAAGAAAAGAGGGATTAGTGCAAAGGAATGGGATTCTTCAGCGATCACCTCCCCACTTGGCCAGTACACCAAGCCCATCATGGTTGAAAATCCTCTCCCATACTGCTCCTGACATGCTGTTGCCTGCCTGCACAAATATTACTATATTTCTATTACCTCTCCATTCAAGGTGTACTTTGCCATATAAATATATAGGACACTGATATGAACGCCTTTAAGTGTTTTTTATCAAAGGCTATTTTGTGTTGTATTATGGTCATTTCATTATAATATGTGAGTCTCTGTTTTCTCACACTTAGATTGGGACAAAGACAACAATCATGCATGTAGATCAATACATATTTATTCCATGTTGATAAAGGTATCATAGATTGCTAGTATCTGCTATAAGGGTAAAAAAATCACATAGTCCTCTGGTAAAAGGACTTCAAAATATAAAGACAAAAGACTAACATGAATGTCATAAAGAGGAGAGAACAGAAAAATCACACAATACTATTTATAATGTGAAGACTCCAGATAAGCCAGGAAATGGCTTTATAAGTCATCTAGTTCTTTCTACCTAGAAACATAAGTGTGTTTAAACTCACTTCCTATAAACTTCCATAAAAGATGTTCTCAACACTTTGTATAACTCCATCACACATGCGGACTTGGGGAAGTGGTCAAGTAGATGGCAGGAGTTACATGTGCAGAAAGAAAATGGTCCCATTACTTACTTTTGGTTAGAGGAAGATTAATGAAGAAGACAGAAAATGTTCAAAGGAAGGTATGCGAGGATAATAAAATTGGAGGTTCTGAAAAGCAGAAAATCCAAGTTAATGTGAATAAGCAAAACATATGAAGCAGAAGCACAGAGGCAGGAGGAAGGTTGGTGGAAGCAAGCCAGAGGAGATGGGAATTGCTCGGGGACGTAAATTCTAGAATGTCTTAGAATCAATCACCTAGTAACTTGGTTAAAAAATAAAAAATAAAAAAAGCTAGTAAACCATCAAATGATTCTGAATGCATTGATCAGGACCAGGGCCCAAGATTCTGCATGATAATATCTAATACGAGTGTTTCTGATGTGTTGGTCCAAGGACCACACTTTCAGAAACACTGTAAAGGATGATGGTTAAAATCTTGCAGGAGAGGGCAAGATTATGACCTTTAAACAGAAAGAGACAGGGGAATAAATAATATTTTCTTAGTAACTGTACAGATCTCTGTATTTTCCAAATGAGCATTGGTATATTCTCTGGGATCAGAGTAGGTCACAGGCTAAATGATACACAGTTTCCTGTGCTGTGTTCATATGCATCTTTCCCTTATCTAGCAACTTCATTTATCTAGAACCCAGTTAAACTAAGACATTAAGATTTTTGAAAAAGTCTCGCCTGACCTGTGGTGGCGCAGTGAATAAAGCGTCCACCTGGGAACACTGAGGTCGCCAGTTCAAAACCCTGCCCTGGTCTGGTCAAGGCACATATGGGAGTTGATGCTTCCAGCTCCTCCCCCCTTTCTCTCCTCTCTCTCTTACTCTGTGTCTCCTCTCTAAAATGAATAAATAAAAAGAAATTTTAAAAAAAAGTCTCAAGAGTGGACAAAACTGACACAATTCTCAGAAAATAACTTCCCAGGGCTTTGCTACAAGCTTATTTTTGTTTTAGAAATGTCTAAAAAGTTTAGCTATTGGGTTTCCTAACTCACAGCACTTACGATCATGAAAGCTCTTAAGGGGAGGTGCAGCAGAGGGTCAGGGGGTTGGGGACTGATGCTGGAGGCACAGGCGGCAACACGACATGACAGCTGACGTCCTGAGAGAGATGAATATGAGGAACAGACAGAAGAATTCATCTAGAGCAGGGGTCCCCAAACTTTTTACATAGGGAGCCAGTTCACTGTCCCTCAGACCGTTGGACGGCCGGACTATAAAATAAACTATGAACAAATCCCTATGCACACTGCACATATCTATCTTATTTTAAAGTAAAAAAACAAAACGGAAACAAATACAATATTTAAAATTAAGAACAAGTAAATTTAAATCAACAAACTGACCAGTATTTTAATGGGAACTATGGGTGCGGATGCATCCTGTGCTCCTCTCACTGACCACCAATGAAAGAGGTGTACCTTCCGGAAGTGTGGCAGGGGCCGGATAAATGGCCTCAGGGGGCCGCATGCAACCCGCGGGCCTTAGTTTGGGGACCCCTGATCTAGAGGAGGAGCAGTTTTTCTCAAATGATTAACAACACCCAAGGACTACATTTTTACTGTATTATTGCAATGATATTTATAATGATTATCTCAAAGCTTTTAAAAAAGGTTAAATTATGTTTAGTCTATTTTGTTTAAAAAGGTGTGAGATTATGATTTTAAAGAAATCCTATTTATTTATTTAAAAATCATTTTTATTTTTCAATTACAATTGATAAACGCTATTATATTAGTTTCAGGTGTACACCCCAGTGATTAAATATTACATAACTTACTAAATGATCACCCTGATAAATCTCACACCCATCTGACATCATACAAAGTTATTAGAACATTACTGACTGCATTCCTTATACTGTACTTGACATCCCCATGACTTTCTGTAACAGCCAATTAGTACTTCTTCATTAAAGGCTTTTGATTTAAAATGACTAAAATTTTTAGCTCTTAAGAGAATCAGCTTTGGTTTTCCATGTTACAGATTCAGTTGCTCATTTGCCTATTTGTTACTTCCTTTATGGCATACGAGGCACCGTGCTAAGTGCCAAGGGAAAGTAACTGGGCCCCTCAAAAAGCACAAAGTGAGAATCTGGAAATTCAAGCGTCTGGAGTTTAGAATAAAGGTCAGAGATCGGGATCTGAATTTGGGGAGCCACGTGTTAAGAGTTTCTGTTGAAGCTGTGTAAGTACAGGGGTGAGGGGGAAGAAGGAGAAAGCTCGGGATGGAACTAGGTGATGGTCTCCCTCTCCAGTGATAAATAAAACATGTTATATAGAAGATGCCCATTAAGGCTCTTAACAAGTAGGATGGATTATGAGTTGGGAAGTTGGAACATAATTAGGAACTAAATCACCTTTGGAACAGAAACCTCATCTAATGTTCTCCCCTCATCCCCCTGCCTACCAAGGACTTGATCTAAATACACAATAGGATCAAAAATAAAAGTTGCTGAGAAAGACAATCTTGACTGAGCCTCCCTCTGGTAAAGCAATTTAAGCAGACGTGACCACAGAGCACATTTCAGCACTTAAGGTAGGACCGCTCATTAAGGCTTTCCCCTACTCACAATGCAAATTCTGCAAAGTAAACTGATGCAAGAAAATGTTTGGGCACGTGTTAAGAACAAGAAATACCTTCTAATTATTTAGTGGCTGATATGAAAAAATGAATAAAAACGCATTGAAAGACAATGTATCATGCCTTAAAATATACTGCTCACAAAAATTGGGGGATATTCTATCGCTTCCTATTCATTTTGAAATATCCCCTAATTTTTGTGAGCAGTATATACATCAATCTTTTAAGCTGAGCGAACAAAAGCTCTCCAAATTTTACCATTGATGTTTGTTGCTGGGATGAAAGCGGTAACCAAGAGGATATATTCTGAGTTGGTTGTGACTTCCCATAAAGTCTTCTGCCAAGTCATAGGAACAGCAGATGTAAACTTTGTTTAGTTAACTCAACAAAATGTGTGCAACTTCTACTATGTGCAAGGCCCTTTGGTATTTATGTGGGAGATCAAAGGTGGATAATGTTTCGTCCCTGCTTTGAAGGCGCTCCTGTGTAGCTGAGGTGAGTACAAATGACTACAATCAGAAGGCAGGGGGTGATTATGCAGTGGCTTTGCATATCTCTTGTTTCAACCTTTGAATTAATCATCCAAAGAATTTTGGACTTTACATAGAAGGTAAAATGAACCCAACATGTAATTAAGTTAACAGCAACTCTAACACTATATTATCTTTTCTTTTACATATTGCTACTGTTTATTGGTTGCTTTTTTAACCAGTGGTAGACCACATCAGTATTGAATCAAAGCTACAAATTTATAAGTGCTTGGAATTAATTAGTACTTGGCCCAGCTGTAAAAATCAAAGGCATATTATATATAAATAGCTATAGATATAGATATAAGATTATCTATACATATAGTATATATTATAGAGATACATAAGAAAATATGGTTATTTTAAATATGTATATATTTGTTTACATATACAGTAATAAATATAATAAATATTCAAATTTATGTGTATATACTACTGATAAAAATTAGGGGATATTTTTAAATGAATATGTAGCTATAAATTATCTCCTAATTTTTATGAGCAGAATATGTAAATCTGTATTACATATTTATAATTATATATAAATAAGAGTTATATATTCATGATGTGCATTAATTCTTATTTCCTGAAACTTAAATTTATCACACTATTTAGATACACATAACAAGTAGAGCTCTTTCTTAGAAGTTAAATGCTCCTCAACATGTACCTGAAGATTATACATTCAACTAGACAATCAGAGAAATATGCCTTTGCCAGATAACTGCTGTTTAGTGTCCCTTAGGTTAAATGATCTTTATTTATTTATTTATTTTTTATAGGGACAGAGAGAGAGTCAGAGAGAGGTATAGATAGGGACAGACAGACAGGAGCAGAGAGAAATGAGAAGCATCGATCATTAGTTTTTCATTGCTGTTGCGACACCATAGTTGTTCATTGATTGCTTTCTCACACGTGCCTTGACTGTGGGCCTTCAGCAGACCGAGCCACCACTTGCTGGAGCCAGCGACCTTGGGTCCAAGCTGGCGAGCTTTTGCTCAAGCCAGATGGGCCCGTGCTCAAGCTGGTGAGCTCAGGGTCTCGAACCTGGGTCTTCCGCATCCCAGTCCGGCGCTCTATTCACTGCGCCACTGCCTGGTCAGGCAGTGTGTCCCTTAGGTTAAATGGTACCTAAGTTTTCAGATCAGTGCCCTTTTAACCAAGAAAAATACTTGAGAAAACATGCCCTAGAGAGAAGGGTCCACAGTATGCAGACCAGGGTGCTTTTGAAATAAATTTTATCTTTTAGAACAGTTTTAGGTATACAGAAACATTGTAAAAATAGTTCAGAGACTTCCCATGCCCGGTTTCCCCTATTATTAACATCTGACAATTGACATGGTATACTTATTATAATTTACAAACCATTATTGATACATTATTATTAACTAAAGTTCATATTTTATGCAGATTTCCTTACTTTTCTTACCGAATGTCCTCTCTCTGTCCCAGAGCCCATCCTGAAGGCCATATCACATTTAGTTAGCATGTCTCTTTTTAGGCTCCTCTTGCTGTGATGGTCTCTCAGGCTTTCCTTGTTTTCAATGACCTTGGACAGTCATTTTGTTCCTTTATTGGATTTTGTCTGATATTCTTCTCATAAGTAGGCTGTGGCTAATGGATTTTGACAAGAAGACCACAGATGTGGTGCCATTCTTGCCCCATCACATCAAGGATATGCAGTATCAACGTGGCTTATCGCTGTTGATGCTGATCTTGATCACTTGGCTGAGGTAGTGCTTGTAAGGTTTCACCCCTATGCAGTTACTCTTTCCATACTGTACTCTTTGTAAGAGTCACTATTCACAGCCACCATTTAAGGAATGGGGCCTTATGATTCACCTCCTTGAGGCTGAAGTATCTACATATATCAAGCATATGGAATTTTTCAGTATGGGTATTTGTTTCTCTTCTCCTATTTATTTATATCAGTATGCACTCATGGGTATTTATAGTTTGTGTTACAATCCAAATAGCACTTTATTTTGTTGCTCATATTGTTCCAACTTTCTACGGCCTCCTTTGTGCCTCTGACATCCCCTCATCATTGTAAACTTTGGGTTTTGTTTTGTTTATTTTAGTTCTTCCTTACTTTTTGGCTCTGCAAGATGCTCCAGGTTCATCTTGTACATTTTTTGCCCCAGTCCAAAAATTACCCATTACTCCAAGAATCTCTTTATTGGAAAATGGTCTTAGAAAAGTACATACGGGGATGGGGTGAGTTCATTGCTAATGGGGTATTAGGACGCTATTCTGACGTTCAGGTGTAAGCTTGATTCATCTCTCTAGAGGTTCATCTTCATACTCTCTAGGTTCAGATGATGAACCCACCTCTCTTCTTCTTAGTAAACCTCACTTCTTTTCCTCTCTTAGCTACTTATTACCAGCAACTCTGTCTGAGCCAAAGCAGCATAGAAAGAGGCACCAGGAAAATGGTATCCTTCTGAGAGTTTTGTATCTCTTAGAACAAGTTGGTAGGTACCCACAGAGAAAATCTTATCTATTCTTCTACCGTTGGGCAGGGGTTTTGGTTCTGAAGCTTTTGGCTGTAATATCAGGTATCCTTCCCTTAAGGAAGGTGACCTTCTCTTATGAACAGAAAACTCAGCTCAAAATAACTAAACAATAGCTAAAGTAGGAAACTTAGCTAGTTCAGTGATCCAACAATGTTATTAAACAGCCAAGATTTTCTAAACTTTCTGCCATGCTAAGTCCTTGTCCTTAGGCTAGGTACCATCATGACGACAAGATGCCAGACACAGGTCTAGGTGTCACATCTACTTCTTGCCTTTAGAATATGAGAAAAATTTTTCTAGGGGCCCTCAGCAGAACTCTTATGTTTCACAGGCCCAAATAGGGTCACAAGTTCATCTCTAGACCCATCACTGGTAACTTAAATAGGATTATTTGGTTTAGATCAAATAGAGTGTAACCTTTAGCTTTCCAGAAAGGTAGTTGCCTGAATAAAATCAGAGTTCTAATAGCAGGGAAAAAGAGAAAGATGACTTCTAGCTAGGCCACCAAGAATATACCATAGAGCAGGTAAAGGATTATTATATTCCCTTATAATCCAGGTTGAATTGGGTTCTTTTACTACACACACACTCAGAGTCATGATACATGGTGAAGCAAACACAGGTTTACAGTTATGAGTACATAAAACACAGAATTTATTCTTGTATTATTTATTAATTTTTGTAATATTTTCCATATGAACAACTGTAAACCTGCTTTTACCCCACCCTGTAATGCTTCACAGCATGTCTTAACCTTGAAAGCAATGCCCAAGAAAGGTTTACATGAAGATAGTTTATTTGGGGATCAATCTCCTAAAGCTGAAGTGAGGGCTAAGGGCAGTGATGGGCAATCTTTTGAGCTTGGTGTGTCAAAATTTGCCAAAAAACCAAGCATAACTCGGGTGGTGTGTCACTTCGAGAAAAACAGCCTAACCGGAAGTCCCAGAACTAGACGCTCTGTGCCGGAGCTCTGTTGTTTTGGCCTACAGACCTCCAGCATGGAGTGTCTATACTACAGCAAATGTTTTATCCTCGGCTACTGAGCCTGGCCATTCAGGAGCCAAGAATGAAACATCCTTCTCGGCATGCGGCCCCATACTTCTCTGGTATGCAGTCATATGTCATCAAAAATGGCCGCTGACACGCGTGTCATAGGTTTGCCATCACGGGACTAGGGGAATGAAACAAGGAAGGAGAAGAGCCAGTACAAGGATACATTATGAACTTGGCCACTGCTGTTGGCAACTGATGCTTGATCCTTTGTGCAGCTCTGTGAAAAACATCTTAGAACTGCCCATCCATGGGATAAAAAAGAGGAAGCATTAATTTATTAACCTCAGTCTCCCACTGATTAAAGGTGGCCCCATGGGTGTGAACTTATCACCACCCTCTTCCAGGCTGGATAATTGTGAGTTTCAAATAAGTTCCCACACCTCAGCATCAGGGAAGCCCTAGGGAAAGAAGCAAGAAGTAGCCATGGGCTGAGGACAGGCACTATCAATTATATATCTCTGGGAAGCTGGTCAGAGGTTGTCCTGTGCTTGTTACCACAGCAGTGGTCAGAGAAGCGGTGGGGTTGAGTGGGTGTGAAAAAATGTAAAAGTAGTGTTCAATGCATAATGTTTACACTGATTACAATTATTCACCATTCATGGGAGTATTTAATATAAACCTTTTCCACTAGACCACTAGCACTGTAACGACAGGAACTGTGTGTCTGGATCACTTTTTTTCTATCCTTGTCATCTATCACAGTGCCTGGTACATTGCAGGCACTCACTAAAAGTGCAGTGGGTGGATGGATGGATGGATGGATGGATGGATGGATGGATAGGTGGGTGGGTGGAACAAAATGAAGAAATTGCCACACCCATCATTTCAAAGAAAAAATCTCCAATAATAAACTAAAAATCCACCCAATCTCATCCAGATAAAGAAACAAATTATCTAGACTCCCTAGGTTTCTGAGTCCTTTGAGGGGTTAGTTTAGGAATGGACTAGGTCAGAGTCTAACTAGTGATTGGTTTGAAGCCCTACCTGAGAGAAAACATCTCTTCTTGCCACATACCAGCCTGCATGTGGCATGGTTCTGGAGGACCCACAGAAGTTCTCATTTAGGCATATTTTCTACAGAGTGACTCCTAGCATTTCCTAGGGAGTTGAGAAGTCATTTGCTACAGTTTCCTCAGTCCTGCTGGATCAGTCAAGAGTTGACCTGGCCCACCAAGGAGTCATGGACTGTGGTGCATAAAGTGGCAACCTCATCTGACTTTAACCCCAAATAATCTCAGACAGTCCCCACCCACTTCAAGACTGGGAACAGACAGGTGTACTCAATGCCTCAAAAGTGGCCACGCCATTGAGTATCACTTTACTTGGGGTGTGTCTTTCTTATGGTTTTAGATTTATGACCCTTGTCCTTTGAAATGAAGTTCAAAATTTCTAGGGTAGCAACAGCATCAACCTTCATTTTTCAATCAACTCTAATATGAGTAGATGCTGAATGATGAAGATGGCTAACCATCCATTTCCTTCATAAAGCATTTTAACCTGAAAGAAAATGTTCTGGATTTCTTTCTCACATCATCAGACAGCACATAATTCTCTGCTTGTCCCTTGACATAACCTGATCTGAGAACCTGTCTGAATAAAGCCATGTCTCCATCCTGCAGAGTTAAGGGCATCTATAGAAAAGAATATCTTTTAATGACTATTGTTCAAATGCTATTAAGTCTATTATCCTGAATGACATTTCCATACTTGGCTGGGATTTGTCTGGTTTTGACATTTGCTTCCTTTGAAAAGAAAAAGCTGTATAGACTTTTTAACTTCAGTAGACCTCCAAGAGAAGAAAAATCTGAGGGTTTTTATAATTTAGTCCCAGAGATTTTTTTAGAAATGAGAAGAGCTTACTCACAATATATTAAGAGACTCTCTCTGATCTACTTGCCAATTCACTGAGCCAGGTCAGGGATGTTGGCAGACTCCCCACTCTGGACTGACATTACCTTCAGTAATTGCCCCACGGAACTGTCATCTCTGGATTCCTTCCAGCCTCTATGACTTCCTGCAGGAGCCACTGAGAAACTCGGTCTGGTTTACAGGAAAAACATGTCACGCCCCTTGTTGATAGCAGGCACAGCCAGTCTTTGTTCCTGAGATCCTTCGGGCAATTTAAACACCTCGCTAGCCAAATCCAGGGGTTTATAGTTCCCAGGTGGATATTGTTCAACTTGTACATGTTAAGTGTTCTTATCACACACCATCAAAGTAATAATATGAAAAAGAAATGAAGAGAGTGGGATGAGACTTTCGGAGGTGATATGTTTACGGCACAGTTGTACTAAGGGTTTCATGAATATATACTTATGTCCAAACTCATCAAGTTGCATATATTAAATTTGTATAGCTTTTTTTATTATGTCAGTCATAACTCAATAATGTGGTTTAAAATTTTTAAATAAATCAAATGAGTTATTATTTTAGAATCAGAAATTCCTATAAATATTTAAGTTTTGGTTTCTTTCGGAAAAAAAAAAATCAGAAAATCTGGCCTGCGTGGGCCGCATCTTGGTACATGAGCAATGTTCCAGAGCGGCTCTCCTTGGGAAGGGAGTGGCAGTTTGGCAGCGTGACTCCAGTGGGTTTACATCTGCATCATGTCCAGTCCACTTCTCATGTAAGGTCACCACATGGCTGAGGCCCAGAGAGGCAAAGGCAGCTAGCTGTCACTGGCTAGCCTGCCTGCCAGGCGCTGTACAGTGTGCTGTCATAGACAGGAAAATGGTCCAAGGTCACACAACTGGCAAGTGGAAGAGCTGGAACTCAAATCCAACTTTTCTGTTTTCATGTCCACCACCCGGCTTCGACCTCCACATGTCAAAGCATCACTTGGGGAAGCTGTCTCAGCTGGGAGCCATGGAGTGCTTCCTCCTAAGCTCTTTGACGAAGCTGGCTCTGGCAATGTAGCTCAGAGAGAAGGCCTTCCTGCGGGCGGTGTTGACACACAGGCACAGGTGCCATTTTTATCATGTGTTAGAGAAACAGGAGCCACCACTGTTTATAACATGTGGCTGGTTCTAATTTCCAACATTTTTTTTGAATGGAATAAAATGTACCAATAATAAAAAGTACATCATGGCCCTGACCAGTTGGCTCAGCAGTAGAGCATTGGCCCGGTGTGTGGAAGTCCTGGATTTGATTCCCGGTCAGGGCACACAGGAGAAGGAACTGTCTGCTTCTCCATCCTTCCCCTCCTCTTTCTGTCTCTCTCTCTCTCTCTTCTCCTCCCACAGCCATGGCTCAAAAGGTTCAAGCAAGTTGGCCCTGAGCACTAAGGATGGCTCCATGGCCTTGCCTCAGCCTCTAAAATAGCTTGGTTGCTGAACAACAGAGCAGTGGCCCCAGATAGGCAGAACTTTGCCCTGTAGGGGGCTTGCTGGGTGGATCCCAGTCAGAGCTCATATGGGAGTCTGTCTCTCTGCTTCTCTGCTTTTCTGCCTCTCACTTAATTAAAACACCAAAAAACAAGTACATCATTCCTACTTCCAAAGGAAATGGACCCAGTGAAGAGGTGAATCTAAAGATGAGGAAGGGTGAATTCTTCATGATCTCACATTGCTTTCATCATTAGCAGATGTGACTTGAGCGCCGTTATGTTGGTGGTTCAGGTTGGTGGACATGTGGTAGGTGCAGGGGAGTCAACAGTTAAGGCATGGTTCCTGCTATAAAAGGTTTTCACTCTAGCTGTGGAGAAAGAGCATAGCCAGAAAAAAAGGATGAGAGCAAGAGAGGGCACAAATGCAGAGTTCAGGGAAGGGAAGACAGTCTTCTTTGCTAGAAGACGCCCTTCCACACCCTAAACCTGGCTCCATAGGCTGTGGAGGCCTAAAAATGTCCAGTCATTTCTTAAAATAAGACTTTATTGGGCTGATATGTGATACTGTTTTGTGATCATAATATTAAACAAGACTTTCCTGACTCAGTAAGAAACCAAATTCTGCTTTGATTGATTTTTTTATGTTCACTTCTAAGTTTGTTTGTTTCTTTTTTTGGCGGGAGGGGGCAGGTATACCATGCTCTTAACTCCCTATCTACTTATTTATCCATCCATCCATCCACCTCAATATGTCATACACTGAACTAGATGTCCACAGTTCAAAAACCAGGGGGACTGGTCCTGCCTTCAGAGCATGCTCTGCAAGAAACAACATTGCGCCTGCTACCTCCAGGGTCTGCTTGGAAATCATGGCTGGAATATAAATGTCGCCTAGACAGAATGATAAGCTCACTAAATGGATTAAGCCTCGCAGGCATGCATGACATTAGTGGTTCCCAAATGAAAATGTCAAGAAAAACTAGTGTAGTTTCAAATGCCATTTTCACAGGTTCTGATTCAGCTCTGGGGTGGCCTGATTTCACATGTCTTGTTAGCTCCCAGATGATGCTGATGTTGCTGGTCCTTAGACCACTCTTTGGGGGACAAGGTTTTATCGTACATCAAGATGACATCGACGTCTGGACTTCTGAACACCAGGAAGAGTCCCTCTTCATAAATTCAAGGGTAAATAGACCACCAGCAAATGTACTTTTCTTTCCCTGGCTTGGGGAAATAGCTTTACAGAAGTGCTATAGACTTTAACTCACATCTCCCCTATCTTCCCCCACACTTCCCCTTCCAAAAATGAAGAATTCAGTCCAATTTTTTATTCTATTTCACACAGCTTCTTCAATTTTCTTTCAAGATTGTCAAACTGTGGTTTCAGAAATTCACTGAAAAGTAGGAGCACTTCAGAATAGTGTGAGGGGATCCAGAACTGATTCCCCTAAGCTACCAGGGTGTGTTCAGAATTCATCATGGTCACGCTTTCCCTGCGTTGCAGACCCACACAGGCACCTGCAACTAATTCTGATGGCTACAAGCCACAGGGTACCTAACAGCTTGTGGGTGATTAAGAATGAATTACTAACCTTTCATTTAAAAGGTGCCAGGAAAAAAAATGGGGCCAGATGCCAGATGTGTTTACATTATTTACTTGTAGAGCCTAGCATTCATAAACACTCTCATTTATTTTTTGGCAATGCCTATTTTTAATTGTTTTAAGTGACCCTTGCTCTTTAGTGCCATTGCCACAGTGGCACAGCCTTAATGACACTTGTGCAAATAATGAAAATCTCTTTCTTTCTAAGATCCAGAAATCTTTGGGTGCCATATCTCCATAAGAGAAAAGAATTTGATAATGTTCTCCACTGTTTGATGTTGGGCACACATTTTATTTTATAGTAAAAGATGATTTCACGGCAATACCTCATTAACATCTCTGTATTTCAAGTGAACACTATATGATACTGTTTACAAGCTCTGGGTTGGTATAGTTTCTAGTTCAATTACAAAAAACTCATATATTTTTTCAGGGCCACACAGATTGGCAATATCTATACAAATTTGAAGTCTTTGGGAAATAAGCCCACTCTCCAAAATTCTTACAGGTGCACCTTTTTTGCAATAAAATACTCTTTGTATATATGGTGTAGCCTCAGCACCATCACAAGTGTGTCATATTTAATGGTAAAGATAAAGGCGAACATCTCAATAATTAAAAACAAATTATACTAGGGTAGAACAGTGATGGGCAATGTTTTGAGCTTGTTGTGTCAAAATTCGCCAAAAATATGAGCATAACTCGG
Organism: Rhynchonycteris naso; assembly: GCA_037038555.1. Lineage (NCBI taxonomy): Eukaryota > Metazoa > Chordata > Mammalia > Chiroptera > Emballonuridae > Rhynchonycteris > Rhynchonycteris naso. Next base: position 46,421,820 of record CM072999.1, read on the forward strand.
GTGGTGTGTCACGTCGAAAAAAACGGCCTAACCGGAAGTCCCAGAACTAGACGCTCTGTGCCGGAGTTCTGTTGTTTTGGCCTACAGACCTCTGGCACAGTGTCTACACTACAGCAAATGTGTTATCCTTGCTACTGCACCTGGCTGTGCAGGAGCCGAGAATGAAACGTCCTTCTCAGCATGCGGCCTCATACTTCTCTGGTATGCGGTCGCATTTATGCTTCTAACTGAGTAAGGTCATTTGTGTCATCAAAAATGGCTATGTGTGTCAGTGCTGACATATGTGTCATAGGTTCGCCATCATGGGGGTAGAACACTGTAGAAAGTTCTCAGGGGATAGTAACAGCTTTATACTAATTAGCATTATTTGGCTCCCAGTATACATCATATACCTCACCAGAAGATGTGTTGGGTGAGGGCACACCAGGCTAGAATATGAATCACGGAATGCTACTCCAAGACTATTATAGAATGGGATAAGACATAAACCAGAAAAGGCTGCATTTTAACCTCTGTGATTCATGGATTACAGCCTGTGGCTTCAAGAGAGGGTTAAAGTCAAGATGACATCAGCACAGGCTGAACCAACTTGCAGCCAAGAGCAACAGAAGCATCACCTTTTTAGCAAAGACCATGGTGCACAGAATGTCATACGTTACTGAAGGTAGAATTATGTAACCCGTCAGCAGTGGATACATTGGGGGAAGATGGTTTTATGCTTTTCCACCCACCCTGGTATAAATATTTAAACTCCTCCATAACATTAGGGTTATGGCTTACTTTCCTGGAATGAATTCTAAAACAAATTGACAACCTAACACACGGAGGAATTTCTACATGTAATGTTTCCATTACAGAATACCTAAAGGTTTTACATCACTCAGTTTTCACGGTGTTAATGCTTCCCAAACCTTTCAAGGTCATTGTACCGTGGAGCACTGGTTTCTAGTTAGCAAGGATGACATTCCAGAAATATTTACCTATTAACAAACTGACTGTCAATCTAAAATCTGCCTGGCAAGTGGTGTTATAAATATATTTTCCTAGCATTTGTTATTGAACACTCTTCTACCTGGGCCTCTCAAAATCAGTTTCTTGTAAAGAGACCATCTCTATTTATGCTTCTATCTGAGTAAGGTCATTAATGGCATCAGAAGTGCTCAGGGCTGACACCCTCCTGAGAAAGTTGTCAAGCAATGTGCTTATGCTCTATGTGTGTACATGAGATGTTGTCAATATTTACATATTAAATTATGATGAAGGTGACTTATAATATAGACAATGATTTTTGCTTACCTAACATCCATCTCATATTCTTAGTTTAATAGCACCTCAATATTTGGGAGGGCAAATTATCTCTACTCCATTAGTCTGTTAGGGCTCTGAAACTAGAGTCAGGCGTGTAACAGTTCAATCAGACTGAATGAACTTGGGGAGTTTTGCAGGAATTACAGTTTTCCCTTTCATGGTGGACCTGATTTGGAAAGAACTTCCCACTTTGAAGGTGGACTTTGGAGCTGCTGCGGCTGCCACGTGGAGGCAGGGAAGGAGCTGACAGAGTTGCAGGCAGAGAAACCAAGCACTCATGACTAATTGAGCCCTGCAGCAAGTAGTGTTCAAAAACAGACCTCTCCCTAGATTTTTATTTCTGGAACCAATAATTCACTTTTTAAAAATTAATTGAATTTATCAGGATACATTGGTTTGCAAAACCATATAGGTTTCAAATATATAACTCAATAAAACATCCTCTGCACACTGCATCGTGTGCCCATCACCCCAACCTAACCAATTCTCTTTCTGTCACCCTTCCTCTCCTCCCTGTGCCCCTCTGGCTATCGCTGCACTGTTGTCTGTGTCTATGTGTCATGTATATGTGTTTTTTGACTAATTTCTTCATTTTTTTTATATCCAGCCCCCTCACCCCTCTCCACTTTTTGACTTAAGATCATTTAGATCAGGCATTTTAATACTTGTTAGAGATATCCAGAATTGTTAGGTTTTTCTACCAAATGTTTAAAATTGTTTATTATTTTGTCATTTGATATTTATAATAAAATTTCAAGAAGCTGTCTTCAGGAATGACTAACCAGGTGGTGGCACAGTAGATAGAGCATCAAACTGGGATGTGGAGAATCCAGGTTCGAAACACCAAGGTCACTGATTTGAGTGTGGGCTCATTCAGCTTGAGCACGGGCTCACCAGCTTGAGCATGGGGTCACTGGCTTGAGCATAGGATCATAGATATGAACCCATGGTCTCTGGCTTGATCCCAAAGGTTGCTGGCTTGAAGCCCAAGGTCGCTGGCTTGAGCAAGGGGTCACTAGCTCTGCTATAGCCCCCTGGTCAAGGCACATATGAGAAAGCAATCAATGAACAACTAAGGAGCCACAACAAAGAATTGATGCTTCTCATCTCTCTCCCTTCCTGTCTGTCCCTGTCTGTCCCTATCTGTCTCTGTCTCTGTAAAAAACAAAAAACAAAAAAGAACACACACACACACACACAATGCTGTGTCTAGGAAGACAAAAGAGTGAATATGTTTAATTTAGATATAATCCCTTACTTTCATTTTCTTCACAACTTTCATCCTTTTCTTTCTCTCATCACAGGTTTTGTGAAGATAAAGGATAAAAATGTTAATAAGCATCACAATGAGTTGATTAGGTTTTCACTGTTTTTTTTTCTGTGTCTGAGCATATCCCTCAGTGGGCTGCTCATGATAAATCATTGATGGTTTATCAATATAATAAGTCAACCACTGCGAGTTGGTTGCATTAATTTTTAATAGAATGATAGTGTAGTAGCAGCAGTTGGCATTTATTTCATGCTTTCTGTATGGGGAACACCAGGCAAAGCGCTTGACAGAAACTAACTCCTTTTATCCTTAAACCTACCTGGTAAGGCAGGGGAGTGCTGGTAGCACAGCTCTGAGGAATGTGAAGGGAACCCTACTTTACAGAGTTCACCTGTTTTTCTGTGGTAGAAATGCTCCCACCATGGCTGATTTCAAGCAGCCAATGGTTTAAATGCTGGCTGAGAAAATTCTTGCTTATTTAACAGTCAGCCGTTGGGAGCCAGCCTAACACTCCAGCACATCACTGGAGGAACTGAATCAGAGAGACTATGCAAATTACCCCAATCCAGCTGTTTGTCAGTCCAGGTTTGCTTTAATCCAGAGTGCACACTCTCAGTCTCTCACTTCTTTCTAATCATGGGCAGTTTTTCACCTTTGTTTGAGAAAAGTATATGGGAATGGAAAGGTATTTCAAATATCTTTTGCACTCAGGTAAATTCTAGGTAGTGAGAGTATTTAAAGAGCCCTTGACTTTTCTATATTTTATGAGGAAGGAGCACAAGTCTATATTTAAGTGTCATCACTTGTATTAACATCTTTGATTAACAGTCACAAAGCTCTTCTGCCACAGAACGTTTTGAAGATAATCTATGTCTAGTCTGTCTGGGAACGTTAAGGGAAATGGAAGAAATGTTAAAAAGGAATGGTGTGGTGCTCTGTCAGCATGTTTCACCCTAATTCATGTGTTGTCATATTTCTTAATCTTACTACAAACCTTTCCAAGAAGTTACCAGAAAATTTATGTGTGGGTTTTGAGCTCATGAAAAATACTGTATTATAACCATGAATATAAAATCAGTGTGTGTGTGTGTATAAATACCAAATATTTTTATATTACAGAAAATTAAGTAAGTTATAACTGATAAGATGTTACTCATAGTAATTTCCTTTCATCACCTATGTCGGCTCGACTACAAAGTCTTTCTTGGCTCACAAGTAAAATATTTTGCATATATTATTTATTTTGCATTTATTTTTATCAAAGCCTAGAAGCTAAAACAAAGTAAAATTGATATTAATGTTAAACATTAGATAATAGACATCTTTGCATGGCAGATCTATCCGAGTTTACTAGATAGTAGGCATGAAAGCACTTTGGAAAATTCAAGGCATTACACAAATGTGAGGAGTTATTATTGGGTAAAAAAAAGAAATTCAAAGGTAAAATTTCTCAATAGCTCAATTTATATACATTGTTTTCAAACTGTAAATTTATAGTAAAGTAGAAACTTCCCTGCTACATACAAGTAATAAATATCTAATAACTCATGTGGCTCTGGGAACTATACAGTTTGTGTTTACTTTAAGAAGCATCATTTTAGTTTTTAGAAAACTTGTTCACCTCCTTCCATCCTCTACCAAGCATATTAAAGGAAAAAGTTCTCTATAGAATATAAGATAAAATTTTATATGTGAATATTTATGTGAATTCTAGAGTTTTAAAAACCTCATACCATTAAGAGATTGTTAACTTTATTTTGTAGAATAATTCCATTAAGATTCAACTTTAAAAAGAGTTATCTGTTGGAGTTACATAACAAAATATTTATGGATGAAATATCATAGTGTCAGAGATTAGCTTCAAAATCTCTGGGAAGGGAGAAGTAGGCAGAGGGCACAGATAAAACGAGATTAGCCATGTATTGATAACAGTTGCATCGGTGCTGATGGGTACACAGAGTTTGTTTACTGATCAAAAGATTTTTATATGCTTGAAGCTTCCTATAATAAAAGTTCAAGAAAACCTACCTTGTATCAATTAAAGCATCATAGAACATTTCTAAGGATTGAGTAAAAGGATATGTGGAGAACTCATTGCCAAAACAGCCATTATTACTGATCTTACTGGCTATTTCTGCTCTCATTCTGGTTCAGTCCACTTTCATGTCGCTGTCAGAATTATATTTCTAAAAATTAAATTAGTTCATGGAATTCACTACTCAAAAGACGTCTTTTGAGACCCCATCACCTAAAGGATGCAGTTAGACTCTTTCTCTTGTAGTCTCATACCACTTTGGTGTTACTGTCTTATAGAAACCTCCTATGTGGCACAATCTTTTCAGATCCCATGTTTTTATCTCCTGCGAGGCTGTGAGAGCCACAAAGACAGGGAACATATCTTTTCATCTTTCTACCTTTAGTTCTTGGCACATTGTCTGGTATATGGTGGATGCTCAATACATTTTTTGGTGAATAAAATAAAGTGAAATACAAATAGATGCTATCAAAGTAAATGTTTAGACCAATGGAACTGAAACAGTTAATGATGACTAGACAATGCTTATGTTTTGGTTATTGTTTTGGCTCCAACCCTTCTAAATAATGCATGAAAGATTTTTGTAATCAAAATTAAAGGCGAAACAGTGCTTACACAAAAGATACTAAGTATCTTTTAATTGGAAAAAGCACAGGTTGATATAATGTGTGTAATTTCTTTGCTACTTTTAGATGTACACAGCTAAATAAAATGCAACTATTGAGAATATACTCTGCTCAACAAATAGGACCCTGGCAATACTCTCAGTACAAGATTGTATTGCTTTAGTACATAATAATATTCATACCAAATTATATTCAACTTGGGTTCTTTCTAACAAGCAACAAAAGAACTAGATAAATTGGGCTTTATCATAATTAAAAATTGTTGTTCACTAAAGAATGCCATCTGGGGAGTAAAAAGATAACTCACAGAATGGGAAAAAAATATTTGCAAATCACATTTTTGACAAGGGTCTAGTAAATAGAAAGTATAAAGAAGTTCTACAACTCAACAACAACAAAAAAGGCAAACAATGCAATTCAAAAAAGAAATGAGCAGAGGACCTGAATAGAGTTTTCTCCAAAGAAGATATATGAATGGCCATCAAGTACATGAAAAGAGGTTCAACATCAATGGTCAGGGAAAATGCAGATCAAAACCACAATGTAATACCACTTCACATCCACTAGGATGGCTATAATAATATAATATAATAATAATAATAATAATAATAATAATAATAACAGAACAGAACAAGTGTTGATGAAGCTGTGGAGAAATTAGAACACACATATGTTGCTGGTAGGAATAAATAAAATACAACCACTGTGCACAGCAGTTTGGCTATTCCTTATCCTTAATAAGTTAACATAGAATCACTACGTGACACAGTAATTCCATACCCAAAAGAATTATAAAAAGTGTTCAAACACATATATACATAAATGTTCATAGAGACACCATGCTCAATAGTCAATGGAAGAAACAACCCAAAAGGCTATCAGCTAATGACTGGATAACCAATGTAGTGTATCATACAATGGAACATTATTCAGTGATAAAAAGAAATTAAGTACTTGTACAAGCTACAACTTGAAAATGTTACACTAAGTGAAAGAAGCCAGACACAAATGGTCACATATTATATGATTTCATTTATAGGACTTATCCAGAATAGGCAAATGCACAAAAACAGAAAGCAGAATAGTAGTTGTCAGGGACTGGGGAGGGAGGAATGTGGAGTTGAGGATTTTCTTTTGGAGTGATGGAAATGTTTCAGAACTGGACAGTGGTGATGGTCGCACAACACTGAATGTACTAAATGTTACTAAATTTACACTTTGAAATGCTAAAAATAGTAAATTTTATGCTCTGTGTATTCTACCAAAAGAAAAAAAGGAGGTTTTCCAAGTCTTTCAGAGGTTCTACTGTGGGGAGCCTGTTATAGGGCCCAGGAGTATGTGGTTTTAACAAGTACCCAGATGGTTTGATGCTGGTGAGGAAATACTTTGGGAAAATACTTTGAGAAACACTGATATACTGTTTCTACAGGTATTTAAATTACTTCCATGATAAAAAAAATAAAAAGAGCTTTATACCAAGTAATTTAGCAAGAAAAATATCTCAGAGGCACCACACCTTCAAAGTTCCTACTACATCTTAAGATGGAAATTTGTTAACAACGTAATGATATTTCTCTAGGGCACGTTTACATAAACATGTATACCAACCATCTCCTCACTCAAAATTTTTTCCCAGGACACCTGGAGTCACAGTCCTGTTACTTGACCAAAGGTCATCTGTCCTATGCCCTTGAAACCACCCTTTTCCTCTTGCTCATGTTCTAACATGTTTTCTTTCTGCTGCTTCTTTCCTTGCAAGCTAAAGCCATGCACACGTTTCTACATCTTAACAAGGGATTTCCTAGATGTCTGTCCAAGTCCGTACATAGCCAAGGCCCTTGAAAAGCCAGTGGGTGTCTTCTCTCAACTCCTCTCTGCCTACTACCTGCCACCACATCCCAGTTTAGTCCTCAGAACAAGTCTATGGGATACATACTCTTTTTATTTCATTTTACCATGAAGAAAAGGAGCCTTAGGGTGGTTAAGTGACTTTTTAAAGGTCATTCAACTTGTAAATGTGAAAAAAAATATCAGACTCAATTTCTAGACCTTAAGCTCTTAAACAGCTCAAGATTACAACAAGTTATACCAGGACATAAACTCCATGAGAACAGGAGCAGTGTGCCTTGAATAAAACAAACAAATTAACAAAAACAGTGAATATTATTCTTTTCTCTGAATATAGAAGAGTATCTTAGTCAATGCTCAATGAATATTTATGGAACCAATTCAGCATATAAGTGATAGGCAGAGCTTTAAGATTAGAAAAAAAAATCTAGGTATGAAAATCGAAATTAAATAATCTTGACCCATTTAGAGATATAATGATGTATAAATTATTAAACTCAAAGTCATCCTGATTTGGAGGTCTGCCACCACTTTGTCCCAGGAAATTTTGTTAGGCAGCAATTGGAAACTTGCTGGAGAACACTTGGAAACCTCTGGTCCAAGATACCTCACATCTACATTACTGACAGAGATTTAAAAAGTTCAGAAGAAAGGATGCCAAGTTGTGCTTCTGATCTTTTATCAGTGAGCTATACTGAAATAGGAGGGAAGGTAACAGAGGGTAGCTTTGCATGGTGTTTACCTTGATATATCAGTCTAAGAAAACAAATGTTTTTTGGGGTCATGCATTTACAAACTTTCTTCCAGTCTTATTTCAATGAAATACCTAGTATTTAAAATTTTCCTTTAATAAGATATTATAAAACCACATCTAATAAGACATATTTCTCGCTTTTGAATTATTTTCCTTTAAGATATTTTATTGATAGTAAAAAAAAGATTTAATTTTTTTACTTATAGAATTTAATCATTAATTACTATGTGTCTTAAACAACTGAGAACTAAATATTCAACATATTTGCACCCTGTGGCATAAGGAGACAGAATGGAGGGATAAGCATCAGGATAAAATTAAAAATGTAGGAAATGAGCTTAGTTCACTGGACTGTAATATAGAATTTGAAAAATTAGTTTGGCTTGCATTGCCTTTTTAAGATGTTCCGTCCGATTTTCACTGAGCCTCTATTCTGAGCCAGGCATCGCGCTGGATGATGGAGAGACACAGACAAACCAGTGTTCCCTAGTGCAACAGTCTTTTACCTTCATACCATAATTCAGGGGTCCCCAAACTACGGCCTGCGGGCAGCATGCAGCCCCCTGAAGCCATTTATCCGGCCCCTGCCACACTTCCGGAAGGGGCACCTCTTTCATGGGTGGTCAGTGAGAAGAGCACAGGATGCATCCGCACCCATAGTTCCCATTGATATACTGGTCAGTTTGTTGATTTAAATTTACTTGTTCTTTATTTTAAATATTGTATTTGTTTCCATTTTGTTTTTTTACTCTAAAATAAGATATGTGCAGTGTGCATAGGGATTTGTTCATAGATTTTTTTATAGTCCGGCCCTCCAACAGTATGAGGAACAGTGAACTGGCCACCTGTGTAAAAAGTTTGGGGACCCCTGCCATATGTTTCACTTTATCTAAGAGCCCTTATTGGGCAGATAAAATATATTATGCTCACTTTGTTAAAGATGGCGCAGCCCACGTGCAAGTTTTAAGAGTAAGCTTTTCCCCACACCCTTGACTGATTGGATGATGTGGGGTGGTGCACTCTCATGAGGAATCCTCCCATTATGCCTCAGATAAGTGGCTTTATATCAGAGACTTCCTTGTTTGTAGATTGGATTAAAGGTTTGAGTTTCTACACTATAAAGTGGGGCAGACCAGGAGCTTGCTTTCTCTCCATTCCTGAAGTTAGCATTAGAGAGGAGAGCAGATTAAGGCCACATGGAGGAGAAGAGAAGAAGCCAAGATGGTGGAGGGCTGAGGGAGAAGCCAGTTTGAGCAGAGTTTGTGCTGGAGAAGGAGATGGGAAACAGAGGTGAATAAGTCTGGTGAGCTAGAAGCCTTTGATGCTAGGAAACTCGGATAAGTCAGTAGCTTTGTGAGCACTGAGTGAGTGGGTTTTGGAGCCCAGTGTGTGTTTTTGCTTGCCTGCCAGGTGCAAGCTAGGATTAAAGCTGATGGCTCACCGGTTTTTGGCTCTGTTGTTTCATTACCGACTGTCCGAATCTAATGTGAACCTGCATGGGCCAGGCAGCTGTGATAATGGCCTTGGCTCCTGGCTTTACAGCCCTTAACACCCCTGGAGAGAACCCCTAGGTCAGATTTGTCAGGATAATCTAAAATACTGCTCAAAGTGAAAACTCTGCATCCCAACCTTCTTTCCCCGCATGCCAACATCTAGCTTCTGTTTGGCCTGACACCTCAGACCCAAATTCTAAGAGAAGAACAGGAAGTTCAGTCCACACCAGCAGAACTGGCCCACTCCATCTTTGCTTAATTTCCCAGATGCCTGCTAGCGAGTCTTCTCTCTGTTTTCTCTCACCCTTAACCTTAATCCTTCCACCCAAAGCCCCGAGCTGAATAAGACTTTTAAGAGAATTCCAATAAAGGACAAAGCAAAAACAAAAACCTGTTCTAACTATGGTAACTGATACATGAAGCAGTCAGGAGTGGGCAATTTGAAAGGCTCCAGAGCCCTCTTTCAGGAGGGCCAGCACATAAAGTTTGTTTTCTGTTGCAGTGTTCCGAGGAAATATTTTTCTTGCTAGTCACTGCAACAGCTGGTTGGGGATTTCCCTATTTTTGTTAGAGTGAATTAATTTGGCAAGGAAAATAGATGAATCTTTTCAACGCCTCCCCTCCCTGAAAAACACACACACACACACACACACACACACACACACACACATATAAGTCAGCTGTACCTCAGAAAAGGTAAGAAGCAAAAAACAAGTCAGACTTATGTTTTCATCTGTTAATGACTCAGATGGCTAGGCCTTTCTTTCTGGGTTTCCTACCACCAAGTAAGAAGATTTAATGTGAAGAAGAAAAAAAACATGTTATTGTCTACAGACTTAATGGTTCTGCTCTCCCAAGATAATCACATTCCATTCCAGAATTAAATTCTTCAGAAGGAAGCCAGATCAGTTATACAGATGGCATGTGCCCCACCTTCAATTTGTTCCTCCACCACACCCACCCTCTTGCCCAAAGTCCTTATTGATAGCCATATATCTCCAATGCTAATCACACATTCATTCTTTCATTCAAAAAGCACATGTTAAGCTATCAACTATGTGCCACACATCATGATGAGAATCATATCAGTGAGAAAAATCAAACAGGGGTTTATAGTCTGTTGGGAAAGAATGACATAGTCAAAGTGTAATACAAATGAGAACATTAGGTGAAGTAAATGTTGAGGAAAAGCACAGTGTTATGATGGCTTGCAAAAAGAAACATAGACTGAGCTGGGAGCATCTCAAGGAAAATACAGGTGAAGGGTGAGATCTAGGCCAAGGTAACAGCATGAGCTAAGGACCTGTGACAAAAAGAAACTTCCCATGTTAAAGAAACTGAAAGATGATTGGGGGGGATTCAAAGAGAAAGGGGAGCATAGTGCAAAGTGCACCTAGAACCACCAAAGAGAGAGAGAGAGAGAGAGAGAGAGAGAAATCTATTAAAATTAATAAATGAGTTCAGCTAGATTTCAGGATACACATTTAATGTATAAAAGTCAATTGTATTCCTATGTGCTAGCAATGAACAATTTGAAAATGAAATTAAGAAAACAATTTCATTTACAATGTCATCAAAAGGAATAAAATGCTTTAGGAATAAATTTAACAAAATAAGAGTAAAGTTTATACCCTGAAAACTAGAGAAAGGTTGTTAAAAGAAATTAAAGAAGACCCCAGTAAATGGTAAGGTATCCCATGTTAATGAACTAAAGATTTAGTATTGTTAGGGTCCAAACTGATCTACAGATTTATCACAACCCTTATCAAAAATCTCAGATGATTTCTCTGCAGAAATTGACAAGCTAAGGTTTATATAAGAATTCAAGGAACTCAGAATAGCCAAAACAATGGAAAAGAAAAACAAAGTTGAAAGACATGTTCTTTCCAATTTAAAAATGTATTACAGAGCTGCAGTAATCAAGACAGTGTGGTACTAGTATGAAGATACACATACAGATCAATGGAATAAAATTTAGAGTACGTACAAAAATAAACCCCCTTAGCTTTATGGTTAATTGATATTTGACAAGAGAACCAAAACAGTTAATGTAAAAAAAAAATTGTCTTTTCAATTAAGTTGTACCAGACAAGTAGATACCCAAATGCAAAAGAGTGACCCCTACCTCATACCATATACAAAAATTAACTCATAATATATTATCAAACTAAATGAACTAGCTAAAACTGTGAAATTATTAGGAAAAAAACATGAAAGTAAATCTTTTCGACCTTGAATTAGACAATGGTTTATTAGATATGACACCAAATTCAGAAGTGACAAAATAAAAAATAGACAAATAGAACTTCATTAAAATTAAAAACATTTTTTGCTACAAAGTACACCATCAAAAAATGAAAAGACAACACAGAATGAAAGAAAATATTTCCAAATTTTTCATCAAATGAGAGAGCTATATTTAGAATACATAGAGTACTCCTACAACTCAACAATAAAAAGACAATCTAATTTAAAGATAGGCACAGTCTATACTAATAAAAAATAAATAAATCTAGACACAGACTTTACACTCTTCATAAAAATTAACTAAAAATGAATCCTAGACCTAAATATAAAATGCAAGAGTGTACAACTCCTGGAAAATAACTCTAGAGACAATCTTGGGTATGGCAATGACTTTTTAGATAAAACACTAAAGTCATGATCCATGAAAAAAAATAACCGATAAGCTGAAGTTCATCAAAATTAGAAACTTCTCTCTGTGAAAGACACGTCAAGAAAATGATAAAACAAGCCACAGCTTTGAGGAAAATATTTGCAAAAGATATAGCTGATAAAGGACGGTTATCTAACATATAAAAATAACTCTTAAAACTCAACAATAAAAAACTGAGCAACTCCCTTAAAAACTGGGCAAAGACCTGAACAGAGACACCTCACCAAAGAAGATAGTTTGCACATAAGCAAGAAAATATGCTTTACATCATAAGTCATTAGGGAATTGCAAATTAAAACAATAATAGGATACTACTACACTTCTATTAGAATGACCAAAATCCGGAAAAATGACAACACCAAATGCTGCTAGGTTATGTAGCAACAGGAACTCCCATTCATTGCTGTGGGAATGTACAGTGGTGTAGCCACTTTGGAAGACAGTTTGGCACTTTCTTACAAAACTAAACATACTCTTATAATATGACCCAACAATCACACTCCTTGCTATATACCCAAATGAGCTGAAAACTTACGTTAACACAAAACACTGCACATGGGTGTTTATAGCAGCTTTATTTATAACTGCCCCAACTTAGAAGCAACCAAGATGTCTTTCACTGAATGAATGGACAAATGAACAGAGGTGCATCCACACAGTAAAATATTATTCAGCATAAAATTAGCAATTAAGCCACAAAAAGACATGGAGGAAGACTAAATGTATATTACTAAGTGAAAGAAGTCAATCTTAAAAGGCTACCTACTCTATGATTCTAATCATATAACATTCTGGAAAAGGCAAAATTATCAAGACAGTGAAAAGATCAGTAGTTGCTAGGGGTCAGGGGGAAAGGATGGATGAATAGGTGGAGCACAGCACAGAGAAGTTTTAGGGCAGTGAACTGTTGTTTGGTACTGTAATGATGGAAACATGTCATTATACATTTATCCAAACAATAGAATATACAACACCAAGAGCAAACTCTAATGTAAACTATGGACTTTGGGTCATAATAAGGTGTCAATGTAGGTTCAGCAACAGTAACAAATGTACCTCTGGTGTGGAAGGTTGTTCATAAGGGTGGATGGGCATGTGTAGGGAAAGAGATAGATAGGAACACTTGTGAACTTAAGACTGCTCTAAAAATGTCTATATTAAAAAAATAAATAAATAAGAAACTCTCTTATTACCTGTATCACTCCACATGCAAAGTGTTCTCCCTAAAACTGCTAGGTTGGTTTATGAGTGAGCAAAACTATAAACTAAGATATTTTCTAAAAAAATTTTAAATAATGGGCAAGGACGTAAACATTTCTTCTCAGATGATATACAAATGAGCAACAAACACATGGAAAATGCTTGACATCATTACTCATGAAGGAAAGCAAATCAAAATCACAACGAGATACCACCTCACATCCACCCAGGAGGCTAAAATTTAAAAAGACAGATAATAATAAGTATTAGAGGGGTGTAGAGAAATTAGAACCCCTGTACCTTGCTGGCGGTGTTTTTAAATGTCATACCCACTTTGGAAAACACTTTGAAGCTTCCTCAAAAAGTGAAACATAGAGTTACCATATAACTCAACAATTTCACTCCAAGAGAACTGAAAACTTATACTTACATAAAGACAGATACACAAATGTTTACAGCAACAATATTCATAATGGCCAAAAATGAAAACCAGCCAAAATGTCAATCACCTGATGAATGGATAAACACAATGTGATGTGTGCCCAGGATGGAATGCTATTTAGCCCTGAGAAGGAATGAATCCCTGACATACTACAGCATCAGTGACCCGTGAAAATATGGTGCTAAGTAAAAGAAGTCAGTCACACAAAACAGCCATATTCAACATAACCACAAATTACATAATTCCACTTATATGACACGCCCAGAATAAGCAAACCCAGTGGTAGATTAGTGGTTGCTTAGAGCCCAGGGAGGGGGTGGGGCAGTAGAGTGAGCTGGATGAGGGGTTTGTGATAACCAACCAGTTTGGGGCTTCATTTCTGAGGGGATGAAAGTGCTCTAAAATTAGCTGGAGGGATGGGGGCAAATACCTGCGAATATACTAACAACCACTGTTTTGCATACTGTAAATGGATGACTTTTACATATAAAAATTGTCTCTTGATTTTTTTTTTAACGTGGGGTTGGAAAGATGGGCAGATACCAAACCTTTTCAGGCTTTGTGAGCCATGGAGGTACCAAGATTCTCTGCCTCAACCAAAAGATGACTGACTGGGCTCAAAATGTCCTTTCAACTCCCTGAGCCTTGGAACAGAAAACTTTCCAGAATATCTAAGCTGCCTAGATCACATATGAGTGGGGAGTGGCTGGGTCTCCCCGGGCCTGACCACGAGCAGCCCGCGCTCTTCGTTCCCCGGAAGTAGAGTCTCCACTTCCTCTCTGGACCCTCCTGGCTGAGCAGCGCAGCTTGCAACCGAATGACTCTACAGCGGAGAGTCCCTGGCACACGCTCCTCCTCTTGTCCAAGCTCTTCTTCCTCTGCTCGCTCCTCAGTTTTTAGTGAAACAAGGAGGAAACATAAACTTTTGGGTCACGCAAATCACCTTGCTACTCAGGCCTTTGCCCCATTGCTCCCTGACCTACTTCCTGTGGTGGTAGATACTAATTTTTCTCATGAAAAAGCAAGTATTCACCCATTCTGGAAGACTGAGAATTTTCATTCTTAGTTTTAGGGGAAGGAGAGTGACACTGAGGACACCTTTAAGTAGAATGTTACAGAAGGAAAAGCTAAATAAAGTCACTGCTCTCTGGGCAAAGGAGAGAGATAATGATAATTATGTAGACCTGACATGTATTCAAAATAGGAAAGGTGGAAAGAGGGTGTTATAAAACAAGCATCTCAGATTGTCCCCCAGGGAAGGAATTTCCTGTAGGCAGGCTCTAGGTACTTTTCCAATAAAAATCCAGCCACTGCACTCCAACAACTCACTCTCCAACCATCTGGTGCTGCTGTGACTAAGATTTGAGTCCTGGTGACTAAATCACATACTGCCATGGATAGAGTGAGAAAATCCTTCCTTTCGTTAGCAGTGAGATTGGATGGGTAATGGCTGCTTATATAAAGGAAGTTGGTTTAAGCATGTGGTTCGGGGAAAAACAACTAGTTAGCAGCCTTTGGAATGAACTGATCTACAGCCATTGTCCTGTGTGAACAAGTCCCTGCAGGCAGACAGGAACGGGGTGTGTTCTCCGTGTGACCCCACCCTCCACTGACTCGCCTCCTTGGTTATGCAAGGAGCTAGCCGAGTTGCCTCACCCAAGCACAACACCAGTCTACCCACTGCTGCAAATTTGGTTCTCTCCCCACCTACCCGGAAGCAGTAAGCTTTCTGTTCATTGTAACACTTTCCTCTCATCATCTCACACAATTGACAGAGACAAAAGGATTGGCATTAAGTAGCCTGCATTAAAAAATAAAAATGGGCCAAGTTGTGACAGTGTGTGTGAGAAGGATTCATGTGACACAACCTCAGCCAGGACTCAAAGACGCTCTCTGAATACGAAGAAGAAGAAGGAGATGGACGGCTTCTGAGGAAAAAGCAGGAAACCTGGACCTGAGGACTTAGAAGTGTCATTCTGAGACTGTGACATAGAAGTCAAGGGGATGTTCCTTTTTTTGAAAGATGGAATTAGTACATATGACAAACTGGGTATAAATATCTGAAGATGCCTATTTCAAAGTTTCCAGTTTGGTGAATGGGTTGCAGATCATCAACGTGGGGAGACTCAGCAGCGGGTCAGGCATTATGCAGAACAGAGAGATAGCCATGATCTCCATGCATTAGGCGCCCATAAAATGCCAGTGTCTTACTCAGACTCTGAGCCGGGAGCCTCAGGAAAAATAATTTATGCCACTCAGGACAACTCATACCAATGTAATGTGGAATCTGTTTCTTTTCTTTTTTTTAAGGTAACATTTATGTAAATCAAACCACCCTAAGAAATAAATCTGTAAACACTACTGAGTAATTGCCCTAAGAAGAGAAGTCCCTCCTCCCACCACCACCCCATCAACTTGCCCTTTCCCAGAAAGAACTTCAGACTCTTTTGAAGCACAACAAAAACCTGAGTGGGTTTTGGCTTTTTTCACCTGACCTTCTGACTCCTCTAAATGTATAACTCCATAATTGGGTTATACTGAGGTATAATTGAACTGCAAAAGGTATGTAACCCAAGAATTTGGCAGACACGAAAGAGGCAGACACACCTACTGTTGGTAGGACATAGTAGTTTCCAAACTGTCCTAGGGGAAGGAACATTCTTTAGAGTGACCTAATGGCAGTGCTGCAGCCCTCAAAAGATTAAGTAATATTTACATATACTTAGGGCTAAGAGCCAGGCATCATGCTAGGCACTGGGTAGACAAAATTTACAACATGAGGTTGAGTGGGTTTTAGGCAAACCTAGGGCTGAGCTCTGTCTTCTCACTGCCGTCAGAAGGTTAATCATGGTTTTTAGCACTGAAGCCAATGGGTAAGGGGTTCTATGCAAATATGGATTATGATGATGTTAATGATTCTACATGAAAGACTCAGAAGTAAACAGTTCCCAGAGACTAGGAATTTGCTTAAAGATTAAAGGTTAATGTTGAAGAAAGTAATAAAACCTATAACTTTAATTGTGGTATCCATTTGTTTTTAAAAGCAGTCAACTAATATTTACTGAGTACATACTTAGATTCTGGAAAAATTTATAGAAGCATTGAAAGCAGTTAGTCTCTGCTGTTAGGGGCTTAAAGTCATGCTGGAGCATAACCCATAAATGTACACACACACACAAAATCCAACAATCTAATGTATCATGTAATCTCAAAATGAAGGATATATAAGGAGTAATCATATAGGAAGTAATATAGAAATAGCAAAGTAGCAAGAATAATGAATGCAGATATCTACATGGAGAGCTCTGTGCAGGAGGGAGAAAGAACTGACATTGTGCTTGGGAAAGAGGCGGGATTCATCCGAGCACAGAAGAATGGAGAAGCTACTCCAGACAGGAATAGAGCGATGATCAGGCAGAAAAGGCCAGAAGGTAATAAAGTAGGTCCAGGCAACTGTGACTCCAGCAGCACATGGTAGTTCCTACGCCTAGAAAAGTAGCCTGGGTCAAACTAACAACATCAAAGTGTGAATGAGGTTTATATATCTCATTATGGTCATGTTAGCCTTGATTGCTTAGTTAAGGTGGTGTTGGCCAAGCCTCAACACTGCAAAGTTAGAAAAATTAGTAAATATTTTGAGATGCATGTAATACACTTTTAAAGTTAATCTGCATTGTTAACATTTTTCCATTACTAAGTCTACTTACTCAACAAAGCAATATAGCCAAACCCTGAATTGTAGCATTTGCCCATTTCTGTGGTGTAAATACTCCCACCATGACTATATGAAGCTTCCAATGTGAGATCACTGAAAATGGGGCTGGGAAGAGACACACAGCACATGGCTATACAGTATGCCCATCATCTAGACACAGTACACCCATCATTCAGACACACTACATGTATGTAACATGAAGAGCATAGATAAGAGTAAAACATGGTAAAATATTGAGAAAGTGATGAGTTGAATATTTTATATTTGTTTAGAAAATAAATTATTTAATTGTAAGTTTATATAATTTAATTTAAAATAGTAACTGTGTTTAACAACTGCCTCACAAAATTCCTGAAAATGTAACACTTGGCTCTTCTGAGTTAGTAGGAGGCAAATCCAGCATATCTTACAGGCATTACTGCCTGTGACCAGGTGGCCACCCAGGGCATCGTGTCACAAAGCTGGGAATAAACAGTTAAATCTCTCTTAGATCCTTGTGGTCTGGCATTTGCTCCAGTCAAAGGAAATGTGCACTTGAACCAGAGGAAAGAGTAAAAATGGACGTGTGGGTTCTTTATTACAAGATGTGGCTGCCAGGTCCTCTGCCAGGTGAGACAGTTAAGTTGCACGTCATCTCCTAATGCAGAGTGACAAAACCCCAACTCATTTTATATTTTAAATTTAATTTATTTATTTTGAGAGAGAGAGAGAGGGATGGAGAGAGAGAGTGAAAAGCATCAACTCATAATTGATTCGCTTTAGTTGTTCATTGATTGCTTCTCTTATGTGCCTTGCCTGGGGGGCTCAAGCCAAACCAGTGACCCCTTGCTCAAGCCAACAACCTTGGGCTCAAGCCAGTGACCTTGGAATCATGTCAATGACCCTGCACTCAAGCCAGCAACCCAGTGCTCAAGCTGGTGACCTCAGGGTTTTGAACCTGGAACCGCAGCATTCCTGGTTGATGCTCTATCCACTGCATCACCACTGGTCAGCAAAGAAAAAAAAACCCCTATTTTTAACCTACTATTTTCTTGGGGAGAAAGTTCAGTTCTTTTTCTTTATCCATAAGGGTGAGATGATTGAAATTGATTATATAATACATACATAGACACAAACAATATTGATAAAATGCCTGGCATAGTACCTGGAAAACAGTAGACTGTCTCTGACTATCTCTGTGCATATGTGTGCTTATATATTATGTCATATATATATATATATATATATATATATACTGACACATAGACATGTAGGTATATGTATGTGTGTAAATATATTTCACGTAATTTTAGAAAAAATAAAAATTATATACTGCATATATTGCACATATACTGACACACGCATATATGTTGTATAAGTATGTGTGCAGGCATTTATAATTTTTTAATGAGAAAATACTTTGGTTTTGATTCTTAAATGGCAGGTGCTTTACATGCATTAAGATATACTAACTCATTTAATTGTCATAATCCTGAAAGATAGGTAGGTGTTATTATTATGATTATATTTTTAACATATGTGTAAACTAACATAAGAAAATGAAGTTACTTGTTCAAGGCCAAAAAACTAGTATAAGTAAAGTACCTAAGATTTAAGCCCAAGGTATCTAAGCACTATAATTGCTCTGTGTTTTCAGACACTATAAAGTGTTAATTTTCTTCCTCATTTAGAGCAAAGGCATGAAATAGAATTACGCATGTTTCTAGATCTATGGGCTGTTCTGCTAGCATGTCCCTGAGGCAGACTGTTAATTCTGCATGTCTCAGAAAGAGTGACTGTGATCTATTGTTACAGTAAACTTCTGGATGTGAGAGGAGGCATGGGGGCTTGTGGACTGCCAGAGCCTTCACAGTGAAGTCAACAGAAGAGTTCAAGAACCAAGCACCCTTTGCCAGGAGAGTTCTGCTGAGTCCCTAATAGCAAATGGGGCCTGGTAGAGGGGGCAGGGAGGGGGAGTTGGCTCTACAAAGCTTCTTGGTTGTTCCCCCACTGACTGACTAGCTTGGCTGCAAGGTCTCTCTGCATTGGCATGATTCAGTTCCATTCTGCTTTGATATAAAAGAATCATAGGATATTAGAACAATCAAATGATATCCTATATGTTTTCAAAATTAGTAAAAGCAGATATTAAAACCAGTAATTTTCATACACCATTTTTGGAGCAATAAGAAGCCTTTTGATTTATTTTTTTTTTCAAATGCAATCTTACATTGACACAATACAGGGTGGGCAAAAGTAGGTGTCCAATTGTTCATCTGGAAAATAATACAATAATTAATAAATAATAATACAAGAATAAACTTTTTCATATATTCACAACTATAAACCTAATTTTGCCACACCATAAAAGACAAAATAAAAAAGTGAGACAGCTGGTTGAGGCCCTTGTGTCCTGCCTTTTGGGACCTTTTAGTGGCTGCTGAGAAATCTTCTGAAATGCAGGGATTTTGTGGTACAGGTAGAAGACTACAGAGCTGGCTAAGACTCCCTATCTTATAGCTGAAGGCTTAAGAAACAAAGGTTAAGTGTTTTTCCTGAGGTCACACAGAAAGTACAACCAGGCTGAGAAACAGCTAGTTCCTAGTGCTACTACTATTTTGTGCATTACATCATGTTGTCACTGGCTTTAGTGCTCTCTGGGGATCAGCTGGGGAGAGACAACACTGGTGTCTTTGAGCCACAAAGTCATTCATATCTCCCAGTTAGTGGCCCACTGGCCAAAGTTGGAGGTGACTCACCAATGCTGACCAAGTGGGTCTGCCACCAAGTCTTGATGAAGGGTTCCAGCTATATTTGCAGAACAGATGCTGAGATAGAGGGATCGTGTTTTACTGTAATGGAAGCCATTCTGATGTGTGCCTCACCCATCTGTCTTTCATAAAGGTGCAGCACCTTCTGTCTTTATCTGGCTGAAAGGTACAGTTATTTGTATTGTCAGGAGCATAAAATATATAGGGCCACTTGAATGGACTTCTTCAGAATGCACAGAGGGTAGATGCTCAGCACTAGCAACTATTGAATATTTTGTAAGGTTTTCATAATTCATGAAACCTGTTATTCAGTGGAGGTGTTTTTAGAGACCCCCGCTGGGAATCCCAGATTGCTTGCACAGGGAGCAGAGAAAGGAGAGGGTGCTACTTTCCTTATGGGCCTGCCTATCTAATCTATTTGTCTCATCTACCCAAATATTTACATAGGGCTATCTCTTGATTACCCACTCGCCTAGTGGTAACCTGTTTCTTGCCCCCAACTCTGGCTGTTTCAGAACAAGCTGTTTAGCTATCTCAGGTCCCAGTTTATTAATTCAAGTAAAGGACCAGGCTGGATGTTGTCATGAAGACTTTGTTGGGTTAATGTTTATAAAACACGGCGATGTTCTCAGGTGAAAGATATTCAGTGGATATAAAAATACTCTGCTGTGATGATTAATGCATGGTCTTTGCCAATGAGATTATTTAAATGAAGGAACAGTGGCTACTATTTCAATCATATAGAGTCTCACTGAAGTTTCAAAGCACTTTCCGACACTAAATCATGGCAAGTGTTATTCAATCCTCACTTTAGAGACAGAGAAGTTGAAGCTCACTAATGCATGTGCTTTACCCACAGACAGGGGCGAGATTTTACTATGGAAAAGTTATCAGAGCTGCTTCTCTTCCAGAACATCACTCCCAGGGCTCGTCTTCCTTGTTTCTCTTGCCAGGCATTTTGTAAGATATCCTGAGTGGAGGCATTCTCCCTGGGGAAGGGTGGCAGAGCCCACAGGAACTCCCTCTCACAAGCATTGGTGAGGTCCTGGAGATACCAAGGTTAGACACAGGGCCCCGAAGACCTTGCCATTCAAAGTCAGAGGCTGAGCAGCAATTCCTGGTGGGGGGAGGGGGGAGGACTGAGCGCTGTGATAGATCCGGACACACAGAGGCAGCAGCTAGGTCAGGAGTGAAGGGGGTGATGTTTTGTTTGTTGGTTTGCAAAGAGGTTTTTTTCATGAGTCTTAATCTGGCTTCCCTCAGAAGCACATTTTCATTCCCAACTTGCAAAAGAAGGAACTGAGGCACAGAAAAGCAAATTCACTTGCCCAGAGTGACATGTCTAGTCAGAGGGGGAGCCACCATTTCAACTCAAGATGTCTGAATTCGGAAGCCAGGATCTTAACCACTACACTGTGTATACAAACCACAGATAATGGTGTGCATATTTTAGTACATAGCTGGGCATGTGTGCACAAATACAGGCCCGTATAAAACAACAAGAGCATGCATAGTCTAAGTAGCTGGGCCTTCTCCCCTACTCTGCATCTTTCTGGAGACTATCTCTGACCTTGCCAACACCAAATAATCTGCAGAGCATGCCTACAGAGATTTGTAACAACCATCTGCTGCCTGTCATAAGCATTTAATTGGGCACAATCCATTCAACAACATTGTTACATGACACACTTCCAGAATGCAGAGACATTGAATAGAAAACTTTAGCTAAGTCTGCTTTTACATTTGGGTGAAGCCTAACTTGCAGGTGTGTATGCGTTCAGTGGTTCATTTTATAACCAAGACTAAAGGTTCTCGATACCTCCTTGATCTATGAAGGAGTTATCAGGTGTTAGCAGAGTTCCCAGGCAATAATTTGGAAGGATCTTGAAGTTGACACCATTCTAATCTGCATCACAAAAGCCAGATGGCCAATGAAAGTAAGCCAGCCAGGAACCCTGCACCAGCAATAAACATTTATTGAGGACCAACCGTGTCTAGACCATCGAGTTAGATGCCCAAGCATCAACTGTGTGAGTTGCTGTCTTTGAGAGTTTATGGCCTAGTTCACAATCCTTAGCCACATGCAATGGTTTCCAAGCTCTAGGCTAGAGGGTCCCAGGTTCTGTGCAGGTGCCTCCCAGGGCCACTGATGACCTAGAGGAAGGCTGAGCTGGTCCTTTGCTTCTACCCTGACCTAGCCAAGCAGTTCCTCTCCTGCCTTGTTTTACATCCTGGGAGTCAGCATAACATTTTATATTTACAAAAAGTGTCCCCTGCTCAAAATAGCTTGAATTTCATTTCCCTAAGGTATCAGGGTTTAAAGTAAAAAAAAAAATAAAATTTTTTTTAAATTCACTTTGTCAATTAGGCTTTTGTCTTCAGGTAGCCAAATGGCTTGAATGAACCATCATTCATTTTACATTTTGAAATGATAAATGAAAACATAATTTTATGCTCAAATGCTTAGTTAATTTTTTCTTATATGAATTTTTACACTCCTACTGTTAAAAATTTTTGAAATACAGAGAGGTTTAAAAATTGCAGTCTCATTCCCTAAGATTACCATTTACATTGTATTATCTTCCGTATAGTTTTTTATCCTGTCCAGGCTACGTCGATAAGTTACATTTTTGTAAAATGAGACGCATTCAGGAATTTGCATGCAATCTCTACACAGGTGCCATGTTAATCTCCCTGTATTGTTTCCATCTGAGCACACAGGCTGCTGAAGCATTATACATAAAATTTTGTGTGTTGCATTTTCAATTAGATTTCTATTATATTTTTAACTTTGCCCAAAGCAGGATTTCTTTTGGGTCTGAGTCCTCCAGGCCAAATCTAATTTGCTCGAGTTGCTGGAGCAATTTCCAGCACTGAAAGTACTTTCAATCTACAGGGAAGTGCCGCATTCCCCGTCCTTGTTCCCAAGTGGGCACACTTTGGCCCGTTTGTCAAACCCGCGTCTTTGCGATGATGAGGCGGAGGTGCAGATGCATGTGGCCAAATTCTAAATTCAGGCTCCATTTCCTAGAGCCCTTTCAAAAAAGGTAGAAGGGGAAACGGGCCTTCTCATTACGCTGCTGCTACTCCTGACCATGGAGCTTCAGGGTTTTACAGCAGCAGGGTGACGGACAGAAACCCCGGCGACAAGGCTAACTGAGCGACGTGGTCCGTTTGCAAAGGCAAAGTTTAAATTGGCCGTCATTTTGCTATTTTACTCCTCTCTCTGCTCTCTAGATTCATGTCTTCATATAAAAGGAACCACATGCAAACTATGCAACTATAAAAACGACACTGTTTGCATGTCATTCCAGCCTCAAAACCTTGAAGTTAAGATCAGATTATTTTCTGGAATTTAGCAATAAGACATTTTCTATAACTACCCATTTCTGATTTGATGGGTGGTCTTGGATAAATCCGTATGAAGTGTGTTTAAGCCACTTAAAAAAATTCTGTGAAGAACAAACCTAAGGGACAGCTAATTTAAGAATGTCATGATTTCACTTTACACTTCCACAGATGAATTGTTCAAATGGTCTTTAATCCTGGTACATTTAAAATGATGACTGCATTGAAAAGTATTCATTCTGTACTCCACATCTTCAACGGCGTGGGAGGGAGTTCTCTGCACTGCTTGGAGAAAGGTCTATGGAAATAAGTAGGCTCAAATCAGATACAACCAAAAATATAATTTGTCAAAAGATAAACATTTATGGTACAGAAATATCACTTCTGCTCTTCACAAATTTATCTTTGGTGGGTTAAAGAAAAGTAGAGAAACAGAATTTTTGGGTTGAAATAAGACCTGATCATGTCACAATATGTGTTAAGCTTCCTACATGCCGGTTGCAATGCCAGCGATCTGGGTAGAAGATAGATAAGCCAGGGGTCTCTGTTTTGGACTAACTCCTGTCTGAGTGGAGGGGTCTCAATGTCTTCTATAGAATAAAAATAAAACTGGACCCACGACATACTCCTACAGGGGATAAAAGGAGTAGGTGGGGCCAAGGCTGGTATTTGTTTCTCCAAAGTGCACAGAACAACTCATTGAATTGTGGTATCCCTCATACCACAGTATCTCTTTAGTGAAAATCTATCATTTTATTTATTTATTTTTAATTCTTTTTATTTATTCATTTTAGAGAGGAGACACAGAGTGAGAGAGAGAGAGAGAAAGAAAGAGAGAAAGGGGGGAGGAGCTGGAAGCATCAACTCCCATATGTGCCTTGACCAGACCAGTGCAGGGTTTTGAACTGGCGACCTCAGTGTTCCCAGGTCGACGCTTTATCCACTGTGCCACCACAGGTCAGGCCTAAAATCTATCATTTTAAAACAGATGGCACCTGCAAGGCTTCTTCCCACCTCCACTTCCTCTTCTTCGGCCTCCTCCTCCTCCTCTTCCTCCTTCTTGATGTTAAGACCTACTTCTTGGTTTTGGCTTTCACATTTACATTTCTTAACCTGTCCACCTCTATCAACAAAGCAGTTCTCTCCTATGGATTTAAATAAAAATGACACCAGTCTTTGTCATTAATACTATATAGTCTAGTATTATTCTAGTATTATTAGATAAAAGATATAAATATGAAAATGTTTATTGAAGATTACAGTGCATTATGTTTCATATTCTCTGAGGCATAGCACAGTATGACTGTCAAAAGAATATACAGATCACACATCTTAATTCACATACTCCAATCTCATTTTAGATCTTGCAGTCTACTATGCTAAAGACAATTACCTCACTACAAATTGTATGTAATATATAAATATTTTTTATCTTGGTTTAACTTTAGTACATTTTATGTATGTCATTTCATTATTTTCGTTTTTAAAAAATCAACCTTATGCAACTATAATTTACACATAACAAAATGCTCCTATGTTGGTGTATAATTTCGCCAAGTGTGGAACCATCTTTACAGTCAGGACACAGGACATTTCCACCACCTCCAAACGTTCCCTCAAATCCCTGTGTAACACCGTCCTCCCCATTCCCAGCCCTGGACAACCACTGCTCTACTTTCTGTTACTATTGATTAGATTTGTCTTTTTCGGCATCATAAATTGTGCATTCTTTTGTAGCTTTTTTTTTTTTTGATCAGCATAACATTTTTGAGATTTATCCATCTTGTTGCATTTACAAAAAATTCATTCCTTTAAAAAGCTGAGTTTTATCCCATTGTATGACTAGATTATACCTTGTATATTAATTTACCTCTTGATAGACATTTGGGTTGTTTGTAGTTTGGGACTATTAAGAATACAGCTGCTGTGAGCATTCATATGCAGATATCTGTGAAGAAATACATTTATATTGGGTAAAATACCCCAAGAGTAGACTTGTTGGGTCACAGAATACTATTTGACTAACTTTGTAAAAAACTGTTACCCTGGTTGATTGGCTCAGTGATAAGAGTGTTGCCTGGTGTGTGGATGTCCTGGGTTTGATCCCTCATCAAGGCACACAGGATAAGTGACCATCTGCTTCTTTACCTCTTCCGTTCCCCCCCCCCCTTTTCCTCTCTCTTTCTCTACCTCTCCCACAGCCATGGCTCAATTGATTTAAGCACATCAGCCCCTTGCACTGAGAATGGCTCCACAGAACCTCTGTCTCAGGCACTAAAAATAGCTCAGTTGTAAGCATGGCCCAAGATGAGCAGAGCAACAGCCCCAGACAGGGGTTACTGGGTGAATCCCGGTCAGGGTACATGTGGGAGTTTGTTTCTCTATCTCCCCTCCTCTCACTTGAAAAAAGAACAAAAAAAGAAAAGAAACCGCCTAACTTTTTTTTCAGAGTGCTGTTAGCATTTTCTATCCCCATTGGCAGTGTGTAAAAGCACTAGCTGCCTCACATCTTTTCTAATTTCAGCCATTCCAGTGGGCGAATGGTGGCATTTCATTGCAGCCTATAATTTGTATTTCCCTGATGACTAATGAGGTTGAACATTTTTATTTGGTTCATTTTTAAATTATGTTGTTTGTCTTTTTATTATTTAGTTATAAAACTTCTTTATGTATCTGGAGACAAATCCTTTGGCAAATATACTTGTTGTGAATATTTTTTCCCCATTCCATGGCTTGCCTTTTTATTTTTGTAATGCTGTCTTTCAGAGAGCAGGCGTTTTTGACATTCCTTTGGACAGAGTGGGCACATCTGTTTACAAAAGAGCTTTGCCAGTGAGCGCAGTGAATATCTCTGAGAATGCAGTGCCAAGGCAAATCACATTGCCTGTTTCACAGTGATTACTAACGTATCTGGGACAGAGTCCCAGGGCTTATCAAGTGCAATACTCACCAGTGATATAGGCCCCTTCCCCAATTTGCTGCTACCAGGACTTTCTGCCTCAGAGCCCACCTTCATTTCATTCCTCTCTCTCTCTCTCTCCCATTCTTCTCCTCCACAGAAAGTCTTCCCCACTACACAGGATGAGTCATCAGTGAGTACCACACTATTTCATTATGGTGTAAGGGTCACCATGACCTCCTCGTTGCTTTTGAAAAGTAACTTAAATGTGGGATTTGCTCTAGACTTAAGGAAGAACGGAAATCTATGACCTATTTGACTTAGAATACACAAGCCTGTCCTTGGCCCTCAAAATTGGAACCAGTGAGTTAGTCTTTTCTTCTAGGAAAACTGGTGGCCTATGTTTTATTTGTTTATTTGCAACTAATAGCAAATATTTGTTTAAATGTGCCATATTCCAAGCAGTGGGTCAGAAAAGAAAGAAATATATAGAGTACTAAGTGTCAAATATTTTAGTTTATTTTTTGTGAAACTACGAGCCTCTTGAGGACATGACTCATGCATTTGCTCTCCTGTTGCTTAGTGCTGGTGTACAGTATTTATTAATTGTAGTTAACATATGAACGATTGCATGCATGCATACATGCATGAAATATCAAGTGAGTTCCCTGGCTTGACTTCTCTATGGGTTTTTTTCTGATGGGAGAATTTTCTATGATGAGAGAGCTCTAACCAAATAGCCAGAGTCACTCAAGGGAAAACAATGCTATAGTCTCAGCCAAGAGGTCAGTTAATACTTGGAATAAGGTTTGTATCATTCTGATTCTTAATGATTAAAATTTCCCAAAGTGAGATAAAATGAACCAGACCTCAGAAATGAGGAGGGTCATCAGGAAATTACTTTCTTCTTAGGTTACATCAGAAAAAAGATTAATGATAAAAAAAAGACTGACTGCCACTATAACAAATACTATTTAGTACAGTTTATAAAACAGTTTTATATACTTTTCTCCCTGGATCCTTACAATAGTCCTGGGAGGTAACCACAGAGAGTATTAGTATGCTTACCTCCTTTATATTCAGCTGGAAATGCAGCTCAGGATATGTACATTTCTTGCCCAGCTTTCATCACTACTTAACAGCAAGCGGACTGGCTGGACTGTAGTATTCCTGGTTGCTGCCCTAAAAGGATGACGCTCTCACTAATGGGTGCCAGGGATGGTGGTTTACATCAAGTCTACCTTTCTCTCTTCCCCCTTGATTTTCAAATAACATCTCCTAGTTGTCCCATGAGATAAGATTAAATTATTCTTACTATAATGTACCTTTATGGTGTGCTAAGCACTGTATTAAAGAAGACAATTTTTAAATAAAGCTTTGACATAGTGCTTCATCTAATCCCATGGTGAAGAGCCCTATGGAAGCCATGACTCTGTCAACCCTCAAATTCCTTTTTCTATGCAAACACTATTTTATAAGTTCTTAGATAGAACATGCTGAAATGACCTATTTTCTTAAACAGATGAAATGTCCTTAATTATTTTATATTATACTTGTCTAGGAGGAAGTCCTTAGCTTAGACACATTTATTCAGTAATGCCATGGAGTTGGTATGCTTGGAAAGACAGTGGGGCCTTGATAGCTGTAGACAGGAGCTCTGGAGGAAGGCCTATGGAGCTACTTATCTCCCCTATTCAGCCTTCAAAGGAGCAGCACTCTCTGGGACCTATCGCATCAGGACGTTCTGAAAACAAGCTTGCATTTGGAGAACGGTCTTTAATTTGCCAACATGGTCGTGACTCTGAAATAACAGATTCACATTAATCTTGTTTTGCAAAAGATGCTTTGCAGAAAATAAAGTGTGTTTGCCTTTGCCTCTATGACAATGGTATAATTGTAGGCTTTGTAACTGGGTCAACTTTATTCAGGATCAGGGCTGAGTAACTAAACAAAATTTGAGGTTCTACATTCCCAGAACAAGTTGAATGCTATGACAGAGAAAAAATACAATTTAATCTCTTTCAAACAACTATATTTCTATATTCTTATTGGCCTTTATAATAACTAAATGCATGATAAACAGCTCTATTAATGGTTCTTTACAAATTTTTATATCTATGTGACAAGTAGTGCATTCTTTGCACAGAGTTAAGTACTTGAAGCTTTGATTCCAGCTGGTCTGGATTGGAAAACTCATTACTGCTCCTAGCCTGACTGCCAGCAAGTTCCTCAGGGGAGAGCCAGGGCCTTATATGTATAGAAACAGTCAAACTGGATAGGTCAGCTTTTATAAATAAACCATTGGAAAATGTAATTTAGAGTGGGGAGTATATCAATTACAGATTATTTCCTTAATTGTCTTCATCATTTCCTAGTTCCAAAATTTAGGCATTTTTTCATAACAGAAACAATAATTATAGTATGCAACAAAGCTCATTTATTAAGTGTTTTATAATACATCATCAATCTATGATAAAGGGAATTGGAAATGACATTACAATTTGAAGGCAAAAATTACAAGATCATTTATAGTTAAGGCAATTGATTAGCTATCTTGACCAAGTTCAAGATCAAAATCACCATCTCTTAACTCAGAGAATGGCATCAGGTTAAAATAAACCAGAAATTGTTTCTAGTGGAGAAGATTAAAATGCAATTATAAATACATTTATTTTCCTTTGCCCAGGGACTCTCCATCCCATAATACATTTGCATAATGGGTTATTTTGTTCCCTTTTAAATGTTAAAATTGGAACATTTTATGCTAAGTGCCACCAAAAAATAAACACACAGAGTTCTAAGCCCAAAGCTTTTCATATTTATCTGAGACAAAGAATCAGTCCATTGTGCCTGTATTTAGGGAAGTACTTTCTCATCTGTGACTGAATGGAAATCGCTATTTCACCTTGTTTATCCCACTTTCAAAGACACACACACACACACACCCACACACACCCACACCCCTTCACTCTGCTCCCTTCTGAAGGCATCTGGTGCCATTTTGTTGTCTCCAACTCCAGAGCTGCGCTCCCCAGTGGGCACTTTAATCAATGCATGCCTGCACTCCTTCCTCCTACTGGTCCCCGATGCAAATGGACTTATCTCTAATGGTCTGCTTGGACCTAAAAAACAGTCTGTGCACATGGTGACTCTATTATTCAACTCAAGTGGGACACATTTTGCCCTTTAAAAGGGTATCTTGGGATACACAATAGCTTAGTTCAGTCCTTAGTAGAGGGAGTTCAAGACACAAGATTGGTGGGAGAAAAAACTTCCAGGTTCCCCATACTTCCTGCTCCCGAGTACTGCCTTGCACTGGATCAGTAGATGCGATGCGCAGCAGCCAACATGCCCAGATGTTTAGGAATGGTGACCAGAGCAGTCACAGCCCAGAGGGTCAGAAAGTGCCCCCTTTCTACCCACAGCCTTTTGCCTTACAATAGGAACTACTTAGCCTCCTAATACTTAAAGCTCTGCTTTTCTAAAACTTCTCACATTCTATTTGCATTATTAGCTGGCTTTCCTTCAGATTCAAACTTTATTGGATAGGTCCCAGGTAAAGAGGTTTTATGCTATTTAATAGTAAAAATTCAGCTCCTCGAATGGTTTTTCATAACACAGCTATTCAAGTAGCCAGTGGATGGTCTCCTTGGAAACACCAGTAGCAGCTTGGTTGCCCTGTCTCCTGACAATGATCTCTCTGTGTCATTGGCTGCCAATTTCAAGTGGCTGGTGTCTTGACTACAGCTGGACACTATGAAGACTATGCAAAAATAGGAGTAAAAATATTATTAAGGGTCAAGACAGTGGTGGGAGGTGGGCCCAGGTGGCATGGAGGTTCTGCCAGAGCAAGACACTGTCCAGGGAGTATGGGTAGCTCCCTACAGGGTCCCAACAAATGGGGCTCCCATTGTTCTAGAAGTGGGGGCCCAACAGGTAGGTGGAGTGCAGCCACGGGGAATTTGGTAGCAGATATGCTGAAGTACACGCAGTGGTGCATCGAAAGCTGGAGAATAGAGGCCCTGTTCCTGGACCGAGGGCTGCTTAGAAAGGGGCAGGTCTGACTGGTAGAAGGGGCTGAGGTACGTCCCAAAACCAACACTCAGGGACAGGGACAAAGGCAGAGCTAAGATCTGGGGTATGGGAACAGGGGTGGGTGGAACACCTTGGAATTTGGGACTCAGCGGAAGAGTTTCATT
Source organism: Rhynchonycteris naso (assembly GCA_037038555.1). Classification (NCBI taxonomy): domain Eukaryota; kingdom Metazoa; phylum Chordata; class Mammalia; order Chiroptera; family Emballonuridae; genus Rhynchonycteris; species Rhynchonycteris naso. Next base: position 46,452,384 of record CM072999.1, read on the forward strand.
ATCAGAACTGGACTACTGAAGGACGGGAGTAAGGGGCATGTGCAGCGTGGTTCTATTTCTGTTTGGTGGCACAATCTAAAAAAAGAAAAAAAAAGAAAGAGGCCTAAGGAGGTTCTTGGATGGGGGTTGGGAAACAACTGCAGTTCAAGCAGAGGGTCGAGGACTCAGGATATGTGTGAAAATTCTGCTATAGATTGATGGAAAAGAAAGCAAGTTTAAAAGAAAGCTATACCTTTTCTACAGATCTTATGCCTCATTTTGCTTCTCTCTTCTTGTCATCATGATCTTAATAACTATTCTTATTAACATTTTCTCTTAAAAATTGTTGAGAAGGATCACTTTTGGAAAACGTGCTGGAGCAGGGAAGAGCTTTGAGAACTATTCCCCTGTCTCTGCCTAACTACCTTCTGCTTCAGAGTCTGCTGTCAGTGCTGGCTGCCTCCAGGGCGTGAAGAGCAGGGAGAGACACATGCGGGAGGTAATCCAAGAGCCTGAGATGATAACAGTGACATTATATCATGTCCTGAGCACCTTCTATGCACCAGGTACAAAGCAGAACACTTAATATACATCATCTAACTTAATCAAGCAAGGTAAGAATTATCTTTCTCATACACACAAATAAAGCCACTGCAGCTAAGGAGGTTGTATAACTTCCCTGATATCTCACCGTTGGTTAGTGCTCCATCAGCCTAAGCTCCCCCTGACATGGTAGCTGAGAAAGATTGGATACTTCTTGCCTCCAAACAGGATTAGAGAGGAGAGACCAGCCTCAGCTGGGGAGATGCTAGGGTCCAGATGTGAATAATGAGAATGGGAGGGGATGAACCAAAGGGTCATAACACAGAGCTTCAGGCTGGCTGAGCTCAGGTAAAAGACTAAGCTATTTTTACTGACTGGTACCTAGACCGGACCCTGGGGTCATCAGGGAAGCTCTTAATAAGGGGGCTCCCTGAGGCCATTTATTGGCCCCTGCTGCACTTCTGGAAGGGGCACCTCTTTCATTGGTGGTCAGTGAGAGGAGCACAGGATGCATCCGCTCCCATAGTTCCCATTGAAATACTGGTCAGTTTGTTGATTTAAATTTACTTGCTCTTTATTTTAAATATTGTATTTGTTCCCATTTTGTTTTTTTACCTTAAAATAAGATATGTGCAGTGTGCATAGGGATTTGTTCATAGTTTTTTTTTTATAGTCCGGCCCTCCAACGGTCTGAGGAACGATGAACTGGCCCCTTGTGTAAAATGTTTGGGGACCTCTGCTCTTAATAATGGATAAATCCTTCTTCATTTAAAAATATAAAAATGAATGAAATATCTAAGAATGCCAATTAAAGGAGGACCATGTTACCCTATAACACAAGAACTGTGGTCTTGAGCCTCTGGCATCCAGCCTTTACATTGTAAAGCCAGAGCAGCTGTTATGAAGAAAGGTCTGACATAGGGCATTCTTAGTAGTTGCTAAATATTTAGCAGAATCATGGTTTTGGGTGGAGAGCAATAGCCATCAGTTCCTTATTATTCTGTAATTAGTAATTTACATGACAGTTTCTCAAAAGAGGTGGAAGCCACCTAATGTGCCTGCTGATAGGGATGGTTCCTCTCTTCTTGGGAGAGCAGAACATCCAGCTAGTTTTCAGGGATCAAGCTTTCAGTCAAGACTGGTCTCAACAAGGAGTGTGGGTCAGGGAGTTGTGCCAGTTCAGAGAAACTTTAGAAGCTGGTTGAAATGCAGAGTCCTGGACCCTCAAATTCAGGACACTGTTCAGATGATTCTGATGCAGATGGTCCTGTAGGGACACTTTGGGAAACTCCTGCATAGAGATGCCCTCACCCAGCCACTGTGCTTGCTGGGGCTGAACTGGATTGATGCTCCTGACTTTGAAAGAGTACAGAGAGAGAGCCTTCCCACCTGCCTACAAATGGCCACTTCTCCTGTGCACACCAGTCCCCAGGGCTGAGGAGAAGCATGCCCGCATGGAGCCTTGGTGGTCAGCACGGCTGTGGCCAATCCCAGGAGACACCATGGCAGCAAGGACAGGAGCCCTCTCAATGCCAGCTACCACTGCCTCATCCCTGAGCCCAACCTTTGCTTTTTTTTTTTTTTTTCCTATTTTGGTCATGTGACCAGAGCTGGGTAGGTTCCAGAAATTAAGAACAAAAGGGAGGGGTATAAAGGCTGTTTTTTAACCTCCCAATTTTCCTCCTCCGTGGCTACTAGAACTCACCCATTTGTGCTGCATCCTGAAGATGTTAGTGCTTTCTAACCATCAGAAGGAGCACCCATGACTAGCTTGCGTGGGCCAGCTTTAAGGACAAGGATTTGCTGAGGCAAAAAATTCCCCAGTGGCAGGGTTGATGGATGATATAACATTATCTCCTGAGGACACAGTGATTTACAGCAGTGTTTCAGCAACTCAAAATAAACCATCACTCTGCATAAGGGGTGACAAGCTTCAAGTCTACACTCTTTCTCATAAGTCTGGTGGCAGAGCTGCCCAGGCTCTAGGTTGACCCCTTTCACTTTGGCCCCAAAATCTGGAGCAGGAACATGGGAGGGAATGTACGAAAATTGCTCTTTTGATGATCACCTTTCATCTGAGGATCGCAAGTGTTTTATACATATTAGTTTCATTGCCACACCACTTTAGTGTGCATAATCATTACCCATCCACCACCCCAGCCTCATGCTGACCCTTTAAAGGTGTGGAACTTCAGGGAGACTGCGGCTAAAATTAATTCATTGGCTGAGCTTATCATAGGGGCAAAACCAAAAATGCAATGTCTTTATTTCTAGTCTCGTATGGAAGAGGAGCAAAATGTTGGAAAGGATTATTCGATTCCTATGCAAATAAACACTGTAAAGTACTGTTCAGAGAGTAGAAAAATAAAACATATATATTGAATTACAATTTAATTATAAAACTACTATATTAATCCTACCTTTTAACTAATTTTTTCCTTCCAAAGAAATTGAATTTCTGTTTCAGTTTTTCCATCTATAAAATGGTGCCAAAATGGGGTTCCCTAATCTTTTGCATTACTCTATTGTTAGCCCTGATAGCTTGTCAAGTGGTATGTTCTACAACCTATAAAAGGTGTTTACATTTCCCTGTAATGACAACATACCCTTATAACTTGAAATGGATTATACTGATACGTCACCTATCCCTGAGAAAATTTCATGATCAAAGCTGTTATTCATATTGTCAGAATTTCCTTCCTCTTCATTAGTTCAAGGCCACTGGTTTGGATGATACTAATCTGAGTCAGTGACAATCTTTTTCTTATTTTCCCTCCAGAAAACTGGTACTAAACCTACTACCAGGTTATAAATAAAAAACTATACTTAAAAACAAACATTGTTAAGGAGTATAAAATCTGTTTCTACCTCCACTCTGAGGAACATCAGTTTCTCATTTAGTATGTTTACCCAGAAATAGCCACCTCAGAGTAGGTTAGAAACCAGTGGCGCCGCTAAGACGTACTTGAGACAGAGTTGCAGCTAAATAAAGCAGCTAAGTTAGGTCTTTACCATCAACCCCCCAGGTTCACACTGGGTTGTGAGTCACGGAGGAGACCAGGAGGAAGAGAAGATGCAGTCACGACCTCAAGAGGGTCCAGGGCAGAGAGGGAAAGAGAAGGTGTAGAGCAGGGTCTGTGCACTAAAGGGTCAGAGATGATACTGTCACCATGAAGGTCTGCGAGAATGGGAAAATAAAGAAGGCGGCAAAGATGGACCCTTCAGGTGTCAGCCGTGGAGGTATACTTCCTGAAGGAAAGGCAGATGTCTAAGTCCTGACTGAAACCAATTCCCAGGCACATTTGACGGAATTGGTGACCACATAATATAATGTTTGTTAAAATTTCTTCTAAGGTTTGCAAAGAAAATAATGTATGCTGCTTGTGGTGTGTCAATAATAAATGCTTCTACAGAGGCTCTTTCAGGAGGCAAGTGAGAAACATCTACAAAGGAAGTCACTGGCTGGTGCAAAAATTCGTAGTACTAAACTATTCTTGGATTCATTTTAGAAATTATTAATAACATCCTAGGAAAAATGGAGAAGCAAGTTCCTGGGGGTGGGGATGGAATATATATACGAAAGAATGGGAACACAGAGAGTTAAGGAGACATAGCCACACAAAGAAAGGCATGCGCATGCACCCCTGTTTAATGCGGGGCAGTTTGAGCACTTTGTGCAGTGTCATATTTGACACTCTAAACACCCAGATGTGTTAGGCACACAAAGAAAACAAGTGACCTGCCTCAGTTTGGTAAATGGGTCCTAGAGTCAGCAAAATGGGTCCAAATCCTAGGTCTACTATTCCTTAGCTCTGTGCCGTGGTCAGTTACCTGCCTTTCAAAGCTCCAGCTTTCTCACAGGGTTGTTGGAGAATTAAGTGAGAACTGCAGTGTACACAGCAAATGCTCAGCACAAAGCCTGGCGCATTGTAGAACACACTCAGTAAACGCTCACGCACGTCACCTCTCACCACAGCCTCCCTACGCAGTAACGTTTCTGAACTGATACACCCAGCTGAAGCCCCCTGTTCCAACATGGCCACTCGGAGTGCTAAGCCTGGATCTGACATCACTCTGTTTCATAAAATGATTGTGGACCATCCTCACTGGGAACGTCTTTGGGGCTTATTTCAAATACACACACATGAGTATATTTTGTCAAACTTTAGTCCTTCTAGAGTGATTTTTTTTTTTTTTTTCATTTAGAATTTGTCATTTGGAGCCAAATCCAATGAAAAGGAACATAATCAAGAGGGGACATTCATGAAGGATGTCCCTCAGCTAAGCCTGAATTTTTAAATAGGATTTAAAAGAAAACACATAAAAGCCTCATTCTTTGACTGTTGTACTTGAACTGTTGACCTCAGTTCACTTTTGAGATGGGGGGCACAGGGACAAAAAGAAAGAAGATGAGACCCAGGGGAGAAGAAAGGGAACGGGAGGGGAGGGAACGGTAGAAAATAAAGGGCAAGTCGAGGCAGAGGAATATCAAACCAGCCTGGAAACATCACAGAGAAATCAACCTTGTAGGCAAGAGATGTTAATTATAGTTTGCTTTTTAAGACATAACTCATGCTACTATTTGTTTTGCGGAAGGGGGAGAGCGCTTATAATGGGCTGCTATAAACTTTCCAGTCAAGGCTAGAGCGTGTTTTTCATTCTGCTTCTGAGGAAACGTGTTTAGTAAAATACCTCAGCCTTTCAAAACACTGAACCAGTATTTAGAAGATTCATTTCCCTTTCGCCTTCCTATGTGGGACGATCGTCCACCACCTGTTCAGCTCCGGGACGAGTAGGGGTTGAAGCGCGAAGACTGTGGGAAAGTAGGGAGATGCGGGGCTCTCCTACGTGAGGAGCTGCTTAGCAGAAGGTGTAACAGAGGCTCTTCCCCTGTGCACAGAGCACATTTTCTGCAGGAGCTGGCAGAGCTCCCAGACCATTTGCTCTGGGAACAGACTTTGGTTAAACCGCTGCCAGTGCCGGCCTCTCGGGCCTCCGGATTGATGAGTTTGGGCGGCCCTGGGGAGGGAGCACTGCAGAGGCAGGAGAGGGGTAAGGACTCCATGGGGAGCACCCAGCAGGGTTGACTTGGGTCACACAACAGCAGGAGGTACAGCTGTGGGCATAGAGCAGGCTGGGCGCTCTCCCGTCCACCTCGCTGCCAGGCCCTCTGGTCTCTGAAACAGCCTGAGGAGAGGCCAAGGGGCTGGAGAAGGGAGAAGCTGGCTCCCAGGTCCAGAAGGGAGGGTCCTGAGTGGTCATCACGTAGGGTAAGGAGCAGGGAAGATGAAGTGGTTCTCATGTGCTGGCCAAGGGCTTAGGCTGTTTCAAGCCACACAAAGCAGCTTGGAGGGAAGAGTAAGTGTTCTTCAGCACCAAGCTGGTGGTAACTCCTGACTTCCTGTCCAGCCCAGGGGACTGACCAAGCCATCATGTGGGTTTAGGAAATGGTCCAGAAGCTAATGCTGCCACTAAACTCCTTGGATCCTGCATTCGGCATTGTCACCACAGCAATGCCCAGCCTACCCCTTTCAGCTTCCCCTGACTAGTGCTTTCAACAAACACTCACTCTGGAGTATTTCTAATTGAACTGGAAATCAGCAGGCACTCTGTGAACTAAAATGTGCTGGTGGAGAAAGATGGGGGACGAGGGCCAACGCTGTCAGCTTTCGGAGCTACTGCCAACTTCCCTGATAGGGTTTAGCTCAGCCGGATTGGGATTCCTGATAGCAAGACTTTTAAAAATGATTTTTTACCATAGTAGAATTTTGAAAAGGTCTATGGCCAAGAATTATTCAGGGCCACTAGCTGAGTTTGCCCCAGTATCTTCCAGATATCCTCAAATGGATTCTTGGCTAGCTTGTATATTAACAGAAAAGGTAATGGGACTATTTGCCTCTCTGAATAGTCTGTTGCCTTCAGCGTCCGCTGGCCAGGCTGCCCTGAGGTTACTGTGAAGCTGGGAACTGGCAGTGAGGGTGAGCTGGCTAGCCCACTGATTTCTGCTTTCTCTGCTCCTTCCCCTAATGAAATAGCCTGTGTGTGTGTGTGTGTGTGTGTGTGTGTGTGTGTGTGTGAGTGTGTGTGTGTTTACACAAGTAACTCATGATCAGTTCAAAAAATTCAGAAAATATAGAAAGAATACCATCCCCTGGGAATAAGCACAGTTGTCATAGTAGTGTACATTCTTCCTCACTTTTTCTATACTAATATTTTGAAGTAAGATTACAGTATGCATATATTTTTATAACTGACTTTGTAAGTGTCCATCCAGATTGTCATTTTTTTAAATATGTTAAACTATTTTTCCCTTCCATGGGTTTCAAAGATAGGATAACCACACTGTAAACAAAATAAGAAACAAAAAACTTGTCGGGCAACTGAAATAAAAGGCAAGATAAACAAATGGGACTATATCAAACTAAAAAGTTTTTGCACAGCTAAAGACAATAGGAACAGAATAAAAAGACAAACCACACAATGGGAGAACATATTTGACAGCACATCTGATAAGGGGTTAATAACTAAAATTTATAAAGAACTTATAAAACTCAACACCAGGAAGACAAACAACCCAATCAAAAAATGGGCAAAAGAAATGAATAGAAATTTCTCCAAAGAGGACATACAGATGGCCAATAGGCATATGAAAAAATGCTCAACATCACTAATCATTAGAGAAATGCAAATTAAAACCACAATGAGATATCACCTCACACCAGTCAGAATGGCACTTATCAGCAAAACAACACAGAATAAGTGCTGGCGAGGATGTGGAGAAAAGGGAACCCTTCTGCACTGCTGGTGGGAATGCAGACTGGTGCAGCCACTGTGGAAAACAGTTTGGAGATTCCTCAGAAAATTAAAAATAGAACTGCCTTTTGACCCAGCTATCCCACTTTTAGGAATATACCCTAAGAACACCATAGCACTGTTCGAAAAGAAGAAATGCGCCCCCATGTTCGTGGCAGCATTGTTCACAATAGCAAAGATCTGGAACAAGCCCAAGTGTCCATCAGAAGATGAGTGGATTAAAAAGCTATGGTACATATATACTATGGAATACTACTCAGCCATAAGAAATGATGACATCGGATCATTTATAACAAAATGGATGTACCTTGATAACATTATACGGAGTAAAATAAGTAAATCAGAAAAAAAGAAAAACTGAGAACAGCATGATTTCATACATAGGTGGGACATAAAAGTGAGAATATGAGACATGGACAAGAGAGTGGTGGTTATGGGATGGGGGGAGAGAGGGAAGAGTGGGACAGGGAGGAGGGGAGGGACACAGGGAAAACCAGATTGAAGGTGACAGAGGACAGTTTGACTTTTGGTGATGGGTATGCAACACAATTGAATGATAAGATAACCTGGAGATGTTTTCATTGTACATATGTACCCTGATTTATTGGTGTCACCCCATTAGAATTAATAATAATAAAATATATATATAAAAAAAACTTGTCAAAATTCTATAACAGATTTCTTTTTTTTTTAGAGAGAGAGAGAGAGAGACAGGAAGAGAGAGAAATGAGAAGCATCAGCTTGTAGTTCTAGCACTTTAGTTGTTCACTGATTGCTTCTCATAGGTGCCTTGACCGGGAGGGGCTCCAGCTGAGTCAGTGACCCCTTGCTCAAGCCAGCAACCTTGGGCTCAAGCCAGAGACCTTTGAGCTCAAGCCAGCAAACATGGGGTCATGTCTATGAACCCATGCTCAAGGCAGCAACCCTATTCTCAAACTGTGAGCCTGTGCCCAGCCAGATGAACCTGTGCTCAAGCCGGTAAACTCAGGGTTTTGAATCTGGGACCTCAGTGTCCCAGGTCAATGCTCTATCCATTGCACCACCACCAATCAGACAAGATTATCATTTTTAATGGTTAATAATCCAGGATTAAAATGTGTTGTGGTTTACTTAATCAATTGCCTGCAGGTAGATATTTATGATGTCACTAAGTTATTGCTTATAGAAACAAGAATCATATAAACATCACTGAATATTGTGAGATCATTCCCATAAGGTGAATTCTTCATGGAATTTTAGGTCAAATCCCATCTTTTTTTATAGCAAGAGAAGATAACCAAATTTAATACATACATATGTAAAAGCTCATAATCTTTTTAAAGGCTTTGATGTATCCTGTCAAAATTTTCCTCCATTAAGTTTCTGCTAATATTCCATCTTTTCAGAATTAAATGAAACTGCCCATCTCCCCCCCTGGCTCTTGATACTGGGCATTGTGAGTCTTTTCATCTTTTCCAGTCTGATGGTTGTAAATGAGATCTCCATTTGCTGTTTTAATTTGGTGCTCAGTGTTTTCTCTCTCCCGCACCTTCTGTCATTTCTTGGAGCTTTCTTTCCACCAGCATCTCCCTCATTCAATAATAAACATAATGGGGCACTTCCTGTGTGGGGGCACTTCCTGTGTGGGGGTACTTCCTGTGTGCTAAACATCAGTGCTACAGGAGCAGCTCTGTCTAAAGGGCTTGGGGGTGGCCTGGGGGAGCTGGAGAGAGCTTAACAGAGGAGGGGATATTTACGCTAGGTTTGATGGAAACGTGAGAACAGGATGCACAGACAAAGGTCATATAATACCGAGGAAAGAGTAGAAGGAAAGTCACTGAGGCCTGTGTTTCAGTGTGGCCAGAAGGTGGGGTGGGCAGAATGGTCAGACTAAGATGGGCTCTGGGTACTGTAGTATTACATTTAGGTTTTATTTTTTTAGCAATGACAGACTGTTAAAAGAAACGTGTTTAGGGGAGAATAATGATCTGATTCGTGTTTAGAAAGTTAATTTTGGTGGCAGTGTGAAGGAAGAAGCAAAGTAAGGAGAGAAAGGGGGAGACAGAAAGACTGTAGCAGTAGCCTGTGTGAAGAAGCTGAGAACAGGACAGAAGTCAGGAGCAGTGGAGACGGGGAAGAGAGATGCGCATAAGCTGAAATATGCAGGACTGGTGACTGAGAAGGGGAAGCTGGGAAGAGGCTCAGTAAGAGAGTATGAGAGGATAATGTGTAAGTTTGGACAGAAAAGAAGAAAAGATGTTTTGAACATGCTACATCTACAATGCTTATTGGACTTTTGATGGAAATATCTGGGAGGAAATTATGACTATGAATTTGACCCTGGAGTGAGGCTGTGGCTGTGGGTACAGATTTGGGAATCAGTGGCACTCAGAATCTGCACATGGATTGCCAAGAGCCCTTTCTCTGCCCCCATTCAGGCCTGACGTCTTGTATTCTAGGCAACCCCTTTGTCTTTGTCCTTGACCTGTGAGCCCCTTTCCCTTCTCTCCTAAGTGCCCCATTTGTTGTGAGAAAGAATGGAACTTACTGTAGCCAGTTCATATGCAAATTGAAAAAAATAAGGTATTAACTTATGGTGCAAACAGGAAGCATTTTAAAAATAACCATACTTTTACCACAAAGAAATAACTCCTTAAGGGATGGCAAATTATGGGCAAAAAGCCTTGTGGAGCTCTCTAAGGACACACCAATAAAACACCACCCAACCCTAATTCTGTATAGGAGACCCTGCGTCTCAGCTAGAGATCTGAAATGCAAAGGAACTGTCAGCCACTGAAGGGACGATTCACAACTGAAGTGTGCCTGAGACAGAGCTCCAAAACCTGAGACCTGCTCCCAGGACCAGAGGAGGAACAGGGGTGTGGCAGCTCACCATTGGCTGGTTGGCGTCTCAGCTAGGATTTGAACAGCTCAATCAAAACAGCAGCTGCTGTTTAAATTTAAAGAGACACATTCCAAAAACAAATATGGGTAATTTTAGCCACATCCGTCCTCTTCAGCATCTTAATAAATCTTTATCTGGAGAAACAAAAAGTGCTTTTGAGAGTCATGCTGAGATAGAAACATGTCAGTCTCAGCTTTATTTCTCAGCCCCTGACACTCCAGCTCTGGAAAACCTTATGCTAACCTGACTGGAAATTGCCCTTTTTCTTTTCTATAACCCTGTCTACTTCTCTCATTGGCTCGCTCTTTCTCCGCTGTGCCAATCAGAGACACGTATGGCTATCTGGTAACACAGCTCTGGCTGGGGCCACAGAATCAGACAGATACCGTCAACCACACGCTGCTTCAAAACAGTCACATTCCATTTCACGTACACCAGGAAGGAGTCTGCCACGGAGGCACCTCACTCACCAAAGCCAAGGAATGAACAAACAAAACTCTCCTATTTCAGTAAGAAAAATTTGCCTGGAAAGGAGATCATTGAATTAAAAACAGTACATTGCTTTATGGTAAGTATCAGTTTCTTTGGCTGCATGTCTTTCCCCTTTGCAAATATGGATATAATTATCTACAAGCCCCAAAATTAAATGCTTCTTAAGTGCATTAGGAATCTGAGGTACAGAAAGAGAGCACAGAAAATGTATCCGAACCTTATGTGCACCATCACAGAACCAATAGTGCAGGATGTAGGAATAAATGGCTCCCATCAAGGGCACGTGCTGATATTACACAGGATAAGTCACAGGTAGTGCTCTAGAATATTTCCTGCTGTAAATGTCCAAAAGGCTGTTTATTTAAAATGGTGTAAACACCCCAAATGAGGAAGCAAGGCAGAAGAGATTTTGAATTTGTTTCCAATTACTTATTCGGTACATAGCATGATTCTAAACCCAAGTTGTTAGAGTTTCTGGGCAGAGGAAATGATTTATACTATGAAGGAGGAAAAGGAAGCTCTCTGGAGCACCAGCTTCCTTAATAACAAGCCACCCTGAGAAGCTGACAAGTTTCCCATAAGGGTTTGTGGCAGAAACCCCTGCACCATCAAAGTTCAAAGCAGCTTCCTAATTTAGGCTAACATCCTCAAATTGCTGACACCTGCAAAAGAAATGAACCTAGAAACCGTTCACTTCACCACTGAGTTCACTGAATGGGCTTCCAGGTATTCAGGGTGCTGAAGGTATGAGACTCAGACCCATCTGTGTATATGGGCAGCATCTTCTACAGCCTCCACGTTTCTTTAACCTCATAAATCTTCTTCCTCTGCTAAAGGAAGACACATTAATTACGCAGGCCTTTCTGCATCCACACAAACAAAAACCCATCTAAAACCAGTTGAGTAGCGCAATCTACCATGATTCAAAACTCTTCTCTGTATGCACTCCACTTAGGCTACTTCCGCCTTAGTTTAGATCTTTAACATTTCCCTGTCACCTCCAATATGTGTAACTGCCAAAGCCCTTTCGCGTAGGACTCCAGCAACATTTCAGTAGATTTTAGAAAATATAGTTATGAATATGAGCCGCTTATTTTTCTCACCCTGCCAAGGCAGCACCTCCACATATCATAAACCTCAACATAGCAGCAGCAGAACCAGAGACTAGTTTCTGTCGGGACCTATGTGTTTGCCACCAGCACGGCAGGACCTCTGCCGAGGTCTCCTGAGGCACGGCATGCTCTCTGGCCAGTGTTCGGGGACACCAAGCCATCATTGCCACAATACATCAGAATATTGTCAATTCAACAAGGTCAGCTCACATATGAAAATCACATGAGATTGACTAGAAATTAAATGCCTCCCTGCATATCTGCCCTGATTGGGAAAGCTGGTCACCACAGAAAAGGGTTCTCGAAGAACCATTTAGACAGAAAACCCAAGGACCAACACCTAAAAAGAACACACACAGACTCTGGAATGCTGCCACGCTCCCTTTGGCACCCCAGGCCTTGTCTTCCCCGCAGTCACTGTCTCTCCTGCTGTCCCCGTGTGTAGAGAGCTATGGGACGGTGATTACGTAAGAGCACTGCCCGGGCTCACACTGCAGCCCGGCCGCACCTCTTAGTTGCTGTATGACCTTGGGCCATTAACTATAGTAGTTTCTCTGTGCATTATTTCCTCATGTGCAAAATGGACTGTTTTGAGGATTAAATGGGATAACCTAGTTGGAGCTCTCTTCACAATTTCTGACATTTGACATAACCTGTTCAACCTGCTCAACTCTTTGCTCCTTGTTAGACCATGACTAGAAAAGGCGCGGACTGATCTTTCCAAATATAAAGTAAAATCAACTCTGGAACTGAATTCCAGTAACTACTGGTGGGACTTGGAGCAAATTTGGAGCAGGATTAATAAAAAGTGCTTTATGTATAAATCGTCTCATGTAACCCATAAGATACCTGTGAGAGATTTTGTGATAGATTTATCCTAGTTATTCCCCAACCAATCATAGCTCCTAGGGCCCTTGAGTGGTTTCTTCCCATATTGACTCTTGGCTTGGCCACGTGCTTATTTTGACCAGTGGGATAAGCAAACGTTAGATTAGTAGAGGCTTCACAAGTGCTTGCATATTTAAGCTTGCCCCTTTTGATTGCTACCCCCACCAAGCAAGAAGGGCTAGCCTCCTCGGGGAAGAAAGACCACAGGACGAAAGAGAGAGAGAGAGAGAGAGAGAGAGAGAGAGAGAGAGAGAGAGAGGCTCAGCTGCGCCCAGCCCCTAAGCTGATCCTCATGCTGAAGGAGCTGCATGAATGAACCCAGGCAATTCCAGCGATTAAACTAGACCATCAACTCACAGAATCATGAGAAATAATAAATTACTGTTTTATGTCATTAAGTGTTAGGGTTCTTTGTTAGTCTACAATGAATCACTAAAAGAGAAATTGGTGAGAGGGTGCTGCCATAAGAAAATCTTAAGCCGTGTGGCGCTGCCTTTGGAACCAGATGGTGCGTAGGAGCTGGAAGGGCAGTGACGAGATTGTTCTTGGAGGCTGGGAAAAGCGCAACCCGTGCTGCTGACACAATCAGCAAAACTGTCATCTGTACTAACTTGTTGGGTAAAAAAATAAATCTAATCAATTTGTGGATCTGGCTAAAGTAGATTTCCCGGCAGAATGCTAAAAGCACCAATGGACTTTTTTTTAAAGCTTTGTACAATAAGGTTCACGAAGAGAGAAAGATGAGTTAAAGCAGGAACCCCTGAGTCTGCAAGTAGAATTTAGAGGAATAAGGGGGCTCAGGATTTGCTGGGTTGGAAAGTAAAACTGTTTATCACATTCATTCTCTCCAGCTGGCAAAGAATTCTTAAGGTAAAAAATGGTCTTGGGTTACAGGTTAATCAAGGATGGGGCTGTAAGATGCTTTCTCAAGACTGCTAAAATGCTTTAGAAAGTGCTGAGTAGAGCCTTTCCACTGGACAAAAGGGCTTCTAAGGTTCATAGAAGCCTAATCCCAAAGTAGTTATGAGTAATTGGGCCGGGATGCCCAAAAGGTTTCAAAAATCAAGTATAAAAATATAGAAAATACTTTATTAGTAATTTCATATTGATTACATGTTGAAATGATAATATTTGGGATATATTGAGTTAAACAAAATATATCACTGAAATTACTTTCACCTGTTTCTTTTTACTATTATTTAAAATGCGGCTCAGAATTAAAAAAAAAAATACATATGTGGCATACATGGTTCCCATTGTGGCTGGTGTTGTATTTCTACTAGAGAGCACTAGTATTGAGAGAACTTGTCCCAAAATGAATTGTGGGTGTAGATTTTGTCTAATGGAATGAAGAATAATGAGAGACACAGAAAATGTACAGTTTTTTAAAGTAGTCTTATGGGATTGAAGTAACAGTTTAAAATGATAGAAGACTTCTAGCCCCCCCACCCCCAGCTTTCTGCCATCAGGATGCAGCTAAGTAGGTATCTCAGGAAGCTAGCTGTCTTTCAGATGCGTAGGAAACTATCAAGCCTTAATAAGAGCTGATTTCATTCATCCAAGAAGCACCCTGTAAGCCTTGGTTTCCTCATCCACCAAATAGGTGTCACATACCTAAATCCCAGGACTGTGAAGATAAAATAGATGAACCCTCTGAGGACACTCTGTCCACTGGGAAGAGGTTTATAACCAAGGTGGCATACTGGCGGGGGGGGGGGTGCAGTGTGGATTAAGGGAAGCGATCTACGTTTTGAATTCTGCCCCAGGGACTCCGCCTTCATCACACTTTGCAGTTTAACTTTTTCTGAGCCCCAGCTTCTTCAACTGTAATGGGCCTTTCTACCTTGTCAGGTTCTGTCAGGATTAAATGTGGCACCTAAGGAAAGAGGCCAGGAGAGTGCCCAGCACACAGTAGGTTCTCCATTAATATCAGTTTCCTTCTTTTTTGTTGCCTCAAACTTTTTCATTCTCTTCAGATAAAATGCAAAACAAGGGAAAGCTTTTAAAACTGGGAATAAGCAAGGTAAGGCTAAATTTTAAAGAAGCCGATACTTCGCTAACTTGTTGTCAAGTCATACCATAAAAATAGCTTGTAAGAAGTCTAAGGGGGCTTTGGATGCATTGCTCAAGTTAACCGAAGACCCATCCAATGGTCTTGGTGTGGGGGCTGTTGTGAGCTCTTCCCTAGTCTTATGAAACAAGGTCCGCATTACAGAAGAGTTTACCTATGCGTTGAGATCAGGAAGGGGTTCAAGAAGTGAGAGTATCCCTCAGAAATCAGCCTATGACATGGCTTGTGAATTGTGGAACTCAATGGTAAATAGCCTGAAAACTTTCTAATCTCTTCCTCAGAGTCCTTTCAAACAGGTACCAGGAGCGATGATTGATAAAATAGAGACCATTTCTAAAGGAGAACTCCTTACGGTTCCAGGTCAGCTCTGAGGACTAGAAAAGCTGAAAGTCCAGGAAAGGCAAAGAATAGGTTAGGGACGCTTCCTGACCTCTTTGGGCTGGAGTCTGTCTCCAAACCACCAGCAGTGGAAGCAGAACATTTGCTCTTTTAGAATTATAGTCAGCTCCAAATAGCAAGGAAAGAACAGGATGCAAGGCCCCTGTTTGTAAACAAAGACCAAGATAAATGTTGGCTGCCAGACCTCAAAGGGAAGTATGACAGGCTGCTTGTAGGAAGAAACCACAGGCAGCAGAGCCAGCCCTTTGGTCTCCCTGATGGTCTCCTGCAGACCTTTCCAGAAGCAGCATGGAAAGCCAAGAGGGCCAGAAGGGCATCTGCTTAAGCACCCTCCTCACAGGTCCATTGTCTTTTCTTGGCCAGCGTTCAAGCTAAACTTGATTGCCACTCTCATCACAGGATGTGGTAGAATGCTTTGGATCAGGCACTTAGGTGTGAATTGCCAGCGGCAGATAAATGGCTAAACCTCAATCTCTGTGTCTGTATAACGGGGTACCAGTAGTCCCTGCCTCATAGGTGTCTGTAAAGTATAAATGAGGTCATGTAAGTCTTTAGCACAGTGCCTGACACACAGGCAGTTGTCAGAAGTGGGAGGGGCCGTCATTATTTCTGTGGTAGTGTTGTTGTATATTTTATCCTCTGCTTTGTTATTTTACCCATCTGGGAGACATGCAGAACTAAGGGACCATCAATGGCAAACTAGGACATTTTTCCAGAGTGGGGAATGGTGTTATTTATAGCAACCAAGAGATGAAGCAGCTATAGGGAAGAAGTGAAAAGGAAGAACATGTGACATTTATGATGAGGTGACATTTATATCTATTAACTTTGCCAGTGGTCTGCCTCAAATCAGCTGAGGTGCCAACCTGTGAGCGCAGGAGAGGGCCCTGGGCTGGCCTGCAGAGAGTTTTAATCATGTTTGCTGATGGCCCATATCTGACACAAAGCGAAGAAGGTCCCTTGGGAGACACCAAGAGAAGAGCCCTCCAAAGGGAAGAGGGTCCCAGGACCCCCATTCCAATCCTTACCCCCACAGAGTTTCAGGGAGATCCCCACAGAGAAGACCCGGCCTAGCCTCGCAGCCTGCCCAGCTGCAGGTGCATCCAGCGGGGACCAGGGCCTCCCTTTCTCCCAGGAACTCAGGACTCAAAAACGGGACCCAAACCAAACAGCTGTGCTCGAATATTCCTGGGCCTCAGAGAACTGGACTTTAAGGAAGCTCAGAGGTACTGTTTATTTTCAACAGGATGTCATTTCCAACTGGAAGACAATATATATTTTTCTAGCAGGCTGATACACAAGCAGTTAAGGTAACTAGGTCACCTTAGGAGTTCCATTACAGAAATTGCACTAAACTTAGTTTGTCCTTTTGCTGGTGACACTAAGAGGTAGGCAAACATTACTAAAGAGGAAATTCAGCATGATAAATACAGTCCAGGGTCTAGCACAGTGCCTGAAACACAGAGGGGTCTCTTTCTCTCTATCTCCCCCCCACACACACATACACACACAGAAAGAGAGAGAGAGAGAGAGAGAGAGAGAGAGAGAGAGAAATACATGCATGGCAAATAATAGATAACTTCACTATTTGGTCATTTTAAAAAGTGATATAACACAATTCACAAATATTTTCTCTGAGAATTGATTGATTCTCTGGTTTGCAAAGTTAGTATGCCTTAAAAAGTAGACCTAAAGTTTTTCATAAAACTTCATTCTGTTCTTTTCCATATTTCCTTTATTACTTCCTTCTGTCAGCATGCATACTATTTTATTTTTATGACACTTGGGATCAGGTTATGACAAACTCTTAAAGCTCATCCTATTCATTTTATGGTCTCTTGTGTTGTTTCACTAAGTTATGTCTCCTATAAAGAAGTGCATGGCCCCCAAATACATAAAAGTGCCCTTTTGGGACCCAAGCACTCAACATGTAATTGATACTAATTTAACTGAGGTTTACTCAATCATTTTCAGACTCCTAATAATTTTTAAAATATTTGTCAACTGATGGGCTCTTGAAAAAGAGAATAAAACAATGTATTAAAGGGGGCCTGTCTTCTGGTCAGATCATCTGCATTTCTCTTTCTGCACTCTTAAAAAAGGTGGTTGTGTGTCTGGAGTATGGGCCACATACTCGTGTGAACATGCACACTAAAGTGAAAATCCAGAGAACACAGACGCTATCTAATTCATGAACTCCCCCCCCACCCCCCGTACTGGCTGTCAGGGCTATTACATCGGGCAATGCACGGCACACCCCTCCCAGGGAAGGACATCATGGGCAGGTTCTCCAACAGTACACCCAATTCTCTCATTAGTCAGGGGTGCTTTACAGACAGACAGGAATCATACTATTTAAGTCATTTGGTGATTCGACTGTGCCCCATATGCTGATATTGAACATGAAATCTGCCTTCAAATCATATTTTGTGAAAAACAAAAGGAAAGAGCAGTCGTTCTTTTCCTACCTGCTGCTATAGCACCAGGAGCCAAGCTGCTGTGCTCCCAACGGGGCAGACTGCTGGACTTAATCTTCAGCTCCCTCCCCTGGAACCAGAACTCCAAAAGGCAACTTTCAATTGCTATGAGCAAGCAGGTCTTTACTTCCAGCCAACGCTTTCTCATTCCCAGGGCTTGTTGAGTGTCAGGGTAGGGTGCTTAAGAAAGGGTGTCTGGGGAGAAAGAGATTGAGTTTGGGGGAAAAGGGAAGAAAGAATTCCCAGGGCAAGAGTTAGTTCATCCATTACCCTTCCTCCAAGGAGAGGAAAGCCCTCTTTTCAGCTTTAATTTCTCATAGAAGTCTGCCACTGCATTACTCACAGGTAATTACTATGTTGCCCCTTCAAACACAGCAAACATACTTTTTGGGCGAGCCTCCAGATTTCTGATGCATGCCCATACCTGTCCAAGGGGTATCGCTGCGCCTGGGAAAGCTGGGAGGGCAGCAAGCCCGCTCATACAGAGAACCTAGTTCAGGCTATTAATCCAGGCCTTGGGATAAAATCGGCCACAAAGGAAGATCTGAGGCTTGTGTGAGCCACTGTTCATTGGGTACCACCTCACTCATGGGATCACCTGGTTAGGTCTTGAACTTCTTCCAAGTAGATCAGCAACTACACTCAGTTAAGCTTCAACTTGCTTCCCTAAAAAGGAAAAGAGTAGCAAGGATTACTATCACAGAAGGAATGTAGTTTTCTTACTCTGGGCAATCAATGTAGGAGAGTCGAAGATGATAGATGTGCAATTACAGTTCCTTTAAGTTTAAGAAGATATTTCCATGATAGGCATGTTATAGAGACTTCATGTTTGATCCATTGTGGTTTCCAGGATGGTGGAGATAAGTGTAGAGGGGACACAGCAACAGGGAAGAAACTGGGAAACCTTGGATCTGCTGTTTACTATTGCGACTTTGGATTAATGACTTAACCTGGTTTCCAAACAAATGAAATGAAAAGATTGAGCTGGAAGATCATGCACAATAATAGAACACAATTTCTCACTTTTGCATCTAGTCTACCTTGTTCTTGTATCAACAGTTTGGTTCTCTTGTGAGGAGTCAACCCTTCCTCTAAACTCAGTTGGATTGGGTTGATAACACCCCAAACCTTCTTCAGAACCACATATGTTGCCATATCCAGGCAATGGAAGTGACCAATAGATTCAGAGATGGATTTGTGCTAACAAGAGTCATCCCTGGGACTTTTGCTGGGACAAGGTGTTCATTTTGCTGTGGCTGCTAATCTGATAGAACAGAGCCTGGTGCTTCTGGTGGCTATTCTAGGAAAAGAGGAACTGCCTGAGGATCAAGCCACTGCAGACAGAGCAAAGCTTAGAGATGGCAAGAGACCAGCTCCTAAGAATGTCATGAGAAGAGTTGCATTTACCCATGGCTGAGATCAGCATTTCCCTTGGATTTTTCTAAAACATTTCTTTTAGCTCCATAAGCCTATTTCAATTAGCTTTCTGATGCATGCCACTGCCAGCGTTCCAGCTCATGTAGATCCCTTCCAACCGCCCTCTATACCTCACACTACATATCCATCGTAGCCTGGATGGCACGGGAACAAGAAGACAATCAATTAGTTTCGTTTTGATATACTCTTAGAAAAAAAAAATGTTAAAGGCTAAGTCTGCATAGCATAGAGATGGAGAAGTAAGACAACTTCTGATGAAACATTGTAAGGTTCTTTACACTTCTGTCTGACAACAGCTTTCATTTAAAAAAAAATATTCAAATAATGCACAAATGTGAAATGCACAAAGTGACAATGCCCCATGATTTTACCTTCCAGAAATAACCCTGGGCAACACTGTAGTGCCCTGCTATTCACAGACCAGCAGCGAGGGCCTGGAGCTCATTAGAAATGCAGAACCTCAGGCCTCCATCCAGTCTCACATTTTAACAAGGCCCTCAAGTAATCTGTAGTAAAGTCTGAATCAAAGCTTGAAAAGAACTTGCTAAATTCATAGCCCTCCAGAGATTTTTTTTCATATAGTCTCCAGAATTATTTTGCACATATAATTTTTTTGGCTTTTTAATTTTACTGATTTTGAAAAAAAAGGCATATGTAGATATAATGAGTCTGAAACAATGTATTCAAAATCTTTTACAAAACATATGTAATTCATTTAATAGGACAACATGCAAATTATAAAGGTGTTACAAACCCATATTATATCCTAGGACATTATCTACCATAGTAGCAAACTATCCCAGGACACCACACCAGAGATCATGGTCCTCCAACTTGGGAGTGCACCAGAACCGCTTGTGGGCCATGCTACTGGCCTCCAGCCACTGATGCCGTAGGTCAGGGGTGAGACCTAAGAATCTGCACTTCTGACATATTCCTGGGTAATGCTGATGCTGCTAGTCCCAGAAAAAAAAAATTCACTGGTGTTTCAAAAATAAAAATGGTTTTATACTCTATATACATACTACATGTACTATTCTGAAACTTGCTATTTTTAAGTTAACACTGACATCTTTCTATGTCATTCATGTAACGTTACATCCTTCATTTTAAAGGCTGCAAGGTCAGAAACTTGGCGCTGATATGACAACATATGTTAAATGACAAAAAAGAAAAAAGGAATCATTGGCTCTGGAAGATAAGAACAAGCATCCTCACACATATGCTTCATTGCAGCCACACTAAAGGTCTATGGTTCCCTGAACTCACCATGCTCTTCCTCACCTCCACTCTTTGGCACAACGGGCTCCATCAAGACTGTCTAGCTCACATATGGTCACCCTTGAAGACTATTTTTAAGCCCATTTTCACTTCTGAAGTCATCTCTGATGACTCCCAAGCTGGGTTAGGCATACTCTTCTTCTGTATACATCCTTTCCTCTTCACCTATAAGCACGGGTGACTTAACCCTTGATTTTCTTGTCTGTCTCTCACAATAGATTCCTTCATGGTATTTCTTCTCCATATTCCAGATATCTATATATCCTAGACATCAACACAATACCAGGCACATTGTAAGTGAATTAAATGTTTGTTTAGTGAATGAAATGAGGTCTTCTCAACAGAGTTTAATGCTAGAAATTGGTCAAAGCAGGTCAATACGTGGCTCATTTATATGCAATATGTGCTTTTTGAGATTTCTAATTTCTATACTATACTATAATATTGAATGTGATTCGTTGGGGCATACTGTGGTTATGTCAAACCCATTGTTTGACAATGAATACATACATGGTTACAGAAGCATAAATATTGTTCAGAATATTTTGTATTTATGTGGTTGCATTTTTCTAACTAAGGGAAAAACCTTTTTGGCAGGGTAACTTTCCTGAGAAGAGAAATCTGAGCCCAGAGCATTTTAACAGTGAGAGAGATCTAGAAAGCATCTTCGGTTGAGCAGAGGGATTGTTGAGAAACATGTCGGTGTATTTCTCAGAAATTGCTAGATTTGATTTTTGCTGCACTGCCCTTTTGAAATTTCAGATATATTTGCAAGCTGGATCACTTCCTTTTGTTTTCATTGAGGAATAATTGAAATAATATTAGTTTCAGGTGTACAACATAATGATTCAATATTTGTACATATATATTTCAAAATGATCACCACATCCATCCATCACCATACATGGTTATAATTTTTTCTCTTGAGATCTTCTTCTGTCTGACTTATTTCACTTAACATAATGTCCTCAAATTCCGTCCATGTTGTCACAAATGACTCACTTTCTTTCTGGAAGTCTGAACGAACTCAGTAGGACATGTGACCACTAAGTGTTAGCAGTGTGCAGCATGGGACAGTGGCTCTGTGTCAAGGTAGCTTGGAGACCTTCTGGCTCATCTTATTCAAGAAACATGAGGACACCTGATCAATGATTACCAAATATGAAATATACATATGTCGAATAAGAATCAAAGTAATAAACATCCATGTATAAAGCCAGAAGTCAATCCAGTCTTTCTGTAAAGATACAAGGAGAAGGGTTGTGTCCTCAACTGGCAATGGAAAGCTCTCAAATTTCTCAGCTCAAACTTGTTAAGAATAAATTATGACACAACTGCTGCATTGGCTAATCTAAGTTTCATGTCAAGTCAACTCTGTAAATAAACTTCTCATGTAAATAAGATCCTGGAGGCCCTCAAAGCTGGTGGTTGGTGAGAGGCCCACTCAGACCCACAATCTCAGGCTTTTTAAAAGCCTACCATCCACAGACACTTATAAGCTTGGTGAAACTCTTGGCAAGATTATCAAGAAATCATGTGAGCTGAAATCACACTTTGTTCTTCTGCAGACATCCCAGGGCATAATCTAAATCCTCAATCCTTTCTTCTTTAAGAACAGAAGCATCATGGGACAGACACAGGTCCAAGAAGCTTTTCATACAGGTAGCAATTAATGCAGCCCTTGGTCACTCTGAGGGTAGCTACGTCTCACTAATGTCAACTAAAAATCCACCTCATTGGCTGTATTTCACAGTTTCAAAACTGCTTTGCTAAGTGGAGGACCTTGCATTTGGGTAGGAAGGGAAAGACCGCATGAATAAGAGAAATTGGCACCCACCATCCGCTCCACTTTCCTTCTATTGTGCGGAGGCTGAAAACCTAACAACAACATCTCCCAGGCTCCTTGCAGCTAGGGTTTGGTTTGCAAATCAATCTTCTCCATTATGTGCATGTGTGGAGGTTTGGAACATGGATGTGACGGAGGGGCTGGTTTTCCTGCTGCTCCTAGTGTTGCAGTTGGCTGTCAGCTTTGTGGAGGCAGGAGCTTTCTGGGCAGCCGTGTTTCAGGGCCCAGTTTCCAGCGGTGTGACTGTTGAGTGGCTCTTCTGGTGGTGGCAGTAGAGTTTTCCTGATCATTTCTTTGCAGCAAAGGTGATTTGTTCTTGAAGTCAACAGTTCAGTTCGTGAACTCCGGCTGTACACCCTGTCCCTGCCTGTGGCTGAAGGAGGCATGGGAGCTTCTCCTGACAGGTCAGAGGAGCAACTCATTCTGGAAGTTACCCTGGAGTTCCAGCCTAGCACCCCCTTTGCCAGCCTTCCCAACAATTTTGAGATCTTCACAAAGGTGCCAGTTGCTGGTTGCTCTGTGAGCCAGAAACCAATTTGTCCCCCCACCGTGCTATCACTCTCCACAAATTTATTAGATAACTTCAGGCACCAGGATTCCTTGTACTTCAATCATAATTCTCAAGTGGTCAGCTTCACTGTCCAAAAACTGTGACTGTGATTAAGTTCCTGCATTAAATGCCTTTCTCCTTAAGAAAGCTAAGTGGATTATATTTCCCATGATTGAACCCTGACTAGGTTCTAATTCAAACAAAAGCCCTGAGTTTTCAGATAGTTCCTAAAAGTTTCCAGGCCCTCATTAAAGTAGAAATAATGCTATTGTTTTTATTTACCTCTTACCCTAGACCATCATTTTGGGATTTGGTCTTATAAAGGCAGAGTATTTTTGTTTTTCTTTTTAATGGAAATATTTACTCTTTTTATACACTTAACAAAAATTTATCGAACATCTATGTTCCAGGCACTGTGCTAGATCCCAAGGGCTGAGACAATGTGGCATGATAGAACCAGCGCATGCTTTCTGTAAGGAGCTGAGTGGGGCTTTGCCCTGCTCGGGTAGGACATGTTTCCTCATTTCTCTGAACCTCAGTGTTATCATCAGAATAAATAGAGACACTGAGAATAAGTACCTCTAAGATTGTTCTAAAAGTTAAATGAAACATAAGGAAAGTGTCCAAAGCGATATATATAGTACATAAGAGATGCTGAATAAATGTCAGTTCCCTTCCTTTTTCCTAAAACATGTGAAAATGAAGTTTTATATATATATGAATTTTTTTTAAAAGAAATCTTCAACAGTAAGTATTTGCTGGTCATTTCCAAATCAAAATTTGTCACCTCCCTGATTAAAATCCTCTAGTGGTATTTATTTATTTATTTATTTATTTATTTATTTATTTATTTATTTCAGGGACAGAGAGAGAGTCAGAGAGAGGAATAGATAGGGACAGACAGAGAGAAATGGGGAGAGGTGAGAAGCATCAATCATTAGTCTTTTGTTGCCATCGCAACACCTTAGTTGTTCATTGATTGCTTTCTCACATGTGACTTGACCGTGGGCCTTCAGCAGACTGAGCAACCCCTTGCTGGAGCCAGCGACCTTGGGTCCAAGCTGACGAGCTTTTGCTCAAGCCAGATGGGCCCGTGCTCAAGCTGGCGAGCTCAGGGTCTCGAACATGGGTCTTCCGCATCCCAGTCCGATGCTCTATCCACTGCGCCACCGCCTCGTCACTCTAGTGGTTTCTTATGGCTTTTAGAATAAAACTCAAACGTCTTACAAGCCAAAAAGGTCTTAATAAGTTCGTACTAAACTCTCCAACTTCCTCTGCACAACATCTCAGCACAGGAACCATTCATCTGTTACGCACCTTCCCAAAGACATTACAACCTCAGAGCCTTCGCACCAGCTGTTCCCTGTGCCTGGAACCATCTTCCAGGTCTGTTCATGTCTGCCTCCATTCAATCAGGTCTGTGTTCAAATGCCTCTCATGGTAAAAGGAGTTCTGCTTTAATTTACCATGACGCTTGTTATCACCTGATACGTTTTGTTTGGAAATAGTCTTTCTCCCAGTTAGGATGTAAGGACGATGTGAGCAGGGGTCTCCACTGTCCTATTCACTATTCCCTCTACCGTGTTCAGAACAGTGTCCAACAACAAGCATGTAATAAGTATTTACTGAATGAATCCTTCAATCTAAAAATTCCTGAAAATAATGATTTAAAGATAAAATACTATAAAACCAAGTTGTTATTGGTAGCAATAGTAGTATTCTAGTAACTACACTAAAATATATTTAGCCTAATTTTTTTTTTTTTTCTACTGAGAACAGGAGAAAAATCACCAGATGCATTAAAAATCAACCATATAAACACACGCTATCTTTTCAGAGTTCCTTCCTCAACTGAATCTCCCTGTTCCCTAGACATAGTTGTGTTAGGCCTATTTCTGTTCTCCAGTTCTCCCACTCCATAAGATTTTTTGTTATTCTTGCCTTCCTAAAGTTTACTATTCCCAGTGACTCTCATTGAGCAAAGATGAAGTAAAAGATACAACCCCGGCGTCCTGGTAACTCAGGGCACGGGAACACCCACAGAGCCTTTTCCGGCCTGCTCTGCTGCAGCTCCAGCTTTGCTCTAAAAACATGAATTGAGGAGCCTCTCCACTGAGCCTGGAGGGAGTCTGTGGCCTTCATCCAAACTTGGGTATGAGCTTCTGCAGTCTCCATGGCACCAAGTGCAGGGCTGGCACAGAACGAGGGCCTGCACCCTGTCCGTGTGCCATGACATAAGCCCCAGTCACCATTTCAGGCAGTCAGCAAATTGCTCCAGGGAACATTCGGATTTGAGCCCAAAGTAGGTAGGTGAAGCCAGATAATTCTACTGGAGGCAGCATCTCTTTTATGTCATGGAAAGCACCGATCAAATTCAGACTGTCATCCTCTGCTAGACATGTTTTTCTTTTCTATTCTGAAATAATCCTCATTCTCCAGTCTCTAAAACTTCCAATTCCTTTGAAAAATGGCAAGAGCTGAGGTTCCCATCACCATACTGCTTGCCTTCTGGTACACCCAAGGGGAAATGCAATTATAAAGCATGATTTAAACAAACAAAATCAAACATAATACAAATTAGGGCCAGTTCCTAGAAAAAAAAAAAAAAAGGGCCTTTTCTGCATATGCCCTAATCTGTTACTGATTTACTGGCTGAATGGCGCACTCCAGAAAGCATGAGGAGGCGCCCACATGCCAGAAAGCACTCCAATGTTTCCAGTTTTCAGTCAAGTGACTGGGAGTTCTCCTTTGACAGCACACACTTATGGTACGATCTAACTTGTCTACAATGTAGGAGCTATAATTAAAGCCAACTTGAGCAACCAGAAAACGTGATCTAAGGGAGTTCAACCCAAGGTTCTAAGGGCATCCAAATGATATCAATAACAATATAAATGAAGTGTCTGGTCCGTTATATCTTATACTTTTATAAACAGTCAGAACCTCGTATTTTCACTCTTACTTTTTAAGGGCTGTATCTATAAGAAGGCAACCTGCATAGCATTGCTTTAATTAAATTGATCATTGCATAAATAATAAACCAAAGTTCGTGAAATCTAATGGATACTTATTAGACACTCCCCCAGACATTTGCTCTTTAATTTGAGTATTGTACTTGTGGTTGCACAGGAATTGCCTTGGACAACTATGCACTCAACATATTGGCTGGAGACCCGTTCCTAAACAATGGATTACAACGTTTATGCTCATCGAGGTCAGTGCCCCACTATCTTCACCACTACACCATGACATACCAGTTCTGTTATAACTCCCACCTTTCACAAGCACCACTCACCAGGCACATAGTGTGCATTACCTCTCCTAAGCCTCACTGTATCTTTGTGAGGTAGATACTATTATTATTACATTTTAGTCATGAGGGAGCTAAAGGAGAGAGAGGTTCAGTAATGCACTCAGGGGCATACAGACAGACTGGTAGTACCAAGATTTAAACCTAGGTGAGACACCAGACAACCACAAATGAAATATATAAACAGGATGCAATTGTACCCTCCAGCACCGCATAGACCAGTAGAGGATACAAATATGCCAATAAATCATTATAGTTCTGAATTTTATTTTATATATTTTTATTTTATTGATTTTTAGAGAGAGAGGAAGGGTGAGAGAAAGACACACACACATCAATTTGTTATTCCACTCATTTATGTATTCATTGGTTGATTCTTCGCATATGCCCTGACCAGGGATTGAACCCACAACCATGCTATATCAGGACAACACCCTAACCAACTGCGCTACCCAGCCAGGGCAGTCCTGGATTTTTAAACCAATGTTTAGTTCCAAGGTCTTACTTTTCTACACAGATAAAAAAATAGGTATAAGCATCAATTGCTCTATAAATACACATGTATGTGCTAACCTCCTGGTGTTGGGCTCAAAAAATGTTGTATCAGATCTCAAAACGTGGTCCTGATCCTGTCTTTCATTTGTCTGCTGTTTTTCCCCAGCTTGTCACTTCTATCACAGTTCCTTAGCTCTATCTCAGACTCTCCATTTCACCAGCCAAACCCTGATTACAGCTTAACCGGGCTATTGTAACAGCCTATTCTCTGGCCTTCCTGACTTTAATGATCTGTTCCCTCCAACCACCCTACCTCCTGCTATTAGTTTTTGTCATATTACTTCTTTTACCTAAGTATAGACACTGCCAGGCTGATCATATAAAAATCCAAACTCTTTTGCCTGGCATGTAAAGTCTCCATAATCTCACTCCACCCTATCTATTCAATTTTCTTTCACACAATGTCCAATACATACCCACTGAACCAGTTAGGCTGTTATCGTAACTGTAGAGGCAACAACCCACATGCCTCTACAACTACTATTTTCCTACTTCCCATGACCTCCCCATTGCTCAGGTCACAAGCTAGCTAAGTTGTATCCACCATTCAAAGGCCAAGCTCAAATCTCAATTAGTTCATTAAACTTTCTGCATTGCTGCAGGACCTATACTGTCATTTTTTCTCCTACCTTCTATTACATTTACAAATTAAAATTTTAATTTAAGTAACAGCAATGGTAAGGTAACTTCTACTGAGCATTTACTATGTATCAGGCCCTATTGGAATAAGTGGTTTTATTATTCCTGGTTTATAGATGAAAAGACACAGGCACCAGAAGACAATACAATCAGCTTCCCACCTGACTGTTTGCTAATCATTCCATTTGTGTTACATTGGGCTCTCTAATTCACAGCTTAGACTAATTGCCATATTTATTTTGTGTCTTTAACACAACTAGTGGAGTCCGCCTGCACTGTAAGTTATCAGTACTATTGGTTGGTTGTTTGGATATGGGAATGTTTACATCTTTTAAAATTTCTACTCTGCAAGAGTGGTACCATGTTTGTACAATGGTCAAACAAATGCTAAACAAACTCTTTACAGCACAGCAATGAGTGTGGAGACTTCATAGTCTATGAATGGCCCTAAGTGATTCTATGTTACCCTCACTGCATCCATCCTATACACGCTTGAAACATTAAAGATGGGAAAACATGGGTGAGCTGTCAATAATCAGTGACAAAGTTAATTAGAATTTTTAGAGATTTATAAGGCAGAGGAGATTGATAATTCTTTTCTGGCCAAGAATTGGGTCTTCTGTTTTTATTAAAAATCAGGTAGCGCCTGACCAGGCGGTGGTGCAGTGGATAGAGTGTCGGACTGGGATGTGGAAGACCGAGGTTCAAGTCCCCGAGGTCACCAGCTTGAGTGCGGGCTCATCTGGTTTGAGCAAAAGCACACCAGCTTGGACCCAAGGTCGCTGGCTCGAGCAAGGGGTTGCTCGGTCTGCTGAATGCCCAGTCAAGGCACATATGAGAAAGCAATCAATTAACAACTAAGGTGTCGCAACAAAAAACTGATGATTGATGCTTTTCATCTCTCTCCATTTCTGTCTGTCACTATCTATCCCTCTCTCTGACTATCTATCCCTTTCTCTGACTCTCTCTCTGTCTGTAAAATAAATAAATAAATAAACAAACAAACTAACTAACTAACTCCTGGCTGCTATGCTTCAGTTGTTCATTGTTAAAAAAAAAAAATCAGGTAGCAGCAAGATTCCCCAAGTAGCCAAATATGCACACCACGATATTATGAATTTCCTCCAACTCTCTTCCAGTACTTTGTTTTTCCTCTTTTAACAACTATGGTGAGGACAGACATAAATTCAGCTAAGATAAATCTCACAGGAAAGATGGGGAAAGATTATGATTTAGACTAAAGCTTTAATATATTTTAAAAGTCACAATTATTTCTTGTATTCATCACAGGCATAATTTTCAGTTTCTCATTCACACACTGATTCTGTGAAGGACAGACATCACATGTGAAAATCCATGAGATTCCTCTTCCCTCTCACTTCAAGTCAAAGCTTCCACAAAGGCCAAAACTGTAGAGAAAAAAAATTGTATTTCAAAATTTGTACATTGGCTCAACTGCAACTCATGAATTCCTGAGCAAACTCTCATACGCAATAACAACCAATTTTTTTTTAACCAACATATCACATGAGAAAAACTTATCAAAGTCAACTGAGTCTGAACTCCCACTGGCTACTGCCCACTTTCCATGCCAACATTTTCTTCACTTGAAAAAATGATTACATGAAAAGAAAGAAAATGATTTCTGTATCTTGCCTCTTTATGTAGCTTCTCAAAGCCTCAACTTCTCAGGGTTTCCTTGATTGCCAGTTGAAGCCAGATACATGGTCTATCTGATCCTAGAGTAATTTCAGTGTTAAGAGATAAGCTGTTTTGAAAAGCATTCTTTTGGAGAAGTCAGTTTTCAAACTAAAGCCACTCAGAGAAAACAGTATTTCATGTTAAATGATAGCATTTTAAATCTTTCCCCTTAATTATTGAAAAACTACCAGCTTACTGTGAAAAACTTAAGACTATACTCTTTCTTCCTCTTTTATCAGTCTTTTTTTTTTTTAAGTGAGAGACAGAGACAGGGACAGACAGGAAGGGAGAGAGATGAGAAGCATCAACTAGTACTTGTGGCATTTTAGTTGTTCGTTGATTGCTTTCTCATATGTGCCTTGACTGGGAATGGGATGGGCGCTAGCTGAGCCAGTGACCCCTTGCTCAAGCCAGTGACCTTGTGATCAAGCCAGAGACCTTGGGTTTTAAGCCAGTGACCTTGGGGCTCAAGCCAGTGACCAGAGTTCATGTCTATGATTCCATGCTCAAGCGGGAGACCCTGCACTCAAGCCAATGAGCCTGCACTCAAGCTGGCAACTTCAGGGTTTAGAACAGGGGTCCCCAAATTTTTTACACAGGGGGCCAGTTCACTGTCCCTCAGACTGTTGGAGGGCCGGACTATAAAAAAAATATGAACAAATCCCTATGCACACTGCACATATCTTATTTTAAAGTAAAAAAACAAAACGGGAACAAACACAATATTTAAAATAAAGAACAAATAAATTTAAATCAACAAACTGACCAGTATTTCAATGGGAACTATGGGCGCGAATGCATCCTGTGCTCCTCTCACTGACCACCAATGAAAGAGGTGCCCCTTCCAGAAGTGTGGCAGGGCCTGGATAAATGGCCTCAGGG
Source organism: Rhynchonycteris naso (assembly GCA_037038555.1). Classification (NCBI taxonomy): domain Eukaryota; kingdom Metazoa; phylum Chordata; class Mammalia; order Chiroptera; family Emballonuridae; genus Rhynchonycteris; species Rhynchonycteris naso. Next base: position 46,482,243 of record CM072999.1, read on the forward strand.
GGCCACATGCGGCCCGCAGGCCGTAGTTTGGGGACCCCTGGTTTAGAACCTGGGTTTTCAGCATCCCAGGCCGATGCTCTATCCACTGTGCCAATGCCTTTTATCAATCTTTGCTCATCTAATTTAAAGTTTGTAGACATAAATAATCTTTTTACAATATAGGCATTAGCTTTGTGTACAGTTTTGTAATTATATTCAAAACTATTATATTTCTTTTACATTTTTAATAGCTTCCAATGCCCACTACAAGTCATATTGTACTTTTGTGTGTGTCCTCAGGCAGTTCACCTGCTGAGCAATTAGACTGCAAATCCAGAAACTTTCTTCCCAAGAAGGGAACAGGTAAGATATATTTTCTGCCTCCTTGTAAATCTGAAAATGAATTCCTAGAGCCTTTGCCCAGAAGCATCAAGTTGGGTGACTATGGAATTCTTGAGACATAGCCTTGCCTTCTAGATCAGCAATTTTCATCCAGTGTGAATTTTTAAATTCTTTAAAAAGATTTTTTAAAGCATGCCATTCCTGACTATTTAGTCAGGGGCACTGACCTCTTTTCTCTTAGATTGTCAAATGAAACAAATGACAACAACCAACACAACAATAGCTCTCTGGTGTGAATGAACCATAATTATACCCTCCTCCTTTTTTTTATTTTTGTCAGATTGGCAAATATATATATATATATATATATATATATATATATATATATATATATATATATATATATATATATATAGACACACACACACACACACACACGCACACACACATACTTTTTGGAGTGCCACAGAATTTTAGTCATTAGTTTATGTGTGCCACAAGATAAAAAGGGTTGAAAATCGCTGCTCCAGAGCAGTCTTTTAGCCTTCAGGGCTGAGAAGTCTCAGCCCAGTTTGATGTCTGTCTCATTTTTGTCTAAATGCCTACTTTTGTCTAAATGCCTGAAAGATTCTTTAACCTGGAAAATCAAATGTTTTTAAAAATATGTCTTTGAATGGGGCTGCTAATTTTATCTCAGATTTTCTCCAGCTTAAAAAGTTTTCTTCTGGCATACACTTGACCATTCTTGCCAGTATTTGTTCCACTTATTCATTGGGAATAACATGATTCTTGGATTAGATGTGTGGTTTCTGTCTTCTTGAATCTCAACATTTTCATCCTGGTCCATGTGTTCCTTCCTTTGTCTTCTTTAATGCTTTGATTTCTGCAGTGTTTTCTCTGTATTTACTCTCCTCAGTATGGCTTTTAATTCTGCTGTTATATTTTTGTCATTTCTTGTTTCAGCCTTTGCAAATCTTCTTTCTTCCTACTTTACCCTGGTGGCCCCTGTATCTCATAGGCCTTCTTGCATCTTTTGGAGAATACCAAAAATATGATTGCTACAGTGTTTTTCTTTTTCCTGGAGAAGTGTGTGTGTGTGTGTGTGTGTGTATGTGTGTGTGTGTATGTAAAATCTTTCTTCAGGTTTTGACAAAAAATGTTTCCTTTCTCTTATCTTGCAGTATTCTCTTCTTGGGCCCCTTTGGCATTTTTCTGTTTAGTCATACTCGAAAAGAGAACAGTATGCTCACATCTGGCACTTGCCAACAGAGAATACTGGGAAAGATCCTTCACATTTTCTCACTTTCCTTTTGGGCACAAGCAAAGCAGATCTGCAGGGCAACTGACTCACATCATATCTACCTCAATTCTGAGGGTCTCCCAGATATTTAGCTATCACAGGTTTCTTGGCAGAGGGTTGGGGCTTCTCCTGCTCTATCTGCTGCTATTTCTGACTAGGACGTGAGAGACTGAGAGGCAATCTACTGTTCTGTTTTATTTATTTTATTAAGACTTTTATTTATTCATTTTAGAGAGGGGAGACAGAGACAGAGAGAGAAAGAGAGAGAGAGAGAATGGGGGAGGAGCAGGAAGCATCAACTCCCATATGTGCCTTGACCAGACAAGCCCGGTGTTTCAAACTGGTGACCTCTGCACTCCAGGCCGATGCTTTATCCACTGCACCAGCACAGACCAGGCTACTGTTCTGTTTTAAAGAACAGCACACAAAAAGATCATCTGCCTTCCCAATATGCGTCACCCAGCCTCCTTCTTGCCTCTCTCCCTATTACCGTACCTTTTATCACACAACTAGGCATTCCAGGACAAAACACACTTCTGCTTCTCTCCATCTACCTTCTGCCTGACAGTGATCTGCGAGCCCCCCTCTCTGAATGGATGTGGAAAGAGAGAAAATGATGAGATGGGTGGGAGACGTGACCCTGGATTTAACTCTGGCTGCCTCAAAAGATAGATTCTTCCCAGTTGGATGATTTGTTTTTCTAGCCCTCATAGTTCCAAAGTCTTGGGACAGTTGAGAGCAAATGATGGGGGCAAGATACATTTTCTTGCTATCCTCTTTCAGCACCAGCTAGGCTTCTGTGGTTCAGTGTGTGGGTCATGTAGTTTTAAGCTTAAGAATATGCTCTTGCCTGACCAGGAGGTAGTATAGTAGATAGAGCATTGGACTGGAACACAGATGACCCAGGTTTGAAACTCGAAGGTAGCCAGCTTGAGGACAGGCTCAGGAGCTTGAGTGCAGGGTCACTGGCTTGAGCGTGGGATCATGAATATGACCCCATGGTCACTGGCTTGAGCCCAAGGTCTGCTGTAGTCCCCCGGTCAAGGCACATATTAGAAAGCAATCAATGAACAACTAAGGTGCTACAATGAAGAATTGATGATTCTCATCTCTCTCCCTTCCTGTCTGTTCCTATCTGTCCCTCTCTCTGACTCTCTCTCTGTCTCTGTCAAAAAAAGAAAAGAATATTCTTCTCAATTTATCCCAGTGACAATGACATTAGTAAACAATCCTTGTGGACCTTATCATGTGGCTTTTCTCAATACAAAATTTACAGTTCATTGGTCTTTCTATTTTTCACTCTTTTGTGTAGTTTCATTAGTATTTTGGTGAAAAGTTTGGAGGGAGGCTTCTCAGATATCACCTCTTTTCCTGTGATGATCTGGGAAGTTTATAAATAAGAATTTTAAATATTGCTAGCTAGGATGATACAGGTCATCCATAATATCACAAATATATCAGGGTTTGCATGTAACACAAGAGAAAAACAGAGATTTTCGCATGCTACTCACAGATTCAAAGGACAGAGAAATCATGAATTGTGCCAATAGTAACACAATGTCTCATGCTTTATACAGAGAAGCACAGAAGACTATAAAATGCAAAGTGGCCACACCCCTCCCAGAACTTGAGGGTAAGAACATCCTCTGAAGTTGAAAGTATTAACAAGTTAGAATGGGTGAAATCAGCCCCCAGCAAGACTTACTCCTGAAATTACAGTATTTCCCAACCCTACAGCAAGGGGAACAGCTTGTTCATCCAACCAAACCAAGAAAAACAAAGGGTTTCTAATATCAAAAAAAGAACCAGGTTCACCTGTGCGCACCTTTAGGATTTGAATGTTGTTCATGTAAATTAGGGGTAGTCAACCTTTTTATACCTACTGCCCACTTTTGTATCTCTGTTCGTAGTAAAATTTTCTAACCACCCACTGGTTCCACAGTAATGATGATTTATAAAGTAGGGAAGTAACTTTACTTTATAAAATTTATAAAGCAGAGTTACAGCAAGTAAAAGCATATAATAATAATTACTTACCAAGTACTTTATGTTGGATTTTCACTAAGTTTGGAAGAATAAACCTTTATAAAACAACTTACTATAGTTAAATCTATCTTTTTATTTATACTTTGGTTGCTCCACTACCGCCCACCATGAAAGCTGGAACACCCACTAGTGGGCGGTAGGGACCAGGTTGACTACCACCGGTGTAAATCAACGTATACCCAAGTAAGCTACATAGTCTCCTGACAGAGAGAATAGTGAAAAAATATAGTCTGCTTAGAATCTAGGAAAATGAGAAGCAGAGAACAGGCATTCATCCATGAGTCCCTCTCTCAGTGTCTAAGGGAGACAGCATGTTCTGGCCAGCTGAAACAAGCATTGTCATCCTCTTGGCAGGTACAGCCCTGTGTTGGAAGTGGGGATGATTATAAATGATGACTCTATTCCTAAGATCATCCAGTTCCTTTACTCTGAGCCAGTGAGTAAGCTCTCATTTTCTGCATAAGGTTTTCCCTCAGTTTGGAAAGAAGAACGTGACTCTGATGCCGCTTGGATAACGGAACCAAATCCTGGAGCTCAGTGTGCCTCCAGCCACATCTGATATGGCAAAATAATCCATTATGTGAAAATAATTTTCATATGCATTTTTGGGCCTATCTTTCCCATATCCAAGGGCCTTTTGTGATTCCCCACTGCCTTCTAGCTTAATTCCAAACTCTTGAGTATGATTCTCAAGGTCCTTCTCAAATTTAATCTCCGCCATTCCCCAACCTGGGCTGTTCTCCTGTCCAGCCTGTCTTGATGCTTGCCCGCATGCCCACACTCATTTCCCACTCCCTGCCTTTAACCACGCCTTCTCTTACTTGGAATGCATTCCCTCTTTATTTCCAAAAACCAGAATCTTATTGGCTTAAAGGCAAGTTCAATCCCACCATTCTCTATGAAACGTTCTCTAACTAGACCCTCAGTTTCTGTATTTCGGATGTACTGCCCAGCATTCTGAGATTAAACTCTTCCCTGCCAGTCCTAAATTACCACGGTAGATTCTTGTTGACTTCATCACTACTCCATTCTCTTCTGTGCTTATCTAAGCTTAATGAAATTTTATGTGCCATTTAACTGCTTGTTAAATTTCTAGGGGCAGAGAAATGTCTCCACTTCCCTCTCTGTCTTCACTGCACTAATCACGGTGAGGGCAAAGAAGCACCCAAGCGCTTTCCTGAATTGAAATGAAATTTAAATCAGTCCACGCTGTTACAGCCCAGAACTGGGTGTGGTCTGCTGAATATCTCATCCTATCTCTTTGCAGTGAGGAAGCTGGTAGTCTAGGTCTTTCTCATATGAGACCACATGATGCAGGGGTTAAACATGGGTTCTCAGTTCAGAGAGACCTAGATTCAAATCCTTGCTTGGCTATTTTCTCTGCAAACTTAGGGCAGGTTTCTTAGATTCTCTGAGCCAGGGCTTCTTTGTTTGTAAATTGGGGCAGCCATAGGGTTTGGGTGAAGATCAATAGAGACCACGTTAAATGACATGTTTAACACGGTGCCTCACACATGGTAGGTGCTAAATAAATGTTAACTATGATTAGTAAGATAAGTTTCAAGAGATGCCCTCATCTGCATAACTGCCTTGAGAACTCTGGGATAGCTCTAAGAGGAGAGAAATCTTATTGCATAAGCCCTTAAGGCTCACTGAATTTAAAAAAACAAACAAACAAAAGGCAATGGAGGAATCAAAATTAGCTCCCAAACCAGGACTATTAGGTTTCAGGAATAAGTGGGAGACAAAGATGCTCCCGCCTCCCATGTGTGTGGTTGGGAACAAGAAAATGGGGTCGGGGAGGGGGTGCTGCTCTAGTTGGGCAGAAACCTCCTTGCCAGAGAGCCAAAGTCTGTGCCCTGATCAGAGCAGCAGCCCAGAATCAGCCGGAAGGTGCTTGGTGAAACTCCAGAAAGTGTCATCAAATGAAATGCACAGTGGTTTCAAACCCTTCCAATTTCCTCAGCGGAGAGTGGGTAGAACAGTAAGAACAAGACCACCTCTGGAAGCGTGAAGGGTTGTGCTCATTCATGGGCCAGACGGTTTGAGGTGGTCATAAGCTGTGATTGCTGGAGAAATGCTCTGTCTTATTCAGAGTCAGCTGGGGTAGCAGGGGAGTAGCCATGATGGTGGCTGCATGGGGTCAGAATTGGAAATGGTGGCAGAAACTAACCCCTCACTGGGTAAAGCTATCCCTTTTGTGGAAGTCTATTAAAATGAGATGGGGTACGGATGCTAACCCAAGTAAAACCAGGAGGTGGTGAGAGCCACATGACATGATTTAAGGCCAAGTCTGAATTGTCCCTAAGGGTATGGCCCCAGAAAACTGTTTATCAGTGACTATCCTAGAGTTAGGGGGACTGGCAAAGGCATAGTCCCAGGCCCTCACATCTTCCCCAGTGCCTGGATGACCTCCAAAATAAGCAAACTCATTATACCTAATTTGAAAAATATTTCCCAAACTGCGTAAGGGTATCAACTAATAAGTGTCCTCGGGGTAATCAGTAGGTCTTATCACATGTAGGGGCAAATGTTCAAATGAAGCATACAGTACATTATTCTTAATTAAATCTGATAATAGACTTAAAACACAACCTGGGGATTAACTTGCTAAAGTGGCTAGACCAAGATTCTTGGCGCCTAAGTGCTTCACTACTGAGAACATTTCAAAGATTCACAGCACTCAAGTCAAACCAGAAACCTGGGTGAGGAGAAAAGGGCTGCTTTGAATTCCTGGCAGGACAACTTCAGCTGTGAGTCTCCGTTCAGGCCAGCTGAGGACAAGACTCGGGCAGTGAAAGGAGGGGCTCTGTGCTCCTCACGCAACGATATCTCTCGTGGCTAAAATCACCACTCCAGTAGCTACAGTAATAACAGCTTTGCACTGGCAAAAAGGTAGACACATAGAACAATAAACCAAATAAAGAATCCAGAAATAAACCTGTGCGTGTATGGTCAATTAATGTACGACAAAAGGGCCAAGATTGTTCAATAAGGAAAAATCTTTACAAAAAAACCGTGCTGAATCAACTAGGTATCTACATAGAAATAAATAAATTTTGATTCTCAAATCACATCATACACAAAGGCTAACTCAAAATCCTGGATCACAGATCTGAATGTAAAACCTGAAAGTATAAAACTTCTAAAGAACAGATAGAAGAAAACCTTTGGGACCTTGGAGAAGGCAAAGGGCTATCTTGGGACCCAAAAAGCATAAACCACAGAAGAAAGAAATTAATAGATCAAAGTTTTCAAAATTAAAAATTTTTTGGTCTTCAAAAGACAAAGTTAAAATATGCAAATACAAAAAGAACATTCACAGCACATAAAAAGGACTTGTTTCCAGGAGAGAGAAAGAATTCTTTTAAGTCCATAAGACAAACAACCCACTTTTAAAATGTGTAAAAATTTGAACAGATAATTCACAAAATATGACATACAAATGCACAGTAAGCACAGGGAAAGATGCTCAACATTATTTATCAAGAAAGTAATAATTAAAACCACAGTGAAATTTTATACATACATTAGAATGACCAAAATTAATAAGGTTGACCATATCAGCACTGGGAGGATATGGAACAATGGGAACTCTCACGCATTGCTGGTGGAATGTAAAATGGTACAACCACTTTGGAAAATAGTTTGGTCATTTCTTGGAAAGTTAACTATACAGCTCCCACACAACTAGGCATTCTACTCTTATTTACCAAAGAAAAGTAAAAATATGTCTGCACAAAGATTTACACATGTTCACTGCAACTTTTTAAATAACTGTCCAAAACTAGAAACAACCTAAATATTTACCTACATGTGAATGGTAAATAAATTGTATATATCTATATAATGGAATGGTACTGACCGATAAAAAAAAAAAACCTACCGATACATACAACATGATCAATGACTCTTTATCATCATGCTGAATGAAAGAAGCCAGACCAAAGAGAGCACTTATATGACTCCAAGTACTTACAAGTCTAGAAAGTGCAAGTTCATTTGCATCACAGTTACCTGGAAATGGAGGGGGACAGAGGAATGGAATTACAAAGGGGTTTGAGGGGACTTGGGACTGATAGAAATACACATTTTCTTGATGGTCATGACAGTTTCACATATACATATAAATGTCCAGACTCATCAAGTTGCACATTTTAAACATGTGCAGTTTATAATTCATCAGTTATAGTTCAAAAATTTAAAACAAAACAAAGTCAAAACTCAAGACAGCCATTCCGGTGGATCAAAAAATAAAAATAGCATGTTTTTGCCTCATGACTCAATCTCTGTATGAATTTTCTAAGAATGTTAATTACATTTTTCTTCCTAATATCCATCTATTCCCTGCATTGTCTTTTTTCCTTCAGGGTTTTCCCCCCTATTCGGTTTTTTTGTTTTGTTTTGTTTTATTGAGTCATCCTTTTAATTTCTGGTGGTTCTTGGCTGACTAAGCTTGTTCATAGGTAAATTTCATCATTGGCTTATCTAACAGAAATCTAGCTTTTGCTGGAGGACTCCTAAATTTCAGTTTCTGCAGGTCATTTCTCTTGGGCTTATCTCTTTTCCTAAAAAGGAATCCTTAGCCTCCTGCTTCAGGTATGTAAACCTGGCTGTCAACATTCTGGGGCCAAGTTGTATAGATCTTACCATTCACTGTGCAGCTTTTCCTTCCTGTTTATAGACCCCTTCCCCCACCTCACAACCACCCTACATTCTGTCTGAGGCCCCCAAGGTCTGTGCCTCTTGGACGAAGCTCCTGAGGTAAGACACCCCCCTCCCCCTTCGGCTCTGATGTGGAAGGCCAGTTGCACAGGCTAAAGAAAGGGGTATGTTTTGCTAACCCTGTTCTCCCACTCTCAGCTCTACCTCCACCCCTGCCTTCAGAAAACCTGACTCTGCATTCTCCAGGGTTTCTGAGGCTCTTCAGCACCAATTCACTGGCTCTCATCACACATTCTGCTTTCTCTACTCCAAGTCAGATACGGCTTCACCTGTTTTCCATCTTCCAAAAATGTATCTTCTCCTCTGCTGTGGTTTTTTCTCTTGTCCTCATTGTGCTGGGTTTATAAATATTTTATTCTGTCACTGTCAATAAAGTTAAAGTTTTGGTTAGAGCAGAGATAAATAAAAGTATAATTGTTCTTTATTAAAAACTCAGGGGAAAAAATAACGAGTTATTTTCAAATTGAAGTACAAATGGCTATTGTGGGCGATGACTCAATACGTCTTCCATGAATACCTACAACGTGTCCAGCAGAGTGCCAGGTATTGGAAGCTCTGAAGCCCTGTCTGCTTGTAAGGTGCTCTCTGGGACTCCTCACTATTATTTGTGGTAAGGCCATTCTTTAAAGTTTCTGATATTGACAATGTCTGTCATGCTTTGGTATTCCCTTAGAGCCTCCCAGGACCTTCCCAGTGAATTCATACTGGGCATTTATTTTCAATGCGGAAACAACATGGCCTTTAGAGGCAGAAGGAACAAATACTTTCAGTCAATAGGCTAGTTATTTAGTAAACAGCCAACAGAATGGAATTCAGAAAATTCATGGAGAAAAGACCAAAATAGCCTAGTGAATCTGGTTGAAATCCAGTAGGAAAAGTGCCCTTTTCATGTTTCCAACCTGCCCCAAAGCAGCTGGTCCCAGAAGCAGTGTGTAGCATATATATAATTTTATTTTTGTAACACTCTGTCATACCACATTTAATGGACAACAAAATGAGGCTACCAAGTAACTAAGCTACTTGCCCAATGTCAAATAGGTCATGGCACAAATGGGATTGAAACTCTGGACCTCTGGGTATTTTTATTGTTTCTTTACCTGTGAGCCACTCTTTTTGTCTGTTTTTAAAGAAACTTGATTTATGGGTCCTCAAAATTCCATTTCCAAAGACAGTTATACTGATAAACCAAATGCAGATTGGCCCAAGACTACTGGCACATTGCTTTGAAAAAGCAATTCAGAAAACATGCACAGTGACATCAGCAGTAATCCCAATTCATCTCTCAATAATCAGGATGCATTTAGTCTTAATGAACAATTGCTGCACAGAAGCCCAGAAGAAGGGGAACGCCTCAAACTCAGGAAGCAGCCACCTCTTCCAGGAGCCAGTTCAAGCAGGCATATGCAGAAGGAAAGCCATGCCAAAGAAAAGTCACTGAGTGAGATAGCCCACAGCCATATCATTCTTACCATTTTCAAGGTTCCTACCCATGCATTAGTTCACATGCACTCACAACAACCCCAACAGGCTGGAATTATTGACATCACCCCTTCTGCAGAAGAGAAGAGGGTCCTGAGGCTCAATGACAGGAAATGACTTTTTGGATCACATACTTAATGATGGCACAGCCAGGCCCAGAGCCCAAGCCACCTGATCCAAGTTTTATGCTCTCTTCTTCAACATCCCATGTAAAGAGGTCTGTGACAACCATTCATTGCTTTGTAGCCTTCCCTCCCTTCCTCCCTCCCTCCCTCCCTCCCTCCCTCCCTTCCTTTCTTCCATCATCCCTTTCCTTCTTCCTTCCTTCCTAACAGAATTTGTTCTGATGAGTATTATTATAAAAATAAGAACTGCTACCACTTATTGAGTGCCTGCTCTGCTCATGAACCATGTCTATTAGGTATGTTATATGGATTTTTGTCTTTATTGTCATTATCTCCAATACGTAGATGAGAAAACTGAGACACCGAGAGGGAAGTAACTCAAACCTTAGGTCACCAGATAGTAAAATGGAGAGTATAGGATTTAAACTCAGTCAGTCTGACTTCAGAGTCAACCCTCTTCAACTCATCATTACCTTGCTTCATTTTGATGCAAAATTCACATACACTTGATTTTTATATTCACTAACAAATTGGTGGTAGGCAGATTTTTTTAGGAAAACATAGTTCTCACCTGTTGGGAACCTCACCAAAACTATGCATGAGCCCTTTTGCTGAGCTAGGTCTGGTTTTCATTTTTAAAGACAAATCAGCAAAAGCCCATTTTGTAGTTCCTTTCTTTCCCACCCAGTACAGTGCTAAATGACAGCAGATATTATCCACACTGGTTTCAGCCCTGGACTGGTGAGAGTTCTTCATAATATCAAATGCCTGAGCAGTTCTGGTCTCTATTACTGGGGATATGAAAACACAGGAAGTAGCCTTTAACCCACAGCTAAACTCTGTGGGCATGCTGGCAAAAGGTTTCAGAGGTGGAAAGTTTTTGTTTATTTGTTTGTTTGTTTTGACATCTTGTATTACTTCCTTTGCGAAGAAATAATGGGCATTGTAGCATCTAACCATAATTCCATTTTCTCAATAGGCAGGTTTAACAGTCAAGTACCTTGCTATAAGCTAAAATAAAATAGCAAGCAATTGTATTTCCTGGACCAAGAAATTTCTCACAGAATTCTTTAAACAATACATGGTCCAATTGTTGCAATAGATGTGCTTTATCCTTCTGGGAAAGATATACACAGATCTGTGTGGCTTCACTTAAGTACACAGGTCTGTTGTCAAAATTTGCTAGGCCCATTGATTTCCTATGAGAAAGGGGCAAAAATCATTATATATGGTTGGGGGACTTTTGACCTATAAAAGGAAATTTGACTATGGGTGTTCCACTAGCTCTCACACAAAGTATTTGTGGGCAAGGACTTGTACTTTTCTCTGAATTTGTCATAAACAAATACTTTTATATTAAAAAAACTTGATGAAGTACTACAAAAAAGTAAAAAACTAACATACACTATGCATACCCAAATTTTAACATAAAATCACTTTATCACATTGCCATAAATGTTTTTAAGTGTTTAGTTCTCAGTTTCTGTACTTATCACAGACCACTAATCAACATCCAAAGAACCTGCACAAGTTTTGAACATATACAGGAAACACATCACTTATTCTTCCTACTAAATTACTGATTTCTTGAAATCAACTTGTTAGTTCTATGAAGGTAGGTGGACATGTGGTAGTCCAAGATCCTTCTCTAGCTTTAAAACTGCATTGCTTTTTCCAGAAAGATTTTATATAACATGGATTAAGAGCTATGAAATATTCACATTCTTGACCCAGTAATTACCTGTCTATGAATCTGCCCAAAGGAAATAATATCACTTCTGAACAGAGGTGATAATTGCAGGTTTATTAAAAATAGTCAAAATTGGAAACAGCATAAAGTCCCCAAATGGGGGAATTGTGGAGCAAATTATGGTCCATGCTACCCACAGAAACATCTCCTATATGCCAGACTAGGTAAAATTTTCCCCGTATTCCCTCTCATGATCTACGTGTGTTTTCTTTGTAGCACTTACTAGTGTGATTAATTAAACATCTGTGTAATTATTTAGTGACTTCTAAAACTAAGCCCTGTTCCTATTGTTTTCTATACCATATCCCCAACACTTATGATACATAGGAGCTGCTCAAAAATGTTTACTGAATGAATGAATGAATGAATGAATGAATGAATAACACAGTATGTAAGAATAAATTATGATAACTTGGAAAGATTTTCTTGCTATACTATCAAGTGAAAAGAGCACAAGAGTATTTAAGTGACTTAAGATACTCCTATCATTTTATGCCATTTAGCAAGAACTTGTTAAAATAGTGTCAGAGAGGCTCAAGATCAACATTAGCTGAGACTTGTAGAAAATATTAGAGTCAGCAAGTGCTTTTTAAAGTTACATTTGAAACCAGGAGAAAAGCAAAGACCTTTGATTGGGAAAGGTGGTATAGTGATAATGGGGAAACAGAAAGCAGAGTTAAGTGCCCAATGACTATTTTTCTTCTATGCTATTGAATAGAGATCCCAAAGTTAACATAAAGAGGGAAGAATAAACAATGTAAAAATAAAACACACAATGCAAAACCATTTTCAGTTCCAGATAAGCAAGGGACTAGGAAAAGAAGGCCAAATTACTTCAGGTGGACTCAAGAATCCAGGCATGCAGGAATTAGATTCTAAGGCCTAAAGGAAGGTTAAAGTCACTGTTAGTCATTCTGAAAGGTGATAGTAAGCAGAAAAAATAATGGAAGACTGAGCAGGGCAAGGAATCATCAGAGAGTAATTTAGATCTTTGTTGCTACAGAGAACCGAAGCAAAACCAGTGGAATTTGGTCATAGGTAAATGGACATATGGGTCAATATAAGGGGGAAACTATTTAACTAGATACTAGTAGTATCAGTACTTCGCTATGCTGCCTTGAGTGACTTGACATAGGATGTAGGAGGGTTGGGGTTAGAGTGATAATCCAGAAGAATTCTCTATCCCTGTTCATTCAAGGGAGCTCTCTCATTCGCAAAGTCATTGTTCTGATCTCAGAACCAGTGAGCTTGAGTGGTTCATTAACACACTTCCTCATTTTCTTTGTTTTTTTTAAATATTTATTTTATTTTATTCATTTTAGAGAGGAGACATAGACTGAGAGAGAAAGAGAGAGAGAGAAAGGGGGGAGGAGCTGGAAGCATCAGCTCCCATATGTGCCTTGACCAGACCAGTGCAGGGTTTTGAACTGGCGACCTTAGTGTTCCCAGGTCGATGCTTTAATCCACTGCACCACCACAGGTCAGGCAACACACTTCCTCATTTTCTTTGTTTTTTTTAAGTATTTATTTTATTTTATTCATTTTAGATAGGAGACATAGAGTGAGAGAGGAAGAGAGAGAGAGAAAGGGGGGAGGAGCTGGAAGCATCAGCTCCCATATGTGCCTTGACCAGACCAGTGCAGGGTTTTGAACTGGCAACCTTAGTGTTCCCAGGTTGATGCTCTATCCACTGCGCCACCACAGGTCAGGCAACACACTTCCTCATTTTCATCACCAACCCTCTATGCAGCTAAAAGTAGCAGCTGCAGACTTCTCATGAAAAAGACCAAAGTGCATCAAAATTCATACCAAGGGGGATGGTTGCTCTGGGAACAACTAGATACTATGAGATTTACTCTTTGCTCAGCCCGGCACCAGTCCAATCGTGCAGACAAGAACACAATCCAGGTTCTCATTCTTTTTTTTTTTTTTTTTACCTTGCTTATCTTCTAGTTTTCCTAATGATAAATAATCAATCATCCAATTGGTCCTGGAATTGCATCACTAATGGTCTGGAAAGATAGTATTGTGGTATTAACTGAGTTTAGAAAGACCCAAGGAGAAATATCTCCCCAACTTCAAAGGACTTGCCTCTTTAAAATACCCCAGAAAAACCCTGGAGATAACACACAGCTTAGACTAGACACCAAACACCTTGAAGATAAGATACATAATCTCACCTTCCATGGAAGCTGTGAAAACGCTATCAGGATCATCTCCCAAAAATGCAATTTACTATGAAAGTCTAATCAGTCATTTGGGAAACATTTCCCTGGACAGATAAGAGATTGGGGTGGAGGTGAGAAGAGATGGGAAAGGGGCTGTGTCAGAAAGAAGGGCAATTAATTATTGGTATTAATCTCATATCATCCAGACACATCCTTCTTTTATTCTTCAAAAATTACAACCCTAGGGAGCAAAGTAGGTCAAAAGTAAGCAGCTGAATTTTGGAAACAAAGGAATCAAGTTATTCACATGGAATGTGAGTCTGCTTTTTGCCCACTTTATCTGGCCCACATTCCAATGCACTTTAGAAAACGTTAGTAAACAAACAACCACGTCAGACCCCAAGCACTGCTTAGAGCAAGCAGTCTGACCCCCCCAAAGCCCTCTTAGATTTACTAAATATTCATAATTCCATCTGTTTGTTCCACATTAATAAACATCTGCTCTGTGTTAAAGCACTCATGATTTTTATAAATCAGACATTTTGTCCTATTGAAAGCTCCCATAAGGGATTTTCTTTTACCCATTGATTAGGCCCTTCATCCAATTATAGGGAAGGACTATGGTATGACCTGCCCGATTCCTAACACCTGGAACCTAGTGTATGATCAGGGTATGTTACGAAGCACAATGCAGATGTGATATTTAAGAATGATGGATGTTCAGGAAGCCTATGCAGGGTGGAAAATAGGGGGACATTTCTATGACTTCTTGCCACATCATTAGCTTCTAATGGAAAATAATAAGGTTCCCAAAGTGCTTGAATTAAATCCAGGTAGCACAAAGCAAGAACCTGAAGTCTCAGGGACCACTAGCTTCTCAGATCTGCTTTTTACACAATCGCTTTGTCAACCACAGCAGCCATCCTTCTGTCATGTTATTTTTTTCCTAGTCATCTACACATAATTTATAAATTGATTTTTTCGTTGCATCCATATATTAATTATTATTACAGTAAAAACTCTTAAATAGGACATCACTAGTTCTCTATTGTGAAGGGTCCAAAGAGATTTAGTTAGTTCATTCCTGCAGCTTTTGCAGGCAACTGATATCATAAAGCAGAGGAACATTATACATGGTTTGAATAAATCTTTTCATTTCAGGGAGAAGTCACTAAAGAATGCCGTCCAGAGAGGTCAAGCAACTTGCCTTAGATCACACAGCCTGTTGGAGGCTAAGTGGACCCAGGAAGTCAGCTCTCCAGATCCCTTATCTAGATTTTTTTCTATTTCTACTATATCTTTAGTATTTTATACTGCATCATGTATTAAGTTTGAATTGTGTTTATATACACATAAAAGTTTATTTCTAAATATTTTATAATTGAGGCATTTTGATACCTCAGTTCAGACTTTTTATTTTTTTATAAATTGGAATTAGCTAAACTTTCTGGACATTTGTATCTGAATTCATGGGCCTTTAGTCTGGAGCAGAGAACATGATGGACACCCCTTCAACAGACAGATCCCTCCCTGCCAGGAGCAAGGCCCAGTCACAAAACCCTAATGCAGCAAGACAGGTGGGATTAGCAAAGGCCCAGCTGGAGAGCAGGACAGCCGCAGCTCCAGAACAGTCAGCCCACAGAGAAGAGGAGGTAGAGCAGGCCAGAGGCAGAGGAGGCCAATGGAGGATAGAGGAAGGACCCTGGTGGGGAGGGACAGAAGTAGCCAGTGCCCTAAGGCAGATGGTCCTGGGTACAGTCAGAAGACGTAAGGAAGGTAGGACAGGACAAACTGGCTAGATCAAGGTAGGAAAGAAGGTCAGAGTTCAGGTGGTCAGGCCACCTGAGACATCCCAGGATTCCAGGAACCTGGAGAACCCAGAGTCAGCGTCTGTTACTGATGTCAGGGCCTGTGTCTGCCCAGCTCACCCTGTGCCTCCATGCCCAGCTCACTGCAGGTCTCCAGATGTTTGTGGAAGGATAAAGGGGATGGAGGGAGTTTAGGAGACCAAACCAGGAAATCTGGTTATTTAGGGGTTAAGATCCACCAAAAAGTCTGGGTAATAGCAAAAATGATAGCAAACTGAGTCAAGTTCCCTGGGAAACAGCACACACTTATTCCCAGAGTTATAAAAGTGGGGTGGGGGGTGAGCTCATGGCCAAAGGTAAGAAGGAGACAACAGGAGAGAAGGAGAGCTTAGAGGACGGGAAGGGAAAGCCAAAAATAATTTTTATGCTTACCAATTATCCACAGAAACCTCCTTTTCTACCATCTGCATCCCATGACTCTTAATATACTTTTGATAAAATATATGTGTGTGTGTGTTGTTGTTGTTATTGTCACATTAATAGTATCACTACTCTACTCAGGCTAGGCTCAGGCCTTATCTAGAAATGGGCCAATGTAATCTATAAAGAAATATTCCCATAAGATGATTAGCTAGGTAAAATAAACAGGCCCAGGAACCCCCCAAACCCAAGAATTTTTTTTTTTTTACAGGGACAGAGAGAGAGTCAGAGAGAGAGATAGATAGGGACAAACAGACAGGAACGGAGAGAGATGAGAAGCATCAATCATCAGTTTTTTGTTGCCGTTGAAACACCATAGGTGTTCATTGATTGCTTTCTCACACGTGCCTTGACCACGGCCTTCAGCAGACAGAGCAACCCCTTGCTGGAGCCAGCGACCTTGGGTCCAAGCTGGTGAGCTTTTGCTCAAGCCAGATGGTCCCGCGCTCCAGCTGGCAACCTCGAGGTCTCGAACCTGGGTCTTCCGCATCCCAGTCCGACACTCTATCCACTGTGCCACCGCCTGGTCAGGCCCAAAGAATTTTTATCAAGGAACTACCTCCCACACTTTGGCCCCTTCATCCACATGTCTGTAGGCACAGCCCACCCTCTGCCCCAGCCTGTTTCCTGCTATTCTAGAAACTGGCAGGTAGATCAGTCCCAGACTGAGATCTCTCCTGAATTTTGATCTCCAATCTTCCCCCAAAGACTAGGCCTCTGCAGGTCCTGAACTAGGCCTCTCCGGTCTTTGCGTTGACCTGGCCGAGAAAGAGGTCTGCCCTTGGCAATGCAGAGCTCAGATTCCTGTCCCTCTCCCTTTCCATCCTCCTCTCACACAGGATTCCCAGACCATTGCTTTTCCCAAAACTCTCCTGAATCCTGTGAAATTAACCTTAAGTCCGCCAGTTTCTGAAGCAATTTCTGTCCAGTGTTTCCTGCTCCTTGACCTCATCTAAGTCATCTGACCCTATTTAAAGACATTAAATGACTCATCCAAGATCTATAGATTGGTAGAGGCAAAATTCAGTGCTAAGCAGGTTGGTATAGTATCAGAAACAGGTTAGCACTCGGTTGGTAAATATATGCTTGAGAAAATCAAAATTGTCCCGCAAATGTAAGAATTTATAAAATTTACAAAATACTGTATAGAATGTCAGAAAGTTTATGGGTTTTCAAAACTCAGCTCAGGATATCACCACAATGGCCAAGTAGTCAGATATAATTATTGAAAGGTCCATAAAGATCTCTCCCCCCCAAAAAGCACTTCTTATTTGGGACCTGGTAGAAGGAGCTAAGGCAGTATCACTCTGGCTTTGCTCTCTGGGAAAATAACACTCTTGGGAAGGAATCACCGGGCCCTGACAAACAGTTCCATGATCAGGTAGCTTAGGATGCATGTTCCATGTTCCTCCTTGGTCTTCCCAACTCACTGAACCATATTTCAAGTTCTGAGAAGTCCTATAGTAAAGAAACCCATTAGATTTGATTTAACCTCATCTTTTCTAAACTTACTTGGTGACTGCTCTTTTCTTAGAGAATACCTATGTGTTCTGAGAACAATTTGGAAAATTCTGAGCCAGATTTAGTTAATACCTTAATAAATCAGGTTTATTTAACACCTTGATTTTTAAGTTCAGTTACTAGCTAGAATGAAGGAGGCTACGTGCGTCATTACAGATTCTCTGACATATGCCCTACATTAGAATGCATTCTCATTCAGGGCATTTTGGTTTCAACTTCCAGGATTTAACAAAAGGCTAGGAGAATAGTCATATCACTTCAAAAAGCCTTGCTTTAAAATCCGTCAGCAACAGCTTTGAAAGGGTGGATTTCAGAGTGGGAGCTATTAACTGCTCAAGAATTCATACCCAAAAGCACATCTTGCTGGGGAGTCAGAAAAATCTCAAGACCGTAACAGCTGAGTGCTAGAAAAGCCCTACCCTCAGCCAATTGATGTCGTCATCTCATAACCAGACAACAGCCTTGGGAAGGTTGGCGGCTGCCAAGACCACAAGCCACGCAGTGGTAGAACTGGGATTGGAACTCAGATCTTTTGGTGCCTCTTCCAGGAAGTTTTTCTTGTTCTGGAACTATCTGCTTTTCCCAGAAAGCAAGAGCTCCATCCTCTTCATCCTTAATACCAGTGGAAAGATGAGAAGGAAATACGCCACGATGCTAATACTGCTTGACAGAGAGATAATATTGGGTCTTAGTTCTTTTTTTCTGCATTGACCAAAATATTTACAAAGGGCATATATTGCTTTTATGCCAGGAGAAAAAAAAAACTTTTCTAGAAAAGGAGAGGGGAGTGGAAGGTAACATACATACCCCAGAAGACATCAGCTATGTGGCTCCAGCTGTTGAATAAAGAAAGCAGGACTAATGAAATGCTGTGGCATTCCCCTGTGCCAGCGAAGGCTCAGGCTGTGCAGGAGGATGAGTCACCGAGGCAACGGGGAGACCTCCCTGCTGGAGGCTGGTGGGCATCAGCTCTCTGATAAGCCTCCTGCTGCTGTGGCTGAACCCACAGGCTGGCAAGGAGCAGAGCCTGCTTCATTGCTTCTGGTAATTTCCTCTCAAAGCATGTGTCTCAAGATTGGCTTTAAATGGCTCCTCGATTTCTAAACTCAACCTAACCAAATACACAAGTTTAATTGAAAATTTTTGTTTTTTTACTTTGAATTTCTGTACTTATATACTGGCCTCTCACCCAGCAAAAACTTGTGCCTGAAAACAATACTTTGAGAGATTTTTTTACTCCTGTTATGGAGCCCAGGCAAATTGCAAATTGTTTAAGTACTAGGTGTGTGTGTGTGTGTGTGTGTGTGTGTGTGTGTGTGTGTGTGTGTGTGTGTGTCAATCTGTTTGGGTTGCTATAACAAAACTGGGTGGCTGAGAAACAACAGAAATTCATTTCTCACAATTTCTAGAGGCTGAGAAGTCCAAGATCATTGCTCTAGAAGATTTTGTGTCTGCTGATGGTCTGCTTCCTAGACAGATGTCTTTTCGCTATGAGCTTACCTGGCAGAAGTCACAAGGAGACTCTTTGGGGTTTCTTTTATAAAGGGCACTAGTCCCATTCAAGAGGGTGCCACCCTCATGACCTAAGCACCTCCCAATGTCCCCACCCCCTAATACCATCACAATAGGGATTAGGTTTCAACATATGGTTTTGAAAGGAAACTGAAACAGTCTACAGCAGTGCATATGTGTGACAGAGCCAACTGCTTGTTTGAATCTGACTCATACTTTAAATCAGAGGTCCCCAAACTATGGCCCGTGGGTCAAATTGCGGCCACCTGAGGCCATTTATCCGGCCCCTGCCGCACTTCCGGAAAGGGCACCTCTTTCATTAGTGGTCAGTGTATGGAGTACTGTATGTGGCGGCCCTCCAACGGTCTGAGGGACAGTGAACTGGCCTCCTGTGTAAAAAGTTTGGGGACCACTGCTTTAAATTCTAAAAGGAATAATATGATAATCCTTTCAATCAAATAGAGTACATTCAGTCACTTCTGGAATATCTATTTACTGAAGTTTTCAAAACAAAAAACAAAAGAAAAACAACATAAAAAATATGTTCACTGTTACCTGAAAATACTGAATCTTATTACTCTTAAAAGTAGTGGCTAAGGATTGTCTTCAATGTGTTATTTCCTTCAATACTTCTTCATTTTTTACTCTCTTCTGGCTGACATTAACGACAACTCTTTGCTTTTTGCCTCTCCATTTCTAGTGTGCTGTTGTTCCTTTCCTCTACCATCACACTAGCCTGCCCTCCTCTCTTAGTCCCGGAGCGTGTCATGCCCCTTCATCCCCCTGTTTAAGGCCAATACTTCCTTTGTGGCTTGCAGGCCAGCCCATGTCACTTCATCTCCCCATGGGCCTTGACCCATTCATTACTTCTCTTGGCCACTGTATGTTTCATTTTCCCCCCTTTACCCATTTTTTCCTCTTAATTTACAAGTTTGTTCAGTTCTCACTCATCTTAAAGAAAATAATTCCCCCTTGACCCTACATGATCTAGCTATTGCTTTACCTCTCTTGTCAGATGATTAGACTATACTCACTGTCTCCACTTTTCTCAACCTGGTTTCTGCCTGTCCAACCACTGAGAGGGTTTCATAAAAGATCACTAATGAGGAAGCAGAGCCTTCTACTTTCTTGGTCCTGGTCTTGCCTTTGATCCTGGTGATTGCCTTGCTTATGCCTTGAGACACTCTGCTCACTCAGCTACCATGACCCATGGTCAGTCTGTTCTCCTTTTTCTCCTCTCACCATTTCTTCTTAGTCTCCTACATAAACTCTTCTTTCTTTATATGCTCCTTAAACATTGAAGTTTTCAATGTTTCATCCTCCAGAGTTTCATCTTTAGATCTACTTTCTTTTCTACTACTCTACAGTCTCTCCCTGGGTAATTTACCCACTTTCATAGTTCTAAACAACTTGCACTTAGGCTAATGGTCCCTAAATCCACTCTCTTTAAGTCAAAAGTCCCTCTAGACTCATTCCAAGTACCTGCTGGATATCCTCATCCAGCAGTCAACTGGCACTTCAAATTCAATATACTCCAAATTAAACTCATTATCTCCCCCACCTCCCAAATATATAGCTTCTTCTACTACTTCCCATGTTAGTTATTGAATCATCACTATAGTGAACAATTATCTGTATTTGCGTTGGACTGAGGGGCTTCCCTGCATTAAAGATCTCAGTCTTAATAGGATGGTCCCAAGCAATCAGAATCACCCTAACCATCACAACCCATCACTAGATCTAGAACCCAGGAGTCATCTTTGACTCTCTTTTCCATCCCTTCCCTTTAATCTCCTTGTCCTTCCAACTTAATTCTCTAAATAGTTTCAAATTCCTGCTTTCCTCCCCATCCCTAACTCATGCCCTTAGCATAAGGTGACCAGATGTCCCGCTTTTGGAAGGACAGTCCTGATTTTTAACAATTTGTCCTGCATCCTGTGGCATTTTAAAAAGTCCCAACTTTTGGAAAGAATGCTCGAAAAGCTAGGGAATGGCGGGAGAACGAGAAGGGTATATATGCTTTTCAGCGGGGAGACCCGCCTCCACCTGGAAGCGCCCACACTGCCACAAGAGCGGGCTTCCCAGTGTGGGGCCTCAAAACAAAGAACTTCAGGCGGGACATACCTACTGTGGTGGCGGCTGTCAAGTTCTCTAACTACCCATAGGCCCGCGTTCTGGACGCCGCCGTGTGGCTCCGGGCTCCACAAGGCACAAGCTGCTTGGTCTCCATGGGGCGGTGGGGCTGGATGCGGGGAGCACGCAGCCACCGAGCATGCCGGCAGCACTGCCCTGCCTTCTCCCGCCCGCTTAGGCAGCTCTGCCATCAGTTTCAGGACCGTGTAACCTGATCCCTCTGACTCACTCAAAATTTACCATATAGTAATATTTCCAAAAATGATCTTTTTAATGAGGTATCATTATTAAAAAAATAGATAAGGAAAAGGTGAAATCTTGGGCATCAGCAAAAATCACAATAGAGAACAAATGGTTAGAAATATTTCATTTTCAAACAAACCATGTTCTATACAATAATGCACTAAAAATTGTGGAATATGTGCTGTCTTTACCAGGAACTAATGCTGCGACTGAACGTGTTATTTTCTACACGAAATAAAGTGTGGACATCAAAAAATCACAATTAAGTGTTGAGACTTTGAAAGCCATTTTATGTGTCAAATATAATTTAAAAAGTTCTTGTGAAAAATTGTATGACCTTTTAAACAATGACAGCAATCTACTAAAAAAATTCACTCAAATGAGAAATATGCCAAAGAATAAAATAATACTATACATAATTTTTAATGTATTATATTTGTAACTTGTACTTACGTTAAATTTTTAAAAATATATTACAATACTATTTTTGCATTCTATAAAAATTTTTTTGCTCCATATAGAACAAATTTTTAATCAAGAACACCCCTGCCCATCAATGGTGTCCCGCTTTACCAATTTTAAAATCTGGTCACCTCACCTTAGCACCTCTAGCCTGTTTTACCACCCTTACTTCCTGAGGATTGTCCCTGATGCTGGTCTTCTTCCTCTTGAAAGGGCACTTATCATCCTCACAGTTCACTCGCAGCCGACATCACTTTGGGACCTGAAGGAAGCTGTCTCCCCAGAGGCAGGTCTCTCTTGTCTGCTCTGCTCAGTGCTTAAAGAGATGTTTGGGGGAAATTTCATTTGGGGGAGCTGCCAGACACTGTCCAAAACAGGTGAGTGAGTGCTTTTCTCAAAAAGTGAAGAAACAGAGGCCACTTTGATGTTCCTACAACATTTAGGGTAAACAAGAAGTCCACCCTGGCCAGTGACGTCTGCTCTGGCTTTCTGTCTTTCTAGATTTCTATCTAAAATAAAAATAATTACACTGCAATTCCTAGCTCAATATTTTTATTTACTTTATTGTGTTTACATAGATTCTATGTCTCCGCAAATGCATCCCCTCCTCCACCGTATTACCCTTAACATCTCCTTTTTCTCCCTCCCAACAGCTCCCTCCCCCCTTCCCTTCAGGTTTAATTCCATTCCTCAGTTCACATTGTTCCTTGGATTCCTCAAATGAGTGAGGTCATATGATATTTTTCTTTCTCTGCCTGGCTTATTTCACTTAGCATAATAGTTTCCAGGTCCATCCATGTTGTTTCAAAAGGTAATATTTCCTTCTTTTTCATGGCCCCATAGTATTCCATTGTATACACAGTATGTCCGTAAAGTCATGGCGCACCTTTGACTGTGTAACCGGTCAAAAGTGCACCATGACTTTACGGACACACTGTATGTACCACAGCTTTTTATGGCAGCATTGTTCACAATAGCAAAGATCTGGAAACAGCCCAAGTGTCCATCAGTGGATGAATGGGTTAAAAACCTAGCTTAATTTTTGAAACTCAAAGAACTTTATGTCTAATTTCTTTTCGTATCTCTCCCCTACAGAGGTGTAAGAGATGATGGTAGTGACATTATCATTTTCAAACTAGCACCTTCCACCACAGCTATCTCATTTAATTCTTACCTCACCTTCGGGACAGTAAGTCATAGGGTTTTGACATGAGAGACTCAATTTTATAAGTATACTGAATGTTCACCACAGGTGTGATTTTTTTCACACAAAACAGAAAACAATCACAGGCACAAAGACATCTCAAGAGCTTTTAACATCTTCACTGTTAACAGCTTTGTAAATTTTAAGAGCTCAGAAATAGTTTGTTTTTCCCACAGGCCCCGATGGAAATCGCTGCCTGCCATCAGGAATAGCTGAAATCCCCAGCAGAGATAAAGCACATTTCCAGGAGAGGAAACCAAAATCGAACCAACTGACACTGCATCTGTTCCCCTGTGCAAATCTGAGCACTGGGTGCTCCCACCGAACCCTGGGGATCAGCCCCAGGGTGGGTTTGTTTTACTTGGAGTGAAATCAGTCAATGTTCCTGACTTCTAGGTTTTGACAGTCTCACAGACACCTCTGCTATATGCTTTTTAATACATATTTAATATTAATAATAATCAAGTTGATTCAACTTAATCTAATTATGATAATTTGATGGCATTGTTTGGGATGACGGTGGGTGCCACTGAGCATGCCCACATCAGGCTTCCAGATCAGGGAGGACACAGTCTCCCATTCCAGGTGGCCTGCCCTGCACTAGTGGGCCGGCTCTTGCTCCGTGGCTTTGGAACAGTTCTGCAGCAGCACTGACAAACAGGACAAAATGCGGCTTAGCCTGATAATTACATAAGCTGCAAGGGGAACAGTCACTATATTATGGGGATTCCATTTTACATTGAGTGGAATGACAAAATCACAGCAGATATCACATCCCCTTTTGTAGAACTGCCCTGAAGACTGATTTTTGTGTTTCTCCCTAAGAACCTCTCACTGAAGACTGGCCAAATGCCACACTGCCACAGGGAGAGACTCACCCTCCCCCCCACACACACCCCCATGCCAAAAACATTCTGGGAAACTCCCTCTGAAGTCATGCTTATCCTTTCTAGACTGTGACCCTGCCTGTGCATGGCTGTGGCCACCAGCAGCTGAGTGCAGCATCTGAGGGGCAGGCATCTGTTCCATATAGATGGCAGGGACAACCTTCATTTTAATGAGACTTAAAAGATAAAGTGCTGTGATTAACAGCAGCCAGTATTTCTAAGGGCGGACTGTACACACTGTTTGCCTACCCTTGTCCCATTTACCTGGTGCCTGAGATGAGATATCGTGGCTAGTCTGAACAAGCCTTCTGAGACTGGCTGAACTCCTTTTTTTTAAATGCTAACCTTCCATCGTGTATTTCTAAGTGAGCGAGAATGTTGAGATCAGACCTACAATGAACCAGGTGAGGTAACCCAATTCAAAAGTGGTTTTGCCCTAGGTTTCTAACTTGGCATTATGTCTTATTTCCTGCCCTAATGTTATTGCATAAGCAGGATGATAGTTGGGAGTTTTGTTTAAAAAAGAGAGCCTGGTTTGGTCATGGTTCATAGCCAAGCCTGCCACATGTTTCTGCCTAGCTGAACCTGCCTTTCAATGACAGACAAAATAGTATGGTCCAACCGGTTCTATATGTCACTACCATAGTTCCATATGTCATATCCATGAGCCCCATGGGGGCTCACTATGTATCACAAATTGTCAACAGATAACCAATTTGTATTTCAGCATGCATTTATACCTTGGATTGAACAGGAAGATCAGGCCAACAATTACCCCTCAGACATGCCAATCAATTTATTTCAGCAAACACTAATCAATCACTGGCTATGTCCCAGACACTAAACTAAGATGAAATGTACATAGTCCCTTCCAGGGACTTGAGAAGTTTATAAATATATTGTGTGTAATTAGACATATAAACACCTAAGCAGGGATTAGTGAACTAGAATATGGAGTAAATATCCCAAATGCAACTCAGAGATACAAAGCCATGGAAATATTTTACAATGGTTAAAGATGAATGCAGAATAAAGTAAAAATATCTACCATATATCGATTGGAAATCTAGAATGAAATAATAGAGGGAATAATAAAAGAAAAATATTCAACTAGATAATAGCTAAAGATTCCCCAAACATCAGGAATCCCAAAACTTTACAAACGGAATATATAGAAACAAATCTGCAAATAATCCCATCATAATAAAACTATGAACACCAAAAGAGAGAAAAATCTTAAAAGCATCTAGAGAGAAAAGATAAAGCAATAGCAATTCAAATGATGCTAGCTTCTCCACAATATTGGAAGCCAGAAAAGATAGGGAAATAATGGCTTCGAGAAGCACATTAACGGTTGATCTAGCATTCTTTGCCCACAAAGCAATAATAAAATCATTCAGGTTGTGATAAGATCATAATAGAGTTATAAATAAGGTGCTCTGAGAAAGCTAAGGAAGGAACAATTCTGCATGTTGGAAGTGTTGGGGGGCAGGGAACGCAACAAGTGAAATATGAACGAGATTTGGATTTTGACAGGTGAGTAGAATTTAGACAGCCGGCTGTGGGGAGGCAGAACTGCAGCTAGCTATGGCAGCCATTGTGCAAACGAGGAAAAGGTCCCACCTCTAAGTCAGTGCAGCTCCATCCAAGGCACAGAGTGTGTGCTGTAAGCAGACACCAACCCTCCCTTGATTCTTCAGTTTGGTGCCCTTAAATTAAACAATCTGCACATCGGTGTCTTGCTGCCCTGGGGAGAAGCGCTGCAGATAGGGAAGTCTGAGCAGGGGCCCAGAGGTATCCATGGAAGTTGCATGTTCAGGCAATCAGAAACAATGGAAAGGCTCTAGTACCTGCATCCAGGAAGTTTGCCTTCTCCCTGGTGTTCAAGCCTGTGCATAGGACTATGTAGGGAACGCTCATTTCTGTGATCAGCAGAGGCAGCCACATGAGAAAGGCAATTAGGAGCTTTAAGATTGATTGTTTCCAAAGACATGAGGGACCTATTGGAACCCTGAACCTCAGAAGGTCAACCACAATCATAAAGTCCCTCTGCTGCTCTGCATGCTCCAGTGTGTCCTCGCCATAGCTCCCTGTGAGCCCTCTGTCATGGACACTTCCTCACTTCACACCATGGGAAATGCTACAGGTTAGAAGCTTCAAAGGTTTCCTTCCCACCCTCCTGTAAGTCCTAGACTTTTGACCCCATTTGCCTACTCCTGTGAGGACAGAGCATTATAAAATATTGGAAGAACCAACAGCCTTTTTAAGAACTTTCTCACAGCCAGAGTGGAATTTCCTGCACAACATGGATTACCAGCACCCTCTCTGCATCTGCTTAAGCTCTCCCAGAAGCCACAGGCTCAGGGTTTATTTCCCCATGATGGCCCTTCTCTCTGAGATGCCAATGATCATTTCCTGCCTATGTCTGCTTCCCCATGCAAAGAGCCCCAGTCTTTTCCTTGAGGGAATGCTCCATAATCATCTTAATATTGGCAGGATTTAGCAGCGTGCCTGCACTAGTCCCAGTCACAGGTCTAATATCCCTGACTGTAATCCCCTCCATGAGGAAGGATCCCACCTGAGGATGAGGACTCTTGTTCGTTGTTCACCAACAATACCCACATGGTCTGGGGTCCTAGTGGACATATGGTAAACATTCGTTAAATTATTTCTGAAACAATATGTAGTTATAACCATATTGCATGGCTTCCAGACCACCCAACTCATTTTTCTTTGGATGTTCTGCAGACCCAGAAAAACAGGAAATCCAGATCCCAGGACAGGCAGCCCTGATTCCCATACACACGTGCACACAGAGAAGCATGGCCCCACTTGGTGGCCTTCGCAGTTACATTCTTCTCTTCCTCATATTCACGCTTTGGACATCAGCAACCTCTTACCAATCTTCAAGGCTGTCTCTACTTTCTTCTCATGGGGTGGATTTTCCCAAATATGGAAGCCAAAGGCAAGAGCACTCATCAAGCCACCCTTGGTCACTCCAATGGTACCATTGTCCCAAGTCAAATTTCTACTGCTATGCAGATCCTGCCCTTTCCCAGAAAGTATAAACTTCTCAAGAACACCGACTGTCCTAGCACAGTGCTCGGCACACAATTGATTTCTGTGAAACAGCATGTAAGTTAAGATTGAGCTCGGCAATCAGTCACCCTGAGTTTGAGTCTTAACTCCACGACTTTTCAGCCCCATAGCAGTGAGTCAGTGCCAGACCTCTTGATGCTTTCGCCCTTTCTCTAAAATGGAGGGGCTGCTGTTACCCACAAGGTTGATGTGAGGATTAAAGGTAACAATGCAATAACAATACCAGGCATGTGATAAATGTAAGAATTATCGACTGTCATCATAATCATTATTTAATAAATATCTTTTGAGTTAATTATGGATGAATGCCAAATCACAGCATTGGACAATCCTTGGCTAGGTGCATACTTTTTCATATCAATTCAAAGTATTTACAGAGACTTCTGTCTGTGTAAGCTGTTGAGCACACCTGAAATAATATTACTGGGAAAAAATATTCTTTTCTCACTTGTTCCCTATTATATTTAATGTCATAAGGGGTCACTAACAAGATGTTAATTAGGAGGTAAGTCACTTGCTCCTTCTAGGTCTCAATTACCTCCACTTTAAAACTAGCTCATCTTTAAGGCTTCTTCTAGCTCTAATAGTGTATGATTTTATGGCCATGGGGGTTTGTTGTTTGTAAAAACTCTCACTTCTGTTTTATCAGTTTCCCCCACTCTCCTGCTCATAGACTAGGAAAGCTCACAGGGACTGAGTTCTGAGGTCACATAAGAGGAAGAGCCCCGACCTCTCTACCCCAACCCGACAACTGGCTCCGATGACAGCAGGGCAGGGAGAAGCTGGCACATGAGTCTCTGGGA
Source organism: Rhynchonycteris naso (assembly GCA_037038555.1). Classification (NCBI taxonomy): domain Eukaryota; kingdom Metazoa; phylum Chordata; class Mammalia; order Chiroptera; family Emballonuridae; genus Rhynchonycteris; species Rhynchonycteris naso. Next base: position 46,510,309 of record CM072999.1, read on the forward strand.
GGCTGGTGGCCCTGAGGTCTCTGTAGGGATTCAGCTGCAGCCCCCACACCAGGCTGGCTGGCTGCGGGGAGACTTGGGTCAGATCAGATGCTTCCAGGCTGGGATCTAATGAAAGAACTGCTCAGTCTCTTGCCTTACTCAACGGTTCAGCTTCTCCCAGCAGGGAGCAAAGCTATGCAGAGATTCCCTGAGGCCTTCATCATCAATTGGATCACCACAGACCCTCACTTTCTTCCTGGGTCTGTTTAACAAATGGAAGAATAAACAGTCCATCAAAGTTGAACTATCTCCAGGGTCCTAAGGCAGTTTAATGGTCATTATATTATCTCTGAAGTTTTCAAGCACAGTGCATAAGGAGGGTGTGGGAAAATACTGAAACATCTCTGATGAGACTGCTTCTTCTCAGGCTCAGTGGCAATGGACCAGGATGAGGGTTCCCTAGAAACCAACATTGACAATAGGAGCTCTCAAGCATACAGATGCCCCCACACCCCAGCAACTGCACAGGAGTTGCTCGCTAAAGAAATTTAGAAAACCTTTAGAAATCTGGAGGACAAATCTATTGATATAAGTTGGAATAGGGCTCAGTGACTCCTTGCCAAGGCCAAGAAAAACCTGGTGCCTATCCTTACCTGTGCCCTCACCACCCAAGGCAGAACAGGCCTTTGGAGCACTTAACAAAGGTAAGCTAGGAGTCCAAACTTCCCTGCTCTCTCTCATTTTTCATCAGCCGCACAAGCGTGAGCTGGCATTTTATGAAATGACTGACCACATAGATTGCTAAAATCGAGTTGAGACAGATTGTCCAGGGAAAACTGAATTGAAGAGTAATCCCAATTTCGTATTATGGCACCTGTGTACGAACAACTCTTGGTGTGTTAAGGTGAGAGTGCAACTCTCCACCTCTCCCCTTCCCAGTCTCAGGCGGGGGACCCTCAGGAGAGTCTGATGGCCACAAAATTAGCATTAAGTCTCTTGATGGTGGAGCCACCTCTGACCAGGGAAAATATCCTCCATGGTTACAATTTTAAAAAAAATAAGCACTCATAGCTAAAGGGGTTAATGCATTTCTCACCCCCTTCCACCTGAAACATTCATCCACAGAATGTTCTCCATGAAAGCAATCATCTCGGCTGCCTCTCTGCCAGTGGGAGGAAACAAGCCAGGCTCCAGCGCTGCTGCTCAATGCTGAGGCAGACTCGCCTCCTTGTAAGGTGGTGACTGCTTCCATGGGACTTGGGGAGACACCTTTTTGGAACTATTTCCCTTGAAAGATGAGGACAGTGGCTATATTTAGCAAGACAGGTTTTTGGAGAGAAGGGGGCGGCATGAAGCCCACATAGGAAAACCAACTCTGATCTTGGAAGTCCTTTGGAACTTCAGCCTGACCAGGTCCAAAAGGACTCCCTACACAGTGCAAACTGGTGGGGTGCGGCCTTTGGTTCCCCGAAGCACGGGGGTTTTGTTCACAGGTATTCGGAGGCAAGCGTCGGTGTCATTTCTGGCAGCCACAGTCTTGCCATCTGCAGGGAGAGCAGCGGCTGAGTCACGTGCTGCCTAACCTTTTCGTGTATCACAGCTGAGTCACATCCATTTTGACACTTGGAGAATATAAATAGAAAGATTTGGAGAGGGGGGGATCAGAAGTCTGTATCTTAGACTTTTCCAAGTTCTTGCTAATACATGCTGTTTTCCTCCACAGTCCTGGCTGCGGCAAAGCAAAGTCCGAGGAAGCAGAGCCATTGCCCAAATGTCCAAGCACCTCTGATTGGATTGGGGGAACTTGGTGGAAAACGGAGAACAAACATGATTTTTTTTTTTTTTTTACAGGGACGGAGAGAGAGTCAGAGAGAGGGATAGATAGGGACAGGCAGACAGGAATGGAGAGAGATGAGAAGCATCAATCATTAGTTTCTCCTTGCTGTTGCGACACCTTAGTTGTTCATTGACTGCCCTCCCACATGTGCCTTGACCGCGGCCCTCAGCAGACTAAACCACCCCCTGCTGGAGCCAGCGACCTTGGGTCCAAGCTGGCGAGCTTCTGCTCAAGCCAGATGGGCCCGTGCTCAAGCTGGTGAGCTCGGGGTCTCGAACCTGGGTCTTCTGCATGCCAGTCCGATGCTCCATCCACTGTGCCACTGCCTGGTCAGGCTTATGCTTTATTTTTTAAAACTAAGTAGCATGTGTGTTTCCTAGAGCAGAGGTGGGAAGGAGGGAAGGAAGCTTATGGGCAAAGGGCATTAATTGAAGTCCTCTGGGACTAACCCAGTTCTGGTGCCTTCACGACCTCATGCAGGCTAAGGAAGCCGGAGTCATACAGTGATTCCTGCCCCAGGAATATGAGCCCAGAAAGCACCAGGGCACAAGGCCAGACAGGGTTGAATTCTTCTGTTTTGCTCTCTGTGGCTTCCTGACAAAATGATGCATTAGTTTGTTGGCTTTCCTGCTGTTTTTCTGAGGTGAAACATAAAGTTTCAACATGTGTTATACCAAATGTATGCAGCACTTAAGAAGCTGCACACACTTACCTTGAAAGAAGATAGCCCAGAGGAGGGAGAATTGACTATCAATGTTTAGTTACAAGCCATAGAAATTAGATAACCTGGAAGAGTCAACATTCAAATACGTCAACAAATGTTTCTTAAGCAATCTGCTAGATAGTATAAATGTAAAAGGCATAGTTCTGCCCTGGGAGCTTATAATATTTGTTGGTGGGTTGGAGGTAAGACACAAATATTTTACAATTAGGAAATAGAACTTGAGGCAAGCCAAGCCAGAGGCTCTCTGGGAGTTTGCCCGAGTAAAATCAGAGATAGACAAACCTCACAAAAACCATTTAGTCGCCTGACCAGGCGGTGGCGCAATGGATAGAGTGTTGGACTGGGATGCAGAAGACCCAGGTTCGAGACCCCGAGCTTGCCAGCTTCAGCGTGGGCCCATCTGGCTTGAGCAAAAAGCTCACCAGCTTGGACCCAAGGTCGCTGGCTCTAGCAAGGGGGTGTTCGGTCTGCTGAAGGCCCGTGGTCAAGGCACATGTGAGAAAGCAATCAATGCACAACTAAGGTGTTGCAACGGCAACAAAAAACTACTGATTGATGCTTCTCACCTCTTTCTGTCTGTCTATCCCTATCTATCCCTCTCTCTGTCTCTTTCTCTGTCCCTGTAAAAAAGTAAACAAACAAAACGTTTAGTCTATGTGCAAGTCTCAAGAGTAATCTTCTTTCTAGATGTCTGCTTTAATTAGCACTATACTGGACAATTGCTAAAAGTGTTATTTCTCTAGGTATGGAAGCTTTCTATAGGACTTAGAAAAAATAGAGGTAGGAGTGTGTGCACGTATATGTGTACATGCACGTGTGCGTGTGTGAAAGGGGGAAGAGAGAGGGAAAAAGGGAGGGAGGGAGGGAGGGAGGGAGGGAGGGAGAGAGAAAGAAGCTGAGAGAAGAGAAAGGAAAGGAGGAAAGAAGAAAAGAAGGAGAAGAAAGGAGGATTTAGGAGGGAACTAAAGGACAAGAGAAAGTAAAGGGAAAAAAAAGATCCCCCAACTTAGGTAACCCGCACCCCCAGAAACCAGTGAACACTTTCCAACTATATCAGAATTATTACAGTCTCTGTCATCCACAAATGATTTCAAGTTACTAAATGTATGAGAAGCATTTAATGTGCTTCACAGAACAAGCTAAATTAAAATGATCCCTGCAGATGGACCTGCGGGACTCCTCGTGGGCTGTCTGACGGTGGGAAGTTTGGAGTACACACACAGCCCAAGCTCGCTGTGGGGCAAGATCTTGAGGACCCTGATTTTTCAGGTGCTCAAACAGAGTATGTTTCTGTATTTATCTATGTGGATAGAGATATAAAAGATTAATTATATCATTAAATAGTATATAATTATCAGCCACATTTAAGACACTGTATATTTATGGCAATTTTCTAAAGCAATTTTACATCATTAACCAACAACTAAGAACTTTTAATATGTTTTTCTGAAATTCAATAATTCTATGATGAGCTCAGTACATGTTCTTTAGCGTAATTCTATCATCATTTTAGAAAGAGGGGCAGAAAATATCAATGCTCTAAATGCACTGGCTACACTTAGACATTCATTCTTTCTCCCTCTTTCTCCATCTCTCTCTCCCTACTTTCTTTCTCACTCTGTGTGTGTGTGTGTGTGTGTGTGTGTGTGTGTGTGTGTGAACACCGGAAGTAAAACTGGATCAAAGCTTCCACATGAAGATCACAGACATTTAAATTAAATTCCCTTCTCTAAAGTCAAATAAAAGTTTTAAGAATAAAAAATAGAAAAATAAAAAAACTGCACCATTGTCAATGAAACAAGGAAACAGTTACAACTCCAAACCTCAGTCCCTCAGTCTCTGAGGAATGGATGCCCAGTAGGGTGGAAATGGGACCAACCAGAGGGAAGAAACAAGGATAGGCATAGACATCTGCAGATCTCGATGGGATGCGGGGTTCTCCACAAGGGCCATGGCCCAGCGACCTCCCGAGAAGCGTCAAGGTCTAGGAACATGAGCAGGGCCAGAAGTCTCCTTGAGTCCTGTAATAGGCTATGGGGCAGAAGGCAAGGCCAGGCCGATCCTGAACATATAAACATATTTGCAAGAAGCATAGTGGAGAAGAAGCCAGGTGGCAGAAGGAGCGTGACTGGACATTTGTAGCAGGGACCTCAAGCCTGCTGGTAAATGTGGTTCTAAACCAAGGATTATTTTGCTCCTCCCTCACCCAGGAACATTTAGCAATGTCTGAAGATTTTTTTGGTTGTCACACTGAGGGCAGGGTGTATGTATGCTATGGCATCTAATAGGTAGAAGTCAAAGATTTTGCTAAACATCTGAAATGCACAAGACCTCCTTTACAACAAAGGTTTATCCTTATATTGTTCATAGTACCAGGGTTGAGAAGTCCTGTGCTAAATCATCAGATTAGATCAGTGGTTCTCAAAGTGTGTGCCCTAGAAGATTTCCAGGTGCACCCTATGGTATTCCAGAGAAATATGTGCCTGTTGGGGACCAGAAAACCAACAGGGTTTTTGTAGTTTAGATTTTGGGGGGACAGAGGTGTGGGGAATTGGCTGTAAACTGACAGTCTGCCCAACCCCCCACCTCACTTGCCTGATTAGGTTGCAAAAGGCTGTTAAGCTGTGGTGCTGGATTGTTCACACTACTCCCCATGCTCCCCAGAAAGACTGGAGGCAAGTTTCTTCTATCCTGTTTGGTGTAAAGTTAAGATGATATGTATGGTGGGGGTTCTCTGCACTCAACACAATGAAGAGTAAAAAGAGAGGAATTCTTCAATGTATTGATGAGGAAATGAGAGTTTGCCTTTCAAATATATGCCCAAACATTGAAGAAATCGCTAGGACACATCAGGCTCATGTTTCTCATAAACACAAGAATGAAAAAACTTAACACATTAAAGCTAGGACCTGCCGAATTTACTAAATCTTACTAAGAATGTATGTATATACAGTGTGTCCTTAAAGTCATGGTGCACTTTTGACTGGTCACAGGTCAAAAGTGCACCATGACTTTACGGACACATTGTATATAAAAAGATAACATTTTGTCATTTTTAAATTTTTTAACCCCTTTTCTATGAATTCTAAGAAGCATAACTCAAAAAATGTAACATAAAAATGTTTTTTAATGTCAGAATAAATTTAATTTTGTCGTATTTATTTTGTTTAATTACCATAAAAGCACGCTTGGACTTTATTTTTTTTTCTTTAATATTTGACTTAATTATTATAACATATTTCTCAGGAATTTGTATATAGTGTGCCTACAATTATTTGTAGGATTTTAAATGCGTCCCCACTTCAAAAAAGTTTGAGAACCACTGGATTAGAACCTTCCTGAAGCCATATTCACTGTCTGCTTACATGAAGAGAAATTTGGATCCCTGGGCAGAGGCCTGCTGGTAGGAAGTTCTCATGACACAGTGGATTAGATGGGAGTTTTGAAACAACATATACAGTGTGTCTGTAAAGTCATGGTGCACTCTTGTCCTGTGACGGGTCAAAAGTGCACCATGACTTTACGGACACACTGTATTTAAAATGAGATTGTTGCTACTCCACCTCACTCTCCACCACCATAACATAAATAACAACTCCTCAGTAAAGGACCAGCTTGGTTAGGGAAGTCTCCCTTTTAGTAGTACGAACATTCATGTACGTCCTCGTGCCTCCTGACCATCCAGAGCATGATCATACAAAAACTTTTATTTTAAAAATATGCAAGGCAACATTTAAAAAAAAAGGCAAATGTATGTTCTTCTTGTTTCCAAACATGATTTTAAGTTAATAAAACTGTGACTGGAACTAATTCCATTTTTTGAAAAAAAAAAACTTACCCCAGGGGTCAGCAAGCATGAAAAACCTCACTACTTAAAGGGTTAAAATTAAGTAATAATCAGAGGGAAATCAACATGCAAAAGATGTTGAAAGTTATTGGTTTATAGCATGAGGCTTAGAAGTTCAAAGACCTGGGTTTGAATGGTTTAAAAGTATTCCTAGCGCAGTGGATAAAGCGTCGACCTGGGAACATTGAGGTCGCCAGTTCAAAACCTTGCACTGGTCTGGTCAAGGCACATATGGGAGTTGATGCTTCTAGCTCCTTCCCCCTTTCTTTCTCTCTCTCTCTCTCTCTCTCTCTCTCTCTCTCTCTCTCTCTCTCTCTCTAAAATAAATAAATAAAAAGAAATAATAAACACATTCACACTTTGGCTTTATTAAAAAAAAAAAAAGTATTCCTAGCAGCCATTTAAGAAAATAACCGGATTTTACCTAAGGTTTAGCCTAATGAGGAGAATCCTATGGCATCCGCCAAGGGACACACATCTCTGGAAGGGGCAGCCATTTGTGGAGCTCCTGTCACTGGCAATGTTGGCTGAGTCTGCAGTTCGTCGGTGGGCTCCTTCCTCTAGTCCAGGGATCTGAGGGGACTCTGTCCCTCGCTTCATACCCCCCAGCTGGGCGGGACTATGAACCTGGCTTTATGGCTGTGTTTTTTCTGTTCTGGAATGCTGTAGATCAAGTCTGTGGTTCAAGACAGTCCCTTTGAGCCTGACCAGGCAGTGGCACAGTGGATAGAGCGTCGGACTGGGATGTGGAAGACCCAGGTTCGTGACCGCAAGCTCACCAGCTTGAGCAAAGGCTCGTCAGCTTGGACCCAAGGTCGCTGGCTCCAGCAAGGGGTGGCTCGGTCTGCTGAAGGCCCGCGGTCAAGGCACATGTGAGAAAGCAATCAATGAGCAACTAAGGCGTTGGGACGGCAACAAAAACTGGTGATTGATGCTTCTCACCTCTCCCCATTCCTGTCTGTCTATCCTTCTCTCTGACTCTCTCTCTGTCCCTGTAAAAAAAAAAAAAAAAAAAAAAAAAAAAAGACAGTCCCTTTGAAATGACCCTCAAAGAACTTTCCAGTAAACCTGAGTCATCAATATACATTTCAAATATGTGTTGAGGCTCCATTCAAAAGGCCTTACGAGACAATTCAGGCGACTTAATTTAAAGCTCACGGTAGGAGAAGAAGGCTTCCCTTTTCATTTGAGTTATCACCAAACCCAGCTCTTTCCCATGTTACTGAAATTGCAGGCATGTTCCATGGTGAACCTTCACCATGGCTTTTGCATCTCAATCACACAGGAGAAAAAAAATCACCAAATTTCAGGGTGAGAGCTGGCAAAAAAATAAACCAAATTCCCATTCACGGTTTACATAATAATGATGATGGCTTTTAAAAAAAACACTTATTAGATATTTACTACAAGGCAGGTATAGAGTTGGCAGTCAAACCTATATTTTCAGATTTTGAAGGTTTAATACACGACATTCCCCTGCCCAGGGTAGCGTCCTCGTCCTATCACTTACGTGTTCTCTGACCTTGACCAAGTTACTTAACCTTTGTGGCCTTAGTTTCTCACCTGGAGAGTAGGACTAATTAATATGTACCTACTCTATTGGGTTATTCTGCTGGCTAAATCCAACACATGTAGTATTTAGCACAACGCTTGACATATCATACGCAGTTGATTTATGCTGGCAATTGATGGTTGCTTTTATTTTTCATTGTGGTAAAATATATATATCATAAAATTTACCATGCTAAGCTTTTTTCTTGAGGGAGGGAGAGAGAGAAAGGCAGGCAGGAAGGGAGGAAAATGAGAAACATCAAATTATATATAGTTGTGTCCCTTTTCTTTTTTTAGTTGTTCATTGATTGCTTCTTATACATGCCATGACCAGGGGGTTCAAGCTGAACCAGTGACCCCTTGCTCAAGTCGGTGACCTTAGGGTCTGGAACCTGGACCTCAGCGTCCCAGGTCAACACCATCCACTGCACCATCAGTCAGGTCATGCTAAGCACTTTTAAGTATGCGGTCCAGTGGCATTAGTACATTCACATGGAGTACAGTCGTCATACCCATTCCATCTCCAGACCTTTCCCATTTTCCTGAAGTGAAACTCTGCTCCCATTAAACAGGAACTCCCCGTTCTCCCCTCCCCCAGCCCCTGGGAACCCCCCACTTTTCTTTCTATCTCTGCAAACTTGACTACTCCAGGTGCCTCTTATAAGTGAAAGCATACAGTATTTGTCCTATTTTATCTGAATTTTTTCTTTATAAGTAGGTGTGCATCTGTTTGGCTGCATGGCCTATAGCCTCTCTTTGAAACTGTTCTGCCTCTATAAAGCTTCTTTAGCAGAAACCTTGGTTTTCCAGGGCTTTCTAAGATTGGCCTACCTCACTCACAACTATCCCACAGGAAAAGTACATACAGAAATGATACAGGTCACAATCATGGGAAATCTGATCCAACTGACCGTTCTAATACACTACTTTGATATTTCGAATAAAGATCATAATCCATCATTTCAGCTTTACCTCACCAAATCAGAGTGAGATCCAGACCATCTCAATCCTGCGTTAAACAATTGCTTTTAGGTCTGTCTTCTGTATCACTGAAGATTGAGATGCACAAGCATCAACATTTTAATTTTAAACATTTAAAAAAGAAGTCTTCCTTAAATGAGTTAATTCTCTGTATATAAGTCTCTGTATTTTTTTTTTTTTTTTACCAGAGTATATTCAACAGTTTTAGCTTTACTTCATGACTCAGGATAATTACTAGTAACATCAATTACCATATATGCTTTAATACAATGATGGCCTTAGGATCTGCTTAAGTTTGTTGGATCTTTATGCTCTAAATATCCTAGAACACTGATTTTGGTTTTTGTTTTTATTGATCTTCTGCTTACATTAATTAATTAACAGTTTTCCCCCTTACTTAATTCTTTGTTATAATAACATCTCTAACTAGCTCTGCCCTTAAATATTAGGGTCATTACCAAGGGTGAATTCAAGTTACTAGAGGGTTGAAGCTCAGACTATTGAGCAAGGAGAAGGGATGAGCTCTCTGAGAAAGAAAATACAAAAGTGAAAAATAAAAAATTAGATGCCAAGTTGGACAGCAGGAGTATTCCTGGAAGACGCTCCTACTCTGGGTCAGCTAGCAATGATTTAACAACACACAGAGTGACTGCAAAATATACAGATATATTCTGATAGGCCCCAACCGACTCCTGAACTGGAGATCAAAAATGGCTGCAGCCATGCTAATGCCATCTGGCCAAGGGCACGCAACATGTGCTGGAGGGCAACTCGCAGAGCCCACAGGCTGTCCTGGCCAATTGTGGCTAAAATAGCTTAACTTTGCTAATTTCTCAAACCTTTTAACCTGGTGAACACATTCCTGGGATCGCTTATTTTATTCTATGGGGTATAATGCATCACTATTATTATTTTATTGCTCAAATTGTCCCAATTTTCACCAGGTAGAGTTCTTTTAAGTTAGTTTCTGTATCCTTTCAACATGTTCCAATCAGTTTTTTTTTTTTATTTTTATATATATATATTTTATTATTATTAATTCTAATGGGGTGACATCAATAAATCAGGGTACATATGTACAATGAAAACATCTCCAGGTTATCTTATCATTCAATTGTGTTGCATACCCATCACCAAAAGTCAAACTGTCCTCTGTCACCTTCAATCTGGTTTTCCCTGCGTCCCTCCCTCCTCCCTATCCCATTCTTCCCTCCCTCCCCCCATCCCATAACCACCTCTCTCTTGTCCATGTCTCATACCCTCACTTTCATGTCCCACCTATGTATGTAATCGTGCTGTTCTCAGTTTTTCTTTTTTTCTGATTTACTTATTTCACTCCGTATAATGTTATCAAGGTACATCCATTTTGTTATAAATGATCCGATGTCATCATTTCTTATGGCTGAGTAGTATTCCATAGTATATATGTACCATGGCTTTTTAATCCACTCGTCTTCTGACGGACACTTGGGCTGGTTCCAGATCTTCGCTATTGTGAACAATGCTGCCACGAACATGGGGACGCATTTCTTCTTTTCGAACAGTGCTATGGTGTTCTTAGGGTATATTCCTAAAAGTGGGATAGCTGGGTCAAAAGGCAGTTCGATTTTTAATTTTCTGAGGAATCTCCAAACTGTTTTCCACAGTGGCTGCACCAGTCTGCATTCCCACCAGCAGTGCAGAAGGGTTCCCTTTTCTCCACATCCTCGCCAGCACTTATTCTGTGTTGTTTTGCTGATAAGTGCCATTCTGACTGGTGTGAGGTGATATCTCATTGTGGTTTTAATTTGCATTTCTCTAATGATTAGTGATGTTGAGCATTTTTTCATATGCCTATTGGCCATCTGTATGTCCTCTTTGGAGAAATTTCTATTCATTTCTTTTGCCCATTTTTTGATTGGGTTGTTTGTCTTCCTGGTGTTGCTTTTTATAAGTTCTTTATAAATTTTAGTTATTAACCCCTTATCAGATGTGCTGTCGAATATGTTCTCCCATTGTGTGGTTTGTCTTTTTATTCTGGTCCTATTGTCTTTAGCTGCGCAAAAACTTTTTAGTTTGATATAGTCCCATTTGTTTATCTTGCCTTTTATTTCAGTTGCCCATGAAGATAAATCGGCAAATATACCGCTGCTACAGATGTCGGAGAGCTTGCTGCCTATGTTTTCTTCTATGATGTTTATGGTTTCACGGCTTACATTTAAGTCTTTTATCCATTTTGAGTTTGTTTTTGTGAATGGTGTAAGTTGATGGTCTAGTTTCATTTTTTTGCAGGTAGATGTCCAATTTTCCCAACACCATTTGTTAAAGAGGCTGTCTTTACTCCATTGTATGTTCTTTCCTCCTTTGTCAAATATCAGTTGTCCATAAAGCTGTGGGTTTATTTCTGGGTTCTCTGTTCTGTTCCATTGATCTATGTGCCTGTTCTTATGCCAGTACCAGGCTGTCTTGAGTATAATGGCCTTGTAGTAAACCTTGATATCAGGAAGAGTGATACCTCCTGCTTTATTTTTTCTTTTTAAGATTGCTGAGGCTATTCGTGTTCTTTTTTGGTTCCATATAAATTTTTGGAATATGTGTTCTATATCTTTGAAGTATGTCATTGGTATTTTAATTGGTATTGCATTGAATTTATAAATTGCTTTGGGTAATATAGACATTTTAATGATGTTTATTCTTCCTAGCCATGAGCACGGTATGTGCTTCCACTTGTTTGTATCTTCCTTGATTTCTTTTATCAATGTTCTATAATTTTCTGAGTACAAGTCCTTAACCTCCTTGGTTAAATTTACTCCTAGGTACTTTATTTTTTTGGCTGCAATAGTGAAGGGGATTGTTTCCTTAATTTCTTTTGCTGATATTTCATTGTTGGTGTATAGAAATGCCTCTGATTTCTGAGTATTAATTTTATATCCTGCCACCTTGCTGAATTCATTTATAAGGTCCAGTAGTTTTTTGACTGAGACTTTAGGGTTTTCAATATACAATATCATATCATCTGCAAATAATGACAGTTTTACTTCTTCTTTTCCAATTTGTATGCCTTTTATTTCTTCTTCTTGTCTGATTGCTGTAGCTAGGACTTCCAGAACTATGTTGAATAAGAGTGGTGAAAGTGGGCAACCCTGCCTGGTTCCTGATCTTAAGGGGATTGCTTTTAATCTTTGTCCATTTAGTATGATGTTTGCTGTCGGTTTATCGTAGATGGCCTTTATCATGTTAAGGAATGATCCCTGTATTCCCACTTTACTGAGAGTTTTGAGCATGAATGGGTGCTGGATTTTATCAAATGCCTTTTCTGCATCTATTGAAATTATCATGTGATTTTTGTCCTTCCTTTTGTTTATGTGGTGAATCACATTGATTTGCGAATATTGAACCAGCCTTGCCTCTCCAGAATAAATCCCACTTGATCGTGGTGTATGATTTTTTTCATATATTGCTGGATCCGGTTGGCTAATATTTTGTTGAGAATTTTCGCGTCTAAATTCATCAGGGATATAGGCCTATAATTTTCTTTCTTTGTGTTGTCTTTGCCCGGTTTTGGGATCAGAATTATGCTCGCCTCATAAAAGGAGTTTGGAATTCTTCCTTCCTCTTGAATTTTTTGAAATAGCTTGAGGAGAATAGGAGTTAGTTCTTCATTGAATTTTTGATAGAATTCACTTGTGAAGCCATCAGGCCCAGGACTTTTCTTTTTTGGGAGTTTTTTGATAACTGTTTCGATCTCATTTGCTGTAATTGGTCTGTTTAGGTGTTCTGATTCTTCCAGATTGATTTTTGGAAGGTTATATGATTCAAGAAATTTGTCCATTTCACCAAGATTGTCTAATTTTTTTGCATATAGTTCTTCATAGTATTTTCTTACAATGCTTTGTATTTCTGTTGTGTCAGTTGTTATTTCTCCACTGTCCTTTCTAATTTTATTTATTTGAGTCCTCTCTCTTTTTTTCTTGGTGAGTCTAGTTAAAGGTTCATCAATCTTGTTTACCTTTTCAAAGAACCAGCTTCTTGTTTCATTGATCCTCTGTATTGTTTCCTTAGCCTCTATGTCATTTATTTCTGCTCTGACCTTTATTATTTCCTTTCTTCTACTTGTCTTGGGTTTTATTTGTTGTTGTTTTTCTAGTTCTTTTAGATGCAGGGTCAGGTTGCTTATTTGAGCTTTTTCTAGCTTCTTATGATATGCCTGTAGTGCAATAAACTTCCCTCTCAGAACTGCTTTTGCTGTGTCCCATAAATTTTGAGTTGATGTATGCTCATTATCATTTGTTTCTAGAAACTTTTTTATCTTCTTTGATCTCATTGTTAATCCATTCATTATTTAATAACAAGCTATTTAGTTTCCAAGTGTTTGAGTATTTTTCAGTTTTTCTTTTGTGGTTAATTTCTAGTTTCATGGCATTGTGATCAGAGAAAATGCTTGATATGATTTCAATCTTCTTAAATTTATTGAGACCATATTTGTGTCCTAACATGTGGTCTATCCTAGAAAACGTACCATGAGCGCTTGAGAAGAATGTATATTCTACTGCTTTAGGGTGAAAAGTTCTGAAGATATCTATTAAATCAAGTTGATCTAGTGTCTCCTTTAAGTCTGCTGTTTCTTTATTAATTTTCTTTCTTGAGGATCTATCCAGTGTTGTTAGAGGGGTATTGAAATCCCCTATTATGATAGTATTGCTGTTAATCTCACCCTTTATATCCATCAAAGTCTGCTTTATGTATGTCGGGGCTCCTATATTTGGTGCATAGATATTTACAATAGTTATATCTTCCTGTTGAATTGTTCCCTTTATCATTATGTAGTGTCCTCTTTTATCTCTTACTACAGCCTTTGTTTTAAAGTCCATTTTGTCTGATATAAGTATTGCTACCCCTGCTTTTTTTTCATTTCCATTTGCATGAAATATTTTTTTCCATCCTTTTACCTTCAGTCTATGAGCATCTTTTGTTTTAAGGTGTGTCTCTTGTAGACAGCATATGTATGGGTCCTGTTTCTTTATCCATGCAGCTACCCTATGTCTTTTGATTGGATCATTTAATCCATTTACATTTAAGGTTATTATTGATATGTAGTTGTTTATTGCCATTTTATTCTTTAAAGCTGTATTCTTCTTTTGCTCTATTCATTCCTCCCTTTAAACTGTTCACAAGAGGCCCCTTAGTATCTCTTGCAGAATTGGTTTGGTTTTTATGAATTCCTTCAGGCTTTCTTTTTCTGGGAAGCTCTTTATTTCTCCTTCAATTTTAAACGTTAGCCTTGCTGGATAAAGTAGTCTTGGTTGTAGGTTCTTGTTCTGCATTACTTTGATTATTTCTTGCCATTCCCTTCTGGCCTCAAGTGTTTCTGTTGAGAAGTCCGATGTCATCCTTATGGGGGCTCCTTTGTAGGTGATAGTCTTTTTTTCTCTAGCAACTTTTAAAATTTTTTCTTTATCCATTAGCTTTGGTATTTTAACTATGATGTGTCTTGGTGTAGATTTTTTTGGGTTTCTCCTTAATGGAGTTCTGTGTGCTTCTTGAACGTGTGGAGTGTTTTAAAGCCTTAATTTAGGAAAGTTTTCTGCTATAATTTGATTGAACAAAGTTTCCATTTCCTGTCCTCTCTCCTCTTCTTCAGGCACCCCTATGATGTGAATGTTGTTTCTCTTCATGTTGTCACAAAGCTCCCTTAGAGTTTCCTCACATTTTTTAAGTCTCTTTTCCTTTTTCTTCTCTGCTTCTGTGCCTTTGTTTATTGTGTCCTCTAACTCGCTTATTCGATCCTCAGCATCATCCATCCTGCTTTTAATTCCTTCCATTGTGGTCTTCAGTTCTGATACTGTATTTGTCATTTCTGTCTGATTCTTTTTTATTATTTCAATTTCATTTTTTATACTTGTTATCTCTTTGTTTAGGTGTTCATAATGACTATCCATTGTTGCTCTAATTTCTTTGAACATCCTAACTATCATTATTCTAAATTCTGCTTCTGGTAATTTGGTTATATCTGGTTCATTCAGGTCCTTCTCTGGGGATTTCTCTTGATTCATTTGGTTTGCATTCCTCTGCCTGCCCATTTTTTCTGTGTATAAGCAAGTTGTGGCCACTGGAGTCCAGTAGGTTTTTCCTTTGTGTTCTCTAGGTGTGGTTTATCTGCAGGCCCCCCACCCCCTCTGCCGGTGCCTAGGGTGGTTGGGTATGAGCGTTGCCAGGGCCGGCCCACTGTGGCTTTTGCTGTGATTTCTGCCTCTCCTCCGTGGGAGGGGCTGTGACTGAAGCCATAAGATTAGCACCAAGGGTAGAGGCGAGCACCTTTCCTCAGCTGCGGACCCAGCCTATTTCCGGACTTCCGCCCAGAACCAGCAGTCGGAGCCTGCTCGCTACAGTTCCGCGGGTTAGGCGGGGCTTTTGACGTGCTCTCAGCTGTAAGCTTTTGCCCGTCAGGAGCTTTAGCCCCGCCCTCGAGGCCAGGGCCCTTTGCGCAGGGTCGGAAACCAAGGTTTATTGGGGCGGGCATGTTTGCTGGCTTCCGCCGAGCTGCGTACTTCCGCTCGTCCCAGACTGTACCCCGCCCCCGCATTCGGAGCCCACTCGTGCACGTATGAACGCTATCCGGGGTTTCTCCGGCCGGATTGGGATAGCAGTGTGGGCTCAGCTGCGAGCCTCCGCCTGTCTCGGGGTTCACCCCGTTCCCGCGCTCGGAGCCCGCTCGCGCACGTATACTGGCCAACCGCGGTTTCTCCGGCCGGGGGTGGGGGGGTGGGGGGGGACTGGTAGCGTCAGCTCAGCCACAGCCCCTGCCCGTCCCTGGTCCTAGCCCGGTCCCCGTGGTCAGGGCCGGCTTGCGCAGGTCCTGCCCGTTCCTGGCCTCCTGCTTTGTCCCCGTAAGTGGGACCAAAGGCGGGCCCGCAGCTTCCGGACCGCTTTCGCGGTCCCCTCTGACCCTCTGGGCTAGACCGATCTCCCACCGGCTTGGCCTCTGCCCACGCCGACAGAACCGCCTTTCAGCGTCCTGCCGCCCCAAAACCTTAAGCCGCCCTCAGCAGAGTAGGAAGGGACCTAATACTCCACACTGTAGGCCTGGGAGCTCCCTCACTTGTTTCACAGCTCAATACTGTTCAAACGCCTCTTTTAGGCTCTAGGACTGGAGGCTGGGGCTTGGTTCCTCGGACCCAGGTCCCTCCCTCTCCGCCAAACTCTCCTCCCGCCCCGCGGGTCTCTCCGGGCTGCCGTTTGCTCCGGGGAGCTGGGCAGCCCTCTTCGCGTTTTCGCTATTCCTACCAGTCTCAATGTGGCTTCTTCTGTGTTCCTTGGTTGAAGAGTCAACTTAGTTTTGTTCAAAGTTGGTTTATCCAGGTGATGGTTCTTAAAATTGAGTTGTAATCCACTTTGGTTCTGGGAGTTGGAAGTTGGTACGTCCGCCTACTCCGTCGCCATCTTGCTCCTCCCCAATCAGTTTTTTAGTAACTTATTACTTTCTGACCCCATAAGATGTTCCAGACTAATCTTATGTTTTCCCTGGCTTAATCATGGAGCCAACTAATTCTACAAGAAATCCTGGTTTCTTTCTTTCTTTCTTTCTTTCTTTCTTTCTTTCTTTCTTTCTTTCTTTCTTTCTTTCTTTCTACTTTTTTTAAGGAGTGGTATTTAAACAAGACACAAGTACTACATGTGCTCATTACTACTGGGCTGCCATGTATAGGAAATATAGGCCAGAAAGTATGTATGTGTATATTACACATGCATATACAATCTGCTTATTTCTTTATCTCACCTGTACACATATGAAAATTCATGAGGTTATGCTGATACCTCCTATTCTAACACCACAGCACTCATGTTAGCTTTCCCCCTTTCCTATTTGTAATTTTTTCCTCCTACTGTGAGAAATGTGGCTTATTATTCACAAGATATTTACTTATTAGTTCAATCCTAGTACACACAGAGAGTAACTTCAGAATTCCCCATGAGAAACATGTTTACCAACTAGATAACATTTGTGGACAGTTCTTTTTGTCTTTAGTGTTCCAGTATAATCAAATACTGTTTTCCAAAGTTACTTAGGTTAATTATTTTCTTCCTATTGTGTTCTAGTTTGGGTTCCTCCAACATCATGGTTGAATTTAATTAATTATTGGGGGAGAGATATGTGAAACATTCCCATAGTTCAAAAAGTCAGAACTGTACAGGAAAGTATATTTATTCCAAAAAAGTGCTGCTCACATCTTGTCCCTACCATTCTATTCTGTTCCCATTCTTTCCATCCCATTTTTATCCACACCCTGTAGGTAACCAATCGCATTCAGAAGGGAGTGTGATTGGTTATTATTCTCCCTATTCTTTCTGTATTACCTATGTACAAATAAGCAGATATGTGTACATGCTCTGAATATCCCAACTCTTTCTTATGTGAAGAGTAGGACTATAGATAGTTTTTGTGCTTTGGTCTTTTTTCACTTTGCAATATACCCTGGAATCACTCCCTATCATTTCATAGGGATTCTCTTCATTCCTTTTAATGGATACATAGTACTTCATGAGTAGATAAGTCATAGTTATTCATTCTCTTATATATAGGCATTGAGACTGTTTCTAATATTGTTCAATGACATGCTTCAATGAATGGCCTTGTACTCACATATTTCTTATCATTGGACATGTCTTTTGGGTTTGATTTTTAAAAAGAAATTTTCTGGGTCAAGCATGTAGTTTTGCAAGATATTGCCAAATTTCACTCCAGAAAGGCTGTGCCAGTTTGATTTCCTACCAACAATGTATGTAAATGCCTATTTGCCCACAACTTTGCCAGTAGAAAATATTGTCAATATTTATAATAGTTAATCCAATAAGCAAGAAATGGCAGTGTCATTTTCACTGTATTCCTCTAATTATAAGTGTGAACATTTTCCACGTCTAAAGGCCATTTCTCTATCTTCGTGACTATGTGAATTGTTTGTTCATGTGTGCAAAAGCCAGCAGCAGATATGGCTGTGTGACTTTAGATCCGGTTCCTGGGATGGGCCCTGCCCTCTGGGTTGAGCTCCAGACAGAGACCTTGGACTAGCCTTCTCTCTTGGAACTATCCATATAGCCAGCACACTGGGCAGGCAGACTCCAATTCTTTCCAGAGACTGAGTCTTGATCCAACAGTTTGGTTTGTGCCCTGACCAGCGCTTAGTGATCTGAGCAGTCAAGGCTATGGTTATTTTTAGGTTTCCTGTATTAATAAAAACTGTTTTTGAAGATTCTTAAGAGCAAGTCCTATGTTCTGTGTGGAAATCATGAAGTGAATAATTAACATGGGCTCTGGGTGCCTTTAAGTTTGAGTTTCAGGCTTTAGTCCTCATGTCTCATATTGGGAAAAGTCATTCAACTTGTCATTTGCGAAGGTCAAAGCAGGAGAATGACCTCATGACTGATGATTTTTGTGTTCCCAATCACTGTGAATTCCTCTACCTTTCTGTTTGCAAAAAAAGAGGGGAATTCCAGAGTTTCATCTGAATTAATCACATTTAACAGCTGTTCAGAAAAAAACAAAATCAATCATACAAACCACATTTTTCCTGTAACTGCCTGGGGACCCACACAGGAGGCATTATCTGTGGGTATGTGGTCAGGCCAGAAAGGGAGCTGGGCTTCATCTTTTGAGGTTAACTTTGCACCAAAGGCAGCATTCTTGCCACACTCTGTGTCTTTTTAGTATTGGATCAGTAAGAAGGGAGCAAACTGAGGAACTGTGCCATTATTGTCTTAATTCCAATATTTTCTGCTGTGTCTTCTCTTATTTGATTCTCTAAATTAAAAGAATTGTTGTTGTTTTATCACCATTATCAAAACAGACAAGACAATATTTCACTTTGTTGATAGCATCCAGGGCTGGAAGGCAGGTAATGCAGGACACATCCTTATTCAGATCACATAGCTTATCGGCACCTTCCTTAATTAAGTAAGTGCATTTAAAGGAGTGTCTCTTCTTCACATAAGCAATTTCATCAGGAACTCTAGCCTGACACCTAAAAACCATCTTACTTGCATAGGACTTCTATTTTTTTAATTATATTATATTGAGGAAAATTAATCTATCCTCAGGTTTCCCTTTACCCTAAACAGATCATAAATCCATGTATAATTTAGAAAAAATAGATGATAAAGAATAGCTAACAATGCCCATCGCTGATTTCAGGTGAAATTCAAGGTCTTATTTGTGTGATAGCTATATTTCTGTACACCTAAATCTATGCTTCAGTTAAGGACTGTGAACTATAAACTCAAGTTCACTTTTTACCATGACCTTGATTAATTAAGAAAGAGAAGCTAGGAATACGGGCATTTAATCATCTCAAAGACTGTTGGCATGTGTGGTTTCTCTGACTTTGATGTAAACAAAAATATTTCAAAGCTTTCTCTGACTTTGATGTAAACAAAAATATTTCAAAGCTTTCACTTTCTGAACCAGCTGGTAATACTGGTGACTTGTTCACAGCCTTTAGAGGACTGAGAGAATGAGTTGAAAGTATATAAATTTGAGTGTTTCATTAAAATCAACTTCTGTTAGAGCCTGTGGCACACCAAAATTGCTCAATATTCGGTGAAAGAGGGAGTCTATTTTGGAAGGATTTCCAGCTTAAGTGACCATTTTTCTATTTGTAAACTTTGAAAATCTCTTATCGGGGCAATGGCTTAATCATTAATAGTAAAACATGGGCTTCTTCTCTAATTCTGCAATTCCCACATTGAATTTAATTACAGGTATAATAGCTTAGTGCCCACTGAGCCATCCCAACACTCCTCTGGATCAAATTATGAAAACAATAATCTTAACTGTCTAAAAATAATAAAAAGACATTTAAAAGTCAGTATATATATATAATCTCCTTATGAACACACAGGAGCTATCTTCTTCATGCACACATAATTTATATGTGAATAGCAATGTCCTCACTAGCATAATAAAGTCTCTTTCAGGTTTTCTCTCTTTAGTGGTTCCTATTTCAGAGCCACACCAGAGATTCTTTGTGTCCTGAGTTCACAGGAAGCATCCCAAGCATTCTTGCAAGTCCTGTGGCTTGGCTCACGCAGCTGGGAATAAAAGGTCCCTTGAATACAAATGGCAATGTTGCATTCTAGCAGCTGCCAGTCAAGGGTAGCAAACATCATGCAGTTTATGTTTTCTACTGCTGCTTTTTTGTGCCAAAGGCAAGATGAGAGAAATATTCTTCCTAGAGAGTCCTTTTGGTCTGACGGATGGGCAAAAGGAACAGTTCTTTTGATGATTCCCTGTGGCATGTAAAGGCTGGCTTTGATTTTAACTACCAGGAATATGTGAACTTTTACACAAACCTATATCCGATTTTAAAAAATAAGAGAAATGAAGAAATGATTCTAATTTGCACAGAGCTACCGCTTTTCAGCTTTTAAGGCACTATAATGTGTATTGTTAGCAGCAGTAGGTTAGATCCTTTGCTATTAACAGAGGCAAGAAAAGAACACTTTGGGAAAGGTCAGCAGGGCTTAACTGGAGCTGGAGGAAGTGAGTGACTATAATTACAGTCCAAGGATGGAGCATATTTCAGCTTTCCACACAAAGAATGCTTTCTTTCTTCTTTTACCATGTCACTAAGGCGAGGTGAATAAGTTCTGAAGACTCATAGGGGAATTTGTTGCCAAACTGTAAATACAAATGTACATGTTATGAATTTCATTATTATATCTCTCAGGCCACCGGAACAGCCCATGGCATGGAACATCTTTTGCCTGGCATAATCACATTGAACACAGAGTGTCTATAGAATTTTAGGAGCTGAATGAATCTTGAGCTTTATTTTACTTTTTTCTTTCATCTCGAACTGTGTGCATCTAAAATAGGCCCACATACACAGGAAGCTAAGTGACTGACGAAGTTGCTAGCGATGTAAACATAAAGCCTTTTACCCCTGGGTTGAGGGTTTAAATCTAAATGGAATCAGTGGTGATCAAGAGTCCATTGATAAACTGTATGTTTTTTTATAAAAATAATCTCTCCCCATGGATAGTTACTATTCCACACATTATCACACTGACTGTCACAAAATCCCACAAGTGAAAGGGCATTTAGAGACAATGTAGTCTAACGTCCTCATTTCACAAACATCAAAACTAAGACCGGAAAAAGAGATATGACTTGTTGAAGGTCTTAAGAGCTAGTGATGTCAAAGATAAGAATAAAATCAAGGTTTTCTGACAAAAATTCCAGGGTTTGGTGTCTTTAAAAGTCCATGACACTTTATTAAATGTTACAGATTACATCCCCCAAATGTGAGAGATGTCTTTTTTGCCACATAAATGTAGTTTACTTAGGCAGAAAATGAAGCAAATGTTGGGTAGTGTGTGGATAAGAGACTAGGGGGATATTCTTTTGTACCTACCCAGGTGGAACTGTTTCTGAAAGGTAGGCTACACATTAGAATAACTCAGGAGAGAGTTCTGGTTATTGGTGCTGTGTAATAAACCACCATGTAGTAGATGAAAACAATAGCCTTTTCATTGGATCTTACAATTTTGAGAGATAGAAATTTGAGCAAATATCAACCAGGTTACTCTTCTGCTCCATGTGGTGTCAATTGGGATGACTTGGAAGTATTTAGCTGACAGCTGAACTTGTTTGAAAAAGTGCGATGGCTTCACTCACACATTTGCTGCATTAATGGGAACAACAGGAGTTTGGGCTCAGCTGGCCTCTCCTCCACATTCCCCCCATCCCCACCCATGAAGTCTAAGGGAATTTCTAGACTTCTTATATGCCAGACTTACAAGGTAGTTCAAGACTCAATAAACGGATAGAAACTGCCATTCCTTTTAAAAACTAGTCCAACATTGTTTCTGCCATTTTCTATTGGTCAAAGTAATTCTAGGGAACCCAGGATCTCTCCTCTTAGTGGGAGAAGTTCAAAGACTTTGTGGCTATCTTTAATCTACTGCAGTCCATTCTCTAACCATTCCTCCCATATAGTAAATACATTCCCTTCTTCCTATGACCTCATCTCATTATAGCAATAGACTCGGATTGGTGATCCAGGATCTCATTTGTCCAGGTACAGAAAAGGCCAACCAGGTGGGATTCTCTTAATCTGAAGACCTATATAAGCCACAGCTGTCTTAGCCATATGCCCAACATATAAAGATCACACCGAGATAATTACAGTAAACATTTATGTTTAAAAGTGAGGAGCAGGACAAAGGAGTCATAGAAAAGAAAATTTCCATAACAATTCTGAAATACAATTGGTCACATGTCACCAATTCCTTGATTAGGGCCCTGATTTAATTGGGCCAGGGATTTTGTATTGACTCCCTCGGTGATTCCAGTGTGTAGTCAGACTTGGAAACACGAACTTAAGGAGTTCATCTGGCACCTTTAATGTGGAAAAAAGGGAAAGTATCTACTTAAAAAGTTCAAATATTTCCTACAGTGTTTTCTCATTTCTAGCAGCATCTGATCTCCTTGGATCCTTCATTTTAAATGAAAATTTCTGCTCTTAGCCCAGACCCACCGAAGTTAAACCTCTTTAAATGTGCCTTCCACCTTCCTAAATGATTCCTAAGCCGCTAAAAGTTCAGATCCATTGGATTAACCTCTTTATAAAAATCCAACTATATTTTGTTAATTTTTAAAGAATGTGGTAGCATTGCATATCTAGGGGTATGCTGGTAAATGCTTAACAAGCAGCGCTCTAGGGGAGCAAAGAGCTTAATTTGTAGGGAAAACCAATTTCAATGGTGTAAATACTCCCACATTGGCTGATTACAAACTCAACATGACATTAAGAAACTTAAAAATTCCTGAAAATATACAATCATCTCTCACACTGATTCTAGCATATCGCTTCTCACATCTCATTTAAAGTGAAAAGTCACAGTCACAACACAGGAACAGGAGCTTGGAAGAAAGAATATCTTGGGTGAAAATTCTAATTCGGTGACTTATTGGCTGTGTGACCCTGGACAACTTAGTTTTCATAAGTAAAATGAAGAAAATAATAATACCACTTTATAATGTTAAGTTTCTTTTCAATCGTATACTCCTTTTCAATCATGTACTTTCATTATAAAACTCTTCACACCTTCATAACTTAGTCATCCGCCTTCCTCACAAACCTGTGAGCTACATGAAGCAGAATCACTTCCTTTTCTTTTGTACCCATATCCCCAGTGATCAGCACATAGTAAGGGCTCAGTACTCACACGTTGACCAAATTTAAAATATGTGCCCCCCACTGTCCTCCTGTATCCTCGGCAGACATTAATAATGAGTCCTGGTACTTGGATACTAGATGATAAATCGTTTGAGAAAAGGCCAACTCAAGGGAGCCTCGACCAACCAACTGGTAGCATATGAGAAAAACTTATTTTCAACCCCTCTGTAAGCTCTGCTAAGAAAGGATCCTGAGGCTCAGGGGAAAAAAAATTGACAAACCATGTCTCAGAAACCAACTATTTTAACTCTTCTGATTAAAAATAAAATGTTTTATGATTTCAATAGGACTTAGACCCCAATGTCTAAGGAGGAGAAAGGAAGGAGAAGTTAAAGGAAAATTGATAAAGTTCCATTTTCCATTAGCCTAATTCCAATCTAATCCAAATTTTCTTATGGTCACTTTTGTTGCAGCCGAATTTTGCTCTGTCGGCTCTAAGCTAAGATAGTGGGATGAAATGAGAGGACATGAAGCCAGGCGTTAGGTTCCATGCCTGACACTGAGCTAGGTCCTCACTGCCAGTAGGAAGTCCAAGGAAGGTACTAGAGAAGCCTTGGACTTCAAGTTGAAGGTCTCCCGGTAGATGAGCCCTCTTTAAGAGGATAGCAATAATGGTCCTCAACTTACAGAAATGCCATTTGTTCCACATTCACATTTCACAGTACCTGCCATCTCTTGCTACACTTAGTGCAGTTTATCTCTCTCAGAGGTTATATATCACTTGTGCCTTCACTCGGCAAATATGTGTTGAATTCAAATTTTCTAGGCACTGAGTAAATAGAGAGAAAAATACTATAGTCTTCTCTGCTGATGAGTTTGCATTCCACTTAGGAAAACAGCATGTATATAAACAACCACAGCATGAGGCAGAAAGTGATGTGTCATTACATTAAACACAGATAAGAATTTGCAGAGAATTCTGAGAGTGGCACCTTATTCTAGGTGGGGGTGGGGATGGGGACTTATAGATAAATAGTGCAGATGGGAGGAGGGTACAGATGACAGAAACACATGGGCACAGGCATGTTGTCAGGGTGTGAATGGCGCAGCTGAGATGCAGCCAAGCTAGAGGGTATGGGAGGGGATATGACAGAAAACAAAATCAGAGTATCACAAATGTCTGGCTAAGGTAAAGAGCAGTAGAAGATTTCTGAATATGAAAAGTAATGATTGTAATAAATACTTCAAGAAAAGCCACCAGGCAGTAATGGGCAAAAAAGACAGCAGAAGAAACAGATTAAATGGGCCATTAGTTAGGAGGCAAGTATAATAATCCAGAAATGAGGGCTTGGTTTTGAACAAGGAAGCTAACAGGCTTGAGATTGGAATTGGTGAATAAGAGAAATAAAAGTCATCATGACTCTGAAGTTCAGGGACTTGGATGGCAGGAAAATCCATTCACCACCGAATCATTCCACTCTTGCTATGTGTTTAGTGCAGAATAAAACAGTCTTAGGTCCTGTCTTCTGGAGCATATAATCTTGTCAGGAAATCGGATCACAGACAAAAGATGAAACAAATAATCACAAGAGTGCTATGATAGAAGTTAACAGGGTGATGAGAGAGGGGTCAAGAGGAGAGACCTACTCAGAAAGGATGGCCTGAGGTAGACTCTGTTTGGGTGACATGATGCTGGGCGCAGAAAGATGAGGCGTGTGAATAGAATGTGGCGGGGAACACACCCTAGAAAGAGGAAGCCATGCCGCAAGGCCCTGAGATCTGACAGAGGGCACTGCTGGTATGGATCATGGGAGATAGAAAACGGATGGTGGGTCTGGGAGATAGTGCAGGTGAGGGGCCAGTGGGCACCCAGAAGACATGATCAAATCAGTTGCTGGCAACTCAGAACTTGAGCTCAGAAGCGAGGATCAGCTGCAAGGAGGCAATAAGGGAAGCAACGCATTTGGCAGGGACCGCTAAGGGGGAGGTTAGAAGATAGGCAGGTATGTAAGATGTGGAAACTGGACGAAAAGAACACTGGAGTGTGCAGAATCGGTCCTGAGAACCCTTGCGGGTCACCAGTCCAGCCTGTGAATTGAGGAGCAGAATCAAGGTGGTGAAGGATAGGAAGCTGACAACAAAGGTTCGTTGGGGATTTCAGGGACACAGATAATCAGAGGGAGCAAGGGCAGGGCAGGGAACGAGATCGAGTAGCAGCATGCAGTTCACCCAAAATCACATCATTGCAGAACAGCACAGGCAGTCCTGCTTGGTGCCAGTGAGAGCAAAAGAAGGAGCCTCGGGAAACAAAGGGACAATGTTGCCCAGGCTGAAGCCAATGCAGATGGCTCTGGTGAAGAACATGACTTGGAATTGCCTATTTCAGTGGCTTTGTATGAGAACTAGTCTGCTCAAGTCAAAAGGCATGATGCATTCACAGAAAATGCTAACCTTTTGTTCTCCCAGGAGTGAGTAGAGCAGGGCTAGACAAGGGAGTTGTTTTGGAGAAAGCTACAGCTAAATTAATGTCTCAGAAAGTCTCCGAGTGTGATGACAGCTGCTTTTTCTCACTTTTCTTTCCTGTTCTTGGAGACACTTTCTTGTCCCATAAGCATTGCTAATTGTTGCTAAAGAACAGCACAACACAAGCAAACTTTTAGATTTGCAAGAATGAGAAATAGAAATTCCTCCTTGGAATACTGCTTTAGACAACAACAAAGTCAGGAGAGGTTTAACAGTATGACACTGTGGGATGCCCAGAAGAGGAGGGTGTGCCAAAAGTCACGCGTGCTCAGAATAGAGGCCATTTTCTGGAGTATTTGGGGGCATCCACAGGAGGCTAACAAAAGTGGCTGACTTTGCCTTTCATCTGAAGCACCCTGAGGTACAGCCTGTAATTTCTATACAATGTAACTCAAGCATCTGAACTTAAATGATTGATTTTGCTGCATTTTCCACTTCCACCGTGCCCTCAGTAATTCTTATAGGTAGTGGAGAAAATAACTTCACTAAGTGCTTGGTCTGTCTGTATCCACATGAGGACTTGGGAGGCTCATCTCATATAGAGCCTGTCACCCAATGTAGCAAACATGGTCCATTTCTATATTTTTTCCCCTGAAATCTAATCAGCAGCTTTATTGTTCTTTCACATTTCAGAGAATGAGAAAGAGAATGCAGTAGTCTTTTCCTTTGATACCTCATCAAGGCTTATTTACCTTACTAACAACTTGGTCCTGTGTACTTCAAACCTAATCAACTACTGCCCAATTTTTCAACTCCCTGAATAATATGACATAGAACTTACAGATTCATACAGAATGCTAAAATGTAATACTCTTTCATTCACACAATATACAAATTCTTTCTCTAACTAGGTTTAAGTATTTTGTACGCAGGATTATGCATTTTAGTTTTTAAATTTTTTTATATCAAGCCACCAGAAAATGTTATATACATTTTTGCAGAGTAACAGCCAAGTCCTTCAGAGGTAAGTAACCTTATTACTGAGCTCTAAGAAGTGGCTAGTAAGGAAAAAAAGGGACAACAAAGAAGTCAGATAAAAATTGGTGAAGCTTGCACACATCTCCCCTATCCCCACTGCTACTTCTGATACAGAAGAAGAAATGATGAGCCCAGAATCTTTCTCTGGTTCACTGAGAGGGTGAAGACAAACCATAGAACCTTCAAAAAGACCTGGAATGCAGTAGGTGAAGATCTTGTCTAGAAGAGTCTAGGACCGGAAGGGATGTATACTAAAGGGTGAGGAAGAGAAGGTGGAAAGTTTCTCTAAAGTGCAAAGAGGAGAGGTGGCCATCTCAGGAGCTCAGTTCCCGTTCAAAGTAACATGGCAAACTAAAAGAGGCCAAGACTCACAGTCCACATGCAAGAAGAGTTACAGCAGAGGTAAGAAGAAGCCACGTCCAAGGCAGGTGGACCCTCCAGGCCAGGAGGGCTGCAGCATGACTCCTTCACAGGACAACAGCTGTTGTGCATCTAAGTCAGGAAATAGCCAGTGAGCACGGGAAGCTTGGAGACCTGTGAGGTCATGGAGGAGGAGACACGTTCTAGAAAGGACTGGTTTATCTTGATGTTATTATAAAGTGATTATATCTTAAGACTCATATGCTGCATCAGTCGGAATAAGCTGAACAGCTCCAGAATCTCAGTGGCCTCACACAACAAAGTTTCTAGCTCACTCATTGCAAGTCCATACTCTGTTTGCCATACTCACCCAGGGAACCAGGCTGACAAAGGCTTCATCTCAACACGGGCGGTGGGAAGGGGACTATGGGAATTGTGTGCTGACTCTTAAAGCTCATTCCCAGGAGTGGAACACATCACATTGCTCACATCTCACTGGTCAGGGCAAATCATGTAGACATACCTAACTTTTAAAAGTGCAGTGAGGCCCTGGTTGATTGGCTCAGTGGTAGAGTATTGGCCTGGCAAGTGGATGTCCTGGATTCAATTCCCAGTCAGAGCACACAGGAGAAGCACCCATCTGCTTCTCTACCCCTCCCCCTCTCGCTTCTCTCTCCCCCTCTCTCTTTCTCTTTCTCTCTCTCTTCCCGCCTACAGCCATAGTTCAGTTGGAGTGAGTTGGCCCTGGGCACTGAGAATGGCTCCATGGCCTCTGCCTCAGGTGCTAAGAAGAGCTCAGTTGCTGAGCAATGGAGCAATGCCCCAGATGGGCAGATCATAAAACCCTAGTGGGCTTGCCTGGTAGATCCCGGTCAGGGCATATACAGGAGTCTGTCTTTCTGTCTCCCCTCCTCTCACTGAATAAAAAAAAAGAAAAGGAAAAAAAAGAAAAAGTACAGTGAAATACAATCACCCATGTCCTTAGAGAGAAATATTTGTGAACAGCGTTAATGACTCTACCACCTATACCATGGAAAGACCCAGAGGATGGCAGTTTATCTAATTCAGCGTTAAGAAAATCTTTTCTCCAGAAATACAGAACTTATTGAAGGCAGATTGGCTGCTTGATTTCACTTCATCATGGAACTACTACCCAAATATCAAATTAAAAGATTCAGATTTAAAACATTTTCAAAAAATCTTACTAATCAATGTTATTGCTATAAATGGTTAAATGGTAAATTCTCCTTGAATAATTCTTCCCAGAAAACTGAGTAGCTTCCTCCCTCTGTCTTCTCTCACTTTATACTATGTTAATTCCCTCCATGGAATTTCTCATTATTATTTTTCTATGTACTTTTACAAATATTTTTCAATAGATTATATCAGTTTTATTTTTGTCCTAATTATAGCACAGAATACTTAAAATGTACAAATATCATTCTTTGAAGACCATTTGCCAGCCTTGGCTTATTGCATACTGAGTGCTCAATAAGTCATTACTACTGTTGCTGCTGATAATGAGAAGTAAGGCGGAATTAATTTTCTAAAACCATTTTTATAACGAAACAAACAGCATTATGTATATTGGTATACCCTGAATTAATTCAGTGAATAATTCAGGTTTGTAATGATGAACCTGAATTAGGTTATTTAAAAAAGCAATTAAGGAGAGGGGGGGGTGTAAATGATAATGGAAAAAGACTTGACTGGGTGGGGCGGTTAACATACAATATGTTGAACAGAGATGTGCTGTAGAATTAGGCACCTGAGACCTCTATAATTATGTCAACCAGTGTCACCCCAATAAATTCAACTTTTATAAAAGGCAGTTAACTTACACTCAACATCCTCTTGTTAAGGATACAAAAATAGACTGTAGTAATAGAGGCACTTAAAGCAAAGTCAACAAAATCTTTCCTTTCATATCATGACAAAAAATTATCAAAAGAATCTTAAAATAAGGGGAAACCCACATCAGCTCTAGAAACCAGAACCGTCAGTATGCCAGAACTCAAGGAATTCCTGATGGATTGTGATGGAAGCAAATAAAAGAAAAGCCCTAGGTTGTAACTGGGAAGCTTTCTTCATGAAAAGAACAGGACTTTGGGAGAAATGAGCAAAGAAAATGTGTACCTAAACATTCATAGCAGAATTATGCATAAGAGCCAGAAAGTGGAAACAACCCAAATGCCCATCAGTGGACAAATGGACAAACAAAATGTGGTAGAGTCACACGACGGGATACTGTTTGTCCAGGAAAGGAATGAAGCACTGGTACATGCTAAGCATGGATGAACCCTGAAAGCATGCGAAGTGAAAGAATTGTATAGCCAAGCAACAATTACTTTGACCTGCATGCCCGGAACAGGAAAAGCTACAGAGACAGGAAGTAGATTCAAAATGGGCAGTGGTGATGGTTGCATGTATCTGTGCTTATATGAAACATCATTGAATCGTATACTTTAAACGGGTGCATTGCATGGTATGTGAAGTCAATCTCAATAAGGCTGTTAAAAGTTTTTAAAAAAGAAAGAAAGAAGTAAAAGGAGCCTCGGAAAACTTTGTTCACACTCCTCAGCTGGGTGAGGGTTGACAGCCAGCGGAGGGATGGATGAGGCTGGCTGCCCCGAATCTCCTTCCTGATGCCCATCAGGGGCTTTGTCCTGAAGCTCCACAGAAGGCCTGGGTCCCAGTGCAGCCAGAGCAGAGAAAGCCCTCAGGCCTGACTGCCTCCCCAGAGCTGTGAGACTCTCCCTGATATGTAGGCAGGAGCCTGCGTAGAAGAGCAAACTATGTTCAGAACTGGGCCTACTGTACAGAAGTTTTATGAAACATAGAGCAGAAACTGCCTGGAAAGAGTCTCACCTGGAACTGACCACTTTGGCCAGTGTAGCAGTCTTTGGATGCTATATCATGACATTGATATGTCACCTCCATCCACCATTCACTCCAGTTTACTATTGGCGAGGAGGAGCTTTCTAATGACATTCTGGCTTTTAGGGTTGCTTGGCTATATGATTCTCTCCAAACCCTCCATAGTTTCTAATTTATTTGCTACCAGGAAATTCTGTGTCAATAATCACACTCAAATTTCTTTCGTAGACATACGTCTTAAACCTAATTTATTTTTTTCACTCAACCCCTTTCAACTCTTTCTCAATTTAATGGTGGCTATTTGGAGAGGCCTGGAGGGAATAAACAACTTTAATGAGTTCTTTGCTTTGGGACTAAGCCTCAAAATCTTCTTTCCACCTCGTTTCCTGCCCTTTGAGCACTAAAGGTAGCCAGCTTTTCCTACTTGGAAATTCCCAAATTTCTGGACTATATCTTCTTTCTTTTCTGATTTTGATCTAGAAAGTTTTTGCTTGAGCTCTTGCTCCTAAAATCTTGCAAAAATGTAGCCAGTGTCAACTGACATACAGAACTAACATTCTTTTATTTAATTTCTTCCCACTGCAAATATAGGCTAATTAGGCATTTTACCTATCTTTTGCCAGGGCCGGGACAAGGAGAGACAGAGAAGCATCAACTTAGTTGTGCACTGATTGTTCCTCATCCATGCCTTGACTGAAGATCAGATGGTCAAGCCAAGTCAGTAACTCCTTTCTCAAGCCAGTGACCTCAGGCTCAAGCCAGTGACCTTGGGCTCAAGCTGGAGAACTCAGGATAATGTGGACAACTCCACACTCAAGCTGGCAACCCTGCACTCAAGCCGAGGACCTTAAGTTTTGATTTCAGCATTCTGGGTCTATGCTTTATCCACTGCTCCACCACCTGTGGGCACATTTTATCTATCTTACAAGTAATTGCTGACAAAATTTTTCAAACATTTTGCCATTGCAAATCATGGGTCTCCATGCCTGCCCCCCTTTCTGACTATGAAAGAAGTACTGTATATATATATATATATTGTTGTTGTTATGGTAACATTCACTTTCCTTACCATTTCTCACATTAGTTCACAGTAGCTGCTGTGACATTAGCAGTTGAGTGGTTTTTCATAATAGAAGTTTGTAAAGTGGTCAGTAATGGGGGAAGGTCACATGAGGAACCCAGACCAGGGAACTTTGGCTAGAGCCGCCCACACTCATGCACACCAAAAGAAACTTCCCAGGAGTCCTTGGGAAAAGAGCGACCATCTGCCAGCCAGTGATATTTCGCCACATCATATTAGCTCGCCCATCCTACAGACCCTTTAAATATTCCCAGCACGAATCATCCCATGCGACTTCCCTGGCCTCTGTCCCCGAGGACAGGGAACATCATCTGGGCAGCACGGTACTAAATAAAGCCTTTACTATTCCACACTTTGTGGCTATGGCCCCTTCCTTCTTCCTCAGTGGGGAAAACTACCTTACAAAGTTCATTTCTTTCTTTGACATAATCGAATAGGCATTAGAGGGTTCTGCTCCATGCAGTTAATCAGGGACTCAGACTGGTAGAGGCTCTACCATTGCCTGTGATTTACAAGGTTGCCATGGGCATTGCTATGCAGGTCATAAAGCACAGGGATCATGCTTGAAAAGGGAACACATTTCACTTTCACTGCATTCTGTTAACCACAACTCAGTCACATGGCCACTGCTAGCAACAAGGGAAACCCAGGGCCCCAGAGGAAAACAATATGGGCTTAGAGATGGATACACAGTGTCTGAACTTATCCTATTAATTCCAGAGACTTTCAGATAGGTCCAAACAAAAATAACAACAAAATCTCTACACTGCTGATAAGAGACACTTAAACAAAAAATGTGGAAAAGTTAAAAATGCAAGGATGGCAAAGGACATCAAAAAATACACACAAAAGGAAAGTAGGTGGCCATTAGATTCACAACAGACCAAATGCATCAAGGCAATTAACATTAAATTTAGAAAGCACTTAATAAAATACATCAAATTATAGAAAGTGAGAGAAGAATAAGAAAAAACATAGACAGAAACATTATAGTAGTGAAAACTAACAGACCACTTTGTATTTCCTGGAAGATTAGAAAGCAAAATAACATAGAGAATTTAAATAATATATTTAATATAGTTGATTTAAAATATTGTGCCTTCAAATTGAGAATGTGGTCTTTTGGCATATGTAGAAATGTACACTGTTCTCAGCCACAAAGAAGATCTCAAATTCCAACCAGTAGAAGCTTTCGGATTATGGAATATGGAACACAGGTCACACTTCCTAATCACACTGAAATGAAATAAGAAATATATTTATACCAAAAATTTACACACACACAGCACACATTAGAAAAGAAAAACCCAGCCTGACCAGGCGGTGGCGCAGTGGATAGAGCGTCGGACTGGGATGCGGAAGACCCAGGTTCGAGACTGGGAGCTCTCCAGCTTGAGCGAGGGCCCATCCGGCTTGAGAAAAAGCTCGTCAGCTTGGACCCAAGGTCACTGGCTCCAGCAAGGGGTTGCTCGGTCTGCTGAAGGCCCGCGGTCAAGGCACATGTGAGAAAGCAATCAGTGAACAACTATGGTGTCACAACGGCAACGAGAAACTAATGATTGATGCTTCTCACCTCTCTCCCTTCCTGTCTGTCTGTTCCTATCTATCACTCTCTCTGACTCTCTCTCTGTCCTCAGGAAAAAAAAAAAAGAAAGAAAAACCCAACTATAAACTAAAACCAAGAATCCATTCCCTTAGTAAGTTGTGGATCCAAATGATCAAAAATTTGTCATTTACAATGTTTAGGCTTCAAAGAACAGAGGCTCACTCAAACTATCAATCTCTGAGATGATTGAATTGGTGGGTAGAATTGTAAAGATGCACGGAGTGCTGGCAGGATAGAATCTTGCAGAAATCTAACAGGAGCCATGGAAGAAGTGGGTAACCCCAGTCTAAGTGGGAGGTGACCCACAGCGGGGACCAGCAGACTGAGAGAACTCAGTGCTCTAGCATGAACTGCCCTCCACCCATGGGCTTCCTCCCTCTCTGATTGTCACCTTAACCTCACAGTATCTGCTTTCTTTGTGACTGTGCCCTAACCTTGGTCTCTTAGGACCTTGCCATGCTTACACTATAAGATTACTTTTCAATTCTGCTCCTGCTACTTACTATATCTTCCTCTGAATATTTCTGAATTCAAATTCTTAAGAAATGAAATCTCATTAGCTAGCTCACCTTTTATTTATGAAATTCAACCTTAGGTCCTTGGCCGGCATGTGGATTGTTTGGGGCCCCTACACATACCTCACCCAATAGGCAAAGACTGAGAAAATGAGAAAATAAATGGTAAAAAAAAAAATATGGGCACCTAATGGGTGACCCTTCTGCAAAGACAGCAACTGACTGCTAGGGGGGGTTGCCAGCCTGGCAAGCTGGATAAATAAGTATTTGCTGAATGAACAGATGAAGAACTTGATGGTATCAGGGATACTGTTAGATGCTTAGCACGTTGTGTATAACGCTTATATGAAGTTTTCCGAAATTCACATTTACACATCTGGGAAAAATCTACAATATAATGTTGATAAAAAAAAAAGTCAGATAACAAAAGGGATTATTCTGTTTTTGAAAGATAAAATGTATGTATGCATAAGAAAAAAAATCGAACAAGACAT
This sequence comes from Rhynchonycteris naso, assembly GCA_037038555.1. Lineage (NCBI taxonomy): Eukaryota > Metazoa > Chordata > Mammalia > Chiroptera > Emballonuridae > Rhynchonycteris > Rhynchonycteris naso. The sequence goes on from CM072999.1 coordinate 46,543,815, forward strand.
ATAATATATAAACATGTTTAACCATGGTTTTCTCTAGATGGGAGATTTGAGATAATTTTATTTTCTTCTTAAATAATTCTAAGGTGTCTGCACATATCTAACATTGAGCTAACACTTTTTTTTTAAATAATCAGGATAATAAATATATTTTTATAGGGAATGGGGAGTCTTAAAATCTGCATACCTTTTGACTTAGTATATTCATTTCAAAGAATTTCTTCTAAGAGAATAATTGGAGTTATGGTCAAACATTTTTATTAAAAAGTTTCAAGATATTTTTTTCCTCTTTCCAGAAGGAAGCAGCTATTTAACCTTCCTGAGGCTCCGTGGTTTCTCTATGGGTGTGACTGGCAAATGAACATCCTTTGCATTTCCTTGGTTGTCTCAAGAAAACTCAGTGAAACAAGTTGAGCATTGGCAGTACTCCCACTGCAGTGCTCAGGAAAATGGAGTCGGTGACTGCTGGATTTCTCACAGAGAAAAAGTTGGGGCTTTTTTGTTTTGTTTTTTTTTACCATGTGAACACCAGGAAGCATTTTTCCTCCAGATACCAAATATTTCTAAGCTTTTTCCCCTATGAAAATTTGGTTTAGAAAAGGATCTGAAACTAATCTGTATAAAAGCGTAAAAGGCAGACAACTTAACAACATGATTCTTGACGGAACACAATAAAAATGATTGCCCCTTCCACCCTAAGATTTGTATCAGGAAGTTTGAGATGTGAACCCTGATCAACATTTTAACAAGCATGCCTGATAAGTTTTATAGAAGTGCTTTTAAGATGACATTGTGAGAAATACTGCCTTAACATGCTATCTCAAGCATGGGCATTTACATTTTAACAAGGATCAAAGCCTCAAATTAAAAGAGTGATAACTATCTGGATGCGAGGTGGGCACTCGGATTAAAAGAGAGAGCCCTGTATAATCCATGTGAATGTCTGTCTGCTGTGCTTTATTTCTGAAGTGAATATAAATCGTGTTGAATGCAAACTATAATCAAAGATTAAAATAAATAAAGGAATGAAATTGATGTCCATTCCTGGCAGCATGGTGGACTAGAGACCCTGACCAATTCTGTTGCTGGAAACAACTAAAAATCCTGAATAAAATGTCTTTAAGCATCTTTGAAAGTTTGTGAATGAGGCCCTGGCCAGTTGGCTCAGTTGATAGTGCGTCAGCCCAATGTACAGATGTCCTGGGTTTGATCTCCGGTCCAGGCACACAAGAGAAGCGACCATCTGCTTCCCTCACCCTCGTCTCCCACTTCTCCCCTCCCGCCTCCCCATCGCGGTAGCCACTGGCTCAATTGGTCTGAGCATCAACTGCAGTCGCTGAGGGTAGCTTGGTTGATTCAAGCATTGGCCCCAGATGGGGGTTGCCAGGTGGACCCCGGTTGGGGCACATGTGGGAGTCTGTCTCACTATCATCCCTCCTCTCACTTTAAAAAAAAAATGTTGATAGGCTGTCCAGAAGACAAGATACTTTCTGAAATGGAAAAAATCTAAACTTAAAGTAAGAAGCTAAAAGGATAAACAGAGCACTTAGCTTGGCTTTTCACCTAAGGGACTTGCCAAACCCAGGTAAAACTGAGTGTCAGTTTCATTCTGCAGAGATTTCAGGTAAAAATAGATAAAGCTCTATACACAAGACAGTGGGGCAGCTAATAAGAGATCCTCACTGAAGTGGGGTTCTCCAGAGCTACAAGCTCAGTTAAGAGGTGGACTAGGAACAGACCTGCCCCTATCCCAGAAAAATGTAAGGAAAAGTACCTCTCTCAAACTATGGGGTTGGTGGGAGGGAGAAAAAGTCTCCCCTGAGTATACTTAAGCATAAGCCAGGTTTTATGTGGCTTCATGCTACCAAGATCATCCCCAAATCCTCAGGATATTTAAAATGCTTTTGGGCTAACTGGTGGTGCAATGGATAGAAGCATCAACCAGAAACACTGAGGTATCCAGTTTGAAACCCCAAGGTCACCAGCTTGAGTGTGGGATCATCGACATGATCCCAAGGTCGCTGGTTTGAGTCCAAAGGTCACTGGTTTGAAGCCCAATATCAATAGTTTGAGCCTAAAATTACTGGCTTGAGCAAGGGGTCACTGCCTCAATAGAACTCCCCAGTCAAAGCATATATGAGAAGCAATAAATGAACAACTAAAGTGCAACAACTACGAGTTGATGCTTCTCATCTCTCTCATCCCTCTTTCTTTCTCCCTCTCTCTTAAAAATAAATAAATAAATAAATAAATAAAGTGCTTTGGAATTGGTAGTTGTCCAGAAGCCTGGCAAAAGCAAGATAAAATATTCTCTGATGGAAGCCATTTTAAACCAGGTGCAAATAAACTGACAAAAAGAAAGTTTTCAAAAGAAAACTTTCTCATAAAAAATATCTCCCCATACATATGAAAATAGATGTCAATATCACATTATATGACTGTATCAACAAATCTTGATGGCTTCATCTTTAAAATATATGCATAATTTCACTCCCTCCATATTCACTTCTCCTACCCTAATCCAATCACCATTATCTCTTTCCTGTACTATGTGTTCAAGTTCAAAATTTTAGATCCCTAACATATGAACAGAAAATTCTAAAGCATGATCTCAAAAACAGTGTTTCAATAGCTTCAAAAAATATAGAGCTATCCATGTAACAAAATAAAATATTCAAAGCCTTCATTAAAAAATTATAAAAGGTTATTTCAAAGATAAAAAAATAAATACATGTGGAACTAGAACATGTTATGAATTAGTTAAGTCAGTATTGTAAAAATACTAATTTTCCTCAAGTCTATAAATTCAATGCCATTGAAATAAAAAGTGTAAGAGACTTATTTTAAATTTTCCCCTTTGTATGTATGTAGGTAGATATAACTAGACAAACCATGTTGCATGCAAAAATACAAAGACCTAAAAGTAGTGAGGATTATCTTGATTTAAAAGATTGGTTGGGATTTTTAATATATGTTCTTGAGAGTAATGGCGGCATGAAAAATACTTCTGAGCTCTCCCCTTGAAATTTCAACAAATTGAACAACTATAATGCAGAGAAGGAACCTCAGCTGGGCTCGCAGGCATGCCTGAAAGATCTGTGCACCGAATAGACTAAAGGTGGGATGGGGTAAAAATAGGAGAAGATAAAACACATTGGCAGCTGGCTCTGAGGAGGAGACAGACCTGGCATGACTGTTTTTTGTTGTTTTTTTCTCTGCTGAACTATGGGGAGGAGGGAAACTCAGGCTCTCTGGATTTTGTCTGAGGGGTACAGAGAGGAAAACTCAGAGTGACTGAGTCTCCTTCTGCCAGGGGGAACTGTGAGACAGAGCGACAGAGGGGGAGATAAACCAAAGCAGCCAGAGCACAAGGTCACAGCCAGTGTTCCCACAGTCTGCCTGCAGCCTACAATTGGAAGAAACAGAAAAAGCTAAAGTGTGGCCCCCAGCCTTCCAGATCCTGCCTCCCTCACCTCACAGTACCAAGAGTGGCAGAGACAAACCCCACAGCTAGCTAACCCCACAGCTAGCTCTCCAGAGCCACTCTCTCCCCTGAAGAACAGATATGCTCCACATCCAGTTCCCAGGTCTGTTGAGACATGGGAGGAGCATCCAGAATCCTGAGGTCACCATTGCTAGAGCTGTAAAGCCAGAGAACCAAAGTCAGAAAGCCCTCACAATAGTCCCCAACTAACAACGTGACTGTGTCCCTGCTTACATGATTGCAAAAGCAACATCTCAGCAGAGGACAGCCCAGTAACTTCATAGAGCTAAAACTTGTAATACAGTAACATCTACTAAAAGAAACCTCTCAAAATTGACATTTGTTTTTTCCTTTTCTTTTTTTCACTCCTTTTCTCTTTTAAACTTCATTTTCTTTAATTTTTATATTTTTTATTCTTATTTTTTTGTGGGTGTTTTAGTTTTTGTTTGTTTTTAATCTATTTTTCTGTAATTTTTCTTCTGGTAATAATTATTTTATTTTTATATTTTTATTGTATTTCTAATTTTTTTTCTTTTTTAGTAGTTTTTGTTGTAGTTGTTGTTAGGGTTCTTAACAATACCACTCTCAAATGCCATCAAGGAAGAAGAAATTGAATACCATGGCTACACAAGGCAGAGACATAGTTCAAAAAGAAAATGAAAAATCTCCAGAAAAAAGTCTCAATCACATGGAAACCTTGGAATTAAATAATAGAGAACTGAAAATTGAAGTTCCAAAAATACTCAATGAGATGCGAGAAGACACCAATAGGCAACTTAATAAGCTCAGAAAACAAATTAATGAACAAAATGAATACCTCACCAAGAAGGAAGAAACTTTAAAAACAGAGATGAAGAACTCAATACATGGATTGAAGACTGAGGCAGCAAGTTTGGCTAATAGAACAAGCCACGTAGAGAAAAATTAGTAACATCAAAGAGAGGCAACTAGAGATGCTACAGAGAGAAGAGAGATTCACAAATTAAAATAACTGAGAGGGCTCTACAAGAATTGTCAGACTCCATCAGAAAGAGAAATATAAGAATAATGGGTATATCAGAAGAAGAAGAGAGGGAGAAGGGAATGGAGAGCCTATTCAAACAAATAATTGATGAGAATTTCCCAAGCCTATGGAAAGAGTTAGAGCTTCCTATCTAAGCAGCAAACAGAACACCTAGTTACTGCAACCCAAACAGAAATACTCCAAGGCACATATTAATAAATTGTCAAAAATCAATGACAAAATAATAGAATTCTCAAGGCAGCTAGGTTAATAGAACCTTTATATTATAAGGTTATTAGGTTATAATGAGGCTTTTCAGCAGAAACTCTACAAGCCAGAAGACAGTGGACCCAAACATTCAAAGTACTGAAAGAGAGGAATTATCAGCCAAGAATATTATATCCATCAAAGTTATCCTTCAAATATGAAGGAGAAATAAAAACATTTACAGATATACAGAAGCTGAGGGAATTTATTACCAGAAAACCTCTAATGCAGGAAATACTCAAAGGGGCTATTCAACCAGACACACAAAACAAAACAAATCAGAACTATAAGTAAAAGCTCCAACAAGGTCACAATAAAAACAAGGATAATCTGTGACAACAATAACATAAAAGGGGAGAGGATAAAGATCTTCAGTAGCAAAGGAGGATGGAGTGCAGAAGCACTCATAAGACTAAGGACTCTTGTACATTTTTCTCTTAATAACCTAATGGTAACAACCCATGAAAAAGATAATACTGAAATACACAGCTTAAAAAAAGAAGAGGGGAAAAAAGTATGGAAAACCACCAAATAAAAACAACTGACAGAAACACAAAAGAGAAGAACCAAATAAGACCAGAGCTACCAGAAAACAAAACATAAAATGGCTATAGGAAATCCTCAAGTGTGAATAATTATCCTAAATGTAAATGGACTGAACTCACCAATAAAGAGGCACAGAGTAGTAGATTGAATCAAAAAGCAAAATCCAACCATATGTGGCCTTCAAGCATCTAAGCTGCAAGGACAAAAGTAGATTCAAAATGAAAGATAATGAAAGGTTGGAAAATGATTCTCAAAGCAAATAATATTCAAAGAAAAGCAGGTGTAGCCATAGTCATATCTGACAATGCTAACTTCAAGACAACAAAGGTAATCAAAGACAAAGATGGATATTTCATATTGATAAAGGGGACATTATATCAAGAAGACATAACACTTCTTAATATATATGCATCAAACCAGGGAGTATCAAAATATATAAGACATCTACTAACTGATCTAAAAATAGAAACAGATAAAAATACAATCACACCTGGAGATTTCAAAACACCATTGACAGCTTTAGACAGATAATCCAAACAGAAAATCAACTAAGAAATATTGGTCTTAAACAGCACTCTGGACCAAATGGACATAATAGACATTTACAGGATATTCTATTCCAAAACGTCAACTTATACATTCTTCTCCAGTGTGCATAGAACGTTCTCAAGGATAGACCATATTCTGGGTCACAAAACTAACAGCAAAAAATTCAGGAAGATTAAAATTATACCAAGCATATTTTCTGACCATAAGAGGAGAAAATTCAACTGTAAAAAGTAAAAAAAACCCACAAAAATTTGGGAATTAAACAACATGCTTCTAATGACTGGGTCAAAGAAGAAATAAAAGCAGAAATCAAAAGATATATACAGAAAAATAAAAATACATCAAAATTTCTGGTATGCAGCAAAAGCAGTAGTAAAAGGAAAGTTTATATCCTTACAGGCTTATATCAAGAAACGAGAGAGATCCAAAGAAAACAACCTAACATCACACCTTAAAGAACTAGAAAAAGAAGATCAAAGGCAATCCAAAGTCAGCAGAAGAAAGGAAATAGTAAAAATTAGAGCAGAACTAAATGAAACAGAGAACAAAAAACTATTGAAAAAAGTAATACAACAAAGAGCTGGTTTTTTGAAAAGATCAATAAAATCGACAAGCAATTTGCTAGACTCACTAAGGAAAAAGGAGGAAGAACTCATATAAATAAAATATGAAATGAAAGAGGAGAAATTACCACAGACATCATAGATATACAAAGAATCATAGTAGAATATTATGAAAGATTATATGCCACCAAGTTCAACAACCTAGAGAAATAGGTAAATTCCTAGAACTATACAATCTTCCTAGACTGAGTCACATAGAAGTGGAAAATCTAAATAGACCTATAAGCAAGGAGGAAATAGAAACAACTATCAAAAACCTCTCTAAAAACAAAAGTCCAGAACCAGATGGCTACACTGGTGAATTCTACCAAACATTCAAAGAAGATTTGGTACCTATCCTTCTCAAAGTCTTCCAAAAAATAGAAGATTCAATACTCCTTAATACATTTTACGAGGCCAACATAAACCTCAGACCAAAACCTAGCAAAGACAACACAAAAAAAGAAAACTGCAGACCAATATCTCTAATAAATACAAATGTAAAAATCCTAAACAAAATACTAGCAAATTGAATACAACACATTAAAAAAATAATACATCACGATTGAGTGGGATTCATTCCAGGAGCACAAGGATGGTTCAACATATGGAAATCAAGAAATGTAATTCACCACATCAACAAAACAAAGAACAAAAACTATATGATCCTATCAATAGATGCAGAAAAGGCATTTAATAAGATAAAACATCCCTGTATGTTTAAAACACTCAATAAAATTGGATTAGAAGGAAAGTAAGCATAATAAAGGCCATATATGACAAACCATCAGCTAATATCATACTAAATGGTGAAAAATGAAGGCTTTTGCTCTAAAATCAGGAACAAGACAAGGCTGCCCACTCTCTCAATTCTTATTCAACATAGTTGTAGAACAGTGGTTCTTAACCCCTAGGGTTCGATGAGTCTGTCTCAGGGGTTCAGAGAAGCTTCTGCCATGGAGGCCAGAATAAAGTAATACCGTAATTTGTTGTGAGTTCATGCACTTTGTTGGTTTTGTTCTTTGAGCAAGGTGATGTTCATGCATGGCTCATTTTGTGCACCAGTAAAAAAACATATACCTATGTCTTGAATTTGGAAAAAAAAACTATATTTTATTTATCACTAAAGAAGGGTTCGGTGAATGTGCATATTAAACTGGTGGGTTTGGTATCTCAAAAAAGGTTAAGAACCACTGTTCTAGAAGTTTTAGCGAGAGAGATCAGGCAAGAGAAAGAAATAAAAAGCATTCATATTGGAAAAGAAGAAGTAAAGTTATCACTTTTTTCCGATGACATGATCTTATACATAGAAAACCCCAAGGACTCCACCAAAAAACTATTAGAAACAATAAACCAATACAGTAAAGTTGCAGGATACAAAATTATATACAAAAGTCTATTGCTTTCTTATACACCAACAATTAAACTTCTGAAAATGAACTCATAAAAACAATTTCTTTTACAATTGCAACAACAAAAAATAAAGTTCCTAGGAATAAACTTAAAGGATATGAAGGACCTATAAACTGAAAACTACAAAATATAGAAAAAAATTGAATAAAACAATGAAATGGAAAAATATTCCATGATCATGGGTTGGAAGAATCAACATAGTTAAAATTATTACATTACCCAAAGCAATATACAAATTTAATGCAATCCCCATCAGAATTCCAATGTCATTTTTTAAAGAAATAAAACAAAAATTATCAGGTTTGTGTGGAACCATAAGAAACCCTGAATAATCGAATCAATCCTAAGGAAAAAGAATGAAGCCAGAGGTACCACACTACCTGACTTCAAATTACACTACAGAGCCATGATAATCAAAACAGCATAGTGTTGAAAGAAAAACAGACATATAGATCAATGGAACAGAATTGAGAGCCCAGAAATAAAACCACATATACATGGACAAATCATTTCCGAAAAAGGTTGGAAAAGGAGCCAAAACACACAATGGAGAAAAGAAAGCCTCTTCAATGAATGATGCTGGGAAAATTGGAAAGCCACATGCAAAAGAATAAAACTTGACTGCAGTTTGTCCCCATACACAAAAATTAATTCAAAATGAATCAAAGACCTAAATATAAGATCTGAAACAATAAATTACATAGAAGAAATCATGGGAACTAAGTTTATGAACCTTGGCTATAGAGAACAATTTATGAATTTGACCCCAAAGGCAAGAGAAGTAAAGGCAAAAATAAATGAGTGGGACTATATCAAACTAAAAAGCTTTTGCACAGCAAAAGAAACTGACAACAAAACAAATAGGCAGCCAACTAAATGGGAGATGATATTTGCAAACAACAGCTCTTATAAGGAGTTAATATCCAAAATATATTAAGAACTCAAAATGCTCAACAACAAACAAGCAAACAATTCAATTATAAAATGGGGAGAAGCCTGACCAGGCGGTGGCACAGTGGATAGAGCATCTGACTGGGATGCGGAGGACCCAGGTTCGAGACCCCGAGGTCACCAGCTTGAGCGCGGGCCCATCTGGTTTGAGCAAAGCTCACCAGCTTGGACCCAAGGTCGCTGGCTTGAGCAAGGGGTTACTCGGTCTGCTGAAGGCCCGCGGTCAAGGCACATATGAGAAAGCAATCAATGAACAACTATGGTGCCACAATGAAAAACTGATGATTGATGCTTCTCATCTCTCTCCATTCCTGTCTGTTTGTCCCTATCTATCTATCTCTCTGTCTGATTCTCTCTCTCTCTGTCTCTGTTAAAAAAAAATTGGGGAGAAGACCTGAACAGACACTTCTCCCAAGAGGACATACAAACAGCCAACAGATACATGAAAAGATGCTCATCTTCATTAGCTATTCAAGAAATGTAAATTAAAACTACAATGAGATACCACCTCATATCTGTTAGATTGGCTATTATCAACAAGACAGGTAATAACAAGTGTTGGAGAGGCTGTGGAAAAAAGGAAACCTCATTCACTACTGGTGGGAATGCAAATTAGTACAATCACTATAGGAGAAAGTATTGTGGTTCCTCAAAAAATTAAGAATAAAATTATCATATGACCCAGCAATCCCTCTACTGGGTATCTACCCCAAAAACTCAAAAACATTGGTACATAAAGACACATGCACCCCATGTTCACCGCAGCATTATTCACAGTGGCCAAGACATGGAAACAATCACAGTGTCCCTCAGTAGAGGATTGGATAAATAAGATGTGGTACATATATACAATGGAGTGCTACTCAGTCATAAGGAATGATGACATCGTGACATTTATGACAACATAAATCGACCTTGAGAACATTATACTGAGTGAAATAAGTAAATCAGAAAAAGCTAAGAACTGTATAATTTCACACATAGGTGGGATATAAAACTGAGACTCATGGACATAGATAAAAATGAAGTGGTTACCAGGGAATGGGGTCTTAGGAGAGGGCAAAAGGGTGTAAAGAGGGACAATATAAGGTGACAGAAAATGATTTGACTTCGGGTGATGGATATACAACATGATCAACAGTTCAAATACTATAGAAATGTTTACCTAAAACCTATGTACTTGTATTTATGAATGTCACCCTGTTAAAGTTCATTTTCTTAAAAAAAAAAAAAGAGAGAGAGAGAGAGAGATGGGTTTGGAGTGGAGAAATTTACCTAATTGGACATAAAAATTATTACATAGCTATATCAGTTAAAACAATGGAGTATGAGTCAGGTATTAAACAGAGCAAAGAGCACCCGTGGTTTATGGCAGAGAGAGATTGCAGAACAATAAAAAAAAATGGCCTTTCAAAGAAATGGTACCGGAACAACTGGTAATCCATAAGGAAAACCAATCAGATTGGCTCTCTCCCTCACAGATTATGTGAAAACCAATTCCAGATGAATTAGAGAGTTAAAGAAGGCAACACTTTAACATTTATAGAAAAAATAGGAGAATATCTTTATAACTGAGATTAAAAATATCCTTTTAAATAAGGCTTAAAGGCACAAATGCTGAAGACTAGGCAAATATCAACTATATTAGAATTAAGTACTTCCATAGACTGAAAGATGTCATAAAGAAGAAAAGGATAAGCCACCAACTAGAAGATATTTGCAACGTATATATCTGACCAAAGTATATACAGCTGACCAAAGTTCAATATTCAGAACATAGACTTTCTACAAATAAAAAAAGAAAAACAATCAACGCCTAAACAGACATTACAAATGAGAAAATGTACCACTAAACATAAAAATATCCACTTATTAGTAATAAATAAAAAGCACATTAAAACTACCACACAATAGTTTTTATGCCTATCAAATAAACAAAACTAAATATTCTGAAAATAAGTAATGTCAGTGATGATTTTTAACACTGATGCTTTTTAACAGCAATGATTTTACACACCGTGGGTGGAAAGTTGAATTGGTGCAACCCCTTTGGAAATCACTTGGCATTTTCTATTAAGTTTGATCTTCACAAGGCCTGTGATTCCAGCTCTTCTTACCTGGAATGAAACCTAGAGCATCTACTGTGCATCTGCACCAGAATACCCATGCAAGAATACTCAGAGCAGCACTGTGATAGCAAAAATCTAGATATAACCCAAATGTCCATCAATTGTAGAATAAAATTTAAATTGCAGCATAAAATCAAATTCATTCAATACAATTGTACACAGAAATGATACGACTGTCCTACAGACACATGCAAGAACATGGATGAATTCCAAGACAGGTCGATTTTTAAAAGTTGCAGAATACAGTATGAGTCCATTTATATAAAGTTCAAATATAGGTGAAACCAAACAATATGTTTAATAGAGAGATGAGTAAGAAAGGTAAAATCTTAAAGGAAAGCAAGGTGCGCCCCGGCTGGGTGCTTGGTTGGTTAGAGCATTGTCCTGAAGTACAGGGGTTGCCTGTTCGATCCCGGGTCAGGGCACACATAGGTACAGATTGATGTTCCTGTCTCTCTCTCGCTCTCCCCCCTCCTCTCCCTCAAATCAATAAAATATATTTTTAAAATAAAAATATTTTTTTTAAAAAGGTAAAGCAAGGTGACGATCAATATGAAAATCAGAATAACAATTTTCTCTAAAGGGGGAAAAAGCAGCAAGATTTCAAAGGTGCTGATAAAGTATTTTTTATAAACCAGGTACATGGTATTACTATGCATTTTACCTCATACATGTTTTATGTATCTATGTTTGTGGCTTTCATTTTGAAACTACTTCCAGATATTACATATTCTTCAAAACAGTGCATTTCTGTTAGGGTATTTTTAAACTCTTCTTATAAGTAATTGAGAGATTTAAGAGGGACTCAGGGAATCTTCTTGCCCCTACTTGTCCCCTACTTACAAGATGACTGTCTTCCCAGAGATAGGTCCTTCAGACTCTCCTGTTCTCTCCCCTTTTTAAAAACCTGGAGTCCAAAAAAAAAAAAAAAACCTGGAGTCCAAATACATTCTCCCGCTCTCCTACTGCCATTCGCAGGCGTTTTTTTTTTTTTTTTTTTCAAGGCCTCCACGGCCCATTTCACCCCAGCCTTTTTGAATGAACACAACTTAACTACACAACATTCACCAAATGTATACAAAAAGCCCTCACCGGGCAGTGCCATCTGATCGAAGAATTTTCCCAGACCTCACCCCACTGGCCCACTGACTTTCTGGTTATTGGGAACGTCCTTATTTAGGTTCAGTTCCTTGCCCCGGGCCATTTGCACGGCTCTTGTGATGGGTGACTTAGTTGGGGCACATGTTTCAGCTGCATCTTCAGCACTCCCTCCACAGCCTGTTCTCCAGCATCCACTCTTAAGTCTGCGCCCATGATCCACACAGACAAACACCCTCTCAGACCCCCCACCTTCCCATCCCAGATTCTGTGGGAGGTCTCAGAGGAGAGAAGATGCTTCACATTCACCATAATGGGGAGAGTCTGTATTAGTCTGAGTCGTACCTCCACCAGTGTCTGCCATTCCTGCCCTGTCGACATTAGCAAGTTGAATACTACCACTGGGAAGTTCCAAACAATGGAAAAACTTGGGAGAAACTGATGACTGTTCTACTTCTGCGTGAGCTTGGAGAAGGATGGGCATCCAGGACACAATCTGATGCGGTCCTTTACTCTCTGAGTTCAAAATGTTCCTCACAGAGACCTCAAATTTTACAAACTACTGCCCAAGGAACCTGTTGCTACAACAAAAAACTCCCAAACCATGGAAACTGTTTGTATCAGCCAAACCCAAAGCTCAACTATATACACAGCCTAAAAACCAAGTTGCCTTAATCTTGCATTTTTGGCTCATTTTGCCTGGCCACATCCTAAAACCAAATGGGTTGAATTACTAGATGAAAAATAAATTCCATCCATGGGAACTGTTGCTATTGTCATAGAAAACAAAGGGAAGGTATTTTTCTGCCATGTCTTGGAAGGGGTGAAGTCATTATTTTAGGACAAAGACTCCAACTTAAATTCCTGCCACATGCGGAAAAATGAAGTTGGTTCTTGATTAAACTGCCTGCTAAAAGTTCACTTACTCTTTTAAATTGCATTTTAAAATATCAAGCCCAGAGAAGCTTTTCTAGAGAACAATTTGAAAATGTATATTTAAAGTCTTTAAAATGTGTACAATTTTACCTAGTAGTTCCAATTCTGGAAATAATTACCAAAGTGCCCAAAAGACTTCTCTTCATGGATATTTAATGCTGCATTCGTTTTAACAGTGAGAAAAAACAAAAATAACCTTTAGATGTCCAACATAGGAAATTGGTTAAATAAATTGCTGGTCAGTAGAAATGTTCTTTAAAATCTAAATAGCCCCTTGGGTTAACCATAAATCTTTATTCTTTACTTATTGTCTGACACCGCGGCATGCTGAGTGCTCACAGCTAGGAGGCTGTCTTTAGTTAACCCCACACCCACACTCCTAGGACTGAATTATATGCTCACCAGGAATCAATTGTGCTTGTTCCCAAACCTGTTTATGCTGCTATCGCTTTTTTCTGCTATAGTTGTAATTGAATTATGTAATTTAATGAAATAATATGTTCACCAATAAAATGACAAAGAGATTTCTATTTCTCCAAAAACTGGATTGAATGTTTTAGAAAGACTGAATAAAGCTGACCCACTCATAATAAAGCTGACCTGCTCAAACAGAAACATTGTTGAATTAGATGATTGTGGGCAACTGTAAAATATTAAGGGAGGAAACTGTAATGATGCCAAAGGCTTTTCTCTAGAATGAGAAATATATTTCAGTCTAAAAAAAATAGCTTGGGTTTTAAGTTACTCTGATCAAATTAGATTCAACAGAGTCTACTGGACATCCATATGATAGAATGCTATCCTGTAATAGTCTGCTATTAAAAATGAGCATGTGAGAGAGTAAAGAGAGACAAATATACAATGACAAAAAATGATTTGACTTTGGGTGATGGGTATACAACATAATCAATAGTCAATGCTATAGAAATATTTACCCTAAACCTATGTACTCTTAGTGATTAATGTCACTCTGTTCAATTTCATTTTCTAAATAATTTTTTTAAGTAAAAATTAGTATGTAGAAAAATAGTTGAAATGGAAATTTGTTAGTGTTGCATTTGTAAATAGGTACAACAAATTAAATAAGAATTATATAACATACAATCCTGATTTTGTTTGAAAGTATACATTTATACAGAAGAAAACCCAAAAGGAACATATTCTAACGTGTTATCAATGGTTATTTCTGGGCGATCATTATGGGAACCTATGGCTTGGCTACGGAATATCATGTGGACCATAACTAGAAATCCACAGAGGCACAGACAGGGATGAATAAAATAGAGAAGTCTCAAGTCTGACAAGAGATGCCAAGAAATTACTACCAGCTTTATTCTTCCATTTTCATGGCCTAGTTTTTCTGAGGCCTGGGAGCATTCCTGCCTGTGGTTCCTCAAGATACCCATGTTTTTAATTCCTTATTTTTGCTGAAGCTACATGTCCTAAACTTTCTGTTATAGCCACAATGAATTTTACTAATACAAGCAGTTAATAAATACTCACTTTTAAAACCAAACAAGTACACACACTCACCTAATATTCAGGTTATCTGGATGCACACGTGCAAAAGAATGTCCCTAGGGGTTCATTAATTACATGGGACTCCAAGTGCCACTGAAGCTGTGTTATGAGTAACTGGAAATATCTATTCCCTTCTGGGTGTTCATCTTGACTCTGACGAGAAATCAACCTAAGAACGTGTGAGAGCCTGTCTCAGGGTCTAGAACAGTGGTTCTTAACCTTTTTTGAGGTACTGAACCCATCAGTTTCATATGCCCATTCACTGAACCCTTCTTTAGTGATAAATAAAATATGATTTTTTTTCCAAATTCAAGACATAGGTATATGTTTTCTTACTGGTGCACAAAATGAGCCGTGCGTGAACATCACCTTGCTCAAAGAACAAAACCAACAAAGTGCATGAACTCATAACAAATTACGGTATTACTTTATTCTGGCCCCCAAAAATATTTTTTTACTATTTTACTAGTTAAAAATAAATTCAGATTTCTTTAAGAATTTAACATTATTTTAATAACTTAATTATTTTAATTTTAAATTTAATTTGTTTTTTGTCGTTTTGAATCCACAAAATACTTTTTGGGGGCCAGAATAAAGCATTGCCCAAATTACATACCTGCACGAGTGTGTCTTTACCTCCGTGGCAGAGGCTTCTCTGAATCCCTGAGACCAACTCATTGAACCCAGGTTAAGAACCACTGGTCTAGAAGAACCATCCAGGACGTCCCCAGCAACTTGAGAGTTGGGCCTAGGGCTTGTCTAGGCTGGATGAGGGCACTGAGCAATGCTACGGGTTCTTGTTTGGCACCAATAGTTAATCCTCATCACAGGGGATGGACATGTTGCCCCATGTCTATGGTTGGGGCTCACCATAGTTAGCACCAGTTGGACTTAACTGACTTGTTTGAACTTTACTAAGGACATTATATGCCAATTGAATTCAATATTTTTCTTGAAAGTTGCCCTTGGGCTCCTCCATCAGAATAAACGGGAAAGATTGTTAAATGCTGATCCTTGGACGTTGCCCCAGTTCTACTGAATCAGCATTCTGGGCCAGGGGCTGAAGAAACTGCATTTTCCAAGCACCCCCAGGGATTCTGGCACACACTAATGTCTGAGGAATGCTGGCTCGCCGTCCGGTGGGCAGGAAGTGAATCCTGCCTTATCTCCTCTGAGGTATGACTCTAAGGCCTATCTCATGGAACTGATTTCTGCTCCTGGCTCTGACTTTGATTTGCTCTGTGATCTTAGACAGAACATCCCACCTCCCTGGACTTCAGTTTCCATCTTTGTCACCTGGATGAGGCTGGAGAACAGATAATCTCTAAAATCCCCTCCAGCATGAATAATTTCAGTTTCTATGTTATGAGTGATCCTCTTTTATTTGAAATGTGTTGGAAGTCATTTCAGGCTTTCAGTGGGCCTTAAATTATGGTTGACCGATTGCTAAAAAGCATGTGTAAATGTATGTAGTGCACAGCTAACTGAGAAAATATAGAGTTATGCAGAATTTCAGAGTTTCTCTTCTCTGCACTCAAATAGCAGCTTCCTTTAAACTCATCGTAAAACCTTACATCATTAGGACAAGAAGAGATTCGGCAATTTCCTACCAGAGGATATGAGGAGAGATGTAAGAATATATTGGATGGAGCTTTTCATCCCGGTTTGGAAACCACTTCCATAGTGAGCCACCATTTTGACCAGGGTGGTAATGGTAAGGGATTGCATGATTTATTTTCCAAGTATTAGGATTTCAGTCCAACCTTGAAATTTTAAAGGAAAAAACTGATGCCAGAGAATTGATTAACCCATGGTCATCCCTTCAGCTGGGAGCACAGTGGCAATGCCAGAACTCACTCTTCCTGACTCCTGTCCAGGGCCCTTCTTATCACACCACAAAAGGCCTAATATCAAGGTCCACAGACTTTTCCTAGGGACTCGGCCTTCTGGCTTTAGAGGTTTTACCGTAAAATATCTGCTGTTCCCTGGGGTAAACAACGTCCAAGGAGAGGGCTTGTTAACATTTTCCTTCCTGGGGAGGTGGACAAGCATTTACAACATTCCCCACAATGGGTCTTCCTCCGAGCCCCCTGGGGCAACTATGCAGAGAAAAGGCTTATGTTACTCTCGTCCAGTTATCTCTCTCCACATGCACTGGTTTATGCAGAATGAGGTGGGACTCAAGTCTGCCATAAAATACCAATGAAGGCTAATAAAAATGGCAGCCCACCTGGGTGCACAGACCATGTGCATGGTCCTGCAGAACCGTGCTTCCAGCACAGAACTCCCCCACAGCTGGCCCTCCTATCAGAGCTTACATATTGCTCCTGTATAGGTGACTCCCTGATAATAAATATTACTCATTTATACCTTCTTCCTTTACTTTAATAACGTACTTTCTAGATATATTACTATTATCTGAAGCTGGCACAATATGTTGCCACATTGCAAAGCTTCGTGAAATCTGTTCAAATTACTGTGTGTGTGATACATGCCACTGAGTCATCTCCAAGTCCTGGTGACCCTATGATTGAGAGACATCCTCAATATCCTGTCCTCAATAGCCCTGCTCAACTCTTGTCGACTCGTGTTTGTGGATTCCTTTATGGAGTCAATCAGCTCATATTCGGTCTTTCTCTTTTCCTGCTGCCTTCTCTCGTTTCCATCATTGCTATTCTTTCCAAAGAACCCTGTCTTCTCAGGGTGTGCCCGAAGTAGGACAGCATCATTTTGTCACTTATGCCTCAAGTTGTTGGGGACGTCCTTGATGGTTCTTGCCGACCCTGAGATAGACTCTCACACTTTTCTGGTGGTCCAGGGTATCCATAGAGCTCTCTGCTAATCAACATTCAAATTCCTACTTACAAATATATATAGTTACAGTTAAGGAATAATAGCTAATTCAACAAACCAACATTCCCTACACATTTGAAGCATAAAAATAAAAAACAAATTCAAACATTTTCACTGTCTTATTCTCCTGTATTTTGCCTTATACATATAAAACTCATTTCTACCTCAAACTGAATCAACAGTTTCACTAAATTTGACAAGAGCTGGGCTAAAGTTTCTTTAATGATATAAGTAAAATTAGAATAAAAAAATCTGAGAAACAAAGTTCTCATAGGCAAATACTTTGGAAGCATCCACTTAGGTATCAATAATTTGACTGAATTTGAAGCCCAGGAGGGGACTATGAGGGCTCTTATATCATAATCCCAAGTCGTTCGTCAGTTGAAGAAGAAACAATACTTCACAGCCTTCCTCTGGTAACTGCAAGGACTGCAGAAACATGGTCCTGCAGAAAAGCAATAGTTATATTTTGAAACCAATATTCTAATGATCAGATAATCTTCTAACTCAAACTAGTATCTCAACTTTAATCTAGGTTAGTGAGGTTTCTCTAGTCATACATGTACCTATACTGAAAGTTCATTCAGAGGGTGGCTAACATCTACTAGAGAGGTAAGAAATAGCTTTAACATGCATTGAGCACTTACTATATTCCAATAACTATGAGGGATCAGAGATGAACTAAAAACAGTCCCTGAAAGCAGTAGCCCAACAGACTAGTGTGCAAAACACAGAAAGTTAGGTTGATATTAATACAAAGCAGAGGGAAGCCCTACTGTAATGTCTGAGGAAAGCAGAAGAGGGAGAGGTTAGTTCTGACTCAGGAAATGAAGAAAGTGTAAAGTTTCCAGGAGCAGAGCTGGGGCCCGGCCACCAGAGTAGGAAAGCACCTGAGCAATGGTAGACACATAGGGAAAGGGTGTGCCCCAAAGCAGGGAGCAATTTGCTGAGAGTCAAGGGTGTGCCCTTCAGGGTGGGGACAAGCAAATGCATGGGAAACAGAGTTGAAAACCATTTCAGGGAGCCTGGGCTTTATTCTGTGAGCACTGAACATCCACTGACATTTTTTTTTTGAGCCAAGAAGTGAGCAGACCAAGTCTGGGGCACTGTCTCAAGCCAGCTGTGGGTAGAATGGTTTCGAGTCAGGGAACCTGGAGACTAGTGAGGTTACAGAGTTTGTGGTCCCTGGTTGACACTTCATTCCCAATCTCCCAGTTTACCTGCTATTTGCAGAGAGCATTATTAGCATATCAGGATGGAACCTTTTTTAACATAGAAAAGTTATAAATTAGGTTTATCATTATTTTTTTGTTCCAAAAGGCTAGTTATGAGATCTTTATTTTTTGGTTTTTTTTCATAATCTAAGAATCTCTAATGAGATAAATATGCAAAAATATTTATACAATTTGCTCAGTTTTGAAACATTTCCCCTTTTAATTGACACTGTTTGTGACATTGTTTTTGATACATTGATGATGAGAATGTTCTTTGAAAATCCTCTATTAATGCATATCATTTTTGAGTGAATTACTAAGAGCATTCCACCACCAGGAATAGAATTGAAGAACATTTTTCCTGCCTTTTCTACACACCATGGCTTCTAGCTTGGGGGCATGTACACTGAACAAACATCAGCTTCCTCCCATGTGCAGGGAGGGGTCACCGGAGGAGGAGCACGGATACATTGCTCTTTTTCTCTCAGGGACGGTGCCAACATCTCCATGTTGTAAGCAAGGAAACAGACCAAAGCCTTAAATGACTAGTTTCAACATATGCACCTAATCAATTCTAAAGCTGAGAGAAAATCCTCATCTTTAAAATTCTTGTTATATAACAGTGTAAATATATAACGTAAATATATAACAACTTTCTTCTATGAACATTTCCCCTTTTTTATCCTTAGAAAAAAAATACAGTGTCCGATTCTAAACTTTCTCCCAGGACTTCACAGTGTCAAATATATCAAACATAACCCATCTACTAACAAAGGAGTTACAAATAAAACCATTTACGTCCCTAACTTTTGAACAAAAGCAAAAAATATATACCTATGTAAAAGTTGTTTTTCTCTCCCACACATCATCATTGCTACTCTCACACAACGTATACTTTGCAACTATTTCAAAATTTCTGAACACTTCACATCTCTTGTCTCAGTCTCTAGGTCTGACCCTGCCTCCAATACTGTGGGGTCAGAGGGAAGGCAGGGCAGCTCACTTATTGATCTTAGCACTTCCCTCCCCGCCAATGACATAAGTCACAGACACCCTATAAAAAGGGGTCTGCAGCTGTGTCCTGTGATGGCGGGGGGACTCTCTCCAGGATGTGTGCACACCCCGTCCTCTGCTTGAAACTCTTTTTGCCCTAGTTTCCTTCCTGATGTCACATACCTAGACACAGCCCAAGCCTTTTGGGTTGACAGCTGCCTGGGCAGCCTGCCTGGATCTGTGCTCCAGCCTCCTCTTGCAGGTAAGATACTATTCCTACGATCCTGTCTACTCTTCACTGATCAACCCATGGGCCAGCTCTTCCCTGTCCAGGTCGCTAGGTCCCTGTCTAGGAGGGAACTCACGCCAGGTGAGTTAAGAACAGTCATAGCCCAGGGTAAAGCCTCCTCGCTCCTCAGCACAGCCTCAACACTACAGGATACACAGTAGCCCCTTCAGCACGACTATAACTGGATTTGCTTTTTTTTTTTTTTTTTTTTTTTAAAGAAAAGGTCATCAGAGCTACCTGATTCGTTAGGCCCCTGTGGCCTGCCAAGTTGCATATTAGTGTCCAACCTGTCACATTGTCTGGCTGACTAACTTGACCTACAGACTCCCCAGATGTGAGACTCTAATGACTCACCTGAAGTTTTAGTATTCAGGCCAGGCCTTCTACCTGAACACTTTTCTAATGAGCTGGATGTTGATTTATGGGTCTGAGCTCTGCCTCTCCCTCTAGACGTGTCTGCGTGGCGTGCGCAGAGACAGGACTCAGCACAAATGGCGCCCCTGAATCACTGACTCCCGCCAGCGGCTTTCAGCGGCCACGTGCTTCCAGCAGCGCACACACCAGGAGCCCAGGGATTACAACCAGAAACAGCACAAGATCTCTTTGCAGGTCGTAGGCCATGGAACACATGTTTAACTTCAGGAAAAAAAAAAAATCCACTGGCAAAAAAAAAAAGTTTGCTAAATACCTCATTTCCTGCTATATAACCAGATGGCTATGAATCATGTAAAAGTCCCTTCCACCTCCACGAACAAGTATTTCGTGTTATTTACAGACTAGTAGAACATTGGTGACTGAGTAAATGCATAAGAAATGTCTAGGCAGTAGAATGTATTTCTCAAGTATATGAAAAACTATGTAATATTAAGATCTTTATCTCCCCAGGTTTTCTGAATGATGAGTATTCAATACTGAGTAGTGGTTCCCAACAGAGATTAACGGGTTCAAGTGTTAGACCACTCTTCTGGAGAAAGGATGTTCATGAAGCAGTAACTCCACTTCATCATGGTTTCCCCCTTTAGGCCTGACTTGTGGTGGCGCAGTGGATAAAGTATTCACCTGGAACACTGAAGTCGCCGGTTCAAAATTCCAAGCTTGCCTGGTCAAGGCACATATGGGAGTAGATGCTTCCTGTTCCTCCCCACCCTCTCTCTCTCTTTGTGTGTATGTCTCTCTGTTTACTCTCTAAAATTAATAAGTAAAATCTTTTAAAAAATAAAATAATCTTCATCATGGTTTCCCCCTTTTACTTAGAAATGACAACATTTTCATTATGGCTTTGAAAAACAGAGAGAATGAATGCTTTTTTGAAAGAGAAAAAGGAAGAAAGGAAGTGAGGATGGAGGAGAAAGCGGAGAGAATGATTGGCTGGTTCTCTGCTAGCCAAGGTGCCTAAGAGCTGCGATCACAACCAGAAATGCCTGTGCTTTCTGCCTGTGCTGCTCCCTGGAGCAGAGAGCAGGCCCCCTGGCTCCCAGCCTCGGAGAGGAAGCGCCACCCCTTGGCAAAACCTGGCGCAGGGAGGTCCTGTTCAATCTGGCTTCTCAACAAGAATGTTTGCTTACAGATCCCAAGCTACCCTGAGTCCATCTGGTGTGTTCTGAGGATCAAAAACAAATGTGGGAGACTCCCCTCTTTTGCCCCTACCCTCTCTCTTTGGCTCTGACCTGCTTTCACAAGCACTCAGAGCTCCCGGGGTGAAGCCCAGACTTGTCCCAAGGAGGGTGCTCTGGGAGCGAGATGCCGAGCTCTGTCCCCTCACCCCACCCCAAGAGGCAGAATGAATCAGCCAGCGGTCCCTGACAAACACTGTCAGAAGACAGGAGTCTGGTCTCACGGATCCTGCAGCCACACACTGGTTTGTTTCTTATTACAGACAAATCTATCAGGGAACTGAGAGGTGATTTTCCAGAAGGAAGAAAAATGAGGCTTAGCAGGGTCAAGCCACTCACGTTGGCCATACACTGAGTTATAGAAGGGCTGGGACTGGACATCAAGCCCAGGGATTTCACTTCTAACGTTTGCTATTGTATGGACTGGTTTAAATTAGAGATCATAACTGTAACCCAACTACTCCTCAAGAAAAGATAAAGCTACTTTTGGGGGTGGTAGAGAATGGGGCTGAGGGGCAGGGAAACATCAGTCAGCATTTAAGTCACTAAATAGACACCTTTTAGACACAGGTTTGATATGTCCAATAAAACAATATGCCATCTACAAACACCAACCGGCCTGGCCTGAACAACAAGTTCAAATGCCAAGGTGGCTGGAGATGGGAGCGGGACAGGAGAAGGGAGTAGGTGGGATTTCCACTTTCTCAGGACAGAAGCCTGGCACCTCGTTCTTTTTTGAACAATAGTGCCACTGTGTAACCCTCCCGTCACCCAGGGCAGGAGAAATCCAGGAGGCCTCATGCTGTGTGACCTGCGGGGCCCCTTCCTCATCGACTCCTGCTTCTCGGGGTTCCAGGTGGGTAGTACTGAAACCCAGTTACACTAACTGTCCGTACTTCCTGCACCTGATTTACTTCATTATAGGAAGTACCCAGAGTGTAACTGAAGGCTCTTTGTGTCTGGATTTCTATGACAAAGAGGATTTATAAACACAACTTACAGGCCTTCCTGAGAGAGGAGAATTGGCCTATCTTCAGTCAGGAGTGAGGGAATTACTTGCACGCCAAGCAAATAGCTCTCAAGCTAACAACAGTAAATGGCTCTAGGGACATGTCATTCACTGACCCTGGGAATTCACCCGAGACACCTCTGGAATTTGAAAATTGCTTTTAATAACATTAAATTGTGAGGGTTACGGATTCTTCCAGAAGGGATGATCATAGAAATGTGTGATGTTGACTGAGGTTCTGATGAACAGGCACTACCAGTTTGAATGGTTTTTCTTATCATCCAAGTATCTTGAAGTGATCTGAGAATTCATACACGCAAGCTAACTATGTGTCGGCATTGGCCAATATTGTGGGAAGTGAAGTTAGAGCCTGTCTTCTTTCCACCTCCCCCGGAACACAGTGCATACTCCGCATTGGTCTGGTGCTTGAAACACCTACCACAGGTCATTGCTTCGGGCTTAAGCATTTTTGTGTCTAAAGACTTCCTCAGAATAAAAATACTCTGGGAAGGGACAACATATCAGGTTTTAGGGGCTGACTTGTATCCTCCAAAATTCATATGTTGAATTCCTGACCCTGGTACCTGCAGAATGTGACTTTATTGGGAGACTGGGTCTGTAAAGAGGTAATTCAGTTAAATTAAGGTCATTAGAGTAGGTCCTGATTCAATATGATTAGAGTCGTTACAAGAGGAGATTAGGACACAGACATGTACAAAGGCAAGGCCATGTGAAGCCACTGAAAGAAGACAGGCATCTACCAGCCAAGGAGGGAAATCTCAGAAGAAACTTACCCTGCTGACACCTTCACCCAAGATTTTGAGCCTCTGGAACTGTGAGAAAATAAATCCTGTTGTTTAAGCTGCCCAGAGTGTGGTACTTTGTTATGGCAGATCTAGATAATTAATACATGGGTTGTTTACACTCAAACATAAATTATTGATAGCAGAAAAAATGTGAGCCCTGTATTTTCCACAGGAATGGGGACTATGAACCAATCAAGCCCGCTTAGGAATTCTGGGGCAGTGTTTAAAACCATGAGCTTTGGAATCAGCACAGCGATAAAACCCCAGGTAAGTTACTGAACCTCTCTAAACTACCAATGGCTCATCCATGATGCAGGGTGCATAATCGTGCCAACCTTATACAGGTGTTAGTATTAAATAAAATGCATGAAAAGCACACAGTGCCTGGGACATAGTGAGTTCTTCATACACTGCAGTTCCAATGCTGAGAGGGGCCAAGAGAGGAGGTTCTGAGAGTGGGACAGAGGAGGATGGAGTGGGAGTTGATAGACACAACAGTGATCTAGAGTCAAGAGCCCTGAATTTTAGTTCCAGCCCTGCAGCTGATTAGATAAATTTGAGAAATCACTTTGCCACTCCTCAGTCTCCTCGTCTATAAGACGAGAGGACAAGACTATATACCAAAGAAAGACAGGGAAGAGGGAGCTGATGACCACCCAGTATTCTCTCTAAGTGGTTCGAGAAGGAAGAGGTTCTTTGCTTTTCCTCTCCATCTTGATGTCAATTATGAATCAACTTCAGAGTCACACAGGGACGTAAGCAAGTTACACACGTTTCTACTCTCTTTTCCTATTCCACCAAATTCCCATCCCTATAGTAGTTACCATGGCTGGTGAGAGGAACATTTTTCCTGGCCACCTTTAGCAGTGATCTCAGGACTCTGGCATGGTGCCCTCAACTCTTCTTCTTCTCCAATGAACGTTGTTTGAGTCTCCCCTTCAAACTTTCCTATATCTCAGGAGTCCTACATTTCCATATCCCATGGCAATCTTCCACTGAGTCGCAGGAGAGCACAGATGGGTTAGACTTTATGTTATTTATGAAGAGATTCCCAGAGATTTACTGTGGTGATGAATTCTCTACCAACATCAGAACTTGAGCCCTAATCCCAAAAATGTGATTACATTTATTAGGTGATAACTGATAAAGCTATGAGCAGAGCACACATTCATTTAGGCAATCAGCATGCCGCCCTGACCCTGCTTGCTGCCATGACATGGTGCTGAGTGCTGGGGCTGGGCCTGGGAAGAAACAAGACACAGTTCTCTCCTGGGGGTAAATTCTTAGAATATACGATAGTAAAATGTCCATAATCTTATTATGTCCCTTATACATATTAAATGAGTGATGGCATATTGCTGTGAAATACTGATGTAAATCACATAAAAATTATTAAACTTTCTCACCTTCCACAGCTATCAGTTGGTCGTTTCTCATCTGTTTACTAAAGGCTTAGAGCACTTTTCCAGATTCCTAGACTCCGACTAATCGGAAATGACAGGACACTTCTCAAGTCTGAGAAGTGAGAAAGAGCCACGTCCTCCGCTGACTGCTTGGCCATGCACTCTGAGCAGACCTATGACTAAACAGAAAGACTTGTGCCCCTTAGGTATTGCTGGTCAAAACAAATACTTGTAATTCTGACTCTGCTATTATCTGGCATCCAAACTGGGCTCATTCCTAGAAGGTACAGAACTGAAAAACATCAAGATCAGGGAACTAACAAGCAAATCCCCACTGGAAGGGTATTGGGGGTGGAAGTCACTGATTAAGAGGGGTTATAGAATAGGAACACAGTTTTCTAATTACAGAGTCCATGGGTCTCACAGGCACATGTATGGACTTCTGAGGCATGCTCTTCATGCTTCAACTGCCCCAAGAAAAGGGGGAATGAACACCAAAAGTCCCACCCCAATCTTCACAAGACAGTTTGAATGGACAACAGAAAGGGCAAGTGTCCATTTTACAGGGTATAATTTAAAGATCACATGGTTGACTTCCATTGCCATTTGTTCTATGGGTACACAAAACCCAGAATCCCCAAGAATATCAGAAGGAAAATAATGCAAGGCTCAGTGTGATAGAGCGAGAGCAAGAGCAAGACAGGGTGGGAGGGAGGGTGGGAGAGACAAGAAAGGAAATGGGAAATGCAGTATTTGTTAAGCTCTGTCAATAAACTGACATGTGTGCATACAAACGAACTTGGCTGGCTTGACAATGAAGATCCTAACATAGAACTTCTTTGAAGATTCACTACATTAAAATTATCCTAGAGATCCCTAGTGAATGGGCTTTTTTTAAAAAGGATACATGATCAAAATGTTTCCACAGCCAGAGACAACTCAAAGCTGCCTCACAAAACTTACTTACATAGTGTAATGTGTTGTGAAGATTATGCTTAATTTTAAGTTCTTGAATATACAGATCATTTAAATGCTTAAAAATAA
Organism: Rhynchonycteris naso; assembly: GCA_037038555.1. Classification (NCBI taxonomy): domain Eukaryota; kingdom Metazoa; phylum Chordata; class Mammalia; order Chiroptera; family Emballonuridae; genus Rhynchonycteris; species Rhynchonycteris naso. The sequence goes on from CM072999.1 coordinate 46,569,535, forward strand.
AAAGACTCATGAGATGTGGCTTTTAAGTATAATTTTAGATTACATACAAGTTCTCTGAAGCTAGAAGTTTTCAAACTTGCAACTAGAAGGTTTCTAAAGTTTAACTTTAGTTTTAAAACTAAAACAGAATGCATCCAAAAAAAGTTTGTCTATAAAACAGTTAAAATGATCCTTTCTGACTTGCAGAATTAAAAATATGTTCGATCAATGGAAGGAAAATGCTAAGCTTTTGAAAAAATGAACTAACAGCAATTACTATTAGGTAATGTTTATTGAGCATTTACTATGCACATTTGCTCTTCCCAACAATTTGTGAATTAGATATTATTTTCTCCATGATACCTTGTGAAGATTGAGGTTTAGTGACACAACGTCTGGAGCAGGTCATGGAATTTCTAGGTGGTGGAAGTTAAGAAGAACCTGCGCACTCTGACCCCAGCACATGTTCTTCGCAACTATTACACTGCCCTGTCTCCCTACAGATTAAAAAGGGGAACGCCTTGATCTGCAGTTGTCTGATGATCAGTGATTCCTCTGCTTCGGAGGAAAATATTTATAGTGCAATGAACTATCTTCTCTTTTTTCCTTCCTCTCCAGGATTTTCAAAGCTGGTCTTCTTATCAGTGGCTCAGCACAGGAGGAACCTGGTACCTCCACCCCTTATATTTTTGCTCTAGCTGGAGCCAAAAGCCACTTCACCCGCTCAGGCAGGCCCCAGCTACTACAACACCCCTCCTCTCTCAGACATAAGGAGTGAGCAGTGTCTGCATAGGCATCCCAAATCTGGTGAGCACTGATGAGAACCGTGCCCTCCGGCAAGGCGGTGCCTGGAAGCACTCCAGGGACGTCTGGAGTCGGGAACCGGTTGGGAGATGCACTGCCTGCTGGGAAAAAGAAAGTGCTGAGCTTTCTTACCCTCAGATCACACACGTGTGGAAGAATTATCTGTTTGCTATGAATATAGCTCACGTAAGATCTCAATTCTTCTGTCCTTTGTGTTCGTCATTGTCTTTAAAGGTAGGCTAATGACCTCCTTGCTCATTCTCCTCGGCAAGCCATCTTTTGGTCATTTGTCAACAATTTAATTCTGTGTAAGGGACAAAAAATGTCAGTCAGACTTCAAAATATCAAGGATTATGACATCCCGGTAAAGAACTGAAGTGGCAGGGGGATAAACAAGCTCCGTGAGCAGGAACTTGGTCTTGTGAACTGCCCGCGCTCTGTGAATGTGTGTCCAAAAGGAAGGGGGAGGCGAACGGGGGAGGGATAAAACTATTTCTCTCACTAGAAAAGTGGCACTTGAAGTTCACCTGAGCCCCAGGCTCCTCCTCGTTCTTAAGATCTAATTATACCTCAGGTGGGAGAGATTTACATTTGTCTAGCTAGCATCAACATCGAATTGAGTCAATTTGCTGCCAGCTTCTCTTGATTATGTATTTAAGGTCAGGAGTGGGAGTGATTGCATGTTTCAGTTATGTGTTGCTACATACAAACCATCTCAAAACATAGCGGCTTAAAACAACAGCAATCATTTTTTTTTTTTTTTTTTTGCCCACAATTCTGTAATTTGGTCAGGATCCAGAGGGACAGTTTGTGGCCATATAGTGGCAACTCAACTAGGGCTGGATGGTCTTCTTCCAAAATGACTTGCTCACAAGGCTGTCAAGTTAGTGATTGCTGTCAGCTGGGACCTCAATTAGAGCTGCTGGCCAGAGGCCTCAGTCCTCCGCTCCCCAAGACTGTTCCTGTGACTGCTTGGGCTTTGTCACAATATGGCCACTAAGTTCCAAGAGCAAGTATTCCAAGAAAATGAGCCCCAGTATGAAAGCACTTACCAAGCTTCTACCTGCATCATATCTGCTAAGTCCCACTGGCCAAAGACAGTTCTGTGACCTCGTCCAGTCAGTGGGGGGAGAGGAGGGGGGGATGCTACCCAGGTATAAATAGGAAGAGCTGTGGTTCATTGTCGGCTACCAAAGTAACTTTACCACAGAGTAGGATCATTTTTGTCTCTATGAGTAGGAATAAAATTGAAAATTGGTGTTGTTTTCCCACTTGTACATTAATTAATTAAGGTAATTAATCAAATGAAATACTGAACCCTCAAATATCTAATTATGAACATGTTTCCCTGGGGCTAGATATATATGCGAGTGTTTTTAAAAGCAATCAGCTGCTCTTTTCTTTATTCCACGTGTTCCTTCTTAAATCCCCCAGAAGTTACACATTAAAAAAAAAATCTTGGAACTTTAAAAACTTCAAAACAACTTCTATTAGCCAGAAAGTTGATACTAATGTTTCCTAAATTTCCAAATGACTTAGAAAAACCGTTGGGAAAAAAAGTTTTTAGAAAAAAAAATAATGTTATGAGTATATAATATCAGAAAAATAGAAGTTCTTATTTAAAAAAAAATATCCTGGAACCACAGGGAAAGAAGCCAATGCACATGTGCTTGGGGGATGATTATGGTACAAATGGAAATCATGGCGTACTGGTTAGCAAAAAGCACACAGACATGAGGCACACGCAATGTTGGGAATGGAAATGTCACAAATTAATAAGGGCTCATGAAGAAATAATCAAGACTTTTTAGATATGGCCAGAAAAAAAAAAAGCAAAAAAGAATTCAATTTTGTAAACAGCAATATTCCAACTGGACTTTCAAAATGGTTGTTAATTTGACTGCCATTTTATGTTTTTGTCAACAGTGAGATTGTTAAAGTAGTGCTACGACTAATATTTTGAAGGATTAGATTAGAATTCAACTTACCTGAACAAATAGAAGAACATTAACATTTTTTAGCTCTTACCATGTTCTACGCTTAACATTAAGAATTCCATGTATATTTATTTATCTTCACAAAAAAACTCACACCACAGAGAGTTTTAGTCATTTTCTCAGAACTGGTCAGTGTGGAAGATAGGATCTACAGGCAGATAGATTTGTCTGCTTCTTCTGATCAGTTCATGAGATAACAAATCTCTGTAAATAGAAACATTTGGTTTTTTTCACTGACTCTATGCAACTGGAAAATACTGATCAAAGATGCAATAAAAACATCACATATAAGAATTCTGGCCTGACCTGTGGTGGCACAGTGGATAAAGTGACAACCTGGAACACTGAGGTCGCCGGTTTGAAACCCTGAGCTTGCTCGGTCAAGGCACATGTGGGAGTTGATGCTTCCTGCTCCTCCCCCTTCTCTCTCTTTCTCTCTCTGTCTCTCCCCCTCGAAAATGAATAAATAAAACCTTAAAAAAAATAAAATAAAAAAGAATTCTGAAAGCTCTTCTAATCCCCAAACCAAATGGAAAGAAAATTTTAATGAAATGATAGTAATTCACAAAGTAATTAATCAAATGAAATACTGAACCCTCAAATATCTAATTATGAACATGTTTCTCTGGGGCTAGATATATATGCGAGTGTTTTTAAAAGCAATCAGCTGCTCTTTTCTTTATTCCACGTGTTCCTTCTTAAATCCCCCAGAAGTTATACATTAAAAAACAAATCTTGGAACTTTAAAAACTTCAAAACAATTTCTGCTGTCAAAGTCTTTATCTTTGCTTATTTGCTTATTTCTGATGGGTCCCTCCCAGTGTTTTAGTAACTAAGAATTTTGCTCTGCTTGTGCCAGGAACACTAACATGGTACATTTAATTGCTGTTTCATTGACATGCTTTGTAAGTTCTTGACACTAGTGAAAAAAGAAAATCACTCATTCAGACTTAGAACTAAAAACAGTAAGTACAGTGTGTCCGTAAAGTCATGGTGCACTTTTGACCGGTCACACGGTCAAAAGTGCACCATGACTTTACGGACACACTGTATATAATGGAATTAACCATTACTACAGTAGTAACAGTAGCTCTATGAGAAGCCCTGGCTTCCTAATGTATATTTTTCTTCACAGTGAGGAAAAGGACTCAGTAGTGCTGCAGCACAACTATGGACCACACTCCTGGGGCATATAAGCAGGAGAAGAGAATATAGAATTAGTTCATTTTTCTCAGAGCTCTATTAGAATTAAATGTCCTATTTTGGACTCTGAGGCAAGTAGTAAAACACTTGGGAAATGTCCAGAAAAGAGTGCAAAAATTATTAAAAAGCCAAGGAAATAGGTCTTATGAGAAATCTAAAAGAACTCCAGTTATTTATTCCATAAAAGAGACGCCTACAGTGGGATTTAAGATCTGTCTTCACGTCTGGGTCGAGCTATATTACAGAAGTTGACTGAGGCACAAAGTGAACACACCTATAAGAGCCGTGAGATTCTAGAACGGATTGTCAGAAAGGGGAGATGATTTAAAAAATAGGCTGGAAGCATCTTTGTCTTGTATTGTCCGAAAACAGATTTATACTCAGCCGTCAACAACAGGATTGTCCCTGTTTCTGAAACGTTAATTATTCACAAATGTAATGACATTCAGAGACTATGCAAAAGGGTAAAACCCCTGGCTCTACACCCCCTTGTTGTTTCATTTTTAGGAGATTCTTTTAGTGCCAACACTGGGTACTTGCTAATGGAAACGTGCTTTCCGTGAACCACCCAGGGTCCCAAAAGGAATTCAGGTTTAACATTCAACATCCTGTTGGTTGAGGAATAATATTTACCTTAAACTGTTGCAAGAATCAAATGAGATACTATTTATAAATCATCCACAGTAGTTACTTGGTTCCTCTCCCTGTGATTGGGCAGGATTGTAGAAATAGGAAGGGTTGAAGTATTTAGTTGGAGCATAAATCAATAGTCTATACATCTTATACTAAATTTTAATTTTCTGAGCACTAATAATGTGTCAAAACTACCCTCGAGGTCAATCAATCATCCAGTGATAGTTCTAGGAGGCTCAGATTCCTGTTTACTGTGTTCCAAGGTCTACTGAATTTTTCCAGTGCTTTCTGAACGCCAGGTTCTTTATTGGGCACTTTACATCCTAATAGTGCCTGCATTGGCCCTAGTTTATAACCAAGAAAACTGAGACCCTGAAAGACTATGGACTGCTAATTAAGACACGTGGCGACCAAGTTGTGGAGCTTGAATTGCAACCCAGGTATGTCTGGTTTTAGCACCCGCAATGGTGACTGGGAAGGGAGAAATAACGGGGCTCGCTCATACACACACAGTCACTGGGGGCACAGCCAGATTTAGGATTTAAAGCTACCAAGTACAGAGCAGCTGGTTAGTCACATCATTAGGCCCTGGCACCTGGACTCTGTCACAATTTTTAGGTGCCATTAAAAAGATGTTTCCAAGAGTCAGGACAAAGCAACCTGCTTGAAACCCACCGTGCTGAGCATGTTACAAGGAAGACAGAGGATTATTTGCTTCCTCATACCTAATCTCTTCAGATCTTAAGTGGATTTCTGAGGGTACAGCTAAAGTTCTCTTACTTCTGACACAGTAAGTCTTGAGTGTCACTTGAGTGCTTCTTCCCACTTGTGCCGGCATGCCTCTCCATGCCTGCAAATAGCTTTTCATTCACTTACAGCATACAGGTAGGGACAGAGCAATTCTGACTCATTAGTAGGCAGTTCCAACCTGGTGCTATTTGCCTTTCTTCACCCTGCCACCAAGTTCATGGGTTGTACTAACAGTGATATTTATAGACAACAAATGGAACCCTGAAACAGCAGCTGTGCCCATCCGATTTAGAAAGGGCCTGTTCCCCATGATTCTCACGCTTGCAGTACTATGTTCCTGGTACCCTAATCCCAAAGTGCTTTCCAGATAATGCATGTATTTTCTTTCCTTTCCTGTAAGAATTTTTGGCCACAGTGATTGAGGGATAAAAGAGTAATAAAAGAATGTATGTGATATTGTTCCTGATGTTTTGTATCCTGATTATGTCCTGTCAATTTTGAATAAAATTTAAAAATTCTTCCTATGAACTATAGGGTTCTTCTGATCTTCACACACACACACACACACACACACACACACACACACACACATTCCCATTTCTCTCCCACTTAAGTCACCTGGCTTCAGCCATTGTGGCCTCTTCACTGTTCCTGAAACACATTTAATATATGCACACCTCAGGACCTTTGCACTTGCTTTTCCAGATGACTGGAATTCCTTTCCTTCTCATAGCCTCAGAACTGACTTCCTCACTTAATCAAGATTTCTGCTCAGATGTTATCTGAATAAGGAGAACTTCAATGGCCCTCCTATATAAAATAGCACCCTCAGACACTCTTTATCCCTTTAGCCTACTTTATTTTCATTCTTAGCACTTATCAACTTGACATTATATTGTATATTTGTTTATTTGTACTCATTCTACACACATACACATGTACACACACACACTCAAATGAGAGCTCTGTGGGATCAGGGTTTAATCTCTCTTGTTCACTGCTATTGCCCCAACACCCCTAGAAAAAAAGCCAGGCCAATAATAAGTGTATGACAAATACTGGTTGGACAAATGACTGTTTTGTGAAACTAGGCTAACTTTTCAGGTGTGATAAAATTATCTAGAAGTTCTGTATATCCGTTGTCAGCCGGCGTCAGCACATGTTAAAAATAATAGCTTCAATTTTTAAGACAGTAATTTATTGACCAAGTAGCCTCTTTAAAAAGTGTTCCTCCTCTTAATACAGAAAGAAAGAATTTGATACAGGTAAAGAAAGCAAGGACAGAGAGAGAAATAAGGAGGTGGAAAGATCTAGTAACTATTGTATCTAGTTAATGATACAATAATTTTAATTGGAGAGTCAGTAGACCTAATGCTGTTTTTCTTAACTACATTTGGATCTTAAGCTTATACAGAAATCTATTCCAGAGTGCAAAATTACAAGGCAGAGTGTTTCATAAATCATGGAGTTTGTGCACCATGAAAAATATAGTTGGTGGTACAAAAAAGAGACATTTTAATCTAACATTTTATACTACAGGAAGCAGCGCTCACAGCTCACCTGAGGTCCTTACACAGGAAGCAGCGCTCACAGCTCACCTGAGGTCCTTACAAGTTAATGCAAAATGTGAGGGCTGGAACCTATGTGTCCCCTCTGGCTGATTTTCTCCCAGAGGTGTTCATTTCCTCGAGTTGCCTTTTCTCTTGGGCGTTTATATTAACACATTATCATCTCTTTGAAACAGCATCCCCTTTTTTGTACATTTTCAAATGGACAAAATTCATATTGATCTTAGAGCTCAGGAAAGCATTTCCCAAACTGCATTTCAGGTAATATGCAAGGTGTTTATAGATACTCCTCAAATACACACACACACACACACACACACACACACGTATATTTCAATAAGTTTAGAAAACTAATGTTCTCCTCTCTCCCTCTGAAAAGTCATGCAATACAGGAATTGTATTATGTTTGTTTAGCTCAGTACTTCTAGAATTTATTTGACCAAGGAACATTACTTTTTTCCTAGAAATTTCTCATAATCACAATAGAAAAAATACCTCTATTCATCTTTCTATCTATATACACACAATACAAACATAGGCATTTAAAATACACTGATGGATATGAATAGAAATACACAAAAAGATTACATATCATACATATGCATATAATGCTGGAAGTACCATTATCTACCATTGGAGGAATGGAGCAGTTAGAATAAAACAAGAGTTCATGCAAAGCTAAAGCAGCAGTTAGACTTGCAGAAAGGAAAATAGGACAGCAGGTATAGCAGGCAGGCTATTGAACTTTTTTGTCCAGCACTCCTGTTCTAGGAACTGCTTCTACCCACTCACTCACTACCCAGGTAGTTATAGCAGGAAATGCCACCTCTCTGTACTTTGGAGTCCCTGCCCACACAGCTGTAGTCGACTAGTACATAGATATTCTTCTACTAAGCCTGACCAATTAGTTCCTTCCCAAGGCATTATGGATCCGTGACTGAAGGCCTTAAGAGAAAGGAATAAATTGGCAGGGAGAGAGAAGCTGAGGCAGAGCTTGAGAGAAAGGAGGCATTCCCGAAGAGCCCTGTTTCTTTATCTCTTATTCTCTACCTGTAGCCCAGCTGCTTCCTCGACTTGGATTCCACAAGATATCTCCATAACCCACCAACAAATTGTCTTCCTTCTCCCTATGTCCTTTTTTATCTTTTTATTTTCTTTCTAGAATTCATTCCTGCTCCTTGCAGACTGACTATAATATGCCAGGGCATGGGACACATAACAAACAAGTCAAAGACAGCAGGGAGAAATGCCAGAACTTATAACCCACTCACCTGTCATTGGGCATTCCCTCCTAGTTTTCATGGGAGGAAAAGAAACTGATGCTGTAGCATGAGACGCTGAGGAATCTTGCGTTTAGATTTTCATCAGTTTAGCAAAGACTGACTACTTTAAATAAATACTTTCAAATTTTCCCATCATTCTCTATAAGTACTTTGATCTACCCATCTATCACACTCGTCTTCTTAAAGATCTCTTTCTTTGTAAAGACCTCTGAATCTTTTCCTGAGAGACGTATTTCAGGTGGTTTCAATACAAACATCATTTAGCCATGTTCAAGCTCACTGAAATTGTGGTTGCATTTCAAAAGCATGGCTCCCGATTAATATCCATACTTTTGTGGTTGAAGTAGGGAGCATCAGAGAGTAATCAAAGCCTAACTTTATTGTAACCATTCACTTTAAATTGCCCTTAAACACCTTCCTAAAAAAGGAGAGCAACATAAAAGAGCTGGACAGCAAATAAAATGAGAGAGATACAATTAGGGAAAGATTCTACCAGCAATCAGAGAAAGACAAGCTAAAACAAGGAATCCTCTTTTATTCATAAAGTTACATATACACACACATATGTATCCTTTTCAGGAATAATTTGGCAGTACATACCAAATGCTGTATGAATGCACATGCCCTTTGACCATCAGTTCAGCTTCTAAGAATAAGGAAAATATATGAACCCCTGCTCGCCTTTGCTCACGTCCATCTCTACCCTGCCACTTCCTGTCACCTGACATGCACGGGGCACATAAGCGATCTCACAGCACCATTGCGGTAGCAGATTTCAGCCAGCCCGTGGGGAAGAAAGTGAACTGAGAATATTAATAGACTTGCTGGAATCGGAAATTCAGTGATGGCAAGTCCCAGGAAATCAAATTAAAGTGAGCCTGGAAGAAGGGAGCCAACTGGGATTTCCACAGGGAGGGAGGGTTTCCTCTGCCAGGCACTAGGAGGGGGGTTATTCTAAAACGACTGAAAATCCCAGAATGCCTTTGTCTATGGGAAAGGGTTTGGTGTTGTTTCAGTAGCTTCTCTCACTGCTGATGTTTTGCTTAGGCTGATACTATGCTGCATGTGTGCAGGGTGTTCCAAAGTGCCTCATGGGAACCAGCCCTGGGATCTAACATTTGCCACAAATTGTGAGGTCGCTAAAATAAGTGAAGAAATCATTATCTCCTGAATATATTAAATTTGAAAATGTTACATCCTTAAATATGTTAAAACAATAGTAAAAACACTATTGTTTGTAACAGTAAAATATGAAAACAAGAAAGTAATGTACAGCAAGAGGGAATAAAGAAGTAATTATAGTATATCTACTTGATAAATTGTTAAAGTGATGGTTGTGGAGACTATGTAGACAACTAACTATTAATGGTAATTTTATATTAAAAAGCAGGCCCAACCTTGCAAGTATGGAATATTTACAGTGATATAAAATAATTTGCCTGACCAGGCGGTGGTACAGTAGATAGAGCGTCGGGCTGGGATGAGGAAGACCCAGGTTCGAGACCCTGAGGTTGCCAGCTTGAGTGCAGGCCCATCTGGCTTAAGCAAAAGGTCACCAGCTTGGACCCAAGGTCGCTGGCTCTAGCAAGGGGTTGCTCGGTCTGCTGAAGGCCTGCAGTCAAGGCACATGTGAGAAAGCAATCAATGAACAACTAAGGTGTTGCAATGGCGACAAAAAAAACTAATGATTGATGCTTCTCACCTCTCTCCGTTCCTGTCTGTCTGTCCCTATCTATCACTCTCTCTGACTCTCTCTCTGTCTCTGAAAAAAATAATTTTACAAAAATGTCTGAAAGAAATGTTTCAAACTGCTTACAGTAATTTGAATGGTAATTTCTGTATTTTTTAAGATGTGATTGTGTTACCTTTCTAATTTTATATTTTCTAAACAAAGACAGTCTAGAAAAACATAATAGCCGTTGTTTATATTCCAATAAAACAACTTTTGATATTAATTTATATTACTAGATTTAAAGACTCAGGAGGAAATCTTGTCAAGCTTCTGTTTAGTGCTGGCAAGGGTGTGGAGAAAAGGAAACCCTCGTGCACTGTTGTTAGAAATGTCCATTGGTGGGGCCACCAGGGAAAACACTATAGAGGTTCCTTAGAATATTAAAAATGGGACCACCTTATGACCCAGTGATTCCACTTCAGGAAATATATCCAAAGAAACCCAAAATACTGATTCAAAAGACTATATGCACCACTGTGTTCATTGAAGTGTTATTTGCAATAGCCAAGATATGAAAGCAATCCAAGTGCCCATCAATGGACAAGTGGAGAAAAAAGCTGTGGTACATTTACATGATGGAATATTACTCAGCCGTAAAAAGGACAAAGTCTACAAGTTGTGACAACATGGGTGGACTTAGAGGGTGTTATGCGAGTGAAATAAGTCATACAGAGAAAGACAAATACCATATGATTTCACTTATATGTGGAATCTCAATAACAAAATAAACAAGAACAGACACAGACTCATAGACACAGACAACAGACTGATGATTGCTAGAGGGGAGAGGGATTGGGGGACGGGGTGAAAAAGGTGAAGGGATTGAGAAGTACAGCTTGGCAGTCACAGAACAGTCATGGGGATGTAAAGTACAGCACAGGGAAGATAGTACTACTGTCATAACTATAGTATGTATGGTGCCAGGTGGGTACTAGAAATAAAGGGGGGGACATTTTGTAAAGATATGATTGTCTAAACACTATGTACACCTAAAACTAATTCAAACTAATATTAAATATGAATTGTAATTGAAAAATGAAATTTTTTAAATTCAAAAAAGCATCTGGCCTGACCAGGCGGTGGCACAGTGGGTAGAGCATTGGCCTGGGAGGCTGAGGACCCAGGTTCAAGACCCTGAGGTTGCCAGCTTGAGCATGGGCTCAGCTGGCTTGACCACAGGCTCACCAGCTTGAGTACAGAGTTGCTGGCTTGAGTGTGGGATCATAGACATGACCCCATGGTCACTAGCTTGAGCTCAAAGGTCGCTGGCTTGAAGTCCAAAGTTGCTGTTTTGAGCCCAAGGTCTCTGGCTTAAGTAAGGGGTCACTGGCTCACCTGGAGCCCCCAAGTCAAGGCACATATGAGAAAGCAATCAATGAAAGTTCCGCAACTATGAGTTGATGCTTCTCATCCCTCTCCCTTCCTCTCTGTCCCTGTCAGTCAGTCTCTTTCTCTTTCACTCAAAAACAAACAAACAAAAAAACACCTGTTCATCTGTGTCAACTGAATTTTATTGGAGACACTGGTTAACATAATTATACAGGTTTAGGGTGTGCAATTCTACAACACATCTCTGTACACTGTGTTTTGTGTTCACCTGCCCAAGTCTTTGTCCATCACCATTTATCTTCCCTATACCCTCCTCCATCTTTCCTTGCCCCCCATTATTACCACACTTTTGTCCGTGTCCATGAGTTTCTTTTTGTCTTTTTTCACTCTATCCCTCCACCTCCCTCACCCAACACTTCCCCCACACCAACAGCTGTTCTCTATGTATGAATCTGTATCTATTTTTCTTGTTAGTGCTTTTGTTCACTAGATTCCACATGAGTGAAATCATACGGTACTTGTCTTTCTCTGACTGGCTTAGTTCACTAAACATAATGATCTCCAGGTCCATTCATGCTGCCACAAAAGGTAAGGTTCCCTCCTTTTCTATGGCCAAGTAATATTTCATTGTATAAATGTACCACCCCTTAAAAAATCTGTTTTAAAAAGGCAATAAAATCACTGATTTATACCTAGGACTAGGATAAGTCCTAGAGAAAAGATTATAATAAGGAATATTATAGCAGGGTACACAGGGTTTTAGAAGCTATGCTTTGAGTAAATATTTTCAAATGTTCATCAATGCACTTCCTAGGTGTGATTAATATGCTATTCAGCATAGACATGGTAATTAGATTATTTCCTTTGGCAAAATTATACTGTTAAATTTTCTTCTGAGAAAAGCAAATATACAAACATAGTGTTATAAATATTAAACGTTTACTCTTTTACATATTGTTACTTTTTATCAGATTTTGTTCAGGTGCATAAGAAAAACTGAAAACAATTCCCTCAATGTATAACGCACTCCGTCAGCAGGCCACTTGGAGGGAAGTCACTGTTCCTCATTGTTCCTGCGGCTATTGCTGTTACTATTGCTCTACATTATAATTGAAATTTACCATTCTGAAGACAAACTTTGCCCTGCCCCACCACGCTATGAAAACTTTCTTGTGAAATGTCATTACTACTCCCCTTGCCAAATGCAATGAATGATCTTTATTTTCTCCCCATCAGCATAGAGTCCTCTATAGCATCTGACCTCATTAAGAGTTCCTGAATCACAACTCTATTCCAGGCACTGTTCTTAGCACTCTGCAGCATGAGCTCACTAATCCTCACAACAACCCTCTGAGCAGATATTTTCATTGGCCCCATTTTACAGATGAAGAAATCGAAGCACGTGAAGGTGAAGTTGCCCAAGATCACTCAGCTAGTCAAATTGTAGAATCTGAATTTGACCTCAGCCAATCCTCTTGAAAATCCATGCTCTTGTCCACTAAATCAAAGTCATCTCCCAGCTCTAGTGCTACTTGGAGTGACTTCCTGTTGCGTCACTTATGTGTCCTTTGCCTCTTTCTCACTGCCTCCTCTCATTTGCCTCAACCCATCAACAGGCCCAGGACCTTCCCCCTTTACCCAGAGGTTCTTTCTCCTAGGCTGAAAGATCATTTTCATGACAATGAGGACTCAGCCTATATCTAAAAGAGTACATGTAAAGTATTTGCCCCATGTTGAATAAATGGTATTATTTTATTACATGAGAATAGTACTTAAAACAGCATTAATTCTTTTTTTTTTAATTATTATTGAGAGGTGGGGAGGCAGAGAGACAGACTCATGTGTGCGCCCCAACCAGGACATACCTGGCAAGCCCACAACTGGGTGATGCTCTGCCCATCTGGGGCCACTGCTCCATTGCTCAGCAACCGAGCTATTTTAGTACCGGAGGCGAGGCCATGGAGCCACCCTCAGCATCTGAGGCCAACTTGCTTAAACCATTTGAGCCATGGCTGGAAGAGGAAGAGAGAGAGAGAGAGAGAGGAGGGAGAGGGCTGGAGAAGCAGATAGTCACTTCTTCTGTGTGCCCTGACCAGGAATCAAACCTGGAACTTCCTCACACTCTTCCACTAAGCCAACTGGCCAGGACCTACTTTAATACATTTTTTATTTGATTCTAAAACTCTACATGTTTATTAATTTCCCCTGCAGCTAGGGCCCCACTCCAGAATATCATCCTTGTTATTCAAAACCCTTTAATGGCTTCCTACTACCTAGCAAATTAAGTGCAAACTACTAAGTCAAACATTAAATTCTCTATAATAACCTCACCTTACCTTTCAGCATTAATTTAAACTAGCCCACAATATGTATTCTATAGTCATTCATATTAGACAGTATTTACACCTCATCTTTAAGCAAAGGAGACCAATGCAGGGTTTTGAAACAGGTTAAGTCACACACTTCGACTATGTCAGACTTCTCTTAATGGATGACTTTACAGTAATTTAATCCCCCCCCCAAAAAAAAACCCTTATAATATCTTTCAGATATCAACTAAGAATACTTCATTTTTTTTAAAAAAGAAAAAGTAAATTGTGTAACTATTCTCCAATTTACAAAATAATCCCCACATTTGAACCCTGAGAGCTACTCCTTCCACTTCAGGTAGTAGAAAAGGAAAAAGAGAAAGTTAGAGAATACTGTTGGACTACTGAAATTGTAAAATCCCTTTCAAGCGTTCTCCCCTGTCCTAATAAAAGAGTATGGTTTCCAAATAGAAGTTGTTGTGAGTCATAACATCCTGAGCTGTAAACAGGTTTACTCTGAATGATAAAAGCAGCATAAGAGTAGTGAGGAAGGAAGACAGCAGATTTTTTTTCTTAGGCTTTGATTTGTTTAAGAACTGACCCATATGAGTCATCTTTAAATTTAATTTTGGTAATATCATTTAAATTCTATATTTAAAAATAATTTATTTTCTAACTATTAGTTGACATATTAGTGTCATATGTACAACAACAACATAGTGATTTGACATTTATATACCTTACAAAGGGATCATCCTGATAATTCTAGTACCCATCTGACACCATACATAGTTATTATAATATTATTGACTATATTCCCAATTCTACATTTTTTAAAGAAGTAAAAAATTACCTTATTCTCTATGGTAAACCTGATAGTTCGGCAAAACAATCAAGGCTCTAAAGTGCCCCCTGGTGGCATCTTGTCATTATTGCAGGTTCATACTTAACTCCCTTGAGGGTTCTCCGTTATCCTTTCTTTCCTCAGTTCTAGATATATGCTATTGCCCATCAGCGGTCCCCAAACATTTTACACAGGGGCCGTTCACTGTCCCTCAGACCGTTGGAGGGCCGCCACATAGAGTACTTCATACACTGACCACCAATGAAAGAGGTGCCCCTTACGGAAGTGCTGTGGGGGCAGGATAAATGGCCTCAGGTAGCCGCAATTAGGCCCGAGGAGCGTAGTTTGGGGACCTCTGGCCTGCATAGTTGTACTTCAGGGGTCCATTAGTTTTAATTTTCTACCCATCTTTTAAAAATCTTCCACCACCTGGATGATGCCTGATATTCTCTTGATAGTGTTTTAGTCCTTTATCCGAAAAAGCGTTAGGAGAGAGTGAATGCTGTATGTCATTAGCACCTTGATAGAAACAGGTTACTCCACCGGTGTGAATGAGTTCATGACTCTTTGTTGAGAAGAATTTTGACTGCAGAGACACACCCAGCGCCTTCAGAATAGAAGAGGGTATTACTGGCAAAGGTGAGGGAACGGCACACAAGGGTGTGGCCAAAGATAAATTTTGTCCATCCCAATGATTTCTTTTTCAAACCATAGTCAGCTTTGGGAAGGAAGCAGCTCTAGCGGAAGCCAAGACATTTGGGGGAAAAGTGAAGAGCTTTAATATGAGCACAGGCATATTTTCTTCGAACCCCACTTGGACAAGTGGGGTTCGAGGAAACCACACCCTTCCTGAATGCCTCTGCACCTCACTGTCAGCATTAGGCAAGCATTCTGCAATCTAGCCTGACAAATTTGTTTAACCTAGTTCTCAGTATCCGTCACTAAGACTTGCTGTTTATTTGTCTCAGACTCAGAAGAGCTACATGACCCGGCTACAGTTTAACACATAGCAATGGCTCAGTGATTTCTCTAATTACCTTAGGGGGAAAAACACCCATGGTCAACATCAGATCCTAGAAACCCAATCTGATGTTAGTACTAGGAAGAAGATCTTTATTACACTCTACAACTGGTTTGGAGGAAGATCAATGAGCCAGGCTTCTATAAAGAGAAAGAGGGTTCGTCCAGGAACGCCAAGCCACAGAATTGTATCCTTTCACATCCTGATTCCAACACTGACTCAGCTATGCAGACACCAACATCCAAAACAATGCCTGAACTTCATACTGGTTCCAGGGCAGCAGAAGGAAAAATGTGACCAATGACAACCTTTTTCTCTTTTCCTAGATCACAATCAGCAGAAGCTCGGTACTTGCCAACATCACAGGGTACTGAGAAACTTGGTGTGGCATTCATTCGTCTGCCTGAATGCCACATCACGGGATCAGCCCGTGTCACTAAAATCCCAGACAAGGTTCCCCTTTTTGTAAGAAATTTGGCAAATGTTCTAAATCCTGTCTCATCACTGGACTTCCACAGTGCTCTTCCCAAGGCCATCTGCAAACAGGAAATAATAGGGAATTATAGCTCATTGTCTCCTGAATCGTCTCTTCTACTTTAAATGGGCAATCATTTTGTTTTCCCGAGGTAAGAGGCTATCTTTCACAAACCAGCTCTCCGGTTACTCCTCGAAGCTGCGCAGTTCAGCACAGTCTCCGCTAGCCACAGCTGTCTACTGAGTTCCTAAAATGTGGCGAATCTGAATTGAGGTGTGCTGTAATTGCAAAATATACACGAGACCCCAAAGCCTTACTGAGAAAAAAGAACATCAACATTTATATTGATTTTATGTTGAAATGATAACAATTTCGTTCTATTGGGTTAAGTGAATGTAGTGCCGGTGGCGGAAGCCAGGCAGGTTCACACTGGATCAGGCAGACCGTAGAGGAACTGTGGATCCTGAAAGCATCAGGCCATTCCTGGTTAAGAATCTCACAACGGCAGATGAGCACACAGGCAGGGGAAACCTCTTCTCAGGGCAGCAGGCAAACCGACAGCAAAAGCAACTCCTCACAATGGCAGGCAGGCGATCAGCAATCCGCTATCTGCGCTGAGGGCAAGTGCCCACAGCCTTACATAGACTGACACACGTGGCGCTGCCATGTGCTCAAGCACTAACCAGGCAAAGTCAAGCAAGCTAGCCTCACACAGCTGTTTCCCCAACAGTAAAATATATTATTAAAATTAATTACACTGTTTTTACTTTTTTTAATTTGGCTACTAGATCATTCAAACTATTATACATTTGTGCCTTACATTTTACTTGTGCCCGGGAGGTTCAACTCTTCTACATTGGCATCACTCAGAACTTTGGAAATTGCATGATGCCAGACTCTCAACCCCAGAGCACCTGAATCAGAATGTCTTGGGTGGGGGGCTCAGCATCAGTATTTTGTTGAAAGTTCTCGAGATGAAGTTAATAGACAGCCAATATGGAGAATACTGTTCTGCATTCTGAAATTCTATGATTCTAAGACTCTAATGACTATTCATGCCGGTTAAAAGTTCAGAGTTGTGTTTTTTTGTTTGTTTTTTCTTATTCTGTATAAACTTTGTCTGTTCTGATCTATTTCTCCCTAAAGAAACAGTGAAATGTTTTTCAAGTCAGGCAACTTAGAACTTCGTTTTCTTTTTTTAATGAAGTTCACATGAATCCAATACACTGCCAGGGCTGGGCAAAACTGCACTGAACTTGGGGTTTTAAGGTTGATGAGTAACATGCAATCCTTCCTGGGGTTTCTTCTTACACTTGCCTTTTTCTTCTTGGAGCACCTGCTTCCAAGCAACTATGAATAACAAGGAACGCACTCTCCGTGCTTCTAGAGTTGGTGTGCCTGCGTGTCACCTAGGCCTGAGGGGGCTGGTTCAAACACAGATGCTGATTCAGTTGGTGTGAGTGTTGCCAAGTCCTGCATTTCTAACAAGCGTCAGGTGGAGCCAATGCTGCTGGCCCATGGCTCAACCCTGTGAGAAGGCAGGCACGGGGCTTAGGGAATTAGCTAGACACACCTGTGCAGGTAGAGCTTGCGCATAGCTGCCCAACCACGTACAAGAAAGTTAACAAGCACATTGACCCTGTTTTCTGTATATGCACAGAGCAAGTTTCTCAATGTCGTTTGCCCTGATTTTCCCACTGAACGTAGTTGCATGGACACCTCTCTCTATAAATGTGAGCATCCTGAGCGTGGGACAGTATCTACATCATGTCTATTATTAGACCCAACTCCCCTCGGCCTTCTTCCTCCCAACCTGAGGGACAGAGAAGAAGCCAGTGGGCTCAAAGAAGGGTCTTTGAGTGTAACCAAATCCATGATTCTCCAGACCTCCTTGTATCTATCAACAGGAGCCAATACCGAGTACCGGGGAGTCAAAACTGCTCCTGGCCCAACAGCCCTCTTTCCACCCCTGTCTGCCTTGGGTCCTCCAGGGCTAATCCATCGTGCTTTTTATCCCTGTCTGTGTCCACAGGAATCCAGGCTCCCATGGTGCCCCCTTCTCCCATTTTCTCCCTGTTGTAAGGCTGCACACAGCCCCCATTCTGTCTCCATCTTCCCATCACAGGACCCCCAGATCACAAGACCTTTCCAGTGTGTCCTCTGGCTTCACAATCCTTCTTTAGCAAAATTTTCTCTGAGTGCTCCTTTCACCTGGGGCTCCTCGTAAGGGCACTCTCCCTGCAACCCTCTCAGGGGGCAGCAAAGTCCTCCATGCATTCTTCCACACTGCTCTCCCCCCTCTCTCTGCCCCTGAGCTGCTCTGCCCCCTCCCTCCGCCCCCGAGCTGCTCTCCCCACTCCCTCACCACAGCCCTTCAGCGTTTTTGTTTGTTTCTTTGTTTTTGTCTTTGTTTTTTTTGCCATCTTAAATCACCTGCTACCTCTCTCTGTTGCTATAATACGCTCCCACATTGCTGCTGCCATTGCTGGGTTACTTCAGCTCCTGACTCACTGTTGCTCTCTCCTGTACTTCTCTCTCTGTTCTTAGTGATTTACAAATATACAAATGAAGCACTCAACAACCTGTCCTCTTAGTATACAAACTCCTCTCCTTCAACTCTTGTTTGACATCTCGCCTCAGCCACCCACTCCCATGGACAAACCCTTCCGGACCAGTAATTTCAACATCTCTAATTCAGTCCAGGTGCGATCAACACTTTTTATAATATCACAAAATCTAACAAGGTAAGTACTCTAAGTTTATTTCTGGCTCATGGAACACCATTCTGTCTGGGCTGGGTAGAAAGCCTTCCATAGGATGATTCGAGGACCCAGGATCCTTCCAACCTGAGCTACACCTACTCCCCAGGAACTGACAGGTCTCAGCTGGATTCTCTGCTTTGGCCCACTGGCAGACAGAACAGAGAGAGGGTGTGGGACTGCATGAGAGGGTTCTTGTGGGCCAGGCCTAGAAATGGGGCACATCACTTCCACCCACATTCCATTTGCCAGAACTAGTCACTGGTCACATCTACTGCAAGAAGGAATAGAAAATGTAGTCCAGCCATGTGTGGTGGTGAACAGCCACCACAGCATCCATACTCCCATTTTCATCCATCCCAGTCCCCGACCACTTACCTCCTGACTCTCCAATTCACACCACCTCATGTCCCAGCCCCAACAAGCCTTCAGCCGCTGGCTCCACAAATCCACTGACCCCACCACATCTCATTTCCCTTTCCACCTGCTTTCATGGCACGCCAATATCATAATGACCCCCTTGCCCACTCTAGCTTTGTCGTTTGGCAAAAATCTCAACCCTAGTTCCACCCAGCAAACTGTGTCAGTACCTGTACAGCCAAACATGGCTGGGGACTCTCACAGCCACACTCACTGATCCTGCTTCAAGTTCATGACAATGAACATCAGTGAGCTCTTACTGCTGCTGCCAGGCAACCCTGTCTGTGTTTTGCTCTCCTGGGTCACCATGGAATACCTCACCCACTCTCCTCAGGCCTCTGATATCTTCTGTGCCATCCTCAGTTTCAGATGATGGCCTTGCTTCCTATTTCAACAAGAAAAGTAAAGCCATCAGAGAAGACTCACCCACAACATGCCCACCAGCATTAGCACCCATGAGTGTTGCCTTCCCTCCAATACAATAGGCACCAGTCTAATGTCAACCCCTCCCTCCCCTGTGCTCTAGACCTGTCCTTTTCTAACTACCCAGGGGCATGGCTCCAGGAGCTCCTCTTTCTCTCTGGCATCATGGATCCCTCTTCTCCTTATTTAATTATTCTCATTATCACACAAAAATGTTGTGATTATTCCCATAATCAAACAAACAAACTTCTCTTACCCCTAATTCCCTTACTAGCGACTTTCCATTCCTCTCTTCTGTCTCCAATTCTTCCCCTCCTCTCCTCTCTTAAACCCCTCCAGGGGCTTTAGCCCTCCATACCATAGATCCTGCCTTTTGTCCAGGTAACAAATGGCCTCCCTATTACTAAATCCAACAGTCACTTCTCAGTCCCCTCAACCTGATGTACCAGCAGCATCTAGTATAGTTCCTCTCACCTGCTTCCTCAACACACCTGCTTCCCTCAGCTTCCAGGACACCACACTCTCATTTCCCTTTCAGTCACTAGCCATTCCCCATCATTCTCCTTTGCAGGCTCTTCCTCCTCTCCTGACCTCCTGGGCAGCCATGGAGCTCAGTCCCTGCACTTCTCCTGTTCCCCATCTGCACTCCACAGGGATTTCATGTAGTCTCTGGCTTCAGACGTCATCTCTGCTCTAATGGCCCCCATGTGTATTCCTTCATCCAGGTGTTTCTCCTAACTCTAGACCAGTGGTTCTTAACCTTTTTTGAGGTACTGAACCCACCAGTTTCATATGCACATTCACCGAACCCTTCTTTAGTGATAAATAAAATATGATTTTCTTTTCCAAATTTAAGACATAGGTATATGTTTTTTTACTGGTGCGCAAAATGAGCCATGCATGAACATCACCTTGCTCAAAGAACAAAACCAACAAAGTGCATGAACTCACAACAAATTACGGTATTACTTTTTTCTGACCTCCGCGGCAGAGGCTTCTCCGAACCCCTGAGACCGACTCATTGAACCCCTAGGGTTCAATAGAACCCAGGTTAAGAACCACTGCTCTAGACCCTTATGTTCAATATCTCCTGGACATCCCCACTGGTGGGGGGCTGCAGGGGTATCAAACTCAAGTAACCCAAAACAAACTTTAATATTCCTTCCCAGATTGGCTTCACACACAAGCTTCCCAACTTGAAAGTAACTCTGCCCTTTCCGTTGTTCAGGTAAAGCCAAACAAATGAAACAATTTCCCCAAACTAAACAAAACAGAAAACCTTAGGGTCAATCATTCCACTCTTTCTCTTATACCCACTTCAACCTGTCAGGAAATCTTTCTGAATGTCTCTCCACAATATGTCCACTCCTCATTACTTGCATTGCCAAGCAACTGAAAGTGTCCCCCGGAATCCTGCAGAACTCTTCACTGGCCCCTTTGTACCCTTGCACTGTGACAGTCCATTCTCAATGCTGCAACCAGAGTGGCCCTGTTACAATAGGAGTCCTACCCCTCCTCTGCTCCTGACAGCCCAGTGGCTTTCTGTTTCACTCAACATAAAAGCTGAAGTCCTGAAATGTCCTATAAGACCCAACATAATCTGGCCATTTTTTCTTATACTGCATCGCCCATTATCCAACCTCTCTCACTTCTCTGAAACCACCCTGGTCATTTTGCTGTTCATCCAACATGCCCTGCATGCCTCAAGGTCTCTGCACTGTCTGGTCCTGCTGCCTAGAATGCTCTTACCCCAGATCCTGCATCATAAAACTCCTGCTCCTCCTTCAAGCACTTTCTCAGTGATTCTCCTGAACTTTCTTATATAAAATTCTTTAAAATAGCATTTTATCACATTCTAATATTTTATGATTTGCTATGTTTACTTTTTATTGTTTATCTTTCTCCACTAGAATGTAAGCTCCAAGACAATAGAGATTCTTATCTGTTGTTTGTTCCCCCGCCCCCAACACACACACACCCTGCTATACGTTCCAACACCTAGGGCAGTGCTCAATAAATATTTGATGAATGAAATATTTCCAGGGTCCTTAGCCCAGTGCCATGCGCCCATAGGCACTTGGTCAATTTTCATTACACAAGTAAGTTAAACCACTCTGCAACCTTTATTTAAAGACAGTTGTGCTTTATTTGAGAATGTCTAAAACTCTCTAGCAGAAAGACATTTTAAAACTAAATGGGGCCTGACCAGGCGGTGGCGCAGTGGATAGAGTGTCGGACTGGTATGCGGAAGACCCAGGTTCGAGACCCCAAGGTCGCCAGCTTGAGTGTGGGCCCATCCTGCTTGAACAAAAAGCTCGTCAGCTTGGACCCAAGGTCGCTGGCTCCAGCAAGGGGTTGCTCGGTCTGCTGAAGGCCCGCGGTCAAGGCACATGTGAGAAAGCAATCAATGAACAATTAAGGTGTCGCAAAGGCAACAGAAAAACTAATGATTGATGCTTCTCACCTCTCTCCGCTCCTGTCTGTCTGTTCCTATCTATCTCTCTCTCTGACTCTCTCTGTCCCTGTAAAAAATAAAATATTAAAAAAATTAAAAAATAATAATAATAAAACTAAATGGGCATGATGCCCTGACCAAATAGCTCAGTTGGTCAGAACATTATCCTGAAGCACAGAGGTTGCCACTAGGATCCCCGGTCAGGGCACATACAGGAACAGATCCATGTTCCTGTCTTTCTCTCTCTCTTCCTCTCCCTTTGCTAAAATCATAAATAAAAATTAGCCTGACCAGGTGGTGGGGCAATGGATAGAGCAATGGGCTGGGACACAGAGGACCCAGGTTCAAAACTCTGAGGTTGCTGGCCTGAGCTCAGGCTCATCTGACTTGTGTGCAGGCTCACCAGCTTGAGTGCGGGGTCACTGGCTTGAGCGTGGGGTCATAGACATGACCCCATAGTCACTAGCTTGAGCCCCAAAGGTCGCTGGCTTGAGCAAGGGGTCACTCATTCTGCTATAGGCCCTCAGTCACACACATATGAGAAAGCAATCAACAAACAACTAAGATGCCACAATAAAGAACTGATGTTTCTCGCCCTGGCTGGTTGGCTCAGTGGTAGAGCATCAGCCTGGCGTGTGGAAGTCCAGGGTTTGATTCCTGGCCAGGAAACACAGGAGAAGAGCCCATCTGCTTCTCTACCCCTCCCCCGCTCGCTCCTCTTTCTCTCCATCTCTCTCTCTCTCTCTCTTCCCCTCTGCAGCCATGGCTCAATTAGAGCAAGTTGGCCCCAGGCACTGAGAATGGCTCCATGGTGCTAAAAAATGGCTTCGGTTACAACAGAGCAAGGGCCCCAGATGGGCAGAGCATTGCCCCCTAGTGGGCTTGCTGGGTGGATCGCAATTGAAGACATGCAGGAATCTGTCTCTGCCTCCTCTCCTCTCACTAAAAATTTAAAAAATAAAAATAAAATAAAAATATTTGATGCTTCTCATCTCTCTTCCTTTCTGTCTGTGCCTCTGTCTCTGTCACACACACACACAAAAAAATTAAACATAAATGGGTATGAGATTTATAGGCATGATAACTAAGTAGATTATATAATGTCTAGTCACTCTTTTAAGTCTCATATTCTATAGGTTCCTTCCTTCATCCTTGTCTTTTGCTTACGGCTTCTCTGGGAATTTGGCCTGTAGACCTCCTGCCATGGCGTCTTTGCTGACAGTACATGACGGTCTGTCTTCTCTGTTTCCCACAAGCAGACAGTTGGAGCCAGAGGCTTGTCAGCCTCAGGTTTGAGCTTTTGACAAGATTCTAGGTGTAAATTTGTTCTTTCATCAAGAGCCATGTGATGTCTGATTGTTTCTTTTTGTCCTGCTAGCAGCTTTTGATGCTCTGTGCCAAGACCTATTTGAGTTGCAAAATGGTAATATCCTAGTTCTATCATTTCCTTTTACATATTGATCCATCTATCGGAACACTTTTATAAATATATGCTTACGATTATTTCTATTTGGTTATTCAGGGACACCAGTCATATAGGAAAATAGAATAAATGATTTTTTCCCTTTCATCTAATGGGGGTTTTTTTCTTCTTCTTTTTTTTTTTTTTTTTTGTGGCAGAGACAGAGAGAGTCAGAGAGGGACAGATAGGGACAGACAGACAGGAAGGGAGAGAGATGAGAAACATCAGTTCTTCATTGTGGCTCCTTAGTTGTTCATTGATTGATTTCTCACATGTGCCTTGACCAGGGGGCTACAGCAGAGCGAGTGACCCCTAGCTCGAGCCAGCAACCTTGGGCTTAAGCTGGGGAGTTTTACTCAAACCAGATGAGCCCATGCTCAAGCTGGTGACCTCGGGGTCTCAAACCTGGGTCCTCCATATCCCAGTCTGATGCTCTATTCACTGTACCACCATCTGGTCAGGCTTATCTAACAATTTTTGCAAAAATAACTAGGTTCCTATCATCCTCTTGAGGAAATAAATTTTTTAAAATATTATTGTGAAGTAATGGATCAAAAATTTTTGGTGGGTTCCAGATAATTACAACTAGTAACCTTTTAAAAGCTCACAACATTCCCTCTTTAGTCAACAGAAGCCTCTTCAAGTTGGCTCCAGACTGGTTTTGACATGACCCTGTGGTCTTGGATAGCTTTCTCACTGTCTAGTGTAACAATATATTCCAGACATATTTCTTACCTCAAACCTGAAAATAACCATCTCTCTAGATTCTTTTAGTGGGAAATGATATTGCAAGAACACAATCTGGGTACTGTGGATACTCATTGCTATTGGATTCACTGTACTCACATACAAGCGCATAAAGCATATAATCATACTCAATAGGCATACACAATAATTAATAAAAAGGATAGCTTGTTAAAATGATACATTTTGTCCCTAATTTTACATTTACTGGACTCCCAAAAGAATAGCCCCCTGAGGGGCTATTGGCATGAAGCCCATTTCAGGTTTTGGGGGGATAAAAAAGTTCTCCAATTTCAGTTTAGAGAGTCAGCTCCCATTTCAAGGTTATTTTCTCACTCATATATTGTTCAGAAAATATCTCTGCTCAGCCATGCCATTTTACAAAATCTGTTTATATTTCCCAAATGCCAAATTTTCATCAAATAATTTTCTTGGGGGTCTGTCTGAGATGCAAGCTGTTGCAGAAAAGTAAAAGAAATAAAAATGCCCAAGGGGTCGACCCACCTGCTCCCTGCCCTCACTCTATGCAGTGGCTCAGTTGCAAGTCCAAACTAAAGAATGAGCTGCACAGACTGGTAACAACACACGTTCTGACAAGGGAAAGTAGCAAGAACACAGCCCTGAATCCTAATTTTAGCTTAAATGCTAGGATATAAGAAGAGAAATTCAAGGGACTTTTGAGGGGCACCGGATAAAGGATGGATTTCGTTTCTACTGAACAGCATAAAAATAGAATGGTGCCAGCAAAGGAGGCAGGGGCAGAGCTTCGGTCCCTGTCACACCTCCCACAGGAAACAGGGAGACGTTTGCTTTCCTACCTGTGTGGTCATGAAGACGGGTCTATGTTTCAAGTGTAACATGGCATAACATGGGAAAGTCCTCTGCATGTTGCAATACACTAACTATATTATTATTAGTTCACATGAGCTAATTATATTATTATTAAATACCATTTAATTAAATTCAGGAATTCTTCTCTTGACTCTTGAAATTATCTTGGCTAAGTCCATGTGCCCCTACACGTCTAGTTTTTAAGTGAAAGGATAGTATCAAGCTGGCTGCCTCTGAGTGCCCCCAGGGAGGCCAATAATAGGACCCTGTGATCACCATTATCTTCATACAAAGAAAGATCTGGAGGCTGAACCTGGGCCAGCCCCCGGGGCTTCCCACTGACAAAAAGCACAAAAGCAAACGTCTTCACTTGCCCACAGGTCTGGACATGCCTTTCATTGTTTACCAGGATTCAGGCCACAGGGTGTTTAGATAGAGGTATTGTGTCTCAGGAAACTTCTAGAAAGTGTACTGCTTGGGTCAGGGCACTGGGAGTGTGAGCGAAATGAGGAAAAAGCAAGGACATGGGTGATGTTTCAGGGAAGCTGAAATGAGAGTTTTTGAGAAACAAATTGAGGGAAGGAATGTAGACCTCCTGTGGGCCTCTCATTATGTAGGTTTCTGCATGGGAGTCCCGGCCACACTGGAGGTAAGAGTCACCCTATCAGAGATATTCTTTTCTAGAGGAGATAGAATGATGAAGTACCTACAAAATAAGTGGGGAATGTTGTAATTATGTTTATGGATTAGGTCAGAGTGATATCTTTAAAAGAAGCCTCAAAAGTCATTTTCTCTGGATACATATCTCTCTGTGGACAGGTGTGGCCTCTTTTACACTGTGCACACTTCCACCCTTTCAGTTATGTTAACAACTACTACCCTTTGCACTTTTACAAGGAGTTCTCGCTAAATGTGTTCTAATGCTATCAAAGGATTGGCACATGTGCCGTCCAAGAATAGGACAGGTAATCGTTCCATGAAGACAACTTACTCCACGTTCCTCAGCTGTGAGAGGAGCAACAACTGAGATGGGTAAACTAAAATACCTGACTCATAAATCAGAAGCCCTTGCCTCTTCTAACTGAAATGTTCTGGTGGGAAACAATCAGATAAAGAAATGCCTACATTTTAAAATATGTATTTTAGAGATAGATTTACCTATGCTCTACTATTGTCTTCTTTCTTTCTCTCTCTCTCTCTCTCTCTCTGTGTGTGTGTGTGTGTGTGTGTGTGTGTGACCAGTTCAATTCAATGTTCCAGGAATATCCAAATTCTCTTCTACTGGACAGGAATATCGTTGATAGTATGAAAAACTTCCATGTCCTGGCTCCAGTACAATTGGACACACTTTATCCCAGAGAATGGGGGTCTTCGTGTCACTTCAGAAGAGCCCTTGCTCTCTGAGGAAGGTCAGCATAGATGCTCTGGGGTTTTATAATGCTGTGTCTTCTCATCCTGGGCTTAGACCCCAAATCCAGCCTTTCCTTGGCTCATTACTTCCGTCCCTGGCACCTCTGCTCTGGCTCCTCCCCCCCACTTTTCCCCAGTTCCAAGTTGGTTATTTGCCAGCTCTAGCAGGACTCAAACCTCGCCACTGTAACAGGAATGAATGTGTTGGGTGTAGCAGCCACCCCCTCATGTACAGTAGTATTTTTTAAGCTGCCCCACAGTCATCATGGCATGGGTCCTGGGATGACGGACTCCTGGTGTCTAGAGCATACAAAGACACACAGAGAAGCATGCTCACTTCAAAGGTAGGAAACAGGTTAAATGGGCAATGTAACATAGAGTGCTCTAGAGAGAGAAGCATGGAAAGGTTTCACTTAGCTTTGGGAAGATCTCCTCGGTGTATTACAGCAAGAGGAGGTTGTCCTCCCAAAGTTAAGAAAGGATTTAACCAGAATCATTGAGAATTTTAATAACGTCAATGAAGCAATATTTAAATGAAATGAGTAGCATAATGGTGGTTACAGAACAAGATAGGTGAACAAAATAAGTTTAAATAATTTTATGCACATGTTGGGAAAGAGTCCGTGTATCCCTGCCTGATGACAAACCTCGACCATCCAGAAACCTCAGTCTTTCGGAACAGGTCAGCCCAAACCACTGAGTGAAGAGCAGGCTGTCTGTGGGAGCCGCCGCCCCCAGCACACCAAGCCCACAGGGGCAGTCACTGAGGCCCATGGACAAGGGACAGGACACAGAAACCCAGCACAATAGGGGTCATTTGTGGGAAGGGAAGGGGGTGTAGGGAAAAAGAGAATCGTGACAAAGCATAGACTGTAATGGAAGCCGCAGCAATTTTGAGAAAGAGAAACAGCGGGAAAAGTATCAGACTGAACAGCTCCGCTCTCTGGGAAGCAAAGAACCATCTGCTCTGCTCCTTGGGGTGGAGTCCTTGAAGGTGGACATGGGGACCACTATGTCAGGAGGAAATTCCCAAGGCTGTGGGGGGGGAGGTACCGGAGTGCCTCCCCCAAAGTACAAGTGAATCATCGCAGGGCACTTGCTATTTATAGTGCCATGGGCAGTTCCCTCCTTTGCAAAATGGGGCTGATAACAGCACCTGCCTCAGTGAAGGCCGTTGTGAGGTTGGAAGGGCTTAGCACCTGCACACCAGGGCCTGGCATATAGTAAGCACCTGGTAAACATGAACATTATAATAATTACCCTACCACCATGCATAGCTAGTCCCTCTCCATACAATATTGTAGTTACACAAGTAACACCATGCGGTAGGTGTTTTATAGGTCCCCTCGTCCAATATAGGCTCTAATAGAAAGCAATGAGTAGAAAGGCACAAAAATTGTACAAAATGGCACAATAACAGAACACCTCTGTGCGACTTGAAGAGGGCAGGTACAGGAAAAGGCTTTGAGCCCTAAACTATTAATTGATCAATCCTGTATAATATTAGAATTCAGACATGCTTACTGCTTAAATTCTGAATAAATTCTTAAATTGTACAAAGTTAGGAGCATGCTACATATACTACTAGCTGGAGAGAAAAATGCCAAGGGGTTCAGACTCAGATATAAGGGAGCCTCGGGTATTACTCTAAGGGCAGAGTCAGCAGGTGTATAATGGGCCAGATGGAGGGTCCCTCCCAGGATTTTTAAGGAGGCAACCAGAGGCTAAAGTCCAGAAAAAAAAATTGCCAAATGCCTTGCTATGCCACAGTGCTTTTATGAAGTGGTTCATGAGTTTGACCATGAGGCATATTCAAGCCTCCAGTGATGTATGCATCGTGGTTCTCCAAAGAAACAAAACCAATAGGATGTGTGTATATAAAGAGATTTATTTTAAGTAAGTGGCTCATGCAATTATGGAAGTTGACAAATCCAAAATCTATAGGATAGTTTTGCACACTACAGACCCAAGGAAAAGCAGATGTTGCAGAATTCTACCTTCTTCTGGGTAGGTCAGTCTTTTTCAACTAAGGCCTTCAACTGATTGGATAAGGCCTACCCACATTATAGAAGGTAATCTGCTTTAGTCAATGTCTACTGATTTAAATGTTAACTTCATCTAAAACAGTGGTTCTTAACCTTTTTTGAGGTACTGAACCCACCAGTTTCATATGCACATTCACCGAACCCTTCTTTAGTGATAAATAAAATATGATTTTTTTTTCCAAATTCAAGACATAAGTATATGTTTTTTTACTGGTGCAAAAAATGAGCCATGCATGAACATCACCTTGCTCAAAGAACAAAACCAACAAAGTGCATGAACTCACAACAAATTACGGTATTACTTTATTCTGGCCTCCGCGGCAGAGGCTTCTCCGAACCCCTGAGACCGACTCATCGGACCCCTAGGGTTCAGTAGAACCCAGGTTAAGAACCACTGATCTAAAACTACCTTCATAGAAATACCTAGAATGTTTGATCAAATACCTGGGTATCATGGCTGAGCCAAATTGACACCATACTTAACCATCACAGTGCACCCTCTGACAAAAGGCAAAAGAACTAAGGAAGCAGAAATATCCTTGAAGATGTTGATGGAGGGAGACTTGACATAGGGTGGTGAACACACAATGATATATATAGATGATGTATTATAGAATTGTGATAGAATTGTGCAGCACCTGAAATCTGTATATTTTTATTAATGTCACCCTAATAAATTCAATAAGTTTTTTGTAAAAAACAGATCCCATCAGCAATGTAGTTTCTTGAACCATGTGTCTGTTTTGAAGTGCTGGCTTAGGTGTTTCAACTCAAGATGCTACCCTTAAAAAGGCTGGTGAAAATGTCAGCTCAGCACCGGGAATACAGAAAGTTTTTTATTTGATCAGAACTAATATCTGAATAGATTTTGTCCTTTACCATTTTAAAATCCCCTTGAAAGTGGCCTAGTTTGGTGATTTGCCGTTTTCCAGCCTGGGTAGTTCTATGTGCTTAGGAAAGACAGGTTGACTCTGCCGTGTGTTTTGTCTGCAAATGCCCATCAAATAAGATGTTCAATAAGTGGAAATTATCTTGAAAGAATGAAGGTATTATATATTTACTTTGTGCTTATGGCAAAGTGCACTGCAAAATACCTCACTTGCCTTCAGATGTTGAGTGAATTGAATCAAAATAATTTTTAGCAGGTTTCTTCATTGCTCTGTACCTAAGTAAATGGTAATTTACAAATAAAAGGCTGATCTAAGAGTTGCCAAAACATGCTATTTCTTTAATAGAGTAGAAGTTACTCCATGGCAGTCATGGTTTTATTGAAAACATAAAATATTAATGTATGAGACACTGCAGACATTTTTATTCTCATTTCAGCAATAAGGGTCCCCTGTTCCTGAGCAATTATTAGCTAAGTCTGAAGGAAAACATATAGATTGTGGTATGGCATCCTGACAGAAAATATAAAAAACTTTTTTTTTTCTTAAGTGAGAAGTGGGGAAGCAGAGAGACAGACTCCCGCATGTACCCCCAACCAGATCCACCCAGCAAGCCCCCTACCAGGTGATGCTCTGCCTATCTGGAGCCATTACTCTGCTCAACAACTAAGCTATCATAGTGCCTGAGGCAAGGCCATGGAGCCATCCTCAGTGCCCAGGGCCAACTTTCTTCAACTGAGGCATGGCTGTGGGAGGGGAAGAGAAAGAAAGATAGAGGGAGGGGGGCAGGGGTGAAGAAGCAGATGGTTGCTTCTCCTGTGTGCCCTGACCAGGAATCGAACCCAGGATATCCACACACCAGGCCAATGCTCTACCACTGAGCCAACCGGCCAGGGCCCAAACCTTTTTCATCTTTAGAGTAAGCACTCTCCAATTGCCCAACTGTACTGAAATGTTGAAATATGTCCCTCTCTCATTCTTTATGAAGTAACCACAGTGGGGAACAAGCTGACAAGGAGTTGCCTTTGGCCCCCTGGGTCAGAAATGCTACAAACATCATGCTGCTGAACATCACGTTGTCAAGTCAAAGGCTGCTGGCAGAACCAGTGAGTGAGACATCTGCCCTTGGGCTACTGACCTAGTATGCAGGAAGATGACCATCTTTTACTCCCACCAGCGCCTCTCTACCTATGTGAGCAGAGTGACTGCCTGCAGCTAAACCTGACATTATCTGTCCAATAAAAGAAAGAATCTAGACCGCAGTAGGAAGTAAAAAGGCTTCTGTACCTGCCATGATCTTCAATACTTTTACATAGTTTGAAGGTGTTGTTTCTCATCTGTGGTTTGTTTTACTGGTGGTATGTATCTTCTACCCATAAGTTTGGGGGAGACCGCATATTTATCCTATAGAATATTAACTTCTTGGGGGAAATCTCCTAGGACCCTGGTCAGCAAACTGCGGCTTGTGAGCCACATGAGGCTCTATGTTCCATTGAGTGTGGCTCTTCCACAAAATACCACATGCGGGCGCTACCTCGATAAGGAATGTACCTACCTATATAGTTTAAGTTTAAGAAATTTGGCTCTCATAAGAAATCTCAATCGTTGTAATGTTGATATTTGGCTCTGCTGACTAATGAGTTTGCCGACCACTGTCCTAGAGCAAGCAGTAATTCACAAAGCGTGTTCCAGAAAGTACTAAGCCATCAAGAACAAGGCTTACTGGGGCAAGAGGAGGGAAGAATTCTGAGATTAATTCATGAAAACACATAAATAATAGCATATATAGGGGGTGACTGTCCCATTGCCTTTGCCATGTTATAGTCTCTAAAAGCAACTCACAAGCTCCACCAGCTCTCAAGCAGTGGGGACTATACAAGGGTGTGACTCATTGGGTCTCATCTTAAAATTGTGCCTACTACTGGTACCACTGTCCTATTCCTATTTAATTATCTGAAGTAATGACTGTTTTCTGCTGCATAGGGTAAATACTACCTACACAGGAACATCGAACCATTCAGATCGGCCATAACTAATACAACTGGCAACAACAGAAATCAAATGAGAGGTTCAAGTAGGCAACAACACGGGTCTCCAAATTCTGTAAGTCTGAGGACTGTTGTGCCTGTAGCTTCCTTATGAAATGCTTTGAGATCAATGTTATGTGAATTCCCAGTATATGAAAAATATTATTTAGCACGTAGCACTAATGATTAATTTTGCAAAGGCCACTTTCTTTGGTAGTGACCTTGGTTTACAATAAGTAAGGACCAGTGGTAGTAGGATTCAAATAATTTAACAACTGGTTCTCTGCCCTAATAACATTTTTTTCTTTTCTTTTTTTTTTTACAGGGACAGAGAGAGAGTCAGAGAGAGGGATAGATAGGGACAGACAGACAGGAACCGAGAGAGATGAGAAGCATCAATCATTAGTCTTTCGTTGCCGTTGCAACACCATAGTTGTTCATTGATTGCTTTCTCACATGTGCCCAGACCGTGGGCCTTCAGCAACCGAGCAACCCCTTGCTGGAGCCAGCGACCTTGGGTCCAAGCTGACGAGCTTTTGCTCAAGCCAGATGGGCCCGCGCTCAAGCTGGCGACCTCGGGGTTTTGAACCTGGGTCTTCCGCATACCAGTCCGACGCTCTATTCACTGCGCCACTGCCTGGTCAGGCCCTAATAACATTTTAAGTATAAAAAAAATATATAGAAAGGTTGTTTATTATTTCAGGCATTTAATACTTAAATAAGAACAATAAAAGATACACAAAACTAGATCATGTTATAAGAGTTTTAAAATATTAATGTAACATATATTTTCTTCATTTTATCGATACTAAACAAAAATTACTAGGCTGAATTAATAAATAGCATAGGGTATATGATTAAATATGATCAAATAATGTGTATGACAAACCTGTTTGTCACGGGAAAGTTGTGAGCATTCTTCCACAGCGTCTGAAGTGGGCGATAAGATAACCTGTGAAATCTATAATTCTATTGGTTCACTGTGTCCTAACTTTCTATTGGTTTCAGTGTTCAGGGAACACGAGCGCACTCATAATATCTCAGGGGAATTTTAGGCATAACACAAAGCTGAAAGAAATGACAGCTTGTCACCCCCTGGTTGTTTCACACCTTTTCTCTTTACGTTATGTGTTTATTTACTGAAGTAACAAATGCGAGGGAATTAAAATGCAGTGTTTCATCAAAGGTATAATGAGTTTTATGAAACAAGCAAAACAAATATTACAAGTATAGTTCCATCAATTTTTTTTCACCTATGGACAGAATGAACATTGCTACGAGCACTTAGAATACACTGTTGTGCAGGTGAATATTAAAAAAGAGTAAGGAATGTACATTTGTGATTTCCACATTGGGCGGCTGCCCAGGTGCCCACCTTAGAGAGAACCCTGATTACAACTGCCATTTTAACAACTGATTCACCAAACTCAACAAAAAATTAGGTATCGGTTCTGCCAAACCAGTGCGAGCTGGCTGAATCCCAAAACTGGTAAGTACCATTTAAGCACTGAGTTTTTCAAGCTAGTAACCAAATCAATTAACATGGAGCTATCACTTTACAACTGTTGAACTGAACTCCTGATAAAAGGTTTCATGACAACCTCCAGAGCTGGTAAGGTTGTGGTGGCTCAGTTGCTTACAGGCATAACCACTGTTGAGCAGCAATATTGTGCTGGCTTTGCTAATCGCCTTCTTCAGGGTTATAAGGAGCATAAGTGCAGCAATTATTAACGAACATAAAAGTTTATTGCAGAGAACCATGGGAAAGTTCAGCAAAAGGGGGCACTATCCATCAGCAACATAGATACTCAGGGACCTGGGCGGACCAACTGCAATGTGGAGCGAGCTTCATAAGCAATCAGTGCCATTTTCTCACTTTTGCTCCAGATAAAACAGCCTTAAACTGAGTGAATGGCCTCCTCTTTAATCATCTCATATGTGTATGATTCTATATACAGGGTTTGAGTGGGTCATTTAGCAGTGCTTGGTGTGAGGGTTTTAAAGGGTAAAATCTCCCAACTTCCCAGGCGTGATTGGTTCCCTCCACCAAGCCCAGACAGCATTGCATTCAGCTTCTGAATCTGGTCCTGGTCCTGTGGTTGGTTTAGGAGGCTCTACTCCCTAAGAGAGCACAAACTAGTTAATTATTATAACAATGGCAAAACTCAGGCAGGCCATGTTTTTAAAAGGTGGATATATATGTATGATCTTTAAAAATGTATGAATATTGTCTTTAGCCCATGTGATTCACACAAGGGATATACACATCAAACACTACAAACACAATTAGTCCCTCTGACTCTGACTCTTGAAAATTTACCCTAAATCAACAGCAGAGGGAAAAATATGTTTGAAGATATATTACAATATTGTTTATAATAGCCTCAAATAAGAAATAATCTATATACCCAATAATAGGGGATCAGTAAAATAAGTTAAGATTTTTCTAACATTAGCCATTAACTATAATTAGGAAACGGTGAAAACTTGGAAAAAGGTAAGCCAATTCCTAACTAGAAAAATTGATTATATATAATGGTTATATATACATATATTAACATAATATACTGCTCACAAAAATTAGGGGATATTTTATAGCTTTATATTCTTTTTACAATATCCCTCAATTTTTGTGAGAAGTATATATAATAATATATACACATATATTTATCTTACAACTTAGTAAAAACATGAAAATATAGTTGAGAACCATTACAGTGGGGAACAAAATTTTTGTTGCATCTACAAAAACACTTGTTCTTACCTAATTCAAGTGTGCTGATCTCAAATATGACAGTAGTTTTTCTCTGTAAGCTACAGTTTTCTTGCAATTCAAGATTTTAGGTTTTCATCTTATTGTAAAATTTTCAACATTTAGCTTAACATAATGAAGTAGAATGTCTTCTTGGGCATCATCTTTGTAAAAATATAATAATTTATATAATGCAGTAAATACACTAATACACTAAAAGATATGATTGCATCAGAATTTGTCTAAAATTTCAAAATAGAACATATTAAAACACTTATTTTAATCATAAAATTTGTGCAAAACTTATTTAAATTCTATTCAGGGAAAAATTTGCATTTGTGCCTGACCAGGTGATGGCACAGTGGATAGAGTGTTGGACTTGGATGCGGAGGGGCCCAGGTTTGAGACCCCGAGGTTGCCAGCCTGAGTGCGGGCTCATCTGTTTTGAACAAAAGCTCACCAGCTTGAGTCCAAGGTCGCTGCCTCGAGCAAGGAGTTACTTGGTCTGCTGAAGGTCCGCGGTCAAGGCACATATGAGAAAGCAATCAGTGAACAACTAAGGTGTCGCAACAAAAAACTGATGATTGATACTTCTCATCTCTCTTCGTTCCTGTCTGTCTGTCCCTATCTATCCCTCTCTCTGACTGTCTCTGTACAAAATAAATAAACAAATAAATAAATTTGCATTTGTAGCTCTTGGTTTGTGTACTTGTTGAAGACAATCTCGTTTGATGCTCCAGCAGTAGTCTGCCATCATATTTCTGTCCCATCACCCCTGATAACGCTCTTCGATTGTCTTCAGATCTTGATGAAAGTGTTCTCCCTGCTTATCACTAACAGCTCCAAGATTTTTGGGAAACTTATCAAGGTGACTGTTCAGGAAGTGAATCTTAATGCTCGTGTTACATCCAATGTCGCAGAAAGCCAACAGCATCCTTTAAACCAGAAGTTCATAGTTTTCTGCTTTTTTGTTGCCAAGGAAGTTTTTTGTAACTGCCACAAAAGACTGCTATGCTGCTTTCTCCTCCTTATTCATCTTCCTGGAAAATTCTTTGTCGTGTATGAGGGTTCAAATTTGAGGTCCATCGAATACACCTGCTTTTATCTTCTCGAAAGACAAGGCAGGAAAAGCAGAAATAACATGTTGAAAGCATTTACTTTATTCAAAGCCTGAACAAACTGCTTTATTAAGCCAAGTTTGATGTGAAGTGGGGGAAAAATGATCCTGTCTCTATTAACTACAGGTTCATTCACAATATTTTGCATCGCTACTTCCAGAGCTTCACGTTTCGGCCACTCCTTCTATGTCCAGTGTTTCTCCCAAGCTTGGCTGTCCCACAAACACAGGAAGCAAGGATACTTCATGAAACCTCTCTGTTGTTCTAGCAGGAAATTTAACATTTTAAGATCCACACAAATGATCCAGTTATGCTCCTCACACTTTAGTAAGTCAAGGACAATTTTTATGTCATTATAATCTTCCCACAGATGAGTTGAATAACCAATTGGAACCACTGCATAAACATTACCGTTGTGTAGGAGAACACATTTCAGACTCCTTTTAGAGCTGTCAAGAAATAGCCGCCATTCTGTTGGACTGTAAGTGGTAACACCTAGCTAGCTGAGAAGACTGCTGATATCATGATAGTAAATAAAGTGTGTGTCTTCAGAATAAAAGTTCACAAAAATTTGTTCATGCTTCCTGAAATGGGATTCTTTAGCTGACCAGTGAAGTACATTCTTTTCTTGAAGCCTGGAGGCTAAGAACTCAGCTGCTTTCTTTGATAAACCCAAATCTCTTACTAAGACATTCAATTTGGGTTGGCTAAACTGCTGAGGGGTTAATGACTGCTTGGCATCAGAAAAAGACCCTTCAGATTCTACAACCATTTCCTCATGCATCTTATCAAACTACACTTGATCACCATGTTCACTTTCTTCATCCTTACAAGAAATAAAACCATTGAAAACTAGAACTGAGAGTGGCTCAGAGTGTGTGATAGGTCGTACTGCTGAAGGAATATTAGGACATGCCATCATATGCTATTTTTTCTTGCCGATGCCCTTTGTATGGATCAGACAGAAATAACAGTCACTGCTGTGCTCCTTAGGTTCACGCCAAACCATGGAAATACCAAAAGGCATTCTTTTGAGTTTTCCTTTGTCCAGTCACAAAGCATTTCCTCACAATTATGACACACAATATGAGGAGCCCAATTCTTGTCTTGATCACCAAGGGGAACTTGAAAATAGGCAATATATGCATGTGTCACAAATAATGAAATATTGCGCCTTTGACATTGAAGTGTGTATCAGCCACATATATAACAGAAGGTGTCAGGACTATTCTTACATTTATGCCTACTTGAAGAAGCCATGATTCAATTTTAAAACAAAATAAGAGAGTGTTTTTATGATATAATGATTTTTTACATTTAAGAACAACTACAATTATGTAAAAGTGATGTTTGTAAAACATTAATTGCCTTGTGGTTATGTTCAATCCAAGAGTTGTTGCCCTTTAACTCCAATTTAAAAACCAATGCATGCCATTAACTGTAACAATAAGTTTTTATGTAAAACTGCATAAAAACTAGAGCATGCACCAAAAAGCAGATTTCAGATTTGGAATCAGCAATGAAGACATATAAAGAAATAGTTCTAAAACCTCATGCAACAAAAATGTTTTTATA
The DNA here is from genome assembly GCA_037038555.1 of Rhynchonycteris naso. Taxonomy (NCBI): domain Eukaryota; kingdom Metazoa; phylum Chordata; class Mammalia; order Chiroptera; family Emballonuridae; genus Rhynchonycteris; species Rhynchonycteris naso. The sequence goes on from CM072999.1 coordinate 46,606,370, forward strand.
AATTGTTTCCCAGTATTATTAGATCCTCTGAAGGAATAAAACGTATAAGTTTACATTTTGGTGAGTAAAAAAAGGTACCAACCAAATAAACGAGTAAATAAATAGTATGCTGTTATGGGCTGAATTGTGTTCCCAATGAAAGATGTGTCTTAACTTGGCATGTGACCTTATTTGGAAATAGTATCACTGCAGATATAATTAGTTACAGTAAAATTGAAGTCATACTGGAATAGGGTGTACCTTTCATAGGATATGACCAGTATCCTTACCTGAAGGGGAGAAAGACACAGAGGGAAGGCAGCTATGGGAAGGTGGAGGCAGGTATTGACTGATGCATCTACAGACCAGGGAATGCCAAGGAGTGCCAGCCATCCCCAAAAGCTAGGAGAGAGGCATGGAACAGATTCTTCCTCAGAAGGAACCAACCCTGCTTATACCTTGATTCCTGACTTCCGGCCTCCAGAGCTGGGAGAGAATAAATTGCTGCTGTTTCAAGCCACCCAGTTTGTGGTACTTTGTTACTGCAACCCTAGGAAACTAATACATATGCTACATGGAAAAAGCAATATGGAGGAAAACGAAAATAAGTAGGAGTATAGAGAGGGAGTATTTGTGGAGAGATTCCTCTTCAGAAAGACTGCATAAGGATAGTTTCACAGGTAAGAGGGTGTTTGAACACAAACTTGAAGGAAGAGGGAACAAGATAGGCAGCTATCCGGTGGGAAAGCACAGCAGGTTAGGACACAGCTCCAAGGGGGGAGAGCAAGCTGGATGCTGTATGGCTGGAGCACAGTGGAGAGGGGCCAGAGGGGGCGAGAGGCAGTGATGGTACATAGGGGCTCTACTAGCAGCAAGATTGGAATCCTTTTGGGGGTTTTGAGCAAAGCCATGACATTATCTGGTTACTCTATTGAGTATGAACTGTCACGGGGCCAGGAGAGACTGAGGATGAAGACCCGTTAGGTGGCTATTGAAATCATCCAACCAAGAGACAAAGATGGCCTAAGACAGTGTTGGTGCAATAAAAATGAGATGAAAGTTGAGTGATTACTATTGGATTCTGAAAATACTTGAAAGGCGGATATGATAGGTTTTGCTGAAGGAGAAGATGTGTGATATAAGAGAAAATCTCAGGTAGGGTTTGAGGCCTGAGCAGAATGGAATTGCCATCTGCTGAGGCGTGACATCTGAGTGCAGGGTCATTAGGAGTTTAGTTTTAGCCATATTAAGTTTAATAAGTCCATCAGTCATCTAGTGGAGACGGCAAATAGGCAGTTGTACACGTGTTCAGCATTGAAGACAGAATTTGGCTGTTCACAGAGGATGAATGGTATTGGAAGCCATGTAATTCATGGGATCACTGGCAAGTGACTGCAGCTGGAGGCTGGAAGAGGCCCGAGACCTTAAGACTGAGTTCTCAAGCATCCTCCATTGTTAGAAATTGGAGAGATGAAGAGGTTCCACAAAAGAGGTTTAGAAGATTCCATGGAAGAGAACAAAGAGGTATCCCAGGAACCAATTAAAGAAAATGTTTCAAAGAGAATAATGAACCCTGGCCAAGTAGCTCAATTGAATAGAGCATTGTCTCAAAACACCAAAGTTGCGGGTTTGATCCCTGGTCGGGGCACATAAAAGAATCAACCAATGAATGCATCAATAAGTGGAACAACAAACTGATGTTTCTCTCTCTTTCTTTCTCCCCCCTCCTCTCTAAAATCAATAAATTTATAAAAGAGGGGAAGGAATGGTGAGATATTATGCCACCATTAAAACTAATGTGTTTTCATCTTAATGTTACAGAAGTAGGATGATGTAATGTTAAGAGAGTATATTAGGGTTCCAAAGTGTATACTGAAAAATCTTAATTTTGCTCAAAGAAAAAAAGTTTGGGCATAGAAAAAGACACTGAAAGGAAATATAGCTATGCAAAATTTTCTGAAATTTTTTTATAATGGCATTTGTTTTGGGCCTTTATAACGATTTTTAAGTTTTATACTATTAATTTATTTTTGATATATAATATTTGAAATTATAATAGAAAAGTCTTTTGGAGCCTGTCCAGGTGGTGGCGCAGTAGATAGAGCATTGAACTGGGATGTGAAGGACCCAGGTTCGAGACCCCAAGGTTGCCAGCTTGAGCGCGGGCCCATCTGGCTTGAGCAGAAAGTTCACCAGCTTGGACCCAAGGTCGCTGGCTCCAGCAAGGGGTTGCTCCATCTGCTGAAGGCCCGCGATCAAGGCACATATGAGAAAGCAATCAATGACAAAGTGTCGCAATAAAAAACTGATGATTGATGCTTCTCATCTCTCTCCATTCCTGTCTGTTTGTTCCTGTCTATCCCTCTCTCTCTCTCTCTCTCTCTCTCTCTCTCTCTCTCTCTCTCTCTGTCCTTGAAATAATAAAGAAAAAAAGAAGACTTTTGGATTCAGCCTTTTAAAAATGGAAATATGTAGCATGTGCAAAATCTTTACAACAAGGCAGTAGAAACTATTAACATACCATGTAGTTAAGTTTATTTGGTTCTTGCAATTTTGCTCTCTTCTCCAAAAAAAAAGCAGGAAAACATTGTAAAAGTATTTTTCACTTGTATTATACTTCTCTCCCCCCAGAAAGGAGCAATGTATAGTTGAAATAATAGCTGATTACTTTTCTTCATTCACTCATTTCTGTAGATGCTGTGTATCAGGGTCCCCAAACTATGGCCTGCGGGCCACATGGGCCCCCTGAGGCCATTTATCCGGCCCCCGCCGCACTTCCGGAAGGGACACCTCTTTCATTGGTGGTCAGTGAGAGGTGCACAGGATGCATCCGCACCCATAGTTCCCATTGAAATACTGGTCAGTTTGTTGATTTAAATTTACTTGTTCTTTATTTTAAATATTGTATTTGTTCCTGTTTTGATTTTTTACTTTAAAATAAGATATGTGCAGTGTGCATAGCGATTTGTTCATAGTTTTTCTTTATAGTCCGGCCCTCCAACGGTCTGAGGGACAGTGAACTGGCCCCGTGTAAAAAGTTTGGGGACTCCTGCTGTGTATCCATGTTAGTGTTTCAGGGAAATAAGTCAGACAGAGAAAGACTAATACTATCTGATCTCACTAGTATGTGGAAATCTAAAAAAGGAAAAGAAACCAAACACATGGATACAAAAGGTCAGAAGTGGGGGGTGGGGAGTGGACAAAGTAGGTGAAGATGGTCAAAAGGTACAGACTTCCAGCTGTAAGATAAGTAAGTCCTAGGGCTGTAACATATAGCATGGTGACTATAGTTAACAATACTGTACTGTAATTTGAGAGTTGCTAAGAGAGTAGATCTTAAGAGTTCTCATCACAAAAAAACTTTTTTGTGACTTTGTGTGGTGATGCATGTTAACTAAACTTAGCATGGTGATCATTTCCCAATATATATACATATATCAAATTGTGCTGTACAGTTTAAATTCACACAATGTTACATGTTGATTATATCTCAGTTAAAGTGGAAAATAAAATAAAATTTAAAGACCAAACATAAAAGCTAAAGACAAATGTTATAGTTTAAATGTCACCTTGACCAGGTCACTTCATAGATCTATTTCTGGTTTTCTTGTCTGTTAGATGAGATTGATGGACCCTCTCACCCACAGTGTGATTGTAGGACTATCAGACTAGATGAGATTAGATTGCATCTAGCTGTGAGACTGAAGAGAGATGGCGGGGTGGCTTCACCAGCCTCTACATTCTGACCTCACTGGCAACAGCCAACATTAGCAGCAGTAAATAGCATAAACTAGTCGGCTTGCTTTTAATGCCCATAAGTGGCCACACACTACCTCTGCTGATGGTCCCTGAGGGCACAGCGCTCTGGCTTGGCAAGAAAAGAAGCTGGTGGTTTCCAGTCAGGCCCCGGAAGTGCAGGTTTCATTTCTGAAGCTGGTTCTAAGACAGGAGCCATCTTCCCCTGTTATTAGCCTAGTGGAGCCAGCAGTCAAGCAGAGCTCTGCTCACCTGGAGCCCTGCCTGGGCATGTGCCACAGCCTCTTTGAACGGCTTCAAATACCATTTTATGTCTCAAAATACCATAAGCAATTAAGGGCAGTTAAGACTTAGCAGGCTGCACATTTTTTACATCAAATAGCTCATCACTGATTCTTTCAGCAAAAACAAACAAACAAACAAAAAAACAGGGTTGGGGAGAGGAGAAGAGGTTCACTAACTGAAATGACAGATAAGTTATAAGTGTTTCAAAAATACCCTCCCTTCTGAAGTTAATTCCTTAATTAAAACATGCACACAACTCACGAATGAACACAACACACAGAGCTGGTCTCTACTCTAGAATTTAGGAATAAGATTGGATTTATGTCCCACAGACTAGAAACTGCCAGTTTTCCACCCAAGAGCAGGGTAATAAGCAGAAACGGCAATCCTTTTGTCTTTCTCTTAAATAATAGATGTCCAAAGAAAGCATTCTCACCACCAGAGGAAAGAGACTGGATTTGGAATCTGTAATCAGCTGCTAGCAGACCCAACTCACTTCCTACTTCTGTAAAGCTGGGGCTAGTCACAGGTACTGCTAGGGTGGCCATGGGAGTGAAATGCTGTATTTACAGCTGGCTTTTCTGGCTAAAATTTACTGTGTGCCTACATATGACAGAGAAGCCACTGCCCATGTGCTTTCCAAACTCCCACGTTACCCCTTACAACACTGTTCAATAAACCTCAGTGCCCGCCCCCCACTTTAAGCAGCTCACAGTATCCGACTTTTTTATCTTCAATTCTGTAAAGTACCAACAATCTCCAGTGGCTGCTTCCCTTGTGACACCTTTCTACATCAATCCTGTTCCTCCTCTCTGTCAGCTCTTGCCAGCCCCCTATCTTGTGGCATATTCCCAGCACTTGGGAATTCTGAATCATTCTGTGATTCCTCTTCCTGGAATAGTTCCGATCACATGTGGAACAAGTTTAGCCATTGTGCAAATTAGTTCTATGGCCAAGTTCCTAATGTAAAGTCGAATAGGGGCCAAGGGTGGGACTGGCAAAATGAAGTCAGTGTGACAGCCCCACGGTGAGTAGGCGGTAGGAAGGCTGTGTGATCCGGAGGATAGAACACTAGATCCTGGGCCGGGAGACCTCAGCTTCAGTCTTAGGTCTGCCCTTGAGTCCTGTGGCTGTGGGTGACACACAATATCTACAGGTGATGTCAGCAGGTCAGGACCAAATCAGACTTGGCAAATAATTGCTACTGGCGCCATCATTCACTCACTCCTCCCACACCCAGGCAAACTTTCCTGATCAATCACCATGTTCTTTCCCTCGAAACCCAGACAAGGCCCAACACTCCAGGCAGCCTCCATCAGACAACTGGAGTTGGCAGGGGAAAACAAAATCTACTCTCCCTTATGTTTGAACATTCTCTGCTTCGATGATGTGGACTGCCTCAAAGCATAGGCTTGTCGATTGACAAGCATTATCAGGAAGTGGGATGTCATGACTTCCTAGAAATCAGCCATTGACACGTATAGTCTAATGCCCTTTTCCACTGCAGCTCTGGGAAGATGATGGCATGGTCTCACCAGCATGCCGCAGAAGGAAACCAACCATAACTATAACTCACAGCTGGGTGGAGCCTTGCTCCAGCACAGATCCATGCAGTGGGGGGTGGCCCTTTATGGCCCAGCACTGACTTTAAGTTGAAATTTTTAACATATCCCATGAGCCTCATTTCACCATGGATAATCAGACTAAGTCCACCAACTCTGCTGTGCCAAGTCTTCCCTTATTTGCTAGCTTCAGTGTTTGCTTTGGCCTCTTGCCTGCCTGTGGAGCTCTGGCCCTCTCCACTGCAGATTCCACAGTCCATGACCTCGTCTCAACTCAGTGCCTGGCTCCAGCTACCTTGGACTGACTTGGTGACCCTCTCTTCTGCCAGCCCCCAGAACTAATCTGTTACCCCATCTGCCCTAGGCTATCCATCCCAAATGCAGATTCTAAACTGAATCCCCTCAGATGTATCTGACTTCTCACTACTTTCCCCATTGGCATGCAAGTGGCACCCGGCGCTGGGGACCCACAGAAATAGTAAGCACTCTCCTGTCCCTGCGGAGCCCATGAAATAGTGTTATATATGCTACTTGACAGCCTTCAAACACTTCAATAGCTTCATGTTTTTATCTGTATTCCTTTATACAATTTCTAAGGCCCTTGGGGGCCCAGCCGTTCCTGTGCCTCTTCCTACACATCCCCACCACTCAAGCCACTCTGGTCTCTGTCCTGTGCCAGCTGCCCCCAAGTCTGCTCCCGCCTCTGGGCCTTCAGATAGTATGTTCCCCTTGCCAGGAACTTCCCATCCACTTTCTTACACCTCAACTCTACCAATTCTCCACACTCTAGCTGACATCCAACTCCTCTATGGTGTTTCCCCTGACTACACCAGGCTTCAACCTTTCCCTAATATTTAACATTTGCACAAGAAAGTCCAGTACTTAATTAGATGTTACTTCACAGGATTCGCAAATGGTTCATGAGTGTTGTTAGCCTTAACCTCTCAAGCTGAGTGAAAGTTCTCTGAGGGCAAAACCCTGCCACATGACCTGAGTGTCTCTCACTGGTGACAACACAGCAAATCAGTGAATATTACTGAGCACCTCTACTCAGGAAGCAGTCCTTAGTAAATGCTTGCTCATTCAGTTTTCTAACCACTGAGTAAGTCTACTCAAATGCATCACCTTCTTGCCTGTCTATGTTCAATCTGGACCCTTCCAGATCCTTCTCTTCCTGAATTAAAAAAAAAAAAAAGAAAAAATTAGATCATGCCAGAGCCCAAGAAAGTATTTGCCTACTTGATTTCAGCAGTGTTTTCAAACTTTTAAGTACAGAAAGTCAGCTGGAGCATTTTCTAGAAAAGCAGATCCCCCAGCAGCACTGACACAGTTTATGAAGCAGTGAGTGGTCTGGGGCGAGGCCTGAAATGTGCATTTTAATAAGCAGTCCAGGTAATTTTGAAGTAGAATCACCTATTCTGAAGAACACTGGGCCACGGGAACCTCAATGTCCAGAGGCGATCTGCAGTGTGTGGGCAAAGGCAAAGAGCCACCACCCTCGTCCAGGTGGCCCGTGGCTGAGAATTGCCTCAGCCTCTTCCTTGGTTACAGTTCAACTCTGATTACCAAATCTCCGAGCCCTTCAGCCAAAAGACCATTTGGCCTTGAAGGATCGTTTTTTTATCTGCAGCAATCTCCCTCCCAAAGGCTCCCATTTGGCCTGCCCTCATAGGAGGCAGCAAATCAACACGCCAGGGCTCTCACCAAACCAGCTGCAGTCCTGGGCTCCCACGTTGTTGCAACTGCTTCTATGAGTCAGAACAGAATTAGGAATAATTTGTAGCAGGCTTGTCACATCTTGTTTCAGCCTTTCCTCGGCTTTTCTTGTTTGGCCTTTCAAGTGTGTATACACCTGGTTATTTTAAAGACTTCAACCCAGAATACTACACATGCAGCATTACCCAGAATCCGGCTTCTCGTAGCTGACATCTCAGTAAGCTCTCAAATTTGCAGCCCCACATATCAGGAATACGGAAACAGAGAAATCTTCCCAACAGGCAGGCAGAGGCGGGCGGAGCATCTGGACGCCCCTGGGTGCCGCCGGCACCCTGGCCTAGCTACTCTCCTGTGTGTCTTAGCATGTTGTATACAGAGGCCTGGGGCCAAATGTTTTTCCACAAGAACTTTTGCAACATTATTACTACCCATCCTGTTTGCACAAGGGAACTTTGTAGGGTAAACAACTATTAATAAGAAAGAAATAAAGTTCATTTTTTTTTTTAAATACCCTTTCACCAAAGCCTATGCTAAACCATCAGGCTCCAAAGAGACAGAACCTGTGGAAATGATACTCAGAGGATCACTGAGCATCCCTGCTCCAGGGAGGGCTTGACTCAAATGGGAGAAATGCTGGAGAGTTCCCCAACCTTGAGGCAAAGGATACTTATTCCCCTGAGCTTCCTGGGTGCCAGAGACGGCACTGGGCTCCGCTGGTGTTTCCTCTGTGACAGGCAAGTAGAGTCCAAGATGCTCCAAAGAATTAGAAAAGTCACTATGTTCTCTTTTCTCCTCCAAATCTGAATTCTGCCCAGGGGAGTCACATTAAGCATGTGCAATGTGTTTACTGAAAAACTGATTCTCACTTCCTTGAGGGTACGCAGGGTTTCTGAGTGAAGAGCAGGGTTGTAGAGTTGTAGGAGCTTCCAGAAGGCTGAGAGGAAGGACCCCCATGTGACAGAAGAGAGGAAGCGTGTGCCACCCATTTATGCACCTGGCTCTTTTCCTCTGCCTTCTCACTAGACAGACTCTGGCACGCCCTAAGCAGGGACACTGCTTCAAGCTGATTGTCTTGTGCCAAAGTCTCTTTCAACTCTTCCCACGCCTTAGGAGAGTCACCTTTCTGACACTGAATTCATTCAACTTCGCTAAGCGTCTTTTAAAGCACAATTCTCCCTTTGAAACAACTGCATCAACTTTTATCACCATTCAATAGAGGGGCAGACTGAATCAATGAACTGAGGAGGAGGCTTGGGAGAAGGGCAGCCTGGTGGGTATCAGAGGACTGAGTAGCTTCCTGACCCCCGGGGTGAGGAGCAGAAACAGCAGCAGGGCGGGTGTCCAGGAAGTGAGACAGCGTGGGGGCGAGTCCTACCTCCACCGCTTCCTCCCCTCCCCTCTGGGCAGGTAGGTCCCCTGACTGCCCCGTGCTTTAGTTTTCTCGTCTGGGAGGTGGGGACAATCACAGGAATGAGCTAGGGGACTCCTGTGAGAATTAAATGAGATTACTTCTGTAAAAATACTCAACAGACATGTCATAAGTGCTTAATAAAAAATGGATTATTCACCGTATTTAAAGCAAATGTATGTAGAATTTAGTGCTCCTGATAGGTGGCTTGTGAAGATATTAAAAGGGACAATACCTCCTATGGGTGGCTTGTGAGTATGTTAGAAGGGATGATACCTCTGAGGCTGGCAGCCTCCTGACCTGGTAAGACAGGCAGCAGTGCGCTGGGTCTGGGCACAGTACTTGTCACTGTCCTCCAACCCCGGCCCCCAACGTGCTCGGATTGTCTAAGGGAAATACCCTATGGAAATATATCATGGTCTCCACCTTGGGCAACATGAAGGGAAAGCCTTTTCTACTCTTGGCTAGTTTTCACTTCATGAAAGAGTAAGATCTTCACTGAATTTTATGAGTATACAGTAGAGTTCTTACCTGGCAGAACTAATCCGATGGAGGAACAATAATAAGTTCATGCTAATTATTTGCTCTCCTAAAAATATATTTGTTATATTTTTTTTTCTCACAACAACTCAATGAAGTGGGTTTTATCATGATTCCATTTTACAAAGGAAACCGAGGCACAGAATGGTAACTTGCCCAAGGTCAGCAGTTAGCTGGGACTTGAACTCTGAGTCTTAGACTATAGCTCCCACGCTACAAAGCTCTGTCTCACCTTAACTAACCTTCTCTCCTTCTGACTCACTCAAGTTTTTTGTATTCTTTTATTGACATTTGCTAAGTAGGTCAAATGGATGATGAAAATGTTGGTGAACATTACTTTAAGCAAAATTGTGTACAGCACTTAACTATGATCCATACTACACACACACCACTCTAGTAGGACTAGGGATACGGAGGGGAGGGGCGACATGGACATTCTGTCTCCTCCGTGGGAAGGGGAGTGAGGGAAAGAGGCTGGGTGAAATGAAATAATGGAATTATGAGAAAGGGAGAGAGAAAAGTAAGAGGAAGGGGGCATCTGGGTGAGTACAAAGGGGTGATGGGTTCCTCTGACCCCCATAAGGAAAGTCAGCATAATATTTACTCTTTTATAGTAAACTGAGGAAATTGAAGCTCAAAGATTTTAAATAATAATTCCTGGATTGCTCAGCAAGTAGGTGGGAGGCAAGCCCTGTCTCTAACTCTGAGGCCCACACTCTCCCCACTGCGTCATGTGGCTCCCTGAGTCGGAGAGGGTAGTTCATGGCCATGTTCCTGAGAGCCTGATGTTGTGCTAAGGAGCCTGGGCTTTATTCTCAGATGAATAGAAATACTCACAATGCCCCCTCAGCTCTAAATTTAAGAGCATCACCCAGGAATTTCTGGGCAGGAGCAAGCCCCACTGGTATCCCTCCGTGCACACATATACCCCCCACCCCAAGGGCACCCAGGGGGCCAATAACTTATCCCTTTCGTTCTGTTATGCAAACTCAGCAGCTGGATCACCTGCGCCTGCAGCCCTGCTGTCTCACACGACAAAAGGATCAAAGCCTGGAATATGACTTCAGACTATAATTTAAGATAATTAAGATTTTTTTAAACCTAAATTACATTTTAACATTTCATAACAGAGCTGTCAAGATTCTATCTATCAAAACTCTATCAAGCAAACAAAAGCGGATAATTATATTTTCAGACACATGAAGTCATCACTCTGGTTTCTTATAAAAAGACTCTGTCTTCCTTCACATTCTCATTTTCAAACGCTCTTCCTCTTTCCACCCACCCTTGGAGGCTGAGACTATACACTTACACACGTGGGAAATGTAGCAAAGGAGGCTGTTACTTGGGGCATGAACATGCTTCTGAGCAGCAGCAATTCTAAGAGAACTGGATCTAAAAGAAATCTCTCTGAGTTGGTAGGGGCATTCTGTCTCACTAATGAGACTTTGATTGGGGATGGGAGGAAGGCAGGATATTAAACTCCTCAAATCAAAGAGAACAATGAAATGCCAAAAAGCCTCCTACTAAAAGCTGAATTTCCTTTCATCTTGTCCCATTAAGATAGGGAGTCTGTTCTGAGGTCTTCTTTGAGATATCAGGGGAAGAATACTGACTAGATTAGGTATGGTTGGATGTTTCCCTGTCATCCATTTTACCCCTCCCCTGATCTTCATGAAGCATCCATATTGTTAGTATAAAGATAACTTTTTCCACAGCCCCAGTTGTGGGTCCTTAGTGGCCTAAGGCACTCAGTGTATTCTTATTCTCTTTACAACTAAGATTGATTCAGGAATAGGCTAGGTACACAGTCCTCAGCCAATCAATGTGTGGCATCCCCCTACCCCAGTGACCAGTCAGGACAGGGGCTCATGACTTTAGCAGTGATTCAGAGTGAAGCCCACAAGTGTTTTTGGATGATGGAGAGAAGGAAAACACCCTCTTTTTGGACTGCGGTGAATAGCATTGGACTAGAATTGTTGCAGGCATTTGGCTACCACTGAGGGAAGCCTGGGACAAAGCCAACACACTGAGGAGCGTGAAGTCAAGAGCGGTACAGAGAAATGAAGCGAGAATCCTGATGACACAGTGCAGGAAAACTGACACGCGGCCAGTGTGAAGCGGGCTTCCTTTTGTTTGCAACCAAGCGCATCCTAACTGATCAATCAACGCTAATAATTCAGTGCTTTTGGGGACCACAGCCCTTTGAAAATCCAATAAAGACCATAATCCTTCTTTCCAGAAAGAAAAAACACATAAAAAGTTCACATAGAGTTTAGGGGAATAGAGGCACGGATTTCAGATTGACAGTTTCCAGCAGACTGGCTATGAGTTAGGCTTTGGGGTAAGACAGACTTGGGTTCAAATCCTTACTTAGCCACTTGCTAATTCTATAACTTTGAGAATAATGATAATAATACCTACTTCATAGGGATATAAAAATTAAATAAAATTGTGGATATGTATAGATTAGCATGACACATAGTCACAACCCAAACACTATGGTATCAAGTAATAAAGAATAGTCCTTAAGGGGCTCCAGAGAGAAACCACTTTAGAGAAATGTCCCTGTCAAATGTTAGGACATGCAAAAAGTGAAGCTATGACTGCTCTGAAATATGAAACAGTTGATCAGGCATTTCTCCTAAATTTGGGGAAAAGCTGACATTTGGGGCAGGGTTTGGGGCAATACATAGCTTCCTCATCTGAAAAGTACCCAGACAGCACTCAGGATCACTGTGGGTCAAATGAGAAAAAAAGGATTTGATCCTCCTGGAGAAGAATGAAGAAGGTTTTCTTAATTGTGAAGTTTAAAAAAAAAAGTAAAAAGGGAATTTAAAAAATTATCTATGGTTACACATCTCCTACAGATTTTCTGGAATCCTAAGAGAGCAAAAAGTAGCAATTTCCCACCCTAGCTCAGCAGCAGTGACTCACTAGGCTGTTCTTTATAGGCCAAAACCCCAAAGTTTCTCTTAAAAAAAAAAGAGATTTTGGACTTATGCGGTCACCCTATCCAATACCCCTTCCTGCTGTTCAACTCACATCCTGACCACCTCCAGCGCCCATGAGCCCTACTCAACCCAGAGGGTTTCCCCAGTACTCCCACGCCAACAAAATTATAATGCTCTTCAAATATGTCCCTTTGACTTATGACTTGGAAATATCAGCGGGAATGGAAAATCCAGAGCAGAGCCAGAAGGAGCACCATCCAGGGGCATTTTAGAGCTAACACAGTCCATCTGCTTGGTCTTTCAATGTGGTCCCCTATTTCTACACTGTAATATTTTATTATTTTTATTTTAATCAAAACTTTCCTTCTTTTTCCGCTCTATTTTTCTAAATAGCTTTGTCACAAATAAGCTCTTTTTCGAGAATGAATGCAATCCCATCATTGAGTTTCTTGCATTTATCTTAGTATGCAGACCTCCAAGCAAGTCTAATGAAATGCACAGTACACTGACCCTGCCCCGCCATGAGGAGGGCAGAACAACTGGACTGAGCAGAATTATGCCCCTCCCGGACTACTATCCCCATTAATTCAATTCCTTCCTACGAATCTTTCCCCTCAAAAGCATGGGGTGGGGGGAAGAGGGATAGCAAATTAACAGGAAAAGGTTCAGAGCTGTTCTGATTTCCCACACCGCAGCCAGTGATGACTCAGTAACAAAGTTCTACTCCCTCCTACAAACAACTGAGACCAAGAAGGTAAAAAGAATAAAGTGCTGACCGGACCCACAAAGCCCACTGCAATTTGGTAAAGCACCAAGTGAGCCAGCATGTCTTATGGAAAAGGCGAGCACATGCGACTGACCGCAGTTGGCACTGAGAACAGCCAAGCCACAGTGCTGCTCATGACAGTCACCACTCTGCAGAAACACTCAAAAGCAGCTGCAGAGGTGGCAGCTGGCTCACCTAGGAAAATGTAAATCATAGCTGAGGGGAGGGAGGGAAGGTTGGGCTGCTCCCAGGGAGAGTGACTGTTTCTGCTGCATGTCCTAAACGGAGACCCCAACTGGAGAGCAGAGGGTCCAGGAATGACAGGCAAGCTCTCGAACAGTCAGGACTCAAAGCCTGTGAAGATTTCAGACACAGTCTTTGGAGATTTTTGTAAATTAATGAGCACCTAATATATACCTATTTCATGTAGGATAATTCTGTAACACTGGATATTCTTACATTTTAGAAAGAGAAATTGGAATCGAGAGAACTCAACACTGCTGCTCATGGCAACTGATGTTTCCTGCAAGTAGCCCATATGTAGGAAAGAAATGACCCACAAATAATTATTGATACGCTAAGCACTGAAAACTATTCCGGCACCAAGGCATCGAGCTGAAAGAGTCCTCTTCCTGGTGTAAATCCCCTTTACTTCTCACCCCACGGCTCTCTCAGTCCTGCTGAACCTGTCTTCTCCTTCTCAGAGCCTCTGTCCTCTCTTGGTCTTTCTCTTGTGTGCTCGTTCGTCAGTGTCCTCCTGGCTTCCTCTGCCCCTAGCCAGCCGGGGTCCATAGTGTAAGATTGTTTGGGAGTGTGGGTTAGGATGTTCTCTTAGGATGTTCTCGTTACAGAAACTCCCATCCTCATCTATCGTGAACAGACCTCAAGGACACACAGCTGTCTGGATGACCGTTAAACCGCAGAAGATAAACCTGACAAAGAAACTTTTAGCAGGGACTTTCCAACTTGCCAAGCACTCCATGTGTGTGTCAGAGGCCTAGCAACGAGAAACATCCACCCAGAATTCACCTCTAAAACTCCTATAAAATCATCCCTCAGACTGTAACCGGCGCCTCTCTCCTCTCCAGACGGCGCCTCAGCAGGTTCTTCCTTTCTTCTAATAAAGTCCGCGACTCCTACCCGTGCCCAGTCTGATTAGCTTCTATCACATAGAAATAATTTAAACAGGATTTTTTTTCAGAACTTTAGAAGTGCTTACTCCCAAGGTACTTCCTGTGGCTGAATTGTCAATCATCAGATTGGGGACACCTTTCCCCTTCCTTTACCCTATTCTATTGCTGTCAAGTAATGTTGGACACATAATCAAAGCATCCCACATGTCCATCTTCTCTAAAGCCTGGCTGGGTCTCCACTCCTTGTTGACAATGCTTTTGTTTAACATTCCCTGTTGAGATACACCTTCTAACAGTGTTAGTCTCCTCAGACACAGACATGCCTGTGTGATTGCTTAAAGACAAGCTCTTTTTTTGTTTGTTTGTTAGTCATTCTGAAAAGAGTTGGTCATTGCTTGGGATTTCTCTCAAGTTCTTTATTCAAAATATCTCTATTTTCCCCACAACAGTTTTACCTGTCCCCCTGTTTCAAAGAAAGAGGTATTCCTCTTCTTATTCTATGATGTTATACTTGGACTCTTCATCTTGCAGCTCCTCACTGTCCCCAGGGTCTTGCTCTATCAATTTTGTCATCTCTCATTTGGAACGTGTCTCTCTGCTGCTTCTTGCTCTGTCTTCTCTGTTATAACCAAACCAGGTCACCTATTGCAAGAAAGATATAACATTCCTGACACCATTCCTTAGCTTTTCTTTAGAGGGACACTTAAACCACCTGGGCACACTGAAATCCCTCAAGGAAAGAAAATCTGCTGATAGTGAGCTCAAAATAAAGTATTATGAACCACAAAAGAAATGACTAAACCACCAAGAGGGAATGCCAGCGTAGGGCAATTATCATTCCAAATAACTGAAACAGACTACAAAATTAGTATATTTTAAATGAATAACATATTTTTATAAGAATAGAAATTATATATAAAATTATGGAAAAAGAGATCTTTTAAAATAAATTTTTTAGGAATGAATATTTAGCATCTAAAATTAAAAGCTCAAGAGATATGGCAAATTAAGTAATTGAAGACAGGATAAATGAAAAATAGATCTAAAGAAATCTGGCAGGATATAGTACAGAGATATTAAAAGATGGTAAATGTGAAATTAGTTATGAAGTATGAAGGCTGGAGTATGAAGGTCCAAAATATATAACCAAAAAGAGAGAGAGAGAAAAAAGAGAGAGGGAATAAAGATGAAGCAGCATTTGAAAAGATAATGGTAAAGATTTTTTTTCAGAACTGAATTTGAAATTCCTCAGAATGAAAAACTACCTAAATGCTGAAAAGAATAAATAAAAATAAACCTACCAGACACAATGTGGTAAAACTGCAGAATATATAAAACAATATAAACTGTTTCAAGCAAACATAGAAAAGAGACACATACTACAGGGCATTGACAGCTAGAGTGGCAGCTAACTTTCTGTTAGCATTATTATTGCCACTAACTTTCCAAAGGAAAATGAAACAATATTTTCATACTAATGAAAGAAAATAACTTTCAAACCTAGAATTTTTTACCTGACTAAACCAAAATTCAACACAGAGCAGAGTAAACACAGTATGGAAAAAGACAGGGAGAATTTACTATACAGAAACTCTCACTGAAATATCTACAAAAAATATATACCTCATTAAGAAGGAAATTTAGTTTAAAACAAAGGAATAAGATGCAATGATAAACACAAACATCAATATATATAGTAATAAATCTAAACAAGTTTAACTGTTCACAAACCTTCATGATAATATGAATAAATAATGAAAAGGTTCGAAACAGGATAGAATAGGCACCAACATGGAAATAGGAAGAGAGCTCAGTTAAAAAGCGGAAATTCACCATTATGCTAAGGGAAATAAAGCAGTACAAAAAGATACATATGGTATGAGTTCACTTTTATGAGGTACCTAGAGTAGTGAAAACCAAATGACAGAAAGTGAAATGGTGGTTACTAGAGCTGAGACAAAGGGGAAAATGGAGAGTTATTTTTTAACTGTGTTCGAAGTTTCAGATTTACAAAATGAAAAGAATTCTGAAGATGGATGGTAATAATGGTAGCACAAAATTATTAATGTATTTAATGCCAGTGAATTGTATCTTTAAAAATGGTTAAGATGGCTGAACAGGTGGTGGTGCAGTGGATAGAGCGTCGAACTGGGATGCGGAAGACCCAGGTTCGAGACCCCAAGGTCGCCAGCTTGAGCGCAAGCCCATCTGGCTTGAGCAAAAGCTCGCCAGCTTGGACCCAAGGTTGCTGGCACCAGCAAGGGGTGTTAGGTCTGCTGAAGGCCCATGGTCAAGGCACATATGAGAAAGCAGTCAATGAACAACTAAGGTGTCGCAACAAAAATCTGATGATTGATGCTTCTCATCTCTCTTTGTTCCTGTCTGTCCCTATCTATCCCTCTCTCTGACTCTCTCTCTCTGTTCCTGTAAAAAAAAAAAAAAAGGTTAAGATGGTAAATTTTTATGTTATATGTATTTTACCACAATTTTTTAAAAATTAGAAAAATGATTTTGCACAACAAATGAGACCATCAACAAGACAAAAAGACAAGCCACTGAATGGGAGAAAATATTCACAAGTGATACATCCAAAAAGGAGATAATATCCAAAATTTGTAAAGAACTCATACAACTTAACACACATACACACACAAAAAAGAAAACAAATCAATTAAAATATAGACAGAGTACCTGAATAGACATTTCTCCAAAGAGAACATACAGATGGCCAACAGACATATGAAAAGATACTCAACATCACTAATCATCAGAGAAATGAAAATTAAAACCACAATATCACCTCACACCTGTCAAAATGGCTATGAATAAATCAGCAAGCAACAAGCGATGGTAAGGATATGGAGGAAAGGAAACCCTCATGTATTGTTAGTGGGATTGCAAATTGATGTTGCCACTATGGAAAATAGTATGGAGGTTCCTCTAAATATTAAAAATAGAACTACCTTATGGCCCAGCAATTCTACTTCTGGATATCCATGCAAAGAAATCCAAAACACTAATTCAAAAGGTTATATGTACCTTTATGTTCACTGCAGCATTATTTACAATAGCCAAGATATGGAAGCAATCTAAGTGCCCATCAACAGACAATTGGATAAAGAAGATATAGTACACATATACAGTGGAATATTAACAAGTTCTTAAAAAGAATTAAATTAAACCATTTGCAACAACATGGATAAACTTAGAAGGGTAATATAAGTCAGAGAAAAACAAATGCAATATAATTTCACTTACATGTGGAATCTAAATAACAAAATAAATGAACAAACAAAATTGAAACAGACTCTTAGATACAGAGAATAAACTGAAGGTTGCCAGATGGAATGGGGTTTGGGAGCTTGGGGAAAAAAAGGTGACGGGATTAAAAAGTATAAATTAGTAGTTACAGAATAGTCACAGGGGTGCAAAGTATAGTCAATAATATTGTAATAGCTATGTATAGTGTCAAGTGGGCACTAGAATTAGCAGGAGATCACTTCATAAATTATGTAAATGTCTAATCACTATACTGTACACCTGAAACAAACATAAAATAATATTGAATATCAACTGTAAGTGAAAAAATTATTTTTAATATATTTTATAATTATTAATTCTAATGGGGTGACACCAATAAATCAGGGTACATATGTACAGTGAAAACATCTCCAGGTTATCTTATCATCCAATTGTGTTGCATACCCGTCACCAAGTCAAATTGTCCTCTGTCACCTTCTATCTGGTTTTCCCTGTGTCCCTCCCCTCCTCCCTATCCCACCCTTCCCTCCCTCCGCCCACCCGGTAACCACCACTCTCTTGTCCATGTCTCATAGTCTTACTTTTATGTCCCACCTATGTATGAAATCATGCTGTTCTCAGTTGAAAAAAATTTTTTAAAGTCAAAGTCCTCATATTCTTTGGGGAGCATTCACTTTAAACTTGGTCAAGTATTGATGACAAAAATTTAGAGCTTACCAATGACAGGAATAAAAAGTATAGTATCTACACTAGACAAAGAAAATGGAAAACTAAGAAAAAATTCAAAAGTAAGAACAAAAAGGACAAAAAAGATTAACAAAGATAAAGGAGGATAATACAGAAACTGAAAATTAGGTGAAAAGAAGTAAGTCCAAATATATCAGTAATCAATATAAAAGCATTAAAACCACTGGTTATGTTATGGTGAAATAATGAAATCTTTATTCTTGTCTTCTTGGAGCAAAGAATTCAATCAAGAGACAAAGTGCAGCAAATAAAGAATTTATTGGCTGTGCAAGAATACACTCAGAAGTGACTGAGTGAGCAACTCACTTGAGAGAATGAGTGCCCTGATTAGTTACAGAGCTTGGTTGGAGCAATGAAATAAGGAACGGCCTAGGACCATGATGGCAAACTTATGACATGCGTGTCAGCACTGACATGCGTAGCCGTTTTTGATGACACGCGACTGCATACCAGAGAAGTATGGGGCCACACGCCGAGAAGAACGTTTCATCCTCACTTCCTACACGGCCAGGTGCAGTAGCCGAGGATAAAACATTTGCTGTAATGTAGACACTCTGTGCGGGAGGTCTGTAGGCCAAAACAACAGAACTCCAGCACAGAGCATCTAGTTCTGGGACTTCTGGTTAGACCGTTTTTCTCGAAGTGACATACCACCCGAGTTATGCTCGGTTTTTTTGGCAAATTTTGACACACCAAGCTCAAAAGATTGTCCATCACTGGCCTAGGATAAAAGAAGCAACAGGAGAGAGCCTAAGAGGGCCTGCTTTGGTTCTCTGGAAAGTCAGAGAAAAGGGGGCCTTGGAGACAGGTTCAGGGGGTTCACCCAGGACGAGCTGCTGCTTGCTGCCTACTGCTCCCTTGGTTGCAAGTGTAGGGGACCTCAGAGCTTGGGAGAAAGAGAGAGGTAAGGAAAATGTGCTGGGGGGGGAGAGGAGGAGGAAGGGAGAATGTGCAAGGTCCTCAGTCCTAAGGTCTTTTAAGGGTGAAGGTTTTAGGGGAGATCCCAGGGGAGGATCTCAATAGAATAATTTACCAGCTCTCCAGGGACGTATTTTTGGGGACATGGTCTCCACTGATTGGTTGGTGCCAGGGCAGAGGGTCATTAGTCACTGCAGCTGGTCCATGAGGCATTTTGGCATCACTTCCCTGATTTTGCTGCTTCTCTTGGCCTGCAGTTGAAACACAACTGAAGCCTAGATGTATTTGATGCAGATCAGAGCCTCATTGTTCTCAGGGTTTAACACGTAAGGGTTATTCTTTGGCCCCTTCCTTTGTTTTCCTCTAAGGGGATCTAACCCACGTGACTAGCAACATGCCAGGGGAGGAAAGGTCACATAGGGTGTGAACCACATGAACAGCATATGAAATCAGGGGGTCTAAACCACAGGACCAGAAATATGCTAATCGAGGAAAAGTTACACCTGGGGTAAGGTTACTGTTTTCCCAGTTTTGCTTATCACTAGGCACCTGGGGCTTTCTGCCCTGGTGGACTTCTGTGCCTGGCCTATTGCCCTTGCTCTGCTCATGTATGTCTAACTGCCTACCATTTATAATAATGGTCTCAGACTGGAACTTTTAAAATGCCAACTGCATTATATTTATAATGTACAGATAATAAAAGATATACCAGGCAAATAGTAACTACAAGAAAGCTAGTAGAACCTTATTAATATCAGAATCAAGGCAAATAGAACGACCCATATTAAACATAGTAAATGAAAAGGAATTTTTTTTTTCAGAAGGATAGAATAAGCCTGATTCTGTTATGCTGAACAATATTGTTTCAATATGTATAAAGTCAAAAGCTACGGAATTACAAGAAACAATGGACAAATGATAGAGGGAAGTTTCATGATGCCTTCTCAGACACTGATAAGTGACCTACCCCACAAATTGGAAAGACATGGAAGATTTGAATAATTATAATTATCAACACTGACCTAAAAATATATGTAGAATTCTGAATCCTCAAAATGAAGCAGAAAATATAATTTGAAACAGTGGAGTAATTAACCAAAACAAGAAATATATTTCCAAATAATTTGTGAATTAACAAAAACCTCATAATTTAAACCTGTAGCACAACATGTCAAAACTCAAAGATGTGGCAAAAGTAGGATTAAAGAAAACTCATAGCCATATATATATGGCTATAGATATAGCGCGCGCATGTGTGTGTGTGTGTGTGTATGTATCGATACACACTAAAAATAAGATGAGCAAAACGTTGAGTCAAGAAGTTAGAAAAAGAAAAGATAAAACTCAAAGTAGATATGGACAATAATAAAGATAAGAGGAAGGTACAATAGAAAGGAATAATAAAACCAAGCTTTTTCTGAAATGGCAAATCAAACAGATGGTTTTCTCGTAAGACTGATCAAAAAAAGGACACAAACTAAACAATGAACTGTCAGAAGTAGAAAAGGTGGACTAGAGACAAGAAATGACTTAAGCAAATGCTAGAAATCCAAATTTTGAGAACTAAATGTATAATTTTTAGACAAATGTGTCAATGTTGACTCAAAGAAAATTAAAAAGTTTGACTATATTTATAATTCTTAGTTTTATTTATTTTTTATTGAATTTATTGGGTGACATTGGTTAATAAAATTATATAGGTTTCAGGTGTACAATTTTATAACACGTCATTTGTATATTGTATTGTGTGCTCACTGCCCAAAGGCAAGTCTCCTTCTGTCACCATTCTCCCATCTTTACTCTCTTTTACCTCTTCCCACCCCCTTCCCCTCTGGCAATCACCATACTATTGTCTATAATTTTTAAATAGCAAAAATAACTCTGGGGACAAAATTTTTGTTGCATTCACAAAAACACTTGTTCTTACCTAATTTGAGTGTGCTAGCTTTTTAAATCTGACACTAGTTTTTCTCTGTAAGCTACAGTTTTTTTGCAATTCAAGATTTTGGGTTTTCATCTTATTGTAAAATTATCAACATTTAGTTTATCATAATGAAGTAGAATGTCTTCTTGGGCATCATCATTGTGAAAATATAATAATTTATATAATGCAGTAAATACACTAATATACTAAAAGATATAACTGCATCAGAATTTGTCTACAATTTCAAAATAGAACATATTAAAACACTTATTTTAATCATAAATTTTGTACAAAACTTATTTAAATTCTATTCATGCAAAAATTTGCGTTTGTAGCTCTTGCATTTGTGTACTTGTTGAGGACAATCTCGTTGGATGCTCCAGCAATAGTCTGACATCATATTTATGTCTCATCGCCCCTGATAACGCTCTTCCACCGTCTTCAGATCTTGATGAAAGCGTTCTCCCTGCTCATCACTAACAGCTCCAAGATTTTCGGGAAACTTATCAAGGTGACTGTTCAGAAAGTGAATCTTAATGCTCATGTTACAACCAATGTCGCAGAAAGCCAACAGCATCCTTTGAACCAGAAGTTCATAGTTTTCTGCTTTTTTGTTGCCAAGGAAGTTCTTTGTAACTGCCACAAAAGACTGCCATGCTGCTTTCTCCTCCTTATTCATCTTCCTGGCTAATTCTTCGTCATGTATGAGGGTTCAAATTTGAGGTCCATCAAATACACCTGCTTTTATCTTCTCAAAAGACAAGGCAGGAAAAGCAGAAATAACATGTTGAAAGCATTTACTTTCTCTATTCAAAGCCTGAACAAACTACTTCATTAAGCCAAGTTTGACGTGAAGTGGGGGAAAATGATCCTGTCTCGATTAACTACATGTTCATTCACAATATTTTGCACCCCTACTTCCAGAGCTTCACGTTTCGGCCACTCCTTCTGTATCCATTGTTTCTCCCGAGCTTGGCTGTCCCACAAACACAGGAAGCAAGGATACTTCATGAAACCTCTCTGTTGTCCTAGCAGGAAATTTACCATTTTAAGATCCACACAAATGATCCAGTTATGCTCCTCATACTTCAGAAAGTCGAGGACAATTTTGATCTCATTATAATCTTCTCGCAAATTAGCTGAATAACCAATTGGAACCGCTGCATAAACATTACCATTGTGTAGGAAAACACATTTCAGACTCCTTTTTAGAGCTGTCAAAAAATAGCTGCCATTCTGTTGGACTGTAAGTGGTAACACCTAGCTAGCTGAGAAGACTACTGATATCATGACAGTAAACAAAGTGTTTGTCTTCGGAAAAAAAGTCCACAAAAATTTGTTCACGCTTCCTGAAATGAGATACTTTAGCTGAACAGTGAAGTACATTCTTTTCTTGAAGCCTGGACACTAATAACTCAGCTGCTTTCTTTGATAGGCCCAAATCTCTTACTAAGTCATTCAATTCGGGTTGGCTAAACTGCTGAGGGGTTAATGACTGCTTGGTATCAGAAGATCCTTCAGATTCTACAACCATTTCCTCATGCATCTTATCAAAATACACTTGATCACCATGTTCACTTTCTTCATCCTTACAAGAAATAAAACCATTATTTTTATTTCAGAGTGTGCGATAGGTCGTATTGCTGAAGGAATATTAGGATATGCCATCATATGCCGTTTTTTCTTGCTGATGCCCTTTGTATGGATCAGACAGAAATAACAGTCACTGCTGTGCTCCTTAGGTTCACGCCAAACCATGGAAATACCAAAAGGCATTCCTTTGCATTTTCCTTTTGTCTAGTCACGAAGAATTTCCTCACAATTATGACAAACAATATGAGGAGCCCAATTCTTGTCTTGATCACCAAGGGGAACTTGAAAATAGGCAATATATACACATGTCACAAATGATGAAATATTGCACCTTTGACGTTGAAGTGTGTAACAGCCACATATATAACAGAAGGTGTCAGGACTATTCTTACATTTATGCCTACTCGAAGAAGCCATAATTCCGTCTTAAAACAAAATAAGAAGGTGTTTTTATCAGGTAATGATTTTTTACATTTAAAAACAACTACAGTTATATAAAAGTGATGTTTGTAAAACATTAATTGCCTTGTGGTTTTGTTCAATCCAAGAGTCTTTGCCCTTTAACTCCAATTTAAAACCAATGCATGCCATTAAAAGTAACAAAAAGAAATTAAAATTGCATAAAACCTAGAGCATGCACCAAAAAATTAATTTCAGATTTGGAATCAGTGATTCAGAGATATATCAAAACAGTTCTAAAACCTCATACAACAGAAAATGAAAAAAAGAATTGTTACTCAGTGTAATTAATTATCCATATAAATTTCCATGACCAGATGATTTTATTAAGTATTACCAAAGGTTCAGTGAGTATAAATTTCTAATCTTATATAAGCTATATTGGAAAATAAAACAAAATTTTCTCAATCTCCCTATAGGTATCATTATAACAAGGATACCAAAACAGCACAAGGAAGAGCACAGGAAATCAGCAATAAAAATAGCAGTCAAGACCAGGCAGTGGCGCAATGGATAGAGCGTCAGACTAGGATGCAGAGGACCCAGGTTCGAGACCCCGAGGTCGCCAGCTTGAGCGCAGGCTCATCTGGCTTGAGGAAAAAAAAAAAAAGCTCACTAGCTTGGACTCAAGGTCTCTGGCTCCAGCAAGGGGTTGCTCGGTCTGCTGAAGGCCCGCAGTCAAGGCACATATGAAAAAGCAATCAATGAACAACTATGGTGTCGCAATGAAAAACTGATGATTGATGCTTCTCATCTCTCTCTGTTCCTGTCTGTCTGTCCCTATCTATCCCTCTCTCTGACTCTCTCTGTCCTTGTAAAAAAACAAAAAACAAAAAACAAAAAAAAAACTTGAGTTTAATAACTTTATGTAATACACTTTTTTACAAATTTGGGCCCCAAAATTAAGGTGTGTCTTATACATAGGAGTGTCTTATACATGGGGAAATACGATATACCTATTTTTTTGTCAGGTCGACAAAAAATACATTTTTGGTATGCTACAGAATTTTAGTAATTAGTTTACGTATGGCGTGACATGAAAAAAGGTTAAAAATTGCTGCCCTAAATAAAAATTGATTATGAAGTTATACTAATTAAGCGAGTGAGTCCTTGGCACTAAGGGTCACCTTGAAGTGGGGTTGAGGTAACTCACTTGGAACACAGGTTACAGGTCCTATAATTGCTGATAGCACATCTGCTTTCAGCCACCCTTCATTAAATTCGCTGCTACCCTTCATGAAGGGCTCTGATATAAAATAGAAAAACACATATTCAGTTTTGTGTCTAGACAATGTAAATAGCTTGTTGGTAATAGTCTGTTAAACTAAATGTCAAATGAAAATAGTCTTTCAGAATTTCACCCAGAAAAGGCAGCCTTATCAGGAAACAAAATAGAAATTGAGAATCGCCCTGGCTGGCCTGGGAGAAACACTTGAAAGGAAGGCTGGTTATGGTGACCTTGAGTGGCCTTTGTTAACAGGAGGTAGTATGCTTCAGAAAACCAGGATGGGCCATTTGCACAAAGCAATTCAGGGCTAGAGGCAGTGGCATTAATTAAACTCCTTGGACGGCAGAGTAAGTCTTTTCATTTTTGCCACTCCACCCTCTTCTCTCCAAATATTTGGAAGAAATCCCATTGGGATGATCCTTTCCCTGGGGCTGAGAAAGGATAGTCAGTGAGCCAGATTAGAGCAAGAGCTCAATTTATGTCCTCTGGCATGAATAATAAATGGGATTTCTAACAGATGGAGTACTTGTTAATTCTTTCTATTAGTAGATCAATTCATAAGAGCAAAGAAAGGGCCATCCTCAAACACACACAGGAATGTCTTTACTTCTTTCTCTTGGAGAAGGCCAATTTCTCAGTTCTCTCTCTCTCTTCTTTCACACACACACACACACACACACACACATCACACTCCATACTTTTCATACAAGGAAACCAAACTGCCCTCAGCTAAGAACCCACAGTTCCCAGTGATTCCAGCAGGAACTGTAGGAATGGCATCCGGAGCCAGAATGTGACCCATGGTCTATTAATCAGTCCTACCCCATAGGAATGGAATTTGAAGTTAACAGAAAGAGTCCTGTCCTCCAGCCATCTGCTCAGTGACTCCATTTCTTCATGTGACAAGAACAGCCAGAGTTCTCACAGGACAAGCTGTTTGTATGCAAGGCCTCCACTTCTAGCCCAGACCTCCATCTTTTTTGTGCTGCCACATAAAAAACCTTGGTCAATGGCCTCTCTCCCCCATGGCTCTCTTATATGACTGTCTTTTATTAAGCTTTTGAGGTCAGAGAACCCCAGCAGCCTTCCCTAACCCACTTGGAAAAGACAGTTCAGCATGTGAACACAGATCAGCTCTCCTGCAGGGCTCAGGACCAAACTTGGGAAGGTGACCCACAGAGCAGGCAGCCTGCTTTCTGCTTAACAGTCCTCAGTTCAGAAATATGAGGACCAATATAGATAATATAAGAGCCATGAAGAGCAAAAATAAGGGGAACAAATGAAAACTATTTACCAAGGTTGTAATGACACAATCCATCCCATATCCTTTTTCTTTTTTTGTATTTTTCTGAAGTGAAAAGTAGGGAGGCAGAGAGACAGACTCTCACATGCGCCTGACCAGGACCCACTCAGCATGCCCACCAGGGGGCAATGCTCCGCCCATCTGGGGCACGGCTCCACTGCAGCCATTCTAGCACCTGAGGCAGAGGCCACAGAGCCGTCCTCAGTGCCCAGACCAACTTTACTCCAATGGAGCCTTGGCTGTGGGAGGGGAAGAGAGAAATAGAGAGAAAGGAGAGGGGAAGGGTGGAGAAGCAGATGGGCTCTTCCTCTGTGTGCCCGGCCAGGAATTGAACCCAGGACTTCCGCACGCCAAGCCAACACTCTACCGCTGAGCTAGCCGGCCAGGGCTCCATCCCATATCCTGACTTGAGTTGTTTCTCTCCTGAGCAAAGCTGAAATCACCCCATCAAGTACAACATACCAGCTTTGGTTTGCTCCAGTATAGGGTTTTCAGAGCATGACTGAGCAATACTGGCCTTTAATAGGTTATTCATATATTTAACATTTTACTGAGCGCTATATACCAGGTCTCGTGTGAGGCCCTGAACAATCCAGGACAGTAAAGGAAACAGATAATTTGCAATGCAGTTTGATCTATGGCTAGCATGGATCTATGTTTGTGTGCCCAGGTAGGGTACAGAGAAAATGTCCCAGGAGAGTGGCCTCTATGCTGGGTCTTGAAAGATAAGTGTCTATGGTATATTGGTAATGCCTCCTCAGTATGACACACTCCCAAAACATTTTGGCATCACCATAAATGTGAGTCCTCAATCTGTTTTTGAAGCATTTTATTTCACCAAAGTAAACCAGTGATTCCAATAAAAGGTACCCCATTTCTATGAAATTAATAAACTGCCCTGAATGCTTTAATTACTTAAAACAATTTAATCACAAAAGTAATACATATTTTCCATAAGAACTTTGAAAACTACAGAGAGACATAAGGGGGGAAAATAAGAGGAATCTAGGTATTAGAGGAAACACTATTTTTATTTTGATATTTTGTTTTATTTTCTGAGTAGACTTTTGTTCTGGTTTGTTTTGTGCAAAACTGTCATCACATATTATAAATATAATTTTGTAATTTCTTTTTTCTTAACATTCTATTCTAAGCAATTGCCACATCCTTAAATACTCTGTTAAAATAGTACTTTCAATGGCTGAAAAATATTCCATTATACGGATGGGCCACAATTATTTCAACTATTTCTCTACTAATGGAATGTTATATTGCACCCGTTCTTTTGCTCTCCATGATTCAATGAATAAAAATCTATTTGTGCATCTATAATTATTTCCTTATAATAAATTTGTAAAAGTATGATAACTAAAACAAAAGTTATGCATATTTTTAAGATTCTTGCTACATACTGCTGAATTTCTCTTCTGAAATACAAACCTAGTACCTACTATATAGTGGGTACTTAATAAACATGTATTACTCAATGTATGAATAAATAAATAATTTTTTAAAATTCTCCATAATAGGCCCTGGCCGACTGGCTCAGTGGTAGAGCATCAGCCTGGTGTGTGGAAGTCCCAGGTTCAATTCCCAGCCAGGGAGCACAGGAGAAGTACCCATCTGCTTCTCCACCCTTCCCCCTCTCCTTTCTCTCTATCGCTCCCTTCCCCTCCCACAGCCAAGGCTCCATTGGAGCGAAGTTGGCCGGGCACTGAGGATGACTTCATGGCCTTGGCCTCAGGCACTAGGATGGTTCCGGTTGCAACGGAGCAACGCCCCAAATGGGCAGAGCATCGCCCCCTGGTAGGCATGCGTGGTGGGTCCCAGTGGGGTGCATGCAGGCGTCTGTCTCTCTGCCTTCCTGCTTCTCCTTTCAGGAAAAAAAAAAAAAAGGTTCTCCATAATAGTCTTTCTAAAAATTGCCATACTTGAATCACAGAAAACCAAATAAACTCTGTGGGAGTAAGAAAACTATTAAATTAGGAGAACCAGTAAACTAATAAAATTTTAATTACCATTGAGAATATATAGACCAAAAATTATTTCTAAAGTCAAACTATATGTTTACTTGATAGAAAATTGTGTAGCCAAAGTAATGTTGTAGAAGAATATTTACTGTCATAGGAAAATATGCACTCCGTATCTAAAGCAGTCTCTAAAGTCCTAAGTCTATATGATCCCATTTTTGTGAAATATATATGTGTGTATACATACATAATATATGTATATTATATTGTATATAACATTAGAAAACCAAACACCAAAATATTAACTAAATCTGTGTGTTGGATGATGGGTCATTCTTTTTTTGTGATGTGTGTGTGTGTGTTTTCTAAATGTTGTGTATTGAACATATGTTACCTTTTTTAATTAAGGAAAAACAAATGTTTTTAAATATTGAGTTACCATAGAACTAATGGAAATGTTTTCTACAGCTAGAAATCTGACTTAGAGACAGTAACAAAAACGATAAACAGGCAATTCCTGTTCTTCCTCTGAGGTTGTATTAGTCTACCTGGCTCCCATGACAAAATACCATAAACCGAGTGGCTTAAGCAACAGAAATTTATGTATTCATGGTTCTGGAGGCTGAGGTCTAAGATGAGGGAGTCAGCCTGGTCAAGTTCTAGTGGGAATTCTCTGCCTGGCTTCCAGACAGTCACCGTCTCCTAGTGTGCTTATATGGCCTTTCCCTGGTACCTAAGCAGAGAAAGAGAGAAACAAAGAGAGAAAGATAGAGAGAGAAAGAGAGCACTTGCATGTCTCTTCTTATAAGAGCACTAAGCCCATCATGGGAGCTCAACTCTATGGCCTCATCTACCCCTAATTACCTCCTAAAGATCCTGCCATCTAATATGATCCCATTGCAAGTTAGGACTTCAACATATGAATTTTGGAGAGACATAAACATTCAGTCCAAAACAGAGGAAATTCTTTAAGGATTAAAATTGAGGTAGGATCAAGTTCACGTTTCTAAAATAAAACATTTAAAAGAGTCATCTTGCGAAATGATAAAATACAGAGAAAACCATGAAAAGAACATAGTCCTGGCCATCAAAGAGACGATTTTGTGGAGCAAAACAGAAATGTATTACAAATCAGTGCAACAGAATTCTAACAAAAATATATGCTAGCACATATTTGAGTGGAGTGGGATAAAACAAAGAAAGGGTTCTTTGGCTGGGAACAATCAGGAAATGTTTCTACAAAAGAAGTGAAACTTAAGCTGAGGTTTGAAAAAAAAACGTAGAACTAGTCAAGCATGTGGAAGGTTGTGCCAAGCAGAGGGAACACCTTGCACCAAGACATAGAAAACATGGCTCCACACATGTGAAGGGATGAGATTAGAGACGGGGTTGAAAGAAGGACTTCTTTGTCTAACACAGTACCTGAATTCTGAACCTCAACATAGATAGAATGAGCTAAACTGCTCTGAACCAGTATGCTATGCTAAGAAGTTTGAACTTTATGTGAAAGTCCATGCAAAGCATTAAATTTTAAATAGAGAGGAAGAAAAAATGACTGATAATTTAGAAACACTCCTCTGGTAACAAAGTGAAAAACAATGGCTTAGGTAGACAAATACTCCTCTAGTAACAAAGTAAAAGACAATGGCTTGAAGAATGGATATGAAAAACTAATTTATAAGTGGGTAGAGGACCTGAATTGAAACTTCTCCAAAGAGGACATGCAGATGGCCAATAGACATATAAAAAGATATTCAATGTCATGTAATAATCAAAGAAATGCAAATTACAGGCACAGTGAGATGCCACCTCATACCTGTCAGAATAACTATCATCAGTAAATCTACAAATGCCAAGTGTTGGTGAGGATGTGGGACAAAAGGAAGCCTTGTGCACTGCTGGTGGGAAAGCAGATTGGTGTAGTCACTTTAGAAAACAGTATGGAGGTTCCTCAAAAAATTAACAATGAAACTGCCTTATAACCAAGTGATTCCCCTTCTGAGAATTAATCCAAAGAAACCCAAAACACAAATTTGAAAGAATACATGCACCCCTATGTTTATTGCAGCATTATCTACAATAGCCAAGATATGAAAGCACCCTAAGTGCCCACCAAGAGATGAATAGATGGAAAAGCAGTGGTCCATATATACAATGGAATATCATTTGGCCATAAAAAAAGGAAATGTTGCGATTTGCAGGACAGGATGGATGGACCTAGAGGGTATCATGCTCAGTGAAATAAGTCAGTCAGAGAAAGACAAATACCATCTGATTTCACTTATATAGAATCCAAAGAACAAAATAAATGAACAAACACAATTGAAACAGACCCATAGATACAGAGAACAGACTAACGATTATCAGAGGGAGGTTGGGGGCTGGGTGATAGAAGTGAAGTGATTAAGAAGTACAAATGGTAATTGTAAAATAGTCACAGAGACATAAAATACAGCATAGGGAATATAGTCAATAACGTTGTGATAAGTATGTATGGTGCCACATGGGTACTGGAAATATCAGGGGGATACTTTGTAAAGTATATGATTGTCTACCTACTATGCTGTAACCTAAAACCAATGTAAATAGTTACTGAAAATAACAAAAATCAGCTTAGAGATTTTTCTAATAATTCAGAAGAAAAATAATGAGATCCTGAACTAAGGCACAAATATTTATTAGGAAAATAAAGTAGGTATGTATTGTCAAACTGCTAATTTGGTTATAGAAAATTTCTATAATGAAGTTATAAACTGTATATGGTTGAGACACATAACTGACAAAACAGGAATCTAAAGTGAGCATATGTCCTGGTTTGTGTAGGACAATCCTGGGTTTTGTTGGTTGTCCTGGTACAATTATTAATAGCATTGCTTTTGTTTTCAAAAGTGTCCCAATTTGAATAAATTATATGGCACCCTATAGTTCTTCTCTTTTTCTAGCTCCCTGAATTTCTACTCTGAGGGACTTAATGAGACACCATTTCTTGGTTAATTCTCTTCCCTTTATCTTCCCCAGATGGATTTCACTACCTTGTCACCATCTAGGCTATACTTTTGGTCACCAGAGAAGAAAGCTGACTTTTCTCTCTGGACCCAGGCTAACCCATTTTATAAAATTGTTGGTATGACAGTTATCTGAAGCTCCCTCCTCCAAGCCACAAACATTTTATGGAGGACACACTTCTGTACTGGATCCCAAACCTGTTTCCAAATCATCCACTCTGCTAAAATTCCTCATTGGCTAAGTGACCTGGTTTTGAGAATCCCAGTCACTTCACTGGTTACACTGCCCTTCCTTCTATCAGCTTGAGTCATGAATCTTCTAAACTAAAATGTCAAATTTCTTTCCAACTTTGCCTCACATACCTGGTCCTCCATTTGGTCAGAGTCTAAAATTCCTACTGCATACACCTCACCTCCCCTTCTCTACCTTAGCCAACAGTTACCAGAGAGTGTTAGCATGTCACATGCCCTCCACTCCTTCATTTTAGACAAATAAAAGTTATATACGTGGTAGGACTACATATTATTTCTATTTCTCTTTTTTCTCCACTTCTTTGTATATTTCAAATTTTCTACAATGAGTATTTGACGTGAAAGAAATTTTATTTAAAAATAAAACAATTCTACCTTCATTCTCTTTACAAATTTGAATCATTCTCACCTGCTAAGACCTACTTAAGCTACTTGTCTACAACCTCTAACTTCCCATTTACAATCAGATTTGGCTAAAAAAAAAAAAAGTGTTAGCCACTGTACCAATCTCTCTGCTTGAGTTTTCTCATAAATTGTTTCGAGAACAGCTAACAGTTTGAAAATAATGGCAAAAAGAACCTATTTCTGACAGTAAATATATTTTATTTCATGCAAAAGTTGTTAAAAGTTTAAGAGAATGAGTGGAGAAAGGACAAATAGGAAAGAAATAACAGTTGGTTACAATGGACCGTTAATAGATATGCAGAGATCAAGGCATCTTCATTACTGTGCTTCCAAAATATCAATTGTCAGAGAGAGCAGAATTCAAAGACCAAATAAGCTAAAATGAAAAGCCTGAATTAGGAAGGAGTAACAAATATATTAGAATAAAGAATACTTAAGCAACACAGCAATCAACCAGTGGGACTATTTCAAGTATGTGTATTGAATCATCTTTATATAAATTGATCACAGTTGTAATAATTTAATGTCTTAAGATAAATTTTTGAATATTTAACAGTCCAAACCAGGGCTTCTCAGTTTATGTTATGAGACTATTAAAGAAAGAGAGGAAGTAGCATGAAGAGTTACATGGGTAAGTTTCTTGCCTCCCAATCACTTCAGCCAGTCTTTCGACTACTTTAGAAGATAAAACGGGTTTGAAAGCCACGGATCTAAATAAGCATGTGTGTGTATACCAATGGGTATGTACAACCTAATTTTTCCTATAATCTAAATCTAACCACATATGCATCACCTTAGCATATTAATTAGCAATGTATGCTTTTTTCCTTGTTCACAGGAAGCAGAAACATTCATTGGCAGATTTTAGAGCACAAGAGTAAACACCACCTACAGTGATTTTGTGAATTCAATGAAAAGATCAGATAGAGCATGAACTTGGTTTAAGTGCTTGAGAATCATACAGGGAAGACAGACAACACTTACACAGGAAAAAGGATGTGCTGGTGTTAGCTGTTTATTTCAGGCGTCTGATTGATGACATGCTTGAAAAATAAAAGTTATAAACCAAACAATAACTTGGTGATTGTTTCTCCTAAAATAATTAAGTTTATGACTGTAAATTATGTATGTAATTATTTTATAAAGCCTTTTAAAAGCTGGTGGAATAAAGAGAAAACAGTTTGGTTGTCCATGGATAATTTCACTTTGATACCAGTTTGAATATAGCAAGATCCCTTTGATGGATTTACAACGTGACAGTGCAATTCAGGCAGGGGCTAGATTAAAGGTGACAGGACAGCCAGCATGTAGGCCACATGCAATGAGTGTCACACTGACAGTGCAGCCTCTAGGAAAACACAGAAGATGTGGATTAGGCAGGAACATGGAGATAACTATCGCAGTGATGTCCTGGGTGTTTATGAAGGAGAATTTCTTGATGAGCCTTATAAGCCAAACCCATGACCTTCAGTTTTTCTAATAATTTCATGCTCTAAAACACTATTCTTTGAGTCACTGGCTTAAGCAAGAGATCACTGGCTCAATTGGAGCCCCCTGGTCAAGATATGTATGAGAAGCAATCAATGAACAACTAAGGTGCTGCTACAATGAGTTGATGCTTCTCATCTCTCTCCCTTCCTGTCTGTCTCTCTTTCGCTTGCTCGCTAAAAATAAATAAACCACTATTCTTTGCGAAGTGCAGTCACAGTTAAGTCTGAGGTCACATTATATCCAGGTCAACAAACTAAATTAGCAAAGCACAAGCCACTGTAGATCCCTGCTAGGTGGCTTGTGCCCACCCGCCTTGGCCGTCAGGGGACAGGTTCTCCCCAGTGCGGACTCCACCACCCCACTCTGAAGCTTCCCTCCCCCTTGCCGATGTTGCTGAGTCACTTCTCCACATCATCCTCACCATACTGGGCTGTCAGACCCAACACTCCTAAGTCTCTTTCATATTCTTTTATTGCCACAAACTATTTCTCCATCCTCTTTCTCAACTCCTCATACTCTCACTTACCTCTCTTGAGAGTAGGTTTCCATTCTACAACCAAGGTCATCTTCATCCTGATCATGGAAAGCAGGGAGGAGACATTCATCTTCTCTCAGCAGGAATAGTGTGAGGCAAGGATGCAAATCCAGGAAAAAATGAGTACCACCAGAGAAGACATAAGCAATCACCTGAATGGGGAAAGATTCACGTTTATCCCATTAGACAACTTCAGATGCAGCCTGGAAAAGGGCAGCAATATTCCCATGAGTGTCTAATCATGGCTGGAGTACTGCAAAACAACATGAAGCTAGTTACCATTGGTGCACACACATGCGATTGACTTTTTGTGAGCCTTTTCCTGAAGTCATAAAATGAATTTCCTATATTTACATTAGGTTGATATATGAAAAGTTGAGATCCTGGAGCAAAAGAGTAGAGTTCACTGAACATATTCATAGTCCTGACTTTCTTTACAAATCAATGTCAAAGGTTATACAAGGTGAGCATAGTGTTCTGTACTCAGTTTGATATTCCAGAATGCTATTTGTAAGAACTTAACAGATGAGACTATAAGGAGATTGCAGATTCTAGTAACAAATTTATTTCTCTTCCATCAGGCCTTCTGGGGATGCAGTACTGTGTTACTATACTGTGCTTCTATAAATATGTTTCCAACTCGAGTTCCAGAGGGTAGTCACAGTACACACAGTGCTACAACCAGGAGGCTAATCTCACACAGTTGTATATGCCTCTCTTGCATGA
This sequence comes from Rhynchonycteris naso, assembly GCA_037038555.1. Lineage (NCBI taxonomy): Eukaryota > Metazoa > Chordata > Mammalia > Chiroptera > Emballonuridae > Rhynchonycteris > Rhynchonycteris naso. The sequence continues at coordinate 46,640,286 of CM072999.1, forward strand.
ATGACAGCTGGACAAGGAGTGAAATGTCCAAGATGGTACCCACTATTATTGACTTTATTTATCATGAATGACAAGATTTTTTCCTAGTCCTGTAGTAAATCTACTACCACCAACTACAGTGAACAGTACAGGTGTAAGAACAGAGAGTAATTTCTGTTGAGACCAAGAATCAGGTGCACATCCAAGGAGAATTCCCAGAAGGCATGCCAAAGAGATCATTTGGTCAAGTGAGTCTGAATAAGCAGCTGGTCTCTCACCTATCCCCTCAGAACTTTTAAAATTCCCACTTCCCTTAAGCCACATGGAGTCCTCCCATGACTCTGTCACCTCTGTGGATTTCTAATCTTGGGATTGGGTGCAAAGCCAGAAACTTGAAGGAACTCCTCTTGACCACAAATCAACTAGACAAAAAATGAAGCCTATTCACTGCTTGCTCTTCTCAAAGGACTCTATTTACTTGGTTTTATCAAGTGATTTATGAGGGAAAAGACTTAGGAAAGTTGGTTGACTTCAGTAACTATCTCCTATGATTTCACTGAAGTTAAACAGTTAAATTAGACAGGTAACAGATCATCAAAAAGAAATGCCAGATGAAAACTACAATCCTCTTTGTAGAGGTCTTGGCCCTAAAACAGAAGCCTTGAACACCAAAGAATAAACAAACCTGCAAGGTTGCAGTGTGATTTAATAAATTTATTTCAGAAGTGGTTAAAAAGAAAGGAAAAAAGGTTCTACAAAGATATGCTGAAAACAAACAGCTCTTCCATTGTGCATAATCCGAGTGAAATTTCATTATGATGAAACTATTTCACTTCCTGCACTGCTGTTCTCCTTAATGCTTTATCTAGGAATAACAGCAAATCAAACAATCAAGAAATCATCCTTTGTGATTTCTTAAGAAAGGTGCAGCTCTTTGTTTCTAAAATGATCATTTATATAATAAATGGCTTTGGACTTGCAGGAAAATGTTCACCTGATTATGTGACACAGCAGGAAAATGTTCACCTGATTATGTGACACAATCGTAAGGCATGAATCTAGCAGCAATAATGAAATCTTAAAAACAAATGTGGAACAGCTTGACCAGGTGGTGGCACAATGGATAGAGCGTCGGACTGGGATGCGGAAGACCCAGGTTCAAGACCTCGAGGTCACCAGCTTGAGCGTGGGCCTATCTGGCATGAGCAAAAGCTCATCAGCTTGGACTCAAGGTCGCTGGCTCCAGCAAGGGGTTGCTTGGTCTGCTGAAGGCCCACGGTCAGGGCACATGTGAGAAAGCAATCAATGAACAACTATGGTGTCGCAATGGCAACAAAAGACTAATGATTGATGCTTCTCATCTCTCTCCATTCCTGTCTGTCTGTCCCTATCTATCCCTCTCTCTGACTCTCTCTGACCCTGTAAAAATTAAAAACAAATGTGAAACAGTTGCTCAAAGAGCATGCAAAAGTCCTCTGTGATTAAATGAATCATGGATTAGAAAAATACTGTGTAAGAATTACTCCTCTGTCTGAAAAAATTCTAGAAAAATTAGTACCATTCTCTTAGTAAGTCACAGACTCTTTACATTGGAAAAGACATTAGATTACATTAAGGGCAATCCTCTTCAGTAGGGTGGCCACTTTCACTGAGGTTTTCCTGGGGATTTTCTAATTTTAGCATGGAAATGTCTGTTTTAGAAAACTTCTCAGCTTTGGACAAACTGGGATAACTCATTACTCTTCTCTTTGGATTCATAAATCTCTTTGATGACATAACCTACCAGAGAATTAACATTCACAGGGTTCTATTCCTAATAATGAGTCAAAATCAGTGTCCCGAAAACCTATCCTTATTCTGTCTTCTAAAACAAAATAAAGTTAATTCTCTCTCCTATCTGGTAGCCCTCTGGTTATTTGAAGACTGCCCCTCCCCATCCCATACTTTTCCAGTCCAGTCTCTCTATTCTCTAAATTAAATTGACTCGGTTCTTTCATCTCTCTGCTCCTTGAGTGCTCTTGCTCCATTGGTAACTCGATCGCTCTCCTCTAGACAGCTCACCTGTCAACCTCCCTCAAATGGTAACAACCCAAACTGAGTTCAAGCTTCCACATGCTGCCTGAGCCCTTTCCCTGTGCTGGACATCATGCTCTCAGATGGACAAACTAACATTCCATTAGCTCATTTGGCCACCACATACCACGATTGAATAACAGTACAATTTATGTCAACAGAAATCCCCAGAGATGTATCACACGTGTTGTCTAAAGCTCTGACATTCCATAGTTGTGCAATTGGTATTTACACCCAAACATCACACATGGATCCCTGAGAGCCATCCCATTATTCCAGCCCAAAAATTCTAGCTGTGGATCACAATTATTAACCATCATTTGCTCCCCTCCCAGGTTCAGGTAGTCCACAAATGTTTTCTGTGCATCAATATCTGCAGTCATTCAAGTCATCGGAAGAAATGTTCATTAGATCAGGATATAACCCAGATCATTAGTGCAAAGCTACTTGCTACATAAAGGCAGGTAATCACATTGGTCCTTTATCATAAAATAATAAAACCAGTGTTTTTCAACCACCAGTCCATGGACCATCCACCAGAGATTTTGTGCTGTTCCGTGGAAGGGTTAACCACCTGATGTTGTATGAAGATTATAAACCCAACAATCTTAATTATATTTGCTTATATTCAGGGCAATTTCTGCCTTAGGGGTCCTGGAAATAATCTATTTTTATTGGTCCCCAAAGGTAAAAATGTTGAAAACCACTGAAGAGCTTTACCTATTTCCAGATTTTAGAAGAGAAGCTGAAACTAGAAGAGTGTGAATACACCATCAGCAATCCTTCCTTCATTTTCAACCAGCAACTAACTGCTCTCTCCCTTACCTTTATTTATCCCATATACATTCCTTCTGGAGTTTCCAAACTCCAATCAAGCAAGTACAATAGAATTCTCACCATAATCCTAGAATTGAGCAGGGCTCTACAGGCACCAAATAAATCATTCCTACCCAGGGACCCTGACCTTTTTCCAGATACACAATAGCATTTCACTTGCCCGCCCCTTTTGAAGTCAGGAATGGCCACGTGACTTGCTTTAGCCAATGACATGCCTGTGGAATGATACGAGTTATATCCGGGCAGAACCTTTATAAACCAGTTGTGTGGTTTGTCATGTTTCCTTTCCATTGTTGTTTTCATCAGGGAAGTGGGGATCAGGTGAAGCCCTTCATTAGCCTGGTTCGCTAAGAAAACACATGCTCAGAATCCCCCTGCCTGTCCACATTGAACATGCAGATAGAAGAGAAAATAAAGCTCCTGAGATTTTGGATGTTCTTCTGCTATTGGACTTCGCCTGCCCTGACTGGTACACAATACGGAAGTAGGAAGACACCAACTCCTGTTTACAAGAAGCTTATAGTATAGTCGTGCAGATAAATCACGTCTACAAAATAAAAGTAAGGCATTTGGTAAGTTGGCATGTGGTAAAAAATACTAAACTGGAAAGGGGAGATAATTAGCAAATGATATATGGTACTAAAAGTGAGTCACTAAGACAGGACATTAAAATAAAATTAGAAAAGGGGGAGTTCAACATAGGCTTACAATTCACAGAAAACATTTAATTTCCATTAAAGAGAAGAAAACTTATTAATTTATTGAAAAGTATTATAAGAAATGGTTCCAGAAATATATCAACTCTTCCCTTTTAAAACTGCAATAAAAATGCAAGCTTGCCTGACCAGGCGATGGCGCAGTGAATAGAGCATTGGACTGGGATGTGGAGGACCCAGGTTCGAGACCCCGAGGTCGCCAGCTTGAGCGCGGGCTTATCAGGTTTGAGGAAGGCTCACCAGCTTGCACCCAAGGTCGCTGGCTCAAGCAAGGGGTCACTCGGTCTGCTGTAGCTCCCTAGTCAAGGCACATATGAGAAAGCAATCAATGAACAACTAAGGAGTCGCAATGAAGAATTTATGTTTCTCATCTCTCTCCCTTCCTATCTGTCATCCCAATCTGTCCCTCCCTCTGACTCTCTGTCCCTGCCACACACACACACACAAAAAAAGGCAAGCTTATGTTATGAGGCTATTTTAAGTCATTTCATTTTAGCCTTTCAATATCCAGCACTAATAAGGCACCTTTTTTTTTTTATGGATGTATCATAGGTCTCTGTCTTTCAGAAATGGACAGATTTAGCACTATATTATACAGAGGGGTCATGCTTTACAGGAGTTTTACAGGAACCTTTGGCAATTTGGGTAATGCAGATAAAATAGATTTGATCTTAGCACCCACTTAAACTATGATGTACTTTTATTTCATAGAAAGGTCCATTATTAAAAAAAAAAAAAAAAAGAAAGGTCCATTATTAGTAATATAAAGGTAATTACTGGCCTGAATACTCAAGGCTCAACATCAATTTGTCTGATTTAGCAAAAATATGGCCTCTTTTCTTTTTAAAATATATTCAGCCGCTTCTTTCTGCCCTTTAATAGAGTCAGGAGAATTTTGATATTAATTGGAATAGTCATTCAGCAGAGATTTACCAAGCACTACTCTCTGCCTGGGACAATATGAGACATTGGCTGTTCATTAATGAGAGGAACAGTCAGGGGTCTGTCCTCAGGAAACCTAAAGTCTGCAGGGAGAACAGGCACAGTGTTGGTTGGATGGGGAGGGCTTTCTAAGTAAAAGAAACACCCTGTGTTCCCTACCCTGAAGCAGGAAAGGGCTTTGAGTATTCGAGGAAATCAAAGTCCAACATTTATCAATGAAACATGGTAAATGGAAAGGAAACTAGCTTGAGATGAGGTTAGAGGTGGATAATGGGCAGACCACATGTTAGGGATTTTGTTTTTGAAAAGGGGCTGCAACATAATACAATTTCCACTTTAAGAAGGTCATTCTGGCCTGCATGTGAAGACTGGATTGATGGGATTGGAGTGGAGACGGGAACTAAGAGGAACTGTTGCAATTGCCCAGCAAAAAAAGTATCAGTGACGGAGACTGGGGTGGTAGCTGTGGTCATGGCATGAAGTAAACAGATTAGAAATATTCAGTAGTAAATGTTTCAGGAATAGATAACGGGGCAAATGTAAGGGGTGATGGATGTGTCAGGAAAAGCTCTCAGGTTCTGGCCTGAGCACCGTCTCCATTTTTGTACAGGGGGAAAGTAAGGAGGAGAAGCCAGATTGAGAGAGCAGGGTAGGAGCCGCCTGTTGAGACACTCAAGTGAGGCTGTTGGAACGGCATTTGGATATGTTGGTCTGAAACTCAGCAGAGTAGAGGCGGTGGGAGACACAAATGAGCCTTTGCACTGGTGTCAGGCTGTGGGAGAGCTTCAGGGGTGTGATGGCTGTGGTCTCACACAACAGATAACGAGTGTGGGATACAGGACAAGGATGGGAATGTGGGTTTGAAAAATGTGAGCAAGATAACTAAATTTCCTCTTGGCTGCCAAGAATTCTTGTTAAGTGTAGCAATTTAAGAAAATAATTAATTTTTGACACTCCTCGATCCAACCTCAGACCTTTGGGAGAATATAGAAAAGCTTATACCTGCTCATGACGTGTTCCCAAATCACAATTCAATAAAGTGGCATCTCTCCCCTGTGCCTGGCCCCATCTCACAAGTTGGCTTTTCAACTTTTACTAAATACCATCTCCCATTCAATGACTATTTTTCAAAAAAAGAATGACATTTCTATCAGCGCACAAGCTTTTACTATCCAAGCAATCTTGAATAGAGGAATGCTTCCTAAATACCCAACTGTGATAAAGTGTTCACCAGTCCGTGGCAAAACAAGAAAACTGGAACCACGGGACATATAAAAAATCAAGAACAACAAAGCATCATTGAGAGGCCAAGTGCCACCAATCAGCTAGGCACACTCTCTAGCTAAACAACTCCCTCCCAAAGATAGCTCAGAAGTGCCCAGAACTCACATTCGGGCCTCAGCAGACTGATAAATGCCATATATACGTGGAGTTGTTTTCAGACAGTCAAAACCGCAAATGTCAGGGTGTACTTTATTGGCAAATCTGAGTCATTGAGCAAAAAGCAATAACAACGATCTTGAACTCTTAAGAACTGTAAACATGGTCCAATGTAGCTGTTGTCTTTCTCACACACCTCACCATGCTGGGATCTTGATTCGATCGACTCAATTACAGAAAGACTGCTGGCACTTGGACATATTTGAATATGGTCTGGTTATGAGCTTTCTGTTAAGGAGTAGATTGTTAATTTTGTTAGGTGTATTAAAGTCATAGTATAAGAATAAATTTTTATTGTTTAGAAATGCATACTGAAGTATTTGAGGTGAAATTTATGACATTTGAGGTTGTTTTAAAATACCTCAGCAAAAAGAAAATAAGCCAGATGCGGCAAGCTGTTGAACATTGTTCAGTTTAGATAATGATGAAAGTATATTTATTCATTATTCTCTTTACATTTCAGGTTTGTTTGACATTTTTCACAATAAGAAATTGCAAGAAAGCAAGGAAAGTAGGGAGAGAAGAGGAGAAGGAAGGGAGAAAAACTACCCTTCGCCACCTTTATTATTGTTTCATAATGACTTTAAACGAAAGGAAGTATTAAATAATTGAACAAGAAGGCCATTACAACAAGTGGCTCTAATGGGTTGGCCATCTACTAAGCAAACCAAAATCTAAGCCTATAGATGCCTCAAGGTTAGCAAATGAAACCTAAGGACAACCAACCACAAACAGCCAAGTAGGTTTTAATCCACAGCCAATCAATAACTTATTTACTTTGCTTCTTCCTTTTCTCTGCGGAAGTCTCTCTCTGGAGCTCCTGTCAGTGAGACGCTCCTCACCACTCCCAGTGTGGTGCAGCCACATTGGAATCATTGCACTCAAACTCCTAAAAATTATAACAGGCCTCAGTTCATTTTTAACAAAAGAAAAGTGGATTAAGAGACAGAGGATTTCCACAAACATGCGTGCCCGCCTACTTTGGGTGGGTCTCAGTGGGAAGAGCCCGCACACACATTCACATTGCAGCCAGGGGGCTTCTCTCACCACCGTGTCCAGGAGAAGAAACACCATATGCAGATTAGATCTGTATTTCCACATGGGAAACAAAGAAAACGAAGTAGGCAACTGGAGCTGTGTTGGCTGCCAAAGAACCTCATCTCTGAGCAGATTAAAAACAAAAGTGATTATGCTAATACTTAATGGGCTCTCAATCCCCAAGGATGCAGACCAGCAGGCCCAGCCAGGACTGGGGGCCCCCCTCCAGGCTCTCCCATCACTGCCGCTGACCAAACAGCCACTCCCAGTGCCCTGGCCCAGCCTGACTCTGAGTCAGGAGGCTGGAAAACAAAATTCTCATGCAGTTGACACTAAACATACACTACTGACCCCAAAATGAAGAGACATAGCTTGCGTCTCCCACAGGAAGTGATACTCTTTTACTACCTCAGCAATAGCAAGGAAAGGGTCCACCCCACCCAGTATAGGTCAGCCAATGGGAGATGCTATAACTCAGCCAGTGAAAAAAAATCACTGCACTTTGAACTTTCATTTTACTCCAATGGATGCTTAGTTCACAACAGCCATAAAAGAGCTTTCTCGTTTTTGTTTCTCTGGACTTCTGGGTCGTGTGCCACTTAGGACGCATGTCCCAATTTGCCATTCTTTATTGTTCCCTAAGAAGTCCATTTTGCTGGAGAAATATCTGAGTCCTTGTCAAAGTTCATCAGACATGTGAAAAGTAAAGAGAGCACTTCTGTCAACACAGCCAGGAAAAGGCAGGTGAAAACCATAACAACCTGACGGACTGACACACAAACCAGAGCAAAGCTCAGCTGGAGGTTCTGCAGAGAGCACAGCAGATCCCTCGCTCCTCCGGGCTCGCCTTCTGTGCGGGGTTGGGAAGGGGGTCCGGGCTCTGCTCTCTCAAACACTATGTACTTTCCTCAGGTTTTGTCCCTACTCCACATAGCCCACGGCGTCTACGCCTCACCTCTGCACAGCACGATGGTTCTGAGGGTAAGCTCAGAGCCACGCCACAGAGAATCAAATCCTGGCAACTTAGTTGCTGGATGATGTGGAATTAGTTCTGTGCCTCAGTTTCCTCCTCTGCCTCTCTACAAATGAGGAAAATCGCAGGACCACTGATGAAGAGTTAGTTCAAGTAAAGCATTAAGACACAATGATACATAGCATTTAATAACATTTGCAGTATTACAATAACCCACCCTTATTTCACCAGGCAACTTACTTTAATATCGATCCCCGAAATGCAAGCAGATCCCCGTGGCTCCTTAATCCTTGTCTATGCTTGATGCTTCTCTCGAATATCCTCTCTCCACTGTTTCTGCAAATCCTCCCCACTGGTCACAATCCAGCTGAAGCCCTGACCTCTCCCTAAGGCCGTGATGGAGAACCTATGACACGCGTGTCAGCACGCATAGCCATTTTCGATGACACGCGGCTGCATGGGGCCACATGCCGAGAAGGATGTTTTATCTTCAGCTCTTGCACGGCCAGGTGCAGGAGCCGAGGATAAAACATTTGCTGTAGTGTAGACACTCTGTGCAGGAGGTCTGTAGGCCAAAACAACAAAACTCTGGCACAGAGCATCTAGTTCTGGGACTTCCGTTCAGGCCGTTTTTCTCAAAGTGACACACCACCCGAGTTATGCTCAGTTTTTTGACAAATTTTGACACACCAAGCTCAAAAGATTGCCCAGCACTGCACTAAGGACTGACTGTTGCAGTCTCCCAAATCTTTTGCTAACTTCTGTAGTGTCTAACAGTATCCACCACTACCTAAAAATTTTTAGAAAATAAATCAGTAAGTCATGGTCTCGTCAGTGAACAGGCAGCATCTCAAAAGGGACTCTCTGTGGAGGGTGGTAGGGTTAAGGCAAACACCAAGGGACCTTAAGGCACCCAGGGACTAGCAACAAGGGAAACAGTTATTCCCAGGCCTGAGAAGACAAGAGGAGAAAGCCATTACTGGGAACCAGTGAGAGGTACAGAAGAGTCCACCCAAGTTGTGGCCTTAAAGTAGAGAAACAGCAATTGCCAAACCATGGAGAAAGTGGTTGAATAAGTATTACAACCTTTATCTCTTCCATATGCCAGTCTCTTGTAGGTGATTCCCATTGGCCAGACCCAGCTGGAGAACAGAGCCCAGACAGAGGTCAGTCTCCCAGGAGCAGCAGAGAAGGGTGAAGAATTGATCTGGAGGACCAAATGGAAACTAATAAACAAGGGCAGCTTTGTACCAAGCTAATTACCATTCAATTGGGAACCGTCTTGTGCTATTCTTTCTGGTCTTTCACATGTGGGCCTCTGCAACAGTTAGCATGGTGGGAAGAAAAAGCACGGATCTCAAAATCAGAGACCTGAGTTAAACCCTGTTGACCAGGTGTGTGACCTTAAAAAAATAATTTGACCTCCGAGTCTCTGATTCTCAGATTCCTCATTCGTGAGAACAGAGTACTCCTCCTACTGGCCTCATGGGATTGTAAGAGCATTAAATGTAAACGTTCTTTCCTCTTTTCTATTTTCTTTCTAACCACCTATATATCCTTAAGACTGAAGCTCTAGTTCTTACATGTCTTCTATACCTAGAAATGCCAAAAAAATCAGTCAGAAGGTTCATACTTATTGATAACAGGAATGGTTCTGTGAATTCAGTCATTGTAGGCATCTTAGAAAATTTTACGATCTTTAAGCTGACTTGTCTACTGAGAAACGCAGCAAGACATCTAAGGACTCATACACCTTTGTAAATCAAAGTGTGGTCCAGCATCACTACCACCACTTGGAAGCCTGTTAGACATGCAGACTCACAGGCTGCATATCCCCCCCACCAACACCACTACCCTGCCTTCCCTGACACTAATCTGAATTTTAACAAGATCTTCAGGTGATTTTTATGCACATAAAAAGTTTGAGCCTGACCAGGTGGTAGCGCAGTGGATAGAGTGTCAGACTGGGATGCGGAAGATCCAGGTTCAAGACCCCGAGGTTGCCAGCTTGAGCGCGGGCCCATCTGGCTTGAGCAAAGCTCGTCAGCTTGGACCCAAGGTCGCTGGCTCCAGCAAGGGGTTGTTCGGTCTGCTGACAGCCCGCGATCAAGGCACATGTGAGCAAGCAATCAATGAACAACTATGGTGTCGCAACGGCAATGAAAAACTGATGATTGATGCTTCTCACCTCTCTCTGTTCCTGTCTGTCTGTCCCTATCTATCCCTCTCTCTGACTCTCTCTCTGTCCCTGTAAAAAAAAAAAAAAGTTTGAGAATTCCTGCTTTTGAACTAAAAGGAACCACAGAGAGCATGTAGGTTGTTTAAACCACCTCATTTTACAGCTGAGGAAACATGTCCAAAACAACATAAATTGTCCAAAGATGCTGGGGCAGGTGCTGTCCCTTAACTAATCCTGTAGGCATTTCCAGCCCCCTCATCCCTTGCTACTGTTCACTTTACAAGGTAAAACAACTAAATATTTTCCTAGTCTCCCTTGCAGCTATAAGTAGCTACGTAACAGTTCTAACCAGCGGCATCTGCTGGAAGGGTTCCTTGGAAATCTGCTTTCTTGGGAATATAAGCCAGACATGGATGTCTCATCCTTCCCTGTTTCTCCTGCCAGAGTAACCAGGGAGTCTGTAGATGGGGTGGTCATCTTGTCCCAATAAAGCCACAAGCATGAGAATAAAAGGGCATATGCTGAGGGTTGTAGAAAGGAAAGACACAAAAAACCTGGTCCTAGAAGACATCATTCAGCTGGTGCTGAATCAATCAGTAACTTCCTACTTTAGCCCTCTTGTTATTTTTAAAAAATCAATCAATCATCCTCTCTTTGTGTAAGATGCCACTTGTTGAGTTTTGTGTTACCTACAGTCAAATCCACCCCCCAAGTAATGTCAGCTAGCAAATGGCTAAGCCAACATTAGGACTCACGGCCCCTGACTTCCAGCCCAGAGGTCTGTCCTATGCTGGTTTCATTCATGAAGTCAGAGAAATCTTCTTCCTGACTAAACATTAGTAAACACATATGGAATCAAGAAGAAGTGCTCATTTGAGGGTGCACCTGTGCATGAGAGGAGAGATGTTATCTAAACCCTTGTAAAGTTGACAATAAGATCTTCAGGGCAGGTGATTAGGTTCAATCTAGAAATTCTGCGTGTATGTGTTTACCCAACGTTTAAAAAGGGAGACAATAAAGAAAGGAGAGAATGAAGAGCAGGTCTTCATTTTATCAAAGAACCTCTGGCCCTGGCTGGTTGGCTCAGTGGTAGAGCATCAGGCCAGCATATAGGAGTCCCAGGTTTGATTCCCAGTCAAGGCACAAAGAGAAGTGACCATCTGTTTTCCACCCCTCCCCCTCCCCCTTCTCTCTCTCTCTCTCTTCTCCTCCCACAGCCATGGCTTGAATGGTTCAAGCAGGCTGGCCCCAGGCACTGAGGATGGCTCCATGGCTTCACCTCAGACACTAAAATAGCTCAGTTGCTGAGCAACAGAGCAGCAGCCCCAGATGGGCAGAGCATCACCCCATAGAGGACTTGCTGGGTGGATCCCATTCGGGGTGCATGCAAGAGTCTGTCTCTCTGCTTCTCCTCCTCTCACTTAATAATAAAAAAAAAGAACCTCCATCCACCATTGGTGTACCATGTGGTACTTGATATATAAAATTTAAATAAATGCCAGGTACAATTCCTGCTCAGTGATGCCACCAGCAAATGTCATGTTGATTCATCAATGTCTACAGATTCCATTAATATGGATATACTGAGTTATAAAAAATGCATGTTTAACTGCAGATTGCTGTTCCCAAACTTACTTTAAAAAAAGAAATCAACAAAATAAATGGGCAATGGTGCATTAAGTTAGACATCAAAAAGTAAACGGAACTGATGGCAAACTCAGAAACAAGAAAAACTTCCAGAAGCGAGACAGCCCATTGAAGAGTATACCACGTCTGGCCGAGCCCAGAGGAGATTCTGAAGAGACAAGGCAACCCAGGCCAGGGTTGATGGAAAAGGACAGACTTGCCTCCTTGGCCTACAGAGAAAGGTCTTTGGAGGTAAGGTGGGTCCCCTTTGGGCTCCTGCCAAAACCAGTCTATCATTTTCAAGTGAAGGAAATGACTTAGACACCGAGCACACATAATCACTTTGTTTTTGTAACACCATTTTTTACAAAACAACTTTTCATCCTTGTCAAGTTGAGTCTGTCCCCCATTTTACAGATGAGAAATCAGGAAACTGACTCAAAATCACATGCCATCAAGTAGAAAAAAAGAACTCCATAAGGCCCTGTAAGATCTTACCCTGCTTCTGTCTAACCTCCCTGTGACACTCTCCCTCGAGCTCCCTCAGCCCAACCACCCTGGCTGGGTCCCCACACCCCACTAATGCCATGCCCATCTGACCTCTTGTTTCTGGTGTCAGGTTAAAAGGTCCCCATTTAATGAACCTTTCCCTCATGCTCTACCCCAGACTAGTATCCTTTTTATGAGCTCCCACAAGGCAGTATACTCCTTAACACTTGCAACTGCCATTAACTAATTAATCAATTGATTGATTAAATGAATGAGATGATGATTTGTTTACTCACTGATGTTGGCACCAAGGGATGGCTTGGTGCTTTGTTGGGGGAGGGAATGTCTTTGGCCACTTGACACTCTCCATCAGCCTTTCCTCACCATCTACCCCAAATAAACAGATAATATGAGAGGAGACAGTCAATGTGCAATGCAGTCACCTTTAAGACAAATCTCTAAGCCGTTCCCTTTCTCCCTCAAACCAGATTAAAGCCCCTATCCCCCCGCCCCATGTGAAAACCTTAGAACTATTTTTAAAGGCCTTTTACTCTACTAAGGTAAGCACTCCAAGAAGGCATGTTCACCCTTGAATCCTAGCACCTAATACATTGCTGACTTAGCACATGGTCAGCAACCAAGTATCTGCGTGAATGAATGAACAAATCAATGAATGAATGGCTTTGTACTCCCAGATCAGTGCTTATCCCTCACATCACTCTCCCTCCTCCCACACAGAACATGGCTACAGAAACTGCCACTTTGGACATTCTCTTCTCACTGTCTTCAGCACACGGCTTTAGTGGATCAGGCGCTTGGAAAAGTACAGTTCCTGCCAGACTGGCCTTCATTCTTTAGCCAAGATGTTCATCCGCTCTCACTGCCCTTCCAGGAGAGGAATTTCCTTGGTTGGGGAGAAATGCTGAAATGCTGGAGGTGACAAGGGCTTCCCAAGTGCTGATAATGAGGGAGCCATGGCACCAGGACCCACATCGTCCTGGCCCTGGCATCACACCTGTGAGGAAGCAGGAACAGGCCCCAGGCTACCCTCTCTGAAGACAAGGAGATCACCCAGACCGGACAGATTTAATACATGAAGGACAGAGGTTTTAAGGGCCCAGATGTCCCCCTCATTCAAACTCTCAACATTTGGAAGAACAAAATTCTCTAAGGGCCCTTTTCTCAAAATCACTTGGAGATACTGATTTAAAACAACAAACACGGGACTCCATCCCAGACCTACTAATTCAGAATCCCTGGGGGTGATCCAAGAAATCTGTGTTTTTACAAAAGCTCTCCAGCAAATTCTGATGCTTACTAAAAGTCTGAGACTTTCTTAACTCTCAAGTCTCCTCTTAGGCTAGGACTTTCAGAGGCTGAGCATCCATTTAAGCCAGGCCAGGCCCGGAGGAGAGAGATACCATGGAACCCAGTTAAGAGTCCGTCCAACCTAGCCTTTGTACATTTTCAAATTAGAGAATAAAAGTGACCACCAGTGGCAAGTGGCCTGGGTCGCAGTCCCATCGGCCCTCCCCCCCCCCCCGTCTTTATCATAGTCAGGGTATCTCTGGCCTGCCAGAGAGAGGGGAAAACTAAAGGATTAGGACCTGGTTTTTGTCACTTAAATGCACAGTTCAAAGTGCCAGATTAAACCTGGATGGCACAGGAATGCAGTGGCTTCTCTTTGTTTATTTTGAGGAAGAACAGGGACACTTTGGCACTCAAATCCCCAAACCAAGACAGAATTGCGAAGCCCATTTCCCCGGTGTCTTGTCTCATGAGTCACCTTCTCAGTGGCCGCTGGGTCTAGCCCAGCTTCCTGCTACAGCAAAATGCCTGCCAAAGTGCCCATTGTCCGGAGGGGCCCAGCGCCAGGTCAGCAGTGCCCAGGGCACTCTTTTGTTCATTAAAGAAAGGACACTTTTGAGAAATTGATGACAACCAGAATTCCTTACCCCAACACCACCAAAAAGTACATAACACTCAAGATTTTTCACGTAATTTCAGGGGTACACAGGCTCATTGGAGCCCATATAGGGGCCTCTGGCCATGAGTCCCAGGTTTAAATGATCATAAACATGACAGAGAACTAAGAACCTGAAATGTCCGGGGCTTTTTTATCCATGAGTGAGGAAAGTCAATGTGGGGCTGCGACGGGATGCGTAAGGAAACAAATCGTATGTATTCTTTTTATTCAGGTTCTGTCTGCACATAGAAATTTACAGAAATGTAGATATATGTGATATTTAATTTGTTATTTAATTTTGAGGTGTTTTGATTAAGCTGAAATAATTTTGTTATTTTAGGTGCATTAATAATTGATCACATAGAATTTCATCTGCTCATAAAATAATTATGCTTGGTAAATGTAAAAGTATTATCTTTAAGACAATTAAACATTTACTAGTCAAATTTACTTTAAAATATATTTGTTTGGGGTATGGAAGGGCTAGACATTTTAAGAATTTAGGTTTAGTTCTTGATATTTTATAAGTTGCACCTCAAAGTTGTAAACATTTTCTTTAAATAAAAAATTATTATTTTTTAATCCTTTGTCTAACTCAAGTTTATGTATCTACGAGGGCAGGTTCTTCCCCCTCTATACTTGAGACCTATTCTATTCCTGCTTGATACAGTCATTGGGGCAACTATTCGTCAGCTTTGTGCTGGACCTCATAAACCCACCATCAAAGAAGGCATTGGATCTGTCTTTCTGTAAAATGGTAGTGGCTCCCTGAATGTCATAAGCCTGCATTTGTACGATTTTCCGTTGATTCTAAGCCAGTGATGGGCAATCTTTTGAGGTTGATGTGTCAAAATTCGCCAAAAAAATGAGCATAACTCGGGGGTGTGTCACTTTGAGAAAAACGGCCTAACCGGAAGTCCCAGAACTAGACGCTCTGTGCCAGAGTTCTGTTGTTTTGGCCTACAGACCTCCTGCACAGAGTGTCTACACTACAGCAGATGTTTTATCCTTGGCTACTGCACCTGGCCATGCAGGAGCCGAGGATGAAACGTCCTTCTCGGCATGTGGCCCCATACTTCTCTGGCGTGCGGCCGCACATCATCGAAAATGGCTACGCCTGTCAGTGCTGACACACGTGTCATAGGTTCACCATCACGGTTCTAAGCCATGCCTTTCCTGATGTAGCACTATGAAGGGAAAAAACACTGTCCATTAACCTATGACACAATGCCTTAACCTTAATCCTCCACAGTCATTCAAGCCTCTCATTGCTTCGACATTTCTTTCATCCATCCAAGAGAGAATGGCAGTTTCTCGTGTCACTTGGTTGGGCTTGTGATGGCAACGTTATCATGGGTCTCTGTTTCTTCTGTTCTGGGGGTGGCCCCTTTCCTCTCTCAGCCTCCACAAAGCACTCAGAGGCCATTCTGAGAAAACAACGCCCTGTGCTCATCATTCCTCCCACCACGCGTTTCCACTTCACCAGCATCAGGTCAAAGTCTCACTTCTCCGTTTCTGCGCCTTTTCGCACACGTGATAATTTTTCATTTCAATGCCAAATCATAGTGTCACCTTTTTTGAAGACCTTTTAAATGGCCACTCAACACAGTAACAACAATGTGCTTAATTCAATTGACTTGATGACCATATGAGCAGCTGTGACCGAGTTTTGACAATACTAATAACTGACTCTCTTCTGAGCCTAGCTGACACCATCAACGGATCTCCAGGGATGCTGGAAGGTGAAAAATGTACATTCTAGAAAAAATTAAACATGGTTCTCACCCACTATCCCCGTGCCCTCATGTTAAAGTCTCTAGCAATCATAACTAAAATGAAGAAAATAATTCCAACTAAGAAGAGGATAATGGTAAAAGTAATAATGATAATAGTCTTTTTACTTCCCGTAGTATTCCGACTCACTTCCCTTGCTTGGTCTTAATAGGAGGCCTCAAAGCTATCTTTCTTCCCCACTCACCTGAACTGTGTCATCCTGTGACCTTAATGGCAATTCCTCATTATATGTCTCCCTCCCTCCACTTGTCTCTCCTTTCCCCTCTAACAACCTGGAAGTCAATCCAAGTGACCAACTCCTATTTCATTTACCAAATATCTCTCTCTCCTTGTGATACTTAGGTCATTTTCCACAAGCAGTGGAAATACCATGTGCTCATACCATGACTTTGAATGAATGAGAAAATTTCTCCCTTTCATTTTTCTTATGATTCCCCATAATAACTTCATTGAGTGGTAGAGACAAGAAGAGACTATGATTCTCAGATTATAAAAGTTGGAGGGGGGGAAGTAGGGAGTATTGATGAAGAAACCAATACTGGTACCCAGCCCCCCAAACTAGTATTTATCTTCTCTGATGTCAAGACCCCTGTGGGAAGAGCCACCCCTAAATAGAAGAAACTGTTACTGAGATTCTGATAAGGGTCTCCCATCACAAGCCCACCCTCAGGATGGAAAGGATTTATTGCGAACCCCTAAAAATTGAAGTCTGCTTATGTATATTCAATTTAGTAAATACTGTTGAAAAGACTGTGCAGAAATCACACTGGGCAGGATGCTGTGGGTTCCAGAATGGAATTCATGGTCTGGCACTCCAGTGACTCGTAATTTGGAGCTGTTCTCAATTTGGGGGTGAGGGATGAGGCAGGGAGGCAACACTGACCCTTTTGTGAATCAGATGATATTTACAGGCTCCAGAAAATCATTCCAGATTCCCATGCACACACCCGATTTTGCAAATAATTTTGTGGAATTCATAGACCTCCTGGACATTGGAGGAACTCATGTGTGTGTCCCATAACATCCAGCCACAAAACTCACATAGATGAGCCTTTTCCCATGGTTACTCCCACCCAAGGACAAAGAGGTCAAGCCAGTCCAACAGATGTACAAAGAGGCAATAATACCCTGCCCTTGTTGCTCGGGTTTTCTTAATTAACAGGGGCTCATCTTAAACGCCTCAACCTTCTCCCTCAGTTCCAAGGCTCTTTTTCTGCAGTGCTTGGCTGTCTTTTCCAAAAGGCACAGCTAGCTGGGCACACTGGTCAGGGGAGCTAAGGCCCTCCTCACTGGACTTGCCCACAATACCTCCTGCCCCTTACAGCCCCTGGGGGAGACCCCCCCTGATTCATTTTACCATCTGACCCCTCAGAAAGGAGGGCTCCTCATAAAGAGGTTGTGGACCCCACCCCTCCAGGGCAATGACTGCAAGGAGTTTCTGGCATTGGTGAGTTGGCCGGTGGCTGGGGATTTTCCAGTCTTTACTCTGAAAAAAGCAACCAGATTTTTCATTTTAAGTAAGGATGTCAAAGTGTCACTGAATTGCTGGAGACTGACATCCGGGATCAGAGCCTCATCTTGATTGGAGCCAGAGTCTCAGTATCACTTAAGGACACACGCAACCTGGCTTCTCCCCCACATTATCTGTGGATCTGAATGTGAGGTTTCTATCATGTCCCCCTTAGGGAAGGAGACTGGCTTCCCATCCTGGTTTCCCTTTCTGACCCTCAGGCCCAGCGCCACCAGGCTCTGTGGAAACTCTGAGGTTATAGCCATTTCCTTGTGCTTGTCATTCCTCTTCTCTGGATATTAGTGTCCCTGGGGAGATTGCCTGGGAGGCTCAGACACAGCCTCATTTGGAATACTGCTATTAATAATAACAATAGTAACAATATATAGCACTTTGGGCTTAAAAGGAACTTTCATCTTTGTTACTTTAACAAGTGTTATCCCCATCCCCAAGATAGTGTATCAGTTGAGATCCCAGCTGGGACACCTCCAAGGAGTTTAACTGAAAATTATTTGTAGAGAGGAGGCTATTTACAGAGAGTCCAAACAGGAAAACAGAAACTATGCCAATTATTTTAATAAAAAGATATAGTTCAAAAGAATTGGAGATCTTTACAGGAAGTATCTAACCAAAGTAGTAAAATTCTTAAGGACAGAGAATAGAATGGTGGTTTCCCAGAGCTGGGAGAGGTGGGGAAAGAGTTTAAAGGGTAGAGTCGCAGTTTTGCAAGATGAAAAAGTTCTGGAGATCAGTTTCCCAACAATGTAAATACACTTAACAGTACTGAACTGTGCACTTAAAAATGGTTAAGATGATAAAAATAAAAGAGAGAAAAAGAGGAGGTTAGAAATCTGAAACATGAAAGGGCCCTGAGGGTGACAGAAGAGGAACTGTAAAAAGTGGGCAGCACTGCTGGGCGAGAGCAACACCTCTGGACGGGGGCACCAAGGGACGAGCTCAGGTTGTTGAGTCTGGGAGCTCAGCAGCGCAGTCAGGCTGGTCCCAGTTCCGCACTGCTGCTGCGGAGGAGTGGGCTGTTGTGAGGGGACTGGACCTGGGAGAACAGGCAAAGGAAGGACCAGGAGCCACTGCCTCCTCCAGCCAGCCTTGCAGACTCCGTGTTGGCAGAACTGACAGGGAGCTGCCTGCAAACAGGGCTGCAATTTGCAAAGTCCCAGCCCAGGACCACTAAGCAGGGCACAGAAGGGTTAGGAACTGAGTGATATTAGCTTACTAATGGGCACAAAGGGTGTGAGCAAGACCAAGCGAATAATAAAACAACCAGCAACTGGGGCCAGCAAAAGTCAGTTACCACCCAGAAGCCTAACTATGGGGCAAGAGGAAGGAATGATGTTACTGTGGTTGTTTCAGGGCCCATGCTGTGGGAGGCCTGCAGGAGCTGTGGACACCTGCCTAAACCAGGGCCCAGAAAGGAGGGAACTGGCAGGGGTGGGGCAATAATCTCCTGACCTCTCTCTTCTCCACCTGCTGATCTCCTAAAACTGCTGCAGTGTGGCCAAACCAAGCTGGAAGCCGAAGGTCAATGTTTAACATTCACTTAATGAAAATGGAACCTACCCTATACATTTATCATCTTCTTTCTTTCTCTACCTGAGGACAATAATAGCAACAACAAATAGAGATCCCTTCAAGTTAATATAGATCAATTCATTCTTTCTAATATACTTAGCAGTAACTAGGCAGCAGAGAAATTTGCTTTTATTTTAAGCATAAATAATTGGCAATATTTTCCACATCTATTGAATACCTACTATATGTCATTAAAATACTTACTCAGTGATTTTCACAGACACCTGAATGTAAAGAGTGGACTAAATGCTTATCATCTGCTTCTTTTGCCAATGATTGAAAAAGCCCTTTGGCTTCAGGTTCTTCCTCTAAAACTGGGAACGGTAATAATACATGGTTTATGGGATTGTTATGAAGATGAAATGAGAAAAAATTATGTGAAGGTGCTATAGAAAGGTTGGTATTTATTTTCTACTCCCTTCAGTTCTCTATGGAGCTCAGTGTCCTTTAGAGCATCACCATCATTATCAATATCACTGTCATCACCACTATCATCACCATCCCCTTCATCATCACTACCACCAGTCACTATCACCATCACCATTACCACCACCCCCATCATAACCATCAACTTCATCATCGCATTCCTGTCACCAATACTATCACACCATTATCATGACTATCATCACATCACTTCCAGTATCACTAACATCATCTTGATCACCATCACCATCTTCATCACCAATATTATTATCTTTTTTCCAAATCTGAAATTTCCTTCACCTTGGGTTCTTAAAATTTTTATTGAGCATAACACCTTCTTAGAGGGAAAGGAAGTGTGGGATTTGGAGTCCAAAGAGCTGTATTGACCGCTGGCCCTGCCATCGACTCTCTGTAGGCCCCTTCTGAGTTTCCCAGTATTCTCATCTGTTAAACAAGAGCACTTACCTACCTGTGATGATTATCCTTTCTCTGCCCCTCCTAATCCATTCTCTGTCCTTCGCTGTCCTATTCTGTGTCCATGGAGGATGATCTTTACAGACTTAATTACCAAGGCTCCCTTGTATGTGTATATGGTTGTATAAATATTGATAGGAGGTATAGAAAACTTACATACAAAGCTTAAGTTATCTAGTTTAAGGAAGCAGGGGCTGGGAATATTGGAAATATTGGGTAAAAAGAAAAAGACTAGAGAAAAATGAAAAAATATTTTCATCTAAAAATATTATGCTGAGTAAAGGAAATGAGACACAAAATCATGCCTATGCATGATTTCATTGGTATGAAGTTCCAGAAAATTCAAACTGATCTGTACTAATAAAAAGAAGATCAGTGGTTGCCTAGGGACAAAAGTAGAGGGAGAGATTGACAGCAGTAGGGTATGAGGGAAATTTGGGGAGTAAAGGAAATATTTGGTATCCAAAATGTAGTAGTGGTAACAAGATGCATACATTTGTCAAAACTCAACTACCTGTATTTAAATGGTACAGTTCATTATGTAAATTTAATATAAATTTTACCTCAATAAAGTTGATTTTTAAAAATATTCATGGCATAATATAAACAGAAGATATACTATATCATAGAATTCCAGAAGTGATAGTACTATAAATCAATGCAACCTGCATGTATACATAAACACCAGAAGCTGACACTGGCCCAGCGAAGACATCGATTTGGCTCACAGATGCTGCTACTATATTAAAAACAAACAGAAAAGACATGAGCCAAAGAGGGCCTCTGAAGACCAGGCCAACCCAATAATGCTAAACTCATTGATGAGGTTGCCTTTTGTGTAAATAGGTGCAGACATACTTCAGAGATCTTGAGGGTTCCATTCCAGATCACTGAAATAAAGCATAGACTTTTTGCTGGGGGAGGATCTTGCTTTCAGTTTGTAAAATATATACCATATTTTTCACTCCATAAGACACATCTAGGGTTTTAAGGAGGAAGAAAAAAATATTCTGAATCAAATGGTGTGTTAAAATATTTAATAAAATATACCACAAGAATATTTCAACAATGTAAACTCAACAGCACTATTAACAACCATTAGCACTGTTATTAACAAATGAGAAGAGACTTTAATGTTCAAAGACTCTCCTAGTTGTCCAGGAACTCATCATCGCTAGTGTCAGAATTTAAGAAGCTCAGTTGCTCACAATCACCGGTATCACTTTCTTCGCTATTTTCATCTATGATGCCATCTTCAGTGCCATCTAAGACGTTGCTAATGCCACATTTTTTGAATGACCGTACCATGGTATCATTCTTCACTGAGTGCCATGTTTTCACCCACTCACAAACTTGAGTGATAGTGGGTCTCTTCATTTGTCCAGTTGTTGTCAGATCATGATTATCAGCAGCCACCCATTTGTTCCACTCTTCTCGCATAAAGACTTTAAATGGTTTGTTGATCGAAACGTCGTCAAGAGGTTGCAACTGGCTGGTAAGACCCCCAGGAACTATCTAGATGAGTCTTCACTTCTTTAAAGTTTTTTTTGTGTGTGTGTGTGTGGTTTCACTAATATGTGCTCTAAACTGGTCAAGCACTAATAGGGCAGATTTTTTCAGAAGCCCTCTAGCACCCTTGGCCCCTCCCCTATCTGCCAGCCAGCCAGCCAATGAAATGCTATTAGGCTGGCAACAAGTGACGTCAGCACTTCACACAGAGCTCCCGCCACCACCGCAACGCCTCTCTCACGTCTGTCCTCAATGATGCCAGGTGAATGTGCCCACACAACGTCGCTGGCCTTCCCTCCTGCGCTTCTTGCAACTGTGGAAACTGGAACCAGGAAATTACTTGGCAGATGCCAGGGTTCCGCACGTTGCTGTGACCGGTATGACTACGCTCCCGCTGGCGCTCATTCTACATATGTTTGCCAGCGCAGCGCCCAGCAGCAGCTAAAGAAAATAAACATTCGATCTATAAGACACACGGGCATTTTCCCCTCCACTTTTGGGGGGAAAAAGTGTCTTATGGAGTGAAAAATACGGTAACACCTGTGAAGCCCTGTAAAGTGAAGAACAATAAACAAGATGAGCCTATGTGAAAAGTATCAAAAGGAACAAGAGGAAAGAAAGAACCAAAAAATTATTTGATGCTGATGGGTGTCTCATTTTAACATAAAAAGAGTTTTATGAATGGACTATTGAGCTATAATAAGGCTCAGAGAGAGAAGAGTGATCTCAAGGCCAGTGTGGTCAAATAGGTTTGCTAATATTCCCAAAGTTTAGTTTCTTACTTTATAAACTAAAAATAATACTAGCCTTCAAATGCCAAGTTTTCAAGACCCCAATTGCTACTGAGAAATCATTCCAAAGACAGGAGAGGGAACATCTATGGACTCAGACACAAAATATGTTGGGCTCAGTCTGGTGCTAATGGTTCAGGACACTTACAAAGTAACTCCCTGAATTTATGGAACCAAGCAGAGCCCGTGGTCTTCACGCCAGTCCCATGGCTCTCACCCTGACTGTCCCAGAAGCATCAGTGGAACTTATAAAAAGCACAGATTCTTGAACCCCACCCTTGGAATGCCTCAGTGGGCCTGGGATGCAGCCCAGAGAGCTATGTACATCCACAGATGACAGAGAATACTAATATACTAATGCCACTTTGCTAACTACTTGCACTTGTGTTTTTTTGCAGCCTAAGCATTCCAAGATAGTCCTCTCAGAGCAGTTTCCGACATGAGAACAGGTTTGTGATACTCTTTCAGCGCCATCCCTGACCATGGCCCTCAAAAGTCCAGCTGAGACTGGACACACCTAAACTAAGTAAAGGAGACAGAGAGATTAGATGGTAGGGGCATTCTTTCATGTTTCATTAAAAGGGCTTAACCTGAAATCTGATTATCTTGAATCTTCTTTGCTACTTCCTTCCTAAGCAATGGTGGTTGAGTCAGTTACCACACAGTACCTGAGGAGCACTATTAGCACCTTGTGCAATAAAGGTACAGAGAAATGAGACAACTTCCAGACCCTCTTGTGACACTTCCACATACACCCCACCTTGAGATCCAGATTTCTCAGGACAAAAAGAGCCAGCTCTTCATTCATTTCTTTAATAAATATGTATTGGCAGCCCTGGCCAGTTGGTTCAGCGATAGAGCGTCAGCCCGACATGTGGATGTCCTGGGTTTGATTCCCAGTCAGTACACACAGAAGCAACCATCTGCTTCTCCACACCTCCCCTTCCCCCTTCTCTCTCTTTCTCTCTCCTGTCTCTCTCCTTCCCCCACCCCCCACTGCCATGGTTTGAATGGGTGAAGCAAAAGACACCCAAAAGGGACTCTGTACAAAAAGTGTAGACAGTGTAATGAAACTAGCAAGAGAGACAGCAATAACGCAGAGCTACCAAAGATGAGGGGACCTGGGAGTACTCCTGGCCTGCAAAGCAAAGAGAGGATGGATTTCCAAAAGATAAAGAGGGTCCCCTAGGCACTATGGCCCTTGGTAAAGGGATACAGCCAAGCGCTGGTGACCTGGCCTGGAAGAAGCAAGAGGAATAAATACCTCAGATAAATATCTTTTCCCTTCTTTACTATGATCCCCTGCTTGTGTTTCCCACTGGTCAATTCCACCAGGAGGCCAGAAGATGAGAGTGTCCATTGATGCAATACGCACAGTCAGCCTACTAGAGCACAGAACAAGATAAGGAAAGGTGGAAGTTGGGTCTGGAAGGGCAAACAGAAGGCATCAGCATATACATTAAGTGCAAAGGTTTGGGAGAGAAAAGAGTAAAGTTCATTCAAGGAAGAGAGGGCCACTGCATTGGAGCTTAGTGAAACGGTATAGAATGAGGGCAGAGAGGAAGACAGATCATGTGGGACCTTGAATACCATGGTGAGGTGCTGGTACTTCATTCTGTGCCCAATGGGAAGCCTTTGGAAGGAGACAGCACAGATTCTTACATGTTTAAGGCCAGCTCTGCCTGCTGTGGTGTAGGCACTGTAGAAGCAGGAAGGGCAAAGGCAGGAAGCAACTCACCCCAGAACTCAAATGTGCAGAGAAATAGACTTCCACTTGGTCTAGAGCTGATCTATTCCTGCCCACTAGCTCCTACCCACTATAGGGAAGCAAAAGGAGCAGCGAGATCACCTTTGGACCCATACAATAATTTAAATAGTTCTTTTAGGTAAAAGCCTCTTTGATTAGATGTGTTTCCTCTTTAGATTTCAGTACCATCCCCAGCCCCCACGATGGTGTATGAAGGGAGAGAAGCATTCATGACCTAGTGGACTTGGGAGAAAGAGTCCTCAAAAGCATGCAGGGTCCTCTGGTTCCTCAGGCTTCCTGGCAATGTCCCTTGTCCCCATGTCATCAGGGACTATAACTGAGTCTACAGCTGGTATATATCTTGTTCTTTACCAAGCTGTCAGTTTGTTCAGATTCCAGTGATTCCCTGACTGACTAGTGTCACCTCAGCTCTCACTGGCATTATAGGCCCCTCTGAGTGACTCAAAGTTCCCATCCCAACAGGGCCATGCTAGCCATGCCAGCTCTCAAATATGAGTTCATGGCCTGGGAGAACAAAAGAAGGCTTGAGGATACAAATCACACCTTCACTCTCCCTGACCACACCTCTGAATTTATTTTCATGTGGTCAACCTTCAGGTTGGCCAAGAAGGTCCCTTACCGGACCAACAGGTAACTTGTCCCAGCATCCCAGACTAGAAGCCAGGGAGGAGGCCCTCCGCCCTCTGTATTCCTCACAGTATGTAACAGACTTCTCTTGCTGTGGGCTGCAGGCCCAATGAAAGATCAGAATCCGTAAGTGATCATCTCCCTCCTCTGTCTCCTTTCATCTTCCTCCTCCAAAACTCTATGTGGGCAGAAGCACAGGCTTCACTACAATGGCCCCATCTTCCAAACTCTAGCTTTATGACTAAGCATTAATGATGACTAGTGAGTGTAAACATCCTCTATGTTATGGGAGAAATTTATAATCTAATACCGCAGTCCTGATCCTTGCTATAAAAATGGAAACTAAAAACATTTATAGAACCCTTTCTCTCCCTACCAAGGCTGGCTTTCAAGGCTATAGTTTTTCTGGAAAACACTACAGTGTGTCCGTAAAGTCATGGTGCACTTTTGACTGGTCACACGGTCAAAAGTGCACCATGACTTTATAGACACACCGTATTTTTGAAGGTCAAAAGCCAAATCTCAGCTCTTTCTTTCACTTTACATTCTTTCATCCCTTCTCTGAGCAGGTATATTTAGGGGGAAAAAAAGAAAGAAAAACATTAAAATTTCCCAAACCATTGCCATCATTACACCTATTAGGAAGCTAATTTAATGGTCTGAGAGAGAAGTTTAGTTTGTTACCTGATGGAAGTGGAGTAAAGAGCAGAAGATAGAAAAGTAGGTAGGTGCAGGACATATTTTGGAAGTAGAGACCATAGAATTAGCTAATGGATTAGATGGTAGGGGGTAAAGAAATTGGGGAACCAAGAATGACTCCTGAGTAATAGACAGATGGTGGTCCATTTTACTGGAATGGGGAATACTGGGAAAGAAACAGGGTTAGGGTGGGAAAAGTCAAGGATTCTCTGTTTTCCAATTAGACATCCAAGTGGTAATGTTAATAGGCCACTAAGAAGGGAAATCAGAGATTATGATAAAAAATGGGGAGTCAGCAGCATACTGATGGTGCCTAAAGCCCAACGCACCTTATGACAAAAAGTGAGGTCCAAGCACAGCCTGTACCAGGGATGAAAGCTTCTGTCGGCCAACCCAGGACAAAAAGGAAGAATCTCAACCCAATCCAAACATACCTCAAGGCAAGTTTCAGGCACTACAAACCCACCTTGAATTTAGCAATGACCACAGAGGAGAGAGAAAAGGGCTATGTTGGAACCAGAGCATCATTTTTGTACAGGCTTTTATCCCAGAGAGCAACAAATACTTTTTGGAGACCTGTCACCATGGAGATAACTCCCAGGGCAAGCATAAGACCAACAAAAAACAAAGTACTCCCAAATAACTTTGAGTTTTCTTTTTTAAATTTATTTAGAAATTAAATTGAATGGGGTGACATTGATCAATGAGAGTACATAGGTTTCAGGTAAACATTAACTTTGATTTTTCTGGCAGCAAAGAATCTTGTGAAAGACCAACTTCTCAGGAGTCATCTGGAGGGTGGGCTCTCTAACTACTCAAAGTACCTACGGCTTAGTTTTTGGACACACACGCCAACATTTCTGTTGTTGGGTGGGAACAGGAATAAAAGAATGCACAGGAGACCCCTCTAATGTAAAGGAGGCAGAGTGGAGCAAGGGTGGTAAAAAGGACTAATACTATTTCTGAAGAAATAGCCCCACCTGCTGAAACAACGTCCCAGCTGACTTCCTCTAGAATCACACTTCCGAAACAGTAAGGTACCTCTTCCATCACAAGGGAATTGAATGAAAGGCTGACAATGAGAAGACAGACAAGTTTAATTAGGTTTTAGGGAAACCTATGCAAATATCACAAAAGGAACCACAAAAACATAAAAAATGATGAAAAGCACATGATTCTTCAAACTCTACATGTTCATGTAGTTAAGGTGCAAGAGAAAGAGAAAAGGGAAGGAGAGGAGAGTTTTCTTCCAGGAATTATTACTTCTTAACTTTGACCCTCTTGCTCCCTCTGGAGGTCAAAGGCAGAATAACATGTCTATAACAACAAAATCATTGTTACAGAAGCCATGGCTTCATCTTCACTGCACCTTTCTGAACTTTAAAATATGGCAGTGTTAAAAATAATAATAATAATAAAGACAACAAACTACAATTCCTCTGGCTTCCTGACACTTTCCATATACTCTGAAATCTGAAGCCAAATAATTAGAGATGTTTCGTAAGCAAAGCCAGACCTTATAGCATTAATCAAATATCTAAGAGGAGCTTATTTATAAGATGGGGAAGAGGCACAATATTGCGTGAGCCTTCATTAACCTGTTTCTCCAAACAGATCATTGCTTATCTGAAAATAGGAGGATTCTTTAGGTTCACATCGATCTAAAGTCATTCTGGAAGGACAATGTCTGGACTTTGTTTTAAGTTTTCTATTTTGGCAAGGATATCATTGTTGCCAGGAAACTTTGTACTCTAGATGTAGGTGCACACAAAAGTTAAATTACCTCATAATTCTAATGACTCAACTCTGGCATCAGTCACAGAATTAAAATTTGTCTGCCTAAACCCAGCAGCAGAATTAAGGAAACAAGTCAAGGAGCCAGAGACTATGAACTACCATAAAGCCGGTGCTCATGACGCTACTTTTCAAGCTTTCAATACAGTGTTGCTAAAGCAGCACTGAGGCTCATTTTAGAATTTCAGCCTAATAACTTTACAATACAACAGTGACTGATAACATCTGGACAGAAGGAGCAATGTCTCATAGATGTGGGTTCAGTTCGGGCAACAGTGTTTTATAAATACAGAGCTAGAAGGTAAATTTCTCTAACTCTCAAGATTATTGGTGCAATAATTAACTATTCTTTCAGAAGAACAAACACCAACCTGGAACGTTATCTGTAGCCACAGGCAATGAATAGATAGCATAAGACAAATCATACCATGACAAAGTACAAAAAGTGCAATATTTAAAGACGATTCTATGCCATTTCGTATATAATAAAGGTGGTATCTCAAATCACTAGGGCAAAGTAAACCTTTTAATAAATGACGCCAGGACAACTGGGTAGCTAACTGGAATGAAAGATAAATTTAGATCTGTATTTCATAACATACAAAAGAATAAATTCTAAATGTGTCATATATCTAAGTGTAGAAAATAAAAACAATACCAAAACTAGAAGAAAATAAGAGTGAATTCCTCTTTAATCTCAGTGTAAATTGTAAATACAAAGATATAAAACAGGGCAATAGAAGAAAAGATTGATAATCTGACCACGTAAAAATAAATATAAATGCATTGCAAAATAAGCAAACAAAATGAACACAGCATAAACAGAGGCAAAAGATAACTAAATAGGAGAAAATATTTGCAACAGACACATGCCTAATATGTAAAGAGCTCTTGAAAATCAAGGCTGTAAGAACCAAAACCCAGTAGAAAAAAAAAGGGAAAAAAGAGACAATTCACCCCTCAAAATATAAAATAGCCCATAAATATATGAGAAAAAGTTTTAGTTAGAGAAATATAAATTTAAACAACACTGAGATACCATTTCTCATCTATTAGACTGTCAAAAAAATTAGAAAGTATAACGGTCTGTTGACAAGGCTGCAGGGAAACAAATACTCTTGTACATTGCTTGCGGGGAATGAGGAATGGTACAACTCTTCTAGAAGAAAATTTGACAACGATTAACAAATCTATAGATGCAGTTAACTTTTTCCCCAGCAATCCCACTTTTAGAAATCTACTCTGAAGATAAATATCCAACAATGCAAAATAAATATGCACAAGGCAATTCATTACAAAATATTAGAAGCAACCTAGATGCTGAATGCCATATAGGAAAGTGGTCAAATAAACTATGATGTATCCACACAATGAATCTATTTTAAAAAATGAAGATATCTGAAAAAAAAATTTTTTTCCAGGGACAGAGAGAGAGTCAGAGAGAGATAGATAGGGACAGACAGACAGGAACGGAGAGAGGTGAGAAGCATCAATCATTAGTTTTTCGTTGCCATTGCGACACCTTAGATGTTCATTGATTGCTTCCTCACATGTGCCTTGACCGCGGGCCTTCAGCGGACCGAGCAACCCCTTGCTGGAGCCAGTGACCTTGGGTCCAAGCTGGCGAGCTTTTGCTCAAGCCAGATGGGCTCGCACTCAAGCTGGCGACCTCGGGGTCTCGAACCTGGGTCTTCCGCATCCTAGTCCAACGCTCTATCCACTGCGCCACTGCCTGGTCAGGCTAAAAAATTTATATGGAGTAATTTCCAGGATATTTTAAATTTAAAAAGCAAAATGAAAACAGTATCTATAGTATGCTATCTTTCATGTAAGACAGAAGGGGATATGCATATGTAGACATATACATATATTAATTTGTAAAAAGGAAATGCCAAAAGGATAAACTATAAATTAATGGAATAGCCTATAGAGTGGGACAGGACAGAAAAGAAATGGACAAGAGAAATGGGGTAGGGATGGGGAATGCAGGGCAGCAAAACTATTCTGAGTATATTTTGTTATAAGCAACTCTGATTCTTAAAACCATGTAATGTTTCACATCCCCAAAAATACACTATCACAAAATTTAGCGGATATTTTATCACTTCATAGTCACTTTAAAATATCTCCTAAATTTTGTGAGCAATATACATGAAATAAACTAGGAGATGGGGGAAGATCCAAAGTGGAATAGTAACAAATAAACTTAACTATATTACAGATGAATAATATACCCACATGAGGGAAGTGGGAGAGTGAGAGCTTTCCTAAGAAAAAGGACCGTATTTTGACTATTCACTATAAAAAGAAGAGACAAAAGGAGCTGTACACAAATATTGTACTCCACTTAGTAAATTTGTTTTTTCCAGGTGTATAGTTATCAATTCTGAAATCATCTTATAGGCCTGGTTAGTGACTCAGTGGACAGAGCAGGGGTCCCCAAACTTTTTACACAGGGGCCAGTTCACTGTCCCTCAGACCATTGGAGGGCCAGACTATAAAAAAAAAACTATGAACAAATCCCTATGCACACTGCACATATCTTATTTTAAATTTAAAAAAAAAAATGGGAACAAATACAATATTTAAAATAAAGAACAAGTAAATTTAAATCAACAAACTGACCAGTATTTCAATGGGAACTATGGGTGTGGATGCATCCTGTGCTCTTCTCACTGACCACCAATGAAAGAGGTGCCCCTTCCAGAAGTGCAGTGGGGGTCAAATAAATGGCCTCGGGGGCTGCATGTGGTCCGCAGGGCAATAGTTTGGGGACCCCTGGGATAGAGCATCAGCCTGGCGTATGGACGTCCCAGGTTCAATTCCTAGTCAGGACACACAAGAGAAGCAACCATCTACTTCTCCCCTCCTCCTTCTCCCTCTTCCCTTCCCACAGCCAGTGGCTTGATTGGTTCAAGTGTGGCCCAGGGTACTCAGGATAGCTTTGTCGGAGTACATCAGCCTCAGACACTAAAAATAGCTCAACATTCAAGCACTGGCCCAAGATGAAGTTGCTGGGTGTATCCCAGTTGGGGTGCATGTGAGACTCTGCCTCACTATCTCCTTTCCTCTCACCTAAAAAGAAAAATCATCTTATGTGAATAAAGATTTTAAACAAATAATATAGCATGGATAATGGAAGCTGGGTTTCTTTCTTTCTTTTTTTTTTTTTTTTTTTACAGGAACAGAGAGAGAGTCAGAGAAGGGATAGACAGACAGGAACAGAGAGAAGTGAGAAGCATCAATCATTAGTTTTTCGTTGCCGTTGCAACACCTTAGTTGTGCATTGATTCCTTTCTCACATGTGCCTTGACCATGGGCCTTCAGCAGACCGAGCAACCCCTTGCTGGAGCCAGTGACCTTGGGTCCAAGCTGACGAGCTTTTGCTTAAGCCAGATGGGCCCGCGCTCAAGCTGGAGAGCTCAGGGACTTGAACCTGGATCTTCCGCATCCCAGTCCGACGCTCTATCCACTGTGCTACCGCCTGGTCAGGCCAGAGTGGGGTTTCTTACTATCAAAGAAAAGCATTGCAAATAAGGTGGGAGGGTGGAGGACAGGGTGTTGAAATGAATCAGTCCTGTGGTATAGAACTGGAATTGGCAGTAGCAATATGAACTCATAGTTTTTAACACATGTATAGATGAATAGGTATAAAATAGATTAAAATGTTTGTGTGCATGGATTGATATATACATATATTTCCTAGCTCCATCCTCTGAGAGAGCCTGGAAGCAATAAGCATACCTAGCTCCAAGATCTTGGTTCCTAAATACCGTTCTCTAATAAATGGATCAAAGCTCATTAGAAAAAGGGTAGAGCCTAGGACAGGAAAAAATAGAAGATGCACCTAGAACATCTTTTGGTGCCAGAAAGTAAGAAAGTACTCAAAACATGAGAGGGCCATGGTACAGGGACATAGTACAGGGACATAGTTCTAACTGGAAGGCGCTCCCAAATGGCTAAGGTAGCAACACTTTGAGCAACAGCATACATAATGATAGTGATAGATTATACCCACAAGTCCAAGTTAATAAAAATAAATAATCATTGCAATTAATAAATGTGAAAGGAATGATGGAAATTGAAAATCACCATTAGACAGACACCATATAGAATAACTGCTGCACAGAAGAGCTATCAGTGGATGATAAAATAGGCAAAAGTATTATGAGAAACAGGAAATCTGTAGTCTCAAAGTATCTCCCTATAAGGTAATAATTACAAAGGGAAAAAGTCACCTTACAATACACAAACTTGGCATACAACATCTTAAGTGATCAAAGTGAACATCATGAAAATAAAACAGTGACATCATGAATCCCTGATATGATGCACTGATAAGGACACAATGTAACTTCCGGCAAAAAATAAAGCATCATCTCACTCTAATGAGAAAACATCAGAACAAACCCAAACAGGAATATTCTACAAAACAACTGACCAGGAATCTCTAAACTGCCAAGATCATGAAGGACCAAGGACTGAAGAGACTATGGATATATCACAATTAAATGCAATGTGTGATCCTGCATTGAAATTGGAACCAGAAGAAGGATATGGTCAACATAATTGTGGTGATTATAATTTTGGAATTTAAATAATATTTATAGATTTAATTAAGAGCAGAGTGTCAGTCCTGATGTTCTTATTATTCTGATGAATAAGTGTAAACATGAGGGAAAGCTGGGTAAAGAATATGTGAGAACTCTATTATTGTTGTAAGTCTTTTCTACAGGTCTATATTTATTTCAAAATAAAAATATTTTAGGAGATTATTTTTAGGTGAGAGGAGGAGAGATAGTGAGGCCAACTCCTGCATATGCTCCAATTGGGATTCACTCAACAACCCCATCTGGGGCCAACGCTAGAGTACTAAGTAAGCTATTTTTAGCACCTAAGGCTGATGCACTCCAACAGAGCTATCCTCAGCACCTGGGGCCACACTTGAACCAACTGAGCCACTGGCTGCAGGAGGAAAAGAGGGAGAGAAGGGGGAAAGGGAAGAGTGGAGAAGCAGCTGGTTGCTTCTCCTGTGTACCCTGACTAGGAATCAAACCCAGGATGTCCATACGCTGGGTTGACTCTCTATCACTGAGCCACCAGCCACGGCAAGAGATTTTTTTGTAAGTGGTTCTATGAAGTAAAACATGTCCATGAGGCACAATTCTAAAGGGTATATGTATAACCTTTTTATAATTACTAAATTGAAGCTCAGTAGAGACTGAAGTGTAAATTCTGTAGAATGGTGGACACCTGAAAAAAACATCAGCAGAACAATATTGCATTTAAAACAACAAAATAAAATACAGCTTATTTGTCTGTTTTGCAGAGTAGGGGAAATATGAATAATAATGTCATTTGTACTGTTTCTATTTTCAGAGCTATAACCATAATTTTCAAGTCAGTAAGTAGTCATCAAATGCATAATACATGCTTAGAATTCAGCTTGGCCGTACTCTGTTCACAAAATTTTGTTGGACACCTTAAACACACCACTATAAATCTTCTTGGTCCCACCTCTTGGAGTTAATACTTTCACGGCCAGCTTTAACTACAAGGCAGAAACCAAGGGGTAAATGCTTCCCCCTTTCGTTCCATGGACAAAGAGTTCTGAAACATATTTAAAAGAATATCCCATCAAGACTGAGCACTTCTATAGGAATGAACAACTCAACAAGGTGTCATTGTATTTGTTTTCCCTCCCTCCCATTCAATTCCCCTGATCTCTCATTCTGGCTCAGTGTGGTCACTTCCAAACAAACTACAGTGTGTCCATAAAGTCATGGTGCACTTTTGATTGGTCACCATGCAAAAGTGCACCATGACTTTATGGACACACTGTACTTGCTCACAGACTGTCCTAGGTTCTGCTTTGGTTGGGAGAAGAGGGAACAGGGCTGGGTGGGGTGTGGGGGAAGGAATAGTGGAGACCCAAGCTAAGAAAAAGATATAGCCTTGCCCTTAAGTACAAGTTGCAGATATAACTGAAATAGACCAGTGAGATATTACTAAGTATAATTCTACCCTGTTCCCGACAGGGGTAGATTGTGAGGTGATCTCTGAAGGAGTAATACCCCTTTAAGAGAGTGAAAGAATAGGAAAAGAGGGCATTCCACATCCATGGAGAGACAACTCAGAGCCAAATCAAGTTGGGTTTTCTTTTACCACACAAAAACCAGACGGTCAAAAGACTTCAGCAGCACCTGTTCAAAGCCTTCTTCTATATAGAAACTCTTTAAAAAGTCCATTATTAGCTAGAAAAAAATATTGAAAATGAGAGAATTTTGACCTGGGAAAGAAAAAGATGTATTTCAGGCTTCTGTATATGAACTGTAAGTCCTACATCCTTTTTAAGGGAGAGATTTCTTCTGTGAAATACCAAATAGGAAATATTTGGTTTATTTCTGCAAAGAACAAAGAAAGCAGAGGAACTCAAATGAAAAAGAATTTAGCAAAATTTCTATTCAGTTTGTTATTAAAAATAAATTCAGACATATTAGTACTTAAAAGAATAATAAAACAACTGCCTAACAATTTATGCCAATCAGAAAGCTTATATTTGACACACAAAACTTTTGTTGCTTTTTTCTCTCCAAGTGAGACAGAGACAGACAGGAAGGGAGAGAGATGAGAAACATCAACTCTTAGCTGCGACGCTTTAGTTGTGCATTGATGGCTTTCTCATATGTGCCTTGACTGGGGGACTCCAGCCAAGCCAGTGACCGTTTCTCAAGCCAGTGACCTTGGGCTTCAAGCCAGCAGCCTTTGGGCTCAAGCCAGTGACCATGTAGTCATGTCTATGACTCCACACTGAAACCAGCCACCACGTGCTCAAGGTTGTGAGCCCATGCCCAAGCGGGCAACCTCAGGGTTTCAAACTTGGGTCTTCAGGCTCCCAGGTTGACATTCTATCCACTGCGCCACCACCTCGTCAGGCCAAGTTGCCTTTTCATCTTAGTAATATTTGTTCATTTTCTTTAAGATATATTATCTAATTCCTTAAAGAAGAAAAAGTAGAAATTGTGAACTAAGACTATATGGTCCACCAGTGTTCAAGTTCTTTACCGATCTAAAGTCAGCTGGAAAAAGTCAACCACTAAGCATAGCATGTCTTAAACCTGGTCTCTGAGAAATCTGGTTAAGATTTTGAAGATTTGCAAAGGAGCTACTTTTCCTGAGACAAAAGACCCCCTCCCAGGTGAAAAGAATAAAAAATTTTAACTCTTTCCGCCCCCACATTTAACACACCTGGTAATGATGACTTTTAAGTTTCTATATACCAACCCTGTAAGACAAGTGTTTCTCAATATGTGCAATGATGTTGCTTTCATTTATCTTTCTCAGTTTCTCAAACAATGAGATGCAAGCTTTTAGGAAATACAGCCCCACATACAGTTATACAGTCTATGTTCTGCACAAGTGTACCTGGTCAAAGGGGATGTGAGGCCAAGGAGGGTTTCCCCTCGTAAAATTCATGAATATAAATAAATATGCTAAGCTATACCTGCCTTTAGGGGAGCCCAAACTCTATGGAGCCCAGACCACAAGTTCAGAAAACCCTGCTCTATTCATTTCTATCCAAATAAATGAGGTTTACATTATACCATATCGATTAAGAATTTGTTGCTGAGTCAAATCCCACCTCAGGCAAAAAGCTAATTACACATGTGACTTTTTCAAGGTAAAAGAAAATTTATCTTTACCAAGTTAATTAGCTCTTTTGTCCTCTGCTACAGAAGATAAGACTTTTATCTAAATAAGATCTTAAAACAATAATGCATAGATAATTTTTCTGTAATTTTTCTTCTGTCCCATGAAAAGGTCACTCACTCTCTGGCCTTTATAAATTTAATAAAGAACTAATATTATGAAAAGTACAGCCAGAATTAAAAGGCTTAACATTTATAACTTTGTTATATCTACTTTATATCATTGTAAAGTTTTACTAAAATGAGTACAATGTATCCATTGAAGCCACCAGTTATAATAGTTTTTAACCAAGTGAAATGGCACAAGAACATAGCCCTAAATACATACACCCATCTCTCAAACCCAAGTGTTTTAATAAAAAAATATATCTGACAATAAAAGGAACAACAGCAACACAATTTCAGGGTGCAACTATATATTTAAACTCAGTTCTGAGTTTGTAACATCACCCCTATGTTTTTCAGTATAAAGAAAACCCAAATAAATGTTAAATAATCTTCCACAATAAAAAGGTTTTACTCATCTCTGATTTTCTCAAAACGCTACTAAAATAATGATAACAAGATTTTTAAGTATAAACCCATGATAGCAAAAAGAACAGGAGAGTACTTCTGTTTCAGGTAGTTTAGTGGAGTAAATAATTTGAGAGAAACTCTTGCAACAGATGCCTAAAAGTTCCAAATAAAATCCACTGGTATATTCGAGTTCTAGCTTTTTGGTCTTTATACAAACAGGCACTGTTCTTCTGGCTTAATCTGGGCACTCTTGGTTCATGGCTTACAAGAACTCTACAAACCGACCATAAAGGTATTTGTCTGTTACAGCTCAGATGGGTGACCACATTTTACATGCTATGATGCTAATCTTGTCCCATCACATGATTAAACAAATGATGACTGTAAAGAACAGAAAAACCTAACACTTAGGGATGTTTTCACAACCATTGGGAAACCTGACACATCATCATGATGCCACAAATAGCAGTGAGGACCTGCTGTAACTTACGATGGTAAAAACACAACCCATCCTGGATCTTTCAGCTCAGGCCAAATGGCAATATGGAGGTGATACTGAGAACTGAAACCATTTGCATCCACACAGCTGTCAATATTAACCATTTTACTATCCTATTGTCTTCATTCACATGGTATTAAAACTCTAGGAATCTTGCCCGGAAGCTAAAGTGTCAAATAACTTTATTGTTCATTTCAAGAACTTCCTCATTTATTTGAAAACTAGACTTCTATTCAACTAATCCTTAGCAAAGTATAAGTCCCTTCTCAGAGAAATAGATAGCACTGAGTGACTATTTTTTAAGATTCACTATAAAAATCTAGTCCCAAAATTTGTCCAACCATAAACAAGCCCTCTAATAAAAAACCCACCTTAAACCAGACCCGAAGAGAACACAACATGCCTCTGCTCTCCCTTACTTCAAAATGCTACCGTTCTTACCATAGTAAACAATAAACTCAGCTTTGCTTAACCCTTTGAGTAGTGAGTTTTTTTCATGCTCTCTGACCCCCAGGAATGAGGTTTGTTTCAAAAAATAAAATTAGTTCCAGTTACAGTTTTATTAACTGAAAATCATGTTTCTTTTATAACCAATTTATGGAAACAAGAAGAACATACATTTGCCTTTTTGTAATGTTGACTTACACATTTTTAAAATAAAAATTTTTGTACAATCGTACTCTGGATAGTCAGGAGGCACGAGGACATACATGGATGTTCGTATTACTCAAAGCATTAATAGAATAATTGTGGTGTATTTTCAGGAAACTAGCATTCAACAATAAATGAAGAAGCTTAAATTATAAGGTACCATACAAAAAGTATCATATAAGATTGAGGTAGCATGATACAGAAGTTACTATATTAGTATTCCCTAATACTATAAAATACTACATTATATTCCCTATACTTTAAAGAAAACTAAAGTATTTAGCATTTTGGTGTTACTTTTAAAAGAGGTTCTATATTCAAATAATTCTGGGAAATATTGGGTTGAACAAAGGTAAATTGGTCTTGTTAGAACAGGGACTAAGTCTGTACTATGGACATCTGGGAGGAACAGTGTATACAGGTTTTTCCAAACTCACTTTACCATGAGGATCTTCATGAAACATCTTCTGGGATGAGTATATTAAAGAAGATAGTTTGAGAAACACTCCAATTCCACTTAAGTCAGCGATCCTAGTTTCAATCTTAATACCTTCACTTACTAGTTGTGTAACCTCAAGCAGTTCTCTTGGCAGTTCAACTTCCTTATCTGTAATAATAACAATAGTCATAATACCTGACTGTTCACTTATTAAGGTTGTTGTGAGAGTCAAGAGATAAACCTTATGAAATCTCTTCATAGTCTAAAGCAGGGGTCGGGAACCTGTGGCTCTTTTGATGGCTGCATCTGGCTCACAGACAAATCTTTAATAAGAAAAATGTTAAAAATATAAAACATTCTCATGTATTACAATCCATTCATTTTCTACCGTTCATGTACATGGTTGTGGGTGGCGGGAGCCAATCACAGCTGTCCTCTGAGACACCAAATTTTTATTGGATAATGTGTAACGTACACGGGTAGTTGTGAGGTCAGGAAGTAAACTTCCCTCCTTTTAATCAAGTGGTCAGCTAGCTAATTGCAGAAACCCTTTTGACAAAGAAGATGGCTAAAAAAAAAGATGAGGAGTATCGTACTTTTCAGCAGGAATAGACAGAGGAATTCACCTTTGTGAAGAGAGCAGGTTCTGCAGTGTGTCTAATATGCAAAGATAAAATTGCATCGATGAAACAGTCAAATATAAAGCGGCACTTTGACACACGCCATACTACATTTGCATCGAAATATCCAGTGGGGGATAGCAGGAAGAAAGCATGTCAAGAGCTACTGTGCAGAGTGCAAGCTAGTCAGCAGCAGCTTCGTGTTTGGACCCAACAAGGTGACTGGAATTCGGCTAGCTTTTGCTGGTGCTTTAGCAATTGTGAGAAATGAAAAGCCATTCACAGATGGGGAGTATGCCAAAACATTCATGCTTGATGTTGCCAATGAACTCTTTGATAATTTTTCGGATAAAGACAAGATAATCAAATGAATAAAAGACATGCCTCTGTCAACAAGAACTGTTCATGATCATATCATCATAATGGCAAATCAAAGTGAGGCAACACAAATGAAGGACATAAATGCAGCACCATTCTTTTCTCTCGCTTTGGATGAGTCAACAGACGTAAGCCATCTATCCCAGTTCAGCGTGATTGCAAGGTATGCTGTCGGTAACACACTACGTGAGGAAAGTCTTGCTGTTTTGCCTATGAAAGAAACAGGGAGAATTTATCCCAGTCTTCTTTTTTTTTTTTTTTTTACAGGGACAGAGAGAGTCAGAGAGAGGGATAGATAGGGACAGACAGACAGGAACGGAGAGAGGTGAGAAGCATCAATCATTAGTTTTTCATTGCCATTACGACACTTTAGTTGTTCATTAATTGCTTTCTCATATGTGCCTTGACGCCGGGCCCTCATCAGACGGAGCAACCCCTAGCTGGAGCCAGCGACCTTGGGTCCAAGCTGGCAAGCTTTCACTCAAGCCAGATGGGCCCGCACTCAAGCTGGCGACCTCGGGGTCTCAAACCTGGGTCTTCTGCATCCCAGTCTGACGCTCTATCCACTGTGCCACCGCCTGGTCAGAAAATAATCTACCGATGGATAAACTTATTTCGGTGTGTACTGATGGTGCTCCGTGCATGGTAGGGAAAAACAGAGGATTCATAGCGCTTCTTCATGAACAT
Organism: Rhynchonycteris naso; assembly: GCA_037038555.1. NCBI lineage: Eukaryota > Metazoa > Chordata > Mammalia > Chiroptera > Emballonuridae > Rhynchonycteris > Rhynchonycteris naso. The sequence goes on from CM072999.1 coordinate 46,679,022, forward strand.
GAAAAGATACCCATCCTAAGTTTTCACTGCATCCTACATCAGGAGGTGCTTCGTGCTCAGTTGTGTGGCAAGAGTCTTGGTGAGGTGTTGTCGCTGGTCATTTGGGTGGTCAATTTTATTGTTGCCCGAGCTTTAAATGATCGCCAATTTAAAACACTGCTGGGTGAAGTTGAGAATAATTATCCTGGTCTGCTTCTGCACAGCAATGTGCGTTGGTTGTCAAGAGGGAAGGTGCTCAGCCATTTCACGACTTGTCTGAGCAAATTCCAGACTTTTCTTGAAATGAAAAACGTCGAGCATCATCCTGAGTTAGCTAACACAGAGTGGCTCCTTAAGTTCTACTATCTCAAGAACATGACCGAACATCTGAACCAGCTCAATGTGAAAATGCAAGGTGTTGGAAATAGTCTTATCCCTTCAACAAGCAGTGTTTGCATTTGAAAACAAGCTGGAACTCTTCATCACCGACATTGAAACAGGTCATTTACTACACTTTGTAAAACTGGGAGAGTTTAAAGATGCATGCACAGCAAGTGACCCTGTTCAACATCTTAATTTCTAGCAGCTAGCGGGCTTCACATCTAATCTCCTACAGTCATTCAAAGCACGCTTTGGAGAATTTCGTGAGCGCACTCATCTTTTTAAGTTCATCACCCATCCATACGAGTGTGAAGTGGACAGCGCCGACCTGAGTTACATACCCAGTGTCTCCGTCAGAAATTTTGAGCTACAAGCTGCTGACCTGAAGGCCTCAGACATGTGGATGAATAAGTTCAAGTCACTGAATAAAGGTTTGGAAAGACTTGCACGACAGCAAGCAGAGTTGGTGAGCAAACACAAGTAGGGAGAAATGAAAAAACTCCAACCCGTGGACCAGCTGATTGTCAAAACTTGGAACGCACTTCCCATCACATACCACACACTGCAGCATGTGAGTATTGCTGTACTGACAATGTTTGGCTCTACGTATGCATGTGAGCAGTCTTTCTCACACTTAAAGAACGTTAAGACCAACCTACAATCACATTTAACGGATGGAAGTCTCAACGCCTGCATGAAGCTTAACCTCACCACGTATCAACCAGACTACAAAGCCATCAGCAAAACCATGCAGCACCAGAAGTCGCATTAATGGTACGAAGTACTTTATTCATCATTGGTTAGCAACAGCATAACAACGTTATTAAAAAGAATTCAGAGACTTGTACTTTAAAAGTGTTGGTCTTTCATAAAATGCACACATTTACTTGTATTTAGTGTTAAACATATTGTACGGTTTTCACGGAATTACATTTTAGAATATGTGGCGTTCATGGCTCTCTCAGCCAAAAAGGTTCACGACCTCTGGTCTAAATAAGGCAATACACTCATGAGCAGTGTTTTTAGCAACATAGCATATTAGAGATCCGGTAAACCCATGAGGATTATGGCACAAAGTATAATTAGTGATGTAAAACAGAAAATATTTTAGTAAAAGTTGTTTTGTGCAAAGTTGGATAACTACCACCATCAGAGCTTTCTTTGGTGGTCTACCTCAAGACCAGTGGTAAACAAAGCTGAATGAATACATTCAGCAAGCATTAAGCTGTCAGTACCAAGACTCTTAATAAGATCCATATGAACTTAACCTGGGCACTTCTTGTTGCTATAAATTGTATGCTGTTGCTTCTACTAAGAAAAATAAAAAAGCTACAAAACCTCAGTGTATCAACTTGCCTTTCTATGCCTTAGCACTAAGCATCAGATTCAATCTGATCTCCCCCTGTGAACAAACAGAAATGTTATTGAGGCAACTAAAATTCAAAGATAGTCATTCATCTTGCTGATTCTTTTCTCAACAGAGACATGTAGAAAAGTGAGATGACTGGGCAGGGATAAGTGGCACAGTAATACAAACTGTCCCCTGAGAGAGCTCCTATAACCCAGCAGCCCTTTTTGATAAACACTTGCATCCTATTTAACATAAACAAGACATGTAAGTTTACAATTGTATAAAGTAGCATGGCTTCCAATAACCCCACGCAGAAAAATCTTTGTGAAATGGAAAGAAATCAATTCACTGTGAGACCTGAATCCTTTCCATTTGCCTGTCATGAGCTGTCGAGTGAAGGAACTTTCATTACTCATTTTGGACTAGCTGACTGGTTGGTTCCCAGACTTTGAAATTTTATGGTTCAATAAAATTCTCCAAAGTTAGGATACTTATAAGAGATTTGTCAACTCTTAACTTTATTAAGCTGAGGTCATTTAAAAGTATCTATTAAAATCTAGCATTTTTCATTTTAAAAACATTAAGAAGTAAAAGGATGTAATCACAGAATAAGGATAACCCTTTAGTTTTGTGAAAGACTAACCACATTGTCCAATTTTTGTGTATTTTAATCTCTCTCGAAACTTGGATCCAAGGTGAGAATAAGTAACATCATTTCCTGCAATGTGCATATTTTCAGGTTAAAGAACAGCCTGAAGGTTGAAACCATTTAACAACCTGAACTCGTACATAAACATCGAACATAAATAAATATTTTCACATACAATATATAACTAAACATTACCAAATAGTTGGCCTCTCCAGCAATGATGTGTGGAAACATGTACTGAAAAGTATATCCAAACAATTAATTACATTTTTGACAAGTTTGCAAACATTCAAGTTACAGTGCAACTTCCAGTCTATTAAGCAGGACAGTTTTTCAACTGGAATCCCCTTTCACTAAACATAGATTAAGAAATATTCCATATCAACCTGTTTGCATGTGCTGTTATGATTGGCATTTTCACATATACTATCTCATGTAAACTGAAAAATACAAAAAAAAAAAACAGAATAAAGCAACATTTTAGAAGATATAAATATACCTCATCCTTTACTTCTTCCTCCCCAAAGAGGGCAAAATGGCAAAAAAAAAAAATCCTTCTTACCGCCTTCAAATTTATATTGCTCCCATTCTCAGTAGACTCAAGTTACTGTCAAAAATGATATATGGGAATTTGCTCACTACACAAAATCCAAACAAAAAAAGGATTTAAAAAGGCAAAAAACGCTCTTTAGGCTCAGAGCCTGATTTCACACTGCACAGCTTACTTGAACCCAATCCATTATTTCTAGCTTCTAAGATTTCATCTCTAATGCTTACAGATCGTAACATTAATGCAATAAAATGATAATAATAATAACTCCCCAAAAAGATAATAATAATAACTCCCGAAAAAGAAAACTACATTCACTTAAACTTTCATTCCCAGATAAACTTAAAGCACACTTAGCCCATAAATTGGTTTCAGCCATGCATATAATGATTACCTTTTTTTTCCTTGACCTTGGCATGCCTCGGGGAGAAAAGCAAAATCACAGCTTGAAGTGATATTCTGTGTCTCAAATAATGAGACACAGAAGTGAGTTCAGCCAAATCAAGACACCATTCATTGTTCACAAAGTCCAGAGAGGTGACAGTAATGCTGATACTTTAGTATTTTCAAGTAAATGAAAAGCCTTACTCAACAGTTAGGTAATAAAGAAAATTATCTGAAATAACGAGATGCCCAGTGGTGGATCTCTGTCAAGGATTTAGCCTTGCTTTTCTGAGATTCCTTTGGTTCCGCCCTATTTATTCATGCTTAGGCTATGAGATGGCCACAGAATTCTAAACATCACATCCAGAAAAAATGGCAAACTCCCAAAGAAAAATTGCTGGAGTCTCGTTTTAAAGAAAGATTTTACCAGAAGCCTCCATGTCCTCACTGGCTCAAACTGAACCACTTGTTCATTGACCACGTTAATCACTGGGTTGGATTATCATGTTATCTTAATAACCAAAATTCACCCCTAGTGAGGATCGAGTCAGCTACTTCGAAAGCACCTAGAGAGGATCCATTGAGCTCCTTCCAAAGCACATGGCTACAGAGAAAGGTATAAAACTTAAAATCTGGGTTCTGCTGTGAAGGATGTGATTGTTAAGGTGGGATATAAAAAGGAGACTCATGGACTTAGGTAAAAGTGGTTACCAGGGGGAGGGCTAAGGGAAGGAGTTGGTAGGATGAAATTAAAGAGGAATAAATATATGGTGATGGAAAATGATTTGACTTTGGGTGATAGTCATACTACATAATCAACAGTGCAAATACTATAGAAACGTTTACCTGAAACCTATGTACGCTTATTGATCAATGTCATCCCATTCAATTTTCTGAATGTTACCAAGCAAGCTAAAATTGCAAGTACTTTTTTATTCAAGAACTTAGTCATTTATCCAAACACTGGACTACTCATCTTCATTTCACAAATATGAAAACCAATGTCCAGATATGTGGCACATTCCTAGTCAGGAACAGACAAGGCTCGAAGCTGGGTCCCTTGACCACTGCCCAGAGGTCTCCCACAACACTATGCTTGGTCTCAAACTAATGAGTTTGAGGCCTCAAGGAGTTAACAATCAGATTTTAGAGACAACATATGGATGTAGAAAGTATCCTATTAAAGGTAAAGAAGCTCAGAGATCACTTTAGACATAAATTGAAGCCTAGAGATATACTGGGATTTGCTCAATGTCACTCAACTGATATAATAAATGCAAGAGAAGAAATATTACAAGACAGAATGTGTTTTAACTACCAGAGAATGGTAAAAACCCACACTACAGTTTATAAAAAACATGTTTATGGGCCAGAAAGGACTTACAGGAGTGGAGCTGAATCTTGAATCAACTCAAACCTACCAATGAATTGTGAGGCATGTTCATGGAACAATAGTGATTTCTTATACAGTGTGTCCGTAAAGTCATGGTGCACTTTTGACCGGTCACCGGCCAAAAGTGCACCATGACTTTACGGACACACTGTAGTATCAGGAATATTATTAGTTGGGTTGGACGGAGGAGATTTAGGAGCATTTAACATTTCCAATTAAGTGTGCGTGTGTGCGTGCGTGTGTTGTGTATTTGATTCTGTGGAAGCAGAGATATCTAGAGTTTAGTTTCAGGGGCATGCCCAGGTAGCAGCAATGTTAAATCTCCCCAAATACATGAGTTGATATATTCCAATCAACTAGTAACCTCGTTTCTCTGACGTGCCTTATTAAAATCAGTGAAGCTAGGCATATAAAAAATTTTTTTAAAGAGATAAGATAGGGAGAGGAAGGAGAAAGATAAGAAGCATCAACTCATAGTTGCTTCACTTTAGTTGTTTATTGACTGCTTCTCATATGTGTCTTTACTGGGGTGCTCAGGCCAGCGACTTTGAACTTTAAGCCATTTACTTTGTGCTCAAGCCAGTGACCTTTGGATCATATCAACAACCCTGCAATCAAGCTAGCAACCCCACATTCAAGCCAAAGAGCCCACATTCAAGCTGGCAACCTCAGGGTTTCACACCAGGAAACTTGGCATTCCAGGTCAATGCTCTATCCACTGCACCACCATCAGTCAGGCTAAAAATTCTTAATCACTTAAGTTATTCAAAATGAAGTATATTTTCCCTGAATTTGAAATGACTCCCTTTTTATATTTAGGTTTAAAAGAAGTTTCAGATAAATCAAACTTCTGTTTGGTCAATTGACTTATTATATTTTCATTTTCAGGTCACAACCAGTCTGAGTTGTGATACCACAATAAAAACAAGTTTAAAAGTAATGTTACACAGAGCCAAAGAGTGTTCATGGCCGAAATGCTATTATCACCATTTATAATTAATTAATCAAATAGATATCTAAATCTGCAAGTAGAATATTCCATTTAAAATTTTACTTTTAGAATTATACACTTTCTCAGTAGGACATTTTTTTTTTTTTTCAGGGACATAGAGTCAGAGAGGGATAGATAGGGACAGACAGACAGACAGGAACAGAGAGATGAAAAGCATCAATCATCAGTTTTTTTGTTTCAACACCTTAGTTGTTCATTGATTGCCCTCTCATGTGTGCCTTGACCGCAGGCCTTCAGCAGACCGAGTAACCCCTTGCTCGAGTCAGCAACCTTGGGTCCAAGCTGGTTTTTGCTCAAGCCAGATGAGCACTCAAGCTGGGGACCTCGGGGTCTCGAACCTGGGTCCTCTGCATCCCAGTCTGATGCTCTATCCACTGCGCCACTGCCTGGTCAGGCAGGACCACTTATTTAAATTCCATTCCAAATCAATTATTTCAGAATTAAAATCCTTGTGAATCAAGCCTCAGTAAAGATAGAAAAAGATGGAAGAATTCTACCTTAAACTACGAATTGGAATATCTTAATAACACTAAAATTAGTTAAAATGTTCAAAAATTTTAATTTCATCAAACATAACTAATCCAGAACTATGCCTTCTATGTGTTGGGCTTTATGAATAAGGGGATAATTGACTTGAGAGAAAATTGTTTTCAAAAGCATCACTTACTGTAATACCCCTGGATTCTTTAATCAGTGCCCCAAATCACAAGACTGCAAATATTGAATTCTGTATTTTTGAATAGTAATTGTTCCAATATTCAGATCAGTAAAATTTTAAGTATTAAAATTTACATTCTATTTTAACATCTGCTCCAAATTAGATTCTTGAATTTTCAGTATTCATACAGAAAGAAAGAATCCTAAGATTTGAAATCAGAAGTAGATTTAAATTGTACCTATTTCTGCCCTAGTGCTCTGAGCCTGTTCACCTGAAAAATGTGGAATGTTTACCTATTATATGTTGTAGTTGGGACTAAATGATTATAATAACAGAATAACTCCAATAAGTAATCAGTAAATGGTAACTATTATGATATACACAGGAATCATCATTAAAACTTGTATCAGTCTTTCTGATTAATAATTTAGGCAGTATATGGTAGACAATGCATTTCTCACTGGAGTGATCAGACTTTCCAATACTTCCATGGTGGGTCTGAATGATTACTGGATGATTGGGGGTAGAGGAGGGATTTTTATACCAAGTTCTCCAGAATGCTGGTACTGTACATTCTTTTTTAAGTCATTTGTAGCAAAAATGCCATGTTGAACCCCCTTAAATGGAAACAAAAGAGGTCTGTTAAAGGTAAAACAATCCCATACCATTTCTGTGAGCCTCTGATGTGAGAGAAAGTTGATGATTCAGATGTCTACCGTGAGTCCTGAAGAACTGCAAGATGATCAGTTTTCTGAAATATCAAGTCTCTACCTGTTCAGCCTTCTAGTTTTCTGTATATATATTATCTAATTACTTGAAAACTTGAAATTTGTAATTTTACATACACTAGAACATAGAAAACAGAATGCTTGATTAATGAGAACCATTTTCCTCTATCATCTGCTCAAGTAACAGAAAAGGATGTGTATGATTATGCATATCAAGTACATGGTAACACAACTATTCATTTCAACACTTAAATAGAAATCAAGCATTTCTAAATATGCAACTAGAAATCAAACGTCTTCAGCTTTAGTGAAAGCTTAGAAAAGTTTATTTTGTGCTTTGAATATATTTTTCTAAAGCATCACAAAATTATTACACATCCAAACTCTCAGTGATAAAATACTTAATATTATACAGGAGAAACTATTGTACATTATGAAACTGTAAATTCAATGAAATGACACAGAAGCAGAATCTAGAGAGGGGACACTACAGAAATTGTCTATTACATGATAGACAGGTGATTAACTAGGAATACTTATGGTTCTTTCCCCTTCTCATAGCCAATACAGTTCTATATTGCCACCGTACACCAAACCCACTTTTGCTGTAAGGTAAAAAACTCTGTGTTCTGTTTAAAAAGCAAAAATATATTAATTGTCCCATCCTGCTGATTCCTATCGGTGAAATGCCACACAACAGAAAGTACAGAATACAAAATTTGTCTTCTCAAACACCTAAAAATGTTATAATTTTAAAAACATCAAGTGTACACTGACTTTGTAAAATCAATTATAAACTTTCTGTACATGAGGACAAATGTACATTGAAAATACTATGAAAGATGCTTTTTCCTGAGAATACTAACTTTATTTTATATCAGATTAAGCTTCTGTGAATTTTCATAAGATAAAATACCAAGGCTTTTCCACATCAAATAAAATTCAGAAATGTTCACCTTCACATCAAAAATATAAAATAAAGTCTAAATAGAGGTTCAACAAGAATGATTTAAAAACTAAAAGGAATGGTCAAAATTTTCCATCAGTAGAAAGCTCTTCAATTTTAAAGATAACTTCAGTAAACTTCAGTTTGCAACAACAAAATAAAATATTAAAACATGAAAAATATTTCCAGGACATTATCCAATTTGGAAAATGAAAAGTGTAACCCATGGTAAGAAAAATACAATGAACAGAGTTAACAAAAAAGCCAACCAACCTTTATAGGAATCAAAACACCACAGACTTATAAAATCTTCTTAAATCAGTACTATATCCTGTATTTTCATGTGTAAAAAACTGTAATTAAAATAAGGTAGTTTTTTAGTTGCATAATCTAAAAATACGAGGAAATTTGGGACTATATCTGAAAGGATGAGAGAGTTGTCGTTGAAATACCATTTCTTGAGACAATGGGAAAAGTTCTCATTTATGGGAAATGTATTTTTTTTCACAGTGAAACAGAAAATATTTATCAAATCAGAATGCTTTTTCTCTAAAGTAATCTCCTTAATACTTCAGTAATGCAATACTTGGGAAATGTAATTTTTCAACTCAGAAAATTTTTATTATGAAAAAAAGATATTAAACAAACATACACAAATCTTATTGCTTGGCACCAGATTCTTCAAAAAATTAAAGAACTGTTTAAACCACCATGCTGCCATTATATTCTATTTCAAACTTTTTACATAGTGCTACTTTTATCTTCTGAAGGTAGACAATATAGATTGAACCCTGCAGTGTACGAGTCACAGTTCATTTCAAGCCAAAAGAAATGATTAATCTTCTGTTGTTGTCCTTCCTAATCATACTAAGCTATTTATAAAAATTAACTAGGATTTATCTGTGGCCAATGAAGGACCCACAGGACGCTGTCTGAGGGCATTCTGTGGAAAGACTTTGTTTCTTCCTTTACTTTCAGCTTCCTCTTCTGAAACATCTTCTTCATCAGCCTCCTGTTCCTCCTCCATTTTTTTCAAAGGTTGAGAAGATTCTGGTAATAATTTTTCTTAAAGATAAAGACCACAAAATGTTGTTTTGTTGATGTACTAGATTTGCATTAGTCAAGACGTGGTTCATACGCCCACAAACTGCTTTGGCATTTATTTATCAATCATAAGTTTGGATTTCCAAAAGGAAGAAGTTATCTTCAAGAATAAGTGATACAATAAAAATAAAAGTTGGTTTGCAAGATCCATTTTACTTACCAAATTCATTAAATACCCACCTTTTTATGAATTTAAATTGAGGAATCAGAATTAATGCTGTGACTACAGATGGTCTAAGAAAATAAACTGCATTAAATATAACTATCTTATATTAATTTATTACTAAATCTTTTAATTAGTAAGCATACTGAAACAAACTTCAACACTACCCTTGTTTCAGTTGCCAAGTGAACAGCAATCAGACATTTACAGTTAGGGTTACATTCCTACCCATATTTTTTTTTCAAGTAGTTTCATAAACGTGCTTCCTCTATTCTACATGTACTTTTTTTTATCAGGGTTTAATGACAGTAAAATGTACAAATCTTTTTTTTTTTTAAATACTTTTTCTTTTTTAATTTCTTTTTATTTATTTATTTTAGAGAAGAGACACAGAGTGAGAGACAGAGAGAGAGAGAGACAGAGTGAGAGAGAGAGAAAGGGGGGAGGAGCTAGAAGCATCAACTCCCATATGTGCCTTGACCAGACCAGTGCAGGGTTTTGAACTGGCACCTCAGTGTTACCAGGTCGACGCTTTATCCACTGCGCCACCACAGGTCAGGCCTAAAATGTACAAATCTTAAGCACATAACTCAATGAATTTTTAAATACGTACACATACACTCTTTATTTTTTATAGGGCCTGTTGCTAGTTAACTTAAATTTAGAACACACCATCTCAAGCTGAGATACAGAACAAAGAATTGTGCCAATGAGCTTTACTCTCTGCAGTGATCCTAGATGCCTCCTAATTCTAAGCAATCCAGAATAGAGGGGAAAAAATACAGGAGCGTAAATTAAGAATCGATGGAAAGAAATGACCATGTACTGGACAATCTGTTCTTTGATATGTCTGGCATCCTCTTTCTGCTTGGGTAGGAACACCTTTCCTACACCACATCCCACGTGGTTGTGGGGAGCACACATCCCACGTGGTTGTGGGGAGCACTACAGTTTACAAGAGTGGTTCTCCATCAGGGGTGATTTTGCGCCCCAGGGAACATACGCCTATGTCTGGAGACATTTTTGATTGTCACAACTGAGAGGTGGTGTTACTGGTGACCAGTGAGATAATGCTGAACATCCAACAACATACAAAAGACAGTCCGTCATAATTAAAAATTATGCAGCCTAAAAGGTCAATAGTGTCAACATTGTGAAACCCTGGTTACAATGACTGCTCCAAAAAGGTAATCTTTTAACGCAAGTGGAGTGTACCAGAATCTTCCAAAAGATGGTAGAGGTAGGGAGAAGGTGTATTTCCTTCTTACTCTATGACTGTACGCTATAATCACTTTATGCTAAGGGTTGGAAAGAGCTAAAAATGGAGCAAGCAAAGGCAAGGAGAACAGAGCGATTCAGAAACACAACATCCTAACATTGAGTCCAATCACTTCTGCCCTCAGACTTCCTTGCTGTATGAACCAACAAACTCCTATTCTGCTGGGTCTTCCCTAGCAATTCACAACCTAAGCCAAACACATCTACTGAAAAACAACTCAGGTCATGTGGCTTATTATTAGAAGGGGCAAGATCTCATTAAAGGATGAATAAAATCTATCAGTTTACTTAAGAGACAAATTTGTTGCTATGGCTAAGTTTTTTGAAGTGAAATAAAATACACATTTACCAACTTTTAAACTGTCTTTTAAGTAATCTGTGCTTCTATTATTTTCTTATTGGTCAGTGAACTTTGGAGGATAAAATGATTACCTCCCCTATACATATCTTTTTTATAGTATCAATACAACTATCTACAAAATGAAAAGAAAACCTATCAGTTATTCAATGAAAAAAGTATACTGTAAATGCAGTCTCCACTGACTTCATTTCAGGAGTTTTGACCTCAATAAATCCTCAGTTATGAAAGGCAACATATGGAAATGCCAGGCCAATCGTCTGATTTCGGTTCTAGGTTCAGCTGTCACTCTGTGTTAACCTTGGGAAATAACTCATCCCTCTGAGCCTTAGTTTACTCAACCACAAAATAGGAAGAGCACTGCTTTTATGCCAGCCACACTAGAGACTTGCTGAAAAGCAAATGGGATAAAAATTAAAAGTTCTTTAAAAAAAGCAAGAGGGCTTCCAAAACAATGTAATTTTCAAGACTGAAAATAAATGATTGCTGGGTAATTATATTAAGACAGCAGTGAATACCTCTAATTACAGAAACTCAGAGCAGTGTCAATGCCGGTCCTAAATAGTCTACAGGTACTGCTTTTCCCTGTATCCATCCAGAAAAACTTAGATTTGGCTAGACTAAAAAGAAAAATCTTCAAATGTGACTACTATACTAATGATTAATGAATTCTACTTCAAAAGAATATATTCACCTTTTTTACACTCAAGTATGTTCAAATGAATCTATGAATATCATGGAATTTTCAAATAAACTGGTATCAGATCAGTGTTATTAAATATCTGCAAATTATATGCAATATTAAAATTCTCCACATTATAAAAGCCAAGAAAACAAGTATGTTCCAAAATCCACTGAGCTGTCACTCTTATATGAAATATATATCCCCTGTCCCCTTCTGAAATAAGCGACCGCTCCATATTTAGAAACCTAAGCCGGGAGGGAGGGATTAAGAAGTACAAATTCCCCGTTATAGAATCAGTCATGGGATGTAAAGTACAACATAGGGAATATAGTCAATAATATTGTAATACTGTATTGCAAAACAGTGTTGGATGGGTAGTAGACTTATCAGGGTAATCACTTCATAGGTATATAAATGTCTAATCACTGCTGTACACCTGAAATTAACTTACATGTCAACTGTAATCAAAAAATAAATTTTAAAACTGAATAAATAATAAAAAGAATCCAAAAGAAAAAAATTAAAATTAAAATATACTTACTGGAAGGGTATGACTGTGCTCTGCGCCTTTTTGAAGGACAAAGGCAATCTGCCACAAATATCATACACTGCAAAAATAAACACAAATCCAAATGTAAAATATATGATAATGCTAGTGCAACTATATAAAATAATCCCATTTTAAAACATTTTTCTTCCTAGTACTTACAAGTCCTAATAATAGTCCTGAAAGCAGAGTTGCTAAAGCAAAAACTGCATATGATCCCCAGACTGGCAATCCAAGGTCCTCAATAAAATAGTTATGGCAAGTCTAAAATCAAAAGAAAAAAATAACCTAAAAACTTGGTCATTTTTAAAAAGTAATACTGTCAAAAAATTTTAAAACAGAAATAAAATTCTAGCCCATACCCTGATCCACATAGAGAGCTGAAAGAGTGCTGACATACTGCTCATCCTAAAATAAAAGAAGATTGAGAAATTCAGTAAGATAGTTTGAAAGGAGAATGAATATACAATACGTATGTACAACCATACCTTCTATTTTTCACTCTATAATCTCCCCAGCAGGCCAGGTTTTATTGCTGATGTAAATCAAGATTAGTCATACAGCATTAATTTCAAGAACATAACAAGACGACTTGTTAATGAAAATTAAGTTTCTGAATTGTTGTCACTATGTAATGTCCTCATAAATAAAACATTTAAGAATTTTTCCCCTTTTCTCCTATTGCTTTGACATTAACCTTTCACCTTTTGTCTGATGGCTTCTCAATGCACTCCGAGGCACCGGTCCCAAGCTCTACGAACTGTTAGTTTCAGTAGGCAGACTGTAAAGTGAATGGCTCCGCATGAGCAGAGCCCCTTCCCGAGCACAGCCTGAAGGAAGAACTAGGGGCACTCACTAGCTGATCCTCCCCCCTCAGAATTACTCCATGTTAAAACTAAACTTACAATTGCATTAAGTTTGACAGAGTTTAATACCATATAAAATAATTACACAGGAAACAAATGCTAAGTCATCATATAAGTAAAAATATTTCTTATTTTCATATAATTAAACCTAAGTAGTTTAGATGGACGAGAAAAAAGGCATACTCCAAAAATAAGCAGGGTTTGTTGTTTCTCCACTGTTTTCCCTCTATTGGAACAGATGCCACCAACACATAATCCAATTCACACATTAGCCAAAGTTCCCATATGCAGGGTAACCTAACCAATTCCCAATCACTGGGTGAGTGAACCTGCTGAGGTGACACTGGGGGCGCCCCTTATTCAGTCCAATAAAAAAGGTATGGACTGCTGCCCTGAAGATTCAGCAGAGACTTAGAAGCAACCCCCTTCTTCTACCAAAAAGGTATGAAAATTCATTTATGAGATTTTAATAAACAAAAATTGGTAAACATATTCAGTTTAACATAGAAAGGTACTTTATAATCATGCTGCTTTTGTTTAAGGAACTGAAACATAAAGCACTGTGTATCTTCACAATAGTCTGAACTAATTAGACTCTATCACGAATACTAAGTACCTTAACTGGGTTGGACACGGTGCTTCAGTGATGGAATTCTGACAGCTAAAGGACAAACTAATTCAGAGATTTTCAAGGAGGAGAGGTGTGAGGGAAAGGTGGAAAAGATAAAGTTCTATTTTAAAATAATGCTTAGGGCTGATCTTTCCCCCACTCCCAGAACCCTGTGCATTTTTTATTTATTGTACCATTGGTGTCCCAATACCACAAGTGTGATGAGGAGACAGGAAGAGATAGCTTAAGCCACACCGGATAAGTCCTTGGTGACCTCAGCAACACTTAATATTCCTGAAAATCTCTCAAATGACCCAGCGGACATTGCACCCCAATGACTAACAGGAATTAGGCATACTATCTCCAATCCTTACTGCTCTGCAGAACCCTCTAGTTATAGTTAAAGCTCAGCGTTTAGTCATGTCATTAGGTTATTAGGGTTATTGTTCGTCCATCTATTCAAACAAAGTTATCAGGCAGGTAGAATAATTCAATCTCATTAAATCAAGAACTAAAATCTAAAGGTAGCACCAGTAAGTACATGTTTGAGTGTTCTCATTCAAACACTAAGCTTAAATGATATCTTTACCCTTACATTGTCCACACTCTTAGGGGGATTATATAGCCTTTGATGATACAAAGAACCATATCTACAGAGTTAAAACATTCCTGAAAAGGCTTTCAACTTAACTCTATAAAACGTCTCCTGGCTGAATAAGGATCAAAGTATCATTCAACTTAGAAGACAGAGTCAAATCAAAATTATCACATAAAAAATCTGAATATACTTTAAGAGTCCAAGAATCCTTATACAAAATGTAATTATTTATTTCAATTAAAACTGAAATAAATAAGAGAAAAATCCCTCATACTTACAGAATGGAACCTGGACCAAACCATGAGGAAACAGGTTCAATGCTTTTCCACTCTTTCTCACTTATAAAGTTTATGAAGTCCTTCTTAGTCCTTGGGCCCTGGTAGCGCCTAAATTCACCACCTTTACAACTAAAGAGGATCAGAATTAAATATTAATTAGCACCAAATAAGTAAATTTTGTATTTGTTTTGCTATTTCTTTAACCTCACTTTATATTTAATCCTAATATTCAAAATCATTAGCAACATACAAACAGCAAATTATATTATCAACTCATGTCATCTTAGCCCCAAATTAAACAATGAGATTGTACTTTTATAGAATAAGCCTTGAGACTGTTATTGTTATTCTTCCAAATAATAAAACTATGAAACATAGTAAGTTGTTATATGTCAGTTATATCTCAATAAAACAAAGTAGACATTTAAATAGATACAAAGGGAGCAGGGGAGAACAAAACTGGTGCAGGGAAACAGTCATAAACATGACAAGACAACAAAGAAAAGTGAAATACACATAAGGAATTGGCAACTTGTTGTTTTCCTAACTTTAAATGAGGCGAGTAGGACCTCCTGGCAGTCAGCCCCCAGTGAGATTAGCATTAAGATACAGGGCAGGTACACAGATTTGAGATTTCCTATCCCCACTTAGAATATAGTCAAACTAAAGACCTGATACTGAAGAGTATGTAATTTGGTTCATTCTGACTTCTTACCCAACCATTTCACCTACTACTGCTCCACAGCTGAAGTACAGCACTCTCTTAACTAATTTTGAACATACCATGTTCCTATTTATGACTCTTTGAGACCGTCCTCAATACAGATCGCTTACTCTGAATTTTTGAAAATTCTACCTCCAAGGTTGCATTTAAACCCCATATTCTCCACGATCCATCCAGCCCAAAGATTCTCCCCTCACCAAACTTTCTACAAGACTTACCACAACTATGGGCTCAAAAACATTTACTATGCTGAAGAGTAGCAAACCACTTCGTGGGAACATAACCTTTGAAAACAATTACGTATCTCTGAAATCAGGGACTGTTTCAGACATCATTCATCTATCTAAAGGCACCAAGGACAGCACCAGTAGTTAATAAGTCTTGTACTATATTAATGAATATAATGCTCTTTAAACATGATCCAGGCCAGAGGCCTACTATTCTGATTATACTATGATACTGAATCTTCAAATACTTACTGATAAATAGTAGGAAGAGCAGTTATGATAAATCGCCCACTCAGTCCTATAAATGATGAAGATTAGAAATAAATACATGAAAAAACACAGAGCAGGTTTTACATGAGCAGGTTTTAGATTTAAGTAGTAATCACTTACTACTTTAAAAAGTTGATTCTGATTTAAATACTATTAGGAAAAAAATATTAAATTATACCGAAGAGTAGTTGAGCTTTACAACATAAACAATAAAGAAATCCCATTTACTTACAGCAACTTTTTAAAAAGCTACTACACATTATCTCAATTAAAAGTGAATTTATAAACATTTGATCGATTATACTTTGATAAGACTACTAGTAATAAGTCATGAAACAGCCAACAGTAGTCTATATGAAAACGGTCTAAAATCAAATCAAATTGCATTTGATGTTCAGAAAACAAAGACTGAGTTTAAGGTGGTGTTAAAAATAGAAAACATTATGAATTATAGATGGGCAACAATAATAGCAGCTAACAGTATTTACCAACTGTTAACATTAATATAACAGAGGATTAATCTGTCTACGCATCAGGTTTCTTATCTATAAAACAGGGACGTAACCTATCTCACAATGTTGTATAAAGATTTACATAATGAAAGCAAAACATTTGGAGTGGTACCTGTAAGTGGCAAGTGCTCGGTATTAGCTATTATTACCATTTGGAATAGGGCAGACTCAAGAACCCAGGTATACTATGACCAAGAAGAGGAGGTAAGAGCATTCCGGCCCTGGCCAGTTTGCTCAGTGGATAGGGCGTTAACCTGGCACACATATGTCCCCAGTCAAGGCACACATGAGAAGCAACCATCTGCTTCTCTTCCCCTCCCTCTCCCCTCTCACAGCCAGTGGCTCAACTGTTTCAAGCACTGGCCCTGGGCGCTGAGGACAGCTCGACTGGTCCAAGCCTCAACCCTGGACACTGAGGATAGCTCAGTTGACTTGAGCATTGAACCCAGATTGGGGGCGGGGGGGGGCAGGGTGGGGGAGTTGCCCGGTAGATCCCTATCGGGCGCATGTGGGAGTCTACCTCCCCTCCTCTCACTTAAAAAAAAATGAAAGAAAGGAGCATCCTTAAAGGCAGGACCTGCCACTTGTCCAGGGACCAAGTCAGGAGTGTACCTGACCCCGCAACCATGCAGGCTTTGTAATTAACAGCCCATGTCCTCAAATCACAGGTACTAAATCCGGAGCCCAATTACAGAGATTCAGACCAGTTGTCAAGGAATGTAACCTTGACTCTACGAAGAACTTTAACCATCCTTATCCTGAAGCTTGATATGGATGCAAACGGTGGCTTGGCCAATGTTCACCTGACACACTGTTCTGGAACTTCTTAAAGGTATCTAACACAGTAATCTGGGAGCTGGGATTTAAAGCACAATAGGATCAAAGGCAGTTACATGAGGAAGAAAGGGGGGGAGGTCTCCTAGGTCCCTTAGAACAGCACATAAAAAGAATGAGCTGCAACCACAACCAAAGAATCTGCTTTTTTGTAGCCACTGCCCACCAAGCCCCCATATCAGGGAAGTATGTGAGTAGGCTTAACTAACTGCAGATAGTTATGTTTTCAAAACCTAATGAGAGGTACAATTAAGACCATGTAATGTGGAAATCAGGATAAACATATCAACCCAATATGCAAAGAAACAAAACTATCCAGACTTACAGTACCTGGCTGCTCTGTAACATCTACTTTTGCAACATTAACCTCAAGATCGTCTCCCCATTCAGCAAAACTTTCCCATTCTGGTTGAAGATTCTGACAAGCAGGACACCACGGAGCATAACTGAGAAACAGTTAAAAAAAAAAAAAGTTAAGCACTCAAATACAACCACCTTCAAATTAAAGTCTAAAATCTGCAACTAATGAAGAATATTTTATACTAAAAAACAAGACAGAGTCATTGATTTTGTGAAAATAAAAAAGATTAAATGTGGGCCTAACACTCTGGCAATCAAGAGCTATGACTTGATGTTGCCAATCACGTAAAAGTAATCATGAGAATAAGACCCAAGGACTTTTTCACATGCAAAACAGCTCTTTAAAAAAAAAAAAAAAAAAACCTTTGGATTTCTCTATTAAAATGTGGTCACCAAAAAGCTCAAAGTTTTCTCTGCAGTTCACCAGTTTTAATCATTTTATACTACAGGAGTCACAAATACATGGTGCCAGTGTGAGAAAAATAGGAAGTACCCAGGGCTGTGGTGAATAAGGAAACTTGTAGACCATCTTAAACAGGAAACCACTACTCAGGACAACTGTCAGATTGCTGACCCAGTATGGCAGACTCTTCTTATACAAAAGAAGCTGGAAAATCTTTATTTTTATATAAAAACATTACCTCAAAATGTTAGCCATAGACTTAAACACTAGGCAACCAAACAAAATTATTTTGGCCAGCACCTGCGCTGCCTATTAATTAAGACTTCAGGTTTACAAATTTATGACGAAGCATATCAAGATTTTAGTTATTCTTTAATTTAGCATTTTTCAAGGCCCTGATTTCCCCCTAAGATTTAGTTTTTCCACTTCATTGCGTATTGTCTTATACTTTGCCTCATTTTTTTTAATGGAACCAGAAAGAAAGCGTACACCTGTTAAACACAAGAGTGGTTTCTGAACTTTGTTATATATAATTTTATTAAAAATAAAACCCCTAAAAGTAATAGGCATTGTGGAACAAGAACAATACCATACATAAAAGCCAAAGTTTATAACAATAAAAAGTATTACAATGAAAATATCTCTAACAAAACTTCTGATCAGGTTGGATTTAACGTAGATAACTGACTTGTAAAAACTCAGGACTGCTGACCTGACCTTTGGTGGCACAGTGGATAAAGTGTTGACCTGGGAACACTGAGGTAGCCAGTTCAAAACCCTGCACTGGTCTGGTCAAGGCACATATGGGAGTTGATGCTTCTAGCTCCTCCCCCCTTTCTCTCTCTCTCTCTCACTCTGTGTCTCCTCTCTAAAATGAATAAATAAAAATTAAAAAAAAATTAAAAAAAAAACAAACTCAGGACTGCTAACTTGATCCCTTTAGAAAGTTTCTTATGTTTTCTAAGTGCTTTTTAAAGACCAAACCTCAAAATCAGTAAGCTACAAGGGAAAAAAAATACTGTAAGAAAGAAAGTACTATCGTATACTAATTTCACACTGATGCTCTAATTCAAATAGCCCATTCTGTACTTCACTTTTGACTGATGTGTTTATATAATTTGATCAAAATGAATTTTTAAAAATTTCCTGGAGTAATGCTTGACTGTATTTTGCATATAAATTCATAACCTCTCTTGCTTAAAACATTATTTATGAAACAATATTTGTATGGGCACAAACTAAAACAAGTTCCTCATGACAAAAACTAAATGCTGTCACTTGTCATAGCTCCTCTCCCCTGAAACTTCAATGGTGTCTGAAAATTCATTTCATTTAGTTAGAGACTATATGCATACTATAAACATTTCCCCTTATCTTGTCTTCCATATAAATGTTCTATGCCTTTTTTTAGATTCTCTGACTCAAGAGTTACTGACTTGGATTTCTGGGTTTTCCCTTAATGATGTGCACTTCCACCTGCCTCTTAAACTGGCAACCGACAATGAAGGAAGACACTCGCTGGAACCTTGTTAAAAAATGAGGGTATTCTAACAGCTATCACTGTATGCCTAATGTATTAGGATCTGGAAACCGAAAGGAAGCAGTGTAGCAATACCGGGACAGGTTAATTAGGTCTTTAGGTATCTCTTATCGGTTAAGCATGAGAAATAATACCTATTGTATAGAATTTGGAGAGAAGTATAATAATGTATGTAAAGTGTCTAGTGCACAGTTAACACTCAATAATGTTTTTTTACTAATGTAACCAATGCCACCAGTATCAATAGCACTGCCACCACTATCCCCAATTTAGAAACTAAAGCAAAGGCAGACAGTTTATTTTCTACCGACGCAGAAATCACCTCATTATAACGGAGTCAGTCTAAACACATAATTTTGTTCAGAATTTACAATCACATCCATACATTAATTTTATCTTTTAATACAGTACCAGTTGGAAAGTTTAAGAGTCACAACCTAGGGCATTCAGTACTTTACAAGAACATAATACACGCAAAGAAAAAACAAGAGGTGCAAAAAGAGAAAAGTAATGAAAGACAAAATCATACAGGGAACGGAAGATTCTAAAATAATCTAACGTTAATTTACTTGGCACTTAAAATAGAAATATACCTGATCCATAAAATAAAACTTAAGAGTCCCAAATTCCAACATTATAGACTTTTATCTTTTAAAGATAATTAGACAAAAAGACAAGAGACATTCTACTTAAATTACTCTTTTGTAAAATCTGGTGCAGAGAAGTCTAGTAGTGTGTTTGTGAAAGACCATTTTAAAATGTATTACTGTACAGAACTAGTTGCACAAACTACCTCACTCCCGAATCCATGAATTATAGTTAAGAGAGAACCAAAACGAAATCTCGTAGGCGCCTCACAGCCATAGCTGCAAAACTGGAGCGCACTTCGGCAGGAACACTATTCCCGGGTATAAAACCAAGAGGGGGTGGGACCCGCCGGCCGCCGCTCCGCAGAGGAGTTTGGGGACCTGGAGGAGTCACTGCGCGGGACCAGCAGTCTGCAGTGGGTGTCCCGGAGAACTTGCGCCCCGCAGAAGTGGGGGGTGAAGTCGGCTGTCCAGACTCGGACCTAGGACCCCGGCCCGCCCGACCCACCACGGGGGCCCTGAGACAACCGCCGCGCGCTCACAATTCTATCATCCACTCTCCTTCCAGCAATTCTTTCCAGTTCTCGTCCGTGATTACGCGCACGTCGCTCCGCCGCCCGTGGGTCCAGGGAGCCCCGCAAAGCAACAGCACTAGGACTGTCACCGGAACTACGAGACTCCCGGGGATCGCCATCTCAGCCCCTCGTCGACCCCACAGCAAGCGCGGCTGCCCCCGCCTCCGCGCAGCGGCTTCTCACTTCCGCCCTCTGGGCTGATCTGCTCATGCGCAAAACCGCGCGGCAGGACCTGCGCGCGCGCTTAAAGAACTCAATGCGCAGGAGGAGGTTCTTTTCTAGTGGATTTGGGAAAGAGAGAAGTGCGCCTATCCCTAGTGCGCATGACAAAAAAAGTGGTCTCTTTCTACCGCCTGCTGTGCCCCCAGTATTGTTGAGAACGGAGTAAGTGCACAAGAAGCGTGGTGCAGAAAGTGGGAGCGGCTTCGGAAAGAAAGACTTTCAAAGTCTGCGTCAGGATTTGGCGCCAAATTTTTGGTATTTTTATACTTAACTGCAGCAAGTTGGTAAGTTTACAGTACCGCAGTTTCCAGTTAAATGCCCTGCAGAATTTTCATTTGTTTCCTTTGGAAATTTTTGTAGTACGTAAAGCTAATGGATGTTTATATGAGTCAGAACATTGATTACTTCTGGAGTATTATAGACTGGAAAAGTGCACACGGAAACCTTATGTGGTACCCTTTAAATTCTATGCCTTGGTCTGAAACAGTAGTGACACAGGAGTGCACGAACACACAACACAAACGTAAAAAGCCATCGAGCTGTGCATGTTAAGATTAGAGCACATTATGCACTTTAGGATGTATGTTATCTCTCAATTTTTTAGCCCAGTTATCACAGAGATGCTGGATTAGAACATAAAAGTAGAACAAACACAAATGCAAATCAAAACGTGCACTGTCTTTAGAAAGTATTAATCAGTCCAATGAAAATAGTTGTTCTCACTTCCCATTCTGTCCTAAACTCACTCCAACTGGCTAGTTCCCTACACTGAAAGGCTTTTTCTGGGACACTAGTGATCTGCATGTTAACAAAGCCAATTGTTTCTTCTCAGTATCCATCTTCCTTGACTGCCTGCAGCAATTTACAGTCATCACACCTTCTATGAAAGCTTTGTCTTCACTTCTGCTTTGCCTGTGCCTCACGCACTTGTTTTCTCTCCTGTAACTTGTTTTCTCTCTTGTGTCACTAGTTGATCCTTCTGAAACTTCTTGGCTGGTTGATCCTCCTCTATATGACTTCTAGACATTGGTTTGTTGCAGGATGCTGTACTGGTCCCCTCCGTCTCTTTATATTTACACACTCCAGATAACCTCAATACTGGTTTTTAAAGCCATCAAAATGGATATCATGCCAGCCCTGACCCTTCTGGAAACATTGGACATATATTCAAATCTTTGCTGGACATCTTTTGGTTATCTAATTGCTCAAAGATAACATGGCCAAAAAAAGAAAAGTCTTGATTCTCTCTTTTCTAGTCTTCCATTTCAATAAAAAGTTCTACATTCCATGTGGTTGCTCAAGACAAAGATTTACATTTTAGTTATTTATTTCTCTCTTGCTCCACTCCCTCCCCCATGGGCTGCATCAGCATGTCCTAGGAGCTCTACTTCCAAAACATGTCCTAATCTGACAACTTTTTTCCTTTCCCACAGACAGCATCCTAATCCATGGTTCTACTCTCTCTTGCCTGGACTACAATAATAAATTCCTAACTGATCTCCTTCTGTCCTCTTGCTTCTCTGAATATGATCAAGCCATTTCTCTTTAAAACCCTCCAAGTACTTACCACTTCACTTAAAATTAAAATCATATTCCTTAAATGCCAGGGCCACCTATGTTTTCATCTAAGAGTTCTATAGTTTTAGTTAGATCTTTGATCCATTTTGAGTTAATTTTTATATATAGGGTGGGATTAAGGGTCCAAATTCATTGCATGTGTTAGGGATGGAATTAAGCAAGACTCATGGAGACAAACTACCTGAGCAAGGCAATTTCAGTAACCTCCTCAGAAGGGTGTGCTGCTGCTAGTGAAAGCCAACCAACAAGCTGCGGGAAAATGGTAAGTTCTGTTTTTATCCCTAACGCACGCAGGCCCTAGACTGCTGGGTCTTGCTCCATTAGCTGGAGGGTTGACTGTACAATCTTATTCTTTCGCGATTGGCTAGTTTAAATGGCAACGCCTGGGGGGAAGGGAGAGATGGGGACATCATTAACTAGATAAGGGGTTTGGGGGAATCCTGGAAAAATACGGATGACTGGAAGAAGGGGCTGGGGAAATGGTAAACAAGTTAGTTGTTTCTTCTTCTACCCCCTGCTTGGAGGAATCTGGATGAAGGGGGTTGAGAATTAGTTGAAGAAAAGAACATGAGGTAAACATTTCCTACACATGTGAACATCCAGTGGTCCCAACACAATTTGTTGCAAAGACCTCTTTCCCCATTACATGGTCTTGGCACCCTTGTCAACTATCCATACATCTATGAGGTTTGATTATTTCCCCCCTGAATCTTCAGTTCTATTCTCTTAATCTACATGTCCTCTTGATGATAATACCATACTTTCTTCATTATTGTAGTTTTAAAATCAGAAAGTTTAAGTCTTCCATCTATGTTCTTCTTTTTCAAGATTGCTTTAGCTATTCTGAGACCCTTTATTTCTGTACAAATTTTAAAATCAGCTTGTCAGTTTCTATTTATTTTTTTAAAGCAATCTGGAGCCTGACCAGGCGGTGGTGCAGTGGATAGAGTGTTGGACTGGGATGTGGAAGACCCAGGTTCGAGACCCCGAGCTCACCAGCTTGAGCGCAGGCCCATCTGGCTTGAGCAAAAGCTCGCCAGCTTGGACCCAAGGTCCTTGGCTCCAGCAAGGGGTGGCTCGGTCTGCTGAAGTCCCGCAGTCAAGGCACATGTGAGAGAGCAATAAATGAACAACTAAGGTGTCGCAACAGCAACGAAAAACTAATGGATTGATGCTTCTCACCTCTCTCCGTTCCTGTCTGTCTGTCCCTATCTATCCCTCTCTCTGACTCTCTCTGTCCCTCTAAAAATAAATAAATAAATAAAACCTTAAAAGCAATCTGGAATTTTGCGAGAGACTACATTGAATCTATGGATCAATTTGAGGAGTACTGCCCTTTTAACAATATTAAGCCATCCAGTTCATGAGTGTGGTATGTCTTTCCATTTATTTAGGTCTTCTTAAAATTTTCAGCAATGTTTTGTGGGTTTCAGATTATAAATTTTACACTTATTGTCTTTTTCCTGTTCCTAGGGAAAATGTGGGTTTTTCACAGATGCCCTTTTTAAGGTTGAGAAACTTCCCTTCTATTCCTAGATGGTTGTGTATGTTTATCATGAAGTAGTGTTAAATTTTGTTGCATGCATTTTCTGCATTTATCAAGGTGATCATTTGGTTTCTGTCCTTTAATTCTTTGATATGGTATATTATATTAATTGATTTTTGGATGAAAAACCAACCTTGCATTTTGGATATAAATTCCACTTGGTTATGGTGTTTAGTTCTTTTTATATATTGCCAGATTCAATTTACTAGTACTGTATTTTGTTGAGGATTTTTAACATCAATATTATAAGAAATATTGGTCTATAGTTTTATTTTCTTATGATGTCTTTGATTTTGGTACCAGAATAATACTGGCCTCATAGAATGACTTTGGAGTGTTCATTCCTTTTCTAATTCTTGGAAGTGTTTATGAAGAATTTTTGTTAATTCTTCTTTAAATGTTTGGTAGAATTCAGCAACAAAGTCATCTGGGCCTGGGCATTTCTTTATGGGTAATTTTTAAATTACTAGTCCAATTACTTGTTAGTGAGCTATTTAAATTTTCTTTCTTTTTGAGTCAGTTTTGGTAGTTTGTGTCCACTTTATGTAAGTTATCTAATTTTTTGGTCTACAGCTTTTCATAGTGTTTCCTTATATTCCTTTTTATATCTTTAAGGTCAATAGCAATATCTCTTCTTTCATTCTTAATTTTAGTAATGTGAGTCTTTTTTTTTTTTTTTTTTTTTGTCAGTTTAGCTAAAGGTTTGCCAATTTGGCTTATCTTTTCAAGAAACCAACTTTTAGTTCTGTTCGTTTTCTCTACTTTTTTTTAAATTCTTCCTTCCATTATTTTCATCCTTTTGCATGCTTTGGATTTAGTTTGTTTCCCACTTCTTTCAAAAGTATTTTAAAGTGAAAGATTAGATTATTGATTTGACATGTTCCTTCATTTTTTAATGTAGGCATTGAAACTCTAAGTTTTCTTCTAAAATTTCTTTAGCTATATCCCATAACTTTTGTTGTGATGTCATTTTATTTTTGTCACATATTTCCAGTGGATGAATTCTTGTTATAATAAAGTTTCCCTTTTTGTATCTAGTAATATTTTCTTGCTTTATAGTCTATTTTGTCTGATATTAGTATAACCACTTGTTGTGACTTTGTTAAATTAACAGTTGTTATTAGAGCCCTGGGTATTGGGTGGTTAGGCACAGTTTAACAAAAGACCACAAAAAAAATTGCTATAGAGAACTTTATTACTCACAAGTCCTGGAGGAAGTACACAGCATGTCTTGAGGGTCCACACAGGGAGGTCAAGGCAGAGTGCAGGCTAAGAGAATGGTGTGACGTAGATCAAATGCCTTTATTAGAGTCAGTGAGTAGGATGCTTTGGGGTTCCCAGGATAAAGCCAGATCAGTCAGTTCAAACCAAAAACAGCAGAGTTTTGGTAAGCTTCACAGGAGTCTTATCTAGAAGGCACACAAAGTGAAGCCTGTGGGGAGACTGTTTATCACAAGGGCCTTGTGGGGAGTCATATCAGGAACTTAACATTTATTTGTAACTCGGTGTGCTATAATCTAGGACATGTGTTCAAGGGAGGGGCTAGTGTCAATTCAAGTCCCCTGCCAGTTGCTTGACCAAATGGATAACAAGGCAACAACATTATGGAGCAGTTTATCTAAACTCCCTGACAACTATACTGTCTACGAAATAACATCCTTAGATGGTCTAATGGCTCTTTGAGCCAAGATTACGAAGATTAATTATTTTTCTTCCCCATCTAGATACAGAAAAGCAAAAGTAAACTCATTCTAAATTTGTGAGGTTAGCTTTAACTTTTAACTTTAAAGAAGCTTGTTAAATATGTTATAATGTTCTTGTTCATGAACAAAACATTTAAATCTCACTGGAGATAATGCTAAATGTTCAAAGGGATATTACCATGTGAAACCTTAAATTAGAATTAACAAAGATTTAGCCATCTGAAGAGTTACTAGCTGCTGATATAACTAGTTGGCACATTACAGAGCTTAAGATTAACCTGATATATGTTATTACAATTATCCAAAAAGCACAAGGAAAAGTTATAGACACTAGACCTAAGTTCTGATGTCTGGTCTGTTTCGGGAGAATAAATAGAAGTATGT
This sequence comes from Rhynchonycteris naso, assembly GCA_037038555.1. Classification (NCBI taxonomy): domain Eukaryota; kingdom Metazoa; phylum Chordata; class Mammalia; order Chiroptera; family Emballonuridae; genus Rhynchonycteris; species Rhynchonycteris naso. Next base: position 46,705,005 of record CM072999.1, read on the forward strand.
TCACTTAGCATTAAAGCCTCTGCTACAAATAGCGACTGTTACCACACAGATGGCCCAAGGCATAGAAGTAATCATAAATGATATAGATTCAGAGGGAAGCGGGAAGCATCAACTCATAATAGTTGCTTCTTGCATGTGCCCTGACCGGGCAAGCCCAGGTTCTTAATATGTTGACCTCAGCATTCCAGATCGACACCCCATCCACTGTACAACTACATCTCAGGCCCTTTATTCTTTTTTATAGCACTTATCACTACCTGACACTGCAGAGATGCTATTAGCAATTAAAATATTCAGACGTAATTTGACCAATATAATATTATGGAGAAAAAATATTTTAATATTTTAAATGTAAGCATTTTTATTCTATGATGTATTGCTTCTTCTGGAAATCTACAGTATAGTTCCATTGTTTAAAATAAATATGGTCGGTTATTGTTACTATTAGTATGGGGGAGAGTATGTCTCTCTGTTTTCCTAGATTGGTCATAAAGAGCCACTAGGTGGCAGAGGGTGCTTCTTTTGATTACAATTAGAAAACATTTTTTTAAATTTCAGTGTGAAACAGGTTTTGGAAAACATAAAAAGGTTAACACTATACACTTCATAGGTTAACATATTACACCAGTATTCCACAGTCCTGCAAGCAGCAATTTTGGTCTGTTAGCTGTATGGTAGTAACAGCTTCAACAACATTAATATAAAAGCCACATTTACTGAATGATGACTGTGTATCTGACACCAGACTAAGAGGTGTCCACACCTTATGCTGTTTAATCCTCACAGTATTCAGAGGAAACAAACACTGTCAATCTCCTTTTTTGCAGAAGAGGAAGCTGAGTTTTGAAAAGAAGAAACAATGTGCATAAGACATTGGTAAGTAACAGGGGCTAAATTCAAAGCAGGTCTGTCGGATTTCAGAGTCTGAGGGATTAAGAACATCATTCTAAAGACTTTCAAAACTGAGAGAATATTTAAATTTTTTGGTAGGATTAACCACTCTATGATATAATTACTTTTAGACATGTATTGACTTCAGATATATTTTTCAATATTTTAGATGTAGTGTTAATATCTGAGCTTAATCCTTAAAGACTTTTTGAAATAGAGTTTGTGAAGGACTTTAAATGTGTGTAGGCACAACCTCTTATCTCTTTTCCCATTGAGTGGCCTTTTGAACCCAATTACTCATAATCATACTTAATCCGTTCCCTCAAAATCTCCTTTCTGTTTGCTTGTATGCCAAGAAAAGACAATTTATTAAGGAAAGCCGATTTTCCCCATAGTGTTTTGTAGATCTTTCTTTATTCCAAAACTTGAAGTCCCTTCCAAGTATTGTTGACAGTAACCATATTATAATCATCACAATGTAGATGTGTAGAAAATAAAGTAAAATCAAATGACAGTCATTACAAAATTAATTTTTGTAATGTAATGTGCTCATCTTCTGAAAATTACACCATCCTCTAAATCAGTGGTTCTTAACCTGGGTTCTATCAAACCCTAGGGGTTCGATGAGTCGGTCTCAGGGGTTCAGAGAAGCCTCTGCTGCAGAGGCCAGAATAAAGTAATTTTGTGAGTAATTTGTTGTGAGTTCATGCACTTTGTTGGTTTTGTTCTTTGAGCAAGGTGATGTTCATGCATGGCTCATTTTGTGCACCAGTAAAAAAACATATACCTATGTCTTGAATTTGGGGGAAAAAAATCATATTTTATTTATCACTAAAGAAGCGTTTGGTGAATGCACATATGAAACTGGAGGGTTCGGTACCTCAAAAAAGGTTAAGAACCACTGCTCTAAATCCTCAACATGACAGAAGGCATACATTATAGCCAAGAGACATTATTCTTTATTTCCTAAATAACATTCAGTAACTACATACCTTCCAGATATAATGGGAAAAGTGAGAGACTGTGGAGACAATATTGGATAATTTTAAGCTCTTTGGCCATATGTGACTTTTATAAATCTGAAAGGGGGCAATTGTTATGTAGAAATTTCATAGGACTGTATACATGACTCATAGGAAAGCTTACAAGGCTGGGCCTCCTTCTAATTGGTAAGGTTTTACTTAGTGTCTTTATCCTTGTGTTTTCTGTCTGTTTTTCCTCTTTGGAAAAGAATCGTTGGGAGAGTAAAAGTGATCTCCCATACCTACACAGATGTTATTTAAATAAACGAGTGTCTCCAAATCTTCACATTCCTGGATATGAAGGTGAGACTGATGATTGAAGAAAGAAGCTTAAATCTATGCTATTACCTGTTACATTATGAACTTATCCTCAAATTATCTAGATTGAATGATGGTATCTTACACTACATTCATAGAATGCTTTACAGTTTAGAAGGTACTTTCAAAGACATCAGCTTTTTTAACCTTTAGAACCATTCTTTGAACTAGGAACGGAGAGAAGTGAACAACAGGTTAGAATGGCCGTTGATAGTTTATTGGAAGTTGGCAGTTTATTGGATGTTAAAGGTGGTATTTATTTATATTATTATTTAACCTTCATTTTAGTGTTTTTAATTTTTTGTTGTAAAGATCTTCAAATTATAATAGGCAAAATGAAAATTCAAAAATAATACCTTTTCATTTGGTTTCCTGTCAAGTGTTTAAACATTACTTCGGTCAAATTTAAATGTCTAGTATGGCTGTACATTTTAAATATGTCAATAAAATGTGAATGTATATAATTAAGAACTTTCCTAAAAATAAATATATACAACTTTCAAGAATCCAATTTCTTAGTAAATAGGGAGAAAGTGATGTTATATACACTGATTGTAAATTTTACTGACAAGTAGTTTTTAATATTATTTCGTTAAACTAAAGAAATAAACAAAAATATGTATTTACTATCACTTTATTGATTCCTTAATTTTTCATAAATGGTTTACTGACTCCTTTTTTATTAAGGAGTTATATTTACCTATAACAATTTTTCTAGCAATAGAGATCATCTTATGTCAATCATAGGCTTCTTATGTCAATAGATATCTCTTTCAATTTTACAAATTAAAATACTGTGCATTTAGATTGTAACTACCCTGTATAATGTTACTTTAGCCTACGTATTTCCTTTAGTCATTGGATAATGTTCTTTTCTAGCCATTCAGTGTTTAGGAAGAGATTATTACCTGCATTTTTATGTTTTGTATAATTTGTATATGTATTATTATGCAATAAAATTATTAAAAGTCAAACATTTTATATATTAGTCTGTACCTTTCTCCACTTCTCTGAATCTCAATAATGCCATCTGTTTTCCTGCTAAAAATAACTATTTTTTAGTTATCTAATAAGCAACATGAGCCATCATTCCATTGTAAATAGTAGTGTGGTTTTAACAAAAGGGGGGCAGCATTGGCCAAAGCAGCAAGGGAAAAAGATTTCATACTGTATAAAAGTGCTTCCCCTTGCCCATTGTATTAGAGTAAGTAAAGCTAGCTGTTATGACAGCAAATCTCAAAAGTGTCAATGGCTTAATACCAGTTTATATTTTACTCTCATGTAAAGTCATTAGAGGATGATGTGGGTTGGAGAATAGCCTTCAATGTGCTAATTCAGGAAACTTGTCTCCACCAGCTAAGACATCAGACTGCTCTGCTGGATCCTCTACATCCAGCTGACCAATAGGAACTAGGAGATATGGAAGATCACATCGGAAGTTTGTGTGATAGGCCTGAAAATGGTCAGCATCATTCTGCTCTTGTTCCATTGGTCATAACTCAGTCATGTACAAAGGAGGCTGAAAAATGTTGCTTAGCTATGTGACCGAGAGGTAGAGGAAAAAGTTTTGTTGAACATGTAGCAGTCCTTGCCTAGCCCATAGTAGTAGCCCAGTGAAAGAAGTTACTTCCAGCAACTTCTTCATGTCTTCTTTATACAGAAACAATTTAAATTTGGGACTGCAGGATTTTAAAACTTCACCCCTGCCCTGCTATCACACCTAATCTTTGAAACTAGAGCAGCAGTTATCATCCAGTGTGCCACAGGAATTATTAAACCGTGCTGTACCTGACTATTTAGTCAGAGGCACTGTCCTCTTTTCCCTTAGATTGCCAAATTAAAAAAAAAAAAAGACAACAGCCAACATAGCAATAGCTATCTGGTGTGACTGAATCAAAATTATTCTTTTTCTCCCATCAGATTGGCAAAAACCATATTTTTTTTGGTATATCACAGGATTTTAGTAATTAGTTTATGTGTGCCCTGAGATGGAAAGGTTGAAAATTGCTGCTCTAGAGTAAGTAGACTATAGTAAATTCTGTTACTGAGCAATCTTATCTGTTATATGGCAGACAGAAGCTGTGGATGGGCATGAAAGAGGGAAAATGGACATGCAGTGGCCAAAGTAGGGCTCAGATTTACCAGACTTGGCTGAGGCCCCTGCTCAAATGCCTGAATGAGAGCTCTACCACTATCTTTACAGCACTTCTCCACTGAATCCATTTCCATTGCGTTTAGCATGACCTGGACTCCACCTCCGACAGCCAGAGAACTCTTGAAAATGTGGCCAGTAATCATTAATAGAATAAAAAATGAAAAAAAAAAAGAAAACCTGAACAAGAGAAATAATGAGGTTCATTAAAGAAATGTATTAATGAACAATTTAGTGATATTTGATTTTTTGTTTTTATCCTCATACTATAACAGACACTTGAGCCTTGTACAGAATTTGTTAATTGGTTGTTTTGGTTATTGAAAATTACATTCAAGTGTATTGATCACCTTTTTAATCTTTGAATCTGACTGAATGTAAATTTGATTTGATGGTTTAAATTTGAATATATCATAACAGAGCCTTACCTCTTTTTATAGAGTAAGAGAAACCTTCTCTATTAGCTTATTTTACTGTTGCCATAGAAACCACAGGAAGCACAGTCTTCATAAATTCATAACCCAAGTGAATTAGCCTCTAAGCAATAAATGTTTTTATACATTTGTTCACTTCAAATACTTTTGAAGTGATTTACATTTTTGTAAGAAAATGAATATGGATTTTTTTTACTTGCTTCAGTTTTATAAATAATGCAGCTCAGGATCACAGAGTATAAATATAGAATTAGTTTACTAAAATATTCATTTTATGAGTCTAGAGTTATTCATTGGTTCATCACAAGATGTTATAGCAAAAAAGCAATTAATGGTATAAGTCACCTTTTGTTAATTACATGTCATTAAAATATGCAATATTATCTAATGAAAAATTTTATATGTAACATCAAGCTTAATGTTAATATTCTATTCTTGATTATCTAATAGTCTATAGGATATGTATTATTCTGCATTAAATTTTAAAAAGGTATTATTATTTCAAAATAGATAAATAAAATGAGAATCACTAAAAGTCATGGCAGAAAGTAATTTGCTATTCTGAGTTTAGTGTAAGTAATATTTATGACCTACAATGTTTATTTAACACTCATAACACTTTACTTGAATGCTACATTTTCCCCCTAAATAAATACTGTGGCTTTCTCATTTTCAATTATGGCCTACTCAGTAAGTTCTGTAAGGATTCTGGAAAAAATATGGATTTAGCTCAAATGACTGTTATGACTCTATAATCATTCATTTTAGCCAGAAAGGACACCTTATGCTTACTTTCATGTTAAAGAAAACGTAAGTTCACCTTGTTGTTATCCTCAAGCAATATTCAACAAGTTTCTACACATTAGCTTGAGTTTAGATGCAGCATTTTGCTGGGGTGCAGAGGGGAGAAGCAGCAATCCATCTTGGTGTTTCCCTCTAACCAACCTCTAAGCATTCAAGCTGGAGAATCACCCACTTTTTTTTAAAACTACTCTCTCCATTAAAGATCTGCAAAATGGTTTTTGTTGCGATCGGTAATTAGAATGTAAATTGAGGTGAATTTGGAGTCACTGGGGACAATTTTAAGTCTATACATCCCTATGAGAGAAGCAAACAAGCTTTGGAGCCTAAGTATGCTATCCCAGCTCAGCCCCTATTAAAAATTTAATTATTTAATTTAATAAATAAGTTGTAGTAAATAAAAGGTAATAAATACTCAAAACTCATTACTTCCTAATTATTTTACTATTTATGTTTTTGAGGTTATTTACATTCATTGTAAATGTATGATGCAAATAGTATATAATGGTGGACTGCTGCAAATTTCTGCCCAACTACCGTGTTCAGTGATGTTGGTAGTTGAAATGGGCCATAGTGGGGAGGAGGAGTATTTATTTATAGATGGAAATTGGCAATTATTACAAATCTGACTTTCTGGTTTTTTAATAACTGGTTATTAAACATTTATCAATAGCCAGTAAATCTTTGTTTATAGTGTTTTTAGGATTTGTTATCCTAAAAATATGTTAAATATGTTATTAAGTATGTATTATATGTATTACATATTAAAATATAAGTATGTTAAATATGTGCATATATAAATAAAAACAAAATAGCATATTTGGCCCTGTAAGTTCTTAAAATGTGTTAACCATTATTATTTCAAGTTGTGTTTCTTTTTTTTCTTTTTTTTTTTTTATCTGCATTCTTTCTTCCATTTCTTATTCAGTTCTATTTCTTTTCTTCTTCCCTTTGGGGAGATACGACAATAACTGGAAATCATTCTTATTCCCATTTCTTTCCTTTAAAGCTCTACAGGTTTCACTTCAAGCGTCATGTTCCCCCCACCCTAATCCCCTGGCTAGGATCAGAGACTATGTATATCCAATTTAGCATTGGTCCCTTGCACCAAGCTATGACCCTGCCACCTGCCAGGGTCTTCAAATAATCACTGCTCTGTAGATAGATCCCCACCTGAGGACAGGCAGGGACAGACCTGTAGAAGCTATGCAGGATGCACACTTGGAGTTTTCCTTCTGCTCATTCTGGCTTTCTTATGACCCATTAGTTCTGGAAAGTTAAAGCTGTAGTTAGAATCTGCTGCCTTTTAACAGTGTTATCCTCCCCAGACCATCACCAAGATTCACTAGAAAGGCTTTAGAAAATGTTCTTTGGAATATATTTGAGTAAATGACCTCAAACTCTGTAAACATCAGGAGACTAATATATGAGGGCCTATGAAAATACAATAATTTACTAAGATTTTTGTTGGGCCCTAGCCCATTGCCTCAGTGGTAGAGCATCAGCCTGGAATGTGGATGTCCTGGGTTCAATTCTTGGTCAGGGCACACAGGAAAAGTGCCCATCTGCTCCTCCATCCTTCCCCCTCTCACTTCTCTCTCTCTTTCTTTATCTCTCTCTCTCTTCCCCTCTTATAACCATAGCTCAATTGGAGCGAGTTGGCCTTGGGTACTGAGGATGGATCCATGGCCTCCACCTCTAGCGCTATAAAATAACTCGGTTGCTGAGCAATGGAGCACCGATCTCAGATGGGCAGAGCATCATCTCTAGTGGGCTTGCGGGATGGATCTGGTCCGGGTGCATGCAGGAGTCTGTCTCTCTGCCTCCCCTCTTCTTGCTGAATTTAAAAGAAAAAGATTTTCATGTGTCCCCAATTTTGGAAGCTGTTTGTCTTCTCCCTTCTTCCTCTACTGTATATGCCTAGTCAAGAGAGTTCCTGTGTAGTGATGATTGTCAAATTGGCTCTGGTTTTGAGAATCAGATATTCATCCTGTTTATCAATTTAATGACCTGCTTTGGTTTATTTTACAATTAGAAATCCCTATGCCTCATGTCCTAATTTAGTTTTCATTAATTTTCTGTTTAATGAAGAACTTTGTGATTGAGTTTTACCAGCCTTAGCTGCGTTCTATTTTAAATTATAGGTTACCATTTTGCCCTAATTTACACTAACACCTGAATTGTGAGTTGCAGCTGAGCACAAAAAATACTGATTTGCTATGATATAGCTATCTAAAATTACTTTTAGTAAGCAGAGTCACTTATAGATTCCAAAATTTAGAGAGCATTATCAAGGGATTTTTATACATGACTTTTGCCACAAACCACAGTGATATTCCTAGTGCTCTTTATGATCAAAATTAGTACAGGATCTGTAACTGGCTCTTGTATGCCACTAGGGCTAACTTATTCAAATATGTAAACTTATATGTTCAGATAATTCTAGAATAAAAGTAAACTTCTAAGATAAGATCTTTTTTTAATGAAAAGTCCCTTAAAAGTTTTTTTTAAATCAATTAAGTTCTTTATCTCAAGATTTTGCTGCCCAAATTATGTATTTTTTAAAAAAAATTTTTTTGACTTTTCAATTATAGTTGACATACAATATAATTAGTTTCAAGTGTATAACATCTATATAATTTCCAAAGTGATCACCCCAATAAGTCTAGTACCCATCTACCATCCAAATCATCTTAAATAGGCTATGGACTGGCATTAATACACCATCTGGGGTGATTGGGCTGCTTTTTAAGGTAAAGGTGGCCTACAACAGGGGTAAGTTAGTTGCCTAATGTGGCCCCTGTTATTGTCCCAGCTGCAAAGCAGATGGTGCAGCCAGCAGAGGATAGTTGTAGGGGGCCAGCCCTGTGGTTTCATTTGTTTACAGACAATAACACACTCTCTCTACTGGGGGTCAAGGACATTCTGTCCCATCTCTGACTCCCCACCCCCAATAGAGATCTGAAATATGCACTGTCTTATTGTGTAACAAAAGATAACAGAATGACTTGCACATACAGTTGAAAAAAATTTCTTTGAGTCTAGGGAAAGGCCTGGGTTAGGAGTCCCCTGAAGAACAGATGTTGCAATGTGTTTGAATGGTGGGCCATCTGCTAGGCTAAGGGAACCTGCTGGGTACAGCTGGCTGCCTGACACATAAAGGTGTCACTGATTAATATATCACATGAAATATGTTAACACCATAGTTGTAAGAAATAGTGCCCAGTGTGGTATGAAGCTAAAATTAAAAGATAGGTCTGTAACTTGCTTGTTCTATGTAATGTGGCCTAATATGAGATTTGGGAGTATAAGTATTAAGCATTCTAATTACTGAGTAAAGTTATAAAACCTGTTACTTTTTCTTTTATACCATGAGATCCAATGATATTACCATAATCTTTCAGCTTAACAATAACTCACAATTTTCAGACCAACTGATATTAATCTTTCAAAATGTAAAATATCCTTTCTATAAAATACAATGCAATCAGACAATATTCTACCCAAGAGCACATCTTTCAAAGATAAGTTACCTTTTTAGTAAAAGATTTTTACATTCTAACCCAGAATTTTGAATGGTATTACCAGGATTCAATATTCTATTTCATGAATGTATTATATATCCCATGGGCATTACATTGTCTTGACTTCCTTTGAATGACATTTCTGTCTCACAGAAGTTCTTACTCGTATTTTCGAGGAGTGCAGGTGTAGAACCATTTGCAGCCATTACGTAGCTTTTTGAAGTATATTATGTATTATCTGAGTGATCTGTCTACTACTCTTACATCTTTCAGACAGGCTGGTAAATTACTAGTACCACTCTCCATCTTGAAATACAGTTGACAGAAACTGAAGGAAATATTCTACAACTACTGGGGGAAATGTTATAATTGGATTATAATTTCCTTTTGCCAAAGAAAAATAGCATTTGAACATAGAAAATATAAACTGAGCTTAGGCACAACTGGATCTGTAATATATTGACAGTTCTTGGTAATACTCAGTGAAAGTAGAAAATCCCCTCTCCATAAAGGAAGTCATACGAAAATAGAACACAGTTTTCTGTATTTTCCTTTGTCGGATCGCTCTAGTCCTCATAGGAATTATACTGGTGAATTGTTATAACGTACTAATAGTTCTAGAAAACCAGAAGCATCATTGGTACTGTTGTTGGTTTGTGAACATTTATTCCACAGGAACTGGGATGAAACTCCTGGAGTTCTGGCAAATTGAGAAGTCTGTTCAAATACTGGGTGGGCCCCAGTTAGGTCAGTCTGAGCCTCAGGACACAGTTGGTTTGGCCTTTCAGGGAGCTGCAGTTGGGAAGGAGAGAGAAGAGGAATAAAGGAGAAGGAGACAGGCAGCTTGGATCAAGCAGCTTACTATGCCGGGTTAGAGCCCACCCTGATCCTGGATAGGAAGAAAGGGGAGTTCTTGCAGTCAGGCCAGAGGGGAGGTGCTACTTACACAAAGGCACTATTTTCTTAAATGACAAAAGATATTTATTTAGATTAAACTTAGTTTTTTATTGATACTTTGTTTATGTTTGGAATTTTCATAAGTGAAATAAATAACTTGTCAGAATGAATGTTGTTGGCATATTAGCAATCTCCTGTGTGAGTTAAAACCCAAACTCCCAAACTAAAGACCTGTTCCTCTTCACGAAGTGCTGCAATCTACCAGAAAGTCACTGGGTTGCTGCTTGTAGCATCAGCCTGTGATGACCATCAACATTCAAGGTAATTATCAGGCATAAGAAGTAAAGTAATATTTTAAGGATTTGTTAGCTGCTCCTTTGTTAGGTAATGTGAGTCTACAGAAATTCTGGTTCACCCTGATGAAACTCAAGGATTATTAAAATGGAATAAAAACGCTTCTAAAAATTTTAAGTTTAAGATGTTGCATGCATCTTCCTAAGGAGAATGGACACCTGAGCTGTATTCAAAGGAGGAAGCTTTTCCAAAGGCAATGGGAGAAATGAAAATCAAAATTTGAAGCAGTGGCTCACAGCCAATTTTATATCATTTGGGTTGAGAACAAATTGTGCCTCAACATCTATCATTAGAAAAGAACATATCCTCCTCAAATCGGGGAATGGGTAAAAGTGTTGTATGAGGAGCTTTTAAAGAAAAGATGCCTTCTGGAAAACAAATGGGAGACAATCAATGAAACAGCGGTAAACGATGACTATTAAAATTCAGGAACCAGACAGATATAAATGGAAACACGAGGATAAGATAAAAGGTGAGGTCAGTTAAGGTCCATACTCATCTCAGGCTCATTGTATTCAAGTGACCATAACTAAATAAGTCTCTGCTCTTATTTCCCAACATATAGAAGCTATAGCTGCCAGTGACCTAAATTTTAAATTATTTTGTCTTTGATGTGTTCAGTATTTATTTTAAAAGACAATAAAATCTCCAAGAGAGCCTGACCTGTGGTAGCGCAGTGGATAAAGCGTCGACCTGGGAACACTGAGGTCGCCAGTTCAAAACCCTGCACTGGTCTGGTCAAGGCACATATGGGAGTTGATGCTTCCAGCTCCCCCCCCCTCTCTGTCTCCTTTCTAAAATTAATTAAAAAAAAAGAAATAATTTAAAATCTCCAAGAGAGATTACCCACTAAAAGGAGGTCTCTTAGCCACCAAGGACCTTCAAGTTTAGACATACTGAGTTATTTGAATTGATGTTTAAGGTGATGGTAATTTTTATTCATCTGGAAGCTGCACTGTAAAATCAAGGAGGTGCTACTTACTAGCACTAACTTCTGCGATAACACAAGATAGTGCATCAGGTGTTGAACGCAGGAAATGCAGAGCTCATCCCTGCTTTCTGACTTGGGCCCCAGTGACACATTCCCTGGGCAGAGTGGACATTTGATCCTTCACTTCCCTCACCTTCTCCCCTACCACCACCAGCCCCTGTGGCCACTGGTGCAGCGTTGGTTAACATGATATGAAAAGCAGCAAAGAAGGAGCTAGCACCAGCAGGGGATGGAGAACAGGCGGCTCTTTGCCACAGAACAGCTCCCTACTGTTGACCTGCCTTTGTCATTGGCTCCCTCTGGAGGGGAAAGGTGAGACCAGAGCAGCTGGTGGCTCTGGGCCTGCCAGCTTTCTGCTGTGTGCTCTGTGCTGGATTCTTGGAGCATTCGAGCTATGCAGAGGCACACGTTGCTCCCACCACGGCTTTAAGAGGTCTCTACACTTCTCCACGTCAACTGTTTGTCATGCTTGAGAGTTCAACATTTCTGATTTTTTAGAAAATGCAAAATTGTTTAGCCAAGAACAATGAGTATTTCTTTCTCATTATGGAAAAAAGTCCTAGACTTCAAATGTGATAAATACATGAACAGATTGAATCATTAATTCTTCTTAAATGACAAAAGAGATTTCTACAGATTAAACTTAATTTTTCATTCACACTTTTTTGTGTTCAAATTTTCATAAATAATTGAATTTTTTTGTATATTTTAAATGCATTTTAATAAATTTTCATAAATGCATTTTTATTAAAGTGTTCAAAAGTTCCTACTATAAATGGTATTTTTATAAATATAATAGGTGATAATTATTATATATTATATAACAAGTAATAATTTTATATATACTGGAAATATAAATATAAATAATAATTGTTTATTACTTATTATAAATATAAGTAAAAAAAGTAATATTTAATAATTTATCTCTATGCTTAAGTACTACAAAATAACAACAGTGACAGCAATTAAATTAATCAAGAGAAATATAAGTTCGGTAATTATTTTTTAATGAGATACAATAGAAGATATTTACCTACCACTTTCCATCTAAGTGTTTAAGGAGAAATGTGGACTTATTTAAAAGGTTAATTTTTTTTTTTCTGAGAGAGGCAGGGAGAGAGACAGACAGAACACTGAGCTGCTCCTGTACGTACCCTGACCAGGAATCAACCAGCAATCTCTGTGCTCTGGGATGATGCTGCAACCAACAGAGCTATCTAGCCAGGGCTTAATTTTTATTAATTTTTTTTTAAGACAGCGAGAAGAAGGGAGAGTGAAAGAAAGGGGAAGGGAAGCATTTATTGTTCCACTCAGTTGTGCATTTTTTGGTTGCTTTCTGTACGTGTCCTGACTGAAGATTGAACCTGCAACCTTGTCATTTCAGGACGACGCTCCTAACCAACTGAGCTAACCAGCCAGGGCCTAAAGGTTTAATTTTCAAAAACAAAAATAAATTAAACAAAAAGAGAATGAAACCAAATAAAAATTAAATAAGATTTTGCATATCAAAATCAGGAATTCCAGAGTCCCTGGTCACCGAAACCAAAAATCCACCTTTCTACTACATTACTGTTTGAATTTCTGCATTTTTTTCTTGAAATATATTAGGGATATAATATTTATATAGCCTCAAACAACAATTAATTGATGACAATTATCAACGGTATTAGTATACCTTAGAATTCAATGTCTTTGCAGGGAAAAGGAATTTTTTTTTTAAGTCTGCTGTTTCTTTATTAATTTTCTTTTTTTATTATTATTAATTTTAATGGGGTGACATTAATAAATCAGGGTACATATGTTCAAAGAAAACATCTCCAGGTTATCTTATCATTCAATTATGTTGCATACCCATCACCCAAAGTCAAATGAGAAGGAAATTTTTAGTAGTTTATTGTGCCATTTAATGCCACGAAATTAGGATACTTTATTAAGCTTATATACATGAAAGAGCTCTAACATAGTTAATGGAAAGAAAGAAACCTGCATTTTATGTTCAGTAGATTATGTTGCATACTTTCAAAAACTTTTCTTAAAATTCCATGTTATCAATGAAAATAACACCTACACTGGATGTGTGATGACAAAGTCTGCAAAGATCTATCAGCCATTTGAAATTTAGTTTTGAAAAGCTTTGTTAAGCTCACCCACACTTCAACTCACCAGGGATAATTAATGTGTGGGTTGGTAAGTTCTACATTCATCCACTTGCCATTTTTATTGGGTCTTTCTTCTGGTATAGCATGGTATTTATTGTTATTGTAAGAGCAATATTCCCTCTTGAAATAATACAAGAAAAATAGTCAGAAACCATTAGTCACAAGGGAGCTAACCAGCCAGGGCTGGTTGTTTAGCTCCCTTGTGGTGGGATTATAGATAGAAAACCTTAGTAGAAAGCCTTCCTTGGGGACTAAACTCCCAAGAAACACAGTCACCTCTGCCATCTTTATTTCTTTCTGTTTCTCTGCTTCAGTCAGGAGGGTTCTGCTTTGCCTCCTCTGATATATGGTTGGGTAAGAAAAGTCCAGCAAGTTTTAAGTTCAATCAGAAAATTTTCAAATAGTTGCAAATATGGGTCCCATGCATCTTTTATCAAGGCAGTTCTCTAAAGAAGCTATAGAAAGAGGGATACAATGATTACTGGTAAAATATAAGCTAGACTACAAAGAATTTCATGGAGGCAAGGTTGATTATACAGTGGAACTGGATGTTGAACAAGGTCATGAAATAGCTATCTAATTCATATTTTTTAAATATAACTTTTGCTAAAAAAAATACCAGTCTGTTTTATGTAGCAATTGACTACAGGAAGAACACTGGGTAATAAGTTATCAAATCAAAATGTTCTCTATACTGTCTATGATAATGTAAGAAACATCTCTGATCTCTCTTTTTCAAAAGCCAATTAAACATGCCTGCATTCATAAGAGACATTCTAAGCACTTAGACCCTGATATACATACATACCTTTCTTTTAGCCCACAGTTGACTGTTGAAATGAATGGAAGGAACAATGGACTTATCAGACAGTTTTCTAAACATAATAGATTCAAAAAGAAAAGAAAATAATCCCCTATTTTCCATAGGCAAGAATATCTTGCATTCTTCAGACTTAAATTTATTCCAATCTATTTTCTATTTATCTAGTTCATTCATTTGCCAAAGAATTTTTTCTAATTCACCATAAAGTATAAAATGAATGGGTGAATAATGAAGTGAAGATAATTATACCACGTAATATTTAAAAGTAGAAATTATAAAAGTCACAGATTTAAAATCTCCTGTGATATAAATATTCATTCTTTCTACTCTGTGTTCTAACCTAACATTGTGGAACTAAGTTGCTACTTGACTCATGACTGGTGGCATCTTTGAAAAGGAAATGCCAAACTGCTTTAAGATTTCAAACAACAGAATAACCAAGGGAGAATCGGAACTAAAACTGAGGTAGAAAGAAATCTTCGTCACTAAGAGATTGACACTTTTATTCATTTCTTAATAATTTTAGTCAGAAATGTCTTCCATTATATACTACGTTAGTCATCTCAGTTATCACTGCTCTGGGATTGAACACTGAATTCCTTCTACACTTTTCTGCACATAGTCATCCATATATTACTAATTATATTTCTGGAGTCCTTCCAATTACCCAAAGTCTGCTCTAGAAAAGAATTCAAGGTGAACACTATTCCCAATGTAGTATCTGATTCTAGTCTATTGCCTTCAGGGAAGTAAATAATGAAACTAGCCATCTAAATAGTCACTTTTTTTTTTTTAGGTGAGAAGAGGGGAGATAGTGAGGCATACTCCCACATGTACCCGACCCAGAATCCACCTGCAACTTCATCTGTGGCTGATGCTGGAGTATGGAGCTATTTTTAACACCTGAGGCTAATGTGCTCCAAAAGAGCTATCCTCAGTGTCTGGGCCATGCCTGAACCAACTGAGCCACTGGCTGTGGGAGAGGAAGAGGGAGAAAACAAGGAGAGGGGAAGGGGTAGAAGCAGGTGGTCACTTCTCCTGTGTGCCCTGACAAGGAATCAAGCCTTGGATGTCTGGGCTGGGCCAATGCTCTATCCACTGAGCCACTAGCCAGGGCCTATAGTCAGTCACATTTTTATCTTTCCTGTACTTATAAGCTTTACACTGGGAGAACCATATTTAGTTTGTGCAAAGATTGGATCTAATGTTTAAAATTATCCTAATTATAACATGCTATGTTCCTATATAATCAGCTTTGGTGATTTCTAGTTCATTCTTTCCTCAAATCCAGACATTTGGTATGTTTTTAGATTCATAGATTCATTCACCATCTTGTTTAATCAAGATACTTTAGAGTATAACCTGTAATTCAGCAGGAAGTTTATAAACTAATGTTTCTCAAAGTATCTGTGGTAAAGGATGAGTTTTTAAAAATTTCCTCACTGTCACAGACCAATAGTTTTGTTTAAAAAAAAATGATAAAAAAATGATTAAAATTAGTTACTCAAAAACAATACTGGATAGCAGCCAAATCAAATTGCTATTAAAACTTCTAAGGTTTTACTCTCAATTTCTGTACTTACTGTTGGGCAGGTCATCAAAAAGACATGACCACCGTTTTGACCATGAGCTGGACCTGGGCAATCAGAGGCTCCTCATTCCCTCCCCTGTGTTTTGGAAGGCGCACTTGCTTGCCTTCCCTGCTCTCAAGATGTTCCAAGGATACAGCCTTGAATAGAAGTATGGTATTGAGACTCTCTGGAGTGGGTACATGACTCAACCCAGTGAGTTCTCCTGTGTATGTAACTAACCCCAGTTAGGGCCTCTATATGAACTTTTAAGATTTGCAGGTAGGGACAGAAGTCTACTCTCTTTCAACCTCCCAAGACAAACTTCTTAAGTAAGTTTCATACTATGTACACTTTAATCAATTTTGTTGCTGTACCCCACATGTTCTTGAGTTTCTCCATATTATCTTTCATCAAATATAATAAACTACTTCATTAAAAGTCTGACCAATTCAGAAGATAATGCAAGACTTATTCATGGCTATTCAGTCATTAATTTCTTCAATATATCTCTGTTTATTTAATAATATTTTAAACCATAACACTGTCATCACTAGTTAATATTTGGCTTTTGAGATCAACTGCACTCAGTTCTTTTTTCTTCAGTGTTTAGACTTAGCCAATACTTCTGTATCTTAAATTTATACTGGGGGAGTTATTTAATTTCCCCTAAATATACCTCCAGCCTGGCATGTCAACTGTACCTTTAAATGACCTTTTATATAGCTCTATCAAGCAAGTGACTTCTGTATGATGAAGTACATAGTAGGACCAATGGATATTATTTTAATGTATCTTTTGCCATACCTTCTTTCACAAAAGGGTTCACTTAGTTGAAGGTGGTGTTTTTTAGGATCCTATGTCAGGATTTCAGACAATCCGTGAGCCTTTGGATAGTATGAATCATTGACCTTTGCAAGGTGGAAGGCATTGATGGGTCTCCTCAGGGGTTGATACCATACTAGGGAGTTGGTTGGGTTTCTTTTCCTGGAAGGTGAGACATTCAGCAACAAGAATGGCTTGATCCTCTATTGGGAAACATTGTCTCCATTTCTGCTTCTATGTCTACTCTGTTATTGAGCCCATTGGGTAAGCACTGGGGTGGCCAGTGACAGAGGCTGGTTGACATCTACTGGCTATGTCATCCTGCCTACTTGGTTTTTTAGTGCTTCTTCTGTGGTAGATGCTCTCTAGTGGGTATTAATGTGCTGTATGAAGAAATTATACTTTGTTTCCATTCTAATAAATCCACTCACATGCCTCTTCCACAGAACATTTTTATTTCCCATATCCTCTCTGTGGGCTGAGGGAGGATACATATATACACACATTTTTTTTTTTTAACAGGCGTATTCACTTTATTTTCCTTATATAAAATTATGTGGTGGCCACAGCAGAAGCCTGGGTCCTCTGCAGAGAAACTCGGGTGTGGGTCTTTACAAGATGGTCAGTGAATTCCTGATAGGGAGACTTGGTGAACACAGTCTCTTTCCAGAGGTCAGCGGTGAGATAGCTATAGGTCTTGGAGATGGCATCAAAGGTGGCCTTGGCAAAGTTGCGCATGGTAGCAGTGCAGCCCCTAGCCGAGGTATAGCAGTCGTGGATACCAGTCATCATCAGCAATTTCTTGGGCACAGGGGCAGAGACAATGCCAGTGCCTCTGGGGGCAGGGATGAGGTGCACCAGCACAGAGCCACAGCGGCCCGTCACCTTGCAAGGGACAGTGTGGGGCTTGCCGATCTTGTTCCCCCAGTAGCCTCGACGAACAGGAACAATAGAGAGCTTGGCCAGTATTATGGCCCCACAGATTGCAGTGGCTACTTCTTTTGAGCATTTAACACCCAGACCAACATATCCATTGTAGTCTCCAATGGCAACAAATGCCTTGAACCGGGTCCCCTGGCCAGCGCCTGTCTGCTTTTGCATGGGCATAATCTTCAAAACTTCGGCCTTAATGGATGCCCCCAAGAAAAAGTCAATAATCTCTGACTCCTTGATAGGCAGCGAGAAGAGATAGATCTCCTCCAGAGATTTGATTTTCCTGTCCTTGACCAGGCGCCCCAGCTTGGTGACCGGAATCCACTCCTTGTCCTCCGCCTTGCCTCCGTGAGCCCCAAGGCCTTGGCCCTGGCTCGACCCCAGCCTGGGATACCGCTGCCAAGTCCTCCAAGGAAGCCGCCGCCGGGGCTTCACATTTCAGGCTCCCCCAACCCTCCCTCACCCTCCACCCCCCTACCTCTCTCCCCCCCACCTCTGGCTTCCGGGCCTCCGGGCCTCCGGGCCCTTCCGCAGCACTGGCGTCATCCGCCATTTGGTGAATCCTCTGAAAAGGCTACACACATTTTTTCATATACACATACACACACCCATAAGTTCACACCAATATTTCCAGTTCCAGGCCAACATGCGGGTACCCTTCCTAATTTTTCCCTTTCTATATTTGTAACTTCCTTCTGCAACAGTGAGAAAGCTGGTTCCCATTATCCTTAATACATTTACTTATAGGGAATTTGTACTTTCCTTATATGTAGCCTATCTCATATTGCCTTTTTGGATACTCCTGATACCTGACCAAATAGATACCCTCCTCATTCTGCTACTGCCCTGTACCTCATATGAGGCCTGCCCTCCTGCATGGATATCTTCCACACCCTACCCAGACTTTGATACCACTCAGAGGGACATAGAAGCCTCACACAGTTCTTGAGTCTGAACCACATGGTTCAAACCATCTTTACCAGAGCTTAACATTGGCCCAAATAACAGAGTGTATTATCTTGTTTTATTATTTGTTCGTTCTTTTCTTTAGTGTATAGTTCTCTCTAGACTCACCCATAAGGGGAAAAGGGCAAGAAGAAGGGGTGATTGGCTAAGCAGAATTTTAGAACTTCAGTATCATCAATTATTATGTTACTAAACTTAAGCCCAATAAGTGATAGATGTAAAAATAAAAAGTGGAAAATATAGTTATTATTGTTGTGTGTCAGTATATGAGACGTGTTAAATTCTCTTTATTGTAACACTCTACAGAACTCTTTGAATACATATTGAAATATTTGAGTGAAATATTCAATATCACACACCGGTAATCCCGAACATATGATGGATGAAAATTGCGTTTAGTAATAGCTTTTCAATTTCCATCCCACAATTTAACACCATAATAATTGCATACATCATTTTATTATTCACATAATCCCAGAAAAATTCAGTTTCAAAAAAAAAAGTCAAGGGGAGACTTTCTCAAATGAAGTACTTCTTGCTGTAACAACTGCATTTTCACCATATATGATGAGATTATGCTGATATCTCCTTGGAAGTAAGAGCTGGAAATGGAAACTGAACTCAATTATTGCTGGTAAGCCAATCACATAATAAAAGCCAGAGAAGACTTTGAAGTGGGTTAAGACAAGAGACACCAAATAAAATATTGGTTGTCCAGTTAAGTTTAAATTTTAGATAAGCGACAAATACTTTTAGTACAAGTATGTCCCAGACATATCACATGGCACATACTCATACAAAAAATTATTTACTGTTTATGTGAAATTGAAATTTACCTGTGTATCCTGTATTATTTTAGTCTTCTAAATGTGGCAACCCTAAATATGAAGAGGAGCCGCCTCAAAAAGTTCTCATTCATTTGTTTTTCTAAGGTCACAGAATAACCCCAACCACTATTCCGAATAAAGAAAATGTAATACAGATAAAAACACCTGGCACTAGGCTGGGAGTTTTTTCTGATGTTACTAGGACTGAAATTAGCTGGAAAAAAAATTGAAGAAATAGACTAGAGGAGCATCCCAACCTTAGAAGAAGTAGAGAGGAAGAGGGAAAAAACGAAAAGACAGTAGATAAGAGGACACAAAGGAAGGAAAAAGAGAATAAGAAAGGAAGAGCACAGAAGAGGAGTAAAAGAAACTACTAGGAGAGGAAGACGGAGCCAGACAGGTGAGGACAGAGCCATTTTCACCAGCTCAGCAGAAGTAGAGCCAAAGCCTAGCAGAAGGAAACCACATGACCATTCTACCTCCAACTTCAAAGCTAACTTCTATCTCAAAAATCATAATCAGATGCTTATCAGATGAAGAATCTAGAAAACTTAATGTCCCAGACACACAAAAAAGGAGTAACTGAACAAGCATTTAATCTGTGCTTCATAGTAAAGCCACAGACCGGGAGTGATTTTTTATTATAACATCTCCCTATAGCCACTTTCTCCAACATTAGTTTATCTAAATATGTAATATACACCTTTTCTTATTTATAACTAAAGAAAACAATTGCAATGAAATGTACTGGAATAGAGTCACAGTAACATCCCAAAAGAGCCTACCAAAAAAAATCTGATATTTTGATACCGCATAACACAAATAAGAGTCTTTCCATATAGCAGAAGCATTAAAAGGTCCATTTTAGTGCTATATTGTAGCAGTGACCATAAGCAAGCATATAACTCTGGCCTCAGAGTTTAAGCCAATGAGAAAAGTGAAACATATCACAGAAACTTTAGAAAACACCTGACCCACTTATATCTCCTAACAGATAAAGAGATTAACTACTAGGTCAACAGCTTATGTGAATCGAGTTTAAGACGTTTGGCTCAGTGATGAAATCACAGTAGCAGACACACTCCGTGTCCTGTCCACAGTCCCCGCCCTCACCATGTTACGCTAGTGTGATTTCCAACTGCCAGCAGATCCAGCCCTTTCCCTTAGGACAAGAACTCCTCATGCCAAAACCAGCAAGTGAAATTTTCCTCTCATCACTCTTTGATAGTAGGAGGGCGGATGGAAATGGACACTTCCTGAGAGCGGCCCCAAGCATTCCCTCACTCTTGCGGTGGGATAACTCTGAGGTGTGAGAGCCAACTGGCTCCCCACTTCCACGATGGGATTAACCTCAGCCTCCCTCATTCACAGTTGGCTGGCTTGCACCCCATTTATTGGCTGCCTTTCCTTCTTTATCTCATTTCTTTACTCTCTTTCTGGTGCTCTTTTCACCTCCCAAATCAATCAACTACCTGCACTTGAGTCATTGTCTGCTACGGGGAACCCACACTATGGCAGTCACGGTTCTAGAAGTTTGCTGTATTTTCAAATTTCTGATCAATATAATAGATTATTAGGGTGCGTTTTGCTATTACATCTCATTTTGTTATAATTGATAATATATTATTGTATATTATAACAGCAATAATTGGTTATCTCTATCACTTAATGTTTTCAAAGAAATACATATTACTAATTCAGTGTTTCACTTATATTTTCTTTTTTAGATGAATTTGTAAAATAGTAAAATATCAACAAATGAAACTTTATTCTCAGTAGATAGCTATGGCTAGGCTCTTAAGATAAAACAATAAGAAGAAAAGGATTACTACTTTTTTTTAAAGGGGAGGCGAGGCAGACATAAAAGATACCAAAGTCCACTTAAGACTGGCATCCTTTAAGTTACTAATGACTTCTTATAGCAGCTAAATGGGCTAAATTACCTTTGTCTGTGCCATACTAAATCAATGCCTAAAATCTCTCGAATTGGGAAGTGCTGAGGTTCTCTGAACTCTAAAAATTTCTTAAGTAGATAGAGGAAATATTGCAGGCTCTACACTTCTCAGGCAAGAAAGGACCTAGGAAAGTAAGGAAGAAAAAGACACTTTGTTCAGGCCCCCATGGGATAGACAGTTAATATATTTTTGACTGTTGGGCTCCTTGGAACACCCTGCCATATTTAGAAATTCTCTGCCTTTTGAGTCTTCTCATTCCCATGACAGAAGCTGGAAACTCTTTCCCACTGTCCAGGCCAACCAGGGCACTCGCCTGTGATAGAGGCCACCCAGTCACACACTTGCAACACCTCACTTCTGTATAACCTTAAAAACTGGTGAGTGACCTAAGCCAGCACTACACAGACTCATTCTGGGGAGTGACTGCAAAGACGAGGGCCTCCACAAGCAGCAGGGACCAGGGTTTAGCTCCATGTTGCAGACTGTTTGGGGGGCAGCAGTGAGCTGTGGTGTTTCCTCCATCTGGTGACTCCACAGGACCATCCTGTGCTAGGATTTACATGCTGCTGGGGCTATATACCCTTCAAAGTCGATTTACCAGCTCTCCAGAACAGGTTAGGTGCTATCAAAATAATTTTCTACATTTCTTTTCCCCATCAACTAGCTAGAGTTTGCAACATCATTGCTTGCAACTAATAACTAATTGATGCACCCTTTATATGTAAATCTACAATGTAGGAAATTAAAAAATGAATGGGGTCTTGTCCTCAAGGAGCTAATACAACACATTGGAGAGAAAAAAAAGTAAATGATCACAATATATAGTAGACTCTGAAAGGGTAGAAGGGTATTGTAGATAAGAGTAAGCCCTTTGGAGCTATACGGCCCGACGTTCAAATACTGGACTCAACAGCGTTAACTTTGCTTCCTTGGACAAATTACTTAACCTCGCTGTGCCTCAGAGTTTTTATTCATAAAATAAGGATAATCATATGACTCTCCTATAGGGCTTTATGCTGTCACATCCTGATTGTCTCCCCACATCCATCTCTCCTTTCTGGGTACATGGCTGATTAACTAAATATTATATTTCCAACCTCCTTAACTAACTCAATGCAACTATATGATTAAGTGTTAACCAGTGGAATGACAATTAAGCAATGGGTACAATGCTGGATTTATTTGGCTAAAAGGAAATTCCCTACTCCAGACTCATACTCTTTCAGCCCCTTCCTTCCATCTACAGTGTGTCCGTAAAGTCATGGTGCACTTTTGTCCTGTGATCAGTCAAAAGTGCACCATGACTTTACGGACACACTGTATTTGAAATGGTGATGGGTGATGAACGGTGATGGTGAAGCTTAGTGCTGAGGATGGCAGAGCCATCCTGCCTGCCTGGATTCACAGGTAAGTCTAGAGCAGAATAACCCAGCTACCGTTATTGCGGTGTTGTGGGGGAAATCAGTGTCTGTGTTAGTCAAGACCCGGATTAAACAATTGACCATGGCAACACTCAGTGTCAGAATTAATATTTAAACACAGGTCTGTCTGCCAAGAGTTCCAAAATACAAATGTCTTTGTTATTTTAATGAACTTCATATTTATAGGAAAATAATGAGGCCATAGTCAATATTATCATCTCTGAGAATTTACATTTATTAGATTCCCTTGAAGGTTAGAAGGAGCCCTTTCTACGCTGGGTGGCATTGTTGCTAAAGCTGGGTCCCCGGGAGCTGATCATGAGAGAAGGAGGCTCAGTCTCACTGAAAAGACCATCTGTGAGGTCCATCCGAGTAGGAAGAAAGTGAGGGCAAAAGGATCAAGGCTTTGAGCCTAGGAACTGGCTGGCTGTCTCTCTAGGGATATGAAGAACCGGGGAGGCACAGTGAAAACTGGCAAAGAGAGAAGGTGAGAAGGAGTAGGCACAACAAGGAATTTCAGACCCAGCACAAACTATTTTAACCTTTGCCTTGATGGTATGTACATATTTACTTTTTCCTTCCATTTTCATAGTAAGATCTTCATATTACCTCCTTGGGGGAGGTTAATTCTTTTACGTTAACAGCTCATATCATTTCACTATATTCAGCTTTCAAAGGATTTAGTCATTTAATGGTTCATTTGTTCAGATTGACATTTAATACCTATACGGGTAGCTTCTCCAGGCTTAATCGCATATGGATCTAAGGAGGCTTGATTGACAGCTCTGCTATACAGTACAGGGGACCCCTAGGATTGCAAGGGAGGGGCAGGGGAACTAGGGTTTACTGAGCACCCCATTATACATTTGACATCTTAAGCACATAATTTTCGTTACTTCTAATAACTCATGACATTTTTATCATCCCAGATTTTAAAGATGAGGAACCTGAAGTTTAAAGAGGTTATATAACTTATCCAAGAATATAAATTTAGCAAGTGGAGGAACTCGTTGGTGTTCAAGCTCAACTCCCTGTGATGACGAAGTCTGTGCCCTTGCCACTTGCTCTGTGCTCACGCCCATGACAATGCTCCCATTCAGACTGAACTGAATTTCCTCTGTAACATGGGATGATAAAGGTCCTAACCTCATGTAACGGGAGAAAATGAAATAGTGTATGCACCTAGCACAGGGCCTGGCAATAGCAAAGGTTGAATGTGCTTAAAAACATACACACATTTTTTGTATGTAACAGTGAAATGAACAGTTTTAATGGCATTTCATTTTGCGCTGAAGCCAGAGATCTATGAACTTATTTGTCTGCTTGGTCAGCCTCCCTGAGCTGTGAGTGGAAAATTGGGTTAAGTGATCCATTGGGGTAATAAGTAAAGAATTATCATATTAAGACAAAATAAAAATAATGTGGCAATTGACTTTTTTGGTTGTTCCAGAAGGTAAACGGAAGCAAGTGGGTGGAGTGACAGAAAGGCAGACTCCAACAATATTTAAAGAGACATGTCCAGTTGTCAGATGTCTCCTAAAGAAATAAAGGTCACTGAAGATGTCCAGGCTGACTTGGGAACCACCTTCCAAGAGTGGTATGTGACAGCATCCTGTACTAGATAAGGCACTGAACTCTAATGTTCTGATCCAGTCTCTTGGCCAAGTCTTTATGGCTTTTTTTGCAGGTTAGGAGAAGAGTTCTATTTCCTTCCTGGGTGATTTCAGGACATCCCAACCCTGAAATTTATATGAATTATGCTCGATTGAAGACTTTCCTTTTGCAAATGCACTTTCCCATTCGTCATTCCCTGCACCCTTTGAGAGAGGAACCGTGTTGAGCATCTGCTCCCGGATCTCTGTCCTGTCCTCCAGCTATGAAGAACACCCCCGTTCCTGTGGGGGCGGGAGGCTTGGCTCTCTTTTTAGAAATTCCCTTCTGTACTGTGCTAATCACACCCTCGTTACATTTTACATCTTATTTTTAGGAGCAAAGTATAAAGAGTCCTAGCACCAACAGCAGTTTCTGTGGCAACCTGCATCACCCCCTTGCTTGTCCAGCTGTGCAGAATTAAATGCTAAAACAGACCATTTTACATCATGTAAAGAAGATCCTTAGTGAAGGTGCTTTGTAAATGAAGGTTTTCTTCTAAGTTAAGTGGGAACTAGCTGGGAATTAGGTTGAGGGTGGTGAATAGAAGAAACAGAACCTTTACTTAGAACAAGAGCTACTGTGAAGTCCCAGGTGTTCACAGGCATGCCCTAGTTGCCCTGATTTTATGTCCCACAGGGCGTAGTTTTAGACACAAAAATAGCATTTAGACCAATGAAAACTAGGTTTGAATATTTATATCAGAGGAGTTTGTTGATAAATTCCTCTTTCACCTCCTCCCCTCAGGGGTTCTTCCTACATAACCTTCCAAGCTAGACTAGATTATAAATTGACATGCTTTTCACATTCGTCTTGAATAGCTCTCTCTTAAGGCAACTATCCCAGGTCCCAAGAGGTGTTCACAAAATTCTCCCTTCCTGACACCATCAAAACCTGGCAGAGTCTCCTTGGGCCAAGCCAGAGGGTAGGCTTGTAAAAGCAGCATCCTGAGAGTATGACTTGGGAGATGCCAAAAGACCACTAGTCTGGAATAATCTCCTCCAAGGCCGTGTCATGTCCCAGATTATCACAACCACTACCTGTGTTAAGTTATTTGCTTCCATGGGCTGCTGGGAGGAATGACATTTTATAATCAAATTTATATTTTATATGCTGCTAACTTCTAGGAAAACATGAGGTGGCCCATAATAAAAAATACATTTTTTTGAAGACCATTAGTATAGAAGCCACAGAAGACAATAAATAAATATGCCCCAAACCTAAATTGTGCTTAAACATTAATTGAACTCCAAGTTTCCTGAACTTGAACAAATGAAATTTTTATGATTCATTATATGAGTATCACCTGTTAAAAGAAAAGACACCAGTTTGTCTGGTGAAAGACATTTACTAAATTCTTAAAAGTGACCCTGTGTGTAGGAAAGAAAAGAATAAACTTTTTTCAATAGTAATTTAGGAAAAGATGCAAAATCATTCTTCTCCTTAGCCAAGTATTAATTGGCTATAAAGGCATAGGTGGATTTCTGGCTCTCTATTTTGTTCCAGTAATCTATATGTCTGTTTTTATGCCAGTACCATGCTGTTTTTATTACTGTGGGCTTGTAGTATAGTTTGATGTTAGAAAGTGTGATTCCTCCAATTTTGTTTTTTCTCAAGATTGCTGTTGCTATTCAGGGTCATTAGTGGTTCCATATAAATTTTGGAATATTTGTTCTAGTCCTGTAAAATATGCCATTGGTATTTTGATAAGAAATTGCATTGAATATATAGATTTCTTTGGGTAGCATGAACATTTTAATGATGTTTATTCTTCCTATCCATGAACGTGGTATATGTTTCCACTTATTTGTATTTTCTTCATTTTCTTTCTTCAGTGTCTTAAAATTTTCTAAGTATCAGTCTTTTACGTACTTGGTTTATTTATTCCTAGGTATTTTATTCTTTTTGAAATAATTGTGAATGAAATTATTTCCTTAGTTTTCCTTTCTGATAGTTCATTATTGGTGCATAAAAATGAGACTGATTTCTGGATATTTATTTTGTATTCTGCTACTTTACTGAATTTATTTATCAGTTCTAATGTTTTTTTTAAATGGAATCTTTAGGGTTCTCTATATGCAGTATCATGTCATCTGCCAATAAACACAGGTAGAAATAAGTGGCAATATAAACCAACTTATGGGGTCAGCTGAAATGTAGTAGCGTTGACGCCAGCAATCAGGCATGGGAAACTGATAATATTAAAGAAGGAAGTAGAGTAACTAGGAAAAGGGAAGAAGAATGGAAAGAAGAAGTGAGAGGGGTCAAATAAACTATACTTCCATGGTAATTTTGCCCAAGACCATCCTTTGAACATGCAACTCTTTGATGACAAAATTTGACAACTGCCTGAAGAGGGACAACCATCCTAACTAAGATAGATGACTTTCATTTAGTTCTATTATATGGGTTATGGGTAAAATATGACTCTGAAAAGTGGTAAATGAAAAATGTTGTCTTAAAACTGTTGAGACAGAAAAATTCCCAAAGCTACTTGAAAAAAAAAAGTGAAATTGTAGGGAGGTGTTTGTTTGCTTGTTTCAGAAGGTCATTTGAAATCCAGAAACAAAGAAACTAAAACTATCCAAAACATTTGAAAACTGAGCTCAAGTTACCTCTAATACTCCAATGTTGTGATTTTCCATTAGTATATTACCCAAGCAGTATTTGTTGGGGACCAGAGAATGTTAGAACTGGTTTCCAAAAAAACCCCACAAATTAAATACTTAATTGAAGAGACATAAAACTGATTTTTAAAACTCACACTAATTTTTCTCTGTACCCCTAAATATTGATAATGCTAAAATATCAGCAAAACAGATTTAGCTTATAACAGCATAAGACCCTCATTTTATGTCCCTTTGCTTTCAAAGACACTGATTCTAGGAGCAGATAGCGACCCATCGTTTTAAGTGTCCATTCCAACCTACGTGTTGTAATAACTGTGAAACTAAATTTTTGATCAACAGTTGGCACATTGTTATACATATTTGTCTACATTTGTGCATTAAAGGAAAAACAGTGGGGGGAGAATGGAGTAAGTTTTATCCTTGAATTTGTATCTCTCTATCAAATGAAAATTAATCAATGTCAGGAGACACATTTTATCCACCTTGGCGTCCATATTTCCTAACACAATACCTTATAGGTGACACATAGGACATATTTATTGAATGAACTAATTAGACCAGTTCTCCAAAGTATAACCTCTAGCATCCAGTAAAAATTCACCCTGTGTTACTCTATCACAACTTTGGAATACTCATGGTTCTAAGAAGACACGAGAGGGCATTCAAGGTATGTATTATCTCTGCATCTTCATCCCCTTTGCTGGGCCTGCCCCAGCACCTGCTAATCCCATGTCAGCATCCTCTTACTTGGCTCTATAAATCATCAGGGAGTTTGTGTCATGTTTTCTGTTAGATGTGGTTGAGGCTGGAGAGATGACATTATAACAGATGCTGGCATTAGAAAGAGGTCTAGTCAGGTGCCCCTGAAAGAAGGCAGGACCAAGACAAGTGTGAGTGTCAAAAATGCTAGCATGCTCCTTCAGGCAGCACAGAAACAGAATAACCACAGAAAAGCTCAAAGATTGAAGGCTTCCTCACAAATTCTGCCCTTTGACAATCCCAGAGAGTGTGACTTTCTCCTTATTGCTGGTTTCTTGTCTTTTTTTCTCAAGTTGCAAGAGCTCTATAAGATAATTAAGCATACAATTTTTTATTAAAATGTAAGGGAATGATAGAGTGGACAATCTGTACTAATTAAATGATTTCCAAGCACTTGATCCCATTTAATTGTATTTGGCTTTGATAAAACTGACCTTTACATCACTCCTATCTCTCCTCTTAGACTATTTCACCACGGGGTCTGTGGATCACTGAAGAAATACTACTGCTTTTCTTTCAGTCGCTTCCTTTTCAGCTGAAATGATTACTGATTCCCTTGGTCAACTTGCTAACAATTACTTGGAATTTTGTACACATAATTTCTTGAAATTAAAGTTGTTACTTTTCTGAGAAATTCTACCCATACCAAATCCCTTCTGCTATTTATTGCTCCTCTGTAATCCTCTGTAATTCTCTTATTCTTTACCTGAATGTCCCAAATTTCCTAACGGCTCCAGGCTTAACTCTT
This sequence comes from Rhynchonycteris naso, assembly GCA_037038555.1. Taxonomy (NCBI): domain Eukaryota; kingdom Metazoa; phylum Chordata; class Mammalia; order Chiroptera; family Emballonuridae; genus Rhynchonycteris; species Rhynchonycteris naso. Next base: position 46,733,653 of record CM072999.1, read on the forward strand.
CTTACCTGAAGAATGTAAGAATGTATTTAGCGGAGGACTTTAGCCCACTCACATTTATTTTAACCACCAGTATATTTAGTCATATTCCTGGCTTTTTATTTTAGATTCTCTTCTTCATGATTTCCTATTTGCTGTTGCTTCTCCCTCGTTCCTGACCAGGATTGGCTGACCAGGTTTCCTTTTCTTTCCTTCTACAGCAGGGGCGCTTATTTCTGCAATGGAACAGACAATAAATATTTTAGACTCTGTAGGCCGTACAGTCTCTGTCACAACTCCTTGATTCTGATGTTACAGCGTGGAAGCAGCCAGAGACAATATATAAATGAATGAACTTGGCTGTGTTTTGATAAAATTTTGCTTACAATACTGTTATAAAGTACTGTACCCCAGATCCTGAAAGGCACTGTACCTCACTCCATTGGGTTTACATAGAGACACCAAATCCAGATGAATTTTGAAAAGTTTTATTAAAGGAGGAAAGTTATTAAATATGCCGGCTGCATATAGCTTACACAGGGCAGCAGACCCAAATTGTGTGTGTGGATAATATTCTAGGGACTGGTTATATACCCTTAATTATACATGGTGGGGAAGAGCATGACATCATGGCATAAGCTTATAACCTTTGTTTTCACCTATACAGGTTTTGGGAAAAGGATGAAGGGGTATAGGACACAATTCATTAGCAAGTTTATAACATTTGTCTATAGGATTTATAAAAAACATTTTTACACATTAAAATTTATAAGGTAACACAATAGTAAAAATGTCATTCTACATATTAAAAGATATTCTTATATTTTCTAGTGTTCATTTGCCATTCCCTTGTTTAGAGATAATTACACGCTTTCAGAAGGGGATGAGTAGTTTCCATGGCACTGGGGGATAAAATGCCTGTAAATGGCCCATCAATATAAGAAAAGGTCCGTTTTAATCTTTCTCTTCCTGTACCTGGCTAGCTGTCCACCTGCTTCCTTACAGGTGGGGGAAAGACAGGAATTTAAATCTTCTTTCTCTCTTCATTTAAAATGCAATGCTATCGGCCATTCTGAGTTGGTGCTAATTTCACAAGTACAGAAATCACATTTACAGACTCTCTCTGCACGACTAGCCCAAATTAATAAAATGTTCTTTAAGCTTCCTAAAATATTAATATTAATTCTGTAGCTTTTTGGTACCTTACTACAAAACAAGCAGCAGACCCTTGTTGTAAAGCAGGAGTCCCCAAACTTTTTACACAGGGGACCAGTTCACTGTCCCTCAGACCGGTGGAGGGCTGCCACATACAGTACTCCATACACTGACCACCAATGAAAGAGGTGCCCCTTCCGGAAGTGCAGGGGGGTGGGTGGATAAATGGCCTCAGGGGGCCGCAATTTCGCCGGCGGGCATAGTTTGGGGACCTCTGTTGTAAAGGATTTTAAGTTGTATAGCCTTCCTTTTTAACAAACATATCTTTCATCATAGACTATTCATTCAACTTCTATGACCAATAATCTGAACAATAGACTTAAACAAAATAACTTATTTTTCTGATTATATATGAACTGTCAGTGGCTACATTGATAACACCACAGTGTCAGGACCCAGGAGTCTATCTCATTGGTCCTCATCACTAAGGTGTCACCTGCACCTACCTCCTTGTCCACATTTCAGCCCATGGAGAGGGGGAAGGGAAATTGAAGGGTATGCCCCTTCTCTTTAGGGACATAGCCTGGAAGATGCACTTATCACTTTCCCCGTGTCCCTTTTATCAGAAGTTTGCCATAGGTTACACCTGGCTTATAAGGGCACCTGGGATGTGCAGACAAACTGAGAGGCCATGTACCCAAGTACTAATCTCGTGACTAAGAAGATAAAGAGGATAGCTATAGGGAAACACATCTGTCAGTCTCTGTGACAACTATAACTTTGATTTTCTGATTTGCTTCAAGGATTAATTAGAATCTATAGCCTGACCAGGTGGTGGTGCAGTGGATAGAGTGTCGGACGGGGATGCGGAAGACCCAGGTTCAAGACCCCGAGCTCACCAGCTTGAGCGCGGGGCCATCTGGCTTGAGCTAAAGCTCGTCAGCTCGGACCCAAGGTCGCTGGCTCCAGCAAGGGATTGCTCGGTCTGCTGAAGGCCCCCGGTCAAGGCACATGTGAGAAAGCAATCAATGAACTAAGGTGTCACAATGGCAATGAAAAACTGATGATTCATGCTTCTCATCTCTCTCCATTCCTGTCTGTCTGTCCCTATCTATCCCTTTCTCTGACTCTCTCTCTGTCCCTGTAAAAAAAAAAAAAAAGAAAAGAATCTATAACCCTTCATCCAATAAAAACAAAAGCTATAACGTATTTATTTAGCTCATTTAAAAGCCGGCTATCTTTTCATCTCCCTAGATTCATATTCTTCTAATTCCCATATGAGTTTTCTGGTGCTCCCCACCTCTTATTTAATAGATGTGACTACTTCGCCAGTGATCGTTTTCTAAGACCTGATCTCCAAACTCTCAGGACAGTGATTCTACATCTTTCTCTCTTTTTTCCATGGAGAAAAAACAAGCAACATATGGGAACAGCTCAATATTATTTTTATTAGAAAGACCTGGGTTTTAATTACTATAATTTACACAAGAGTTTTTGTTTAGTGGTGGACAACATGAAATGCAGTATCTGCTAATGTGACATGACACTAAGTGAAAGAACCGCCCTTCACAGACAACACATCAGTGAATTCGTCCCCTGCTGTTATAACTGTTCTGAGAACGTCAGTCACCATCCCGTTTTATGAATAATTTTCCATTCGTAGAATATGTCTAGTTTTCTGACTGTTTGTTTACATTCACAATGGGGAGAAAAGCCAAAATTATTTGGCTTGCAATCAAAAACTACTTCTGCTGCAGACCAGCGTGGCTCATAATTCTGGGTCTTGAGGGAGAATGGTGTGGAATTAAGAAAACAGGCTCATTATGAAAAAAGGATGGGATATCGGAGCGCCCCATAACCCCAGTTTGCTTTATTACATAGCCATATGCAAAACAATGAAGTCCTTGATACAAAGTTACACATCTGAGGCAAAAACAATAACTCTCCCAAGGCATAAATAGGAATCCTCCTACCATGCATAAGCGAAATCAACCAACATCTGAAGAAAGAAAAAAGAAAGAGAGGAAGGGCATGTAAATTGCTTCCAGCAACTTAATCAAGCAAGTGAAGTGGGTGCAAATACTCAGCTTCACAGCCAACATGGAGGTGGTGGGGTGAGAACTTAGCCTTTTGCTAAGCCTCAAATCTACAAAGGCTTGTTGCCACTTGCAGTCTACAACATACCTCTATTTTTGTTTTGCAGTACTCTCACTCAGTGCATTTTAATAAGTTTTTAACAATGCATGAATCTGAGTCAGAGGAACCAGAGGAAAAGCTGGGATGACACACACTTATTATAGGATATAAATGGATGATATGTCATCTATTCTTTTCCATGCCAACAACCCTTACATTAATGCCCTTTCTCCTTCAGAACTGAATTATTCTCATTACAGTGGCTGGGCACAAACAGCTTGGCTTAATTTGGTGTTTTCCTTTAAGAGTTTTAATTCTGAAGTCATACTTGAGTTCATCTCCATGTCCTATCTGACCCAAATTTTCTCAGCATTTTTCAGGGTTCAGACTCTGGAAGGTTTCTTCCCTACATGGTCATTAGATATTTGTAGTTCATTGTGTGGAGATCAGTCATGACCCAGGCAAAGGCAAACAAGAAATGCATCACTGTTTTCTTTAGAACGGTGGTTCTTAACCTTTTTTGAGGTACCGAACCCTCCAGTTTCATATGCGCATTCACCAAACCCTTCTTTAGTGATAAATAAAATATGATTTTTTTTTTCCAAATTCAAGACATAGGTATATGTTTTTTTACTGGTGCACAAAATGAGCCGTGCATGAACATTACCTTGTTCAATGAACAAAACCAACAAAGTGCATGAACTCACAACAAATTACAGTATTACTTTATTCTGGCCTCCACAGCAGAGGCTTCTCCGAACCCCTGAGACTGACTCATTGAACCCCTAGGGTTCGATAGAACCCAGGTTAAGAACCACTGCTTTAGAAGCTAAAATTATCTCTTTTTCTGTATGCCACTGTCCTGCTCTTTGACCTACAATTTGAACCAGTGATGAAACAAACTAAAATTTAAAAACATTGAAGTATATTAATGTTTTCATAAGTGAAAATGTAATTTGGACTCTCTTATTCTTGTTAAGTAGCCCCTATATTGGAGACAAATCAGTATATTTAAGTTACCTGCAGTTTCTGTCTGTTGCTGGAAGTAGAGTCTGAATTTTTTAAGTTGCTGAAACTGAAAAACTGCCATCTGGAAGTCCATAACTAATTTCTGCATGTTAAAATGGAAATTGGAATCTACTCTGTGGACAAGCTCTTGATAGGGTTTGCACTGCACATTACTTTTGGGAAATTGCTGAACCACTGAGATAACACAAATATAGATGCCTCAGACCCAGACGTTTTCATTCATTTTAGAACTAGGAATTGGATATGTTGTTAGCCAGGCTGTGTCTTTGCAGAAAAATGTCCTTTTTCTAAATATATTTTTGAACTATAATGCATATATCCCAAAAGTGTAGTTATTAAGGACTGAATAACCTAGACTTTGGTTAGTATGTTGCCCACTAATTACTAGGATTGCCTTGCAATAAAAGGGGTGAGGTATCAGACCACACTGAGATTTTCACCTGTCAGTCAGACTGAGTGGAAAAAAGAAGGTGGGCTTTGGACTGAGAGCAGGAAAATTAACTCTCTCTCTTTCTGAATGGCTGAGAAAGGTGGGAAAGTAGGCTCCTGGAAGGAAGAATGTGGGATGTGCTATTTGTGGGCATAAGCAGGTGACTGCATATAGTGAGAGATTAGGAGAAGTGACCTGTATGGGACTTCTGTGAAGGAGCATGGTCCATGGACTCTACTTAACTTTTTAGCCTGGAATCTCCTAAATTTATGCAAATAAGGAACCCCTATGTCATGTAACACTTTTTAATATGCCTGAGAATACTTTTCTCAAGAATACACTAGAAGAAATGGTGCTAGCCTGACTTCCTCCTAGCCTGACTTTCTACTAGCATGTATTGGAATCACCCTGATGGTTTGTTGGAAAACAAATAGCTGGCCTCATTCCCAAAGTTTTAGCTTCAGTAGGTCTAGGATGGCCCTGGATGATTTGCATTTCTAACAAGTTCCGGGATACATGCTGGTGCTGGAACCACACTTTTAGAATGAATCACAGACTAAAATAATCTGTTTTTCTTTCTCGTTCTGGAGTAACACAAATCAAATCAAGTAGTCATTGAAATAAAGGCCAAATATGAAAAGCCCACAGCTAACTAACATCATCCATGGTGAAAAACTGAAAGCTTTTCCTCAAAGATCAGGAACAAAGTAAGGATGCACATTTTTGACACTTCTATTCAACATAGTACTAGAAGTCCTAGCCTGAGCTATTAGGCAAGAAAAGAGAAGACACCCAAATCAGAAAGGAAGAAGTAAAATTGTCCCTGTTTGCAAATGACCAGATCTTATTTATAAAAAACCCTAAAGACTCCACATGAAAACTATTATAACTAATGAATTAATTCAGTAAAGTGGCAGGATAAAAAATTAATATACAAAATACAGTTGTGCTTCTGTACACTAACAACAAAAAATCTGAAAAGGAAACAAAGAAAACTCTTTTTTATAACAGCACCAGAAAGAATAAAACATTTATGAAGAAATTTGACCAAGGAGGTGAAAAACTTGTATACCGAAACTACAGAGCACTGAGAAAGAAATGAAAGACAAAAATGCTGAGATAGCCTGTATCCATGGATTGGAAGACTTAACATCGTTAAAATGTCCATGCTATTCAAAGCAATCTACAAATTCATCACAATTCCTATCAAAATCTTATTGGTATTATTTTTTTAACAGAAATAGAAAAAAAACAATTCACAAAGAACCACAAAAAGCCATAAATAGCCAAATCTTGAGAAAGCAGAAAGCCATAGCCATAATACTTTCTGATTTCAAAATATAAATTCAAACCTCCCATAATCAAAACAATTCATACTAGCATAAAGGCAGAATATAGATCAATGGAACAAAATAGAGGGCCCAGAAACAAATCTATACATATATGGTCAACTGAAATTCAACAAGAATGCCAAGAATATACAATGGCAAAAGGCTAGGCTCTTCAACAAATAGTGTTGGGAAAAATAAATGTCCTTATCTAAAAGAATGATATTGGGCTCTTATCTTACACCACACAATAATCAACTCAAATGGAATAAAGATTAAATATAAGATCTGAAAAAAATATATATATAAGATCTGAAACTATAAAATTCCTAGGAGAAACCATGGGTGAAACTTTATCATATTGTCTTATGCAATCATTTCATGGATATGACACCAAAAGCACAGGAAACCAAAACAAAATTAATCAAGTGAGACAACATGAAACTGAAAACTTCTTCCCCACAAAGGAAATAATCAACAAAGTGAAAGGTAATGCATAAAATGGAAGAAAATGTTTATGATACAAACTGTATATCTGATAATGGGTCATCTCCAAAATATATAAGGAAACACTATAACTCAATAGCAAAACAAAACAAAACAAAAAATCCTAAATACCCCAATTTTAAAAAGGGGCTAAGAACTTGAATAGACATTTCTCCAAAGAAGACATAAATGGCCAAAGAGTTTATAAAAATGTTTAATGTCATTAATTAATAGGGAAACGCAACCAAAACCACAGTGTGATAGCACCTCACATCCATCAAGATGCTATTATCAAAATAACAAGCCATGGCCAGTTGGCTCAGTGGTAGAGTGTTGACCCAGCATATAGAAGTCCCGGATTTGATTCCTGGTCAAGGCACACAGGAAAAGCAGCCATCTGCTTCTCCACCCCTCCTCCTTCTCTCTCTCTCTCTTTCTCTCACTCTCCCCCTCCTCCTGCAGCCATGGCTCAAATGGTTTGAGCAAGTTGGCCCTGGACACTGAGGATAGCTCCATGGCCTCACCTCAGGCACTAGCAGTGACCCTAGATGGGCAGAGCATAGTCCCGTAATGGGCTTGCTGGGTAAATCCCAGTCGGGGCACATGCAGGAGTCTGTCTTTCTGCCACCCCGCCTCTCACTTAATATAAATAAATAATTAAATAATGAAAGACAACAAGTGTTGCCAAGGATGTGGAGAAATTTGAACCCTTGTGCATTCTTGGTGGAAATATAAAATGGTGCAGCCACTATAGAAAATAGTATGAAAAGTACTCAAAAAATTAAAAATAAATTACCATATAATCCAGCAATCCTACTTCTGAGAATTTATCCAACAGAATTTAAATGAGGCCTGACCAGGCAGTGACACAGTGGATAGAGCATCGGTCTGGGACACAGAGGACCCAGGTTTGAAACCCTGAAGTCGCCAGCTTGAGTGCGGGCTCATCCAGCTTGAATGCAGGCTCACCAGCTTGAGTGCAGGGTGTCCGGCTAGAGCGTGGGATCATAGACATGACCCCATGGTCTCTGGTTTGAGCCCAAAGGTTGCTGGCTTGAAGCTCAGGGTCATTAGCTTGAATCCAAGGTCACTGGCTTGAGCAAGGGGTCACTGGCTCAGCTGAAACCTCCCAGTGAAGGCACATATGAGAAAGCAATAAGTGAACACAACAAAGAATTGATGCTTCTCATCTCTCCTCCTATCTGTCTGTCCCTATCTGTTCCTCTCTGTCTCTTTTGCTAAAAAAAGGAAAAAAAAAATTGAAATCAGGATGTAGAGAGATATTAGCATGTCTATGTTCATTGCAGGATTATTCACAAGAGCCAACGTGTGGAAACAACCTAAATGTCCATTAACAGATGAAAGACTAAAGAAAATGTGTAATATACATAAAATGGAATATTCTGCAACCTTAAAAAACAGTGAAATTGTGCAACATGTGACCATATGGAGGAATGTTGAAGATATTATGCTAAGTAACATAAGCCAATCACAGATGACAAATACTGCATGACTCTACTTACATTAAGTATCTAAAATAGTCAAATTTATAGAATCAAAGAGTAGAATGGTGGTTTCCAGGGACTGGGGAGGAGAAATGGGGAGTTGCTAATCAACAGGCATATAGTCTCAGTTAAGCAAGATGAATAAGCTTTAGGCAACCATAATGTATCAATGCACTTAAAATTTTATTAAGAGGGTAAATCTTATGCTAAATGTTCTTACCACAATAATGTGAAACTACGAGAAAACATATAGTCATTGAATTCATACCATGAGTAGGGCATAGAGGTTTTGTTTTACCCTGGATACTCCACAGCACACTGACAAAAATTCAAGAGACCAGGATTTGAAACAGTCATCCCTCAGTTATAGCAAGGTAATTTTAAAAATTAATAAGCACTTACTATATTGTTCATGCTTCCTGGCTATTTTGACCATTTTACAACTTAATAGTGTAAATTCTCTGCAGTCTTGCCACTTGGGCATGCTGGGTTATGTTATCACAGCAGTTCAACGTCTAGTCAATTAAATCTGAGGAAACCCAGTTAGTCATTAGGCAATTTGGAATGCAGAACAATAAGCAACCGTTTTTGCTGATTGCTTGGGCTGAATTGATTAAATGCCTCAGAGAAACAGAAGAAACACTCCAGTATGACAGCTTTACATTTCTGCTCTCCAGTAATTATAGTCTCTGTTGAGCCAATACTTCCAAAGGGAAAACTGAAAATTTCTGAATTGGTGTCTTGTTTACAATACATTATTATCTTTATTATATTTACCTGAAATAGAGAATTAGCAAAAACAAAACCAGAGTAGAGCAGAATAGATAAGCTGCCTGTCCCCAGCCAGAATTCATCTAGAGAAGTTAAATATGCACACAGTAACTATTTCTGTATCTGTGAGGCAATTAGAAAGTGATATGCATTATCAGCCAACAAATTCAAGTGTGCTTCAAGTTGCTTAGGCATTGCCGCTTGGCACAACTGCCTGTTAGAATGAACTTCAAGAAAATGTCAAGGTCACTTATTCTGTGTGTCAAAGGCTTAGGGAACCATTCATCTATCCATTGTCTTATAATGTGCATCTTAATGACTGTAGCAGTCCTGAATTTGTGCTGCTCAGAAATCTGCTGTGATGAGCACAACGGATTAAGGTCCTGGTAGCTGCCCCCCTGAGTGTACCACCGCATTTACATCAAGGTCACAATTCCCACAGGTTGCTCCCTGTCAGTGACTGAGCATGCCACAGGCACAAATGGGATCCTATTGCTGTGCGGCATGAGAGTCCTTCAATGGGTAATGTGGCTCGAGGACTCCCCATTGCCTTGGCTGACCCTCTTTTTAACTGCACTGCAGTCTGAGATCATTACTACCCTACCTTCCTTCCCTCTCTGCTTCCAGGGGATTCAGACCTTTGTTTACCTCTGAGGCTCTTTCTACCTGCTCCTGCTCTCTCCCTCTTTATCCTTCACTCTTGTTACCCTCTCTCACACGTCTAACCCCATCTTGGCATCTGCTTCTTGCAGGACCCAAACTCATAATCACCCTTATTTTTTATACTATCTGACAAATCAAAATCAAGGTAACCTGTGGTTTATGAATGAATTTTAAATAATGGGAAAATAGTACTGGACCTAGAGTGAAAAAACAAAACAAAACAAAACACCAAATTTGAAAGTTTTCTTGCCAGAGTCACAAATTAGCTGTAAAATCAGTTGATATTTTCTGATGTTACCACCGTAGTATTTTGCTGACAAAAATATCCACCGAAGCACACTGCAATGATAAAAAGTCTGGCTTCTCCTGATACCCTCTATTATGCAAAGAGATATTAAAAACTCTCTTTTATGTAAAATTTAGTTTTCAATTAACTGATCTATTTTAGATTATCTTACTTGTTTCTGCTTAAACTTTTTCCTATTGGAAAATCATTATTGAAAGTACAGAACATTATTAAAAAAAATAAAAACCACCAACTAGTTCCAGTACCCAAAGATACTATGATAACCATAGTTACCATTTTAGTATGCTTGTCTGTATCCTTTCTCTCTCTCTCTCTCTCTCTCTATATATATATATATGTATATATATGTATATATATATGTATATATACATATATATACATATATATACATATATATACATATATATATATACAAGTAAGATAATAAAATATAGATATTTAGTATCCCTCTTTTCCCCAAGGTATTAATTATATTATAGGATACTTTTAATGGCTGCACAATAGTTTATTGTGCATTATTCTTTCACTCCATTATTCTCTTATTTACTTAACTATTCCCTTATTCTTGGAATTCAGATAATTTCTAATTCTCTGGCTATTAAAAACAGCCTATCATGAATATCTTTGTTCATAAAACTTGAGTTTGCATTTTGGGATTTTTTTTTTTCACTTATATAGATCCCTCGAAGTCTTTCCTGGTTTCCTGATCAGCCTGCAGATTGGGAAGGGCCGAGAGGCTTACACCCCATGCCCACACAGTGCGTGAGAAGGGCATGGGTCTAGCTGTCACTGTCCCACTAACTAGCCGGTGTCAGAGTCCACGGGTACAAAATCAGGGAGCTGAATTAGATTATCCTTATCATCCCACGCATGTTTAATATTCCTTAAACATTTGTTTATTAAGGTAACCAATTGTCCTCCTTTAAGGAGGACAGTCCTTCTTTTGTAAGTTCCTTGCTCCCTTGAAAAGTGTCCTCCTACATGTCCTTCTTTTTGATATTGGAAGACTAATCTGTAAATGTTCGTATTCGATCAATGCAGAGTGGATCCATTGCGTGTGATATGACATATCTGTATTTGACATGACGATTCATCAAGGATCAGTCCAGTGCAGTGAGACGCGATTATGAGACGCATGCACTCCACACAGGAGACCTTGAGAGAGCGAGCGATATACTGAGCGTGCAAATGGCTTTGTGTACTTCTTACCAAAACATGACATGACACATACAACATTGTAGACTCACAATTATTTCTTTCTCAGTGAATATTCAATCATAGACAGGTAAGCACAATTCACGTTTTATTAATTCATTATCTAATAATTTCCAAATACGTATAATTTTATTTACAAGTATTTTCCCAAAATTTGAGTGAAAATCTAACCTCAAACCATATCTATTAATAATGCATTTTGAGCCTAACCAGGTGGTGGCACAGTGGATAGAGCATCGGACTGGGATGCAGAAGACCCAGGTTCGAGACCCGCAGTCGCCAGCTTGAATGTGGGCTCATCTGGCTTGAGCAAAAGCTCGCCAGCTTGGACCCAAGGTCGCTGGTTCCAGCAAGGGGTGGCTCGGTCTGCTGAAGGCCCCCGGTCAAGGCACATGTGAGAAAGCAATCAATGAATAACTAAGGTGTTGCAATTGCAATGAAAAACTAATGATTGATACTTCTCATATCTCTCTGTTCCTACTGTCTGTCCCTCTCTCTGACTCTCTCTCTGTCCCTGTAAAAAAAAAGGGGGGGTAGGGGGCATTTTGATTAAATAGTTGTAGAAAACAGAAATTTTTAAAATAGAAAATGACAAAAAACACCAAATATCACTCCAAATTAGTGGTTTTGTTTGATGTTTAGTTTTACTAAATGAGTATATTTTCTTACGATTATTATTAAAAATTAATAAGCATGTAAGCATAATTATAATATAAAATATTACAAATGTTTTTATTATGCAGTATCATATTATAGTGTATTATTGTTGCAATGAATAAAATGTTTCTTTTATTTACGATATTGTTTTCTTCAATTTATTTTTGTCCTCCTTTTCATTGTAAAAAGGTTGGTCACCTTAGTTTAGTGGATATTCAGGGATACAATTTTTCTTATACCTTTAGGGCTGTGTAGACACAAAGGAATCCACTGGTAAAGAATCCTAAGATATGACTCTATACTATCTTTATACCACACAGAATACATGACATTATACAGAAATATGGTTGGTCCCGTGACTCCCCTCTGTCTAACTCATATTACTTATTGTTGTCTATATGTTTTAAAATTACTTTTGGCTTCTAAGTATTAAGAAGTACATGTATATTATAGCTATGTGAACCTGCTCACTGAAGCTTCTAATATTAACCCAAGGCAAAATGCTGTTCACTTGTTAGGTATTAAAAATATCACATTAAAAATTTTTTATTTGTGTTCCCTGAATTTTCATCTGGCTCCATCTTCATATAAAGACTATGGTAAGTGTTTCTCTGTGCATGACCTTGTATTAGGAACTGGATTATAGAGACATTATTTTTGATGTTATGGAATTTCTGATTGAAAAAACCACACTACTGAGGATAAAGGAGCATCCAAACAGGCCATCAGAATGTCAGTGCCAGCCAGGGCTGAGGGTCTCTCATGGACATCAGGGAAGGGGAATTCTGAGTGTGGGGAGGCTGGAACCGGCACGATACTGTGCGCCTCCTGGAGAAGATACGGGAAGGAGAGGGGGCCCGGGAAGCTTTTCAAATGAAGTGGCAAGGCTTAGGATCTGCCAGGGAGATAACATTTCAAGATCTGGGATCTAAATTGGGAAAGATATTTTTTCCTGATAAAGGTGAAAAGAGAACCAGTTAGTGGTGTACCTGGATTAGAAATAAGTCAGATACAGGATAGACAGGAATGCTAATAACTAGTAAAGGCAAGGCTTAGCAAGTGGCAGTGCCAACAAGTAAGGGAGCCAGTGTGGGAACCAGCAGCTGACTCACGTTCTTCACCTGGTCACAGTCTGTGAGGTGGTGGAACTGAAATTCACAGTAAATGCAGCACAGGACCAGGTATGCTGAGGAGGTGGTAGCCTCTGAAACATTCTGTCCACAGATTGTTGGAATTCCTGCCAGCAAAAGTTCTTAAAAAAGAAGAAGTAGACATGAGACCAGCCACCTAGAAGAACCTATCACTGTTTGAGGCACAGGCTCAGAGACATGAGTGTGTTTGAGCCTCAAGTGTGGGAATAGCTCCAGAGGACCAGATGTTAGTGACCCTGCTCACGGATGAGCCACACCTTGTGAGAACTGTGTAACTACTTCAGCAGCTTTCCTTCAACCCTTCATCTGATGGGTCTCCCCCAGCCCAGCCCCAGTTCCATCGCCACCACTTCTCTGCTTAAGCTTTGAGGTCCCTCCTTCTCCTTCTGCATCTACCACTGACATCTCATGACTCCTCCCTTCCCTCCTCACTCAGCTGCACCACCCCCCGGCCGTGTCACCTGCTCTTCATCTCAATCCAGCCTTCTTTTCCCCAGCAAATGCTACCATGGTGCCTCCACCAGATATTTACTTGAAGACCTTTGAACTCTCAAATCACCATGACAGCTGAGATTTGGGCATTCCACCCTCTATGGGAGTGAAAATTAATTTGAAGTGATCATCGAGTGAGACAAAGCCATTTCCAGCAATTCTGTTTACAAAGCAGTATCTGGAGCCAGTACTGCAGATGACAGTGACTCTATTGAGATGCTGCTCACGGCCATTCCTGTTATCAAACAATCTCAGGCTGTCAGTGCTGCGTGTTGCTGTGTCCTCTTCGCTTTTAAAAGCTGTCTTCATGGCAGTGAAGCCAAGTTGTATGGATGCCAGCAGGAACTCTGTCAAAAAATGCATCTGACCCAGGAGAAGCCACCTAGCTGGAAGGACAGCAACAGGATGCACTGGGACCCACTTCATAATGAAGATCAGCATGATAATTATTGACAAGAAAGGAACAAAGAGCATGACATACCAGAATAGAGAATGGGAGCCGCACTACTGAGAACGTAATCTGGTTGGAAGCAAATGTTTTCTCCTGGATTTACATCACTACACATTTATCAAGACTAAAGGACAAGCCGTTCCCCCCTTCCTCCAAACCCATCATCCCCTTTAGACACCCAGGGAACACTCTCTGCCTCACAGAATCGAAGATTTCCTGGCATCCCTCCCAATCTCACACATCCTATTTACCAGTGGAAAGAACCTATCAGACAGAATGTAAGGAAAAGGGATGATTAAGTTAAAATTTAAAATATGTATTTATTTTTAATTTCTTTTTATTTTATTCATTTTAGAGAGGAGACACACACACACACACAGAGGGAGAGAGAGAGAGAGAGAGGGAGGGAGAGAGAGAGAGAAAGGGAGGAGGAGCTGGAAGCATCAACTCCCATATGTGCCTTGACCAGACCAGTGCAGGGTTTTGAACTGGCGACCTCAGTGTTCTCAGGTCGACGCTTTATCCACTGCACCACCACAGGTCAGGCTATGTATTTATTTTTAAACGGGCAAGACTAATTAATGTATAATGGTCAGGGACATTTTATCACAATTGGTTGATAAGCTATTTGCAAAGCAGCAATTACTATCAAAGTAATTGGGGAAGAAGGTATTCATCATGGGAAGGGTTTTTGTAAAAAATTGATTTGAGAGAGAGAGGAAGGGAGAAAGAGAGAAAGAGGAACATTGCTCTGTTGTTCCACTTATTGATGGATTCATTGGTTAATTCTTGTATGTGCCTTGACTGGGGATTGAACCTGCAACCTTGGTATATGGGAACAATGCTCTAACTGAGCTACCCGGCCAGGGCTTTTTTCCCTTTTTAGTTTAATTTTTAAAATATCTTATTGGGAAGGGCTTCAGAAATGGAAGGCAAAGTTCTATATATTTTTTTGACCTGGATAGTAGTTACTAAGATGTTCACGTTTATAAAAATTTATGTTGTTTGTCTTTGTGTGTGTGTAATCCTCTATATCATTATTGTATATTCCAATAAAATTCATTTTGAAAACAGAACGATACCTAAAAGACAGAATAACTAAATATAATATGTGGGCCTTGTTTGGATCCTAATTTGAACAAATCAATTACAAAATATTTGTGAGGTAATCAGAAGAATTACAACATTGACTAGATCTTTGATGATATTTAGGAATTATTTAATTTTAGAAGTGATGATGCTAATTTGTGTTTTAGAAAAAGAATCCTTATTATTTAAAGGTACACACTGAAATAATTTTATATATTGTTTGAGAAAACTTGAAAATAATCTAAGTCAGATAGAAATGGCAGTTAGGAATTTAAATGGAACAAACTGATAATGGTGAGATTATTGATTACTGATCATTGGTGAGATGGTTGCAGACTATATAGGGGTTCATTATATTATTCCTTCTACTTTTGTGCATGTTTGAAAATTTTCATAGTAAAAAAATTATTTTATTAACATGATTTAGATGAGTAGTCCATAAACAAAAGAAAGATGGCCCATAAATTGTGTGTGTGGCTTGCTCAAGCAGCTTCCTTTCTCTTCAATTAACTCTCGGAAATTCTGCCTGTGTGGGACCATCGTTTAAGTAAACCAGGTGTCCAAGTAAAATGTCCCTGAACACCAAATATCCCAAGGCTTCTTTCAGCTCAGACCAGGAAAATAAAACATGCTTTAGCTTCTCTCGGGAGAGCTGGAGAATGTGAAACACAAGCTACACCCCAATGAATGTTCTGTCAAGGAGCCAACGCCCAGATCGGTGCACCTTATAGCACAGAACCTTCCATTCCACCTGCAGAGCTTCAGACCCAGACCTAAAATCTGTCTCTGAAATGCCTGCTACACTTTTTGAGCAGCTGCTCAACCTCAAGTTAGCACCAAGAAAAACACAATAATCTGGGTTGCTTTTAAGGCCTTGCTGCCTCAATGTTGTCACTCTGGCATCAGCACCATATGCCCACTGGCGTAACAAATCAGAAAGAAAATGTTTCTATGACTGTGCTGCTGATTTTAAAAATAACATAGCTAATGAGCCAGCTGTGATTAGACAAAAAATAAAAAAACATTAATAATCATTTCTGCAGTTTATTTTATCCTAAACAATTCTCAAACATTACTTGATCCTTTCATAACTGTAACATTGATATCATACAGATGGCCCAGGTGTTAGGGCCCTATCTTAAACAAGCCACCTAGGAGATCATTATCTTAATTGGAAGGTAGGAGAAATAATTTACCCCAGGTCAAATGGGAAGAACGAAAATAAGCTATTATTTTGACAAAATGACATACATTTGATAAGAGGATGCTGTCAGTTCATGGAGATACAGTGATTTGTCCCTCTGGAACTTGAAAATGAGAGAAAGAAAGATTGACTTGAACATTAAACCATGCAACGAATACAGAGTGATCAGAGCTGAGAGTGTCAATCTGCTTGGAGACCACACAGCTGTCAGGTCAGCGAGACTTAGCCATGAAAAAGAGCATTTATTACGATGCCTAAAGAATGTGTTGATCAAAGGTTTGTGGGAGCAGGTGAGGTTGGCCCACCCTAGACAGATAAGAAAATGAGTATCACTAAGGCAAGTGTGTCTAAACATTCTTAAGGGGACGGGAATCTTAACCAATAGCTCTGAGTTACTCAAGTCTCGTAGCAAAGCCATCCTCCTTGAGCCAGATGCATCATCAGGCTGTAGAAACTCAAGCAGTCTCAAGCTGGAGTGCTGGACATCTAGTCTGCCTCAAAGATTGATTGGTCAGGCTCCTATAGGTTTTTATTTTAATGTTCAAATCAAATGGAAACATTTTCTTAAAAGATTTTATGCAAGAGTCTTCATCATTAATTTTCTTGAAAAAGCCCACATTCTCACATGGTAACAATCAGCTAGAACTGTGTAAGTGCTGTCCCATACAAATAGCTCCCCAGCTGTCTATGGCACCCACTAGGCACCTGCACTGAGCTCTCATGTGCTCGGTCCCTAAGGCATCTGTGTTGGCCACCCCCAGATTAATACCTCAAGCTAATCAGTTGGTCTCACTTCCTCTGTTTTGAGTCCATACTCCTCATATAGTCTTTTGGTGTCAACTTGACTTCTGTGGTTAGTCTTCTACAGAGACGAAGTGAACTGTTCGTGTCAATGTGAAGACTCCTACCTATGTGACAGTTTTACGTTTCAATGTACAATAAGAGAATGGCATTTTGATTTCTCAGCCGTGGAGAGATGTACCCACACTTCATGTGACAACAAAACCAAGGGTCCATCTTCAAGGCTAAGAATCAAAACCCCATTGCTGCCAAACTCACAGTGGCAGACTGCCTAGTACAGTGATTTGGGGCTGAACTATCCAAAGTTACCATATGGAATCCTCCACAAGGAGAACATTTTCCAATTTTTATTTTATATTTGGAAGGTACTTCACGTTCTAATTTTATTTTATAGATCACATTTTTTTATATTATACCTTTGTGTGAAGTTGGGGGTGTGTGCACGTGTGTGTGTGTGTGTGTGCACGTGTGTGTAAAAGCCAAAGAGAGGAGATTAGGTTAGTGAAAGAATACATAAAATGAAAGTTTTGGTTAAAAAATAAAGTGATCTTTGCCTTTCCAGCACTATTCCTGCAGAGTGCTGAGTGTATGCTTTTGGTTGCTTTATTTTTTCTATTAGTATTACATTTCATGGCTCTTTATTAATTGTGAAAGAATTATTGCTCTCTCAAACTCTCAAATCTTATCTTCTCTACTTTGTTAATGTCATTGCCTCCGCAGTCACCCACTAGCCTCCTATATTTTTATAATTTAGAAAATGTCCACCTACATATTGCACCACAATTGTGTCATCTGCCTAAAAGCAAGATGATAGGGAAGACAATCTAAAAACACTTCCTACACATTCACACATTGCAGAGGCTTTACATCACAGGCATTTGGGAGTCCCACTGTGTCTGGGAGAACTTTAGCACGATTCACACAGGAAACAACTTGGGAAAAGATAAACTCTCAAAGATTCCCTTTAGCACAGCTGTTGTAATGCTGACTCACGTAGAAACTATGAAATATTTAAGATCCTCCAACTCTTTCTCTGTTTCAGGCATAAAATAGACACTCTCATTAATTAATTCATTCATTGTTTTTAAAAGGTTGTGCAGGTGATCAAAAGTACACCTAAAGCCAATAGAAAGCAATTTCCTCAAACTTAGTATTAACAATCATAATAATTATTGTCATGAAAAGTCCTGGAAGAAAACACTGACAGTACAATCTTGGACATTTCTCATAGCAATATTTTTTTCTGATATATCTCATTGGTAAAGGAAACAAAAGAAAACATAAACACATGGGGCTACATCAAACTAAAATGTTTTTGGACAGCAAAGGAAACCATCAACAAAATTAAAAGACAACCCACTGAGGTCTGACCTGTGGTGGCGCAGTGGATCAAGCATTAAACTGGAACACTGAGGTCCCCAGTTCAAAACCCTGGGCTTTCCCGGTCAAGGCACATATGGGAGTTGATGCTTCCTGCTCCTCCCCCACTTCTCTCTCTCTCTCTCTCCTTCTCTCTCTTCTCTAAAATGAATAAATAAATAAAGATAATTTTAAAAAAAAGTTAGACTAAAAAAAAAAAAGACAACCCACTGAATGGGAGAACCTATTCACCAATATATCTAATAAGGGATTAATATCCAAAATTTATAAAGAATTTATAAAACTTAGCCATGGTCAGTTTGCTCAGTGGATAGAGCCTAGGCCCAGCATGTGGAAATCCTGGGTTCTATCTCCAGTCAGGGCACACATAAGAAGCAACCATCTGCTATTCTACCCCATTCTCTCCCCTTTCTCTCCCTCTTCCTCTCTCACAGCCAGTGGCTCTGTTGGTCTGAGCATCAGCCACAGGTACTAAGGATAGTTGGGTTGATTCAAGTATTGGCCCCAGACAGGGTTGCCAGGTAGATCCTGGGCGGGGCTCATGTGAAAGACTGTTTCACTATTTCTCCTCCTCTCACTTAAAAAATAATAATTTATGAAACTCAACACCCCCCCCAATCTAATTAAAAAACAAGCAAGGGACCTGAATATAGATTTCTAAAGAGGACATACAGATGGCCAATAGACATATGAAAAGATGATTATGTCAACATCACTAATCATCAGAGAAATGCAAATTAAATATCTCGCCACAGTGAGATATCACCTCACAACTGTCAGAATGTCTGTCATTAATAAATCAAAAAACAAGTGTTGGTGAGGGTATGAAGACAAGGGAACCCTTGTGCACTGTTGGTGAGAATGCAGATTGGTGCAGCCCCTGTGGAAAGCAGTATGAAGTTAACTCAAAAAATTAAATATGGAACTGCCTTTTGACCCAGCAATTCCAATTCTGGGAATATATCCTAAGATACAGAAATGCTGCTTCAAAAGATATATGCATTCTATGTTCACTGTAGTGTTATTTACAATAGTCAAGATTTGGAAGCAGCCCAAGTGCCCATCAGTAAATGAAAGTATAAAAAAGCTGTGGTACAATTACCCAAATGGAATACTACGCAGCCATATAAAAGAAGGAAATCTAACCTTTTGTGACAGCATGGATGAACCTGGAGAACATTATGCTATGTGAAATAAGCTAGTCAGAGACATAGAATACCATATGATTTCCTGCATATGTGGAATCCAATGAACAAAATGAACTAACATGCAGAATAGAGACAGACTCATACATAGAGAGTAGGCTGGCAGTTGTGGGGGTAGGGATAGGTGAGGGGGTGGAGGATGGAGGGGAAAGAAAGACAAAAAAACTGACGGACACAGACTGTGGTGATTGCTGGAGGGGAAAAGAGCTGGAGAAGGGGAAATAAATGGTAATGGGCGATGACTTAACGTGGGGGGCAGCACACAATATGGTGTACACACGTGTTATAAAATTGGGCACCTGAAACCTGTATAATTATGTTAACTAGTGTTACGCAATAAATTCAATTCTTTAAAAAAGGAAAAAACAGTTTTTAAATTTTTCACATTCTTTTGTAAAATATACTTGTGTTAATGGGCCATTTTCTGCATTAATATTATTGAAATCAAAAAACAAAATCATATTAAATACAGAAGCAGATTAGAGGTATGTATTTCTATTGTTAAACCTAACTCCGGTAATTTCACTCCAGTAAAACAATGTCCTCTGTCACATTAAGTTAATGTTCATTTGCAAAAATAAGTAAATAAATTATGATGGTGACAACAAACAAGAACATTTTGCCTTTGCAACCACATATCTGATTTCGATATTTTTCCCTGCACTAAAGCATAGAATTGTTATGCGAATTATAAGAATTTCCAGAAAGTGCCACGCAGATTTATACTTATGATTTCTGTTTTCCTCCCTTAAAGAAAATCTACTTAGGGAATATTTCTCAACGTTGCTTCCAAATAATTTTAAAAACACACTAGAAAGTCAGAAACTCATTTTATGTCTGTCTCCACCTATATCATTCTTATATCAGCATCATATAGTTGTAGCACCATAAAATGAATAGTGACTATGTGGCACATTAAGGAATAATAAATAAATAGACCTCTTAATGCGATGTTTTTGAAATTGCATATGCATTTGATTAATAAATCGGGCACACATAAACGGATCTTAACTAAGCACCTTCTTACCTCTCATTTCTACAAAATGGAATACTTCAAAAGCTAATGTTTCTTTTTTCTTTTTATTCTTCCATTGTTTTGAGGGGTGAAGGAAAAGAGAGAGATAGCATAAACTCATTGTTTCACTTAGTTGTTCCATCTAGTTGTGCACTCACTGATTGCTTCTCATATGTGCCCTGGCCAGGAGTCAAACCCATGACCTTTGGTGTGCTGGGTTTATGCTTTATCCACCAAAGTACCCAGCCAGGGCCAAAAGCTGACATTTCAATAACTAAAATGCATCTTCAATGAGCTAGAGAAGTGTTGGGGTCTACTTTGTTTATTTTAGATCTTGCTTTCTAAGAGTCAAAGAGAATGATAGAAGAACAGAAAAGTGACCACATTTTTGAAGGACTAAATATTAATGTTTTAAATATAGAACTGATAGTGCAGCTCCAGCAACTTAGATAAGGCACCTGACATTAGCCTAGGAATAGGTTTTACTCCATAAAGATGTTGTGTTTTTTGCCTTGAGTGAGTATACTTAGAATTCAGATAAAGATAGGAACAACGAGATACAATTTTCTTATAAACATTATTGTAAGTAGGGTCTATTTTTTCCTAAAATAGATGTGCTTGACTAAAAACTTGTTCCTTCTCCTGTAAACTCTGTCAGCAACAAGCCAAGGAATTTAAACCTGACAAGTAGTATTTTGGAAGCCATGTGAGATTATGTGTTGTTAAAACTGTTAACTTTTAAATAACAACTGTACTATTTTATAGTGACAAAATAATTACTCTCAGAGTTCCACGTGGGAACACTGCAATTTATTTTACAATTCCTCAGCAATCTACAGGTAAGCTTGGAGATCTGACAGCCAATGAGGACATTTGATGACCTCACAGGGGTGGGCTTCATATGGTATTATATAATAGAAGAGGAAAAATATCAAGTTGGATGCCAAGTAGCATATGATCTGTAAGTAACTACAGAATGACCTGCTGGGTGGTAGCATACATATTTACCTATACTGCTCAAAGCCACTACCAAGCTGCATTAAATTCGAAGGGCAAAAGGTAGCTGACTCTCTTGCCTGGTATTTACTTTGCAAAGCAAGGACTACAGTGAGTGTATTCCACTCCAGAACCTCAGGCTTCAAAACTAGGCACTTAGAATCTTTGTGACCTTGGCCAGTTTCCATAACCTGACTCTAAAATTTGTATTCATAAAATTAATATATTGAATCTATAAAAATAGAATAGAAATACCTACCCCCAAGAATTTAAGGCCATTGTAAGGGTCCAATAAGATGACATGCTTAGCAGGACGCCTGGTGGATAGTAAGTGCTCAATACATGAGAGGATTTTACATTCTCCTCCCCACGCACCAGCTACCACTCCTGGGAGCCAAGGAGCAGAGCTGCTCGTGCTTTGTTTTGTTTTACCTCAGCGATGGGGTCACCATGGCTGAACTGCAGCAGCTTCTGGTTTCTTTCTAGAGAAAGTTACATGTTAGCAGCATAATGTGTGTACGTCCCCCATACTGACATTGGTGAGATGCCAAGAATGAAAATTGGTTTTCCTGAGGAGGGCTGACTGAGGGGGAATTATATGTGGCCACTTCTATGTGGCAGCGTGTGACCACTGCTCCCGTATAATTTAGAATGCTGATTGTCCACATAGGAAGCACAGGTGAAAACCATTTTTCTCATTTTGAATGAGATTGAACTTTTCACCCCATAGGTATTTTTCAACTCAAGTCTTTGCTTAAATTTCTTAAATATCACCTTCACAATAATGTGTCCTCTGACCACCAGAATGAAGTTATAACCCATCTCCCCACATTGATTCTCCTGCCTTAATTTTTTCCCTTCCTGTTACTAATCTAATGGAAAATATTGTTTTCAAATTTATTACATCGATTGCTTATCATCTGTCTCTTCCAACTTGAATGTAATCTTTTGGGGGACAGGAGTCTTTGTTTTGTGCCTGTAACACTTGAATACTTGTTGAATTAACAAACAAATAAGTAGATTTATTCCTATTTGCTTGTATATGCACAGAAAATTTCAGAAAGCCTATTAAGGAAGTAGTAGCAGTTGTTTCAGACAGGGAGAGGTGATATCTATGAATTGGCGGCAGGGGTAGAGGTAGATTTCAGCTTTCTATTTTTGTATAAAAATATATGAATGATTGTATATATATATCAGACATCACTGTTTCTAATTTCGGACTTCCATCTATTTCCTCTCCAGAAAAAGACCCCTCTCCTTTCTCTTTTACCTGCACCCCCTAATTTCTCAGTCAAGCCTCAAAATAGCAATTTTCTTCCTGCTACATTACGGCTACATCTGTCAAAATGAAGCCAAGAGCTTTGCCTTCCAATCTCCAGTATGTTGGAACATAAGTCAAATTTAAAAGCATAGATGCTTTATTCTTTCCTTCCGGCTTCCTTTTCACCTCCCTCACATGTTTGCCAGCCAGTTTTAAGCAAGTGAATTATTATTCTAGTCACATTCCTCTAGGAAGAGAAGAATAAACTCAATCTATCTTCATTTCTCTCCTCTTACAAAGCAGGTAGGACAATGATAATATCAGTCTTATAACTCACTGAATTTTTCTCATATGGATTTAATAAATATTCTTTATTATACTCTGATAAGCAATGCAAAAATATGAAGCACAGCAAAGTGATAAAGGCCATAAATTACAAATTCCTAAACTTTCATTATGCTGAAAACCAATTTCTTGTTACTCCATTAAGAACTAACCATCTCTAGACCCAGAGCCTTTTATGTACTCCTATGAAATGAGTTATTTTAAGTATAAGGATTTATTCCTAATTTCCCACAGAATCACTTCTCTTTATATATATATATATAAAGTAAGGAAACAGCAGCCCAGCATCGAAAATTGTCAGAGTCACATATTATAATGACCTGTAAATGTCTTATATTAAAACAAAAATCAAAAAGAATTTTTAAATTGACTGGTTAGATTGTGTATTGTATTTCATCTACTAACTTCGAAAATCATGTTAAGGTAATTGGAAATTGAAAGCAACATTTTCTAAATTGTCGCTAGATATTTCTTAGTGTTGGCTGTTGCTTCTGTCCTGAAGCCTTATAATGACACTACCCCTAAGACCCTGTCCCAAATAAGACTGTCTTATGATGCCCGAGCAGCAAGGAGTTGCACGTCATTAAATTCTTTGCTTCCCCCCACTTACTCACCGTTATTACTGTAGTTATTTTTCCACTCTACTAATCACACAATGAAAAAAAGCAGACCCATTACGCCTCCAGGTTACATAAGCACCCAACCCAAAGGAAGCAACCTAGATCCTCTGAGCAGCTTCAGACCCCAAAGAGCAACTTGGCTCTGAGCAGCAAAAAGAAGACACATTTCCTCTCATTATATACAGAGACTGCCACAGAGTCCATGAAATTGGGCATTCCCAGAGCAACTAAACAGAAATCACGCCGCAGCAGTCAAGTGTTGGAGGAAGGGCCAAGACAGAACCAAAAAGCTCTAGCGGTTGCCATGGTAGCAGTAACAGAACTAGGAAAGGTTTCCAGAAGCAGGTCTGTCTCAAGAGTTTATGCTACGATCACATGCTGTCTGTGTTTAACACATACCGACTGAAGACAGATACAGTCTGTTTTCTGACTCCATCTGTCAGTTTGCATTAAAATTATTTGGTGAAATTCTGGAGCAGCAAGTGTGATGCGTTCTCTGACCCGGGTCTTCAGATTAGTCTGCAACAAAGAAGGCTCAGGCCTTCCTTCTCAGCCTGAGCAGGAAATGCAGCACAAGCTAATCGCTGCCGTTGGGTTAGCCCGGTTGGCTGAAATTTCCGGTTATACTGTTATATTTACCAATCTCTACCTGCAGTGTGATTGATCTAATAACAAAATTGATTCAATCACTGTAGCATTAATTGTAAATAGTAAGCACTAATACATGGAACAGGGGAATGCTCTTTGAATCTGATTTCATTTCAGAAAAAAACAACAAGGGGATACTGTATTTCCTTTTTTCTTTATTTCTAAGTAATTTGGAGAGGAGAACTAGGCTTTGTTAGTAGCTATAAACTCTTTCCTGGGACAAGAAAATTGGATGGGGTATGTTTAAGAGAAGTTTCTTTGGCATATGTTGAAGTTGTTTTCAAAGAAGCTTTCACAAAATAAATGAGGTTTGAGCTAAGATCTAAAAGAGAAGTGAGATATAGAACAGTGACGAGGAGGGCAGGTGAGCGCTCTGTGCACAAGGCCAGTGGGTTTGTGCCCTCACATTTCTCTAGATAAATTCTACCCCTTCCCCTATCCCAGGGAGACCAAGATACTTCCTTTTTATTGTAGCAGAATATACATAACTTGGTTAAAACTTACCATTTTAACCATTTTTAACTGTACAATTCAGTGGCATTAGGTACATTCATAACGTTGTGTAACCATCACCACTATCGATTTCCAAAACTTTTTTATCATCCCCAAACAGAAACTCTGTAGTATTAAACCGTAAGTCTCCATTACTCCCTCCCCCCAGGCCCTAGCAACCACTATTCTACTTTCTGTCTCAATGAATATGCCCGTTCTTGGTACCTCATATAAGTAATATCATAGAGTATATGTCCTTTTCTGTCCAGTTTCTTTCACTTAGTATAATACTTTCAAGGTTCATCCATGTTTTTGCATGTATCAGAATTTCCTTCCTTTTTAAGGCTTAATAATATATAATAATTATTATAATATACAATAGAAACATATTTTTGTTTATCCATTCCTCTGTTAATGGGCATTTGAGTTGTTTTTACATCTTGGCAATTATGAACAATGCTGCTTGATGTCAAGTATCTGTTGAAGTCCCTACTTTCAATACTTTGGAGTATATGCCGAAGTGGAGTTACTGGATCATACACATAAACATACTCTGTGCTTAACTTTTCAGGAACCACCACACTGTTCTCCACAACAGCTGCACCATTTTACATTGCCATACAGTTCCCCCTTTCCATACCCTTGGAAAGATATAACCTGTGTGTCACTTTCCCAGATTGGAAGGTGCTGGTGGAAGACTGCCAGCAAAGCCAACCTGTGAGTCAGTGCTGATACATCTTCCTGATGTCACCCTGAAATCTTGATAACTTAAAGCCACTAAACGTGTGTTGAATAGCTGCTATGAGCTAGAGATAGGCAATAGAGATACAAAGAGCTCATAACCTAGCAGCATAGCCACTTATGATTTTTATTTTACTTATTAATTTAGGGAGAGAAGAAAGGAGAGAGAGGAACAGGAACATCAATCTGTTCCTGTATGTGCCCTGACCGGGGATCAAACCAGCAACCTCTATGCTTCCGGATGATGCTCTAACCAACAGATCTATCTGGCCAGGGCAAGATATCTAAATGCAAAAATGTAGTGTGATGAAGGATGTGCAAGGCAATAAAAGGGCAGAAAAAGCTTTGCAGAAGGAATGATTGAATAATGAATAATGAATTCATTTTGAATAATGAATCAGTTTGCAAGGGGGGAGGAAGAAGAATAGCCTAAGTCAGAAATAAATTCAAAGAAGTTTCAAGAGAAGAATAAGGCCAAGTTTACATGCTTATATAAAGCCAGTAGGAGAACAAGAAGAGTAAACAATAAGCAGTCTTATCTAATGTAATATAACATAATCATGGAGGTGATATCACCTTTGCCATCTTCTGTTGGTCACAGGTCCCACTTAAAGGAAGATGATTGATTATACAGGGCATGAGTACCAGAAAACAGGGATCATTGCACATCATTTTAGGAGCTGTCCATCACCTGGGTCCAGACGCTCTGTAGTGCCACATATCTCAGAAATATCCATCAAGAGATTTCCTCATCAACATCAAAGCAGAGTCACTGATGGCATGCTAATGACATGGTTTTTCCCACAGGCATTGCTATAAATGTTGAAGAATACAAGACTTATTAGTTTTTAATTTATGTATTTTATGAAAGTTCTACATGGTGATGGAAACATTCCAAACAGCACAGTTAAGTGTCAGTATAAAGGATAGATTCTCGATCTCCTTTCCCATTTACAAACCCCTAGTACCACTCCTCAGAAGTGATCTTTGGAAACAGTTTGTGGATAGGGTGTGTTATCAAGACTATCACTGTTTCAGGAAAACAAAAGCACTGTCTGTCAAAGAGAAGACAGGAAATGTTCTGGGCAAGGTCAGCTATTCAGTGTTCTGAGGGACCCAAGGTGAAGAACAAAAGGTAAGAGATTCATTAAGGAGGCAAGAGGGGTGACAGGGCAGCTGCAGAGGCAGCCTCCGTTCTGCCTGTGGGATTGTAAAGCCAGTTGTCGGGGCCACCATCACAGCCGCCTGACCCGTGCAGGTTCACATTGGATTCGGACAGTCGGTAATAAAACAATGGAGCCAAGAACTGGTGAGCCATCAGCTTTAATTCTAGCTTGCACCCGGCGGGCAAGCAAAAACACACACTGGGCTCCAAAACCTACACATTCAGTGCTCACAAAGCTACTGACTTATCCAAGTTTCCTAGAATCAAAGGTTTCTAGCTCACCAGACTTATTCACCTCTGTTTCCCATTTCCTCCTGCACAAACTCTTAACAAACTGACTTCTCCCTCAGCACTCTGCCATCTTGGCTGCTTCTCCTGGCCTCCATGTGGCCTTACTCTGCTCTCCTCTCTAATACTAACCTCAGGAACTCAGGAACCAAGAGAGAGAGATCTAGCTACCAGTCCGCCCACTTTATAGCATAGATAATCCAAACCTTTAATCCAATTATACATTCAAGAAAGTCTCTGATACAAAGCCACCCATCTGAGGCATAATAGGATTCCTCCCTACATCACCACCCTACATCATCCAATCAGTCAAGGGTGTGGAGAAGAGCTTACTCTTAAAACAAAGCCTTAAGCTATAACAACCCGGCCTGCTTACATTACAACTTTTCCCCCACAGCCATCACAAGCATAAGGGCAAATAATATCACCTGGGTGATGGGCTTCCATGTGGGCAGCACCATCTTTAACAAAGTGAGCATATTATATTTTATCTGCCAAACAGGGGTTGTGCCCAGACAGTACATGTTCAGTGGCAGATTAAGGAGAGGTTAAAACCAAAATATTAATTATAAGAGAATTAAAAACTAAGAAGAGTGAAATTAAAAATGTATGTAGGAAAAAACCAAGAGTATTGGGAGTAAAGAAGAAAAATATTAATGTGAAAAGAGTATGAGGTATTAAATAAAGGTCAAAAATGAAAAGAAACAACACTAAAAATTAAAAGTCAAAATGAAGAATTAGAAAAGTTAGGTTTACTTTATTTAAAAGTATGGGTGAAGAGATGAACTGACAATTTACAAGAAGCACAGATTGTCTATATACATGAAAACATGATACCTTAATCTCCTTTTTCTTTTTTCTTTTAGCAAGAGTGAGAGAGAGAGAGGAACAGACAGGGACAGACAGGAAGGGAGAGAGATGAGAAACATCAATTCTTCATTGTAGCACTTTAGTTGTTCATTGACTGCTTTCTCATATGTGCCTTGCCGGGGGGGGGGTGTTGGGCTCAAACCTGTGACCCCTTGCTCAAACCAGTGACCTTGGGCTTCTAATCTGGGTCCTCAGCATCCCAGGCCAATGCTCTATCCACTGTACCACAACCTGGTCAGGCTTAATCTCCCTTTTAACCAAAAAACAAAAATAAAACTCACAAGAAATAAATTAGGAAAGATTTAAAAGTTTGATAACATGAGCAAAATAATCTCATACACTCTTAGTAGGAATATAAATTTTTGTGGCCTCCTTAGTTGGTAATTTGACAATATCTATAATAATTTATAAAGCTACTTGTTGGGCAGATAAAATATATTGTGCTCACTTTGTTGAGGATGGCGCTGCCCACATGGAAGTTCGTTGATATTAATGTGTGTTCTGGGACAGGCTGTGGGCAGGCCTGGTCGTTATAGCCTAAGGCTTAGTTTTAAGAGTAAGTTCTTCTCCACACCCTTGACTGATTGGATGATGTAGGGTGGTGCACTCTCCTGAAGAATCCCATTGTGCCTCTGATGGGTGGCTTTGTATTGGAGACTTCCTTGTTTGTGTAATTGGATTGGAGGTTTTGATTCTATACTATAAAGTGGGACAGACCAGTAGCTTGATCTTGCTCTTGGTTCCTGAGGTATTAGAGAGGAGAGCAGATTAAGGTCACGTGGAGGCCAGGAGAAGCAGTTTGTGCTGGAGAAGGAGATGGGGAACAGGTGAATAAGTCTGGTGAGCTAGAAAGCTTTGATGCTAGGAAACTCGGATAAGTCAGTAGCTTTGTGAGCACTGAATGTGTGGGTTTTGGAGCCCAGTGTGTGTTTTTGCTTGCCCGCCAGGTGCAAGCTAGAATTAAAGCTGATGGCTCACCAGTTCTTGGCTCCGGTGTTTCATTACTGTCTGTTCGAATCTAATGCGAACCTGCATGGGTCAGGCTGCTGTGATAGTGGCCTTGGCTACTGGCTTTACACTACTTGAATCAGCAATTCCATTTCTAATAACGTATCTTATATTTGCTTGGTTTATATGTATAAATATACCATTCACCTTTATAAACAAGATAGATAGAGCCCTGACCAGATAGTTCAGTTGAGTAGAGCATCATCCCGAAGTGTAGAAGTTGCCGGTTTGATCCCCAGTCAAGGCACATACAAGAACAGATTGATGCTCCTATCTCTCTCACTTCATCTCTTGATAAAAATCAATAAAAATTAAAAAAGAAAACAAGATAGATACAGAGATTCATAGATTATCATTGATTGAGATAGAAAATGATAGAATAACCTACATGTCTATCAATTGGGAACTGGTAATATTAAGTATACCTCTATTATATACTGCTCACAAAAAATTAGGGGATATTTTATCACTTCACATTCATTTTGAAATATGGCTTATTCCCACAATATAGCTTTCTCCCACCTGAAATGGGTCTCTCTTCATTCTTCTTCTACAGGAAGCATTCTCAAGTTATTCCATGTCTTAATGATGATTTCTTTAGTAGATGCTAAGGTATTACCCACCATATCAATTTTTTTTCCACCATATCAATTTTTACTCAGTTGAACTTCAGAGTAGTTAAAGTCTCAATCAATGGCTTGCTCGGTCATTGCATTAAGTGTCCCAACCAATATTCCCTCTATATACATGCCCTCTGCCTTGTAACTCTGTAGTTCTAGCCTAATTTGAATCTGGGCTTGGCCATCTGACCTGTTTAAACCAATAGGAAAATAGCAAATTTGATATACAAACACACACACAGTCCTGGAAAAAGTTTTTTTTGCTGTCCCCCTCTTGTTGCAAAAAAAAAAAAAAAAGACTAAGCTAGCCTGCTGAGGGCTAGATATGTGAAGTCCAGCCATCCCAGCTGAAGCCATCATAGATCAGCAAACTGCCAGCTAATTGTCAAGCCAGTGATTGTCAAGCCCCAGCTAAAATCAAAGCATCAGTCAAATCAAATGAAGATCAGCAGAACCACCACGCAATTGACATGTAGATTCATGAGAGTTGTTGTTTTAAATCGCTATATTATGGAGTTGGTTGTTATACAGAAATAGCTAACTGATATTTCTTCCCATCTGCCTTTCCAAAACTACATGCAGTGTATATACTCCCAAGATATATGTGCTTATTAATTAACATTCACTATCTTTAAAAAATTTTAAAAACACAATATCATTACGTTCATTAAGTTTGAGATAGTCTATTATCCTAATGGTGGTTTAACTATACCTTCTATGAACCTAGATTTTTTAAAATTTAATTGTGGTTTCTTTTATTCTTAAATCAACCACCATTAATTGTTTGAAACCCAACTACATTATTTTCAGTGACGTAGCAATTAAAAGGAAAGTGATTATGAGCAAAAGAAAGAGAAAAATCTTTGGAGAGGATTTCCTTCAGTCAGTGGTTTGGAGGTTTCTAGTTTCTCCCATCCTATCTCGACGTCATCAGTAGCTCAGGACCAAAATAGACACAGAATTGATTTCAGATACAGGAGAAAGGCTTGTAGACACAATTATCCATGGTGTAAGCCAAGTTAAAAAAAATAAAATAAAAAAGCAGGAGGAACCTTTCAGATCAGGTTGAATATGCTTTTACTTTGATCTTGAAAAACCACCAGTGATATATAACACAAGTTGATTTAACAAGCTATCCTTACTTTTATATTTTTAAAAGCCTGTGAAACATAGGTACTACAAAAAAAAAAAAGATGTAAATACCAACACTTCAAATCACTCACTTTTAAATCCATCAGCTTTTCTTTCTGTTCAGTGCCTTTTCTAGAACCTGTCTTTTCCTTGCATTCTATTCTCTCTTTTTTTATAAAGTCTTCAGTTTTCTGAAACAAAGGAGGAGTGATTAGGACCATCATTAATGCCGCAGGTGCTCCATTCTCAGAAGATGAAGTGCTTCTTTAAAAATCCTTTCCAAACAAGCTCTCAAGTCTATTACTCCCCTTTTTCGGTAATGTAAAACAAATTGTACCATCAGTCATTTAATAACACACCAAAAAATGTATTTGTGAAAACTACATGGCATTTATTTAGTCCTTATAACCACACTATAACTTAAATATTTATCTCTGTTTTGTATTTGAGGAAATTAAATATCTTTAAATTTTTTTTCTTAAATTATTTTTATTTATTTTATTTATTCATTTTAGAAGAAAAGGAAAGAGAGAGAGAGAGAGAGAGAGAGAAGGGGAGGAGGAGCAGGAAGCTTCAACTCCCATATGTGCCTTGACCGGGCAAGCCCAGGGTTTTGAACCGGCAACCTCAGCATTCCAGGTCAACGCTTTATCCACTGCGCCACCACAGGTCAGGCTAAATCTCTTTAATAGATGAGATAACTTGCCCAAGACTACATATGGAGTCAGAATTTGATCCTACATGGGTCTGATTCCAAAGTCAGAAATCTACCCATTGCTTCTTATTACTCAGTTAGATTTTAATAAAACCCATTTGAATAACATTTATAAGAAGCCACCAGGATTCACCTAATTTAATTTCAGGATCTAGGATTATTTCCTCCTCTCTTTTTTTGAATTAAACCTAGAATTTGCTTATAGTTGACCCTTCTTAGTTGTCCAAAATGTAAGCAGTACAATTAAACTACTGTACCCTATTACAAAAACCTAGGCATCCTTGACTTATAGGTAAGAGAGGAAAATTCTTTGCAAGTATCCTGGTTTAAATTCCTGACTGTCATCAAACAGGTCAATGTTCACATCTTCAGGGGGTCATCTGAGGACTAAACAAGGTCATGTAAAGCATCTGATAGGTATATAATCAACAGTAAGTTAATCTGACAAATATTTACAGAGTGGCAAATAAAGCTGAACTTATTCTCACCCCCACTAGACAGGCCTTGGAAGAGGAGAAAGGTAATGAAAAGTGAAGGTAGAGTATAAGAGAAATGGACAAGGGCCCTAGGGCCATATGGCCAATTGAAGCTGAGCACACACGGAGCCCAAACCTTCCACTTTACAAAGTCAAGGGCTGCGGCTTTTAATTATATCTGGGGCTTGGTAAAGCTTTCTTCTCCTCTTAAAGAACCTTCAATTCCCACTTGAGAGGGAAACAGTCAAGTCTGGCAGATAACAAGCAGCTGTGATGACAACAAGACTGACATCAAGCCTATTGACAGAACAAGTTGACAAGTTCATACCCTCAGTGTGGGATGGCGAATTCTCAAATGTGTTTTGCCACCTTCCAGTGTAGATAGATGTGTTGGGGGGAAATGACTTTATTGGAAATTAGACTTTTCTGTGTTGCTCAACAGCCCCTGCAGTTTTGACAGGTGCAAGAGAGGCGGCAGAGACAGGTTTGCAATGCTAGCCATGATGCCTCCCCCAACTGTGTGAGGTGGATGATCAGCAGGATGTGCCATTCCAGTTCCTGCCGGCATTTGTGCCATCAGGATATGAGTGACAAATGCTTCTTGGAAGAAGCCTTCTTAGCTAAACTCACCCCACCTTCATCTTTCATCCTTTAGGGAGCTTACTCTGTGCTAAGCGCTGTTCCAAGCACTGTATCTGTAACAAATCATTTTATCTTCACATTCATCTCTAAGGTAGGCACTACAAGGTCCCCATTTTACAAGTAAGGAAACAGAGACACAGAGCCGTTAAGTAACTTGGCCATGGTCATACTTGTAAGTGGCTGGGTCATGTTAAGAACCTAAGGAGGAAGATACTGGAATCCACACTACATAAGGAGCCTTGCATTTGAGAAGCTAGTGATGCCAGGATCCAATCCTGGCTACATTCATGGAGTGTGTTCAGTTGTCACAGCCCTTAGCTAAGCATCACCAACATATTTCTCATGTAATACAACACCTGTAGGAAGTGGATGCTATTGTTATCCTTACAAATAAGTTAACTCAGGCTTAGAGTGGGTAGAAACTTGCCCAAGTTTACAAAACTAATAAGAACTGGAGCCAGAATTAAAAATTCAATCTGTCTGATAACAGAGCCCTGGCCCTTAACTACAATAGTGTCCTGCATCTGACCCTTACTAGTTGTCTTGAGTATTTTTTTTTATTTTTTATTTTATTCATTTTAGAGAGGAGACACAAAGTGGGAGAGAGAGAGAGAGAGAAAGAGAGAAAGGGGGGAGGAGCTGGAAGCATCAACTTCCATATGTGCCTTGACCAGACCAGTGCAGGGTTTTGAACTGGCGACCTCAGTGTTCCCAGGTCGACGCTTTATCCACTACGCCACCACAGGTCAGGCCTGTCTTGAGTATTTGACCTCTCTAAGCCTCAGTTTCCTCATCTGTGAAATGGGGTTAATATTAATAACTATCAAAAGACCTACAAGAGGATGAAACAAAGAAAGGTATGAGATGATTCACAAGCTATAATGTATTAGACAATCTTCTTTATCATTTTCTTCTGAATTGTTCTAAATGTTCTCTTAGCTTTTTCAAATACTTGTAAAACCATTCCGCAACTAAAAGCAAGCTTCTCAACGGTCCAAACAATGACTTCCCTGCTTACAACTTTATCTCTTACAGAGTCTGCGCAGACAGTGAGGTTCATAGCAACTTCCTAATAAATGCTTCTTAAATAAGCACAAAAGCATATGAGGCAGCAATACCAAAGTTTTTGTCTGAGGAGGAAGCCTGGTTAAGCCATTTTGCAAAGGCTAATTCAGGCTTTTAGCCGACAGTCATATATATAATGACTATGAAATAGATATATATTCTTTTACTTTAAAGTAATACATAAACTAATGTAAACCAACCTTAAATCAATGCCGGAAATAAAAAGTCCTATCATTTCCCTAAATCCCTAAGCACTAGGTGTCCGTCTGTCTCTCCATAGCTCTTCCAAAAGATCATATGTCTAGAACAAATGGGAAATACATGATTAGTGCAGTAGAACTAGTGAACATGACTCCCCTTTCTCTTGAATTTTCTAATGTATTCTCTACAAAGATAAACTCTCTCAATTGTGTTGACAAAAGTATTCTACTACTAGTCTGATCAGTGCATGACCATTACGTTGCCAATACAGTTTCTACAAGGCATATTGTAATTCATATTCTTCTCCAAGCGAACTACTTAACTCCTTCCCAAAGCTGGAGGTTTTGATGTGTGTGACCCCCTTACTGATTTATTGGCATAACACATTTAGAGGGTGGAGGGGAGAAAAGATAGAGGGCAAATCACTTCCCTCTGTCTCTCCCACCAAGTAGTTTTGTGGCAGGGAACCCTAGACAAGTCCTACAGTGCGTCTTAAGCTCTGAATAAAGTAATGCAAATGAGCCTTCTTCCTTCCAACAGGACAAGTTTCACCTAGGACAGGGTCCTTGCATTTGCTGCTCCTTCTATGTGGGATGCTTGTCCACAGATTTCCCCATAGCTGCCTATTTTCCATCTTTCAGGTTCTTTTTTCAAGAGGCCTTCATCCATCACTATTAACCATCCCCCACTCAGTCCCACCCAGTAACCATATTTTAGCATCTCCACAACATTTATTTGGGCCTGAAGTTATCTTATGTATTTATTGCCTATTTCCCTTACTCTGAGCTCCTTGTGGGCTGGGAACTCTACTGCATCCTCAAATTGGCACGGAGCACGTGCTCATTAAATATGTGTGGACTTAACTTTTGGAAAACAAGTCCTCTTCCCTCAAACCCCCGCCTATGTGTTCCCCCTCATCTCCAAGCCAGAAAGGCTGGATTAAGGGCATATTTAAGGAAGTGGTATCCTGCAGTCATGGTGAGTGGAGCATCTCAGCTCTGCCTGTGCCAGTCTTACCTCAAATCTTAATCCACACACTTGGTATATTGTTGCAAAGAGTCTCTATCATGACTGCCAGGGTTCAAATTCCTGCTCTGGCTCTTATTAGCTGGGTGATCTTGCACTAGTTACTTTGTTTAATTCCACTATGCCTGTTTGTTTAGTCTTACAGCAGGAATATATAGCAGCTATCCTGCAGAATTGTGAAGATTCACTGATATAATGAATGTATTGGGCTGAGCCCAGTGCCTGGCACAAGGTAAGATCTCAATAAATTATAGCTCTGAATTTATTACTGATGCAAGAAAATTTACACATGCTCCACTCATCCCTCTCCCATGGCAGACCTCACTAATTGTTTATACCATTCTTTCTTTAAAAAAGAATGGCCTCACAACCTTCACACCACCACCCTCGCCTAGACAGTCACTACCAATAAATCATTTGGAGTTGTTGTGCAAACTGAAATCTATTAGCTCTTCCTAATTCAGGAAGCTCTCAAGCTGTCAGACAGGATTATTAACATTGAGCTTGGTGTCCAAGAGTAAATTGGTAGTTAATTTTACCTCTGGACAAGGGGTGAATTCAACAGTAGATATCCATAAACATACTCACTAGCATGGGAGAAGAAGGAGACCCTGCTCTTGACAGATGAGAGTAGAGGGGAAGGCCCTGCATCTGCCCATTAAATTTGGCCCCCAAGAGGTTGTAAAAATCAGGACCATTGGAAGGCAGATTGGGAGCAGTGTTCTGATTTACTCTCTGATATATTCCTTTAGATCAATGATTTTCAACCATCGTGCTGCAAGAATTTTTAAAACATGCAATTCCTGACTATTTAGTCAAGGGCACCGACTTCTTGTCCTTTAGACTGTCATAAAAAAGAAAAACAGTACCAACCAACACAATAGCCATCTGGTGTGAATGAATCAAAATTATATCTATTTTTTTGTTAGATCAGCAAAAAGTATACTTTTTGGTGTGCTGCAATATTTTAATAATTAGTTTATGTGTGCCGTGAGATTAAAAAGAAAAAAAGGTTGAAAATCGCTGTTTTAGATGGAAGATATCTGATAGAAATTGGGAGTTCACCAGGAAACATCATCCCTGATAATTCCTTTGAACTCTTGTTAAACATCCCAAATACTTCTTAACAATCTCTGGATTCCAGTCAATATCACCAGCGGCTTATAATTTTTAAATAATAGAGAATCTAGTAGGTTATAACTATTTGGTGGGGGGCAGGGGGGGGACTGTGTGAGAAGTGACAGTGGAATTAATTAAGGAGCTCTTCGGAGATCTCAGGAGCTAGCCAAACTGGATGAATAACAATCATACTTTCAGAACAAAAATGTAATTAAAGTTAAATGAAGTCATTGAGGGGGGCCTTAACCAATGTAACTGATATCCATATAAGGAGAGGAGTGGGACAGGGATAGGCACAGAGGGAAGACCAGGTGAAGGCAAAGGGAGAAGGCAGCCATCTTCACAACAAGCAGCCTCAGAAGGAACCAACCCTACTGACACGGATCTGGGACTTCTTGCCCCCAGAACTATGAATAAATAAATTTCCGTTAATACCAGTTTGTGGTATTTTGTTATGGCAGCCCAAGTAGACTAATATAAGTAGCTTTGGAATCAGCCACATTTGTGTTAGAATCTCAACTCTTCCATTTAGTAACTGTGAAGCCTCAGGCAGTTAACTCTCTGAGCTTCAGTTTTTTCACCACCATGAATAGAGATGATATAATGCTCTCAGTTATCATATTTTATTTCATCAGAAGCTATAGGTATAGTTTCAGTCTCCAAAATGTAGACAGGAATTGTAGAAAAAATAAGCAAAGTCTATCTTTCAATAAAAAAGGCAAAGAAGAGTCTGCACCAACAAATGAAATAAGTTTGAAACTTATAGAACTATGAGTGGTTATGGTTAAATAAATAGTTTTTAAAATCATTAATACTAAGGAAGCAGCTTGTTTCTAATTAGTTTTCTGAGGAAGCCTCTTAAATGTAGGTTCTCAAGTAAATGTCTTCACTTGGAGAACAGTTATATAATAATTATTGTTTCTGGTCAGGCACATTAAAATTTAATATTATGAATTTTAACATTTAAATTATTTTTAGTATAATTGGTTTCTCTAGCAATCAAAACTTCCAATATAGGGAGGAAAGACATCGTGAAAACCATTTCTCCTATCCCACAGTTTTATGAAAAGGGTATGAAACAGACCATAAGCCTGTTTACCCAAGGCATTCTACACAGTCAGTATAAACATGTTATGTTGCCTTGCATGCCAGCAGGAAGCAGGAACAGAGCTTCTTTGGACCTCTGGGTTCTGGGATTTTAGAAATGAGCACATTAACATTCAATGCATATTTAAAGTATTTCCCACGTGTTTGTAAATAAATGGCAGTAAAGCTAAAGTTGAACCAGCTGGGCACA
This sequence comes from Rhynchonycteris naso, assembly GCA_037038555.1. Taxonomy (NCBI): domain Eukaryota; kingdom Metazoa; phylum Chordata; class Mammalia; order Chiroptera; family Emballonuridae; genus Rhynchonycteris; species Rhynchonycteris naso. Next base: position 46,770,825 of record CM072999.1, read on the forward strand.
TAACACCAAAATATAAAACTGAATGTAGCCTTCCTTCTGAGTCTTGCCCCCAATGTGCACATTCTATTTCTGGTCACTCCTTCCCAGCAGCAGAGAGCTGTCCCCTCTTTGTCTCTTCATCCCAATCTGGCACAAGATGTCTCCATCCATCAATCTTGAGTCTGTAATGCTACCCATCCTGCCCCTGTATGTTCAGTCTTTCTCCCATGTTCCCCTTGCCAGGTCCTCTCCTCCAAAGCCCACTATACCTCCCTTTCTCAATTATTTATCTCTTATCTAGTTCCCTGTGCAATACAGCTGAGCCCACTGTGCAACAGACTCAAGAAATCCTGAGGAGAAAGGCTGAGAAGAGGAGAGAACTGGGTCCCGTTCTCATATCAGGCCACTGGGAGTTCCTTGAGCATGGCTATTAAATATGTATCAATAGCCAGATAAGCCAACACCTCCCCAAATCCAGAATTGACCCACAATTAATAAACATTAAAATCTTTGGAGAAGGACCCTAACAAAAGAAAATTGGATATAGGTTTGATTTTCTAGGCTTCTCTTAGAGTTGATTTTCTCTTCAAGAATGTAAACAAGATCATTTGCTTGCTTTGAATTGAAGTAAGATTCTTTATTGTGCATGATTATTTACATGAGCCTGCAGAACACTACTTCCCAATATCTCATCAGGACAGAAATTACTACAAAGATATGTTCATGTATTCTGTTACCTGACTCTTCTTCCAGCAGAAGAGAGAAGAAAAGACTGACTTGTGGTCATTATAAACAGTAAAATGAAAATTTTATTTCATATATAATTTTTGCCCACTAAATCTGGGCAAATCTGAACCCAGTAAGGGTATTTATTTCCTGCTTTTGTAAGTAGCAGTAAATCAGTAGGTTTATCTGGCTTAGCCTCCCTGTTTTTACAGATTATATTCAGTCATGAAGTTGGAAGACAGGACCACACTTGATTTCTTTTGTATTGTATTGTTTAATCTCTAAGAGCTTTCATGAATGTTCAGGTGACTTCACTCCCTAGGCTAGCTTAGCTACTCATGGTTTCTAGTGTCCACCTATAGTCTTCAATTCAGTGATTCCTCATGGTACTAGTTTTGCATCTGACCTTCTCTTCTTTCATCACATTTATAATATGCAATCAATTTTATTGACCAGTGTGTTAAAATCTTTTAAGCTGTTTTATACTGCTGAAAGAAGATGAGAGTAAATCCTCTGAAATTTATTTTCTAGTGGCTCATGGAAGAATTTGGATGGATACTATGGAATGTGACAGCTTTCATAAATGTCTTGTAATGTCTCTTGTAGGACCTGATGAAATCATCTTATGTTCTCACAGCATTATAATGTACATGCAAAAGAACCCCATCAGAGCATACCATTATGACTAGCTCAGTACAGAATTCCCTAGAATATTAATTAAAAGAATAAAAGCAGAAGTTAAAAATGAGGTTAAAAGCAGCAAATACAATGCAATGCTTCCCATAAACATTTGGTAGATACTCATTAACAGATTAAAAGACAAGATACCAAAATGTTCCTCAGGTCAGTACCTTCAGAAATGTGCAGTAATTGACAAACCTCAGATAGTTATGAGTATGCATCACCCCTGCAGCAATATAAGCAAAGAGATAGAAACTTTACTTTTTAATTCTGGAGCTGAAATTATGTAATATAAAATAGGCAGAATGTCACTAAAAATGGAAGAATAAATAACTTCATGAGATAAAGCTTCCTATCATTGCCTATTTATGCACACAAAATGGTTATCTTGGTTTGGAGTCATCCAAGAAACATACCCAGAGACATGAATTTAAGTTTAAGTATTTTAATTAGGGGGTGATCCTAAGGAACTGTGTTAAGAAAGGGAAGCGAGAAAAGAAAAGAGGTTGCTAATAATGGCAACTTGAACTGATTCTACTGGGGACTCTGAAAGACAATGAGGAACATGCTTCAAAATTATCTCAATCAAGAGATGTTAGGAAACTGGGTAGTTACCCACCCAAATCTTCACCTACCCAGCACCATTCCTTGGGCTGCAGCCAGGGATGTTAACTCCCCCAGCATTTCTGGTTGCCTCATATCTTGGCTGAGCATGCTCCCCCAGCTGGAATAAACCCTCAAAAACTCACAGCTTTTTGCACTAAGCAACCTTCAGTATGAAGAGGTTCGTACTGAGGGAAAATGGACAGCACACCAACAGCATCTGGAACAGCACAGATTTGAATGTGTCTGGGGTTTTTCTTTTCTTCTTTAGAGACAATATGAACCTCTTTCTATAAGTATTCTTACAAACTCATGCTTTTTATCATATAGTTTGCTAGTCGTGGAACTGGTGAGCTAAAGTTTTAAATTTTATTAGATGTTTACTGTTAACTTTAATAGATGTTTTCATACAGTTTACTTAGAATCTTCACTTACAATTAATTGACAACAGATATGTAGGTCTATTTCTAGACACTATTCTGTTTCATTGATATATATGTATGTCTATCCTTAAGCCACTAACACAACGTGTTAATAACTGTAGCTTTATAATAAGTATTAAAATCAGCATACAGCCTGACCAGGCGGTGGCACAGTGGATAGAGCGTCGGACTGGGATGCGGAAGACCCAGGTTCGAGACCCCGAGGTCGCCAGCTTGAGCGCGGGCCCATCTGGCTTGAGCAAAAGCTCTCCAGCTTGGACCCAAGGTCGCTGGCTCCAGCAAGGGGTGGCTCGGTCTGCTGAAGGCCCCCGGTCAAGGCACATGTGAGAAAGCAATCAATGAACTAAGGTGTCACAATGGCAATGAAAAACTGATGATTCATGCTTCTCATCTCTCTCTGTTCCTGTCTGTCTGTCCCTATCTATTCCTCTCTCTGTCCCTGTAAAAATAAATAAATAAATAAATAAATAAATAAATAAATAAATAAATAAATAAAATCAGCATACATTTTTCAAGTAGGATCTTTTTCAAAGTATTTTTGGCTGTTCTAACTGCTTTGCCTTTTCAAGTAGATTTTAGAATCAGCTTGTCAATTTCTACACTGTTCCCCTTCCCCACACACAAAAAAAACTTTTGAAAATTATGACTGGAATTGCTTTGAATCTATAGATCAATTTGGAGGAAATTGCCACTTTAACCATTGAGTCCACCAATCTGTAATATGGCACATCTCACCATCTATTAAAGCTGCCTTCAATGTCTCTCTGCAATATTTTGTAGTTGTCAGTGTTTAGATCTTGTACACATTTTGTTAACTCAATTTCAAGTTTATTGATGCTATTGTGAATGGTACCATTTTTAATATCAATTGCTAATTGTGCATTGTTTTTATATAGAGATAACATTCATTTTTGTATATTCCATAAGTTCTTTATCTGAATGACTGCTGGTCTTGTGTGTATAGGACTGCACTTCCTAAGAGAAGGCAGAAGAGAGGTGAGCCCTACCTTCAGCCAAGCTTTCTACCCGATGGCAATTTCCAGACTGTGGTACAGGAAGGAGAAACCCAAATGAAGCCCCCCCATCTCTCTGACTTGAGGAGGCAGACATAAGATCTTGGGAAGGCCAAAGAAGCTATAGTTTGCAGAGAGGAAAAAACTAGACAAAGAACAAGTTTCAGGTACCAAGGGGATTTGCTTGGGTCTTTGACTGAACACAATATATGCACATGTAGAATGAAACTCTAGCAGGTTGGGCAATAACTTCTAGGGAAAGAGCAATTGCTGGACTTGTAATACAAACAGGTCTCCTTACCCATCTTAAGATTGTTCTTTTTTTTATCAAGGTCATCTATAATTCTAAAATTCTTTCAATCTGTAATCTCATATCTTTTTTTTAATTCAGGAAAAATAGTCTTTCAATTGTGATTTGTCTTCCATCTGTGACTTTTCCTCCTTCTGGTTGCTTATTGAGTACATCTTCCAGTAGTACTAAATAAGCAAAACACTCTTAATTTACTATGAAAATTGCATAATTAAAAAAGACAAAGGAATATGGATAGCACTAAATATAAAAATTGTTTAAGGATGGCACAAATATACCAAGTATAAAATTAAATATTAATGGCCTAAATTACCCAAATAAAAGAAGTTTCCTCAGAATTATTTTTGGACTAGAACATTACCCCTCATCTATTTTCAAATATTGCAAAGTGTATAAAACATATTCAGCAATATCATTAATTACAAAGTAAGTACAGATTTTTTTTTATCTATGTGTTAGAGAATCTTAAAGTGCCAGAGCCTAGAATCAGCTCCTTTCATTGATTTTCCCCTCTACAACTAAAGATTGGTGGCTGTAGGAGAGAATGAAGGAAGATGAGAGAGGATGCTTTCTTCTCTAAGTGTTCATTCTTTAAAATAAAAGATATTGGTGTGTTAATAATTAAGCACTGTAGTCAAAAGTAAATAGAAAAACACTTAAATTTTTCATTGTTAAACATTAGTCTTTTTAAAAAACAGAATAGCTGGCTCTGGCCGGTTGGCTCAGTGGTAGAGCGTTGGCCCAGTGTGTGGATGTCCCAGGTTCAATTCCCAATCAGAGCACACAGGAAAAGCACCCATCTGCTTTTCTGCCCCCCCCCCCACTTCTTTTTTTTCCCTCTCTCTCTCTCTTTCTCTTTTCCTCTCCTCCTACAGCCAAGGCTTGATTAGAGTGATTTGGCCCCGGGCACTGAGGATGGCTCCATGGTCTCTACCTCAGGTGCTAAAAAATGTCTGTATGTCTGTGGCTGCAACAGAGCAATGGCCCCAGATGGGCAGACCATCGCTCCCTAGAGGGCTTACTGGGTGGATCCCGGTCCGGGTGCATGCGGGGTCTATCTCTGCCTCCCCTGCTCACTAAAAAGTAAAAAAATAAAAAATAAAAAAATAAAAAACAGAAAAGCTGCTAGAACATTTTAAATTTGTTCACCTCATTGCTAAAGAGCATGATTTGGGTGAATGGCAAGTTTCAGAAAATAATCAGACACTTTACACAAGTGAGAACATCTGCAGTCACCCCAGGAGTGAGGAAATTACAAGGCTATGAATCCTTGTGCTTCAAGGCATGGGATGATTACCAGCTGGAAGAGAGAAGATATTCTCTATAGTATATCTATAATGTCATCAATTACACTCAAATGTTTGTTTCCCTTTAAATACAACTGGGGGGGGGGGGTCTTTAAACTACATTATGGCCAAATAGTGCAATAGGAAGGTAAAATCTTCAAAGGTTTACAAAAATGTTTTAGAGAAATTAATTCAAGAAAAATAGACTCTCGGGTAAGGTAAGCAGAATAGCATAGAAATAAACAAATATTATTTGGAGTATTTTATCACACACAGAGCCTGACAGAGAGAACTCAGAATCTGTTGAATGAATGAATGAATGAATGAATGAATGAACAAATGAACAAAGAAACAAATTTACATGTGCCTGGGTTCAAAACTCAGCCTTACCAATATTGACCTTGAGTACTTTGCTTATCCCTCAGTTTACTCATCTTAAAAATGGGGATAAGTGTACCCACCTCTTCTTATTATTACGGGATTGAACTAGGTAATGTATGTAAATGAATAAATCAAATACCTAAAACAGAGTGAACACTCAACAAATAACAGTCATTTTAAGAGCTTTCCTGGAATTGGTTTAGCTAATTCTTGACCAAATAGATTTAACAATTAAATCATCTCAATATATTTCAGAATAGATGAAATATTTGTATACTTGCATATATTATAAATCTGTATTCTACTGAGTCTCTGTGAAAGCAATACCATATTACACTACTGACATTCCCTAAGGCTATCCTTTATTTTGAACTAAGTATACATTTTCTGCTAATAAGCAGAATTCTTAGATGGTGTCTTAGTTTGCTTGGGCTGCAGTAACAAAATACCATAGACTGAGTAGTTTACAAACAACAGAAATTTGTTTCTCACCTTTCTGGAAGCTAGGAAATACAAGATCAAGGTGGCAACAGATCTGGTACCGGGTGAAGGCCTGCCTCCTCCTATAGTATGTTGGAAGGGAGCAAGGGAGCTTTCTTATGCCACTTTTATAAGAACACTAATCCCATTCGTGAAGGCTCTTCCCTCATGACCCAATCACTTCCCAAAGGCAACACCTAATACCATCATCTTGGGGGGTAGGATTTCAAGATATGAAATTGAGGGAGACACAATCTATACTAGATGATATACTGTGATAAAATTCAAACTCATAAAAATAACAGCTGTTCACCTTGAAACATCCGAAGCCCTGGCCCAAGGCTACTGTGACATTTGGCCAAATGCATACAAAAGTCATAGAAAGGATTGTAAATCATGAATGGTACTAACACTTCTAACATTTTCTTAATAATTACCTATTTGTAGCCCTGGCTGGGTAGTTCAGGTGTGGGTTCAATCCCTACTAATGGAACAACAAATCAATGTTTTATCTCTCTCACTCAAATCAGTAAAAATATTTTAAATTACCTACTTGTTATGGGCAATTCTCTTAGGATCTCTAAAATAGATACATCCTGCAGATACAGATGTTCCAAACCCACATGAAGAAATTCTATGTAAACAGAGTACATATGCCTGTGAATGCTCTCCATACAACCAGTTAAAAGCCAGGTTATAAATAAATCATAGCATTTGTGATTAGTGTAACTTTAAATATCAATGATAACATTTTCCTCCAAACAGTGGGCAAGTGTGTTCATTGAAGGAAATGTTGAAAAGATAACCTAGTTTATTGGACTATTTCTCCAAGGGCAGGGTTATGAAAAGTCCATTAGTCCATTTATTTTCTTTTTCTAGGCAGTAAAGTGGTTTTAAATAATAAATGTAGCTGCATATAAGCAAATTATCTCTTTTTTGGAAGATGAAAAATTGGAAGATTTCTTAGAACTTAAGAGTTTTGCTGTTTATTTCATGAGTCATTCAACCAAAGGCAACCATGTACTATTTCAAGTAAGTTATTACCTCACAAATGTTACTTGAATTATATATATATATACACACACATATATATATATACACAGTGTGTCCGTAAAGTCATGGTGCACTTTTGACCAGTCACACTGGTCAAAAGTGCACCCTGACTTTACGGACATACTGTATATATTGGTCCTCGATCAACTCAACAGTTCTACAGGCAAGGGGCACGACCAAATATCTCCAGCAATGCTTGGGGAGAGGAAGAAGAAGGATGCTTAATATATGAGGGCTAACATTAGAACCCCCTTCATCTCCTTCCCGCCATCACCATCGCTTAGAAGAAAGAAAGAGAGAGAACCATTCTGAAGCTGTGGTAAATGTTCATGGCCATGTGACATTGAATAAAGCTGTCCGGAGTCTAATATTGAGACGCCACAGCGACACAGTGATTTATCAGGAGCTCATTACTGAACTAGGGGCGCTCGGAAATTGGCAACCCACTCCTGCCTCAACTGAACCAAAGGTCCTGCCGGCTTTGGCTCTCATCCAGTGCTGAGAGCCGGGTGAGAGCACGGCTCGTGGGAGGCAGGGAGAGGCAAGGGGGACAGAGGGGTGTTCACGCCATACCTTTAATTTTTCTTGTTTTTATTTTATTCATTTTAGAGAGGAGACACAGAGTGAGAGAGAGAGAGAGAAAAAAGAGAGAAAGGGGAGAGGAGCTGGAAGCATCAACCCCCATATGTGCCTTGTCCAGACCAGTGCAGGGCCTTGAACTGGCGACCTCAGTGTTCCCAGTTCGTCACTTTATCCACTGCGCCACCACAGATCAGGCGCAGGCCACACCTTTAGAAGCCTGTTGCCCACCCTGAATTTAAAAGAGGGAAATAACGGGGCAGAGACTTGAACAAATAGAATGAGCCTTTACATCGGTCACCTAGTTTAACTCTCTAGGTCCTAGAGGAAGTCGATAATTATTCGACACCAAGGACAGGGTGAAAGACTGGATAAAAGACTGGATGAAAGACTGGAGAGACGCTTGCCCGACGCCCGACGCCGTCAGACTCCGGGATAGGGTAGCGCCTGGGGCAGGTTTCCGCGGGTTTCTGAGGGCGACAAAAGCCCGGCTGCCATACAGAAGCCTAGGTCTGAGTGAGGGCCTGCCAAGGCTGCCAGCAGCGGAAGAAGAAGAGGGGGGGGGGGTCTGCTTCGGTCGTCGGCGCGGTGAGCATAGCTGGAAGCCAAACGCAGACTGTTGGCGAGAAGCACCAGCACCTCCGCCAGCCCACTCAAAGCGGGGAGGGGTTTCTCACGCCCCCTGCTCCTGGGTGACTGCACCGGAGGTCGGAAGAAAGCGGGGCGAGGGATGAGTCATGCCGCCTAATTCAGCCTTCCGAGTCCCCTCGCCAACGCACGCCATCCCCCTCCTGAGATCATGCAGCGGGGAGCGAAGACTTCCCTCGTCCTCACAGTCCTCCACCAAACCCCTTGTGGCCTGCGGAGGGGAGGAGAAAAACTGGGCGTTTGGCCAATAAGAGCTTCGCTTCCTCGCTCGACGTCCAATAGACCGTTGTTCACAGGCCAGGGCGGGACTAGGAGGGAAGAAGTGGGCTGGCCCGGACTGGCGCGCGGAGCCGCGATGCTGTAGCTCACAGAGAGTGAGCCTGGTAGGGAGTCGGTGTCCAGACAACGCGGGAAGGCATCGCCACGGCTGCAGCCGCCGCCGCCGCCACTGGCCAAGGTGCTGGACACGATAGACCCATAGGCTCTCTCGCCAACTCAGCCACCCGTTGCAGCCGCGACTGCCTCGTTCCCATCCCGGTCCCCATGGAAGAGATGGAAGAAGAGCTAAAATGCCCCGTGTGCGGGTCCTTCTATCGGGAGCCCATCATTCTGCCCTGCTCTCACAATTTATGTCAGGCGTGCGCCCGCAACATCCTGGTGCAAACCCCGGAGTCTGAGTCCCCCCAGAGCCGTCGGGCCTCGGGCTCTGGGGTGTCTGACTATGACTACCTGGACCTGGACAAGATGAGCTTGTACAGTGAAGCGGACAGCGGTTATGGCTCCTACGGGGGGTTTGCCAGCGCCCCCACTACCCCGTGCCAGAAGTCTCCCAACGGCGTCCGCGTGTTCCCCCCGGCTATGCCGCCACCGGCCACCCACCTGTCACCGGCCTTGGCTCCGGTGCCCCGCAACTCCTGTATAACCTGCCCCCAGTGCCACCGCAGCCTCATCCTGGATGACCGGGGTCTCCGTGGCTTCCCCAAGAACCGCGTCTTGGAAGGGGTTATTGATCGCTACCAGCAGAGCAAAGCTGCGGCCCTCAAGTGCCAGCTCTGCGAGAAGGTGCCCAAGGAGGCTACAGTCATGTGCGAACAGTGCGATGTCTTCTACTGCGATCCATGCCGCCTTCGCTGCCACCCGCCCCGGGGTCCCCTCGCCAAGCATCGCCTGGTGCCCCCTGCCCAGGGCCGCGTTAGCCGACGGCTGAGCCCGCGCAAGGTCTCTACCTGCACCGACCATGAGCTGGAGAACCACAGCATGTACTGCGTGCAATGCAAGATGCCCGTGTGCTACCAGTGCTTGGAGGAGGGTAAACACTCCAGCCACGAAGTCAAGGCTTTAGGGGCCATGTGGAAACTGCACAAGGTGAGTCCTTAGAAAACCCACCCCCAAGTCCCCACACCTCCGATCCTCCAGTTTTGCAGCAGACAGTCCTTTTTTTTGCCCACAGTACATCCTAGCGTGCGCGCAATGCAGGTGCCTACAATATTTGCTTCCCCCGTCTGGTGCATTGCAGGAAACGCAGAGGGATCTTAAACGGTGCACTGGAGAGTTGACTATCTCCAGACAGTTGTTGCGGGGATGCCTTAGAGCGGGTCTCCTGGGGGGGAGGGGGGTGCGCTGCCTGTGAGCCAGGCGCAGGGCGCCCCCTCTCCGCTGCGGATGTGCAGCTTGAGGCTGAGGCCGGCATACCCGAATGCGCTGCGTAACTGGTTAGAGTGGCACCAGTGCCTAGGGTCGCCAAGGTCGCTCCAGGGGAGAGCATCCTGTGGGGCTCTGGCCGCGATCCCCGAAGAAGAGGTGGGTGGGGGCGGCCGGGTGGCACGGATAGCGGAGGTCTGGAGCAGTTGGATAGGAAGGCGCGGTGAGTCACAGTGGAGGCGGAAGAAACGCCGCAGGCAGAATACTGATGAGTCGGTGCTGGCCCAGACCCCGCGAACCCGCTGGAGGGGTTGCGGATCCGTGTGTTCTGCGCTCAGGAGACTGAGGAGTGGGGTGGGGAAATCCTGTAGCCGCCTTGGCAACTTGGCCCTCAGACTTAGATCCCGACCCTCTCCAGGGAACCTGGGGCTGGAGTAGTAGGACCCGAGGTTTCTGTGTAGTCAAGGCCTGAGTGGTAGGCAAGCGAGTCTCCCAAGGTAACCCGGCCCTCTCGACCACCCACGCCCCTATTTGTCTAGGATTCCATACTTTTCCTCCTTCAGTAGTTGTCTATGAAAACTTTGAGACACCTGTTACCAAATTTATCTTTCCAGACTCTTTTGATAGTGCCTCCACCAAAGCTAGCTTTAAGAAGAGTGCCTTTAAGGTGTTAGGCCCTGTCACTCCTCTGCTCAAAATCCTCCAGTCCTCCACAGCGTTTCTCATACAGTCCTTAGAATTATCCACCAGGACCCACATGACCTGTTGCCCTTTGGCCTCATCCATCTCATTTCCTCTGACTCATTCCCTCTGCTCCAGCCACAATGCCCCTCTTACCAACACCAGACACCTTCTTGCCCCAGTGCCTTTGCATTTGACCTTCCCTCAGCCTAGGATGCTCTTCCCCAAAATGCTATAGTCATTTCTCTTGCCTCCTTCAGATCTTTGCCCAGATATCACCTTTGCAAGATCTTCCTGACCACAATTGCTGCCACCCATCTCAAACATCCCTTAGTTTCCTCCCTACTTTATTTTTCTCAGTAGTAGCTATCATTATCCGGCATGCTATATATTTTAATTATGTTATTTTCAAGAGGAAAGAGAACTTTATTTTATTTTATTTTTTCAGAGACAGAGATAGAGTCAGAGAGAGGGATATATAGATAGGGACAGACAGACAGGAACGAAGAGAGGTGAGAAGCATCAATCAGTTTTTCGTTGGCATTGCAACACCTTAGTTGTTCATTGATTGCTTTCTCACATGTGTCTTGACTGCGGGCCTTCAGCAAACCGAGCAACCCCTTGCTGGAGCCAGGGGCCTTGGGTCCAAGCTAGAGAGGTTTTGCTCAAGTCAGATGGGCCTGCGCTCAAACTGGTGACCTCGGGGTCTCGAATCTGAGTCTTCTGCTTCCCAGTCCAATGCTCTATCCACTGCGCTACTGCCTGGTCAGGCAAGAAAGAGAACTTTATAATGTTAACTCCACAGGGCTTGGAAGACAGGGAACCACTCTTGAAGACATGTGCATAAATTTGACTTCTACTTTTTAAGTAATTAATCCACTTAGTTGGGGGTGTAAAGGGCAAGGCCAGGCATGGGTTCTAGATTGTTGTGTGGAGGGAGGGAGTGGGGTGGTGGGTGTCTTCACATCATTTAACTTAGGGGTAGTCAATCTTTTTATAAAAACTGCCCATCTGCGAGCCCAAGGGTAAGGCAGGACCTAAAAATAGTGTTCAGTCTTCAGATATGGCCCCACTCAAGGTTTCCCAGCATTCCTTGGAGACTGGCCTTTGAGGAAGGCCATTGATATTTTATTTACAGAAAGAAAAAAATCACCACTTTCAGCAATCAGGGAGGGCTTCTTGACTCAATATTAATTGAATGTGATCCACATTTATAGTCATTTGTGTTCTCACATATAACCTATTAAACCGTATCAGTCCTGATGGAGATCTAATTCAGCACAAATTTGAGCCCCACTAGACACAAGCCACTATTTTGAGAATGCCTCAATTTAAATGTTTTTAAATGACAATTTTGAAAGTTTTTCAAAAATTTATTTCACAGCCAGGTTTTATTTTATTTTGTGATTTCATTCCTAAACTACTAACTATTGAACTGCCCTGTAAAACTATCTGTGAAACTAAAACATTAATCACCCTGGCTGGAAAAAAACAAAACAAAACAAAACCTTAGAGTCACATACTAATTAAGATGGTCAAACCATAGTATTATTTTTCTGTGGACTAGAGCCTATACTTTACCTATTAAGACTAAAAGCAACCTTTTAATCTGTCTAGCCCTGTGTAGATTTGAAATATTAAACCATTTGTTTTATCAGTAATGGAAGTTGTGAGTAGACTTGTACTGTAGACTAGGTTGAAATTTGGATGTCTGCTAAAAAAAGAATAATGTTAGAGCCCTTGAGATTTGATAAAGTAGGCTAGGAAGGGAAAGTTGGTTTATTATTTTTCTTAATCATTTATTCTCTCATCTTGTGCAGATTTTTTCCAAAACAGTATGTAGGTGTAATTTTATCCAGTCACTATCAGGATTATTAAACTGGCAGGAAAAAAAATAAGATGGAAAGATGACAGATTTTAGCATTCACTTACCATCTGTTAATGAACAACAAACATTACTCTCCTGCCTTATCTCTTTAATAATGTAGTTAATGTGTTAACGCCTTATTTTTCTCATATGTCTATTTATGTTCTAGTTAATGATGCCTCTACTCCCACAAAAGCTCATGGGCCAGGATTTCTATGCCCTTTAAAACATAGGATAACAAAGAATTACACTAAATAATTCTCCCAAAGTTGGGCAGTTAGTTATATATACAGGTGATTATTAGATGTGAAAGTTTTCATTAATAATTACCATATTAATTAGCCGTGTCTAGTGATAAAGAAAATCTTGTGTGGAGGGAGGTAAAAGAGGGTAAAGTGGAGATAAATAGTGATGGAAGGAGATTTGACCTGGGGAGGTGAACACATAATACAATTCTGTATACGGATGATGTGCTGTAGAATTGTACACCTAAAACCTATATAATTTTATTACCCAATGTAATGTCACCCCCAATAAGTTCCATTTAAAAAATAGAGAAAATCTTGTGAATAAATATTGTCTTTGGGCACTAAGTCATTATCTTACACACTCAGGACAAAATGACTAAAGTTTCTTTGTAAATGGCTTTAGTAACAACAAAAATTCATTAGTTGTTAACTTACCAAGGTAAAGTACTTTTCAGATATATTTGACCTTCAAAATCTATGAAACATAATGCACTAAGTGACCTTATAAGATAAATATCTGGTAACAGTTTTTATTTAATATCAGTACTTGCTATACTCCTTTATCCCGCTTTAGGTTGGTATGAAGAATTGCTACACACAAAAAATAGACTTTGTAGACATTTTCAATAAACAATTGGAACCATTATTATTACTTTGCAGTGTTAACAATTCACATTCCTGAATTCCTGATGTGTTTTATCAATCATTGAACCAATAATGTGTTTGTGACTATTCTCTGTGTTTGTGCTGTCGAGCAAGGATTCTCTTCCTTTTTATCCTAAACTCTGACTCTTCTTTTTGAATCATGTCTCAACTGTTGTTTCTTATCTTCTTCTTTTTCTTTATGAAGATTTGCGATTTAAACATTTTAAAACAGTAAGTTGTTATGCTTTGATATTTAAATTATTCTGGAAAAAAATATTTGCTTTGTAGAGTGGTGACATTTCATCAAATATTTCTGTAGTAAAATACATTATTTAATGTAACTAAAATGATATTCAGTTAAGTAGTAAACACAATATCTTAGATAAGATGTTCCTGTGGTAAATGTAATATGTAGCATATGTTCATACTTTTTAATTTTTAAAGTTTATGTCTAATACAAACAGAACATTCTCTTTGCAATGTAAACATTCTTGCAGGCAGTAAGGAGGATGCTACAGAGAAATAAATTGTTCCTCTTTGTACTGACATAATAGAAATAACTAGATGACAGGAGATCTGGCTTTCAGATCTGATGCTGCCACTTACTTGCTAGTTACTTTAAGCAGGTCTCATAAGCTCTCTGTGCTTCCTATCCACAAGGGTGTAAAAGAGCTAAAACTATATTGTGGAGGTATTTTGAAAAAATAAATGTTTATAACTAGCTAATTTTAGTTTGACCCAAGAGAAAGTTTTTACATGACATAGAAGTTACTGTCTCACTAGTCAACAACTATTACGTAAAATCTCATTCCCCCAGCTTGGGGTACAGTACAAAGGCTATTGTGGAAGGTGACCTAAAAGAGGGAGCCACATCATTATAGGTCCGGAGAGAACACTCAGTTGAATTAAGCTCAGGGAATAAGAATACTACACAAAGGTCTATGTACATATTAAACAAAAGTATCTTATCTTTTAATAACAAAGTTAAAACAATAACTGATACGACTCAGTTTATTTTTTCAGGTTTTCCAGTGAAGCTATTGTTACTATGTTAAAGTATTAGAAATTGTTTTTCCTGTATATACCAAGAAAATGGTCAAATCACAGTTTGCATAAAATAAGAGAAAATGATCACAGCCCTCTGTTATTAAGTAATAAGATAATACACAAAAATTACCTTTACCGTCAGTACAGTGAATGCACTTCTCTCACCTGAACACTCCTCAAAGTGAGTACATGCATATGACTTAACTTTGGCACAGAGGATAGAATTCATTACAAGATAAATGTTTAATAGCAAATAGTTCTTTACTATCTTTTTTATCAGTTTTGTCAGGGATTGTTGGTTGTAAACCTACCTCGCTGATCTCAGAGGAATTCAATGGAAATGAAACAAAATCATCTCACAAGAAGAAATGAAACTGGAAAACTAGAAACGAAGTTCGGTCTTTGTATTTGTCAGCTCACACTAAGTTATGCTACAGTAACAAACAATTTCCAAAGCTCAATGAATTACAAAAACAGCATCTAATTTTTTACTCATGTCAATGTTCACTGTGAATCACAGCTGTGGCCTTCCTGTGCCAAACTTATGGCAGAGGAAAGACAGCAAAGCAGAATCACTCAAGGGAGATCCGACTCAGCTGTGGCATGTCACTTCCGCTTACATTCCATTGGCTAAAACAAGTCATGTGGTCAAACTCGATATTTGTGTTACGGGAAATACATTCTTCCAGCAGAGAGAGACACCGGAGGAGAGTCCTGTAGAAGTGAGCATAGAAGAGTTTGAACAAATAGTAATACAATCTGCCACATGCTTAACTCTCATCTGTACTTCTCTCTCAGTATAGTACTCCTTGACCTACACAAGACCCTACATAACTCCTCCAGTCCCAACTCAGCGTGACATTTTAATTCAAGTGTGCACTATCATCTAACTAGTGTCTCTGTGTCTCTTAGTTCTCATTTTCAAGCTCAAAGAAAGAATTCAATTGGCTCAACTTGAGCCAGGTATTTACTGATGGCTGCCTGGGTCATGACACCCCTCTGGATAGGTGGGTGCAGAAGACTAGGGAGAGGCCAGTGAGGAAGTCACCTCAGGTGCAAGACTTAACAGGGCACCAAAAACTATTTATAGGTTTGCTTCCTTTTTATTGACAGATGACATAAAAGAATAAGTAGAGTTTTTTGGCATTTTAAGTATCTTTATCTCTGCAGATCTAAAACATGTATAAGTCTATCATGGAAAACATAGTTGAAAGAAAATACATGTGTTCCTGTTCATGAATATGTGCCTGGCCCACCATTTTCCATAATATAAAAAGGAATCTATGAACTGGAAAAGCCTATTATTTAACAATGGATTTAAGAATTGCCAAATTAAAATTTTTCTCATAAGCCTTGGGTGTTTTACATTATTAGTTCTGGTCAAAGAAGAAACTATTTCTTTAAGAGTTAGCATTGGAAGTAGAATGCTTAACAGTGTTTGGTGTAGGAATAGCTACCTCTGTCATTAGCCAGTACACATAGGTGGTTAATTCTGATCTGCTGCTGAGTTATTCATGGGAAGCTGATTTTCCAGCAAGGTAGCATCAATTCAGCTTTATTGAGATTTTTGTTTATCCTATTTTTACTCTTTGCTTGCAGCTTGCATTTTAAGAAGCAGCTGTTAGACACCACATACTTGTTACTCTCTCCCCCATGCTCCATGACAAGCCTGCAAGAAGGCCACACTGCTCTGACCTGTGCTGTACATCAGTCTAAACCATTACCTAGTCTATTAAAAAAGGCAGGTTGCATAGAGAAATAAGTGTGACTATTGGCAGTTAAACAGCTTCTACCTAATAAGGCTTTTTGATTTTTTGTAGAGAACAAATGCTTGGAAGGTTAAATATACACAGGTTCAACTGTAATTACAACTCACCAAAGCCAAAGGGAAATGACTCTATTAACATAATCTTCCATTTTTGATCATCTATATTTTAGTTTCTTTTCATCAGTGCAAATAACCAACAGCTGATTTTACTGTAGATATGTGTAGTCCATTACATAGTACTGCTGATGATATTCATTCCATCACCCAGACACACCAATTTATGAAACTGATAAAAATGGTGTCACTTATGCTATGCCAACCCCCATATGAAATGTTATCCCAAGAGCATTAGTAACATAAAATCAAGTGTAAAGTTGGACTTCCATCCAATTTAATACCTCTTACATGGTACAGATATATCTGTGGTGCTTTTAACAAGCAGTTATATTGACTTTATTGACCATCAATCATCTGGCCAAGGCTTAGTGAAGAAATATGATAAACACCTTTCAGCACACAATCAATGCCACATGAGGAAGTTGATGTTTTCATTCAACTCATGTTATCTGACTATCTTCTGCCATAATGGAACTGAATCCGACATTGGTGGAATTAAAACATTATTCAGTATTAAATAAAATTTTATCTACTTTCTACCTTGAGGATCAAGACATATAATATATAAAGACTTGTAGAACCACTGATTTCCAAGCTGGCTTCAACCACAAAATAAGGATACACAATGTAACTACCATTTCCTTACAGTTCAAAATGGCACCTTTACATCTGTACTAGGACATGAGTTTCTGATTCGTCTGGTCACAGCCCATAATAATTTTGTTGAAAAGTTTGAATTGATAATAAGGTCCTGCTATGTAGATATAAAACATATTACTAAAACTTGTTATTAACTGGCAAATCAGCACATAAATATTTCACATTAATTTTTAAAACCATAAAGCCAAAGAGAAATCTAATGCTTCTAGCATTGAAAATATCCTTGATACTTATTTTCCAAACAGGTTGCACAATCTTACATTCCTACCAGCAGTGTATGAGGGCTCAGTTTCTCGACAGCCTCCCCAATACAGTCTATCTTTTTGACTAGAGCCATCCCAGTGAATGAGAAGTGGTATCTCATTGTGGTTTTGATTTGCATTAACTAGTGATATTGAGCATATTTTCCTGTGCTTGTTGGCTATATTTAGATCTTTTTTAGAGAAATGTCTGTTCAAATCCTTTCTCCATTTTTAAATTCGGTTACTTCTCTTTTATTGTTGAGTTGTGAGAGCTCTTTTTCTACTTTGGACACTTACTTTTGAAATTGAACAGACAGAGATGTGAGCCTCTTATCTCTGGAAGATACTTACAAGGAATAAAAAACAGTCACAGATTTGAGCATGAGGAAAAACTTGTCAAGACCTTTATTATCCAGTTCTGAGGCAGAACTTGTATAAGCTCTACCAAGAATGGCTCTTGACAAATAGAAAACTGGAAATGTCCAAAAGGAAGAGGAGGGTAATGATTTAGTTATCAAGGTCCTTGGATATGGTGGCTGTGCTTCCTCCTTGCCTTTATCTAGTCCCACTTCTCCTGACTTTGATAATGGAATACAATAGTATAAATTTCCAGTGGGGCTATGATTTCTGTTACTAATCAATGTGGTATTCAAAAAAGTCACTTTAGGGTGTCAAGATGGTGGCTTCTCCACCACATTTAAAAGTTATGAATTAATAAAAGGGACATTAGATCTTTGAGATCATATGCCCAACCCCCTTCAAAGTCAGAAAAATAAATCCAAGAACACTTCAGTAAATTACCAAAGCCATACAGTACATATTACCCCCCCAAAATTGATTTCTTAGAACTTATTTTAAGAGGGTGTTTTGTTTGTCTATACAATTGCATTTATGTTCTTTCATTACAAATAGATTTTGGTTTTTTAACATTGGATTTCAATAGACAGTGCCTTTGCTCAAAGGATCCATCTCATGGTAGGATATCAGCATGAGGATGGAAAAGGAGAAATCTGTAGAGATTAGATTTTGCTTTGTCCCTCACACAGGGAGGGGGACCTGCTGCCATTGCAGCATGGATGTCCCCTTGGAGTGGCAGTCTGACTGGTCTCTGCTATAACCAGAAGCACAAGAGAAGTTTATGAAATGAAGCAAAAGAAAGTTTTCTGTTGCTCTTCTCTGCTCTGGTGTGCTGCTTGGCAGCTTCATTGGCTCCTTACTAGCCATCAGTACTCTCTGCTTCTCCTCTGTCTACCTGTGGTCTCCTGTGATTCTTCTCTGTCTGTGAGCCCAGATTTAGTTCCAATATATGAGCCTTTTTTCTTCATCCTCTCCGTGCCTTGTTCTGACCAGAGTATGTGTCCTATCTGCTCATCCAGCTCCAGAACCTTGACCAGCAACTTCTGGGGAGTCTCTCTGCCCAATCCATCTGCTTGTGCACCTTCTGCCTACAGCCTAACACTGGCTTGCCCAGTGCTGGCTTTCTTCCCAGTGAAGGTCCCAGTACTGACAGCTCCTCAAGTCATACCTTGTGAGCAGCAGCTTCAGGGCTGGCACTGATTCCAACAATAGATTACTATAATGTACTTGGCCGATCACCTGTAATGTTAAAATAAGATCATAACATGTACATCTGGTTGTATCAAAATGCACTCACATAAATTTTTTCTTTTGAAATATGCCATAAAATGATTTAACTAAGTTCAAACATGGAATCCATTGATATAAAGGTACCACTGAAATTAAATATCGTGGATATTTAGTAGAACTTGGAAGCTCTGATTATGTTGAGAACAGAAAGTACAGAATAATTTATAAATTTTCATCTGCAAAACAGGGAAGGAGTGATTTAGTAGGTAGAAGATTATTACCCAATATGGAGGCTGGCCAAAGACTGGTCAATTACTCTCTTCTGAGTGGAGCCAAATAGTTCAATTACATTATAGTTTTAATCTCTCATGTCTTCTATTTACTTTTATGAGAACAAAATCATCAATTTACCATTTATATTATTTAATTTGCTTGTTGTTACAGCTTTTGAGTTATGGTCAACTATTTAGTTTTCTAAAACTATATGTACAAAAAGTTATTATTGTGAAATATAGCCATCAAAAATTAACCCAGTGTTGCCTGACCAGGTCGTGGCACAGTGAATAGAGCATTGGACTGAGACGCAGAGGTCCCAGGTTCGAAACCCAAGGTTGCCAGCTTGAGTGCAGGCTCATCCAGCTTCAGCACGGGGTCACTGGCTTGAGCATGGAATCATAGACATGACCCCATAGTCACTGGCTTGAGCCCAGAGGTTGCTGGCTTGAAGCCCAGGGTCGTTGGCTTAAGACCAAGGTCACTCTCTGTGCTGTAGGCCCCACCCCAGGTCAAGGCACATATGAGAAAGCAATCAATGAACAACTAAGATGCTGCAGTGAAGAATTGAGGCTTCTCATCTCTCTCCTTCTGTCTGTCTGTCCCTCTCTCTGTCTCTCTCTCTGTCTCTGTCACAAATTAACCCAGTGTTTTTAGAGACATTTTTAAATTAGTTTGTCTGAACAGATTGGTATGAAATTTGCATAAATATACTTTAAATTTAATTTTGTTTAATATTTGTTTGCATCTCCTGATTTTCTTTAGGCATTAAATCATATTTATCATTGATACATTGAACCCGCTACATTCTCTCTTGTTATATTGTTCTTTAATCTTTCCAGCCCTGTTAAGGAATTTATATGATCTGTGTTCAGAGTTTCAGCCTCACTCTAACTACGTCAAGGTCCAGTGTGGCTTGTGTGGGACCCTTACTGTTGAGTCAGACTCAGGATACTGATGATGTAGCGTGAGATCACTGGCTATTTGGCTGATACTAAGCTCCGGTTGTATTCAGCTGCTCAACTGGGGAAATTCACACAGTAAGGGAGGTTTCCAGTTTGATCACATGAACAAAGCACTTTTATGTGCCCAGAGAAAAGACTAGATAATGGTTACACAGATAACGGTGCATGACCATTTTTATTCCCAAGCACCTCTGAGAAAAACTTGTTCTTGCAACATATTAAAACCAAGGTCATGGAACAGCTGTTGCTAGAACAAGATTTGCTGTGTAAATTGTGCTATGAGCTGTGATTTCATATTAGTGTCTTGTCCACCATGAACTCTTTCTTTGATTTAACAGTGAGAATCATTAGAATTGCTATATGAGGACATTGTGCATGTTGAAGCTGAGACTGAGGGCCAGGACATAAGTCTGACAGCTCATGATCACCTTACCTTAAACTTTAAAATACCCTATCAAGGCCACCATGACACCTACAGGAAACATGAGACTCCTTCCTTGCTCCTAAAAGCTGTTGACCACATAAGCCACTATGAAGTTGCTACATCAGTGCCTTATTGACTGAGAGCAAATGATGACAGCATTTTGACACATACCGTATTTCCCCATTGATAAGACGCTCCCATATATAAGACACACCTTAATTTTAAGGCCTGAAATTTGAAAAAAAAAAAATGTATTACATAAAGTTATTGAACTCAAGCTTTATTCATCATAAAATTCATACAACTCATCACTGTCCAAACTCCCATCCATTAGCTTGTCCTCATCTGTGTCTGAGGACAAATCACTGTCTTTATATACTGCCTCGTCCTAGTTCCATATATGGCATTTGAAATGCTACAACCACTGTATAAGATGCACCCAGGTTTTAGACCCCAAACTTTTTGAAAAAGGGTGCATCTTATACATGGGGAAATATGGTATATAAGCTAGAAGAATCTGAGATGCACAGAAGGAATTCAGGTAACAGACAATAAAACAGGTGAAATGGGAAATAGATTGAACATGGCAGAAATGCAAAAACTAGTCCCTGGTTAAGCCCTTTTGTAGTAAGCACTAAAATGAGAGTGAGGGCCAAAGCATGTGAGCTCAGTGAAAAAGTCCTTTCCTTGATAAAGCTATCATGGGGATTGCTTACATGGTATGGTGCGGCTTACTGGTATAGGGCCAGAAAAGCTGGGTTCTCTTCCTGGCTCTATACTATTACTCAGGGAACATGGTGGAGGTGTTCAGAACCTGGGCGCGAGGCAGACCTCCTGAGTTCAATCCCTGAGTTTTTCACCATTTAGCTGTGTGAACTTAGGTAACTCCCTTTTACCTCTCTGCGCCTTCATTTCCTCATCTGTAAAATGGAGATAATAATCAAACTAACCTTCAGGGATTGTTGTGAAGATAAAAGGAATGGCAGACACAAAACCCTTGAAACAAAGCCTAGCCAGAGTAAGTGCATGATTCATGTGTGCTAGTGTTACCTGTTAGAGGGGGCTGGTAGTTTCTGCCCAGACCTGGGCTGGTGATAAGGACTGGATGACATAACGAATGTATGAGAAAGCCTTTCCAAGGTTTTATTATTATTATTATTATTCATTTATATAGGTGGAGGGCTACACAGTGCATGGAGACTGGTTCCCTTATACATCAGTCTCTTCCCTGGGAAAGAGGGAAAGTCAAGCAGCCAAGGAAGGACATAGTGCCTTTCACCGAGAGGCAGAGAATAAAGAATCAGAAAGGAAAGGCAAGTCTAGGAGATAGAAAATTTTAGCAGGAGATTATGACACTCCCTTAGAGTCACTCCTGACTTTGAGAACATATCATTCCATGAGAAAAAGAGACAGTACACTCTGAGAAAGAGCCCAGGCTTTGAAGCCAGAATAACTCTCTTTCACTTCCTTGAGTTTATCTTTGGTAAATTATTTAATCTATCTGTGACTCAGTTCCCTCATCTGTGAACACACCACCCACCTCCTTAAGCTGTATGGCAAGCTCAATGAGATTGTCTTTGGAAAGTGCCTAGAGCAGTGGTTCTTAACCTTTTTTGAGGTACCGAACCCACCAGTTTCATATGCGCATTCACCGAACCCTTCTTTAGTGATAAATAAAATATGATTTTTTTTTCCAAATTCAAGACATAGGTATATGTTTTTTTTACTGGTGCACAAAATGAGCCGTGCATGAACATCACCTTGCTCAAAGAACAAAACCAACAAAGTGCATGAACTCACAACAAATTACAGTATTACTTTATTCTGGCCTCCGTGGCAGAGGCTTCTCCGAACCCTTGAGACCAACTCATAGAACCCCTAGGGTTCAATAGAACCCAGGTTAAGAACCACTGGCCTAGAGATAGCAGGTCTTCGATAATTAATAACTTATTATTCAAGTCATTAAATTATTTGTTCTGGTCCTTAGGTACTCTTGTAGGTGCTGGGAATATATCAATTAAAAAAAATCATTTAGCCTGACCAGGAGGTGGCGCAGTGGATAGAGCATCGGACTGGGATGCGGAAGACCCAGGTTTGAGTCCCCGAGCTCACCAGCTTGAGTGCTGGCCCATCTGGCTTGAGCAAAAGCTCGCCAGCTTGGACCCAAGGTCGCTGGCTCCAGCAAGGGGTTGCTCGGTCTGCTGAAGGCCCGCGGTCAAGGCACCTGTGAGAAAGCAATCAGTGAACAACTATGGTGTCACAATGGCAATGAAAAACAATGATTGATGCTTCTCACCTTTCTCTGTTTCTGTCTGTCTGTCCCTATCTATCCCTTTCTCTGACTCTCTTTCTATCCCTGAAAAAAAAA
Source organism: Rhynchonycteris naso (assembly GCA_037038555.1). Taxonomy (NCBI): domain Eukaryota; kingdom Metazoa; phylum Chordata; class Mammalia; order Chiroptera; family Emballonuridae; genus Rhynchonycteris; species Rhynchonycteris naso. The sequence goes on from CM072999.1 coordinate 46,793,540, forward strand.
TCATTTAGAAATTCCTGCTTGCTAAATTAAAATTTTTTAATGAAACATTGTGTTCTTGCTGTGATCCTCTTTTAGGTTGTATGTTCTTTGAGAAGAGAGCACATAAGAGATTTTATTTTACATTCAATGCATCTTGCAACAAATGAGGTGGAAGTTGGGTACATTAGCCAGGGGTCTTCAGAGAAATAGAACCAATAGGAGTTATATATAAGAGTCTATAAGAGTCTATAAGAGTCTTAAGAGATATATAATTTATTATAAAGAATTGGCTCGTGCACTTGGGATCTGAGAAGTCCCATAACTGCCATCTGTATGCTGGAGACCCAGGCAAGCACCAGGGGAGCCAATGGTGTAATTCCCAGTCTGAGGGCAGAAGACCAAGGTCCCAGTTCACGCAGGCAGGCATAAAGAACAAATTCTATCCTCTTCCACCTTAGTGTTCTGCTTACGGCCTCAGTGGGTTGGATGATGGCTGTGGTCACTGGCGATCTGCTTTACTCAGTATACCACTTCAAATGCTAATCTCATCCAGAAACATCCTCACAGACACATCCAGAAATAACATTTACTGTATTTCCCCATGTGTAAGATGCTCCCATGTATAAGATGCACCTTAATTTGGGGGCCTGAAATTTGAAAAAAATGTATTACATAAAGTTATGAAACTCAAGTTTTATTCATCATAAAATTTGTACAACTCCTCATCACTGTCAAAACTCCCAATCATTAGCTTGTCCTCATCTGTGTCTGATGACAAATCACTGTCTTCAACAATGAGCACAAAAACAAGGGCGAATAAATGGGAAATGCAAGTAAAAAAATCTACAATCACTGTATAAGACGTAACCAATTTTTAGACCCCAAATTTTTCGGAGAAAGGTGTCTTATACGTGGGGGGAATACATGGTTAAATATCTGGGCACTCAGTCAGGTTGACACAGAAATTAACTATCACATTAGAAGTTGGCCAAGAGCAATGAGAAATTCAGTTAGGTCAGGCCCCTCCCCCAAGCCTTGAGAGTTAGGACAGCTCAGCCATCTGCATCACCATTTGTTCCTCCGCAAGGCCTGCTCTAAGGCTTCTGACTCTCACTCACTTCTGGAGGTTTGCAAGGAATTCAGGCCATGATGTAAAGGAGGGCAGCAAGACTGAAAAAAAAAATAGCAGGCAAGAAACTACTAAGGAATGTTTCCAAAATGCAGCCCCATGTGGGCATGCATTTCCAAAAACTTTGTGTAAAACCAAATCATATTTTAAATGTACTATAGACATTTTCAATATAAAAAATCTCTGGTATGTATTATTAAATGTAAATATCTGTTGTAAGTCCACATTGCCCAGATTCTAAGATTTCAACAAGTTAATAACATTTTTTTATTTTGTTTCTAGGGAAAATAAGAAAATAATTCTTTTTAAAGTATTGTAAGGTACATCCTAATTTCAGAAACATTAACGCAGAGTGAGAGTTGGGGAGGAGGGTCCATCAAGGAATTTGGAATAGTGGTCACCAAGTATAATAGAAAAAGCAGGAAACAGGGTTAGAGGCCTCGGTTCTGATCTTGTATCTACCTCTTGGGCTACTTAACTTGACTCCCCAGGGCTTCCACCTTCTCATGTGTAGATAAAGTTGTAGAATTAAATGACAACTAAGGTCACAGTCAGTGGCAGATTTAATTGGGGCCCAGATTTATTGATGTTTCTGTGATTCTGTTCCTGACAAGAGTTTCTTGGATAAAACTATCTGCTACCTACTGCTTGTGCCTTTGTGAGAGAAGCTTTAATTTTTCTTGTTTCAAGTTTCTCAGTTTTGGGGCTTCAACATTTGGGGATCAAAGGAAGATAGGCCAGGTAACTGCAGCATCTTTCATTCCTCTCATTTGACCCTGACCTAGGAAGCCAGGAGGTTCCAGAGCCATGTAAGAGGGAGGCTGACAGTGCAGGAAGCACTAAGTGAGGAGAGAAGAGCACCTGCTGCTGGGCTTTGAGCTCTGCTTCCAGATCCCAAGGGGAGCAACCCATGGGTGGGTCTATAATGACCTTGTCTATAGATGACCCTCATTGTCTTTTACTTGGAGAGAAAGAAAAGGGCAGGGCAGAGGGGCAGGTCAAGAAGGCATAAAAAGCTGTTTTTGATATGTATTTCCTAAAATGAGAAGTAACATTTGATTGAAATAAAAGGTGAAAACAAAGGGTAAATATATTCATGCATTCTCACTCTCTCATCCTGGGGATTTTGAAACTTGAGTTGAGAAGTGAAGCTGGCCTAGAGTTCCTTAACTCACAGCAACAGCCACATGTGGGGCTAGACTTCTGAGAGGAGTAACGTTGTTCATTTTGGTGCCAGACGTCTTCAATATCAAGTGATTATTATTTATTCAGAAGAAATAGATGTGTGGGGGGGGTTGTTGTAGTTATTGCAGTTATTCAGTGATGTGCTGGTAATTATGTAAAGCCTGATTTTAGCATTTGTCATGGTTGACTTCAGCTACCCAACATGAGGGCACTGTCCTTGGAGATGGGAAGAAAGTGAGTACAAGTCAGCTCCAGCATCCCACAGCTTGTTTTAGCTTTGTCGCTTTATGTCAGACAGGAAGAACTGCCAGGCTGCAAGTTTTCTAAAATAATTTCTAAAACTATTTAAGCTAGCAGCTGTAAAATAAAAAAATAACATTACATATATTTTTAGTTTAGAAACTATGAATGTATGGCTCAATGAATTTTCACAAACTGATCACATCTGTGTAATTAGTACTAAATCAAGAAACAGAATATTATCAGCCCCTGGAAGCCCTTCTCATGCTCCCTTCCAGACAATAGTCTCCATCTACTCCTGCCAAGGGTAACCAGTATCCTGCCTTCCAATAGCAAATTAATCTTGCCTGCTTTTGCACTTCACATAGACATAATCATACAGCATGTACTTTTTTTTTTAAGTGAGAGGAGAGGAGACAGAGACAGACTTCTGCATGCACCGCACCAGGATCTATCCAGCAAGCCCCCTATGGGGCAATGTTTGCCCATCTGGGACTGTTGCTTGGCAACTGGGCTATTTTAAGTACCTGTAGCCGGAGGCTCCAGGGAATTATCCTGGGCTTCCAAGGCCAACTCACTTGAACCAATTGAGACATCACTGCAGGAGGAGAAGTGGCGGGGGGGGGGGGGGGGGGAGGCATAGAGAAGTAGATGGTTGCTTCTCCTGTGTGCTTGAGCAGGAATCAAACTTGGGACTTCCACAGCCAGGTTGACAGTGTACCACTGAGCCAACTGGCCTGGGCCACAGCATGCACTCTTATGCATGGCTTTTCCTGCTCACTTTTATATTTGTTGGATCTACTCATATTACTGTCTTATTACTGCATGTAGTTTTGGATCATTTTCATTGTTTGATAGTTTTCCATTTTAGGACTCCTTCACAATTTATCCATCCTACCATGGATGGGCATCTGGGCAGTTTCCTGGTTTTAGCTATTGTGAGCAATGCAACAATAAACATAGTACTTGTCCTTTGGGGCACAAATATAAGCAGTTCTGTGGGTGTATCACCAGCAGGGGCATTTCTGGATGACTACGTATGCATAAGCCCAGCATTAGTGCATGGTGCCAAATAGTGTCACTGAGTGGTGGGGCCATGGTACATTCCCACCAGCAGTACTCCTCATTCTCACCAACACTTGCTGGTATATGTTTTCATTTTTCATTCAGTATTGAGCATGTTTTCATAAGTTGCTCACCTTTTTGCAGAATCTGCTAAATCATCTGCTCACTTATCCATTGCGTTGTTTGGCATTTTCTTACTTTCTTCTAAATTTCTTTATTTTTATCTACAAATGCTAAAAAAAAAAAAGAAAAACCAACAAAACCCTAATTCTGAAATATACTGCTTTTCCTTGTGGGCCAGAGGTACTAATTAGAAAAGATTTGTTGCCTCTGCTTTCTCTTGTAATTTTCCCTCAACACAGAGCTTCTGCATTGCTCTCTATTGAGTCTTTTTCAGATTTTGTGTGTATTTCATAGCTTGCTTAGAAATACAAAGCAATTTAGAGAGAAAGGATTTATAAGAGCAAACAGTGCAAATGCAAATACATTTTCAAAAGAGAACAGGTCTTTTTTCTTTTTTTTTATAGGGACAGAGAGAGAGTCAGAGAGAGGGATAGATAGGGACAGACAGACAGACAGGAACGGAGAGAGATGAGAAGCATCAATCATTAGTTTTTTTTTGTTGCCATTGTGACACCTTAGTTGTTCATTGATTGCTTTCTCACATGTGCCTTGACCGCGGGCCTTCAGCAGACCGAGCAACCCCTTGCTGGAGCCAGCGATCTTGGGTCCAAGCTGACGAGCTTTTGCTCAAGCCAGATGGACCCGCGCTCAAGCTGGCGACCTCGGGGTCTCGAGACGGGGTCTTTCGCATCCCAGTCTGATGCTCTATCCACTGCGCCACCGCCTGGTCAGGCAGGTCTTTCTTAAATGAAAGCAATAGCTGTTCAAATAGTCTGTAAGGGAAAAAAAAATGAATTGAAACCTTAATAACCTCAAAAAAGTAATTCTGATTTCATATGAAATATAAATTTCAAAATGTTTCCAGAGGTAAGCCTTCTTTTTCCTTTCCATTATCCCAACTGAAAGACTTTCTTTCTTACTACAAGTCTTTTTTTTAAAACCTTGTCCAATAAAAACCTTGTCCAATAAAAATTGCATTGTGTGAGCTGTTTTATTTTTTTAATCTTTATTAAACTATGGTAGTGCAATCTGTTCATTCATAGCTGATTCTATGGCAAGAAGATATAAAAATTTAAAGAATAGCTCACTATTTCAGAAGTTAAGGAACTTTCACCTAGAATGATGGATGTGGGTCAATTATATCAAACAGACTTTTCATAGAAATCTGATCGCTTTACTGTTCTTCGATATTTTTTTTAATGTAATAAAATAAGATAAAGTATGATACTACTATTATAGAAGCAAGAGTTAAATCTCCCCAAGAAGAAAGAAATGTCCTGAATGTTCCAGAAAGAAGCAGGGATATCCCCAGAACCTTCTGAAGGTCCAGACATATTTCTCCCAATGCCCAGGTGGGCCTGGCCCTGCCACGTGTGCCTTTCACTGCACCTAGCACGGGCAGACCAGAGCAAAACTGGGAAAAGAAGGAAGTCCCCTTCCATGCATTCTGCTCCCTTGTCTCTGTGCTGTCCCTTCATGGTACTCCCTCACATTACTGAGGCCAGGCTTGGCAGATCTATAATTATAATACCTTACCACTCCTCTGTTCTAGCCCCATGGCAGTCTTCACCATCAATCATGGCTCTTTTTCTGCAGTGAGTCCAGGTGTAATCCAAATGTAGCTCAGAATTCTTAACATGTCACATCAAGAGACCAATAACAGTCTCTCAGATTTGGTATTTAAAATGGTGTTCACTTGTTATCACTTTTTTAAGTGATATATCTCTTATTCCATCTTTCCTATCAGCCCCAAAGTGTAAAGTATTACTTTTCCCAAGATTATTAACACTACCTTATATTGGAGTCCCTGTTGTCTGAATGTCTGACTCTTTCTGTCATGGTTCTGGACAATTTCTAGTTACATACACAAAAGATTATGTATATGCATACACACACATATACATATATACTTACACACATATAAAAATATATGTATTATATAGTATATATTTTATACACACACACACACACACACACACACACACACTTATGCCTAGAACTATGAGCCAAATGCCTATGGGAATAGATGATATAAACAAAATAGCAAAGTTTGAACATTTAATATTTAGTCTATAGAAATAGAAATAATAACAATAGTTTTCACCTTTAGATAGAAATACTATTCATTTTTCAGATAATATGTGGCCATTGGTCTGTCTTTGTTTTGTCCAGTTTTGAAAGAGGCATATAATGGATTCTCATTACTCAAGGTAGTTATGTTCTATAAACTACGAACACTGAATTAGCAAATGCTGAACCATTGCTTTTAGGGGAAATATGGAATTAAGTTCCTACCAGCTTCTGGTCACAACATTTTTATCTGCCGATCAATGTATAACCTTGTTTTACTTATGTTTCTGTTTTATAAATACCTTATTTTATATATATTATTAATTCATTGATATCAAACTCAGGGCCAGTAGCACTATAACGCATGCCTGAATGAAGCTTATCTCACACCTGATGATTTCATTGTTATAAAGCTATTCATAACAGTTATTTATTGTCCTTCTAATGTTTTTAGAACTTTTAATGGAAGAGACATTCTCTCTTCCATTCCTATTTTAAAACACACAGTAATTTGGGTGTTTTCTTTTGTTTCTTGATTAGTATTTTTCAAAGAAACAACTACTGACATTAAAATTGTTCTTTGTTGTTTTTTCTTGTTTGTTTATTTATTTATTCTTTTTTTGTGATAGAGACGGAGAAAGAGAGAGAGGGACAGATAGGGATAGACAGGAAGGGAGAGAGACGAGAAGCATCAGTTCTTCGTTGTGGCCTTAGTTGTTCATTGACTGCTTTTACATATGTGCCTTGATGGGGGGACGGGAGTGGGGCTACAGCCACCAGAGCATGTCCCATTGCTCAAGCCAGGGACCTTGGGCTTCAAGCTATCAACTTTTGGGCTCAAGCCAGCGACCATGGGATTATGTCTGATCCCACACTCAAGCCAACGATCCTGCGCTCAAGCTGGTGAGCCCACACTCAAGCTGGCAACCTCGGGGTTTCAAACGTGGGCCCTGGGCATCCCAGTCCAACACTCTATCCACTGCACCACTGCCTGATCAAGCTGTTCTCTATTATTTATTCTCGGTTTCAATGACATCTAGTCTTTAATATTCCCTTTCTTTTTCCACCGCTTTTCTTTTTACTTTTGTATCTTTAAAGTATAAATATTTAAAGTATATCTCTTGTAAACAGCTTATAGTCGGGACTTATTTATTCAGTCTGTCAACATCTGCCTTTTAATTGGGGTTGTTAAACTTGAATGTTATATAATTATTTATAAAGTTGGATTTAGGTCTATCTTCTTGTTTGTCAGATCTGTTTAGTGTTTGTTGGTTTCTCTATTTTTCTTTCTTTTTCTGTGTGTGTGTGACAGACAGAGAGGGAGACAGATAGAGGGATGAACAGGCAGGAAGGGAGAGAGATGAGAAGCACCAATTCTTCTTTGCAGCTCCTTAGCCTCTTTAGTTGTTCATTGATTGCTTTCTCATATGTGCCTTGACGCAGGGGTCAAGTGGCAGAGCAAGTGACCCCTTGCTAAAGCCGGTGACCTTGGGCTCATGCCAGTGACCTTGGGCTCAAGCCAGTGAACTTGGGCTCAAGCCAGCGACCATGGGGTCATGTCTATGATCCCACGCTCAAGCCGGCAACCCTGCGCTCAAGCAGGCAACATCGGGGTTTCGAACCTGGGTCCTCTGTGTCCCAGTCCAACACTCTATCTACTGCGCCACCACATGGTCAGGTGGTTTCTCTAATTTTTTTGTGTGTTTTTTTTATTTTATTCATTTTAGAGAGGAGACACAGAGTGAGAGAGAGAGAGAGAGAGAGAAAGGGGGGGAGCTGGAAGCATATACTCCCATGTGTGCCTTGATCAGACCAGTGCAGGGTTTTGAACTGGCGACCTCAGTGTTCCCAGGTCGACGCTTTATCCACTACGCCACCACAGGTCAGGCCGGTTTCTCCATTTTTCTTTCCTGCCTTTGTTTGGGGTTATGAGGCATTATTTAGTATTTAATTATAATTTCTTTATTGAGTTTTTTACTAAAGTTCTTAGCGTTATTTTTAGTGGCTGATCTAGGGCATCTAATATGCATGCTTAATTGATCACTGTAGTCAGATCTAACATTCAGATAAAATATTAGAACCTTGCAACAGTGTAATTTAATTCTCCCACCTCTTACTTTTTGCTATTATCAGATATATTATACCTACATATGTTGTAAACTTTACAAAACAGCTATTATTTTTGCCTTTAATGATCATGTGCCTTTTAAATAAATTAAAGGGGTAAGTAAGTCTTTTATACGTTACACATATATATTTACCCCCATTTCAGGTGCTCTTCATTCCTTTCTGCAGATACAAATTGCAATCTGATATTATTTCACTTCATCCTAAAAATAAAAATTCTTATACCATTTCCTGTAGTGTAAGTCTACTGGAGACAAATGTTCTTAGCTTCTGTTTATCTGAAAATATAATTATTTTGCCTTAAGTGTTGAAGGTTATCTTTAATGGATGCAAAATTTGGGGTGTTTTACCTCTTAGCACATTAAAAATTATGTTCTATTATCATTTTTCTTTCTTTGTTTTTGATGAGAAATTGGCTGTTACTTGTATTGTTATTCCCTTTGTGGAATGTGTCTTTTTCTGGCTAATTTCATGATTTTCTCTTTATCATTGGCTTTGAGAAGTTTGATTATCATGTGCCTAGCTGTGTGTGGCTGATTTGTTTGTTTATTTTAAAATTCATCTTCTGTGGATTTAACTGAACTTCTTGGATTATAATTTTTTAGTTTTTTAAAAACCAAATTTTGAGAATTTTGATCACTAGCTCACCAAATATTTTTTCTGTATTATTTTTGGTCTCCTCTCCTTATTCTATTTTAATTAATATATTTTAAGTCACTTGATATTTTCTTGAAGGCTACTGAAGCTCTGTTTTCTTTTTTCTCTTTTTTCCTTCAGATTAAATAATTGCTATTGCTATCTTTTCAGAACTCTTTATTCTGCATACTTCAGTATACTGGTAAGCCCATTAAACTGATGTTTATTACAGATAATTGTACTTTTTTGTGCTAGTATTTTCATTTGGCTTGTTTTTTATAGCTTCCATTTCTTTGTTTAAATTCCCCATCTGTTTATACATAATGACTATCTTTTCCTTTAAGGAATTAAACATATTTATGATAGTTGTTTTTGAAGTCTTTCTCTGCTAATCCCAATATCTGGGTTGTCTCGGATTCTATTTCTACTGACAGATTTTTATTCCTTTTTCTTTTTCAAGTAGATCTCATTTATTTATTTATTTGTGTGTGTGTGTGTGTGTGTGTGTGTGTGTGTGTGTGTGTGACAGAGACAGGAACAGATAGGGACAGACAGGAAGGGAGAGAGATGAAAAGCATCAATTCTTTATTGTGGCACCTTAGTTGTTCATTGATTGCTTTCTCATATGTGCCTTGTCCTAGAGGCTACAGCAGACTGAGTGACCCCTTGCTCAAGCCAGTGACCTTGGGCTCAAGCTGGTGAGCCTTGCTCAAACCGGATGAACCTGTGCTCAAGCTGGCGACTTCAGAATTTTGAACCTGGGTTCTCCGCATCCCAGTCCAATGCTCTATCCACCATGCCAGTGACCTTGGGCTCAAGCTGGTGAGCCTTGCTCAAACTGGATGAACCTGTGCTCAAGCTGGCAACTTCAGAATTTTGAACCTGGGTTCTCCACATCCCAGTCCAATGCTCTATCCACCGTGCCACCGCCTGGTCAGGCTAGATCTCATTTATTATTTCTCTACATGCCTCATATTTTTAGGATTCAAACTTAGATCCTCTTCATTACTCAAACATCTCTGCTCATTTATTTCACCCTCATAGCTGTTACCAGCTTCTCAGAAGCTCTCCAGAGTCTCTCCCATATGTTTACAATTCAGGATTAGCAAAGCATTTCAGTGGCGATTTAAATGCAGATTTTAGGAATCTGCTCTCTGTAGCACTCTCCTTTATAATATTACCCTTCAACGTCCAGCCACTCTGGCATATATGAACTCTGTCTTCCCTAACCACAGGCCAGTAAGACTTCAGTTTATTCTAACTGCCCTTGCCCCAAAGACAATCCCTATACCACAGATCTACATGTACTTCCTTCCAGTTTATGTCTGCTTTTGTTGCTCTTGAATCCTTTACTATTTTTTTTTACTTTTTAAAATGTATTGATTTTGGAGAGAGAGAGAGAGAAAGAGAAAGAAACATTGATTTATTGTTCCACTTATTTATGCATTCATTGGTTGATTCTTGAATGTACCCTGACTGGGGATTGGACTCACAACCTTGTCATATTGGAACAATGCTCTAACCAACTGAGCTACCATGCCAGGGCTATGGCTTTACTTTTTAAATAGATATTTTGCCCAAGGTTTATAATTGATTCTTGTATGAGGGTTAATTCAATAAAATCTACTCCACCATTAGCAGAACTGTCACTTGCATGATTCTTTTCGATGTGATATTTGACATACTATCAAAAATTGTGAAACATATGAAGAGTTCAGAAAATACAACCCATAGTCAAGACCAGAAGCAGTCAGCATAGCAGTGACTGATATGCTAAAGCAGCTATACTGATGGTTCGATGTCCAAAGCCATAGTAGAGGCATATTAAATTCCTTCATCGGGCTGCATTTTTCCCATTCTTTTCATTGTGCCTGCAATTCTATTCCTCCAATTTGTATATTGATGGACAATTAAAAATCAGTGTTGAAAGAAAAGACTACCCATTATTGTTTTTATAGCAAATTACTTGTATTTCTTATTATTAATGAAGGCACCTGGTTGAATGCTATGCTTGTCTGTTTCCACATCTGCTGTTTCTATAGAAATTAATTTATGTCATGTGGTAATCATGGTAACATGAGGCAAAGTTGTGGAAGTGGTGTTTAGTGGAAATGAAAAATCTCTGCCTTTCCTCTTTTCTGTGATCTTCTATGATCCACTGTTTGTCTCCCAGGAGGAAGGAGTTGATTTCCCAAGAACTATTATGAGGAGAATTGGGGAGGAGCTGTTGAGTGTGTGATATTGTTGGTCCTAAACCTAGCCGACTAAGCCTCCATTTTGTCAGTTCGTCTTTCACAAACATATTCTAACCTGCCCTAAAGAACTTGGAGAACTGGGTACTTAGGCCAAGGGTTCCAAAATCCTTGTTTTCTGCTACAATCTCTGAGGAGAAATGCAAATCATCACATGAGAATTCTTACTTGTGTGTGGATAACTAAGAATTTAATTCTTAAGCTTGAGAATCAGCAATATTTTTTTCATTCTTCCAACATCTCCTAACAAATTCTATCCAGAATTTTCATGGCATTTGTCCTTTTGAATTAGTTTGATAGAAATACACTGCTTGCAGCTGAATTGAAAGGGCTAAAAGAAGATAGAAATTTCTTTTTTCACATAACAGTCTGAGTTGAGTGTATTTGTTCATCAGGGATCGAAGCATCTTTGGTCTTGTTGCCATCATCCTCATGGCCCAGGATGGCTCACCACCACACCTGCATTCTTACCACCACAATGGGAAAAGGCAAAGGGAGGGCATGTCCTGGAGGACACACATATGACTTCTCACATCCCAGTGGCCAGAAATCAGTTCTAGCTCCACACCTGGCTGTAATAGAGGCTAAGAAATGCAGTCCTTAGTCTGGTGAAGAGAATTTAGATTCATATGTAGCTGAATCAATAACCTAACTAATGCATACATGATCTCATTTGGTCTTCCCAACCAATAACATTGATAGAGTAGGCAAGGCAGGAATAACTCTCCGTATTCTGTGGATGAGGGGCTCATAGCACCTGAGTAGCTCAAGGGCACTAGATGGTAAGTTGTTATGTCTGGACTCGACTCCTGTTTCAACTCTGAGTTCCAGGGCATGACTGTGTTGTGCCATAATGTAATGATGCCCTCAGCTATACTGTGGGAGGTTGAAATGTCTCAGTCTAGGTTTCTAGATACCACAAGACTTTTCTTTATTTTTCTAATTTTTCAGTCTCTTTACTGATAGGCTATCAGTTGTTGCGTCTTGCTACAATCTGCTGATCAAAGCATTACTTTCAATGAGTTGTAGACTTAGAAACTAAATAAATAGTCAGGTTGTTAGAATTTAATTTAAAATCAGAATAAATTGGCTTGCAATCAGGCCCCAGAGTTCTCCCCTTTGAGTAAACTATCTTCAATTGGTATTTAAACTGGTGTATCAACTTCTTTCTTACTTGAATTCCAGAGAGATGGTTTAGCCTTATACAAATGTTTTAGTTTCAAAAACACTTTTTTAATTTGTGGTTCTATAAGTTTGGCCTATTTTTTCATCAATAGACTATACTACTAAAAGAATAATAAATTCAGGTGAAAAGACCATGATGGACAAAGACTTGATTTGGGAAGGTAAACACACAATAGAGTATACAGAGATGTACTATAGAATTGGGCACCAGGAACCTGTATAATTAAGATAACTAGTGACATCCTAATAAACTCAATTTAAAAATAAAGGCCACAATTTTAATTTTATGACAAAAATAAAAACATGATTTTCATACCTCTTGAAAATTGCTGATATACAGTGCTGTTCTGCCTGTGTATATATCATATTTTTATTGGGTCACAAATGAACAGTTGCCAAGCAGATTTTAAAAATGAAAAAAAAATCTAAGAAAAATATTTCAAATATGACAAAGCAGTATTTTAAATTTAGTGTATTTTATTTTAGCAGGTAGACCATTACTATAAAAAATAGGAAACTCAAGTTTTAATAATATTAATTATGATGACTTCCAGAAAACAAATCCCTTGATCTATAAGAGGAAATATAGTAAGGCTTCCATTACAACTTTCTTGAATACAACTAAAGGAATATCTGTAAATTTAGAAGACAGAGACATTTTAATTCCATAGAAGTGCAGCACTCCTAATAATCAGGCTAATAGCACTAACAGAACAATTCATTAGCTCAGTCATTTGCTGTCATGGCCACTTAAGTAATTTGCTTCCCTTGACAGTGTGAGCAGCAATTCCTATCAAAAGGCAGTGGGGTTGTAGGGTGGTGAAATAAGAACCAGAAGACTTAGAGCACAGCATCTGTGGCCTTGAAGATAAAATGTCTGAGGCTCGATGCTGGTTACCCAAAGAGACTTATCAATGAATACTTTAAAAAGTAAAAGGCTCCAGATTGATTGGGTTAATGAATGGGAGATGGGTTTGTTTATTTATTTTATCTGGTGGGCAGAAGCTAAGCCACGGTAACAGGTACATGATTCTGCCTTAAATTTCTATCTCGCCTTAGTAAGTATTTGCTTTTTGATTCCAGAAGCTGGAAACACTGACCTTTGATATGAAGGAGATAAGGGAAAGGCTTAGGCAAATTGCTACGTAGGACAAGACAGCAATGATAAAGGAAATGAAAAAATAAAAGTTTGCCAGAAAAATCAAGATCTTAGACCAGCTACAATTAAGATTCTAAAAGTGTGACACTGGAAGGAAGGATAATGGCAGAAGAATAACAAAATAATACTTTTCTTTGACAGTTTGCTGAGCTGTCGATCCACACCGAATACCTCAGTCACCTATTTTGTATTCAGAATACCGTGCCCTCTGATAGCTTGCTGTGCACTAGTGAGGTGACATTTCCAAACTGCCTGACAAATGTTGGCCTCATTTGTTTAATGTCATGAATTTATATGTGAGATTATGAGATCTGGGATCTAGAGTGTAGACTATCTGGCATTAGGGATGATCTGGCATCCTTAATGAAGGTTACTTCCTATGGCAGAGGAGTACACAATTAATTGTTTCAGGATGGTCTAAAATTGTTTATTGAACAATAGTTGAATAATTCTCATGAATTTTTGTATCTAATAAAATACATATAATTTCAAATTTATACAAGTTATATTCATAGATTCAAAGATATATATTACATTAGCTTCCTAATCCCTGCCATAATAAGTTCTACAAATTCAGTGGCTTGAAACAACACAAATTGATTACCTTTTACAGTTCTGTAGGTCAAGAATCTGAAATGGATCTATGGGTGCTAAAAATCAAGGTGTCAGCAGGGCATCATGCCTTTCTGGAGGCTCTAGATGAAAATTCATTTCCTCATTTTTTTCTAGCTTCTGGAGGCCACCCACATTTGTTGATTTATAGTCCCTTTCTCCATCTTTAAAACCAGCAACCTTGCTCCTCTCTGACCATTCTTCTGTAATCGTATCTCCCTCTAACCTCTGCTTCTGTCTTCCACCTTATGGACCCTTGTGATGTCCTCTCCATCTTCAGATTAACAACCTTAATTCTCTTTTGCCACCTAATTATTTATAGGTTCCAGGGATCAGGATGTGGTCATGTTTTGGGACCATTATTCTGCCTACCACACACATTGTTTTGCATTTTATGATATTGGCAATCAGGATATGTCTTACAATCAATGTGATAAGAAAACATTGTTTTATAGTTAATTGGCAATGCTTTTTTTCCTTATTGGAACATAAAATAATAGTGCTTTTACAATGGATAGTATTTAGAGTTAATAAAATAACTTCCCAGAACTTCAAAGGAATAAGCCAAATGAGTATTTGATCCAATCCTTTGTCTTCCATGTGAATCATAAATCATACTTTCAAAATGATGTCAAAATGATTTCTAGAGAAAGATTAGTTAATTCTGTGACAGTTTCTGGACTTTAATAACTACATTTTAAGATAATGAATTTTTAAAATTCAGGTTGACCATTCATCTTTCTTTAGAGATTGCAGCTGATTAAATTGACAACTTTATTAAAGATTTTAAGACAGCAGACCATTGTAGATTTATCCTTACCCATAAATTTTTCCTTTATAGTCTTTATCTTTGGGGGATAGTTTATAACCCTTTCCATCCATAAGAATACTTGTTCTCATCAATTTTACAGTTGAACCTGTGTGTCTGAGACACTCCCACCCAAGAGTGTGAACTGTGCACTACAGTGGTGAATGAACATTTCTGCATTTGAAATGAGGCATCCTCTGTTGTCAGTATGCACTGTGCATCACTTCCCCATCAATCAGAGACACTCTCCCCCCATAAAGCCTCAGCTCTTTAACCCTTTGAGTAGTGAGTTTTTTTCATGCTCGCTGACCCCAGGAAGTGAGTTTCTTTTTCAAAAAATGAAATTAACCTGACCTGTGGTGGCGCAGTGGATAAAGCGTCGACCTGGGAACACTGAGATCACCAGTTCAAAACCCTGCACTGGTCTGGTCAAGGTACATATGGGAGTTGATGCTTCCAGCTCCTCCCCCCCCTTCTCTCTCTCTCTCTCTCTCTCTCTCTCTCACTCTGTCTCTTCTCTAAAGTGAATAAAATAAAAATTAGAAAAAACAAAAAAAAATGAAATTAATTCCAGTTACAGTTTTATTAACTTAAAATCATGTTTATTTGATAACCAATTTATGGAAACAAGAAGAATATACATTTGCCGTTTTTAATGTTGCCTTATACATGTACGATTGTACTCTGGATCGTCAGGAGGCAGGAGGATGTATATGAACATTTGTACTACTCAATCGGAGACACCTCCTCCCCTCAAAAAACCTCAGCTCTTTAAAAGAAAGTACTAGTAGAAGCACGGAATTTCCCTCAGGATCTTGGGAGGAAATAGACAATTGAAACTTGACTCCTCTTGGGGCTCTCTGATAAATACTGTGAGAGTACCTAAAATAAGGCTCATCTTATTATCATTAATAAAACATTTCATAAATAAAAGTGATTTGCACAAGTCCTTCAAGATTCTTTTTGATTCTGAGTTTTGTTTTGCTTTGAATCTAAAGATAGTAAAATGACAAGTTCTCTCCACCAATGCCTGGAATGAAGAACGGAGTTTTTACGTACAATGCATCAATAAAGTGAGGTGACCTACTGAACCCTAACTCTCAACAATTATAGGTTTATAGGTTGTATGGCCAAGGGCCGCCGATGTCATGGCCATGGACATGAAGGTTCCCATTGAATTTGGACAGATAGTAAGGAAACAGTGGAGCCAAGAAATGGTGGACCATCCCTTTATTAAAAGTCTTGCACTGGCCAACGAGCAACACACAAGAAAAACACTTCCCTCTTCATTCATTCAGAGCTCACAAAGCCACTGACACATTATTCAGTTCCACAACCATGAGAATCTTCTCCGGTTTCTCCTAGAATCAAAGGTCCCCACCAGTCTCAGTGGAGCTCGCAACAGTCCCTCACCTCTGGTTCCCCATCTGCACACCTTCTCTCTCTCTGCCAAACTGGCTTCTTCTTCAGCACTCTGCTTTCTCTCTGCTCTCACTCTGCAAACCGGGCTTCTCCCTTCTCTTCTCCTTCTGGTGGGAAATCCTCTCCAGCAAACATTAATAAGACAATGGCCCTTCCCAAGCAGGAAGGTAATTTGCAATTTCACAGACATATACTTGGCACTGCCCAGCCCCCAATGCAAACTATAAGTGAACAAACATAAAAATCACATTTTACAAACTTATTTGACCAACATAGGCCATGATGTCTGTGCCTGGAGTCTAGAATGAGGACTGAAGAAGGATCTTTTTTAGTAAGAAAGTCTGAGTACTTAGTGGCAGCAGCTTAACTGAATGTTACAGAATCTTGGCAACTTTTGTGCCTCCATCAAAACTCCTACCTTGAAATCAAGGGCTCATATCACTGAAGTGTGATATGTAAGGTCGACTGTGCTGCTTCAGGCAATCAGAATCACTCTCTCCTCTTCATTTAAAATTAAATCTATAGGGATTAAACACAAAATAAATGTTCCTAATAGCAACAATAGATAGCCAGAAATAAATAGTGCTAGAGGATGAGGCTGTTGATAATCAAATTTAATTCCCAGAAGAAGAGGAATTTCAGCAGACAAACCATGGGAATAAAAAGATTTTAAAGAGTCATTATTAAATAAAAAATAATTCCTAATCTTGTGCCCTGGCTGGTTGGCTCAGTGGTAGAGCATTGGCCTGGCGTGTGGATGTCCCAGGTTCAATTCCTGGTCAGGGCACACAGGAGAGGCAACCATCTGCTTCTCTACCCCTCCCCCCTTCTCTCTCTCTCTCTGTCTCTCTCTCTCTCTATCTCTCTCTCTCTCTGTCTCTCCCCCTCCTGCAGCCAAGGCTCAATTGGTTGGTTTCAGCACATTTCCCAGGCGCTGAGGATGGCTCTGTGGAGCTTCCACCTCAGGCGCTAAGAAAAGCTCGGTTGCAAATATTGGCCCCAGACGGGGTTGCTGGGTAGATCCTGGTCAGGCACATGCAGGAGTCTGTTTCTTTATCCCCCCCCCCAACTTGGAAACGAAGAAAATAACAATAGTAATAATAATTCCTAATCTTGTTATTTTTAAAGGGGCTCCTTAAGTGTTACGGAGTTGATAGTTTGCTTCACAACATTTATAGGTCTTTTTTCCACCATTGGAAAATATATGTGAGATAATTAATTTAATGACAAGCCAGCCAAGAATATTAATAAAGTGTAGTAGCTGGATCATTATGCCTGTCATATAAAAAACCGTAAGTATGGTTTACTGAACTGTTCCATCTTTTTCTTCAGGGACCCACATTTATACCTCACTGACAATCCAAGTTTAGGATCATTTAGCTATTTGCATTATACTTCTCTGCTAATTATATCCACACTAGCAAGTTATACAAATGCATCTCTTCCTAGGTGCTTTGTGTAAAAATCTCCTATCTCTCAACCTCAATGTGCAGCAGAGGCCTGCCAGGTAAGACCTGTCTGCCTTCACACCACCCACTCCAAATTAGTCTTCAATCTTTTCTTCACAGTAATGGTTCGGCTAACAGAATCACAGCTCCTCTGGAATTCAAGGAAAGAAGAAATGAGAATAAGTCAGAGAAAGAAAGGAAGCAACAAGGAGTGGGGAGACAAAGAGAGCTAGATAGAGACATTAAAGAGCAAGCAAGGATAGAAGAGATAGAGAAATAGGTAGGAGGAAGGAAAAAAAGATAAATAAAAATTTTTAGGGACAAAGAGGGTTTTCTGTGGTTATCTGGTTATGATACTATTTTTTTGTAAATGGTAAATCAGAGCATATCAATTCCTTATTAAAAAACTCTCCAATGACTTTCCATCATACTTAGAATTAAATCCAAGGCCCATACTATGACCTACAAAGCTGTACATGGTCTAGCTCTTAGACAACACTTAGAGACTGAAAACAGTTCATTATATCACAGTTTCTGTGGGTCAGGAATCAGGAATAGCTTAGTTAGGTGGTTTGTGAGGTTGCAGTCGGATGTTAGCTGGTACCAAAGTCATCTGAAGGCTTGGATGTAGAGTATATTTCCAAGGAGCCTTACTCAAACAGCTGGCCAATTGGTGCTGGCCATCTGCAGAAAGCCTCAGTTCTTCAGTATGTCAGCATCCAAAAGTGGTCCAGGCTTCCTCACAACCTGGTAGCTGGATTCTGATGGGGATCATTCATAGAAAGAAAACAGGAAAGGAGGAAGGGTGGCAGGAGGCAGGAGGTGGAGGAAGAGAAAGACAGAGACAAAGATTTGAAGCCAGACAGTAACATTATCCTTTTTACTACTTAGCCTTGGAAGGCACTTAAGATCAATTC
Source organism: Rhynchonycteris naso (assembly GCA_037038555.1). NCBI lineage: Eukaryota > Metazoa > Chordata > Mammalia > Chiroptera > Emballonuridae > Rhynchonycteris > Rhynchonycteris naso. The sequence continues at coordinate 46,811,897 of CM072999.1, forward strand.
TGACATACTCCATTGGTTTGGACAATCTCAACCTTCTTCCCAGATTCAAGGAGAGGGAACATAGAACCCTTCTCTTGGTGGTTACATTGTTAGAAGTACACCTAGGAAGAGATAAGTATCTAGATATGAGTATTTTGGGGAGAATAGGATCTTCTGCAGGGAGAGTTTTCTGTGGTTGTATAGTTATAACTATTGCATATAATTTGTAAATCAGATCATATAAATCTGACCATTGCCTCTTCCCATCAGTTCCCAGATTCCTTACTGACAAAGCCTCCATGGCCTAGCCATTCACTCTGGACCTTTTTTTTTTTTTTTTTACCACTCTTGACCCACCACACCCCTCTCCAGGCACACTCATCCTTTTGCCATTTCTCACACTTGCCAGGCTCATTCCCTCTGCCTGGATTGTTTCTCTCCTAGATGTTCACATGGTTTGCTTCCTTGCTTTATGTGGGACCCTATTTAAAAGGTGCCCACTGAGAAAGGCCTTCCCTGAGACCCCATACTACCTAGAGTGCCCATGCACACACTCACTTTCTCTCCTTATCCCCTTAACCTGCTCTCCTCTTGTTCTTGTTTAAAGCAATTATCACTACCTGACGTTATGGATTGATAGCTATATGGATAGAGAGATAGCCAGATAGATGGACATCTCTATCTAGATAATGTCATACATTGTATCTATAGTTATCTTTGTTCTTTTGCCTCCCATCAGACAGTGAGCTCTAGGAGGGCAGCAACTTATTTTGTTTGCCCTCTTATTTCCAGTGCACGGACAGTGTCTACCCCAGAGTGTGGGCTCAGGGTGTGTGTGTGGGGGGGAAATGATGGAATGAAAAAAACAACAACAAATGAATGGTAACTCTTTGTGAAGGCCATTTCCCAGTTACTCTGACCAGTGGTGGCAGCACTGTAATGAATGTATCTGGGAAGAACAGGAAGAGCAGAATTCTGCTGCATGTACCCATTCCGGGTGCTAAGGAGCATTCACAGTACTGAAAGTCCCACTGAGACCCTGCAAACTTTGCAGTCTTGAAGGCAAAATAAAAGCCCATAATGGTGCCTACACTGAACTATATTAATGTAAATGATAAGACTGAGGTGTAACGATTTCTAATTCATGTGTTCAATATCTAACCCAGCCATTTGCTTTTGAATTTGTTGATTGTTCCTGCCAAAATCGATCTTTTTGAGGTTTCTTTTGAAACAGTCTAGCACTGTTTTAATGATATATGTCAAAGGGCTAATAACTTCAGGGTAAATAGGACTCTAAAATGGATTTGAAAAGTGTATCACAGGGTACAAGGTAAATTATACTGCTAATGAGATGATAGGGCAGACCTTTTCTGAAAGCCAACAGAATAAAGCCAAGCATAATGCCTATGCCTGCTAACTTGAGAAATTTAGCATCGGCTTGACCAGTGACGGCTGTGCTTGCTACAGGAAACAGAGAAAGCATCAAGAGACCTCTGGACCATGTTTTCTCACTGCCTACTGCAGCCATGCTGAACTGCTCACAGTTCCCGACCAAGCCACGCCATCGTACACCTCCATGCCCGTGCTCACTATGTTCCTGCTTTTCGGAACAACTCTGCCTACGAATATTGAGCTTCACCTCTTCTCTGAGGCCTCTCTCTCAACCCACACCCAGCCCAAAGTAGAACTGGGTGCTTCTTTTGTTAACTCCGTGCTACCCTGTATATACCTGTAACATTCTTTTGCACTTATTGAATAGTTTGCATGTGTGTCTTCTCCTGAGTCACCAGCTTCTCGTGGGCAGAGTGTGGGTCATGTTGGTCTTTGTATCCCTACTAACAAACCAATATTTTTTACACACTCAACAGAAAGATTTGATGGATGGGTAGGCAATAGAGAAATGCATGAACTTCCATAACAGTGCTCAACTAACAAAGGCTCTTGAAAGTATAAAGGAAGATGCTGAGTAATCTGCATTCTGATATCATACTCACCGGGGGAAAGGGTTGGTGGCTCTCTTCCTGGACTGTCACATTGAATATGGCTCCTGTCTGTAAGTTCTGTGGAATGAGAATTTTCAAAACTTCCCTTTGTATAGAGCTGCATGATAGTCAGTCTGGCCAACACAGCACATTCCGTTAAACGTTTACAAGGCAGAGATTGCCCATGTAATGATTCTTCCCTACACTGCTACACAACCATTTTAACCCTGAAAACCTCTGCACAGTATAATAGGCAATTTAATTTAGTTACTTGGATAGTCGGTTATCATTCTAACATTAACAACAGAGTCTTAGGTGAGTAAAATTTAGGAAATGACATTCATAACAAGCTATTATCAGGAAGAAAAATGTTACTCTTCAGTGCCTAAATGAGGGCATATACTGTGCATGTATCCCAATTTACTAAGAAGGAAACTGAGGCTCCGGGTGTTCTCATCTGTCCCAGGTTTCACAGACAGTAAGTGAGTGAGCCAGGACTCAATCCCAGGCAGTCTGTTTTCAAAATCTGAATTTTTTCCACTTAGCTTTCAAATAATTTTATTAAAGAGAATCACCTTGGTGTTTTGTTGCTATTGTTGTTGTGAGGGTGAAAAAAAATAATTTCTATCATAGGACAGAGACAAAGAATAGTTTTCACGAGTTTCACATTTGAAGTGGTTTCCTTCTTCCTTTCTTCATTTAGATGACAGTAGGTTCATGTGCAATTGTAAGGAATAATATAAAGAAATCCGTCTGCACTCTTCCCAGTTTCACCCGCGGTAACATTTCGCACAAACCGTAGTAAAGTATCACAATATCGCATGACATTGATGAAATCCACTGATTTTATTCAGATTTCTTCATTTTAATCTTACTTTTCTTAGCATTACCAAAAATTCCCTTAGTTACAGCCAAAGTCTTTTGCTTGATAACTAGAAATAAAATATTTAAATAAAATAAATAAATAAAATAAATCTTTGGTTTGGATAAGAATGTAATGTGAGTGTCAATGAAAGGATGATGGATGGGGATGTTTGGCAGTTCCCTTGTGAGTGAGTGGTATCACATCATTCCTAAGCCTTGAGAGAATGAAGGAGAGTTGGCATCAGGAGAGAGGCTGAGGGGACAAGGAGTGCATACTACATAGATGAACGCTTTACTAGATTTGGCCCTAATTACTTTCTGCTGGATGGGGACAATGACAGCAGTGTACTGAGAGAGTGCTATCTACCACTTGCAGCAGCTTTTAAAAACCAGCTCACTTAGCGTAATGCATCCCAAGCTGGGGTGAGAGGGGGTTGATTTAGCTATGAGGTGTGCACTTTACAGAGGTTCTCCAGCACATCTGGACTGTTTGCATCCTTATTCAAGGCAGCACGCTCATTTGCTCCTCAGAGCTCTGCTGAGGACACAGCCTCACTCCAACAGAACTCCCTGCTTCAGCGGTGTGCCCCACTGTTCATAAAGAAACGTGGCTTACTGTGTTCACGACTGGAATTAATGGAATTAATTATCTCCCACTAGATGGATAGCAGTTTTTTTCTTACAGATTGGAATTAATCATTATGATCTGTACAAATGTTATTGGGAAAGTATGTCTATAAACCATTGTTTGAAACACCATGTTAGATTTTTAAATGAAAATTTAAAAAGCTAAGAATGTTTTTATACAATTTCTAATTAATAAAACAAGACAGATTACTAAGAAGGGAAAATGATGGTAAACAGGTGCAATAGCTGCACCTAATTTTAACAGAAAAATAGATAATAAGCAATTAAATTCACACAATTAAACTCTAAAAGCTAGTCCCTGCACCTCAGATGAAAACATCATTGAAATTCACAGGAAGGCCAGGCTGTGCAGCCCACACTTGGCAGGTGCAGAGCAGAGCAAGTGCAGCAGGTCAAAACAAGCATTTCCTGCACGTTGCTGACTGTGCGATGTCACCGGGCGCAACCTACCCTTGCCCGTGTAAGCTTATAACGAGCTTTTCTTTGGAAATGCTTGCACAGTTATTAAGTCTTTTACAAAATCAACCCACTCCCATGATGAGGTTTATTTCTGTGGGAGTCAAATCTTACATTCTAACGAGCAGAGCAAAGATCTGTTGTCATGGCAACCATTCCCATCCCACTGGGCTGGAGCTGCAGTTCACTTGCATGGAGATGCATCAACAAAGATGCAGAGGGAGAGGGTGAAAAGAAATCAGACATGGCTTCAATCCGTTTTCCTGAACAATATTGATGTTACTTTGGATGGAAGTTGACCTATAAATACTGGATCCTAATAAAACCTTTCCATACTGGGAGGAAATCCCTAAATGTGTTTTAAAAGCTATTTAAGACACCCCAAAGGGTTTTGATTTTGCCAGTGAAGATCATTTATTAGAATAAGATTGAGTTTTATTTTCTTCTCAGAGTAATTAAAGCCATGATAGTGAGAGGGAGAATTATGCTAAGGATAATATACTTTTCTTATATTCAGGCTTTATAAATTAAATATGAGCACTGTCAGAGGAGGTATATGTGGATATATCATCCATACGAAAGGATCACATGCTTCTCAAACTCATAGTCAAAGTAATGAAACCCAGCACATCTGCACCCAAGTTCTTTTTTTTTTTAAGATTTCATTTATTAATTTTAGAAAGAGAAAGGCAGAGGGAGGAGAGGGAAACATTTGCTTCTCATATGTGCCTTGACTGGGCAAGCGCATGGATTCAAACTGTCAGCCTCAGCATTCCAGGTCAAGCTCTACCCATTGTGCCACCACAGGCCAGGCCCAAGTTCTTTATGGCCAAACCTATGGCATCATGCATTGACCAGGAAGGGCAAATACGTGTTACAGGCCTTTTGAGGGTGGGCAAAGGTGCTGGCAGGAGCGGCTGTGTGTCATCCATCTCTTACTCTATGGCCCTGATCATTCCCGCTCCCTCTGAGGAATCGCCACTTTTCAAATTAGGTATCCATTTCCTCTTGAAGGACCTTCATCCAGACACATCTTTAAATTTGAAATTATATTATTGAGAGAGAGCACGCAGAACAGAGTCTGCAGTTTCAGGTGTGCTGGGTGTCTGCAACAAAAGAAAAATGGCAACCTGCCCAGGGGAAGGGCACAAGAGAAACAGCCTCTGAATGTAGGACTCCCGATAGCAAGTGTAAGATGTTTGAGGGTTTTGTGGGTATTTATTTATATTCATTTGGAAAAAACAAGACCATCTAAAAGCAATACTTTTTTTCTACACAGCATGGAATTCTTAGTAAACAAATATTAAAATATATAAGAAGTATTTACCCTTGGGGAAAAAATCCATTTTTAAAAAGCATAAATTATCTACAGTAAAATATACAAATTTTATATTTACAGCTCAATAAACTTTTACATATATATATGTATGTATGTGCATAAATGGATATGTAATTATCACCCAGATCCAGATCCAAAACCTATTTCTACCTCAGAAAATTTTTTGTATGTGACTTCTTTAGCTTAACAAATATTTTTTAAATTATTTATGTTTTGCATATATCCTTAGCTTGTACTTTCTTATTACTAAGCAGTATTCTATTATATGAACATACACAATTTATTTACCCATGTTATTGTTGATAGATATTTGGACTGTTTCCAGCTTGGGACTATTATAAAAATAAAGCTGCTATAAACATCCTATCAAGTCTTTTGTGGGCATATGCTGTCATGTAGGATAGATGTATATTTAACTTTATATAGAAAACTCCAGTTTCCCCAAGAGGTTGTACCATTTTAACTCCCAGGAGCAATGTGTGATTCTCCACATCCTCACCAGCACTCAGTGTTGTCAGTTTAGTGGGTGCATAGGGGTCTGTCCTTGTGTGCCCTTTGTCTTTAGAGAAGCTAGGCTAATGTCTGCATTAATGTTGTAATGGGGTCTGGAAGTAATAATAAAAAATTCAGATATTGTGATTAACATTTGCCAGCCTCTTAATGACCCAATACCTTTGAAAAATATAGCTTTTCTAAGAGATATAAAAGTTCTAGGAAGCTGAAATTCCAGGGTCACTATAAACTGATGACTAGACAGACTTAAGTTGGAAAGGAATACTTTGGTGTTCAAAACACACCTTAGTTTAGACCAGTGGTTCTTAACCTTTTTTAGGTACCGAACCCACCAGTTTCATATGCGCATTCACCAACCCCTTCTTTAGTGATAAATAAAATATGGGGTTTTTTTCAAAATTCAAGACATAGGTATATGTTTTTTTACTGGTGCACAAAATGAGCCGTGCATGAACATCACCTTGCTCAAAGAACAAAAGCAACAAAGTGCATGAACTCACAACAAATTACGGTATTACTTTATTCTGGCCTCTGTGGCAGAGGCTTCTCCAAACCCTTGAGACCGACTCATCGAATCCTAGGGTTCGATAGAACCCAGGTTAAGAACCACTGGTTTAGACTTCTAAAATGAACAATAGCCACTTGTTCTGAAGATACCGAAAATCTCTTTCTGTTCCTACTTTTAAGTCATTGAAATTCAGTCTCTGATTCCAGTAATGGGGAAACTTCACTCTTGGTGATTAGCTGCAGGACTGTTGAGCCAGCTCAACCTCACAGAATTTCTAGTTTATCAGGAGGTTAGATGCCTCAAATACTAAACATGTGTATGAAAAGAGCTGAATGGCCAATTCTTGGTCCTTTACTCAACTTTGAAATGCGTCCACAGATTGCAATAGATCAGATTCTTTTTATTCTTTGTGGTCATATTGCTGTCCATTTAAAGCTTCTGAATTCAAAAAGAAAGCAGAAGATGCAGATTCTTTTTTTCTTTCTTAAGTGAGAAGCAGGGAGGCAGAGAGACTCCCACATGCTCCCTGACAGGGATCCACCCAGCAAGCCCCCTATGGGGGGATGCTCTGCCCATCTGGGGCTATTGCTCTGTTGCTCAGCAACTGAGCTGTTATTTTAGTACCTGAGGTGAGGCAGTGCAGCCATCCTCAGCACTCAGGGCCAACTTGCTCCAACTGAGCCATGGCTGTGGGAGAAGAAGAGAGATAGAGAGAGAAGGAAGAAGGGAAGAGGTGGAGAAACAGATAGTCACTTTTCCTGTGTGCCCTGACTGGGAATCAAACCTGGGACATCCATCCACATGCCAAGCTGACACTCTACCACTGAGCCAACAGGCCAGGGCCAGAAGATGCAGATTCTAAACAGATTTACAAAATGTAAGGTGAAGCAATCTGGCCATTGCCAAAGGGGGTAAGTACTCTTAACTGACTGCCTTTTCAGGTGTGTTAGGGTTTCCTTACCAAAAATTTTGTGACTTAAAACAACACAGGTCTTTACCTTATAGTTCTGTGGTCAGGAGTCCAACACACAGAGCTGAGTCCCTTCTGAATGTTGTAGGGGATATTCATTTCCTTGCCTTTTTCACCTTCTAGAAGCTGCCTTTCATTGGCTTATAGCCAACTTCAGAGCCAGCAGTGTGACTTCTCTCTGATCCTTTTGTCGTCACAGCTCTCTCTCTCATTGGCATAGCCCAGAAGGTCCTCTACTTTTAAGGACTCATATAATTAGAATGATCTTATCCAGATAATCTTCTCATCTCAAGATTTATAATTTTAATCACATTTTCAAAGTTCCTTTTGCTATGTAGGGTAACATATTCACAGGTTTTGAGGATTAGGGTGTGGACATCTTTGGGGGACATTATTTTGCCTCCTGTATCAAGAAAAAAAATCAGCAGTGGATAGAGCATCTAACTGGGACGTGGAGGACCCAGGTTCGAGACCCCGAGGTCGCCAGCTTGGGCACAGGCTCATCAGGTTTGAGCAGAAAGCTCACCAGCTTGAGCCCAAGGTCGCTGGCTCTAGCAAGGGGTCACTCAGTCTGCTGTAGCCCCCCCCCTGGTCAAGGTACATACGAGAAATCAGTCAATGAACAACTAAGGAACCGCAACGAAGAATTGATGTTTCTCATCTCTCTCCCTTCCTGTCTGTCCCTATCTGTCCCTCTCTCTGACTTTCTCTGTCTCTGCCCCCCACAAAAAAAAGAAAAGAAAAAATCAATACCCAGGAATGGAACCTGATCAGCTCAATTCCAACAGCTGAGCCCTGCTCCAGTGACGCTGCTGAGGCTCAGGTGCTCCCTTGAAGTGCACGTTCTTACTGCTGTTTACCGGAGCAGATGCCAAAAAATGTGGCTTTTATCCCTCCCAAGGTGTCTCAGAGGCTGAGGAACAGATGGTAATGCCACCAGTTCTAATTGCCTCCCAGTAAAGTTTAAGGGAAACTTGTGACGTCAATCTGAGAGACAGTGTTTCTTAGCTAGGATCTATTCTTTGATGTTACGAAAAATATTTTTTAAAGAGACAGAAGCCATTGTATCTTTCCATGAAACTCGTAACTTAATACTGGAGAAAAAGACTGAAATTATTGAATGTTCAGAACTTAAGAACAGTCTGCAAGAGGCATCCTCAATGCAAGCACTTAAGTGCAAAAAGCCACCGCTTTCTTTTATGACCTGATCACCATTGTGATTTAGATTTGAAAGTATATGAGAGATAGGAAGGATTCTGATTCTGGGTTGAGAAGGTGGATGGACAGGAAGAAGGGAAAAAATGTTTCTGGTTTTTCAAGTTTCATCTAAGAACAGTATTTCCAGTGGAAACAATGTTATAAAGAGCATTTGGGCATCCTATCCAGCCTAAATTTCATATTTTTAAAAGCAGTATATTTTCATAAACTTTCTCTTCATTAATATCTAGATAATTTGTAAATTCAGTTTTAATTTCTAGTTTATCTAGGGGTTATTTAGAATGTTATTTCTTAATTGACAAGAGCTATTAAACATTAAGTGAAGCATTTTAGGGAATGTAGTAGAGTAGGAGGGTCAAAATTATTAGTTAATTTTGAATAAGTAATGGACAAATGTAGGTTTGTGATGAAAGACAAGAAGGTAAACCTCTTGCAAAATGAAAGAGCATAGCAAAACATTCAAATTAATTGTTGAGGGGGATTTAGATATTAAAAGAAATGTGATAAAGTCAGAAAAATTCTAAAAAAGAAAAATGAATTACGACAAATAGATATACAGCATGGGGCAAAAGTAGGTTTATAGTTTTGAGTATTTGAAACACAATTTATTCTTATATTATTATTTATTAATTATTGTATTTTTTCCATATGAACAGCTGTAAAACTGAAACTGAACTCAGGTCCAACTGCCTGCCGTAACAAAAGCCACACTCAAGAGACAAGTACTGATCCCAAGGGAAAGAAGCTTAGTAAAGAGCCAGCAGCCTGAGGAGATGGGGGACTCCCATCCCAAAGCCTGCCTTACCCTTTCAGTGCAGGCAGGGGTTTTTATAAGGAGGAAGAGGGAAAGCAGAACAAAGAGATCAAGGGGCGGGGCTTGACAAGTTCTCTCCGTTCAGACCAGCACAGTCTATTCTGATAAGGACCTCAAAACTGGTCAAGCGATGGTCTGGTGTGTGTCATTCTGGTTTTACAGTGGAAGTTCAGCAAACCTCCCAAAGCTGGAATGCCTAAAGGTCAGAATCAGTATCTTTTGAAGTTAGTTCCTAGAATTCTTAAATGAAAATGATGTTTGTCTATAAGTTATATAATTGTAAGAGTCAGCAAACAAAGAAGGTCAAGCTGTGTCAGCCAACTTCTTGTGGTTTGTCTATTCTGTTCTTAGCTGGGATGGGAACTGAAAACTGCTGGTTCCCTGGAACATTCTGAATACATGCTATTAGCAATTGTTAGTTCTCACCATGATGCTTACAGTGACGGCGCTGTCAATCTCTTCTGCCATCGGACTGGTACTATTGATTACTAAAGCAATACAAATCTATACAGCCAGTTACAAAACTATTTTTGCCCACCGTCTATAAACAGTATTGATAGGATAAAGCCAACTATGTCAATTAATACAATGAATGTAAATAGCCCAATTTCCCTATGATAAAAGAAAAAAGCCGTTAGATTGAGTTTAAAACAAATGTAGTTTTAACTGTAGTTTAAAATACAACATAAGCGAAATTATGCTAGAGAGATAGAAAGAGAGAGGAGGGTATATATAATAGTATCAAGTGAAATCAAGTTCAAGATGAAAAGAATTAAGTGAAACACAAAAGGCTAAGATCTAATGTTAAAGATATAATGAATGCACAAAGAAAATATAACAAGCAACAAAGCCACAGATTACACAAAGCAAAGACTCCTAGAAGTAAAGGAGAATATAATCAAAGCATAAACCTTGTGAGAAATTTAATCACCCGTTTCTTTTAGAATACTGTAAGTCTAGTAGACAAATAATAAACAAAAATACAGGGTTTCTGAATAACCCAATTAATAAGTTCAATTATGTTTACAAATGTATTACATAAAAAGGTTTATATTATACATATCATCTTATGTTATCTATTTCCTCTCCTATAAGAAGAGAATATATTCTTCTCTTATATCCATTGAATATTTACCAGAGAGTATCATATATTAAATTAAGTATCATATATCATACAGTAAATTCTAAAAGAGCAACCCATGACTTTTCACTTCTTCAATAGACCACCTTAAAATTTCCAGATCATTTTCCAATCTGAGGTCCCTAAGGCTTTCTTGGTAAACAAACACATGTGATGAGGCCAGCCATGTCTACAGATAGTCATCAGAAGAAAATAATTTGTTTAACAAACACTATGGGCTAGTATCTCTTTCAAGTGCTTTGAAAATAATACCAAAGAGAACTTACACCTTAACTACAAAGCAAAGATCAATAAGAAGTTTTAATAAAAAACACCACCCTGGTAATTTTAAAATGCAAATTTAAAAAATGAGATTCCATTTCTTATTTATCAGATTACAAAAACAAATATAAATTACATTTGGAGTAAGTTATACAAGCAAGTATTACTCTCATCACCCTGAGCAGGAGTATAAATTGAATGACCACTCAGAGGGACAATTTGATAACCTGATTTTTAAAACTCTCTAAATTTTGAAAGTTTGTTGATCAAGCAATTTTATTTCTGGAAATGGGAATAATCAAGAATGTGTTCAGATATTTACTACATGAATTTCATTTCAGCTCTTTGCAACAAGATGGAAACAAATTAAATGTCCTAAAATAAGAGATTAGTTAAATTAATTATGATGTGCCTACACAGAGGTTACCCTATAGTTTAGCAATTAATAGAATATATTCTGGCCACAGATTTACTGGATTTGAATCTCTGCTCTGCTTTTTAACAGCTTAATTTGGACCACTTAACTCAAAACCTCACATGTCTTAATTCTATCATTATAAAAAAAAAACCTGAATAATAATAGTACCCACCTTTGCTGGGTTGTTTTGTGGGGAAAGATGAGTTAATATGTGTAAAACATTGCAAGCAGTGCCTACCACTTAGCAAATTTTATCGGTGTTATATAGCTATTAAAAATGTAGTAATCGTATATTGGCCAGATGCAAAAATATGCATAGTATATTAAGTGAAAAGAGTGAATTTTACCCTGGCCAGGTTGCTCAGTTGGTTAGAGCATCATCCCAATACACCAAGATTGCGGGTTCAATCCTGGTCAGGGCACATACAAGAAACAACCGATGAATGTATATGTAAGTAGAGCAACAAATTGATGTTTTTCTCTCTCTCTTTTTCTCTTTCTCTTTCCTCTCTCTCTAAAATCAATAAATAAATTTATAAAAATTGTTAAGGAAGGAGTGGATTTTAAGATAAAAATGGTCATATAACATGATCTCAATTGTGTTCATTTACACTATATAAAGACATATATATCTGCCTATAAATGTATACAAGATTTCACAAGATAAACATAAAGCATTCATTATCTATAAATGACTGTTAAATAATGTGTCTCTGGACATATTGATGGGGTTTAAGTCTTATTTTTCAATTTTTCTAAAATAAGCATATTCTGCTTTTGAAATAAGGGGTAAAAAGTTACTTCTTAAAACAAATAGAAAGTCTTTCTCCCACTAGTTATTTAATTCTCATCACTGGAAATTTGAGGGGATGAAAAAGGAGTCATTTTTGGATAGCAAACAGTCTGATAGCTGTCCGAGGGGAGGGAGTTACAAGGCTGGGTGAAAACGTGAAGGGATTAAGCAGAAAAAACAAAACCCCACAGACAACAGCATGGTGATTACCAGTGTGGGAGAGAGTAAGGAGAGGGTATGTACAGAAGGGGCAAATGGGGATGGAATGGGGACTTGCCTTGGGGTAGTGAACACACAGTACAATATACAGATGATATATTATAAAATTGTATACCTGAAACCTATATAACTTTATTAACCAATGTCACCCCAATAAATTCAAGAAAGAGAGAGGGAAAGAGAAAGGAAAAGAAAGAAAGAAAGAAAGAAAGAAAGAAAGAAAGAAAGAAAGAAGGAAAGAAGGAAAGAAAGAAAGAAAGAAAAGAGAAGGAGGGAGGGAGGGAGGAAACTCCTGTCAAGTTTCCATTTGAGCTATTGTATAACTAGTACATAAATAAGAAGAAACAAAAAAAGTCATTTTTTCTTTAGCCTTTAACACTTCAGTCTCTAAAAGAGCATAGTAAAACCATTTCTATAGGAAAATAGTTAAGTGATTTTTTACTTTATCACATATATTTCTAAGAGCATGTTTTTACTCAGTTTGTGACAGAGTTTCTATCTGGGGCACTTAATTACTATAGAGAACTGAAAATTTATAGATCTCCAATCTGTTTTTCTTTTTCACACCATTTCCTAGCGGTAGTGAACAAAGCAGAATGCTATAGCACCTGGAAGAACATAGTGGACCATGACTTGTGTATGTGAAGGCAGCCAGAGGGCTCCATAGAGAAAACAGCCTTCTAGAAAGGGAGCCAGAACCCACTGGTTGGCCTATAATTCTTCAGAGGAAAGGCAGCATTTGCACAAAGGAGATCTATACTATATTACATCTCCAGGATGTGAAATCCAATATTTACACAAAGGCTTAGCCCAGGGAAGGCGTATTTTTTATCCTTGGCTGTAAATACTTAGTAACTGCCTAACAACAGACATATCAAGGTTTAAAATATCCATAGAAAGGCATGCTCCCTGACAGAGCCTTGGGCAGGGTGGTGTTGACCTTACAGCCTGTGTGCCTCCCACTTTATTAAAGTTTCATGCCTTCAATCACAATAGCCGCATGAATTCTTTTACAGCCTCCAGTACTTGAAGAAAAAGCCATAGAGACATGGCAAATCGATTTTTTCCTAAGAAACTGTGACCGTTGGGTGAAGCTACAGTTTTTTGTTTTTTCATTTTGAGTTTGTTTCTTTTTGTTTGTTTGTATGTTTTTTGCTGTGCTGTAAGGCAAAAGGTAGCTCTTTTATCTTATTGCTGAAAAAACCTGCCCTGTTGATTTGCATTTCCAGTTTCAGAGCTTCCTGTCTAAGGCAGAGAAACATCTTCAGTTTGATGAACTTTAAAAGCTGTCAGAGTATCTCTGGAAATTAAACTGTGGCCCGACCTGGCCGTATCTTGCTAGTAAAGCAGATATTTCACATTTTGCTCTGAGAGGTGGAGAAGTTACATTTCTGTCGTGGGTTAGAATATTCAAGTCTTCTTCTGCTTCATTAGAGATCCTATAGGAGAGTACTTTTAAATGGACATACTCAGCTCAAAAGAGGGGTTAGTTTCATGATTCCTTGAGGGAAGGGATTGTGTTTACTTTCTTTCTCCTGATTTTCCTAGCATGAAACACTGTGACTGGCCGATGGTGAAACTCCATGCATAGTGATTAAATTAATAAATCATGATAGGAAAAATTATAATTATTATCTATATTAGTTTTACAGCATAACAACCCCCAAAATCTCAGTGGTTTGTAAAATGAAGGTTTATTTCTGGTCCCTATGAGTTTCATAGGTGGTAGTGTAGAAGTTCTGTTCTATGTGCCCTCTCTCTGAGGGCTGCAGACAGGATGGGGCATGCCCAGTGCTATGCTGGCCTGGGTCATCCCAGCTTTATGTTCCATGATATCATTTGGGTGACCTAAAATGAACTTTGTATTTACACCATGGTAATTGGCAAGCACCTTAAATCAGTGTTTTTGTTTTTTGAGAGCCAGTTTACCAACACACTACCAGATTCATGTGACAAAGAAGAAAAGCAAAGGAGCTGGCAGAAAATCACAAGGCCTCTTTAGGCCAAAGCAGATCACATGGGGGAGGATGACAATGGGCCAGGAACACATGTTCCATTTACAGGAGGCCCTGCAAGTCATGTGGCAAAAATGGGGATGGAGGCAAAACATTGTGAACAATACTACAATCTACCCCACTGTCTGAGTAACTGTAATTGACCAAACCCCAAATTGGGATATGTGGTATGACAGAGTTTGTTAATAATATATATGTATATTTTAACATAATTTTTATTATAAAAATAATACTACTTATTAAATAAATGCTTACATATGCCAGGTGTTGTATAGAAGAACTTTCTACCCATAATTTCATGTAAACCTTACCTCAGTCCTATAATATAGGTACTGTTATTATCCCCATGTTTCAGATGAGGAAACTAAGCCTAGAAAGTTTAGTATTTTAGGTTGGATTCCAGGACACAGACTCAGTTGCGTAGGAACGCTTAGTTAGTTGCTGGGTGCTCTCAGTGGATCCACCTGTAAGGAAGTAAGAAGTGAGGAGGCAGAGAAAGCAGTGGCCTCAGCCGGTCCTGCAAGGAGTTCTGGAACTGAGATTGTCCATTAGGGTTCTCAAATTGAGGCAAGCAGGTCCCAGCAGTGACTCATACTCGTGGTACACCCCAGAAGGGGGCATAGCCTTGAACAATGCAGTTGCCTGTTGGCAAGAGCAATGTCTAGTGTAATCTATCAACAGTGATATCCCAGCAGCTGGGTAAAGCATGTATGGGCCTTTAAACAGGGATCTGAGCAGAGCCCGACACTATCCACTACAGTTAGGTAGTATATCCATGATCACACAGCTAGTCAAAGGCTAGCATTTAAACCTCAGTCCATCTAACCTCAAAGTTTATCTCTTACCCCCAGTGCTATATTGGTCCCATTGCCTCATCTGTCTCATTCCATTGCTACAATCTGATGAAATAATGGCATTTTTAGTACATGGTAACGGTTTAAAGATTGACTGGAACAAAATGTTTGGATTTAAATCGTTTTTTAACATTTAAAAAGGAGGAAATGGCCTTCTGCACAGGCCTTTGGGCTGAATGGGTGTGTGCTTGTGCATGCAGGGCTAGCACTGAGGAGGAGCGAGAAAGGGAATTATAGTAACAGTGTCAGATTAAAGTTACATAATGTCTTCCTTCTTTCCATCCTCCACACAACTTACAGGGCCAGGTTCACAATAAAAAGGGTGAGATTCGTTTCAGGTGTGAGAGATGTGCCAGTTTAGGCAGCGGAACTTGGATCTGCTAGTAATATGCTTCCTGACATATCCATAAAGTTGACCTGGGCCTGTTGAAGGGACTGCCCCCTGCCCAGGCATTGCCCCAGCCCTCCCTAGGTCAGAGCCAGTTGTGCCAAAGATAAACAAAGCCGGACCAGGTAAAGTGGTAAGGACAGATTCTAATCAGTAATGTACTTTTGCAATAGGGAAAACAGTCTAGCATTAACTATCTCAACTGTCATTTGTACAGAGGTGACTGGGCTTTTTAAAGGGAGAATGATGGAGAATGGAGATGGGTGGGAAGGAACTCATTGAATCAGTAAGAGAAAAATTACAAAAAAGGGGGAGGAGGAGTTGGCTCATGTGACACCCATCTGGGTTTGCTCTTCGAGGTGAGGGTCCTACCATCCCACAGAGACTGGGAGACGGGGCCCTGTCTTTAGGTGATGCTTGGAACAGACAGTAAATTCTTTTGGCAGCCTTGAGTTTTCTCAGACAGGCATGTTGGGGGGGGGGGGGCAGGGCGGGGGTAGTGTCCTCCTAGGGATGTTGCCTTGAGCTGTTAGAACCTGTTAGTGTTTGGTTCAAATCTTTATAGGCCAAAGTTGAGGCCTAATTGAGAACACAGCTCAGAGGAGTCTGGCTGGAGTTTGGCCACAGAAAGAATCATTGTCACAGCGAATGAGAAATAAGCAGCAATTTGGTGGACAAAATCCCTCCCCAGCAGCCTCCTCTGATACTAATCCTAGCCAAAGCCAGGAGCCTACTTTACTAATCAGAAATCCCTTTACACACACATTCACATACTCTCTCACACCCTTGCACACCCTATACTCACATTCTCCTGCACACTTAAACACATACAATCACAGACAGTGCCACACATACCAGCTCTCGTCCCTGGACTGTGTGTTTCAGTTCCCACGCTCAGCTACTCAGTTTGCAGAGCACAGCCTGTTCACTGCCCTGGCCCTGCTGCTGGGCTTAAGGGCAGGGTGGCACCTCCAAGGCAGATCAGCCCCCAAGGCTTCCCTCCCACGGAACTACAGTGAGCGGGGACTTGGGTTGATCCAGAAACCCCACCATCAGAGAAACCAGAGGAGAGATCCCTTTGTGGGGGCCGGAGGGGTGCAGGCAGGAGGAACAGAAGTTTTAGCTAGAAGGAGAATCGGGGTCGTGGGCAGCTCAGCTGGAGGTTTCCTCAGCTTGAAGCTTCCCTTGGTGAATTCCCACTTGTTTACCTCACTCCACATTCAGCCCGGTTTCTGCCAAGGTCTCGGGTCAGTTGGTGATAAAGCCCGCACTGGACCCAATCCAAAGCGTCTTGTCCTCTCCCGTGAGACCTCTCTCTTTGACAAGGATCCTTTTCAAATTCACCAAAATCTTTATGCAGGAAAAAGAAAGCTGAACATTTCATAGGTTAACTGGCCATTCTACGGTTTACATACTGTCTGATTGTTAAGCATCATTAAATTCCCTCATAATCAATCATGATCCCTTACCACCTCATCTTCTTTGTCTCTACATGCTCTTACCGCAGACGTCTTTGTTCCTTCCTGCTCAGCTGAGGGAAGGGTTTGCTTCTTTGAGAGGGTGAAGCACAGAGCATTGCTTTGGAATCAGACGAGGGTTTGAGTTCCGGCTGTTCCGTATGTGAGTGGCCAAACTGAAATCAGGTGTATCCTCCCTGAGCCTCTGCAAAATGGCAGGATGGTGATTGGGACTATACTGGGTACATATTAAAAGCACCCATCAAGTTCCTGGCTTAGAATACATGGCCAATATATTGTAACTGTTAGAATTTCTTGCTTTTGCTTTTTTTTAATTATATAATGTCAGTAGGTAATGAGACTCAAAAATCAATATCTCTTCAAGAAACAATTGTTATTCAAGAAAAATCGCATGGCGTGTCAGTTTCTTCTGTGTTTCATATTGACTGGGTACCTGGGAAGGAGGTGGAGCGGGCCGCAGTCCTGAGTGGCGTGCACTGTGACAGAGCTCCCCTGGGAAGGCAGCAAGGTTGTGTTTGTAACTTCAGATCCCAGTAGGCCAGGATACTTCCTTCCATTTGTCTCCATGCAATAATCGAAGTAAATTGGGGATGGGAGGGGTGGGAGAAGATGACACATGACTAATAATGTTCATGGCAGGGGAAGGAAAGGAGACCTTGCCTTCTTTCTAGGCATGCTCAGCAGCTGGGCTGGGTGTATGCACAGGCAAATAAGGACTTGGTCAGGATGCAGAGAATTGCATTCCTCATTTGCTGAGCCTAAACAATAGGTTTTGAAATGTCCTCCATATGCACTACCAGGTTGAGCTCCCAATCTTCTGAAACATTCTGTCGTTTGAGCAGCAAGGGGAGCCGGTTCAGATGGAAACTAGAGGGGGAGATCAGGAGAGGAGGGAAGGAGGTGGAGTTCTTTGTTTTCTCCCCAAGCTCTGGACAATGTGCCATAGCTCTGGGAGATCTTGGTTATTCAGAGCATGCTCTGAGCACTTGACTGGAAATTTGTGTTTCTTCAGCTACATCATTTTTCACTCTCATTCACTTTCTGATCATGACACCTCTTCAGTACATTGGAAAAGAGATATTCAAGAAATAAGAATGTCATTGCTAAGGCATTATAAACAGCTTCCAGGAGCATGTGCAGCCAAAGATGCCGTAATGAACACACACACTAGATATTTACACCGTCAGTATTCTGGTATAAATTTGCAGGGCTGCTCTATCTATGGTCCTGAATACAAAACATCTCTGTTAGCACAGAGTAGGAATTTAAAGGCTTCTGGGAAACAAAATCAATCAATAATAAAGTTCTTCTATATCAGATGTGGTTTATAAATGTGATCAAAAGACAATCCTATAAAAACAACACACATGTAAATCCTTACAAGAGTGTTTTCTGGTGATAAACAGCTTCCAGGATTTTTCCTTGTCTGCTGCTCAATTTCTGCAAGTTAGCAAAGCTTCAGAGATCTTTTATCTTACAATACAGTTGTTTATCAAATACCAGAACAGTCATTTGCCAGGCAGAAGCCATCCTTAGGACTGAACATAGACACAGAGAGAGGAAATCTGCAGATAAACAGTTCACTTATGACTGTGCCATATAAAATCCTGAGTGGATGAAGCCAGCTTTCTTTGTCAACTACAGTGTAATTGTTTTCTAAGTATATAGCAGCACCTGGTCAACAATTCTTTAGAGGGGTGAGGTTTGACTTACACTGTACAGATAATTCATTGCAAAGCTAGAATACAGAAATCAGGTGGCTCTGGTTCTGTGTAGCTGAATGAATTTGGCTTCCTATACTTCAGCCTCCATACGAAGGCATAATTTATAATAAAAGGGGGAAGAAAACTACCAGCCAGCTTTTGCTTATTCAGAAAGAAGGACTGAGTTTTAAAGTAACAGTGAAAAGAATTCTCCTTTAGAAGAATATGTCTCTCATTTCATTGCTTGTTTTTCCAAATGAGACAGACCATCCTTTCTCCCTACATCCCCTGGACTCCTGGAAAAAAATTTTGAGGAGAAAACTTTTACGCCTAATTATAATGCAGCAGGACCTAGTAATAAAAAACTGAGTAGCCCTTTCAGCAAATGTAGGCTCATTTTATACTTTTTCTCACTCAGTTGTGTTGTTGGTCTAGCTTCCCAAAGTCTGAGTACATAAATCAAGGCACAAGTAATAAAGGATATTCTCCTAAAGAAATCTTCCCTTCAAATGCCCCCTGTTGATCAGCAGGTATTTGTGCGCAGGAAGAAAGAAAGTAAATAACAGTTAATAACAGCCAATGTTTATTAAGCATGCACCGTTCACCAGCATGATCCTGGGTTTTAGGTATTGTATATCATGCCCACAACACCTGAGAGTATCAGTATTTTTCTCACTTTATGGGTAAAGTAAAAGTATGGGTAAAAGTTTGAATGACCAGTAACCAGCAGCATTTACTAATTCAGAATAGCTCCCTTAACCACTGCCCTTAACTAACAGGAACTTTCACATTAATGAATGCACTAAACCCTCACAATAACCCAACCACAAAGTATTATTATTATTATTTCCACTTTTGTCCACTGGAATAATTCAGCCAGAAATGAACTTTTTAAAGGTCACTCACTCTTAGCAAAAAAGCAGATGCAGAATTTTTTTTTTTTACAGGGACAGAGAGTCAAAGAGAGGGATAGATAGGGACAGACAGACAGAAACAGAGAGAGGTGAGAAGCATCAATCATTAGTTTTTCGTTGCCGTTGCAACACCTTAGTTGTTCATTGATTGCTTTCTCACATGTGCCTTGACCGCAGGCCTTCAGCAGACCGAGCACCCCCTTGCTGGAGCCAGGAACTTTCGGTCCAAGCTGGCAAGCTTTTTGCTCAAGCCAGATGGACCCACGCTCAAGCTGGTGAGCTCCGGGTCTTGAACCTGGGTCTTCTGCATCCCAGTCTGACGCTCTATCGACTGCGCCACCGCCTGGTCAGGTAGATCCAGAATTTAAACCTTCCCAAAGACTGTTCTTTCTACTACCCCACGTTGCTTTCACCAAGCATTTGGCGTGCATAATCTGAGAGAATTGTTGCCCAACTTTGTATTTAATAAAACAAATATAAAAGGAAAACATGCATAGGACCAAGAGATATCATTTTAAGACTGCCTTTTTTACTGAAAGGGAAGAGTAGGCGAGGCATTGTGTTGGAGAGGAGGAGAGTGGGCTTTAGTTTCCAAAGAAGGCAGGTGGGAAAGGGAGTTTGTCTCTAGTTTATAGAAGGGATGGAAGGATATGGCCAAGCTGCTCGGTGGTGGGATTTTGTATCAAGTGTAATGGTAATGGCTGCAAATAATGGAAAGGTCCAGTACAGGGACTTAACTAGGAGTTAGTTTTAATGAGAAGCCTGGTGGTAGGAGAGATGTCAAGTGTTGGTTTAGCTGCCCAAAGATGCCATTAGAACTCAGTCTCTTTCTCTTTCCACCCCTGCTCCCTTCTCATGTTGAGCTTCTCCTCTTGAGAATCACAAGGCATTTGCCACTAAGTCAGGAACAAAAGGGAAAAGGAATGCGCCTGCCACACTGGGACCATGTCGGCAGAAAAGCAGAGACTTTCTCAGACTCCACCGGCCCCCCACTGATTTCCACTTGGTTCTCACCCATCAGCAATGTGCCCTGTGGCTACCAGCAGATGGGGAGGCTGAGAAAGCAGGTGCTGCCCTGGACGTGTACTCCACCCCCCACTGCAGAACTTCATCCCTATATGGATGGGGCTGTGTGGGAAGTCACAAAGACAGGGGGGGAAGACGACAGAGAGCAACAGGGCTGGACTTGGGAAAGGGAGGATGTTAATGAGGAAGAATGTTGCGGTGCCCTTTGTATCTACTTTTCTATTTAAATGGCCCCGGGGTATCATACTTGTGATGCTTCCTTCCTTCCCTCATCCTGTTCTCAACTCTCTTCATTTTCTGCCCTAACCCCAGACCAGTAATGTTGATAATTATCAGATCACCTATTTTTTTTAATTCTTGCAAATAATAAGTATTGAATAAACTATTGCTGAATTAATTACTTAATGAGATGAGGAAACTACAGACAAATATCTGATGAGGGCCTTTGACTGCTATGGCCAAAGTTGTCACTGCTTCAGAGGAGAAACTACTGAGGAGCATGCAGAAGGCACGTGGAGGCCCTTGTTATAAGAACCCACATGTGCAAATATCCCAAGTGGCCGGACTCAGACAAGAGGAATCTGAGGACTCTTGGATCTCGGGTCAACACAAGCCTGTGTGATCTTGCCGCTACTTTGTGTGATTATAGCTCCATGGTTTTCTTCTTCATCTTTGCAGAGCCAGCTCTCCCAGGCGCTGAATGGGCTGTCGGACAGGGCCAAAGAAGCCAAGGAGTTTCTGGTGCAGCTCCGAAACATGGTCCAGCAGATCCAGGTACCAGAGCCCCTGAGGCAAACAGCAAATCCCCATGAGTTGAGATGTAACTATGTGGTGGGGGAGTTTGTCTACTTCTTTTCTTTTATTCTTATGTATTGTGGAGAGAAAATCCTATTTCTTCTGCTTTGTCTCTTCTAATACACACAAACACACATACAGACCAACTTCAATCATACCTCTATTTAAGGTGGTTATGCTTGCTAATGAGCCAGAATGAACCCGATCTTCCAAGTGGTTCCCATGTTCCACACAGAGGTCCTAATTCTCCCCTACTCTGTATTGAGAAAGAGGTCAATTTTTTGTGTGTGAATTTAGAGTCATTATTATTGTTGAATTTTTTAAACTCTGTAGGTTTCCAAAGCACCTTGCAATGATTATATCTTATCTGATGGTAACAAACAAGCTACACTTTCTTCTTTTTTCTTCCTTCCTTTTCTTTTTTTCTTCCTTTTTCCTTCCTTCCTGACCCAGAGTAAGGCATCTCTTCCATACACTTAAATATTTTCCAACCATAATCTCCTGGTGGTTATATTCTCAGAGTGCTTAACCTGGACACAATTATCAACAGATCAGCCAGTATTTAGAAGCTGGTGAATTCTTTCCTGTAGCTAAAGGGGAGAAGCCAGAATTTGCATGAGACGCTGAAGAGACTTTCTGCACTGTTTACCATTCTTATGTATTGAGATTTGCCTCACAGAGGTAATCTGAGCTCTGGCCTCCAGTAAATTGTCTTTCTGAGCAAACAATTAATCCACATTAAGGCAGAAATGGTTTTTTAAATGTAAGCCAGCCTTCCAAAGCATCTCACTGATTTCTTTGCCTATTTTTGGCATCATTGCCCATGTTCAAACTTCTGATTCCCTAACAACCTAACAGATGTACACTCCCTTTGTTTTTCAGAGCAGTCAAGTCCCTTCTATGCTTTTGCTGGCATAAAGTATGCAGCCCCAGGCTCACCTCTCAACCTCCCCTCTTCATCAGACAAAGCTTTCTTTCCGGTTGAAATCAGAGCCTATGAGGAAAAAACTCCTCCTCCCTCCAAATATTGCCCTGTGTGGGACATGGAGAGCTCTTAAGTGATGTTTTCCAGGGGACTTCTCTGAGAACTCAAAAGCAATTGCCCATGAAGTCATTCCTCAAGCAATTACTAATACATGCCTTACATGAAGTAGACCTTGCCTTTGAAAACAATCGCAAATATGTATCAGTAGATTCTTCTATTAAGAGACAGATGCAGATCTCTATGACTTTGGTAGAAATTAAAATTTAATAAGCTAAGCTATTTCTTCCCTGCCAGTCCCCAAGTTTACAGTTTACTCAGTTGTGTTATACATGAATATTTAGTTTTTACTTGCTATAAATTACAATAGTTTTTCAGATTATAGTTTGAGAGTCAAAATTATATATACAATTTATTGAAAGGATTACTTTCAGTAAATGCTTATCATTTAGTGAGAGAATTGCTTAAAATGAATGTCTATGGCAATACAGATTTAAATGAGCTTTAAAAATTGAGATCCAGCATTCAATTTAAACATCATGGGAAAGCTATTGTTCATTTAGAACATGGTTACACTTCCCCCACAAGCTGTTGGTTCCTGTCTGACTTCAATAGCCTACCTGTTTGCATTCACTTTGCTTTCCTTTACAAAAGGAGCAAGTACTTGTGTTCATGATGATTCTTGTAAACTTCCAGTGTCATTGGATGATTGGTTAGTATTGAAGAGCATTGCAATTCTCTTCTTCCTTTTCTTGAATTTGTTGATTCTTCCATATCTTGTGCCTTAACAATACTCCACTCCCTCAGGTGACCAGCCTTTCTGAAGGCCACCTGCCACCACACACAGCTGGACACAGGCCCACTTTCAGCAGGATTCATGTTCAACTCTGCAAACAAAGCTTTATTTTATTTAACACAACTCAAGCTTTGCAGGTGATTCCCTCTTGATAAAAATAAGTTTATCAAGTGACATTTATCCTTTTTCATCTAAACTGAAAGCAAAACACAACCATTACAGAATGACATGTATCCGGTAATTTTTAATATGTCAAATGTGCATTGTGGACAGGGTCCCTCTTCCTTCCCTTCAGTGGGGACCTCCACCCCGCAGACGGATGGGCCAGCTGTTTCCTCTGGCAGCCCGAGGCATGGGCTCCTGACGGCTGGGAGGTGTGCTCTCTCCCACAGGAGAACAGCGTGGAGTTCGAGGCTTGCCTGGTGGCCCAGTGTGACGCCCTCATCGACGCCCTCAACAGAAGAAAAGCCCAGCTGCTTGCCCGCGTCAATAAGGAACACGAGCACAAGCTGAAGGTGAGTGCTGCACAGTGGGGGTCTCAGAAAACCCCCAGACTGGGCCCCAGACTGGGCCCCTAGGGCTGCCACAAACAGGCCAGGTGGGAGGGGGAAGCAGGATGCCCACAGCCCTGGGTGGCCAGTGGCAAGGCGTGGGCATAGCCCTTTATCCACCACCCACTTCTTCATTTAACTCACCAGTATTTGTTGAGAAATTGCTTTGGGTATAGCCATATTAAGGTAAACAAAAATCCCTACCCTCATGGGGCTTATATTCTATCAGGAAGGATAAGTAATAAATAAAATAAGCAAGATAAGTAAAATATCCAGTACATTAGTAAAAAATGCTAAGAAGAAGAATAAGGAGAAGAGGATGGGAAGTATGGGGGCGGGAAGGGGGGGGGTTGAAATTTTAGACAGGGTGGTCAGAGTGACCATACAGTGACATCATGTATTCTTTGAATTGGAAAATGAAATCTGTACTTTCCGGACAGCAAACGAGATCTGCCTTAGCTTTGAAGTGAATTGTTCATTTGGACAGCAGTACAGACTTGTCATCACGCAGTGGAATCAATTGATGGCAAGGCAGGGTCCCTATTGGCCAGAGGAATGGTTCTCCTGGAGACATTCAATGCCCCATTCATTGCCCCATTGGAGCAGGGCAGCAACATCTGAGAGCAGGCTGGACAGGTGGGAAGAGCCCAGCAGAGGGGAGCTCAGAAGTAGGAAGTCAGCACGGACCCCCATACATGGCCAATAAGCCTCAAGTTATGGTGGATGGTGGGTGAGGAATGTGCAGTGGGATGGAGGAGGAAATGAGGTCTGACCATGGCTGTTGTTGGGGGTTGGGCAGTCAGCCACAGGAGCTTCAATAGTGGGCAGCAATGGGTGGACTTCCTCAGGAGAGCTTGGAGCTGGTGAACAGTCCAGTCAGTGTCAGATACCCCGCAGGTGTGGAACAGGCTCTCGTCCCTGAAGGACAAGAGAAAGCCCTGTTTCTAAAAGACTAGGATCCAGTGGGAGAACCAAGGGTTTGAAAATGAAGGATGAAAGAACACAGCTGACAAGATTTGAGACTAAAGCTTGGTGTCATGGAAGCTTCGAGCCTGGCTAGTAGCCAGTTCGTGGTTACCAGGAACAAGGCAAGAAACCAGGGGCTACCAGGGGCATGTGGCCTGAGCAAGACCTGCAGCAAGGCTGGCAGTGCTGAGCCCTGAACAGCAGAGATGCCAGTCCTTCCTGCGGGCGCCACCACACACCAGGACCCAGAGCCCAGGGCGACAGGGAGCCAGGCAGCATGATAAAGGGCTTCATCTCCCGGGGGCGGCTTCCCATTTCTCCCCAAAGGTGAAGATAACCCCCACTTTAGCTTCCCCTTCCAAGGTGCCCTCCTGCGCTACCCACCTGCTGCTTCTCAAACGCACTGAGAGCCACACCTCTGCTGCTCCTTCCCCAAAGCCAGTGCAGTCCTGTGGTTGGAGTATGAACCTCTCTCCCCTGCCTTTGTGACCTGCCCAGCTGTCACTCCTAAGGGGCCTGTGGAATGGAGGCAGAAGAGACTGAGTTATGACAAGGGGGCCCAAGCCAGAAAGGGCTGGTGAGAGCTGTGCTCCAGGCTGACGTTTGCCGGCCAGACCACCTCTGGCACAGTACCGGAACCATGTGTCTTTGAGTGTTCCTGCTGACACAGCAAAAGCACAGTCTGATCAAAGAGAGGCACGGCAGATCCCGCGATAAAGAAAACTGCATATCTTGAAGTTGAATCTGAACCAGGAGTTCAGAAAGAAAAGCACCCAGGGCTCTGGTGTTTAGAGAACCTCGGCCTCTTGATGTAGACAGCGAACCAAGGCTGGGGATTGTAACACTCCTTCCAGAGAGACCAATACTGTTTCCTGGTGGTGTGTCTAACTAGGAGACCCTCTCAGGTTCATCCTGGAACCAGCTCAGGCTCCTGAGGGGCACCCCATTAACCCTGCCTGGTGGAGTCTCCGCACTGGAACTGGAGATAGGCGGAAAGGCACTTTCAAAGGACATACCTCAGTCCACAAAGTGCTGAATAATGGCAAGTTTTACTTACATGGCTTTCCCTCGCTCATCGGTGTCTAGGCTCCAGTCCCCTAACGTCTGCGATCTTTTTTTTTTTTTTAACAGAACATGATTATATTTCAGGACACAACTTCTGTACAACCAAAAATTAAAACACCACAGTAAAATAATAACAAAAAAGCATGGTTCATTTGCAATGCATGAGAAAGGCTTAACATCTTTAGCCATAAACGATCTCTTAGAAACCAGTAACAAAGACACTGACAATCCAAGGGAACTGGAAAACAAGAAAATGAAATAACACAAATGATGATAAGGACTAAGAATATATGAAGATTAAGCTGAACGATGATGGCAGAATAATTTTTCTGTAGTATCACACTGTCGAAGAATAAATTATTCGCTTTTGAATTCCCTGAGGGACAAGATTGTGTCTCACGGCAACATTTGTAGTAATTCCTAATATATGGGGGAGCAATATGGAAGTAGTATTAAAGCTACTGTTTTTACCAAAGAAAAATCCCTAAAAGTTTTACCATGTGGATATCAATCTTATAGATTTAGCTGCAATAATCAGGAACATATTTCTAGTTCATAAGCATTTTCATCCAAGATAGTCAGGTTAGGTCTGAATGAAAAATTCTTCAAGCGTCATCATTTTTTAAATCTGAATTGAAACCTAGAAATGCTCTGAGATGTGATTCTGTAGTTGCCCAGCGAGCAACAGAGGATGAACATCCTTGGCAACCAAGCCCTGGCTTTCCTAATAGCAATAACTGACACTCGGGGACACTTGCTTTGAGGCAGCACGTAACAGATTCTTTTACAGGGATCAACTCCTCCATTCCTCACAACAGCTCTACAAGGTCATTATTACTACTGTCCCTATTCTAGAGGTGAGGAAACCATGGCCCCATGATATTAAGAGCTGGTGCAAGGATCCGGAATTCCAGTGCTGAAAACCTGGCTTCAGAGCCCAGAATCTGGACCATGGCACTTGACTGCCTCTGGCTGGTAGAAGTTCAATGCACAGAGAGGGGCTTGTTCCCACCCTCACCCTTTCTTTCATCGGTCAGCCAGCACCTAATGCACACCTGCTAGGAGCTGAGGGCTGGGCAGGGGAGCAGGGGAGGAGAGAGAGATGGTGACTCAGGATGAGTCCTGCCCTTACAAAGCCTACCTTTCAGTGGACGAGGTAAGTCACACCCACAAAGGAGCCCCACACAGGTAGAGGAGAGATGGCCAAGGCCATACAAGCTGGAAGGAGAGTAAAATTGCTTCCAGCTGAAAGGGTCACACAGTACATCACAGGGGAGCTGGCATTGGAGTAGCTCAAACTTCGGGATGTGTGGGCTGATGGCGGCTTACATTCTTGCCTGCAGGACTCGACAAAGCTGTGAGGGAGGAAGATGGTGGTTAGCGCAGTGTACCTGGTCTTGCTCCGTCCAGTTAGTCATGAGGACGGACGGATGTTTCTTTGTTTCTGTCGCTGCTCTGACACTATTAAGAGATCATTACTATAGCCCTTCAGTTTAGCGTGCTTCAGAAACACAGAACTTTTATTGTTATAGAAGAACTCAAAATACTCCTTGAATAGCATGGAGCAATCTAAAATAAAAATATAGTCGTCTTTGAGAAATTATCTGGACAGCTGGGGTTTTCCCTCTAAATAGAGGGCCAACCGTTTTAGTATCTAGCCATAAAATTTTAAATTTTTCTCAATGGAAATCTCTTTTTAAAAATATGATGGTCACTTTTCTGGCATCTTTAAACAGAACACAACGAACAGTTTGGGTTAAGTCATATAGGTGGTGACCCCAGTGGCAACTCCAGGTTTTGTATATGGGAATGATGTAAGTGCAGGGCTCTGGATGGAAGAGGAAATCAAAGCTTAAGAGAGTATTATTGATTTATATCAAAAAGTGGCAGAGGGGCATGAAAGCTCCCCCGGCCCCCTTTGAGTGCTGCCTCTGCAGGATGGGACTGTATGAACATCAGTTACGGGCTGTGCTGTTGTTGCTGATAGAGACTGTGCAGGAGTGGCTCTAACGCATCACTGGGACTCCAAGTCCCATGTTGGTGCGTTGGTGGCCTGCACCAACCATGGGGCTCACTGATGTTCTGGGGCGGGGGGCTGCTGAGCAGAGGCAGCTGTCTGCCCTCATTTCACCCTGCCCCAGGTGGAGTTCCCTGCCCCAGATCCCAAAGGGCTATGGACACCAGAGACAGGTGGCTGGTTGTCCCCTATGGCAGCAAAGCTGTTCTGTCTTCTCTCTCAAGTGATTTGTTCCTCTGCTGTTTCAGCTGATTGTATCTGTCACTGCTTCTAAAAACAGTCAGCAATGCCGATGCCGTGACTACTAATGCCAGCCTCCACGTTCCCCTCTCTCTGCCTTTCTCCTCCTGCCTTTTCCCTTTCTTGTCACTTCTGTTGCTACTCAGATCTGTGAGAAAAGACTGGCCTTTTATAGACATCACTTGCCAAGCACAGTTCTTCCTTCTGTCCTTGTTGGCTAACCCATCACTCACAGTTCAGCTCAGATAATCTTATGGTCTTCCGCTTCCTTTGACTGAGTCCTCTGGGGGCCTGCTTTTTTTTCTGACAAAGAGGAGAGTTGTGTTGTGTATTTTTCTGGCAACTTTCTCTGTCTGAGCAATCCAAAAGGCTAGAGATGCTGGACAGTGAGCATGTGTAAATGCAGTCTTTATAGTCCCCTCATGCCCCTCTCCGAAAGCTCTGATGGTTTGAGCAGATTGAATAGCTCTGGTTCTGAGGCAAGATGGAGCTGAGTGGTGAAGAGGCCAGATTCCGTGTCATAGAGAACGAGGTTTGAGCTTTATCATTTATTGGGTCTCTAACTGTCACAAGTATATGTCTCAATTTCTCTTACTTGTGTGTAAAATAAGGCTAAAAGTAGTCATCACCTCGTGGGGCATTGGAAAACACTGACCACGGCACTCAATAAAGACTGTTATTATTGGTGTTATTACTGAGAGAGAATAACTGGAGATCTGGTTTTATTCAGCACACTGAAGAAGGGCTCCTAGGGGCTTATTTTTCATAAATCATAGTTCACGGTGTAGAATTAGCCCATGCAGGTGTGTCACTGTCTCTGAACCTCAGAAATTCTTCAGTGGCCTGAGTTTATAATTGATCATCTTACAAAATAGTCCACAGAGTTTGGTGAACTATTTTAAAAAGCTAAAAAAAAAAAGGCTTTGAGACATACGCAGATGTGACCATATTTTAGGAACATTGTTTGAAATGTAAATTACAATTAATACTATTTTGTGGTTTGAAAAAAACACTGGGAGACAAATATCTATTTTCAGGATGTGGTGAACTAAAAAAAATGCCAGAAACCTACCAGAAAGAAAAACAGGTTTTCAGCTTTCAAGAAATATTACCAGGTCTCATTGACCAACAAAGTAGACTAGATTTCCAGGCTTCCTGTCCTATCTGTATGTTTTGTTCTCATTCTTTCCATGTCTGCCTTAGCTGAGTAAGGCCCTGAGCATTGTCCTCTGTCTGTGATCCTCACAGGGAATTTGTGACAACACTTATATTAAAATGTGTCAATCATGAAATCTAAGTTATTTTTTCAGGAACTTTAAAAATGCTATTTTTCTTTTGATAAACCCAAAGAAATATCTGAGAATTATTTTACTTTATATAATATTCAAATTTTGAAATAATTCTATAATCATTTTAAATGTGTTCTCTCTCTCCAATATTTTTAAATGAATTTGTATGTTGAATAGTATGTTTTTCTGAGATCCTCTGGAAAAAAGAATGTTATAATTATGGGAAAAAAATTCTGAAAAAGTCTAACCTTTCATTTCCATCTGTGGTTGGTAAATTAACCTACCAACAAAATTACTCAGTGAGAATGCTGAGGAATAATGATAAAGCTTACTATTTGTAGAGCCCTTCATATTTATAGAGGGTCTCCATATCCCAATTGTAATTATCTATAGAATGCTAGATTTTGAATCCTACTATATACTGTTGGATTTTGTTGGAATCATTATTATTATTATTGCTATCATTATCTTTGTTATTATTTACTATGTATTGCCTGTTACGTTCCCATTACGTTAGTAAAAAAAAAATCATGTGACTGTATCATTTAGTACAAATTTATACTAGGGATATTATTGGCTTGTCAAACTGCTTACTTCAGATATTTTGCCATTGCTTCATAATAGGCAAGTAATCCAGAGAGAGAGAGAGTTGTGGGGGACAAAGGAAAAAAAAGGAAGGAAGAAAGGAAGGAAGGAAAGAAGTAAGGGGAAAGGAAGGGAGGGAGGGAGGGAGGGAGGAAGAAGGAAAAGAGGGAGGGAGGGAGGAATACCTGCTCAAGCTCCCAAGGAATTTTAAAATAATTATATAGTATTTGACTGGCTACAGCCATTACTAGAAAGAAAAAGCAACAGATTTAAGCCAATAATCAGATCAATCCTAATACAACTACTGGCAAGGAGTTCAGTTAGTCTATTACAATGAAGACATTTGGAAAAAATAGCCACAATGTAACAACTTAAAACCTTCAACTACCCTCATCAGAACTTTTTTAGGGGGCCGACTCTAATAATTTAATCACAATTATTATTGATTACAAGTCTGTTATTAATAGGAAATTCCTTTCAGTTTCATTTGGCAAATTTTGTGGCCCTCTGCTTTCCACTGTGTAGGAGCAAAAGTCACAGATCTGTGTGAAATAGAGCACCCAGGATGCCCCTGGAATCAACAGGACGCCATCACATAGAGCTGGAGCTCACCAAGGTTAGGGGACATACCTTTGAATACTGCCTACACACCTTGGCCATGCTAAGGAAGGACAGTCACAGAACTTCTTTGACACCCTTGCCTGAACTCAAACATGAATGACACTTCTTAGCTCCCGAAGACTGAACGCACACTTTGAAGAGGATGGAGTAATGCCCCGTACCCCACTGGGCCTCACATTTTACAAAGCACCATACTGCATGTGTCACTTTTACTACGGCCCACCGTAAATGGTAAATGTTCTCTTGTGTGGGTGGGACTACAGTAACATGCTCTCTCTCGAAATGGCTGGTACTTTTTCCTTTATTCATTCTTCTGTACAAGGGTACAGTATTCTATACGCTAGGAGCATGCTTTGCATATTCCACTCAATCTTTATCAATGAGGCTGTTGATGGCATTTACACTTCTAGAATAGACAGTTCAGTGCTTTACTGGTAAAATTTCAAACCTTCCTCAAAACAGGTAGTGTTTTATTTACTTAATAGGCCTAATGATCCTTATTCTTGACTAAAAACTCTAAG
This sequence comes from Rhynchonycteris naso, assembly GCA_037038555.1. NCBI lineage: Eukaryota > Metazoa > Chordata > Mammalia > Chiroptera > Emballonuridae > Rhynchonycteris > Rhynchonycteris naso. The sequence goes on from CM072999.1 coordinate 46,842,826, forward strand.
GCTCAGACTTGTCTTTGAAATGATTAGTTGCCAATATAAGTGAGTGGATAACACCCATACAAAGGGTAATATCAAGAGAACAGAAAACATTTGCCTAAATGAGTGAAGGATGGTGGCATGTGAGAAAATAAAGATGTTCTTTCTTAATTTAAATGCCTGTAAGTTTCAGTGAATGTAATCGTAATATAGGAGATAACATTCAACTCCAGGGGGAAAAAGAACAGGAGAATTCTTTATTTTACTAGATGAATCTAACGGCCAAGGCACCTCACCTGTAACTCAAAGATGAGTCAGTTCCAAGCATTAATTGGTCATCTTGCTTTAAGACATGATGGAACACATAGGAACTCCCCCCACTGACCAAAAGGACCTGTGAAGAATAAATTCAAGATTGTATCTTTAAAGCACATAAATTTCAAATAGAAAAGAAAGATTACCTTTTACTTGTGGGTAATTGTTTTAAACTGTGAAGGAAAAATATAGATTATATTTTAAAATCATTTCTGAAATAGGAGAAAAAGAATGTTAGTATTTACTTAGACTAAAAATTTATTAGTGGTATTCTTCCAGATGCCAAAATGAGAGAGAATGCTATAAGAAGAAGTATTTATTTAAAAAGAAGAAACAGATCTGGACAGTGGCTCAGTGGATAGGGCATCAGCCCAGCGATGGACATCCTGGGATTGATCCCTGGTCAGGGCACACAGAAGCGACCCTCTGCTTCTCCCCTCTCCCTTAACTCCTTCTCTCCTTCTCCCCTGCCCCAACACCGGCAGCTAGTAGCTCCATTTGTTTGAGTGTGGCCCCTGGCACTGAGGATAGCTCAGTTGATTTGAGCATCAACCCCAGATGGGGTTGCCAGGTTGATCCAGGTCAGGGCACATGTGGGAGTCTGCCTCATTATCTCCCCTCCTCTCACCTAAGATAATAATAATAAAAATAAAAGTAAAAAGGAAGAAACAAAGAAAAATTTAAAGAGCCACCTATTAGATGAAGAGGTGAGTGGAGGTAGAGGAAGGGTGCCAAGGTAAAAAAGAAATCAGTTGAAATAATGAAAATTCCCCTTATTTAACAGCAGTTCTTGTTGCTGGATATGTCACATGAGATGAATGGAGGGAGACTGGCCTGTCAGAGATGGAATGGGAAAATGTATATGGGTGGGCAGAACAAAAGTTTTTGTCTGGTAGAGGCTGTCACGGGTTGCTCTATGCTACAGAAAATGAGCATTCAAAGGGACACAACAGTCTATCCTCAGATTCTCGTTTTCCGAATAGGTGTTAGTATCACATCCGGACTCAAGAAATGACCTTTATAAATGTGCCACTTAACAGTATAAAACTGCTCAAATAATGAACAGGCACTGCCATCCAGAACAGATTGACTGCTGATAAAATGATAAAAACCTTCACTGAAACTATGGAGCACAAATTAATGCATTGTTCCAGGAGAGCTGGCTTAGGCTTTAATGCAGGTGAAAAGCAGGAAGGTTGTTTCCTGGTATCCGTTGGTGTCATTCCTGCACCTCACACATTTCCTAGGAAAAGGAACTCTTGAGTCCAGCCAGCGGTGGACATGGTGCCAGGACTGTCCCTAGAGCATCAGAGCCACCACAGAGAAACCTGAAACTCACAGAAAAAGGACATGGCCTAGCTTCCTAGGAATTGTTTTTCATAAAAAATACAATGTAGAAGTAAATGATAATAAAAAGGGGTAGAAATAACAGAGTAAAGAAGGTAGCAAGTGAGAGAGCTAATAAAGACACTCAGAGAAAAAATACTTATACTCTTAAAAGTTCTAAGTATATGACCAATTCCTGTAAGACAGGAAATTTTTCTAAATTACTTCAGAAACTAGAAGTCCATTACAATGCACCCAAAAACGCTACTTCTGGGACCCTGTAGTTTAATTTTTAGCAGTGATTTTTATAACAAGCTATGATGATTATTATGAAATGGTCGATTAAACACGTAAAAAGATAGACCAAAGTCAATTGTTGTAACAGTGGGAATTGAGAACCAGGTACTCTGGGATTGTGAGTCCACCCAGGATACTTGAACTGTGGAGCTCAGGAGCCAGCAAACCCCTGCTGAGACAGAGAATCCTCAGTCTGCAAGTGCCACAGTGAAGCTTCTTAAGAGAAGGGAGTCTCAACACTCAGACAGCTTCTTTGGCACCAAATAAACCTTGCTTGAGAAGGAAATGTATAGAAGCAGACAGAATTTCATGAGGCTGAAGTATTGTATTTATTTCAGCATATTAAGGTAATAAAATTATCATTGAGCTGAGTACCCTGGAAAGTAAACACTATTTAGTCTATTTTGCCTCAATAGTAAACTCACTTTGTGCTCAGATGAGATTCGCGGTCATTATTCGGACTTTTAGTACTATTAGTCAGGCATGTTCCTGGCGGGTGACATTTGAATAGAGGAGAGTAACTGCTGAGATTTCTGCTACCTAGCAGCATTGATGCACTGGCTACCGAAATATAGAAACATCTTCTGGGAACAATTTAGATGAGTCTCATGTAGCAGAGAAGGGTAGCATATTTGATCTAGGTCATTTGTCTTGGCATTTTAAAATGTTTTACTTGTGGGTGGTTATTTTCCACCCAAGAAGGAGAAAGTTAACTTTCCTATTTCTTTTCTGATTAAAAAATAAAATTATTTGTGTTTCTTGAACCCAGACCGACAGATGGTGGTAACAGTTTCACAGAAACACAGTAGATGCCAGAAGAAAATAAGTTCATCTTAAATTTGATCTCCTCTCCCTCCCCACCAAAATCACAAACCAAATAATCTTCACATCAAAGTTGCTTTCTTTCATTAATTTCAATAAAGAGATTTTAAATCCCACATTTTATTTTTATTTTTATTATATTGAAAGTTTAAAAGCAATAGCAAATCATCTGTCAAAAAATTAGGAGACTCCAAAATAACCAAAACAATCCTGAAAAAGGGCAGGATTAGAATTCTCATACTTCCTGATTACAAGACTTACCTACCAAGCTTCAGTAATCAAAATAGTATAGTAACCCTGGCCAGTTTGCTCAGTGGTAGAGCACTGAACTGGTGTATGGACATCCTGGGTTCCAATTCCCAGTCAGGACACACAGGAGAAGCGCCCATCTGCTTCTCCCCTCTGCCCCTCTCCCCCTTCTCTCTTTGTCTCTCTCTTCTCCTCCCATATCTATGGCTCTGTTGGAGCAAGTTGGTCCCAGGCACTGAGGATGGCTCCATGGCCTCGCCTTAGTCACTAAAGTAGCTTGGTTGCCAAGCAATGGAGCAACAGCCCCAGATGGGCAGAGCATCACCCAGTAGGGGATCTGCCAGGTAGAGCCCGGTCAGGGTGCATGTGGGAGCTGTATCTCTGCCTCTCCACTTCTCACTAAAGAAAAATAAATAAATAAAAGATGTTTTAAAAATGACCAGTATAGGCCTGACCTGTGGTGGCGCAGTGGATAAAGCGTCGACCTGGGAACACTGAGGTTGCCAGTTCAAAACCCTGCACTGGTCTGGTCAAGGCACATATGGGAGTTGAGCTTCCAGCTCCTCCCCCCTTTCTCTCTTTCTCTCTCTCTCTCACTCTGTGTCTCCTCTCTAAAATGAATAAAATAAATAAATAAATAAATAAAATTAAAAAAAAAATGACCAGTATAGTAATGGCAAAAAGCTAGACACATGGACCACTGGAATTGAATAGACTGCCCAGAAATAAACTCTCACATACATAGTCAAAGTACTTTTGACACGTGTTCCAAGACCATTCAGTGAGGAAAAGGCAGTTTTTCTACAAATGATGCTGGGGAAACTGGCTATCCATATGCAAAAAAGTGAAGTTGGGCCTAACACTATATATAAAAATAACTCAAAGTGGAACAAAGTCTTAAATGTAAGAACTGAAACTATAAAACTATTAGATGCAAACATAGGGCAAACACTTCACAACACTTGATTTGAAAATGATTTCTGGCCCTGATCGGTTGGCTTAGTGGATAGACCATCAGCCCTGAATGTGGATGTCCTGGGTTCGATCCCTGGTCAAGAACACATGAGAAATGACCATCTGCTTCTCTTCCTGTCCCTTTCCCCCTTCTCTCTCTCTTTCCTTCTCACAACCAGTGACCCAGCTTGTTTGAGCATTGGCTCCAAGTGCCGAGGATATTGCAGTTGGTCTGAGTGTTGGCCTCAGGCACTGAGGGTAGCTTGGTTGATTTAAGCATTGACCCCAGATGGGTTTGCTGGGTGGATCCTGGTAGGGCACATGTGGGAGTCTATCTCCCCTCCTCTCACTTAAAAACAACAACAACAATAATAATAATTTATTGGATATACACCAAAGGCACAGGCAACAAAAGAAAAAGTAGACAAATTGGACTTCATGAAAATCTATAAATTTTGTGCATCAAAAGATGACAGGAAAACAACCCATTTTTTAAAAATGGGCAAAGGACTTGAATAGCTATTTCTCAAAAGGAAATATATAAATGGCCAATAGCACATGAAAAGATGGTCAACATCACTTGTCATTATGGAAATGCAAATTAAGATCACAATGAGAGATCACCCCATACCCATAAGGATGGCTCTTTTTTTTTTTATTATTCATTTTAGAGAGGAGACAGAGAGAGAGAGAGAGAGAGAGAGAGAGAGAGAGAGAGAAAGGGGGAAGGAGCTAGAAGCATCAACTCCCATATGTGCCTTGACCAGGCCAGTGCAGGGTTTTGAACTGGCGACCTCAGTGTTCCAGGTCGACGCTTTATCCACTGCGCCACCACAGGTCAGGCCAAGGATGGCTCTTTATGTCAAATAAGAAACAGAAAATAGTAAGTATTGGTGAGGATGTAGAGAAATTGGAACCCTTGTGCATTGCCAGCAGGAGTGTAACATGATGTGACTACTGGGGAAAATAGTGTGCTGATTCCTCAAAAAATTAAAACAGAATTACCATATAATCCAGCAATTCTACTTAAGGGTATATACCCAAAAGAAATGAAACAGGGACTTGCACAGATGTTCATAACAGCTCTATTCACAACAGCCAAAATGTGGAAGTGACCCAAGTATCTATCAATGGATGAATAGATAAACAAAATGTGATATGTGTTTTCAATGAACTATTATTTAGTCTTAAAAAGAAGGAAATTTTGACACCAGCTACAACATGGATGAACCTTGAAGACATCTGGTAAGTGAAATAAGCCACTTATTATATAAAAGAACAAATATATAATTGCCCTTCTATGAGAGTCCTAGAGCAGTCAAATCCAGTCAGAAAGTAGAATGGTGTTTGCCTGGGACTAGGGGCAGGAAAAAAGAGAAAGCTGTTGTTCAATGGGTACAAAGTTTCTGTTTGAGAAGATGAAAAGTTTTGGAGACCAATAGTAGTGGTGGTTGCACGATGTGAATGTATTTAATGCCACAGAATTGTACAAATAAAAATGGTTAAAATGATAAATTCTATGTTATGTGTATTTTATCATAATAAAAAATTAGAAACAAAGACCACTAATAATGAATGAATGGTCAAAAAAAAATTAGGAAGAAATTATATGTCCAAAAGTAGGGGAACAGAAATGGTTAAGTCAATTATTATAACAGCACTCAATGGGATGTTTATGTAACCAATAACATTTATGATGGTGGCAACATGGAAAATACCTATGGTAGGGTGTTCAGTGGGAAGCAGGTAAAATTGTTACATACTATGATTGCAACTATAAATAAATCTAGCTCAAGGAGAAAAACTAAAAGGAAGTATCAAATGCTTTAAAAATTTGCACCAGAGAGGTGAGATGAATTGCCTTTTCCCCCATCTGTTTTCCAAAAGTATATGTAAAAGAAAATAAATGTATAATAAATAAATGAAAAGAAGGAACAAGAAAAAGTTATTAAATAATTATTATGAAAACCCCTTTGATTATTATCTGTGAAGTATGGAATGCTGGATGTTTTTGAGGTTTTTGTAAAGTAGTATAAACTGCTAGGATGTGAGTGACTGAAACTCCTAGAAAACTTGTTCAATTCTGCTTCAGAAACCGCTTCAGGGTGTGGGTCACTGAGCGGAGGACACAGAAGATAAACATCTCTGAAAAAAAGGAACTTTTCAAGGACAGTCAAGTGTTTAACACTGGGCAAAGACAACTTCCCAGAGATAGAAACTGCCTTTCTAGGTTAAAGCTGATGCACAGCTTGGCAAATAGAACAGCCTTTAAAACTGCTTTCCAAAATGAGTTTATCTAAGTGGGTTATTCTTAAAACTTGACTCTGCATCCACGGTTCTCTGGCTTAGTTATGTTAGCTCATTGTCTTTCAACAAATTCCACCTCTAGCCCCACACTACCATCCACCTGAAGAAAGAGAATGAGTATGAGAAAGGCACTGGGTCCAGATGGCGACGTCTGCTGTCTAGAAGGGACAGGCCGTGAGTGGGGCAAGGTGGGCTACTGTGTCACAGAGCAGAAGCTGCAGCTGCAGCTGGACCTCAGGCTGCTCAGCTCCTTGGCAGATACTCCACAACCTCCCACTAAGAGCAGCTCCCAGAAGAGGGGAGCAAGGGGAATGGGGCTGTGGAAGACATCCCTTGCGATGCCAATGTAACCAGATTCTCATGATTTCAATCTGCAAGCCTTTCTGATGGGTCCTGTTGTTACAAGTTCCCGTAAGAGCCATTATCCAACCTGTCCTTTGGGGCCATTGTCCACAGCAGGCATTGCCACAAAATACTCATAAACTTAGTTTCATCCCATGATGCTCTTGGATTCTGGTTTGAAGAAGTGACCTGAAGTCCCAGTTTGCTTCTTTTCTACCCTCCGCCATTTTGGACTGTTCTGTTCTGTCATCACTCATAGGTGGTTCGAGATCAGATCTCTCATTGCACCGTGAAACTGCGCCAGACCACGGGTCTCATGGAGTACTGCCTGGAGGTGATTAAGGAAAATGATCCCAGTGGCTTTTTGCAGGTAAATATCGATTCGTTTCTGCTTCAGATTCTCTATCCCATGACACTGAGTCTACCAAGGCCAGACTCCCAATGGCCCTGGCTGGACATGGGCCCCTTTATAACAGAACCTGCCTGCACTGCTGTGTGTATGTGGGTGCCTGCTAAACTCCACTGACTTCCTTGGAAGTCTCTGCCACCTCGTGCTACAAGATTGACAAGTGCAGGGGCTTTTGTGTTTGTTTTTGTTCTTGTGTTTAATAATGAAAACGTAATTCCCTCTAAGTTCCTCCAAAGCAGACTAATTGCCTTCCCTGAGAATTATGTCCTTTTCCACCGATATTACCTGGACAGTGTTGATGCTAAACGTCTAAGGGTGCAAGGTTTCTATCTTTTTGACACCTCCTACTGCCAGCAAGTCAGTGATTTCGGAAATAAAGTGAAGTTTTTCATTCCTTGACCGTCTCATGATTTCTTCAGTGTTAATTGTTTTAGTGAGATGCCATGATGACAGCTGAATTTTACTTAAGTTTTAATCCCAATGATTAAGGGACCTTTTATTAAGGAATATGTAGATCCCTTCTACCAAACTGGCCAAGAAAGACAGAGACTAAATATAAGAAATGAAAGCATCCTCTGCCAAAGCATAGAGTGATCCATGAAGATTATGGTTTAGAGTATAAGAAATTCCATTTTACAGATTATGATATGCAGTCTCTCTAAACTATTTGTAAACCTCATTTTTAAGTCTTGACACCTCATATTAGAATCAGGGTTATTGGTTCTGGTAGGATTAATTAATCACCAACATATTATTTAATGTTGGCTATTAGTCATAAATATTTTTTCAGTCATAAATATGATCATATATCCAGGTTTGTCTTTTAGAGCAATTAACAGCTGCTAATTATTTAAATCACCCCCTCTGACTCACAAAAGTGTTCAGGTTTGCATGATAAAGAGTAGGTCACCATCCTGTAAAGACAGGAGGCTTGGTGGTGACACTCCAGGAGAGTCCAGGAACAGTGTTCTGTGCCCAGTGTGGTGGTGTAATGCTTAGGCTGTGGTCTTTGATGTGCTTAGATATCTGACGCCCTCATAAGGAGAGTGCACCTGACTGAGGATCAGTGGGGGAAAGGCACGCTCACTCCCAGAATGACCACGGACTTCGACTTGAGTCTGGACAACAGCCCTCTGCTGCAGTCCATTCACCAGCTGGACTTCATGCAGATGAAAGGTGGGTGCCCTGCTCTCCCCAGTCATAGCTCCAGCCGAGTAGAGACTGGTGCTTGAAGCAGGATATGGGCAAAGAAAAGGCAGCTGCCAGGTGTATAAGTCACCTGAGAGGCAAGAAAGTGGACACACACACCCCTCTGGTTAATGTAAAACAAAAACAAACAAACAAAAAGAAACCTTGAAATGGCTCCTATCTTACCATGTAATAGAAATATACCTTGTAGCTCTGTAGCCTACCTCTCAGAATGTCAGATAAATTCAGATAAACTCTATGCTTGTCACTTTGAGCATCTTTTTTTTCTTTTTTTTTTTTTTTACAGGGACAGAGAGAGAGTCAGAGAGAGGGATAGATAGGGACAGACAAACAGGAACGGAGAGAGGTGAGAAGCATCAATCATTAGTTTTTCGTTGCTGTCGCAACACCTTAGTTGTTCATTGATTGCTTTCTCACATGTGCCTTGACCGCGGGCCTTCAGCAGACCGAGCCACCCCTTGCTGGAGCCAGCCACCTTGGGTCCAAGCTGGTGAGCTTTTGCTCAAGCCAGATGAGCCCGCGCTCAAGCTGGCAAGATCGGGGTCTCGAACCTGCGTCTTCTGCATCCCAGTCCGATGCTCTATCCACTGAGCCACCGCCTGGTCAGGCACTTTGAGCATGTTATAGATTTCAGAGGCTCAGCATTAGAGAATAGCTGACAAAAAAAAAAAACGAAAGAGAAAGAGACAGCAAGCATTGCTGTACACGAATATAATCTTATTACAGAAAATAACCCAGAAATATTGATAAAAATCAAGGGAGTTCAGAAATGACTGATCCCATGTAGATAGAGATAGTGAGCAAACAGTTGAATGTGGATCAGCAGGAATTTGACAGGCTTAGTGGCTTGCCAATACTGGTCAGGAAAACGCCACCCTGGATACACAAAGAAAACAAAATTTTGAAATAAGCTTCAACTCTTAAACTTTTTGATTTATGTGATTATAGGATATGGCGAGATCTCTGAGATTTTGAGATAAGTAAGGGAAAGTAAAAACACTTTAAATTATCTTAAGGAATAACCCTTTCAAATCAAAATAGAAACTCAAGCCAATTGTGCAGTTTAAGTAATATCCATTTGAAAATTATTTCTGATAGGTTTGTTGTTTTTTTACTTTTTATATTGAAATAATTATATAGTCACAGGAAGTTGCAACAACAGTAAGGATAGGTCAGTGTACTCTTTCTCCAGTGCTATCAATGGTTACAACTTGGATAACTACCATACAATGTCAAAACCAGGAAACTGACATTGGCATATTGTGTGTGTGGCTAGTTCTTCGCCATTTGCCAGGTGTCTAACCACCACTGCAATCAAGATGCAGAACTATTGCATCACCACAAAGCTCTTCCTCAGTCACACCCACACCCCTCCCCTCCACTATCCCCAATCTCTGGCAGCCGCAGATCTGTTCTCTGTCTCTATAATTTAGTCATTTTCTGATGTTTCTTTAAGAAATTGATTTGGTCTTTGCTTCTCCCAATTTAAACATTTACATAATAAATGATTTAGAAGTCAGTGCTTTAAAAGTTTTGTTTCTTAAGAAAAATCTACATGCTTCCCTTATCAGACTAGACTTTATCTATCTAGAACCATATAACCCAGCAAGTTCTGGGTTATATACTGATGGCCCACATCACACAGTTAAACTCACCCTGTACCTGGGGCATGCACATCTCTCATCATTTTAATGGACTTTTGCCCTCTTTTATTTTCAATTTTCTCATTTTTTGTTTAATATGTATTGCTTTGGGACGATGCCTTAATTCACATTTGAAGTAAGTAGTGTATAGATTGCAAACAAAAGTACTTCGTTGCAGTAACAAAGTTGTTTAGCATTTATTGACCACTTACCAAGTTAGACACTCTCGTAAGTGCTTTAGGTGGATTAAAACTCATTTTATTCTCACAGCCCTAGTAGGCAACTGAGGAAACTGAGGCACAGAAAGACTGAATTACTGGCCTGAGCTCTCACAGCTAGTGAGTGCCAGGCCCAGGATCCAAACCCAGGGAGCATGGCTCCAGAACCCCACACCTACAGCTTCCAGGTAGTGCTGCAAAGCTAGCGCCTTACTAAGCGGTGCTGTAAGGAATAACTGAATTCCTCTCTTAAACATAGAAATTTCTTCTTTTGTTGCAGCAACCTTTTCTTGCTATTTAAATTCGTTTTCTTTAAAACCTACGCTGTGGCCTGTGAAATACAGCCACCTGAGTAGTGTATAGAGCCCCAGATAACTTCCCCTCCATCAGCATCTCTCTGTACCCAGTTCTTTCAGTGAGCTAAAATAATTGAACAGTTATGTCAGGAGCAGCTAAGAATGGCGATGTAAAGGCTTTCGGTGGAAAAGAAAAAAGATGAGCCAACCCAATTAGCCATGGTGACAGGGCAGGAAAGGAGGGGCAGGTAGAGGGTAAAAGCCTCAGGACTTTGAAGTCCTTCCATCCACTCCTTCCCCTTTCGCTGTCATTCTCAGCCGTGTCCATCTGCCCAACGTGGAGTCCAGACCACTTGGTAGGATGGTAACCGTTGTGTTGGAGTGAACAGGCCCTTCATCTGGTATGGGAACTTCAGGTTCAATGTGCTGTGCATCGCGGTCTGCATTCCTAAAGCATTGTCACCTGGCTGTGTATGCTGCACACAGAGAAGCATGGCCACAGCTGTGTGTTCAGTCCGTCAGTCTGTACACACAGCAGAGAATGCCTAGCACTCTAAAGGCCAAAATGCAGAATGCACCGTGGAAATTCACCTGGAACACAGAATTATCTAGAACAGTGGTTTATGAAGATAATAAAACAGGCCATTTGGTACGAGACTGGATTGTTCCATATTTCTTTTTTTTTTAACACTTCATCTTAATTTAATTTACTTCTGATTAGTATCCCTCTGCAGAGTTAGTTTATATGCTTTGTTTTGTGCCATTAAGTTTAATTATTTCAGGGAGAACCCAGTCCTCTTTAGAATCTGGATAATTTTTATCTGTCAGATGCTTGTGATGGAAGGTAAAAGCCAAAACTCATGATGCACTGGAACTCGACTGGCTGCAGTGAAGACTTCTGCTGGCTTCTTTGACAGCTGTTAACATATACACAACTGTATCAGGGTAGTATTAGACTTTTTATTTTTTAAGATTATTTTTAGTTAGTTTAATAAACTGCACTTTCACAGCTTATCAATAATAATAATATCTCAAGAAACTACACCCTAAATTCATGTATAAATTACCAAAATTTAAGGAGCATTTTAAAGCAATCTGACCATTGTGAAACTAACAATATGTGAAAATCAATATGTTTTCTCTTTTTTCTTCTTTTTTTCCAAGTGAGAGGAGAGGAGATAAAGGCAGACTCCCTCCCTCCCGCATGCGCCCCATGGGGATCCACCCAGCCACCCCGTTTGAGCCCGTCAGTGTGTTTTCTAGTTGTTCCACTTATCTTCTAATTGTGGGTTACAGTAGGGAATTAAAATAGATTCAAGCTGACTTAAAATATGCATTTAAAGTTATGACTCAAACGGACAACTAAAATTTCTGCTTACTTCTTGAAACAAAACTTTAGCAACTCTCTGGTTTTGAAATTTCATCTCAGATACCTTTTGTTTTTCTTGATATAAAAGAAGATAGTTCTGCTGTTGGTTTTTACATGCTTCTATGTAGGCCAGCTCAGGTTCAGCAAGAATGCACAGCTGTTAACTAAGGATATAACTGATCTGCTCTTTCTGATTTCACATCACCCCCAAGCAGTGGAGATCTAAGTGGAGAATGCTGGTACTTTTCTTGTTCAAATGTCCCTAAATTTTAATGACATGTTTTCTGATTTCATTTTGTTTAGAAAATCATTACTCTTTTTCTAGACTATTGGGAGTGTATTTTCTTTCTCAAACTTTTTGTTTATAAAAAACAAACAAACGATTAAGCTTTGTTTTCTGTTTTTATTGGGGTGTTTTTCCTTTCATTTTTTTTAAAGTTTTCTTTAATTCTAAGTTGGTATTGTCAACTCTTCCCAGGATATGGGAAGGAATTTTAAGATTTTTTTCCCCCTAGTCCATCAAGGGCTCTGCTGCTTGGCTCAGAATAGATTTCAGATACCTACCCAAGCCCAGAAAAAGATTACCCCAGAATTGTCTAAGTACAGCATACAAAGTATCCCAAGATTCACTGGTCATGGTGCTGAAATGAAACCCCAGTGTGTTCATTCTAAACGAGGATGAAACAATGATGTAACACCTTACCAAGCCTATTTAGTGCATAGGCCAATGGCTGTTAATCCCCTTAAGTGCCTCTACTCACCTAAGACACATTATCTTTATTAATTCATATTGAATGTAAGAGCTCTGAGTATGCACCAAGGTCATTGGCAAGGACAGTGTGATCTGAACAGACTCTCCTATAGAAATGATGGAGGAAGTGTGCCCAGGGGTTTGGCAGAGATAAAATGAGCACACACAAAAACTTGCATGTAACCTGTTCATGCGTGAAACCTATTCATGCGTGAAATCTGTTCATGGTTTGGGGACTTAAAAGGCATGCTCTCAAAACCTGTATTCATGTTTATCCTTGACAGTGTGCTACTGACAGCTTGGCAAAATGGCTTATTACAGTGTTCCTCTAAAGCAGTGGTTCTTAACCTGGGTTCTATCGAACCCTAGGGGTTCGATGAGTCGGTCTCAGGGGTTCGGAGAAGCCTTTGCCGCGGAGGACAGAATAAAGTAATACCGTAATTTGTTGTGAGTTCATGCACTTTGTTGGTTTTGTTCTTTGAGCAAGGTGATGTTCATGCACGGCTCATTTTGTGTACCATAAAAGAACATATACCTATGTCTTGAATTTGGAAAAAAAAATCATATTTTATTTATCACTAAAGAAGGGTTCGGTGAATACGCATATGAAACTGGTGGGTTCGGTACCTCAAAAAAGGCTAAGAACCACTGCTCTAAAGTCTGAACTTTCCTCAGATGCCATTTGTACTGTCCAGCCACCATAACCAGAAATGAGAGTTTACAGAGGAACCTTTAGAGAAGGTGGCAGTAAAATTGCATTCCCAACCACCATAGGTCCTACAGCAAAATATTTCATTAATCCATGCCATCAATTCTTGGGAGGCTTTATCGTTCCCATATAGAAACCAAAAAGAACATTCCCCTTGGATTTAGGTGTGGGGCCATCCCTCTAGTGCATTATGACTGAACAGCAGGCTAGAGAGACAGTAGGATGCAATGTAAGCTTGGCTCTAAATCCCATCTCTGCCACTCACTAGCCATGAAACCTTTCTGTGTTTCAGTTTCCTCATCTGCAAAATTGAGATGGTAACAGTACCAGTCATGGTGGGATTGTTGTGAAAATTAGATAAGTGAATACATGTAAAACTTTTCACCACACTGCCATGCATTCAGTAAGTACCCAAAGGCATCACCTGTCATTATTTTTTCCTGTCAACAGTGGGAGGCCAGCTTCCCTTCCTCACATGTCCTCACCATACTCCTCTTACCCTTCACAGAGGAATTCTGGGTGGCTGTGACTGTACACTATCTGAAGGATTAGGGGAGAAATCTGAAATGAACATGAAAAATCTGAGATATAATCTGAACTGGAATAGGCTTAAAAGTTAAAACAGGCTCTGGCCGTTTAGCTCAACGGTAGAGCGACTGCCCAGCGTGTGGAAGTCCCAGGTTCAATTCCCAGCCAGGGCACACAGGAGAAGCACCCATCTGCTTTTCCACCCTTTCCCCTCTCCTTCCTCTCTATTGCTCTCTTTGCCTCCCGCAGTCTAGGCTCCATTGGAGCAAAGTTGGCCGGGGCTTTGAGGACAGCTCCATGACCTCCACCTCAGGCGCTAGAATGGCTCTGCCAGCAACAGAACAACACCCCAGATGGGCAGAGCATCGCCCCCTGGTGGGCATGCCAGGTGGATCCTGGTAGGGTGCATGTGGGATTCTGTCTGACTGCCTCCCACTTCTAACTTTGGAAAAATACAAAATTAAAAAGTTAAAACATAAGAAGACCCTGTTGCAAAATTTAACTTTTGAGCCATAGCTCTACGAAGCCTCTTCAAGGAAGTCTGTAAAAACAGCTGCCCCTTTCTATCCAAGAGGAGATTTTGAGCCTAAAGCTTGATTTTACGGAATAAAAGAATGCCAGGTGTTAAAATTCTTATCAGCTAGGAGAAATGAGTTATTTAGGGGGAAAAAAAAATGATGTCTAAGAATGATTATGAAAGTGTTAAGATTAAGATAGCTATGAAAACTTCAGTGACAGGAATTTAAATAAAACATTTTTTCTTGTAGTTCAGCCCAGGAACTGTGATGCTATCCATTTCCAAAACACAAAAGGTAAATGAATTTGGAAATACTTTGGATTCTCGTAGACCATTGATTTTATACTTAATAAAGTAAAATGGGGTTACATAATACCCACTATAAAATGTATTTTTTTAAATGTCAGCTTGAATGTTGTCACACTTGCCTTTTATATGTAACATCACTTTGGGCTAAATAATGGAAAAGAAAAATAGTTCTGAGCACATTGAGAAATAGTTTTCATCATACAGGTGTCTCCAGGTTCCTTCTATTTCTCCCTCTCCCTCTCCCTTTTTTGTTTGCTTATTTGTTTAAACCTAGGGCAATATTAAGATCTGAAGGTTAGTGAATGGTTAGACTTTTTCTATACTTTTGGTCTTTTAAAGTGTATCCACTGAGGACTTATAAATGAAGTTCACATGTTTTAATTATACATGACACCAGGTGTTTCAATTAATCTTTTAATTATACTTATATCTATATAGGAAAATTTGAGTTTCTTATCAGAGACATTGCAAAATTTGTATGATTCAAGTTGAAACCATCTTACTGGTTTCTTATTGTGATCTTATTCTTGATTTTAAAATTAATAAATTGTAGTCTTTCCTGAAACATGAACAAAGGAAAAATGAGGACTGATAGGGGAGCTAATAAAATAGAGTTCTAGAAATTGTTGATTTATGGTAGCCCTAACAAATAAGGCCAGTTAAGAGCAAGGGTGGTAAGGTGAGGGGGAGGAGAGATGTGGAGGGGGAGGGATAGAGAGTATTGGAAGGAGACTTGATCTGGGGTGGTGAACACACAATGCAATATACAGATGGTGTGTTATAGAATTGTACACCTGAAACCTGTATAGTTTTATTAACCAATGTTACCCCAATAAATTTAATTAAAAATTTTTTGAAGAGTAAATATCCCAAAGGAGAATCATTCCATGTCTTTAAAAAGCCCTTTGAAGAATGACTTGCTTAAACTTGTCATAGTTTACTCCACAGTTAATATGCTAAAATGTATTCTTTTTTATGAGGAAAATATTTAAATGACAAAGTAAGTTCCTAACATATATAATAACCTAAAGTTAATTCTCTAATTACAACTCTTAAGTGATGCCTGCTTATGTGTAGAGGACCATTAGAATCATTAGATGGAGTCATGTTCTTCTCTCTTCCTTCTTCCATCCAATCCTATAGTCTTTTTATTGGACAAGGCAATGAATACGTCTCCTTTTCTTCGCATCCAGATTTTTCTAGCATTCCTGAGGCTACAGAAGACTTTGTTCTCTAATAAAATTCCAGCTGAACTCTGTGCCATTGACACTTGAAACATGATGTCCCTTCCTAAACCGATCATCTCCAATTAACCAGTCAGAATTTTAATTTAATTGTGTTTGATCTAGTAACTCAGGCATGATTTCACAGTCTTTTCTTAAGTATCAGATCATTGACCTGCTTCACTGTCACCTCTCTCATGGTAGAATCACTGCTTTTGTTTTCTCGGTCATCCACTACACAATCTGTTTGCTAAGCTGCTGTGAAATTAACAGTCTTCTTGGTGGGGGTGACGGGAAAGGAGCAGATTTAATTCAATGCATGACATTCAGGGTCTACTTTCGGTACAACATACCAGGTGTTCCACAGTGAGCATTTGTTCACCTGCTTGTCCCTGGATGGGATCCAAACTGTGCTCTCCTGTTGTTCAAGTGCTCCAAAAGCAAATTCATATTTTGGTGCTAAAAAAATAATTTTAAGCAGTTGGTAAAAAACATTGTTCTCAGATACATATACTGAGTTTATATTTAGGAACTTGAATTATTCATTACATAACTTTTCTATGGCTGTGTGTCTAAAGGCTCAACTAATCTGCAGTTTTAAGTAATAGAGAAGACTCGGCACGAAGTGCAGACAGGGTTATGTTATGGCTAGTAACACTGTGACAGATTCTTACAAGGCCATGAGGACACCTTGACCTCCTCTGCCAGGCCCTGTCTTCTCCCATGCTACTCTCTAGGCTCACAGTTGACATTCTATACCTACAGAAAGAATAGACTTGAGCTAGTGCTGTTTTCAAGGTATAGCTAGCTCCCT
The DNA here is from genome assembly GCA_037038555.1 of Rhynchonycteris naso. Lineage (NCBI taxonomy): Eukaryota > Metazoa > Chordata > Mammalia > Chiroptera > Emballonuridae > Rhynchonycteris > Rhynchonycteris naso. The sequence goes on from CM072999.1 coordinate 46,859,409, forward strand.
TGAAAGAATGATGTCAAGTTTCTCAGAAGTTTCAAAACTAAAAAATCACCATTTTAGTCTGTTGATACCAAATTTTCAAAACAGTGTTTTAGCTACTTCCATGCATAAGGCCTTGAGTAGAATCACTGGTTTAAAAAAAATGAAAGGACCTTAGAAATGTACCGCATTTCCCCATGTATAAGACGCACCTTAATTTGGGGGCCTGAAATTTGAAAAAAAAAATGTATTACATAAAGTTATTGAACTCAAGTGTTGTTCATCTACAATGAGCACAAAAACAAACACGAAAAAGCAGGGAATGCAAGTAAAAAACTATAACCACTGTATGAGAGGCACACAGTTTTTAGACCCCAAATGTTTCGGAAAAAGGTGCATCTTATACATGGGGAATATGGTAGTTGTTTCAGAGATATTTCTAAGAATAGGCAATTCCAAGTTTATAAACTTGGGGTTTAGGGCTCAGAATAAATTTTATGATAAATTTATCAGCCACAGTGTGGGTTAAATAGGCTTCCACGGGCTGGACTGGAAATCTATCTCCATGTAAAACATCTCCCTTAGGGATGATGTCTTTGATGATCAAGGGAGTGAGAACAGAGCACTCGCCTCCCCTTTCATTAAGGTAGGAAGTATCACCATGGACTTGGGAAAAGGCGGCACAGAAGTGGAGACTGTGGGGGCTCCTCCCCAGGTCCCCCCATGCACCCCTGGGCTGGCTACTTTGTTTGCTTGCATGTTTATCAGAGGAGTGTTTACATTCCAAGATACTGACGTGTTTGCAACTCAACAGAAGCCAGGGTTACACTAATTTCTGTTTAGCTTCCTCTCCAGTCCCAGCAACCCCCATCCTACAGCTGGAGGAGTGTTGTACCCACAACAACAGCGCTACGCTGTCCTGGAAACAGCCACCTCTGTCCATGGTGCCGGCTGAAGGATACATTCTGGAGCTGGATGACGGCAATGGCGGTCAGTTCCGGGTAAGCAGGGAACCTGCTCCTTGTCGGCCACCTGTGAGGAAGGAGTCTGAGGCACAACCACACCACCTCTGCTGGGGACAGGCCAACCCAGCAGGGCCTGCCTGCCCTCCAGCGGCGGCCTCCTTTCTTCTGTTCCATATCAAAGAGAGATGAAGGAGTCTCTCAGTAGAAACAGTCCTGTCCTTCTCCTTCTTTTCTTTTCTTTCATTGTGACAGAGACAGAGAGAAGGACAGATAGGGACAAACAGGAAAGGAGAGAGATGAGAAGCATCAATTCTTCATTACGGTTCCTTAGTTGTTCATTGATTGCTTTCTCATATGTGCCTTGACTGAGGGCTACAGAAGACCGAGTGACCCCTTGCTCAAGCCAGTGACCTTGGGCTCAAGCTGGTAAGCTGTGCTCAAACCAGATGAGCCTGCGCTCGAGCCGGCGACCTCAGGGTTTCGAACCTGGGTCCTCCGCATCCCAGTTCAATGCTCTATCCACTGTGCCACCGCCTGGTCAGGTAGTCTTTATCCTTCTTACGAGAGAGTACAGGCACTACCGTAAGCTCTGGAGGCAGAATACCTGCATTTAGGTCCAAACTCCACCACTTCGCTGTGTGACTGTGCCCATTTCTCACCTTTTTGAGCCTTCATGTCCTCAGTGGTAAAATGGAAATGATAATAATACCAGGTACCTCATGCATTGTGAAGAGTCATATAGATAATCCATGTGAAATTCTTAGCATACTGCCATCCCAGGCTCCAATCTTCTTAGTGTCCCACAGAAGAGTTGTTTTAAGGCTGTGCTTTGAATGTGAATTATTTTTACTCATTACATCAACATAATGTTGCAAAGTGTACAGCTAAAGAGGGAAGCAAATGCTTAACCTGTGCTAAAGATGCATTGCGCTAGAATTATATTTTAAACCCTGAAATGTCATTCTTCCTCTCTTCCTTGTTTCCTCCCTTTCCTTCTGTACTGTGATGGAAACCTACACTCCTATGGCTTTTAGTGTATAGTCTTCATAATAGTTCCTGAAGTAATTAGTGGAGTTAGAAACACAGCATGGAGACCACCCTCATGTTTTCAAATCTGTTTTTTATTTTTTACAAATCACACTGATAAAGAGCTTGTAGGTAAAATACACTGTATAAATGCCATGTTAATAACAATAAGTATAAGACTACCTATAACACCCAATTTTACTTTTTAAGCCCTAGCTACTAACAACTCCCATCCACTAAACTGCCAGGCCTATCCTAAATACAAGGCACTATGGGCCCTGGCTGGTTAGCTCAATTACAGTGTTGTCCCAAAACACCAAGGTGGTATCAGGGCACATAAGGGAAACAACCGAAGAATGCACAACTAAGTGGAACAACAAATAAGGGCTATTCTCTCTCTCTTCCCCTCTCTACCTCACTCCACATCTCCCCCTTCCTCTGTCTCTCTAAGCGCAATCAAATAAACAAACAAATAAATACAGGGCACTATGCTTGTCAGTTTGCCCATTTGACCTTGTGTAATCCTTACACCAACCTCATAAGGTGGGTATTAGTATAGCCATTTTACAGATGAGGAAACTGAGGCTAAGAAAAGTCAATTAAATGGCCCAGTATCTCAAGATTTGAATCCAGATCAGGCTGATGCCAAAGCACCACTGAAAAACCCTACCTCCCTAATTGCTAACAAGGGTTCCCATTAAATGGTGGCCTATTTTCTGTTGACCCTCAGGAAGTGTATGTCGGAAAGGAGACAATGTGTACCGTGGATGGTCTCCACTTCAACAGCACGTACAACGCTCGCGTCAAGGCCTTCAACAAAACAGGCGTCAGCCAGTACAGCAAGACCCTGGTCCTCCAAACGTCCGAGGGTAAGGCCCTTCAGCAGTATCCCTCAGAGCGAGAGCTGCGAGGCGTCTAAGTGGCTGGCAGGCCGGAGGTAACCCCACCACTGCCCACCCTCTGCAGTGTTTCCATGACTTGCTCTGCATTCTGGCACAGGGCCGCTGTGCCTCTCCTGCCACTAGAGAGCCCATGGCATGTGGATGTATCAAACCAAAGAGTCCACAACGGCAGTTCAAATGGCTTGGGCCGCCGGCCTCCTTTGATAACACTCTAAATAAGCTGCAGTTGAAGAAGCTGAGAAATGAAGGCCAATGCCTCCGGGTGTGTGAAACCAATGTGTCTAGGCTTTAGGGCAGGCTTCTATTCTCTACCACACACAGCAATTGCCAGTTTTGCCCAAATGATTCTAAATTGCCATTTAGAGCTTGCTTGTTCCTGAGGGTGGGGCCAAGGTTCCCTCCAGCTGTGGATTTGCCTGACTGACTGTGTTTCCAGTGGGTGTAGGTGCTAAAGCTGTTCAGAGAGGGCCCGTCGGCCACTCCTGGCTTAACCAGCGTGGACTGCTCCCATTTCACACCCAAAGCCCAGGCCGGCAGCACCAGGACTGAGGCTTCCTGTGGGCACCAGACAGGAAGAGACCAGCAGCTCCGCATTACCTCACCATTTGCATCTTTGCCTGCCCCTCTAGGCTTGGTTAGGCTGCCTCGGGCCACCAGGAAAGGTCACTCTCTAGAGAACTTTTGCTTCGTGGCTATACTATAAATATTTTGGTCATCAAAGGCAAGCCATCCATCTCAAAAGAGAGGGTTGAATTTGGTGGCCAGGTATAACATCTGAGGCTTTTAACATTTTTATTTTAAAAGCAACTGCAACACATGAAATTAACCCCATGAAGAAGTATTTGTGGTTGGTGCCAATGCATTCTCAGACCTTCTCGGTGTGGTTTTAATCGTAGAGTTCACCCCCCACACCACCAGCATTCTCCATAATTTCCCTGTGCAGAGCTAATTATGTTCATTTGGGTCAAATCCAAGATGTTAGCTAAAAGAACTATGCTGGTATTTTCTTTTTTCCCCCTACTTCCCACAAACCTCAGCCTGTGCCAATTATCCCTAAAATGATCCATATAGTTAAAAACAAGCACAACTTCAAATCCCACAGCAAGGTTAATAGGCCCCTGGCCATAAAAGCCATGTGTGAGGCATAGTCGTAAATCTGTGAGGGATGCTATTCAAAGAGAAGAATTTCTTGAAGGGAAAAACACCCACATGGTCTATTTCTACTTGGGTTACAGGGATGGGGTAGCTAGAACCTCCCCTGGAATTACTGTTCTAGCAACTTCTCCCTGGGATGGGCTGTCTGCTTGAGAGTGGTTGCCTCTTTTCCCAAAGTACCATGCTAACTGCTGATGCCCTCCACATGTTCTTAGATACAATGCAGAAGGCCCTTCGTGGTGGTGGCCTCATTTCCCACATGTGTACAGGATGACTGATTGAAGGGGAGGTGCATGCCATCAGAGCAGGGAGACCATTTACAGCCACGTTACTAATACGCGTCATCAGACTTACGGGAAAACTATGTCTGTTCATAACACATCATGGAAATCATACTCTGCTAAACTCAGTTATTGGCATAGCAACCTGAGCGCTTACATCTCTCTTTCTGTCCTGCGGGGGGATGTGGTTTCTAGCTTTCACTTAATGTTCCTATGAGATTATGGTGTCTAATAAATTACAAAATTGAAACTGCAATCCTTGAAACTACAGTCACAGCACTGGGGGTCGTTCTCTAACAGAAACTAACGGAATAAGTCCTCTTCCAACAAAGAAACTGTACTGTAGAAAATCATTTCCTCCATGAATTTTATATATTGTGTACAAATACATATATTGTGTCTAAATACAAAGACAACCTTATCATCGTGTAGATATCAGTATTCTCTGTTACTGCACAGAAGTGATTTTCTCATGATGAAATAAAGTTCACACACATACTTTCTCCATAACTTCGGTTTGTCCTATTTGTTTCTCCCTCATTCTAATTCATTCAAACAGTGAGACCAGATTTAGAAAGCAATATATATATATATATATATATATATATATATATATATATATATATATATATATATATATATATATGATGAATAGATTATTTTTGAGGAAAAAAAGGATTTAATCAATCTGTAACAATACAGAACGCCTATAGAATTAAAGAATTTTATCTTTTTTGTTTGCTTCTTAGAAATCAGTGAGAAAAAATGCCATTAATGGCGTGTTGTTATATTAACTGAACTTAAGCTTTATTAATATTATTACCTATAGTTCCTGGAAAGGTTTGCTTTGGACATTGTTTTTTCTTCGCTGCTATTGGGGGTGATATGGTGGTTGGTTTTAGTTTTATCCTATAAGGAAATCTTTTGCATTCATCTTAGCAAGAGTTAACCCCTTCTCCAAAGATCAGAACAAAAAGTCTAATCACATAAGGGTGCAATTCATATGTGATAGCAAGTCGAACCTGTATTTACATGCATTTAGACTGAGGTTTGAGTCACTTATCACTTATACTCTTTGAACTATCACAAAACCTCTGCTAACCTAAAAGTAACATTAGCAGGGAAGATGAAATGTCCACACTGTTATAAATTCTTATCATTTTTTTCAAAAAGCAAATTTGTTTATTGATTTATCTTTGTGTTGGGCAGTGTTTGATAAGTGCCCACTGAGTCCTTGGCTGTGGGTAGAGTAGGAAGCAGACCTCGCCGTTGCTGCCTAGGAAACAAGACAGGCCTTAAAGAAATAGATACACAAAAAGTTGCGTATTTACAAGTTATGATAAACAGTGTGAAAGAGGGAAAGGGGACCAGCAGGAAGACATCATTTGTATAGGGGAACTGCTCAGCAATGAAAAATAATTTAATTTCATGGAAATTATAAAGAATGCATTGTTAAAAGAGAAGAGGAAAGAGAAATGCATGTTTGGTTAGCTTCCTGAAAGCAAAGTTCTTGGGGACATAGCTGAAACAGCCATGCAAATGGTCTAAACCAAGTAACCCTGACTTAAGAAGAGATATAACTGTAAGCAATTAAGAATGGCAACAAAACTTGAAAATACAGCCCACAACCCTGGTTGTATATATCTGTAAAGTGATTAATTAGCCATCATGTCTGTGTTGCAGTCTTTGAAACCATCTGCAAAAGAGTACTCATTAAAAACATTATGTGACAGACATTCTTAGTACATAGAGATGTTCTGTGTCTGGGAGATAAGGATGAGGAGAGGAGAGGACATTTGTTCTGTTTCCTTTTCCCTCTGCCTATCTAAACAGACTGCACCCTTTTTCTTTTTCTTTAATCTAAAGAGAATAGAAATAGACCAAAGGGAGTAGAAAAGAATCGAAATCCTGGGGTCACATAACTTAGACTGTTAATTGGCTGGAAAGAGAAGGTCTCTTTGTGGCGGGCGTCAGATCCCAGCCCGGGAAGTGCTCCCCACAGTGCAGCCGTCTCAGCAGAGGTGGCGCTGCAGCCCACCCAGCCTTCAGGGGATTAGAACTGGAGGGTTGTGTCCTCTATGCAATAAATACTCTTTAATACAAATCTTTGTGTGTAAAGATTATTTTCCTTGGGCAAAGTCTGGACCAAAGAGCGTGAACATTCTTAAGGCCCTTGCTCTGTGCTTTCAAATTGCCTTCCAAATAGATTTTATACCAGAAATGTACAAACTCCTCCATTCTTCACCACTTTAATTCCACTATATAGAGCTTAATCTTGACCGACGAGCAGCCTCTTCTAAAAGTAAAAATGTTTCTAAAAGAGGGTGTATAGCAAGGCTTTACAGGTAGGTTTTCTCTTCTGTTATTTTTATACCTGATTAAAATTGAAAATTCTAATAAAAAGTTATTTTGCAATTACAGTTTACATTCAATATTACTTTGTAGTAGTTTTAGGTGTATGGCACAGTAGTGCTTAGACCAGGGGTCCCCAAACTACGGGCCCGCGGGCCGCATGCAGCCCCCTAAGGCCATTTATCCAGCCCCCACCCCCACCCCGCCCGCACTTCCAGAAGGGGAACCTCTTTCACTGGTGGTCAGTGAGAGAAGCACAGGATGCATCCGCACCCATAGTTCCCATTGAAATACTGGTCAGTTTGTTGATTTAAATTTACTTGTTCTTTATTTTAAATATTGTATTTGTTCCCGTTCTGTTTTTTTTACTTTAAAATAAGGTATGTGCAGTGTGCATAGTGATTTGTTTATAGTTTTTTTTATAGTCCGGCCCTCCAACAGTCTGAGGGACAGTGAACTGGCCCCCTGTGTAAAAAGTTTGGGGACCCCTGGCTTAGACAGTCATCCTTTGCAAAATGTCCCCCCGATATTTCACGTACCCACCTGGCACTGCACATAGTTATTACAATGTCATTGACTGTATTCCCGATACTGTACTTTATATCCAGTGACTATTTTGCAACTACCCATTTGTACTTAATCCCTTCACATTTTTACCCAGTCCCCCAAGAACCCTCCACTGTGGCCCCATCTGTTCTCTGTATCTATGAGTCTGTTTCTATTTTCTTTTGTTCATTTATTTTGTTTTTTAGATTCAACATATAAGTGAAATCACATAGTAGTTGTCTTTCTCTGACTTATTTTACTTACTATTAAAAGAGGGTTTTTAAAGTATATTTTCATGGGAATAATAATCTGGTTATTTTACCTCTAAGAGCTACATGAAATACATTACAACATATTGCAGGGAAAAATAAACATGATCTAAAGGGGAGAGACGATTTCCCAGAGAATAGAGAGGAAGAGAAAGAAATTCAAACAAAGGGAATAACTGTATGGAAGGCAAAAACTTCAAAATCTGCATTCAGGTGACTATGAGAAGGACAGCATTCATTCAAAAGCATGAATTGAGCACCTCAATGTTGTCAAGCACAGGGTTTGGGTCCCAGGACTACAGAGGTGCATAGGGCAAGGTCCCTGCTATATGGTGTGTGGCTTTTTTACTCCTCCTCCCTCCTGAACTTCGCAGCACCTGACTCAGAGCACCTAAAAACTACGGTATCATCTGACCTCTCTAAAACTGAGATAGCTACCCTACAATCTAGCTCAGTGGTTCTTAACCTTTTTTGAGGTACCGAACCCACCAGTTTCATATGCGCATTCACCGAACCCTTCTTTAGTGATAAATAAAATATGATTTTTTTCCAAATTCAAGACATAGGTATATGTTTTTTTACTGGTGCACAAAATGAGCCATGCATGAACATCACCTTGCTCAATTAACAAAACCAACAAAGTGCATGAACTCACAACAAATTACGGTATTACTTTATTCTGGCCTCCGCAGCAGAGGCTTCTCTGAACCCCTGAGACCGACTCATCGAACCCCTAGGGTTCCATAGAACCCAGGTTAAGAACCACTGATCTAGCTAGTCACCGTACAGTCAAGAAGTAAGTCACAATGACCTGTGATTGGGGAATAAAAGAAAGACAAAGTTCAGGCAGAGAAGCTCCTGTGTTATCCTCACAGCAGAGCCCTTGGTCTCCTTCAGCTCTCAGTCGCTCTTAGTTTACGCTCAGTTCAACTCAGCTCCTGGCCCATTTACGAGGAACCCTGCGGCACCACATCAGAGAGGAGAAGAAGGATCTGGTACGGAAATGAGTCGGGGCTTTTGGTAGCATTGAACATAAGAGGTGACTGGAAAAACTGAACAGACAAAAAAAAAATCAAAAGAACATTCTATGGCATACATTCTTATTAAGAACTTGTATAATGCATTTTAGAAATATGTCCATAAAGCACATTTAAAAGTCAGTATATTATCTGGAACCTTTGGTAACGAGGTATTAGGTATACCTTAGAAGGCTTTATGGAATCACAATATAAAATAAGTCCCCCACCTTCCCAGAAATCTATGATGATAAATAAACCCTAATTCATTTTGTGTCAGGCTCCCAAGAACTTTCTTCATTGTCCATTAAAATATTCCATGAAACATGACAGCTATATAGACTTTAGACTACAGCTCTGTACCCATTGCTAATGTCTAAGCTTCACCTCCCACTCATTCTGCTGGGACAACATTCCAGATTTACCATGTGTTGTTTTCTCATTACTGCTTTAACAAATTGCCACAAACTTAGCAGCTTAAAACAGCACAAATATATCTCCGTACAGTCCTAGAGGTTAGAATCCTAAATGGTTTTCGCTGGGCTTACAGTGAGGTACCAGCAAGGCTGCAGTCCTTCAGACAGTTCTAGGGGAGAATTCAATCTCGCTTTTTCCAGCTTCTAGAAACCACCTGTTCCTTGGGTCGTGGTTCCTGCCTCCATCTTCAAAGTCAGCAGCATAATACCTCCCAATCTCTGATTCTGACCATCTTGTTTCCCTTCTATAAGAACCATTGTGATTATCGTGAGCCCTGTGATTACCTGGATAGTTTAGGATAATCTCCCCACGTCAAGATCCTTAATTTAATCACAACTACAAAGTTCCTTTTGCCATGTAAGGTGACACAAGTCACAGATTTCCAGGATTATGATGTGGACATTTTGGGGTATACTATTATTCTACCTACCACACAATCTAAGAGGGAAGTATTATTATTATTATTATTTACCACTCTATATATGGGAAAATTGAGCCTCTGAAAAGTTATGTAACATGTCAGACCAGGCCTTTCAGCCTCCATTGCCCAGCACCGTGTACTTTGGTGCTGACAACAGAACAGCGCTGTTGACACTCAAAGGGAAGGGAAGTGGGAAAACAACCCTAAGTCTGTCTTTGGGTGTTTGAAACATCTTCTCAAAATGAAGTAGCATTGTATAGCACCTCATGTGTTCATCCAGAAACCCCAGCCAGAAATAAGACTTCGTTCAATGCTTTCAAAGAGTCACATGAGAGTTTTATTGAAAAGAGTAACATTCCTGCTTTTAAAAGGCGGTATGGGAGTAGTTGTCATTTCCGGCATAATATCTGAGCTCCTCCTCAGGTCCTGTCCTGTTTTCATGTTCCTACACTTCCTCTAGTCCCCACCTCCACCCAGGGGAGCACCAGACAAGGCCTCCTCTAAGACAAGCCCTTCTGTTGCCTGGGAAGGAAAGGGCATGTTGGAACTCCACCTCTGAGGTCCTTGAAAGACCATACCAAATGAGCTCTAGGACTAGGAGCCCTGCTGATGTTGAAACCACAGAGCTATTTATTCACAAAAGCTCTCAGCCTTCCGGATCTCAACTGGGAGGAAAAGTGAGGAGAAAGTAATCAGTGATAATTAGAGAATCAGGCGATCGATAAGACTGTAAATTTCAGCATTTCAGCAAATAGCTGCTTAGACCACTGGAGAAAAAAAGTGTTCTTGGGTATCTTAGTTGAATATCCACAAGAGCCATCTCCCTAACACTTTCCAGGCCTGTTTTATCTAATAACAATAGAAGGGCTGGGATTCTTGAAATTACATATCAGAAATTGCCTTCTAAAACAGGACATAGAAAAAAAATAAAAGAGGACATAGAAAGCATTATTCATACAGATTAAAATGCTTTTTTGCCTCATTAGACTTAGCATCACACCAACCCTTCTAATGTGATAGCTCCTTCTCCCACACATCAAAGAAAATCACCCAGAGAATATTCAGTGCAGAGAGAATGTAGCCCAGAACGGCCTCCAATGCATCTGTCCTAAATCTCTTTGAAGAAATTTCACAGTCATTTGGGGCCAGCTTAAGTATTGCACTCTTAAACCCTGGTGTCCTGATACCCTCCACCCCCAGAGAGCAGTAACCTCATCTGATCTCAGAAACAACAGGGAATGAATGCCTCAGCCCGCTCACCCCATGTAGCCGAAGTCCCAAAGGGAAGTCTGAGGTGTTTGCCTTTCAAACCCTAAACACCACAATCTACAAAATGACTTTATTTAGAGAAGGAAGATTCCTCCTTAGTATAGTGCGAAGTTTGGAGAATGTTTAGTCATTACACAAACCTTGGTCACCCCCTGAGACAACTGCTATGTGTCCCATGGCCTATGGCATAAATTTTACCTTTTATACATTTCCAAGGCACGAAAGAGCAACAACAGCATTGTCACCCTCAAAAGTATATTCAACAGGATTCAATCCTGTCCCACCACAGGAGAGGCCCTGTGGCTCTGATCTGTCCCTTAACCTCTCAGGATTTCATTTTGTTGTTATTGTGTTTTGCTGTTGTTGTTGTTGTCTATAGACATAGAGCAGGTGACCTCTAAGTCTTTATAATAATTAGTACCCTCTGGTTTTCTTCTTGGCTTCTCTCTTCAAATTTACTACTGAAAGCTGTTAACTAATTCAGAAATGCTACGAACAGGTGCAGACAGTTCCTTTCTCCTCTAAGGGTCTTGGTGGGTCTTAGAGGTCTTCATGGAAATATCTGATGAGTGTGACATCAGGAAAGTGTAGTTTTTCTATGCCTCTGCTTTGCTCTTCCTGACTTAGAGCCTAGAAGCCTCCCCAAAAATAATTTAGTTAGAAGAACATGCGTTTTCAGGACAAATCTTCATGGGAGGTAAATCATACCTGAACAAATTTGAGTCGATTTTATAAAATCCAAGGCAAGAGGCATGATGATAGGTCTCAGAGCCCAGAAAAGAGAGACACTTTTCCTTTTCATTTTGACCACATGCATGATATCCCTGGGAAGTTCCTGAATTTTTCCATAGGACTGAATTGGACCCAGACCCTATTTTTGATTCTGGTTTGGTTTGCGGTTGGCACTCTGGGGAGCAGGTTAGTCCTTTGAAATCTTTTTTATCTATTTGAAACATGGGAATTTTTGGTTCTCCTGATGACAGTTCCTTATAAGTAATGCTATGGTATTCTAAATTGGAATGGAAGACTTGGTGACAAAGGATGTACCTGTCCCAGTGGTGATAGCTCTTTCATTTGTTCTTCTACAAGGTTTCAGAGCCTATTTGTTCCTCACATCTCAGCTGCAATTAATGCCACACTTAAGAACCATTAAAATACTACCTTCCACCGTAAATTATGTACCAGTTGTACATAATTGTGACTGTGGATGCTTATTAGATCACTGAAGGATACTCAGCCTCCTTCATTCCTTTCTTTGTCTCTTTTAAAATCTTCCCAACAAAAGCAATTTCTTTTCCAGCTGCTTTATAATTGAACTGAAACTCACGTTGAATGCTGTTCATGCAGCTCATGACGTGTCTGGCTTTACTGTGCTCAGAAATGCAACCCTCTTGTTGGACCAGTGCCCGAGGGCTGCTTTGGTTAAGATGCTGCTCACTACCAGACAGAAAGATAACCAAGAAGTCTACCAGGGCACAGAGGAGCTGGGTTAGCATACGCTGTCATAAGCAAAACCCCTGTCAATTTGCCTTTCCTCTTTGAATCCCCAAAATAACACCTTAGATATTGTACTTAATGTTTCCAAAATAGTCTATAGCATCCATGGAAGTCTTTAGTACTTGTATATATTGGAATCAATCAAGAAGTTCTATTCCCAGTAGAGTAAAAATCAATCAATAAGACACAGATGTTCTCTAAATTGTTATTTTTCTTAGGGCCAGCTCCCCTATCAGTTTGTGTTTCCCAGCTACTCAGTTCTAATACATTGTCTGGTCCATAGTAGGTGTTCAATAAATGTTAGCTAATGAATAAAAGAATTTAGAGTTAGCCGCACGGAAGTACCACCTAGATATTCTTTTTTCACCTCAAAGGCAAAGGTCAGTAAATAATAAGTGCAATCACACAGCCGAACTCTGCTTTGCTAATTCGTGATGGCTTCTTTCAAGCAGAGCCCCCACATCCAGAATCCAGCGACCCCAGGTGGGAAGGGAAAGCGATCGAGACAAGGGCAAGAAGACATAGTTGATGGCAAGTGTGTGTCGACCCGTTCGCATTATGAACACAGTCCCCATCCCAGAGTTTCAGATATGCCTAGAGAGGCCACACCGGTGTTCCGCTGGCATAAGTTTCCCATTGCTTTTTCCTGCTAACCTGTGTTTACCAGCAAAGCTCTTCAGCAGATAGGATCACTGCACAGGATGAAATATGACAAGAACTTAAAAATCTTTTAAGGAGCTACATGTCTTTCTCTAGCGGTCTACACATTAAAAACTAGTGATAATCATCCTGCTTATTAGCTATGAACCGAAACATGGCTTTGTATCATGTGTTCTGGAGAAGAAGAAAACAAAAGATAATCTCATCCCTCATTCCTGTTTGTCTTGACTAATAGAATATTAATGGCTGAGAAGCCTTCTCCAGACCTCAATATTTGTGCTTTGAAGGGGAGGGGAGGACGTGGGATGTACATACTTCCTGCATTTCATGGTACAACACAAAATATACACGTGCACAGCTGTGTGCATGCATGGTGTGAGTTATGTGATTTGGCGAAACCAAGCAGTTGTAATACTTTTCCCAGTAGTGTCTTATAGTCTTTGGTTTATGTCTTTGAACATGTCCAGAGGGAATGACAAGATTAAAGATTTGAAATCCTTACCACGGAAGGAAGGTCAGAAATAGATTCTATTTACCCCAGAAAAGAGATTTAAAGGGGAGTGGTAACTGCCCTCAAATACTTGACGACTTAGTGATCTGTTGTATGTGGGCCCAGGTAGTAATGCTACAATTAATGAATGGAGCTCCCAAAGAGGCATATGCAGACCAACATAAGCAATAACTACATACTGGTGGGGGCTGCCTTGGGGTGATGAGTTTCTCCACCCAGGGGAGTTCAAGGGGAAGTTTAAGAATTGCTCCTCAGGCGTTACCAAGATATGTCTTCCCTCTAAGATTCCTGCACTCTAAGATAATATCAAGTGGCAGAGATGGCCTGTACAGGCAACTGACTGAACATTTGCACTATGTGTTCATGAGGATGGGCATCAGAAGTACTGCTTTTTTTAGTCTGGCTGGGATCAGGTGGACCGTGTTCTCTCTCTTGTAATTCAGTTGGAAAGTTTCATGACAAGGTAGAAAAAAAAAGTCTTAAGAGCTGCTTAGAGAAAATGGGGTAAAAGCCCAGCTGAGAGGGTGTGGGAGCCCATAGGTGGGAAAAGCTCAAAGACAGAAATGGATAGTGGATAATGAGGATATTAAATATTCTTGCCTGAATAGAGGGCATACCTCAAGAGTGAAAGGAGTCAAGGAAAGCTGCATCACCAATAACAATGAGTCCACATAAAAGGATAGAAAAACAGTACTGTTTTAGTGTCAAGTTATTAATCCCATGAATAACCATAGCTACCATTGGCCCCCACCCCACAGAGTGGTGTCATCACAAACTCTTAAGTGTTTCTTCCTGGTGCTGAGAATAGAAAAGGTAAGTACAGTCCCTGATGTGTTCTTATTATGCTCCCCAAGGTCTGGGTTCAGTGCATATCTCTTCACTGGTTTTCAGATGTTTACCTGAGGTTTCAATATACTCTGAAATTAATTTTACTATATAGGTCCTTTCTCTGAATTTTTAAAAAACAAGTATTTTCAACATAATCAGTTGATTGTTACCACCTGGTGAAAAATACATTTGCAAGCAAATTTCTGTTAATAAAATAACCTTTTACTGACATATATCCCTGGAAATGCCTCCTCTTCCCTAAAAGAAGCCCACTGCAGTTTGTGGTGCTTTATTATTGTTTTTCAATTTTTTTTCCATTAAACTAAACAAACTAAGTTCCCCTTGAGACAATTGTAATACGAATTATTTCTGATTTACTATTTCTGAAAAAAAGAAATCCCATATGTTAAGTCATCCAAACTATATCAAGTTAAGGTAGAAAAAATGTTAAATATATTATTGTGGGACCACAATGACTTAATGCCATAAATAGTATTGCTTTTTTCTGAGATCTAGTTTAAATATATTTTTAAAAATTCCCTTCAAGAATAAATCTAAAACCTAAAAAGCTAACTTTAATATTTCTAAGGTCAGAAATAAAATTGAGGCTGACTCTTGGCAATTCTAAAATTAAAACCCACCAATGCCCTTGTTCTGAGCCCTCAAGTAGGATCACGTTCCGCACACATGCACTCCAGTTTACTTCTGTTTAAACATACCCATAGTAGCATTTTCACAGGATAAAGGGCGTGTTCAACATGGAGAAGCATGCTAACAGACTCAAACTAGAAAAATATTTTCAATGACACCCTCTGGCCACCGAAGTAAAGTGATCTTTTCAATGAGAAGCAAGTTCCTTGCTGGTTTTGGATATTGACTGTTACCATCATGTCATCGGTAGTTCCTAAATTATGACCATCAAACTAAGTTCTCGGAAGGCACCAGTTAGTTAATCACCTACTTCTAACCAGACCATTCTACTGCAAAGAACCAGTTATTGACAAAAGAGAAAGGAGTGATTTTAGTAATTTAGAGAAACTACCTCACAAGCCCTCCTAAAATGAGATCGAGTAATTGATCCATCCTTTCTCTGGTATAATGGTGATCTTCACACCAGACCTGACTATCTGAAAATAAAGACATTTTCTGCCACTGATGCACCTCACCACTGCCCACAATCTGTTTATTATTAGAGAACCAGAGATGTTCAAGTGGCATCCCTAGGTCTGATCATAATACAGAAACAAAGGTAAGGCTCCTTCCCTGATTACTTGTTCAGCCCTGATTTTCTCTCTTTTTCAAGAGCAAGTCTCAAGTGTGCTGGTATAGAAAAATCATCTCATCCATGTCTAAATGGAAATATATTTGAAGAGAGAAAAGGGAAAACATGGAACAGAGAAGAGTTGGTAAAAATCATCACCTCCTAAGAGGAAACTATTTTAAGAAGCTGTTGTTGGAGAGTAGTAACTTCAAAAGTAGCTGAAGGGGGTGAAGTATTAATCTCCTCTTGGTTATCAGTGGGTAGAATTTACCTCTAAAGTTATAAACTCAACTCTAAAAATATTCAATTGAAAGGAAGCTTTCTCTTCCAGAATACTTTTTCTACCAAAAAAACAAAGAGAAATAAAAACGACTGTGACATTTGTGGTGTCCTCTTATCTGGTCTTGGGTCGTGACCTGACAAGAATTCCCTCCTAGCCCAAGCCATTTTGGTCTAGTAAATGGCTGTGGCAACTGCGGGCTGGATGAGGCTTTGTACAGATGTGTTGCTAAGGTCTTGGGGAACTGTGCACGGGCAAGTGGCAGATTTCTGATCTCTAGTTTGCATTGATCTTACGTTTAGACACAGATTCAGAAGAACAGACACTCCCTTTTCCAGTGCCTTCGGAAAGATTGCCGCTCCGTAGAATGAGTCCTTTCTCCTCCACCCTTAATCTACAGCCCAGCTTCCCCGGGAGATCCTACCTTGATTTCCGATCCTCACCCCACCAGCTGAGCTTGCATTCCTCCTTACAGTCTCTCAATGCACCCGGTGAGCTGAGCTCCTCTGATCTCTGTAGATCTCTGTGCCTTGAAGGCATCTCTGAAATACCTGTTTTGGTCTTGCCATTCATGTGCGTGGAGAAGGAAGGGAATGAGCTAGTCTCTGTGTGTGTGGACTGCTTCGGTGTAAGGGGCATTTTGGATGATGGCGCTTTGTGGCGTTCTTGTTTGTGTGGTGTGATGACCCACCGTTGAGTTGTGGTCAATGTACAATGGCATTGGAAAGCGATGAGTGAAGTTCTTTTTGCACAAGCTGGTACCACTGTGGATAGCCTGTTCTGTCATCACATGCAGTGGCCTAGCACGGCACAGGCGCTGACTGAATAGAGGCCTTAGTTTGGAGGTTTGCAACCCTGCTGTATCCAGGAAACCAGCTGTGTCTGGGGGACTGGATCTGTGCATCCAGCCTGGAGTGGTCTGATTAAACATAGACTCAAGAGATCTTTATTGAAAAAATAAAAGTCAAAACACGCCAACAGCAGAATGCATCATACAAAGCAGGCAAACCAGAGGGCAGAAAGTAAAAATTTTTACTGTAAAAGCCTGTGCTCACTGATAATGAGAGTTGAGCTCAAGACTGGGTTTGTTTGTTTTTTTCCAAGCAAAGGTTAGGGACCACCCATAGCTGAATCAGAAACCCGTAACTAGCCTAAGGCTCAAGATCTGAGTTATTGAAAAGTCTGGCCTCCCCAGAGTTTCCCACAGCCAAGCAGATTGTGACAGGGCTTGAGGCCAATTTCAGAGAAGCTAGACTTGTGTTACCATGCAATGGACTGTCTAGCAAACAGAACCTTTAAATATCTACGATGCAAACTTATTTGATCTCTTCAGGACTATATTGTAATCATGGATACATGTGATGCACATTTCACATTTCCAAAGGTTTCTTTTATTTATTATTTCATTGTTTTTGCTCATCCCACATCCTGGAATGAAGAAGACCACAGCATGACAGTGCAAAAAGGATGCAGGGACTTCAAGCTCTCTTTAAAATGACATTTTTTGTGTGTGCTTTTACGTTTCTTACTGTTTTTCTGTGCACTACTGGCTTTTGTATATGCTTTGTTATGAAATTCTTTTCCCTTGTGTCTGATGTACTGAAATATTGTAATAGTCTTTGTAATGTATATTGTCTCAAGAATAAAATGAAATGTGGGTTTGGGGATATTTGATGGCTGTGTTTGACAGCACTGTTCTAGTTGTACTGCTGAATCTTGAATGTATGAAGGTGTGTTTAGGGTAGTATACAAAGATTTCAGAAAACTTGTTTTGTAAAGGACTTGCTCAAGGCATGATTCACTTAAACATTTTAAAAGCCCTACTGAGATTCTACAAATCTATTTCCAAAACTGGATATGAGATTCGGTTTTCAAACTCCATGTGTTAGCAGAAGAAATGATTCCTCTGCATGTGAATTCATCTCAGAATAAAATAAAGTAACTAAAAAGTAAGGTCAAACCCTTTAAATTTTGCTTTAACTCAATTGTTGGTCCTTTCTGAGTTGCTTTCTTGATTCTCCTGAAATTATTTTAATTTAGTGTGCTATTCTTGAACAGTTTTAGAAATGAACAAACACGGGCCTTAACTGAGTTGAAAGAAAGAATTAAATGATCCTTCCTGGGAAGTGCTCATTAGAAACACAGGGGCTGCTTTCTAGAGCAGCTGTCCCTGGCACTACCTGGAAATGTAGTCCTCACATCTTTGAACATTTTAAGTAAGACAAGACTGCTTCCCCCACCCCAATGCGACTTCACGTGGGGCAGGGAGGGGTATCCAAATCTTAAGGACAGGGGGTGGCTGGAAAAGGTCCTCAGTGAATTCTGTTATATCCCTGAGACCACTCTCACCCCCACCATCCACCGTCTCCCTCCTCTCCCTTAGAGGAGAAGGGTTGATATATAAAGCAATCTAAGAAGGAGATGAGGTCATTTTTTTTTTAATTTTTTATTTTATTTTATTTTATTTTTTACAGGGACAGAGAGAGAGTCAGAGAGAGGGATAGATAGGGACAGACAACAGGAATGAAGAGAGGTGAGAAGCATCAATCATTAGTTTTTCATTGCCGTTGTGACACCATAGTTGTTCATTGATTGCTTTCTCACATGTGCCTTGACCGCGGGCCTTCAGCAGACCGAGCAACCCCTTGCTGGAGCCAGTGCCCTTGGGTCCAAGCTGGAGAGCTTTTGCTCAATCCAGATGGGCCGGCGCTCAAGCTGGCGAGCTCGGGGTCTCGAACCTGGGTCTTCTGTATCCCAGTCCGACGCTCTTTCCACTGCGCCACCACCTGGTCAGGCGAGGTCGTTTTTATAACACTTAATTCATGTTATTATTAATAATTATCAGATGCATTCATTAGCATATAGATTACGCTTCACGTTAAGTTATATGTGTATCATTTAACTTGGGCCCAAGTCACAACGAAGGCCTACCCCAAGTTAGAAGTGCATAGAATCGTGATGCTGAACGGAGTTTTATTAAGGTCCCGTGCTTTCTCCATTTCAATTGGATGAACTTTTTTCATTTTTAAACAATAAGCCTTCTTAACACGGAAAAGATTGAATTTGGAAGATGATGAAAATTTAAACTGTGCAGTTTAGAATCTATTAGAGGAGAATTTATTACATGGAGAAAAAGAGGTACTTTTTTATTCCAGAAAAGCAGAGAAGCGATTTTTACTCAGCAAAGTAAACTGACATAAAAAGGGCTTTTGGTTTTCATGAATCAGGCCTCTGGTGACTCTGTCCCACTGGTGCTTTCTAAGTGTATACAAGTAATTTCTAACAATGCTGTTGTTGTTTCATAGCTTTGATGTGTAGTATCTCTTTGTAGGATGCAATTTTGAGCCACAGTCTGCACCTTACTCTCAATTAGGCAAGTATATCTACTGTAATTGTTACCTTTTACTTATGTGATTGGTATGCTCAATTTCCTTCACAAAATAAATGGCAGTAGCTTATTTTATATCAATAAAATTGTCTAACTGTCATTCAGATCCCATTATAACCAAATACTTAGAAAAACGGAAAAGATACCTGTATTTTAATTTTATACCTCAAAGAAGATTACTTTTTCTAATCAGTTTTCTTATACATCAATGCAAAGCACTCTTTATGAGCGCTAAATGTGGGTAAAAATCAGACCAACTATTGTAGTGTTTTAAGTTGAGCTCTTTTTTGTGTTAGCCTATCAAAAGAATCATGGTTTCTTATCAATGTCAATTTTGCTTCCTATTTCTCTCTCCCATGCCTTTCATTTGGAATGACAACAGTTGACATTAAAAAGCTGTTGGCAGGTATGAAATATCCTTATTCTGTTACAAATAGCAAAGACGAAGTGCATGTGAGGTGACTCACAGGTTCCATAAATCAGCAGTGACATCTCTCCAGAGTGTGTTATTAGTAGGCAGCATTTAGAACTCGGAGCATAACAATGTTACAAGCATATCATTCTTTCTGTATGTACCTAATGTCCAAAATACCTACTGCTCCAGTAAAATATTTTACATGTTAGTGTTAGAAGTAACATACAAACTGTATGTTCAAGTTATGAAGGAAGCAAGCTGTCTTATGGCCAAGTCACAATCACTCATGCAAACTCATTTATGTTGTGGAGAGCTTCGCAGCTTTTTTGAGCTTTCACTTCTAGCACTGAGGACATTTTCAAAACGGCCAGAATTTAGCAGTTCTGCCAAAGGAATATTTTCTGATTTCACAGTGTGTTTTATCCCTCCTCCATCTAGGACTCTAGATCCTAGCGTCCCTGCTCAGGGTTACACAGGCATCTTAGCACATCCCTCTCCCTTTATGTCTGTACTGTTCTGCCAGTCACTGGGTGAAGGGACTTGCACCTTCCAAAATCGATGCCACTTCACTCCAGGATCACCTGGTGGGGAGTGCAGTCTGAGCCAGATAACCCCTGCTGAATCGGTCGTGTGTTCCTCGTCTGCTCTGGGTGCAGAGAGTACCAACTCCCAGGATGTGGCCCCTGTCGGCTCACTCACCGCCCCTCTGGCCTTGGATGCCTTCCTCCTGCATGGCAGCATGAAAATGGGCCACAACACTCCTCAGCCGCCCAGGAATCTGTTATGGTATTGGGTTCATTGGGTCCATCTTAGTAACCCCATTCCCTTCTGTTGTTCCCAGTGGCCTGGTTTGCTTTTGACCCTGGCTCGGCGCACTCTGACATCATCTTCTCCAATGACAACCTGACTGTGACCTGCAGTAGCTACGATGACCGGGTGGTGCTGGGGAAGACCGGCTTCTCCAAGGGTGTCCACTACTGGGAGTTGACTGTGGATCGCTATGATAACCACCCCGACCCTGCCTTTGGCGTGGCTCGCATGGACGTGATGAAGGATGTCATGTTAGGAAAGGACGACAAAGCTTGGGCAATGTATGTGGACAATAACCGGAGCTGGTTCATGCACAACAACTCGCACACCAACAGGTACCCTGCAGCCCCCAAACCAAGCCTTCTTCACGTTGGCTTCTGGTTAAGAATGAGAGAACAGGTTCAAAGACCTATTAAATAGGCAACGTTAAGAAAGTCAGGCAGGCAGTCTTCAATTGGTAGCACAGGGATTTTGCTAGTCCTTAACTGATCCCGTCCCGGTAGGTCTTTTATTTTTTTTTTCCTTTGTTTTCTTGTTTTTTGCATAATGGCAGAGATGTGAGCTCTTTCTTAGGCCCTTCATTGTAATATTCCACCCATGGCTGGAAATGAAGAATTCCGATGCATAGCTATTATAGGAAACCTTTACAGAAAAGCAGTTTTGGACAAGGTACTTAGTTTTTCTAAACCTCAATTTTTAAATCCACCAAATTAGGATAATAATATTTTTCCATGCAAGAGTGTCCCCAACATTAAATAGAATATGCAAAAATGTTTCACATCAGAGGTACCTGAAAACAGAAGCCACTGTTCCTCTTAGTATGATCATTATCAATGCCACTGCTCTGAATAGAAGCCATTTAATAAATTAAGTCTTATGGATGCCAGTTTGGATAGCTTTGTACATGGAGAACCCTTTCATAATTGTACGAACTCAGACTACCCATTTTGCTGAGAGGAAAAAACATGGTGATCTCCTTAGCTTTTCCTCTACTAACAAATCACTGCATTGCAGAGAAACTTACATCCTTAAAGCTGAACACACCAAAATGTAAGCAGTTATAATTTAGCCCACACTGCAATAGTTTCCCTAAACTTCCTTTTTCCTTTGGTTTGTATTTTTTTCCTCAAACGTATTTTTTACAAATTTCCTAGATAGGTAAGTGTTTTTCATGAACCCTGATCCTTCTTATTCTCAATGAGTTCTTCACAATACATTCTCACTGGTGTTTCTGGGGAGAAAACATCAGTCAAATCAAAAGGAAAGTGAGTCAGGCAATGGTAGGATAGTGGGCTGCACTGTTTCAGCCTTTTCTAAATGCTCATCACTGCCCCTCCTCTAGCCAGTCGGTTTCCTAGAGCCTCCACTTCCTGTTCTCTTGCATATTTTCTATACACCTTTGTGCTGGTGTGTATTATTCACTATCACTTACGTGAACACACATGCCATTTCAACCTGATATCAAGTCCTACTGCATGCAGATAAGCAGTTATCTTCAGTGATCTACATTTAGGGGGAAAGCTCTGGAATCGGATGTCTGAGTCCATCCCCCATGTACCAGGCTCACTTTTCCCTTTTAGCTTCTTTATTGTGGAGTGAATAATGACATTGTCACACTATGCAAAGAAACTTACACCCTTAAAGCTGAACACGCCTGTTTGCATGCGAATTACATGTCACTGTGCTGTCATAGAAGGTGTGAATTAACAAGACACAATTTATAAGTTTGTCTTTTAACAACTTTGTGTAGTGTGTATTCTGCATGCCAGAGGAAAAGAGCAACACTCTGACATTTCTGAGCTCTGCTAGATGAGGATGAAATTTAGTATGGCTAGATCTCAAACGGGGAAATGGCAAATCTGATCATCCATGCTTACTGGCTTTTGTGAAACCGTCAATTGAAGCATAAAACACAATTCATTGTAAAATAACATCTGAATGCAGATTCTTTAAAATCTGTCTCTCACCATATAATTACTTTAAAGGTAAGTGACAACATCTTCAATGTTGTCATTTCATAGAGCACCTCCAACTTCTCAATTCAAACTTAACATGTCAAAAATTACCATCTTTCTGTAATGAGTTTTCCTATGTAATCGGTAGCATCATGCCCCAAATCCAATTTCTCAGGCACAAAGTTTGGCTTCAGTTCTTCAACTTGATTTTTAAATTAAATCCCTTTCGATTAAATGCTCTTTAATTCACACCCTCCATGCAAAATGCATGACATAGCTTTGGGGCAGAACTTTCTTGGTCTTTAATGCTTTGTTTTCTGAGCTATGTCACAGGGGTGGTGACCCTACATTAATGAGTTCACTCGCAGCAACATCAGAGCAGCGTGGTTGAGCCTATACCTTCTCAACATGGGGGGATACTCCCCACAAGGGAGTAAAAGTTGGTTTGGGGGCGAGGGGAGTAAGCAAAAATATCTTACATTTTTTTATCTATAAAACGCAGAGATGCATCTAGCACATAAGCAGACATAACAGTATATCACCCAAGACTGTGGTATTAAATTTTTAGGTAAGGAGGGGCAATCAGGAAGGAGGGGTCTATTTTAAAAGACTCCCGGGGTTGAGGAGATGGTATTTTATGTAGTGTCCTCTTTTATCTCTTACTACAGCCTTTGTTTTAAAGTCCATTTTGTCTGATATAAGTATTGCTACCCCTGCTTTTTTTTCATTTCCATTTGCATGAAATATTTTTTTCCATCCTTTTACCTTCAGTCTATGAATATCTTTTATTTTAAGGTGTGTCTCTTGTAGACAGCATATGTATGGGTCCTGTTTCTTTATCCATGCAGCTACCCTATGTCTTTTGATTGGATCATTTAATCCATTTACATTTAAGGTTATTATTGATATGTAGTTGTTTATTGCCATTTTATTCTTTAAAGCTGTATTCTTCTTTTGCTCTATTCTTTCCTCCCTTTAAACTGTTCACAAGAGGCCCCTTAGTATCTCTTGCAGAATTGGTTTGGTTTTTATGAATTCCTTGAGGCTTTCTTTTTCTGGGAAGCTCTTTATTTCTCCTTCAATTTTAAACGTTAGCCTTGCTGGATAAAGTAGTCTTGGTTGTAGGTTCTTGTTCTGCATTACTTTGATTATTTCTTGCCATTCCCTTCTGGCCTCAAGTGTTTCTGTTGAGAAGTCCGATGTCATCCTTATGGGGGTTCCTTTGTAGGTGATAGTCTTTTTTTCTCTAGCAGCTTTTAAAATTTTTTCTTTATCCATTAGCTTTGGTATTTTAACTATGATGTGTCTTGGTGTAGATTTTTTTGGGTTTCTCCTTAATGGAGTTCTGTGTGCTTCTTGAATGTGTGGAGTGTTTCCCAGCCTTAATTTAGGAAAGTTTTCTGCTATAATTTGATTGAACAAAGTTTCCATTTCCTGTCCTCTCTCCTCTTCTTCAGGCACCCCTATGATGCGAATGTTGTTTCTCTTCATGTTGTCACAAAGCTCCCTTAGAGTTTCCTCACATTTTTTAAGTCTCTTTTCCTTTTTCTTCTCTGCTTCTGTGCCTTTGTTTATTGTGTCCTCTAACTCGCTTATTCGATCCTCAGCGTCATCCATCCTGCTTTTAATTCCTTCCATTGTGGTCTTCAGTTCTGATACTGTATTTGTCATTTCTGTCTGATTCTTTTTTATTATTTCAATTTCATTTTTTATACTTGTTATCTCTTTATTTAGGTGTTCATAATGACTATCCATTGTTGCTCTAATTTCTTTGAACATCCTAACTATCATTATTCTAAATTCTGCTTCTGGTAATTTAGTTATATCTGGTTCATTCAGGTCCTTCTCTGGGGATTTCTCTTGATTCATTTGGTTTGCATTCCTCTGCCTACCCATTTTTTCTGTGTATAAGCAAGTTGTGGCCACTGGAGTCCAGTATGTGTTGCCTTTGTGTTCTCTAGGTGTGGTCTATCTGCAGGCCACCCACCCCCTCTGCCGGCGCCTAGGGTGGTTGGGTATGAGCGTTGCCAGCGCCGGCCCACTGTGGCTTTTGCTGTGATTTCTGCCTCTCCTCCGTGGGAGGGGCTGTCACTGAAGCCACAAGATTAGCACCAAGGGTAGAGGCAAGCACCTTTCCTCAGCTGCGGACCCAGCCTATTTCCGGACTTCCGCCCAGAACCAGCAGTCGGAGCCTGCTCGCTACAGTTCCGCGGGTTAGGCGGGGCTTTTGACGTGCTCTCAGCTGTAAGCTTTTGCCCGTCAGGAGCTTTAGCCCCGCCCTCGAGGCCAGGGCCCTTTGCGCAGGGTCGGAAACCAAGATTTATTGGGGCGGGCGTGTTTGCTGGCTTCCGCCGAGCTGCGTACTTCCGCTCGTCCCGGACTCTACCCCGCCCCCGCGTTCGGAGCCCGCTCGTGCACGTATTAACGCTATCCGGGGTTTCTCCGGCCGGATGGGGATAGCAGCCGTGGGCTCAGCTGCTAGCCTCCGCCTGTCTCGGGGTCCACCCCGTTCCCGCGCTCGGAGCCCGCTCGCGCACGTATACTGGCCAACCGCGGTTTCTCCGGCGGACGGCGGGTGGGGGGGGCGCGGACTAGTATCGTCAGCTCAGCCACGAGCCCCTGCCCGTCCCTGGTCCTAGCCCGGTCCCCGCGGTCAGGGCCGGCTTGCGCAGGGCCTGCCTATTCCTGGCCTCCCGCTTTGTCCCCGTAAGTGGGATTAAAGGCGGGCCCGCAGCTTCCGGACCGCTCTCGCGTTTACCCTCCGACCCTCTGGGCTAGACCGATCTCCCACCGGCTTGGCCTCTGCCCACGCCGACAGAACCGCCTTTCAGCGTCCTGCCGCCCCAAAACCTTAAGCAGCCCTCAGCAGAGTAGGAGATGGTATTTTAAACAAGCTG
This sequence comes from Rhynchonycteris naso, assembly GCA_037038555.1. NCBI lineage: Eukaryota > Metazoa > Chordata > Mammalia > Chiroptera > Emballonuridae > Rhynchonycteris > Rhynchonycteris naso. The sequence goes on from CM072999.1 coordinate 46,884,566, forward strand.
AGAAACACTGGCTGAACCATTCAAATGGGAAGCTTCTAGAATGGCTGGCAAATGACACCCAATTGTTGTTGCTTTTTTTCCACAGAACTGAGGGAGGGATCACAAAAGGGGCCACAATCGGAGTTCTCCTCGACTTAAATAGAAAAACCTTGACATTTTTTATCAACGACGAACAGCAAGGGCCCATCGCCTTCGAGAACGTGGAGGGCCTGCTCTTCCCCGCAGTCAGCCTGAACAGGAACGTGCAGGTAAGCACCGCGCCCCTGAGTGTGGAAGGTTTCTGCTGGTGCAGCTTCACTGGCTGCCTGTGGTGGGTCCCTCCGCCGCTGAGAGAGACAAGCTGGCCGTGGAAGGTCCAGGCCAAGACAGAAAGGAAAGGAGGAGGGAAAGGGATCACACTGACAACTGACCTGTTTCCAAACCAGCCTAAGCCCCTGCATTATCTTGGACACAGTCTAGTTAACAGCAAGTGGGAAACCGGAATTCTATTCATGGTCTGGTAACGATTATTGCTCCCAGCCCCGGTCTCGTCTCTAGTAGAAATGAAACTCTTGACCCAGTTGACATGAACACAAGTGATTCAGACAGTTCCGTGAGCACCTGGGAAGGGAAGGTGTAAGACCTAAGTATTTGCACTATTTTCAGAAATGTTAAGCATCTTCTATGTGTTCTTATTAGAGTCTAGGGGGGTGGAAAATAGTCCCAGCTCAAAAGTTAGTTGCTTCTGATTTATTGTATATAGAAACAACAGGTTCTTCTCATTTGTTCATTCAACAGATATCTGTTGAGTGCCTTTACAATGGGAAGCACTATTATAAGTATTGTTTATAGCGAAAACAAAACAATCTTGCCCTCATAGACCTCACAGTCTAGTTGTAGGAGACAGACAAGTGAGCATGTTGTCACGTGAATTGTCTAGTGTGTTAGAAGGCGATACGTGAAAGGAAGGAAAGACCCACAGTAAGGGAAGGGGATCAGAAGTGCTGGGGCCAAGAGGGTGTTGCAGTCCTAAACAGGGTGGTCAGCGCAGGTAGGCCTTCTTGCTGTCACAGGTGAGCTGAGCCTTGAAGTGGGTGAGGGAGCGAGCTGCGTGAAGCTTTCCAAGCAGAGAAAACAGCCAGAGCAAAGCTTTGGAGGCATGAGGGGCTTCACACGGGCAAGGAAGGGCCAAGGGGCCCTGTGCAGGAGCAGCTAGGGTTGGGGGTGGTGGGAGAGACAATCAGAGCTGTACAGGGAGGGGTGTGCCCAGCCAGCCACTGCCGTTTGCACACAGCCATTTGCCTCCTGAGCTGGAACTCTCATTGTCAGCCGTGAATCCCATTCAGCAAATGGTTCCCTTAAGATCATTAGGGCTTGAGGATCAGAACACTGTGGGTGATTTTTTTTTTCTGTATTCAAAACCGCAGTCTTGGGTGCTATTAAAAAAATAATAATTCATTGTTGATTATCAGTATGTACAGTAAAAGTGATGGCAACCCTGTGACCTCGGCCCTCTTCTCTTCCTGAAGCTAGTTGGGTTTTTCTGGGAGGCTGACATCTAATCAGTCAAGTTCAGCCTCTACATTGGAAGAAAGAAAACCATAAAGTACCCTAGAAGTGAGCCTTAGAAAAACCTCACTCAAAGTCTTCCACATTTTTAGCTGCTCTAAGTATCTTGGGCTAGTAAAGATGGGAACAAGAATTAGAGAGATGACAGACCTGTGTGAAATAGTCCTAGCTAGTCCATTGAGGTACGAGGTTGGGCAGAAACCAGTGAAATTGTTTAAGTGCCCATGTTTCCTCACACCTGGCAATCGTCTATGCAATCCCAAAAGGAAAGGTTTATCCTAATTGGAATAAATAGTGGACAAGTAATAAGGGCTGACTGCTCGTCTGTTCTCTGACCATGGGTTTAGCAGTGATCACTACACTGTGGCCAGCAGGCTTTGCTTACCTGCTGATCAATGGTGGGTCTTCAGTCATAAGGAACACAATATCCCCAGAATCTTAAAATGAGAACCACATTGTCCAGTGTCTTCAGGATTTGGGAGCCCACCATGATGGCCAGGTTCTTAGTACAGACAGAATTCTACTAGAATTCTCTTTAATGTGTTCTACAATAGAGGATCAAGAAAAGCGAACAGATCCCCTTTTGAATTAGGAGCACACCCACTGTGTCCTGGGGAAGGAGGATGGGGGAAGGGGTGAGGGTCTCGCGCAGAGCCTCCAGGACTCACAGTCTCTTCCCCTCAGGTCACACTTCACACGGGGCTCCCAGTCCCTGACTTCTACTCCAGCAGAGCATCAATAGCCTAAGGATGGGCTGTGGAGGCGCCAGCTGCCTGTTCTGACCTCCGCCTGAGAAGCAACCGCAAGAAGCTCAGCCTGAGCGCGGTGGGATGCCAGAGAGCTAAAAGGAGAGGGATGAGGAGGAGAGGAAAGCTGGTCCTCTATGGTCTCCACCCCATAGCTCCACCCCTGTCCCTGCCGACCTCTCTCCTGCTGTGACGCTTGCATTCGCTTCCATGTTCAGCAATTCCAACCAACAAAGGACCTAGATAGCCCACCATGTCCCTTCATTTCCACTCTCAGATTTTGCTTTTATTTAACTTAATTTTTACATAGGTGAGTTATAGTTTGATTCCTTTCTGATCATGTTGTTGATGACATATGGAATGGGCACTGCCCAGAGGAAAGTCTCCTGATGTTTTCCTTAAGCTTCCTATTCGAGGCGGTGGGGAAGGCTAATGGGAATGAGCTGACTTGGGAGCCTGCAGTTAGCTCCTGCAATGTCCTTGCCCTGTTACCTTTTATGCAGTGGTAGCTCTGCACAGCTTCTCTTTGGGGGGTGGACAGAGTGAACGTAGCCGTGAAAAGTTTTACCACCCCTTGAAGCACAATGGATCAGCTACACTGCTACCCAAAGGTTCACAGTGGGTAGGAGCATTAGGACAGCTGGGTCATTAGGACGGGCCAGAAACCCTGGTCACTGAATTGGAAAGTTCCTAGACATAAGCAGACCAGGGGACTTAATAATTTGATTCGTTTATTTAATTCAAGCTTTTAATTGGGAGCCTGCTATGGACCAGGCATTACTGTAGGCAATGGTGAATACAGAGTGTGGTCTCTGCCCTCTGGAGCTTACATGCTTCTAGGAGAACTAACAAAAATAAAATAACAAATCGTTACTAACTAGAAAGGAAATACATGAGGGAGAGGGTGGCTCAATGCCAAAATCTTTTAAATCCCCTGGATTGATGTTAAAAATCCACATATTCTAGCCGCAGCACCAGAAACATACTAGCTCAATGCCTTTTCAACTGTGCTATTTCAATTATGGTACCTGTTGCCATTCATCACAGAGCCCTTCTTTGATAGAAATGGTGTCAGCAGTCTTATCTGTTAATAATGCAGTAATACGAAGCCTTAAAAATGAATGTGGCCTGACCTGTGGTGGTGCAATGGATCAAGCGTTGACCTGGAATGCTGAGGTCGCTGGTTCAAAACCCTGGGCTTGCCCGGTCAAGGCACATATGGGAGTTGATGCTTCTTGCTCCTCCTCCTCTCTCTCTCTTCATTTATATATATATATATATATATATATATATATATATATATATATATACACACACACACACACACACACACACACACACACACACACACCTTCCCTAAAATGAATAAATAAATAAATAAAAATAATTTTTAAAAAAAGAATGTGAAAAAAAAATAGTGGCCAAGGAAGGAGGACCCATCCTCAGTAATGGGACATTGTAAGTTGCAGTCCATAGCATTCTCATTCTCAGGATAAACACACTCGTCTCCATGTACACTCTTCGTGCCTGCTACAAGTGAAGAATCTGGCCCTGACCAGTGGCTCAGTAAATAGAGCCTCGGTCCAGCATATGGACGTCCTGGGTTTGATTCCCAGTCAGAGCACACAAGAGAAGCGACCATCTGCTTCTCTCCCCCTTTCTCTCCCTCTCCCTCCCAACCACCCACCCCCCGCTGCCACAGTCAGTGGCTCGAATAGTTCGAGCATGGCCCCTGGTGCTGAGGGTAGTTTGGTTGGTCCAAGCCTCTCAGCCTCAGGTGCTAAAAATAGCTTGGTACTCAAGCATTGGCCCCAGATGGGGTTGCCGGGTGGGTCCCGGTCGGGGCACATGTGGTAGTCTGCCTCACTATATCTCCTCCTCTCACCTAAAAACAAATAAACAAACAAACAAAAAACAAGTGAAGAATCCACTTTCCACTCTGCTGCCATTTACAACAACCTAACTTTCTGAAGCAGTTCTAACAGTGTTTGGAAGATTATAAAATTGTATGTCACTGCGATGAGTGATAGTAAAATAATAATGCTTATTATTATTTCTATGTAGAGATAGACTTGTATGTAAGCTACCCTTCAGATTCTTTAATTTGACATGACATTTTGGAAAATGTAGGACCTGGAAAGTGGTTCTGATTAGTGGTCTAAATATTTGCCTGTGAGCCAAGAAATTCACCATGGAAAATAAAGTAAGAATAACAAATAAAAAAGGAAGAGGTAGGATTGTAAAGGCTAACAAAGCTTTGGCAAAAAGTAGTAGATGTAAATAGCTAATTATTTACTTTTATGCTTAATTGATTTAGATTAATTCTATCAGTTATAGTTTTTCTAGTTAAGTGGACCTAATTTATTGAATGGGTGCTATCCTGTTTATGGCTGTCCTGGTTTTTCTTAGCCACAGAAAAACTCTGTTGCAGGGCAACACTAGTTCAATATTTGATTTACTCTCCAATGAGACTGGATGGCTGGGCCGCTGTGGACTCATAGTCTCTCTTGTTCTTTATTAAATTTATCCCACTAATTAGATTTCTAGTGACTTGTAACATGTAGTTTACACAGAATTGCAATTATAGACACATAAAGCTACTGTACTAGAAAAAAACTGATATTTCTGGTGTGCCAATAAATGATTTTTATGAGAGAACATCATATGTCTCTTTAGAATATATTATTTTTTGTCTATTTGGGAATGACAAGTCACCTTTGTCAAAGCAATGTTTCTTCAGTAAAGTGTAATAAGAAAGTCCCCCAAAGCTCTTGAAAGCACATGTTACTCATCCCTCCTGGAAGTACTTATTGTGAGATCTTATATATATAGATGCAGGTGGGGTCTGCCTCCGACCATTGGGGATTGACTTGAACACATCTGCTCGTAAAGAAGCCACAAAACTTGTACTGCAAAGTATAGTGTCGCTATACTTTTTCAAACCTCATTCCTTCAACCTGGAAATATCTTCTCTGAACATATGTACCCTGATTTATCAATGTCACCCCATTAAAATTAATAAAAAACACCTCATTCCTTCAACATTTTCTTGAATGTCTGTATGCTAATAATACAATTGTTTGTTGTTCTTTTTTGTAGATTCAGATGGCGAAACAATACGATTGTGTTTAAATAATTATAGCACTACTGATCTCCTTTACATTGTCAATAGCCTCTTAAAATAAACTGCCTTTGTTTATTTTATTAAAATAAAAACATCACCTAAGAGTACATGATCTGGGTTGTTATCTGGGAGCGGAGTGAGAGGTGGTTGGGAGCAGCCGCTGCCCGACCTCCACCAGGTTTCTGCTCAGTCCTCTTTCCTCATCACCCCCATCCACCCTCCTGCTTTTCCCCTTCTTCCTCTCCAGGTCCCAGCTCTCTTCCATGTTTTCTCTCTTCTGTTCACTCCCTAATGGAACACTTTGGCTTTTTTTTTTTTTTTTTTTTTATTCTTCTCATGTTAACGGAACTTCTAATTCCTGGTATTTTCTCATAGGAGTGATTAAGTTAAGTGATTTACAAACATCATCCATTCTCTGAAAATGAGACCCTTTTTCTCTGTATCTAATGTGTGCACTAATATTTTGCCTGTCTAGTCAATGTACTGACATGAAAGGAGGGCTTTGTGTCAAATCAGGATCTCTGATTATGAATCAAGGAAACTGTAGTAAGTAAAGAAGTTCTCAGATCACACCACTTTATAATTTATATGAATATGCTAAAGACTCCTGCATATATTCTTCAAATATGTGTGCTAGTTCCTTCCACTGAGACTGGTGTTTAAGGACCCTTAGGTCTGACATACATTACGCGTAACTGAGGCTGCCTAAATCTCATCTTTATCTGAAGAACCAGCTTTTTGGATACACACAGAATGTGGGGTATTAATGAGGGTGAACAATGGAAGCACCTAATTAAATACACAGAAACATTAGTCTAGTCCTTTGAATTTATTATCTGCTCCACTCTACCACAGCTATGCTAAGAAAAGCTGCAGGCATAAATTAGATATCACAGAATTAGAAAGTGGGGATGGTTGTATAACCTTGTGAATATAGTAAAAATCACTGAATTGTACGCTTTAACAGGGTGAGGGGCCACGTGTGACTAAGACACTCCTTACAGCCCCCTCACACCACAACTACTGGTCTGTTTCTATTTTACCCCCCTGTCCTCTGAGGCAGAGCCCAAAGCAGGGAGGGGGAGGGCCTGGCAGCTGACCTTCTGCCCCTAACTTTCCTTTCCCATCCCGCCTTCCCACAGTCATTGGAAGGGCTTTGACTTGCTTCCTCTTTCCTTCTGGTGACAATGCCTCTATATTTTGTTGTCTGCCTTTCTAACAAGGACTTTAACCTACCCCTTTCCTGAAAGCTATCGTGGCAGAGAGAGGAAACCTGGCTACCATTAAGGAAGCAATTCAAAATAAATAGCTCTTACATACTCCCTGTGGTTATGAATCTTGTTCACATATATTTTTCCTTCTCCCACCAAGTAAAAATAAACACTCACCATGAAATCTAAAAGGGTTAATACTGTGGCTGATAACCTTACCCTATTTCTCTCCCAATATTTTTCCTAAAATTTCTTATTAATTAGAAGATAATAAAAATAATTTCATTAATGAGCATGGTTGAATGTTGAATTTTAATTACCTGTTTATCAACCTACACATCATCTTTTGATGTATAACCATGATTTTTTTTTTTTTTTTTTACAGGGACAGAGGGAGAGTCAGAGAGAGGGATATATAGGGACAGACAGACAGGATCGGAGAGAGATGAGAAACATCAATCATTAGTTTTTCATTGCCATTGTGACACCATAGTTGTTCATTGATTGCCTTCTCACACGTGCCTTGACCATGGGCCTTCAGCAGACCAAGCAACCCCTTGCTAGAGCCAGCGACCTTGGGTCCAAGCTGGCGAGCTTTTGTTCAAGCCAGATGGACCTGCGCTTGAGCTGGCGACCTCGGGGTCTCAAACCTGGGTCTTCCGCATCCCAGCCCGACGCTCTATCCACTGCGCCACTGCCTGGTCAGGCTATGACCATGATTTTTAATGTCACTGAGGAAGGAAACCATAAAGACAAAAAAAACATGTTGAAGAGAGGAACTGCATGAAAGTATAAGCCATTGCTTCTCACCCATAGCTAAAATTCTCTAATGAGGGCAGTCTGTTCAACCATGCATTTTTACATGGTCTGCACAAAGAAAGGGACACAAAGCGCAATAAGGCACGTGAAAGTGCTTAGCACAATAAAGCTGAAAAATGTGTTAAATCCGAGTACTAACTATTGTAACCTCTGCACTCTGCATTTCAGACAACCCTGAGAGCCCTAGTGTAGTGCTTGAGAGCACAGTTTCTGGCAGGGACCGAATTCTGGTCCTGGCCCCAAGGTGTGCCAGCTGTGTACCCTCCAGCAAGCGATGAAAACTCACGTGCCATTTCCACATCTCTACAGTTGGAGGGACTAATAGAAATTTTCTGAGGATTAAATCAGATAACATACATAAGCCACTCTGAACAGTCTCTGGCCCATAACGAGCACTTATTTTATTTGCATGCTACCAGGGAATGGCACCACAGTTCTACCCCTTGCACTGTCCGGCTCCGGCCGCACAGAAGCTCCCCCTAGTTCTTCGTCTTTTTGTCTCTGCTCAATATGTAATTCTGGAAAGACAAGGTCTGATTTTGCTTGGTTCCTGTGTCTGCCTCTTAGTGAAGGGAGGACAAGATCATGACTTAGAACCCCAACCACTGCATCCAATCTGACTGCCATTTCCAGAAAAGCAGCGATGGGCGCTGGCAGCAAAATGAGCAAAGTGACAGGTTCTATCTCTGTCACACTTTAAATGAATAAGTGTTCCTTAAGTCTGTGCCTTTAATTTCTTTGTTTTACAAAGGCAAACGTTTTAGAAATGGCAGGAAGCAAGTAGGCTCAATTTCAATCTCCGCAGACAGAAAACAGTGAAGGGGAATTTTCTTCAGTATTGACTGCATGTCTCAGAATACCAAATGCTCACAACTGATTTAGCTCAAAAAACAATAGAGCTTCCACAACCAAGTCGAAACTGGAATCACAGCCAACATTACCTAATACATCTTTTCCAAACAATGAACACAAAATATTGCTGCCTCTAAGCTATTCAAAATTGAACTGGGAATTTTTTTACATGGCATAAAGATCCACACAGTTAATAGGAAAAAAGATAATTCTTTGGACGTTGCTGATCTGAATATCTGTCTCATTGTGGACTTCTGAGTCAAAAACCCAAGTTCCCAGCCCAGGTCAACTACTTATTAGATACAAGTTTAGACAGGTTAATTTAACCTCAGTCAGCCTTAATTTGTCACAAACCAGAGGTAATAATACCTACAAGATAGAGTGATTGTGAGGATTAAGTCATAAATAATGTGAAGTGCCTGACGTAGCACCTCATCGGATTCCTCTTAATTAAGCTCTTGTTGACCGTTGCAATGGGAAGTGGTCAGTATATAAATACACATTGCTTAAGTGTCTGCAGTGTGGATGTAGAGAGGGAAAAGATTTACAAAAGGTGTTAGCCTTGAATAGCTATAAAAGATTTATATTCTTCAAGCATAGTTCACACCAGTGTTGCTTATGGCAAGTAATAATAATTGCTTCTGTTACCTTAGGGCTCACAATGTGCCCTGCACTATTCTTAATACTTTAAATTTATTAGTTCATTTAATCTCTACAACAGCTCTATGAGGTGGCATTACTATTATTTCTCATTTTAAAAATCAAGTGTGTAATTTGCTCATTGTCACATAGCTGGTAAGTGCCAGGCTGGGATGTGAGCCCCGCAAAGGTTGGTTCTAGGGCCTTCACTCCTAACTATTCTGCTTTACTCTCCAAAGAGCAAAGAAGCACTAATTCACACACACCCCCCATGGGCTGTTCAACTTCCTCCTTTGCAGGCAAAGTTGTCTATTTGGAGTAACAAATTAAAATTGCAATTTTTAAATTATGTGTGTTTTGTTGATTCTCCAAAAACAAACTTAAATTTTTTTCAAGTTTTAAAGTTTTGTTGGAAAAGTACTTTCTGTGAATATGAGTTTTCTGAAGACAGGGACCATGTGTTCTTCAATATTACGCTGTGTCCCCTGCTCCCTATGAGCTGTTTCGTGTAAGTGTGAGCAAACCAACCACAACCACCTATGCACATGCCTTTAGCACTGGGTACTGGTCAAGCTCCTCAGCTCCATCTGCTCATCAGAGTAGTATGTGCAGCATGGAGCAGATATTATCAATTGGGATTGGACACTGGTCTGGAAGTACAGGGAAGCAGGTCTTCTCATTTCCTAGAATAGATTTAAATCCGTGTATTTGAAAGTTTTAGATTCCTCATGTAAGTGGGATCATGCAGTATTTGCCTTTATGTGATTGGTTTGTTTCATTTAACCCAATGTCCTCAAATTTCATCCACATTGTTACATATTATCGCATTTACCATATTTTTCGCTCCATAAAACGCACTATTTTCCCCAAAAAATTGAAGGAGAAAATGCCTGTGCATCTTATGGAGCAAAAAATATGATATTTTATTAAATATTTTAACACACCATTTGGTTCAGAATATTATTTTTTCTTATTTTCCTCCTTAAAACCCTAGGTGTGTCTTATGGTCAGGTGCATCTTATGGAGCGATAAAATATGGTACTTCGTTTAAGGCTGAGGAATATTCCATTGTATGTATATACCATATTTTCTTTAATCCATTTATCCATAGATGGACATTTAAGCTGTTTCTATAGCTTGGCTAGTGTGAATAATTCTGCGGTGAACATGGAGGTGATAAAACACATACAATCAAAGAGTGGAATGGTGGCTGCCAGAGGCTAGGGAAGGGGGATGGGTAATTGCTAATCAACAGGCATAAAGTGTCGGCTAAGCAAGATGAGAAAGTTCTAGAGATCTGCTGTACAACATTATACTTATATTGTAGTTAACAACACTATATTGTGCACTTAAAATTTTTCCAAGAGAATAGATCTAGTGTTAAGTGTTCTTGCCATGATTAAAAAATACATATATTTTTAAAGGTTTATTTATGTCCAGGACCTGGAGAAATTCTGATAGAGACCTAGTTTTCTTGCCTCTTGGCTTTTGACCTTGGCCCTCCTGGAGAATCATCCAGCTGGGAGAAGGAGGCTCTCTTCCCTAAGCTTTATTGCCCATCTGGTAGCCTGGAGGATAGAGAACAAAGTCAGCTCTAGGCAAAATTCCAAAGTAAACAAGGTGTCTTTTTGGCCCCCTCCCACTTTCCTTTCTGGGGGTACCACTTCTCATCCCAAATACAGTATACAGAGTACTAAAAGCTTCCAACAGCTACAACTTACCCCATGCCTCAGGGCTCGTACTCGGCTCAATCTCTTTTCCATTCCCCTCATTAATCAAATTTTCTAGTTTTCAACTTCTGGATTATTGCTGTATCAGAGTAAAATCTCTAATACAGTTTCTTACAACTCCCCACTAAGATATCCACATAAGCTTCTTAAAATACAAGGGTTTCAACAGCATTGGAAATCCTGTCCATTATTTTACAGTGCCTAAAAAGAATCCAGATTAACATCGCATAAAGAAAACTGAACTGCAAAATGCACTCATGGCCAAGATACAAAGGGAACTTGTTGAAATAAACAGACTCCACCCTTTGGGACAGATCACCTAGAAAGGAGAAAAAATGATGCTTGGGCCATGCCACGCCCATCAGCACCCAGCTTAGAAATACAGGGTCTGCACAAACTAATACCCAGGGGGCTATGTCCTGCTGCGGCCAGAAGGGCATCCACTTCCTCTCACTGTGCCCATTCAGGACCACAGCAGCTGCAAGCGGAGGGGGTATGGCATGTGAAGGCTGAGGAGGGAAGATTAGAGGCCAGCCACATTAAGGGTGGTAGGAGTCAGGCGTGGGAATTAGGAATAGGGTGGCTGGAAGGTAAAGAGTTTTCAAAACTGCAGCCATTGCTGCACTGAGTACACTGTAGGTGACTGCTTTGGAGAAAACTGCTTTTTTTTCTGGAATCCCCCCCCCATTCTTTTGTTAAAATGCTTTAAAGCAGTGGTTCTTAACCTGGGTTCTAACGAACCCTAGAGGTTTGATGAGTCGGTCTCAGGGGTTCGGAGAAGCCTCTGCCACGGAGGCCAGAATAAAGTAATACCGTAATTTGTTGTGAGTTCATGCACTTTGTTGGTTTTGTTCTTGGAGCAAGGTGATGTTCATGCACAGCTCATTTTGTGCACCAGTAAAAAACATATACCTATGTCTTGAATTTGGGGAAAAAATCATATTTTATTTATCACTAAAGAAGGGTTCGGTGAATGCGCATCTGAAACTGGTGGGTTCGGTACCTCAAAAAAGGTTAAGCCTGACCTGTGGTGGCGCAGTGGATAAAGCGTCGACCTGGGAACACTGAGGTCGCTAGTTCAAAACCCTGCACTGGTCTGGTCAAGGCACATATGGGAGTTGATGCTTCTAGCTCCTCCCCCCCTTTCTCTCTCTCTCTCTCTCTCTCTCTCTCTCTCTCTCTATCTCCTCTCTAAAATGAATAAAAAAAAAAAACCTTAAAAAAAAAAAGGTTAAGAACCACTGCTTTAAAGAGATCTCAGATTATGTGAAAGGAAAGCCCAGCCTATTAACCATGACTGAGAAATGTGGAACTAATTGTTCAGTGCAGTAATGCGAGTGTTTCATCTTTGTGCATAGGGTTTGGGCACAGGGTTTGTTTGTTTGTTTGTTCATTTTAAAGGACTTCCTTTTCCACCTGACAGCCCAGAGATTGCAGCTGATAGTCTCAAGGGAACGAAAAGGTAGGGGAAAAATACTCTTAAAAGGATGGTCTTCAGGAACAGGGAAACAGAATAGGACCCAAGGAAAGAAATAGCCTGCAAGGAATTCCCTCTGACAGTGTTTGCCTAATGGTCTTTACACACGATGATGCCTGAGATCCAATTTCAAGATATTCCTCTGCTGTGACATAGTTCTCTTCTACTCCCAACCCCCACACACATACCGGCCAAGTGTTTCTTAACTTACATCAGCTAAGGCCAGTCTTAATTGAAAAGTGCCTCCGTACTTGATGCTAAGTGATTTGGGGATTGGAGAGTAAACCAAAATGCCCAGGATTTATTCAGAATAAAATGGTGCTGCATTTGTATAATGGGCTATGAGACAACAATGAAAACATATGATGTTTGGCGAGAGCATAAATGAAACTTAACAGTTGTTGAGTAAAAGGAATCAGGCAAACAGATGTACTGTATGATTCCACTTATACAGGGTTTAAAACAGCTGAAAGTAACTTGTAATGTTAGAAATCAGGATAGGGATGACCTTTAGGATGAGATAGTGACTAGAAGTGGATACAAAAGAGGCTTCTGACTGCTCATAATGTTCTCTAATGCAGTCTCAGTGGGTTTGGCACAAGTTATTCACTTGTAAATACAAAGTTTAATACAAACTTAAGATTTATACATTTGTATGTAAGTATATTTTACTGCTATAAAAACATTATCCGCCTGACCAGGCGGTGGCGCAGTGAATAGAGTGTCGGACTGGGATGCGGAAGACCCAGGTTCGAGACACCGAGGTCGCCAGCTTGAGCGCGAGCCCATCTGGCTTGAGCAAAAGCTCTCCAGCTTGGACCCAAGGTCGCTGGCTCCAGCAAGGGGGTGCTCGGTCTGCTGAAAGCCCGCGGTCAAGGCACATGTGAGAAAGCAATCAATGAACAACTAAGGTGTCGCAATGGCAACAAAAAACTAATGATTGATGCTTCTCACCTCTCTTTGTCCCTGTCTGTCTGTCCCTATCTATCCCTCTCTCTGACTCTCTCTCTGTGTCCCTGTAAAAAAAAAAACAAACAACATTATCCAAAAAAGAGGTTTTCAAAGAGCTTATACAAGGTGGGGCAAAAGTAGGTTTACAGTTGTGAGTATGCAAAAACACAGAGGTTATTCTTGTATAATTTGTCAACTGTTGTATTATTTTCCATATGAACAACTGTACACCAGTTTTTGTCCCACCCTGTACATCAAAAGAATGACAGTTATTAAGGTTCTTGTAGTAAATATTCAATAAATCTAAGAACTTGATCAATAGTATGTATATAATGACTATTTCTCTAGTTCTTAAGAGACTTTGAGTCAGAGGACATCTCATTAATCCAACATAAATGTCACTGGTATTGCTCCCACTTGCCTTCCCAAACCTCCAACCCCTGCACACCAAGTCCTGCATTTCCGGAAATCTCCAGAAGGCGTCTCTACATGCTCACAATCCAGCTGACAACACCTCACTCAGCCCACTGAGCACAGGAATTCCTCCAGACCCGCCTCAACACTGTGTAGGAATGACATGCAAGAATGACTCACGTGCTCGTGTTAAAAGGTAAAACAGTGTTTCTGGGATCTGAGTACTTTTTATAAAGCTTAGTGGGAAAGTCCTTTCAGTTTTTCCTGACAGGCTTCTTTGTCCAATGCAACAAACACATGCTTCTAGCTCAGTGGTTCTTAACCTGGGTTCTATCGAATAAAGTAATACTGTAATTTGTTGTGAGTTCATGCACTTTGTTGGTTTTGTTCTTGGAGCAAGGTGATGTTCATGCACGGCTCATTTTGTGCACCAGTAAAAAAACATATACCTATGTCTTGAATTTGGGGGAAAAAATCATATTTTATTTATCACTAAAGAAGGGTTCGGTGAATGCGCATCTGAAACTGGTGGGTTCGGTACCTCAAAAAAGGTTAAGAACCACTGTTCTAGCTAAATAGACAGACCAGAGAACAGAATCAAGAACCTGCTACAACAACCCCAACCAGACTTGCCTCTACCCTCTGACAACTAAGGCTTTTTCCTGGCTCAAGCTAATCAACAGACTCTTTCTACCCTTAGGGTGAGTTCTCACCCAAGAAGTTTCTCAGCTTCCACCAGCCACCCACAGCTGGAAGTCTGCTAGACAAGCCTGTATATACCTAAACCCCAGCAATGGGCAAGGGCTGACTTCCTTCCAGATGACTCCAATTCCCCTGGGCACACTGACTTCTCTCAGGCCTGCCTCACCAGGTTGCCGACATGCCCACACAGGCTTGCAAACCTGTGAGACACCGAGATAAACCAATGCAGAGATCCATCTACTCTGCTACTTTAAGTTCATACGGTTGACTGGGAAGCTCCCAAGCCACTAGCAGACCCAGCTCTGCATGTGTTCCAAATCTGGGAATAACAGTGTTAAAATCCCATGGGGTTTTTCTTGTTTGTTTACTTTTAAGATTTTGTCAATGTTCTATATCAGGATAAATTATTTATTTAAATTTCAATATATTTCACTTTAAGTTATTGAAAGGGAGAAGGTACCATCTGCTTCATGCTCTGGCTAGAGTGATGAGAATAATCAATTTTGATTTATCTTCAGAATATGGGCAATTTTTTCACAGTGTTTTTGGTGCATAAAGATCCAGTGCAAAGAAAGAAAGCCGTAATTAAAATTGCAATCACATCCTTTGCTAAACCCCTCAATAGCTTGAGATGTCACGTGCAAATGGCAAATTCCTCCATCTGCTGGTGTAAGCCTGTCTCTGCAGTTCTCACGCTGAATCTCTTCCTCAAACATGCAAGATAATTAATTGCTTATGAAAATTATAAAGTAAGTTTCACTTTTCATTTTAAACTGGAAATGTATAATGATTCAATAACTAAGATACCATTATTCAAGAGGGTAGAGGAGTAAATAGCCTGTATTTTTTTTTTTTTGTACCATTAGCAGTGAGCACCATAACTTGTATACAGGAGGGGTTCTATGATGTTTTGTTGAATTTCCAAATTAGCCAACACTTCCAGGCTCTTCTTTTACCAGGCACAGGACCATTGGGGAGTCCTTTAATCATGGTTGTAAAGCCTAGTTCAGGTTAGAAAATGACCACTCCCACAATAAGTATATGGACTTATACTTAAGTATGGGGTGGGGGAGGGAGTCAGTTCCCAGAAAACAAGGCACTGGGAAAAATGTGTCTGGCTACTTTAGGGTCAATTTGGTTCACTGATGTATCCCAAGTGCCCAGCACAATGCTGGACACATAGTAGGTGCTTAACAAATATTTTTCTAATAAGTCAGTAAATTAAAACATTGACTTTGAAAAACAGAGATAGCTTATGCTATGCAAAACTATGTTTAATGAATTATAATACACCTAAGACAACAAGAAATGCAAAAAGAAAAACCTTGCATTTCAATATATCATCCAGACTTCCAGGCTCTGTTTTTGAAAATATGAGTGAAAAGGAAACTATTTTCCTCTGTATTTTATGTCTTAAGCGAATAAATGTTATCCCTCGTTATCTCAGCACCTTCCTGGTTAGAGCTTTAAAGCTAGGTAATTAAATAGCTCAGAGGAGTTGAAGTATTTGGCATTTGAGGAGGTAGTGTTTGTGATTCCTTAGGTTTACCCCTTAAGGGAACAAAATTCTCAAACCCAATAATATTTGTATAGGAAGTATACATTTTATATGGTAAATCCTGCAACAAATCAATCTCATACAAAGGGCCAGTCAAAATGTGAGCCCTGTGAGGGTCTGTATGACAAAAGCCCTTAGACAAGGTGACAGGGAGGCTGTCTCTAGAGTATGTTGCATCAAGATTACCTGCTGAAACCGTGTGCTTAGCACATTTCTCGCTCCCTTCCTGTCAGCCTTGGGTCATATCTCCTTGCAAAACTGTCCCAGAATTAATCTCCTCATTTATTCCCATAACAAGTTGAAAGTCTTTTCTGAAACACAAGTGTTGTTGCAATTAGTAATAATACCAGAGGTTATATCAACTTGGTGTGCAAGAAATGCAGCTTTATTATATGTATATGTAAGTTTCTAATCAACTTCTAATGGAAGCTTCATTCCTCCAAAAAGGGGGAAAATGTGATCTCAGTCAATTGGTCCATTCAATTGGAGACCAAGGCACAAGTGGTGGGGTGGGGGGTGGGAAGCACCAGAGCTTGACACCTCTCCCCTTGGGCATTATTCTCTGAGTCAGTCTTCAGCACTCACTGTTCAGCTAAGGGCTCTCTCTCACCTCCCTGGGCATGGTGAGTCTTTGTGAATATGTCTAACACCCAACAGCTAAGATCTTCCAAGCAGCTGCTTCTCCCTTGGGGTGCTGCTGCTTCCTGGATCTTCCCAAGAAAGCTGAAAGAAGTCCCAGGCTGCCCTCAGGTACTCAGGCTACCTACGGTTTCTGGTTTCCGGGGCCTCCCCAGGGAGGCAGGCTCCAGGCTTCTCCCTCCCGAATCACTGACATCTCGACTCTCCCTGCACCCACTGTGTCATCTTCTCCCTTGGCCCTCACTCATAGTGTGTCTCCCAAATGTCAATCTAGGCCAGCAGGTCAAACCCAGGAAGGCTCACGTTCTCCTTCAGAGAGTCAGAGCACAAGTGTTGGAATGGTTCCTCAAGGTAGGTAGGGAAAAAGTAAACTACAGGAGAAAAGTCAAACATTGACTTTTCAAAATATTTCAAAATATCCCATTCCAAAAGCTGACATCTTAATAATGCTTTTAACATTTCCTGGCATTTCTCTGCTCATACTTATTTTTCGAGCTTAGCCATCTCATGGAATAAATAGGACAGAAAGAATTATCCTTAATTTGCAGACATCGTAAAGGAGGCACGAAGTGATTCCCTGGTCTCAGTATACTCCACATTAAAATTGTAAGTGATTTGAGAGGCAGGGAGAAAATGGGTTGTAAAATAGTTCTGGCTTCTCAGGAACTCCCACTGGACCATACCTAACATGTCAAACTACTGTATTAATGAGAAAAATCACATTTATGACAGGACCTGAAAGTGCCAGGAACACCCACTTGCTTCAAGACGAGCCAAATACATTCAGGTAACAAGCAAATGGTCGCAGTCACTGACAATTATAGAGATGGCGGTCAGCAAGGCTGCCTACAGATTTGAAGGACATTCAATTGTATAATAAATCCGGGCTCTCAGTCATCTTACTAAATATTTAAAACAGCAGTGCCCAGGTAGTAACTTTGATTGACAGATTCATACATTAAATACACAGTGTGCAATGTACCAATATTAACTCCTTGAGCTGAAAGTTCACCATCCATTTCTGGAGTGCAAATGATCTGTTTGTGGGGCCCCTTCAGAGCTCTGGCATTTCCCTGAACTTCAGAACTAATTAAAAGTAGGCCAAAAGGCCAGAGAACAGTACAAAACAAGCCGAGCAGACAGGGTAAGTAGGTCAGCTGAGGTGCAGGCAGAATCCGGGTTGGGTTAACATATCCCAAACCTGTTACAGAGGAGGGAAAATAATATGAAAAGATTTGAAAACCTCTTCAGTCACTTATACTTGTTAAGTGATCTTGAGCAAGCTACTTAATGTCTCTAAGCCTTGGTTTCTTCATCTGTAAAATGGGAAGAATAACAGAACTTGCCTCAGAGAGCTAGTGAGAGGACTAAACGGGGGAATACAAACTAGGAGCCAAGCCAGAGCCCTGGGACCGTGCTAGTGGCAGTCTTGATGAACCTGGAAGCGGTATGCCAACACAATAAGGCCGACTTTGAAACACAGAACTATTTAACAACCCATTTTCTCCCTGCCTCTCAAATCACTTACAATTTTAATATGGAGTATACTGAGACCAGGGAATCACTTAGTGCCTCCTTTACGATGTCTGCAAAGTAAGGCTGCTAACGTATGTTTGTTTCTCTAGTTCTTTCTGTGCTGGCCACTAGAATGGGTCTCACAGACCTCCAACTGCAGGGAGCATAACTAGGGGCCCCGATATCCTTCCTGTGTTTGTGGAGAAGCCACGCCTTCCAGGATGCCCCCACCAATGACTAAGAAAGAGAATGTGAGAACTCCCCTGGCAGCAGACTTTGGTTCCATAACCGCCCATGTGGTCTTGCTAGAGCTTCCTGGGACTGCATAGCGGTATGACATGCTCGCTTCTGTTCTTCCCTCCCTCTATCCTTCACTGGGGGCCACACTTGCATCATATTCCAGTATTCTCCTAGGCTAATGTAGCTCCTTTCCCTTTCTCTCTCCCACAGACATCTGCCCTAATGAAATCCTGGCACGTTTAGTTCCATCTTCTGATCTGCCTCTCTGAAGACCTGGACAAACACACTTTCCAAAGGTTTTTTTCTAATAGTGGGCACTTAAACTTGTCCCATGAGGTCTGGGTAGCTTGCCCACCTATTCACGAGCACCATTACACCACAGCCGCCCAGGGGCAGAAGCAGATGAGAAACAGGAACAACACAAGTCTTCTGGCAAAGACTGGTATAAACAGATGTGAGCAACTTACCTCATGACTTCCCAGAGAATCACAGTTTTTTTAGTGTTTCTGGTCAGGGAGAGATGAAAGGAAAGGTTTTAAAAATAATGTTCTTGGTCAAACAACTTAATCCCTCTAGTCCTCAGTGTCCCAGACCAACACAGGACAAGCTGATGTCAGATTTCAACCAGACCTGGGAGACCATAGCTGTGTTTCCCAAGCTTCAGTTGCACTTACACTTACACTGCCCATTTTGGCCAGTCCGTGTCCCACTCAAACTGTATTATTTTTCTTTAAGTAAATTAACTTTAAAATTAAAAAGGAAAGTTTATTTCAAAATGTTAACTGAGAAAGTATCATTTATCACAAAAGGGAGACAATGGTATTAAATTCTAGTTAACTAGAATCTATGTAAACACAATAAATTAAAATCAATTTTTAAAAAATTCTACTTAGATGCTAGAACCTGAAGTGAATTTGGAAACTGGGCCTGCTTTCTGTTAAAAGTACAGATGAATGGCCTGACCTGTGGTGGTGCAATGGATAAAGCGTCGACCTGGGAACACTGAGGTCGCCAGTTCAAAACCCTGCACTGGTCTGGTCAAGGCACATATGGGAGTTGATGCTTCCAGCTCCTCCCCCCTTTCTCTCTCTCTCTCACTCTCTCTCTCTCTCTCTCTGTCTCCTCTCTAAAAAAAAATGAATAAAAAAAAGTACAGATGAATGAGTGTCAAAGAGATGCTAACATCAAAGACTTTACAGAAAGACTAAAAGAGACATGTAAAGGGAATGACTCTCGGCCTGACCTGTGGTGGCGCAGTGGATAAAGCATCGACCTGGGAACACTGAGGTCGCCAGTTCAAAACCCTACACTGGTCTGGTCAAGGCACATATGGGAGTTGATGCTTCTAGCTCCTCCCCCCTTTCTCTCTCTCTCTCTCTCCTCTCTCTCTCTCTCACTCTCACTCTCTCTCTCTCTGTCTCATCTCTAAAAAAAATGAATAAAAAAAAGTACAGATGAATGAGTGTCAAAGAGATGCTAACATCAAAGACTTTACAGAAAGACTAAAAGAGATATGTAAAGGGAATGACTCTCGGCCTGACCTGTGGTGGCACAGTGGATAAAGCGTTTACCTGGGAACACTGAGGTCGCCAGTTCAAAACCCTACACTGGTCTGGTCAAGGCACATATGGGAGTTGATGCTTCCAGCTCCTTCCCCCTTTCTCTCTCTCTCTCTCTCTCTCTATGTCTCCTCTCTAAAAAAATGAATAAAATAAAATAAATTTAAAGGGAATGACTCTCTGACTATGTGACTTATTATCATTTAAGACTGGATCTGTGGAGCACCCAAAGCACCTGGTACCATCATGTTCTCTTTAACGTGGGGTTGGCTGGTCCCTCCCTACATTCTATAGTTTGGACATCTATAGTTCCGTTTTATCCCTTTGAGAGATGTTAAAGTCAGGGGCATGGGCTCACTGACCAGGTACTGAATCAAGTAAATAGTGTGTTTATTAGCTCATTATCTTGGGTTTCCAACAAGAATTTAGTACTTCTCAGTAGATAGTGGGGCTAAGATCCACCTATTTGAAACTGTCTTAAGCAAAACTAAGGAAGAGTAAGTTTGCCTTTGGAGTCTTCCATCTCTTCTTTTGCACCCCCTAATTCCTTAATCCATCCAAAGTGCCCATACATTATTTTGCCTTTTGCTGCTCATAGGTCTCCCTGGAAGTAGGATCTACTCAGACCTTCCCCTCACTCAATGCTCCACCCTATTCTTCCATCCAGCTATTACAGCTGATGGAGCTATTTCACACCAACAAATGAATGGTTCAAAATTGGCTTAACACTGTGACCATACAAGGGGTATTCAAAGTTGATTTTAAAAACAATTTTTTATTATCTAGTCTGTCAAGGGAACTTCTTCAAACCCCGCCTCAAACATAACCACACAGGCCTAGTTATTTTTAAAATTGATGTGGTTCCACTCTCACTCAAGGTATTTCTGGCTGCATCTATATGGCCACACTTCATCCCTCACACACACACCCCAAGCCCCACCTCGGGTGTCCTATAAATGTTTCCTATGCAGGTCATCTGTGTTGCAGGTATTGCATGAGGCCCAGATTAGTCTCAGTTTTGCCCCAACGGCCTAGGGTCTAAAACCCTAAGTTTGGAGTACAAGGGGTTGGATATTTTACCAGACCTATGTGATCTTAATTTTCATTTTTATGGTGAGAGCTGCACTTAGCCTGAGTCAAGTAATCCTGCCCCCACTGTGGTAAGGTTCCAAAGAACTGTAAAAATTAGTATTGGCAATGCCATTTTAAAGAGGAAAAGTCAGGCATTAAAAGAATAAAGCTTATCTGAAGAACTTCCTTTCCCTTTCAATAAGAGACAATATTTGCTTATCCTACACTGATTTTAACTCTTCCTCCCTTCCTGGAATCCTGACAGTAACATACACCTCTAGACAAAGGAATGGGAGGTAGACACTAAAAGATTTGTGAATGTCTTTGACGTGTAAATGACATCACTATTGTGTTACCTTGTAAGTTTTAATATGTATGAATGTTTTTTATAGATTCTATAGACAAATGTTATAAGCTTGTTAATGATTGATTATTGTGTCATGTTTCCCTTCCTTCCCCCGCCCCCCCCCCAACCTGTGTGTGATCAAGTCTATATTACGAGCTGCAGGGCTATTTTACACACACACTATTTGAGTCAGCTATACCCTGTGTAAGTCATATGCAGCCGGCTTATTAATAAATCTCCTCCTAAAAATTCTTCTGTATCCTGCCTTGGTATCTCTACGTAAAACTGTGGAATTAAGGTATACTACTTTACACCACCACCACCACCAATGCATCAACTCAAAATAATCAGCTTTAGTTTATTTTTACATGTGAAGTCTATTTGTCAGTTATACTAAGATTTTTTTAAAACTCAATTCTGGCAATGAACTGTTTCTAAAATAATAGATTAATACTACTTCTTGGAAAAGAAAAAGCCTCTGACATCCTAAAATACCGTGCATTTGTCTTTGCCAACGTTTTGGGGAGAAAAAAAATCCACACTTAAAAATAAATACCAGTAAAGCCGGAGGTGAACGGTGCAAAGATCAGCCTGTACTGCAGATTAACACAGACTGCTTTGTTTCATGTAAACAAGGCAACTGGCTCAGTGAGTTATCCCTTCCTTTTCCACACACACACCCTCCTTTTCTGCCCAATCCACCCCCACTTCCGTTCAAAAGTAATTCAAGGTAAAAGCCCCTGCCTCCCAGTCATCCCGAAAATCCCGCTCTACTAACGGGTCTCTACAGATGCGAAGTAAATTGCTTTGGACAAGGCAAACGTGGGTCTGAGGAGCCGGGGAACCCGAATGTTTGAGTCCTTAAAAAATAAATGAAAGGAGAGGCGGCACTCAGGAATTCCTTTCTAAGGGCTGGGATCCAACATGCGCCAATGTCAAGGCTGACAAGGGAGGCGGGACAAATAGGTAAAAGTGTACTGACACTCCAAGATTCCTTCCAATGCTTTTGGAAACCCCTCCCAGGTGAGAAATAACAATAATAATGGCACAGCAAACAAACAGCTGTATAATAAAAGTTTGCCAGTAAGGTAACCAACTTTTTTACAATGAAAAGGACAACAATAAATTGAAAAAAACATCGTAAATAAAAGAAACATTTTATTCATTGTAACAATAACACACTATAATATAAATGCATAATAAAACATAATATTTTATATTGTAATTATGCTTACATGTTTAATTTTTAATAATTATAAGAAAAAAAGTACTCATTTACATACAAATACGTCACATCACATGCAATAGATGGACTCTGCATTGATCAAATATGGACATTTACAGATTGGTCTTCCAATATCAAAACGGAGGACATGTAGGAGGACACTTTTCGAGGGAGGACGCAAACTTACAAAGGAAGGACTGTCCTCCCTAAAGGAGGAGGATTGGTCACCTTATAGTAACATGCTTTCACACACAGACTTCCTTCTAGAAACCAAAAGCCTAGAGTTGGGGGAGGGGGCGAGGACAATTGCTGCGCTCCCAGGTTCCACAGATTCCGAAGGGACCCTCTGAATGGCTACGTGACTTGCCTAAGGTCCCACCTTCAACCGCGGGGAGGGCTCAGCCTGGCCCTGGGCTGTCCTGCCCCGCCCGCTCCGCTCCATCCGGGTGCGTTGGGCGCGCACACTCGCCGGCAGGGGTCTCCCTGCGCGCACGCCCGCTCCGAGGCCCCAGGTCCGGGGAGGAGCCTGTTCGGCCCTTCGCCACCCCGGCCAGTGGCCCCGAGCCGGGGCGGCGCCGCGTCCAGGGGCGGACCCTGAACTTCCCTTCAACTCAAAAGCGGCGGTGGAGAAAACCGTGGAGCCTCCTCCAGCCGTGTCCTGCCGCCGGGCTCCTCGGGCCTCAAGTGCCGCTCGCTGCGCCTCCTGCCGCCGCCGCCATGGCCAAGCCCCTGACTGACCAGGAGAAGCGGCGGCAGATCAGCATCCGCGGCATCGTGGGCGTGGAGAACGTGGCCGAGCTGAAAAAGGGCTTCAACCGGCACCTGCACTTCACGCTGGTCAAGGACCGCAACGTGGCCACCCCCCGCGACTACTTCTTCGCGCTGGCGCACACGGTGCGCGACCACCTAGTGGGGCGCTGGATCCGCACACAGCAGTACTACTACGAGAAGTGCCCCAAGGTACCGGCCCGGTTCCTCCAGCTGTCGCGCGGGGGGAGCCCCGTGGTGACCCTCCCCACCCGGTTCTTGCCCCGCGTGAGGGGTGCTTCCCGAAATCCGGGGAGGCGTGTCTGGGCGGTGAACGGGCCCGCCCGGGGGACCGCCTGCTGAGCACAGACTCGGGCCTCTCTCGCCTGACCACTTATTTCACAAACAATTTTTGGAGCATTGACCCTCAACTTGTAATCAAGAGGTGTCCGGCGCCTCCTGCCTGTATGCCAAGCACAGCTCTAGGGCTCTGGCAGTCGGCCCTGGGCAAAACGGACTAAAGCCCTCCCTCGAAGAAGCTTAATATTTAGGGAAGGGAGGCAAGGCTATAGAGAACAACAAATGATAATACGTACGGAGGAGGGCGGAGGGAGTTGAAGGAGCATCACTGCCCGTAGAGCTTTTGGAGGCCTAGACTGGAGGATGCTCGGCCGTCTGGGGCTTCTAGGGAACTGTCTGAATATGGTGGAAAGGTGGATAGAGGTCCCACTCCAAGGACGAGCTTTGCCCGCCCCCTCCCGGTTGCGATGAACAGGGTGTGGCGCTCCTGGACTTCCTGAATTCTGTGGGATGGAGGCCTTCTCCCAGGGAATGCTTTGAACTCTTAAGATCTACCCTGAGAGCTGCTGAAGAAGGGCTCTTCGCAGAGCAGCCCTGTCCACTGCGCAGGGGCTGATCGAGGGTTTCTTAGGGGGCTTTTGAGCGCACGGAGGGACACTGCCTCCCCCTGCCAGTCTGGGGAGGTGGGTTGGGGAGAATTGAGGAGGACAGCACGGGGAGAGGGATTGTGTTGTGCATGCAATGAGGATGAGAGCAGCTCTGGCTGCTGCAGAGAGGTGGGTGTGAGTCTGTATGGAGAGAGGAAACTGACAAAGCTGGTTGGAGGCTATTGGAAACGTGAAAGATTGATATATCATGGAGGCAGTGAGAAATACATTAGGAATTTTTAAGTATGTAAAGGCATGAAAAAGAAAAGGATAGTTCACAATCATAATGCCCCCCCCCCAAAAAAAGAAAAAAAACCTGAGCAAAGGAAAGTAAGTTCTCAGTAATAAAGGGCAACTGTAACAAAGCTTTCAAATGGAAAGTAACTTCCTCACTCCAGAGGCCTAGGCCTCTATGCCCCGCTGAAAGATATCCTCAGAAAAGACTTTGTGTATAAATATATTTACTATATCTTTTTAATTTGCATGAGGGGACTGCCCCTTGCATTGGAAGTTATTTTTTTAAGTTGTTAAACTGGAGAGTGAGATGATGAGCCATATTTTAGGACCTGACCTCCCCCTCAAACCTCCCTCCCTACTCACACTCCTCTGTAGCATTTATCACCAAGCATCACGGAACACACTCGCCTGTATGTTTCTCTAGCTAGTTTCTTCACTGGACTCTCCATCACTGCTTGAATGCTGATATAAGCCAGGTGTGCTGTTACTGCTACACTGGGGTTACAACAGTGAACAAGATTCAGTACACATGTTAATAATATAATCTCTGTGACAGCCATTTACCTAAACAAGAGGACTCTGCTCCCCCACAGAGCACAGACTAGAGTTGATGTGTCTAGTTTGATGGCATGCAGCCAAATATGTATATGGCTAGTGGACATGTTTTGTTCGGCCAATCAGACATCTTTAAGCAATTTTTAGTGCCTTTGGGCATGGCCTGTACACTCCATTTCTTGGCCGAGTACTCCTCATTGTTTTCTCTGACTTCCATTACACAGGTGTTTTCTATGCCTGGCTCCTGAAGGTATCTGAGTCAGCAGTCCTGGCTCATTCTGTGCATTGTAGTTCCATTAAGTTGACAAAAAATCTTGCCTTTTGCTCAAGTATCATTGGCTCCCATTGCCTGCCACCGTCCTTAATCAAGCCCTCAAAGTCCTTCTCAGTGCAGGTGAACCTGTGTTTCTCATCTTATCTCCCATTACCCTCTTGAACTTACCTTGCCCTCCCACCAAACCAATGTGCTGTCCCATCCATGCCTCTCTCCCCACTTCTACACTTCTGCCTGTCCTGCACCCTACATCTGGAATGACCTTCTTGCCACTGTCTGTGCTCAACTCTTGCCTCTCCTGCAAATCTCAGTTTTGTTGTCACCTGTTCCCTGTGTCTTCCCAGAAGTACCCAAGTCCTGTGATTAATGCCAGGAATAAAATTTATTTTTTTTCTGTGTTGATTGATCTTTAGAGAGAGGAGAGAGAGAGAGAAGCAGAAGCAGAAGGAAGTATCAACTTGTAGTACAGTAGTTGCTTCTTCCTGTATGTGCCTTGACTGGGCAAGCCCAGGGTTTTGAACTGGCGACCTCAGCGTTCCAGCTCGACACTATCCACTGCACCACCACAAGCAGGCAAAATTTAAATTATTTATAAAATATTTGTTATTGGTATCTCATTTTATCTTTGCATGCTTTTTGAAAATGTCCACTTTTTCTAAAATATACATAATTATTAGTGATAGTACTGTAGTACTGCATGCATATAATTTTTAAGGTTTTTTGGAGATGCTATATATTTTACTACCAGGAGTATGTAATAAATGTTTAGAGACCACTATCTAAGAGGATGAGGGAGATCTATTTTTCAAGGTCTTATACACCCTCAAATATAAAGTGAAGTCCCTCCAACTATTACTTTTAGGAGAAAATAGGAAATACACCTTAAATACATGTCTTTGCAAAGTCAGTTCTGTAGTGACGTCTCAAAATTATTTTAAGCAACAACATTTTTTAGAGACCTTGAAATGTCTTAAGTTCATGTTAGTTTGAAATCATTAAAGAAGAGGCAAAGAAATTTGACAGATACAGTCATTACTCCTAGGGGTATAACTTCTCAACTGCAAGTGTGGGATTTATATACTGTATTTATAAGCAATCTTTTTATACATCACTAGAAAGTAAAAAAGCAATACATGGTGGTTATATTGAGATCATGACAATACAGAGAAAAATGAAGGGAAAAGAACTGCCCCTGATGGATATCTGTGGCTTGAGATACTCTTTCCCGTGACAGTGGCCTCATGTACAGGGCATCAGCCATGTGAGCAGTACCATGCACTGCTTTGGCCTCTATGTTTCCCCAACTCTGGAACATAGTGTGCAATGAATGACCCACTAACTATGGATGTTGACTATTCACATGAAGTGAAGACTTAGAATTCAGTTGTTTCATAAAATGCAAATGGGGAAAAATAAAATTTCTACATTGACATTTTCATATATTTTAAATATATATATAACTAATGAGTTACATATTGTAATAGACATTTGTTGTATTGAACTATATTTATAACTTTTATTTTTGGATTGATCAGATACTTTCCTTTTTAGTTTTTTTTAAATTGAGAAATGGGGGGGGTCCCTAAAATTTTAGGTGACTTTATATTGATACATTTACATATTTTTGTTGTTTTGTGTTTGGGGAGAAAAAGATATTTTAAAAAGGAATTATGGAGTTACTCTCTGATCTCTTTATTAAAAAGAAATTAGTGCCTGACCTGTGGTGACGCAGTGGATAAAGCGTCGACCTGGGAACACTGAGGTCGCCAGTTCAAAACCCTGCACTGGTCTGGTCAAGGCACATATGGGAGTTGATGCTTCCAGCTCCTCCCCCCTTTCTCTTTTTCTCTATCTCTCTCTCTCACTCTGTGTCTCCTCTCTAAAATGAATAAATAAATAAATTTTTAAAAAATAATAAAATAAAAAACCTCTTTAAAAAAAAAAGAAATTAGTAAACTGAACTTGTATTTTAAAAGGTTTTAGACAAGTCTGACCTTTGCCCCTTTCACTCAACTCAGCATTTACCTGGCTTATACTATGTCACACTCAGTTTCTAAGTTGCTAGAGAAATTTCCTATTTCATCAAGAACAAACACCAATAAACCTGAGGTAGTCTTTTGTTATTGCCAGTTCATGACTTTCTAGAATAACTTAATTCTAAAATAATTAATTAGAATATTATTTACAGTAATCAGTCAAGGAGGAATACTTTCTAGTCACTGGGTGTATCTGGAAGGAGTTATTCTTTGTATTTCTTGGATGACTTGAAATGGTCACAGCCAACCCTACCTGACTCTCATCTCATAAAAACTTAACAAATGAATGGTGAGCTATGGCAGTCTGACTTCCGTTTGTCCAGAACATATACTTAATTTATGAGGCTTATGAACAGGAAGAAAAAAAAAAACCTAGAATCTGATTTGTTGGATGAGTTTATTTTTTTCTCCCTGGGGGGTAAAAGACACTGAACTACTTTGCCATAAATAGGTGATAAAATGGTTTTCCCAAAGCCACTTGTCAGGAATGCTTTTATTTAGAATTTTGTACATCTATAGGAGTTTTATTTGAACCTGTGCCAAAGTAGTTCTGTCTGTTTGCTTTTTATTACCCAGGTGTGTTTATGTTGACCAGTAAGGTTGGCCTCACAGGATTAGCATAACCTCACTTTTCTTTGTTTCAGAGGGTTTATTACCTTTCTTTGGAATTTTACATGGGCCGAACATTACAGAACACCATGATCAACCTTGGCCTGCAAAATGCCTGTGATGAGGCCATTTACCAGGTACATTGTCTCTGTATTTCTCTCATTATCTCCCCTTATAATTCAAGTTCAACTAAGGAACCTTGGGGATGTAGCACTCCTCCACCCCTCACCCCCAAACAAAGGTGAAAAATTACTTCTATAGACATGGCTTTTACAAACTATTAAAAATATAAACTACTGGTGATTGCTGGCTTAAGAGAAACAAAGCTAGAGAACTAGTTTTGCCTAATGAGAATTTTCTTTTATAATCAAAGCTTCTGACAGCATTCCCCAGAAAATTACATCTTACAAATTAGCATCTGAGCATGGCTTTTAAAAGTGCTTGAATCCCTGCTGTCAAAATCACAAGCTTTACTTTAGGCTCTTATCTATCTTTAAAAAATGATCAAAGTTTGACTATTATTTCAAGGCAACATGTGAAAATAATAAACTTTTAAAATTTCATCATCATACTTTATCTATTGCTAAATGAGATGTAAATATACCTCCTCCTTAAATGAGGAGCCTGAGGTCTTATACCTAATATGCTAATTTGTTTTTATGAAGATATATAACTGTTTCTACCCTGAACTGGCAGGATCCCCATACCAAAAACAAATAGTCCTTGACCTTTTGACGTGGTTGAAAGGAGGAATGGGGATTTGCCATGACACATGCTACGTGGGAGGCTATTCAAACTGCTCCTTTTCCTTGGCATGGGCTTGACCCCTCTCATGGTCAGTTGATTGTCACCAACGGCTGGTTTGCTTCACCTGAGTTAGGTAGAGTATTTTCTGGGGAAGAACTATTGCGGCTCCCCTTTACTACCTTTTCTTACTTTCCCCTGACAGTAGCTGAAATAATATACCTCCCAGGGCCTAGCATATAGCCAGGTGGGATGAAGTGACCCCTGTCTATTTGGTCAAAATATACATCCTACTTTAGACTTACATTTTTAGAATTTATAAAGCCTTGAATGTTAGCATTAGCAGTTGACTTGTACAAGGACCCCAGTAAACTCTGCTCACATCAGGGAGCAAATTTGAAAGTCCTTCAACAATGAACAGAAGCAAAGCCATTTTTGAACTCTTAGAGGACTTACTTATCAAGACGTGTGTGACAAACCAATTTTTGATGTAAGGGTAGGGATCCAAGTAGGTGGCCATAGAAACAGGGGCATCAGTTCAAGCACGGTTGGTTCTTCTGCATATATTTTCAAATGTGTCCATTATGTTTCCATCTTAAACATGTCATGGATTGCCTCACTTTCAGATGAGAACGCACTCATTTTACAGCAGGCCATCATTAATCAAGCCTGGGCTGGATTTTTATCTAGTCAGCATAGGGCAGGTCATATACTGTATCTGCCATCAGTTTCCCACTGAGATGACCAGTGCAAAGTGATCTCCAGGTGTCAGTGGTGCTAATGGCTTCTGGCTATGCGAATCCC
Organism: Rhynchonycteris naso; assembly: GCA_037038555.1. Lineage (NCBI taxonomy): Eukaryota > Metazoa > Chordata > Mammalia > Chiroptera > Emballonuridae > Rhynchonycteris > Rhynchonycteris naso. The sequence goes on from CM072999.1 coordinate 46,913,885, forward strand.
AGCACTTTGGGGCCGGGAGCTGACTGGCAGTCCCCAAGGTCACAGAAGCTTCTAGGACCCCACAGTCTTTTATTCAACCCAGAGAGAAGTAGAGGATTTTAACTCCACACAGTTAGACCAGCGATTTTTAACCAGTGTGCTGCTAGAATTTTTAAAGCATGTGATACCTGACTCTTTTCCCTTAGATTGTCAAATAAAAAAAAATAACAATAGCCAACAGAACAATTAACTGTCTGGCATAAATGAATCAAAATTATACCTTTTTTTGTCAGATCAGCAAAAATTATATATATTTTTTTGGTGTGCTGCAGAATTTTAATAATTAGTTTTATATGTGTCGTGAGATGAAAAAGGTTGAAAATCGTTGAGCTAATCTGTAGGGCTGAGTTTTCCTTGTCGGTGTCTGGCCCAGGTCTCTTGAGCAGTGACTCACTAACAGGTTTGGGGTTAACAACCACTGACCCTACTGAGTAAATATGCTGTGATCCTGAAAAGATGAACTTTACTCCATCCTGGAAAGTTTGACCTCATACCTTTTGATCATTTTTAAAATCATTCAGCCTGGTTAGTGTCAGCTTGGTACTGGACGGTTTCTTAGGTTTTTATCCTGACAGCACACAGACACACAAGAAAAAAAATCTTAAAAAGTAATAATGGGTTAACATTTACTGAGGAACATCTGCCTAGGAATAATCTAAATGGTTTGTTTGTATAATCTCATTTAATTCACAATAACCCTAAATGCGGTACATTCTGTAATCCAATGAGGACTTATCTTTTAAATTAGAGAAGTGAGGCATAGAGAGATTTAGTAGCTTGCGCAGAGTCATATAGCTAGGAAATGACAGGGTCCATAATGGATACTGAGAGCCCACAGTTCTCTACCAGCTACTGCTATGCAATCTCGTCAGTGCACACTTGCAGTGACCAGCATCTGCAGTGGGCATCTATCTGATGCCAGAATAAGCTGCCAGGAAGCTGGTAGTATTGAGTACACAGATCAACCTGGATACCTGACCCAAAGCTTTAGGAAATGATCATTCTCTGCAATGACCTGCATCTGTATCCACATCCATTGATGTTCTCCTTTCCTCACCAGCTTGGCTTGGATATGGAGGAGTTAGAAGAAATCGAAGAAGATGCTGGGCTTGGCAATGGTGGTCTTGGGAGGCTCGCTGGTAAGTGACATGATTGGTGTGTCATTGTGTCTGGCCAGTTGATGCCTTCTCAGATGCCATACATGGCCACACTGCTAAGAACCAAACAGACTTCCTAGGAGAAGTGCAGGATGTGACCTGGTTACAGATGTATTTGTTTTTGAGTTTGTACTGTGGGTTGATCAGTTCTACACAAACAGTAGAGAAGGGAACTTGAACAAAAGAGACATTGCTTAAAAGTCTTGGAGACATTGCTTAAAGCGTTAAGGTTAACCAGATCCTTCCTGCACACAAGGGTTTCCCAAGTGGCCCCTTTACTTCACTGTTATGTTCGCAGCTATTCCGTTCACATAACCGTTTGGTATGACCTAAGTTATTTAACTGTTGTGGTGTTGTCTTGTGTACTTGACAGTTTGCTTTGTAATTGACTGGTAAGTAATGATACACTTGTTATAGTATTAATATAATTTAGTTAATTAATATTCTTTTCTTTAGGGATACAATTTGAGTTCTTTGCTTCATTCAGGAAATGGTTTTTCAACAAATATAGAGGAAAACGTTAAAAATATAATATCAGCTCCACTAAGTTAAAACTATACATCCCTATGAGCGAGAGTTCTACTTCCTGTTATCTACTGTAAAACAAAAACAACAACACTCAAACATGTGCACAAGGAGACATGTGAAAAGAAATTGTTATAGTATTGTTTTTAAAAGCAAACTGTTAGAAATAACCTAATGTTTCTCAATAGGAAAATAGGTAAATAAGTAGTGGAGTAATCCATATTATAGAATTATATGCAGCAATCAAAAAAATAAAATAAAATTGATCTATAGGTAATGCCCTGGATAGAACTATGGGGGTATGGGGAGAAGCAGTTTGCGTTAAAAGCCGTATAGCATGCTACTATTTATGTTTTTTAAAAACTAATATTTTTCACACAATATAATATGCAAAGGATATATTATTGAATTGTACACCTGAAACCTATATAATTTTATTAACCAATGTTGCCCCAATAAACTCAGCTTTAAAAAGTAAAATTAAAAAATAATTTTAAAAAGACTAGTATTTCTGTGTACATTTTTATGTAAATTCATAGTCTAGAATTTGAAACACTAAATTGCTCCTTATGATCTTCCCTAGAGAGGAAGTCAGAATTGGGGGTGGCGATCAACTGGATGCTAGCCCAGTTTATAACATTTTAATTTTGTTTTTTACAAGGAGGATTATTAATTATTTCTTGTGAAATTTAAATTTAACAATAAAAATGTGCTACCACATATGTATGTATCACATTGTACTCTCTGAAAAATAAATATCTATTTTTCTCTTTTTTTAGAAGTGGTTCCAAAATATCTTCATTTTACACAAAATTCCAACTTACTAGAAATTCATTTGCATGTGTTTCATATTGTTTCATTTTTACTATGTTGGTTGCAGTGTGCTTTAATGTTGCCTTTAGTAATAGAAAAACACTGCCTTTGGGATACTTGCTACCTGGTGAAGTCATTCATAGGCCAGTTTAGGAGGCTTTCCGTGGGTTGTAGGAAGACCAGCAGAGCCCCAAACCTTCAATATTTGTTGGCTGGGTTGACCCCACTCTATGCCTGACATCACTTCTTCACTTGACTGATAAAGTCAAAGAGTAAAGTGGCTAATGAGGTGGAGTAATTCTCATTACATGACCTCATCTCTTACCTGACTGAAGATGTTGGGACCCCATTCTGGTCAGGCTCTAAGGATAATTTAATGAGGACCCAGGAAAAGACAGATAGCCACAGCTGAAGAGAGCAGGAGCCGGTGCAGAGCCAGGCCACATGACGGGCAGGAAAACCACTGTGCTGTTGCCGTAACCCGAAGGATTGACCATTGGCCTTTGCTGATCTCTGTTTCATGGCTCCACCATGAACCTAACTCAGTCCCTTCCTGGTTGATCTGCAATTCAATGTTTTTTCCATTTTAGATTCTACTGTACATATCCTCATTCTCTGTATATTTCTCAGTTCAAATTCCTAAAGGAAAATCTGGTTTATGTAAGTCCTCAGGTTACACCTGGCCGCCAGGTAGATCCCTGCCCAGCCTGTAGATCGCCTGCTCTGGATGAGGTGTTCTGTCATTAATGCTCTTGAGAACAAGTGACAAAACACTTAGCAAAAAATAAAAAGTGATTCCACCAACAAGGACATGTGTTATCACAGAACAAGAAGTCCGGAACCTGACCTGTGGTGGCGCAGTGGATAAAGCGTCGACCTGGAAAGCTGAGGTCACTGGTTCAAAACCCTCCACTTGTCTGGTCAAGGCACATATGGGAGTTGATGCTTCCTGCTCCTCCCCCCTTTCTCTCTCTCTCTCTCTCTCTCTTCTCTATAATGAATAAATAAAAAATAAAAAAAAAGAAGTCCGGAGTTCGGGCCATTCCAAGATTAGTTTATTCAGCAGGATAGCTCTGTCAGGACTGTGGATCTCTGTGGTTGTTTTGGTTTCCCCCTATGGAAAAACAATAGCAACAGCAAGGAAAATCTTTCGCTGCACCCAGAAGACTTTCTGGTACCTCTCATTGAGAGTACCTCTCATAGTTGTGCCAAAAGCAGTGACTGGGGAAGGAAATATACTCACCCTGCGTGGCTTAGAGGCTTAGACTAGTCGAGCAAGATTCACTTCTAGTCCAGCCTCCCCATAGCATAAGGCCACCTGATATCTGAACAACATTGGAATTCTATTAGCCAGAAAGAGAGGCTGCCACAGATGTCTGGCTAGTCAGTCAGGTGGCCATGGGTAAATTATACTCTCCTGGGGGCTGTCTTTTCAAGTGGGGAGCTATGGAGACAGCTTCCCTTAGAAAGGGCAGTGTGAGTGACAGACACAATTATGGACATATCTAACGCAGGCCAGCTTCCTTATCTGGTCTCAGATGAAATGCCAACAGGCATACAGTGGTTATTCCTAAATGATGAGGTAATAAATGATATTTGTTTTCTTTATACATTTTTGTATTTTCTAACTTTACTATAGTATTTTATAATTTAAAATGTTACTTTAAAAATTAATATTCAGCCTGACCTGTGGTGGCGCAGTGGGTAAAGAGTGGAACTGGAATGCTGAGGTCACCAGTTAGAGACCCCAGGCTTGCCTGGTCAAGGCACGAATGGGAGTGATGCTTCCTGCTCCTCCCCCTTCTCTCTCTCTCTCTTTCTCTCTCTCTCTCTCTCTCCACCTCTCCTTCTTCTTCCTAAAATAAATAAAGTTTTTTAAAAAAGTAAACTGAAAAAGATTAATATTTGTTTTATAACTTAAAATGTTACTTTAAAAAATGAATATCCACTATGCAACAGTTTCTGCACTTTAAAATATAAATGTGAAAAAAATAAATAAAATATAAATGTGGTTTCTCACAGAAAAATGTTTCATGGCTGTCATGTTTTTTAGTGAAAGACCTGAAAATTTAACTAACCTCGATGGCTCTGCCTTTTGCTTGTGTTTTGATTAATGTAGCCTGCTTCTTGGATTCCATGGCAACCCTGGGCCTTGCAGCCTATGGATATGGCATTCGATATGAATATGGAATCTTCAATCAGAAAATCCGAGATGGGTGGCAGGTACGTGAGCCATCTTTTACAATTTTGTCTTTAAAATACTTCTCCTTTATAGTGTTCTGGATGATTTATAAATTACAGGCATTTAACATAGAACTTCACTAATATCCCTTGCATTTGATTGATGTCGGTGAACAATGTCAGTCTACCCTTTTGGGGAGGTACATTCCCTAATGGCAGAGAGCCTGCCAATATCATTCACCACCGGCTCCATAGCATCTTCTGCAGTGCCTGACTCACCAGGTGCTCCAAAAACATTTATCACTGACTGTCTAAATGTGGACTGCCTACAATGTGTGACATTCATTCTCTGCAGCATGCAAAATGGAGAAGCTTATCATTTGACTTATGATCTCTCCCAATAATCTACCATGGTAGGAAGCATGTGGCTGTTTTATAGGTGAGAAAACTGAGGCTCTTAAGAAATGGAGTCACTTCAGATCACGCTGCTGGCAAACATGGGTCCATCCCCAGGTTTCCAGGGCCAGGTTTAGTATTCTTCTCTGTGTTCAGTCTTGTCTTCCTTAGCATGCCTATCCTACAAGATACATAAGCTTCGGACTCTAATTTTTTTAATAAGATAAAAGCATGCAATCCTGTTAGTTCTTACATCAAATCTGGCACATATTTAATAGGTATCATTATAGTGCTCAGTAGATTTCCACAAGTAGTAATCAATCCATGCAAATGACTCTAATTTTACTTTTCTATAACCCAATCAGATTCTTAGGGACTTGTTTCTTATATCTTTGAGAACTCTAAATCTACAATTTGCCCTAGTGTAGACAGTTTTCCCTGATGCTAAGTATGATTTAGGCATTCTCTCTCCCTGCCTTTGTCCCACATACATACATACCTTTGACAAAAAGATGCTGGATTAGTTTTCTAAAAAGCCTGAGTTCTCTAAGCCCTTCCCTTGGTTGCAAGAGTCAGTCTGAGGGCAGCATGCTCAGGGGTTGAATGGGGGACCGAGGCTGGAGCTAATTGCAGAGGAGAGGAAGGATAATGGGCTGAGACTTCCCACTGCCATCCTCTTTCCCTTCTCTTGGTATTCGGACGCTAGGAAGGAACTAAAAGATGCACCAAGGAAAAAGGCTCAGAAGGAGAATTTGGGAAGCTATTAAAGGATAAACTTCCAAATTTTGCCAAGGACCAGTGTACTTCATCTACTTCTAAATAAATTAAGAAGCAGCTTTGTATAGGAAAACAGGTCAGAGCCCTGATTTGAGATTCCATTTCTAATTGCAACTCATTACCCTTACAAAGTGTGCCACCTTGATGAGGGCACCGAACTTTTCTGAGCCTCAGTTTTCTCATCTGTTTAACGGAGATACCAGCTTCACAGAATTATTATGAAAATATGTAAAATATCTGGCACACAAACAGTCATTGAATAAAATGTTAATTTTGCCTAAGGAAAGGAGGACAATTTAATAAGTTGTGGTATTACATAATAAAATATTAATGTAGCCATTAACATTATAATTTTGCTAATTTTAATGAAATGGGAAATTATTTATGTTACTTGAGAAAAAGAATCATGTGGATGGTATGAACTCAGCCATCCAAAGGCAGCCAGAAAGATTAAGCACTAGAAAAAAATACATTAACGCTTCAACGGTCATTATTTCTGGGAGGTAAGATTACAGGTGACTTTTACTATCTTATATTTATACTTCTATACGTCTCATATTCCATGAGAAGTATGAATTTTAGAGGCATAAAAAGCTGTAAAAATGAAATAATAGGTTTTCTTTCCCAATAAAATAATGTAGCATTCCATGAAGAGAAGCTTAGCTAACTAACAGGCATTTCCAGTATAACCAACATTTTGACACCACTCACCAAGCAATACATAGTATCTGTTCTCTTTGAAAGTATCTTATATGGTATTCATTATACCCCAGAATGTTTCAGGATTTCATTTCTTATCTTTTAACTGCTCTTGTGTGAAAGATTTAAAAGAAACTCAGCAAAACAATTATTTAAATCTTTTTCAGTTTATTTTACAAAAAGTCACTTACATCTACTACTTTTGTTACTTTGAAATGGTCTTTTTTTTTCAAGAAACCATCCCTTCTCTACTATCATACCAAGGAAGTACACATCTCTCCTATCAGACCCAGGAATTATATATTACCCAGTGTTCTTAAAGAAAAAGGAGACCAAATGGCTTTTGCTGGTCTCCAAAACAAACCTCACTTGTTTTACAGAGATAAAAACGTCCACCATCACTTCTTTTAGTATGATTTGAAATTGAGTCAAAAGCACACAAGATTTCACTCGCCACCTCCTTTATCTACCAGGGTCGGATTTTAGAGAGCATACATAAAACTCGTCATACCACAAAGAAACCATTTTTATATAAAATGAAGTGTTTTCCAGGAAGGCAGCGGCATCCGTAGGGTGTGGTCACATCCCCACTCCCGTCAGAGATGTCCTTGTTCTTACAACAGCAGATAGCAGAGAAGACTGGTGAGAATTATGCAAGCTGGGAAGATTTTTAAAGGTTGATGGGCTTTTAATTTTTAAAGTCTCTTTTCAAGGAAGATTTGCAGTTATAATGTGTTAGCTGTGAAATTTTATTGCTAAAATTCCCGGCTTACCTTCAACTCTAATGAGGATCAGTAGTAGTCCTCTATAAAAATAATTGGCCTCTGAGAGGAAGAGGGGGAAAGATCATTCAACAACTTCACAGTAAGTTTAACAGCCATATGCCAAAGTTGAGTAAAAAGGCACTGACAGTAGGTATCTTGTAGTTGAACCAAAACTGCCTGCTGGACCGTTCTCTCTCTTAGACCCATGCCAAACCTGCAGTAACTACTCATGCAATCTTGCCATTAACTGGCAGCCTTTTGTTTACCATTGTTGAATTCTTGGCGTTCCCAGAAACGGTTTTTCAATTATTTGTACCAGCAGACAGCAAAGTTTGTTGACTACTCCTGGTGTTTGCTCCCTGGTTCTTCATGTCCTGTGTATCCCACAGTTGAGGGGGAAGCATTTCTTAGAATTCAGTCCCTGACAGCCCCCTGAGCTGACCTCTGCTTCCACACTGGCTGGAACATAGATTGCATTGAGTAATTCCTCTAGGTAGGTGCCAAGTGCAGGTTGCCCCACCCCCACCCCAGACTGGCACACTGCTCCTCACTCCACAGAGCCATGCTGGCTTTGTCTCAGCTCTCTTTCACCTGGGCTGTTCAGGTCCAGCAGCCCACTTAGATATAAATGAAAAGCTCTTCTCCCGTCTTGCCCCCTCCCTCTGTACGTACGGCTTGCCATGTTAGTGCATTCAGTGATCACGGGCTTCATGGAAATCTAAATTTACAGACCACTTTGTTGATTCACTGGGAAAAAAGCAAGGTAGAGAAGAGGTTTATCACCCTCCAGCAGCATCTGTGGATTTAGTGAGGGCAGTGGGGGATGGGGGGCACTTCTCTCTTCCTCTGAGCTGCTCAGGCCAGCTTGTGGTTACGAAATATCTGGTTTTTCAATTTACCTTAAAAACAAGCTTTGTAAAATTGAGGGACTTATTAACTGATGCCTTGCTGAATCAGAAGGAGATTAAAAATAAAGAACAGCTAGCTTAGAGCTCTGTTCTCCTACAGAGCTCATCAACCCAGTGAAATTAAAATCAGCCATTATTTGGCAGGGAAAAATAAGACCTATGTTGGATGGCATTAGGAGTAATCAGCTGACTAGTCCCCTGTCACAGAGTGAGAGCAACCTCAGACTCCATAGGAGTCTGAAGTGGGCTGGCCGTGGGACTCTGGGAGCCCGTCCTCTCTTCTGGAAGCATGTCACACAGCTTCAGGGCAGGCAGCACAGTGTGATCCTGCTGCAGTTCTCAGCAGAAAATATGTCGTCGGTTCTCCTATGCACTTGATTTTTCATTGGACACCTGTTCCTGCCTCATCATCTTCCTGTTTCGTATAAAACCTTTAGGTGTGTTTTACAACAGTCCTGAGTGCTGAAATAAGGCAAACGGGCCTTACAGTTCTTTCCTGTTACAGGAATCAGGGTACCCATTGCCCAGTGTTTGAAAACCCTAAACCTGCCCTGTCCTAAATGCAGCATAGAGTGTTTTATAACTCAGGATGTTTTGATCCTTTCTGGATATCCTCACTTATTTGTCTTAGACTTCTAGTTATTAACACAGTTCCTTAGCAGCTGATAAAATTCAGTTGTGCCCTTATTAGATTTTAATTTTTTATCTCTTTATTACTGGTTTAGTGGAAGTCTAATTTCTGAATTATAGTTACTGAGTTTACATCACCATGTAGCTCCTGCTGCACCATGTAACCCTTGGGGAAGTGTTAAAAATACAGAATTTCAGACCCCACCGCAGATTGACTGAGTCTGCGTTTTAACAAGATGCAGTTTGCCCATTAGCTCAGATCTAGCTCCAGCCTTCCCTAGGCTTCAATCTGCATCTGAAACATCCTCCTGACCCCTGCTGCTCTCTAGCTCCCAAACCTTCTACCTAAGAATGTTGTTTATGTGAGTCCCCTTTTCATTCATCATTATGCTTATAGTTAATGGGTGTCTTTCTTGCTATAAAGTCATGAGCAGTGTTTCAATAAATGATTATGTATTTGCTTATCTGGTTGTTGACATTAATATTTTGCGTCATAGCTCAAAAAACAGTAACTGTGTTTGCTTCTCTCTCCACATTGTGCCTGGGACAAGCATTGCACTCATATTTAAGTGATTATGAGGCATCCAGCCATGTTGTGTCCTAATTCATAAACACTATATTTTTAAACTAAGGCTGAATAAATAACCATATTCTAATCTCATTGTCAAGGATACTTTGTACTAAAAAATAAAAACCTTACCCCTCCCTTACTGTCAGAACATAATTCCATTTTTTAAATATATGTCATATTTTAAATCTCACAAATAATATCTTTGCATTAAAAATACATTCCCCCAACTTGTTTTTTGTTCTTCTTGATGTTTTTGTTTGTTTTTTAAAAACCAAAATTTATTTGATATTTAGATATCTCAAATACCAATTATGATTTTAAAACTTTTATAAGAATTTCTTGTTATAATTAACATAAATAAATGGTAAAATATTTAAATTGTCAATAAAATATATTTCTTACCTCTTAGTATGTGTTATTTTCAAAATGAACCATAATTAATCATCATTATTCAATCAAAATTACATAAGGATTAAATTAAACAAAACAAAATGTAATAGTCTTCTGTACCTCTACTGAAATCAGCTTTATTAAGGGAGCTTTCTATGAGTAGCATTTCTTAACTGATTCTGTGCATTACAGGCACAAGAATCTTGACTGAAACCACGTAGGACCCATCATGTCTAGCTCTCCCAACTACGAACGTCCCTGGAGGGCCTCTCTCCTTCACTAAAGCTGGACACTTGTATTCACCAATGTTAAGACTTAGGCTCTAGAACACAGACCTAAGGTCATATTTTAGCTGTACCATTTACTGTCTGCAACTTTGAGAAAGTTACAATATTCTTGTTTTTAAAAAAGGAATCAGCCCTGGCTGGTTGACTCAGTGATAGAGCGTCAACCAGGTGTGTGGATGTCCTAGGTTCGATTCCTAATCAGGGCACACAGGAGAAGCAGCCATCTGTTTCTCCCCTCCACACACACCCACACCCCTCTCCCCTCTCTCTCTTTCTTTCTCTGTTTCCTCCCACAGCCATGGCTCAATTAGTTCGAGTACATCAGCCTGAGTGCTGAGAATAGCTCTATGGAACCTCCACCTCAGGCACTAGAAATAGCTCGGTTGCGAGCATGGCCTCAGATGGGCAGAGCATTGGCCCCAGGATGGGGGTTGCTGGGTGGATCCCAGTTGGGGCACATGTGAAGGAAGTCTGTCTCTGTATCTCCCTTACTCTCACTTAAAAATAAGGAATCATTGTGTCCTTCTGTAGGTTTGCTATAAAGATTAAATGCAAAAATTCATATAAAACATTTAGAGCAGTATTAACAAGTACTGTTTTTATTTATTTCAGTTGTAAGACAATAACAGCCATGAATTGAGATTGACAGAACCAACACTCTTCTTGCCAAAACAATATTCTCAAGTTGATTCAGTTAAAGATATCTTTTTATGAAGTGAGAAGCAGGGAGGCAGAGAAACAGACTCCTGCATGTGCCCAACCAGAATCCACCTGGCATGCCCACTAGGGGACGATGCTCCGCCGATGTGGAGCATTGCTCCACTGCATCCGGAGCCATTCTAGCCCCTGCGGCAGAGGCCATGGATCCATCCATCCTCAGTGCTCGGGCCAACTTTGCTCCCATGGAGCCTTGGCTGTGGGAGGGGAAGAGAGAGACAGAGAGAAAGAAGAGGGGGAAGGGTGGAGAAGCAGATAGGTGCTTCTCCTATGTGCTGTGGCCAGGAATCGAACCTGGGACTTCCACATGCCAGGCATCAGCTCTACCACTGAGCCAATGCCCAGTTAAAGATTATTTTTAATTTGATGTAATGGAAACAGCAGGGTCCCCATCTCCTGAAAAATACTTCCTAAGACATTTTTCTTTTGCAGGTAGAAGAGGCAGATGATTGGCTCAGGCATGGAAACCCCTGGGAGAAGGCCCGCCCCGAGTTCATGCTGCCTGTGCACTTCTACGGAAGAGTAGAGCACAGCGAGGCTGGGACCAAGTGGATCGACACCCAGGTATTGAGAGTGTCTGACTCGGAGCATTTTGTATAGTACAGCACAGTGACTAGGTAGCTAGAGTATAATGTGTATATAATATTAAGTATAGTGTGTTGTGTATTGAATAATATATTTTTATAAATAAATATGTTACTCCTCTTAGTGTAACCCACTCATTTTGGAGGCAGGAAGCTGAGGCCAAGAGATAAGTGACTTCCCCAAGGTCAAGTGATTCACCAGGGTTGTTTTGCAATCAGCTTTACCAGAGATTAATCAATTCTATAATCCTAGTATGTTCGGCTCTACATAAAGTTGTTGATACCAAGATTGAATAAATTGAAGTGTTCTTCTTCACCCCACCACACATGTACATTTATTTACTTATAACTTCTCAGGGGTAAATATTTTAAAACTGAAGTAATTATTCAAAGAATTTCCAAAGTTTCTATTCATTGAGATGTCAAAGAATAATGCAAAATATTGCAAAATGTACTTTGTTATTTGTGCCAAATCACTCCTGGAGAAAAATGTGGATGTCAACCTAGTGTACTTACTTCATGGCCACCTTACTTCACCCTGTTGGTGAACAATTCAGTTTTCAGCACCCCCAGTGGTGGTTTGGGCTTTGCTGGCTTCATACGTCCTGGTAAATAACTGCTAGGTATACAGGGCTGCACTGTCTAATCATTGGAGCTTCCACATGAGTTATTTGTTTAGCAAATATGACCTTAAGCTAGAATAGATTTATCACTGATCATTCTTTAGAAATTAAAGAAAGTAGTAAAGATAAAGTAAATGTTGTTATTACTGGGAGGGAAATTTAGTATTATAATACTAAGTTCAGTTGGTTTGCGGATTATTCTCCATGAATAAATGCTTCATTTTTGTCTTAGAAGCAACTAAATCCATGTTATAACTGACTTATTAAACTGATGGTTTGTTCTACTAATTCATGTGATGCTAGTCTTTTTTTAAGAAGTTTTCCTATTAAACTTGAATTTATTCAGCATATGAGATAACATATTAGAAGCTAAAACTAGGTCATAGTATATTGATAGAATAAACTCATACGGTGATTTCAAGATAGTCTCTCTTTTTTATTTTGATTAAATAGACAACAATCTAAGTTGCAATTGGTTATAAATATGATCAGGAGAACTGCAAACAAATCAATTGTTAATATGTCCAAAGAATTCATACATGTATTTGGTATTAAACTAACAAACACTTGGTATAGATTTGATGTCTGAAACTTCCAGTGACTTCTGTTCTGCTTAAATATGTGTTCTTGACATGATCAGTCCTGGAAGCATTCTGTAGGCCCCAGTGTTAAGCTACCTTGTATTTATAAAACACCTCTAAACATTTTTGTAATATATCCAGAAATTCAGTTAGGGAGACTGTGTTTTCTGTGCCCACAAAGGCACAAAGATTAGGGGGCAGATGCAATAGAAGGTGGGTGACCCAAGCAGTGCAGAACTTTTGTAGACTTACGCAAATCATCACTGATCAGCCCCAGGCCTGTAGCAGGTAGGGGCAGAGGACATGAGGTCAAATATGATATATGCGTGCTGTGGGCAGCTGCCAGTAAACTGAGCAGTTCACAGCACTGTGTCAGGGCAGGTCCTCTGGAAGCAGACCCCAGAGAATTAGAAGTGCAAGTGATATAGTGGGGAAATGTCTGTGGAAGATAAAGGGGAGAGGGAATCGGGGGAGGTGGGAAATCTTTCAGACTGCACTGGAGGTGTGACACCTTTGAAGAATAAAGGGGGGAAGAGGGAGGATTCTCAGACAGCAGTGCAGTTCTGAGCAAGTAGCCAGGCTGATGGAATCTGAGAGTCAGGATTGCTCCCAAGAGGCATGCCAGCTCTCATTCTCCACAATGGTAGCATCCCAGAGAAAGATGGCTTCAGGCGGAGCTCAGAGGCAGCACTTCTGCCTGAAGTTTTCTAAAGGGACATCCAAGCCATGTGCTTCCCCAGCTGTCTCAATTATGCTCCAAGGTTCAGAAGGACAAACTGTGTTTGAACCCAGACTCAACCCACTCTGTAAACAACTTTTCCTGATTGATCACAACTTGCTTTAAAAATCACCAGAGACCTTTATTGCCTAGTGAAAGATATTCAGGGAAGACTGATGTATTACTTTGAGGTTAATGACGTTCATGAAAGCGTGACTGAGTATGTATGAATGATTGATTGATATAGGCTGTAATGTTTCATTCATTCATAACTCAGCAGACTCAATTAAAGAGATTTGTGTTTCAATTTCAACCCTACTATTGACTGTGACCTTGGACAAGTCACTTGTCTCTTGCCTCATTCCCTTCGAGTCCAAAATGGGTGGGTTGCTCTAAATGATCTCTAGCATCCTCGCATGTAATTAATCTGTCATTCCTCTTGTTTAGAGCTTGACTCTAAGGCAGGGAATAGAAAGAAGTCTTAGTCTTTTCCCATGTAAATGTTGAACTCACATGAAACACAGTTTATCTTTCTGTTCTCTGTTTCAGTGACTGTCACAAAGATTGAGCTAGATTTTCCAAAGCTTACTTAGACCCACCTCAGCTAATTATCAGCTGATTTATCAGATCACTAAAATAACTCTTTATGCAACTTTGAAAACCTAGCATAGCATTTTATTTTTTTATTAAGTTTATTAGGGTGACACTGGTCCATAAGGTCATATGGGTTTCAGATGTACATTGCTATGGTACATGATCTGTATATTGTATTGTGTGCCCGCCACCCTAAGTCAAATTATCTTCTGTCACCATATATTTGGCCTCCTTTACCCTTCCCTACTCCCTTACCCCTTCCCTACTCCCTTACACCTTCCCTATTCCTTTACCCCTTCCCTACTCCCTTACCCCTTCCCTATTCCCTTACCCCTTCCCTACTCCCTTACCCCTTCCCTGTGGTAATCACCACACTGTTGTCTATATGAGTGTCAGTTTTCTAGCATTTTAAATACCATAAGTAATCTATCTTCATAAATTTCCTGTTACATTGATTTTTACTATATTTGAAATCTGATCATTGAATAACCTACACTAAACTTATCTTGATTACTGTTTTTTAATGGGTATAGATTCACATTTGTCACTTTGTTTGCACATCATATTTTATTATTCTTAGAACAGTGGTTTGATCTGAAACATAAAAGAACTGCATCCAGATCCAGACAGGGGACATAAAAGAGATGCCCACAGGGAAATGACACAGAGGACCTTCTGTCTGGATGGTCCCAGCTTTCCCGATGGGTCTGATGGGAGGAAGATTCACAGTGGCCTCTAATACTGTCGCACACCTGGCCCAGCCTGAGGACCATTGTTTTGGTTTAGGCCTCACACAGTTTGAGTTGGTGATAGAGCCAGGAACAGAATTCCAGTTGCTATCTCCCAGCCCCATTGTTCAACCTACATCATCATGCTCTGGAAACAGTGCACAGCTGCTTTGGTTCAACCCCACAGGTGGTCCTGGCCCTGCCATATGACACCCCAGTGCCTGGGTACATGAATAACACCGTCAACACCATGCGCCTCTGGTCTGCTCGGGCACCCAATGACTTCAACCTCCAAGACTGTGAGTATAGCATGGGCTCTTATTTCTCTGTGGGTGTGCTTAATCTTTTCAATGTCAGAAGCAAGTCAGTACACTGCTCTAAAAAGATGACACAAAGCAAGGATCTTGGGGACTAGGACATAATGGTTTCTTTTTTATTGCTGGTTAGAACCAAACTGAGCTTGAGAAGAAGAGCCATGAGTTTCTGATCTGAACTTCTCAGTGACTAAGCAGCCATATGAAGGAGCAAGTATGGAGGACATTTTTAAAGCAGTCTTTGAGTCTGGATTTCTTAGACTCATGTGAAACAAAACATAAAGGTTTATTGAAATCCTTTTGGAGTTTAGGAATTGTAGGAATCCCACATGGCACGCAGCAAGCAACAGATGTGATCAAGAGGCTTTGATTAACAGCCGCTGGCTTATCTGTTTATTCATTGTTCTGACGTTCCCCTCAGTTAACGTTGGAGACTACATTCAGGCCGTGCTGGACCGAAATCTGGCCGAGAACATCTCGCGGGTCCTCTATCCCAATGATAATGTGAGTGATCAAGCTTGCTTTCTCAGTGAAAACAGAAGCAGCTTATTTTAGAAGCACCTGTTCAGTAGCCTTATAAAGCACAGCTTTAATATTGATTTTGTTTCTTCAGTGCAAACTAATCTCCATATCCCTTCCTGAATTGTCGAGATTTCCCCTCCCCCCCCAGTAAGGAAAACAAATGTGTGCCATTCATGTCATCAGAATTGGCATTTGCCCTTGATTAGTGACCCCGTGACTAACTGAGAAATTCTGTCTGTGTATTTCCAAACAAAATTGGATATAAAAGATGAGTTGAAGCACTACTTACTTTCCAGACAGAAATTTCATTCATTCATACTCAGGGTCCCTGGAGATTTCCTGCCTGGCCTCTTCCCCTTGAAGATGGGGCTCTTTCAGCCTTCTGACCCCCAGTGAGGTGGGGTCATGGACCTCAGTGCTGACTCAAGAACAAACACTTGTTTCTTATGCCTCTTATTTATCTCTTCACACCTTTTCTTAATAGGCTATTATTCCTAATTCTACACTAAGAATAACTTAGCTTAAAAAAAAAAAGAACACTTGGAACTGAATCTCAGATGACTGTTATGGATTCTTATTGGGTTTAAATATACCTAGCTCTAATGTCTATATGAGTAAAATTATTTTCTTAAAGCTGTAGTGATTTTTTTTTTTTTTTTTTTTTTTTTTACAAGGACAGAGAGAGAGTCAGAGAGAGGGATAGACAGACAGGAACAGAGAGAGGTGAGAAGCCTCAATCATTAGTTTCTCGTTGCTGTTGCGACACCATAGTTGTTCATTGATTGCTTTTTCACATGTGCCTTGACCGCGGGCCTTCAGCAGACCAAGCCACCCCTTGCTGGAGCCAGTGACTTTGGGTCCGAGCTGGCGAGCTTTTGCTCAAGCCAGATGGGCCCACGCTCAAGCTGGCGAGCTCAGAGTCTCGAACCTGGGTCTTCCGGCATCCCAGTCAGATGCTCTATCCACTGTGCCACCGCCTGGTCAGGCAAAGCTGTAATGATTTTTTTTTTAAATAATATGCCCTGGCTGGTTGGCTCAGTGGTAAAGCATTGGCTGAGAGTATGGATGTCCCAGGTTTGATTCCCGGCCAGAGCACAAAGCACACAGGAGAAGCACCCATCTGCTTATCCACCCTTCCCCTTCTTGCTTCTCTCTCTCTCTCTCTCTCTCTCTCTCTCTCACTCTTTTTCTGTCTTCCCCTCCTGTAGCCATGGTTCAATTGGAGTAAGTTGGGCTCAGGCACTGAGGATGGCTCCATGGTCTAAATTCATTGAGTAAGAGGTAGCTTATATTTAAGTACAAATTAAATTGTTTTTGTACTGTAATTACAAGAATAAACTCATTCCTTCTCCCCAACTTGGGAGAATCTGTCCTCCCGCTACAATGAGTTAGATAACACTGGGGAACAATTTTTTTTTTCATTTTCTGTTGCATGAGGTTTTAGAACTATTTCTATATATTCTGCATCGCTGACTCCAAATCTGAAATCCATCTTTTGGTGCATGCTCTAGTTTTTATGCAATTTTAATTTCTTTTTGTTACAGTTAATGGCATGCATTGGTTTTGAAATTGGAGTTAAAGGGCAACAACTCTTGGATTGAACATAACCACAGGCAGTTAATGTTTTACAAACATCACTTTTACATAGTTGTAGTTGTTTTTAAATGTAAAAATTTATTATCTGATAAAAACACCCTCTCATTTTGTTTTAAGATTGAATCATGGCTTCTTTGAGTAGGCGTAAATGTAAGAACAGTCCTGACACCTTCTGTTATATATGTGGCTGTTACACACTTCGACATCAAAGGCGCAATATTTCATCATTTGTGACACGTGCATATATTGCCTATTTTCAAGTTACCCTTGGCGATAAGAATTGGGCTCCTCATATTGTGTGTCAAAATTGTGAGGAAATGCTTTGCGAATGGACAAAAGGAAAATGCAAAGGAATGCCTTTTGGTATTTCCATAGTTTGGTGTGAACCTAAGGACCACAGCAGTGACTGTTATTTCTGTCTGATCCATACAAAGGGCATTGGCAAGAAAAAACGGCATATGATTACATATCCTAATATTCCTTCAGCAATACGACCTATCCCACACTCTGAGACACTCCTGGTTCCAGTTTTCAGTGGTTTTATTTCTTCTAAGGACGAAAAAAGTGAACAGAACATGGTGATCAGGTGTATTTTGATAAGATGCATAAGGAAATGGTTGTAGAATCTGAAGGGTCTTCTTCTGATGCCAAGCAGTCATTAACCCCTCAGCAGTTTAGCCAACCCGAATTGAATGACTTAGTGAGAGATTTGGGCCTTTCAAAGAAAGCAGCTGAGTTATGAGCCTCCAGGCTTCAAGAAAAGAATGGACTTCACCGGTCAGCTAAAGTATCCCACTTCAGGAAGCGTGAACAAATTTTTGTGGACTTTTTTTTCTAAGACAAACACTTTGTTTACTGTCATGATATCAGTAGTCTTCTCAGCCAGCTAGGTGTTACCACTTACAGTCCAACAGAATAGCGGCTATTTCTTGACAGCTCTAAACAATGGCCGACTACTGCTGGAGCATCAAACGAGATTGTCCTCAACAAGTACACAAACGCAAGAATTACAAACGCAAATTTTTGCCTGAATAGAATTTAAATAAGTTTTGTGCAAATATTATGATTAAAATAACTGTTTTAATATGTTCTATTTCAAAATTGTAGACCAATTCTGATGCAGTCATATCTTTTAGTATAGTAGTGTATTTACTGCATTATATAAATTATTATATTTTGCCTGACCAGGCAGTGGCGCAGTGGATAGAGCATCAGACTGGGATGTGGAGGACTCAGGTTCGAGACCCTGAGGTCACCAGCTTGAGTGCGGGTTTATCTGGTTTGAGCAAAGCTCACCAGCTTGGACCCAAGGTCACTGGCTTGAGCAAGTGGTCACTTGGTTTGCTGTAGCCACCCGGTGAGGGCACATATAAGAAAGCAATCAATGAAAAACTAAAGTGCCACAACGAAAAATTGATGATCCTCATCTCTCTTCCTTCCTGTTTGTCCCATCTGTCCTTCTCTCTGACTCTCTCTCTCTCTCTCTCTCTCTCTCTCTGTCAAAAATAATATTTTAAAGAAATTATTATATTTTCACAATGATGATGCCCAAGGAGACATTCTACTTCATTATGTTAACTAGGTTGAACTTCTTAAGGTCAGTGATTATATTTAATCATTTTCTTTATAGGACATTAAAAATTCCCTAACTCAATAAATGTTTAAATTCATTTTGGATGGATTTAGTGTACTTTTAAGAATGATCTATCATTTTTACCATGACACATGCCTTAGAAAAAAATGTAAGCAATATAAAAGAGTACCAAAAGGAAAGTTAAAATAAAAATTTCAAAGCTGCAGGTCATGGAGCCATCCTCAGCACCCGGGGCCAACTTGCTCCAATAGAGCCATGGCTGCAGGAGGAGAGGAGAAGAGAGAGATAGAGACATAGAGAGAGAGAAGCAAGAGGGGAAGGGGTGGAGATGGATGCTTCTCCTGTGTGCCCTGGCCAGGAATCAAACCTGGGACATCCATACACTGGGCCAACCAGCCAGGGCCTTGGTCCTTTAGTTTCTTTACCTGTCCTCTTATATTTATCATTTGTTTGTCTTCTTGCTCAACTTTCTGGGTGATCACAACTCTCTTCCAGTCCTTCTATTGGGTTTTTCATTTCAGCTATCATATTTTAATTTCCAATCAATCATTTTTTCTCTAGATATTTTCTTTCTTTCTTTTTTTTTACAGGGACAGAGAGAGAGTCAGAGAGAGGGATAGATAGGGACAGACAGACAGGAATGAAGAGAGGTGAGAAGCATCAATCATTAGTTTTTCATTGCCGTTGTGACACCATAGTTGTTCATTGATTGCTTTCTCACATGTGCCTTGACCACGGGCCTTCAGCAGACCGAGCAACCCCTTGCTGGAGCTGGCGAGCTTTTTTGCTCAAGCCAGATGGGCCCTTGCTCAAGCTGGTGACCTCGGGGTCTCGAACCTGGGTCTTCCACATTGCAGTTCGATGCTCTATCCACTGCGCCACCGCCTGGTCAGGCACTAGATATTTTCTTAAAGCATCTTAATGTTACTTCTTAAATATACTATCTTTTCTAATCTATCTGAGGATATTGATAGCATTTTTATAATATTCTTTTTTCTAATATCTATGTCCTCTAAGTTGTTTTTGTTTATTATTTTGACCTCTTTCTTTTACAAAGTTTTCTTAGATGTCTATTGATTCTTAGTTGCCCACTAAAGTTTAAGGGAGTGGGACCCACAAGCATTGGGGTAGCTCTGTACTTGAGTGGGGTTTGCTGTTTGGGCTTCACTCTGTTGTGATCTGTTGGGGCTATTTCCTAGGGAGCACTTCCAGTCAGTGTCTTAGGCCTCCCCTTGGCTAATCAAATTCCCTACAGAAGGCTCTTATAGAATTAATATTGACTGACTGAAGTTTGTTTAAAAGAAAAAGTCTCAGTATTCAGTATGTAAACTTTGACTTGACCTCCTTCTTCCGATTTTCAGTATGGGGTGGTACCCCACATTCCCCTTGCCTGCTGCCCCCTAGTCCAGAGACCCTGTTTCACCATCTTGACTAAAACACCAACAGCTTCTGCTTCCGTTGGGAAAGGAAGTTGCTCAACTGAGGGAACTGGAATGAGGTCTGAGACTCCCACTTCTTAGGCTCTCAACTAACCTTTTAGCCCATCTTCACCCCTGCTTCCTTAGGCGACACAGTGCTGTCATCTCCTAAACCTTTGGGGGCTTCAAGGTAGAAATTGAGTTGCTTTTTAACTCTTTGGCAATTTTTCAGCTTCTAAAAAATTGTTGCTATTGTCTTCTCTCCAGTTCCTTTCATTATTTATCAGTATGCCTTTCTAATGTCCTCTTACTGTCATTTAAATAGAGTTTCAGGGAAAAGCACGGGTTAATGCTTGGTGTCTGACCTGCCATCTTCCACCAGATGTCCAATGCGCTTTAGCCTTAAGGTTCTCTGGCAGAGGCACCAATCAAGTTGTAGCCATACTTCATAGTGTGAGCCACTCACTCAGTCTTTCTGGCTTAAAGTTTTTTGAAGGGAAGGAGCTAAGATTGAAGCAGGAGTACTTTGTGGTGGCGGCTACCTTGCAAGATGTCATTCGACGTTTCAAAGCCTCCAAGTTTGACTCCACGGATAGTGCTGGAACTGCGTTTGATGCCTTTCCGGATCAGGCAAGTATTTGGTCTGTGGATGCTGGCAGGGACAAACAAGGGGACGAGGACTTCCTATCAGGTGTACTCCTCTATTTCAGCTAAAAACGTTGAGTAGGTATAGCATGCTATTGTGCTCTGTGGATGGTGGGCATTTTGCTTGGTCTTTGCCCAGCACGTATGAGGTCAAGGAAGCCAGACCTGAGCCATCAGCTGCCTTCACATTGGTGTCTTTTCCCCACACAGGTTGCCATCCAGCTGAATGACACGCACCCTGCACTCGCCATTCCTGAGCTGATGAGGATTTTTGTGGATATTGAAAAATTGCCCTGGTCCAAGGTCTGCATAGTTTGGTTTCTTTTTCCTTCAATTAGCCAGGGTATCTTTGGTTGGGACATTTTGCCTAAAGCTCCTTTTGTAGTTTTTAGAAATAATTTACAGCCTTGGCTAGTGGCTTACTGGATAGATTGTCATCCCAGTGTATAAACATCCCGGGGTTCGATTCCGGGTCAGGGCACCCAAGAGAAATGACCATCTGCTTCTCTCCCCTTCTCTTTCCCTCCTCTCCTCCTCTTCCTCTCCCTCTTCTTTCCCTCTTCTCTCCTTCTTCCCCTCCCACAGTCAGTGGCTTGATTGTTCAGGCTCGGCCCAGGTGCTAAGGATAGTCTGGTTGATCTGAGAAGGTTAGCCTCAGGTGCTAAAAATAGCTCAGTTGATTTGAACATTGACCCAAGATGAGGGTTGCTGAGTGGATATTGGTCAGTGCACATGTGGGAGTCTGGTCTGTCTGTCTCCTCTTCTCTCACTTAAAAATAATAATAACTATTACTATTTTTTATTATTATTATTTACACTTGCTAAGTTCAACAGTTAGAGGTAGACTCTGCCATGGAGCTGAGCTTTCTCTGTCTTTACAGCTTTACAGAGAGTAAGACTAAGAAAAAAATAAATACGTTTCTCATAGGACTTACATTTTGTGTCTAAAAGCATTCTAAATTAAGCTCTCGAACCTCAGAATACAGCTAATTGAAAGTGTTCCATTGCTTTGGAAGTCAGAATTTCAAACATACTTTGTACCCTCTCACAATATTCCTTAAATTTTTATTCCTCAAATTTTATTTTTTTTATTTTTTATTTTTTTAGTGAGAAAGAGAGAGAGAAAGAGATACAGACAGGGAGAGAGATGAGAAGCATCAACTCATAGTTGCTGCATTTTAGTTGTTCATTGATTGCTTCTCATATGTGCTTTGACTGGGGGGATACAGCAGAGCAAGTGACCCTTGCTTAGACCAGCAACCTTAAACTTGAAGCCAGCAACCTTTGGGCTCAAGCCAGCGACCATGGGGCCATGTCTATGATCCCACGCTCAAGCCGACAACTTCAGCCAGATGAGCCCATGCCCAAGCTGGCTACCTTGGGGTTTCAAACCTGGGTCTTCTGTGTCCTAGGCTGATGCTCTATCCACTGCGCCACCATCTGGTCAGGCAAATTTTGTTTATTTAATACATAAAAGACATGTTAGAATAATGGAAACAATTTCTCAGCATGCTTCTTAAGTTTTATCAGTCAATTTTATAACCAGCTACCCTTTTATATCCCAAAAACATACTTTCACTCTCTGGAGTAGTCAGGAACCTAATGGAATCAAGTATGTCTAATTGCACACAGGCAGTTAGAACTGTTCTCTTGCAAATGACTTGTCCTGCTACAAACAGGTGGGAATTGAGGAATTGTTGGGCCCAGTGGGATGAGGTGTGTACCCGTGGGCAGCCTTTCTTGCACAGGAAACCTGCTAAGCCCTGCCTTCTCCTCAGGCATGGGAGATCACGAAGAAGACCTTCGCATACACCAACCACACTGTGCTCCCAGAAGCCCTGGAGCGTTGGCCTGTAGACCTGGTGGAAAAGTTGCTTCCTCGACACTTGCAAATCGTGTATGAGATAAATCAGAAGCATTTAGATGTAAGTCATGTTGAGAGTTTCATGAGAATGAGGTCTTGAGAGGTTTCAGGAGGCTGCATCTTATCAAACTTGAGTCTTACACATCTTTGCATCGTTGATATGTCAAAAGTATCTAAGTCTGGGTGGGACTCTGGTGAAGACATCTTTTTGAAAATACTAAAATAGAGGGATGGCATCTCCCTCAGGCTAACTAACCCCTCTTTGCAGATGTGAAGCTTTATGTTAGCTCCATCAAAGATTTTGTGGGGCAAGTGAACATTGTTTCAACATTGTTTTAAACATTGAGTGACCAGTGAGGCCTTTCTCTTCCTTTGGCTAGAAAATTGCGGCCCTGTTTCCTAAAGATATCGACCGTCTGAGAAGGATGTCTCTGATAGAAGAAGAAGGAGGCAAAAGGATCAACATGGCTCATCTCTGCATTGTGGGCTCCCACGCTGTGAATGGCGTGGCTAAAATCCACTCAGACATCATTAAGACCGAAGTGTGAGCTTCCATTCCTGTGGGAGTGGGTCTGACGTTGCTCCATTATTGAGAAAGTGCTAGTAAATCAGAGTTGCTTTGGATAAGGACAGACCCCATCAAAATGTCTCAGAGTGTTTCTCTCTACACCACTGATGGGCAATCTTTTGAGCTTGGTGTGTCAAAAGTCACCAGAAAACCGAGCATAACTCGGGTGGTGTGTCACTTCGAGAAAAACGGCCTAACCGAAGTCTCAGAACTAGATGCTCTGTGCTAGAGTTCTGTTGTTTTGGCCTACAGACCTCCTGCACAGAGTGTCTACACTACAGCAGATGTTTTATCCTCGGCTACTGCACCTGGCTGTGCAGGAGCCGAGGATGAAACATCCTTCTCGACATGCGGCCCCATACTTCTCTGGTATGCAGCCATGTGTCATTGAAAATGGCTACGCGTGTCATAGTTTTGCCATCATGGCTCTATACAAAGTCCGCATCTCTTAAACAAGAAAAGGCTTTCCTCTCTGAACCATCCTAATTTGACACTTAGGAGCCTCCTCAAAAAAATTATTCTGCTGAAATATCTGGTTTATATGTCAGTGCCAGGAAATCATATGGTGGTGATTAGATTTGGATTTTTCTTTTCTATTTGAATTGCAAATGGTCTATTTAGAATTACAGCCATAGCTGCTGTGAGCCTCTCCCTCTACCCTTGATCCTTCTAAACCTACCCTTGGCTTCCTGACTATAACTCTGAACTTTATGCTGCATCAGGAACCTGCTGTTTCAGCCAGATTCAGTTCTGTGTCTCTTCTGTCTCCAGATTCAAGGACTTCAGTGAGCTCGAACCAGATAAGTTTCAGAATAAAACCAATGGGATCACTCCAAGGCGCTGGCTCTTGCTCTGCAACCCGGGGCTTGCAGAGTTAATCGCAGAGGTAAGTGGGAAGTGCTGAGACTGAGGGAGGTCTGACTGGAATGCCAGAGGCCTGAGTGCACTTATAATTTGCAGGTCCAGTCTGTTGCAGGGCCGGTTTCCTCCGCATGTGGCCTGTGCAGGCCCACAAGGCTCTGGGCTTGACTCTGTTCTCTGCTGCAGTCATCTTGAAATTTTTAATTTTTGAGCGAGGGCCCCCTCAAATTATGTACCTGGTCCTGACTAACAGTATTCGTATGGCATACAGATGGAAGATTGTAACCCTTTTTAGTAAAAGAGGATAACAAAGGTCATATAAAAACCTGGTGGAATCTGGGTTCTTTCCCCCTCCCTCAGGTAGATTTCCTGTTTTTAACACTGAATATCACTGACACTACATTTAAGATACTAGCAAAGTGTTCTTCCCACACAGCATTTCTGGACTCCTCTGTGAGTGAAGCCATTCAGTGTGTTGTGTGGTTGTTGAGCTAGCCAATTGTAGGAGAATGTGAGCATTCACCACAGTGACAGAAACTGCTCATTTGGGCTTGATCACCACCCCTGACTAAAGTCACCTCTTCCTTTAAATGAAAGAAAATTGGGGAAGACTACGTGAAAGACTTGAGCCAACTGACGAAGCTACACAGCTTCCTGGGTGACGATGTCTTCCTCCGGGAAATTTCCAACGTGAAGCAGGTGAGGCTGCCTGGTGTGAATTCTTCCCCCAGCACTCACTGGGAGGGTTTACGCTGCACGTTTTGAAGAGAGACCACCTGATGCTTCTAAGTCGAAAGAACCCCTGCAACCTGACCTGTGGTGGCGCAGTGGATAAAGTGTCGACCTGGAACGCTGAGGTTGCCAGTTCAAAACCCTGGGCTTGCCTGGTCAAGGCACATATGGGAGTTGATGCGTCCTGCTCCTCCCCCATTCTCTCTCTCTCACCCCTCTCTCTAAAAATGAATAAAATCTTTATAAAAAATGTTTAAGAAAGGAGCCCTGCACCGTACACTGTCTCCACAGGAAAACAAGCTGAAGTTTTCTCAGTTCCTCGAGAAGGAATACAAGGTGAAGATCAACCCCTCCTCCTTGTTCGACGTGCAGGTGAAGAGGATCCATGAGTACAAGCGGCAGCTGCTGAACTGCCTGCATGTGGTCACCATGTACAACCGTGAGTTGGCCCTGGACCACCAGGTCCCTGGGAGGTGGAAGCAATACTCGGTCCAGGTCTCACCATCCTTTCTGTGTTCCACCCGCTTCTCCATCTCTTTCAGGCATTAAGAAAGACCCTAAGAAGTTATTTGTGCCCAGAACAGTTATAATTGGTGGCAAAGTAAGTCGGTTCTGTTCATTGGGGGTTTGGGGGCTCTGATCTCTTTGCCATTTCCCCACTTCCTCGTGGCTACATTCTGTCAGTGTGTGTGACGTTCTTCCCCAAGGCTGCCCCAGGATATCACATGGCCAAAATGATCATAAAGCTGATCACATCCGTGGCAGATGTGGTGAACAACGACCCCATGGTTGGAAACAAGTTGAAAGTCATCTTCTTGGAGAACTACAGAGTGTCTCTTGCTGAAAAAGGTAGTGCCTTTGTTGCAAACCATTTGAGCCAGGGCAAATTCTAGGGAAGGAGAATAAGGTATGGGCAAATGGGGCAGCTGGGCTCAGGGAGCCAGTAACTTGGGTTCAAAGGTGTCACTCTTAGGCAGAATAAGAGCCTAAGCTAAGAGCTTTTAAAGTGATCCAACTAACAATGAGATAGCTGTTCCTAGAGTCAGTTCACAGTATACCTGTCAGTGTCACAGCACACACTTGCAAGTGCATTTTCCTCCCAGCTGGGCAGAGCTGAGGGGAGGAGGAGGCCCTGAGGTTTTGGTAAAGTGCAGACCGTGCTCTACAAGAGAAAGGAAAGGTCTGCAGTTCCCAGCAGTTTTGCAATAGGACACCAATTCCCCGGTTCCCAGATAATTCTCTGGTCACTTCAAGGAAGGAAGGGCTGTCGTTTGTTCATGTGGCCACAGGAAATGAGGACAGACATCAGGCTCCCAGAGCACAAGGCTTAGATGTGCCTAGATGGGCACTCTGAGATCAAGCCTTGAGTTCCTACGTGGGGATAGCCCTAGTGGCAAGAAGCCAACATCCCTTTCTCTGCCACTGGGACCTTTGCTTATTTGAATCACATACCCACAGAGCACCATCCACATTCTGTTGCCAACTGTGTATTCACTCGTTTTCCAAGTTAAAAAGGGATCTTTCTCTTTTTGAGTGTTTTTGGGTCCTCTGATGTTACTGTTTAAGAAATATCTACACAAAGCAAAGCCAAGTCCCTCTGGATGCAAATGAAGATTTATCTAATTTACAAATAAGCTCTCAAACTATAGTAGAGAATTAGTCCCAACCATTGTAATCAAAGGGGGGGGGGGGGTAGATAGCACTAAGTTGTGTATGAATCAGGCTGAAAGGTCAGAGGCGTGGTGTCTGACCCCAGACCTCAGGTGCCTGTGGCTGATTCCCCTGCAGTGAAGGTGGAAGGGGGTGGGAGAAGAGTAAGAAATGAGACCATCTAATTTCCTCAGGTTTCAAAAAAAAGGTCAGGAGGGATTCTGAATTTTAAGGCTCAGGAAAGAGAAGTTTCAATATATTATTTAAAATTATAAAGAAAAAACAAACAAAAAGAAAACCACAACAAAAATTGAAAGTAAGAAAATGGAGAAATGTGTCACTTTATAACAGAAAGTCAGTAGATGTTCTTTGAAGTTTATAGACCAAGAAAGATTAGTATAAGCATATAGTTATTTAGCACTTGGCCATAACCACCAAGATAGCACATCAGAAATGGACAGAAGGAGTTGCCCGAGGGGAAGAGTGCATCTGTCCTTCACCATTTGAATGTTTACCTTGATGGCATGAACTCCTTCAGTGATCAAAACAGACCTGCTGAATACGTTCTTGGATACGATGCAAGTAGATCTAGAGAGACAGGATCGCTCATTTTAACATGCCTGCCTTGCTTGCAGTCATTCCAGCCACAGACCTGTCGGAGCAGATTTCCACCGCAGGCACTGAAGCTTCAGGGACAGGCAACATGAAGTTCATGCTGAATGGGGCCCTGACCATCGGGACCATGGACGGGGCCAACGTGGAAATGGCAGAGGAAGCCGGGGAAGAGAACATGTTTATCTTTGGCATGAGAGTTGATGATGTGGCTGCTTTGGACAAGAAAGGGTGAGAAAGCAGCTCTCCCAGGAGAGGAGGGTACCTGCCCTGGTATCCCATTGAGGCTGAGTCACATGAAATGGGCGGCAAACATCTCCCAGGAGTCAGAGGAGCCTCCTGGCCACAGATTAGCCTTATGAAACCTAACAAGTGAACGTAAAAGGGGCTTGGGCCCTGGTGCACCGGGGTTGCTGCTCTCTGTTATCAGCCATTGCAGAGTTGGCCTGATGAGCTAGTCACTGCTCTGCATACTGTGATTTTTACTTTGATCAAAAGATGAACCAGTTTTTAGTTGGAAGTTTTTGCCTATAATTCAAACCATCTAGTCCTCCTTTAAGATTGCAAAGAGATGATTGATATGTGGGAGACTGCAGTGGATAAAGCATTGACCTGGAATGCTGAGGTCAAGTTCAAAACCCCAGGCTTGCCTGGTCAAGGCACATGTGGGAAGCAACTGCTATAAGTAGATGCTTCCTGCTCCTCTCCCCGCCTTCCTCTCTATATATTTTCTCTCTCTAAAATCAATGAATAAAATCTTTAAAATGTGGGAGAGGATAGGTATGGATGTACAGAAGAAGCACCAGGAATACTGTTTCCTTTAATATGTGGATAGGTTTATTAACTGGATTCAAACAAGAAATCAAGAGTGCTGACCAAAGGAACTACAGGAATCACAAAATTTGGAGGGTGTTGGTTATACTCCCTAACCCTTGGAAGTAAATTATAATTCAGTAGCAACAAATTTAGGGTTCTGTGGGTCCAAAAGCAACTGGGTCACTTAACACAATGCTTGTTTTAGGGCCATATAGTCTGCTTTGAAATGAATCTTAATTGTATTTTACCAGATTAGATTATTGCTCTCTGACAAGAATATTTTTATCTGCTGTCAGTGTCTTCCTTTACAAGGAACTAATCAAATTTAAATGAGAAAAATAATGTCAGGATGTAGCCAAATATTATTGATACCCATATTGAACTTGATAATGACTTCTATAAATGCTAGTATTTCTGAATGCATTCTTCACAGTTGATGTGGTGTCTAGTGTGTTAACTGCAAACACAGAACCTTCTTCTATCACACCCCCACCCACAGGTACAAGGCAAAAGAATATTACGAGGCGCTTCCAGAGCTGAAGCTGGCCATTGACCAAATTGACAATGGCTTCTATTCTCCCAAGCAGCCTGACCTCTTCAAAGACTTAATCAACATGCTCTTTTATCATGACAGGTGAGTTCCCCCAAGATGATGATGTTATTTGGACCATGAAAAGGAAACAAGAACATCTTAAGCCAACTACAGCCCAAATGTGTTGATGGGCAGAGATCTGTGATCTGATAAGTTAACCTAGGCTTGGAAAGAAAAATTAAATCTGGACTCTGGCTGGTTGGCTCAGTGGTAGAGTGTCGGCCCGGCGTTTGGAAGACCCAGGTTCAATTCCCAGTCAGGGCACACAAGAGAAGCACCCATCTGCTTCTTGACCCTTCTCCCTCTCCTTCCTCTCTATCTTTCTCTTCCCCTCCTGCAGACAAGGCTCCCTTGGAGCAAAGTTGGCCCAGGCACTGAGGATGGCTCCATGCCCTCCACCTCAGGTGCTAGAATGACTCTGGTTGCAACGGAGCACCGCCCCAGATAGGCAGAGTATCACCTCCTGGTGGGTATGCCAGGTGGATCCTCATCGGGTGCATGCGGGAGTCTGCCTGTCTGCCTCCCTGCTTCTCACTTCAAAAAAATACAAAAAAAGAAAAAGAAAAAAACAATTTGCACTGACAATGGAGTGCTAGGAAGCTTTAGGAATAAGACACACAGTCTGCTATTTTCTTTCTCCTTCCACTGGTGTACACCGCTTTCAAATGCATCTATATGATCACATTCTTACATGTGGGAAGAACCATAGAAACGTTGATGGCTGTTTAAAATTCTTCTGACTAGAAATATGAGTTTGGTAAACTGGCCATGCCTGACAGTAAGTGAAGGAGGATTTTAAATGGAATCTTAACACATATCTGTTAACGAAGCATTGTGTTGTTTTGATCTTTCCTTTCAATCACAAAAAAAAAAAAAACAGGTTTAAAGTGTTTGCAGACTATGAAGCGTACGTCAAGTGTCAAGAAAACGTCAGTCAGCTGTACATGGTGAGTACATTGATAAGACATAAAGCAAACCGGTTTACTACGGTTAATTAAACATTTTGTTTCTTTGTATTAAATGTTAATAACAGGCCCCCAGTGACCACTAAAAGGAAGAGAGACAACTGTCTGGATTGTTCAAATCAAAGCATGGCTTTGCCCAAGTGTAGGCAGAGGTTGGGACTTGACATTTCAGTAGCCCTTGTAAATTTTTTAACATCCAGGTAAAAACAAAATCACAAATAATTTAATATTTATTGAGCACCCGCCGTGTAGCAGGCTTGTCCTGGAAACTGCGGGTATAAAGACAAATTAATACTCATTGCACCCGCTCATTTAGTCAGTGGAGAGGCATTGGGGCCTTCTCCATGGCTGGCACTGTGCTGGGCACCGAGACCCCAGCATGGACAAAGTCAAGACCCCTCCTGTCCTCCCTTCAAGGTTAGTGCATCGGAAGCACCAAGGCGGCTTATTAACTGCAGGTGCCAATCCCCGTCCGAGAGACTCTGACCTAGTAGTGGGAGGGATCAGCATCAGTGCTTAAAAAACCAGCTTAAATAATTCTAAGGCTGAGCCTTAGTGTATTGAGATAAAGACTGACCACCTATTCTTTAAAACTTTCATGTTTGAATTTCGTTTTAAAGTAAGAACAAGAAAGGCTATATTAAAAAGAAGGAAGGGGGGGAGGGAGGGAGGGAAGTAGGAAAGGTCAGAGCCATGTACCTCTTTATCAAACAGCCCAGTCCTCTGGGTGCATTTAGTAAACACATGGAAGATTGATTATTTCTGATAGAAAGGGCTTTTAGTGAATTGCAGACACCACTGAAGAACAGATACAGGAGAGGCTGGCTCTGTGCCAAGACTCTAGGATGGGTCTCTTGAGGTCGATGTCGCTCAGCTTTCTGGGCATGGTTGCCTTGCCCCCATAGTCTATTCTTGCCCTCCAACTTAAAAAGTGTACAGCAGAACAGCAGGATCCATAAAATCACCACCTCCTGCCCTTTGGACACATCAGTCACTACATCCAACGGAAACATACTTCACTAGTGTGCTTTTCTATTCCTTTCCCAAAGCAGGTAACAGGGTGGTTCCTACTGTCATCCCCGGTATCCCATTGGGGTTTTCATACAGGATCATTTAAGGCTCATGCTGCTTCACAGCCCTTACCTTCTGGTGCAGTCATAGCCAGTTCCCCAAAAGTGTCCCAACCAGAGTAAATTCCAGTTAGTGGCCATAAGCAGGAGGGGCAGTACTAGAGTTACACTTCGTGGCTCACTCCCTGCTTCCCGAGCACTAGAGAGAGCAGCCACAGGCAGCCTGCAAGAACTCACAGAGAAAGGAAAATGGCCACATTTAGCGCTTTCCTCTTTATTTCAACCCACGCTTGTATGTAGGGAGACTGCAGGGGGGAAGAAATAGAAATAAAACAGAGCAGGAAAGGAAAATGTGGTCCAGGGCAAGCACAGATGTGAGTGTTGAATTTGCACAATGGGTCTCTTCTGTTAAAATGATGGCCGTCATCCAAAGGATGCCCATCTAGAAGCCAAGTATTTGGTTCAGTCATTCTTGTTCGTTAGTGCAAACTGCAGTTTTTACTCTTAACAATGACTGTATTGTTGAGGCTTAATGAGCAGACTTCACAACTACGTGAGAGCGTCTTCTGAGCCTCAGCAATACAAAGAAAGTGAAGAGAAGCTTTTATTCTCATCTTGTAATAAGTTTCCAGGATCTGAACAAACTAATTTCAGGTTCTTTTCTGCAGTACCATAAGGAATGATTGTAATTTTAGGGTTTGTTTTCTCTTAAGGGTTACAATGAATGCATTGCTATTGGTTTTGAGTAGTGATCTGGTCATTTTCAGTGAACACCTAGAGTTCTTTACAAAATCATGAGGCTATAAAATAAAATAGTTTCTTATATTCTCATTTGTATAAGAAATTATGGGATTTGGATATTACATATTTTATTAAAGATGAAGCTTTAATTGATCCTGTTTTGAGTATTTGGGGTACGGTATAACCTAGGACACCTACCTTCAGAAAAAACAGGAAGAGAAGTAGGTCAGTCAGGTCCCTCATTGGATTGTGTGCCTGGGAGCTAGCACCCTAGCGTAGTGCTTTTCAAACTTTGTGAGCCACAGGTTAAATCTCTTGACCTTGTATCTAGCAGATAATGAAAGTTAGTGTCCCTTCCTTTCCCCTGTAGTTTAAAGGAAAGTATCTTTATTAGATATAAAGCACAGGAAATATGATTTCTGTGCTAAGACATTGTAACTATATACAAAAGTTATCAATTAGGTAATTTATATCCATGGTTTCTCTGAAAATGAAAAATACATCTTTTTTATTCTTAAAAGAAATTGATACTCTAAATAGGAGGAAAGCAGTCTGCCCTGGTTAGCTTTCAACTGTGAAACAAATGTATTTATGATTCACAGCAATTTACTCCTGACATTTTCTCCATGACATGTGCTACACTATGCTTGGCCTGATGTTTGTTGTAAAGCTCTGGGCCATGTATATCTGTGTTGTTTACAGAATCCAAAGGCCTGGAACGTAATGGTGCTCAAAAACATAGCTGCTTCGGGGAAGTTCTCCAGTGACCGAACAATTAAGGAATATGCCAGGGACATCTGGAACATGGAGCCTTCAGATATAAAGATTTCCCTATCCAGTGAATCTAGCAATGGGCTATACAAGGCCAATGGAAAGTAAGTTGTAAGATGTCTCTAGAAAAAATTGCTTCTTATTGGACTTGAGCATTTTTGCAACATTCTTTGATTTTGTTTTGTTTTTGTAAGCTAATAATCCCGTTAAGTATCTCTGGGAATTGGGGGGAAAGTGTATAACTCTATTAGGGCTAAAAATAAAGTGTCAATTTCCAAGGCTACCTGAGTGCCAAAAGCTATTAATTTATAACAAATT
Organism: Rhynchonycteris naso; assembly: GCA_037038555.1. Lineage (NCBI taxonomy): Eukaryota > Metazoa > Chordata > Mammalia > Chiroptera > Emballonuridae > Rhynchonycteris > Rhynchonycteris naso. Next base: position 46,946,216 of record CM072999.1, read on the forward strand.
GATTAGCACGCTAGGACTTTCCCTAGCTTAATCAGAAATCCAGAAAGCTTCTTGGGACTTTTAAATAAATATTTTTAAATAAATACAAATTATTTAACTACACTGGGACACCTTTCTTACACTGCTATCGAAGACCAAACCAAAGATCACCTTATTCACAAATAGTCCAGGGTGTTTGGTAACTACACAGTTTTGTAGGGGGCCCAGTTTTTACCAAATTCTGATCCTCTACAGTGATGTTTCAGCATGTTCCACACTGTAGATTATGATAAGCTAAATAGAACATTCCATACTGCCCAGCTTTCATGCTTTATAGATGGCAAGTGACTTGTAGAAATGCCAGTGACCTTAGCTCATCCAAACAGCCCAGTACAATTTTACACAAAAAAATACACATCACAGGTGGTGTTTGGACCAAATCTTCGCTGAAGATTTCTGCTGCCCTCAGACCTCATGCCCACTGCTGGCTCAGGAAATCTCTGTAGGAAAAGAACATAGGTCACATGCTTCCCCCACCTCATGGTCCAAAGGCAATTCCCTAATTGCCTTTAAGGAAAGAAAAGCATACTTAGCAAAGCTATTCTTACCTCACAATTTTTACTAGTGTGGGGTTTCTACAAAGCAGGTTGTGTTGGAAGCCGGGAGGGAAGATCGCCATCTTGACCCTCTCTTTGTGTCTATACGCATTGTGTGCAATTTCATAGAGCTGCAAGGGGACCAAAGGACAGAGAATCAAAGGCTAACAAAGCTGTTGTTTTTCCAGTCTAATTTTCTTAAATGGGTACAGAAACAGCCAGTTTGAGACATTAATCCCATTAAGTCAGAGACATGGGGACTCTACACGTTCCCACTGGCTGCCTCGACAACTAGGGAACAGACGCGGCGCACTAACATAGAATACTAATAGAACCTTTTTCTCCCGCTGCCCACACCTCCCTGCAAGGGGATGAGGAATTGTGATGGATGCACTCTGGTTAAAGAAAATAAACTGCATCCCTTTTTTAGAGCTACTACAGGAAAAATTATATGGAGGATCCCAGAGTATTCTAGGATTTTCATGACACTTCCAGGTTCACAGACCCCAAATGAAGAACCAGGGCCCGCCATACATGCTCCTTTGAGCTGAGTAGCATAGGACATCGATGCTTACTATATACATACCCAGGCAGCATGGCTGCTTAGGGGTGTAGAGAATCCTTAGAATGTCAGAGACCTCCTTCAGGCTCTAATCCAAGTTTGACCAGAAGAGAAGATGGTGAAATAAGGACAGTAGGTCTCAGTCAGGACTGAGCTCTTGGTTTACCTGTTTTCCAATCTGCAAAGGCACTGTACGGTCATCCTCGCCATGAAGGATGAGAAGGGGAGAAGACAGGAATTTTACACTAGAAACAAATAGAAGAAAAGCATTCAGTCCAAGAATTATACTTTAGGATTTCTCCACTTCCTCTAAATTAAAGCTTTACCAAAATATGAGGTTTGCTCAAAATATAAGAACTCTCTTTCCTTCCCTCCCAGGAATAACAACTTCATATATAATAAACTTCATATAGTCACTTATTTATTCCTCTTGGTAAGATTCTCCCTCTTCTATTTACTCATACAATTTAATTAGGTTTCTAATTTAATCTACTTCTATGTAGTTTTTTTTAAATAATGAAGAAAAACACTGAAATACTGACTTAATACAGAGTTAGAAGAACCTCATCTTTTTTCTTACTCCACCTTATATCATAATATTTGGAATGCTGTAATTAAAAGACTGTAATAGAAAAGAAAATAACTCAGAAACCCAAAATAACAAGAACTAACACAGGAAAAGATAGAACTCTTGGTAGCAATTTATTTACTTTTCCCCATAAATATACAGGGTGAACATGCAATTAATAGATTTGATTAGCCTTCTGGTCAACCTCACTTACTTTGGTCATTCAGAAAGGCTATAGCATAAAGAATACTCGTTCCTGATGCCAATGATATACCCTCAAACAAGACTTCCCTCTCACCCCCAATTCTGATACCCATCCATCTATGCTACAGTGGCCTGCTGTTACTCCTGAGGATGTCAGATCCCTCGAGTGTGTTGTAATAGAAAAAATACTGATAACAACTGCCTACTTGCAGGCACTCCAATTTTTGAACTATAAAGTGTATACCTTGCCAAATTCCAGTCATTGGACTTGCTGTCAGGATAGTAGGCTGGATAGATAGTGAATGGGTTTCAGTTACATGGGGAATAAGGTCTAGAAGTCAAGGGACTCCCCCCCTGCAAGAAATATTAGGCTAGCTAGACCCTAGATGATCTTTAAAAGGTCCCAGTAAGCCCCAAATCTACAACTCTCTCTATGACTTCAGAGAAATAATTGAATCTGTGAAGTCATCAAATTAGTCATGAGGAAAATGTCAAATACAAAATATTTATAGCTATATTACCCTAAGTCCTAGTGCCCACCTAAGACTTCTCTCATGCACTCTTTCAGACTTCTCTGCTACCCATCCAGTAAGTCACATGACAGTTACCCATCGGGGTCCTATAGACATAGTAATGTAATGAAGGACATTCTTCAGTAGCTTACTTTTCATCATTAGGGAAGACTATTTTGTCTTTTCTCAGGGCATCCATAAGTGTTTGTAAAAATCCTGGAAGTTTCCGGTAAATCTATTTTTTTTAAAAGAAAAAATATTAAAAATGTGCTTGCAGCTATGTCATTTGTTGTAGTTTCCCATCATGAACTATGGTAATAAAGACAGTAGTAACTTTCTAAATATAATAAACTTTCTTAAAATACTAAACTTTTGTGATTGTAAAAGTAATTCATATCCTTGTTTGGAATTTGGAAAATAGGGAAGGAAACACAGAAGAAACAAACCACATATCATCTCACCATCCATAAACCATCACTGTTAACATTTGGGTTTTACTTCCTTCTTTCTTTAAAATACAAATAGCACCACTAACTTATGTCTTCATATTCTTAAAGGAGCAATGATATACATAATCTAAAACTTGCTTCTACAGGGATTATAATTAACTGGTTTAGTTTGGCGAACAGAATATTCTGATTAGTCAAAAATTCTGATGAAAGTATACAATACATAGATAATTGGTTTTAAAGGATTTGAACATTATAAACTGTTGCATTCATACTTCAAGTTATATTTTTGTTTTTGTTTTTTTATTCAGCGAGAGGAGAGGAGGCAGAGACAGGCTCTTGAATTGCCCCAACTGGGATCCACCCAGCAAGCCCACTAGGAGGTGATGCTCTGCCCATCTGGGGCTTTGCTCTGTTGCTCAGCAACTGAGTTCTTCTTAGCACCTGAGGCAGAGGCCATGGAACCATCCTCAGTGTCCAGGGCCAACTCACTCCAATTGAGCCATGGCTGCAGGAGGGGGAGAGAGAGAAACAAGAGTGGGAGGGGTAGAAAAGCAGATGGGTACTTCTTCTGTATGCCCTGACTTGGAATCAAACCTGGACATCCACACACAGGGCCAACACTACCACTGAGCCAACCAGCAAGGGTAATTTTAATGGCATATTAGGTTTTAACAATGAGCTCTGGCCAGATAGCTCAGTTAGTTAGAGCATCATCCCAAAGCACAGAGCTTGCTAGTTCGATCCTCGGTCAGGGCACATACAGGAACAGATCTATGTTCCTGTCTCTCTCTCTCTCTCACACACACACACACACTTTTAAAAAATGGCCACAGAACTCCAAATACAAGAATTACATTCTAAACATACTAAATTTCCTCTTTAATGGCAAATTCCAGTAAATGGAATTCTAGTCAAATCAGCTTTACCATATTTTGATGAAATCAACAGATGAATTGGTTTATAGTCCTGAATGCATTTACTTCATCTAAAAAGAAGGGACAAAAACCCTATGCAGTACTACACCTCCCTCACAAACTTCAATCCTGCCTCCAAACTCTATCCCAAATCCACTCATTTCTCTCCATTTCCACTCTCACTCAGCCTACCTAGCGCACCTTCCATCTCTGGCTTGAATTACACCAGCAATCCCAAGTGGCTCTCTGCTTCCACCCTTGTCCTGCTGTATTCCACTTCCCACGCGGAACATGATCATTTTACCGTGCTAATCACATCCTGTCACTCTTTTGCTTCATTTCATCCAAAGTGACTTGGATTTAACCCAAGTGTCATTTGGCCTTCAAGGCCTGACACAGACTGGCTGCTGCCTCTGTCTCCAGCCTCATATTCTATCACTAAGCCCCTTCCTGTCCACCCTCAGGCTCTGCTGCCTTCTGCTCCTGGAACATCCTTGATCCCGCCGCAGGGCCCTTGCCCTTGCTTGTTCCTCAGCCCTAGTCCTCCAGATTTTCCCGTGACAGCTGGCTCCTTACCGGGCAGATCTCAGCTCAGGTGGCAGCTTTCCCTAAGCAGCTATGGAAGCCTGCCCTCCCACCACCCCGCCATTCACTGTCACATTGTGTGACTGTCAGAGCACTTCTCACTATCGAAAATTCTCTTATTGAGCACTTGTCTTCTGTCTCTCCAGCAAGTATATGAACTTCACAGGAGGATGAACCACAACTTTCTTATACTCTGTGATACTTCCAGAACCTAGAAAAATTCCTGGTACCTAATGAACACTCAGTAAATATTTGTGAAACATGAAATAAGTCTATTATATAAATATCCCTGGCATACACTTTAAGCCATTCTGTCATTTTCATCTTATTATGACTGAATTGCATTCAGAGTTTATTCCTTAGAATAGAGGGGAAAGGGACCCTGGCCAGTTGGTTCACAGGTAGGGTGTCGGCCCAGCATGTAGATGTTCCAGGTTTGATTCCCAGTCAGGGCACACAGAAGAAGCGACCATCTACTTCTTCACCCCTCCCCCTCCTCTATCTCTCTTCCTCTCCCACAGTCATGGCTCAATTTATTTGAGCGCGTTGGCCCTAAGCCCCAAGGATGGCTCCATGGAGCCTCCACCTCAGGCACTAAAAATAACTCTAGTGCAAGCATGGCCCCAGATGGGAAGAGTATCAGCCCCAGACAAGGGTTGCTGGGTGGATCTGGTCAGGGCACATGCAGGAATGTCTCTATATCTCTCCTCCTCTCACTTGAAAAAGAAAAAAGAATAGAGAAGAAAGGCAGTGGGGTTGCAATGCAGTAAATGGGTCATTGTCTGGGGAAGGAAATGGGTACAGAATAGGCAGGCTGCAGCCAACAAATACAAACCAGCTAAATTAGACTTAGTTGCTATAATATGTAATTTGTGTAGTCTCCCACTATGAACTATAAAGAATAGTAACTTTCTATATATAATAAACTTTTAAAAACTTCTAATTTGAAAAAGTAATTCATGCCATTGTAGGAACTGTGGTAAACTGCAGGGAGTTGGTAGGAGAACGGGTACGCGATCTGCAGGCTGGGCCGCAACCACACGCCCCTGCTGCACCGTTCGGCATCAGCCGCTGTTTCCAGGAGCCACTGTGGGCTCGTGGCATTCGTCTGCCCTGCATGTTTTGTCTGGTCTTATAGCAAATGATTTGCATTCAAGTGCAGTCTGGAGATCCCAACACTGTCTCTCCTCTTTCTTCCTTCTCCTGCCTTTTACTCATACTGAGAGCAAAATTTCTTATATTATTTTCTTTTTTCTTTGTCTTCTGATTCTACCACTCCTGGAATCAGGAACTCCTCTGAGGGAAATTCAGTAAGAGAAGCCCTTCAGCAATTCATCTTAAATTCCACAGGAGTAAGAAGAAAGCCGGCCCACGCCAATCTACCCCTGTGTTCCTCACCCTCCACAGCCCCGCTGCCCCATGAGACTCAGAGGTCATAGTGTCCCCTCCAGCCCAGAGCACAGCACGGGGTTCCTAATTGGTCTCCCCACCTCCTCTCTGTTCTGGAATACCACCAGGTAAATATTCTTAAAATACCAGCTAAATGAAATCTGCTGTTACAAAGCTTTAGGAGTGCCACACCATCTACTTAAAATAAAAACAAAACTCCTAGCTTGGCTGCAAGCCCATCCACCTCTGGCCACAGTCTCTCACTCTAAAGGCTGTGTACTCCCATCAGTCTTCCCGGGGTAAGAAAGTGTAGGACTGGGTCCTCTTTCCTCTTCTGATCGGGCATATGGCACGGGGTAAGCCCCTAAGGCTCCATTTCCCTCAGCTCTCAGTGGAGGCAGTGATGCCAGACTCAGTGCTGCTGTGAGGACGTAAAGGGATAACGAGTGTGAAAGATCATGTATGGAAGGCTCCGTGAGTCTCAGGTGTCTTATAATTGCCCATTGCAGCCGTGTGCTTTTTTTTTTCCCCCCCCAAGGACAGAGAGAGAGAGTCAGAGAGAGGGATAGATAGGGACAGACAGACAGGAACGGAGAGAGGTGAGAAGCATCAATCAGTTTCTCTTTGCCCTTGCGACACCATAGTTGTTCATTGATTGCTTTCTCACATGTGCCTTGATCGCGGGCTGTCAGCAGACCAAGCAACCCCTTGCTGGAGCCAGCGACCTTGGGTCCAAGCTGGCGAGCTTTTGCTCAAGCCAGATGGGCCCACGCTCAAGCTGAAGACCTCGGGGTCTCGAACCTGGGTCTTCTGCATCCCAGTCCGACGCTCTATCCACTGCGCTACCGCCTAGTCACGCGCAGCCGTGTGCTTTTTGATGTGCATTCTCCCTCCTCATTGTGTGGCCTACAGCTCCCCCTCACCGTCCAGAAAGAAGCTTAGGTCCTAACAATCGATAAGTCTTCACTGACCACACCTGCACACAGGACCCTTCCCTTCCCTGAGTTCTCCTTATCCTGAAGTTACTGTTCTGGGTCCTCCCCTAACACTTACCCTGTCTGCTTTGTAGCAGAAAAGCGGGAAGACAGAACATGCATTTGTTGAGTGCCTATTAGCAGCTGGATACTTTGCATAGATTATTTTACTTAATTTAATCTTTACAACAATCCTGGGCAATAGGCAGTTATCAACCGCATTATATGAAAATGGCAAATTCAGAGAAGAAAACTAACTTCCCTAGGTCATAACTGGTCAGTGGCAGAGGCCAACTTTGAATTTGAATATTTCTAGTTCCATAGCCCATGCTCTTTTTCCACTGATACACACCCTTCCTGTTCTGAGTAGTGGCAGTTGGAAAAAAGGGCTCCTAAGATGCCTTCTAGTGTTTGGCAACAATTTAAATTTTGGAGTCATGTATTTCTTTTAAGAACCTCTCCTTTCTCCTCTTCTCCTCTCTCCACCAGCCCCCACCCTCCCGCTCTCCCTCACTCTCACTCATTTGCTAACATTTATATGAATGTACGACTATAAGCAATTAAGTACTGGGCTTGAAATAAAATTATAAAATTAGGATAAGCTACACAACAGATTTTAAAAAACTATATCTTGTTGCCCAATTATTTATACCTTATCTTCTTGGAAAGATGATCCTTTATGTGTGGGATACTGTACAAAATATTTTGGCAGCTTCTTTGAATTCACTACAGGCTTTCTTATCATAAAATTATGAAAGACATATGGCTGATAGTCATAGGACTAAAAATGATGTATGAGAGGTTTGTTTTCACTTATAAAAAGAATAATAATAAATAAATAAACCTAAATCAAATCTACTATTAAAAACTTGTGAAAAATATAAGAGTTAAAGCTTTGGCTATTAATAAGTCACTCAAGCTATTAGAAGAAAATAAAGGACTACCAAATCTAAAAGCCATTGTGCCCTCCTTCAATTGCAACTAGCTAGTAACCTGTCTCAAGTGAGAATAACTTAGAAACATATAAAACTAGTTAAGAAAAAGAATGTGGTTAATAAACATAAGTGTGTGGAAACACTTTGACATCTGCAGAAGCTGAGTAAGACTCACCTTTAACAGGGGATAATTGATACTTGCATCCCATATGTTGGTAAATGGGGCTTCTAGAACAATAGCATCAACGGGGGATCCTTGAAAATAATAATAAAAAGAATAAGTCCCCTATCACATCTAAAAATGAGAGCATTTCTTCCCTGAATAAGGGGAATTGAATATCTTGTACATGAACTACCTGCCTCAAAATCATTTGTGAAGCTTGTTAATGATGCAAATTCCCGGACCCCACCCCAGACTTATTGAGTCAGAAGTCAATCTCCAGGGGTCTGGGGGTATCAGAATGTACATTTTTAACAACTCCCCCACCCACCCAACCAAGAGATTTCCATGCACACAGTAGTTGCAAACCACTACCTTCTTCTAAAACAACCATATTTTCAAGACCTGGATAATTTAAGAAACAAAGTACTATGGGAAGGGACAGTGTTCTTCAGTCCATTGTTAAGAATGTGCCATAGGCTGACTAGGTGATTTTAGCCAACACTTTCTCAAAGAACAATTAGAAAATGTGTCTCAGATGAGGATGTGTGTGTGTGTGTGTGTGTGTGTGTGTGTGTGTGTGTATGTATGTGTATATGTATATGTTTGAAGGTGTCTGGGGGCTGCTAGAGCAGTGAGATTTTGAAGAGCCAATAACAAAAGCAAGAGACCATGAGAGTTTGAGCTGCCTTCCCCCTCAAAGCAGTTGAAACTTCAAAAGCAACAGTGGTAGCTTAGAGGCTTAAAACTTTCAGCATTCTAACAGGACCAAAAGGACAAAATTAGAGTTCAAGGTCTGACAAGGAGGAGGGCCTGAGTTATTTTCTCAGGCTTTGGGTTGTGACTGCAAAGGATGACACCTTAGGAGTAATTGTGAACTGGAAATAGACCAGCCCTCATAAAGACTGTAGCCCAGCTTAAAATCAGTTCTATCTCGGATGGGATTTAGGGGATCTCCTCTTACTATAACTTCCTTTCAGGAGAAAAATAAGTTCTTCCTAGACAAAGATAACTTACCCAGCTTCAAAATATGTCTACAGGTTTCCATAAACAATGTCTAGCCCATAATTAAAAATAACTAGCATAAAATGATAAAAAAATAGCCTTCCCCCCAAAATGAAAAAAAGCCAATAAAAGTAAACAATTTTTAATAATTACTAAAGTATTACTATGTTGATATTATAGTACAGTGTGTCCGTAAAGTCATGGTGCACTTTTGACCGTATGACTGGTCAAAAGTGCACCGTGACTTTACGGACCCGCTGTATTAAAATTCTCAAATTTAAAGTTATTTGCACATACATACATGCACAAATAATTTAAATATATATTTAAGTGATTCATACATTCAAGAAATCAATGACAAGAAACATTTTTAGCAGAAAACCATAAATTCTATAAAATAATCAAATAGAAATTCTAAAACTATAAAAAATACAATTTAATTAAGAAATCAACAAACTAGTGAAATACCAGATTAGAATCTGCTGAAAAGAATTAGTGAACTGTGTAATAAAGCAAAAGAAAATAAAGTAGAACACAAAGAGAAAAAGGTCTGGAAAACCCAGAAAAGAATGTACAGGACATGGAAACAGATAAAAATATATATACATGTAAGTATAGGTCCAGAAGGAGAGAAGATAAGAATGGGGCAGGCACAATATTTGAAGATAAAGAACCAGCAATTTTCCAAAAGAGATGAACATCAAGCCAGAGTTCAGATGTGTTATGAACCCCAGGCAGAATAAATACTAAGAAACCCATACCTATGAAACTGATGAAAAATCAAGACAAAAAGAAAATCTCAAGAATAAAGAAAATGTACGCATTATTTTCAAAGGAGCAACAATAAGACTGGCAGCTGACTTCCTAATAAAACAAACAAAGCCAGAACAAAGTGTTGAAATAAATTTACTACCAACCTAGAATTAATTCTATGCCCAGTGAATATATCCTTCAAAAATGAAGGTGAAATAGACATTTCAGACCAAAATTGAGAGAATTCTTCAAAATAGGCAGAACAAAAATTCCAGATGGAAACAGAAATGCTGAAACTAATAAAGAAGATTGAATCTAAATATTGATATAAGAGTAATGTTTTATGGATTGTGTATAGCAAAATTTAAAATACATGATAGGAAGAGTTCGTAAGTTAAGGATATAAATGGAGTTAAAGTGTCCCAAGGTTATTGCATTGCCTAGGAAGTAATCATTTATGTGAGGATTTAGTTCAGATTGTATAGCCTTGTCAATACTATGAAGGAAGTGACAAGAGCTATGAGAGCTCAGAGGAGCATTGAAATAATGTTCAGTTTATTTACATAAGCAATTAAGATTGTGAATAGCAGGTGACTTGCTTTAAAATATTTACGTAACTCAGCCTGACCTATATTGCCAAGTAAAGTTAAAGATATGATGCAAGAGATTACCAGCTTTTAGTGGACATCAAAATCACCTTGTGCTATTCACAGATTCCAGTTCATGAAAATAGATCCAAGGAACTTGTGTGTCAGAAAAGCACCCGCAGGAGGTTCTGAGACAAGCAGTTCTCTGCCCATTGTGAGAAATGCTGACATAAACATTATGTAAGAAGGCCTGCGGAAAGCGAACCCTGCGTATTATTTCATACATATTATTTTCCTCTCCTGTAATCCAAAGTACTTCATAATAACATTTATTATCTCTTCACAATGACAGCTGTTTCCAAGGTAATTTTAACTCTTTCCTTAGTTTTTATTTTTAACTCCATAATCTTGAAAAACAGCTATTGTTTTATATTAAACAAAGGGGGGGGGGGAGTTTGTTACATTATCAGAAACTGCCTAGAGCTGAGGTGCTGTAGGTTATCTCTGTGGTCCAAGTTTGCCCAATAGTCTCTTTTTGTGTGTGTGTGACAGAGAAAGACAGAGAGAGGGACACACAGACCAGAAGGGAAAAAATTGAGAAGCATCAATTCTTTATTGTGGCACCTTAATTTCTCATTGATTGCTTTCTCATAGGTGCCTTGTGCGGGCCGGGGGTGGTCGTGGTGTTACAGCAGACCAAGTGACCCCTTGCTCAAGCCAACAACCTTGGGCTCAAGCTGGTGAGCCTGTGCTCAAACCAGATGAGCCCACACTCAAGCTGGCAACCTCAGGGTTTCGAACCTGGGTCCTCCGCATCCCAGTCCAGTGCTCTATCCACTGCGCCACCGCCTGGTCAGGTTGCACAATAGTCTCTTGACTGTTTTCAGTTTCCCACCTTAAGCCAGGAAATTATACCATATAAGCATTTTATAGTACCTTTCTCTTCTAGTACTCTTGCAGCATTTGTTACAACTCTGTAAAGCAATGAAAATTAGCACATATGTGAAGCAGTGACTTAACAGTCAAGTAAATAACACAAAATGCAACACCCAGTACAAGCATCTGATGAAAGTTTTGGAAGCTCTGGATAGAAAGTGCACATAGACACAAAATTTTGCACAGGATTTCAAGGGATCCCACTGACCCTAAATTTACAATGCTTTTCTTTAAAAACACTCAAGGAGAGTTCTGGAATGGGCTTCAGTGTCACAAATAACCACAGAGCTGATTGAAGCCTCCCTTGTTATACAAACAGGCACACTGAGAAGGCCAGGTCTCTAACTACATGTGGGAAGTAAGAGAAATCAGGGAAGAGTCCCAGTCTCCTAGGTCATTGCTCCTTCCAGAGCTCACTGCTGCCTAAAGCCCCAAGGACCCACCTAAGGACCCATCTTCAAAACAACTTACCCTGTACCCAAAGAGTGGCCCCAGAGGCACACGGGGGTGGCACCACTTCTTGCCTTGGTCCACTCATAGACACAAATAGCATCCGCAGTCAGTCCCTCCTCTGTGGGCTTACCCGTAGAGTCCCCGTAGCCTGGCAGCAAGGGAAGGCAGACACGGTATATACCATCTCCAAAGTGACAGTCATCAAAACCTCTGCTTCTTGAAAAATCTTTGTATACTGTTCTTAACACATACCTCTGTAGTCAACAGACAAGACATGAAAGCCACCGTCACTCAGCACCTAGATGACAAAGGAGCTGGTATCACTTTAATTTGAAGATCTAAACAGAAAAGTCTATGATATAACTTCCTCAACACGCTCAGAACCCTAGGTGTGACCGTTTAGTAATAGGGAAAAGATGTGTTTTTGAAACCTGGTGTTTGACTTCAGTCTTGAGAAGGTCAGACTCAATGGGAAGGAGGGAAAGGCAGCAGGCAGAGCTGGGTCTGACAGCCTGGGTCACACTGGCTCTGTCCCTCACCAGCTGTGTGACCTTGGGCAAGCCAATATGTAAATGTCATTCTGAAAAGGGAAAAACAATGGTAGTTGTCTTCAGAATTGTTGGACAATTACATGAGATGATGTATTAAAATATCTTGCTGCCCATAAATGCCTTTTGTAAGAATTTCCTTGAGAATAAGAACTCTTCACAGAGTTGTAGAAGCAATCAGATAATGGGGAGATCGTTAAATATAAGCAGAAAAAGAATAAAAAAATAAAGAGATCACTGGATTATATACCGCTCACAAAAATTAGAGGATATTTTATAGCTTCATATTCATTTTGAAATATCCCCTAATTTTTGTGAGCAGTATATTAAACCACTGCCAAGCCCTAAGTAGATAAATGAGGAAAGAATATGAAAACATAACTTTAAATGAATTATAAAGACAAAGAGAAGAGAAAAAGACAAAATTTATTATACAGACACTTTTACATCTAAATCCTTACAACAATCATAAGGTAGGTAGGTATTTTCCCCACTTAATGGATAAAGAAACCAAGCCTTTGACAGTTTAGGTAATTTGTTATAATTAGTCATTCAAATGGCTAGAGGCAGAACCAAGATTCACACCTGGGCCTGCATCTGTCCAAATGCTGTGCTTCCTCTCCCACAGTATAGATGTGGGCTGTTGAATCTCATTAGGAACTTTCAAATACAAATTGAACTAAAGAAGAAGAAAATCGTACCCTTTGCGACAGCATGCATGGACATGGAGATCATTATGCTAAGTGAAATAAACCAGGCAGAGAAAGATAAGTACCACAGGATTTCACTCATATGTGGAATCTAATGAACAAAATGAACTAAAAGCAAAATAGAAACAAACTCACACATAGAGAGCTGGCTGACAGCTGTGCAGGGACAGGAGTGGACTAGGGAGGTGGAGGGATAGAGTGAAAAAGGACCAAAACATACGGATACAGACAACAGTGTTGGGATAGCGAAGACGGGGGAAACCAGGGAGCATTGGGGGATGGATGGTGATGGATGAACACTTACCGTATCCCCCGTGTATAAGACACACCCTTTTTCAAAAAATTGGGGTCTGAAAACTGGGTGCATCGTATACAACGGCTGTAGATTTTTTTTACTTGCATTTCCTGCTTTTTTGCTCTTATTTTTGCACTCGCTGAAGACAGTGATTCGTCATCAGACACAGATGAGGACAAGCTAATGGATGGGAGTTTTGACAGTGATGAGGGTTGTATGAATTTTATGATGAATAAATCTTGAGTTCAATAACTTTATGTAATATCTTTTTCTTTCACATTTCAAGACCCAAAATTAAGGTGCGTCTTAGACATGCGAGCGTCTTATACATGGGGAAATACAGGTAACTTGGGGGGTGAGAACTCACAATACAGTGTACAGGGATGTGTTGTAGAGTTGGGCACCTGAAACCTGTGAAACTATGTTGACCAGTGTCACCCCAATAAAATTCAATTAAAAATAAAATAAATTGAACTAATATTGAGAAAATAAATGTAACTTTTTAATATCTATATCAGAGGTCTCCAAACTACGGCCCACGGGCCAAACTGCAGCCACCTGAGGCCATTTATCCGGCCCCCACCACATTTCCGGAAGGGGCACCTCTTTCATTGGTGGTCAGTGTATGGAGTACTGTATGTGGCGGCCCTCCAACGGTCTGAGGGACAGTGAACTGGCCCCCTGTGAAAAAAGTTTGGGGACCCCTGTCTATATATTTAAACTGCATTCACTCAAAAAAAAATTATCTAAGAAACAAGACAAGCATCCAGGGAAATGGAAATATTTGTGTGTTCTTTTTAACACTGTAAATTGAACACAGCAACCAATTCTAAGAATATATCTCCAGGAAAAAAATCTCAAAGAAGAATCAACTAAATGCTTAAATTTTCCATAGCGCCTGACCAGCTGGTGGCGCAGTGGATAGAGCGTCGGACTGGGATGCAGAAGACCCAGGTTCGAGACCCCAAGCTCGCTAGCTTGAGCTCGGGCCCATCTGGCTTAAGCAAAAAGCTCGCCAGCTTGGACCCAAGGTCGCTGGCTCCAGCAAGGGGTTGCTGGGTCTGTTTAAGGCCCGCGGTCAAGGCACATGTGAGAAAGCAATCAATGCACAACTAAGGTGTCGCAACGGCAATGAAAAACTAATGATTGATGCTTCTCACCTCTCTCTGTTTCTACCTGTCTGTCCCTATCTATCCCTCTCTCTGACTCTCTCTCTGTCCCTGTAAAAAGAAAAAAAAAAAGAAAAAAATTCTGTAGCAATTCTTTTTTTAAAAAACATCACCTATCCAAAGGAGAAAATGAAGAGCTAAGTAGGTGCGGTCAGGCTGGGCGACGATGAGAGCGCCCGTATGGAGTCTGCCTGGGGAAGAAGTCTTCTCATTCCTCTCCCACCCACACCGACTACCACAGTGATGACCGGGCTACTTTTCACACCCACCCCTCCAGCTCTTTTGCTTTCTGTGCTCATAGGGGACGTACAATTCAGCTCTGCCAAGAATGGGAGGAGAAAAAAATACATGTTCCCACAGACATCCACTTCACCCCCATCCCACGTGGGAAGTGCAAAGAGAGGGGTGCAGGATGGGAAACAGACCTAAAAACGAATAGGTGCCATCATCCCAGGCAAAACTGTGTCCAGCCCACCACTACTCCACCAGTCAGCTCTGAGGCAGTGAGGGCGGAGGAGCTTCCTGCATGAGTGCATGGGTGAGGGTGAGGTAGGGGTGTAAAGACAGGGTGAGGATGCTGGGCCCCACTAACACTGTTAAATCAGGAAAGAGCTGAGGTGGGATGGGAGCTGGCACATGAGAGGCGAGATCCAGTCCCGTGATCAGTCACTGGACAAGTCACCAGGTCACCTGCTGCAAAAATTACCCAACTGGAGTGTGGGCAGGATAAACAGCTCGCTTGACCAGCTGAGTCAGAAGTCAGAGATGGTGAAGTGGAGAGCCTGCCCTCTCCCTCGCACTTGAAAATGCAGGGTCTGCCCCAACAAACTGAAGTCATGGAGCAGGTGTGTGAGGACAGCAACGTGCAGCCACCATCCCACTCTGCAAAAGCTTTAATGGAGCTGAAACCAGGGCATGAATGACTTTAAGTGTAGATGTTCTAGCCCTTGCTGGATAGCTCAGTTAGAGCTTCATCCGGAAGCACAGAACTTGCCAGTGTGATCCTTGGTCAGAAACTGATAGGTGCTCCACTCCTCTCTCTCACTCTAATCCATTGTGAAAAGTAAAGGAAAAAAAAGTGTTTTGTAGGAGTGACTTTTGCACTTAACATATTCTCTCAACCCATCCCCAAACCCTCAGAGAAAGCAAATAAACACATCTTAAACTCCATCTGCTAATGAAGGTAATAAATTCATGAAAGGGTTTTGGGACTCAGAAATATTCCCATCTATTTTGATCCCCCATGGTCAAGGCAGGAGAAAAAGTCCACCAATAGAACTTTGGGTCCACACCCATCTGGGGAGCTCTCAGTAGATAAATAATAACCATGCTGGCGACTGAGGAAGCGCTTCTGGCCGCTGTCCAAAAGAAAATAAATGAAGACATAAAGCTGGTGCCTCGCGGCCCCTTCAGACATACCTTTACTAGATTAAGCCTGTGAGGAGCAGCCCTGTAGAAAAGTTTTAGGAAAAAAAAAACAAACAAGAATTAGGAATTGTGATGACAAATTCAATAGAAATCACTATATGCAGCCGGCATCTGATGTCACACCTTTCTTTTCCAGGTTAGGGAAATAATAGCTAGGAGAAAGAGAAGTGCAGTGTCAGGGTAAATGATTAACGGCTCCCCGGTTCCTCTGAGTGACCGCTGGGTCCCAGATCCCAGCTCCTTGTCATAAGCATTTGATGAATAAGCATGTGACATTTGAATCTATCTCTTTACACTTCTACATAGAAAAATTTATTTCTACGAATACTTTTAGAAGCTAAAGGAAAATAAGTCCCAGAAAGTGACTTTTTAGAACAAAGGATCATATAGTCACGTTCACTAAACTAAGATCTACCTGGACCCGGTCTGCTCTGCCACAAGGTGCAAGATGAAGTGACTGACGTACAGCCCTGGAGGTACAAGAAACATTTTCCCCAAAAAATAACCATATTGCTACACTCTATCAACTACATTAATGGAAAAGAGACAAAAATTATTCAAAAGGCAGAGACGTACAGCCCTGGGGGTACAAGAAACATTTTCCCCATAAAATAACCATATTGCTACACTCTATCGACTACATTAATGGAAGAGAAACAAAAATTATTCAAAAGGCAGAGAATTCTTTAAAAACCATTTGAGCCTGACCTGTGGTGGCGCAGTGGATAAAGTGTCGACCTGGGAACACTGAGGTCGCCAGTTCAAAACCCTGCACTGGTCTGGTCAAGGCACATATGGGAGTTGATGCTTCTAGCTCCTCCCCCCTTTCTTTCTCTCTCTCTCTTTCTCTCTTTCTCTCTCTTTCTCTCTCTCTCTCTCTCTCTCTCTCTCTCACTCTGTGTCTCCTCTCTAAAATAAATAAATAAAAAGAAATTTTAAAAAAAATTTTTAATTTTGTCTTACAGCCAAGTTTCTTAAACTTTAATGAGTCATGGAGCCCTTTGAACATGTGGTTAAAGCTATGGACCAGAAAAAAAAATGTATTTACACTTCAAATTTTATGTACAGATTTGGTGAGGGAGTTCATGGCCCCTCTAGGGCTTTTATGGATCCCAAATCTAGAACCACTGTTTCCAGCAAGGTCCTTCATAAGCTCCCATCTGGTCTCTCTTCAGCTCAGTCCTACTGATAGCAAGTTGAGACTTCTGGGTAGGGGACAGGAGGAAGCTGGACCAACCACAGAGCTAGTGAATCTGCAGTAACTGTGGGCATCAGCAGATTCACACAGAGGGCATGTGAACCTGTGATCCAAATGATCCTTTAAATAAGTACAGTGTAATACCATGCCCAAGTCTGCACTCTCAGAACATTAGACATTGTTAAAAAATGTTAAATTCACAGGCAGTCTCTGTAAGTGTGACTCTAAAATGGACACTTCAAGAAAGCCCTCTGAGGCCTGACCAGGTGGTAGTACAGTGGACAGAGCATCGGACTGGGATGTGGAGCACCCAGGTTCGAGACCCCGAACTCGCCAGCTTGAGCGCGGGCCCATCTGGCTTGAGCTAAAGCTCATCAGCTTGGACCCAAGGTCGCTGGCTCCAGCAAGGGGTTGCTCGGTCTGCTGAAGGCCCATGGTCAAGGCACATGTGAAAAGCAATCAGTGAACAACTAAGGTGTTGCAATGAAAAACTGATGATTGATGCTTCTCATCTCTCTCCAGTTCGGTCTGTCTGTCCCTCTTTCTAACTCTTTCTCTGTCTCTGTAAAAAAAAAAAAAAAAAAAAAAAAAAATCCCCTTGAGGAAAGACAAGTCTTGAGAAAGCCATCATCTGACAGAAAAAGGCAGTGAAAAAAAAGGCAGAGGAGCCAAGAGGCAGATTCCAGGGCTTGTCACTTAGTTTGAAGTGTTCCTCCAGAGACAGAGCCAGGCCAGTGGATCTGTGAGGCACACCACCCCTCCCCCAAGCTGCAGAGGCCCAGTCAGAGCTGATAATCATCACCCACGGTAATTACAGGCCCTCAGAAGGTCCTGGCAGCACAAGAAAGGACAGCCAGCCTTCTGGGAGGCGTTCTTTGTTACAAAGCAAGGTCAGGACCACAGAACCTAAGCCGAGGCCTCAGTATTCTCGGCTAGAATTGGTCTGATGGTTCACAGTCCCTTCGGTCAGAATTCCAGGTTATGTCTCGTAGGGAGTCCATACCTCTGATTAACGGGACTCATGCTAAATAAAAGAATCTTCATGTATTTTTGTGAAAAGACCACTGATATGAAAATTGCTCTTCCTGTCGCCGTATCTCATGACTATTCCCTCTCCTGTCGTCCACTGGCTCAATCCGTCGTTTCAGACACTTTTAGGGAGGTAAATGAACCACTGCCTTCCTGGAAGCCAGTATCTAAATTTTGGAAATTAGTGTCCATCTCAGTTAAGGATCCACATTATTCTACATATAGAATATACAAATTTTTAGAAGAGAAGCCTACTGCCAGAACACGGTCAAATTCACTCTCCCATGCTCTGTTTAAAATAAAATGTCCAAGCAAGGGCACTGACTGACCTGTGTTCTGCACTGCCATGAAGGTAAACAATAATCGGGTTGCCATCATGAAGGGCTGCTTCGTACCAACAACGGTCCTTCCCCTCAGCATCTTCCTCCCGGCAGGTGGGAACCGTGTGCCTGAGAAGCAAGGAAAGTTTTTAATAAACACGGACAGAGAGCCTGACCAGGCGGTGGCTCAGTGGATAGAGCATCGGACTGGGATGCGGAGGACCCAGGTTCGAGATCCCGAGGTCACCAGCTTGAGCGTGAGCCCATCTGGCTTGAGTAAAAACTTGCCAGCTTGGACCCAAGGTCGCTGGCTCCAGCAAGGGGTTGCTCGGTCTGCTGAAGGCCCGCGGTCAAGGTACATGTGAGAAAGCAATCAAGGAACAACTAAGATGTCGCAACGGCAACGAAAAACTAATGATTGATGCTTCTCGACTCTCTCCGTTCCTGCCTGTCTATCCCTCTCTGACTCTCTCTGTCCCTGTAAAAAAAAAAAAAAAAAAAAATTAAACACGGACAGAGAGAATTTTCTTTCCATGCCAAACAAAGTCTATAACGCTCCTTAGCTCAGTCAGATAGATAGATAGATAGATGGTTTATATATATGCAAACTTATGTAAATATAAAAATGTTTATCTAGGTCCATGATGGCGAACTTCTAACGTGTGTCAGCACTGACACGTGTAGCCATTTTCGATGACACATGGCTGCATCCGGCTGCATACCAGAGAAGTATGGGTCGCATGCTGAGAAGAACGTTTCATTCTCGGCTCCTGCACAGCCAGATGCAGTAGCCAAGGATAAAACATTTGCTGTAGTGTAGACACTCTGTGCCTGAGGTCTGTAGGCCAAAACAACAGAACTCCGGCACAGAGCGTCTAATTCTGGGACTTCCGGTTAGGCCGTTTTTCTCGAAGTGACACACCACCCAAGTTATGCTCTGTTTTTTGGCGAATTTTGACACACCAAGCTCAAAAGATTTCCCATCACTGATCTAGGTAGTATATGCACACGATAATCATTAAAATATGATACTACAAAGCATCCTATAATGAAAACCACTATTGCTCTACCCCATCTCCCCCATGCAAAGAGAAGACCCCTTCTAACTATTTTCTGTTTTAGCTCTTCCAACTCCCACACCTAATAACCTTCCAACACTGCAATTCTTAGATGCAGTCCATCAAAATGCAGTCTCTTGAGTGGAAACAAGTAAACGATAACAGATATTTGCCACGTGCTATTGGTTTGGCTGAATAGACAAGTCGCAAAGAATTTAAAAGGAAATCAGTGTAGGTAGGAGAAAAGAACTTCAACATGAACTAAGCTATCCTACTCAAGAAACCTAGTGACTTAGTGATTTTATTCACCCGACAGCATCAGTTCCTCCACCTCATTACCCCAGTGAATAAACCCTGAAAATATAAAGACTGATATACGACGTGTCATAAGGTGACTTGGAAAATGAGACACATGATGACATGCTGAGAACAGGCATTGCTGCCAACTACATAAGCCAAAGAGACCACTGACTCCCCAAACCAAGACTGACGGGGTAAAAACAAAGAATAAAAATATTTTCAAATTCCAATATTCTTAGCTGAACAGTACGCTGCAGTTTAGGATGAAGTTATGATAATCCACATTGATTCCTAAACACTCTATGATCACACGTTTAAACTCGGGGAGATGAAATATAAAATAGCTCTGGAAAACTGGCAGCCAAGAGCGAGCAGGAGAAGCACACAGAAGATGATACTGAGATTAGCGCAGTAGCAAAGACCATAGAATGCTCATGACTTCATTTGACACATATGTATTGCATGTCATCTCAGCGCCAAGCACTGCGCTAAGCAATGAAAACCCACCAACAAAGTCACCTATGAAAGATGTCATTTGTAAGAAAGACAAACACTAACCAAATAACTGCGCATTTATTTAATGACAGTGGGAATAAATGCCATAAGAACAAGCAGAGGTTGTCACTCACATATGCCAAAAATGGGGATGAGGCAAGGCTTTCCTGAAAATTACAATCTGAGATCCAAAGGATGAGTCTGAGGTTAGGTAGGCAGAAGGCGGGCACAGCAGGAGCAGAGAGGAGGAATTGTGGCAGACAGAGAGCGTGGTGTGGAATCAATCAGGAGAAGGGGCCAGCTCCAGGCCTGGCGAAAGACCCAAAGCACAGGGCAGCACCTATATGTTGTCACACTCCAAAGTCAAGTTCCTGAGAAGCAAAGTGAAGCAGGTCAAAGATCAATACAGAGAGAAGGTGTGTGGATCGCTTCCAGGGGCCTCCAAGGAAGCCCGGCCTCTCCACAAGCAGGTGGTGCAGCAGGTCTTGCCCTTGTAACATGGAAACCAAGTCCGAGGCAGAACCCGGCGCCCAATCACTGCACTCACCAGATTCCCAGCATCACCCCAGGTTCAACTTTGATATAGAAGTTTATTGTGTGAGGTATCTTTGACTCTGGTTTCTTTAAATCCACGAGAAATGGTGCTTTAACTGGAAAAGAAAAATCATTATCAACTCCCAGAATCAAATTCCAGGTTTTTTTAATTACAATAAAAATATAAATAAAAGTAGCCTTGTGGTTAACATGTTTCTCAGCTGCAAGCCACTGCACTAAGTTCTTAGCAAAGTATTTTATGTTATAAACCAGGACTAGCCTAAAGAAAAGTTGGCAAAAAAAATTCTAAAGCTAGTCTTTAAAATGGCACCAGTGTGTTGTAGCTCATAATAGAGTTTTTTCATCCTTATCTTTGTCTCAAGCTAAATTTAAAGGAGACCATTCTCCTAAAAAGGTAAGGTAAGAGGACCTAGAAACAGGCAATGAGTGCCCTACTACAGTTAAGTGTTACTTTATTTTTTCTTTACAGGGACAGAAAGAGAGAGAGAGGGATAGACAGGGACAGACAGACAGGAACGGAGAGAGATGAGAAGCATCAATCATCAGTTTTTTGTTGTGACACCTTAGTTGTTCATTGATTGCTTTCTCATATGTGCTCTGATCACGGGCCTTCAGCAGACCAAGTAACCCCTTGCTGGAGCCAGCGACCTTGGGTCCAAGCTGATGAGCTTTATGCTCAAGCCAGATGAGCCCACACTCAAGCCGTCAACCCCGGGGTCTCGAACCTGGCTCCTCTGCATCCCAGTCCGATGCTCTATCCACTGCGCCACCGCCTGGTCAGGCTCAAGTGTTACTTTTTAAAGTGAAAGCTAATTATTAGCCATAAACCATGAAATATCCAGGATAAACATAGACCTGGAGGCATTCAGGTGAGAGCATTACCCATGTACTAGAAGGGCTATGTAGTTCATTGACTAACACAGCACGCAGTAGAAAAAAAACATGGTAAAATAGAGTCCTACTATCAGCCTCTCTCTTTCTGGTTATAGGTATGATAAGGAAGTAAAAAAGAAACTACAATAGGCTGTAAAATATCCTCATCAACAGCTCATTTGAAAACTGAGCTCCCAAATTGGAACCCTATCTACAAGGTCATGTTTTTCTATCTCTAACAGATTGCAAGAACTCCTGCTAGACCCTAAAGCCAACAGTAAATTGGTTTCAGACCATCTAACTCTAGCCACAACTTTATAACTGATGTGTCTTTTTCATTGTGCCATAACTTTAAGGGCAGTGGGTTCTTCATTTGGGAAAAAATACGTATATAGGCAAATGCATGAAGGGTATATACTTACAAAAATTAAAATAAATTAGCATGTCCATCAGAGGAGGAAAAATGTGTTCTTTTAACGATTTACTGGTAAAGCTGTTGTACTGAGCAGCAATTTTTCTTTTGAGTATTTCACAGCGTTGTGGAACAGATCTGCAAGATATTGTGAAACAAACAAGGTAGTCAGAAATCGGTCCAGCCCCGGCCAGTTGGCTCAGTGGTAGAGCGTTAGCCCAGTGTGTGGATGTCCCAGGTTTGATTCCCTGTCGGGACACACAGGAGAAGCGCCCATCTGCTTCTCCATCCCTTCTCCTCTCACTTTTCTCTCTCTCTCTCTTCTCCTCTCCTCCTGCAGCCATGGCTCAATTAGAGCAAGCTGGCCCTGGGCGCTGAGGATGGCTCGGTGGCCTCTGCCTCAGCCGCTAAAAATGGCTCCAGTTGTAAAGGACCAAGGACCCCAGATGGTCAGAGCATATTCCCCTAGTGGCTTGCTGGGTGGATCTTGGTCTGAGCGCATGTGGGAGTCTTCTCTGCTTCCCCTTCTCTCAGTAAAAAAAAAAAAAAAAAAAAAAAAAAATCTGTCCAAGCTTTGTCTTGGTTAGTTTTTTCTCATAAGGTCCAAATCAAATTCCAGAGACTAACATAGAATACAGGTAAGTTGGCATTTAAGTATTTACAGAACTGTTTGTAACTAGGGCAGATCAAGACTCAGCAAGCACTACAGGAGAAACAGGTGAGGAAAGCAGTAAGGTGGAGCCTCAACCAGCTGCTGAAAAAGCCCAGGAGTGCCAGGACAGGAGGGGAGGAGACAAAGACGCACCAGAGTCAGACTTGTTCCCTCTCTGTAGCCCCAAGGAAGGACCCCAAAGTCATCAGGAACCAGGACTCAATTTAACAGTTGCCACCATGTTTAATTACATCATAATTCAGTGCTGTATATGTCAGCTATTTTATTATTATTATTATTCTAAAGCATTGAGCAAATAACCATCAGATCACCACTCCCCTGACTGGGAGAAATGAACCAATAAGAGAAAACCCCCACTCCGATGTGACATCCCCAGTGAAAGGAACCATGAGGAGCAGGGTGGGGAGCAGGGGATGACCTGGAGGTTGGAGACAGTAGGGATGGAGTCTAGTCAGGGAGGGACATAGTGGGGCTGGCACATGTTATTTATCCTACTGTTCCCTGTGACACAAACCACCTAAACTGGGAGTCATCAGCAGTCAAATTATAATTTGTCCACAAGGGATCACTAATGTCACTTCTGTCTCTAACCACACCTCTCATGAGGGCTGAGTGTCCTTTACCTTTGAAAAATAAGGGATACAGGAGGTCAGTGTCAACACCTCCAGCTGCCAGTTTTCGTCCACATCATCTGTTAAATAAATCCCTTCCCCTATTGTGAGCTGTCAATGTAAAGACTGCTCAATGTAATCAAAGGCTGGGGGCTGAAAAGCCTTTTTGATGAACTGTTTCTTCTCCTTGATTTCTTTGCTAGACCAGAGGCAGTTTAAAAGATAACTATTATTAGCTGTACTTTGCAAATGAGAAGACTGAAAAGTTAAGTAGTCTTCCCAAAGTCACACAACCAGGGAATAGCACGTGTACCCAGGTCTGTCTGTCCTTGGAGTTCTACAGTGATCTCCAGCGAGCCACACTACTGGTGAGTTCATCTTACCTCCCATGCAAGCAAAAATGAACCCCAGGGACGAAGCTGGTCTGTCACAATTCAGCTCTTGGAGAGGGCTATTTCAGGACCCCCTTCTCCCTTTCTGCACCCTTGCCCCCTCTCAGGGTCCCTTCCTCCTTCCACTTTCTCCCCCTTTCCTGTTCCTGTATTTTCAGGAGCCTTCTGATACCAAAGTGTCAAAGAAAGACCTCTAAAAAATAATTTTTCCTCCAGTGTTAACAACTAAAAATTCAGAATGCTTATATATGTTCGAAGGAGGCATGAAGGGAGAAGATAATGAATCTGGTGAATTTCCAGCAATTTTGCAGGGACTGGAAAAGATATATGGGCTAAGGGTAATGTATAGCTCTTCAAATACATCAGATGTGGGCAACTGCCTACTCATGAAGTCAGCAAGAAAAAATTAAAATAACTGTTGCATAATACTTTAAAAATAGCCTCCGTGAAGGTGGTAGGAAGGAGAGGGCAGTGTTGTTCTGATTTTAGAGATAAGACATCAAAACAGAAGCCACTTTGAGCCACAGATCAAGCCAAAATGGGCAGAACTGAGCACAGCCTGAATTCTTGTGCTTCTGTCCAGGTGGTGGGCCCCAGCTTTCATTCTCCTAACTCTCTGAACTCAGGCTACCCCACCTGTTAAGACTCCTGCTAAGTTATCTCTTGAAGGTCGCAGGGTGCTTGGGAGGCAGAGGCAGTAGAAGGAAATATGTTCCCGTTTATAAAGAATAATTCATACAAAACCCTCTCAAATAGCTCAAGGCCCTTCTGTAAGAAGAGAACAGAGTGACTGAACCCCTTGGAGCATGCACAGCGGCTTCTTTTAACTAGGGGATTGTTGATTTGACTTCCCCTAGATCAGTAAGAAATCGGAAGTCACCAGTCGCTAATAGACCTGATTTGAGCAGAGGATGCAGCTTCAGCACACTTCCCACTAATGGCCAGCGACATCAAACAGCCACCTTGATGCCCTGGTGTTCCTTCGACTGCCCTTTGATCAGATGTGGCTGTAACTACACAGCATCCCACAGGGGCCACAGAACCTAACTGGAGGAACCTGGTGGAGCCTGAGCTGCTACAGAGCGTACCATGCTTGCTGCATGCTCAGAAGTGGCTGCAAACCAGCTTTGGGACACCCAAGTCTAACCACATTTGGCAAGACCACTCTTCCAAATATTAAGACATTCTGCACATTCACCATCTGTGCCCATTCATTTCGCCAACATGTATTGACCACCAAGCAGCAGGTAAGAGCTATGTCTTCCTCTCTTCTTTCCTCCCAGCCAAGTCTTCTCCTCCCTACACATCCACTTGTGTCTCTTCCTGTCTAGATCTTCCAATAGTGACCTTCTCCCCTCCCACTAATTATAATCAGGGCCTCCCTTCTACCCTTAATTGTTGTCTGATTGTTTTCTCATCATTAGCCCTGTCTTTCCAACACTCTGCCAGGCCCCAGGCGACAAGAGCCACATGGCATATAAAGCTTCTTTTACATTCCACTCTGTCTAGCACAAGGCTGAGCCCCATATATATTTGTTGGAGCAACAGGTGGAAACTGAAAGAAAAGGCACTCCGTAAGCCCTCCATGATGTGTGCTGCCCTAAACTAACCCGGCTCCCAGACACAAAAGGGATCCAGATGCTGGGTACCAGTCAGGGCCTCAGCCTCAGCCTCAGCCTCAGCACAGCTGCAGTTAAATCATTAATGTTCTGTTTGATCAAAGACATGCACTAGTATTTTATTCCTTCAGGAAGAATCTCTTGAGACTTATTTTTTAGTAATTAGTAAAGCAAGTAATAGAGGGTCCCCAACTCCCCCATCTCTCTCACCCCATTATCAATAAAGTGAGTTGTTCTCTAAAAACATGAACTGCAGCTTTGATTCTCTGCCAAATAAATGTTAAATGAGCAGCCATCAGCTCTACAGAAGGCACAGAGGAGATAGTCCGTAAATGCTGGCTTTCCCAGAACAACTGACCCGATTTAGAGATGGATATCAGGGATCAGGGATCAGGGATCAGGGATGGGGAGGTAAGGCCGGTGAGTGCAAAGTTTGAAGAGCTGTCAGGATATGCTGACTGGTGCTCAGATCCAGCAGAGGGGGGCGTGGGCCTGCATGCTGGGACAGGGGAGAACTGCTTTCTGCTTTCTGCCTTGAGCTACAGAGGACTAGAAGACAGAAGACTGGTGTTTGTCTTCACTGCTCAGACATTCCAAAATGAAGTCTCCTTTGTTTGGATGCGACTCTTGGCTACTGTATTTTGTAATGAGCAAAAATTAAGTAAAAACAAGGGTAAACAAAAATGCCAATACCTTCCAACACCAGGAAAAAGAAAAAGATACCAGAGTTCCAAGTCCAGGCTCTCCAACCAATACATTGCTGGTGGATTCAGGGAGTTTGAGATTATTTAAGCCACGGATTCATGGGAGGAGGAAAAAAACGTGTTGGCATAGACATTTCAGATTTAAAGGATGGAAGAACTTGGCACAGGAGCTGCCAGGCTATGGTGTCACTGTACTATTCATCTTCAGCATTGTGGAGAGGTGTTATCTCTTTTTTTTTTTTTTTAATTTATTTTATTTTATTTTATTCATTTTAGAGAGGAGACACAGAGTGAGAGAGAGAGAGAGAGAAAGAGAGAAAGGGGGGAGGAGCTGGAAGCATCAACTCCCATATGTGCCTTGACCAGACCAGTACAGGGTTTTGAACTGGCGACCTCAGTGTTCCCAGGTCGATGCTTTATCCACTGCGCTACCACAGGTCAGGCGAGAGGTGTTATCTCTTTAAGCACATGCGGGAGAGCCAGCTGGCTTACCCATGCTCCATCCACCAGATAGGCCCTTGACCTAAAAGGATGCCACCCAAGACTACAGCATAGATTATTATTGTCACTACAGCATAGATTATTGTCACTGTTATTATTTTTTTTATTTTTATTTTATTCATTTTAGAGAGGAGACACAGAGTGAGAGAGAGAGAGAGAGAGAGTGAGAGAGAGAGAGAGAGAGAAAGGGGGGAGGAGCTAGAAGCATCAACTCCCATATGTGCCTTGACCAGACCAGTGCAGGGTTTTGAACTGGCGACCTCAGTGTTCCCAGGTCGACGCTTTATCCACTGCGCCACCACAGGTCAGGCGTCACTGTTATTATTTTTTAAACTCATCTTGCATATTAGTAAAATGATCAAGGCAGTTAAGGGATTGACACAGGAACCTGAACCACTCTCTGGAATCTCTATTTCAGAAGCACCAAAGGAATGAGTTCCTAAAAAACTCAACCTCAGGAATTCTGCCGGCCTGGGTAGGGGCTGAAGCTGAGGTTAAGGCGTCATCAAAGAGTCGCAGGGTTCACAGAGCTCTGGGGTCTCCGATCCCCCTGCCCCCCAGGCGCCACAGCACCTGCCCGCGGGCCGGGGGCGAGCCGCTGAGCGCGGGGTCACGGCCGGCCTTGCTCTCCTCTCTCCTCCTCCCTCCGCCCCCTCCCGGAGCAGCCCGAGCGGTCGCCGCGCTCCCGGGGCACACCTCGCTGGGCCGCGAACGCGCGCACTCACCGCACGTTCCGCACGACCATGTGCCACCAGGCGGCCACGCAGTGCTCCTCTTCTGTCTGCATCCCGCACCGTCTCCCGACCTGACACCGCGGGAGCTACCGCAGGGAGCCCCGGGCCGCGCCTGGCCCGCCCCCGCGGTGTGCAGCCCGCCCTCCTGCCCTGCGCAGAGCAGCAACCAGGCAGGGCGGCGACAGACAGCAGGGCCCGCGGGGCGGGGAGCAAGGGGGTCGCGTGAGCGGACGCGACCTGAGTGGGGTTTTAGGGCTGCTCGAGGGGCACCCTACACAACACACACAGAGCAAAATAGAAACAAGTCTCCCATACTTATAATTAACTGTGCACAATTTTATTGTCTATTTTATTTTATGCATCTGTGTATGGGTGTCCCCGGCCTTTCTTACGCTGATAATAATAAAACAGAAGTGTGATGGTCACAGCTATGATAGATCTTCATGAGGAATATAAGCTTTCTTCTGCTTTGACCCCTTTTTAATTTTTTTGCCTTTTGTTGTTTTTTCTTTTCCTGAAGCATCGGCATCCCCCTTACCCTGTTCTCTCTCTCTTTCTCTCCCTCTCTCACCTGTCATCATTACTATACAAAGAATTTCTTTGTCTCTCTTCTGTTGAATAATGGTTTATCTGTCCATGGGTTATGAACTGCACAAAGGTGTTCGTTTTGAACACCTTTTCAATGTTTTGTTTATTAAATAGCATGTAGCAGAAACCCACCCTTGCACCAGGAGTTCACACTATGAATAGTTTAACAGGATTTGGGTTCACAGAATGTATTGTCACGTAGGAGCAGGACCTGTTCTCCAGCAGAACTGCTGGATTCAGGGAGTTTAAGATTACTGTTTAAGCCAAGGATTCATGGGAGGAAGAAAATAAAAACACATTGACGTAGACATTTCAGATTTAACGGGAAACCACAGGGCAACGTATGAAGTAAATGTAGATGAGAGAGCATGGGGTTCTGTTTGAATACACTTGGAGGCAAGCTGCAACCTCCCAGAGGGAAAATGTGAGGTTTCCTGGTGCCTGTATAGTTTGGGCTTTGCCAGGTGGACAGAGGACATACCAGGAGACTGCCAACCCACAGAAAGCACACAGGGACCCATCTGTGTGGAGTGAGTAGGCACTCTGGAAGAAAGCACCCACACACTTTTCAAGAAAGGGCAGTTCTCCTAAGGACTAGGTTATTTCACACAACTGGTCAGGCAAGGGGGAATTCTGGTCACTGCCTCTTGTAATTGCTCGGGAAATGTCAACTTTCTGACTCATCTCAAGGCAGAAGAGGAATCAGAACAGGAAGGACCAAGGGGATCTAAACCTGACTGATGAACCAGCTGCAGGTGGGTTTTCACAGGGCCACACCCCACATGATGAGAGAGGTTAAGTTCCAACTCCAGCAGGTGTCAGATTCCACCCCTGGAGTTGTTTATAAAGTGGATCTGGAATCCCACAGAACTTATTCAGGGAAGCCTTGAGTGAGACCCTGGGCCAGCAATGGGGAAGGAGAGAGCAGCAGCTGTGTTTGGTCCCAGATCCTATTTCCATTTGTGTATTCAGATTGAGAGGGTAGATGCTTGCATGCTGGTTGAGCAAATAAACAAACCTGTAAGCCCCAAGTCTGAGGAAATATTTGAAATGTTCAGAAAAACCTCTGAAGTTGGAAATCACTATGGTCCGTTAAAAAAGAAAAAGATTGTATAAATTAAAACTTTAGGAGAAAACTTTCCCCGACGTTAATAGCTCCTTTCCAAATAGCACGTCATGGAAACCAGAGAGCAAGGTACCAGATAGGATTTGGCTGCATCTAAAAACCAAGTGATTCCTTCATTTATTCAGCATGTATTTACAGAGCAACTTTTAGGTGACTGCATCGCATTAGGCACTACAGGGACACAAAGCCTGATCCTGCCTGATAGACAGACCTCAGATAAATCTCAGGAAACATAAAATAGCAATTGAAGAATACACTAAGGGTGGGGGTCAGATTGGCAGCACAGGGACTGGATGCGGGGAGAGGGGACAGGAGGGAACATTTCAGGGTGATAGAAATCTCTGTATCTCAAGTGTGCTGGAGGATACGTGACTGTAAACTTTCACCAAAATTCATAGAATTGGAAAACTTCCAAGGGTGAAAATTTGACTGAACTTAAATGATACCTCAACAAGCCTGACTTTTGGAAAAGTGATCCAACAAATGTACAGATAAACTATATAAACAAGTGTGTCCTAAGTTGTAAAAACGTCAAGATAGACCTCCACATGGGTAAAAATAGGTCGCAAGCCAAGAGTTGGAGGTAATTTCAAGTAGAAAAAAAGATCTTGATTATGATCACATGGATGGATCTTGATGACATTATACTGAGTGAAATAAGGAAATCAGAAAATGCTAAGAACTGTATGATTCCATACACAGGTGGGACACAAAACTGAGACTCATGGACATAGATAAGAGTGCAGTGGTTACCAGGGGAGGGGAAGGAGAGAGAGGGAGGGGGTAGAGAAGGAGGAGGGGCATAAAGAAAAACAAATATAGGGCGACAGAGGACGATTTGACTTTGGGTGATGGGTGTACAGCATAATTGTCCAAATGATGTGGAGATGTTTTCTCTAAATCTGTGTACTCTGGTTGACCAATGTCACCCTGTTAAATTTAGTTGTCTAAATAAAAATAATTTTTTAAAGCCATATTAATTTTGCCACCTAAAATGATTCTGAAGGGAAAGAGTGGGAGTGAGAGTGGCTGTCCCGCAGTGGCCACAAGGCTCCGGCTCGGCTCTGGCTCCAGCTCCGCTCCAGGGGTTTGTAAAGCACCTGAGGAGCCAGGAAGGAGCAAGCAACAACTTGCTGATTGCTTACTATTTGGAGATCATTTCATCTTTTTTTTTCAATTATTTTTTGTTTTGTTTTTTTGTATGTTTCCATAGTTAGAAGCAGGAGAGACAGACTCCCACATGCACCTGACTGGGATCCACCTGGGACGTCCACTAGGGGGCGATGCTCTGCCCATCTGGGGCATTGCTCCGTTGTGATCAGAGCCATTCCAGCGCCTGAGGCAGAGGCCATGGAGCTGTCTTCAGCGCCCAGGGCCAACTTTGCTCCAGTGGAGCCTTGGCTGCAGGAAGAGAAGAGAGAGACAGAGAGGAAGGAGAGCGGAAAGGGTGGAGAAGCAGATGGGCGCGTCTCCTGTGTGCCCTGACCAGGAATTGAACCCAGGACTTCCAAATGCCAGGCTGATGCACTACCGCTGAGCCAACCGGCCAGGGCCAGAACATTTTATCTTGAAAGTATTCATCCCCCTGGCCTTTTCTGCTTTTTAAATAATGGCTTTATTAAAATGTAGTTCACATATCCCAAAATTCACCCTTATAAAGTGTACGACTCAGTAGTTTTAGTACATTCACAGAGTTTTGCATCTGTCACTACTACTTAATGTTACAACATTTTCAGTACCCAAGAGGGAGCCCCATACCTCTTGCTGGGTTATGGGATGATTTTGTGTGTGATTTTTTGAGGGGCTGCTAACCTGCTTTCCGAAGTGGCCACCCCATTGTACACACTCTCCCACGGCCCGGGCCCTGTGAAAATCACCACTTTGCATTTCCTTTGCTCGCCTTTTTTCACCCTTTTTTAGCTTTCCACACACAAACAGGGAATTATTAAAAAGTGCTTCTGTTGAGATTGAAAGGAAACATTAATGGGAAATTTGAGGATACTTCCAGATGATGGGGCATGTGTAAGGTGATTTTTATTTCTTTTATGCTGTTAAGGTATTGTTTTGTCTTTACCTATATCAGGCCTAATTTAAGACAATTCATTATAGTGATGAGATTGGATATCGAATATTCTCAGGTGCTTGAACTTGAGAGTGTTCGTATGGGCTTTCTTTTGGCAAAAGGTGAACACCTTGAGAAGAGAGGATGATGAGAGTTGAATCTGGAAGTGCTTGTGAGTGCCTTTCTTCCAAAGAACTCTGCACATTCAAGACGTGGCCTATGGGCCCCCTTTTTCCACAGAAAGTGGCGGGCCTCAGTTTTTCTCTCTTTCAGTGGGAAGATGGAGCCAGGATTAGAGTTTAGGAGTTAGCACGCCCTCCTCCTCTGTATGCTCCTTTTGAAATTGTTTCGGCCCTTCTTTAAAAGCTGCAGTAATTGTTCTGCAGCCTTCTATCTTAGCCCTGCTTCTCTTCTTATGTTATATCAGAATTTCTCAAACCATGTTCCATTATTTGGGAGGTTTTGGGCTAAACACAGTAAATATGTTTCTTTGTCCAGGATCTCATGTCTCAAAATCATGAGTTGGCTGATGTTCTTTGAAAAATCCCAGCTTTTCACTAAATTCACCTCTGGTCCTCTTTCCTCCAAATCTGTCTCACTTTCAGGATTCATTGTCATAAAGAATAGCACCATCAGGCACCAAGTGTCCCAAACCACAAACTTGGGGTTCACCCTTGATCTTTCTGCTTCCGGTAAGCCCCAAATTCCCTCTAGATGGAATAATGGCTGTTTCTTGATACAATATTTATTTACTTAACAAATATTTATTAAGCACATTTTGTATAGTATTTGGCTTGGGAAGCTTACACTCTAATGGTAAGGACAGAACCCACACAGATGAAAAGCTAAATAACAACCTGAGATGTATCACCAGATAACAAGCATATGTGCATTACAGATAATACAATGCTGCAGGCTCAGTGAGAAACAGCTCTGTGGGCTGAAGAGGTCAGGCAAAGAGTCCAGGGAAATACTGTTCTGTTGCTAAGAAACAGCACTGGAGATGGGAGATCATTTTAAGTGGCTATCTGAAAGGATCCATGGAATGTTAAGACTAGAAAAGATAGAAGCAATCAATCATTTGCCACAACTCTCAATTTACATAGAGGAAACTAAGACCCAGAGAGACCAATTGATGGCCGGTAAGCAGCATTCATACAGTATTTATTGAGTGCCCACTGCTTGCAAGGCACAGCATGGGCTACACTTATTCAAAAGAGCAAGGTGAGACTAACTTTCAAAGGGTACCTGGTATCTACTAAAAAACTAACCTGTGTCAAACCTCCCAGGGGCAGGGCTGTGATGGCAAGGTGGTCGGACCGACTGGTAGTAAACTGGGTTACTAGTTCTTGCACTCACCCTTAAGAAAAGAATTAAAATAATCACAGGTTGGCCATTTCTGCTTTGTGAGTAATCAGGGTGGAAGAATTCACCACCTACAGGGTCCAGTCATCTCAGATATCCAGCTAGGAGATTCTGAAGCCTCCTCTGCAGTATCCACTCCACAGCAGATGATGCATCTGGAATATTTGTGAAGTGGAAACACAGTGGTTGGTTTTAAAACAATAAAGACAGGGAGGCGGGGAAAGTGTCACCATCAAGGATTATTTTTTTCTTGACTTCTACTTGAGTTATTGCTTTCAGTGCCCCTCTAACCAAGTCAGAGTACAGTAAGGGCACTTCCGTAGTCCACAGTCCAGCCTTAGGGAAAACAGTGAGGTTCTTTTGTGTGTTTTTTTACTCTAGAGGAAGTCAAACAGGACAAGCTAAAGATTCTGTGACAAAAGATAAAAAATATCTTTCTAAAAATGAAGGCGTCCGCATGGAGCAATTGTAGCAGACAGGAAGAAAGTCACAGCTGTAGATAAAGTAAACAGGAGCTGGCTGTTCAGTCCCAGGACAAGAAAGGTTCCCAATTCTGGGCTTTCTGGATGCCTGACATTAGTTTGAAGTTGTCCATTCCTCCTTGTTTGAAGAATGTCTGAAGAGGTTCCTGCAAGTCATCTCGTTTTTTTAGTTCTCCTGTTCATGACCTGAGTGTCTGTGTGCTCCCAGCACAGCTTGAAATTAGTGTATTTTTTTCATCTTTGCCTTTAGTTTTTAAACAAGCAGGGAGAGACCCCAGGGACGTCCATGGAGCTATGTGGGCTGGACTGCCTGTGAATGAGGTCGGGTAGCCTGAGGCGGGCCCTCATTATCCTCGCCCGGCCTGGATTTGCATGCATGGGAAGACCTGACCCTAGAGAGGAGTTTTAAAAAAATAATATGTAGTGTGAGGTGAGATCATAGTTATAAAAGCTCTTCTTTGAAGTTAAAAAAATTTCAGCCTACAAATGTACAGTATTGATATTATTTATTAATGAACCTGTTTGATACTGTCGTTGTCAGGCTCCTTGCCATACTCATTTAAAAAGACAATCAGCATTATGGCTTATAGATTAACAGAGAAGTTTTATTACCAGTAAATTATAGTACACATACTAATGTACCAAAGAGGCCACTGTCTTCTACTTCACCGCCAACCAAAAAGAATTAAAAATTGATATCTTCTTTACAGTGTGAGAGACAAAGGAACGTGTGAGGTGGAGGTGGGGATGCTCTTCCCTCTCCTGCCTGCTAAGTGGCAAAGAGGACAGAGCCCTCCCAACCCAGCTGGTACCAATTACCTCGCAAACAGCTACTCATTAATCCAGTGAGTGTTGAGTAACATTGCGAGGTAGCCTGCTAAACAATTTTTAAGTAGAAGGCTATAGTGTTTACCATGCAGTACTTTAGTCCGGCACTATAAGAACCAGGAATCCTTGCTGTGTCTGGTGCTACTTTTCAAGTTTGGGAGAATATTTCATATATGCGGGAGATGTGTATCCTAGTATAATGCCTGATACATAGCAGGTGCTCAGTATGTGTTTTGTAGGATAAATGAATAATGGGAAAGCATGAATGTACAGCAGCCAGTCCAGTGACACAAAATTCCCACCTATAAGCCCCTCTGGCATTTTCTGATTCACACCCATAAAATTATAAAGCGCATAATGACAGGAGAAAAGAGTGCAGGGAGAGCAAAAGTGCTGGAGGAGCTACCGTGGAGGCCTGCTGTGGGGCCCACTGGCCTGTTCTCACTTTTTCCACCCAAAGCCAAGCTCCAAGCTTGGTATAGCCATCATGCCCTGTGTAAAGTGGGATCTTACTTGACCTTTGACCCATTCGAAGATTGGACAAGTATCTTTTTTCTTGTGCAATTCCATTCAACACGCATTCATCAAATGTCAACAGTCTATGTTATACCATGCTAGGCACTGTGGAGGAGTGTGGAAATATAAGACACGGTTCCTGATCTCAAGAGCTAATGTTATAGTTAGAGAGATTCTGTATTATTCTACAAACATGTTGAGCATATGTGCTAAGTGCTATTCTAAGTGCTAGAAATTCATTGTTAGCGAAGACACCTAACTTCCCTGCTCTCATGATGCTGACATTATAGAGGGGAAAGAACAAAAAAAAATCATACAAAATAAAAAAGACATAATACAAATTCAAATAAGTGCTATTTAAATGAAATCAGGTAATAGAGAAACTATTTTATCTGAGTTACTAATGACAAGACTTAGGAGTAGAGCTCCAGGCAGAGGGGATAGCAAGTTCAAAGTCACCCATTGGGAACACATGCTTAAAGTGGTCAAGACCCAGCAGGAAGCACAGGGAATAAAGGGGAGAGAGATAGACCACAGGTTGGAGAATTAGGCAGGGGCCAGGTCATACAAGGTCATGTCCCTAGCTACTCAAAGGGTAGTCCAAGGAGCAGCAACATCAACATCGCCTGAGAGTTTGTTAGAAGTGACGCCCAGTCTTTATTTTCCTTTTACAGCCATTAGGACTATCAGATTTCAGGTGAAACACATCTTCCTCCAATAAAGATTATTTCTCTAAGCCTCCCTTGTGGATAGTTATGGCTATGTGACACAAAGAAAGTGATATATGTGACTTCCCAGAAGTATCCTTAAAAGGACATCCTTTTCTCCTTTCTGCTGTCTGCAATACAAGTTTAAAGGCTACTTCTCCAGTAGTTACTTGTATCATGAGATGCCTTTGAGAATGGGAGCTACTCAAGGCCAAACAATGAACAGAAGAACCTGTGTCCTTGACTCCATGGAAGGCCTGACCAGCCCTGAACTGACTACCTCTCCTGAATATAAGACAAAAAAGAAATGTCCATTTTCATTAAGCCATTGACATTCTGGGTTTTTCTGTTACAGCTGAGCTTAATCCCAACTGATTCACACCCTATTACATATCATTATTTCTCTTATAGAACTGTATATTTCCCCAACCTTTCAGTGAAACCAATAATCTAAGGAGATATGCTATACTTATCTTGTAGCTTCAAATAAATCCCACTGCTCTCTGACCCCTCCGCCTTGCTTGATCTATTCAGTATGGAAGTGATTTTCCAAATTCTATCTCAGACAACATGATATTCTGAACGGTCTCAGTTTCTATGAAAGAAGTGAATCAGAGAAACTACCTGAATGAACAAGAAACAGGAAGAATTGGCAATTAATACAAAACCAGAGGCAGCCTAGTTTCACATCAAATTGGGGATCCAATCTACTCACTGGAAAGAAGGGGCCAGGTGAGCACAAACAAAGAAGTGGCACTTTGATGTGCATTTGTTTGAGCCATGTAGCAGAAATCATCTCACACCAGACATTCTTTGTGCAAACTTTCAGTCATTCTGAACATAGGATTTTTATCGACTGCTATAAAATAAAATCCAATGCACATCAATAAATAAGTCATGGTTTCTCTGAAAGGGAGTCTCATTAGTAGGACTTACATCACTAATGCAATCATAACCATTCCTGCAAAGGATTAAATTTAAAACCACTCCCTCTGAGGATTAAATTGATCTCTTCAGCAAAGGCACAACAACAACAACAAAAAAGTGATATAATGATGTCTTCTAAAATGAAAGACTTGGTAGAAAACTCACCTGGGTCATACAGCTCTCACTAACAAGCTAAAACACTGCTTTAATTCTATTCTGTTTATTGTCTTGAGAGCTAATAGACTGATGGGGGTTTACCTCCATTTCTTTCCCAAGCAGAAAATGACAAGTTCTTCTTTGTGGTTTTTAGACCAGACACCCGGGGGCAGCAGTGAGCCAATGAGGAGCATAAACAATGGTGATGACAACTTTGAGCCAGAAACTTTGACTCTAGTCATTGAGATGTCCGCTAGCTCTATTTAAAAATATTCAAACCAAACAGAACCATTTTTTTAAACCTTTAAAAATTAAATGTTAAAAAGTATTCACTCTTCTAGTATATGCTTCCTTCCCAAAATGTTTTTGCTTTTCCTATTGACAATTTTCCGTTTTAATCAATTTAGGAGTCTGATCGTGTTCAAGTTGAGAAATCTCTCCCTGACCAATCCAAGTTGAAGAGGGAGGAAAGGAGCGAGATGCACCAGCCCCATGACGCAAACACAATCTCTGCGCCGTGCAGAGGCGGCACCGACTGGCTCTGCGGAGAAGCCAGGTCGGCAGGGCCGGCGCTGGAGGAGCCCAGGGTTTCCCAGGTCTCCTCCTTGCCTAGGGTTGCGGCATTTCTCCCCCCCCCCCCCCGCCCACCCCACCCCACCCCACCCCACCCCATCCTGCCCCCACCCGCACGTTGGGTTCATCGCTGCCTGTCTGGAAAGCCTAGGAACAGCGTGGGCGGTGCCAGTTTGGCTTTTCACCGTGGGCAGGAGATTTTGTAAACAAAGGTACCACAGCCCATCCATCATTAAACCCCCAAAACGAGGCTGGGGCTAGTGATTGAAAAGGTGTCACTGAGGGCAGTGACCCACGGAGAGGGAGGGTCTGGGCTCACTGGCAAGGAGCGGCCAGGACAGCCAGCCCCTCTTGCTGCGCGCGGCTGAGAAGAGGCCTTTGTGAGGTTGTCAGGCCGGGTTTATTTTCAGACTCAGACAGAGCTGCCCTCCTGCTCTGGGCTTCCCCTCGCACAGCTGTTGCTCCTGCTTTCCAAAGCCCTAGCCTACAGGTGCTGCGCTTGCCTTGCCTTTGTTTGGCAGTGACAAGTTGGAACAGTGAGGACTGCTTTAAAGAGAGGAGATGGGGAGGGGGAGGGGTAGATTCCTGCTCTGCTCTCCCCAGCTCAGCCCTGCGCCAAGCCTGCTCTCCAGTCCCATCCGTGCCACAGGCCTTTCCCGATAAAAAGCGTCCCTTGTATGCATTATATTTTAAATAGCTTCTTTCTTTCACCATTCACAATGTGTGTTTGTTGTAGTTATTTCCATCTAGTTTGTCTCTCTGGACACATCTCAGCAGAATTGCATGTTTCTGACGTTTTAAGCATGGTTGCAGCCCTACTGGACTGTGACTACTGTCCTCCCTGGGTGTATTTTAAAATTTTCCCGAAAGCAAAGATTGTGTCTGGGGAGTAGGACTGGGGTATGAGTCAATTTTGCTTTTTACTCTCTACCTTCCTGTATTGTTTCATCTTTTCCCAAGAAATGAATTGTTTTGCAATGGTTTTTTTTTAAAAAAAAAAAAAAAAAAGAAGAATGAGGACAGCTCTAAAGTCAAGGCCATTGCCACACTGGGCACACCCTCAGCCAAGACTTCACATAGCAGGACTTTCTCTTCTGTCCTTAAATATATATTTACATTTGCTCCCGCTGTTGTCCTCCTCTTTGCTCATGGAGTATCAAGTGGCTATGGTGTCCTTGGAGACCGACTTCCTGAGGAACAGGCTGAGGGCTTTCTTCCCCCACCAGCACCCTGCCTGCCCTCCCACCCCACACGCTCCCCTTTTCCTCTCTTTTCTGGAATCATGTTGCTATCAGGGCCAAGAATTGGTCAGGAAAGGACTTGATATAGACAGGACCGCTCAGAACAACAGTAAGCTATGTCCAGATATTATACAACACATTGAATAGCAAAACAACCGGAGAGTAGATGAGGACTGGCTCCTCTTTATTTTAACACTTTGTCCTTTGGTGTGTGTTCTCTCTTTAATTTATTCAGCTTCTAAACACTTGCTGAACACCTGCCCTGTGCAAGGCTCTAAGTGGGTGCTAGGTTGTAAAGGGAGGTAGCCCCCATCCCCACCCAGAGGACCACACATTCCTGTGCAGGACACAGCTAAGTAAATGGTGAGCTTTCTTTGAGATGAGCAGACAGCTGCCCCCTCCCCCAGCCGCACTAGCGATAGCCCAGGTCTGGAAAGGTTCTCAGGAGAAGGAGATGCCTGAGCCGAGTCTGAAGGACAGGTTGGCCACGCATAGAACAAGGGAAAGGAAACACAAAGTAATGTCCTTCTGTGACTGAGCTTTTCTATATATATCGTGGCCCTGTTCTGAACATATCACTTAGTTCTCACAGTTCTGCAAGAGTGCTGTTATTATAAAGCTGAGGTCCCTGAGGCATAGAGGGGCAGTGGTTTCTTCCGAGGCCATGCAGTTAAGAGTGGTGGAGCCAGGACTTGAACTGAGGCCATGTGGCTCCCTGGCGCTTGCTTCTAACCCCTCACCTAACCTGTAGTTCGGGTGACTCAAGGAGTGAGGGCTAAGAGACACAGAACTGTAGGAACTGGGCTGAAAAGGTTGGCAGGAGCCCCATGAAGCTAAGGAGCCCGTTTGATCCTGAAGACTGGGAGAGGATTGAGAACAAAGTAAAGCTGTGATCAGATTTGGTTTTTAGATTAATCTGTGCCTCTGAGATGGTCAAGGTGGGTGGAGAAGGGGGACAACTCTGAGGGCTGGGTCCATGACACAGTGTGGAGAGACGGAGGCCAGTACTTGGCACCCAGCTTAGTTGACTGGGATGAGGATGGCTCTTCTCAGGTATGCTGAGAATGCTACAATAACAGCACACCTAGCCCTGACTGGATAGCTCAGTTGGTTAGAGCATAGTCCCAAAGCACAGAGGTTGTCAGGTTCAATCTCGGTCGGGGGATGTACAGGAACAGATCAATGTTCCTCTCTCTCTCTCTCTCTCTCTCTCGTCAATAAAGTTTTTTAAATATTAAAGAAAAAAAAAGAAGAGCAGGCTTAGAAGAAATGGGAGAAGTCGCTGAGGTGCCTGTGGGGATTCCATGTGGACATAAAGTCCCTAACAGGTCAGCAGCAAGAGGAAAGGACTGCATGGTCTATCCCACATAGCCAAGTGTGGCTGATCCGAAAAAATTAGGCTCTTCCTCAGTCCTGTCTTCTCCACAGAAGTGGGTCTCCGGCTTATGGACCTGAAATGTACACTGTTTAGGGAAAAGAACACAAAATTTACCAAATCAAAATTAGGGACAAAGTGAATAGAATTTGAAAAGAAATTGCACAAATTTTTAAAACAGACTAATCCTGCAAAGCCTATAAAATTCCGAAAGTAATGAGATTTTTACTCTTCACATGGCACACTCCTCTCTACAATGCTGTTTTTTCTCTACATATTTGGCTATAAACTCTGATTATTGCCAAAATTATAATAATGTTTGTAATATTTTCTGAAGAGACTGTAGAAGTATAATTCAGTATTTTTTCTAATGCGGTTGGTTGAGATTTGTTTTCTAATGTTGATGCGGTCTACATAAAGCTTACAACTCCACACACAGACTTACCTCCTATTTGTAGTACTGTTGTAGTGTTCTGCTCTGCAAACACAGGAATTATATAATTCTATCTAATGTGATTTCCATTAAAAAAGAAAAAAAGTGTATAGTGTATGTCAGCTTGGGCTGCTATAGCAACATACTATGGACTGGATACCTTGAACAACAAACATTGATTTCTCACAGTTCTGAAAGCTGGAAGTCCAAAATAAGGGTGCCAGCTGGGTTGGGTTCTGGTGAAGACCTTTGTCCTGGTTTACAGACAGCCACCTTCTCACTACATACTTGCATGGCTGAGAGAAAATGAGCAAGCTCACTGGTCTCTTCTTATAAGGCCACTAATCCCATCATGGGGACCCCACCCTCATGACCTTGTTTAAATGCAATTATCTCCCAGAGACCCCCATCTCCAAATATCATCACATGGAGGTTAGGGCTTCAACATATGAATTGGGGAGTATACAAACATTTAGTCTATCATGTGTTAAAAATTATTAATTTTAAATGATTATTTATTATTAAATAATTCTTTAATGATTAGGAAATAAGTAAACAATTGTTTAAAAGACTTCCATTTCGACTGTCCTGAGAATCAAATACTCTACTTACAATTTTATATATCAGAGGATTACAAGAACTTCCCACCAACTAACTTCTGGCTCTGTATATTTAAAATCCTGCTTTCCCCTCTTCCCCTATGCCTCTGCGGCCAGGCTCGGCAGGACACAAACCCATCACCTAGGCACAGAGGACAGCAGGAGTCCTGGGATGACCAACAATAACTGAAATCTAATGGAAGTGACCAAATCACACAGAAGTTTTCCACTGAACCCAAACTAAATGTGTTTCCAACTTAAATTCCTCTTAGCTGATCCCCAAAAGTCCATAGCCACTTCATTGCTACCTGATACAGAGGGAACATGTGGAAAGAGATGATATCTAACCAATAGTTATTACAATATTTTACTTTTGCAAATTCAACAAAAGCACCACGTGAACACATTACGAGACCCTCTCTCAGGGCCTGGGAAGTGATGGGCTCCTCCACATGAGGGTCTTTCCTTTCACAGCCACTCTATCTCTGCCTCTAGGACATGGGCCATGAATGTGAGGGTGGGGCCATATGAGACAACTATTTAAAATAAAATTGTTGAAAATTATGTAGTGCTTACCAGCAGAACTGCTATGTCTTTATTGAGCTGCTTAATCCTCATAACAACTCTAGGATGTTGATAGTATGAAATTCTTTATTTACAGATAGGGAAACTAAGTCACAGAGAGGTAAGGTAACTTGCAATAAGTGCCAGAGCTGGGATTTGAACCCAGGCAGTCTGGCTCAGGCTTGCACCGAGTACACAGAGCAGCCTTTTCCACAGGACACATCATGGGCTTCCACCACCACTCCAGGACTCTGCAGACCCGCCTATTAGACTTAGTATCTATTTTTCTGATTCGCCTGTTTTCTGTCCCTTGCTAGTAAAATATAGACTCTATGAGGGTGGCGCTGTTTATTTTGTGCACTGCTATATCCCCAGCTCCTAAAGAGTACTTGGCACCTTGTAGGTGTATTGTCAATATTTTGTGATTATCTTAAACTCTAATACACCTCTAGACTT
This sequence comes from Rhynchonycteris naso, assembly GCA_037038555.1. Classification (NCBI taxonomy): domain Eukaryota; kingdom Metazoa; phylum Chordata; class Mammalia; order Chiroptera; family Emballonuridae; genus Rhynchonycteris; species Rhynchonycteris naso. The sequence continues at coordinate 46,987,402 of CM072999.1, forward strand.
TTGTTACTCCAACAAGTAATCTATTTGGAAAAATGCAAAAAGAGAATGAAAATAAAAGGAAACACATACCAAAAAATGGGAAAAGTTTGTCCCTCATGAAATCCAAGGGGGAAAAGGAACTTGATGTATTTTGAATGAGATAGTTTTGCTCCATCCAAGTGTCTATAATTCATGTGATCTGGTCCCACATGTCTCAGATCAGGTTGATTACACAGGGAATTAATTAGGAATGACCAAAAAATTTCAGATGGTCCTGAGTGTCCAGTTGAAGTCTAAAATTCAAAATTTCTATGAGCACCTGACTGCATGATTATGGGCTATGTGACGTTCTCCTGTAATGCTCAGGGGCCAGAGAGAGCACGTGAATGGCTGGGTCCAAGACTGGGGATTGGTTGGTTGGCTGTGCCTGCAAGTCAAAGGAGGAAGGGGGTTGTGTCCAATGATGAGAGTATGTCCTTAAACCCAAGACGGCTGGGTGCTGTTAGACGGGGAGATTGAAGGCCAATGACTTAGTGAGATGAAGAGAGGTGGGGTGAAGGTATAAGGGAGAGAAGGGTATATGTTTGAGGTCAGAGTGGAATTTCAAAGTTCAAAATTTCAGAGGTGAAGCAGTTCTAGGTGATGACAAGGTCTTGTAACAGGATAGGTGATATTGATAGCAAGTGAATAGAGCTCTCAGATGAGTCAGAGGACATGAGAAAATTTGATATTATGTGGGTTAGGCACTAATGTATACATTCATCAGCTTGAACCATGATTTGTAAACTGTAAAGCCAGCTTTAAATGTCACATGATATTTAAACAGTGCATTTTGTTTTAAGATACTTTATTTATAACAATTCTAAAATAATGATCCTCCACAAAATTAACCAACCAGGATACTAGCTAGCATCATCTCAATCCAGTAGAGGTTCATCAAGTTGCAGGCTGTGAGTTTTGCTAATTGAAGGTTTGATTCTATTCACAAGTGAAAGAAGTGTCACTTTATCCCTCCAGCTTAAAGTCCCTTTTGAGATGATATTGAGGAATCCCTATTTTATTTGGTGCTACCCACATTATAAAAGATCTTTAGTCTCCAGAAGTCCACGTTCTAAGGCTACAAGACACTCAATAAATACATAAGTATTATGTTAAACAATGGTAGGCCAGATAAAAGCACTTAGGTCTCCCAGACAGCCAATTCATCAAGTGCTCCAATTACAAATATAACCAGCTGATTTTCAGAAAAACAAAAAACTTTACTAGGTATTCTCCCGTGGCTTTCAAAAAAAGATAAATAGAAGCTTGAAATTGGTTGTAACGTCCAGTCGGGAGTAAGATTTCAGCTTCTTTCACTGTCAGGTGCAGCTGGGGATAGGCAAAGAAATGTTTTGTTTTTCTGATTTTTTTCCATCCAGTACTTAGCCTGAAACAGGAAAGGGGGGTATCAGAAATCCCAGATCAACTGTAGCCAGCAAGTAAATCAATTATGTTCTTTTTAAGTACATTCATAATAAAAGAACCAATCTGTGGGTCATTAAATTCACCTGAAATGATAAGCAATCTTACAGAAGTCTTTCAAAGAAGAGGTTGTGCAAAAGGCTTTCAGCTTTGCAAGCTTTCTAACCGGGGACTCACTGAGCAGTTCCTCTTTCCCTGCTGTGGGCGCCAGGTTGACAGGCACCCGGGTAGTGACTGTCATGGAAGGTAGAAGGGAACGAAGCCCTGTCCTAGACCCTACACGTGAAGGAATTTTTAGTCATTTTAGAAAACTAGGGGAACAAATCTGCCCTTTCTCTTTTCCCTAACCGAGCCTTCCATATCTCCAGGACAGATGGAGCACATGCAACAAAACCAATCAAAGGCAGAGGATGCAATCTGGGATATTAAAAATGAAATCTTTTCCAAATCTTCACAAGCTCTTTTAAAAACACTTCCCCTCAAGTGTTAAGGCAGCTAACCGAGGTGTCTAAATATGGAAAGAAGGAGAAGAGGTGCCCCAAGAGTTCCTTTTTCAAAACTATGAGCATTAATATTTACTTCTCAGAGAGGGCTCTGTATGACCAAACTTAGCCATATGTGGATTGAAAATGATTATGACCTAGAGGGCTCCCCAGTAAGGATCTTTATATGTAAAAATGTTGAATCATATCCAGAAATAAGACAAATAGGCAAATGTAGTGAATACTGAGGTAGAATGTTAATATCGCAAAAGATTCCAAATATCCAGTACCAATAAATTATTCAAAGAAATCAGTAAAGAAACTAGGGTTAACTAGATTTTAATATTGTATGCTTTATACCCTTATAATTAGGGGCTTTTATTATAGAAACATTGTAACTTATATTTTTACAATTTTGCCACATGTAAAATTTTATATTTTCATAATATTTAAAAACGGGAACCTATCAATCATGGCTCCTGGGTATAAATGTTTCTGTGTAAAATAATTTATTCTGAGCCAAATGTAATTGCAGGTTTTCCAGGGGTAGATAAGCTCACAAAATTGTGTTCAGATGTCACTATTCCATTACTATTCTCCAAAGAACACATCAATATTCAATTAAATGTGAATGAAATTAATTTTTTTCTTCATTATTCCACTGGGACATGTATAACTAAACTGTTTGAAATGTATTACTGACATAAATTAAATGTAAATTACTTATTTCTTAATTTATGGAGCCTCCCTGTGCTGGAAACTGATCTGGGTGCTAGGGATTCAGCATGAATAAGGTACAGGCCCAGTCAGGTTCATTGGGGAGTCTGGCGACAGCGCCTTAAATGGGCAAATTAACAAACAAGACCACTTCAGATAGCCCTGAGCACCTGTGAAATAAAGGACATCTGCTAATGGCATAGAGAGTGGCCAAGAGAGAGGGTGAGGGGCAGGGGACAGGGGATGGGGAAATCAGAGAAGGTGCTGTTTGGATCAAGACCAAAGGAGGAAAAGGTGCCAGCTATGTGAAGAGCCTGGAAAAGCATTGCAGGCAGCAGGCACAGCTAAGGCGGGAAGGAGCTCGGGAAGGAGCTCGTTGTGTTCCTCTAACAGAGAGGAGGGCTTTGGGGCTGGTCTGGGGAGATGCGGGGGAGGGGGCGTGAGTAAGACAGGAGAGCCAGGTGTTAGGCAGGGCCCGATTGTGTAGTAAAGATTTAAGGTTTGTTCTGAGGGTGAAAAGAAGCCACAAGAACTGACTCTGTTTTTAAAAAAGATCACCTTGTCTCCAAGAGGCAAATGGACAGATGGGGGCAGGAACAGGTATGGAAGCAGGGAGACCAGTTAGACTGACTTAGGAGTCTAGGAGAACCACACTGGTGGCCATAAGTAGGGTGTGGGCAGTGGCCACAGTGGGGATGGTGAGAAGAGTTCAATTTCAAAATACATTTTAGAAATACAACCTGCTGGTAGTTAACTGCATTTTCCTAAAATAAGTTCTCTCTCTTGAGCTACTTTCTAAAGTTTTTTGAAACAATTTCAGATCCAAGTTTCTTGCCCTCACGTCCCTACTCATATGCAAAAATCTATGTACCCCCTTTAAAGACCTCAGGAAAATGCCCAAACTTTCTTCTTAAAAAATAGTAGTTTATATTCAATAGTATTCTGCCTCCCACCCTCTAAATCACAGTTGGTCCATATGGCTTACCCAACCATTTTGTCCAGGATGTCAAGTGTTTCTCAGCTACTATTGTGTCGACAGATCCCAGAGGTGACTCTCCAGACAACCTTTCCAAGGTACTGCTGTCACCTTACAATCTGCACCCTCCTACAAACTCCCAGAGAAATTTCCAAATGGTCATTTTGTATTTGGGCATGACTCTTCACATGCCCAATACTTCTGTACCCTTTGGGGGGCATGGGGGTTCTGCCATAGATTGCTACAGCAGCCTCAATAATATTACCAAAGCCCAACTCGAAACTAAGGTGTTCACATGCCTCAGTTACTTCACAGAGGACAGGAAGGACCAGCAGCAGCAGCATCTTCCATTGAGGAAACCCGGACATAGACATGTTTTGCAAATTGTGAAATAACACCCAGCTAGGCTTTAAGTCAGGTAAAGCTCAAGTAAACTCCTAACCTGTTGCTTCTTTAAAAACTGCTGCCCAAGAACATTCCCTGGCCCCTCTTGGTTAAGCATCATAGTTAGAACATGACTCTGGAGCCAGATTGCCTGGAATCAAGTCCAAGTGTCACCACATTGTCATTGCACAACCTTGGACAAGACACTTAAGCTCTCTGTGCCTCTGTTTCCTCCTCTGTAAAAGAGAGAATAATAATACCTGACTCAGTAGATGAGGGTTAAGTGAGTTACTATATGTCAAGAGCACAGAATGACACCTGGTAGAGAACAAGTGTTATGTAAGTGCTACCTATCACCATCGTCGTTCTCCTGCGCCCCTCTCCACTGACACATCCCCCTCAGTTCACATTTGTACAACAGAAATTCAGCTATATGACCATTGAGCTATTACCGAGCTACACCCTCTCAGTAGGTGTCTAGGTAGGTAGGTGGTTAGGGGGATGCACAATGAGGTCATTACAAAAACAGCTTCGTGGGGCAAAGGGATGAGGTGAGTGTCAGCGATACTAAAGGGACACTTAATAAGTTGTGATCATTTACTCTGAATAATGCATTGAAGTGAGAACACTTGAAAAGTATTATTTGGATTAAGTGACCTACCATTCTGAGGCTCATCCCCTTGATTGGGGAGTGCGTGCAGTGGGCAGAAGGGCCTATTCTTTCCGGTAACTGCTCAGTTGCTCAGAGTCAAGATTCTGCATCTCCAGCTCTTGCTTTCATGTCATTGTTTTTAGTCACTACAGCTTTTAGGGTGTTTTCCAGTTAGAACAGACTAGATTTATTCACAGTAACAACAATAACAATACATTTCAGCATCTTAAAATGATAAAGTTTATTTCTTGTTCATGTCACAAGTCCATCGTGGCAAGGACAAGAAGTCCTTTCTTGTCATTGAGAACCAGGTTGGCAGAGGATCCATCTCAACACGTTTCCCTGATCGAAGGGGCAGAGGGAGCATGGAAAACTATATACTGGCCTTTGAAGCTTCTGCCCAGAAATGCCCCATCATGTTGCTCACATTTCTTCTTTTATTTTTATTTTTCCACTGAATTGAGAGAGAGAGAGAGAGAAAGTATCAGCTAGTTGTTCCACTTAATTGTGCACTCATTAGACTCAATAGTTGCTTCTCATATGTGCTCTGACTGGGGGTTGAACCCATGACCTCAGCACACAAGGGTGATGCTCTATTCAGCCACCTGCCCAGGACATGCTCACATTTCTTTAGTCAAAACAAATCATATGTCCATGATTGGGCTTAAAAGGAAGAGTATGTACAAGTTTCCTGCAGAGAAGTACTCCAAGGTGCTGCAGACAAGCTAACCATAAGGAGTTAACTGAAAGAAAAACCATCTAAAAGCAGCACGAAGAATTAAGAGGTTGTTTTCTCATACAACAAGTAGTCCAGAGATGGATCAAGGCCTAGATATGTGAACCCAGCAGCTCAAGGAATCCAGCAGCTCAAGGACTTCCTTTTCTTTTTTCTTTTTTTTTATAGTGAGCGAGAGAGACAGACAGACAGATAGTAAGGGAGAGAGATGAGAAGCATCAACCTGTAGTTGTGGCACCTTAGTTGTTCATTGATTGCTTTCTCATATGTGCCTTGACTTGAGGGCTCTATCCAAGCCAGTGAATCCTTGCTCAAGTCAGCAACCTTGGGCTCAAGCCAACAACCTTGGTCTTCAAGCCAGCGATCATGACGTCATGTCTATGATCCCATGCTCAAGCAGGCAACTCCACTCTCAAGCTGGTAAGCCCATGCTCAAGCCGTCGGTCGACCTTGGGATTTCAAACCTGTATCCTCAGCATCCCAGTCCGATGCTCTATCCACTGCGCCACCACCTGGTCAGACTCAAGGATGTCTTCAGGGATCCACATTGTTTCCATCTTTCTACCTTGCCATCCTTAGGATCTCAGTAGTATCTCCTTGTATGGTCATAAATAAGGTGGACGCTCGTGTGCTAGCCATCGCATGCAGACCAACAAAATCCAGAGAAGAATATGATTTTCCTCCTATTAGTTTCATATTATTAAGAAAATCTTTCCAGAACCCCCAGCTTATTTTGGTTGCCATTGGCCAGAAAAAAAAAATCATACGGCCATGACACAGGCAGTCACTTGCAAAAGAAATAAGATCACTTTCTGGGATAAGAAAGGACCTGTTTTCCCCTTTGCACAGACAACTCTGATTTCTATAAGAAATATGCCACTGAACATAAGAAATCAGGAAAATGTAACCCAGTTTCACCTATTACGGTAAGCTCCTTTATTCAGAGTGTAAATAAAGAGGGACCACAATGTCCCTTCATAACAAGCCTTCATTTGTGCTTATGTAATTATTCACAGTGGAATAACTATGGGCAAATAAAGCAAGCAAAACAGGCATTTAATAGGGAAGGATCATTTACCTAAGGGTCAGGGAAATGAGAAACTACTTTGGATTGATATTACATCCGTCTCAAAAGAGTTGACCCAAAGAATTCACCACTCCCTTCTTTGTGAACCCCTCATGATAGAATAAACATTCTTTCTTCATTTCATCCACCACACTTTATTGCTTTTATCTGTGTACCTGTCTGTCTCCACTTGCAAGACTATAAGTGTCTCAAAAGATATGATCTGTTTCATCTGCTTATACCTCTGCATGATACAAATAATAGTAACACCAACTGATCACTCACTGTGTACCAGAGCCCATTCTAAGTTCTAAATGAATTAATTCTTGTAATACTCAAAACTGTCCTATGAGGCATGTGCTATTGTCATATGTTTATAGATGAAGAGACAGAAGATCTAAAGGTTAGTCACAATTATGAAGTGAAAGAGTTGGATTTAATGTGCAGGCAGCCTAGCTGGGTTATGCCTAGCATATTTGCCAGACAAATGGGTGAACCCAATATGCTTTATTACACATAAAGGTGAGAGAGACCAGGAGCAAAAACCAAGTGATATTATCTTTTATTTATAGGTAGAATCTGAAATTAATTATGATAGACTTAAATTCCCTAAATTTATGTGTTCTCTTAGAGAGATCATGTATGTGTTCTCTTACTCAATATGTTATATCTTAGCCCTAATACAGTTCCTGGCACACAGTGAACTCTCAAGTGTTCCTAAAAGTTGGGGAGGGAAGAAGGGAAGGAGTGAAGGAGGGAGGAAGAAGGATTGAGTGAATAAACACAACTAATGTCCTCCTTCTCTTGCCCCTTTGGTTTTCTGTCTTCTCTTCTTCTATTATTTCTATGGGTAAGTTGGCTTTTGAAATCTACATTTGACCTTAGGACTGGAGGAAGTGTTAGTTTTTAAGTGCTCTCAAAGAGAAGAACTAACTTGCAACATTGATACAGAGTAGTAAGGTCTCTCTGCTACCCTATAATTCATTTGGCTTTGGAAACAATGTGTCTTGTGTAAAGTAGATTTTTCCCTCAAACTGAAACATTTTTAAAGAATTTGGACTTGTGCTATCTCTTCTAATTCGTGTGCTGCTAGAAATGTCAATGCATTGCAGGGATGCCAGTTTTTACATGGACATATTGATTGATTTTTAAAAAATCAATCCAAAGCCATAAGCCAGTGAACAGCAATAATTAAAGCCTAGGGAATGACCACTGTCAGTTGATGGATTTATTTTTCCAGCAGTCCTTCCACCAGCAATGTGTTACATTAGTCAGATAATAGGCTGCAAACACTAAAAGTGTTCTTTTTCTTTCAGCACCATTGTCAAAAGACTCTACTTTCATAGATTGCTCCAAATAACCAAATTCAATATATCAGATATAATCTTTAGATCATATAGATGCTCCACTCTAGTTTTAATCAATAAGATAAAACCATAATGAAACTGAAGCCTTTCACTTTGTCTTAAGTAAATTTTAAATGTTCTTATTCCTAAAGGGTGTCCAAGTTCCTGTGGTTGATTTTGTTATTTGATTCCATTCCAGAAAGCTACTTTTAGAAAGTGTCTCTCTTAAAAGAAAGAAAAAAGAAGTATTTCTCCTTGCTTTAACTTTGAACTAGAACTTCAGTATTTGAACATATTATATTTTTCCTTCTTTGTTCTTTATTATCAGACTTTAAGTTTCTTTGAGTTATTAGAGATTTTTTTCAGGTATCTCTTTCAATGTCAGCATATCCAAAAATGAACTCATTGAATTCTCTGGCTTTGCCTCCTGGTTCTCTCTCTGGATGGCCCCATCATTCACTCTGATCCAACCCAACACTTAGCCCCTTTTGATTACTCTCATTTCCCCACCTACATTCAGTCAGTTGACAAGTCCATTCATTCATTCTGTAGATCCACCCTTTCCCTTTCACCAGCATGCCCAGTGCCCTAAGTCAGTCCTTCGCCATCCTCACCCGGGATATTGCACTGACTCCCCCAACTGGCTTCCATTGTTTATCTTTTATCTCTCTGACCCATTCTTTGTGTTTTCATTTGTTTTCTCAAAGGGAGATGTATCATGTTTCTCCCCTGCTCAGAAATTCATAATGTTTTTCTATTGCCAATTTATAAAAAAAGCCCAAATTCTTTAACATTTAAGACTTTGGTTAAACCCAGCCCAACTTTACAGCTGTGTCTCTTATCGTTTTCCACAATCACTGGTATTATCTCTGACCATATATGTATTTCCCCTGATTTATTATGACATACCTCAATTCCTTCTGCCTGGCAAAATCCATATTACCCTTCAAGGCCTCGTTCAAATAGCCTTCCTTTTATGGAAACTTCCTTGATCTCTGGGCAGAATTAGTCACTCCTTCTGTGCTCTCCTAGCGTGTGTGTGTGTGTGTGTGTGTGTGTGTGTGTGTGTGTGTGTGTGTATTTGTAGAGAAGTATTTTATTAAGGAAACACCCCCAGAAGAGACAAGGTAGTGAATGTGGGAAAGAAAGGAGAGAGAAGGGAAAGAGACTGAGCAAAAGTGAGTTTAGGCAAAGTCTCAGAGGGAGTAAGTAGCTCTGCCTGGTTCTCTAGTGATAGCAGTTGGTATCCTGTGGTCAGGTTAAAGACCTGTGCTTCCTTACTCCCACACTGAGCAGCCAGTGGCCTGGAACTAGGCTCCAAGCATTTCTGCTCTCTGCATATGTACACAGCACCCAAGGGCCGCCACCAAAGAAGAGCTATAGGTGCACGCACGCATTGGAAGCAAAAGCACCTCAGAGCCAATGGAGTGGCACACGGAAGAGGTAAATGGCACCCGAGAGCATCTGGGCGGAGCAGACAGCGTCAGCTACGCACCTTAGGGGTCTGTCTGCCTTGTTTCCCCAGGCCTCTCCCAGTGCACCACCCGGCTGCAAGGACCCTTCTTAGTCACCGTTACATCCCGGAGGCAGCGATTTTCAACCTTTTTATAAAATTTCACGGCACACATAAACTAATTACTAAAATTCTTCAGCACACACACAATATATTTTTTGCCAGTCTGACACACACACACAAAAATAGGTGTTATTTTGATTCATTCACATCAGACGGTTATTGTTGTGTTGGCTGTTGTCATTTTTTAATTTGACAGTCTGAGGGAACAGAGGCCAGTGCCTCTGACTGAATAGTCAGGTACTGCATGGTTTGAAAAATCTTGTGCCACCCCCGGGGGCCTGCCGTGACATAGCAGTCGGAAATTGCTACCCTAAGGCATAGAGGATATCACTTTGCACCCAAAAAGTGCTTAGACAGCATTTGTTGGTTCAAAGTGAATACTCCTTTCCTAGGTCTTGTGTGACATTTTGCTACTTCTAATCATACTGCTGAGATTTTATTCCCTTACTGGTTATAGTTTAATAATAACGGCTCTGGCTCCTAGGGTTTCAAAACTTAAGGGTCAACTTTCCACCTCGCACTTTTCTTCCCGGGGCAACAACTTGCTCAACACATCTCTTTCTGAATTCCAAGACAGGCTTCTTGCTCTGTTCAGTCCAGACTGCCAGCCCAAGAAACATTTTTGAAAGATCACAGTCAACATCGTTGCCAAGAGAAAAAGTTCTTGGCACATAAAGATCCCTGTTCAATATGAGTTACCAGATGGTAATTTCAACTTCAGCTGAATTCCTGCTGAAAAAAAAAAAGTGTTTGAACTGCAGATGAGAAAAGCTTCAATGACAAATTTCCAAGTGTTAGAAGCTTAAGAGGAAAACGGCAAGTGTTGATGCACCCCCACTCCCAGCCACAGGCACACAGAGAGCATAGAACTACATACCACTGCACCTGGTAGCTGAGATCCCCACAAAGATGCCTTTGCTCTTTAAGGATACTATCGGCCCTGATTTGATTTTTACTAAAAGTAAAAGCAAATACTATTTAATTATGTGCAGTGTTTTTTCAAAGGGTGTGTGCCTTAGAACCTGCTGTGAGCTTTTATGGTACCTGGAGGTAATTCTCTTTCCTCTTCACCAATAACTCCATTATTGAGCCAACTAATAACCAGTGTGTCTCCTTCCCTAAATACTTTCAAATTACAGGGGATATGTGTGAAATATAAATTGAAGGTGCTTGGGCGCTGGCCAGTTAGCTCAGTCAGTTATAGGTTTTCCTGAAACACCAAGGTTGCAGGTTTGATCCCCAGTCAGGGCACATATGGGAAGTGACCAGTGAATGCACAACTAAGTGGCACAGCAAATGAATGTCTCTTTGTCTCTCTCCCCCCTCCCCGTTTCTCTAAAATCAATCAATAAAAATATTTTTTAAATTAAATTGGTGGCACTTGGCTTGGACACCCACAGGTCCCTGACTTATTGGTGCAAACTCTGAGTTATAGGAGATGCCTCAGAGCTACACTTAAGATTCAGCCAAGGTTGGGGCTTTGCCTGAAATTGCACCCTTGCTGAGTTCTTCCCGTCTGCCTTCTCTGTCTTGCTTCACCCCTCCTCTTTCTCCACCACACCCCCTTGCAGGTTTCTCCTGGGAGCCTCTCTTTAATAAAACTCTTGCACACAGATCTTCATCTCAGGGTTTGCTTGTGGAAACTGACCTAAAATTCTGAACAACAGAAAAATCAAGGTATTTTATGCTAATAGAGAGAAGGACCATTGTTTCTGGAGCATGGAATGTGTGCATAACTACTTTATCAATCAAGATCTTAGAAGGAGGCCCTGGCAGGTTGGCTCAGTGGTAGAGCTTCGGCCCGCCATGTGGAAGTCCCAGGTTGGATTTCCGGCCAGGGTATATAGGATAAGTGCCCATCCACTTCTCCACCCCTCCTCCTCTCCTTTCTCTCTGTCTCTCTCTTCCCTTCCCACAGCCAAGGCTCCACTGGAGCAAAGTTGGCTCTGGGCGCTGAGGATGGCTCCATGGCCTCTGCCTCAGGTGCTAGAATGGCTCCCCAGATGGGCAGAGCATCGCCCCCTAGTGGGCTTGCCGGGTGGATTCTGGTTGGGTGCATGTAGGAGTCTGTCTCTCTGCCTCCCTGCTTCTCACTTCAGAAAAATACCAAAACAAAATAAAAATATCTTAGAAGGAAATAGTGGATACATTCAAATTAGGTATTTGGAGAATAGCTAATAAAAGGCCGAATAACAACGGGGTGGCCTGAGCACAGAGAAACAAGGATAGTACCTGCCTGGAAGTTTATATCATGGGGTTATTACCAATTCTAGACCTCATTGGTAAGAGGAGAGCTGGTGACATATTAGTGTGGAGAGGGCTGTGTGACAGAGCTGTGATCTGAGATACAACCAGCTTAGAGAAACTATAGACACCAAGCTGGGTCAATAAATGCCCCAATCTCATCCTCTTTTCTCCTTCCAACCTTTTGCCAGTGACTCCATCATCTGGGCCTAATGGAATGCCAGAGCACAAGGGAACCCCTTAATGCAGTGAATCTAGGTTGGCCTCTCAGTGCTTAGAGCAGGTGGAGAAGTGCAGAGAGGAAAAACAAGCTACCAAGCACATCTACCTTCTCTCTCTCTCTTTCTCTTTCTCTCTCACATACACAGTGACCAGTGACACATAAATAAACCCTGATTTTTTTTTCTCTGCTGATCTTATTTCCTTTCATCCTGTTTTCACTGTAGGGGACCCAGAAGTAGGCCGTATGTTGTGGGTGAAAAAATCTTAATAATCAAGAATTGGACAAAGTGTGTTTTTTTAAAAACCTGAGTACGGCCTCTGGGCATCTCAGCATCAACCCACAACCCTCAGCCTCACTGCCACAAGATTTGCCATCACTTTGACCTTGCTATTTTGGTGCAAAGAGACCTAAATTATATCCTTAGAGAACCATGTCCATTCTCTCCCAATTGAAAACAAAATGCAAATCAAAGATTTAGGTTGCTTTTTGTAATGATGTATGTTTTGCTTTCTCATCAATCCAGATGCAAAGATGACCTCATCTTATTCAGTTTACTCCCAAATGTCCTCATCACCAGAAGCCATGCTCTTCTTATTGGTCTCATTTTCGGTTTTTGAAGTGGTCATTTCCCTGAATTCAGCTTTGGCTTGGTTCAGAAAGCACTACAACATGTGCAGAGTGGAAGACAAAAAGTCACTCGGTTATGTCAAGGTCTTTGAGATTAGTCATAGAACACAATAAAGGTCCTCAGGATGCCAGCAGGAGTGGATGTGGATGGGATGAAGGATGGAAGATGGAGAAGCTCCATTCCCACAGGTCCCTGGAGAGCAGGCATGGCACTACCTTCTTTTCCTCCAGCCTTCTCTCCACTGGATACCCTGCAGACTCAGGTACAGCTGAGTAGAAAGCAGGTAGGCTGTGGGGCAGGTCTTAACAGATGGCTTACAGGAAGAGTTGTCATTTCTAAGTATTAAAATAGTATATATTGGGATATTTTCTTCTGAAATTATATTTGCTAAAATACAGAGCTCCACAGGTCCTATTTAGAGGGAGGTGAGGTGATATTTTAAAGTATTTTTAAACACTGTGTTTTATTCTGAGACACCTATTTGCATCACCCATGAGCCCTCCCAGGAGGTGAATGCTGGTGTGGATGGGCCCAGCCTAGAGCTCTGATGCAATCACTGTATGAGCATCTTGAGCAAAAAAACCAAACACTCCTGAACCCAGGTTCCTTGTAACAACAGGGAGTGGGTTAGGTGAAACTGGAATCTTTTTGCTGTTCTGACATTGCACTGTCTGAGCAGTAGCCACTGGCCACATGTGGCCAGTCTGAATTGAGACGTGCCATAAGTGCACAAAAACACCAGATTTCAAGGACTTCCTCCAAATACTAATGTAAATGATCTCATTGATACTTTTTATATTGATTACATGTTGAAATCATACTATTTTAGGGTATATTGGGTTAAATAAAATATAAAATGTTTATTTTTTGGTTTTACTTGTTGAAGTGTAGCTAGCAGAAAATTTTGAATTACACATGTGGCTCACATTGTATTTCTATTGGACAGAATTGTTTTATTTGCTTATTTATTTACTTACCTATTTTAAGAACTTTTATATATATGTATGTTTCTGTGTTCGTATTTCTTTTGTGTCTGCATCAAATTCTAGCAAGTTTAGTCTTGTTTGAGGAAAAATGTGACATAATTTTCTAGTCAAAGGTCCTTTTTTATTTTAATAAAAGGGTGATTTCATGTCATGTTGGCTAAGTGTTTAAGAAAGTGTGAGGGGAAGGAACACCAATGTTTCTTAAAGTAGAATTTCATTTCCTTCTACTTTGAATGACACTATGCTGTTCATCTTTAGGCAGTCTTTAGAATAGTGGAACATTTTCGGATTCCAGCACATGAGAAAGCATAGTTCCAAAAGTGATGATCAGCAAGCACCCCATCTTCTTATGCACAGATGTGCAACATCTCTTCTCCATGACAGTGCCAAGTATTTGGAAAGCACCTAAATGCTCAACCCATGAGCTTCCCAAAACACATATTTAATAACCACTTCCTGATGTGCATGAACTTCTGGGTCAAATGAACAGGGGGCAGGGACAGGGCATCAAATATACCTTCAGGCTGCTGATCTGGGTAGGAAGAGCAGCAGAGGGAAGACTCAGCAACACATATGAGCAGAGAGGAAGGAAGATAATTTGTCTGGGAACACTAAGGATACATACATTTGCAGGAATCAGTAGGATACTTGAATTCCTTAAATGTTAGGAAGAAGATCTAGGCCCTGATATAAAAAGAAATAGAGGCCTAGTCTGTGGTGGCACAGTGAATAAAGCACTGACCTATAATGCTGAGGTCGCTGGTTCAAAACCCTGGGCTTGTTTGGTTAAGGCACCTATAGGAGTTGATGCAACCTGCTTTTCTCCCTTTCTCTCTCTCTCTCTAAAATGAAAACAAACAAACAAAAAAACACCAAAAACAATGGGCTCCATGAGTCTCATTTGTATATCCCATATATGTGTAAAATCATGTAGTGCTAGGTTTTTCTGATTTACTTATTTTACTTAGTATAATGTTCTCAAGGTTTATCCATGTTGTCGTAAATGGCAATATGTCATTATTTCTTATGACTGAGTAGTATTCTATTGTATATATGTACCACTTCTTCTTTATCCAGTCCTCTCATGGACATAAAGTGAAGTGGTTACCAAGGGGATGTTATGGGGGGAGGAGAATAAAAAGGAGCAGTATATGGTGACGGAAAATGATTTGACTTTGAGTAATAGGCACATAACACAATCAACAGTTCAAATGCTGTAAAAATGTTTACCTGAAACCTATGTACTCTTATTGTTAAGTGTCACCCCATTAAATTTAATTTTCTAAATAAAATTTTTAAAAAAGAAATAAAGAAAAGCAGTGGGCTGAAAGACCTGATAGAAGCCATGCTTTTAGGGAAATCAGTCCTCTCTTCTCTGTCATACTATGATATGTGTGTCCCCCAATTGGAGGACCTGATTAGAATCCAATGCATCTCATGTTATTCCCTTCCTGTCTTGTGTGTGCTTATTTTTGCTTCCTCAAGGGATAATGATACATTCCTGAAGGGTCCAAACCAAGATTAATGTTTCTTTTGAATATCTCGTGACTTTCAGGATAGATGTAAGCACAGAGTAGGTGCTCAATGCTTACTGTAAAAATTAATAAATTGTGCCTGACCAGGTGGTGGCGCAGTGGATAGAGCATCGGACTGGGATGCTGGAGGACCCAGGTTCGAGACCCTGAGGTCGCCAGCTTGAGCGCGGGCCCATTTGGCTTGAGTGCGGGCCCATCTGGCTTGAGCAAAAAGCTCGCCAGCTTGGACCCAAGGTCGCTGGCTCCAGCAAGGGGTGGCTCGGTCTGCTGAAGGCCCCAGGTCAAGGCACATGTGAGAAAGCAATCAATGAACAACTATGGTGTTGCAATGGCAATGAGAAACTAATGATTGATGCTTCTCACCTCTCTCTGTTCCTGTCTGTCTGTCCCTCTCTCTGACTGTCTCTGTCCTTGTAAAAAAAAAAAAAAATTAATAAATTGTGCCAAATCCATTTCCTCTTACTTCATGTTTTTTTTTTTATGAAGGAAAAGGAAGAGAGATTCCTAATTCCTAATGAAAGCTCTTTAGGGGCAAAGGCATAAATCAGATTGCCTCTCTTTCCTGTCCCTTTTCTGTGCTTTTCCCCTTTCTTCCTGCCAACTTCCTCGGTGCTTATCACCAACACCTTGTCACTGAAACTCTTAGCTTTTGATTTGCATGTCTGGAACCCCAAATTACCCCTTCCTCCTTTCACCACCCATTTCCTGAGGGCCTTGGGGAGATTATGATGTCCCTTTCACCCCAACAGTCCCTGGGCTGAGCCATGACTGATAATCTGTTTGAACCAGTTGTCCCTCCCAGGTAAGGAAAACTACAACTTACCTGAAGACTGTTATGATCAGTTCACATGGTCAGTGAAGTAAGAAAGACAAATATTAAAGAAGTGTACCCCTGGCCAGTTAGCTCAGTTGGTTAAAAGCATTGTCCTGAAACAACAAGGTTGTGGGTTCAATCCCCGGTCAGGGCACACACAGGAAGCAACCAAAAATGCATGACCGAGTGGAATAACAAATGCTTCCCTTCCCCCTTGCTCTCTCTTTCTAAAAAAAATATCAATAAAAATTAAGCTCTGACCCATAGCTTAGTTGGTTGGAGTGTTCTCCGGGAGTGCGGAGGTTGCCAGTTTGATTCCTAGTCAGGGTACATACAGGAGCAGCTTGATGTTCCTGTCTCTCTCTCTCCTGCCTGTCTCAAAAAAAGAAGTGTAGAAGGACATCTGGGAGTTACTACAGAGTGACAGGTAAGGTGGTTTTTTATGGGGGGGGGTTGTTTGTTTGTTTACTATTTTGTACATGAGAAATAACTTACATTCAACTGCAACTTAGGGGGGAAGGTAGACTCAGTTTGGTTAGAGCTACAGGCTTTCCTTGACCAGGAAATAAAAGGTAACTCTAACTCTGAAGACCCTAAGAATTTACAAAGCCTGAATTTGCTTTTTCTCTCTCCTTTTTTATTTTAATATTCATCTTTTTGTTGTCCTGACTCTAAACTAATCATTACAGAGTTACTTTCAGGAAAAAATGAAGAACAACTTTCTCTTCACTGAATTACTCTTTAGGTAACTTCTTAGGGCTTTTAATCATCTGAGAAAGCCAGTTTAATATTGAAAAATGTTGCAGGTCACTCAAAAACGTCTTCTACAAAATACTTGAAGAATACCAGGTCCCAGAACAAGGTTCTTTGTAAAGGGAGAGTTTGTATCAGAGGCAGATAAACTACAACAGATCAGAGTGAAATGTTTTTGGAAAGGGCATTAACACAGGTTAAATGTTTACATTTCTTTTTCATTTTTCCTAATATTGCATATAATGTAGAACTGGAGTTTGGCTCCTATTTCTGCTGTGATCTTCATTTTTGTTTTAACAGAGAGAAAAGTTCTCTTACGTGGTAGGTTCTAATGTAAATCCCTGCTTTCTTCCAGTGACTTGAGTGGACTCAGACTAACCATTTTTCCTGTGCATCCTAAACTGCAAGAACATTGTGTTAAAGTATCTACCTTAGTAGAAATGCTCTTGCAAAGCTACATACACCATGAAGCCACCATGCTGCGCCTCCTCGGCTTTTGTAGAGAGGTTGGAGGCTGTTGAATGTACTTTCTAGTTCCTAGCCTCAGCACTAACTCCACATCAGTCACTCCTCTCCAGAAAGAGTATCTCCTGTTTTTCCAATTATATAACCTTCACCAATTCTGAACTTCCTCCATAGGGAGTGAATGCTGGTTCCGACATCTCTGGTCTCCAAGAATCATTATGCTTCAAACACATGAGCAGTTTCATCCTTAAGGATTCTTGCAGCTTCATACTTAAGGATCCTTAAGTATGTTTGGAAAGAAAACCAGTAAGGTGAGGGAGGCTCCCATGGCAGAGTTTAGGTAAAACAAGAAAAACATCTTTATTCTTTATACCTTCTTAGACTTTGGGCTATATTGATCCCTGGTGAATGAACATTATTCTCTCTCAGTATATAAAATGACACTTATATAAGCATTCTGGTAACAAGTTAGGTATTTGCTTAACATTGTGTATGTGTGTTGTATAGTTATTACTGGTCTGAACAACCATGCATAATGTACACGAATGTGGATGTGCACATGGAACACAAACTTCTCTTACTCTCCAAGCATACTGTGTTCAAGGAAGAGAGCTTGGTTCTAAAATAAGACTGATCTACCTTATTTTGTTTTGTTTTTAACTTTCTTCTTTGAAATAACTGTAGATTCACATTAAGTTGTAAGAAATAATACAGAAATTCTTTCTATACCCTTTACCTAATTTCCCCCCAGTGATAACATCTTGCATAACTAGTACACTACTACCACACCAAGCAACTGACATTAATACAATCCTAGGGCCTTATTCAAGTGCTGCCAGTTTTACATGCACTCGTTTGTGCGTATTCTTAGTTTTACATAATTTTATCACATATGTGATCTACTTTTGAATCCCAGGTCTGCCAAGTACTAACTGTGTGATTCTGAGCAAGGTCCTTAATATCTTCCACTGCAAAATGTAATATGCAGTATCTGTTTCCTAAAGGTGGTGAGAGGATCAGGTTAGATCTTTCTGTTGAGTTTCCAACACACTGGATTGATTCTCACATGCTAGTTTTCTTCCTGTCCCTTGTTCTTTCAGTAGCAAGGGAGCTTTCTCCAGTATCTTGTTGAAATAACCAGACTTCCTTCTTCAAGGGCAACACATTTGAACCTGCAGCTCAGAGTCTTGGGTATCGCCCCAGCCCACAGCTGCCACCGCTCATGGCCTGGTCTTGGAACCCTGTATGCACCCAGATCAGAAGTGTAGCGATGGGACAGTGAGAAAACGGAGGCTTAGCGTGTGTGGGGGGGGAGAAAAGTGGGAGGAGGTGGTAAATACCTAGCAACTGTTGGCGGGAAAACTACCAGTTCTAAGGAGTTTCCGGTTGTGTGGCTAGTGACCGAGCGCTGGGTGTACCCGCGGAAGACTGGATAGGGAGTGGGAGCGTGGGAGCCTATGATGGCATTGGGGGGTGGGGGGTGGCGGCGATGCGGAAGCCAGTCTAGATCTAGTAGGAGTGTTGAACTCGCTGTAAAGGGGTTCATAGTCGAGTCTAGAGCCCTTTAGCCTCCGGGACATTTTTTTCCAATGACGACCAATGGGCGCTCGAGAGCTGAAAACTCCAGGGCGAGAGAGGCACCTACATCCTCACCTTATAGTACAGCTGGCTGAAGGCGGGGCCTTTCCTCCACACCTAGAAGTGGCCGCCGGCTGTCGGGGCGCAGCGGGGTGTGTGAGGACTTATTTGCAAGGAAAGGAAGGCGAGCGGGCAGGGGGTTGAGCCGTGGATGCGCCAGCCGCTGTCTCGCGGCAACCTCGGGGCGCTAGCCTCCTCCACCTGCACCTTCTCGAGCCCTGATGTTTTCAAGTTCAAATCTTCGAAGCAACCGCCCCAGAGTAACTCAGTACCCAAGACGGGACTGGGCTTCTCCGGGCTCCGGCGACACGAGCAGTCGGGACCCGGGACGCAGTCTCAGTGAAGATTGGGTGCCGGGAGGGAGGGGAAGCGGACACCCTGCGAGGGCCCGGGAGGCGCATGGCACCCCTCCCTCCGCCGCCCAAGCTGCGCGGATCGAGGAGGAGGAGCCGCGCCCCGGCCGGCACCGCCCTGGCTCCTCCTCCCGGCGGTGGCCTGGCCCTTCCAACCCGACGTCCAAAGCTCCTGGTGGCCGCTGTAGAGCCGGGAGCCGAGCGCGCTGGGCGCGGCCGTCCCGCTGCCGCTGCCGGCGCGTGCGAGCCCAGAGTGCGCCCGCGGCCATGGTCCCTGCGGCGGCGACCGGCGCTTGAGCCCCGGGACGCGGTAAGCGAAGCGCCCGCTCCCGGAACCCCCGCTCACGGCCTCGGGGTGGCGGAGGCCTTGCGCTGCCCCCACGCCGTCTGTGGGGCCTTGCGCGCCCCGGACTTATCCGGCATCGGGACAGGCTGGGGCTTCCCCTTCGGACTCCGGGGCCAGGGCGGGAGCTTTCCCCACCGGTCGGGCGCAAGGAGCAGCCGCGAGGTACCGGGTGGCCTGGCGACTGGCCCGGCCGGGACGCTCCCGGGGGACCAGGCTGGGAGGGGGCGTCTTCGGAGGCGGGAGGAGGGGCTGGTCGTGGAGGCACGGACTGCACTGGCGGGGGCGGGCCTGGGGTGGGGAGAACGCGCGCCGCAGCCCCTAGAGCGACGCTTTTGTAAAAGGTGGTCCCTTACATATGGAAATGAAGGTCGCGCGGGTTCCCATTTGCGTCCTTTTGAAGGACGCCCTCCCAGAACCTCAGCGCCGCCTGAGAAGTATTGTCCCGCTTCTTGCGCCCTAACAAAGCGTCCGTCTTCGCTTTGCAGAGCACTGGAGGCGGGTGGCCGGCTGTGCGGGCGCAACGGAGAGGCTGACAGAAGGTAGGAGAGGACCACGGGGACAGGGAGAGCGTGCTGCCTGGTGGTACAGTCAGGTGTCTGAGGTTCCTGGGGGCGGCGATGTACAGGCGGGTTAGGAACATATCTGCATCACCGGTTGCCAGGCACCTGGGCGGCGCGCCCGCCCTTCCACACCTCGCCTCCAGCGCCTCGCCGCGCGGTCGGGTCTGGACACCCTCGCCACCCTCATGGTCCCAGCTCGTAACCGCAAGCTAAGAGCTGCTACTGTGTGTTGGTCCAGAAACGGACTTGAGTCCGGAAGCAGCAGAAAGGGTAGTTGTTCTGCTGCCTTGAGCAACCCAGGCCACCTTGTGATTGAGAAGCTAAAGAGAAACCAGTCTGGGGAAGCCCAACGTGTTAGTTAGCCTTGGCTGTCTGGAGTATCGGAGAGCTTATCCTTAAAGTGGGGATTTTCGAAGGTGTGTGGAATCAATGAATATAGACTTTCCAAGGGCAATTATTAGTAAGAAAGGGCAAAGAACTAAATGACAGTCGTTTGTTGCCTGAAAGCCTTGCTCGCCAGACCAGCAGAATGTAGGTGTGGAGTGTTGCGGGAGAAGCTTCCAGGGTTCCAGGAGCTGGGCTTCTGCAGCTGCCAAACCGGTCCCTGACAAAAGGACAGAGCTGATGGAAACAGTTTACTCCTGGGAGCTCTTTCTGTGAAGTTGAAAGAGATAGAGATAGGAAGAGACGATTTCCTACCTAGCCTCAGCCCTGCAAATAAAATGAGGGCTGGAAAGATTGTTCTACCATGTACCCTGTGTCTAGACAACTTGGCTATTATGAACTCTAATGCTGTCTTCACTTCACTGGAACAAATCCCCTCCTGGTGCTGAGGAATTCCTGAGATGGGTTTACCATACAGTTTAACTTCTGCATTCATGAAATGAAAACAGATTGCATGGTTGTCTTTTGTGCCTGAGGTGGTAGCTGATTAGGATTAGAATCCTAAAAGTCCACCGTGGCACATGGGCTAAGCTCCTGAGACCATCGAAGATTCTCAGTTGGCTTCCTTATGTACATTAATATAAATGTATACGTTTGCTTGTTTCCTGAGGCTTGACAATGTGCAAGGAAATGTCGTGTGTGTGTGTGTGTGTGTGTGTGTGTGTGTGTGTGACTTAATTTTATCTTGATCTTCTCTAGTGGCTAGCATATTGGTGGCTGACCTAGAATATTGGCACATCTTGACTAGGCTTGAAGGGGACTGTGAAAATTCTCAGACTGTGTGTAAAAGTAATATTAGAGGCTGGTTGCAAAACCAGTTCCTTGTGGTCTCTTAAGCTGTTGTCACTGTCCTTAGGGAGGTCAAGTGAACTGCTGGGTAGTTTCTTTGCAGATTTGTTTACTTTCACCTATTCTCTGGTGATTTTTTAGAGGAAAGCATTCTGAGCTGCAGTATAGATAAAGGGTAGCATGTTCCAAATGAGTCGAACATGGTGCAAATGCAGGCAAAGTCTTTAGAGGGGACAAGAGAAAGGAAACCATCACAGGTACAGTCTTTGCATTAAAATATCATGGATCAGTCCTTTTAATAGGCACTTGCTCAGAATGGCATGAGTGTCTTTTTTCTTGTTCTTATTTTTTTCCTTCTTATTAGATATGTGATGACCCATAATATCAAAAGATATTAACTGTCACAGAGGGGAGAGCAGGGCTCCAGTGGATTCTGAACAACCAATCTTAATGGGCAATATTCTTATCATAAGTTAAATGCTGTCAAAGTAAATTGTTTTAAATGGCTTTCTAAACATTTCAGCAATCTTGATGCTTCCATTTTATGTTGATAACGAAAATACATTTTACCAGGTTAACATTGATAAAGGGTTGGCAAGTTTTACCAGAGTGTTTTAGAGGGATTCAACCAGCCTGGAGTCTTTTCAGGAGGTTTATATTTTATAGATGCCAATTCACTGGTAGGCCAATTAATTATGTGGTTTGAATTCTGGCTATTGAACTTACATCTGTTGGGCTGGGGCTTGTGGAAAGACTTACTGAAGCTTGCAAAAAAGATATTTTATCCTATTTACTAGTAAAATAGAATTCTAAAGAGATCATGGGTATGTACAAGTGAACAACTTTGAAATGAGGGTACTTCTGTACTGCAACACATATCAGCAATTGGCCATTTATTCCAGCTTTTGGATGGAAAAAATTACTAAGTGTTTATGTTCTAATGCTCACTTAAAAAGCAAAGTTGAGAAAAGCTGTTTATAGATGTAAAAAATGAAGCCTTTCACTTTGACCACAGGGAACTGTTCTCATAGCTGCATACATTTTACATTAATTTGAGTTAATATGGCCTGACCTGTGGTGACGCAGTGGAGAAAGCATCTACCTGGAAGGCTGAGGTCGCCAATTCGAAACTCTGGGCTTGCCTGGTCAAGGCACATATGTGAGTTGATGCTTCCTGCTTCTCCCCCCTTCTCTCTCTCTAAATATGAATAAATAAGATCTAAAAAAAAAGAAAAAGTTAATATGGCCCAAGAAGTAAAAGTTGTTACCAGCAATCTCTTTTAAGAAAGTAACAAAGAGGCTGCTGGTTTTCTGCTTTATTGAATTGACGTTGAATGATTTTATTCTTCCAGCTCTCCTAAGTTAACTTGATTGGATAGCCCACATCATTCAGGATAGTAAAATACTAAATTTATTTATGTTTTAGAACAAATATTAGTAGGAGAACCTTAGCTAAATTGATTTTAACTAAGTTAAATGTAGTGTAGTTAGCAGAGGTTGTTATTCCTTCAAATTTAATGTGACCTTTTTTTCCAGTGTGCAGGCATTTAAGATTTGTATTATATTTTTATACCATTTTATTTTTGGTGATATTCTTGTGCTTTTGGTATCCAGCTAGACAAGAGGTGCTGTCTGAGCAGAGAGGAGGCTATCTGACAATAATCAGTTTGAGGAGCAGTTGTTCTGGACAGAAATAGTCCATATAGATATGTAATTGGGGGGAGGTATTGCTTTTTCTAATAAGCTTTTGCTAAACTGAAATTTATTTTCATCCCTATTTAATTTTATTCATCCAAAATGGTAAGACTGGAGATCTTTGTAGTAAATTAAAGTGCAGAAAAGAGAGAAGAAAAAGAAACATTTTGATTTGATCATTGGCATTATAAGGCTCTGTCCTACCAAGTGGCAAAGCTAAAGGCACTAATGAAAAGCTTTGCCAAAGCAGGGCTTGTGCATGTTTATCACTTTAGTTACAAAGTAACCAAATTAGCCACTTTGTGGTCACTGCTTGGTCTGTAGACCCCCAACAGCTATGTCTGAACACAGATCCAAAAGCATTCATTATAATACCCAAGGAGAGCATCTGAGCCAAGGGGGGCATGCAGACATTCCTCGTAGCTGTTCAGCTGCTGGACCATCTGGAGGGGAAATAAAAGGCCTGGGCGAGGGTCTCTGGCATTGTGCTCATTTATTATTTGGTTTTCCCTTGCCAGGCTTTGTTCGCCTTTCACTCCCTCTGGCCCAGAACAGACGTCCCCTTTGGCCAGGGTTCCATTCTTACAAGCTTCTTTCTATATCTTGGATGCTGAAAAGTTCATAAGTTCACATCTCCACTTCATGCTGGCCTTATGTTGGGGACTTCATCATTCCAGCTGCA
This sequence comes from Rhynchonycteris naso, assembly GCA_037038555.1. Classification (NCBI taxonomy): domain Eukaryota; kingdom Metazoa; phylum Chordata; class Mammalia; order Chiroptera; family Emballonuridae; genus Rhynchonycteris; species Rhynchonycteris naso. The sequence continues at coordinate 47,010,932 of CM072999.1, forward strand.
CCTCCACCTAATGTCTCTTCCAGTCCCAGTTGGAACTGTGATTTCATCAGCCAGGGCTGCCGAGTGGTGCGCAATAGCACCACTCTGTAATGGGCATCTCTGTCAGGGTCTGTGCATTTTGGCAGCCCTGTTTTGAGTTATTTGGAAGGAAAATGCTCCGAATAGTTCTCATTATGGGTGGTTACTGGATGGTCAATGTTTTGATTAATAGCTCTGTGCATCTGCCCCTTATTGAACCATCCCTCGTTAGAACTCCGAGATATCGCCCACACTGGGCCTTTTATTCCAGAGGAGCGGTAAACGCTTCTGACAGTTTGGTTCGGAAATTAATGTCCAAAGGGAGGCCCAGGTTTGTGGCCGGCCTTATAGAACTGGAATTGTGCTTTGCCATTTGAAGAAAGATTTATCACTCCAAACCCAACTTTCTTTATCTCTGAGCAAGATGCCTGTCATAGGTGGGCATCCGGCTCTGAGTGTGGAAAGCTTTGAATTGCACAGATTAGACATCTTTAAGTGTTTGGGGGGAATTAATTTAATAAATATCAATTCCTGGCCTTTTGCCCATTGTTGAAAATGTGGGATTCTTCATGATCATTTTTACATACAAATTTATTTCTTCCTTGCCCTAAATCCCAAAGCTGCTTTAGTAAAAAGAGATTGCTTATTCTATGTATTCTTAATGCATTGGAGGCTATAATTAGTCAATGAATGGTCCCAGAGTAGTAGGGAGGGAGAAGCCATACCACTCTCCATTCCAACCTGGACGAGTGTGTGGCCATCGATTATCCCATGCAGCAGTACAAGTGTTCTAGTACTTGGTACTGTTCAGCTGGTTAATACATAAAGATGGAGATAAGTGGGCCTGACCAGGCGGTGGCGCAGTGGATAGAGCATTGGACTGGGAGGAGGAAGACCCAAGTTCAAGATCCCGAGCTCGCCAGCTTGAGCACAGGCCCATCTGGCTTGAGCAAAAGCTCGCCAGCTTGGACCCAAGGTCGCTGCCTCCAGCAAGGGGTTGCTCGGTCTGCTGAAGGCCCGCGATCAAGGCACATGTGAGAAAGCAATCAATGAACAACTAAGGTGTCGCAATGGCAACGAAAAACTAATGATTGATGCTTCTCATCTCTCTCCGTTCCTGTTTGTCTGTCCCTATCTATCCCTCTCTCTGACTCTCTCTCTCTGTCCCTATAAAAAAAATAAAATAAAAATAAAAAAGATGGAGATAAGTGATTAGCCAATATAATTTCAGTGGTTCCATCCATTTGTTATTATGGATATAGGACTATGTATATAGGACAGAAAGACAGTGTATTAGAGTCAACCCAGGGTTCCAAACTCAGCTCCACCCCCATGTTAGTGCTGTATCCTTTGACAATTTGAGTACTTTTGCCAACCCCCAATTTCTACATCTTAAATGGGAATATGATATCTACTTTAAAGCATTAGGAGGATTAAATGAGATCATATAGGTAAGTACTCTGCAGAGGCCAGACTTATAGTCAATGCTCAGAATTTTTTTGAAAATTGTTTCTTTTGAAGTCCCAACTATATTTCAGCCTTTCTGCTTTTGTTTCACATAAAATTTATCAACAGTCCACTTTTAAAGGTTGAGGAAACATTGAACATTGCCTGCTGCCATTACCATTTAGTAATATCACATTTTAATATACATAATATGTACTAGACCCATTCTTATTCCCCGGATTCTGGCATTCCACAGCTTCCTGCTCCACATCCTTAAAGGCAGACCTATGGCTGATTGACTTGTTTAAGTTCCCTCCCTTCTGGTTACCCCGATTTTGTAAGTCACAGGTATTTTCTTGGTGGTTTTCTCAATTCTCCTCTTATATCAGCTTCCTAAGGGATTAGCTACTCTCAGTTGCTTACCATATTTAACTGTCAGGATAACCTTTCCAGATGGGTATTCTTCTTCCCATTCTACAAACCAGGGGTCAGGGAAGGTGTTTAAGTGTAGACTGTCTTCCAAAGCCACATCTCATAACAAACAAATACACCTGAAGTGTAAGAATCGATTGACTCAATCACTAACTCCTTGAACCAAATATCAGACAGCTCTGCAGGGTACAATTTGGCAATGCGTGCTGGCTTTCTACTTCTGCTTTGTTATTTCTAGGACTTAAAATGCCTTTGATAAAGGATTGGAAGGGGGTGAGTAGTAGAGGGGTGTTTGCAGAAGGAATAGGCATTTCATATTCTTCATATGCTTGTTTTTCTCTGTAGCTCTCATGCAGGTTAAGTTTCCACTCAAGAAATCTCCACATACCCAGCCAGTCCATGCTTACTGCATCCTGGTGTGAAGACTATACTGTACTATATACATTTGGGGAAGCTGTAAAAGAAATAGAAGTTGTGGACCTTGCTCTTAAAGAAATTTCTGGCAAGTAGGGAGAAACAAATTCTTGCACATGAGGTTACTGATGAACATTTGGGGAATAGTATCAACCAGTGAAAATGCATTCTGTGCCAGAAGAGTACTGACAACTCATCACCATATGTAACATCTTTTGGACATTGCCTTGCATACGATCATTTGTTCTGCAGGGGTAGGACTGTTTTCCCCCTTTACTCAAAAGAATGTCTTCCTAAGCATGGTGTCTTGGGAAAAAGAGAGATGAAATACAGAGGAGAAAGAAAGAAAGAGAGAGAGAGAGGAAGACAGAAGGGAGGGATGGATGTAGGGAGGGAGGAATCTTAACCAGGTAGTGGCGCAATGGATAGAGTGTCAGCCTGAAATGCAGAGGACCCATATTCAAAACCCTGAGGTTGCCAGCTTGAGCGTGGGCTCACCAGTTTGAGCACGGAATAGCTGGCTTGAGCATGGGATCACAGACATGATCCCACGGTTGCTGGTTTGAACCCAAGGTCACTGGCTTGAGCAAGGGGTCACTGGCTCAGCTGCATCCCCCCCCGGTCAAGGCACATGAGAAAAGCAATCAATGAACAACTAAGGTACCACAATGAAGAATTAATGCTCTCATCTCTCTCCCTTTCTGCCTGTCTGTCTCTACATGTCCCACTCTATCTTTCTCTGTCTCTCTTGCTAAAAAAAAGAAGAAAGCTACTATATAATAAAAGAGGTTTTCTTTAGTGAAAATCCAGTGACCTTCCAAAGAGCAGGGCATGATAGTTTATCAGATTTGAAGCCATGGATAAGATCAGGACTTCTCAGTTCATTGTGGGTTTTATGGTCCTCTTTCATTGGTTTAGATGGTCAAGTCTCCAACCCTTAAAAATAGTTTTTAAAAGGGGAAGTGTTAGCATTCTTTGACTTTTGAGTTTTTTTAAATATGCAAAATCAAGCAGGAGCAAAATACTCTGGTTTTTATGAAGTTGGTCAGATTATAGCCCAAGGGACAGTTAAACTCAGAGTGAGCCTGAGAGCTATGGCAACCTGGAATATCCCAGAGCACCTTGGGGATTCTCAGATCTTAGCTGACAATTAACTGGCAGACTTGAAGTGAATCTCATTAGTGAAACCTTGGCCTTTTCTAAATTTCTAACTTTTGTGGCTTTGCTTAGTACCTTGGTGTTTCTTTTCTGATGCTTTGATGTTTATATAGCACTCTCAACTTATTTTGAAAACATTTACATGGTGATTAGTTAACCCAATAGTCCAGCTCTGGGAAGGCAGCCAGTGAGCCAGCAGCGCCTTAATAATAGAAAAACTGATAATTAGGACTAGAGACCTTCTGATGTCAGGAGCCTAGACCAGAACGATGCCACTCCATGTTAGTGAGCAGCCATAATAAAAATCTGGAATCCATCTTCTGGATCCACCTGGTTCTGTTGAAACCTCGGGATGATTGTGGCTCTGTTTTAGCTTGTTATGTTTTGAACAGTTGTCTATGAAAAGAGAGCCACGCAACCTAGAACATCATTGATTTGTATGGGAGGGTCTCAAATTATTTTCAGTTCTGGATGTGTTCAACCTGTTAACTCATGTGTTTCCCAGGTTGTAATGATCTGTGCCATGGAGCATCACCTCGAAGTTAGAGTTTTCTGACCCAGGGCCTGGTTTACGTAAAGGTGCTGCCTTTAAAAATAGAATGGTGTTTGCAGGGGTCAGGGAAGAAAGAAATGGGGAGTTGCTGCAAGTGGGTATAAAGCTTGTTGTGCAAGATGAAACAGACCTAGCGAGCTGCTGTAGAGCGATGTGCATATAGTGAACAGCACTGTACTATACACTTAAATTCTTAATAGGGTAGCTTTCATGTTATTTGGTTTTTATCACAATAAAATATTACATTGGCAAGATATTTTTTTTTTAAAGGTGCTGCTTTTTATAGTCAAGGGCTGGTCCTGAGAGCCCTGTTTCAGAGAGCTGAGGTTACTGTCTCCAGAGTGAGCATAGTGTTTGGCTTCCATTGCGTCATGGGGAAGGGACCTCCAGATGTCCAGGTGTCAGACTTTGATGGGAAGGCCCAACACATTAAAAATGAATGATTGTGCAAGCAAGAAAGCAGACTTCATTCTTAAAGGATGATGTACCTAGTATTTTATGATCTATAATTTTAGCAAAAAGGATTATGAGAGTTACTGATGACTTCATGTTTTTACCGATTCCATGGAAATCAGAAAAACAGAAGGTCTGGGGCTTGGGTGGGTCAGAGAGAGGAAGACAGGAGAATGGAGAGAGTAACCAGGTGAACAGAAGTGAGGTGGCCTAGATGGTAGAGGTCCCCTGAGATTCTGTATGACTCATGTAGTCAGTCTGTGGCTCCTCGGAACCTCACATCTGAAAGGATGGAGTATTGTTTTCTCCTTTCTCTAAGCAACAGGCGTTACCCTAACCTCCCTGGGACTAAAGCAGGCTTCAGGGAATAGTCTTCCTGTCACACCTCATGTAATTGCACCCAATGAAGTTAATTGAGTTGCTTTTTGAGGAACTCATGTACGTAAAAGGTATTTGGTCTCGTATAAACAGGGAGGTGGCTTTGTATCAGATGTGTTCATCCAATGCCTCCTGCAACCCCTGGTCTCACCCCAAAGAGGGCAGCTAGGCTGCAGGAAGAGCAACTGAACAGCAAGCACCCCATCCACGCTAGCAGACTGGAACATCTGGACAGGTTGGCTGGAGCTCGGGGACTTGCATGAAAGCTCTGGTCCTGTACTAGTGGCTACTGCACTTGGAAGGACTGGATGTCAGAAGTGTTCTAGCACGCTCTCTAAGTCCTGGCCAAATGAGCTGATAGAGAATCGCTGTCAGTTTTGAGTTTGACAGACTGGCTGCCCCACTGGAGGGGACACTTTCCTACCTGCAAGACTCCCCCATCCTGGTAGTGTTCCTGTGGTGACCGGACCTTGTGGGTATACCCGGTGTGCGTGCATGGGGCAACTCCACCGGCCAGGGCTGGGTCCTGGAGAGACCCATGGTCTTGCTGGGGGTGGGGGGGGGGGTGTAGTGTTACCTCTACAAGGTCCCAACCATCAGCACTAGGGGACCAGGGCTTGCAGAGGGTAGGGGTGGGGTGCTGAGGGGTGGCAGCGGCCAGATACCAGGGGTTGCCACCACCTGTCCCTGTCTCTGTCCTGCACAGGTGAGCACTGTGGGCTATGGGATGGATGAGGTGGAGCAGGACCAGCATGAGGCCCGACTCAAGGAGCTGTTTGACAGTTTTGACACGACGGGCACGGGGTCCCTGGGACAGGAGGAACTCACCGACCTTTGCCACATGTTGAGTTTGGAGGAGGTGGCCCCGGTGCTGCAAGAGACGCTGCTTCAGGACAACCTCGTGGGCAGGGTAAGGCTGGGGGAAAGGGTAAGGCTGGGGGAAGAGAACCGCGGTGGGAAGTGGGTGCGGTTTCTGTCCGGCGCTGGGGGTGGGGCAAACCACACCTTTTGCAACTTGTTCTAACATCCTGGCTGTGTGTGCCCTTCACTCTTAACCTGAGAAACAGACAAAATGTAGTGGGCGTGATGTAGCAGTGCAGCTTGCTAGGTGAGGAAGACCTGCTGTAATCCACGCCCTGGAAAGGTGCTCACTGAGCCTCTTAGATCAAGAGAGGACAGGAGGTAACAAGAGCATGTTTCCCAGCTTTATTCCTGTTCTTTGTGGCTGATTTTATAAAATCCACTTTCAACATTGAGACAGTAGAGTGGCGGCTGATTTCCAGTGAAGAGAGAGGACATAAGGAAACTGCCATTCACAGGACAAACAGATTGCTGTTATAATTCTACTCCCAGTAAAGCTATCTCTTCTGTGGATTGTTTTGTGAAGTATTAATTAAACTCTTTGCCCAGGAAGTAAGACAGGAGGGTGAGTAAATACAGTGCAGGCTCATTTAAAACCCAGCATGACTCGACTCGCTTCCAGCAAGGATGTGTGTGTGCTGAAGTTAACTTCTGCGTTTGACAACAAATAGTCGTGCTCTCCCCATAGTTCAAGTCACGAAGATGAGTAAGAAAGAGGTTTCTTTTTATTCCTCTTGCTGTTAGTGCGAAGGACATTTGACCCCTCACAATCTGATATTGCCTTCAATTCTCATAATTATAACTAAGCATCATTTGTATGGCTTTGGGTTGAGTCTTGCTATTGATTTTTTTGAATGGATGAGAGGAGAAAATGGGCAGTACTTTTTGAGCTCTGTTGCTGTCTTGCTGTCGCTTTGTAAGTAGTTTTTATCATGTGTAAATTGAGGAAGCTCAACTTTATTCCAGTGACCAAACTTCCTTTTTTTCTGCTTCATTGTCATTGTCTGTTAGCTGACAAGTTGGGGTCAGTGACCTCAGATACAGTGGGATGTGTTGGCTCTTAGTGACATGAGACAGACAGCAGTAGCAGCCACCCTGAAATTAATGCACAAAGGATGATCTTCTCAGGGACTTGGCATCATGACGGTGGTGTTTAACAGGGCTCACACTTTAAAAAGAATTTAGTTTTTGCAAAACTGGGATTATTCTTGGTTGCTTTGGAGAAATTAGCTACATGTGAATACATGTGGTCTCCCCAAAATGCTAAAACTTGTGCTTTGAAAATAGTAGAAATGGGAGATTCGAGGATTAAACCACTTACTCCTCACCATGTAATGTGCTGAAGCATATTTTAGTTCTGTCTCAATCCCAGACACTTTGGGGAGCCAAAAGAGTAGTGTTTCCCACTGTGGTCCTTGGAAAGAAAGCTTAGGCTTTTTGGTGTCTAAGGAATAGTATGGAAGAGTGGATCTCTTTTAATGCTTATTAAAGCCTGAGAGGACAAGATAGAATTTAAGGTTTCTTAGAGAAATTGTGTTAGAGTCCGTGTAAATCTGAAGGCCTCTGCTGTACACAGATCACACCTCGGCAGCAGGTTAGCAGTTTGCTCTCCAGATGCTGCACATCTTTGCCCTCACTTGGCAAACTGAAACGGGAGCAGTTATTGATTGACTTGTTAATGACTTGACACTACCAGCCTGCTTTTTATGTTTGCTGTTTGCCTGTGAATAAGGAATACATATGTGGTCTATAGTGTGATATTTACTTACTGAGCCCTTGATAAAAGTTAAATAGATGTCTGCATATTGATTTCATGTGGGAGTCCCTGACGATTGTCTTGGGAGCAGGGTTGGCATGAATTAATGCCCTACTGTTAAATCTGCATTTTTTTATGAGGTTGAATTATTCTCCTCAGATGATCGCATAAACTTGGCCATATGCTGTTAAGACACTCTATGTGGTCTATAATTTTAAATTATAGGGAAAGAATTCCTTAGACTTCACAGAAGCAATCCAAGTGCTATCACCTTCTTGATATATGAAGCACGGTCATAAGTTGTAAAATTATAAGTTTTGGATGCCAGTCATCTCTTTTTCTCTTTAGATATTATTTTTAGAAAACTTATAAGGGTTAGTAGTTTGATTTAATAAAACAGGAGAAAGAAGTAGTAGCATGACAAACGTAAATAAATTCAACTGTTCATTAATTCAACAAATGTCTATTGTGTTGTATGTGCCCTGCACGTCAGAATTTCAACTAGTCTTATAGGTGCAACCTAATGTTTATTGTAAACTACAGATTTCCATTCAGTTGGCTTTTGAATACATTAGTATCCATCAGCTTCTTGGACGCTTATGGTTTTAATTTTATCTTTTAAATCTTAGCAAGAATAGTTTTTAAATAAAACTTTTAAGGTGACTTTTGTTGGAATTGAGCTTAATTATTCATATTTCCTTGAAAATAAGTAATGTAAAGAAAGACTCTATCCCCCTCAACTAAGAACATGAATATTGTTTGTTTATATTTTATTTAAAAATCCATCTTTAATAACTTCTTGTTCTTTTTTCTTAAAGCCTGATGTTTCTTTTGACAGTTGTTAAGGAAAGTAACTTCAGTGACTTGCCATTTTCATTCATTTTACTAATAGCCCACTTGCCCTTGAATTATGTTTCAATTCATCTGTCCAGTCTTGCTTTATAACTTGAAGCCATATGCCCCCGAGTGTAGTGGTTATACAGAAGGTGGGGCAAAGGTAGGTTTGCAGTTGTGAGTACATGAAACACGGTTTATTCTTGTGTTATTATTTATTAATTATTGTATTATTTTCCATAAGAGCAACTGTAAACCTACTTTTACCTCACCCGAGTGAAATGCCTAAAGATGACGAATCGTCCATTTGAAGGAAAGAGGACATTGTTGGTAGGGATTTCCTATTAGTTTATCAAAAAAGCTCCATTTCGATGTTTGTCACAGTCAAGTAGCTGTCAGGTGGGTGAAACACCAGGACAAGGGACTCCTCAAGAAACTGAAGAATTTATAGTCTGGTCATGTCATGGACCTGGCACATGAATAGCACTGGGAGCAAATACTACAAACATTTAAAAGAGGGAGCCACGTTAGCTTTTTTATTGAACTAAGTTTTCATCCAAGCATTCAATACCCATTGTAGATACTTCCTGGTTTTGAGTCTTTTATTTTATTTTTATTTTTATTTTTGTATTTTTGCGAAGTTAGAAGCAGGGAGGCAGTCAGACTACTGCATGCGTCAGACCGGGATCCACCAGGCAGGCGATGCTCTGCCCATCTGGGGCGTTGCTCCATTGCAGGTGGAGCCATTCTAGCGCCTGAGATGGAGGCCATGGAGCCATCTTCAGTGCCCAGAGGAACTTTGCTCCAATGGAGCCTCGGCTACAGCAGGGGAAGAGAGAGACAGAGAGAAATGAGAGGGAGAAGGGTGGAGACGCAGATAGGCGCTTCTCCTGTGTGCCGTAGCCAGGAATCGAACCTGGGACTTCCACACGCTGAGCCAACCAGCTGGGACCGGTTTTGTGTCTTTTTTTTTTAATATTTATTTTATTTATTCATTTTTTTAAAATTTCTTTTTATTTTTTATTCATTTTTAGAGAGGAGACACAGAGTGAGAGAGAGAGAGAGAGAGAAAGAGAGAAAGAGATAAAGGGGGGAGGAGCTGGAAGCATCAACTCCCACATGTGCCTTGACCAGACCAGTGCAGGGTTTTGAACTGGCGACCTCAGTGTTCCCAGGTCGACGCTTTATCCACTGCGCCACCACAGGTCAGGCTGTTTTGTGTCGTTTTAAATAAAGTGTTTCCATGTGCCTCACTGTCTTTTTTATTAGGAACCTGGACATAAATATGATAATTTACCTTGGTTTTATTGAAGCCCTTAGTTATATGCTGTTTTTAACAATACACTTTCCTTTTATTATGGAATATACCAATTTTGAGACAAAACAGCCCCTTGGAATTCTGATAACTTTCCTTACTATACTCTTTAATATGAATCTGGATGCTGAAGGACCTCATGCCCTTGGCACTCTATAGAATTAGAACAAGCTACCTGGAAGCAGAACTTATCATTGGCTTCCAAAGGGTTCTATAAGTATGTAGACTTGGGTCATCAAAGGCACTTTGAAATATTTTTGTATTAAAATTTGATAACTATAGGAATACATAATTTAGCTCAGGTTTCTCGCCTTTTATTTTGTTAAGATTTTATTGATTGATTTGACAGAGAGAGAGAGAGAGAGAGAGAGAGAGAGAAAGGGGTGGGGGAGGGGTGGGAAGCATCAAAACATAGTAGTTGCTTCTTGTTTGTGCCTTGACCGGACAAGCCTCCAACCTAGGAACTTCAGAAGCATTCCAGGTCCATGCTTTATCCACTGTGCCACCAAAGGTCAGGCCCTGCCTTTCATTTTATAGTACTTGGGGCTTTTTTTTTTTTAAGTGAGAAGAGGAAGATAGTGAGACAGACTCCCACATGCACCTCAACTGGGATCCACCTGGCAACCCCCCTCTGAGGCTGATGTGATGCGAATGAACCAGAATGAACCACTGCCTGCAGGAGGGGAAGAGAAAGAGAGAGAAGGGGGAGAGAAAGAGAGAGAGAGAGAGAAGCAGATGGTTACTTCTCTTGTGTGCCCTGACTGGGAATCGAACCCTGGATGTCCATACACCAGGCTGATGCTGTATCCACTGAGCTACTGGCCAGGACCTCCGGGTTCTTTTTTAAATGTCAACATTAATTTCACGTGGAAGATTGCTTGTTTGTTGTTTCCAATTCATTGAAAACTTTTAAAGATTTTTTTCTTTTATATACATTTTTAACCATTTGAAAAGTAAGTCAGAAATACACAAGTACTTTCTGGGGTGATTATCTGGACTTGTTCTCTGTGTGCAAAATTACGTTTGATCATCAAATAGTGCCTATTTATAGTTACTTTATGTTCATGCTCCTGTTTCATATTATTGATCTGAGGGTTTTTTTAATGCATTGGAGGGAATGGTGGAAACATTTCACATTACATCTTTTTTTTAAAATGTTTTATTTATTTATTTATTTTTACAGGGACAGAGAGAGAGAGTCAGAGAGAGGGACAGATAGGAGCAGACAGGAACAGAGAGAAATGAGAAGCATCAATCATTAGTTTTTCGTTGCCGTTGCGACACCATAGTTGTTCATTGATTGCTTTCTCACACATGCCTTGACCGCGGGCCTTCAGCAGACCGAGCCACCACTTGCTGGAGCCAGCAACCTTGGGTCCAAGCTGGGGAGCTTTTTGCTCAAGCCAGATGGGCCCGCGCTCAAGCTGGCAACCTCGGGGGTCTCGAACCTGGGTCTTCCGCATCCCAGTCTGATGCTCTATCCACTGCGCCATTGCCTGGTCAGGCTCTCATTGCGTCTTTTTAATGTCTGAACCTTCCCTGTATCTTACTGTTTAACCACCACAAAGTAACCTGAAATAATGAAGGATATCTGATTCTTATGTTGGTCTTGTGATTCTGGGTATCACTCTATCACTTCATCCGGAATTGAATTAAACTCCTAAGGGTTTGTGGTTCCCATTCATAGACAGGAAGACATCTGAGTCAGAAGCTATAAGATTTGTTTTCATTCTGTATTAACACTTTATTGTCAAATTTATTGTAAAATTAACTTTGGATTTGCATACTGTGAACCTTAAGTCTCTCAGGTATTTAGTTTGTCCAAAGCAAGGGCATAGGGCAGAGCTATTGGGAAGGCGATCTACTCTCAGCAAGAGTTGGGAACAAGTACTAAATAGCTATTCTTTTCTACCTACTTTATTTCAGTGATGATTATCTCTTTTGCCAGAGAAAGTATGGTCAGAAATGCTCATTAAGTTTCCACAATATTCCACTGATCCTTTTATAAATAGCATCTTGTCTGGACAATGATACTTAGAGTTCTTCAGTGTCCATCACAGATTTTTAGACTTAAATGCTCATCTGTATGACAGAGAAACCTGGAATCCAGAACTTGGAAACAGACAACCCACTTGAAGCAGCACCAGAGTGGAAACCCAGCTTACCCGGTCCCCGAGTGTGAATGCATGTGTCCAAACCTCCTCAGACTCCAAATGTACAAAAATGAATTTCATTTTCTCCACCTCCTCGATCAACCCACCTCCAACCCCACATCAAAACAGTATACTATTGGATCACAGTCTTTGAAGTCAGACCTGGATTCATATACCGACGCTTCCACATTTTAGCCACATGGGCATATTATCTTAAATACTCTGAGTCTCAGCTTTTATTATCTCTATAATGGTAAAAATAATACCCTCCCCCTTGTAAAATGGTGATGAGGGTTGACCTAAGTTATGTATACCAAAGACATCATAGAGCCAGGCACACAGTTAAATGCTGTGTTCTATATCTCTTTCTCTTACACATCTAGAATGGGTCTTTGATAACACTGGGGAACAAAATTTTTGTTGCATCCACAAAAACACTTGTTCTTATCTAATTCGAGTGTGCTGATATCAAATCTGACGTGAGTTATTCTCTGTAAGCTACAGTTTCTTTGCAATTCAAGCTTTTAAGTTTTCATCTTATTGTAAAATTTTCAACATTTAGTTTAACATAATGAAAAAAAAAACAACCCTGACCTGTGGTGGCGCAGTGTATAAAGCTTCACCTGGGAAAAATGCTGGACTTGCCTGGTCAAGGCACATACGGGAAGCAACTACTATAAGTAGATGCTTCCTGCTTCTCCTTTCTCTCTCTCCCCTCTATCTAAAAATAAATTAAAAAAATAACAATGAAGTAGAATGTCTTCTTGGGCATCATCTTTGTGAAAATATAATAATTTATATAATGCAGTAAATACACTAATACATGACTAAAAGATATGATTGCATCAGAATTTGTCTACAATTTCAAAATAGAACATATTAAAACACTTATTTTAATCGCAAAATTTGCGCAAACTTATTTAAATTCTATTCAGGCAAAAATTTGTGTTTGTAGCTCTTGTGTTTGTGTGCTTATTGAGGACTATCTCGTATGATGCTTCAGCAGTACTCTGCTCATCACTAACAGCTCCAAGATTTTCGGGAAACTTATCAAGGTGACTGTTCAAGAACTGAATCTTAATGCACATGTTACATCCAATGTTGCAGAAAGCCAACAGCATCTTTTGAACCAGAAGTTCATAGTTTTCTGCTTTTTTGTTGTCAAGGAAATTATTTGTAACTGCCACAAAAGACTGCCATGCTGCTTTCTCCACCGTATTCATCTTCCCGGCAAATTCTTTGTCACGTATGAGGGTTCGAATTTGAGGTCCATCGAATACACCTGCTTTTATCTTCTTGAAAGATAAGGCAAGAAAAGCAGAAATAATATGTTGAAGGCATTCACTTTCTCTATTTAAAGCCTGAACAAACTGCTTCATTAAGCCTGATTTGATGTGAAGAGAGGGAAAATGATCCTGTCTCAATTAACTACAGGTTCATTCACAATATTTTGCATCCCTACTTCCAGAGCTTCACATTTCGCCACTCCTTCAGTGTCCAGTGTTTCTTCTGAGCTTGGCTGTCCCACAAACACAGAAAGCAAGGATACTTCGTGAAACCTCTCTGTTTTCCTAGCAGGAAATTTAACATTTTAAGATCCACACAAATGATGCGGTTATGCTCCTCATACTTGAGAAAGTTGAGGACAAGTTTTATGTCATTATAATCTTCTCGCAGATGAGCTGAATAACCAATTAGAACCGCTGCATAAACATTACTCTTGTGCAGGAGAACACATTTCAGACTCCGTTTAGAGCTGTCAAGAAATAGCCACCATTCTGTTGGACTGTAAGTTGTAACACCTAACTGGCTGAGAAGACTACTGATATCATGACAGTAAACAAAGTGCTTATCTTCGGAAAAGAAGTCCACAAAAATTTGTTCACACTTCCTGAAATGGGATACTTTAGCTGACTGGTGAAGTCCATTCTTTTCTTGAAGCCTGGAGGCTCATAACTCAGCTGCTGTCTTTGATAGGCTCAGATCTCTTACTAAGTCATTCAATTCCGGTTGGCTAAACTGCTGAGGGGTTAAGGACTGCTTGGCATCAGAAGAAGAACTTTAAGATTCTACAACCATTTCCTCATGCATCTTACCAAAATACACTTGATCTCCATGTTCACTTTCTTCATCCTTAAAAGAAATCAAACCATTGAAAACTGGAACAGAGAGTGTCTCAGAGTGTGGGATAGGTCGTATTGCTGAAGCAATATTAGAATATGCGGTCATATGATGTTTTTTTCTTGCCGATGCCCTTTGTATAGATCAGACAGAAATAACAGTCACTGCTGTGGTCCTTAGGTTTACGCCAAACCATGGAATACCAAAAGGCATTCATTTGTGTTTTCCTTTTGTCCAGTCATGAACATTTCCTCACAATTATGACACACAATATGAGGAACCCAATTCTTGTCTTGATCAACAAGGGGAACTTGAAAATAGGCAATATATGCACGTGTCACAAATGATGAAATATTGCGCCTTTGACGTTGAAGTGTGTAACAGCCACATCTATAACAGAAGATGTCTGGACTGTTCTTACATTTACGCCTACTCGAAGAAGCCATGATGCAATCTTAAAATAAGAGGGTGTTTTTATCAGATAATAATTTTTTACATTTAAAAACAACTACAATTATGTAAAAGTGATGTTTGTAAAACATTAATTGCCTTGTGGTTATGTTCAATCCAAGAGTTGTTGCCCTTTAACTCCAATTTCAAAACCAATGCATGCCATTAACTGTAACAAAACAAATTAAAATTGCATAAAAACTAGAGCATGCACCAAAAAATGGATTTCAGATTTGGAATCAGCGATGCAGAAATATATAGAAACAGTTCTAAAACCTCATGCAACTGAAAATGAAAATAAAATTGTTTTGCAGTGGTAAGTTTCCAGCAAAGATTTTCTGAGAAATCTCCCTACATTAGAGAATGGGTTTGCTAGGCACTTGTGTGGTGGTGGTTTCATCTATTTCTATCCGTAGACAAGGCTCCTTGGATCAGTCCTGAGCACAACTTCATTCAGCGGCTTTAGGTTTTTCAAACCTGTCTTTTCAAATGGCCTTTGCCTCTCCACATACATTCTCTGCAGTAAATGACTACTAAGCTATCATAGCTTGAATGCTGTATGTAGAATATAAGCATTATGAAACTACGTCTGTTTGTTCATCTGTGTCATTTCTCTTTGCATAATGCCAGAAACATTATTTTCCTCTATACTGACCTTCTGATGAGTCCATATTTCCATACCTATTTCAACTACCAATGTTTTGCATGTTCTCTCATTGATTTCCTTCTGTTACTAGCTGCAGACTTCCTTAGTGTGAAGATAGTCACATGGGTCTTTGTCTTGTTTCACAAGCTCACTTTTTAAAATACTGGCTTGAGCTCTCTCATCTTGGGTCTGTTTGAAGTGAAGTGTGTACACATATGGAAACTATGCATTTGATCTCCAAGATTGCACGAGATGATTTTATTCAATGTTAGGTTCCTTATTTTTACTTCCTGTTGCAGTTTTTATTTTCACATGTGCTTTAAAATATCATGTGTTTCTTATGTGGTGCTTGCATTCTTTTTCATAAAGGCAAATTGTGTTTCTAAAAAAACATTGGTATGAAATATGGAGAGCAGAAATGATGAGGTAAATTTCTATTAAGTGGTGGTGACACATGACAAAAAATATCAGACTTGACTGGTCTTCCTGTTAATTTAGCTTAAATGTCATGTGTGTTTTCAGTCAGTCATGTAATTTCCCCATTGCTGCAAACTGCCCTTTGAGGCATACAAGATATAGAAATGCTTATAAATGAATGGCAGCAATTATTATTCAAATGAAGAGGTCCCCGCCAGGGTAGGCACAGCTCTGAAGCTTGTTACCTAGTGAGACTTAATTGCATTGTATATATGTGAGGATTTCTAAATTTTAACCTAATACAATAATAGTAAAACTCCCTTGGAGGAGAAAAAAAATGGTACTTAAAAATTCCAGTTACTGAACTTAGTGAACCAATTTATGCACATTTCTTCACAATAGAAGGCATTTATTAACATTTTGGTTCTGGGTTGTATCCTGAGGGGCTTCTCTGCCACATCCTTATTCATGAGCATTGATGGAAAATAGCAGCCACCCACCCACCTCTATGGGAGAGCTCTCTTCTCAAAAGAGAAAGAATTGACTGCTATTTAAAGTGGAGGGTCCAGTGTCTGTAAGCCCTTGCAAGAAGGAAAATAAAGATCAGTGTAAGAATTAAAGCTATTCCAATATTTATTTTAATTGAGGTAACATTGGTTAATAGTATGTGAGTTTCAGGTTTACAGCATTATAATTCATCATCTGTATACACTGTAACACGCTCACCACCAAAAGCCCAGTTTCCATCTGTTCCCATATGATTGACCCCATTACCCATGTCGCCCCCCAACCCCGCCCACTCCAGTGGTTTCGATCAGTTGGCCAGATTTTTGTTTTTGCATTTCTAGATTTTTGTTGTTGGGGAAGAAGCGGTTACACCTGGATAGACATTGTTGGATTATGAAGAACCTCTGAGTTAATAGTCATGTTTAGTATTTTATAGACCCTTTTCTTCTAAAATGTGGCAGATTTAATACATTACACTGCAGAACATTTTTTTTTTTTTCATTTTCTGTTGCATGAGGTTTTAGAACAGTTTCTATATATTTCTGCATCGCTGATTCCAAATCTGAAATCCGTTTCTGGTGCATGCTCTAGTTTTTATGCAATTTTAATTTCTTTTTGTTACAGTTAATGGCATGCATTGGTTTTGAAATTGGAGTTAAAGGGCAACAACTCTTGGATTGAACATAACCACAAGGCAATTAATGTTTTACAAACATCACTTCTACATAATTGTAGTTGTTTTTAAATGTAAAAAATTATTATCTGATATAAGCACCCTCTTATTTTATTTTAAGATTGAATCATGGCTTCTTCGAGTAGGTGTAAATGTAAGAACAGTCCTGACACCTTCTGTTATATACAGTGTCCGTAAAGTCATGGTGCACTTTTGACCGGTCGACCGGTCAAAAGTGCACCATGACTTTACGGACACACTATATGTGGCTGTTGCACACTTCAATGTCAAAGGCGCAATATTTCATAATTTGTGACATGTGCATATATCACCTATTTTCAAGTTCCCCTTGGTGATCAAGACAAGAATTGGGCTCCTCAAATTGTGTATCATAATTGTGAGGAAATGCTTCATGACTGGACAAAAGGAAAACACAAAGGAATGCCTTTTGGTATTCCCATAGTTTGGCATGAACCTAAGGACCACAGCAGTGACTGTTATTTCTGTCTGATCCATACAAAGGGCATCGGCAAGAAAAAACATCATATGATCGCATATCCTAATATTCTTAATTTATCCCACACTCTGAGACACTCCCGGTTCCAGTTTTTAATGGTTTTACTTCTTCTAAGAACAAACAAAGTCAAGTCAACATGGTGATCAAGTGTATTTTGATAAGATGCATGATGAAATGGTTGTTGTATCTGAAAGTTCTTCTTCTGATGCAAAGCAGCCAACCCGAATTGAATGACTTAGTAAGAGATCTGGGCCTATCAAAGACAGCAGCTGAGTTATGAGCCTCCAGGCTTCAAGAAAAGAATGGACTTCACCGGTCAGCTAAAGTATCCCATTTCAGGAAGCATGAACAAATTTTTGTGGACTTCTTTTCCGAAGATAAGCACTTTGTTTACTGTCATGATATCAGTAGTCTTCTCAGCCAGTTAGATGTTACAACTTACAGTCCAACAGAATGGCGTCTATTTCTTGACAGCTCTAAACGGAGTCTGAAATGTGTTCTCCTACACAAGAGTAATGTTTATGCAGCGGTCCTAATTGGTTATTCAGCTCATCTGCGAGACGATTATAATGACATAAAACTTGTCCTCAACTTTCTCAAGTATGAGGAGCATAACTGGATTATTTGTGTGGATCTTAAAATGTTAAATTTCCTGCTAGGAAAACAGAGAGGTTTCATAAAGTATCCTTGCTTTCTGTGTTTGTGGGAAAGCTGAGCTCAGGAGAAACATTGGACATAGAAGGAGTGGCTGAAACGTGAAGCTCTGGAAGTAGGGATGCAAGATATTGTGAATGAACCTGTAGTTAATCGAGACAGGATCATTTTTCTCCCATTTCACATCCAACTTGGCTTAATGAAGCAGTTTGTTCAGGCTTTGAATAGAGAAAGTGAATGCTTTCAACATAGTATTTCCGCTTTTCCTGCCTTGTCTTTCGAGAAGATAAAAGCAGGTGTATTCGATGGACCTCAAATTCGAACCCTCATACGTGACAAAGAATTTGCCAGGAAGATGAATAAGGAGGAGAAAGCAGCATGGCAGTCTTTTGTGGCAGTTACAAAGAACTTCCTTGACAACAAAAAAGCAGAAAACTATGAACTTCTGGTTCAAAAGATGCTGTTGGCTTTCTGCAACATTGGATGTAACATGTGCATTAAGATTCAGTTCTTGAACAGTCACCTTGATAAGTTTTCCGAAAATCATGGAGCTGTTAGTGATGAGTAGACTACTGTTGGAGCATCCAACGAGATTTTCCTCAACAAGTACACAAACGCAAGAGCTACAAACGCAAATTTTTGCCTGAATAGAACTTAAATAAGGTTTGTGCAAATTTTATGATTAAAATAAGTGTTTTAATATGTTCTATTTTGAAATTGTAGACAAATTCTGATGCAATCATATCTTTTAGTGTATTTACTGCATTATATAAATTATTATATTTTCACAAAGATGATGCCCAAGAAGACATTCTACTTCATTATGTTAAACTAAACCTTGAACATTTTATAATAAGATGATAATCTAAAATCTTGAATTGCAAAAAACTGTAGCTTACAGTGAAAAACTAATGTCAGATTTGAGATCAGCACATTAGAATTAGGTAAAAAGAAGTGTTTTCGTGGATGCAACAAAAATTTTGTTCCCTGGTGTTATAAGTCCATTTTGGAAAACTTTAAGCTCTGCCTGTGAGTATTTTGGGGAAGTCAAATGTCACCAGAGGTCTCTTTTTGCCTCCCCACTGGCCAGGTAGGATATGCTCACTTGTCAGGGGCTCCTTCCTGCTCTTTTTATCTGCTTCAGAATATACCAGAATCCACCCTGTAGTTACTAAGAAACTGTCATCTTTTCTCCCCCTTTTCACCCTCCCACACTCTACAATCTGGAGTGTAGCTGATAACTCCTGGAGGGCAGAGGTTAGGTATCTCTTGATCTTCTAGACTCTGAAGACACCCCCACCCCCCAATGTGGACGGCTTTATACTGAGTGGCTTTGTGTCAAGGTGAGGATTTGAGGTGGAACACCAGAGGGTTTCCCTGCCAGTCAGACCAGGAGTGGGGCAACCTGAGGCTGGCTCAGTTACTGCACTTGAATGGGTCCAGTGAAAAGACCTGGGTTCTCCAAGTAAATTCTTCCCCTCTAGACATGTGGCCTTGGGCAAGGCACAGGCCTTCCCAGACTCTCTCGTCAATATCGGATGCCTGCCTGGACCATCTCACGTGGATATTGCGCCAGCCGAATGACCAAACCCCCAGGAAAGAATGTACCTACCCCAGTACCCCTGTTCATCTAGTACAGTGATGGGCAATCTTTTGAGCTTGGTATGTCAAAATTCGTCAAAAAACCAAGCATAAAAAAAAATAAAAATAAAAAAACCCGAGCGTAACTCGGGTGGTGTGTCACTTCGAGAAAAACGACCTAACCGGAAGTCCCAGAATTAGACGATCTGTGCTGGAGTTCTGTTGTTTTGGCCTACAGACCTCCGGCACAGAGTGTCTACACTACAGCAAATGTTTTATCCTCGGCTACTGAACCTGGCCGTGCAGGAGCCGCCGATGAACCGTCCTTCTCAGCATGCGGCCCCATACTTCTCTAGTATTATCCACGACCCACATAACTAACATTATTTCTAATAACTGGATCTCTTTCCTCAATTAGTGGCAGACTTTTTTTTTTTTAGAAAGGATTAACCATTGGGGATTAACCTTTTTTATTAATTTCTTAGCCAATCAAAAAGTATATTAAGTATTATAAGGTTTTTCTTGATCATATAAATCTTCGTGGTCTATCACTTACTCTTCTGTAAGAGTGATACCCTGAGGCTTTATTCAGCACGACACGATCCTTGCCCCAACACTAAATCATCTCAGCCCACTGGGTTTTTGAGGGCATGTGCTTTTTTATATAAAGCTTATATATATTTTTAAAGTAGTTTGTTAAAATATAAAAAAATTTCTACTTTATTTGTGTTAGAGCAGTGGTTCTTAACCTTTTTTGAGGTACCGAACCCAACAGTTTCATATGCGCATTCACCGAACCCTTCTTTAGTGATAAATAAAATATGATTTTTTTTCCAAATTCAAGACATAGGTATATGTTTTTTACTGGTGCACAAAATGAGCCATGCATGAACATCCCCTTGCTCAAAGAACAAAACCAACAAAGTGCATGAACTCACAACAAATTACAGTATTACTTTATTCTGGCCTCTGCGGCAGAGGCTTCTCCGAACCCCTGAGACCAACTCATCGAACCCCTAGGGTTCGATAGAACCCAGGTTAAGAACCACTGTGTTAGAGGGAGGAGTTAGTCTCCCCATATGGCCATACTGATTTTTCTGCTTGCCTTGGTGCACCCGTCTTTTATTCTGCGTCTAATCTGTAGCGGGTTGAAAAGCAGGATAATGAAGCTTAAAGCTAGAAGCGTGAGAATGAAGAGCTTCCGATTGGGTTCTGTGGCATTTTCAATGAGAAGACTGTGGGCTTCATGATGCTGTTTTTAGCTTTGGGCCCTACTTTTTGTCTCCCAAACTCTTGGTCACTGAGGCTGAGAGATAAGGAACGTGCACGTAAATGAGGACAGTCCTCTGTCAGAAGCTGGTGTGTTAGTATGAGGCCTAAGTCTCCCTTAGGTGTGGAGTGATAAAGCCGTGGAAGTTGATTAGAATTACCTTCCAGATTACAGCTGTTTTTTGTCATTTTTCAGAGTAGAACTGGGGCACAGAGACCCCTGGGTAGTTCTCCTGGCTAACACTCACAGAATTGGACTGTTTGGACACAGTTCATTTTTTCTTTTTTTTTTTTTTTTACAGGGACAGAGAGAGAGTCAGAGAGAGGGATAGATAGGGACAGGCAGACAGGAACGGAGAGAGGTGAGAAGCATCAATCATCAGTTTTTCGTTGCCGTTGCGACACCATAGTTGTTCATTGATTGCTTTCTCACATGTGCCTTGATCATGGGCCTTCAGCAGACCGAGCGACCCCTTGCTGGAGCCAGCGACCTTGGGTCCAATCTGACGAGCTTTTGCTCAAGCCAGATGGGCCCACGCTCAAGCTGGTGAGCTCAGGGTCTCAAACCTGGGTCTTCCGCATCCCAGTCCGACGCTCTATCCACTGTGCCACCGCCTGGTCAGGCAAGGACACAATTCAGAAGGGCTCTCTCCAGGTACCTCTGTCAAAACTTCTATCTCTAGAACACCCAGCGGAGACCCCAAAGTCAAGGATAAAGGACTCGAGAGTCTCAAGGCAGGCGCCTCCCTTTTGAAACAGGGGCTTCTTTCTGTTCAGTTCATAAATGTGACAACGAGAGACTTAGGTTTCATTTGAGTCATCAGGTCATCTCCATCAATATCTTAAGACAGAGAAGAAACCCAGAGTTGGGGTCCCTAACCACAACAGACTGGGTCATTTGCTCCAATGGGCATAGACCACGGGGCAAGGCAGACTCCTGGGCTTTCCTGCTGTCCCGGTGCCCCGCCACACACACACTGTTGGCTGTGCTGCTGGTTACTCTCATGGCCAGTTACTTTTGCTTGAGAATGTGGCCCTGTCTCTCTGTAAAAGTGGTAGAAACAGTCACTCCAATTACTATACCTGTTAGTATTAACTTCCACTTGCTGAGTACCTAAAAACTCCCAGGAAGTTCTAGACACTTCACAAAACTCTCATTTTATCTCCCGAACATTGCTATGAGGGAGGTGGTATTATAAATAACAAAATACATGCAATACTCTTAGCATAGTACCGCCTGACTCCCTTTGACGTTTCCTGAAAATCGGTGCTTCATGGCAGCAGGGATATTGGGCACTCATTCACTGCTATATCACCAGGGCCTAGGACAGTGCCGAGTGCATAACAGCTGCTCAATAAGTGTTTGTTGAATGAATCATAAATATTAGTTGCTAAAGAGCACCATCTTTACAGAGGAGCAAACCAAAGCTCAGAGAGGTTTAATAACTTAGCTAGCTCACAGAAGAAAGTGTGTGGCTGAACGCGGGTCAGAACCCAGAACCTGTGCTCCTAACTTGTCTACTGCCCGCTCCCCCACCAGGGAGGTATGATTCTGGTAGGAAGTAGTAAATGCCTGGAAGTGCCCTTAGTGGGAGAGCCTTGGGTGTGTGATGTCTGTGGACTGGCTGACAGGGAAGATGGCCTTGCCCCTGGAAACTGGAGCTGAGATGCCACAGTGCCTGAAGCCCATCTCTGACTCTGGGACACAGCAGGGCCTGCCCATCCTCTCTCCCCCAGGCTTCTCAGCGATTTGTCATCTGTGAAACCTAATTAGCACAGCTTACATTTCTACAATCTTTTAACCCTTTTATTGATTGTATGGCCCTGGCTATTTTGATAAATTTCTGCTCTGGCTCTTTACATTAATTAGATTTTTAGTGTGCATGATCTAAAGAAATATGATTTGGGAATGCAATTCCAGTTAATCAAAGCTAATGTAGTAGGGAAATCACATATACTTCGGAAGAGCCCAGTGAGTTGCGAGTACAGACAATTTTATGGCAGGAATCTCAGTGGATTCCCCTCCTTTGTTTTGATTTGCACGGAGAAGACATTGTATGCTTTTTCTTCCATTGTTTTGATAGCTAATGAGATTTGTTGCTTTTCCAATTTTAATTTTCAAGTGTTTCTTATATGTCACTTATGTTTAAAATTCTAGGCACTGTTTTGTAATGATGTCCAAAGAGACCCGTAACAGCACAGATTACTGATTTCTTTTATTTATGTATGGGCTTTGGTATAAATACATTGTGTCCGTAAAGTCATGGTGCACTTTTGACTAGCTGACCAGTCAAAAGTGCACCATGACTTTACGGACGCACTGTAGATGACACGTTATCAAGCTAGAATGATGGTGAGAAGAAAAATATAGCATCTCTCCTTTCTGCCCCACGGTGAGATCAGGTAAATTTATGTTAGAGAAGAGTGTACTTGGCCATAAAGAAAACGGTGTTATCCCATTAACCAAAGTGATTTCTCAGTTCTGAGTGTTTACTTAAATAAAACTCAAGTTCTTTCCTACCTTAGTCAAGGTAACAGTGTTTTTAAGAATTCAGGAAAATGCTTTCCTAGGCCATTTCATCCTTTGTGTTTGCTATTGATTTCTGCTTGTTTATGGAATCCTAGGGACCTAGGGAGATGAATATTGTATACCTGCCCCAGGCAAGACTATCCTTAAGTCATTCTCAGAAGGTACCTTACTTCTTTCTAGACTATCTTAAGAAATGAAAGCATCTTTGGGAGCATCATTACAATGGGTCATTTACTTGAGAAGTTTCTCCAAATATCTAACTTAGCATCTTTCTCTTCCCATCTTGTTCAGAAAAATAAAGAAGGTTAAGAGTACAAAGCAAATCTTTTTCTGTCTGCGGTCATCAAGAAGGTTTTACTATATTGTTTTCCCCTCCAGGGTTGAATAAATATTGATGTTTGATGTTGATATTAGCATTTATGACACTGTGGTGTTAAAATCAATCAGACCATTTTTTCTTTAGTGCTTTAGGGATATGAAGGGATGAAGAGGGAGCACAAGCAGGTGATGACTGACTTCAGTGCTCTCAGGATGCTCACAGGTGGTCCTGGTACCTTGTATGTAGATGGATGGGTTTGTCGCTTTAAGACTGTGTAAACTGTTTTGAATTTATTTTTAATTGCTTGTTTTTAGGTGCACTTTGATCAATTTAAAGAAGCATTAATACTTATCTTGTCTAGAACGCTATCAAATGAAGAACACTTTCAAGAGCCAGGTAAGGAGACTAACTGGTCTTCTCTACATTCCCCTTTCAGGGTTGTGCAGGGAAGAATTTGGGGACCTTGAAGCATGTCTGGGAAAGATTTGGGGCATCTGTCTTTCAGAGATTGAGCAGTTATTTTCAGTGACTTGTCTTCTAATACTATCATAAAAGCCTTGCAGCTGTTGAACACTAAAATGGGACTTCCCTACAACAACAGCGAATTATGGAAGAAATAATTGGATTGTTTCTGGGCTGTATGTCAGATGTTGTGGCAATAACTCACTCCCGGAGTGAGCGTTGAAGCTGAGTGACACTCCCTTCATCCTTACTTCCTGTGCACATGGAAGGACATGAATTTTGCCTGAAAGAAATGTGGCCAATTTAGAGAGAATTTTGTTTCATCCTAGTGAATGGACAATCCTCCACATAGACATTATTACATTTGATTATAATTGTTTATCTCCCCCTCTCAAGTGATGATTCCTTGAGGACCATTTGATTCATTTTTGTATTTCTCAGGGCCTAGTAGTATGCTTAACCCATAGTAAGTACTCAAATATTATGACTTTAATATACTTCATTGATTTTTTTTTAACAGACACCATAGATTCTAAAACACATCGTTATTTCATGTATCTCTAAGAAGAAAAATTGTTGCCAATTATGGTAAAATGCCATTGATTGTAAGACAGATCCTAGTTTCAGTGTTCAGACCTAGTTGTGTTCTGTGTGTGTCTTAGAATCAATGAAATGTAAATATTTGAGGGGAAGTTTAAATAGTGTTGAAATTTGTATTAAATACAGCCCAGTTTTATGAAATCAGTGGTTACTGGGCTAGGGCTGAGGGTTGACTATAAAGTATAAAGGGGTCTGAGGGAATTTGCAGGGGGTGATGAAACTATGTAATATTTTGACTGTGGTGATAGTTACAGATTTCATGAGTTTTCCCAACCCATAAAATTATACACTAAAATAATTTATTCCATGTAAATTATACCTTAATAAAACCTACTTTTAAAAGAACATCAAAAATAGAGTTCAGTTTTTGAGACTAACAAGAAATCATTAACATTTTGTGACTATAAGGAGTCATTCATTGTGACCTATTTAGATGCAGTGCAGATGAGAACTTATTTCTTATCTTCACTGGTGATCCCGTTCATCACAGCTTCTCAGATGCTCCAGATTTGTGTCATATGTATGAACACTGTGTTTAGACCTGTTTTGAATTCTGGAATGCGTCTCCCAGTTTTTGCATGTGGCGACCACCTCGGAGAAGGTTGTCATTGACTGAGGCTTGCCAGAGCCCTCTGGAAGCCCACAGTGAGCCTGGGAGGGAGGTCATTGCCTTCTTGAGAGTTTCCAGACTAGCATTAGAATTTCTGTAGATGACCAGGGCTGGAACATGGACTTTTGTTCTTATGGGGTTTCACATTTTATTGCTTTATTTCCTTATTTAAGGTTGCATATCATCCTTGGTAACAATGGTGCTATATCTAGGGGTTCTGAATAGAACTATGATGACATTGCTGAGTTTGGTTAATATGAGCGTGTATAACATGAGCATAAGTTCCATGTGCTTCGGTAGGCTGTCATGCGCTTTTATGTGGATTTGGAAGGGGCAGCCCTGCCACTAGTCCATACTCTCTGTTTGTTGCCCTTCTCTTAAAACCTGCACTGTTCCCTGCCAGAAAATCGTCATAATAATTACATAGATTTATGGTGACCAGAAACATAAAGGGTACACCCCAGAGCTATGCAGTGGTGGGACCTGAATAATGGGATGAGGACATGGGCAGCAGCCAGCTGAGCTTGGTAACATTAAGAAAGGAACGTTTATGAATCTGGCGCCAGCCCTGGCCAGTTGGCTCAGTAGTAGAGCATCAGCCTGGCATGTGGATGTCCGGGTTCTATTCCCGGTCAGGGCACACAGGAGAAGCAGCCATCTGCTTCTCCACCCTTCCCCTTCTCTTTTCTCTCTATCTCTCTCTTCCCCTCCTGCAGCCAAAGCTCCATTGTAGCAAAGTTGGCCCGGGCGCTGAGGACGGCTCCATGTCCTGTGCTTCAGGCGCTAGAATGGCTCCAGTTGCAGCGGAGCAATGCCCCAGATGGGCAGAGCATCGCCCCCTGGTGGGCATGCCGGGTGGATCCTGGTCTGGTGCATACGGGAGTCTGGCTCCCTCCCCCCTGCTTCTCACTTCAGAAAAATACAAAAAAAAAAAAAATGAAGAAGAATCTGGTTCCACATGATGATTTCAGAGTTCTGTGTGTGCCTCTCTGCTGTGCCGGCCAAGGCCAAAATTTGAACAAGTCTTCCACGACAACACACAGTAGGGACTTTTATCGTTTTGCTTTGTGGTCCATCCTTTGGGAAGGCTGGCATAAATGTTACCGAGCTGCTCCAATCCAGATAATGAAGCAGCAGAGAACTTTATGAATAGTACAGCATTTCATCCAGCATTTTATGTCACTTCCCTGATGTCTGGTCTGGCAGGATAAAATCTAGGATTGAGCCTGTACCTTAAGAGTGTGTTAGCTCAGAGGAGGCAGTGAGTCAGCCTTTCCTCACACATTCCCTGCATTGTTCCTGAGCATTCTGCTTTTTCTGACTTTGCCCGTCTCTGTCTGTCCCTTCCAGTTGTGTCTGGGGATCATGCAGTTCTTTCTACTCAAACGTTCTCCTACCCACTCTAGAATGTGACTCCGCACCCACAGCTGACTGGCTGGTGAGACAGAGAAAGAAGGGTCTGGACTCAAATGTAATGCATTAGGAGGCCACCCGAATGCAGCCCACCTTTCCCTTCATGAAAATAACTCTCCCTTAAATCATAGACCATATATATCATTGTTGAGCTGGAGAGAACTTTGCCTTTTTCTTTTTACATGAGCAAATTGAGGCCTGAAGAGGGTCATAGCTTAAATTAAGTCTCACAGATAGTGGCAGAAGAGGAGGCTGATGCTGTACTGCCAAGAGATGTGACTTCAGGAGCCTTTAGTTTAAGGGTGTTAACCCTCAGATGGGTGAGCTGAGGATGACCAAGTTCCCTGTCAGTGCAGCCCAGCCAGAAAGATTCTGACACGTGGCCAGAGGCAGCAGGAGGGAGGGAATGAGAGCAGGTTTCACCCAATCACTAGTGACAGAGAAGCCTGTGCCCTCTGCATTATTTGGCTGCTCAGCACCTGATTCATCTTCTACCTAAGGGCTGTTGTATTTTCTTCTTGCCTTTTGAAATCAGTGGACTTGCTAGACTTTATAAGGTGACCGAAGAAGTAGGAAGGCCACAGTGCATACAAAGTCTTGGAAACTGAATGGGTCATGAATTGATATTTTATAACAACTAAGATTTTTGTATATTAAAAATACCAGATGATATACCAGATCATAATATAGAAAAGCCATTTTGATACGGTGGAAAGAGTTGAGCCAGGAGTTATGGAACACTGTCTCTGCCCCTTTGTGTGTGGGGTCTTATATATCTCACCCCTGTGGTCTTTGGTGGTCACTTCCTATGCAGAAGTGCTTGTACTGGAAAATGCTTAAAATACATTCTGCTCCAAGATTTCATTGTGTAGTCTCCTAATATCTAAATGACGTTTTCTAACTTTATGAAAAAACACTTAGCTTTCTGTAAGATTTTACCTAACATAAATGGATACTATCAAGTTTTTTTTAAAGATTTTATTTATTGATTTTAAATAAATAAATAAAATGTGTGGGGTTGGGGAACAAGTGTGGGGTTGGGGAAAAGAAGTATCAACTCATAGTTGCATCACTTTAGTTGTTCATTGTTTGCTTGTCGTATGTGCCTCGACCGGGCAGGCCCAGGGTTTTGAACCGGCGACCTCAGTGCTGAGTTTCAGGTCAACGCTCTACCCACTGCACCACCACAGGTCAGGCTGATACTATCAAGTTTTGCTTCGTAGAGACAAATGCCCAGTATATGACATGCTTTCATATTCCCCTTAAAAAGGTAGTTATATATAAATAATACAAAAAACAAAGTTATAATAGGATTTGAGAGGAGATGGAATTAAGTCATTATTTCCATAGTTAGGTTCTGCCATTTATAACTTCTTTGAGGTACAGCTTCTTTGCTTTTAAAATTATAAGGTATGGACTAGATTGTTTTCAGCATCCTTTTAACTCTTATATTTAGGATTCTAAATATTAGGACAGAGTGTTTTCTTTAAAAAAGCAAAAATAACCACCACAACAAAATGGCAATACAATGAGAAATACTGAAATTTAGATAAGAGCAGAAAAAAATGGATTGGGGTTGTAGGGAGTCCTTTGTAAACTCCAAACTGATTACTATTGCCAGTGGCGTTAACTCCCTCCTATCTACATGTGCAATTTAACTTTTAAATTATCTTCCTGGAATAAGTTAGAGAAAACAACTTAATTGTTAGTCATTTATTCAGTGTGCTATGGCCTTGGCTTATAGGATTTTTCTCATGGGCATCCTGGCACGGCTCTAAGCTGCACTGTGTCCATAAGCTGTCTGCCTCTGCTCTCCTGAGATGTCTTCCCATTGGATGCATCTCGCATAGATTTCTGTTCTGTATTTGATGTTAGCATAATGCAGGTAGCCTTTTTTTCCTCTGATATGGTTAATATAAAATATCTCCCCTTTTTATTTTATCTGGAGAGGAAAAACTCAGGTTTGAACAAGCCAAATCATTAGAAAAAGAAGACTGGGCATGTTTTTGGTGCAGATGATTGATGTTTTTATAATAAACGTTCCTCATTCCAGGAGCCACTGAATTTTAATTGTTTTTCATATATTTTGAAGAAGCTATGACTGTGATAACAGACACCTTTCATTCAGCAGACCTGGTGACCAGACATTGGGCTAGATCCTGAGCTGCAATGATTGAACATTTGTGTTCGCAACTGTATTCAGTGCCCTGATGTGAGGCCCTCCTGTTTTTAGAAGTTACTATACACTGATGGCCGAACAGGGGTGTTTTTGTTGTCCTCTCTTTGGTTGAGTAAGATAAGGAAGAATATAGTCCCCTATTTTCTTGGTATCTATAAGATGCTACCAGTGAGGACCAGAACATTTTTCCATAGATTAAAAGCAAAATAAAGGCCAAGGCTCCATTGGAGCAAAGTTGGCCCGGGTGCTGAGGACAGCTTCATGGCCTCCACCTCAGGCGCTAGAATGGCTCCAGCCGCAATAGAGCAATGCCCCAGATGGGCAGAGCATCGCCCCCTAGTGGGCATGTCAGGTGGATCTCTGTCGGGTGCATGCGGGAGTCTGTCTCTCTGCCTACCCGCTTCTCATTTCAGAAAAATTAAAAAAAAAAAAAAAAGGCAAAATAAAACCACTACCACTGTCATCACCACCAATAATAGTTCATGAGGTCAGGGTGAATAGGAAACACTCATGACCAGTGGTAGTCAGATAAAATGATAGGACCTTCTGGAATTATGTAAAAAAATAGTAGGCACCAAAAACTATAAAAATGCCTTTGGCTAACCAATGCTACTCTCAGATTTTATACTGTAGATATAGTTATGGATCTGCATAGAGGTGTGTGGAGAGGATAGTCATTTAAAATAGTGAAAAAGTAAATATCAAACAAGTATTTGACAGTGTATTGGTTAGGCAAACTATAATGTATCTGTTTAGTCAAAGACTAAGCAGCTATTAAACTGCTGTAGAAAATATTATTATGATGATTTTACTAAGGGTAAAAAGGCAATCTTTAAGAAAATATGGGTGTGTACAAAAAATGCTCATGTTATTTAAAATTAAATACATAGGGCTGGTGAGAATCGTAATAATGAAACAGTTTACTCAGAGGTGCTGCTGATGTTGTAAGGTTATTTCAACTTCAGTGTATGAGAAGGTTTCCAAACCAAGGACAATGATCATTTTCTACAAGAAGTCTTAGAGAATTGGTGTATTTCTTTCACATCAGCCCATTGATGAAGAGAGAGAAAATGAGAGCAATGATGAGTTGGAGGTGGCCCTAGTTTCTGAGATGAGACTGGGTAACGTCACTATGCTTTTGCCACTAATCTTACCCACAGCAGAAATGAGATTGAGGACACTTGTGAGGGATTGTGGGTTGTGAGACTCTTCCTGACTTTGCTGCAATGGGGCCCCATGTGGGTGTCTCTCCCTCATCCCTGACTTCTCCTGGAAGAAGGCTGGAGAAACAATCATATCATCATTGTCTACTCAAGAGTTTTCTCTTGACTGATCTCTAGGTGCTGTAGGACTTAGATAGACCATGGAGTCAGACCAGTCACCCCTGGGGGTTGCCTTCTGGGCACCCTTGTGGGACACTAACTTTCCCCTCAAAACTCCCTCCCAGTTGTGGGATGCTAGCCTTCCCCTCTAAAATCCTCTCCCAGACAAGGTTGTTCTGAGCCACCCCCATTACCTTTGTGTCTGGAAGCAGCTGTGTTCCAGCAAAATGCATTATTGAGACTGATGGAACTGGTGTGCTTGCATCTAGGAAGGACCTGGAAGCTCGGACTGAGTGTGTGCGTCAGGAGAGAGGTGTATTTGGGGAGCATTGTGATGTGGGTCTGGAAGCTGCTGCCTTGGAAGGGTTGTGTGCACACAGGTGTGGGGTGATGACCCTGCCTGCTGAGGACCTCCCTCAGGCAGGGAGCATTCTGGGAGGCAGAAGGAATGGTGGGTCATGTTGGAAGGCTTTCCTCATGCCTTCTTTATGTTATTCATTTTCTCTTGGCCTTTCTTTTCCCCTCCCCTTACCTCCCCACCTTTGCTCTTTCCTCCCTTCCATGGGATAGTCCCCACCTCACTTCCTTCCTCTCTCCACCACTCCAGCTCACCTCTACCTTCCTCTCCTCTTGTCCCCCACCACTCTTCCTTAACCTCTTGGTCCCTCCCCCCTCCTCTGTTCCTCCTGATCTTCCTTCCCCCTGCCCTCCATAGGTCAGGGTCTCTGCCCATCTTCTGTCCCCACCCCCTTTGATCTCTGTCTCAATATGTCTTTCTGTCTCTCTTTGTCCTTCTCCATCTCTGTCTCAGTCTCTCTCCTTCTCTCTATTTTGGTCACCCCTTTGATGCTTTCTCTTCCCTCTTCTCTCTTGTAGAATCAGGTGTGGGTCTGCACTCTCGCTGTGTAACACCTGTGGAAGGGCGGTCTGAGTAGGCAAGGAGGTCGCGATGTGCTGTGAGCTGGGTGGTGCTTGTTTATTGCACGACCTCCTTTTTCCAGGGAAGTTTCTGGGATGCTTGTCTTAAGGTTTGCCTGTGCTTCATTTTGCCATCTTATTTTTAAATACCATATTTTTTGCTCCATAAGATGCACCTGATCATATGACACATCTAGGGTTTTAAGGAGAAAAATAAGAAAAAAATATTCTGAACCAAATGGTGTGTTAAAATATTTAATAAAATACCGTATTTTTTGCTCCATAAGATACATGGGCATTTTACCCTCCACTTTTTGTGATGGGGGAGTGCGTCTTATGGAGTGAAAAATACAGTAGATTTCAGGACTCCTGTGAGCTCGGCAGAAATGTAGTTTGGAGAGCCTCAGACTGGCAGTACTCCTGTGCTGAGGTCCTCTGGAGGGAGGTGCAGCCCGGGGAATGATTTTCTGGGTCGACTAGGCGGGGCAAGAAGGAAGCGGAAAGCAGGGCTCTGCACAAGCAGTCCCCAAATAAGAGTATCAGCACCATAAGGCAGGGCTGTCTCCTTCTTCATCCTGAAATGTCCTCAGGTCAGTTTTAGGAACAGGGAAATTTGTTCAAAAAATGATAAAACATCCATCTTATTCCTCGGTAGGTACAACATAACGCTTGGCCCGTGGCAGGTGTGCAATTAACATGAGTTAAGTGATTCAGCCCATTACTGGAGTACATCTTTGAAACTCTTCTTTAACTTCCCATATGTGTGCTGTGGGTGCTGCTTCAGTCCAGGTAGTGTGTTTGTGCTTTTGCAAAGAGAGCATTGATTGGATAGTGTCTAGGCTTTCGGGGTAACTATTTCAGCTTCCTTTTGGGTCCTCATTGCTTTGCCTTTGGCCACCAGGAGAGAGTGTTCCAAGTGGCAATTTGGCATCCCTCTGGCAGCTGTGGTCAGTTGTAGGAGAGAGTACAGCTCAGTTAGAGTGGGGGGAGGGAGTTGGGAGAGAGATGGGTGGATGGGTGTCAGTTGTTTTTCCTGCCTGCCAGCTGGCTTATCCCCTGAGGGTCTTAATCACCGACCTTGTATTTCAATATTTTTTTATTATTATACGTACAAGACCTTCTGGTCACAAGTCACACATGTGCATGGTGATTCATCCTGATTCAGGAAGATGAATATTATCACAGGTCTGGAGTTTCTCTTCTTGGGACAGATGAGCTATAGAGTAAAGAATGTGGTGTCTGAACATCCAGATTTTGTTGAATTTTTAAAGTTAGAAGGAATGTTTTTGTTGTTTTGTTTTTTATCTTTTGGACTCCAATTAGATGTTTTTTTCTCACCTGCTCCATAGAGGCTGTTAGTTGCTTCCATGATACTCCAGCAGTCTTTAGGAAATTGAATCAGACCAAGTGTTTGTTTTCTGCAGTAAAGCCTACATCATCCAAACTAGGTCAGGTGGGACTGCCTCAGGTCACCTTACTGTGCTGTTGATACATCTCATGAGAAACTCTCCAGGATGGATGGCGTCCAAGACTCCCCTAGGCAGGCTGGGCTTGCCCACTTTCCTTCAGAACCCAATTTTACTTGTGTGTAGTGATGGCAACTAAGAGAAATGGAAAATGGGAAGGTGGGGAAAATGACCTAGAAGCTTGACAATCCAGGTAGAATTATGAATATATGTTCAAGGAAATAAGAAACCGGAAACAAGGCACTTCAATTTTGTTTGTTTCCCTGGCATTTTCCATCTCTCCTCGAAGCTTATGATTGGAGCAGTTACTCAGACTTTTGTTAAAGGAAGCCATGGATGTAAATTATAGTATTTCATAGTAAATCAAACGTCCATCAATAAAATTGTTCCCGCATGACACCCTGAACTATGTAAGTTACAGGTGGATGTACTCCCAAAGTAAATACACTGAGGCTTTCCGAGTCCTCGCTGGGCGTGGTCAGGAAGGCGGGAAGGAATTCTTTCATTTGGATGTGTAAGAGTGTCTTCAGATCCCCAGCAAGGCCGCCTGCTTGGTAGCTGCTGCTGTGGGCTTGTCAGGGCCTGATGGAGGTTGACCAGGAGAATAGGGTTTTCAGATTCTTAACGCAGCAATGGCTGTTGGCTGTGTGCTTTTCCCCCCGACCTCCTTTGCTGTCTTTTCTTCCTTCGTACCATGTCAGGACAATGATGCTGGTGCTCTCAATAGGAGGCGGAAGTGTGCGTGTGCAAGTCTAAGAAGTAATTTTTTAATTGGTGTGATTAGTCTTACTCTTTACTGGTCATGTGGATAATTTAGGAACTTCAGTATGAGGAAGCCTCATTTATCCTTTGTGTGACTTTGTGATATATGTACAGTCTGTGAAAAATGTTAACTTAAAGTTTGCTAAGAATTAGTTATATTAACTAAATTTAAAACATTTTTTAAGTTCCCAACAATGCAGAAATAAATAAGTGAACACACAGACTCAAACCCCACAGGGTTCCTAATGGTTCACAGTCTGTTACCTTCCATAGCTTAGAAAAGGAGCCGTTTCAGATCAACCGCTGCTCCCTGCATGGCGTGGGGTATTGAGTGGCAAATAGCTAAGGAACCGTTTCATCCACAAATAGGTTTTGGATTAAATTACAGAGGGTTTTTAAAATATGGTTGCTTTGTCCCACTACTGTGTTCCCTTTGGCAAAAGTGCAGCATGCATTCAGAGCTCCTCTGTCCCTCGCATCCCCAGGCTGCAACTGTTCTCACACTGGGAAAAGCCCACATTCCATTTTCTGACATTATAAGTTTTTCCTTTTTATCTTTCCCACGTCCCCATCATCACTAATGGTGTATCTTGTTGTCTGCCAGTAAAATTTAAGAATATGTCATAAATTAAGGATGGTTCTGCATTGCCTCTTATCTGACTAGCATCTGTGGGTGTCAGCTGCCAACAAGTAGCTCGGGTGTCGGGGCCGATCCTGAATACTTACAAGCTGACACACTCTCTCCTGATAAAAGGTACCTTCAAATATGCATGTGATTTTCAATATAAATTGTGTATGCCTAAATCCTTCCTGTAAGAGAATCGCTCGACCTAATACAATGACTTGGCTGATACTTTTTAAAAGCTGGCTATAAATATGCTAGAAATTATAGAACAAGCATAAGTACTTCACTCTGAGCTTTGCCAAGCATTTTCAGGATGCTTCTGACCACATCTGTGAAATCTGAGCTCATACCCGAGGAGGGGCAAGGGCCACTGTCCTTCAGGGACACTACCAAGTAATAGCGAACCCCTAACATGGTTTCAGTGATGATAAAGGGGGGCTTTCATTCTTTTAGTTCTTATCTAAACAAACACCCTCACTTTGTTGATATGTGTGTATACCTCATCTACAAATCTACATGCTTGAGTTCAGGCATATGTTGTTAGGGCTTCATGTTCAAACAGGACACATACTATGTTCTCCAGAGACACGATGTCTGTGTGGATGAAAAGAATTAAAGCATTGCTATTGCTAGTGTTTTGTATGTTAATAGAGTATTTTGTTCTCCTAATTCTGTGCAAGTTGGAAAAAAGAACACCCTATATCTGATATGACATTTGCATAGAGTGAAGTATTTATTTTACTGCTTTAAAGCTGGCCATTGTGGAGAAAGATTAATTGGTGGTGGTGGTGAAGGTGGTGGTGATGGTGAAGGTGGTGGAAGGTGGTGGTGGTGGTGGAGGTGAATGTTGAGCCTGTGACACATTACGTCAATGCTGCAGTCCTTCATTAAGGTCAAGAGATGACTCTCTTATGCACGATTCTTTTTATTTTGTACAACATTGAAGCTCTTGAAGAAGGGAAAAACATAATACACCATTATTTTCTTAATACAGTTTCACATTTCCTATTTAATTCCACAGCTTTTAATTTTATAATGAGCTCTTGATGCCAGGTTTCATGTTATTGATGAGCTATCTGTCATTCATTGATTTGAATCCACTGTGTCAGTTTCTTTGTTCTGTCATCCTGCTTCTCTGATAAATCAGAAAGTGGGCTGGTTAACAAAGGAGCCACTCAGGTACGAGAGGGGTGCGTTTCAGACTAATTGGTGTGAATACTAACTTTACAGCGCTGATACAGTATTTGTTTTGTCATGATTTTTCCAAGACTTCCTCTAGTTTACCTGTTTGTTAGTATGCTCGTGCCTTTTCCCTTTCCTACCAGACACCACTGTCATAAACAGAATGGATAGGAGCCCATGCTTCGTCCCGCCGGCACTGCTTCCCTCCCATCCGACACAGGGATGTGCTCAGGCACCGTCAATCATTTGGAATTAGAAGCTGTACTCTGCATCTGACCTGGTGGCTCCCACACACCCACGTCCAACACAGCTGGCAAATGGTGGTGGTTTATTTTGGGGCTGGTATAAGAGGCTGCGTCTGACGGCTGTGAGTGTCAGCTTAAAGCTGAGATTGTCATGTAATGTGGCCTCAACTCTTGTCTCCTTGCTCAGACTGCTCACTGGAAGCCCAACCCAAATATGTCAGAGGCGGGAAGCGTTATGGACGAAGGTCCTTACCAGAGTTTCAAGAATCCGTGGAGGAGTTTGCAGAGGTGACAGTGATTGAGCCCCTTGATGAAGAAGCAAGGCCTTCCCATATCCCAGCCAGTGACCGCAATGAGGTAAGGACTCAGACAGCCACATCCACCGGGACCACCGGTGTGGATATCCACGGATCGCATTGCTGTGGTTGGGAGACAGGATACCCGAGGGAGTTCATGGCTTTTCTCAGTTACCATCTACTTGCTCATCTTATTCCTTGCCTTTTGCATATATATGGCTAACTCTTCTACTGTTTGAATGTTTTCATCTGTTTCAGCTTTGGGAGGGCTGACATTTCTGTGCATGCTTTATGTTTATACATTTTTGGATTTGGTTATTTTCAGATTATCTGGTGTCTGCCACTTCTAGTTTTTTTTGGAAATAGCTTTCTCCTCCAGGACCCTGTCATTTTTAGTTGTGTAAAAAGCTAACCAATCCCACCCCCAAACTGTAAAACAGCATCCCTGACAGGTGGAAGATGAAAGCAGTATGTTTAGGCAGTCAGAGCTGGCATCTTCTGTTGTGTGGTGGGGTAAAGCAGATGTAAAAGTTGGTTCTTGTCACAGAATTCAGCAGTTGCCACGGCTCCTTCCTGCATCGTGGTGCCCGGGCACACTGGGCTTTCCAGCAATCGTGCTCACCTTCCTCCCTCGTCGCCCTTCTTTTTATTTTACACATCATAATAACCAATAAAGGAGAAGCAGTAACATTTTCTTGAATTTTTTTCTTACGGCCCATTTACCAGCATGCTATTTATAGAACATGATTGAAAACGCCTTGCTGAGCAAGCTCTAAATATTTCTTGCACATCCTAGCTTAGCCTGGGGATGCCAATATTTCAGATACTAACATACACTGGAAAAAAGACAAAGTGCCTCAACTTTCTGAAAGTAGTCTATAGATCAGTTGTTGGTTGATTGACGGTATGCATGTGCATGCTTATGTGTGTGCATGCATGTGCATGTGTGTGAATGTGTTCATTTCTGTCTAACATCCGTGTTCAGCTTGCTACAATGTTCAGGAAGCTTAGTCCAATAGTGTCCCCAGCAATCAGATATCTAGCATCCTCAGCTTTCCAGAATACCCAAAGTAACAAAAGAGCCCACAGGCTGATCAGAAATGAAACTGGCCACAAGTATTGAATTTTAGAAGACACACGACTGGTCTGTCAATCAGAAGTTTGCACCATTTTTTTAAAAAAACAAGCAA
This sequence comes from Rhynchonycteris naso, assembly GCA_037038555.1. Lineage (NCBI taxonomy): Eukaryota > Metazoa > Chordata > Mammalia > Chiroptera > Emballonuridae > Rhynchonycteris > Rhynchonycteris naso. Next base: position 47,047,657 of record CM072999.1, read on the forward strand.
TACTGCTTGAGCTGTGGTGGTGCACTGGATAAAGCATCAACCTGGAATGCTGAGGTCCCCCGGCTTGCTTGGTCAAGACACATATGAGAAGCAACTACGAGTCAATGCTTTCAGTTCCTCCTCCACCCCCACTTCTCTCTCTCTCCAAAAACAAAAAACAAGCATTACCTGTTCTTACCCCAGAAGTGAAGAAGCAGTATCAAAAATGTGAGCCAGAAGAGAGGAAAAAGGTAGCTAGGAAAGAGATAAAGAAACCACAAAAATGCTACAAGGGTGTGGGTGAGAAGTGGCAGCTGAAAACAGAGAAAGCCCTGAGAGCCGAGACAGAGCTGCCTAGGACATCAGCACTGGGGCCGGTCAGTCCGGGGCAGAGGCCACTTCTGTCCTGGTTCAGTCTGTTTCAGACCCTTTCTTGGGTCCCTTTGAAAATTTAGATAAGGTCTTTTCTCCAATAAAACACATACCGTATGCCTCCATATATAAGATGTTACCATGTATAAGAAGCACCTTAATTTTGGGGCCTGAAATATGAAAAACAAAAAGTATTACATAAAGTTACTGAACTCAAAGTGGGGTTTTTTTCGTTTTGTTTTTTTTTTTTTTTTACAGGGACAGAGAGAGAGTCAGAGAGAGGGATAGATAGGGACAGACAAGAATGGAGAGAGATGAGAATTTTTCGTTGCGACACCTTGTTCATCGATTGCTTTCTCATATGTGCCTTGACCGCGGACCTTCAGCAGACCTAGCAACCCCTTGCTCGAGCCAGCGAACCTGGGTCCAAGCTGGTGAGCTTTTGCTCAAGCCAGATGGGCCCACACTCAAGCTGGCGACCTCAGGGTCTCGAACCTGGGTCCTCCGCATCCCAGTCTGATGCTCTATCCACTGCGCCACTGCCTGGTCAGGCTGAACTCAAGTTTTATTCATCATAAACTTCAATACAACTCCTCCTCACTGTCAAAACTCTCATCTATTATCTGTGTCTGATGACGAATCACTGTTTCATATATTGCCTTGTGTTCAGTTCCATCTATGGCATTTGAAATACCACAACCACTGTATAAGATACACCCAGTTTTTAGATCTTAAATTTTTTGAAAAAATGGTGTTTTTGTTTTGTTTTGTTTTGTTTTGTTTACAGAGACAGAGAGTCAGAGAGAGGGATAGACAGGGATAGACAGACAGGAATGGAGAGAGATGAGAAGCATCAATCATCAGTTTTTTGTTGCAGCACCTTAGTTGTTCGTTGATTGCTTTCTGATATGTGCCTTGACCGTGGCCCTTCAGCAGACTGAGTAACCCCTTGCTCAAGCCAGCGACCTTGGGTCTAAGCTGGTGAGCTTTGCTCAAACCAGATGAGCCCGCGCTCAAGCTGGCGACCTTGGGGTCTCGAACCTGGGTCCTTCTGCATCCTAGTCTGACGCTCTATCCATTATGCCACCACCTGGTCAGGCACAAAAAAATGTCTTATACGTGGGGAAATACGGTATATTCACATTCACAAAAATTTTTCATATACATTTTCAAGGAGGTGAGTGATTGCATACTTCGGGCATTGCAGTGTTTGTAATACTTAGCTTGCTGTTAGGAAGCGTAACATTGTATTACACAAAGTCTGTTTAACAACCCTGAGTAGTATGGAATGCCTCTGAGATGCTTCCTCAAAATGGTTAAAACATGGTTAAAAAATGGTTAAAACATGTCTCAGCACTTAACGAGGTAAGCTTTTGTTATTTGGAGAACAATTTCAAGTCTGGTATCTCCCTTCTCCAGCTATGTTTAGTACCCAAGGCATTATTATTTGGTGCTAAGAAATTACTTCTTTTTCCTCAGCTTGTTTCTGGTTACCACCTGGGGATCCCCAGAGAGTTAGGGCAGAGCTGATTCTGTTGCTGGCAGCGTATTTCTTACAGCTTCGTTTTATCTCGTCTGCTGACTTCCAGTGAGATTTACTGTTTAAAAAGTAAGACTCTGGTTTCATGTATAAGTAAAGAGAAGAGTTGAGGCCTGAGTCTGGGTAAAATCTTGCTTCTTGTGTCTTAATAAAAAAGTGTATGCTGGGACCCCCATATATTGGAACTTTTCTAACTCCTCCAGAACCCTGTAGATATGCCCTTTTGATGGTAAATATAGCAACTTTTGTGTTCACCTCCCCGCCATCTATAGAACAGCTAATAGAGGCCCAGAGAGGATTATTCCTCTGATCGTCTTGTCCCCCAAGGACTTCTCCTGACCCGACTTTCATAGTCTGTTATATCCCACCCTAGAAAGGCGACAAGAGTGCTGGCGACCAGCTTTCTTTCACCCTGTCTTTTTAAATTGCTGAGTGTAGATGCAAAGCAGAGCTCATCTAGCTGCTTTCTTGCTTAAAAATGAAGCTGAATTGAGCCCGTCAGTTTTCAAATCGATTCATCACTTAAAAAAAATTAATAGGCTGCACATGTGACATTTTTGATGTTCCTGTTGGCAGTAAGAAAGGCCAGTCCCAGTTTTGTGCAGTAACCATGGTTGTAGGTCACGCTCACGGGTACATGCCATCTGGTGGTATATAGTTTCACCAGTGTGTCAGTCTTATTGCGAACCGTTGGGTCAAGATAGCAGTCTTATTTTCTGGCCTATTTTCATAGTTGCTTCAGTTTAGGGCCACTCAGTTGTCCAGCAGAAGTTCATGCTCTGGGCACCATGGGCTTGTACTAGAAATACCCTTGTCTCTTTGACAGAGCTGTTTAGGTCTCCTCAGAGTGCTGGGTCATCTTTCCTATGCTAGGGTAGCCCTCAAATGGGGAATCTGGAGATGAAAAGAATTCTCAATGACCTGTGGGATTTATTTATTCTTACTTTATAAAGAGTTCAGAATCTGTCAAGAGTTCTTTATTGTACTGTTGACTTCTTTTTTCTCCCTTTTGGTTGCCTGAGGCCCTTTGGTCTCCTGCCTGGTGTTAAGAATTTATTCCTTGGTTGCGGTTTTTATCAGTGGCTCCTCCTTCATCTCAGTGCCACTGGGTAATACTGAAGGAGCGAGTGGAGCTGGGTATCCCCCGGCGTGAATATTTCATAGGGAGCGGTCAGATGGAGAGCTGGAGACAGGCATTGTCGGTTTTGATCGTGGGTTTCCTTTGACTCCTGAATCCTGCTCAGGGAAAGGTGGGCTTTAAGCTTGCCTTGGGGCTACAGTTTCTCCTGCTCTCAGACAAGCCTGATTTTTCCTAGATTGACTTTAGAGTTTTTTGATGAAGACAAAAGGACCTGTCCCGGTAGTCAGAAGTTAAATGGAGGGGAAGTCGGGGTGATGCTACCCAAGAAGAGACTAATTTTAGCCTTAGGGTGAATCAGGTAATTATTTATCTGAGGAGTTGGGCAGAGGTGGGCAATGGAATGGAATAGTGCCACAAGTGCCTATAAAAGCTGTCTCTGTGATGTCTTGCTTCCTTCTAGGAACTCATCCTGTAGGGATTTGTTAGCAAGTCTGTCCCCTCCTTCTCTCTAAGGTTACTCCATGATAGGGAAGTTGCTACAGATTCACAATTTGTTCTGAGACTCCTGAGTTAGTGATTCAACATTTATTTATTTATTTTTTTTGCATCTTTCATTGGAAGGCTTTCTTCCATACATTAAACAACAAATACTAGATAATTCTTAGTAGCCGTACTTCTCTATAGTATACATTTCCCTCCCACCCAAGACAACATAGAAATGCAGGCAAATGAGAGTGATTCTAGTATAGATTGCTCTCAAGCAACTAAATTTATTTTTAATGTAAGTCCCACATGTAGGTAGGCTTCATTAGTTACAGCATCTTGGAATTCCTCTCATAGCTGTTTACGGTGCACCACTGTGATCTGGTGCCTTGGGTGAGAGAACCCACATGGTTACTATGGGGTAACAAATGCTCCATCAACCTTATCCCCTGACTAGAATAGACATCTTGTTATGAGATGATTTTGTTTCAGTTCACATATGTTAAAGCCCTAACATAAATTGTAACATTTTAATCATCTTCATCCTGCCCTTCCCGCCCCTCCCCCAGCTTTATTTAGGCAATTTGATTCATTCCTGCTGAAAGAAAATATCTAACCTAGCTGTGTAAGCATGCCTCCCCTTCCACACTCAGTTTACAAGACCATAAAGCCATTTCATAGGGAAGGACCATGGTTACCTTGCTAAATTTTCAGCACTGACATATGTATTATAGAACATTGAAAACCCTGAAGCAGAATGTGCCAATTCACAAGTGACAGGTAGGTTCCACCACCAAACTGAAATGGGCATCGCCTCCCAACTTAGTGCGTTTATCTGGCAAGTGGATCCCTTGGGAGTCTGATCTCTCATTCTGGGTATTGAAAGGGAAGTGGTGGTTTTTCTCTTTTCACAGGATCACTTTCACTCGAGGCAATTCAGTTGGACATTCTATTCTGAATTAATCCAGACTCACAAAGGGCACATTCTTGATTCCAACGTAAGGTGTGATTAGTGAGAAGGGTTTGGTTGGCGTCATTTTTGCTTCACTTCATTAAGAGACAGAAATGAGTTTTTAGGTTCTAAGGAGGACATTTCCCCCCGTTTTTGTCCATATATGCAATGGCTACTGTACTGATCTTGAATTTTATGCTCACGTTTCTTCTAAGGGTAGATGAAAGGAGCGGAAAAAGCAGAACTGACTCTTAATTCCGTTCTGTGTCGCTCAGCCCTAGTGGGAAGGTTGTTCAGTTAATACAGTTGAGGTAGGGCCACTTTGCTTTCTGCCCTCGTTGAAAACAGGGGACACCTTGTTAACTGTTTTCCTCCACAGGGAATAAATCAGGTCTGGTAAGATTCGTATCAAGAGCAAAAGGCTTTAAACAATAATTTTTTCAACTGTAGACAATAATAGTGTAAGCCAAAACTGTGCAGTTTAAGTGAGGACCTGGGAGAAAAGTTAGAGCCAATTGCTTCATTTACCCAAGAATGGACATGCAAATCAAGTCTCTGTGTTAGGGACTGTGCTGATCAGAGGATGAAAGATAGTGGTGGTGTAAAAACTAAAATAAAACAAAAAAATTGGTTTTACTACCCTACATAAAATCAAGCATTTTTTTTTAAGCAAGATAGACAGAGGGACAGACGGACAGGAAGGGATAGAGATTAGAAACATCAGTTCTTCATTGCGGCACCTTGGTTGTTAATGGTTCCTTTCTCATATGTGCCTTGATGGGGGAGGAGGGCGGGAGGCTCCAGCAGAACAAGTGACCCCTTGCTCAAGCTAGCAACCTTGGACTCAAGCCGGTGACCTTGGGTTTTAGGCCAGTGACCTTAGAGCTCAGGCCAGCAACTCTGAGCAACCTTGTGCTCAAGCTGGATGAGACCACGCTCAAGGCTGAGACCTCTGGGTTTCAAACCTGGGTCCTTAGCATTCCAGGCTGACACTCTATTCACTGCACCACCACCTGGCAGGCTCAGACTTCTTCAAGAGTGTGAAACTGACTTATATTCCCCTCATGTTCGTGTTCATATAAGCATAATTTGCAGTTTAACTTTATGAATTATTCATTTACATTGTATAGAGTAAATATTTATTTATGGACCAAACATCTTAATAACAGAGAAATTCTGTTAAGAGCTTTTGCAGTTGAAATGAACCTATTTTCCCATTACTCCCATTACATTTTTGTTATAGTCTTTGACTTTTGACAGTCTGTAAGCAGTTTCATTACTATTGCCATTTATTTTCATCAAATGCTATGACATTACCAGGATCTATATTTTTATTAATGGAATTCCAGTATTTTCCTTTATATTTCTTAAGTCTTATTAGATCATCTGACTCTTCCCAGGGGTGAAATACTCATCCAAGATGCGATTGGAGATCACTTAAAAGTGATATAAGGAAACCCTTTCAAAGCTAATAAGATGGCTCTCATTGTGACACAGATTGCAGTTTTTAGACTCTAAGGCTTTCCAGCTTTGCTGTTCTGGGAAGTCGTCCTGACTTGGTCTCAGAGGGGATATCTTTGGAGTTAGCCCCCACTCCTATCTCCTTCCGGGACAACAATCTCTAATATTTATTTTCTAACTAGGAAACAACACGTAACAAGTCAAACATTAACGAGTTAATTTTATTGGTAACAGTAATGTTTTTCAATTATATGCCATTGGGTGTTTTCCATTAACATTTCCAATTATATGTCATGAAGTGTTTTCTAAATGGAAAACGCAGTATCCACTGTCTGTTGAGAGTGACTCTGAAAAGCAAGATACTGTGAGCAGGCATTATTTTAAAAATCTCTCTCCTTCAAAGACTTTAAAATCCAGCGAACGAAAACAAGTCTCCAACCTTGGTATGAGAGGCTTAGGGCTAAAACTCTTTGAAATTTAGCATTTCTTCACACTGGCCGTACTGAAGGCTTTTTGGGAACGTAGTCAGACCCATCTAAATGTGTGTACATTTAAAAATCATACAGGCCCTGGCCAGTTAATTCAGTTGGTTAGAGCATCATCCCGAAATGCCAAGGTTGGGGGTTCCATCTCCAACCAGGACACATATAAGAAGCAACCAGCGAATGCAAAACCAAGTGGAACAACAGTTGGATGCTTCTCTCTCCCTCTCTCCCTTCCTCTCTCTGTCTCTCTAAATTCCATAAATAAAACTAAACATCATACATTGATTCCTGGCATCCCCAGTACGCACTTACAACTTTTAATTGCTTTGAAAGAGAAGGGAACTGGTTCGTATTGTAGTCGAGACAGCCCTGCAACTGAGCAGCTTGTCCCTGGGTTCAGGACAGGGATTAGGAACTGCGCTGTCAGTTCTCTGTTGTCTTCAAAGGTGCCTTCAAAGGTGGGATAGTGGGAGACAAAGTGAATCCCCAGGAAGTGTTTCCCTGCACGAACAGTAGCCAGACCTGCTGGGCACACTCAGTACCTGGCCCAGGATATGGCTTTATTAATATTTAGGACTGTTAGTTAAATACACCATAGATGCTGTGTTTTTATTTTTATTTTTTTTATGTGAGAGGAGGGGAGGTAATGAGACAGACTGCCACATGCACCCTGGCCAGGATCCACCTGGCAACCCTATCTGGGGCCGATGCTCAAGTACCAAGCTATTTTTAGTTTCTGAGGCTGACATGCTAGGAACAACTGAGCTATCCAGGGTTGAAGCTTGAACAAATTGGGTCACTGGCTGTGGTAGGGGAAGAGGGAGAGAAGCAGATGGTCGCTTCTGTTTGCCCTGACCAGGACTCAAACCCGGGATATCAGTTCACCGGGCTAATGCTCTATCCACTGTACCAGCCAGCCAGGGCAATGCTGAGCTTTTAAAAGTCCTACACTTTTGATCATAAGCATTCTCTTAAACCAATTTTTTTTTCTTCCAGGAACTTCTTTTGCTTAGCTACTCTTTAAAATGGACTCTATAGCTGGATTTGTTTGGGAAGCTTTGTTATTCTAGTAAATTTTCATCCTCCTCTCTGGGCTTGCTAGGCTTTTCCCTTTCCAAAAAAAACCTGTTTAAAACTGCTGAGATCAGCTCAACCACCTCTGCTGGGAAGGAATGGCCCCGTGTGTGCCCTCATAATCGTTTCAATTAGCCATACATTCTGCGGGGCATAAGATCTGCCCTGCAGCAGATGGTTGATGGGGGCTGGGACTGGGCTATTATGGGCCGGGGCCACGCCAGACCCACAGGCTGCAGATGCTGGCCTGGCCTCAGCGCTGGAAGCTTGGCATCCAGGAAGCTCGGGCCATCTGCTCCGCAGTCCAGCAAAGCAGGTGTCCCTCCAAAGAAAGCATTCCTGAAAGCAGTGCCGCCTGTGCAGCCCACGTGTGCAGGACACCCTCATCCAGATGTAGAAAGCTGGCCACAATGGCCAGTTTGACATGGAGATACACAGCCCACAAGGCAGATGCGGAATGGGGGTGGGGGCCTCTCTTTGTTTGCCTGAAGAGGTGGGGCTGCCTTCTGTGGCAGTCATTTTGGAGCCAGGCCACCTCTGACCTCCTCTGTCCCCTCTCTGTGGGGCTGTCGGCCAGCACACTTGGTATGGTGATTTGAAAGCACAGGAAGCCCCCGCCCACTGTGGCCACCCAGGGGACACTGTCCACATGGGGAGGACTCCTGGGGAGGCCCTGTTCCTAAGCTGAATCAAAAGTTGATTGCTTCATCACAACTTCCATGTTCAAAGCTGTAATTTCTACGAGTCTCTCCTGGGTTTGTTCTTTTTTTTTTTTTTTTAAACTATTTTAAACTTTTTTTTTTTATTTTTTATTCATTTCAGAGAGGAGACACAGAGTGTGTGTGTGTGAGAGAGAGAGAGAGAGAAAGGGGGGAGGAGCTGGAAGCATCAACTCCATATGTGCCTTGACCAGACCAGTACAGGGCTTTGAACTGGCAACCTCAGTGTTCCCAGGTCGACGCTTTATCCACTGCACGACCACAGGTCAGGCCTGGGTTTGTTCTTAAAGCTGACCCTGGTCTGTCTGATGTTTCTTTCCTCTGCCTTTATTCCAGTTTGGAACACCCAGGTAGTAGGAATAGTCATTGCAATATTTATTTATATAACAGACACTTAGCACTTCATTTGTAGCAGGCACTGTTTTAAGTGCTTTCCAAATATTAGCATACCGTCATAAGCAGGCATTGCTCTCACCGACCCATGAGGGAGCTGAAGCACACTGGAAGGCAAGTAACTTGCCCCAGGTTGTACAGCTGCTAAGTGGAGGAATTGAACTGAAATTGAACTTGGGGAGTCTGGCTCTGGAGTCCAAACCCTTAACCACATCATTGTTAATTTTAATTTTACTTTATTTTTAAGTGAGAATAGGGGAGATGCAGTGACAGACTCCGCATACACCCCAACTGGCATTCACCTGGAGACCCCTGTCTGGGCTGATGCTCTGCCCATCTGCCCCCCACCCCCCAATCCAAACTATTTTTAGTGCATGAGGTGGAGGCTCAGTGGAGCCATCCTCAGTGCCTGGGGCCTCGAACCAATTGAGCCATGACTGCAGGAGGAAAAGAGAGGGAGAAGAAGGTGGTGGCCTCTTCCGTGTGCCCTGATTAGGAATCGAACCCGGGACTTCCACTTGCTAGGTTGATGCTCTACCACTGAGCCACCGGCCAGGGCCCACATTGTTGTTCTGGTTGAAACAATAACAGTAGTTAACAGTTCCTAAGTGCCAGGCATGTGCTTTCATGTCCCCATTAGCTGTGGGTGCCCACTTTGCAGATGAAGAAAGGAACTGAGGGGTCGCAGGGAATGGCACAGCCAGATGCAGTCCAGTCTCTGCCACACCCTTGTCTCATGCATGCCACAATTTACCTCCAGACGTGGGAGTAGCTGAAGTCCCACAGAATGATTTTAAAAAATTTATTAATATCTACTCTTTCTCCTCTGAGAGGCTACATAAGATCTCAAGGGAAGAAATTTAAAATTCTTTTCTTGTGTGTGAGTTAGTATTGAGAACACATCCCTGCCATTGTCCCTCCTTTCCTCCCCCCTGTTGTGATTATCTCCCTTCCAGTGCTCCTGGCTGATCTGTGTCTAGAGGCCACCTGCCAGGCTTTCACTGTGCTGGGTAAACCCTCAGCAATTAAACGACCTTGTTCCAGAATGATTCCTCCTTTTATTGGTGGTGTTCCAGTAGCCTGATGAGCTAATCCCCCAGCCTTCTAACCTGCCTTCCCCTCCTTCTCCCCCTGCTTCTTAATTGGAACTACTGGCTCCAGGCAGTGAGAATGAAAATAAGTGAACTGTGAATGAATTGAATACCCCCCCCCATTGCAATTTAATAACAAATGTTTAGCTGCCATGTGCTCACCTCCCTCTTTATTGGGATGGCAAATTCCCTCTCCAGTTGAGGTGGTCTTGGAATGAAAATGTGGCCATTAGCATAAGCTTGCTTCTCCTAGCAGGGCAGATCCTAGCTGGATCTGTGTTCTTACACAGGGCCACGGGAGGAATGCTTGAAAAACTGTTACCCCTAGAGATTTTTAAAACAAGTTATCCCTTGCCCTGAGAATTTGTGTGCAATAATTTGAGCTACTGGTGCGGCCTGGGGTTTAGGAAGTTGTGCTGTCCCTGTTGCTGTTGGGTTAGGCTGTTTTAAGAATGACCCTTGGATGATCATGGTCACATTCCCCAGTGTAGGTCTCAGATAAGTATCCCTGATCTTTCCACACTCTGCTAAGCTTAGAGGGCATTGGTACCAACAGCGTTTCCCTCCTGAACAGTCCCTGGGCTTCCTGCCACGCCTTCTCTATACCTCACAGGTCACAGTGCTAGAAAACATTGCAGAGTAGTAAATACCAGAGGGAGAGAAATTTCCTTTTCTCCACACCTCCAGGAAATTAATTTATTGAGAATTTGAGGCCAGGCAGGCAAAAAAAAAAAAAAAAAATAGTGAAGTTGTATTTATATTGCACAAACAACATTTGTAACAGTAAAGGAAATAACATTGTTTCCCATATTCCCTCAGCCAAATGTATCTACTATCTCTATTTCCTTACAGTCTTTGTCTAATTGTGTAAATATTTTGCCAGCGGTAATCATAGTGCAGATAGCATTTTTATTATGGTCTTTCATTTAACATTTTGTAAGATGTTTTTCCATGCTCCTACATAGTTTTATAATTATACTTTTAATGACTGCATTATGGTGTATCATTATAATTTTATGCCCCATTGTTGAATATTTAAATTGTTTTTAACATTCTACTCTTATAAAAATGTTATATGTAAACATTTATGTCTGTTTTTATTCTTTCTTTAATTTTATTGCCATCAGAACTCATATGAAATTATTGGGTCAAAGATTAGGAATATTATTATGGCTTTTCATAATTAAGTCATTTTCTTTACTAAAAGGGTAATATCCATTTACACTGCTACCAGTAACAAACAAATAGGCCTGTTTTAAATTATGACCTTGATGGTAATACAAGTCATATCTCTTCTAATTTAATGGGAGCAGAATGCTTCCTTCGTTTACATTTATACTTCTTTGATTGCTGTGGAAATGAACCTTTCCCCGTATTTGTTTAATTGTGTTGCCTCTTATGCAAATTGTTTGTATTCTGTGCATATTTGCTGGAGACTAGGCATTTCTCTTACAGATTGTTATGAATGATGACTACCTCCCCAGGGCCACCTAAATTAATGCTTTAAGTTTAAATGGAATGGAATAAAATGCTGCAAACATAAACTTCATATGTACCATATAAACACATGTCCAGTAATAGCAGGATATTACGTAGTGCTTATTATGTGCCAGCCACAACTCTAAGCATTTTACCCAGCTCTATGAAATATGTAAAAGAGGTTAAGAAACTTGACCAAACCCAACCTGGTAGGTGAGCCAGGATGCAGAGCCTGACAGTCTGGCTCCCACATCTGAGCTGTAACCCCTACAAGTCAGTCTCTAAGAGTTAGGGGTGAGAATCAGGAAAAGAGGGCAGAGAGGAAGTACTACCCTTAGAGAATGAATCAGATACATGCACCCACCCCCATGACTCGGAGATGCTGGAGACAGTGTATTGTAGCCTCTTGCTCCTCTATTTTAAAATGAATTGAGAAGTGAGCCGATGTAAGTAATAAACTTTTATGTAGCAAGATAAACACTTTGTTGCTTTAAGAATTGTTGCCAAGGATTGTTTGAAGATGTGTTTGCATTTTTCCAGCTGTAGCCCAGTGGGGTCTCCCTTTATTATTCATGCCCAATGATACTCACTCTCCTGCCATTTCTCTTGTCAGTTGGTGCTGTTAAAAACCATGCCCTGCTTGTGAGTTGGTAGGTTTTATTTTGACCAAACGGTTCTTAGACCACAGAGACTTATTTTATTTGTTTTAGGTGGATTTACTGATTTAATTTTAGGACGTGTCCAATTTATATGCTGAATGAGTTTTCACATTTGGGGCACCAAATTAGTATGAGCACTTAAATCATTTGCTCTGTTGAATGAGGAAATAAATACAGGGTGGGCAAAAGTAGGTCTAACAGTGTTGAGTATGCAAAACACAGAATTTATCCTGTGTTGTTATTTATTAATTATTGTATTGTTTTCTATATGAACAAGGGTAAACCTACTTTTGTCCACTCTCTGAGGAGGGACAGACAGACAGGGTGCTTTTATTAATAGGGCTTTATTATTTTTTAATAGTTTTTTGTTGTTGTTGTTATTTATTCATTTGAGAGAGAGAGAGAGAAGGGAGACACAAGGGGGGAGGAGCAGGAAGCATCAACTCCCATATGTGCCTTGACTGGGTAAGCCCAGGGCCTTGAACCTGCGACCTGAGCTTTCCAGGTTGATGCTTTATCCACTACGCCACCACAGGTCAGTCAGGGCTTTATCGATTTAAAAGTTTTACTATAAAACAGTTGAATTCTGCCCAGAAACAATAATGTAAGGAAATCTATAGAGAACTATGTACTCCACTGCTCCCTCCCCCACCATGCTTAAACTTCCTTCAGATTTGAGATATGTCCTTATGTGGAATGTGGGCTGACAAAATTGTAATCACAAACAAAAATCACATTGTGCCATAATTCAATTTCTACAGGTACCATGTACATTAGTGACTTTCAGTTGTAATCTGAATGAGTTGTAGTGGACTTCCATATTTTGAGTTATAGCCTTTTGATGTCTTTTCTATATGGCAAAAATAATCCATCTCAGCATTGTCAGTTTGTAGTTTCAGTTTAGTGTGGCAGAATTTACTAAACTGTCTGAATTGGTGCCATCTTCAGTATGTTCCCAAGTAAAGTATGAAACTTTGAGACCCTGGTAAATGGTTGCCCTGCAGTTAAGAGGAGAGGATTAATTGAGTAAGGAGAAGAATAAAGTAGGTTTGCTAAACTGGCCTGAAAGATATGCTCCAACTGTTATCAACTTGAACAAGCTGCTGAAAGTCAATGTTTAATTTAAGAATTGAAGGTGGGGCCCTGGCCAGCTGGCTTAGTGGATAGAGTGTTGGACTGGCGTTTGGACATCCTGGAATTGATCCCTGGTCAGGGCACACACGTGAAGTGACCATCTGCTTTTCTTTCCCTCCGTCTTCTTCTCTCCCTCTTTCTCTCCCACAGCCAGTGGCTCTAATGGTTCGAGCGTCGGCCCCTGGAACTAAGGATAGCTCGGTTGGTCTGAACATCAGCCTCAGGCGCTGAGGTTGCCTAGGTTGACTCGAGCCCCGGTCCCAGATGGGGTTTTCCAGGTGGATCCCAGTCGAGATACATGTGGGAGTCTCTCTATCTCCCTTCCTTTCACTTAAAAAAAAAAGAAAAAGAAAAAGATTGAAGGTGGCACACTGCCTGCTGTGAGGAATCCAAGCGTGGAGACAGGAAGTAACTAGGCTCATTTTCCCTTTGAGTTCATTTCAGGATTCTAAGAAATCAACTCATTTTGTACAGATCAGCCATCACAGAGAGTGGGTTAATTATTTGTTGCCAAAGACAGCTTTGTTCATAAAGTTGGCTTTTTGCTGGGACGGCAGTTGGTTTTGAAAGAGAGGACTTACACACACCTTTCTCAAAGGGGTTTCCTGCGATGGTTGTAGAACCTCCCAGAAGGAGTGATTAGGCAGCTTGCTGGTGAGGCCAGGGCCACTGTGGACCTACTTGTTGCTACTGGTTGAAGCAGTCCTGTTCCTTGTTGACCAGTTGAGCAAGACATGGATTTGGGTTCTGACTTGTGTCCTTGACTGAGTGCTTTTGTGTGTGAGCACAAACCACAGCTATGTGCTGTGACTTGCAGGAACAGAGCATGAATAAGGAGCTAAAATGGCCTAGGTCAGATAAATTTCACTGCTTTTAATGTAATTTACCAGCAATAAATATTTTATTTAACTTGACCTTTTGGGGGTTGCATCTCTGCCCTCTTACTGTACGACAAACACACTAGGCTCATTCTGGCCTCCATACTTCAGTAAATAGAAACTGCTCCTCACTTTTCACTTGGCTGTCTCCTGCTCATCCTTCAGGTCCCAGTTTAGACATTAATTCTTTCAGGAAATCTACCCGGATCTCCCACCTCTAAAGGATCCCATTTAGGTATCCTCCTGACATCCTGAACGTCCCCATCATAGCACTTAATGCACTATAATATTGTACCTCCTGGTTGGTTGGTTTGTTTTGCTTTTGTTTTGTCAGCATGTCTTCATTAGCATATAAACAGTGTTTGTCCTCTTCATAGTTGCATTCCAAAGGTTTAGCATAATAATACCTGCCATCCAATAAACATTTGTTGAAGAACAAATTTATCAATGCATGTGTGCAAACCTTTATAGGTTGATGGAATCTGAATTTTTGCTCTGGGTTGGTTTTATTGTTTGTGATTGATTTTTCAGTTGAATAAGTGAACTCGCAACTGTGAAAGGCAAATCCTTGGTGCAGTACTGCAGGGGGCGGTGTGCTGTTTCTTAGGGCTCTCCTCTAGTTTGGCTGGTTGAGGAGAAAGCTCTAGAGGGTCCTGAATCATTTGGCTCACTCAGATGGTGATTTTAGAGCCAGAGAGCTACCATATTTCCCCATGTATAAGATGCACCCTTTTCCGAAAAATTTGGGGTCTAAAATTGGGTGTGTCTTATACAGTGATTATAGATTTTTTTACTTACTTTTCCCACTTTTTTGCACTTCTTGTCTTTTTTTCAAATTTCGGGCCCCAAAATTAAGGTGCGTCTTATATGTGGGAGTGCCTTATACATGAGGAAATATAATATCTGGTCTTGGAAGAACTGAAAACCTTCAAAAGCACACTAAGCTTTTTCTCTTGCCTTCTCTAGCACTGGAAGACACAACGCAGTGAGGAGTACGAAGCAGAAGGTAGGAACTGAGTGTGTGTCGGGGAAGGAAGGGCTGCCATTCACAGGGCTCTCTCCACACTCCCCTTCCTGCATCTCCTAGGCCAGCTAAGAAGGAACCTTAACAGCAGCAATGAAAAATTCATTCCCAATTGATTGCTCATCTTTTTCAAATATTAACCTTTAACATCATGCCAAATATGGAAACTAAGTCGTAAGATTTCACTTATTGGTTAATTACTCCTCTACATAGACTTTGAAATTCATTTGTGAACAGTCCCAAATTAAATAGTGACCTATCTCTTGAAGAGTTTTATATGTATTTAATATCAAAACACATTGATCTTCTGGCCAGCAGATGGCAGTGTGGTTCAACTGAAAAACCTCAGCGGGCCACAGCCGACCCTGGCAGGTTAACTGCACTTAACTGCAATTCCAGCATGTTCTCTAGGTCTCCAACCTAGAAAGACACAGCAGTAATGGGCTAATCTTGTCGATAAATAACACTAAATGTTCTGCACAATCCCTCAAGGTTCTTCCAGGCACACAAGATTTACCTCTTGTTCAAATAATGACTTTAAAGACTCTCTAATAAGTTAAGTGGAAAATTTAACTGGAAGTGAGAACTTTTAATAAAAGGTAAATTTTGATTTTTAAATAAATAGTTTGGTCCTTAGGTCTTCAACCAGAATTTATCTTTAATATACAGATAATTAATAATTGCAGCTTGCAACCTTTTATTCTTTCAAGTTGGATTATTTGCCAGTCAGATATGTATAAATAGTTGGGAACAAGCTAATCTTGAGACTTTTATGATTATTTTATATTTTTCAGGAATTATTTTCTTTTCACTAAAAGCAATCCTAGTTCTTAGACTAGAAAGAAAGTGAAAATAATAAAGATTACAATGGGCGCAGGGTGTACAAAGCTCTTTGGAATGCCTCACAACCAGCCTTATCTTCCGATCACACCAAAGTCTAACCCTGTGCATGTTCTCCTTTGGAATAAAACAAGACCAGAACCTTCGTGTGACTGCACCGGAGAGACTTCCTACATGGGTATGACTGCTCATGAACCAAAACGTGCCTGTTTGCTTTAGTTGCAGCCTGAGAACCAATGGACCCATTTCTTTTGAACTTCAGAATCAAATCAAGATGGAATCAACATTCTTAGTCTTTTTGTTCTAGTCTTTACTTTCAAAAAGCACATGTTCTCTTTGAGCATAAGTTTCTCTCTCTTTGTAATCCTTTGAAGACAACGCAAAGTGTTCTTTTATTTCAGGCCAGCTAAGATTTTGGAACCCAGATGATTTGAATGCCTCCCAAAGTGGGTCTTGCCCTCCCCAAGACTGGATAGAGGAGAAACTGCAGGAGGTTTGTGAAGATTTGGGGATTACCCGTGATGGTCACCTGAACCGAAAGAAGCTGGTCTCCATCTGTGAGCAGCATGGGTTGCAGAATGTTGATGGAGAGGTAAGCCATGCATCATATTTTTATTCATGAATAAAAATCATAAAAGCTCAACTGGCCTCAGGCGAGGAACAGCCATATTTGGACTTCCTGCAGTATGCTATAGAAACACCATTCTCTTTTCTTCCTAGGAAGTCAGCCACGAAGAATCTGTCTTTGAGGAGCTCGTGTTGTGTTGTAGAAAAGAAAAACTGACAGTAGCTGACACTGAGGCCACACTCTGTGCCCCTCACTGTGCTAAGCACTTTACCGCATATCACTGACAGACACTAACTCAGAGCAGCCATGATGTCAGATGTATTTGTAGGTATGGCATTCACAGGGATGAATGTGGCGAAGGCGTAGAGGAACGCTTACGCAGGCAGATTTGAGTTGGGGAAATATCTTGAAGGCCATGCTGATGAGATTAGGTTATTGGAGAAAGTGCAGTATCATCCTGGGTTCTCCAGCAGTCTGAGTAACATACAGGAAAAACTGACTTGCTGAGGATGGTCTGGGTGTCTTTTGGCGGGTGTATTGGAATAAAAGAGAGCCTCTGGTTAGAAGGCCAGCCAGGAACAATCACAATATTCTGGCCATGAGGAAATGGAAAAGGGATAGTTTGGTGGTTTTGAAGATGCAGAGAAGAGCTTGAAGGAGCCCAGGAACTCTTGCTTAGTAAAATTCTGAGCTTTACATTTTCTGAAAATGTAAGAGGGGAACAGGCAGCACCGGGCCCAGGAATAGTTACGAAACAATATAAATAAATCTGAGATATGTCTTGCATATCTGAAATAAGGATTGGAGGTTAAGGAATCTTTTATTTTAATGATATTTGAAATTATGCTATCTGTCTGCTCAGAGGATAAAGTGGTATTTCCTAAACCAGAAAGAGATTTATCATCAAAAGCTTCCAAGCACCCTGGCTTGCAGAGTCCTTTGCCCTTCTTCCTTTATAGGCCCTTTGACTACGTTTTCAGAGGTGTGGTGGTCATTTATTTTTTAGTGGTGGCTGTTGAGTCATAAAAGTAAATGCATCCTCCCAAATTATACCAGTATAGTAGGTACAATCTTAGGTTGTTTTTGCCAAGAAATGTTGCACAAACTTGGGTTATTTATCTAAGAACAACTCTTGGGATGAAGTGTAGCCACTTGTGGGAAGTTGCATGCTTTGTGGTGGAGTTTCCAGAACCTAGGAAAAGAAGTAGCACATTTAGTTATTTTCCTCTGATCTGAAGATGAGCAAAGGATTGCTTATTGAGTGTAGCTTTTACTTACTGCATCTCCTCTAAAAAAATATATATATATGAAGTCTATAGTACTTTGTATTACTAGCTCTGGAGCACAAAGGAGCTGAATGTTCAAGGTGATCTCATCAGCCTACAATTTGGAATCCTAGGATTTTACAACTGAAAGCAATTTTAGATTTAGTCACCTCCTCATTTCAGAGCTACAGAGTGTGAGATCTCTCTGCTGCTTGACGCCATTGCTATGAAGGGGGATCTAGAGCAGTGGTTCTTAACCTGGGTTCTATCGAACCCTAGGGGTTCGATGAGTCAGTCTCAGGGGTTCGGAGAAGCCTTAGCCGCAGAGGCCAGAATAAAGTAATACCGTAATTTGTTGTGAGTTCATGCACTTTGTTGGTTTTGTTCTTTGAGCAAGGTGATGTTCATGCACGGCTTATTTTGTTCACCAGTAAAAAAACATATACCTATGTCTTGAATTTGGAAATAAAATCATATTTTATTTATCACTAAAGAAGGGTTCGGTGATTGCGCATATGAAACTGGTGGGTTCGGTACCTCAAAAAAGGTTAAGAACCACTGATCTAGAGTCACGGGCTTATGGCTGTAACCACCACTCTGCTTTGCAGAATCAAGGACTTCTTTCTGGCAGGAGTAGCAAACTGTCACCCTAGATGCCAGATATGAGCCGAAGGCTATTTTATGTGGCCTGCCCAATGTTTAAAAACTGAACTCTTGTGCTGCAATTTTTTTTTTTTTTTACAGGGACAGAGAGAGAGTCAGAGAGAGGGATAGATAGGGACAGACAGACAGGAACAGAGAGAAGTGAGAAGCATCAATCATTAGTTTTTCGTTGCTGTCGCAACACCTTAGTTGTTCATTGATTGCTTTCTCACATGTGCCCTGACCACGGGCCTTCAGCAGACCGAGCAACCCCTTGCTGGAGCCAGCGACCTTGGGTCCAATCTGACGAGCTTTTTGCTCAAGCCAGATGGGCCCGCACTCAAGCTGGTGAGCTCAGGGTCTTGAACCTGGGTCCTCCGCATCCCAGTCTGACGCTCCATCCACTGCACCACCGCCTGCTCAGGCTGTGCTGCAATTTTTTAAGTTGGGAAAGTTTTCTGCAAGTTCAATTTGACTCCATTTTGCAGATAGTGAGAAGTGCCTCATTCCTTTGGATGGAGCGTGCCCTCATGTGTTCAGTTCACCGCTTTAAATGGCACTGCTTACTAATGTCCCAGGACCATCCATATCACCTTCCTAAACTCTGTGGGTATTTGGGTTCATGGTCCATATTCTAGTGCATTATTTTGCAACTTACTCATTGGGAAATCAGCCATCCAAAGATCTGGCTGGTACATCATCGGAGTAAGAATGTCCTCAGGGCTCTAGATTTGGCTCCTGTGCAAGACTGCAGGGGGTGCCTGTTGCCCAGTGAACTTGTGTTCTTTTAAATACAACCCTGCTCATCCACCCTCTTCTGAATCACACATCCTTTTTATTCACCACTTGTCTACTCTCCCCATGCATTGATTTGGCCAGGGTCACAAAGTCAAGTAGTGTGGATCTAAGGTCGGAGCCAAAATATGCTTGTTAACTTCAGTCAGCACAGCTGGATTTTACTGTGACTTCTGGTTTGATGGTCCTGAGAACCTAGTGTTCTGAGAAAGTGTTCTTTTGGTTGATAGGAACAAGACCAAGAAGCTAAGGGATTCTGGCAACCTCAGAGTCTTGACCCAAATACCTTTCCATTGGTTTCATCACACAAATCCTCTAATAGAAACCGTTGCTTCTGCCAAAGATTTTTCCTCTTTAGAATGGTCTTCTTGTTTGAGAGTCCTCTCGAGAGGAAGTGGTATATAAATAGAAGTAGAGACAGATGTTTCCTATTGGATATGAATTGGAAAAAAAAGCATTTGAGATGAAAGAAATGCCTCAAGCATGTACATGAAGAATAAAATCAACAATTCTGAGATGACAGGAATCCTAGTTATAATCCAGACTTATGAAACTAATATTGAAAATTTGAGGATGTGTTACAAAGAGGCCTTTGTTAGAATGGACCCAATTAATTGTAAGCTCTAATGCAATAAAAGTGAATTTGTTGTTTATGCTATTTATTACTTGGCAACAAGAGCATCACCTGAGAGCTTGTTAGAAAGGCAGAACCTCAGGCCCTGCCCCCAGATTTAACTGTATCAGAGTCCACTGTTTAACAGGACCCTATGGTGGTTGCCGTTTTGTTCATTGGAGGCATGTTCCTGTAGGAAAAGGTTAGCCCTCCCCAATAAAGAGGAATCTGACTGCCAGGAGAAAGCGATCTTTGCCTTCCCTCCCTGTTTTGTTTTTCATGATTCATCTGCTTGATTACCTTTCCATTTCTCTGTTGAGCTAGGGAGCAAACCATCTGGTAGGGAAGCCTGCAGAAGGGGCTGTCACCCACTATCCTTTTCTCCAGTTATATGGTGAGAACTACTTGATTACTGCCGGAGGTTGCAAACTGGCAGGCAAAGAGTTCCTTCTCTTTACATCTCTAAGAACCCTTCTGTTTCACACACACAAAATCCTTCTTATCCGGTCTTCACTTGTCTGTGCTAAAAGCGTTAAATAAAAACCCAAAACATGCAGTACTGTTCCAAGTAGCATTCCAAATATCAAGTCATGGGTTTCGGATTCTTAAATTATTGATTGCTCTGTCCTGGATCAAATTCTCTGTGCTAACATGCCAATTTCAAAATTTTAACATAAACACAGTATTAGGTAGAGCCACCCCAGTGTGAATGGCCCAACGTCCAAGCAACTTTTGCAACACTAGGAAGTATTTTTAAAGTCATATTTTAATTTGTGAGAATAACGTAGACTAATATTAAAGATTACCTGCTCTAAAACTGTACGTAAAAGAGAAAACAGTTCATAGCTAACATGTGTATAGATTATGAAGGTGTTGAAACGGACTTTTCATTAGGTCGTGTGAAGTGGAAGGACACGTAACTGGGAAGGAAAGTAAATTCAGTGAAATTAGAATAAACGGGCATGTTATATTTGTAGGCCCTGGGATCAACCGTGGTGCCCATTTCTATTGGGCAGGAGCGTACTTTGGGCTTTGTGTTATTTTGAGTGAAATATTTAAAATATATGGTTACCGTTTTCTAGATGCTTGAGGAGGTGTTCCATAATCTTGAGCCTGATGGTACAATGAGCGTAGAAGATTTTTTCTATGGCTTGTTCAAAAATGGAAAGTCCCTTACACCATCGGCATCTACTCCATACAGGCAGTTGAAAAGGCATCTCTCCATGCAGGTAAGAAATAAATTGAAAGTAGTTTTTTTTATAAGTAGAAGTTAAACTTAACCATTTGAATAATTTTTAATGACTTTATCTGTTGAAGAAAAATGCTGAGGAGAAAGAGAGAAGCAAGAGACAAATAAGAAAGACAGACTAAACCATCAAGAAGGAAGAGCTGGGTTTGAGAAATGACCATAAATTACAGAGTGGGAAGGCCACTAATTATGACCCTTAACGTTGGCTGAAGAAGAAACCTGGCGTTAAGTAGAGATACATCTCATCTGTATCAAGGAACTGTCTACCGGGGCGATTGCTGTTGATGAGCTTTGCGTTCTTGGCTCACTTGGGAAAAGGAGATCAAAGAGGCTGCACGACTTTTCTTTCTAGCAGTGTAAATTAGAGAAACATGCCTTCTGCTCCTTGTGGACAGGACTAACCAGTTTTGTTCTCTGTGTGTGTGTGTGTGTGTGTGTGTGACAGAGACAGAAAGAAGGACAGATAGGGACAGATTGACAGGAAGGGAGAGAGACAAGAAGCATCAATATTTTGCTGCAGCACCCTAGTTGTTCATTGATTACTCTCCCACATGTGTCCTGACTAGGGGATCATAGCTGACTGAGTGACGCCCTGCTTAAACAAGCGTCCCCGGGCCCAAGCTGGTGAGCCTTGCTCAAACCAGATGAGCCCACACTCAAGCTGGCGACCCCAGGGTTTCGAACCTGGGTCCTCCGCGTCCCAGTTCGATGCTCTATCCACTGCGCCACCGCCTGGTCAGGCAGGTTTTGTCTTCACTAACATCTTGTTGAAACTCCTGAGCTTGCTTAAGATTTTTTCTCCTTCCAGTCTTTTGACGAGAGTGGACGACGTACTACAACACCATCAGCAATGACGAGTACTATTGGCTTTCGGGTCTTCTCCTGCCTGGATGATGGGATGGGCTATGCCTCAGTGGAGAGAATACTTGACACCTGGCAGGAAGAGGGCATTGAGAACAGCCAAGAGATCCTGAAGGTGTGGCAGCAGAAATGGGAGAAAAATCAAAACGGGAAAGGGTTGAAAAGTCTAGGTGGTTTTTTATTTAATTCTGATTTAATTTGATTTGATTTGATTTCTCCTTAATGATACTTCTATTCATAAGACCTCAGAGATACGAGGTAACTCTTCCCACCCTCTTTAAACAGGAATCTGTTGCTAACTACTTTACGTGCTTTTAACCCCGAAATTATTGATAAGAGAAATGTTCTTCACTAATTTTTGGTTGATAAAGATAAGAATTATACCATTGTGTTTAATTAAAGTGCCAGATGACATTTTCTTTAAAAACATGTAAATAACCACATTATACAGTGTGTCCGTAAAGTCATGGTGCACTTTTGACCAGTGACCGGTGACCGGTCAAAAGTGCACCATGACTTTACGGACACAGTGTAGTTTCCTTGAAAGAGAACTTAATTATGTTCTGGACTGAATATTATTCCTTAGCAATCACTGAAGAAATGTAATCATCCATTTCTAGACCATAAATTTAGCTCTCTGGACTTGTTAACCTTCACATTTTCTCCTCTCAGATGGAACTGGTGATTGTCCTGAACTTGTTCTGATTTCTAGGCCTTGGATTTCAGCCTTGATGGAAACATCAACTTGACAGAATTGACCCTGGCTCTTGAAAATGAACTTTTGGTCACCAAGAATGGTATTCACCAGGCGGCTCTGGCCAGCTTTAAAGCTGAGATCCGGCATTTGCTGTGAGTTGGGAGGAAGCTTTACCTGCTTCATTCATTCCCTTTTCTACTTGTCCAACAAGTCACTCAGATGCCTGTGGCATGCATTCTTTTATTCTGTTGCAAATGTGGCTAATTTTCCTATCATATCTCAACTGTAAAAATGAGGTAGAGCTTAGAGCTGCCTGTCGGTTTTTGAAGGGAGCGTTGGAATGTCTTTGTGTTGGAAGGTTTTTATTTGTGTTGGTTTTGTGTTTTTATTGAAGCAAGCCAGATGAGAGCTTTTTTGAGTCTACTTGTTGCTTAGAAACAGTTTTCTTTTGGCCTGACCAGGAGGGCGCACAGTGGATAGAGCATTGAACTAGGACGTGGAGGACCCAGGTTTGAAACCCTGAGGTCACTGGCCTTAGCACGGGCTCACCAACTTGAGCACGGGATCACTGGCTTGAGCCTGGGATCATAGACATGACCCTATGGTCACTAGCTTGAGCCCAAAGATGGCTGGCTTGAAGCCCAAGGTTACTGGCTTGAGTCCAAAGGTCACTTGCTCTGCTGTAGCCCCCGGTCAAGGCACGTATGCGAAAACAATCAATGCACAACTAATGTGCTGCAATGAAGAAATAATGCTTCTCATCTCTCTCCCTTCCTATCTGTCTGTCCCTATTTGTCCTTCTCTCTATCTCTCTCTGTCTCTGTCACAAAAAGAAAAAGTTTTCCTTTAACTCAGTTTATTTCTGATTCTAGGGAGCGTGTTGATCAAGTGGTCAGAGAAAAAGAAAAGCTACGATCAGACCTGGACAAAGCTGAGAAACTCAAGTCTCTAATGGCCTCAGAGGTGGACGATCACCATGCGGCCATAGAGCGGCGGAATGAGTACAATCTCAGGTGCGACTGGCAGGGCAGGTCCGTCCTTACCCAGCACCCTGGGCCCAGGCAGCAGGCTTGCCTGCTCGCTCACACCTGCTGGGAGTGACTTAGGGATGGCTAAGCCAAGAGGAGAGCAGGATACATTAGACACTTTCTCAAGCTGCTTTCCCCGTCTGTGACTCTGTTTCCATATTTGGTGGATCCACATAGGGATCCCTGAGGGATTCGGTGGCAGCTTGCCGGTCTTTCCTCCTCATAGGAAACTGGATGAAGAATACAAGGAGCGCATCGCGGCCTTAAAGAATGAACTCCGGAAGGAGAGAGAGCAGATCATGCAGCAGGTGGGCAAGCAGCGTTTGGAACTTCAGCAGGAAATTGAAAAGGCAAAAACAGAAGAGAACTACATCCGGGACCGTCTTGCCCTGTCTTTAAAGGTAATCCTCCCATTAGTTATGTGGTCTGTGTCCTGCGGGGAACCATAGCTGTATAAGAGGGCAGTTCTGCCCAGGGCTTGGTCCAAGGATGCCTGTAAGTTTACCCCACTGGGTCATGACCCAGACGTAGCAGAGCCCACCTGGATCTAGATTTCAGGAGTATCCAGGCTGGTTTACCAACAGTGCTGATTAATGTATCTTGTTCTTCTTTTCCACGAAGCCACACTGGGCCCTCAGGGCTTTCTGGCAGGTTGATGCTCTCTTTCCTCCCTCCCTGCCTGCCCCTCTTAGTAAATGGCTTTGTCTCCTGCACACAGAACCCAATAAGCTGTGCTTCTCTGCTTCCAAATGTGCCTTTGACCTTATGCACGCTCCTCCTCTTTCCCATGCCTCAGTGAAGGAAGTGATCCTTCTCTTCCCCAGACTCTGACCCCAGATACTATGGTCCAGTGCAGTCTAGATAAGGGGGGAGAGAAGTTCTGCGCTCTGACTGCCTGGTTCCAGTCTGGAGACCACTGCTGACTGGAAAACCTTGCTCAAGTTGCCCAAACCTGTTTTCTAATGTGCAGAATGGGCATCATCGTCATACTTACCCCTAGCATTGATATGTGCATTAAATGAGATCCTACACATAGTGTTTCTGGAAGGCACATCTGGAACATTCACTATTTTTGAGGTTATAAAAGATTCCCAAACTCCACACATCAAAAAATTTGAGCCAATTCTTGCTCCCTAACCATCAAACTATTTCTCCTCTCAAATTTTCTCTCTAACCTTCATAATCTAATCTACCATGTGCTATAAGTCACAGAAGTTATAACCTTCAGTCACCCTCGCTCATCAGTCTTTAAATCTTGTTGAGACTCTGAAATGCCTCTCAGATTTACCCACTTCCTTTCCATTTTTACAGGCTCTGAATAGGTTCAGAGTTCATCACTATTTCTCAGTGGACTTAATGTGCAGCCTTCTCTGTCTAACCTCCCTGTGGCTACCAGAGTTACCTTACTAAAGAGCACCTACAATCACGCTGTCACCTGTAAGGCTGCAGTGTGGTAGTACTCATACAGGGCTTGTCGTACCTTCCTAACTAACCTTAGGAACCGCCAGCAACACACCCCCCCCACACACACACGCCATGCCCTCCACCCTCTGTCACCTGCCATAATTGGCTTTCTCATTTCTGGGGTTTTATTCTCCTTTACCACTTTCTCCAACTCTGCAGGCCAAATTACTTTTTTGTTTCCATTTCACTTATTTTGTTTTTGTCCGAGATAGTGTGGTTTTCTCTTGTATCATAGGTAATTGTACTCACATCTGACTCCCTTGCTGGTTGGGGATCTGTGTGCCTGGGGTCAGCAACAGGATCTGGTTCCACTGTGTACAGAGCAACAGACGGACCTGAGGCACTGAAACTGGTCCTGGTTGTTTGACATCTAAATTTAGACCTACTTTGAAAGATCAGAGTTTTAGAATTGGCACTTTGAGGGAAGGTAATAATTTTTAATGCTTCAAGAACATTCTTTTTTACTCCATATTGCTGAGAGGGTATGAACTAAAATGTGTTAACATATATTGGCTCTATATTCTTTTGGCAAAATGTACTTTGAAAATATTGTTCTTCCAATCAGCCTTTAATGTTGGAATAAAAAATGGGTCAAATAGCATGTCTCTGTGATTCTATTTTTTAACAAATGTAGGCAGAAATCTCTCTAACAAGTCTTATCAAGTGTGTCCGTAAAGTCATGGTGCACTTTTGACCGGTCACATGTCAAAAATGCACCATGACTTTACGGACACACTGTATATAAAGAAAAATACCGCACTCTTTGTGCACTTCATTTTATTTTATTATAATAATTTAAACATATACCAATTATGAAAAACCTATGCATGTGTAGCTTTTACATCTTTAAACCAAAATAAAATATAAACCAAACTATAACATCAGTAAATAAAAATTGATTTTAGAGTAATTCTACCTTTTATTTATTTATTGTTTTGGTGACAGAGAGAGAGAGGGACAGATGAGGACAGACAGGAAGAGAGAGAGAGATAAGAAGTATCAATTCTTTGTTGCAGCTCCTTAGTTGTTCATTAATTGCTTTCTCATATGTGCCCTGACCAGGGGACTACAACAGAGCAAGTGACCCCTTGTTCAAGCCAGCAACCTTTGGGCTCAAGCCAGAAACCATGGGGCCATGTCTATGATCCCACGCTCAAGCCAGAGACCCTGCGCTCAAGCTAGTGAGCCCACGCTCAAGCTGATGAGCCTGCTCTCAAGCCGGCCACCCCTGGGTCTTCAACCTGGGTCTTCAACCTGGGTCCTCTATTTCCTGGTCCGACGCTCTATCCACTGCACCACTGCCTGGTCAGGCAGTAATTCTACCTTTTATACTTTTTCTGACTTCACTTTTGCTGTTACCTGAACCAGTTTTCTCTCATTTGACAATATGTTGAGAATGTTTTTTGTATCAGTAAACTTTCTACTGCAATGCCGTCCAATAGAAACATAATGCAGGTTATACGTGTAATTTCCAATAGCCACATTAAAAGGTAAAAAGAAACCGGTGAAATTAATTTGAAAACATTTCATTTAATCTAGTGTCTCCAAACATTATCATGTTGATATAATCAATGTACAAAATTATTATTGAACTATTTTATATTTTTGTGCTAACGCTTAGAAATCTGGTGAATGTTTTGCACTTACGACATGTTTCAGTTTGTACTATACCTATTTCAAGTGGTCAGTATCCACATATGACTGCTAGTGGCTGCATATCGGACAGCACAGTTCTGTAATGTCAAAGAAAGAAGTGGCAGGCTTTTAGATTATAAGATATCCATTTTTTAAACATTTACAGTGTGTCCGTAAAGTCATGGTGCACTTTTGACCTGTGACCAGTCAAAAAGTGCGCCATGACTTTACGGACACACTGTACTTTTGTCTAATCTGAAACATTTTTTAAAATATTTTATTCATTTTAGAGAGGGGAGAGAGAGAGAAAGGTGGGGGGTAGGAGCAGGAAGCATCAACTCATATTTGTTATCCGTATTTGACTTGACCGGACAAACCGGGCGTTCCGAGCCAGGGACCTCAGCATTCCAGATTGACACTCTAGCCACTGTGCCACCACAGGTCAGGCTGAAATTTTCAAAGGGAACAAATTTTTAATCTATAGCACTGATTTATGCCTCGTATAAAATGATGCAACAGTTTGCTTATATTTTCTTCTCTGCTTCTTTAATTTCCCCAAATTCCTTCAGGAAAACAGTCGTCTAGAAAATGAGCTTCTGGAAAATGCAGAGAAGCTGGCAGAGTATGAGACTCTGACAAACAAACTTCAACAAAATTTGGAAAACGTGTTAGCAGAAAAGGTAAATGTGTTTAATTTTGATTTCCAGATACGCCAGCCCAAAGTGTGGTTGACTCAAAGGGGCAGAAGCAATGGCACAGGGAACATCTCTATGAGGGAATTACTTAGGTGGCTAAGGGAAGCAGTCGTGTTTGCAGTGCTCTCATGGCAGAGGTTAGGGGTGGGGGCAACGCGGCGAGGCGCTGGGAAGAGATAGCTGAACACGTCTCTCTAGTAGGTTCTGCCCATCATCCAGTTGGGGGTGTTTCTGCTTAAAAGTCACATGCCTTTCATAGTCAAAAGACTGGGTGAACACCAGAAACTGGGGCCTTTGGTATATTATAGGTCAAAGAAGGACACTGGGGGGAAATGACAGCTTTCTTCTTTCCTTTCTTTAGTTCGGGGACCTTGATCCCAGCAGTGCGGAATTCTTTCTGCAGGAAGAGAGGCTGACACAGATGAGGAATGAATATGAGCAGCAGTGCAGGGTGAGTGACTGAAGAGAACTCCGTAAGTGGCAGAGTGCCTGGGTTCAAATCCTGCTTCACCATTTACCAGCTGCGTGACCATGAGCAAGTCACTTATCTGAGGGCACCTTGGTTCCTCGTCTATAAGGAGTTAAAACAATCGGGTTGTT
This sequence comes from Rhynchonycteris naso, assembly GCA_037038555.1. Taxonomy (NCBI): domain Eukaryota; kingdom Metazoa; phylum Chordata; class Mammalia; order Chiroptera; family Emballonuridae; genus Rhynchonycteris; species Rhynchonycteris naso. The sequence continues at coordinate 47,075,413 of CM072999.1, forward strand.
GTGAGGATTCAGTGAGTGACTGAAAGTCAGGTGCTTTGAACAGAGCCTGAGACATAGTAAGCGCTTAACCTAAATGTTAGCTATTGATACTATTATTTCATATCTCAAAGTATTAGGGAATCATGCACACTACATTTAAGTTTGCTGTATCTAAGTTGAAAATTGCGAGTGCTTAGAGGAAAATATAGTTTTATTCCAACTGGAGGTCATATTGATGTGCTTACTTCAAAGTTAACCTTTCCTGATTAATCATTACAGACCTAATCCTTTGTAATTTGCTTTTGTCCTTTGGGTTTCATTTTTTCTGATTACATTTCTTACTTTATTTACAAAATGCTAATGAAGCAGAAACCACTGAAATCTTTAGCTAATAAATTATTGCAGCCTAACCTGTGGTGGCGCAGTGGATAAAGCGTCGACCTGGGAACACTGAGGTCGCCAGTTCAAAACCCTGCACTGGTCTGGTCAAGGCACTTATGGGAGTTGATGCTTCCAGCTCTTCCCCCCTTTCTCTCTTTCTCTCTCTCACTCTGTGTCTCCTCTCTAAAATGAATAAAATAAAAAGAAAATAAATTTTAAAAAATCATTACAAATTCCTACCGGAAGAGACAAATATCCTTGTGTATGTAATAGAAATCATGGATTCTTTTTTCAAGTAAGACTCATAAGTTTAGGTATTTGAATTTTGTTTTTTCTTAAACACAAACACTTGTTTATTCTAACAAGGTAGGCGTTCCTGGGTTCTGCCTGCCTTAGATGAACATTGTGCTTATGCAGATATGAGGACAACATCACCTCCTTTTGCGGTTGTTCAGTCTTCCTTCCCAGGAAATGCATATGCACCTCTAGTACAGAAATGAAACCCTGATGCCACTTTCACAGTTTAGTTTTGGCTCTTGGCTCTAATCAAGTAGAGGTGTTTTCTTTTTATGTCTTTAAAGTTAATTATGTCATCAGTAAGCTCTGTCAACTCTTCCTCCAAAAATTCCCTAAAGCCATCTACTTCTTTGTTGTTGTTTTTTTAAAGCTTTTCATAACTATACAGGTCACCCACTTGAGGTGTACAAGTCACTGTTTTTTAGTATATTCACAGAATTGTGCAACCATTACCATAATCAACTTTAGAACGTTTCATCACGCAAAAAGAAACTCCTACTCCACTTTGTTATACTCCCTTCCGTGACCCCAGCCCTGGGCAACTAATAATCTTTCTGTCTATAGATTTGCCTATCCTTTCCATTGCATATAAGTGGAATTATACAGCCTGACTGGTGGTGGTACAGTGGATAGAGTGTTGATCCGGGGTGCTGAGGTCCCAGGTTCGAAGCTCTGAGGTCACCAGCTTGAGTGCAGGGTCGCCTGCTTGAACTCGGGATCATCAGTGTGTTCTCATGGTTGCTGGCTAAAGCTCGAAGGTTGCTGGCTTGAGCAAGGGGTCACTGGCTTGGCTGGAGCCCCCAGTCAAGGCATGTATAAAAAGCAATCAATGAGGAACTAAAGTGACACAACTATGAGTTGATGCTTCTCATCTCTCTCTCTAAAAAAGAATAGTAATTTAAATAATGGAACTGTATAATATGTGGTCCTTTGTATCTGGCTTGCATCATTTAGTGCAGGGTGTTCAAGGTCCATCTATGTTGTGGCATGTATCAGTACTTCATTTTTTTCAGTTGCTAAATAATCCATTATATGACTATATCACATTTTATTTATTCATTCATTGATAGACATTTGGGTTGTTTTGAAGATTATGAATAGTGCTTCTGTGAATATTTATGTGCAAGTTTTTGAGTGGATATTTGCTTTCATTTCTCTTGGGTATATGCCTAGGAGTGAAATTGCTGGGTCATATGATCATTGTATGTTTAACTTTTTGAGGAACTGCCAAACTATTTCCAATGGGATTGTACCATTTTACATTTCCACCAGTATGAAAATTCCAATTTCTCCAAATTCTTGTTAGTAGTTACTATCGTATGTCTTTTTTATTCTAGCCATCCTAGGGGGTATGAAGTGGTATTCCTTTTGATTTGTATTTCCTGATAGCTAATGATGTTGAGTATCTTTTCATTTACTTCTTGGTGTATCCTCTTTGGAGAAATGTCTATTTAGATCCGTTGCCTAATATTTAAATGAATTATTTGTCTTTTTATTATTGAGTTTTAGTACCGTACTTTTCACTCCATAAGACGCACTTTCCCCCCCCAGAAGTGTAGGAGAAAATGCCTGTGCGTCTTATGGAGCAAAAAATACGGTATTTTATTAAATATTTTAACACACCATTTGGTTCAGAATATTTTTTTCTTATTTTTCTCCTTAAAACCCAAGGTGTGTCTTATGGTCAGGTGCATCTTATGGAGCAAAAAATACAGTAGTTATTTATATACTGTAGTTACAAGTCCCTTATCAGATACATAATTTGCAAAAACTTTTCTCTCATTCATTAAGCTCTTTTTTTTTACTTGCTTGTTGGTATCCTTTAAAGAACAAAAGTTTTTTTTTTATTTCGATGATGTCCTATTTATTTATTTTTGCTTGATGTCACATCTAAGACTCGTGTTGGTTTTTAAATTCTAGGAATTACAAGACCAAGTGGATGAACTCCAGTCTGAGTTGGAAGAATATCGTACACAAGGGAAAGTTTGCAAACTTCCCTTGAAGAACTCACTGTCAGAAGAACTTGATATTACCAGTGGTTGCCTTGAGCCTGACCAGGGTAAGCCATCTTTTCAGAGCCTCTGCCTTTTGACTTTTCATTTTAGAACAGTGGTTGAATGTAAAATTGACAAACTTTGGCAACAAGAGCAACAAAAAGGATTTTGGCAATACTTTTTCTTGAACTATTTCACTTGTGATCTGTGTTTTCGTTTGTTTTTGAAGTCTTTGTGTGAAAATTTTATCTGCTTTTGATATGCAACAACAAAGGAATGGAAAACTCAAACCACAAGGATATTTACTTTATTAAAAAGTCTGAGAATCCAGGTTTTGGGAGGGTTAGAATTCAGACACTGAGCTATTGCTGTATCCCCATTTTTCTAAAGGAGGGCTAAGGTGGTAGGACGGTGGCTTTGGAGAGGGGCCAGCCAGAAAGCACAGAATTTGGGTTTTTAATGCTGGCTGTGCTAAATGTCTGTATTGTGTCTGCAAAACAATAAATAAAATAAATATGTTGGTTGCCTGTGTCTTTGAGGAAAATTTTGAGAGAGAAGGTTGGAAGGCAGAATTGTTAGGGAACCATTCTATCTGCTCTTTTTCTCCCTCCTGGATTCCTGACTCTTTCTTCCAGTGTGCCTAACTTAAATTTCAGAAAGGGCTCATAATAAATTCTCTTGTTATAAATAGTTTTGTCCACTGTTACTTCTTACAGCAGTACAGGTCCTTGTAAGTATTATTTATTCTTCTCCTCACCTATTTATTCTAGAATAAATAAGGGATAGGGGATGGGACAGAAAGATGCCTTTAGACTTTTACTCTGATTCTAAGTCTGTAGCCTTACTGTAGTGTAAGGACGAAGCCCAACTGATAATATGATACATCTCAGAAGCTTTTCTGGTCTTTTCCTTGGATGACCAAATGTTGGAAGTTCTCCTCATGGGTGTGTGAAGCTTTACTATCTTGGGGTGGTTTATACCCCAAGTATCACTTGTCAGGGACACGCCAGAATATATAAAGCAGAAGAACTCAAAGCAAGACCGTCCATCCAGATGCTAGATTTATGCCCCTTCTCTCATCTGCCTGTGTACTCACAGGAGAAGTATCCTTGAGTGCCCTGCCTTAAGAGATTTCTACTTACTTAGTGTTAGACATGACCATTCTGTTTATGCGTATACTAGCTCAGCACCCAGTTTAACACCTGACATTTCAGTATCCCTGTCAGTCATCATCATGGGTAGTTGCAGAGGTGAGCTCATATCAATAAGTCGAGAAAATTTCCTTCAGACTTCCAGTATCTGTGCTTCTAACCTATGCCCTATTTGTTTTGTCAAGTGAAAAATATTATCGACTAGGTGTTTCATCACCAAAAAGGATTTATTCAGGAAAAAGAAAGGATAGCAACCCAGTACCTGGTAAGCCACATAAACACACTAGCCTGTGTGCCAAGATGGAGGGCTATTTATATAAGGGAAAAAGAAAGTTAAGGGAAAGGGAAGCTGGAACCATAAAGCTTTATTATATAAACAGAGTTCTCATGACTGAATATAGTGCAAGGACTCCGCCCATAGCCCCTTTCTATTGATTATGTTCATTTTAAAGTTCCAGTCAGTCTTTATCTGTTTTTATAAAAAAAGGCACAGGCTGATAAGACGGGGCTCCACCTGCACTACAGGAAATTAATATCATAATACTCAATCTTCTGTAGTGTTGAATAGTGAGTTGTACATCTTGACCCATGAAATTAACACCTCAAGGTATAGCAACAAGTATGCTGGTCATTCATTCTCTGGCCATATTGCTAATTTTTTTATTTTATTGAATTCATTAGGGCGACTTTGGTAAATAAAATTATATAGGCTTCAAGTGTACAATTCAGCAGTACATCATCCGTATATTGTATTGTGTGTTCACCACCCCAATTCTCCTGTCACCATTTATCCCCCGCCCCTTTACCCTCTACCTTCCCCACCCCCTTTTCCCTCTGGTAATCACCATACTATGTCCATGAAGTTGTTTGTTTGTTGGTTGATTTGCTTAATTCCTTTTCCTTTTTCACCCAGTCCCCCAACGCCCTTTTGCTATGACAGTTGTTAAGTCTGTCCTGTGTATCTATGAATCTGTTTCTATTTTATTTGTTTCTTTTGTTCATTAGATTCCACATATAAGTGAAACAGTATGGTCCTTGTCTTTCTGAGTGGCTTATTTCACTTAGCATAATGCTCTCCAGATCCATCCATGCTGTCGCAAAAAAATAAGATTTCCTTCTTTTTTACAGTTGACTATAATGTGTAAATGTACCACAGCTTTTTTTATCTACTCATCTATTGATGGGCACTTGGGCTGCTTCCAGATCTTGGTTGCTGTAAATAATGCTGCAATGAACATAGGAGTGCATGTATTCTTTTGAATTAGATTTCTTAAGATAAATTCCCAGAAGTGGAATTGCTGGGTCAAAGCAGTTCCATTTTTAATTTTTTGAGGAAACACCATACTGTCTGTTCTCCACAGGAGCTGCACCAATCTGCATTCCCACCAACAGTGCACAAGGGTTCCTTTTTTCCCTCATCCTCGCTAACACTTGTTTATTGATTTATTGATGGTAGTCATTCTGACAGGGGTGAGGTGATATCTCATTATGGTTTTGATTTGCATTTCTCTGATGGTTAGTGATATTGAGCATCTTTTCATAAGTCTATTGGCCATCTGTATGTCCTCTTTGGAGAAGTGTTTATTCAGGTTCTATGCCCATTTTTTAATTAGATTTTTTTTTTGGTGTTGAGTTTATAAATATTTTATATTAACCCCTTATCAGGTGGATCATGGCAAATATGTTCTCCCATTCAGTGGGTTTTCTTTTCATTTTATTGATCGTTTCCTTTGTTATGCAAAGCTTTTTAGTTTGATGTTGTTCCATTTGTTTATTTTTTCTTTTGTTTCCCTTGCCTGAGAGGATATATCAGGATAAATATTGCTATGAGAAATGTCAGGTTTTACTGCTAACGTTTTATTCTAGGATATTTATGGTTTTGAGTCTAACATTTAAGTCTTTAATACATTTTGAATTTATTCTGTATGTGGTGTAAGAAGGTGATCTATTTTTCTTTTTTCTTTTTTTTTTTTTCACGAATCTGTCCAATTTTCCTTATACCATTTATTGAATAGACTATCCTTACCCCATTGTATGTTCTTGCTTCCTATGTTAAATATTAATTGACCACAGAGGTATAGTTTTATTTCTGGGCTCTCTATTCTGCTCCATTGACCTATACGTCTGGTTTTCTGCCAGTATCACGCTGTTTTGATTACAGTGGCCTGTAGTACTGTTTGATATCAGGTAGCATGATACTTCCACTTTGTTCTTCTTTCTCAATATTTATTGTGTCTATTACGGTCTTTTGTAGTTTCGTATAAATTTTTGGAATATTTGTTCTAGTGCTATGAAATACATCATTGGTATCTTGAGTTGTGTTGAATCTATAGATTGCTTTGGGTAGTATGGACATTTTAATGATGTTAATTCTTCCTACCCATGAGCACGGTATATGCTTCACTTATCTGCATTTTCTTCAGTTTCTTTCTTCAGTGACTTATAATTTTCCAAGTACAGGATTTTTGCATGCTTGGTTAAGTTTATTTCTATGTATTTTATTCTTTTTGAAGCAATTGTGAATGGGATTGTTTTCTTAGTTTCCCTTTCTGATAGTTCTTTATTGGTATATAAAAATGCAACTTATTTCTGGATATTTATTTTTTATCCTCCTACTTTTACTGAATTTATTTATCTGTTCTAGTAGTTTTCTGGTGGAATCCTTAGGGTTCTCTATGTACTGTATTATGTCATCTGTAAATAATATTTTACTTCTTCCTTTTTAATTTAGATAACTTTTATTTCTTCTTTTTGTCTGATTGCTGTGGCTAGGACTTCTAGTACTATATTGAATAAGAGCAGTGATAGTGGACATACCTGTCTTGTTCCCATCTTGAGGGAAACACTTGTGGGTTTTGCCCATTGAGTATGATGTTGGCTGTGGCTTTTTGTCATATATGGCTTTTATCATGTTGAGTAATGTTCCCTCTAGTCCCACTTTAATGAGAGTTTTTATCATAAATGGGTGTTCAGTTTTATCAAATACTTCTTCATCCTTTCATTGGATCATGTGGTTTTTATCCTTCATTTTGTTTATGTGGTGTATTATATTTATTAATTTGTGTAGATATTGTACTAGCCTTGCATTCCTGAAATAAATCCCACTTGATCATGATGTATGATTTTTTTTTTTTTGTATTGCTGGGTCTAGTTTACCAATACTTTGTTGAGGATTTTAGCATCTATGTTCATCAGGAATATTGGCCTATAACTTTTTTTCATTGTAGTGACTGTATCTGGTTTTGGAATTAGTGTAATGCTAACCTCATAAAGTGAGCTTGGGAGTCTTCCCTCCTCTTAAATTTTTTGGAATAGTTTGAGATGGATAAGTGTTGTTTCTTCTTTGAGTGTCTGGTAAAATTCATCTGTGAAGCCATCCAGTCCAGAACTTTTGTTTGTTGGGGTTTTTTTTTATTACTTCTTCAGTTTTACTAGTTGTAATCTCTCCATTCAAATTCTCGGATTCTTACTGATTCAATTTTGGAAGATTTTATGTTTCTAGGAATTTATTCATTTCATCGAGATTGTCCAATTTGTCGGCATATAGTTGTTCATAATATACTGCTCACAAAAATTAGGGGATATTTCAAAATGAATATGAAGCAATAAAAAAAGCATTTGATTTTTTTTATTAAACAAGAACATCAGAAAAGCAAACATCAAGTCAAAGAATGTTATTCTATTATGCAAATGAGATGCAAAACCAACCTTTATTTCATCGGTGAAAATGCACTATACAAAAGGCGGAAAGTACTGGAGTATTTGCACAGTCCCTGATCCCTTAATTTTTGTGAACAGTGTATTTTCTTATAATCTTTTGTATTTCTTGGTGTCAATTGTTATTTTTTCTCTTTTATTTATAATTTTATTTATTTGGGTCCTCTTTTCCTTTTTTTAATTTTTTATTTCAGTTAGAGGAGGGGAAGCAGAGACAGAATCCCACATGCAACCTAACTGGGATCCATCAGGCAAGCCCACTAGGGGGCTATGCACTGCCCATCTCGAGCATTCCTCCATTGCTCAGCAACCAAGCTTTTCTTACCACCTGAGGCAGAGGCCCTGGAGTCATCCTCAGCACCTGGGCCAGCTCACTCCAATTGAGCCATGGCTGCAGGAGGGGAAGAAGAGAGAGAGAGAGAGAGAGAGAGAGAGAGAATAGAGAGGGGGAAGGGTGGAGAAGCAAATAGGTGCTTCTTCTGTGTGCCCTGACTGGGAATCGAACCCAGGACATATACATGCCAGGCCAATGCTCTACCACTGAGCCAACTGAACAGGGCCTTTTTTTTTCTTGAAGAGTCTGATTAAAGTGGTTTGTCAACCTTGTTTATCTTTTCAGAGAACAAGCTCTTGGTTTCATTGATCTTTTGTATTGATTTTTTAGACTCTATTTTGTTTTTTGTGGTTTTTCTTTTTTGTGGCAAAGACAGACAGAGAGAGGGACAGATAGGGCAGACAGACAGGAAGGTAGAGAGATGAGAAACATCAACTCTTCGTTGCAGCTCCTTAGTTGTTCACTGATTGATTTCTCATATGTGCCTTGACTGGCAGGCTACAGCAGACTGAGTGACCCCTTGCTCGAGCCAGTGACCTTGGGCTCAAGCTAGAGAGCCTTGCTCAAACCTGATGAGCCCGCATTCAAGCTGGTGACCTCGGGGTTTTGAACCTGGGTCCTCCACATCCCAGTCCGACACTCTATCCATTGCTCCACTGCCTGGTCAGGCTAGACTCTATTTTGATTATTTTTGTTTTGATCATTATTATTTCCTTGCACTAACTTTGGATTTTATTTGTTGTTCTTTTTCAAATTCCGTTAAGTAAATGTAAAGTTAGGTTGTTTACTTGAGATTTTTCTTGTTTCTTGAGGTAGGCTCAAGAAATTCAAATGGTATGAATTTCCCATTTAGGACTGCTTTTCACTGTGTCCCATTGATTTTGGTTGTTGTGTTCTCATTTTCATTTACTTCAAGATAACCTTTTGATTTATTTCTTGATCTCATTGTTAACCCGTTCATTGTTGAATAACGTTATTTAGGCTCCTTGTCTTTGTTTGTTTTTCAGTTTTTTTTCTTGTGATTGATTTCTAGTTTCATACCATTATAGTCCAAGAAGATGCTTGATATGATTTCAATCTACTTAAATTTATTGAGACTTGTTTTGTGTCCAAACATGTTTATTTTCCTAGTAAATATTCTATATGCACTTGAAAAAAATTTATGTTCTGCGGCTTTGGGGTGAAATGCTATGATAATATCAATATATCTATTCAATCTAGTGTGTAACATTTAAGGCTGCTGTTTCCTTCTTGATTTTCTGTTTGGAGGATCTATCCATTAATATCAGTGGGGTGTTAAAATCCCCTACTATGACTCTATTACTGTCAATCTCTCCCTTTATATATTTGCTTTATATATTTAGGTGTTCCTACATTGGGTACATAAATGTTTACAAGGGTTATATCCTCTTGATAGAGTGCTCCCTTTATCATTATGTAGTGTCCTTCTTTGTCTCTTTCTATAGCCTTTGTTTTAAGGACTGTTCTGTCAAGGTAAGTATTGATACCCCAGCTTCTTTCCTCCATTTCTATTTGCATGGAATATCTTTTCCATTCCTTTACTTTTAGTCTGTGTGTATCTTTTATTCTGAGATGAGTCTCTTTTAGACAGCATATATATGGGTCTTGTTTTCTTATCCATTCAGCTACCCTATGTCTTTTGATTGGAGCATTTAAGTCATTTACATTTAAAGTGATTATTAATAGGTATGTGTTTATTGCCATTTTATTCTTTTATCTAGGTTCCTCTGGTTGTGGTTGTTGTCTTCTTGTTCTTCTTCTTATCAATCTTGATGTGACTTCTTCTGTAAATCCTTGGGTTCTTCTGTTCAGCTAGTATTCAGTTTGATTATTCAGGTTGATTGTTCTGTATTTTAGTTTTAATTTCAATTTGGCCCTGGGAGGAGGTGAGTGTAATTTTATCTACTCCACTGCCATCTTGGATCTCCACCCCTAGCTAATTTGTTACTTAGTATTTTTGGGATGGATAGAAGGCTACTTCAATTCACAGCATTTTCATTAGGAGGCAATCACATTCAAGCAACAATTTCCACATCTGCCCCCATCTACTATTCCAAAAGATCGATTCTGTAAGGTTTGGTTCACTAACTATACATGACAGAATCTGTTCACCTTCATTTTTTTTTCTTGTTTTCCCTAATGATCAAAACAGAAAAGACTTCTCTTGGTTTCTACTTTTCTGAGTAGATCTCATCTGTGGCAATGTAGGCTAAAACTATTCCTTTATTAAATGGATGTCCCTCCTCAGATGCCAGTTGTGTTATTGAAAGATCAGTGTCAACAGATCTCGTGTATTTTCAGGGCTTGGTTCTGAAGAATGCAATCCACTGAATATGAGCATTGAGGCAGAATTGGTCATCGAACAGATGAAAGAGCATCATCACAGAGACTTGTGTCGCCTAAGACTAGAGCTTGAAGATAAAGTAAGTGCTTCTTATTAGTCCTGTTCTCTAATTTCTTTGAGTTCTGACAAGCTTTTGCATGTAGGGCATTCTCAATTCTTTGTTCTCAGAGAGCAGCACTTTCTATATATTTTCTCTTGTGTCTTGGTTGCTACCAGGAACCCAGTTCCTCAGAATGGCTTCATAGGCTAAAGGTGAGGCCTTTTTCTCATAGAGTTTCTCCACAATGTAAAATCTTCATTTTCTCTCAAGCATAGAACTTGAAAGCCATTACATTATTTTCAACTTATTTAAAAATATCTTGATAAAACTAAAAACAGCCTTTTGATATAACATGACCTTCTAAATTGGGTACAAGTTCTGAATGTTGACCTCCAAAACCCTTCTTTAACCTTGTTGTTTCAACTTATTTTTCCATTTTACTCTTTTGCCATTCTTTTCAGCTATCTTATCCTCTAGTCAAAACAGGTAGTTTGCTGTTTTTCACCAGATTATGATCTTTTGCTCATGCTATTACATGCTTTGTTATTTCTTTCTGTCTCTTGAAAATCTACTTACCCCTCAGAATTTACATAAAATGTGACCTCCTGCATGCACCCGTTCCTGAGTTTCAACCACCAAATGTGATCTTTCCCTCCTTTGAGTCCCCTGGTTACATTGTAGCTCTTCCTTCCCTCCCTCCCTCCCTTCCTTTTTTCCTCCCTCCCTTCCTTCCCTCCTCCCTCCCTCCCTCCCTCCCTCCCTCCCTTCCTTCCTTCCTTCCTTCCTTCCTTCCTTCCTTCTTACCTTCCTTCCTTCCTTTATAGAGAGAGCTAGAGAGAGAAGGGCAAATAGACAGGAAGGGAGAGAGATGAGTAGCATCAACTCTTAATTGTGGCGCCTTAGTTGTTTGTTGATTATTTTCTTATATGTGCCTTGACCGGGTAGCTCCAGCTGAGCCAGGGACTCTTTGCTCAAGCCAGTAACCCAGGGCTTTAAGCCAATGACCTTTGGGCTCAAGCCAGAGACCATGGGGTCATGTCTATGATACTACAATCAAGCTGCTAACCCTGTGCTCAAGTGAATGAGCCTGCGCTCAAGCTGGCGACCCTGGGGCTTCGAACCTGGGTCCTCATCATTCGAGGCTGACGCTCTATCCACTGTGCCACCGCCTGGTCAAGCTGTAACTCTTTTTTTCTATACCTGCATATATTTTTATTCTATCTTGTAGTATACTTGTTTGTGTTTGTCAAAACCATGTCTAGACTGCGGTCTTCTTAATGGCAGGACTGTGTCTTCTCAAGCCAAATATGTGTCCCCATGAGGCTTACAGAGTGCCTGATAGGTATTCAATAAATATATGAATTTAATTAAGTATGTTAAGCCCCTAAGTTTGCAGTTGGAAAAGATGTCTGGGAAGACAAATAGTATCTATGTGAAAGTCTAGTCAGTTTTAATAAGAGTTTCTCAAAAATAAACAGAATTTAACCATGTTAAAAAAGAAAAAGGGAAGAAAACTGTGCCCAATTTAAATCTATCTTACTTAATGTGTTTCTGAATTGTTACTTTAAAACAAAATGGAGAAACTGAGGAATGTCTCACAGGAAAAACAAATAGTTCTACCCCCATCACATTGCCAGGGCCTTGAGTTGAATAACATTGTAGTGGTTTCACTTCCGACTCTAGGTGCACCATTATGAGAAGCAGCTAGATGAAACCAAGGTCGCCTGTGAGGAGAAGCAGGAGAACATGAAGCAAAAGTATGAGAGTGACATGCACATCCTGGAAAAACAAATAAGTGACCTTAAGCACGAAATTACAAAACTTCAGGGCCAGGCAGCGGTGCTCCAGGAGGCACAACATGTGGCCAGCTGCAGACACGAGGAGGAGAAGAAACAACTGCAAGTGAAGTGGGACGAGGAGAGGACTCTCTTGCAGGAGCAGCTGAAGCTGGAGCATGAGACGGAGCTCAAGCGAAGACTGGAGCAGGCGGAGGAAAGCTTTAACCGAGAGAGGGAGGGACTTCTTCAAAATGGCGCCTGGACAGAAGAGAAGGTGAGGGCCATGAGTCAGGAACTAGAGCAATTTCACCAGGAGCAGCTGAAAAGCCTGGTGGAGAAGCACACTCTTGAGAAAGAGGAGTTGCAAAAAGAGCTCTTGGAAAAACACCAAAGGGAACTTCAAGAGGGAAGGTAAGAAAATGGGGGAAATGGAGCAGCCTGGTGCGCTGCCCATAGTGGGCACCTGAAGTTTCAGTCAGTTCAGAAGACTTTGATAAATCAAAAGTCATACTAGCCCCTTGGTTCACTAGATTCGTTTTTTGGTCTTTCAACCTACTTTGCCATTGCTCAGACACAAGCCTACCTCTGGGTTGAATTAGATTCTGAGCAAAGTTACACTTCCTTCCAGAATCATAAAACACTACTTTGTGCTTACCTTACTCACATTAAATCTCAGGAACATGTAAGAGCTTTGGCTCTTTATACTGTGATGACCTCACTGCTACTTCATTAAGTAAGAGGCAAGAACATAATGAATTTAATATGTGTGGTTTTATGATTATCTTTCAATATATATTTAATTACAAGTAAAATTTCTTTTTATATTTCCCAAGTATGGGGAATGTAAATGCATTCAGTCATTTACCATGAAATATCAGTTAGTTTTTGGTTAAAAAATCACAAAACAGCCAAACAGCCTGACCAGACAGTGGCACAGTGGATAGAGCATTAGACTGGGATGCGGAGGACCCAGGTTCTAGACAACGAAGTCTCCAGCTTGAGTGTGGGCTCATCTGGCTTGAGCAAAAAAAAAAAAAAAAGCCCAACAGCTTGAACCCAGGTTTGCTGGCTCGAGCGAGGGGTTACTCAGTCTGCTGAAGGCCCGCGGTCAAGGCACATATGAGAAAGCAATTAATAAACAACTAAGGTGTTGCAACAAAAAACTGATGATTGATGTTTCTCATCTCTCTCCTTTCCTGTCTGTCTGTCCCTATCTGTCCCTCTCTCTGACTCTGTCTCTCTGTCCCTTTAAAAAAAAAAAAATCACAAAACAAACATATCCAGGAGTATGTCAAAGAATTTCTCCTAAATTTTCCTTCTAAATGCAGGGAACAAAGCAGTAGGTACTGGGTCTTTTAAATGAATTATGGCTGCTGGTCTTGGGTCTCAGAAATGAGAGATCCCTTCTTAGCATAAATGAATCCCAGAGCAATAAGTGAAAATGATTGTTATAAAGTATTTAAATTGTTTGCTTGGCAGCTTTTTCTAGGCATGGGAAATGTTTTTGTTTTTGTTGTTTGTTTGCTTCCGAAGTTGATGGCAGTTTTAGTAATGCTGTATGTTGACCACATTTAGGGAAAAAATGGAAACTGAGTATAATAGAAGAAGCTATCAGATAGAAGCCCAGTGTCAGGCCGATTGTCAGAAAGTGACTGAGAGGTGTGAGAGTGCCCTGCAAAGCCTGGAGAGGCACCTCCGCCAGGAGCTGACGGAGCTCCTGGAGCAGCAGCGCGAGGAGCGATCCCAGTGGCAGTTCGAGAAGGACGAGCTCACCCAGGAGTGTGCTGAAGCCCAAGAGCAGCTTAAAGAGACTCTCCAAAGAGAGAAAGCTACTTCTCTGGTCTTGACCCAGGAGAGAGAGATGCTGGAGAAAACATACAAAGAACACCTGAATGGCATGGTTGTTGAGAGAGAGCAGCTACTCAAAGACCTGGAAGATCTAAGAAGTGTGTCCGAACGTCAGCAAAGCCTCCTGTCCAGCCAGATACTTGAGCTGAAAAGCAGTCATGAAAGAGAGCTGCAGGACTGCGAGCAGGTCCTGTGCCAGGCCGGCGTCTCGGAGCAGCTAGCCAACCAGCGGCTTGAACGGCTAGAAAGGGAATGTGACCAGGAGAGGCAAGAAATGATGGCCAAGCTGCTGGCCCTGGAGAGTGTCCACAAAGTGACCTGTGAGAAAGCAGATCAAGACAGAGCCGAGATGAGCACAGAAATCTCCCGGCTTCAGAATAAAATTAAAGAAATGCAGCAGGTGGCATCTTCTCCCTCCAGGCTTCCAAATGGCTGCCAGGAAATGGGGGGGGAGGAGACAGAAGGCAGTGGCGCCATGTCCCTGCTCCAGCAAGGAGAGCAGCTGTTGGAAGAGAATGGAGATGTCCTCTTAAGCCTGCAGAGAGCTCATGAACAAGCAGTTAAAGAAAATGTGAAAATGGCTACTGAAATTTCTAGACTGCAACAGAGGCTGCAAAAATTAGAGCCAGGGTCAGTAATGTCATCTTGTTTGGAGGAGTCAACTACTGGATTTTTTGGAAATTCTGTGGAACAAACAGAGCCGTTTTTATTGCAAAACCAAATGAAGCAAGTAGCAGGTGTAACCAGGCGGGGCGTCCAAAACGACCTGCAAGATGATGAGGTCCGCGATCTGGAAAGTACAGGGACGAGCTCTGCTCAGAGACAGGAGGTCAAAATAGAGGAGTCTGAAGCATCCATGGAGAGTTTTTCCGAGCTTGAAAACAGTGAGGAGACTAGGACTGAGACCCAGGACCTGAAGAATCAGATTCGTCAGCTTCAGGAACAACTAGTGACCTTACGTGCAGACTGCGATCGAGCTGCTGAGAAGAAACAGGACCTGCTTTTTGATGTTTCAGTGCTAAAAAAGAAACTAAATGTGCTTGAGAGAATTCCGGAGGCTTCTCTCAAGTATAAATTGTTATATGAGGACGCTAGTAGAGAAAACAGCTGTCTCCAGGATGAGCTGAGAGCGTTGGAGACGCACTACGACGAGGCCCTAGACACCAACAAAGAACTCACTTCGGAAATTTTCCGACTACAGGATGAGCTGAAGAAAGTGGAAGAAGTGAGCAACACATTCCTTAGCCTGGAAAAGAGTTACGATCAGGTCAAAAGAGAAAACGAGGAGCTGCATGCCGTGGTTTTGCGGCTGCGAGGCAAGATTGAGTCGCTGCAGGGGAGAGCAGCACTGCGCTGCCACTGCTTCTCCTTATGGGAAGCCCGTTTAGAGAACCTGGATGGCGACCCTGATGGAAAGGTACTTGAACTGAACCAGAGCCTGGAAGGGTGTGTGCCCAAGGTGATGAATGTACACCAGATTATAGAAGAACATTATCAGGAAAACCAGTGCCTTGAGTGGGGGAACACACAGATCCTGGAAAAAGTAAAAGCACGTGAAATTGCCTGGCTCCGTAGAACAATCCAGACACATGGACAAAAGCCCGGAGAGCAGAACCAAGTTATGCCAGAGGAAAACGCCGCTCCCCTCGGCCTTCAAGACAGACATTTTCAGCGTCAGGCCATGCTGGCAGAGTTAGAGCTGGAGAAAACAAAGCTGCAGGAGCTGACTAGAAAGTTGAGGGAGAGAGTCACTAATTTAGTTAAGCAAAAAGAGATGCCTTCTCAAGGAGGGAAGGAGGAGGAGCTGAAGGCAATGATGCATGACTTGCAAATCACGTGCAGTGAGATGCAGCAAAAAGTTGAACTTCTAAGGTAATGTATGCACCTTTCAAACTTCACGGAATACTGCAGAGCACCTCGCCCAGTCTAACTTCTGCTGCTTGCTGTACCTAGAGAAACTAACCTGCTAGTCTTCAAGAAGAGAGCAGTTCTTCTAGACTGCCTTCTGCTTCTGTGTCATATTAACAAGTAGAATAACCTTGCCCAGGAGGCATTCAGTGTTGTTCACTGGTGTGTGCAGGTTCATAATGGAGAGTGTTGACTGTTTAACTGCCTGCATCATCAGTGTATGTCAAGTCTTTAACTCGTCCCTAGCACTTCATTTGGACGGATAGATTTGTTGTTGTTGTTAAATGTTCTTCTTCTCATTTTGATGCAACACGCTATATGGAAATGAATGTCTTTGTGTATTATTAACTTGCTCGGTAGATAACTCTCTTCTTATACTAATATAGGATAAATGTGTTTTGTAGTTTATAGTTTTTCCCTTATGCCACTCGAAGCTACATGCCGATGTTCTGTAAACAATAGAAATTTATCTCAGAACATTATATTTTATTGAGAAGCTATCAGATTCTAATAAGTATGCTTGAAAAGAAAGACCAAAATGAAAGTACTTGAACCACTGTTCACTTGACTTTATAATTGTAATAGCCTTCTAGCAAATTTGGTTTTTTAAAAACCTTGTAAAATAATACATCATGTCTAAAATATCTTAAAGATGTGAAACAAAATAATTTAATTCTGGATGTAGCCTCTCCTCTTCTTATTTCAAATGATGTTCAGTTCTAAAAATCAGAATATAATGAAATGAAAAAAGTCTCAAAGTAAACATTAATGTATATATTTTAGTGTGGCCCCTTTATTCATATAGTGAATTTTCTCTCTCTCTCTCGGTACCTTGGGACCTAAAACTAAAGGTAATACAACCTAGTAATATGGTATTTGAAGCAAATAGGACTTGAGACTGAGATAAATGAAGTTATTTGCTGAAAGCAGTATGCTTGCCACAGAGAAAACCAGCAATCAGAGTGGGTCTTGCACCTCAGTTCTGTCTCCATGCTGAAGTGTTTTAGCCACACTTTCCTAACAAAGGTCTTTAAGTGAAATTCTTACTTCCCATAAGAAATGAGTCAGTATGTCACAGCTTGATTTCTAAGTATCCAGAGACTACTAATTTTGACTTCTCATTTTAACTGGCATGGAATACTTGTTTCATTGGAGATTACTAGAAAGTATTTTCTAAAGATGCCAGATGACTGCCTTGTTGTAACTACTTTTTTTTTTAAATCTCTGTACTTCAGATATGAATCTGAGAAGCTTCAAGAGGAAAATTCTATTTTGAGAAATGAAATTACTACTCTAAATGAAGAAGATAGCATTTCTAACGTGCAATTGGAGAAATTAAACGGATCTCAGGAAGAAATGTGGTAAGACATATACTTAAATTTTCTTAAGGCATTTTGCAGGGCTTAAAGCTGTTTTCCCTCAACTTTTAAAGCTTGCCTCTTAGTTATGTTTTTCTTGTCCCTTTAGGCAAAATATAGAAACTGTAAAACAGGAAAAAGCCACAATTCAGAAGATGGTTGAAAATTTAAAGAAACAGGTAAGGAGATATTTTCCTTTTCATTTGAAATTTATAAACTTATAGGACATGCTATTGGAATAACATGTAGCTAGTGATAGTAAGGTTGTAAATCCAGAGTTTCAAAATGGCAGTTCACCTCATGCTAATAATATCAAACTAGGTTTCTATTTTGGGGGGATAAAATAATATATTATTATTTCCTGATTTTGAGTGCTTAATATAAGCTCATATCTTTTTGATAGGATTGTAAATTGATAGCACTTATGAGGAAGACATTTTGGGAATATCTATAAAAAGATACTGCTCACAAAAATTAGGGGATATTTTATTGCTTCGTATTCATTTTGAAATATCCCCTAATTTTTGTGAGCAGTATAATAATGTTTATGTATGCCTTCTAACCCAGCAGCCCCACTTCTAGAAAAGTAAGATGATCCTAAATACAAAATGCTACCATGTGTAAATGAATTTCCCAAAAGATTGTTTTGTTTTTTCATAATTAATATTCAATGCATTATATAATGTCTTGATCCATGGATACCAGTAGCCACTAAAAAATACAGTGTGTGGTGGTTTCTGCATGCACTGACTTGGAAGACAAGAATCTGTAAGATATGGTATGTGGAAAAACAGACTGTCCAAACATCTGAAATGATTCCAGTCTTTGTTATAAGAAAGAAAAGAAATATGTGTATATGGGTCTTGTGTATGCATAGAAAACAATCTGGAGGGATAGATACATAAGTATCCAGCTGTGAACAATGGCTACACATGTGGAGGGGGATTGGACTAAGTGGCTGCCCCTTCCCCACACACTTCTGTATTGACTGACTGTGCAACAATCATTCTTTATTATTTCTGATATTATGTGTGTGTGTAACTTTACATAGCGAAGAAAAGAACCATTAGTCTCTAAATCTGTTTTTTTTTTAGCAGAAGTAGGGTAACTAGTTTTTAAAACTTATTTCAATTTTAATTAGATTTCAGAATTAAAAACCAAAAACCAACAGTTGGAAATGGAGAATATGGAACTTAGCCAAAGGAACTCTCAAAGTCAGAAAGATTTGCAAGAACTCAGTCAACGCCTGGCAGAAGTGCTATGCCAGAGGGAGAAGGAGCCAGGATACGGCGTGGCAGGGGAGTGGGAAGAAGAAAAGTCCAGGCTGAAGGAGGAACTGGAACACTGCAAAGCGCAGGTCTGGTTTGCGGCCACCATACAGCCTTGTTGGAGGGAATCCCAAGAATTAAGGGAGATGCTTGTATTAAATTTCTTGTACAGAAAGTATTAATAATTAAAACAGTGAGGTAGCAGCATATAAATAGACAGAAGTATAGATGTGAGTACATGGATGGGGTGCCCAGATCTTGGTTTCTGAACATTTTTCTCCTATAAAAGGAACCAGGGCTCCTTGGAAAAAAATGATTGATTCCAAGCCTGGGACAAGGAAAATTCAAGATGAGCCTGGAATATTTCATAGTACCAGAAAGAAAAACGGGCTCAAAAAAAAAAGCCAAAGGTGGAGCAATCCCACCCACACAATAAATAATCATAGCATAACATAAAATAAACGTAGTTCTAAATGCAGGATAAAGTAAATATCTGCATAATAAGTAAATACCTATATAATAAGCTGAATAAGTAAATAAAGGGGGATAAACACTGTCTTCCTTATAGTAGAATTGCAATTAATAAATGTAGAAAGAAGGAAATAGAAATTCATTATCAGGCAAAACCAGAGTATTATTAATTGTTGTAGACAAAATGCACTGATAGACACTAAAATTTATAAGCAAAAGTTTAAGGAAAAATACAATTTGCCTAGCCTCAAAGTATGTCCCCCAAGAGAAACATAGTAACGTTACAGTGAAGAAACCTGCAAAAACTACCTTAGAAATCATGTTCATTGCCATTTAAGAGGAAAGTGTGTGTGTGTGTGTGTGTGTGTGTGTGTGTGCGTGTGTGTGTGTGTGAGAGAGAGAAAGAGAGAGAGAGAGAATGAGATGATTCGACAGAGAGAGGGAGAGAGAGAGAGATGATGCGACAGAAGGAGGGAGAGAGAGGGACAGATAGGGACAGACAGGCAGGAAGGGAGAGAGATGAGAAGCATCAGTTCTTCACTGTGGCAACTTAGTTGTTCATTGACTGCTTTCTCATATGTGCCTTGACAAGGGGGCTACAGCAGAGTGAGTGACCCCTTGCTCAAGCCAGCAACCTTGCGCTCAAGCCAGCAACCTTGGGCTTCAAGCCAGCAACCTTTGATCTCAAGCCAGTGACCATGAGGTCATGTCTATGATCCCAGGCTCAAGCCAGCGACCCCATGCTTAAGCTGGTGAGCCCTCTCTCAAGCTGACAACCTCAGGGTTTCAAAACTAGGTCCTCCTTGTCCTAGTCCGACGTTCTATCCACTGCACCACCACTGGTCAGGCAAGAGAAAAGTCTTTTAGTTAGTTCCATTGGGTACAAGGAGGAATGGTCATAAAACAGTGTGTCATTGAATTTGTACAAGTGTGTCCTTAATGCTGCCTTTTGTGACCCTAGTAATTTCCCCAGGCTAAATGAATATTTATATTATTTGACTTCTAACATTTTTTTCTTAGTCCTCCTCTTTAGTGTCTTCTCTAGAGGCAGAACTTTCTGAAGTTAAAATACAGACTCATATTGTGGAACAGGAAAATCTCCTTCTCAAAGATGAACTGGAGAAGCTGAAACAAGTAAGACTGTATATACTGCTTAGGAGGCGTCCAGCGGGAGGGGGCTCATAGAACCCTATGGACCTGATGGTCTGGCTTTTCTGGCCACCAAATACTCCTTTTATTGAATCCTGTCAAATACCTTATTGCTTAGTACAGTACTTGCAGCACAATTCTATTTGTAAAGGCTTCTATTACTAATTCTCTAAATGTTTTTCTAGTTTGTAACTTATATACGTTGTAGACTGAAATTCTGTTGCTATAAATGAATCACCAAGCCATGTAAAAAAGTAACATAAGTTTGTCAAAAAAGAAGGTAAATATTTTGTTTATAACTTTAATAATTATTCACCGAGATTCATGAGACACAAATGAAGCTGGTTCTTTTTACCCCCCCCCCCTTTTTTTTTTATAGCAAGTATGAGGCATCAATCTAAGGCATAAGCGTTAATTATAGAATATTATCAGGGATGAGGTCTCACTTATAACTTTGGCTTTCAGAAGCCTATTTTGAAGTTTCAAATATTTAATTTTAAGTATAAAAGAGGGTTCCAAAAAAAAAGAGGGTTCACCATCTAGTTATATCCTGGACAGTGTCCTATTTTATTCTTTATTCTGAGTTTTTCAGTGAGTATAGTAATCTTTCTGTTTGAGCAATCCTGATTTATAATAGGAGAAATTAGTTGTTTCATTTTATTTAACTTGGTTCACTAAAGAATTACTTTACCCTGACCAGGCAGTGGCGCAGTGGATAGAGTGTTGGACTGGGATGTGGAAGACCCAGGTTTGAGACCCCGAGCTCGCCAGCTTGAGCGCAGGCCCATCTGGCTTGAGCGCAGGCCCATCTGCCTTGAGCAAAAGCTCGCCAGCTTGGACCCAAGATCGCTGGCCCCAGCAAGGGGTGGCTCGGTCTGCTGAAGGCCCGCGGTCAAGGCACATGTGAGAAAGCAATCAGTGAACAACTATGGTGTCGCAATATCAACTAAAAACTAATGATTGATGCTTCTCATCTCTCTCCGTTCCTGTCTGTCTATTTCTATCTATCCCTCTCTCTGACTCTCTCTCGCTGTCCCTGTAAAAAAAATTAAAAAAAAGAATTACTTTAATTTATGGCATCCTTAGATTATAAAATTTCTTCTCTTGTGTCTGTTCAGCCTATGAGTGTAAAGATGTTCCTCTCTGAATGCTGAACTATTGAGTCTCTACCACAGAGTGTTATGTTTGTGTTGACCTCTAATTGGCTCCCATTAGTCTTGACTTCCTAATAGGATTATAAAATTCTCAGGAAATTTGTGTCTCTCATAATGCCTAGTACAGTCTGACCAGGCAGTGGTGCAGTGAATAGAGCGTCGGACTGGGATGCGGAGGACCCAGGTTCTAGGCCCCGATGTCACCAGCTTGAGCGCGGACCCATCTGGCTTGAGCAAAAGCTCTCAAGCTTGGACCCAAGGTCGCTGGCTCAAGCAAGGTGTTACTCGGTCTGCTGAAGGCCCGCGGTCAGGGCACATGTGAGAAAGCAATCAATGAACAACTAAGGTGTCGCAAAGAAAACCTGATGATTAATGCTTCTCTCTTCGTTCCTGTCTGTTTGTCCCTATCTGTTCCTCTCTCTGACTCTCTCTCTGTTCCTGTAAAAATAATAATTATAATAATAATACCCAGTACAGTACGGGTACATAATGGGTGGTGCTTTAATAGAACCTTTTGAAGTCAGATGCCACTGTGTGAAGTATATCTCATCTGCCATAACAGAAGCGGTATTTCCATATAAACATTGCAGAAGTTAAAACTCAAAGGGCTATTTTATTTTTATTTTTAGAGAGAGAGAAAGAAACATCAGTTCCCTGTCCCACTTATTCATGCCCTCATTGGTTGATTCTTGCATGTGCCCCGGCCAGGGATTGAACTCGGCGTGTTGGGATGATGCTCTAACCAATTGAACTACCTGGCTAGAGCAGCTCCTTTACCTTTTGAAAAAGTCGGCCTGTGGTTCAGCCTTTAAGATGATAATGGTGGGTTCTAACTCCATAGCAGGGGGACGTGTGCTTTATGACTTTACTAAGTCAGACAGAAAGGAATAGAATTAAAAGTAAAATAGCACGATGAGAACATCATTCAGCACTTTTTTGTTGCATATTTTTTACGGGGGTATTGACAGAAATCATGAGATGAAAAAACAGCGAGCCCTGCCTGCCTGTGGCAGGAAGTGTTTTGTGGCATTCTTTGGATCACAAGAGTGGAATGGTGGTAGCCCGTTGTTGCTGCCTTACAGCTTGGACCTAGAAAGCACGGGCGTACAGACTCCTCGTTCACAAAACACTGTTGCTATCTGTTGCACTGGAAAGAAATATGAATAGCATTGGCGGAAGTCACATGCCAGTTTGTAGACACCTAAAATGGTGTCAGGCTTTGTGAGGGTCTGGGAGTGGGGAGGCAAGATTATGAGCAAAGAAGAGAGGTCCTTCATTAAACCAACACCCAAGTACTTGAAAATACATTTCCCTACCTCCTTGTGACTTGTTTAGATATGTAAGGTATGCTGGGTTTGTTGCCAGTTGAAGACAAGATTCAATCCTTAGAGGCTATTTTGTCATATTATTACTAAAGCTCAGTGTGAAGAACTTAAGGTAGAAAGTAGAAAGATGGCTCTAAAATCATACTGATAATAAAAAATTAAAAATTTGAAAGCCAAGTAAAGTGGAGGGAAATTTAAAATGCATGAACTATAAAAAAAGAGTTAAGAAGTGTAAGAACCAATCAGTCTCTTTAAAGCAGTGGTTGGGTAGGGGTGGGGGGGCTGACTGGTGGTGGCACAGTGGATAGAGTGTTGACCTCAGAGGCTGAGGTCCCAGGTTCGAAACCCTTAGGTTGCGGGCTTGTGTGTGAGCTCAACACCTTGAGCAGAGAGTTGCCAACTTGAGTGTGGGATCATAAGCACAATTCCAGGTCATTAGCTTGAGCCCAAGGTCGCTGGCTTAAGCAAGGGGTTACTGGCTCAGCTTGAGCCCCCAGCCTACCCTCTCCAGCCAACGCACATAAGAGAAGCAATCAATGAACAACTAAAGTGACTCAGCTACGAGTTGATGCTTCTCATCTCTTTCCCTTCCTGTCTGTCTCTCAAAAAATAAAAATTAAAATAAAGTAGTGATTGGGACATTTAGTAATGTCTGGGGACATTTTTTTTGTTTTTGTAACTGGTGTGTGGGGAAGGGGAAGTGGTGCTACTGGAATCTGACTGGTGAAGCCAGAGGTGCTGTTTGTTAACCATGCTGTAGTACATAGGACAGACCCCACAACAAAGGATTATCTGGCCCAAAATGTCAGTAGTGTTAAGGTTGATGCTGAAAAGGAGCAACAAAAATGTCTTTGGTTTGTCCTGATTCCATAAAGTGAAGAGGAGGAAGTCAGTATGTCTTATACCAGAACATTTTACTAAGCAAGTATTTTGGGCATCTTCCAAAGGAAAGGGTACATGGAACAAGTTGAAAAGCATTATTTATTTTCATTTTTGTTTTTTAAGGGAGAGAAAGGGAGACAGACTCCCACATGCTCCCTGACTGGCAGTATTCACCCGGCAACCCCTGTCTGAGGCTTATGCTCAGATCAACCCAGCTATCCTCAGTGCCTGGGGCCAACACTCAGACTAACCAAGCCACTGGCTGCAGGAGGGGAAAAGAGAGAAGGGGGAGAGGAAGGAAAAGAGAAGCACAAGGTCAATTTTCATGTGTGCCCTGACCAGAGATCAAACCCTGGATGTCCGCACGCAGGGTCAACGCTCTATCCACTGAGCTAACAAGCCAGGGCCTTATTTTTTATTTTTATATTTTAATTGATTTTAGTGAGAGAGAAAGATAACGAGAGAGAGTTAGGAACATCTGTCTATTCCTGTATGTACCCTGATCAGGTACGGAACCTGAGCAGCGTTGTTTTATTTTTACACTTGCCCTTGTACTTGGGTCATACCAATTCTATAGTCTTAACTGAGATTTTTGAAATCCTTTTTTTTTTTAATTTTAGTTAAAAAATCATGAGGAAAATGTATTGTGCTATATTTACACAAGTTAAATTGATGACAGGATGTCAGTATGTATTTATTGTATCCTGCAAGTAAAACAGAAAGCTGGGAACATTATTTATTAATGTCTGTCTGAATAAGCATTTCAACAGTCAATTGGAGGATGAAGAGAAGCTACCAGGGAACATTTTGTTAAAGTTAATTTTAGTATCCTAGAGTTTAGATGTCCTCTGAAAAATCTACAGATAAGGAAATAGCAGCAGCCATGAAAATGCCCTATTTATAAATACCCTTTTATAAATATAGGCAGGAGATGTGATGGGGGGGCTCGTTTGTTTATCTGTTACAGCTGCACAGATGTCCCGATCTCTCTGACTTCCAGCAAAAAATTTCTAGTGTTCTAAGCTACAATGAAAAACTGCTGAAAGAAAAGGAAGCTCTAAGTGAAGAGTTAAACAGCTGCGTTGATAAGGTAAAAATAAGATTTTTTTTGCCATCATTGTACAGTGCGTACCATAATGAGCATTTCTCCACATGCATGGCACATGGGCCAACTTATTAGCTTAATTGTTCCAAAGTCTCCTGGAATAGCATTTCAGCTGCCATTATGTGACCTTAGAGCTCCTGAAGCCATGATATTTTTAATAGGAGTCTCAATTAGTTGTTTGATAACTATATTATTAAATATAATAACACAAAGTTTGCCTCATTTTAAGATGTAGCCATGTTACTTAATATATAATATTATTTAAATATATCACTACTTATATAATATAAACAATATATTATTGTATTTAATAATCTGAGGTCTGTTACGTAGACACTCTTTTTCGATTGTATTTTCCCTGGCAAATCCAAAACACTGCTTTTGTCCCACTGCCTTACTGGACACTCTGTATTTTTGTATTATAGCACACTCTTGAGATATATATAATTTATTTATTTATTTATTTCTTAAGTGAGAAGCAGGGAGGCAGAAAGACTGCTACATGAGCCTGACCGGGATTCACCCGGCATGCCCACTAGGGGGCGATGCTCTGCCCATCTGGGGCCATTGCTCAGTTGCAACCAGAGTCATTTTAGAGCCTGAGGTGAGGCCATGGAGCCATCCTCAGTGCCTGGGCCAACTTGCTCCAGTAGAGCCTTGGCTGCTGGAGGGACAGAGAGATAGAGTGGAGGGAGAGGGGGAAAGGTAGAGAAGCAGATGGTCGCTTCTCCTGTGTGCCCTGACCGGGAAATGAACCCAGGACATCCACATGCCCGGCCAACCTCTACCACTGAGACAACTAGCCAGGACTATACTCTTGAGATTTCTAGTTGTCTTCCAGTCCACCATCTCTAACCCACAAAATAGGAGACAATGAGAAAGGAAAGAGACTCCTCAAATTTCACATGAGTCAGTCAAGAAACTTGTACCTTGCTCTGCTCCCCATGTAAATAGCTGGTCCTTGATCTTTTCAGCACAAGTAGAGTCATGTAAATTGAGACTAGATGTTTGTAAAAACATGGGTACCTCTTTTCTTTCCCTGAAACAGTTGGCAAAATCAAGTCTTCTAGAGCACAGAATTGCTACTATGAAGCAAGAACAGAAGTCTTGGGAACACCAGAGTGAAAGCTTAAAGCTGCAACTAATGGCTTCACAGGAAAAGGTATGTGGACACTTGTTTCATCTGCATAGTTAATATTTTCCTGTATCTTCCAACAGAACACTCAGTGGAAAGAATTTTCCATACAGAGTGGCCTAAGAGGGCTCAGAATGATTCAATTTAACTAATACTTGATACATGCTTACAATAGAGTGAAATAATGTGGATATTTCTCTCAAAGTTTATTATTATGAGATTATTTCATCATTATGAGATTATTTATTTATGAAAGTTTGAGAATAGTGTGTAAAAAGGACTGCTTGTTGCTAATTTAGAAATGGGATTTCTAAGGCAGGTTCATGCCCTATTTAAAGATCTGTATCACCATTCCTTTTACCAATTTAATTTTTTTATTGAAATAATTGAGGCCCTGGTCAGTTGGCTCAGTGGTAGATCACTGGCCTGGCATGTGGATGTCCTGGGTTAGATTTCTGGTCAGGGCACATAGGAGAAGCATTCATCTGCTTTTCCACCCCTCCCCCTCTCACTTCTCTATTTCTTCCTCTTGCTTCTCTCTCTCTCTCTCTTCCCTTCCTACAGCCATGGCTCGATTGGAGTGAGTTGGCCATGGGCACTGAGGATGGCTCCATGGCCACCACCTCAGGCTCTAAGAAGAGCTCAGTTGCTGAGCTACAGAGCAATGCCCCAGGTGGGCATCGCATCGCATTGCCCCTTAGTGTGCTTGCCATAGGGTGGATCCTGGTCAGACCGCATGCAGGAGCCTGTCTCTTTGCCTTCCCTTGAAAGAAAGAAAGAGAGAGAGAGAGAGAAAGAGGGAGGGAGGGAGGGAGGAAAGGAAGGACGGAGGGAGGGAGGGAGGGAAGGAGGGAGAGAGGGAGGGAAAGAGAGAGAGAGAGAGAGAGAAAGAAAGAAAAGAAAAGAAAGAAAGGAGATGTTAGCATAGAGTAAGGTTCTATACCAGTGGTTCTTAACCTGGGTTCTATCGAACCCTAGGGGGTCGATGAGTCGGTCTCAGGGGTTCGGAGAAGCCTCTGCCGCGGAGGCCAGAATAAATTAATACCGTAATTTGTTGTGAGTTGGTTTTGTTCTTTGAGCAAGGTGATGTTCATGCACGGCTTATTTTGTACACTAGTAAAAAAACATATACCTATGTCTTGAATTTGGGGAAAAAAATCATATTTTATTTATCACTAAAGAAGGGTTCGGTGAATGCGCATATGAAACTGGTGGGTTCGGTACCTCAATAAAGTTAAGAACCACTGTTCTATACGTATATATTTTTATTTTCAACTAAGTGGTCCTTTACAAACCAACACTACAGGCAAAAGCATAATTTCTAAATATTTTATTTTTATTGATTTTAGAGAGAGGAACAGAAGACAGGAATATCAATCTGTTCCTGTATGTGCCCTGACCAGGGATTGAACCAGCAACTTCTATGCTTCAGAACCATGATCTAACCAACTGAGCTATCTGGCCAGGGCCATAATTCCTATAAAATTAGGTTAAACCATTTTTGTGATGACAGTTGGTATGCATTGGTTCTGCAAAATATCACTTGGTAATATACCAGATGACTTTATCAGCAATAGGCATAATTGCTCCAGGCATAATTCATAATTTTTCGTAAATATAATTTAACATCCTATAAATATACATTATATACTGGGTTTCCACAGAGCTACTGTAAAGAGCTGGATATAAGAAGTAGAGACAGAAGGGACCCAGTTGTTTTCTTGCCCTAGCTCATTCATACCTGGACAAGCTAGAGGTGAGACCACAAGAATTTGGGTCACAGTGTAAGAGTGTTCTCATATGCAGGTTCAAAGTTTAGAGGACACCCTGCAGAATGTAAACCTTCAGATGTCCTGGATTAAATCTGATCTACGAGTGACTCAGCAGGAAAAGGAGGCTTTAGAACAAGAAGTGATGTCTTTACATAAACAGCTTCAGAATTCTGGTGACAAGGTAATTTTCTTTTTTTTTTTTATTATATAAGTAAAGTGTACACATTTTAAGTATATAACTTGTTTATGTACATGTATATGTAAGATACAGTATTTTACATACCTCCATGTATGTGTATGTGTGTGTAACCACCTAATTCAAAATACAGAACTTTTCCAACACCCAGCGGGCTCTCTTCTGTCCCCTCCAGTTGATAATCTCAACGGAACCATTTTCTACCTTCTGCATCATAGATTAGGGGCACTTGTTTCTGAATTTCATATAAATACAGAACCAGTGACAAGGTAACATTTTATATTGTGCAAGTCAGAAAATCATAGCTAAGTTTTGTTGTAAAATTAAAACAGGTTGATGTTGTAGAAAGCACAATTCATTTTAATATCACAATGCTGTTAACATCTGTGCTCAAATAAAGAACAATGTTATGGATTTTGAGATTTTGTCCTACCATAAAAAGTAGGCATTAATTCAGTTATTTTATCTTTTGGTGACACTTTTCAACTGTGATTAAAAAAAAAAGTTTTTTCCATTTAAAAATATTCCTTCTGAGCTAACATTTTTCTCAAAATGAGATTGTACCACTTTTTTGTTTTCATGCTTTGACTGAACCAGCTTATTTGGTGTTACCTTTTCTATTTTTTAAAGTATTTTTTCAGGATCTAAAAAATCACTTTGGTAGCTTAAAGTATATTTCTGTGTTCAGGCCTCAATTACACGGACAATATGTGTTTTGGAATCTAAGAAAGGATTTGATTGTATATGTGAAAATGAAAGGCGAGTTTAGCTCGTGAATTCTTTCATGTTAGCAGTGTGTTTCAGAGTGCCCTCTGTGTCTTGTGACCTGAAGAGCAGATATCTGGGGTCAGAGCATCATTTCATAAGAATGAGGCAATTTTTAAGGTCACTAATCTCTATGTACTTGTGTCCTGTATGGAACTGGGACTTACCATATAATCACCTTTATAAACTTGATGTGGCTATTTTGCCAAAGACTTTTAAACAGAGAGTTACAAACCTATTTATTTATTTATTTATTTATTTTGAGAGAGAAGAGGAGAGAGGGAGGGGAAGAGAGAGAAGCATCAATTTGTTTTTCTACGTATTTATGCATTCATTGGTTGATTCTTTTATGTGCCCTGACAGAGGATCAATCCCACAACACTGCATATCGGGACCATACTAACTGAATGAGCTAACCAGCCAGGGCTAAACCTTTTTTTTTTTTAAAACAAACTCCAATAACATTATTTTATTAATATCTATATATACATACATATATACACTCACTCCCATTAGAAGACAAAGGTGAAGGCTGGAAGGTTTTTACTAAGAATTGTCACTAGGTAAACATGACACTCAAAACAGAAATCAGCTTGTTTTTAAGGCTTAACTCTGCAATTGTCTCTTAAGAACTGGGCCCCAGAAGTAGCCACCCATCCATCAGGATTCCATAACCAGCACCAACGGCTGTCTTGGGACAAGTTGGATCATCTGAGGAATGAGGAACAACAGCTGCTTTGGCAAGAAAACGAGAGATTCCAAACTGTGGTGCAGAACACCAAAGCGGAACTCACACACTCCCGGGAGAAGGTATCTCGAAAAGTTGTACAAAGGGGCATATGTTTGAAATGGCTTAGTCTGATGTGAAAACGAATGTCTCATAAGGATTGTGATGGTTCTAGGGTACGGATTTGAGGATTCTACAAATCCAGCTGACTTATTTCGTGAATGTATAATTTATTACTTACTTTCATTTAATTTTATCCTGATACTGTGTATACAATAGTTTTCATTTTGTGTAAGCAGTTCTGTATTAAAATCTGTGATTTTAATGCTCATCTTCAAAATATAGAACATTGTTAACCATAAATTCCTCCACAAATAGGCTAGCCACCAAGACTGTTAGTACAAAAATGGCAAAACGAGACTCAACTCTTATTGGCCTCTTTGTAAGAGACAATGTCTCTTTTAACCTTTTTGAAGGTCATTTCAAGGTTTGTAGATTGGAATGGTCTTTTAATATTAGATTTATATCTTTTAAGTTTAGAATGGTCTTTAAAGATTATCTCTTCCAACCACTAAACTGATGTTTAAATTCTTTACCTCTACTAAATAGTGAACCAACAGTGTTTAACCTTTATGTAAACACAGGTTTTCCTTAGAACACCTCCCTGTGCCAGAAACTCCTGTGTCACTAGGGCTGTGGTGTTGCACCAGACAGACGTACATGATCACTGTCTTCATGGAACTTAGTTGATGTAAATGTATCCTTTCAGGAGTGAAACGCCCGACACAAAGTGGATGGGACTGTCATTTCATTCTCTCCTAAAAAGTCAGTCTCACATCAGAGCAAAAGTGCCTCGTGCTATGTCTATTTTCCTGACTCCCCTCCTAGCAATTTGGTAGAGCAAACAGTCCCCTCCTTTCCTGTCTGTTCCTTACAGTGTGGGGTTTTCAGAGCCAATCAAATGAAAAACAGACTTACCTAGGAAAGATCTTTTGAAATACAAAAACTTAGGCTTCAAAAACTAGCAGACTTGCCTGGAAAAGTGTTTTTAATATAATAATACCCAAGTGCTGAATAAAAACTTTTCTGTTTTGTCATTTGTTTTTCCTGGCTGGGGACTATATTAGCCTTTCTTCCTCTTACATTTGTTCCTGTTAGATCCGTCAGCTGGAATCCAACCTTCTTCCCCCTAAGCACCAAAAACATCTAAACTCATCCAATACAGTGAAGCCCACAGAGCAGGAGAAGTTGAGCTTAAAAAGAGAATGTGAACAGTTTCAAAAGGAAAGGTCTACAAATAGGAAGGTGAGTTTTTAAGGGTTTATACCAGGTGTCTATGTTCTTTCTATGATGTGTCCCTGGGTGTGTGTTTCTTACCCTGCGTACTTCCAAGGAAATGACTGTAGTGGCTCATTTTTGTTCTTCTTTATGTGTATGTTTTTGTAATCTTATCAAGACAGTGTACTACTTTTGATTGACAGATGGTTGAAAAGAAGCAATCAGCTTTAAACTTTCATAAAGAAGACAGTTAATCATCTTTGTTAGTACTACAAAGCCTTTATAAGGCAGTAAAGAATATATTGCCTGAATAGTAGGAACATCGTAAGGTCTGTATGACCTATACCTGTGTAACAAATTAAAACAACAAACATTTGTTGTCTTCCAGTTTCTGTGGGTGAGAATTCAGAGGCAGCTTAGCTGAGTGCTTCCAAGGTGTCTCATGAGGTTGCGGTCCAGGTATCAGCTGGGGCCGTGTTCATCTGAAGGCTTCACTGGAACTGGAGGATCCACTACTAGGTTCATTCATATAATGTGAGGAGAAGGCTTCTTTTCCCGCTAATTGCCAATGGCCTCAGCTCCTCACCACCTGGGCCTTTTCTCAGGATGTGGCAATGAATAATATGAGAGGGAGATCCCAAAACACCAGCACGGCAGCTATAGTACCTTCTATAAACAAATCCCAGAAATGACACACCATTATTTCTGCTGTATTCCATTGCTCACACAGACTAACCCTGGTATGGAAGGGGACCGTGCAAGGGTTCCAAGATCAGGAGGTAGAGACCATCGAGGGCCACGTTGGAGCCTGGTTACCACATGGTTAACCCTTTGTAACACAGTTCAGTACTTTGTCCCATGAAGTTAAGAGTTCCAGACCAGTGTTACTATGGGAGCTTTTGCTATTACTTGTTTTTCCTTTTTCCAAACTAAAACTCAGTTTTCACTGTTACTTTCCTCTTCTGAAAGTTATGGTTTAAAAATATGGAGAGAATAATGGTGATTTACTTTGTTATAAAAATATCATAATTTTTTTTAAGTTTGTAAAAGTGATGATGTACATTGGTATTAAGAAGACTGGGCATACTCTAAGGCTGAGATGTCATTTATTTTAGGTACATTCAAGTAAACATTTTCAAGAAAGACAGTGGGTGTCATCCAGCTGCTCACAAAGGGAAAAGTCTAATGTTGGGTTTTAACATAACAATAAATTTAAATGTGCCTTGAGAGATGATGGGTTTAACAGGATTTTTAAAAAGGTTTTATTTTATTTTACCTTCTTTTACCTGAGAGAGAGAAGAGAAGGGGGAGAGAGAGGGACGAGAGTGATAAGAAGCATCAACTCATAGTTGCTGCACTTTAGCTGTTCACTGATTGCGTTTCATATGTGCCCTGAGGTGGGGTGAGGATTGCTCAAGCTGAGCCAGTGACCCATTGCTCAAGCCAATGACGTTGGAATCACGTTGGTGTCCCATGCTCAAGCTGGCGAGCATGTGCTCAAGCCAGTGACCTTGCAGTTTCAAACCAAGGACCTTAGCATTCTGGGTCAGTGCTCTGTCCACTGTGCCACCACCAGTCAGGCCGGTTTAACAGTTCTTGCTACTCTCTCCCTCTCTTTTGGTAGAAGCAAAAATCAGCATTCTTAAAATAATGTGAATGTTTTCTATTTAGCAGTATTCTGAATATTCCAGTGTTCTCTAGCTCATTAAATTCTTCCTATAATAAAGAGAATTCCAAAAATGAATTCTCATAAAACCTTTAAATTCCACCTTTAAAATTGAGAAAGAAGTAATAGAAATCAGGTTTTATGTACTCCCAGTTTAAAATCTTTAAATTTTGCCTTAAAACAGTGCTTCTTTCCACTGCGGATCTTAGTAGAGAGTCATGACATTGATTTAGTGAAACATCAGCCTTTTTTATTAATAAAATATACTGCAAAATATCAGAGTAATGGTAAAGATAAGTGTTATTTCTGAAGGTTTTCTTTTAGTGATATGTACTTATAACTAATTATGCATGTAGACGCACATGTGGGTATGGGTTGCAGGATAACATGTATTTTATACATTGAGCGTTGAAGTTTGAAAGCCAGCTCCCTTAAGGAATCTGCTCTGTGTGAGGAGTGGTGATTGAAACTTTTTACTTTAATGTAATAAATGCACTGAATTATACTGTGTGCTTTCCTTCAAGAAATGAACTCACCTTTTTTCTAAGAGCCGAGATTTCTGACTAGTGCAAACTTGTCAAAATGAAGTAGAGCAACTTAGATGGGGTTTTGTTTGTTTTGTTCTTTAAAGGGAATATTTTGTTTTTTAACAGGTCAGTCAAATGAATTCCCTTGAACGAGAGTTAGAAACGATTCATTTGGAAGCTGAAGGTCTGAAAAAGAAACAAGTAAAACTGGATGAGCAGCTAATGGAGGTAAGCTTTTAAGCAAATGGCCTTAGCTATGAAGAATATTTTAATCCATGAATGAGCCATTTGTTGGGAGAAACTAACATAACATTGAATTCATATTATAAAAAAAGTAAGTACGCTGCCAAGCTGAATTCTTTGGTCTTTCTTACCAAGTTTGATGGACAGTTTAACTTAATACATAGTTATAGGAATTCCTACTGCTTCACAGAGGAAAGAATAAGGTTGATTATCCTAAAATCTAAAGACCTGTCCCTCACCAAATCTGGGTGGCAGGGACTCTGTCCAAACTAGCCAAGAGACCCACGGCTCTCTCACCATTGCTGTGGTTCTAAGTTTCCCGATACCTTCCATGTTACGGTGTTTTATAGATATGACTGCTCACTAACACCCTCTTCAGTTAGGAAATCCATACAGGGAATTTGAGAATATTAGCATTTAGAAGTTTAACTTTAAAGTGTTGCCACTGTTCATTACATTAGTAACTCAGCACTGCCTTGCAAGAGGTACATCTGTTAAATATAAAAATTCATTTGTAAAACTTGTCAGCCTGGACACTGGGTTTCAGTCAACTAGATTGCTTTCTGAGTATTGAGAGCAATCAGAGGCTATAAAACAACTTATTTACAAATCTTCCTTAATGAGTAATCATTTCAGTGAGATACTTTGCTTTGGGTAGATGAAAATATTAATCCAATGTTTAGTGAACTAAAATTTATATAAGGTAGAGAGACGTGAGTAGAAAGTTTTTTATTGTGCTCTTAAAAAAGTACTATGGGCCCTGGTGGGTTGGCTCAGCGGTAGACCATTGGCCCAGTGTGTGGAAATCCCCATTTGATTCCTGGTCGGGGCACATAGGAGAAGCAACCATCTGCTTCTCTACCCATCTCCTTCCCCCTTTTCTCTCTCTCTCTCTCTCTCTCTCTCTCTCTCTCTCTTCTCTGTCTCTTTCTTTCTTTCTTGCCCTCCCACGACCATGGCTTGAATGGCTCGAGCAAGTTGGCCTGGGGTGCTGAGGATGGCTCCTTGGCCTCTGCCTCAGGTGCTAAAATAGCTTGGTTGCCAAGCGAGGGAGCAGCAGCTCCAGATGGACAGAGCATCACCCCATGTATCCCGGTCAGGGCACATCCCGGAGTCTGTCTCTCTGCTTGCCCACCTCTCAACTTAAAAAACAAAAAAAACAACGTACTATATATACAAATATTTTTAAACCAGATTATAGGGAGATATTTAAATATTTTTATGAAGCTGGGCACATGCAAAGGTAATTAAATAGATGCTTGGCTTTTTAAATGTGAAATATGGGCAAACAGCACATTGATATTTAAATGACCACTGAAGTTTCTGTCATTTTTATGTCCTCTTATTTGTCCACTAGTAGCGAGATAAGTGAACTATAAATAGTGACTCCAAACCATTGTTTTTCTCTCCGGCAGCATGTAATAAATGAGTTCAAAACCTTGAGTTGTGTGCTGTGTTTAGATGTAGATATACTTTTCTGGTGAAATAATTACATACTGTGATGAATAAGGTATCTGAATCTAAGGCTGACATATCTAAGACGAAATAGAAAAGTAGCAGAGTATACTTAATCACTACTCTATCCTCTCCAAACATTGCCAATAGGCCAATTCTCCCACCTGCTCTTGCTGGCCTCCAAAGCCCCTTTATCTTCCAAACCTACTTTACATTATTAACCATCCTAAGCAATTTCCCCTTATTATTTTCCTCCCTGATCTAATGGTATAAATATGTACTAATCGGTGCAGGAGTGTACTTGGCACTGGAGCTGAATAAAGAAAAAGCATGAATTTTCTATTAGAACACTGAAAAGCACCTTATACACTATTCTAACAAAACCTAGGAAAATGAGACTGAGCTATTAACTCTGTATAGATATATACAAATTGGACTCTTTAGTAGTTTTATTGAAATACAATTCACTTGTTTAAAGCATAATACTAAACCATGTTTTTTGGTATTTACATCAATTTTTAAAATTGTGATAAATATAAACAAAATTTGTAATTTTAACCATTTTTAAGCGTACAATTCAGTAGTGTTAATTACATTTATGATGTTCTACCACTATCTCCTCCTACTTCCAAAACTTTTTAATATCTGTATAATTTATATACAGAGAAATATAATCTGTGATTCTTTATAAATTCTTCTGACTAGAGCCCACATATTCAGGTATACAGTACACCCAATTTGTATTCTTCTCTTTTTATAACTCGTACTTTTCTTCTTTTTATAACTCCTATAATCTTCTTTTGTTTTTGTTTTGTCTGTGGCTAACCTGTACCTAGAACTCTGTGGTTGGAACTAGCAGAGAAGGGTGCAGTTCTCTGCCTGAAATAGTGTGTGAAGGTATAACATTCTCTTTCAATGAATTTCACAGCATGGAGACATCTCATTAAATTTCTTGTACATGTAATCATTTCTACTGACTATATCAGTTATAAGCACTTAAGAGCCAGTATTCATTTTTCATTTTGATTTAACTGTAGAATATGTCCCTGTTTACATTTATCAGGATTTTCCTCGGTATTTAAAATTGAGTATTTGAAGACGTGATGAAAATCATCCCACCGACATAAAATCATGAGATCACAATTCTCCATATACTTTATTCCTAAAAATAAAGTGGTGGGTTTTCTGAATTTAATAACATATTTTGGAATGGGTAATATCTCACCTCAAAAATTTAAAGAAATGGATAGTGGCTCTGAATTTTCATAACATCTCATGATAGTTGTGTCTTAGAGGACCTTTATCCCTTCTCACAAGCCTAGACGCACTTCCTGAGTTTAATACTTGGTTATGGTTGTTGCATGCCTTCCACTGAGCCTTGTGTCTACTGAATGTGTCAACAGGTGTGAAATGGCATGCTTCACTTGCCAAATGCATTCTTCTTTCATATTTCCTCTCCCCAACTTTGATTGACATGTGGTACATATACCATTGTCTCATTGTTTTGAACAAATACTTCCATTCCGTGTACTTCAATTCCCAGATGTCCTGGGATATCACCTAGTGCCCCAGAATTGCCTGTCTAATTATGCTTAAGAACATTGGGCCCTGCTGGTAGCTCAGTGGATAGAGCGTCTGCCTGACATATGGACATCCTGGGTTGAATTCCCAGTCAGAGCACGGAGGAGAAGCAGCCATCTGCTTCTCCCCGCTGCATCCCACTCCCCCTTCTCTTCCTGTTTCCCTCCCACAGCTAGTAACTTGATTGGTTTTAGTATGGCCCCAGCACTGAGGATACCTCAGTTGGTCCAAGCATTAGCCTCAAGCCCTAAAAATAGCGTGGTTAATTCGAGCATCAGCCTAAGACAGGGGTTTCCAGGTGGATCCTGGTTGGGGTGCATGCGGGAGTCTCACTATGTCCCCACCTCTCATTATAAAAAAGGATAATTAAATGTTCTGGTACAAAAAATATTAAGTAGATTTCAGATATTATGAACATTATGTACCTCATACCCTTTTAGTCACGCAAGAGTGAGGAAGAATAATTTTAAGTCTAAAACTTTTCAGAGGGTCTACTGATTTGTTAATAACTTTATTATCCCCTAAGCAAAATGATTCTTCCCATTTGCTTCTTAGTGAGACTCATGTGCTATCCAGATTTGCAAGTTATCATTGGGTCAGGCTCCATTACTCTCTGCTTAACACTTTCAAAGGCAGCTCTGTGACTGAAGGCAGTGCAGCTGACCAGGGCTTTGCCCTTGTCCTCCAGATGCAGCACCTGAAGTCCACTGTGATGCTTAGCCCGTCCCCTCACCCTTGGGATCTGCAGCTGCTCCAGCAGCAGGCCTGTCCAGTGGTGCCCAGGGAGCAGTTCCTGCAGTTTCAACACCAGCTGCTGCAGGCAGAAAGGATAAACCAGCACCTGCAGGAGGAACCTGAAAATAGAACCTCCGAAACCAACACACCACAGGTACGAGGCTCTTTTTTCTTCCCTGCAGTAGAAACTCAGATCACCTCATTTAATTTTACCTTTCTCTTTGAAGTTCCGCCCGTTGAAAGGTGGAGATAAAGAATGTAAACCTGCTGTCAGGGTTTATACCTCACCTGTATTACATACAGATCCACAGAACCACAGCGCCTCTTTTGTTGTTTTGTCTTGGTTTTTTGTTTTTGCAGTTCTGTTTTTGACTGCTGGGTGATGAAGTGGTCAGGGTCTCCTTTGCACATTCATACTTGGAGATACAGTATCAGGATTACTTACTTGCACAAGTGCACAATTGACCTGACATACTTGTCTGATGCCAAAAATACTACGAATTCAAGTGCAACTCTTGCATATGGCACAGTAACAGAGCTTCCTGGGTTTTCTTGTACCAGAGGGGTGCAGCCTGCTGAGTTCCATGGGGTTCACACTGGAGACTTTTCACAGCTAACGAAGTCAAATGTGTAGTCAGTGACTCTTTTTAGTTGACACAGTTCACTGAGAGTTTTTCAAACTACATCACATAAAAAGTTATTTTTAAGTTAATAAAGATCTTCTTCCTCTTCCCTCTGAATTAGCATATCTCAGCTCACCACTAGACACAATCTTATATCACCTAGATTTTCAAATAGTTATTTCTATTTAGTGCTTCACTCATAATCATCCTTTTTTAGAAGTTTCTTAACTCTTTGGTCTTGTGCATTTAGTTCATTCAGAATTAGAAATAAAATAAAAAATACTCCTTAGTTTGTAGAATTCTAAATTCTTTCTGGTTTGAATGCTCTTCTACTATTTCCATGCTCCTCAGTTGACATTAAATAAGGAATACCTTTAGTTTTTTTTCTGAAATACCCCAAAAGTAGCTTTGCAAAGTCACATGAACACTATAATTATACATTAGAGCAGTTCTCTTTTCCTCTCCTAATATATATCTATGCTTTGTCATGATATTCTTCTGTCATCTATTCTTTTCAACAAAACCTTAAAATTTTTTTCTTTTGTGCTTTAAAATCCATGTCTTTAGAAGCTTCCTACTTTACTTTTCAATTATTAAAATTAAATTCCTGAATACAAATTGTTATGGTGGGGTATTAGATGCTTCAACTCCTCATTACAGAGTTGAATTCTATAACCTTGACTTCAGTTTTTATTGGACATTTTAAACGAGTGATTAGACTAAGATTCTACTCATTGCTTCCTCATACACACTATTTTCAAAGCGTGCTCTTCCCAGGCCACCCACCAGTGTTTAAAAATACATATCCCATTATTCCAATTACTTCAGGATTAGGTAGACAAAAGATTTTTATACCATAAAATAAAATTCCCCCAGTCAGATGGCAGGGTGAACTGCTTATTGCTCTCACCAGAGCACCACTATAGTTTCTGTTTCTGGTAACTGAGCAGACACGAATTTAAGAATATTTTTAGAATCTGCACGTTGTGTCTGTGCATGGAGTGATGTGATTTCTTCTGCCTTTGTGTTGCTTTGCTTGCATATGTGGTGTTAATATGTGTGCTTGTAAAAATTGTTTGCATTATAAATGTGTGAATTTAGACTTCCCCCAAAATATAATCTGGACATCAGGGTGAAGTGTACCACTTGCCTTCTTTCTCTAGGCCTTCCTGCCGGAGCAGCGAGCAGTGCATGCAGATTCCTACAGAAGGATTGGGCACCTGTGAAAACTGGGCTGCTATTGATGGCATTTCTTACCATGGCAATACTTAGGCGTGCATGCGTGCACGCACACACACACACACACACACACACACACACACACACACACACACACACACACACACCTCAGAGACATAAGCTGAGAAATGTTTTGGAATCAAGTGCTCTTTTAAGTTATTACTATTATGCCTTTGCAGTATTATGTCTCTTATTTATTTATGTAGAAATGACAGGTTTTTGTAAATCAAATTCACAAATTTGAACTTGTTACAAATCATTTTATTTATACCATTTAAAGAGTGGATTTGAGATTCTTGAAAGGGTGTATTCTATATATTTTCTCATTCCATATGTTGTAACTATTTTTAATAAAAGGTACTACTTTTATATATGGAATTTGAAGAAAATCAGGGTTTATTTATACTGTTTTGTATAAGATGTAAAATACCTTTTTGACAGGAAAAAGGAAAATTTTTATGAAACAATAAAATAAATTTTAAATATGACTGCTTTGTTTTTCCTCTTTCCCCACCCTTTTGTCATCTTCCTTTTTTTTAAATTAATTAGCTCTTATTTTTTTGTTTTGTTTTGTTTTTTAAGGCAAGTGGAAATCAGACATTTTTCATTTTATGTTTGAATTTTATTTTATATTTTTATTTATTCTTTCCCCAAGTGGGATTCACCCAGCAATCCCTGTCTGGGGCTGATGTTCTTCCCATCTGGGGCCATGCTTGCAACCAAGCTATTTTTAGTGCCTGAGGTAGAGGTTTCACAGAGCTGTCCTCCGTGCCCAGGCTGATGCACTCAAACCAATGGGCCATGGTTGTGGAAGGGGGAGAGAGAAGAAAGAGAAGGGATAGTGGGAGGGATGGAGAAACAAATGGTTGCTTCTCCTGTGTGCCCTGACTGTGAATCAAACCCAGGACTTCCACACACTGGGCTGACACTCTACCACTGAGCCAACCAGCCAGGGCCTATGTTTGAATTTTAAAAAGCCATTATATCTTTTAAAATATAAGATTTTTAAAAAGCTAGGTGCTCTCAAAGACTGATTTCTTGAAATTTACTTTCTGTATTATACTTTTGCCTACTACGATTTTTGTCTTCAAATTAATCACATGGTTTGTTTCCTTTATGTTTGAATAAATGTTATTACTTAGTAATCAAACAAATGATGGCTTTCAACTCACATTTGGTTATTCCACATGCTTTCTAAAGGATGCCTTTTTCAGAATATTTTAAAGGCTGGTTATGCCACCAGCCGCTAACACCTGAGTTTTGCTTAACCTTTAAAGAACCTTTGAAAATCTGAAATTTCTTAGGTGAACATTTTGGTGCACTGTGGGGAGGGGTAGTCAGTTGTACTTTAAATCTTTCTCCAGGCCCCTCTTCTCTCCAAAGCCCACTATTCCTTAATTTGTTATGGTTGTGTGAGAAGAGAAGACAAGGATCTTTTGCTTTCCTGTTTTATCTAGAAATTGTTTGTGGGGAGAAGATTCTTAATTTTAAATCTGTACAGATGATAAACCCATCCTCCAATCCAGATGTTTGCTCCACATTGACAAGTCAAACTGGAAACAGATGAATAGAGTAAGTGGCAGGAAGGAGGCTGATTATCTTGAAGAAACACGAACATGCTCACAGTCATCAGCCATTTCAAAGGAAAAAAAAAAGATGTGCCTATTGCAAGCTGATTGGAAATGTTAGACAAACCTGAATAAACTCAGTTTTTGTTGTGTTGTTAAGAGGCCCACAATATTGCAAAGACCCAAATCACACATAGAAGGTTGATAATCATCTTTTAATTTACTTTGGATACCTATTTTACTAAAAGTGCACACAAGTAATAAATTATGGGTCTTAAGAATTTTGCTTTATCTCAGGGGAAGATGGTAAGACAGGTAAGATTCTTTTGTTATCTTTGATTCTTTCTCTGATAGGGTTACTTTTCTAACACGTACAACCCCTGCAGTGTTCAGAATTCCCATTTCATAAGAAACCTACCCTTCCTGCTACAGGAGTGAACATTTGCTCTCCTTTCTCTAAGACATCTTATGTGGGGAAAATAAACTACTAGTGGTTTCATTTCAGTGTGGCATGATTTTCAAATAATACATTTTTTTCTTCCCTTCAGGGAAACCAGGAACAACTGGTAACTGTCATGGAGGAACGAATGATAGAAGTTGAACAGAAATTGAAACTGGTGAAAAGACTTCTTCAGGAGAAAGTGAATCAGCTTAAAGAACAAGTGAGCCTCCCAGGTCATCTCTACCCACCCACCTTACATTCCACTTTTAACTCCAGTTCTATATTCCTTTATTGCCATTAATTTGTTAACTATTGTTCTCTAATAAAGGCAAATTCTACTATGAATGTTTAGAAGAATTTAGGATTCATGTTCTCCCATACCACTTAAAAAATATGAATTCTGTATTCTACAATTTTTTTCCAAAGGTCTTTTAAGATATGTCTTTGTTCACAATTTAAAATTTTTTATTTGTTAATAATGACTCATAAATAAATAAATCTATTTATTTATTTTGCCCAAGGCAGGAAAAAGTCCTACTTAAATAAACAGAAAATTTATATTGGTAAAAAACTTAAGGATAATATATAGAACTTAAGCTTTCTTGTTTGCCACATCTATAACAACCTCAAAAAGTACCTTATGGCTATAACCAGACTCAGACTCAGAAAGCTGTGCTTTGACTTAGAATCTAGACCCTGAACTCTAAGACCACTGAGTAGCCTGAACTGGGGGCAAATGTGGCCTCTGTGTTTAGAAATTATATGTACGTCAGCTGAGGAGACATAGAAAAAGGACTGTTTTCTAGGAAAGTTTGAGATGAACCATTGATAGAGGTTGGGCAGGAGGAAGTTGCCCAACCTGGTTTTCTGGATACATAAAAACCAGAAAGAAAAATCCCAAGGGAGAGTTTTAATGTAGAGGTAGACAGGAGCTTTTCCATTGTCTTTTTAGAAAGAAAAGGTCCTGTAAAATAAGCATGTATTGATTCAACCTGTTGATTATTAATGTATTCAATGTATAGTTACCATGTGCCAGATACTGTTCTAAGCACTAAAGATACAGCAGTGAACAAAACAAAATCTCTACCCACATGTAGTGTATCCACCTACAAAGTACTGAGCATTTGGCCAGTAGTAGTTTCAAAAATAAAGAAAGTGGGGTCCACTCTTTTTTCAGTAGAGAGGAACACAGGGAAGGAATACTTGATGCAACCCAGAGAGTTTAAAGACAGTTTCCTAAAGGCCTCTTAAACCTAGTATTGTGGGTTGAGTAAGATTTTAACAGGTGAAGAAATGTGGGAAGAGCATTCTAGGCTACAGAAACATCATGAGGTTATGACAACGTACGGGGTGTGGACATCTGAAAGCACTATGGCATTAATGGTTTGGCATAAGACTGTCTTGGGAGAAGCAGAAGAAACTAGAGATACAGGGAGGCACTGGCAGTAGAGGGCCTTACATGCTAAGCCATGGAATTGAATTTCATTCTTTAGGTGATGAAGAACCATCAAAGTGTCCTTTAATGGAAGAGGAAGAAGAGAAAAAGAAGAGTTGTATTAGAAGAGTCCAATAGAGTGTGTTAGTATGTTACAATTGCCAGTCTAAGTTATAGGCTACCATCATTGCCCTATAAAATGCTAGTAAAATAATTAGCTACTCTTTATTCCCGTAAGCCTTTATACTTTTAGATGTCCTGCTTGAAATTAGGTGTAAATGAGGAGTTAAAGGTATAATGAGGGAAAAGGAATTACAAAATTATTAACAGAAGCTATAATAAAATTACCCCAAGGCTGCTGGCAAGTTTCCCCACTCTAACCTACATTATACATATGTTCTAATCATAAATATTAGAATATATCTTCTAGGCAAGGCTCTAGAAGGCCAAAGAAGAAGAGTTAAGGGAAAGTAACTGCCCAAATCTCATCTCTTTGTTATAATACATGAGCCACATTTTAAAATAATCAGATTGTCGTTATGAATGGGAAGCTCAAGCATCTGTTGTTGAGAAAAGTTAAACACAATTCACACCTTACAACTTTTATAAAAATATTTACTATTTTTAGAGAATGAGTAAAGAAGTAATACCTGATTTATTTAGGTGGAAACACTTTCATTTTTGAACCCTCAAATATTAATTTGTTCTTTTTATCAGTGACTTCTACAAACATTTATGCAAAGAAAAAGCTTGGAATAAGTGGATACGCTCTACTTGTACCTCTGATGCCAGTCTGATATGAAAGCTGTATTGTAAAATAAGAATATAATTGATAGAAGCCATGTGCCTTTATAAACAACTGTCCTTATGTCAGACTTAAACTTAAAAGAATTACAGAAATGGAGTCAAGATGTTTCTGGTTCTCTTTCTAGCTCTGTAAGAATACTAAAGCAGATGCAATAGTGAAGGATTTGTATGTTGAAAATGCCCAGTTGTTGAAAGCTCTGGAGATGACTGAACAACGACAAAAAACAGCCGAGAAGAAAAATTACCTCCTGGAAGAAAAGATTGCCAGCCTCAGTAACATAGTCAGGAATCTGACACCGGCACCATTGACTTCTACACCTCCCTTGAGGTCATAGCAAAGACAAAGGATACACTCATGTTTGTGCACTTTACTGAAATGGATGGAATATTTCAGTAGGTTCTCTCAACTTTTTTTTTTTATTTAAAAAATCTTTAACGGCTCCAAGTTAAGCCTACCCTAAAACTGCCAGCAACAGAATTGGAGTCTCCATTCATTGTAATGAGTTTTTCTAAATAGACTCTAATGGGAGTTGCACACAGATATCCACATATTTCACTGTTTGTAGAATTTCCAAGTTTTGAATTTTTAAAAAATATTCTAATAGCCACCAAGAAGGTAGGTATTGAAAACAATTCCAGACTCTTAAAGCCACAGGGCTGAATGAGTTTTTAAAAATAATTAGCCCTGGCCAGTTAGCTCAGTGTAAGAGCATCAGCCTGGCATGTGGAAGTCCTAGGTTCAATACCTGGTAAGGGCACATAGGAAGAGCAACAATCTGCTTCTCCACCCCTCACTTTTCCTCTTCTCCCCTTTCTCTTTCTCTCTCTCTTTTCTCCTCCCACTGCCATGGCTTGATTGGTTAAGGACATCAGCCCCAGGTGCTTGAAGATTGCTCTATGGAGCCTCCACCTCAGGTGCTTAAAATAGCTTGGTTGCGAGCATGGCCCCAGATGGGCAGAACAGGGTTGCTGGGTGGATCCTGGTCAGGACACATGCAGGAGTCTATCTTCCCTCCTCTCACTTGGAAAAATATTATTCCAGATATTTTAAGTTTGAGATCTAATTAATTTTGTTTTAATCTTTATTTTTAATCAAATGCATGCCTTCTTAACAGTTAAATATGGAAAATTATTCTGTTTCTA
Source organism: Rhynchonycteris naso (assembly GCA_037038555.1). Classification (NCBI taxonomy): domain Eukaryota; kingdom Metazoa; phylum Chordata; class Mammalia; order Chiroptera; family Emballonuridae; genus Rhynchonycteris; species Rhynchonycteris naso. The sequence goes on from CM072999.1 coordinate 47,119,254, forward strand.
ATAATTTTATATTCTTTGAACTAATTGGTAGACTTTCTATTGGTAACAGAAATTAAGCTCAATAACCACTGAGGTAAAAAAGGCCAGAGTTTATAGAACTCTACTTTCTAACACCTATGACAGTATTATCATTCTTGATGTATTATAGATATAAAACTTAGTTACTCACCTGTGCTGTTCACTAATTTTAAAACTTTATTTTTTTTAAAAGCCTTTTTTATTTTAATTTGGGAGCTTATCTTCTAAAGAAAATGGGTAAAGGCACATTCTTAAAGCATTTGAACTGTAGGGAAAGCACTGGACAACCACTTTGAAGAACAGCTACTCTCAAAAAAGAGATAAGCACACCATGTAGGTTTCTTTCTCTCTAAAGTCTTGTAATTGATAAAATTACATTTGGGGTCGTCTCAAGAACTCAGGGAACAATACTTTACTCTGTCTTCCTGAAATAATGCAGGGCCTGTTTAAGAATTTAAAATGTATAAACCATGTGACCTTATTTATTTGTCTTATATTTAGAGCTATAGTGGGATCTTTATTTGTACACTTTTAGTGAATATAGTCTTCTGAAAAAAGGCCTTGACTTTACAGTAAAAAACCTCTTCTAACTTATGGAATAGTTATTATTTGCTTGTTTGTTTTTAGGTCAAAATTTCCACACTTTCTGTTCCTCTACACCTTAAATCTGATAATAAGAATTTGTTACTATGGTAAGCATTGGCATGCCCTCTGAGATAAAAGAGTGCCAAATAGGATTTTCCATTTAGTCTCAATACCAGAACTTTATAGAACAGTAAACATTTTAGATTGGATACCGTTTTACCCCTCCCCCAAGTAAAGTCTGTGTTGTAGCCTACATCAGCCAACAGTTGGTGCAGAACTTATTAGGTGTAGGATACTAACAAAGTTCATCACAAAGCCCATCATAGTCACCTATTTGTTTTTGTGGGAGAGCAATAGAAAACAGAAATTCACTTTGAGGTATCCCAGTAAGGCCAAACCCCATTGATTTACAAGTGCTTTTAACAGCAAAATCAAGCACTGCTTTATGGGCAGGACAAAAGATGAAGCAAACTGCCTAAGAAGTCATATGTTAGAAACTCAATCTCAACTCAGTTTGCATCAAGGAACTTTAGAGTTCCTCCAGGCCTAACCATCTACTGTTAGTCCCACCTGCCTGCCAACACAAGAGTCTTCGCTACAAGAGTCCTGACAAGGCATGGTTGTTTATGGGACTGGGAGTCACATTAATGAAACAAACCTTTTTCATTTTGGATAGCTCTCATCAGAAAGTTCTGATTTCCCCCTGGAAAAAGAATTTTAATCCTTCATCCTTTCCCATAATTACGCGTAAAAGCATTTGATATCTGCTATCATGCCTTCCCCCATCTTTCTTTCTCAGTGCAAACATTACTAATAAATGCAATTGCTTTTACCACATTGGATTTAACAGAATATTTTTCACTTAAAACTGTGATTAGGCCTCGGCTAAGTATCTGTGGTATACTTATGTGATATGTTTCAAATTACTCAACGTTATTGCCATCAAAAATGAACTCCAAGCACATTTTTCAAATAGCTGGCTTACTATGTGTTCACATGTTGTTATTTTAATTTTTACATTATGAAAGTGTAGGTAATTTGTTTATTTCTTATAAATCTGTATTTATGTGTATATAAAATGCTGTACAATGACTGTGAATGTGACTTTCTGGAAAGTTTTAGACTACATTTAGAATTCTGTTATCCAAAATCAAAATGCTGCTCAAATGAAAGTTTATTTAACTATCATCTAGGTGCTTAATTTCTTGCTTTATTGCACTTATAAGGTTGGAAAGAAGGTCAACATGAGAAATACATAGTTACCTTAAATTGATACATTTGTGCAGTATGTTTTTGTAGAGTGAGAATTTAACTGACAATTTATAATACAGCTTATAGCAGTTTAAAGACCTTTTAAAGAGATTAAACTGTTAAGTGTTTAGATTTTGCTTCCAGACTTTATAATAGCACTCTTTAAAATCACAAGTTATGTATTATTTTATAGGCATCTATAGCTGCTGTTTGTTCAAAGCACTGTTTAAACTTTCTTTTGACTTCCTAAGAACAGTTATTTAAGTCATAGAAGATGGGATCTTCATTTCAAGGCAAGAGAAGCAAGTTTGCCTCTGTGATAATAATGCATTGCACTAAGAAGAGGAAAATGTGGATAGTAATAAACCAGCGTTGTTCTATTTTCCTTTCTTCTGCATTTTAGAAAGAAATCTGGGCTCTTAAATTTGTGAAGGGAGAAAAGTAGAAAGAGAGGGGTAGAACCATCACAGTATTTTGTTTATTTTTCTAAAACTCTTAATAAAGTCAGATTTTAAATGATATTTTAAATGCAAATTCTCCCCAGAAGCTTCAAGTACATTGTTTATAAATTTAATCCTAAGCATATTTTACATAAATATTTAGATCACCAAGTTAGGCTTTCAAGATATTGGAGGAGCTGTTACAGGTCTAATATTTCAATAATGTACCAATACCCAGGGCATGTATTATAGGGAACTTAAAAGAAAAAAGAATAAATAAGACTTTATGACAGATTTTATCATGTCAGAATGAATTTTTTATTTTTATGATTTCTTTTTTCTGAGTGAAGGAAAAGAGAAATGTGTCTTTACTCTCAACATCTTAAAGGAAATGAAAGGGAGGCTAAATGCTATGTAATAAATATTATAGTATTAAGCAAGTCTGGTTTTGAACAGATTACCTGGATGACTCTTTGGAATGATATCATTATGCAACTAAGCCAAAACCAAGTCAAAATCTATAACCAAAGCATTCCATATTTAAAGGTTACTCATTATATCATGTTTGGACCTATCTGAACATCTTAGCACCATAAAATGGTTTTGGGTTTATGGTAGAAATCCAGGTTGGGTTTCTTTTTCTGCTTTTTTGAAAGATATGTTACATTTCTTTCTCTCTTTTTTAACATTTATTCTTATGGGAAGACTATCACATAAATTAAGAGAACATTGGTTTTGTGAAGGAAAACAAACCTGAGTTCATGTAAAGCCATTTTTAATGATGCTTCTCCAATGAAGATTAATGTGTATGTGTTTATATCAACTTTGTATATTTCATCTTAGCCATTCTATCTTTAAAATATTTTTAATGTGAGCTTAAAATGTAAATAAATAATTTTGCATAATGGCTTTTGTTTTCTATACACCTTGAACTTTTACAGTTTCAGTGTATTTACCATCGGTATTTAGAGGGAAAAACATCATCAAAATATTGCACTAAAAATTCTGCACATGCGGAATCTGATCCTCCACTCCAAACCTAATGAATCAGATGATGCATTTAAAAAAGATCCCCAAATGATTTGTATGTGATTTAGTACAGTGGTACTCTATTTCTGTCAAAGAATTAATAACTTTCACACCAGTTTGGGGGCTTTGTCCCTGTTGAGATTCATAATTTACATCTAAAATCCTCATTTAACCATAGACAAAGCTGTGCTTGGGATTTTGGGTGCTTCAGAGGTGACTTTATTTCACTTTGCCATCTTCATGGGTGACTCGGATGTTTTTAGTTGAACTGTTTCAAATGATGAATGCAGTTATAGGCACACACAAAAAAGGTTAACCTGAAAGTACATTAATATGCTGAAATATGAAATAGAAATGTTGGCCAAACTAGACCCATCTCATGAGCCTCGTTTTATTTATTTTTGAAACTTTTATACCAACCTCACAATAACTTTATGAGGCAAGAACTATTATCCCCATTTTACAGGTAACTGCAATTTAGCGAAGTTATGACTTACTTAAGGCCACACAGCCTGCTACATAGGGAACACAGGACTCAAAGCCCAGATTTGTCTGTATTAATATATTACAACACTTGTAATAATAGGCATACAACATTTAACTGGTGTTGGTTTCAATAACTACTATGTGCACTGTAAAGAAAAATACATATAAAACATTTCTGGTTTTCTCTTTATAATCTGATTAGGGGAGAGTAAGGTTTATGCATAAGGTTGAGAAAAATACATTCATACACAAGATTCTCAAGGTTTGTTAATAGACTTAATGCTATCAGTACTGAGATGAGGAGCATTCGTGTTCTCAGGGTTTTGTTTTGATTTGATTTATTGATTTTAGGGAGAGAGAAATATCCGATTTGGGCTTATTGGTTGATTCTTGTATGTGCCCTGAGCAGGGATCAAACCAGCAACCTTTGTGTAAGGGGATAATGCTCTAACCAACTGAGTACCCAGCCAGGGCATCAAAATAATTATTTTGAGTAAAAGAAACAAGAATAGAAGAGCACATACTGTATAATTTCACTTATATAAATTTCAAGCACCTGAAAACTAATCTTTAGTGACAGAAAACAGACAAGATGGGAGGTTGTGGGAAGGAACAGAAAGGAGGATATAAAATAGGACAAGGAAACTTTTGGAAGTGATGGCTTTGTTAATTATCTTGACCATGATGATGGCTTTTCAGGTTTTATACATGTCAAAAACGTATCAAATTGCAATGTTTTAATCACGTGCATTTTATCATATGTCAGTTATACCTCCATAAAGCCATTTAAAAAGTGAAAGGGTAACCTGATAGAAACTTGCATTATAACACAGGTGGAAAAAGAATGAGGAAGAATGTGTTAATCATGATCTGTGTTCAAGTGTCTGCATATTAATCTGTATACTATGATATTTATACTTTTTGTAATTATTTTCCCAATTGCTTCTCTCATTTTAGTCACAAAATAACATGGTGAGTTGCCCTTTTAGCATGAGATATAAGGAATTCCTGATATTTTTACACCTACTACTTGCTGCTTTTTTCTTTTTAGAAAATGTGTTTCCAAAACACATTGATACGATACTCCACCTAACTCAGAGGGCTCAAAAAGAGCTTACACCTTTCTTTTTAAAAAGTCAGGTAAGCCTGACCTGTGGTGGCACAGTGGATCAAGCCAACGTCAACCTGGAAATGCTGAGGTCGCCAGTTCAAAACCCTGGGCTGCCAGGTCAAGGGCACATGTGGGAGTTGATGCTTCCTGCTCCTCCCCACTTCTTTCTTTCTCTCTATCTCTCTCCTCTCTAAAGTGAATAAATGAAAAATTAAAAAAAAAGTCAGGTAAAATTTTTCTTCAGTGTCTTCTTACTCTACTGAAATTCATCAACATTACTAATATATGCTTTTGTGGATCTACCAGGTTCAGAATACTTGTGCAAGATGAAAAGAGAGGTAACCTAGAGAAGTTTACAGACTATGTGAAAAAGAACAAATATAGAGATTAAAGAGATTAATACATCGCTGATGGGAAATTTAGTAACCGAAACCTTGAAATTATTTGCATTAGTTTCTCACTGTATTAGTTTCCTGCTATAACAAATTACCACAAACTTAGTGGCATAAAACAACACAAATTTATTATTTAATGCTTCCGGAATTTAGAAGATCAAAATCAATCTCACTGGGCTAAAGTCCAACTGGCAGCAGGACTGGTTACTTCTGCAGGCTCCGAGCAGAGAATTTCCTTTTCTTTTTAAGCTTCTGGAGACTACCTGTGTTCCTTAACTCATGGCTTCTTCCTCACGTCACTCCAACTTCTATCATATCACATCACCTATTTCTACTCTCATAAGAATTCTTGTAATTACATTGGGCCCACCTGGAAAACAAGCTAATTTCCCCATCTTAAAATCCTTAAATTAATCACATCTGCATAATCCCTTTCACCATATTAACGTACTCATAGGTTTTGGGAAGTAGGATGTAGACATCTTTGGGGTGCCATTATATACCCTATTACACTCTTTGACCCAGATATTCTTCTAAGCTTTTAATCCAAAGCAAATGTGCATAGGGATTCAACTATGAAGAGACTCACCTGAGGAACCAATCATGGATTTAATCCTGGAGGAAGGAATTTTTCCACATCCATAACAAAAGCTACAGCAATTCTCCTTTATCTGGACTGTTCTAGTTAGGGATCATCATGTCACACCTAATAGTGTTAGGAGTTTTAATATTAGTTATTGATATTACCATTAGAATTCAACAAAGTTTGGGATTTAGATGGGACCAATTTTTACATAAGAGAAATAGAAACAGTAAAGAAAGTAGGCTGAATTTTGATTTTGCCCCCTACATTTTCAGTCATTATAATCCCAAATCAGAAATATCAAAGTTGTCATTGGAAAGTTCAATTATATTATACATACTCTAAACTTGGAGAAGGCTATTATGTAAACTCTGAACATCAATTTCTTTAGCGGCCTAATGCCACTGTGAATTTAACAGTAAACATCAGTAAAATACAATATTCAAACTCTTCTACTGAGTAATTTGGAATAGAAATTGTAGGAATTCACTGACTTCTCTTGAATCATAAGGAAAAAATCTGTTATTTGTTTGCCTTTTATTTATACTATCTTTTCCTTGATTCCTGGAACATTCCCTTTACTTGTGTCCTTTTTCAATGGTTCATGGTTGGTTTTTACTGTATTCCATGTCTTCTGACATGTTGCCTTCATATTACTTAGTTTTCTCAATTGCATCACTTTCACCTCTACTCCATCTACTCACTGGCTAATGTGGTCACACCTGGTAATTTATCATTTAATTTGAAAGTCTTGAAATTCCTCTCTGACCACAACCCCCTGTTCATGCCCTCCCATTTCCTTACTCCACTGAATCTGTTCTTTGTCTACGTTGTTTTCTAGTTCCTCAATCCTGATCAGCACAAGATAAACAGCATCACCAGCCAAACACAAAGATCTTGGTATTTAATGTCCTGTTCAGACCTGCTTTGACTAAAAACATGATTTGGGTTAAGTTTTAAAGATATTAAACTCTTTTTAATTAATTTATTTCTTTAGTGAGAGGAGCAGAGGCAGAGGCAGAGGCAGAGGCAGATTCTCGCATGCACCCGGACCAGGATCCACCCAGCAAGCCTACTAGGGGGTGATGCTCTGCCCATCTGGGGCCCTTGCTCCGTTCCAACTCAAGAACATAATAAATTTACATTTCATGTCATGTTTTAGCACCTGAGGCAGAGGCCATGGAGCCATCCTCAGTGCACACCCAGGACATCCACACACAGGGCCAATGTTCTACCACTGAGCCAACCAGCCAGGGCCTAAAGATATTAAACTCTTTAAAGTAAAAAATGCTAAAGGTGTATTTGTCATGAGAAAATACAAGGCAAAGTCTGATTTCTTTAAAATCTTAATTCTCACAATTGTTTAGGCTTTTCTACATTAAAATGTGTTTAATGCTTACCACCAGTCCATTTTCAACTTCTCCTCCAATCCCAAAGGGTTTTATTTCTTTTTTATTTTATTGATTTTAGAATGTTTAAAATTTTTAATCTCTGGTTTGTTGGATTTCATTCTCAAGTAAGACTTTTCAGGAGGACCCACAATGCTGTATTCCCCCAAATTTTTCATGATTTACTGCCTTTTATTTTTCCTTGAATTTCCAACCTATGTCATCTTCTTAATTTGTTCCAAATTATACAAAAAATTTTAACTTATTGAGGTACAGATTTTTTTTTAATTTTTATTTTATTCATTTTAGAGAGGAGACGCAGAGTGAGAGAAAGAGAGAGAGAGAAAGAGAGAAAGGGGGGAGGAGCTGGAAGCATCAACTCCCATATGTGCCTTGACCAGACCAGTGCAGGGTTTTGAACTGGTGACCTCAGTGTTCCGAGTTCGTCACTTTATCCACTGCGCCACCACAGGTCAGGCGGTACAGGTTTTTTAAATTCCATCTTTACCTAGGTACTTCTTTCTAGAGTCTATTTAAATCCTATTCCAATCTGGATTGAGTTCCAGATATACAGGCATGGTACTGAAATGTAAATTTATTATGTTCTTGAGTTAGATTCACTTTTTTTTTTTTTTTTTTTAACACTTCATTTTAGGCCTGACCTGTGGTGGCGCAAGCGTCGACCTGGAATGCTGAGTTCTCCGGTTCAATACCCTGGGCTTGCCTGGTCAAGGCACATATGGGAGTTGATGCTTCCTGCTCCTTCCCCCCCTTCTCTCTCTCTGTCTCTCTCTTCTGTAAAATAAATAAAAATAATAAGACTTCATTTTAGAGAGAAAAGATAGCTAGCTAGAGAGAGAGAGACATATTCTTTCTTCTGAATATTTTATTTGGCAACCCCTATCTTTAAAAATTCCAGAAGCTCTTTAGTGCTGTTTCTTTTTCATAGCATTCTTTTGTTGATTTATAAATGCAATCTCTTCTTTCAAATATCTGCTGATGGTAATAAGTGTTATTGTTTAAAGTATTTACCTATCTTCTGAATTGTTTATTTCCTTTGAGGTCTATTTTCTCTGTTTACTCCTATCTCTCATGTTGCAATTATTCCTAAGATTTCTAGTGATCCTTGGTTACACATTTATATTTAAGAATGATATATTACAGAAAAAAGGAACTCTCTGGTGTTGGAATGAAGAATAAGGGCTCACTGCCTGGCAGACTTCCCTATGACATGAGCTGGCTGTTCTGTTACAGGACCTAGAAATGTTAGAATGCCAAGCAGGACCTTTGTTGTAGAACCATTTGATTTCTCCAGAAAAGAACCAGAATATCCCCTTTCTGTGGGACAGTGCCTGGTTACCAGAGATTCTGGAGGGTAAGGAAATAAGGATAAAGTTTTGACTTTTAATTGTCTATTTTTCAACTCCATACTTCTTTCCTTTCTTCCTCAATTAAACCAAATACTTGTGAGCCCCAAGCCTCTCCTAGCTCCTATGTCTTTGGCTCTATGTGTGGTCACATGTGTTTTAGGCTGCAGCTACTTCTGTCCTGCCTCATCTGTTCCCTTCACCTGCTTTCTACCTCACCTCAATCCCATCACTCTCTAGTTGTAATTCATTAATGTTATGTTCACTGGTAGCCCATATTTTGTTCTGATAGTATTTATAAATTTATGCCCTTTTAATTCTTTATCAGTTAAGTGGTGTTCTTTTTTTTTTAAATTATTTATTTATTCATTTTAGAGACACAGAGTGAGAGAGAGAGAGAGAGAGAGAAAGCGGGGAGGAGCTAGAAGCATCAACTCCCATATGTACCTTGACCAGATCAGTGCAGGGTTTTGAACTGGCGACCTCAGTGTTCCCAGGTCGACGCTTTATCCACTGCGCCACCACAGGTCAGGCTTAAGTGGTGTTCTTGATATGGCCATTCTCCATATGAAACAGGACATTTCCTTTTTCCCCCTTAATCCTTTGTATTTTGGTCTAACCACAAGAATTCTATTTAAAAATGCTCTCTTGAAAGTATTTCAAACAAATGTATTTTTTATCCCCTCCTTCCCCACAGATCATGTTTACCTTGTACCCTAAGGCTAAAAGCCTACTGTCCAGAGAAAACAGTAGAGACTTCAAAAAAGCAGTCAACAAGATAGGGAAGAGATGATGCAGAAGAGGTTCCCAGAAGCCATGACTAGAAAATAGAGCATTTGGGTAGGGAGAAGAAAGACTGAACAAAGAGTAGATCCCAATTCTCATTAGAGACTCTTGAAGATCATCTTTGCAGGAGCCCTCTCCATCAGCATGGAGTCGCCACAGCAATAGAGTAATAGTGGCATGGCTTATTTTGGCGGGTGGAGTAGACATGGTGTTTCTGAGGATCCTGTAGCTCTCGTGTGGTGTAGAAAGAGATGCAGGTGTTTATCCCATAATAAAAGCCCTCAGAAAATTTTTACTGAGTTCTCAAAAAAATAATCTTACTATCAGCCAAGTAAAAATTGATCATTGCAAAGAATAAACAAAAAGTTGGAAGTGGCTGAAGGTCAGGCCCAATTTTGGAAGAAACATAAGTTTCCTGGGTTAGAGAGGTAAAGATACTGAAAGGCCAATAAGGGCAGCCAACTGAAGTCAAAGGACAGCATTGCCAAGAATAAGACTCATTTGGCTAGCTGTCAAGGTTTCAGGGGACCTCTAAGTCCAGGTAATAACAATATGCAGAACAAGAGCTAAGCTTAGGGACACCAAATTTCCCAGCTTGACTCCTTGTGGCCAGACTTGTGATACTAATTCTCTATATTACTTGGGGAGGAAGGGGACCAATTTAGTTACTAATATTAAACATTTATATTTTCAGAGCTATGTATATATCACACACATCCTTATCCTTCATAGAAAACAGCTAAAGCTTTTGTCTATAAGAGTACTCAGGAATGTATTCTTCCAGATTTTAAGAGCAAAACTTTGGAAGCTTGAAGAATCCTACATTCTAGCATAATTGTCATTTTCTTCTGAGACAGTTAATCTTGTTACATGTCCAAGAAGAGTGGCTTGGGCAGTAGAAGTTCCTCTTCTTTTTATTTCAATTTTTTAAGAAGCTCCATATGTAGGGCTTATTTCCATTTGGTTCTTTCCTTGCTAATCCTTCATTAGATAATTCACCCTTTTAAATTGTACATGATTCGAGCCAGAGAAAGTAAAAATAGCATAAGAACCTTGTCTCTCTTTAAAAGCAGCATCCAGCATGAAATGTTATTTTATGGTGATGATGATTTCATATAAGGTTAATATGCTAACACTTCCTTTAGCAGTTTTTAAATAAAAACATAGCAATAAAGATAAATATTTTTAAAGAAGGAAAATCATCTATATGCCTATTGTCCTACTTGGGTAACTGCTTTTTATTTTTGTGAATTTCCTTCTGCCCATGTAGCACTAAAGTGTAGGGCTAAAAGACACTTTGGCCTTCAACTTGTCTAATTTCTTATTCTTAGATTAGAAAACTACAAAACCCAGAGAGCTATGATTTAGTTCAGAGTAACACATAATCCCTCCTTTAAAAGAAATTTTAATGTTACATTTTAAAAAATGATTGCTGATAAGACATAACTCCCTAATTGCTGACTCTCCACTGAGTACACAACTGCAAGGGGGGGAAATATCTCTATTATCTAATTTAGTTTTATTCTTATCAAGAGCAATGTCTGAAGAATTATAGCTGTAAAATCTGTATTCCTAAAAACTCCCAGAAAGTCCAGGGATTTCTAGAAAACAGATGTGAATGCAAAGCATCTATATTTAAGGATTTGGTTACAAAGTTCATATATTGCTATGTATTGCTACTGCTGATGCTGCCTGCAGATGGTTGATTCTGAAATGTATCCTCCTTGATAAAAAGGCAAATTATAGCTCTTAAAAAGAGCACCTAGTTGAGGCTTTCTCTCTGCTGCAATTCAAATAATTGAAATACATATAACTGAAAGGGGAGTACTTTGTAAGGAACATGGATGACTTTCAAAACAACTGTATTGAAACACTCTTGACTCACATGATTAGGATTCTTAATGTGCCATAGCAGAAAAAGGCCCAAAATATGAATAGAAAACCAATGCTAAAACTAGTCTGCCACTAACTAGGAATATAATCTGAGGCAACCATTTAATTTTTCTAGTTTTGTTTCCACATCAAGAAAATAAGGTTAGACTACTTGCTCTCAGAATTATTTTCCCATTATAAAATTCTCTGATTGTATGTGAATGGTATCCTGTATTTCAGTCTGTGGGGAAACCCCAGGTGTGAAGAGCTGGCTTTATTAACAATGTCCTAATCTCCTTTTGTTCTCTTATCCTTCTGAGGTAAGCCCTGGGCAGAAACCTGGCACTGCATTGGCACCCCCTTCCCTCCCTCATCTCCCGCCTTCATACTCTATCTGTAACGAACACCATTGTCTCTTTATTTGTTTCATTACTTTTTCTTCTCCATCCACAGTACCAAGTTTAGTACTGGTCATCCATCATACATGGACCACAGGAACAAAACTGCTTTTCCAATGTTCCTTTCAGAGTACAATCTGCTATTCTATTGAGTTCCATTCTGTTCTATTGTTAAGATTTACATTCACCTGACCTGTGGTGGTGCAGTGGATAAGCATCAACCTGGATCACTGAGGTCACCAGTTCAAAACCCTGGGTTTGCCTGATCAAGGCACAAATGGGAGTTGATACTTCCTGTTCCTCCCTCTTCTCTCTCTCTCTAAAATGTCTTATAAAATAGATATTTAAAATATTAAAATAAATTAAAAGAATATTTACATCCCTTACCTGACTGGTGGTGGCACAGCAGATAAGCATTGACCTGGAACGCAAGTTTCCAGGTTTGAAACCCCACGGTCACTGGCTTGAGCGTGGACTCATCTGGCTTGAGCATAGGCTCATTAGCTTGAGCACGGGGTTACTGGCTTGAGCATGGGATCATTGAAATCATCCCATGATCTCTGGCTTGAGCCCAAAAGTTGTCAGCTTGAAGCCCAAGATTACTGGTTTGATCACTAGCTTGGCAGAAGGTCCCCCTACGCCCTGTCAAGGCATTTATGAGAAGCAATCAATGAACAACTGAAGTGACACAGCAACAAGTTGATGCTTCTCATCTCTCTCCCTTCCTGTTTCTCTCTCTCTCTCTGTGCACACATGCACAAAGAAAAAAATAAAGATTTATATCCCCATGGGAGTGATCTTTGATCTCTCTTACACTCTGTATTCAATCTGTCAGCAAATCCTATTGGCTGTCTTTAAAGTATGTCCAAAATCTGTCCACTTCTCATCTCCACCGTTACCCTGATCCAAGCAAGCAACAACTTCTGACTGATCTTCCTTACTTTTCCCCTTGTTCCCATTCAGCCCATTCTCAACACAACATCCAAAGCAATCCTATCAAGCCTGACCAGTGGTGGCAATGTGAATAGAGCGTCAACCTGGGACACTGAGGACCCAGTCTCAAAACCCCGAGGTTGCCAGCTTGAGTGTGGGCTCACAGCTTTAGTGCAGAGTGGCCAGCTTGAACATGAGATTATGGTCATTGGCTTCAGCCCAAAGGTCACTGACTTGAGCCCCTTGGTCAAGGCACATATGAGAAGCAATCAATGAACAACTAAAGTGATGCAACTACTAGTTGATGCTTCACATTTCTCTCCCTTCCCATCTCTCTCTCTCTCTCTCTCTCTCTCAAAAAAAGCCAATTCTATCAAAACATTAAGTTAGATTGTCCTTAAATTGAAATTCTTCACAATGAACTACAGGTCTAAGTGCAGTGGTAGGATTCAAATAATTTAATAACTGGTTCTCTGCCCTAATAACCATTTTAAGTATAAAAAATTATATACCAAAAGGTAATTTATTATTTCATGCATTTAATACTTAAATAAGAACACTGAAAGAGGTACATAAAAGTAGATTGTCATAAGGATTTTAAAATATTAATAAAAATATTAAATATACCTGACAAAAACCAATAAAACTGTTAAGATATTTCCATATTGCTTCTTGATTGGCATCCTCACTTGCAATTTTTTTCACCTATGGACAGAATGAACATTACTATGGGTACTTAGAATATGCTGTTGAGCAGATGAACATTAAAAAAGAGTAAGGAATGTAAATTTGTGATTTCCACACCCACCTTAGAACCCTGATTACAAGTGCCATATTAACAACCGGGTTCGCCAAACTCAACAGAAAACTAGATATTAAATATCAATTCTGCCAAACCAGGTGCAAACAGGCTGAATCCCACCACTGCCTAGGTGCCCTAGTCATTGTTACCTATCTAACTTCATTTCCCACTACTCTCCTCTGCTCCACTCGAGCTATAGACATTCTTTACCTCCAAGCTGCTAAGGAGCACATCAACTTGGAGTAACTTTTGCACTTACTTTCTGCCTAGAATACTGTACCTAGAATATCAAATAGCTGCATTACCAATTTCCTCGCTTTGTCACTTAACTCTGTCTCCTTTTCTGGTCATTCTATCCCACTGTCTAAATCCCAAACTTTTTCTTGGTTTGTTTTCATCTCAGCACTTATCGCTATATAACATAGTATGTTTTTCTTTTTTTATAGAGAGACAGGAAGCGAGTGGGGAAGGAGAGAGATGAGAAGCATCAACTTGTAGTTGCTTCACTTTACTTATTGCTTCTCCTATGTCCGTGATGGCGAACCTATGACACGTGTGTCAGCACTGATAGGCGTAGCCATTTTCGATGACACGCGGCCGCATACCAGAGAAGTAAGGGGCCGCATGCCGAGAAGGACATTTCATCCTCCGCCCCTGCACGGCCAGGTGCAGTAGCCAAGCATAAAACATTAGCTGTAGTGTAGACACTCTGTGCCGGAGGTCTGTAGGCCTAAACGATAGAACTCCGGCACAGAGCGTCTAGTTCTGGGACTTCTGCTTAGGCTGTTTTTCTTGAAGTGACACACCACCCGAGTTATGTTCAGTTTTTTGGCAAATTTTGACATACCAAGCTCAAAAGATTGCACATGACTGTCATATGTGCTTCAAGGAGGTGGGGGAGGCTCAAGACAAGCCAGCGACCTTGATCTCAAGCCAGAGACCTCGGGCTCAAGCCAGCAAACTTTGGGCTTCAAGCCAGTGACTTTTGGGCTCAAGCCATTGACCTTGGGATCACGTTGATGATCCTGGGCTCAAGCCAGTGACCTCATGCTCAAGCTAGCAAGCCTGCACTTGAGCCAGCGACCTTGGTGTTTTTAACTGGGGTTCTCAGTGTCTCAGGCTGAAGTTCAATCCCCTGTGCCACCACCAGTAAGGCTGTTATTTTTCCTTCTTTATTGTCTTTTTTCCCCACAAGGGTAAGGATTCTTGTCTGATTATTGATACACACTAAGCACCTAGAACAGTGCCTAGCATAGTGGGTGCTCAGTACATTTTGTTGCTTCTGGAACGAATTGAGAACTCTATACTAAGGGAACCTAACAGCATGCCAAGATGGAGACACCCTAGATAAAAACTCCTTGTCTGTTAGTTGTTTGGGGTCTCTTGTAAGATGATTTTGACCTTAAGGAAAACACTCTCAATTATGAAAGACTTCAATTTGGTCACTCGGAGCATCATCCCATCTTATCCTCCAAATGTTAGAAAGTAAACTCTATTTTAGATTTTAAATTCCAGATCTTGACCTTTAACGCTAAAAATCCTCAAAATTCTACAACTGTAATAGTTCACTCTAGGAGCAAGTATGTGGCTATTTAATAATGATAGTGATGATTAAATAAAGTTTACTAACATCAAATTTAAGAGGTAGAAACTATATTTCCCCTCCGTTTTCCCCTTTATCAGAAAGCCCCACTCCCTGACACACAGATTATACATTTATGTTTGTTTAACTTGTATTGCTTCTACCAAAAAGACACAGCTCAATTCTTTTGGTGCGGCACTCGCCTGGGGCTTGTGGTCCTTCAACTTTATTCTCCTGAGTTACGAGAACCTGTATCTACCAGCCCAAGGAGCTCCCAGACGGCGACTGCACCCAAGGATGATGACGGGAACGCGCCTCGGGGCGTCACCGACTCCCTTGAAGTCTTGAGGGAAAAATCTGTGCAAAGAGGGGAGTCCTCTGCTTGAGCTCGCGCCTAGTCCGGTCGTCTTCATCCTTGTCCTTGCTGGTCCTGGGGACCTGCTTATCGCTGAGGAGACGTGAAGGCGGCCGCTGCTCTTCGAGGCCGGCTGTGGAGCCAGCCCGTTAGCTGAGAGCCACCCGACATCCCGGAGCCCGGCTGCGTCTGGCTGGGTGGGGGAGGGGCGACCGCGGCGACCGCGCCGCGTCGAGTTTCCCAGAATTCCCTGCGGCCGCAGGGAAAGTTTACAGGACGTAGGCGGCTGCGGCGGTAGCCGTAGCGGTTATAGGGAGGCCCGCGGAGGACCATGGCCCTGGCCTGGCGTCCCTGTCCCCTCCTCAAGGAGTCCTCGGGCAGTGTCGCGGGGCGGGCGGACTTCCGGGAAGGAACTGACCAGCAACTGAGCGGCGGCCGGCGCGCTTAGCGCCCCGAACATGCGGCAGTCCCTGCGGGCGACCCCGGGCTGCGGAGAGGCGGCGGCAGCGGCAGCGGCAGCGGTAGCGGCAGCGGCGGCGGGTCCGGAGGAAAGGGGGCGGCGGCGCCGGCGGAGGTGGCAGCGGGAACGGCCGGCGCCCGACGTGCAGCCCTAGGAAGGCGCGGTCTGCGGCTTTGTCGACCAGGATGCTGTCCCGAAAGAAAACCAAGAACGAAGTGTCCAAGCCTGCCGAGGTGCAGGGGAAGTACGTGAAGAAGGAGACGTCGCCTCTGCTGCGGAGTGAGTGTCGGGTGGGGCGCACCCGTACCTGTCCCGGGCGGCCTCGGCCCCCCGCGCCTTTTCATTCCTCCTGATCTCTGTGAAATACTGTTTTTAATCATTTAATTATGCCTTAAGGCGTGCTTATGATTTAAAACCGATAAAGATTAAGAAGCTACTTCTCCGCCCTGGGCCCCCCTAATAACAACAAACTTCTCTCTCCCGTCTGGCAGAGTGTTGTTGGTTTTACTGTAAGAGGCTGTAGGAAAAACTTCAATTGCTGATCCCCTGATGCTACAGGAGTAAAAGTGATCAGACGGGGACACTTTTTCCTCTTCTAGATACGTCGAGATATGCCTTGTGTTTGCAAACATTGCGGGTGTCACTCGCCCATGCTGGAAGTTGTGCGAACTCTTGGCTGGACGCGAGGAGGTGAAAACTGACCGTCGGTCGCTATTGTAGCCGCTACCCAGAGCCTCATCGATCTTAGTTCTCAGAGGAGAGAAACCAAAATCATGTGTATTTGGCTATATATTCATGAGAATTACTTCGAATAAAATTCTCCGAGGACTCCAAAAAGAGAAAATACTCATAATTATTTCTGTCATATTTTAAGGGACATTCCAAAAAGTTTTTGCTTTTTTTTTTTTTTAACTTTTTAAGGATGTGTTGCTACCGCCCCGCCCTCCGCACTTTTTTTCTAATCAGTTTAAGTATTGACTCTGGTTTTCCAGCTGAATCTTTTAAATTTTTAATTATTGCTGTCTTTTGAATTTTTAATACTTGCTGTGTGCTTAGAACATTTGTGAGGTAAGGAGCTAACATATTGGTGCACATACTGTATGGTGGCCCTTTGTGTAAGTTTCCTTCTTGGAAGCTTGCAGTAACCTTGTGACTTAACCATTACCTCATATTATAATTGGGAAAGTTGTTCATAGAGATTCCTAGTATTTGCCCACAATCAACCAGAAAGGGGTGGAGAACATGTTTTTCCATTATAATCACATCACCAAATTTAACCTAGTATTCGGAGTACTTTCTTAGACAACAACAAAATAGATTAAATGGGTACACCAGTAACTAAAACTTGATTTTTAAACCTGTTTTAACAGTTCATTTTTCAGTGACACATTCTCTTACATTTTTGGAAAAGTTTATGGTAGCTTGCAGTTTGCTGCCAGTAAAGTTTATTAAACATTGCTTAAAATCATGAAATATGTTTGTCATACCTTTAAGCAAATAAATTGATAGATTATTTTATATTTATTTTAGTTTCATCAAGCCTTGAGCCTTGTTTATTTGGTTATTAATTTCTGTCTAAAGTTGGTTTCTTAAGTTTATTATCCACTGCTATCTAATGTTGTTTACTTAATGAACTAGTAAAATGGTCATGCAATTTTTTTCATGTTTTAAGGGTATTTTGCTTTCCAACCAAGAATGTCTAAGCTACTTAAGTTCTATATTCTGAAATACTATATTCTGAAAGCCATTGTTCTTTTATATTAAAAAACAATTTTTTAAAATTTATTGATTTGAGAGAGAGAAAAGAAACACTGATTTGTTGTTCCCCTTATTTATGCATTCATTGGTTGATTCTTCTATGAGCTGACCGTCCACCAGTGCGCAACCTAGGTGTGTATGGTATGGGAGTGACGCTCCGGCCAGGACCTGTATTCTGTTTTGAATTAAAATTATTTGTTTTAAAGGAGCCCATAGTTTCAGACTTGGTGGGTTTTTTTTTAACTAATTTTACATTGTATACTTCTATGAAATGAAATCTTTTTACTTTTCTTTTTTATTTTTATTTTTTTTTAAGTGAGAGGCGTGGAGACAGACAGACTCCCGCATGCACCCTGACCGGGATCCACACTACAAGCCCCGGACTTGCGTATGCTCTGCCCAGCTGGGGCTGCTGCTCCCTTATTCAACAACCGAGCTATTTTAGTGCCTGAGGTGAGGCTCTGTAGCCTTCCTCAGTTCCCAGGTAGCTATCCTCAGTGCCCAGGGCCAACTTTCCTCCAACCAGTCGAGCCATGGCTGCTGGAGGGGAAGGGAGAGGGTGTGTTGTTAGAGAAGCAGATGGTCGCCTTCCAGGGTGTGTCCTGACTGAAATCAAACCTGGGACTTCCACAGGCGGGCAGAGGCTCTATCACTGAGCCAACCAGCTAGGGCCACTTTTTACTTTTCATAGCTAAATTTTTGGCTTTTCCTTTTGGTTACTGTACTAGTGTTATGTAATTCCAGGAGTAGGAAGACCAGGTTAATAATTTTAAAATCTTTTCAAAGGCAACCACCTTTACACGTTTGGGAATAAATAGCATTATGTTCTGTTTTATTTTTGAAATTGTGTTTGCTTAGTGAAGGAGTTTGGGGAATTTTGAAAATGAAGTGAAATCAATAAAAACTATAATCTTAAATTAGGCTGGTAACTATGTATTTGTTAAATTGTTTCCTGTTTTTGCACATTCATGAGTATTTCATTAATATGGATTTCGTAGTTAAGCTTACTGATATTTTACCATAATATGTATGGTAGTATGCAGAAAATACTTGATTCTACACATTTATGCAAATTATAGATTCATTGGAGTGGAAGAATATTAATCAGACTCAATCTTAAAATACTCAAGTACTACCTTTTTTAAAAATATTTTTAATTAATTTTTTTAGAGAGAGAGGAAGGGAGAGAGAGAAAAAATTATCTTATTTGATTCCCCTATGTGCCCTGACTGGGAATTGAACCCATAATCTTGGTGTATTGTGACTACTCTGTTAACTCAGCTACCTAGCCACTGCTTAAGTCCTATCTTAAATCAAAAAATTTTAATTGTGTTTGTTTAAGTCCGTTGAAAATTTGCATTTAGGGTGGGTGAAAGATGTCAGTGAACAACTTTTAAAAAGTATATTTATTACTTATTGAAATGGTTATTTTATTATTTGTTTCCTTATAGATCTCATGCCTTCATTCATCCGGCACGGTCCAACAATTCCAAGACGAACTGATATCTGTCTTCCAGATTCAAGCCCTAATGCCTTTTCAGGTTCTGGAGATGGAATAGTTTCAAGAAACCAGAGTTTCCTTAGAACTCCAGTTCAAAGAACACCTCATGAAATAATGAGAAGAGAAAGCAACAGATTGTCAGCACCTTCTTATCTTGCCAGGAGTCTAGCAGATGTCCCTAGGGAATATGGCTCTTCTCAGTCGTTTTTAACAGAAGTTAATTTTGCTGTTGAAAATGGAGACTCTGGTTCTCAGTATTATTATTCAGATAATTATTTTGATGGTCAACGGAGGCGGCCACTTGGAGATCGTACACATGAAGATTACAGATATTATGAATACAACCACGATCTCTTCCAGAGAATACCACAGAATCAGGGGAGGCATGCTTCAGGTAACTTAAAATTAGAATTACTGTATTAGTTTTATTACACTTATGTAGTGTTTTGTTTTTATTATTATACTTAATTTAAAGGATGCTCTTTTCTGGATTTTTTTTGGGAAGCCAGCAGATATTACTAGAGAAATACCTCTTCATTTTGCCAGTCTTGCTAAGCCAGCTTGCAGATAATTAACCTAAACAGAGGAAAAGAATTTTGTGTTAATTTTATTAACTCATTTAATAAAAAGTTGATACTTATTTGAAGCCTGTCTTGACTGATAACATTAGGAACCTTGAAAACCTAGATAATTCAGTGTCTTCAGTTGGATTGAATCTAGGCTTAGGTTTGGTGGAATGGAAAGATTAGTGTTTCAAAGAAACTGGACTTAAACCGGGAAAAGGCAAGGCAAATAGGAAAAATTGGGCATGGTAGGTGATACCATGGGCAATTGCATCATTACTTAGTTAGAACCTGTACTGTTTCTCTTAACTGGTTTTGTATTTCCATAATTAGTTCCCAAGTTGGTCAAAGAGACTTATCGTGAAGTAATTGTGTTAAGCATGTCATTTTGTTGTTCTTTTTTGAAATAGGCAAAACTACTAGTAATAAGTTTTTGAAATCTGCTTTCCATTTTTGCTGACTTGGAGATTCTTACACAGGGACCAGAAGAGATAGGAGAAATACACAGTTTGCTTTATTCCTAAAGTACTGGAATACATCAAATAAACTAAAGCAAACTGAAAATTAAACATTTCATCTCACTATTTTTTTCCTATAAGTTGTAGGCTTTACATTTTTTAGTATATGTGCTGCTGAAGCAAGCACTGTAGGCTTTACATTTTTGCAGGTTAAAAATGCATGAGACATTTACTTTGTAGTCAAAATGTTAAATAAGGTGACTTAGAACAGTTTGGATGGAGCATGAGTATTTTGAGTGTGCAAAGTATTCATTTAATAAGAATCAAATAGTTAATATTTTCCCTGACCTTCTTGGTACTCCTCTCTGGTACCTTATTAGGGGGAACAAAACCAGTATAAGCAAAATAATCATAAAACAGCATGTATACTTTCTGGTACTGGCTGTAAGTACAAAAGGGAATCAGAGAGAGATGAGATAGGCTAGAATACTAAAGAATGGTTTGTGGCAGAGGGTAGGGCTTCATCAGAGCTTTGAGCTTGGACTTTGGATTAATGGGGACAGAAGAAGGGCATTTTAGGTGGAAAACTGGAAATAATCCAGTGAAAACAGAGTAGACATCATGTGTAAGTCCAAGGAACTGTGTAGTTTTGCCTAGTTTGAAGAAATAAGTTGTAAGGTGGAATGGAGATTTGTGGTCCAACATTAGGCTGTAGGATTTAACTTTGAGTCAAACAAAATCATTGCAGATTTCAGAAAGGAAAATCATTTTATGAAAGCACTGTTTAAAGATTTGAAGATTAGTTTACTAGTTCTACTTGGGATACATTCCTAGAGAAAAGAGAACTGCAGGTACTAATGGTATTGGAGAGGAAAGGGCAAATCTGTGACATTTTTGAAGGAAAAAGACTTAATTATGGGCTTGGGAGAGAGTAAATCACTAACGTTTTGAAAATTGAGTAGTGCAGAATAGTTGGTAAGAGCAGATTATTTTGTGAAAGTTGACAGTGGAGTCTCATTGGAACATTGAAGACTAGAGATTTTCTAGGTACACGGAAATACTGTAATGAGCATGGGTGAGTGCCATTTAAATTTTAAAGAAGTTCTAGGTTAAAGGATTATACAGTTGCAGACTTTGGTGTTTATTTATTTTGACTATTTCTAATATGTAGTTTTAAACTTCAAAAATAATTTATCCAAATAAAGTAGTAAGTTTTTCAAATAAAGTTCATGTTTATATTTTTAGAGTAATATCTCTTTATAGGAAACATACAAAATGCAAATGTTCTTGTTTCTTTTCAGAGAGAATAAATCTTTTATCTTTTACAAAATGCAGAAAATTATAGGTGAAGTACCCATCATACCAGAGTTGAATATTTTAGTTATTTCCTTCATTTTTTTCCATTCTTTTTCTTTTACATTGTTATAATTCAAATCTATTCAGTTTTGTATCTGTTTCTTACTTGAATGAGTTTCTTGATGTAATACACTATTTATGAGTAGTTTGAGTGACTGTAATCTTCCATTCAGTGCATGTTCAGTAGCTATTATTTTAAATGTTAATGAGGACCTATCCTAGGCTGGGGATATTGGGAATGGGGAGAAGTGGGACACATCTGCTTTGATGGGATTTGGCCACTAATGGGTTTATAAGGCTGAAGGAAAGAGAATAGTTATATAGGATTAGCATAGCACCTGGCTGTGTAGGAGGAGCTCTGAAAATATATAGCTGAATAGGTAAATGAATCCAGAGATTTCAAGTCTGAAGTCTTAAGACAGTTTTGGTAGCTGATAGCTTATCACAATCTCTTTGCCATTAACACAGACTTGTCATTCTTTACACTCACCTTTACCATGTATATTTATATTGCAGACATCATTGTTATTTCATAACACTTTTCTACCTGAATGTAAGTATGAAGAATTAATTAATACCAAGTTAAAATCTTATTTTAAAATTTCTGTTGGCAAAAATATCATTGAGAAAATACTTTAAGAAATAAATTTCTGCTGATCCTCTCTTAGGAGCAGTCTGACAGTCTTTGTAAATCTAATGACAAACTTTAAAACAATTTTCCAATCATGATCTAGAAGTAAATAAAATATGCCTAACCTGTGGTGGTGTAGTGGATAAACATCGGCCTGGAATGCTGAGGTCACTGGTTGGAAACCCTGGGCTTGCCTGGTCAAGGCACATATGACAAGCAATCAAATAACAACTCAAGTGAAGCAACTCTGAGTTGATACTTCTTGCTCCCCTCACCCCTCTCTTCTTTCTCTGTAAAAATCAATAAGTAAAGTCTTTAAATAAATAAAATATAAATTAGATACTTTTCAAATTAAAGAATGCCATTTTTAAAAAAGATTTGCATTTATTGCAGAAGTTACACATGCTTGAGAAATTTTACTTACCATTAATTTATATGAGGGCAAAAGGATTAAATGTTTTATCTTTTAGGAAAATAAAGTACTTTGAGGGCATCTCTTAACAGAGAAAAGTTAATAACCAATTACTAACCAAACAGAAAGCCTAACATCTGTTTTTTCCAGAAGGGAAAAAAATTGAATACAAGACAGTAGCTGGAAGTTTGTTGAATTCATATTGAATTCAAAGTTTTAAAACTTACTATATTTTCTAAATTTATGCTGGAGAGCATTTAGGGAATTTGAATGAATTGAAAGGAGAAAGTAAGGTTGTAGGCGAGTAAGGATGTGATGTAGACAGATTATTTTCACAAACTTTAAATTTTGATTGCTATTGCTAATGTAATAAGTGTAAAAATATGTATGGAAGGAAATATCTCTGTAGAGAGTTAAAGAGAGTAGTAACTCCTGGCAATTAGTTGTTATTTAGACTTTCTGGAAAACCTATCTCAAGGGTTAACTTAATCTTATTGTGTTTAGCAAAAGCATAAAAACAAGTTGTATAATATCTTTACAGGGTTTTAGTGTAGGTTAGCTGTGAAATTTGACCTTTATCATTTTGGTCAACATAACAGACACTGTATGTGCCAAAGGAAGGAATTTAATTCCTTTGTTTTGCACTTAAGTAATTTAGTTTTATACAGTTTAAGTAAGAGACTTTAAAGTTATTTTAAAGACATCAAATTATAAAAATCAAAGTGGAGTGTCAGACTTTACAAAAAAACAGTGGAATTTCTGTTTATTCCAGGTTATGCATAAATATTTAGTGAACCAGAATCATCTTTTGAAGAGGGGTTAATAATCTTTAGGGACATAACTTTATTTGTAATTATTATGTAGAGGAGGCTGTTGGCTTGTCTCTATCAATACCTTGATTATAACATGGACTATAATGTTTAGTCTTTATTACCCTGGAGCTTGTAGATCTTCACTAGCGTTCCAGATTCTATTTTGTTCTCTGAAGCCACTGCCACTACAATATTAAGAAACTAGAATTTTTGAGGTTTGTCTATAAGGGTGGAACTCATAGATATTTACTTGGTTTATATGAGATTAAGTTCTTTGGAGACATATCTAGTAAAAGCTTGGTAGAGAGACAGAATAATTCTTTTTCTTTTTTTCCCACAGAGAGAGAATCAGAGAGAGGGAAGATAGGGACAGACAGACAGGAACGGAGAGAAATAAGAAGCATCAATCATCAGTTTTTCGTTGCGATACCTTAGTTGTTTGATTGCTTTCTCATATGTGCCTTGACCACGGGCCTTCAGCAGACCAAGTAACCCCTTGCTCGAGCCAGTGACATTGGGTCCAAGCTGATGAGCTTTTTACTCAAGCCAGATGGGCCCGCACTCAAGCTGGCAACCTCGGGGTCTCGAGCCTGGGTCCTCTGCATCCCGGGTCCAATGCTCCATCCACTGCGTCACCGCCTGGTCAGGCGAGATAGAATAATTTTTTTTCCACGTGTTTGGGAAACTATGGGGTGGGTAAGAGTTGGTTTACAGTTGTGAGTACGCAAAACAGAATTAATAAAGCTATTGTAATAATTATAACTGCATATCTTTTTCCATTTATACAACTGTAAACCTACATTTCCCCCCTCCTGTATTTTGCTTATGAATGCCTTATTTTATATAAATGACATGTGTGTGAGTAGTACCTGTAAATGGAAGTTATTTTGAGGATTATGAATGACACTCATTCTTTTTTGAAATTATGATACACTAATTATTTTTTTCCTTATAGCTCAGAAAGTCCTCATTTTCCACTGATTAAGTTCAAAATTAGTAGCTTTTATACATTTTTCTTTAAAGAATTACAAGCTCTGGCTGGCTTGCTTAGTGGATAGAGTGTCAGCCTGGTGTGTAGATGTCCTGAGTTTGATTTCTGGTCAGGGCACACAAGAGAAGCAACCATCTGTTTCTCTTTCCCTTCTCTCTCTCTTCCCCTCTGGTAGCCAGTGGCTTGATTAGTTTGAATGTCAGCCTCAGGTGCTGAGAATAGCTTGGTTGAGTTGAGCATCAGCCCCAGACGGGTTGTCAGGTGGATCTTGGTCTTGGTGCATGCGGGAGTCTCTATCTACTCTCCTCTCAAAAAAAAAAAAAAGATCTTTTGTTGCTAAGATTACATGGTTAGTAATATTGTCATTTGCCATCTATAAGGCCTTTGGTAAAATAACTTACTTGAACCTTGGTTTTCTCCTCTGTAAATTGGTAGTGATTCTACTACCTTATTAGAGCTGTTTTGAATATGAAATAGTACATACGGAAAGGGCCAGGGACAGAATAGACACTCATAATTGTTAGTGTTCATGCCCTTTTTTTCCAGATTTGGCGTGTTACTGAAGTTTCAACTTTCTGGTTGAACTTACAGTGGAGGTCTGGTATGTTAAAGCTTGATACAGCCCTTTTTCTTGTTAGATATTTTATTAGTAGTAATGTTTTATGTTTTAAATCAGTGGTTTCCAATTTTTTTGTACTGTATATTCACCTTTCATAGGTTTTATAAAATTATCCCAAATAATAGTGTTCTTTTGTTTTGTTTTTATCCGCCCCCCCCCCCCAAGTGAGAAGTGGGAGGAGGCAGACAGACAGGCTCCTGCATGCCCCGACTGGGATCCACCTGGCATGCCCATGAGGGGATGATGCTTGGCCCCTCTAGGGCATTGCTCTGCTGCAATCAGCTATTCTAGTGCCTGAGGCGGAGGCCATGGAGCTATCCTCAGAGCCTGGGCCAACTTTGCTCCAGTGGAGCCTTGGCTGTGGGAGGGGTAGAGAGAGATAAAGGAGAGGGGGAAGGGTGGAGAAGCAGATGGACACTTCTCGTGTGTGCCCTGACCATGAATCGAACCCGGGACTTCCACATGCCAGGCCGTCTCTCTGCTGCTGAGCCAACCAGCCAGGGCCTCCAGATAATAGTTTGAAAGAAATTTAGTGCATGTGGCACTTTCAGAAAGTACAGGTGGAATGTGTCATGAAACTAAAATATTTATGGATATCTCTAAAACAGTAAAAAAATCATGATTCCTAATATGGCATTGGTAAAGTTGATGAGCCTATATACAACTTTGTGGACTTCATGGCTCCCTTGTCAAATTGTCAAGGTTTAGTTCCTGGAAATGAGATTTTATAGAGAGGACTTTATGTTTCCTCTAAATACACATTTCAAGTTGAGCAAACTTAAAATCCAGTGTTTGGTATATAATGTTTAAATGTAAAAGTACATGTGTTTCTAGGTTTAGGCAAGTTCAGTATATGGAACTTTGGATTTTCTAAGGAGATGAATGAAAATATCACAAACTTTAATATTCTCTAAGCCTGTACAGTCTCTAATTATTATAATAGTTTTTCTTTTTAATACTGTATTTATAAATCTGTACATTTTCAAAGGGACCTCTGTTAAACCAAATGTTATGGTTCTTCTAAATAACTACATGAATATATTAAATTGACTCTGTGTCTGTATATACTGGGTGGGGCAAAAGTAGATTTATAGTTGTGAATATGCAAAACAGTTTCTTTTTATAGTATTGTATTTTCCATACTCACAACTGTAAACCTACTTTTGCCCCAACCTATATCTGAGTATACATGTATAATATATACTTAAAATTATATGTAATCTCCATTTATATTAAAATTGCTATTCTTGGTTGTGGTTAGTGATGGAACCATGAAAAAAGTATAAAGCCATTGCATGCTTACACAATGTGATATCAAAATTATTTGCTATATGTGGAGCTGGTACATTGGCTTATTTCTTTTCTGTTTAAATATTTTCTCTTTAAGTACTGAAGTTGCAGTTTGGGAGAAGCCAAGGTCAGTTTCACCAGAGGCTTTTTCTGTTCTATAATTACCATCTGCTTTAGAAATGTAAGGGTACTGAGCAAGAGTGATTATTTTATTTTCTTGTGTTTCCTTTTTTTGCTAAAATACTTTATTTGTGGTGGTGTGTGTACATTGTGTTGCATCAGTTCCAAAGACACATAATGACTGATTTCCCTGGGATGTTAAAATTGATTATGGGATTAGATATCAGGGCCATTCATCTATCATAAAGTTCTCCTTCAGCCTTTTTACCTAATGAGTGGGCAGTTATTAATGATCATTAGCTAGACCAGTACTTCATTACGGGTTGCAAATGGTGATATTCTAATTATATTATTTCTTCTCTATTAGATGGAATTCTATAATGAAAAACTTGCCCTTATCAGTTATTGGTCGCTGTTCATATAAGACAGGATAAATGCTAGATCTTGCCTTTATTTACTGTTATTTCAGAATAATAAGTTGGTACCCTAGCCACCTCCAAAGGTAACCAGTGAGTTTGTATTTTAGTATCTTTACTAACTCAGGGATGTATGTATATACATATATAATATATGTATTATATATATATTTTTTTAAACTCAGCTTTATTTGGTTAAGAACCCTTTGCCTAACAAAAAATTACAAAAACTTATCTTACTGTTTCTTTAAGAAGTTTTGTTTTACATTTTATATATGATCCGTTTTGAGTTCATTTTTATATAAGGTGGTAGTTATAGATTGTGGGTTTTTTTGCATATGGATGTCTAGTTGTTCTAACATCATTTGTTGATATAATTATCCTTTCTCAATCGAATTGCCTTTTCACCTTTGCCAAAAAAATAATTGCCTGTGTGTGTAGATGTATTTCTGTATTCTCTATTCAATTGATTTGCTTTTCCTTTTGACAATACTCACTATTTTGATTACAGTATCTTTATAGTTAGTCTTAAAATCAGGTACTGTGAGTCCTCTAACTTTATTCTTCCTTTAAAAAATTGTTTCTCTTGTTCTTTTGCCATTTTATGTACATTTTAGAGTCTGCTTGTTTATATCTCTATATTTATAAAACTCCTGTTGGAATTTGATTGATATTACCTTAAACCTAAAAATAATTTCAGAGATAATTGACATCTTAATTATTTTGAGTCTTCCAATCCATTAACATGATAGGACTTCTTTCAGTTTTTTCATCAGTATTTAAAAGCTATAAATGGTATAAGTAGTTAAATGTGTCCAATTATTTTTAGTATATAGATATTTTATTGATTTTTGTAGGTTGACCTTATACCCTGCTACCTTGATAAACTTAGTAGTTCTGAGGCACAGCCTGATTATTTTTAAGAAGTTATAACTGGGGTCTGATGGGTGGTGGCACAGTGAATAGAACATCAAATTGGGATGCTGAGGTCCCAAGTTCGAAACCCTGAAGTCACTGACTTGAGGGTGGGGTCGCTGGTTTGACCGCAGGCTTGCCAGTTTGAGCGCAGGATCATCAAAACTATCCCAGGGTTGCTGTCTTGAGCCCACAGGTTGCTGTCTTGAGCACAAGGTCACTGGCTTGAGCAAGAGGTCACTGGCTTGGCTGAAGCCCCCTGGTCAAGGCACGTATGAGAAGCAATGAACAACTAAAGTGATGCAACTATGAGTTGATACTTTAATATTTCTCCCTTCCTTTTTCTCTCTCTCAAAAACAAACAAAACAACATTGTAACTGGGAGTAGTTTTGTTGTTTTGTTTTTAGAGAGAGATGGAAAATCTCATTTGTTCTTCCACTTAAGTGTGCATTCATTTGTCACTTCCCATATGTTCCCTGACCAGGGTTTGAACCTACAACCTTTGTGTTTCAGGGCAGTGTTGTAATCAACTGAGCTAGCCCTGTTGTAATCAACTGAGCTAGCCCCCCAGGACCTACAAGGTCATTTTGCTGTTTTAGATGAAATATCAAGTCTAAAATCTTGAGTGAAATTTTCTTTTCCTCACTTCTCCTTTAGCAGTATATATACTTAAGTAACTTCACTAGTAAAATATTTGTATGGCCTGGTGATAGAGGCTCAAGTGGGCGGTTTTTATAAAAAGGCTGACTACCCCTGCATCAACCAAAAACTCCCAATTTCAAAGAGGGAGAGACTACTTCCTCCCTTTTTTTATAATTAAATAATAGTAATACTGGCTAGTTTCAGGAATTATTTTATTTATAACGATAAAATCATGAATTTTAACAGAAGAGTGTAGTCATGATAATTAATTTTGTAAATGTTTCTCAAATAGCATCTTTTTAGCTTTGAATAATTGTTCTGTTCTTTTTCTTCTTTCTCCTCAGGTATTGGAAGAGTTGCCGCTACATCTCTAGGAAATTTAACTAACCATGGTTCTGAAGATTTACCCCTTCCTCCTGGCTGGTCTGTAGACTGGACAATGAGAGGGAGAAAGTATTATATAGATCACAACACAAATACAACTCATTGGAGCCATCCTCTTGAGCGAGAAGGACTTCCTCCAGGATGGGAGCGAGTTGAGTCATCCGAATTTGGAACCTATTATGTAGATCACACCAATAAGAAGGCTCAATATAGGCATCCCTGTGCTCCAAGGTATTGACTTTATTTTCAGCTTTTTGTTTTGCAGTTGTCTAATGTTGGATTTGAGATATTATATCAAAGAGAAAGGTATCCTGAACTTTAATATTTGAAAGCATTATTTTTCAAAATTTATGATTCTTTTATCTGAACTTTTTTTTAGTAATAAATGACTCTATAATTAAAAACAAAACAAAACAACTTTTCTCTTGAAAGAGCCTCAGAAACAATATCAGTATTCTTATGATCAGATTCTGTCTTAATATGCTAGAATGTTTTTGTTGTAGATAACCAGAAATTGAAATAAATGAATAAAACATTTGTCTCTTTACATTTAAATGCCTATAAATAATATGGACCTACCTTCTAATGTGTCAAATATACTTTTGGACTATAATATCTTGCTTGTTTTAATTCAGTTTCAGACATTTTATGTTCTGTTTTTTATTGTTACCAGTTCAAGAAAGTGATAACTGGTACTGCATAAAACATCTCAGATCTGTCTACGTAGCCCCTGATCCTTTACACTATTTTGATTGATACTGGGTTTATTAGTCGATCTTGCTTATGACCAGACTTTTAGACCTTTGAATACGGTAGCCAGTTGTCACATGTGGCTGTTGAGCACTTGAAATGTATTTAATTCAAATGGAGATTTGCTGTAAATGTAAACTACACACTGGATTTCAAATTATATAAAAAGTTAATATTAGTTTAGTAATGAATTTGCAAATATTCCTGACTAACTACATTTGAACTTTGAAAAACTGAACCGTAACATTAAAAATGTGTAGAATATAATCATGTTATTAAATGTTAAGTATCATTTAGCATAATATAGATCTTTGGTTATAGCAGACATTTACATTTTTAGAACCATTAAAGTCATTATGAAAATACATTTTAATATTATCACCTAGAAAACTAAGCTTTATCATTGTATTGTTTTAGTAATTTTATATACATATTTGATTTATTGATTCATATTTGAAAAGCAATTTTTTTCTGTGGTTCCATTTAGTGGCAGTCATTTTTTTTTAAATTGATTTGAGAGAGAGGAAGGGAGAGAGAAGGAAGCATTCATTAGTTCCACTCAGTGGTGCACTCGTTGGTCACTTCCCATATGTGCCCTGACTGGGGGATCAAACCTGCAACCTTGGTGTTTTTGGAGGACACTCTGACTGAGCTAACTAGCCAGGGCCATTGTTTATTGAACAACTGCTATTATCCCTTCAAAAGAACTAAACTAACAGCTTTGCCTGTGTTGGGCTCTGGCCCCTGCTCCTACTCCCTTTACCATCTCAAACAAGCTTATGCTTGCTTTGCCTCCTTTTCAGGCCTTTGACATGGAGGTAATTTAGAGCCATCCATCCAAAGGCAGGGATGAGTCCCACTTATTGCTGCTGTTTGCCCAGCAGCCAAGAGATGGGCATGACGTGGCAGTGTAGCAGCTGTTTATTGAATGTATGGTGGGGAAAAAATATGATTCCAATTTCACCAGGGAGCAGAGGACTTTGTGTTTCAAGTGACCAGATTTGAGAGTATATTGGCTTTTTCTGTTCATCATCATTAACCTTACATTATTACAGAATTTTTAGTTCATATATTTTATTTTTTCAAGTGTTATTCAGTTGTTTTTATAGAGAGAGAGAAGAGAGTCAGAGAGAGAGAAAGAAGGGGGAGGAGCAGAAAGCATCAACTCCCATATGTGCCTGACCAGGCAAGCCCAGGGTTTCGAACCGGTGACCACAGTGTTCCCAGGTCAACACTTTATCCACTGCGCCACCACAGGTCAGGCCAGAATTTTTAGTTTACAGAACATTTTTATAACTAGTTTGCTTTTTCCCACAAGAGAAGAGAATAAACATCTTCCTTAAGCTCACATAAGTAATATTAATAGCTATTTGTATTATGCTAATATATATCTAGAACTCGTTTTATAGGTCACTTAATCATGAGAATGATCATCTTTGGCATGCATTTATTCCATTCTACAAATAAGGAGGCTGAGGCTAAGAGAAGTAAAGCAGTTTTGCCTACATTCATACAATTTCTAAATGGCCAACTCCCCTAGACATATCTGACTTCAGAGCCTCAGTTTTTCCCGTTCCTCATTGCCATCAAGGAAAATTCACTTTGTACCTACTATGAAAGAATTGAAAATAAAATTAAGTGCCATTTGTACATTGATTTTTAAATTGTTAAACACAGTCTAAATCTAATGCTTATTTTAATCTCAGTTTAGTATTGCAATGATCTTTCTGATATACATGTAAAGGGTAATGTTGGGTGGCAGGCCCTTCTAGTTTTGTCCCAAAGACTGGAATAGACCATTTTGGCCTCCCAGGATTCACTCTATCCTTTAGGTGGTACAGTGCTCTCCTTAGGGTTTTCTCTACCTCAGCCTCCTTCCTGTATTGCTCTTCTCTGCCCGTCCCCAATATGTATAGGCCATTAGAATTAATTAAAAGCAAGGCTTTTTAAAGTCTGATTTAAAATAGGTTCAACTCTTAACTCCCATGTACTCTCTTAAAGTGGTAAAAACAGAAAGAAAATACTGTAGTTAATGTGGATGGTACATATCTTTTAAATAATGTACTACATATTCCAAACCCCCTTTTCAGCCTAAAGGAGGAAGAAAACATCCATTGTCAATTTGAGAGAAACTCAACCATATCAACATAAATTTACAGCTAATTACTAGTAATTACTGAAATTTATGATTGTAGTTTTAGGCCTCTGTATAAAGATTACAACTTAGCTCCAGCTTTTTTATAGCCTTTGAGATCATCCTTGGAAAGACTTAAGTACCAGAAGAAATTTCTTAAAAATATGTAGGTATAGCTTAGTTTATATCCATCACTAGTGACCTACTAATTTCTAAAAGAAGATGGATTTTAATAACCCTATAGAATAATTTTTAAAGAAAGAAAAAGGCCCTGACCCAGTAGTTTGGTTGGTTGGAGCATTGTCCTGATATACCGAGGTTGCAGGTTCTATCCCTGGTCAGGGCACGTACAAGAATCAACCTGTAACGGCATGAATGAGTGGAGTAGCAAGTCAGTATTTCTCTCTAAAAATCAAACAAAAATTGCCTGGCCATAGTGGTGGCACAGTGGATAGAGCGTCGGACTGGGACACAGAGGACCCAGGTTCTAAACCAAATCCCAGTGTCACTGGCTTGAGCACAGGTTCACCAGCTTGAGCGTGGGGTTGCTGGCTTGAGTGTGGGATCATAGACATGACCCCATTGTCATGACTTGAGCCCAGAGGTCACTGGCTTGAGCCCAAGATCGCTGTCTTGAGCAAGGGGTCACTGGCTTGGGTGCAGCCCCCCAGTCAAGGGACATATGAGAAAGCAATCAGTGAACAATTAAGGTGCCACAATGAAGAATTGATGCTTCTCATCTCCCTTCCTGACTGTCTATCCCTATCTGTCCCTCTTTCTGTCTCTCTCCCTGTCACACACACACACAAAAAATCAAATAAAAATTAATAGGTGGCAGAAGGAACTCAATTTGAGTAGGAGGCTCATTAAAAATACTTAGATACTTATTTTTTATAATTTCTTGTTTAGATTAGGGCCTTTATCCTAATGAATGTAAATTCTTCCTTTTTAGCGTACCTCGGTATGATCAACCTCCTCCTGTCACATACCAGCCACAGCAAACTGAAAGAAATCAGTCCCTTCTGGTACCTGCAAATCCGTATCATACTGCAGAAATTCCTGACTGGCTTCAGGTTTATGCTCGAGCTCCTGTGAAGTAAGTGAATTTACAACATCAGTTTTTGTTAAGTGTGATTGAAAGACCGGATGGAGTCTTTGGACTGCTTAACCCACCTATCAGCCTGTTTTTTCTTTTAGTAATATTGGGGTTCTAAATAATATTTTATTTGAATAAAGAATATTACAGCTTATAAAAGTTGATTAGAAATATGTTCTGGAAACATTTTTTGAATCTTCATTTTGTATGCAGACCTGTACTGCATTAGGGATACATTAAGAAGATGACATTGTCATAGGGGGAGGTTGAATTACAAATAAGTGAAACAATATCTTGTAATAAAAGTAAGGACCCAGGTAAGTCCTGGGTACATGGGTGAAACAAGGCAGGACACAAAGGTGTTAAGGGGGTTGTATGGATAGTGGCTGCAGTTTCTGGGATAAAATGATCTAAGTTTACTGTGATTTTTTGGTTGTGTAACCCTAGGTGGGGTTTAACTTAGTTTAGTTTTGTCTTTTGTAAATTGGGGATTGTATAGTATGTACTCATAAGGTTATTAAGAATTTAATAAAATGATGCACGTATTTGTCAGAGTGCTTTACACGTGGAGAAAACTTAGTAAATGATTATTATTATTGGGGGTAGAGAATAGTGGTTAGATCGCTTAGGAAGGAAACTGATTTCTGACTTCATGGCCTACTTAATAAGTGATCTTGTACAAGTTATTGAACTTAGGTCCAAGTGTTTTTCTTGTACTGAGAAATGGGGGATAATAATATTACCAACCTTTCTTAGTGTGGTGAGGCTTAAAAGTGATCGTGCATTTTAAAGCACATGGTGCAATGGTTATTGTGCGTAAGCGCTCTCTGTGAATGGAGCAAGGAAAGCTGCAATGTGCTAGTTTTTAAAGACGGCTATGAGTTTGCCAGGCTCATTGAGGATATTTATTGGGTGCCATAGTAGCCACTGTTCTTGGGATGGAATCATGAATGAATGAAATCTTCACCTTAAAGAGCTTCTTCTGAAAAACAGAAGTAGAGACTTGGATCAATAACCCAAAGTGATAAAGATTAGTAACAATGTTATATACAAAGTGCTATGATTTTAGAAAAGGGGGTGTTTGAAAATAAATAGTTATTGATTATCCAGTGCTTCCTGTGTACTTTACTGTGCTGAACTTTTAGGCATGTTACTTCGTGTAATCTTCCCCAAACCCACTTTGTAAGTGAAAAAACAGAGGCTTTATCTCTGCTTAGATCACACAACTATTAAGTGGTAGATTATGAACCTTTATCTCTAACTTCAAAGATTATTAACTTTTTGTCAATGATACTTTCTTATTTAATAATAATTATAATTTGTAGCAGCTATTAAACTCCGGGTACTTTACTAGGCATTTTA
The DNA here is from genome assembly GCA_037038555.1 of Rhynchonycteris naso. Taxonomy (NCBI): domain Eukaryota; kingdom Metazoa; phylum Chordata; class Mammalia; order Chiroptera; family Emballonuridae; genus Rhynchonycteris; species Rhynchonycteris naso. Next base: position 47,153,306 of record CM072999.1, read on the forward strand.
AACATAATTATTTATGTACTTTTAACAACTATATAACATTCAGTTACCAGTTTTTATAGCCTTACTCTTTTATTATCAACATAAAATAGCCCAAAAGAGTTTTAGAGAATTTAAAATGTTTGGACAATGTATTTGGAATAAAAAAATTAAATATATATTTTGTTTGTTTTTCATTTAGCAAGAGAGACCGAAAGAGAGGGACAGATAGGGACAGACAGATAGGAAGTGAGAGAGATGAGAAGCATCAATTCTTCATTGTGACACCTTAGTTGTTTATTGATTGCTTTATCATATGTGCCTTGACTGGGGCCTCCAGCTGAGCCAGTGACCCCTTGCTCAAGCCAGTGACCTTGAGGTTTCGAACCTATGTCCTCTGCGTCCCAGGCCAGTGCTCCATCCACTGCACCACCACCTGGTCAGGCAAAATAATTAAATCTTTAATATTCAAATAAAAGGAATGTAAACCTTTCATTTATGCTTTTTGTGTGTGTGTGTGTATATTTTTTATATATTTCTGAAGTGAGAAGTGGGGGGGGTGGGGCGGAGGAGGCAGACAGACAGGCTCCCACATGTACCTAACCAGGATCCACCCAGCATGCCCTTTAGAGGGCGATGCTCGGCCCCTCTGGGGCGTTGCTCCCCTGCAATCAGAGCCATTCTAGCGCCTGAGGCGGAGGCCATGGAGCTATCCTCAGCTCCCGGGCCAACTTTGCTCCAATGGAGCCCTCGATGCAGGAAGAGGAGAGAGAGAGAGAGAGAGAGAGAGAGAGAGAGAGAGAGAGAGAGAGAGAGAGAGGAGGAAGGAGTGGGGGAAGGGTGAAGAAGCAGATGGCGCTTCCCCTATGTGCGCTGGCCGGAAATTGAACCTGAGACTTCCACATACTGGGCTGATGCTCTACCGCTGAGCCAACCAGCCAGGGCCTCATGTATGTTATTTTAAATAGTAACTCTGATATATAATTATTAAAGGATGATCATCGAAATAAAATTTCCAAGGGCTTCAGCCAACTCTGATATAAATTTTTACCATCCTGCTATATATTTACCAGCCCTGTGTGTGTGTGTGTATGTTTGAATGTGCTTTCAATTATATTTTCTTGCTTAGAGCCATTTGTTTTTACTAGCTTTTCTTTAGGCTTTAATTTGAATAGTTGGTTGTTACTTAAAGGAAATGCCTTATAATTATTTGACCATGATTCTACTTATTTAGGCCAATTTAACATTCTCACAGTTATTGGTCATTTACTATGAATTATTAATTTTTGGCTAACACCAACATTTTCTCTATTCTCAGTCTATACATTAATGGCTATTGTTTTGTGACCTGATGCAGAGAGACAAGATCCTTGAGGGTTGTAGTCTAAAAGTACCAGTTCTTTTTATTTCCCCTTACATCAAATTTAATGTAATTTTAAAAGAATTTTTAATTATAGATATTATTCTACAAGGTATATGCAGTGCATATATAAAGATTGGTTTTAGTTTACCCGAACACATTAATTCATAGTTTAGCATGGCTTGATATCTCAGCTAACCTACACAAACTCCTTTATATGATAATATCTGTATAGTATAGGAATGGAATCAGGAGTGTGATAACAGATGGACTTTTCTTCCCTCTCTCCCTCTTTCAGTCTTTTTAAAAATGTATTGGGGTGACATTGGTTAACTAAATTATATGAGTTTCAGGTGTACACTTTTATAATACATTGACTATATATTGTATTGTGTGTTTACCACCCTGTCAAATCTCCTTCCATTACCATTTATCCCTCTATACCCTCTTCTACCGACCACTCCTCCTCCTCACCTCTGTTAATCACCATGCTGTTGTCTGTGTATTTTTGTGTGTGTGTTCTGTTTTTTGTTGTTGTTTTTTGTATTTTTTTGATGTGAGAAGCGGGTGTGAGGGGGCGGGCAGACAGACTCCTGCATGTGCCTGATCGGAATCCACCCAGCATGTCCACCCGGGGGCGATGCTGGCCCATCTGGGGCGTTGCCCTGCTGCAACCAGAGCCATTCTAGCACCTGAGGCAGAGGCCATAGAGCCATCCTCATCAGCACCTGGGCCAACTTTGCTCCCATGGAGCCTTGGCTGCAGGAGGAGAAGAGAGAGAGAGAGAAAGAAAGGAGAGGGGGAAGGGTGAAGAAGCAGATGGGCGCTTCTCCTGTGTGCCCTGACTGGGAATTGAACCTGGGACTTCCACATGCTGGGCCAACACTCTGCCGCTGAGCCAACCAGCCAGGGCCTTGTATGTGTGTTCTTAATCCCTTTCACTTTTTTGTTTTGTTTTGTTTTGTTTTTTAATTTTTCTTTTTATTTTATTCACTTTAGAGAGGAGACACAGAGTGAGAGAGAGAGAGAAAGAGAGAGAGAGAGAGAAAGGGGGGAGGAGCTGGAAGCATCAACTCCCATATGTGCCTTGACCATACCAGTGCAGGGTTTTGAACTGGCGACCTCAGTGTTCCCAGGTCGACGCTTTATCCACTGCGCCACCACAGGTCAGGCCCCTTTCACTTTTTTTTTATTCAGTGAAAGTTGGGGAGGCAGAGACAGACTCCCACATGCACTCTGACCAGGATCCAACTGGTAAGCTCACTAGGGGGTGAAGCTCTTCTCACCTGGGGTATTGCTCTGTTGCTCAGCAACTGAGCTCTTCTTAGCACCTGAGGCGGAGGCCATGGAGCTATCCTCAGCACGCAGGGCCAGCTCACTCTAGGTGAGCTATGGCTGCAGGAGGGGAAGAGAGAGAGGATGAGAGAGACAGAGGAGCAAGAGGAGGAAGGGTGGAGAAGCAGATGGGTGCTTCTGTATATCCTGACTTGAAATCGAACTTGGGATATCCACACGCCAAGCTGATGCTCTTACCACTTAGCCAACCAGCTAGGGCCTCTTTCACTCTTGAATACCACTTGACCCACTACTGTATATAGCAGAGGTCCCCAAACTATGGCCCGCAGGCCAAATTGCGGCCACCTGAGGCCCTTTATCCAGCCCCCGCCGCACTTCCGGAAGGGGCACCTCTTTCATTGGGGTCAGTGTATGGAGTACTGTATGTGGCGGCCCTCCAACAGTCTGAGGGACAGTGAACTGGCCCTCTGTAAAAAGTTTGGGGATCCCTGGTATATAGCCTATGTTCATATGCTAACCCTAAGTCAAGTATTATAATTAATATATATATATATATGTATGTATATATATATATATATATATATATATATATATATATATATATAATTTTTTTTTAAAGTCTGGAAGAATATGTGCCCAACTGTTAACCTTTGCTAGTTGGGGGAATTGGTAAGATTGAAGAGGGCTACTCCTTCTGTATGTTATTTCTAATCTATAGTCATTGTTAGAAAAAAGATAACATAAAAAGCTTTTCTTTGGGGGCAAAAGTGTACTTAAATGGAATTCCTTGCTTCTTATGAAAATAAGGGTCTCCCAAAGATTATAGTCCCTTTCATGCTTGGTTCTATGAGCTAGCTATAAAACTTTAGGAAACTAATGATTCTTTTTCCCCCTGAGGTAGCTCAGAACTCTTCCAGAATGGGCCAGACTAGAAAAAGAGAGTAAATATTTCTTTGCTGAAAAACTTAAGAGGACTAGCAACCTGTTACTTTTTAGTTGCTCCTAAATTTTTATCTCTATAAAGAATATAGAAATGGTTAAAATTGTTTTATCAATAAGGAGTGAGCTTTTATCTATGAATTAGATGATGGAGAATTGATTACTTACCAAAAATAAAGGTTTTAGCCAAAAAAGCTGACCTTTCTTCCTCTTGTTTAGCAATTGACAATCTAACTTCCTGAAATTTTAAATTCTATCTCTAGTAGTAAATTACCAAAATAATGTTTCCATGTACCTCCAGAGCTTGACTTAGAAACAGATAATGTTCTAACTTACTATAAATAGTAGTTTTGGTGAATTTATGTTTCTAAGTCTCCTTACAAAAGTCTATAATGCGTCATAAACCTGTAATTAAGCCAAGCTATTGGATAAAATTATAAGACTTGATCTTACAGGAAAAATACTGTTAGAAACATACTTGCTATCTAATATCCCTCACACACACCCCAACACCAGTTCCCCAGCAGTAGTGTAGCGTGGGTTCTATATTATTCCTTTGGCTTTGTGATCCTGCAGTGTCACTATTGATCCAGCTCTGGGAGTAGGGGGAAAGTTTGATCCAGGGTTAGTCATCCTTTTTATAAAAACCGCCCACTTTGCCTGACCAGGCGGTGGCGCAGTGGATAGAGCCTTGGACTGGGATGCGGACGACCCAGGTTCAAGACCCCAAGGTCACCAGCTTGAGCGCGTGCCCATCTGGCTTGAGCAAAAGCTCTCCAGCTTGGACCCAACGTCGCTGGCTCCAGCGAGGAGTTGCTGGGTCTGCTGAAGGCCCGTGGTCAAGGCACATGTGAAAAAGCAATCAATGAACTAAGGTGTTGCAAGGGCAATGAAAAACTGATTGATACTTCTCATCTCTCTCCGTTCCTGTCTGTCTGTCCCTATCTATCCCTCTCTCTGACTCTCTCTCTGTCCCTGTAAAAAAACAAAACAAAACAAAACAAATAAACGCCGCCCACTTTGCTGGTCAACCTGGTCCCTACCGCCCACTAGTGGACGTTCCAGCTTTCACCATGGGCGGTAGCGGAGCAACCAAAGGGCGCCACGATTGAACCACCATAAAAGCTAGAACGCCCACCAGTGGGCCGTAGGGACCAGGTTGACCAGCACTGCAAAGTGTGTGGTTTTTATAAAAAGATTGACTACCCCTGGAAGGGCAGGTGCAGGGAACTTAGTCTGCGGTATAATATCTGGAGCTTAGAAAGGCAGCACTTTTGGCTCCTAAAGACAGCACCCACTGCAGTATGAGCATGTTGTTTTTGGTAGCATTATAGCAATAACTGTTTGCATACGTGGGTTATTATTTATAAGTAGTGTTTGAATAGAATACTGTCCTAGGAAAAACAGCAAAAGAGATGCTGTAAGCGTGGGCTACTGAAGTGGTTTTTACAGCCTATTTTCTGAATGATTTACCTGTGTATTTAGAGTACTGTATAAGTAGCTAAAAGTTAAACTTGGAGTAGATTATTTGACTAGTTAAGAAGAAAAGTGGTAATTATATACTTTTTATAGATCGGGCATATTTAGATGTATTGTGGACAGAAGGGAAGTAACTATATAGAAACAGAAACAGCAGTGGCAGGAATTTGAAATGGAAATTGATGCATTATGTACTCTTATCTAAGTGCTTTTTTAAAGTACTTTTTCTTCTTCCCAAAGGATTTTTTCTAATTATTCCCACTTTATTGCTTCTACCCATAATTGGTTGATACTAAAGACTGTGATTTGGAAGTCAGAACTATCTGAAGCTTTTTATTTTTTTCCTTTTTTAAAAATTTGAATGCTATTGTACAGAATGATATTTATCTTAACAGCAAATACTTTTACCAACTTACTCTTATCTTTTTCCTTGCTGGAAAATACACAGATAATAAGTTTTTTTTTTTTTAAGTTTACTGATTTGAGAGGGAGGAAGGGAGAAAGAATAGGTGGGAGGAAGGGAGAGAGATAAAGAGAGATACATCAACTTGTTCCACTTAGTTGTTCCATTTAGTTATTCCATGGTTGCCTCTCCTTGTGCACTGACCAGGAATTGAACCCACGACCTTGGCATGGTGGGATGATACTCTATTCACGGAGCTACCAAGCCAGGACCGATAAATGAGTTTTAATGTTCTTACAGTTCACTGTCTGGTATAAATTTAAGCATCTTGAAACAGTAGGCATTGTTGAAATACCCCTTAGCAATGGAATTATTTTTGTTAGGAATTATAAATTTATTTCAAGTAAGTAAACCTTAAGCTACATGAATGGCAGATGTTCTAGAAAACACAACTGTTTCTTCATGGAGTCATTGAGTATGTCTTCATTATCTCTCCAATTTATGTCGGTGAGTAGTTGGAGTTTCCTAGTGAATAGAATATAAAGCTTTCTACCAAGTTTATCTATTCGTGAATTTATAGCACTTAAGTAATAAAATGAATAAAATTGGGGTCCAACAAAATATGTTTACCTTGTGGTTTTGCATACAGTGCTTCTGGTATTCCTAATACATAAAACCAAGTTACATTAAATGTATGTAAATGTACTGTTTCCTTTTTTTTTTATTTTTTAAGCAAGAGAGACAGAGAGAGGGACTGACAGACAAGAAGGGAGAGAGATGAAAAGCATCAGTTCCTCATTGCAGCACTTTACTTGTTCATTGACTGCTTTCTCATATGTACCTTGCCCGGGGGGCTTCAGCCAAGCCAGAGACCCCTTGCTCAAGCCAGCGATCTTGGGATTTTGAACCTGGGTCCTATATGTCCCAGGCCAGTGCTCTTTCCACTGTGCCACGGCCTGGTCAGGTTATTGTTTCCCTTTTCAAAAAGCCTCTTTTAATTTATATTAGATGGGTGATCCTTTTGGAATAATATGGTAAATGAATTACCAAAGGACCATTGTAGGAAATATTATATATAAATAATCATTAAATATAAATTTAATAGAATTTATAATCAAAGCTTCCTATCATGTCAGTTCTGCAGTATGATTTGAGAAGTATAACTTCATTATCATTTAGGTATATCCCTGCTCTAGTTCAATTTCTTTGTCTAGTCTTAGTGTTAACATTCAAAACTACTACTCTGAAGCATCCTGGTCTAGAGTTTCCTGTCTGTCTGATCTTTTAGTCACGAAACAGTTTTGCAAGAGAATATATAGCCTCTTTGGGTTTCAATATTTTATCTGTAAAATGAGAAAAATTGGATTAGAGTGTAGTTTTTACTTTACAGTGAAGACTTTACTCTTCAGGTGTCTTTCAATTTAAAGTATAAATTACTGCTTTAGTTTGTGTCATACTTCCATTTCAGTTGTGATCTACCTACCATTGAAGAAGGCCACTGAGATACATATTTAAACATAATCTTACATGAGGCCCTGGCTGGTTCGCTCAGCGGTAGAGCGTCAGCCCAGCGTGTGGATGTCCTGGATTTGATTCCTGGTCAGGGCACACAGGAGAGGCGCTCATCTGCTTCTCCACTCTTTTACCCCCCTTCTATCTCCCTCCCCCTCTCCTGCAGTCATGGCTCAATAGAAGCAAGTTGACCCTGGGGGCTTACAATGACTCCTTGACCTCCGCCTCAGGTGCTAAGAAGAGCTCGCTTGCTCAGCAACGAAGCAATGCCCCAGATGGGCAGAGCTTCGCCCCCTAGTGGGCTTGCCAGGTGGATCCTGGTCAGGGCTCATGCAGTAATCTGTTTCTGCCTCTCCTACTCTCACTGAATAAAATTTTATTTATATATATATATATGTATTATGTATAATCTTACATGAGTCCTTCCCCACATTGTGGAGTCTTCTACAGTCTACTTACTTTCTCATTTTGAGAAGTTTATTTACTTTCTGCTTGAGTTTTTCTGTTGTTTGTTTTTTGTTGGTTTTTAAATACTGTATACTCAACCTCAGAAAAACTTAACCCACGAATAATAGGTCTTCATTTCTGTGTAGTTCCTTGTTTCCTGAAGTGAATAGCATTCCTCAAAAAGCTCTATCAACACTAATGACACAAATGACCTTGCCTGACTTTATGTATTGTTGTTTGCAGGCATAGTGAGCTCTAAAGCATTTTTAAGTTCCTTACAGTTAACTTTAAGTGAAGTTATGAATATCATAGAATGTGCTTTTCAGAAATTAGAGAACCATAGTGGTTTGAAATCTGTGTTTATTTATATCTAGTGTTAGTATTGGAATAACTGATACTTAAGATGAAAAGAAATGGGTATTCTTTTAACTTAAATTTAAATGAAGTAACAGTTTTTCTTCTCCCTTGAAAATAGTATACTTAAATAGCAGTTAATAACTCAGTTGTTTTCAATTATAGCTTATAGTTTGTTTAGTTTTCATAAAGTTGCTATTTATAAAAGCAGTTGATTCCTGTAATTACATATTTTATATATGTATTCTGAATATATGTATGATTATGTTTTAAAACAGATATGACCACATTCTGAAGTGGGAACTCTTCCAGCTAGCTGACCTGGATACATACCAGGGAATGCTAAAGTTGCTTTTCATGAAAGAACTGGAACAGATTGTCAAAATGTATGAAGCCTACAGACAGGCTCTTCTCACAGAGTTGGAAAACCGAAAGCAGAGGCAGCAATGGTATGCCCAGCAACATGGCAAGAATTTTTAATTTTTTAAAAATAAAATTTAAGTTTTATAAGGGCTTTTAAAATATTTTCACAGATAAAAAATCGCAAACAAATACTTCAGTTAATAAAGGCAGCTTTTTAGAAATTATAAAATTCTAATTTTACATGTATTTTATTATTAAAAATACTCTTTTATTAAGCAAAAAGTTTATAATTTTAAGAGCCAACATGGCAAACTTCTAAATGCTGCATATTAGGAAACAGCTTTGCATGTTCTCAGTGGAGACAAATACATTAAGGAGTGGCATTATAACAATATATTAAATAGGAAATGATCACTTGGTAAACCCTTATAGTCGCAGTACCTTAAGAAAAGAGGGAGAGATAACCTATGCAGTATTTAAAAAAAGATGTTTACTGCTTTAGTGTGGAACATTATCTGGAATCAAATGCTTTCAATGTTACTGTTGTGTATAGTTCAAAACATAAAATGGGATTTGGGACCTTTATTGTGATACATTTTTATATATAATTTATGCGATTCCTCTTCTCTTCAAAATGTAAAGAAACCCTTTTAAATGTGATGAGAAAGTATTGTTTCGGTAAGAAAGGGTGAAGGGCCTGTAATCTTTCAGGAATAAATGTAGGCATGAGGCCTTGAGCCTCTGTGGGAAAGGCATGTACAGCACTCAGTGTTGCTAACCTCACTCTCTGACTTTTGGCCAGGACTCTTACGGCCATGAAGAGCATGGCACTGCTGAGACAATGGAGAGTTAGTCCCTACAGCATAGCATGCTGCCATCCTAACAAGCTGAGCTGAGCTGCCAAAAATGACAATCAGGGATTCATTAAGAAATCTTGGTCAATAAATTGATTTTACGTACCTTTTAAGAATTTGTCAGAGGACTTTAAGACCCGTATTTTCTTCCCATTTTTTTTCCTTTTGATTTAATAGTTACTAAGACATTGTTCATAATTCACATAGTACATTTATTTGCAGACAAATTTACGGCACTTCTAGCATATTAATCTCTAGAATTTCATGAATTTCAGCATCAGTTGAAGTAGCTCTTCAGTTCTATTTACATGTGTTGTAAATATGTGAATATATTTTTAGCTTAGGTAATCTTCCAAAATACAAAGCACTCCCAGTTAGAAAGTAGTGAATTTAAATTGTTGATAAAATGTTGGAAATATTAAATGTTTGATTTTATACAATGAGTTTATTAAATATATTTTTATGGAAACAAAATGTGTCTGAGTCCATGTTTTATAATAGTGCTATAAATATTTTATTTTTCCATTCATAAGACCCATAGGCAAAGGAAGCAGTATATGAAAGGGGTACTGAAAAATGAAATAAGCTAGTGGAATTTTATCAGTGGGAAAAGTTACTTTGTAAGGGCATGTAATCAAATCTTTCTAAGATTTAAGCTTACATATCTTATGAACTGTCACACTTCTATTTTCATTATTCTTTCCTATTACTCATTTTGTATTATTGTTTAATTATGGCTTAACCATTTCTGAGGCAGTTAGGAATTACTTTTTTTTCCTTTTCTTTTTTTAAGTGGGGGTATGGGACAGACAGGAAGAAAGAGATGAAAAACGTCAACTCATACTTTTGGCACCTTAGTTGTTCATTGATTGCTTTCTCACATGGGCCTTGATTGGGGGGCTCCAGCCGAGCCAGTGACTCCTTGCTTAAGCCAGCAACCTTAGGCTCAAGCCAGCGACCTTGGGCTTCAAGTCAGTGACCATAGTGTCATGTCCATGATTCCACACTCAAGCCAGTGAGCCCACACTCAAGCTGGTGAGTGACTTCGGGATTTCAATCCTGGTCAGACAGAAATGCCTGCTTTAGACCTGCCAGATAAGAAGTATTACTTTTCTTTTTTCATCACTACACTCTTTTTTTTTTTCCTCTAAAAAATAAGCTCGCCTGACCAGGTGGTGGCACAGTGGATAGATTGTCGGACTGGGATGCGGAAGACCCAGGTTCGAGACCCGAGGTCGCCAGCTTGAGTGCAGGCTCATCTGGCTTGAGGAAGCTTGTCAGCTTGGACCCAAGATCACTGGCTCCAGCAAGGGGTGGCTCGGTCTGCTGAAGGCCCGCGGTCAAGGCACATATGAAAAAGCAATCAATAAACAACTAAGGTGTCGCAACAAAAAACTGATGGTTGATGCTTCTCATCTCTCTCCATTCCTGTCTGTTTGTCCCTATCTGTCCCTCTCTCTGACTCTCTCTCTGTCTCTGAAAAAAAAAAAGTATGTTCAATGAAATTCCACTAGAGATTTTAGTAGTTAGAAATACAGTGTAGAATCACTGGTTTAAGAGAACTGGAAGGTACCTAAAGGGGTTAGCATACATTTCCTAAAATGGAAACCTAAATCTGTAATGGAGTCAACATTAAAGAAAATGCATTGTAAAGTTTTAAAAAAGAGATAAACCATCGTCATCATCAACACCTCCCAAACATTTCCAAATTCAGTAAGCGGTTTGTTTTTAATCCTATGAACCAGAGTAAATTTAATAGTAGTTTACATATTAAAAGAATATGCCTATGATGAATACATTTCTTTGTGTACCAAATGAAAAAATATACAATGCAGAAACTCAAAATACATACAAAGTGATTTTTTTGTGCATTTTTGATCAACAGGTTTATATTCTCTATATTAAATAATAATATAAATGAAGCAATACATAGTTTTTGATAAAGCAACTGAAAAGCTCTCCTAAATGTCTCCTAAAAATAAGAGCTTATGGTATATGTAAGATGATACAGGTTGACTCCAACCTGCTGAGTTCTGATGCTGTGCTTTAACAAATGACTGTGAAATAATTTTTAAATTCCTCTGTAGAAATTAAATGAGCATATCCAAACATGGGGGAATATTACTACATGGTTTAATTATAACCCAGTAGTAGAATTTAGTAAATTCAAGCAGAACACATGTACTGTCATCATAAATAGACAAATAAGTTTAAATGATAACATATTTGAACACAAAATCAGGAACTGTACATGTTAACAAAAGTAAAATCATGCATACATATATCTGCTAGTAAACACTGGAATAAAAGAAATAAACCATTTTGCATTCTTCAGATGTGTCTGATACTTGACCCTGCTCTGATGGAAGCACTATGAATGTTTACATGGAGACACGAAATAATATTTAACTAACAATTGGTCGTGCACCTGTATTTTTTAAAATTTGGATTAAATTTTCTTCTTTTCTGATTGTTCGGTAGATTCTGACTTTGGTGCAGGAAAAGCTTGATGATACAGATGTCTGTGGGTTGCTGCTGCACTGTAAAGCTTATATAAAGCCTGAAAATACAAGAATACAGATTATAAAACATACTAAACATACAAATGTAAATTTTTTTCCTTTTTAGTGAATTAGTTTATAGTACTGTATAAACTTTTAGCATGCTAAATTTGGAATCTGTGTCATTAATATTTATACATAGGATATAAATTAATAACTAATATCTTAGAACTCCAAAGTATTTTCAGCTCTCCAGTATAAGTGGTACTACTTTTGTGGATTGATCTTCGTGGTAAATGTTTTATTCTCAGACTGTTTTTCTTTTACCTGGCACACCTCTGGGAGCACAACTCCCTAACCACTCACTATGTGTGCGTTGAGAACTTGTCAGTGATAGAGGCATTGTAGGCACTCATGGCTTCTGACCACCAATAGCTACTTTATTGTACATAGCTAGACCACTTGTTATCTGGGCTTCCCTATAGGTTTTTCACAAGAGGATCAATGATAGTCTCTTATTTCCTGATAGAGTCATGCAAATAAGCACACATGCTGCCCCCTCCGTCTGCCACACTGGAATCCCTCACTTAAACGTTTTCTTACCTTATTTCTGTTCATTCATATTTCACAAAACCTCATTCAGAAACATTACCTCAGGAAGCCTTTCCTCATTAAAACTACCTCTGTGATTGTTCTTTGTCTGTATTTGAATCAGAAATTTTTACATATTGCTTTATAGAAGTGGTCATAAATATTTTTATATTCTTTGTTTTCCACCTCAGCTAGTGTCTAAGATTCATTACCCCCTCTTCTAACTTTCACATAATGAACACTCAGTTAAGACCAATTTATCTTATATAATTTGGGAGTCTGTAAAAAGTTTGAATATTTTTAAAAGCTGGATAAAACTTGATATTATTTAAATAGTAATTGATTCCCAGGAAATACCATTTTTATTTATTTTTTGAGTTTATATGACTCTTTCTTAAGTCTGAATGGCACCATCATCAGTTCTGTGAATGCATATTGGTGCAACATGGTATTGATCTAATTCTATCATATAATGATTCTAACACATTCAATTTAATACCTGTTCTCTTAAGAGCTTAGGTTATTTTTTCCTTAAGATTTGGTTTACAAAGTTGAAATTTGTTCTTACTTTAGTGAATTTGTTTTACTGAACTTTATATAAAATGATTCTTTATTGACCTATAAATATTAAGTGTATCATTGGTATTTAATTACAGGACATAATGCAGTAATGTAACAGCAGAAAGCTGAGGAAAGAATTATGTACTGTCTCTGTCGTTGTTCAAGATTAGTTTTGCTTCCAGAACACAATTAAATGACTCCAGAGATAAGTTTTCTTGCATAATGTAAAGCCAGTAGCCAAGGCCACCATCACAGCAGCCTGACCTGTGCAGATTCGCATTAGATTTGAACAGTCGGTAATGAAACAATGGAGCCAAGAACTGGTGAACCATCAGCTTTAATTCTAGCTTACACCCAGTGGGCAAGCAAAAACACACATTGGGCTCCAAAACCCACTCATTCAGTGCTCACAAAGCTACTGACTTATCCAAGTTTCCTAGAATCAAAAGGTTTCTAGCTCACCAGACTTATTCACCTCTGTTTCCCATCTCCTCTCTACACAAACTCTGCACAAACTCGCTTCTTCCTCAGCACTCTGCCATCTTGGCTGACTCCTCTCCTCCACGTGACCTTAATCCGCTCTCCTTTCTAATACTTCAGGAACCAAGAGTGAGCAAGCTCCTGGCCTGCCCCACTTTATAGTGTAAAATCAAAACCTCCAATCCAATTACACAAAGAAGTCTCCAATACAAAACCACCCATCCAAGGCACAATGGGATTCCTCAGGAGAGTGCACCACCCTACATCATCCAATAAGTCAAGGGTGTGGAGAAGAGCTTACTCTTAAAACTAAGCCTTAGGCTATAATGACCCGGCCTGCCCACAGCCTGTCCCAGAACACACATTAATATCAACGAACTTCCATGTGGGCAGTGCCATCTTTAACAAAGTGAGCATAATATATTTTATCTGCCCAACAATCCACCCCTATGCTCACTTTACTACCCACAATCTACACCACTGGCATTCCTGTACAAGGAAATTAGGCACATCACACAAATTACAACAACATGACAAATCATACAATTTCAACAATTACAAATATACATTTCACCAGTCTCTGAGCACTTTGCCAAAAGTACAAAATGTCCTTGGCCTTCTTTCTTACCGTTTGCAAGGTTTCCTGGGTCAGGGGGAGGACCTCCAGCAAAGCCACCCCCACCCCCATCATGGTATTTCACATTATCCAAAATCCTTAAGTCGATTCAACAAAGGAGCCTGTGCCCATCCGGTCATAGTCCAGGAAATCAGTCCACGCACATGGGGTCTTAGCCTCCCCCCTCATTTCTGCCATCATGGCAAGTCTCACACTGTCCTAAAGAGAAGCATGTGGCAATGGCAGTCAGCATTTCCATCTCTGCTCTGGGGAGCATGATGGCATCCACCCCTATGTCCCAAGATCGCAGACCTACCAGGAGTGTAGCAGGTTTTCCTTCCAGCTGGGCTCTCATCTTCTGGAGACTGCAGATTGCAACTCCAGTTTGATCTTCCTCATCCTCCAAAGAGGAACTGGAAACATCAGCTCCCGCTGCTGGGCTCGAGCGCCGGGCTCGAGCCCCGGGCTGCTGCCACCTTCTGCTCCATGGACCTTACAGCCCCCACCTCAGCCTCAGCCTCAGCCTCAGCCCCAGCCTTTGCTTCAGCCCCGGCCTCTTGCCGCTGCTGGCTCTCCACAACATCCAGGGCAATCTGCAACTCACGAACCTGTGATTCCTTCTCCAGCGGCTCCTCCATTTCCAGGCAAATCTCGCAAACCTGGTCGGCCTCCTCCTCCAGTGCTTCCTCCAGCTCCAGGGTCAGCATCTCTTTCTCCCACGTTTCCTCCAGCTCCTTCCACTGCTCGGCCTGCAGGTCCCGGGCAGTCTCTTCCATAGAGCTCTCGGTTTCCTCACGCATGGCTGTAAAAGTCAGCCAGCCTACAGTCCCCCAAAAAACAGCTATGGGAAACCGTAACAGCAGCCAGTTCTCTACTCCACCACTCAGAGGTGGTGGTGGCTCCATACCAAACTGTATCGAATCCTGCCACAGACTACGCCAAATGTAAAGCCAGTAGCCGGGGTCAGGATCACAGCCGCCTGGCCAACACAGGTTCGCATTAGATTCGGACAGTTGGTAATGAAACAATGGAGCCAAGAACTGGTGAGCCATCAACTTTAATTCTAGCTTGCACCCGGTGGGCAAGCAAAAACACACACTGGGCTCTAAAACCCACTCATACAGTGTTCACAAAGCTACTGACTTATCCAAGTTTCCTAGAATCAAAAGGTTTCTAGCTCACCAGACTTATTCACCTCTGTTTCCCATCTCCTTCTCCAGCACAAACTCTGTACAAACTGGCTTCTTCCTCAGCTCTCTGCCATCTTGGCTGACTCCTCTCCACGTGGCCTTAATCCGCTCTCCTTTCTAATACTTCAGGAACCAAGAGAGAGCAAGCTCCTGGCCTGCCCCACTTTATAGTGTAAAATCAAAACCTCCAATCCAATTACACAAAGAAGTCTCCAATACAAAACCACCCATCCAAGGCACAATGGGATTCCTCAGGAGAGTGCACCACCCTACATCATCCAATAAGTCAAGGGTGTGGGGAAAAGCTTACTCTTAAAACTAAGCCTTAGGCTATAACGACCCGGCCTGCCCACAGCCTGTCCCAGAACACACATTAATATCAACGAACTTCCATGTGGCCAGTGCCATCTTTAACATAGTGAGCATAATATATTTTATCTGCCCAACACATAACAAATGACTCCTTCCTGGAAGCTCAGGTTCTTTCCTCAGACATAGAGTTTGCACATGTGGAGAGGGACAGAGTGGAAGGGTTGTAGGAGAAATGATCACCAATTTACAGGTGATGGCTGATGTATGCCGAGAAAGTTATGCTGCAAACTGGCCTGGAACCTCCTTAAAGTGTATAGGTAACTGTTACTCAAAAGCCAAAGTTAAAACAACTTCTAAAGTTTTAGCTCCATTTAAATGCTCTCCAGTAGTTAAGTGTCCTCAAGATTCATAACTGTACTTGTTTCATTCTTCAGTAGAGCAAAATGCACATGGTTGGAGCTTAGGAATTTTGAAATTTTCTATACATTTAGGAAACAAAATATTCATGATAATCTGCTCCTGTGTTTCATATGCAGATCAAATTATATCACGTCTGGAGTAAATTAAATATTGTTTTAAAACCATGTTTAAAATTCACAATTAAAATTGTAAATGCAAGAACATAAGAGCAGTAATAACCAATGATTTTCTAATCTACATTTAGACATCTTTTAATGGCTAGTCAGTTTATAAAATAAGAATATAATGTTTATAAATATATAGCTCTTAATTTAAAAAAGTTTAACTTACCTCATTTGTACTTCCCTGTAGTAAAGACAGTTTAAAAGAGAGAAAAGAAAAGTATATATCCTGTTTCATTAACAGCATTATGATATTCAACTTTATTTAAAATATTAATTTATGAGCATTTAAGAACAAATAGTCCTGCAGATTTTTTCTTTATATTACATATTTTATATAAATCTTTTGGAGAACCAAATTCTATATCCCTTATAGGTTTCAGCATCATTCTAGGAGGGCACTGGAATTTTCCTCAGATAGCCCCTTTCCAATCTTTTGAGGTTGAGGGGATATTTGAGATGATGGCTCAGATGATCCAATTTTTAATTCATTCTTTTCCCATAGTGTTACCATTAGTTTATCTCAAGAAGATTTTTCAAAGGCACGTGGTAAATCCATTAGTTAAAATTATATTTCAAAGAGTTTATGTAAGTACACTCTTAATGCTAGGAGAATTGTTATTACTTGCTACCTCAGACCACAAATGTTCAAGTCTTACCTCCAAAATTTTCTGAAGACTCAACATTAGCTTCATTAAATTCCCCTAAATTTTTATGAGGTAATTGAAGACACTTCCAGAATGACATGGTAAGTTGATTATTGTTCTAGGTGTCTTTATAATTATCTCCCTGTCCATAATCAATTATTTAAATAATGGACCGTGGTGAGCCTGACTCCCTAGGTAACATGTAGTTAATTGGACTGTAGAGGACAACTACCCATGAGCAGCTGATCAAGAGGTTGACAGACTCATGCTATGGCCTGGTACAGATGTCTAGTTCAAATAAAGATAATCTGAAGTAATCAGATAATGCTTTTAAGAGTTGGTACTAAAAGAGACAGTGATACAACAATTTATGATAGTGGTTCATATATGATCCTAACAAAACCAATGCTAATCAGCTGATAGCTTGTAAATATATGTAAGGCTAACATATAATTAGTCACAATCAGCTAAATAAACACTGTTTTCTCATATTTTAACAGCTTTAATTTAGGATAAGGGAAATAAAACCCATTGCCTAATTCATCTATTTCTGAAAAATATTAAAATGTTAACTGGAAAACAGTTGTGTGGGACTTCACATATTGTATTATGTAGTTAGTTGTTTGTATCTGGCTAACTTGACAGATTGTAAAGTTCTGGGCCCAAAGCATGTTCATCTGTATGTTTCCAACATCCAGCATAGTGTCCTGTACATAAATGGCATCAAATGTATGCTGAATTTAACTGAAGAGAATGAAAAGTGTTCCTACCTGATCCCACAAGGCTGCAGCCACCTGGTCTATTACAGCGCCCAGCTCTCGATATTCTCCAGAATAGCGGATGTATGCCCAGGTGCACAGGGTGATAAGGGTCAGTCCCATTATCATATTGCATAGGCTAGCTATGATGTCCAAACCAATGAATCCAGTCACACCAGCAATCACATATGTGATAAAGATGACAACAAACAGTGTGGCTGGGGTACGAGCTGCATGGAAGATATTTTTGCTATCATTGTGCTTGATATACTGGATATAAAGTTCATCTATTTCACTCTCCAATTGCTGCAGGTATCGCCGGCTAAATTCTTCCCCACCCATCTTCTTTACCCCTCGGAATAGCTTCACAGACTCTTCCTTAAGCTCCAGATGTTTGGTCTGCAGGTCATTAGGGGCCAGAAATGGTTTGTCACCACCACAAATCTGTATCAGATGCAGAGTATTATTTATGCAATTCAGAGTAAAATGAACTGTAATAAAATTTTTCACTTAGCTAAATTAGTTAGAACACAGTAATCAAGGAGCCTGCACATATCTTTTGTGAATCTACATCTTTCCAGAGTTCTTTCCACATATCTATCAGGTTTGACTGGAAGTGGGGCTGGTGCTTTTACAGGTGACTTTTATAAAGTCACTCTTTAATTTTTATTTTATTCTTGACATGGCAAAGAATACTCATAACTTAGTCCAAGTTCCTCAAGACAAATAGGCATGACAGAGTGAACTGCAAACTGAATTCATTTACAGAATGAATCCAATTTCAAGAAAACTAGTCCCTTGAGGAAATTTTTTCTAACTGCGCTGAAATAATTTTGAGCAATGATGTTTAGAACAATGAGCAAGGCTCTAAAGCTCTAAAGTAAAATCATTAAAATTTTTCTATGGCCATTTCACTGACTTTTGTTTCAGTGGAGCCCATTCAGAATTTTCTTCAAGAGACTAAATGGAAACCTATTAAATGTTCTTGGACCACTTTAAAATTTTTTTTCCAGAAATTATGAAGGAAATCTTAGTTACTCATACCATTCACTTTGGTTATTTGCGATTAACTATAAAGTATACTTTCATTTTAGTTCATCTTTAGTTATGTCATAAACACCATTGCATATACTATAGTTCACTTGACTCTAAGACTTCACCAATTTTGAATGTAATCTTGGTTTTATAACATTTTCAGGGGAAAAAACGACCTATCACATTAGTAGATATATACAGTAATTCTTTGCCATGTTAAAACAAAAAGGAAATATGGAATATATAAATATTGGCCCTTGAGGGTTCTTTTTCTAACAGACTTTTGTATTTAAGATAGAAATTCTGAAATTGTGGAATGAAGGGAGGTATAGTAAAGAGAGCAACCTATGTTATAAATAGTGGGAAGATCTGGCAAAAAAAAATGTGTCTATTAAATATAGAAATAACTTAAAATACATTGAAAATTATGCAAACATAGTGTTCTTGTTTTAAAATATTTTAGAACTACAATAAATAGAAATGTGATACACAAAGGCTGAGAAAGAATAAGTCAAAGGTCACCTCTTTGCATGTGTATACTGTGTAGCTTGGAAGAAAAAGGAAGAGCTCATGGGAGAAATACTGATTTTATTTAAAACATTTAAAATATAATTTAATTCTTACCTCTTCCATTTTTTTGTTGTATGTATCCTTGGCAGTTGCCACGGCTGCTAAATTGTTAGCTTCTGCTGTGGCCTTTGGACAAAGTACAAAATATGATGTAAAATGGAATTCATATTTATTAAACTTCCACAAGTAATTTTCATTTATAAGCAAGAAATGTGCAAGAACCTAAGGACATCAAATAACTTGAAATCATTGAGATAGTTCCTACTGTATTTTTATTTTATTTTTTAGATTTTATTTATTGAGTTTTAGAGAGGAGAGAAAGAGAGAGGAAGAGGGGGGGAGGAGCAGGAAGCATCAACTCATAGTAGTTGCTTCCTGTATGTGCCTTGACCAGGCAAGCCCAGGGTTTCGAACTGGCAACCTCAGTGTTCCAGGTTGACACTTTAATCACTGTGCCACCAGAAGTCAGGCTCCACTGTATTTTTAAAACCTAGTAAAATTGGCCTTGGCCAGTGGCTCAGTGGATAGAGTGTTGGCCCAGCATATGGACATCCCAGGTTCGATTCCCAGTCAGGGCACACAGGAGAAGCAACCATCTACTTCTCTCCCTCTTTCCCTCCTGCAGCCAGTGGCTCAGTTGGTTTGAGGATGGCCCCTGGGCACTGAGGAATAGCTCCATTGGAGCACACCAGCTTCAGGCATTAAAAATAGCTTGGTAATTGAGCATCAGCCCTAGATAGGGTGGCCTAGTGGGTCCCGGTGGGGGTTCATGCAGGAGTCTGCCTCACTATCTCCCCTCCTCTCAAAAAACACCCCCAAAACACTAAAAACTAGTAAACTAAAATTTCAAAGTACATGATACATAGATGTTTATTCAAAAAATTATTCTGAATGAATTCTCATTTGGAAGATTGTTTCCCTCTTAAAAATACTTCTAAGCCTCTCACCAAATTAGGGAGAGGGCAATCTATAAATTGAAATACATAGGAAATAATATGTAGTACGTATTATATATGCCAACAAATATATATATATATATATATATATATATATATATATATATATATATATATATATATATATATATACACACACACAAACACACATACCTGATTAACAAAAAGGAACTAAGAACTTAAGGAAATTTTTTAAATAAGAAAAGGCCAGCTTTTTAAAAAAATGTTTATTTGTAGCAATCACTTGTTTACAACCTGGACCTGCTTCTCTACTTCTTGTTATACATGTGAATTTAAACCACAGTATGAATCTGTTTTCTAAACAAATTTAGTATAAAGAGAATGAAAACTCTTTGGTATCAAGTGTTTGTATCTCTGCACAAGTATGGCTGTATATTAGCTGAACACACAAATGGGCAGTTATTAGAAAAATAATCTAATCATTCTATTATTTTAATTTGCTTTTTCCCCTTCTGGGTACATAGTTTTTAAATCAAAAACATTTTTTAAAGATTGTATTTATTGATTTTAGAGAGAGACAGAGAGAGATTGGAGGGGAGCAGGAAGCATCAACTCATAGTTGCTTCTCATATGTGCCTTGACTAGGCAGGCTTTGAACTTGCGACCTAAGCACTCCAGGTCAACACTTTATCCATTGTGCCACCGCAGGTCAGTCTATTATTTTAATTTGGTAGTTTCTGACAATCAGATTAGAGCATATCTTTTACTTAGCATAGCATAGAGGCAAGGAATACTTAGCTTTAGTGTCAAGTATGTTATAAAATGTCATGCCTCCTGATTAGTAAATACCTGTAACATCGACTTGGGGTGTGGTAATTCTTCACCTTGATAAATCTTTATATAAGCCTAAAAAGAAAGGAATAAAAGACTCATGTTCAGGTTAATTCTATTCAATACTTCTCTAATTCTGTTAAATTTTATTCTAAAGTCTAAAGTCCTGACAGTACCTAATAATAATAATGATGTCTTGGCAGTTTCAAGAATGATTATATTTTTCTCATACTTTAATTCCCTCTTTCTTAGTTCTTGTTCCCTTTACCTGAAATGCCTTTTCACACATCTCCACTTGGCAGTCCTACTCTTGTCAAAGGCTTGCCTTACTTCTACCCGTTAAAACTTTCTCAGAACTCTATGCTAGGAATAACCTTTCTTTTCCAGTTACCCAAGGAACTTGTTACCTGCTGATGTCACAAGCTTCACGGAACAGATTTGTTTAGGGTTCTGAATCTCCTACTAAATTCTAAACTCCTCCACAGTGTTACGCACAGTAAGAATTTAAATTTTAGATAAATAATATGTTGTTTATTGCTTCCAGTGATGAAGGTAAGTAATCACACAAGAGGTATATGACATTTTAAATGACAAAATGTTAATTTTAAAAATTGATATTTTAGTCCTTGAGGCATCAATACACAAATTAGATTGGTAACTAAAATTCTTCAGTATATTTGTGGATTGCTAAAAAAAAGTCTTGTATTTGGTGCTACTTGAGATAAACAGGTAAATACAAATTTAAAATAATTCCACTTCAGATTGGTCCCTGGTGCAGAGTGGGAAATGTGGAAGTAATTTCTCCAGTAGAAAAGCTAGATGTAGCCCCTTTGGGAAAATTTTCAGAATGAAGGTAAAATTCAGTATAGGCTGTGACTGAGGACTAGATGGTATGCTCCCCAGGAAACACGCCACCCCCCAATAAAAGATTTTACAGACTCTTAGCTACATTCATAAATCAAAATATATTTTCCCCTAGATAAAAGGGGACAATAAAGTTACCTCAAGGAGTTTTCTCAGAAGATAATTTCAGAAAGCAAGTTCCCCTTGGGAATCTATAGATTCCTCATACCATTGCCCCCATATTACAGAGTCTATAATTTTTGTTGTTAGAGCTTCAAGTAGGAACTGCATTCCAGACATGTCAAATCTAAGTACTCACAATGCACTAGAAATGATAGCAATACCTTGAAGTACTCCACCAGACCTCGGCAGGTGATTTTGTTCCCATTGATCTCTTTAATATCTAGGCTCTCAGGACTAAGTAGCCAAGGAATGAGTATTTTCAAGTTTTTGATGAATTCATCATCTATTTCTACAAGTAAAAGCAAATTTATCATTATCTTAAAAACCTAATTAGTCCTCTATGCCATGCAATAATACATACTTTGATTTCCTCTATTTCTTCCCCAGTGAAAAAGCTATCACTTTCCTCTCATTTAACAACTCCTGAAACCCACTTTTTTTGGGGGGTAGTAACATTTGCCCAAACTTTCTATTTCTGGTCTTGCTTATCTCCACTTGAATTACACATTTATCTTGCTTTCCACCTATAAAATAGCTTGCTTGATATGAAACGTTATACAAATATTTTACACCCAATTCACATAAACATTTCATGTATTCTAAGTCTTATTCATGGTTTTATATATATATATAGGCTTATACGTGAGGGAAAAGCCAGATATTTGCCAGCTGATACATGTATTCCCTCTAGAAAATGTATCCAAAATTGTTCTGTGTTCAGTGTGTCCATGTAGTGAAGTGTAGAGAAGTGGGTACGGTGTGGTAACTGGGAACTTAAGTTTTAAAAGATAGTGATGATGATGCTACCTCTAGTGGTGAAACTCAGCAACATACGATAACATGGCAAGAAAACAGGGAAGCCCAATAGCAAACCGATCACTTAGAGTTGTACTACCTGTCATGTTGGGCAAAAGTGATTACACATAACCCATGTGATAGCAGTAGATTAATCTTAACATAACAGATTTAGCAAAATAACAAAGAAAACATATCTTCAGAGACGTCTTTAGAACACAGTGATAATTTCTTAAATCACTTCAAAACATATAGCAATGTAAAAAGCAATATGTGTCCAGAGTCTTGATATCAATAACTAAATGCTGTAATGGCACATAATTTTTTAAAATTAGAATTTCAGTAGAATCACTGAGTTTTCATGTTTTGGGATTGGTTATTTCCGAGGTCTTAAGGGAAAAGGTGAAAACATTATTGTGTTTGCGTTTTCTCTGTTTATTTTCATAGCCCCAATATACACCAAAATACCAGTTAACATTAAGAATTTACATTTCTCTTCTCTTGCTGCTTTTAGGACATACATGAGCATGATTTTGGAAAGCATTCAGACTTAATTTTGCTTCACATTTTGTACAACTTTGAAATTTTAGTGCACATGTTCTGTGACTATTTGTATAGCCTATTCAAATTTATTTTAGCGTTTGCACTGTACCAAATTTTACTTATAATTTGGATTTGTATTATATATAAATTTATTCAAATGTACGTAGTATTGTGATTTGCTATTTAGTTACCAGTATTCATTGAAATGCAGTACTGGTATTTGTCTTATCTTACCACATTCCTGTGTTTTGTTTTGTTATCTGCTATGTATCTATATTCATTGATATTAATAGGTTTCTCTTTTGCTATATGAGTTTATGTTTCTTAAGTATCCATAGAATATTACTATATAACTAGAATGTATGATTTTTTTCTGAATTTCTGTATAAAACAAAAAGCTTTCTCCTTAGAAAACCACTTTAAATCACTTTCAAACACATACTTAAATCCCCCTTCCCCAATTTCCTTATAAAATTGGAATGGAATAAGATACACCCATGTATCTAATGTACCAGCAAATGCAGTATTAATGTAACCATCATATATGGATTAAAAGTGTGTTCTGAAGATGACATTAGCCATGGTATAACTTTGTCCTAATTGAGACCCATACCAGGCATTTCAACTTTGGATTCAGAAAATATGAACAATATATTCATAACATACACAAACGATGAGCTCTTGCTAACAATTTTAGTTGAACATAGTAAATACATGACCCAGAACATCTGCGCACCAGGCCAGATCAAATTGCAGAAGTATACTAGTCAGCTTTGGCCCACTTCAACAGTTTAATAAATGTGTGTGGGTACATGGATTATTCAGGATGAGGTTCTGTTTTCATCATGTCTTCAATAATTTTTGCCACAAGAGTAAAACCTTGCTAAGAATTCAGGGGCTAGGCCAAACTGGTTATCTGTCACAATAATTGTGGACATTGATACATACTTTATAAGATCTCTGAAGGGCAGATGCTCTGGGGTAGTGCTGCCATGGTAATTAACCAAGGACAATATATTCTCTGGATTACCTCCTGACTCTGACAACTCGGTAGAAAACACCTTTAAAAAACAATAATCACTTTGCGATGGTGTTGGTTATGCTTTCTGAAGTCTTAACTAGAGCTGCTAAGGATGCAGCTCCACAATTTATGGTTTGGTTATCTGGTCTTTCTACTTGGTGCACTAAAACACAGAGCAGCCTCATGAAAGATAACTCCTTGTTTATTAAAAGATTGGATTTGCTGTGCTAGGGGGAGGTATTCAGTAGGCATTTACTAAGGACTGATAGAATGTAGCATGAATGAAGGTGTTTCAGTGCTTTTGGTACTTTTCATTTCCTGTGTGGGAAGCTGTTAAATCAATAGCAATTAAATTTAATCATAGTATTTTAAGTTTATGTACCACTGGAAATATTAAGATCATTTCAATAATGCAAGGGACCATGAACAAATCATAATTATAACAATTATTACTATTGATAATGAATTTGAAAGTTATTCCTATAAGTGTGTGAAAAACTATTATCAAAGAACAATTTTTGCACAACTTTTTATTCAGAGAAATTTCTTCCGCAAAGGCAACCACTCAGATGCCAGCCCTCTGGAGACCAGCATGGCCAGCAGACAAGACGTCCTGGATAGAAATCACACCAAATAAGATTCGGGTTGGGATGGGAAACCAATGTAGAGAGCAGACTATCAAAACTGCCCAAGAAGAGGGGGGGGAGCAAGATGGCGACGGAGTAGGCGGACGTACCAACTTCCAACTCCCAGAACCAAAGTGGATTACAACTCAATTTTAAGAACCATCACCTGGATAAACAAACGTTGAACAAAACTAAGTGGACTCTTCAACCAAGGAACACAGAAGAAGCCACATTGAGACTGGTAGGAATAGCGAAAACGCGAAGAGGGCTGCCCAGCTCCCCGGAGCAAACGGCAGCCCGGAGAGACCCGTGTGGCGGGAGGAGATTTTGGCGGAGAGGGAGGGACCAGGAACCAAGCCCCAGCCTGCAGTCCCAGAGCCAAGAAGAGGCGTTTGGACAGTTTTGAGCTGTGAAACAAGTGAGGGAGCTCCCAGGCCTACAGTGTGGAGTATTAGGTCCCTTCCTACTCTGCTGAGGGCTGCTTAAGGTTTTGGGGCGGCAGGACGCTGAAAGGCGGTTCGGTTCTGTCGGCGTGGGCAGAGGCCAAGCCGGTGGGAGATCCGTCTAGCCCAGAGGGTCGGAGGGTAAGCGCGAGAGCGGTCCGGAAGCTGCGGGCCCGCCTTTAATCCCACTTACGGGGACAAAGCGGGAGGCCAGGAACAGGCAGGCCCTGCGCAAGCCGGCCCTGACCGCGGGGACCGGGCTAGAACCAGGGACGGGCAGGGGCTCGTGGCTGAGCTGACGCTAGCAGTCCGCCCCCCCGCCCCCCCCCCCCCCCGCCGCCCGCAGGAGAAACCGCGGTTGGCCAGTATACGTGCGCGAGCGGGCTCCGAGCGCGGGAGCGCGGGAGCGCGGGAACGGGGTGGACCCCGAGACAGGCGGAGGCTCGCAGCTGAGCCCACGGCTGCTATCCCCATCCGGCCGGAGAAACCCCGGATAGCGTTAATACGTGCACGAGCGGGCTCCAAACGCGGGGGCGGGGTAGAGTCCGGGACGAGCGGAAGTACGCAGATCGGCGGAAGCCAGCAAACACGCCCGCCCCAATAAATCTTGGTTTCCGACCCTGCGCAAAGGGCCCTGGCCTCGAGGGCGGGGCTAAAGCTCCTGACGGGCAAAAGCTTACAGCTGAGAGCACGTCAAAAGCCCCGCCTAACCCGCGGAACTGTAGCGAGCAGGCTCCGACTGCTGGTTCTGGGCGGAAGTCCGGAAATAGGCTGGGTCCGCAGCTGAGGAAAGGTGCTCGCCTCTACCCTTGGTGCTAATCTTGTGGCTTCAGTGACAGCCCCTCCCACGGAGGAGAGGCAGAAATCACAGCAAAAGCCACAGTGGGCCGGCGCTGGCAACGCTCATACCCAACCACCCTAGGCGCCGGCAGAGGGGGTGGGGGGCCTGCAGATAGACCACACCTAGAGAACACAAAGGCAACACCTACTGGACTCCAGTGGCCACAACTTGCTTATACACAGAAAAAATGGGCAGGCAGAGGAATGCAAACCAAATGAATCAAGAGAAATCCCCAGAGAAGGACCTGAATGAACCAGATATAACCAAATTACCAGAAGCAGAATTTAGAATAATGATAGTTAGGATGTTCAAAGAAATTAGAGCAACAATGGATAGTCATTATGAACACCTAAATAAAGAGATAACAAGTATAAAAAATGAAATTGAAATAATAAAAAAGAATCAGACAGAAATGACAAATACAGTATCAGAACTGAAGACCACAATGGAAGGAATTAAAAGCAGGATGGATGACGCTGAGGATCGAATAAGCGAGTTAGAGGACACAATAAACAAAGGCACAGAAGCAGAGAAGAAAAAGGAAAAGAGACTTAAAAAATGTGAGGAAACTCTAAGGGAGCTTTGTGACAACATGAAGAGAAACAACATTCGCATCATAGGGGTGCCTGAAGAAGAGGAGAGAGGACAGGAAATGGAAACTTTGTTCAATCAAATTATAGCAGAAAACTTTCCTAAATTAAGGCTGGGAAACACTCCACACATTCAAGAAGCACACAGAACTCCATTAAGGAGAAACCCAAAAAAATCTACACCAAGACACATCATAGTTAAAATACCAAAGCTAATGGATAAAGAAAAAATTTTAAAAGCTGCTAGAGAAAAAAAGACTATCACCTACAAAGGAGCCCCCATAAGGATGACATCGGACTTCTCAACAGAAACACTTGAGGCCAGAAGGGAATGGCAAGAAATAATCAAAGTAATGCAGAACAAGAACCTACAACCAAGACTACTTTATCCAGCAAGGCTAACGTTTAAAATGGAAGGAGAAATAAAGAGCTTCCCAGAAAAAGAAAGCCTCAAGGAATTCATAAAAACCAAACCAATTCTGCAAGAGATACTAAGGGGCCTCTTGTGAACAGTTTAAAGAGAGGAAAGAATAGAGCAAAAGAAGAATACAGCTTTAAAGAATAAAATGGCAATAAACAACTACATATCAATAATAACCTTAAATGTAAATGGATTAAATGATCCAATCAAAAGACATAGGGTAGCTGCATGGATAAAGAAACAGGACCCATACATATGCTGTCTACAAGAGACACACCTTAAAATAAAAGATGTTCATAGACTGAAGGTAAAAGGATGGAAAAAAATATTTCATGCAAATGGAAATGAAAAAAAAG
Organism: Rhynchonycteris naso; assembly: GCA_037038555.1. Classification (NCBI taxonomy): domain Eukaryota; kingdom Metazoa; phylum Chordata; class Mammalia; order Chiroptera; family Emballonuridae; genus Rhynchonycteris; species Rhynchonycteris naso. Next base: position 47,180,541 of record CM072999.1, read on the forward strand.
CAGGGGTAGCAATACTTATATCAGACAAAATGGACTTTAAAACAAAGGCTGTAGTAAGAGATAAAAGAGGACACTACATAATGATAAAGGGAACAATTCAACAGGAAGATATAACTATTGTAAATATCTATGCACCAAATATAGGAGCCCCGACATACATAAAGCAGACTTTGATGGATATAAAGGGCGAGATTAACAGCAATACTATCATAGTAGGGGATTTCAATACCCCTCTAACAACACTGGATAGATCCTCAAGAAAGAAAATTAATAAAGAAACAGCAGACTTAAAGGAGACACTAGATCAACTTGATTTAATAGATATCTTCAGAACTTTTCACCCTAAAGCAGTAGAATATACATTCTTCTCAAGCGCTCATGGTACGTTTTCTAGGATACACCACATGTTAGGACACAAAAATGGTCTCAATAAATTTAAGAAGATTGAAATCATATCAAGCATTTTCTCTGATCACAATGCCATGAAACTAGAAATTAACCACAAAAGAAAAACTGAAAAATACTCAAACACTTGGAAACTAAATAGCTTGTTATTAAATAATGAATGGATTAACAATGAGATCAAAGAAGAAATAAAAAAGTTTCTAGAAACAAATGATAATGAGCATACATCAACTCAAAATTTATGGGACACAGCAAAAGCAGTTCTGAGAGGGAAGTTTATTGCACTACAGGCATATCATAAGAAGCTAGAAAAAGCTCAAATAAGCAACTTGACCCTGCATCTAAAAGAACTAGAAAAACAACAACAAATAAAACCCAAGACAAGTAGAAGAAAGGAAATAATAAAGGTCAGAGCAGAAATAAATGACATAGAGGCTAAGGAAACAATACAGAGGATCAATGAAACAAGAAGCTGGTTCTTTGAAAAGGTAAACAAGATTGATGAACCTTTAACTAGACTCACCAAGAAAAAAAGAGAGAGGACTCAAATAAATAAAATTAGAAAGGACAGTGGAGAAATAACAACTGACACAACAGAAATACAAAGCATTGTAAGAAAATACTATGAAGAACTATATGCCAAAAAATTAGACAATCTTGGTGAAATGGACAAATTTCTTGAATCATATAACCTTCCAAAAATCAATCTGGAAGAATCAGAACACCTAAACAGACCAATTACAGCAAATGAGATCGAAACAGTTATCAAAAAACTCCCCAAAAAGAAAAGTCCTGGGCCTGATGGCTTCACAAGTGAATTCTATCAAAAATTCAAAGAAGAACTAACTCCTATTCTCCTGAAGCTATTTCAAAAAATTCAAGAGGAAGGAAGAATTCCAAACTCCTTTTATGAGGCGAGCATAATTCTGATCCCAAAACTGGGCAAAGACAACACAAAGAAAGAAAATTATAGGCCTATATCCCTGATGAATTTAGACGCTAAAATTCTCAACAAAATATTAGCCAACCGGATCCAGCAATATATGAAAAAAATCATACACCACGATCAAGTGGGATTTATTCTGGAGAGGCAAGGCTGGTTCAATATTCGCAAATCAATCAATGTGATTCACCACATAAACAAAAGGAAGGACAAAAATCACATGATAATTTCAATAGATGCAGAAAAGGCATTTGATAAAATCCAGCACCCATTCATGCTCAAAACTCTCAGTAAAGTGGGAATACAGGGATCATTCCTTAACATGATAAAGGCCATCTATGATAAACCGACAGCAAACATCATACTAAATGGACAAAGATTAAAAGCAATCCCCTTAAGATCAGGAACCAGGCAGGGTTGCCCACTTTCACCACTCTTATTCAACATAGTTCTGGAAGTCCTAGCTACAGCAATCAGACAAGAAGAAGAAATAAAAGGCATACAAATTGGAAAAGAAGAAGTAAAACTGTCATTATTTGCAGATGATATGATATTGTATATTGAAAACCCTAAAGTCTCAGTCAAAAAACTACTGGACCTGATAAATGAATTCAGCAAGGTGGCAGGATATAAAATTAATACTCAGAAATCAGAGGCATTTCTATACACCAACAATGAAATATCAGCAAAAGAAATTAAGGAAACAATCCCCTTCACTATTGCAGCCAAAAAAATAAAGTACCTAGGAGTAAATTTAACCAAGGAGGTTAAGGACTTGTACTCAGAAAATTATAGAACATTGATAAAAGAAATCAAGGAAGATACAAACAAGTGGAAGCACATACCGTGCTCATGGCTAGGAAGAATAAACATCATTAAAATGTCTATATTACCCAAAGCAATTTATAAATTCAATGCAATACCAATTAAAATACCAATGACATACTTCAAAGATATAGAACACATATTCCAAAAATTTATATGGAACCAAAAAAGAACACGAATAGCCTCAGCAATCCTAAAAAGAAAAAATAAAGCAGGAGGTATCACTCTTCCTGATATCAAGGTTTACTACAAGGCCATTATACTCAAGACAGCCTGGTACTGGCATAAGAACAGGCACATAGATCAATGGAACAGAACAGAGAACCCAGAAATAAACCCACAGCTTTATGGACAACTGATATTTGACAAAGGAGGAAAGAACATACAATGGAGTAAAGACAGCCTCTTTAACAAATGGTGTTGGGAAAATTGGACATCTACCTGCAAAAAAATGAAACTAGACCATCAACTTACACCATTCACAAAAACAAACTCAAAATGGATAAAAGACTTAAATGTAAGCCGTGAAACCATAAACATCTTAGAAGAAAACATAGGCAGCAAGCTCTCCGACATCTGTAGCAGCGGTATATTTGCCGATTTATCTTCATGGGCAACTGAAATAAAAGGCAAGATAAACAAATGGGACTATATCAAACTAAAAAGTTTTTGCACAGCTAAAGACAATAGGAACAGAATAAAAAGACAAACCACACAATGGGAGAACATATTCGACAGCACATCTGATAAGGGGTTAATAACTAAAATTTATAAAGAACTTATAAAAAGCAACACCAGGAAGACAAACAACCCAATCAAAAAATGGGCAAAAGAAATGAATAGAAATTTCTCCAAAGAGGACATACAGATGGCCAATAGGCATATGAAAAAATGCTCAACATCACTAATCATTAGAGAAATGCAAATTAAAACCACAATGAGATATCACCTCACAACAGTCAGAATGGCACTTATCAGCAAAACAACACAGAATAAGTGCTGGCGAGGATGTGGAGAAAAGGGAACCCTTCTGCACTGCTGGTGGGAATGCAGACTGGTGCAGCCACTGTGGAAAACAGTTTGGAGATTCCTCAGAAAATTAAAAATCGAACTGCCTTTTGACCCAGCTATCCCACTTTTAGGAATATACCCTAAGAACACCATAGCACTGTTCGAAAAGAAGAAATGCGCCCCCATGTTCGTGGCAGCATTGTTCACAATAGCGAAGATCTGGAAACAGCCCAAGTGTCCGTCAGAAGACGAGTGGATTAAAAAGCTATGGTACATATATACTATGGAATACTACTCAGCCATAAGAAACGATGACATCGGATCATTTATAACAAAATGGATGTACCTTGATAACATTATACGGAGTGAAATAAGTAAATCAGAAAAAAAGAAAAACTGAGAACAGCACGATTACATACATAGGTGGGACATGAAAGTGAGGGTATGAGACATGGACAAGAGAGTGGTGGTTATGGGATGGGGGGAGGGAGGGAAGAATGGGATAGGGAGGAGGGGAGGGACGCAGGGAAAACCAGATTGAAGGTGACAGAGGACAATTTGACTTTTGGTGATGGGTATGCAACACAATTGAATGATAAGATAACCTGGAGATGTTTTCATTGTACATATGTACCCTGATTTATTGATGTCACCCCATTAGAATTAATAATAATAAAATATATATAAAAAAATAAATAAATAACTGCCCAAGAAGAAACTGAGGCAAAATAGAACATTTTGGCAGAGAGAGAGATTCTGCACTAGTCCTGGAAACCTCATCAAAATGGAACTTTTGGTGGGAAACTAAAGCTGCTTTTCATTGCCCTTTCTCATAGGCTAGTTACTTTGGTAAATTCATAACTTATGGGTAACTGTAAATCAGTCGTGTGGGTCCATCATGTTTAGATGTGAATAAAATTTGATGGAGACAGATTTGTTAAAAAGTGAGATGCTATATCTGCAGGATTTGTCTTCCAACTTTCTCCCTGAGATCTTTCTCCGTGTGAGTGGTCAAAAGTGCGCCATGACTTTACGGACACACTGTATATCAGTTAATTTAAGGACTGCAGATGTATACTATAGGAATGGAACAAGCCAGAGTAATTTTTGTCCAATAAAGGACTGTTGTTGAAGGCCTGCCCCTCCTCTGCCTGTTTACAGCTCTCCTAGTCCAGAAAAGAAAGAGGCCTTGTGGGAACCCTCTTTTTATGTAATTTATTCAAAACACATGGAAGCCATTAGGTAATTGCAGAGTATCAAGAGGTCTGTGTGCTCACTCATGGATTGTAATTCATAAGTGACAGTGAAATTGTAGGATCCTGGAATCCATGCACTAATAGCCAACTGCTATTTGTTCTGTTATATAAAGGTAAAATAATTTTAAACATGTAGAAAAACAACGTTGATTGAAAAATTTTGGATTCTATTTATAATACTAACTGCCATAGTTAAATATAAGGTATCTGAGGGTAAATACTGTGAATCAATGGGGGGGCAGTTTTACAGAGAGGGGAATAGGTTTTCTTTTCAAATCTGCCAGTTCCTGGCCTGACCTGTGGTGGCACAGAGGATAAAGCCTTGATCTGGAATGCTGAGGTCACCGGTTTGAAACCCTGGGCTTGCCTGGTCAAGGAACATATGGGAGTTGGTGCTTCCTGCTCCTTCCCCTTCTCTCTCTCTCTCTCTGTCCCCTCTCTCTCTGAAAAATGAATAAATAAAATCTAAAAGAACAAACCTGCAAGTTCCATAAAACTGGATATAAGTTATATTGTCCTTTTTATTTTTTTTAGAAAGAGAGACACACACAGAAAGGAAGGGAGAGAGATGAGAAACATCAATTCTTCCTTGCGGCACCTTCGTTGTTCATTGATTGCTTTTTCATATGTGCCTTAACCAGGGGGCTGCAGCCAAGCCAGTGACCCTTTGCTCAAGCCAGCATTCTTGGGCTTTCAAGCCAGCGATCACAGGGTCATGTCTATGATCTCATGCTCGAGCTGGCAACCTCGGTGTTGCAAACCTGAGTTCTCAGCATTCCAGGTCTATGCTCTACCTACTGTGCCACTGCCCGGTCAGGCTTTTTTTCTTTTAAAAGCAACTTGAAAGCCCTTTGAGAACAATTGTGCTGAAATACTCATGTCACTGTCTCACCACCCCTGGCACAATGAAGAAAGGCCACAGTATACGTATTAAGCAAATACCTTAACTCAGTCATATACACAGTGCTAGGCTTACAAGTAAAAAAGTCAGAAATGTCTTTGTACTACCTTGTATTAACTACCAACAAAATTATCTAAAGACCTGCTGATTATCTATTAGGAAAGATTAACTTATGTTTGCCCATACCCCTACCTCCATCCCCTCTTAACAAGTTGAGTTGCTTTGAAATCTTATGTTAGACATGCCTCTGTTTAAGACAGAATTACTATTAGTACATACTATTTGAAAATCACTCAAGTGTTTTTGGATTTTAAAAAGAGCTGGTCATCATCCAGAAGATTTCATTTTTAGTGACACTTTAAATAATTTATAATTAAATTCAGTTTTAAAGAGCTTGAATTCAGTACTATGCAATAAATACTTCAGTTTCTAATTATATAACTAAGTGCAGCATCCCAATAATATAGACATCTATTTTTTCTCATTTAATGTAACTAGGAAAAATTGAACAGGAAGGCATTAAGGAGCAGTTCTCAATGTACAGAGGTGAGCAGGAACCTCTGCAAAAGGGTGAATTCATCCTAAGTGAAGCCAGGATTTAGCCTGTTTTCTCAGTGTCCATAGTCAGCACCCACAGAATCCCACAGTTGACCAAGGAGGCCCTCTTGTACCAGCCCAGGAATACCAGTTCTCCTGACAGCTTCTAATCATCAGCCTCACATCATCACATGAACTAAACAAGCAGTCATAAGCCCAGTAGATAAAATTATATTTTTATAATCAGACTAGGGGATATAATAAACATACTCATTTTAAAAAGGAATTCTTAAAAAGAATTTTTTAAAGAACATTAAAAAAACTAAAAACAAACCTTTTAGTTTTCCATCAAAATTTGGATTGGTAGCTACTTTTAAGCCAGGATGAGGTAGCAGAAAACAGGAAATTTTGGTGAAACACGAATGGATGTGTTTTCGGACATTCTGTAGTTCTTCATGCTGGTTCCCTGAGACCTGCAGTAGTAAATCATCCTGAAGTTTAAATTACATTAAACTTCAAAGAATTCTGTGGCATCTTATATTTTCTGTCTCTGTGGTCCCACAACTATTGTATAAAAATGACATAACAGCGCTGATACTAAGGAAAGAACAAAATCTTGGGTGAATTGGCCACACTCCCATACCTAAGTAAGCATAAATATGGCATTATTATTACAATTAACAAATGGACATTGTTATGCTAACTTAGTTCAAATTAGTGGGATTTCACTCTAGCTAGTTCCTACAAATTCCAATTTTAATTCAAATCACACACAGGAGACATGAATAGATCATAAAATATTCCTCCCTTCTTTTCAGGAGATACTCAAGACAGCTTCTTGTCACCTGGTAGGTATACATTTAAATTCTAGAAAGGCATCTGAATAGTTGGATGTTTATTTTTAAGCTATGTTGAACCTTTTTTCACATGTATTTGACAATAATGGTACAGATTACCCTAAAAGTAATTACAAACCTTACAAGGTAAGCTCAGCAATCCCAAATATAAAGGAACTTTTTAAATCTCAGTATTTTTTTCAGATTTCTCAGTAGGTATCTTTTGTGATATCTGTTCAGTGTAAATCACTCAATATCACATAATATGACATAGAAAATGGAAAGTCTTCTAATTTTACTTTCTGTGAACTACTGGCAAAATATCCTAACATTGGGGGTTTCAAAATTGAATTATTTCTGTTCAACTGACTTTTAAGCCTCTACTAAAACATGAATTCAGATATTTGCACTGTTGATCTTGAACTAATTTAATTATTCAAATTAAAAGTTTTGTTTTAGGAATAAATCATTGTTTTATATATATCTACAAAAGAACTCTTGATATATATCATAATTATTAATAATATTTGAAAATTGTAAATCTGAAATTACTTTATTAAATATCTTAGTTTGTTCATTTAGATACTACGGGCGAGCATCAAATGAGATTGTGGCTACTGAGTATTCAGTAGTTTACTTAACAAAAATAATTCTAGAATACCACTGGTGAAATGTCATGCACCTAAATGTCTAACAAACCTTGAGGCGTTTTTCCAAGAATTTGGAGCCACCATCAGATCCATATGAAAATTCGTATGGGAAACTCCAGTCTCGAACAAGAAATATCAGACTCTAAGAAATAATGAGAAGAAAGGATCGTTAAGGGGACTCTAAGTTGCCCCCCTCTGCTTTTAAATTGAAAACAGTATTCTTTGCCACATTATGGAATTAAAAGTAAACATAAAATCTTTGAAAGTTTCTGAGCCATCTCTCCTCTATTAGATCATCCTACCTATTTCTACTAAATATAAACCAAAAGCTGATCATAGTTACATAGTCCTATTGAGCCAACTGGAGGGCATTACTATCTCTAATTTCTTGGTGGAGTAGATTTAGCTTGGCAGCTTTTGAAGAGCTTGTTATGAAGATCCAAATTTTATTTGAAGCAAGTTTTCTTCTATTATCTCTTTAGGTGTTTTTCTCTATTATATGTGTACCATTCTCTTCTACAGAGGCTTTCATTATGCATAAATGGTATGAAGAGTGGTGGAAATCCATGTTTTGTGGGGCCTGAAGCTTATATAGTCTGTGGGGAGAGAGCTCAATAAGAAAAAGAATATAAAATTGGACTTGAAAGTGAATATTTATTTAGAATGAGAAATAGAAATTACTAATCCAAAAAAGCTGACAAATCTCCACTCATCCTTAACACACACATAATCCAGAATAACTAACGTATCTTTGTATTACTTTTTTTTTCCTTACAGTTTTTGGCCGCAAATGATTTGATGACTTTTTTTTTTTTTTTTTTTTTTTTTTTTTTTTTTTACAGGGACAGAGAATCAGAGAGAGGGATAGATAGACAGGAACGGAGAGAGGTGAGAAGCATCAATCATTAGCTTTTTGTTGCCGTTGCGACACCATAGTTGTTCATTGATTGCTTTCTCACATGTGCCTTGACTGCGGGTCTTCAGCAGACCGAGCCGTCCCTTGCTGGAGCCAGCGACCTTGGATCCAAGCTGGCGAGCTCTTGCTCAAGCCAGATGGGCCCGCGCTCAAGCTGGTGAGCTCGGGGTCTCGAACCTGGGTCTTCTGCATCCCAGTCCGACGCTCTATCTACTGCGCCACCTCCTGGTCAGGCTTGATGACTTCTTTATATGATGATTTTGAAATATTGTTTGTTAGAAAGCTAATTCAGCCTTCTAACAAGGCCACATTTTTTATTTTTGATAGTTTAGAAATTTTTCAGCTTCCACAACTTTTATTTGTAATGTCATGTACATTTTAGCTTCCTCATCTATCAAATAAGGATAATAGAACCCACCTCACAGCACTACTGAGATAATTTCTAAGACATTTAGAACAGTTTCTGACACATTAGTGCTCTGTTAGCTATTTGATTTTTATTTTAATGGCCACATAGTATTTTAGCGCACTGATAGACAATAGTTTATTTTGCCATTCTCCTAGTTGTTTTCCCACCATTCTAAGAAAATCATTAATAATCATTCTTGAAATTAAATATTTGTTCACATCCAGAAGGATTTTATCAGGGACTGTGTTGTAAACATTTTAAAAGTAAGAATTCTCAGACCCCAACCAGACCTATTAAAACCAAAGTAATAGCTTTCATTTATTGAGTGCCTATTGCATGCCAACCACAATATACCAGTAACTGTATATATGATATTTCATGTATTCCTACAATAGCCCTAAGAGATTAAAATTTATTTTTCTTTTCAGAAGAGATTTATAAAAATCACCTCTACCTTCACCTGACATTAAGTAACTTGCTCAAAGCCACACATCCAGAGGTGGTAGAGTTAGCATTTAAACTTGAGTCTTACTTCAAAATCCCTGCTGCACTGCCCCTCAGAGTTAAGTATAAAACACATAGTTTACGATGTGAGGGCTGATTAAAGTAAGCTTTTATAAATTAGATTAAGAGATAGTTTAATTTTTAGATTAAAAAAATTAGGAAATTGAGAAGTCATATTTTTCTGAAATTAGCTATCTTTAAATGATCTTTCTAAAAGTTTATATTTTCTGAGTTTTTAACTGAATCTTTTAGTGTTGCCCATTAAAAATTATGTCCTTTAGTTCTCTTTTAATCTACAGGTTCCTCTTCCATCCTTATTTTCCCTTACAGTTCATCTGTTGATGAATCTAGGAATTTGACCTGTAGAGTTTCCCCTAACTTGGACCTTGCCGATTTCATATTCATGGGGCAGTGCAAAATATTCTTTGTCCTCTGGATTTCCTGGAAAATTGGCAGCTGGATACAGAGGCTTGATTGGACTCAGGTTTTATTTCTTTGGTGAGAGTATGGGAAGCAGAGTGTCCTTTTAATCAGAAGCACCATAACATATGAGTATCTCTCTGATGAAGTTATGTCATCTTTGCTTATCTGAAGCTCTTTCTTTGGTACAGTTCTCATTAAGGGCTCATGGGAACAATATTTTATGCATTCTTACATATTGATAACAGTTTGTGCCATTTATACTTGAAAGTCACTTTGCTGGATATAAAAGCCTTGGCTCACATCTTTCCTTAAAAAGGAGTGCTTCTTAGCTTGCATTGTGAATATTTCTTGTTTCACTAAGATGGAGCCTCTCTTCTCTCTTTCTCTCCCAATTTGTTGTATGAATTCTTGTGGGGAAAAGAGAGATGCTTATGGAGAGGAGAATTTAAAAATACTTACATCCATTATTTTTAAATATATGCCAATTTCTGTCAACATTTTTGTCAAAATAAAATATAACAACTTGTATTTGGAACATTTATACCTAAAACATATATTTTGAAAATAGTGGTTAACTAGGAAGCAACTTTTGCAAAATAGAACTTCATGAACCAGAATAAAAGAAACCAAGTATGTGGATTTGGCTATATTTTGCATTTTTCTTGGGAGGATTTAGTCTCACTTCTTGGTTACTGGACACCTTCCCAAGTAGACATAACGAGGACCATGTGTAGAATAGGATAAAAACTGAAGTCTTTTCTTTTCAAATCAACAATCTATATTCTATTTATCTATCTACAGTGTCCAATTCCCAAGTTCCCTGCCTAATGCTGCCATTCAATGATGTGCTGGTTCTCCAGCAACAAAATGCCTGGATTTGTAGCACCCGACAATTTCTGTGATGTAAATATGCACACCATGGCTAATTTCAAGCTATTAACTGTTGGCTTACATAGTTCCTGAATATTTACTATTTATCTCTCATGAACTGGTATGAGCCAGTTAATAAGCATAATTACTGGCCCCATCTCCTCTCAAGATAATTTATATACTTTCTATTTATCATGTATGAAATTATATGAATCTCAGTCCTTATTTCAAAAGCCATCAGTTTTCTACACTGCTGAATCTTGATTTGTTCATACATATAGGTAGAGATAAAAATCAAGGCTATAAGTTACCCTAATTTTCTCAGATGAAAACATTTGGAGTCATAAATACTTTTTGAAACTGATAAGAACAGATACTACACTTGATCTTAGCCAAAAGGCTGAGAAATGATCATAGATACTTTTTTAAATGAACTAAATCCAGACAGGCAACTGAGGCAAATGATGGACCTATGCTGTGTATATCATATATATATATAGCATGAAAAACATTATAACCTTTGTTAACTTCCCCTTGGAGACTATATCCTTTAGGAGATTATTCAAAATGCACTATTATGAGTGATAGTGAAAAAAATTCAAATACTTAACAATTGGAAAATGGCTATATAAGTTATGGCATATTAATATGATAATGCATTACATAGCTATTAATATTACAAATATGTAAAATATATCAACACATGTTTTATGTTGGTTACAGAAGTGGAATGAGTTCACAATAAAAAAAACCCCAGAATTTTAAAATTTATTTAGATTATTTTCTTCATGCTTCTAATTTAAATGTGAATTATTTTGCTGCTATGTTAAAAGTTATGAGATTTGAATATATTTGCATTTTATCTTTTTTTTTTTTTACAGGATCAGAGAGAGAGTCAGAGAGAGGGATAGATAGGGACAGACAAACAGGAACGAAGAGAGATGAGAAGCATCCATCATTAGTTTTTCGTTGCCGTTGCGACACCTTAGTTGTTCATTGATTGCTTTCTCACATGTGCCTTGACCGCAGGCCTTCAGCAGACCGAGCAACCACTTGCTGGAGGCAGCGACCTTGGGTCCAAGCTGGCGAGCTTTTGCTCAAGCCAGATGGGCCCACGCTCAAGCTGGTGAGCTCGGGGTCTCGAACCTGGGTTCTTCCGCATCCCAGTCCGACGCTCTATCCACTGTGCCACCGCCCGGTCAGGCTGCATTTTATCTTTTAATTTCATTATGTATAATATTTTTGGTTTGAACTTGGTTGCTTTAATCTTAAATATTATTAAGTAGTTTTGGGAGCCATATTTGCTACTTAATCAGTTCTTTTTTCTTTAAGATACTATTTATTGGTATTCAGAGAGAGGGGGAGATAGAGAAGGTGAGATGCATCAAGTCATCATTGTTTCACTTTAGTTGTTCATTGATTGTTTCTTGCTATGTGCCTTGACCTGAGAAGCCTGGGGTTTTGAACCAACCTCAGTGTTCCAGGTCAACACTCTATCTACTGAGCCACAGGTCAGGCTTAATGAGTTTCTCAATGCAATTTCAGATACTTAGATTTACAAGTGCAAACCTGTTTAGGAATTAGTTGACTCATTTAGTCAAAACATTTTCTTTTCACTGACATTCCATAATGCAAACAGTTTACCAACAATTTATGATCTCTTAAAGTTTTTCTATTGTTCGTTTACAGTACTTTTTTTTTTTAACCAAAAGCAGTAACTATCTAGGCAGTGATATGTCTCTTTTGGTTTTAGTATATATGGAAAAAGTGTAAGAAGCAGCGATACGTGCTGATAAGACTTAATATTCCCACCTGACTTGTGGTGGTGCAGTAGATAAAGCGTTGACCTGGAATGCTGAAATCGCTGGTTCAGAACCCCAGGGCTTGCCTGATCAAGGCACATACCAGAAGCAACTAACAGGAGTTGATGCTTCCCACTCCTCCCCCCACCTTTCTCTCTCTCAAATCAATAAATAAAATCTTAAAAAAAAAAAAGTAACCTTCCTTTCCAGAATTTCTAATGCAGTTCCCCAGTTTGTACCAATAGGTCAGGAGAGTAACAAATTCACAGAAGAGAAAAATCAAAGCAAATAACCTAATTACCATACAACACTTCAACTATCAGCCTGACAAATGATTTTTAAAAAGACAACAGAATATAGTAGGTATTGTAAACCATACAGAAGATTTTAAGCAGGAACTGGTTTTATTATACCTCACCTGCTCTTCCCGCCGCCTTCCCCAAACCACAGGAGAGAGATTCATACTCTTCCATTCATGGCGCACTCATCTCTCCAGGCTAAGGCCCCTCTTTCTTTATCATATTTTTCCCAGACCCCCACTCCCATTTCTCAATTGTCTATTCTCAACTCTAATATATGTATTTTATGGATGTAGAATCACGAATAGTATCATATTATGGATCTTAAACCTTTTTCTGCTTAATTCAGTATGAATTTAACACTATTATTCACGCTACTTTATATATACTTCTGGTTCACTCCCTTTGGTTGTTGCCAAGTATTCCAGAGTAAGTTCTACTCCATTTTTAATGTATTTTGTTGTATGTATCCATTTTTTTTGTATCCATATTTAATGTATCCATTATTCTAAGTTCCCTCCAACTGCCCTCTCCTACTACTCAATCAACTCTCCAATGAATGTCCTTACTTTTCCACTGCTCCACAGAATGGCTGCTCCCATCTGCATTTTTACCAAAAGATCCTGGTATTCCCATTTATCCAAATCTTAACTATCAATTGGTGTTAACTACTTTTTGTCTATTTAATGAGTATAAAGCACTATCTCATTATTCTACTTTTTCTACTTTTTGCCTATTTAATGAGTATAAAGCACTATCTCATTATTTTAATTTTCATCTGATTATCACTGAGACTTGACATCCTTCAAAAATGTGCTAACCATTCAAGTTTCCTTTCTGTGAATTGTCTGTTTATCCTTTGCCTGTTTTTTTTAATTAAACGCAGTTTATAGTTTTTGCATGTTTTGTTTTTCTAAGACTTCATTTTTAGAGCAGTTTTAGGTTTATTATAATATTGAGAGGAAAGTGCAGAGTACTGGTAAATGCCACCTATCCCTACACATGTATAGCCTCCCATTTATCAACATCACTCACCAGAAAAGTACCTTTCTTTTTAACCAGGAATGAGCCTACATTTACACATCACTCAAAATCCATATGGTTCACTTTTACTGCTATACATTCTATGAGTTTGGACAAACGTATAATGACATATACCCATTATTATAGTATTACATAGAGTATATTCTCATGACCTTAAAATCCTTTGTGCTCTGCCTATTCATTTCTCCATCCCCACCATCCTCTGATCTTTGTCTCCATTGTTTTGCTTCTTTCAGACTGTAATATAGTTGGTATCATACAACGTAGCTTTTTCAGATTGGCTGTTTTCACTTACTAATATGCATTTAATGTTCCTCCAAGTCTTTTCATGGATTGATAACTCATTTCTTTTTTGAGCAGTGAAAATATTCCATTGTATGTACGCAGTTTATTTATCCATTCATTTACTAAAGGACATCTTGGTTGCTTCCAAGTTTTGACATAAATAAAGTGCTACAAACATCTGTGTGCAGGTTTTTGTGTGCACACAAGTTTTCAGCTCCTGTGGGCAAATACCAAAGTGTGTGCTCACTGGGTTTTATGATGAGTATGTTTAATTTTGTAACCACCATTTTGTAACCACCAAACTATCTACCAAACTGGCTGTTACCATTTTACATTCCCACCAGAAATGTATGAGAGTATCTGTTGCTCCACATTCTCTTTTGTGGAGCATTTGGTGTTGTGAGTGCTCTGAAATTTGGCCATTCTAATAGGTGCGTAGTGGTTCCTTGCCTATTTTTGACTGGCAAAACTCACATATTTGCAAAACTTCACATATTCTCTATATTAAGCCCTTGTGACTTTTGACATTGTCAATATCTTCTATCAATCTGTTTATTTTGCTTATAGAGTTCTCTGATAAATGGAAATATTCTATTTTAATGTAATTATCAATTTTCTACTACATGGTTTATTTTCTGACGGTCTTAGTAAATAAGTGTTTCTTCACCCTAGTTTAGAAGGATATTCCCAGTGTTTTCTTCTATTAGTACAGTTTTAACTTTCATATTTCATTCTTTAATACAATGGGAGCATACTACTATATATGGTATTTAATAAAAATTCAACTTTTTCTTCAAATACTGAATTAGTTTTTCGAAACCCCAGCTGTTAAGGCATCCACTTCCCACTGGTTTACGACAGCACGTCTGTTGAATACCAGATTTCCATATACTTGGGATATATGTGGAGTCTTTCTAGTCCCATTGAGCTGTTTTCTTGTATCTGTGCAGCACCACACCATTTTCATTTCTACGGTCTCTTACTGTGTATTCAGTCCTCTCTAATTTGGATTTTCTTTTTAAAAACTGTCTTAAATAAGAACTTAATTCTTTCATATAAGTTCCAGAAAAATGTGTTGAATTTCTTTAGAATACCTGCAGTGACTTTAATTAGGAATTGCACTGAATTTTTTTATTAATTTGGACAGAATTAAATTCTCTACAACATTAAATCATCCCATCTGATATGTATCTCTCTGTGTTATGAAACTTTTCCTTTAATCACCAAAGTTGTTAGTTTTATTGTTTGTTGATTTTTTTGGCTATTAAAAATTTATACTTCTTAAAAATTTTAATTTATTGTGTTTACATAGATTCTAGTGTCCCTCCCGAATGCATCTCCCCCCCTTCCAACAACCCCCTTGCCCCCCTTCCCACAACCCCTCCCCTTTCCTCCAGAATTTGCTTTTCTGCTCTCTATAACTTTGTGTTATGTGTATATAATATCCCATCCTATCATCCCCTTTCCCTCTGTCCGCTTTCCCTCTGGACCCTTTGATCCCACCTCTGTCTCTATTCTGTTCCTTAGTTCATTGGATTCCTCAAATGAGTGAGGTCATATGATATTTTTCTTTCTCTGCCTGGCTTATTTTACTTAACATAATAGTTTCCAGGTCCATCCATGTTGTCGCAAAAGGTAAGATTTACTTCTTTTTCATGGCCCCATAGTATTCCATCGTGTATATGTACCACTGCTTTTTAATCCACTCATCCACTGACGGACACTTGGGTTGTTTCCAGATCTTGGCTATTGTAAACAATGCTGCCATAAATATGGGGATGCATTTCTTCTTTTGAATCATTGATGTGTTTGTTGTTCTTGGGATATATTCCTAAAAGTGGGATGGCTGTGTTCTTGGGATATATTCCTAAAAGTGGGATGGCTGGGTTAAAAGGCAGTTCCATTTTTAATTTTTTGAGGAATCTCCATACTGTTTTCCACAGTGGCTGCACCAGTCTGTATTCCCACCAGCAGTGCAGGAAGGTTCCCTTTTCTCCACATCCTCGCCAGCACTTATTCTGTGTTGTTTTGTTGATGAGCGCCATTCTGACTGGTGTGAGGTGATACCTCGTGGTTTTAATCTGCATTTCTCTAATGACTAGTGATGTTGAACATTTTTTCATCTGCCTATTGGCCATCTGTATGTCCTCTTTGGAGAAGTGTCTATTCATTTATTTTACCCATTTTTTGATTGGATTGTTTATCTTCCTGGTGTTGAGTTTTACAAGTTCTCTATAAATTTTGGTTATTAACCCCTTATCAGACGTCTTATCGAAAATATGTTCTCCCATTGTGTGGTTTGTCCTTTTATTTTGTTCATATTGTCTTTAGCTGTGCAAAAGCTTTTTAGTTTGATATAGTCCCATTTATTTTTCCTGTCCTTTATTTCCCTTGCCTGTGGAGATAAATCATCAAATATATCGCTGTGAGTGATGTTGGAGAGCTTATTGTGTAGGTTTTCTTCTAGGATGCTTATGGTTTCACAACTTAAATTTAAGTCTTTTATCCATTTTGAGTTTATTTTTGTGAATGGTATAAGTTAGTGGTCTAGTTTTATTTTTTTTCAGGTAGCTGTCCAATTTTCCCGACACCATTTGTTAAAGACTGTCTTTACTCCATTGTATGCTATTATCTCCTTTGTCAAATATCAATTGTCCATAAATGTGCGGGTTTATTTCTGGGATCTCTGTTCTGTTCCATTGATCTAGATGCCTGTTCTTATGGCAGTACCAAGCTGTTTTGAGTATAAAGGAAGTGTGATACCTCCCACTTTATTCTTCTTTTTCAAGATTGCTGAGGCTATACATGTTCTTTTCTGGTTCCATATGAATTTTTGGAATATTTGTTCTATATCTTTGAAGTATGTCCTTGGTATTTTCATAGGAATTGCATTGAATTTATAAATTGCTTTGGGTAATATAGACATTTTAATGATGTTTATTCTTCTTAACCATGAACATGGTATATGCTTCCACTTATTTGTATATCCCTTGATTTCTTTTATCAATGTTTTATAATTTTCCAAGTACAAGTCTTTAACCTTTTTGGTTAAATTTACTCCTAGGTACTTTATTATTATTATTATTTGCAATAGTGAAGGGGATTGTTTTCTTAATTTCTCTTTCAGACAGATCATTGTTGGTGTATAAAAATGCCTCTTGAGTATTAATTTTATATCCTGTCACCTTGCTGAATTCATTTATCAGTTCCAGTAGTTCTTTGAGACTTTAGGGTTTTCTATGTACAGTATCATATCATCAGCAAATAATGATAGTTTTACTTCTTCTGTTCCAGTTTGGATGCCTTTTATTTCTTCTTCTTGTCCGATTGCTGTGGCTAGGACTTCCAGAACTATGTTGAATAAGAGTGGTGGAAGGGGGCACCCCTGCCTTGTTCCTGATCTTATTGGCATTGAGAATGATGTTGGCTGTGGGTTTGTCATAGATGGCCTTTATCATGTTGTGGTATGTTCCCTGTATTCCTGCTTTGCTGAGAGTTTTGATCATAAATGAGTGCTGGATTTTATCAAATGCTTTTTCTGCATCTATTGATATTATCATGCAGTTTTTCTTTCTTTTGTTTATATGATGAATCACATTGTTTGATTTGCGAATATTGTACCAGCCTTGCCTCCCCAGAATAAATCCCACTTGATCATGATGTATATTTTTCACGTATTGCTAGATACAGTTTGCTAATATTTTATTGAGAATTTTAACATCTAAGTTCATCAGGGATATAGGCCTATAATTTTCTTTCTTTGTGTTGTCTTTGCCCGGTTTTGGAATCAGAATTATGCTCACCTCATAAAAGGAGCTTGGAAGTCTTCCTTCCTCTTGAATTTTTTGAAATAGGTTGAGAAGGACAGGAGTTAGTTCTTCTTTGAATATTTGGTAGAATTCACCTGTGAAGCCATCTGGCCCAGGGCTTTTGTTTGTTGGGAGTTTTTTGATAACTGTTTCGGTCTCATTTGTTGTAATCGGTCTATTTAGGTTTTCTGATTCTTCCAGATTGATTTTTTTTTTACAGGGACAGAGAGAGAGTCAGAGAGGGATAGATAGACAGGAACGGAGAGAGATGAGAAGCATCAATCATTAGTTTTTCGTTGCCGTTGCGACACCATAGTTGTTCATTGATTGCTTTCTCACACGTGCCTTGACTGCGGGCCTTCAGCAGACTGAGCCACCCCTTGCTGGAGCCAGTGACCCTGGGTCCAAGCTGGTGAGCTTTTGCTCAAGCCAGTTGTCCCCACGCTCAAGCTGGAAACCTCGGGGTCTCGAACCTGAGTCCTCCGCATCCCAGTCCAACACTTTATCCACAGCACCATCGCCTGGTCAGGCCAGATTGATTTTTGAATTATTATATTTTTCAAGGAATTTGTCTATTTTATCTAGGTTGTCTAATATTTTGGCATACAGTTCTTCATAGTATTTTCTTACAATCTTTTGTATTTCTGTTGTGTCCATTATTACTTCTCCACTCTCATTTCTAATTTTATTTATTTGAGTCCTCTCTCTTTTCTTCTTGGTGAGTCTGGTTAAAGGTTCATCAATCTTGTTTAGCTTTTCAAAGGACCAGCTCTTGGTTTTATTGATCCTCTGTATTGTTTTTTTAGCCACTATGTCATTTATTTCCGCTCTGATCTTTATTATTTCCTTCTTTCTACTTCCTGTGGGCTTTACTTGCTGTTCTTTTTCTAGTTCTTTTAGTTGCACAGTTAAATGATTTATTTGAACTTTTTATAGCTTCTTAAGGTATGTCTGTAATGCTATGAACTTCCTTCTCAGGACTGCTTTTGCCCTGTCCTATAAATTTTGAGCTGAATGCTCATTTTCATTTGTTTCAAGGAAATTTTTGATTTCTTCCTTGATCTCATTGTTGACCCATTCGTTATTTAATAACATGCTGTTTAGTTTCCAAGTTTTTGAGTGTTTTTCCGTTTATCTACTGTAGTTGATTTCTAGTTTCATGCCATTGTGGTCAGAGAAGATGCTTGATATGATTTCTATCTTCTTAAATTTGTTGAGACTCGTTTTATGCCCTAACATGTGGTCTATCCTAGAGAATGTACCATGAGCACTTAAAAACAAAGTATATTTTGCTGCTTTAGGGTGAAAGGTTCTGAAGATATCTATTAAATCTAGTTGATCTAGTGTGTCCCTTAATTCTGCTGTTTCTTTGTTAATTTTCTTTCTTAAAGATCTATCCAGTGATGTTAGTGGGGTATTGAAATCCCCTATTATTATAGTATTGCTGTTGATCTCGCCCTTTATGTCCATCAGAGTCTGCTTTATATATTTAGGTGCTCCTATATTAGGTTCATAGATATTTATAATGGTTATCTCTTCCTGTTGGATTGCTCCCTTTATCATTATGTAGCGATCTTCTTTATCCCTTACTATACTTTGTTTTAAAGTCTATTTTGTCAGATATAAGTATTGCTTCTCCAGCTTTATTTTCATTTCCATTTGTATAAAATATTTTTTCCATCCTTTTACTTTTAGTCTATGTGTATCTTTTGTTTTGAGATGGGTCTCTTTTAGACAGCATATGAACAGGTCCTGTTTTCATATCCATTTAGCTACTCTATGTTTTTTGATTGGAGCATTTAATCCATTTACATTTAAGGTTATTATTGATATGTAGTTGTTTATTGCCACTTTTTTTCTTTAAATCTATATTCCTCTTTTACTATATATATATTTTTTTCCCTGCTTTTTTCTATCTATAGCAGGTGCCTTAACATTTCTTGCAGCATTGGTTTGATTGTGATGAATTCCTTGAATTCCTTGAGTTTTTATTTTTTGTTTTGTTTTTTGTGGGGTTTTTTTTTTTTTGGTCTGGGAAGCTTTTTATTTCTCCTTCAATTTTAAATGATAGTCTTGCTGGATAAAGAGGTCTTGGTTGTAGTTTCTTGTTCTGCATTACTTTGAATATTTCTTGCCATTCCCTTCTGGCCTCAAGTGTATCTGTTGAGAAGTCGGATGTCATCCTTATGGGTGTTCCTTTGTAGGTGATTGATTGTTTTTCTCTTACAGCTTTTAATATTCTTTATCTCTTAGCTTTGGTATTTTAATTATGATATGTCTTGGTGTGGGTCTCTTTGGGTTCTTTTTAAATGGGGATCTCTCTGCTTCTTGAACTTGTGTGACTCTTTCCTGCATCAATTTGGGGAAATTTTCAGCTATAATTTCTTCAAAGAGGTTCTCTAGCCCTTGTTCTTTCTTTTCTCCTTAAGAAACCCCTATTACGTGGATATTGTTTCTCTTCATGTTGTCACAGAGCTCTCTTAGAGTTTCCTCAGACTTTTTGAGCCTCTTTTCTTTTTGCTGTTCTGCTTCCATGCTTTTGCTTATCTTGTCCTCTAAGTCGCTGATTCGATCCTCTGCTTCATCCAACCTGCTTTTAATTCCTTCTAGTGTAGTCTTCATTTCTGATACTGTGTTTGTCATTTCTGTCTGGTTCTTTTTTATGATTTCAGTATCCTTTTTGATGCTTTCAATTTCTTTATTTAGGTGCTCATTAAGTCCATCCATTGTAGCTTGAGATCCTTAAGCATCCTAACAATCATTATTTTATACTCTGCATCCAGTAATTTGATTATTTCCATTTCATCCAGATCTTTTTCTGGGGATTTTTCTTGTTGATTCATATAGTTCCTCTATCTCCCCATTGTTTCTGTGTGTAGCTCGCAGGCTTGTCCGAGTTGTGATCTCCTTAACTAGTAAAGCTGCTTTAAAGTCTTAATTTGCCTGCTTTCAGTTTGCTTAACTCAGCAGGGGGCTTATTTGAAACTTTATCCAGGAATGTGGCAGATTCTCTCTGAGAATCTGAAGGCATGTTCTGTCAGTTGCACTCCAGGGGCGGGACGCATTCTTGATATCAGAAGGGGGAGGTATTTCTCAGGTCTTCCTGGAAACCTGTTACTGCCTCTCCCTCTTCCTGCTTTCTGCTGTGTCTTTCCTGCTGATTGGAGCTGGAGAGCTCTTTGGAGGTGGGATACCCAGAACCACTTTAGGCTTGTGCTGGGTAGAGGGGTCAACCCCTCCCCCAGCTATGGCCACCTCTGCACTGGAGATTGAGTCAGCTTCTCAGGTCAGCACAGACACTCCTCTATACATCACCATTTGTCTCGCTCTCCCCACTTTCCTCATGCAAGACGAGTTAGTCCTCTAAGCCCTCCTAGCCCTTTGAGCACCAGGCAAGTGGCTGTGAGCAAAATTTTCTGCCCTGTCCCTTTAAGGCACCCCAACCACTTCCCATATACAGAACTTTCCCTCTTCTCCCCACTCAGTGCTGTCCATCTGTCTCCTCCAGTCCCTAGATTTCTAGGCTGGGTCTCCGGTTCTGAGACTGAGGACCCCCGTCTCTCAGGGTCTCTCTCCTTGTAATGAGAGCCCTTCTGGACCCTCAGCCTTAGCCTCCCCTCACTCCTGGGAGCAGAGGAACCCCCACCATGCCCCCGCACTCCCTACCAGGATCAGTGTTCTTCTGTGCTCCTTGGTTTTTGAGACCTGTTCTTTTAGTTCAAAGTTGGTTTTTCACG
Source organism: Rhynchonycteris naso (assembly GCA_037038555.1). Lineage (NCBI taxonomy): Eukaryota > Metazoa > Chordata > Mammalia > Chiroptera > Emballonuridae > Rhynchonycteris > Rhynchonycteris naso. Next base: position 47,202,003 of record CM072999.1, read on the forward strand.
ATTGTTCCCAAATTAATTTGTAATCCAGTTTGGTGGAGGGAGCTGGCAGTTTGTGTGTATGCATACTCTGCTACCATCTTGGAATCCTCGCGAATGGTATACTTTTAAAAAATATATACTTGCTGGTTGGTAATTGCTGGTTTTGAGACACACTATTGATTGTTTTAAAGATTTAAAATTTTAATGATATGACATCTACAAAAGAACTGAGAAGTATATTATTATTAAGCACATTAGTAAAATGAACACATATGAATCCACAAATCCACTTAAATAACTGAACCTACTAATAACAGTGAAGCTTCCTGTGTGTACCTCCCTGATAGAACCCTATTTCTCCTCTCCAGTAGTAACCACTATCCTAGATTTTGCTTTCAATATAGTTTTATCATATTTGTATATGTATTCTTAAACAACATACTGTTTAGTTTTGCTCATTTTTAAGAAAATTTTTCCATTGATTTGGGAGAGAGATAGGAGGGGGGAGAGAGAGAGAAGCATCAACTCATTGTTTCACTTAGTTGTGTACTCAGTGATTGCTTCTCATATGTGCCCTGACGAGGGGATCGAACCTGCAACCTCTAGCGCACTGGGTCAATGCTTTATCCACTCAACCACCTAGCCAGGGCAGTTTTGTTCATTTGTGAACATATTAAGAATGCCATTATATTGTAAATGGTCTTTAAGAGGCAACTTTTTTCACTCTGCAGTGTGTTTTTAAGATTGATCTATCTTGAAGCATGTAATTCTTACTAGACTCTTATTTTCTTTAGGGATCTTCAGTTGTTCTTTTTCCCTCTTAATTTGTTTACATAACTATTCTTTTGCCTTTCATTTTTTCTAAAAACTTTAAGGGCTATATTTTTTCCTCCAAGTACTAGTCTCTTATAGTATTTTATTTTCAACATGCACAATTTAAAGCATTTAGTTCTCAGTATTTTCAAATTTTTATTATGATTTTGACTTGATCCAGGAATTATTTCTGAAACGTGTATTTAAATTTACATAATATGCTTTTTTAAATGAACACTTTTTATTAACTTTAAATTATTCTGTGGTTACAGAATGAGTCAGTATGAATTCAATCCTTTGAAGTTTGTGAAAACAAGTTCTGTGGTCTAGTATGTGGTAAATTTTTGTAAATGTACCATGTATACTTAAGAGCAGGGGTCCCCAAACTGCAGCCCATGGGCCGCATGCGGCCCCATTTATCCGGCCCCTGCTGCACTTCCAGAAGGGGCACCTCTTTCATTGGTGGTCAGTGAGAGGAACACAGGATGCATCCGCACCCATAGTTCCCATTGAAATACTGGTCAGTTTGTTGATTTAAATTTACTTATTCTTTATTTTAAATATTGTATTTGTTCCCGTTTTGTTTTTTTACTTTAAAATAAGATATGTGCAGTGTGCATAGGGATTTGTTCATAGTTCTTTTTATAGTCCGGCCCTCCAACGGTTTGAGGGACAGTGAACTGGCCCCCTGTGTAAAAAGTTTGGGGACCCCTGCTTAAGAGGAATGTGTGTGCTCAATGTTAGGCACAGTATTTTATACATGTCCAATAAAACAAGTTTGTTAATCCTATGTTTTATATCTTCTCTATCTTTACCAATTTTCTACTTGTTTGACTAATTGATAGTTAGGAAAGCTGTGTTTTAATTATCCATTTCCTCTTATGATTCTACCAATTTTTACTTTATATCAGTGGTTCTTAACCTGGGTTCTATTGAACCCTAGGGGTTCGATAAGTCGGTCTCAGGGGTTCACAGAAGCCTCTGTCACGGAGGCCAGAATAAAGTAATACCGTAATTTGTTGTGAGTTCATGCACTTTGTTGGTTTTGTTCTTTGAGCAAGGTGATGTTCACGCGCGGCTCATTTTGTGCACCAGCAAAAAAACATATACCTATGTCTTGAATTTGGAAAAAAAAACCCATATATTATTTATCACTAAAGAAAGGTTCGGTGAATGCGCATATTAAACTGGTGGGTTCGGTACCTCAAAAAACGTTAAGAACCACTGATCTAGAGCATTGCTCCATTGCAACTGGAGCCATTCTATTCTAGCATGTGAGGCCATGGAGCCATCCTCAGCACCCGGGCCAACTTTGCTCCAATGGAGCCTTGGCTGTGGGAGGGGAAGAGAGAGACAGAAAGAAAAGAAGGGAGGGTGGAGAAGTAGATGGGCACTTCTCCTGTGTGCCCTGGCTGGGAATTGAACCTGGGACTTCTACATGCCAGGCTGATGCTCTACAACTGAGTCAACCTGCCAGGGTCTTACTATCTTATTAATACTCATTTGTTCAAAGTTTTAATATTCTGTTGAGTGTTTTTAATTGTTGTCAGGAAGAAGTTTAATCCAAATTATCTAATCTTCTCTTACTGGAAGCATAATACAGTCACCCCTTCTTTCTTTTCTTTTAAGTAGAGGAGGGGAGATAGTGAAACTGACTCCTGCATGCACTCCTCACTGGGATCCACCCAGCAACCCCCACCTAGGGCTGATGCTCGAATCAACCAAGCTATTTTTAGCACCCAAGGCTGCTGCTTGGGCCAACTGACCTATCCTCAGTGCCCAGGGCCAATGCTCGAACCATTCAAGCCAGTGGCTGTGGGAAGGAAGAGAGAAAGAAAGGGGAGGGAGGGAGAGAGAAGCAGGTGGTTGCTTCTCTTGTGTGCTCTGACCAGGAATTGAACCCAGACATCCATATATCAGGCTAATATTCTTTCCACTGAGCAAACCAGCCAGGGCTAGTCATCCTTTATTTCTTTTCTTTTTTTATTTTTAGTGAGACAGAGAGAGGGACAGATAGGAAGGGAGAGAGATGAGAAGCATCAGTTCTTCATTGTAGCACCTTAGTTGTTCACTGATGGCTTTCTCATATGTGCCTTGACTGGGAGGCCCCATCCAAGCTAGTGAGCCCTTGCTCAAGCCAAAAATCTTGGGCTCAAGCCAGCAACCTTGGGCTTTAAGACAGTAACCTTTGGGCTCAAGCCAGTGATCATGGGGTCATATCTATGATCCCACACTCAAGCCAGCAACCCTGTGCTCAAGCTTGTGAGCCTGTGCTCAAGCCAGGACCTTGGAGTTTCAAACCTGGGTCCTCAGCATACAGACTGATGACCTATATACACTGTACCACTATCTGGTCAGGCAGTGATAATTTATTTCTTAAGAATATTTAATATGCTCATATAGTAGTCTGTCTCCAGTAAGGCTCCCAAGATCCCTGCCTCCTGGTATTCCCATATTTGTTTAGTCCCGTCCCATATAATGCCAGGGTAGTCTGTATATTCTATAGAATTTGGCAAAATTCTGTTTTATGCTAAAGATGTCTTCACTCCAAGATTAGATTATAAATTATTGCTGTTTCTCTCTTGGCCACTCTCTCTGGCAAAAGGATCATTTGTTCTGAGGAGGGTGCCCTGTAAGCAGGCCTATGGAGAAGTCCATGTGGCAAGGAATTGAAGCCTTCTGTCAACCATGTAGTGAGCTCAGAAGTAGCCCTCCAGTCAAGTCTTCAGATAATGTCCCCTAGCCAACTGAGCAAAACTTCTTGAGAAACATTAGGCCAAAAGCACTTAACCTAAGCCACTCCAGATAGATTCCTGACCCTCAAAAACTGTGTGAGATAATAAATATTTATGATTTTAGGATGATTTGTTATGCAGCAATAGATAGCCAATATAACTTATTTTAAATTATTTGCCATCTGAGCCATTAATTGTACTTTGCCCTTTATTAGTTGTTCAGTTTTCTTGTGTGTTCATACTCCCCCAGGGCATGATCCATTTCAGCTGGTGATGTGTATCTGAAGGGAGGGGCTGAGTTCTAAGGCTTAGCTTGAGCCTCCTCTGATAAGCTCAGGCTGACGCCATCATGCTTCAGGTAGACAATCTTTGGTGTTTAAATCTATTCCTCCTCCAGGTAACTGTTTCAAAGGACTGTTTGACTTAGTTACAATCTCCTGGTTCTTGGTTTATAAAGAGGGGTAGGGACAAAAGGGAGCATGAAAAAGCCAGGCTGTCTGCTCATACCACCCAATCCAATTGCTGATATTATCTTGCTGTCCCCAGCAGAGTCTGAGCTGTTTGCTGTTCTTCTGATAGCAGGTAACCGTTCCCACAGGTCAGTGTGTAAGAAAGAAAAGGGTACCACCAAAAAATTGTCTGCCAGCTTTTTCTGTGCCTTATAACCACCTTCTGTTGTGCCAGGAGTTTTACTTGTTTGGAGGTTTTATGTCTGACAAACTTATCAAAATTTTTTGTGTGGTTTTTATGATTATCCTTAGGGTTGGGTTTAAGAGAGAAAAATTGATATTCTGCAGGAACCAAAATATCTCACTTTTTTATTTTCCCTTTCTTTTTTTTTAAACTTGTTAAATTTTTATTTCCCCAGTTCTATCTTCTTCTTGCATTTAGTAGCATTAAATAGGTATTCAAAAGTGCTTCTTTAGTGAAATTTTAAAAAAGAGAAAGAAACAGACCCTCTCAATTAACTAAAATACCTGCTTATGGTCTTCAGGAACATTTAATAAGAATTTATCATCATTTAAACCCAACTCACCTGAAATGGCTTCAGGAATGTTTCCTCCATTGCCAGTCTGCCATACTCAGTGAAAAGCTAGAAGGAAAATCACACACACGCGCGCACGCACAAAGAAAACTTCAGTATCTGCACAGTGTTACTTTTTGGCTTTCTTTCATTTATATTTTTTCCCAAGCTGTAAGATAATACTGTATTATTTATATTACAATAAACATTTTAAGGAATTATTAGGTAAAACAGTACAGTAATGAGATATTTTAATATTAAGGAGATAAAGTACATTTTAAAAATAAAGTTTCCACGTTAAAGCTAACATCTTTTATATCTGGAATATAGGACAATTTTTGGTAGGGAAGATAAGGAGAAAGAAATATGTTAAAATGACCTTTCAAAGCAGAATTTGCAAAATAGGCCAGTGAGCAATATACTGTGTAGGATATGATATATTTATGAAAGTTGTCTGAGGACCCTTATGGATTATTACAAAGGCATATAGGCATTTGGTTTAAAATGTGAAAAATCATATACACTGTGGTCTCACGTTTCTTATTGTTCCCTATTAGACCTGAGGGGGTGGCTGTGAATGGGCTTCTGGTGATAGTTTCATCTAGAGTGGCTAAGTAGGTTTCCCCACATGTACATAGGAAAAGCCACTGCATACACAAGAGGAACGAGCCATGGAGGCTTCTCATAACTGGGGAAAATACTAACACGAGAATTCTCATCCACATGCCTCTCCTGTGGGAGCTATGGGAATCTAGAGAGCAAAGGGTAATTACTAGGTATCTGATTAGGGTGATTAAATAGAAGTTTGGAATATCATTATCAAAAAGGCAGCTGGTCCAGGGATTACCAGGGGTCCCCAAACATTTTACACAGGGGTCCAGTTCACTGTCCCTCAGACCGTTGGAGGGCCACCACATACAGTACTCCATACACTGACCTCCAATGAAAGAGGTGCCCCTTCCGGAAGTGTGGAGGGGGCCGGATAAATTGCCTCAGGTGGCCGCAATTTGGTCCGCGGGCCGTAGTTTGGGGACCTCTGGATTAGACACTCTAATTAGAACCATCTACTAACATAAATTGAACTCACAATCTTTTTTGAGGAAGACTGAGATGTTTTCATTTATAGGAAAATTTTTAAATGATCTCAAAAAAGATAATGTACTCAATCTCAAAGTCCAAAATAAGTCCTTTTTTAGAAATCCCTAAAACCAGTGTTAAACAGTACCATGCTTGAAGAACTAATATTACTTATTATAGAAACATCTCACAGTTACTCAGCATACAGCCTATCTGTCATAAATGGTCAGTGAAATGTACAAGAAATATATTTGGGAGTAATGCCGGCTATGAACTTATATGATATTTCTGACATTACCGATGACCCTGCCTTATCATTTGTTATCTGTTAAATTTGTACATGGTTCTTATTAAGATAAAATCATATACTGAAAGCAACATTTTCTATAAAATATGTAAAGGGCAACTATCAGAGAAACAATAGGCTTTCCTCTGTAACCAATATAACATGAATTGAAAGACAGCAGTGTTACAGAGATGAGATGCATCTTTGTGAAATATTTCATCTTTTACTTGAGATTTAAATGCTGCTTGGAAAGAAAAAGGAGCACTGAGCCCAGACAGATGACTACATTTTTATTCCCACTCTACCACTAATTAGCCACAGGAATTTAGGCAAGTCATTTATTTCTTTCAGCCAAATTTTCCTCATGTATAAAATATGAAGTATAATTAGGAGTCCCTGAGGTCTCTTTCAGATCTAAAATAGAATTCTATGAGTTATCAGGTAGCTGCTCACGGTTCTTAGGTATAAAGTGGTCCACAGTGGGGGGAGCAGGGAAGCTGGCATACAGTCGCTATCGTACTAGCAATGACCTTAGGACTTCATTTTCTCGTTTGGGGTCATTTTTGAACCAACGATTCTTTTTCTATTTTAATTTGCCACACATTTTCACATATGCAGGGCCAATAGCAAATGGCGTTACAGAAAGAAAGGAATTTGAAAGCTGATTTAGAAAGAACATAACCCTATATGGTTGGAACAAGAAACCTGGAAACAGGACAACCTCCATTTGATAATGTTTCTAAATCTGAATTGTTAAGATTGCCAAGTAGAAGATCCAAAAAAAAAAACCTTGAAGTTCCACTATACATGTTCAAAAAGTTACTGGATAATAAAAAGGTGTATACATGTTGTTACCTGAAGGTGCTGAAGATCATCCTCCTGGACATTTTGGGATAAGTTATATACCTTGATTAGGAAGTAAAGTTAAAGTGAGAAAATAATTAGCATCATCCTCAGCACTCACTTTGTCATTCTCTATTTTTATGAATATCAATTATCACAACTTCAACTCTCTTGCATATATTCTTGTATCATGATATCTGTAAGTAAGACCTTAATCGAGGAGTAAGAGAAGCTTGGGAGACAATAAACAATGTACAAGGATCATGAAAGCATTCCAGAAATGCAACAGCCATCAGTTCTGGAGGCAGAATATTAAAATTACTTTAGGAAACTAATTTAACAATTAGTCAGTAAAACACTCCTTCTTATAAATAATGGTATTCTAAATCTGAATAGCCCATATATAAAATTGTCTTGAAAAATTATGTTGACTTCTTCACAATTGGATTATCTTAACTATGTCTACAGAACGTTTCATGATGTGGAAGTTAGATTCTGATATCCTGCTCACACCAGTCAACATATGCATTAATGCTTCATGAACAGATCACTGTATCAAGAGAAATATTTTTGAGGGAGATAATAATCAGTCACTTCAAAAGGAAATTAAGGTTGTGGATATTTCTATGTACTATAGCAAACAGTATACTTTTAAATAGATCATTTCTCAGATAATAACAAATAGTCATTCCCAAAAGGACTTGGAGTTTTCAGTGAAAATAATGTTTTCAGGAAAAATAGAAGTAGTAAATAGTAAAAAGGCAAAGTCAATCTGTTTCTAATTAGCTTGTGTAAATGGATTATACTGTTGATTATGAAGAAATTAGATAAGTCAGTATTTAAAAGGATTGTTCGTTTAAGAAGTATATACAGTGTGTCCGTAAAGTCATGGTGCACTTTTGACCGGTGACCGGTCAAAAGTGCACCATGACTTTACGGACACACTGTATATTTTTAAAAGCTAGTCAATCATAGGTTATAATCATGGCTTTTTATCTTAAAAGTCCTTTATACAAAATTCAGTCTTCCTTCTATCCACCCTCTCATGGTTGTCCTACCTATACATGATGCCTTTATTGCCGATTCACTGGCTCCGTTTTTCTGTACTTAGAATTTCAGCCTTGATGACTCATCCTAAAAACTTTGTCTATCCTACCTTTTTAAACTATCTTACCTTTCTTTTAACAGTCTATTTTCCGTCTACTATCTCTTCTTGCTCTTTCTATTAAATAGAAAATATTTTTCAATTGTCTTAAATTCTTTATGCTGTGTGTTCTATGGTTATAGTAAAACTCTCACGGACTTTTAGAACAACTAATAAAACCTACAATACCTTCAAAGACAATACTCTAAAAAAGACAGGGGGGAAAAAAGGAAAGGAAAGGAAGATTATAATTTTTATAAGACGACAGTTACGTTCTTAAATGTATATTGATGTTTTAAAAAGCTGTAAACACATATAAATGTTTACATTTAGAAATGTTCCTACTAGCTATGTAAACTAAAATTTTGAATTTATAAATCATTTCATTAAATATAACTTATAATAGGTGATCCCTAGGTACCTGCATACATTATAATATTTAATATTACTATATTTATTATATAATTTAAACAGAAACTAAAGTAGGCAATTTGAAAACATCAGAAATTAGGTGAGAATAATAAAAACAATTCTATTCATAGCAATCATGAGAAGTGGTAGGCTAATTGAGCCAAAAATACATGGTTTAACATTTCTGTTATCTCACTAGCACAAACATGTAGAAATATATATATATTCATAAATTCAGGTGAAAGAAACATCCATAAAAATGGATTTATTTTATTCCATACCTGTATTGAGCTGATCATTGTGCTAAGGGCAAACACTGTGGCTGAATCTCTCAAAGTTGACTGACTATCAAAGGTTCCCTGAGTATCCATCAATAGCACTGCAACCTACAGGCAAGTAGAGTATGTTGTTAATATTTTACTGAACATGTAGAGTATCAGGGTTACCACAAAGTCAACCTCATAAGAACTACGGTAAACCATTAATAATAAATATGTATTATTTTTACATATGCCATGAGTACCACAGAAAGTAAAAATATTAATTAGCTGCCGAATATTGTAATGATTAATTTTCACTGGTAGTCCAACATAACAGAAACAGCACTGAAACAAAATTTAGATGTTAGCTGATCTGCTGTTCCATTATCTCTACAATTTCCCTGATCACTAGAAAAGGAAAGAGGGAACATGCAATATAATGCTACCCACCTCCTTTTAAACATCATGCGAAACAGCCTAAAATTAGTTTTCAATTGAGAGATTTTGAGGATTCTAAAAAGTAGTAACTGTTGTAAGTGAAAAATCTATTTTCTTTCAGAAGATCACATCATACCTTTTTACCATCAGGTTTATTGATAAGGAAGACTTCACTCCATATCTGGATTCCTGTAGTCTCTCGTTCAGACCCACCTCTCCATGAAAAACCAGTCAATGGTTCATTGTAATCTCCAACCCAATCAACTGATTCCTATAAATTAAGAAAGTCTATGATATGGACCTAGATATATAGTACTTTCCATTTATCCATTTAGGTCTGTATCTCTCTCAACTCTAGTCAAAAGAAAACAACATATGCACAGCTACTATATTGATACAATTACTTTATTTATTCATCCAAAAAGTAATTACAGAGGAGCAACCATTTGCCACCTTTTATGCTAGGTATGGGGATACAAAGATATTCTTGACCAGAGGAAGTTCATAGCCTAGCAGGGAGAGACATGCTAACAAACCATTATAATGCAATGTATGCATGCCAAAATGGGAGTGTATGTTAGGCATAAGTAAAGCATAAGTAAATAAATAACTCTTGATCACATAAGACTTCAAAGGAGAGGTGATATTTGAGCTAAGACTTGAAAGATGTTTAGGAATTTTCCCAGTGAGCAAACTTGGGGAGGGCGTTACAGAAACAAAGGAATAAAGATGTGAAAGAACATATTAATGCTTCAGTATTGGGGCCTCAAGGAGGAAGTGAATAGGAGGAAGAGAGGCTTAGTAGTAGGTGCAGAAAAACAAAAATAAAACAAATCTGTTACACTTTCATCTGAGCAAATGCTATTTAACACAAGCAACACAAGTGTTACTATTTAGTGTTTAACAGTTAAAACTATGATTATGCCTAAAACTGTACAATCCCAAAGAATGTAAAGTTTACTAATTTTGTTCATTCAATTTTCCCACCAGTGTTAAGTAGCACACTAAGGCTGGTATGCTAGAAATAGAGAATAAGAAGAAGCTTGCTTGCTTTTAGAGTCCGAGTTGTTTAGCAGTTCTGTTCTTGATTTGTTTGAACTGACACTAAAGATTCTAGATGTTAAAGTTAACAATATAACAAACAACAAGTGTTGGTGAGGGGGTGAAGAAAAGGGAACCCTAGTGCACTGTTGATGGGAATACAGAATGTACAACCACTGTGGAAAGTAGTATGGAGTTACCCAAAAAAGTTAAAAAAGGAACTGTCTTATGACCCAGTGATTCTACTTCTGGGAATATATCCTAAGAATCCCGAAACACTAATTCAAAAAAATATACGCACTCCTATGTTCACTGCAGCCTTATTTACAATAGCCAAAATATGTACACAGCCTAAGTGCTCATCAGTTGATAAGTAGATGAAAAAGCTGTGGTACATTTACACATGGAATACTAGATGGCCATAAAAAAGAAGAAAATCTTACGTTTTGCAACAGTATGGATGTACCTGGAGATCACTATTCTCAGTGAAATAAGTCAAAGAAAGACAAGCTGCCTGACTAGGTGGCACAGTGGATAAAGCATTGGACTGGGACACGGAGAACCCAGGTTAAAAACCCCAAGGTCACCGGCTTGAGCACGGGCTCATCTGGTTTGAGCAAGGCTCACCAGCTTGAGCCCAAGATCACTGGTTTGATCAGTCTGCTGTAGCTCCCTGGGCATGGCACATATGAGAAAGCAATTAATGAACAACTAAGGAGCCGCAACAAAGATGCTTTTCATCTCTCTGTCCCTATTTTTCCCTCTCTCAAAATAAAAAAAAAGAAAAAAGAAAGACAAGCACTGTATGATTTCACTCATATGTGGAATCTAAGAACAAAATGAACTAACAAGCAAAATAGAGACAGACTCATAAACAGAGAACAGGCTGACAGCTGTGGGGGGTGGGGAGGACTGGCCAAGGGAGGTAGAGGGATAAAGCAAAAAAAGACAAAAAGAAAAAGAAATCTTGTGAACATGCATAACAATGTGGTGACTGCCAGGAGGAGGATATAGAAGGAATAAATTGTGATAGATGAAGCCTTGACTGGGGGGGGGGGGGTAATGAACACACAGTATGGTGTACAGAGATGTGTTGTAGAATTGGGCACCTGAAACCTGTATAATTATGTTAAGTAGTGTAACCCTAATAAATTCAAAAATATTTTTTAAATTTGCAAAGAGCAAAAAAAGTTAACATCACAAAATTCTTCAAAAATAACCCAACTAAAGATAATCCAAAATGGATAATTATGGAATAAATACATAATACAAAGTTTCTTTAGGTAGTGTGTCTATTCTATCTCAAAATTCATATTTGCATCAGAATTGCTGCGGGTAAAGGGTAGGAAAACATTCTGGTATGCTCTCCACCCCCAACCCTCTGTTCCTCAGCTCTAATCTCCTCTTTATCGCTCTGCTTTTGGTTTCTCCTAGGTCCCTTAAAGTCCCAGTTCTGTGCCACACTTGTCTCAAATGTCACAACACTGTTGGTTGCCTCTGGGGGTAGAGATAAGAGAGGACTTTCTGGGGTAAAGGCAAGATATACTTGATAGGATTTGGGGCTACACAGGTATATGCTTTTTCAAAAAAAAAAGCAAAGGTACTTGATATTTGTGAGTGTAACTGTATAAATTTTATAACAAAAGAAAAACTAAATACTGAAATATATAATAATGATGTACACTGAAATATTTATGGGGAAGAATACTGATATCAGGGATTTACTTTGAAATGAATCAAATAAATATGATTAAGCAAAAAAAAAAAAATATATATATATATAATACAGACAGAACAACAGTGTGGTGACAGCCAGAGGGAAAGGCAGTTGGGGGATGGGTGGAGGTGAGCAAAGGGGTGGAAAATGGGGACAGAAAGAGAGTTTGCTTGGGGCAATGGGCACATGATGCAGTGTGCAGATGATGTTTTATTGAGCTGTACACACTTGAAACCTGCACCACAATTAATTCAATTAAAAAAGATAAAGTGATATATGGAAAGAATAGTCAAAGACTCTTGTGATAAAGCAAAAACATTAAAATTATCGATAGATTCTAGGTAGTGGATACCCAAATTTTCACTGCAAAATTCTAACTTTACTGCATGCTTGAAAAAAAGTCTTAATAAACATTGGAGTATAAGTATTACAATCAAAAAGTTATTTTACATTTTATCTAATTTTTATTTGCTTTTATCATTTGACATTTTAAACCCAATAGCATGTAAAGTTTATAATCATATTACTACAAGGTATTTATTTTTAAAAGAGTAAAAAGTAAAATTCTAAGAAAAATGTAGTGAAATGGCTTCAGACAAAAGTGGCCTATGTAGTTTGATGCCCAAGGCACCAAAGTTGGAATGTTTACACCATAGTATTTTTTACTACAGGGAGTCGTTGGGTTGTAACAGTGTCAACATATGACATTTCAAGTTTATGATGCTCACTCCCATAAAAACTTTTAAAAATTGAGATGAGAGTGTTTTGGCTTACTAATTTTTTGTCATTTTTCTGTTACTACAGTACAGTGTACAATACAGTATATTTATGTTCTTTTCCTTTTTCTGTGGCTTAGTTATGTTTTCCTGTTCTAGATTATGATTTTACAACTGTGTTAGGATGGGTAATTGACTTAGGCTAGGGGGTGTTTCAACTTACCTCAAAATTCTGGTTATGTCACTGCCGTAGGAACGAAACTGTGTCATTACCCGAGGACCCCCTGTAGTTCATATTTAGTGTACATAATGATAGAAATAGAAATAATGGATACTACCAAATAAAAACAAAAAGTGACAGAAGCATGGAAACAGAAAACTTTTTGAAGCACCTCCTACATACCTGGTTATACATGTATCTCAACATGAAGTCCATTAGGAATGATTTTCCTTTTCTAAATGCTCCAGCAACAGATACAGCAACGACCTCCTTGTCTCTAACAGCCTCCGAGAGAAGGATTCGGTTCAGTGCAGTTTCATCTAATTCAAAGGAATGGTCATCTTTGACAATAAGTACTTGGACTGGTCCTGCCTTTTTCACTGACTCTTCCTCTTCTGAGCTCCATTCATATGTCTTTTCTGAAAACCCACCTGTTGAATAATAATAGCAATTTATTTTGGTAATCACCTCAAAATACCAAAACAATGCATATGCACCTCTCAGCTCTCAAACATCTGAAACAGGAACACAGTAGCATTAGCACTGCTCACTTAAAATGACATATTAGTGTTATTTCACACCACACCTCAGAAAGATTTTCATCTGTTCTTTCTAATCATGTGACCAAAATCCAACAATTTTACTTTTAAAACAGCTCTACATCAGTGCAGAGATCTCTGTTTGTAGAGTAAGAAAGAAAATCAAAACAAAAGAGTCTACTTTTAGGAAAGAGAAATAAAATGGCTTTGGTGGGCACTTTCTTCATCCCCTAGAAATAAGTTTAGTTATTTACATGAAAGAGCCTTGTGAAATTTTTTAAAGCTGAACATACATAGGAGGAAATACATAAAAGAGCTCAGAATCACATATTATTGAAACTGGAATAAATCTCTAAAGCATCTAGTTCAGAGATCCCTCTAATGCATGTATCTCATTTACAAAATCCTAGACTCTTTTCTGAAATTATACCATATAACAATGGGAGTTACAGAGAATTAAATTGGGTAGGACCAGATTACAGAAGATCTTCAAATCCATGGCAGAGAGGTCTGGAAATAATTCAATAAATACTAAGAAACTTTTGAAAGTTACTTTATGTGGAAATCTTTTTTAAAAACCTTTGTGAAACTACATAATTACTAAACCTCTCAGATTCTTCACCTGTAATATGAACCCTACTAATACTACCTATTTAAAAGAGTTATTGTAAAGATTGAGTTACTATATGTAAAGTGCTGAGAACAGTGCTTATGACATAGTAAGCTCATAAAGATTAGCTATCATTATTATTATCACCGCCTATAGACTATAGACTGAATTAAGTATTTCGGGAGAAAGTTCTGCATACTCTCTATAAATTTATATGTATGTGCATGTGCACTTGAGTGTTTTCTGAGTTTTCTATTAAAATGTCAGAAATACTATTTTTGACAGAGGTCAACTTTTAGAATTCATCCTTAATATACAAGAATTTTAGAGCCCCAGACCTTGGCACTTGGGGTATATTATAAAACAGCCTCAATGTGTCAAGTGATACATTCTTATATCCACTGCCTTCGTAACTTTATAAGGTCCTCCTGCTTTGATTCTGGAGTCAGCCACATGATTCCCTATGGCAAAAATGCCTCTGCCATTCACCGTGAGAATATCCCTAGACTAGTCTGCCTACTACTGTAGGGTGAAAGAAATTTGGAACTTCCAGGAGCAAGCTACCCCCAGCCATATGAGAGAGCCAAGGCAAGATCAATAGAGTTGCCTAATATGCAGTTCAACATGTGATCCATAAATGCTTATTTTTCTATGCTCCTGAGGCTTTGTGATTATTTACCATGCAGCATAACAGGCAAACAACTGATACAGCCTACAACTCCTTCCTTTAGAAAGACAGTACAGTGTAGTGGTTAAAAACACAGGCTCTGATTAAAAACTAGATCTCTGAGATTCAAATCAAGGCTTCCCCATTTCTTAGCTGAGTAACCATAAGCAAATTTGTTGAACTTCTCTGTGTCTGCCTCAAAAGGTTGTTCTAAATATATGCATGTAACACACTGAGAACAGTGGCTGGTTCCTACTAAAAATAATCAGTATTATTGTAGATTTAGGAAACTAAAGCCAAAGATGTAACTGACCTTGTCCAAGAAGAGGAAATATAATTTCTGTATCAGGCCATCTACCATGGATGCTTTCTTGTGTTATTTATTTATTCCTTTAAATAGTCTAGCAAATTATTTATTATTATCTTTATATCTGACACATGAGAAAATTAAGAATTGTATTAAATAACTTTCCCAAGATCATGCCACTAGTCAGTGATATATCCAAGTTCACATTGTTAATAACTGTCAATTTGGGAGATCTCAGGTATCTAACTTCCATCCCAGACCTTTCTACTATAATATTCTGCCTCTTTAGTAGAAATCAAATAACTCTTCAACAACACATAAATGGGCTCATTTGCATTGTATCAAAAGAACAAAAAGATAAAACATGCACCAATTGATTCCTCAGATCAGGCTTATGAACTAGCTTTAAATAATATTAATCTCAAATCAACTCTAATAATTTTTAAACAAACTGAGCTCTTAAATAACCTTTCAGCTAAATTTATGAAAATATACTTAGACATTTTTCATTATGTCTAGTTGGTAAGTCCTAAGAGAAAAACAAGGCAATTGTATCTCTTGGTTTAATTTTTTTTTTTTTTTAATTTCGAGAGAGAGAGACAGGAAGGGAGAGAGAGGGTGATAAGCATCAACTCATAGTTGCTTTCACTTTAGTTGTACATTGAGTTTCTCTTCACTTGCCTTGAATGGGGTTGTGCCAGTATCCCCTTGCTCAAGCCAGTGACCTAGGGCTTTTCGTTCCAGTGACCTTTGGACTTCAGCTGGTGAGCTGTAGGATCATGTGAGTGATTCCCCTGCTCAAGGCAGCAACCCCACACTAACACACCCATGCTCAGAGCCTGTGACCTTGGGGTTTTTTGTTTTTTTTCAAGATTTCAGTTCTTTATTCTTTTTTTTTTAAGTTCTTTTTTCTTTATTTATTTTAGAGAGGAGACACAGAGTGAGAGAGAGAGAAAGAGAGAAAGGGGGGAGGAGATGGAAGCATCAACTCCCATATGTGCCTTGACCAGACCAGTGCAGGGTTTTGAACTGGTGACCTCAGTGTTCCCAGGTTGACGCTTTATCCACTGCGCCACCACAGGTCAGGCGACCTTGGGGTTTTGAACCAGCAACCTCCTCAGCATTCCAGGTTGATGTCTTACCCACTGTGCCACCACCGGTCAGGTTCTTGGTTTAATTTTTAAATGAGTCATCAGATCACACTGATATGCATATATACCTAACATTTATAACTATATTTATATATAGCTGTTCATCTATAAAATAGTGCTATTGAAATATTGCGCATCTAACATGCAATTTAGTTTTTCATTAATGGAACAGACACACAGCAATACTTTCTAAACAACAGTACAAAGCATCTGGAGACAACAGAGCCATTGCCTATAGCCATGAATCTCCCTGTAAAGTTAAGAAAAATGGATGTTGTATCCAAAAGATAACATAGATATGGGAGTCAGAGAGTCTGTTTATATCTCAGCTTCATAACTTTCACATATATGAACTTGTGGAATTTAACCTCCCAGTGGCTCACTTTCCTGTATCTGAAAAATGAGATTAAGAATAGTATCTACACTTCAGAGAAGCTTGATAAGTAAATGAAATAATGTTCATTAAATGAAGACCAAAGAGCCTGACAAGTAGTGTGTGCTTAATAATGGTGACCACTATTAATAATATTATCTATTCATAATATTCAAATTCAATTGATTTCAGTATTACCTGCCCACCTGATTTCAGCCTCAGCAGGCTGTCCCCTTTTGAGGACAACTATACATTTTCTTTGATAAAGCTCCTTGCCTATGGGGTAGTTATCATCTGAGTACACAACTTATGTGAATCAGGGACCCTGGTCAAACACAGTTTTTTAAAATAGAAAAACTTCTGCAAAGCTGAAAACTAGATGACAACTTTCTACAGACCGAAACAATTCTTTAAACTTGTTTGTAGCAAACTATATATATGCAAGATATACTGTGAATGGAATTTCTGGGTTGTAATTTTTTCAAATACTCAACTTTACAACATGATACAATTTTTTTCTAAGTGGCCATACCAATTTTTCACTCCCCACCCACTCCTAACAATTAGACATCCTGTTGAGCCACATCCTTTCTAACACTTGGTTTTGTCTGACTTCTTAGTTTTTGTCAACTGCATAGGTATAACATGGTATCAGATAAGTTTCTCTAAATGCTAAGGAGGTGAGCACATGCCTTTTGCTTATTTTTCTATTAGATTGTTTGTCTTTTTCTTACTGATTTTTAGTGTTTCTTTATATATCTTGAATACAAGTCATTTTTTAGTTATATGTATGGTAAAAATTCTCTAGTTTAGAGCTTGTCTTTTCACTTTCCTTAAGCCATTATTGATGAAGAGCAATTATATATTTAATGTATTAGATTTTACTAATAATTTATTTTATGCTTAGCACTTTGCATGTCATGTTTAAGAATTATTGCTTACACAAGATATGAAAGACATTTATATTTATTCTTTTAGTTTTTAAATTTTGCTTTTGATATTTGAGTTCTTAATCTATCAGGAATTGTTATTTGTATAAGATGTGAGATAGATATACCAATTTGATTTATTCTGTATTAGCAACAAAATTGACAGTCCTCTATTTATCAAAGCCGCTTCTTTCCTCAAGTGGTCAGCTTTGTGATCTTACAAACAAACACCTATATATTCCTTTGAGTAGTACAAACATTCATGTACGTTCTCGTGCTTCCTGACCATCCAGAGTACGACTGTACAAAAATTTTTATTTTAAAAATGTGAAAGGCAACATTAAAAAAAGGCAAATGCATGTTCATCTTGTTTCTATAAATTGGTTATCAAACAAACATGATTTTAAGTTAATAAAACTATAACTGGAATTAATTTCATTTTAAAAAAATCAATCCCGGGGGTCAGTGAGCATGAAAAAAGCTCACCACTCAAAGGGATATGTATATATACACATATGCACATATATTTCATAAATATATAAGGACATTTTTTCTGAGCTCTCAATTCTGACCCATGCACCGATTTGTCTTTACCAGCACCAATAATGCACTATCTTAACTGAAATTGCTTTTAAAAATGTCATGATATATAATATGGCCAGCCACTCTTATTCTTCTAATTATTATTGGTATTGACTATTTTGACCCTTTACATGTAAATACCAGAATCAATACATTAGTTGAATTTTTTGAAGTTATATTAAATGTATAGATCAATTTGAAAGGACTCAATACTGTTATAGTATTGTGTTTCAATCCATTAACATGAGATATCGTTCCATCTATTTTTGGTCTTCTACCCCCCTTCAATAAAGTTTTTATACTTTGTAAGAGGGAACAGGGAGAGACAGACCACAGTCACCTAACTTGTATAACAATATATTGTTATAACTATTCTATTATTAGTTTTTGTTGGTAATCTCTTACTATGCCTAATTTATAAGTTAAACTTTATCATAGGTATGTATACAGAGGGAAAAACATAGTATATATAAGGTTTGGTTATTCCTGAAACTATCCCGTTTAAGGAGTCCACTGGGGATCTTGGGAATATCCCTTGCAGATGAGAGGGAAGTTCTGTGCCATATTTTGCTTATCCATTCATCAGTTGATGGGAATTTGTGTTGTTTTCACTTGTGGCTATAATGAATGATGCTGTTACAAACTTTTATCTGCAAGTTTTTGTGTAGACATATATTTCCATTTCTCTTGAATAGTCTACTTATTTGTAACAAAGGTGCTAAGGCAATTCAATGGAGAAAGAACAGCTTCACTTATGGATTGGAACACAAATGATGCTAGAACAACTGGATATCTGTATGCAAAAATATAAACTTCAATATATCACACCCTATTATATTATGTATACCCTATACATATTAACAAAATGCATCATGAATCTGAAGGTAAAACATTTTTTTTGAAGGTAAAACTTAAAACTATATAATGTTTATAATAAAACATAAGACAAAAAATCTTTAAGACCTTGGATTAGGCAATGATATCTTAGATATGATGTCAAAAGCACGAGCCATTGTCTTGGTCACTTGGGCTGCTGTAACAAAATACCACAGACTGAGTAGCTTATAAACAACAGAAATTTATTTTTTCACAATTCTGGAGGCTGGAATTCCAAATGTCAGAATGGTTGCATGAGGACCCTCTTCCATGTCGCAGGTTCCTTGTATCCTCAAATGGTGTTACGGGGCTAGGGAGCTCTTTTATGAGTATAAATCCTACTAATGAGGGCTCGACCCTCATTAATGATCTAAGCACCCTCCAACGACCCCACTTCCTAACACCATTACATTGGGCAACAGGATTTCAACATATGAATTTGCGGGAAGCACCAACATGCAGACCATAGCATAGACTATACACAGAAATGAAAATGATAAGGTAACAAAAATACACTATAAAAAAATCTTCTAAATACACAATAAGACAGTAATGTAGAAAATGAGAGATAAAATAGCTATAAGGAGGCATAAAGAAAACAAAGAGCAAAATTGGAAAAGTAAATCCCTCCATATCAGTAATTATATTAAATATAAATAGATTAAACTCTCTGATCAAAAAACAGAGACTGTAAAATGGATTAAAAAACAAAACAAAACAGAAGCCCTGGCCAGTTGGCTCAGCAGTAGAGTGTCCGCCTGGCGTGTGGAAGTCTGGGTTCGATTCCCACTCAGGGCACACAGGAAAAGCACCCTTCTGCTTCTCTACCCTTCCTCCTCTCCTTCCTCTCTATCTTTCTCTTCCCCTCCCACAGCCAAAGCTCCATTGGAGCAAAGTTGGCCTGGTGCTGAAGATGGTTCCATGTCCTGTGCCTCAGGCGCTAGAATGGCTCTGGTTGCAATGGAGTAATACCCCAGATGGGCAGAGCATCGCCTCCTGGTGGGCTGGCTGGGTGGATCCTGGTTGGGCACATACGGGAGTCTGTCTGACTGCCTCCCCGCTTCTAACTTCAGAAAAATACAAAACAACAACAACAACAACAAACCAGAAAATAAAACGTATTGATAAGAATTCAGAGAATTCTCCCCCTTCCTTTTCTCTTTCTTTCTCTCTTCCCCTCCTGCAGCCATGGCTCAATTGGTTCGAGAGTATCAGCCCAGGTGCTGAGGATAGCTCCATGGAGCCACTGCCTCAGGCACTAAAAATATCTTGGTTGTAAACATGGTCCCAGATGGGCAGATCATTAGCCCCAGATGGGGACTGCCGAGTGGATCCTGGTCGTGGTGCATATGGGAGTCTGTCTCTCTATCTCTCCTCCTCTCACTTGGAAAAAGAAGAAAAAAAATTAAAAAATAAAATAAATTAAAAATTTAAAAATAAGAAGATATGTAAAACTTTAAAACCAAATACAGGAGAACATTTTATAACTTCAAGGTAGGGGAAGCTTTATTAAAATATCAACAGTACAAAGATAAAGAAAGATATTAAATGGAGTACTTTTAAATATAAAACTTTTCTTTATTAAATATACCATCAAGAGAGCAAGTCATATCACAAAATGGCAAAAGATATATGTAAGACAAATAACCAACAAGGGATTTCTATTAAAATATTTAAAATTTGTATAAAGCAAAAAAAAAAAAGAAAGATAACCCAACAAAAGACTGACAAAGGGTAAATAGGCAAAGAGGAGGAAATATGAATGACTAACACACCTATTACAATGCCAAGTGTAGGTAGGGATGTGGAGGAAAAAAAAATACTCGGTGGAAAAATTCACACCCTAGGTTCCATTTATATTAGGTTCTTAAAATATAAAACTAAATAATATATCATATTAAATATGTACATATTTTATATATATTAAAATTATCAGAAAACAAGAAACACCAAATTTATGTGTTTATCTTTGTAGAGGGATTAAGGAGAAGTGGCCATTTAGGAGGGGCACCTAACAGTGTCAAATATTAATAAATTATATTTCTTTAGCTGGGGAGATAGGATACAGGTGCTCACTATTATTAAAAACTCAATATCTATGTTTTATTTGTTCTTTTGTATACAGATATTTTTCATAAGAATTTTTATGTAGGCCCTGGCCAGTTGGCTCAGTAGCAGAGTGACAGCCCAGCGTGTAGAAATCTTGGGTTCAATTCCTGGTCAGGGGACATAGGAGAAGCAACCATTTGTTTTATACCCTTCCTTATCTCTTTATCTCTTTTCCTCCCACACCCATGGCTCAAATGTTTCGAGCAAGTTGGCCCTGGGCACTGAAGATGGCACCATGGCCTCACCTCAGGTGCTAAAATAGCTCTGCTGCCAAGCAACAGAACAATAGCCCCAGGTGGGCAGAGCATTGTCCATTAGGGGGGTTTGCCAGGTGGATCCTGGTCAGGGTACATGAAGGAAGCAGTCTCTCTGCCTCCCTGCCTCTCACTTAATAAGAAATAATAATTTTTATATAAAAGAGAAAAGCCTCCAAATTTAAAAATGCCCGAACTTTTTAATGACTAAATGTAACTCACAGTAGATAATTTTCCTCATAATTATAGGTTCTACTTACAGTCAGTCTAGTCACTGGTTCTAAAGGTAATAAAGTCTGCAGAATTTTAAATAGAGCAAAGCCATACCCAGGAGACATCAAGACAAGGTGTAAGCAGATACAAAGTATAAAAAATATATATCTATCAGAAAACATGTCAGAAAAAAGATTCAGGGAAAGCATAATAAATTAGAAAAATGGGAAGGGAGATTTTGTGGCAAAGTACATATATAATTCATTAAAATTTTTATTTTGTTTCAGGAGGAATAGATATATAGAAAATGAGGCAAGTAAAAAGAAACAAATAGTCTCATCTCATGAAAACTATAACATATCCAATGAAAAAAGAAAGATCAGAAGATAATTATATTATACTCAAGATTGTTTTTATATTTTTTCCAAATAGGATATATGAACAGGTACATGAAAAGATAATGCTCAACATCACTAGTCATTAAGGAAATTCTTTTTTTTTTTTTAAGTGAGAGGAGGGGCGATAGTGAGACAGACTTCTGCATGCGTCCTGACCAGGATCCACCTGGCAACCCCCATCTGGTGCTGATGCTCGAATCAACTGAGCTATCCTCAGCGTCTGAGGCTGACCATTGGGCCAACTGAGCCACTGGCTGTGGGAGGGAAAGAAGAGAAGAGGAAAAACGAGAGGGTGAGAAGTAGGTGGTCACTTCTCTTGTTTGCCCTGACCAGGAATTGAACCTGGGATGTCCATATGCCAGGCTGACCCTCTTTCCACTGAGCCAACCGGCCAGGGCACATTAAAGAAATTAAAATCAAAATGACAAAAAGATACCAACTCACACTTATTAGAATAGTCATCATCAAAAAGATAAGAGACAGCAAGTACTGGTGAGGATATGGAGAAAAGGGAACCTTGTGCACTGTAAGTTTGATTGTACATTGGAATAGCCATTATAAAAACAGTATACAGTGTCATCAAAGATTTAAAAATAGGACTAGTTAAAAATATAAACCAGGAATTTTACTTCTGGGAATATATCCAAAGGAAATGAAAACAATAACTTGACAAGATATCTGTACCCCATGTTCATAGCACTATTGTTTACAATAGCCAAGACATGAAATAACCTAAGTATCCACTGATGTATGAATGAATAAAGAAGTTGTGAGATATGACACACAAGCACACACGCACATACACATTGGAATATAATTCAGCTGCAGAAAACAAGGAAATCCTACCATGTGAGACAATAACGGTGGACCTTGAAGGCATTGTGCTAGGTGAAAAAAGTCAGACAGAGACAAATACTGTATGATCTTGCCTATATGTGGAACGTAACAACTAACCAACCAACCAACAAAACCACCAAATTCATAGAAAAGAGATTAGATTTGTGATTACCAAAGGTGAGGTGTTGGTAGTCAAAAGATACAAATTTCCATTTATAAGACAAATAAGTGTGAGGGATGTAATGTACAACATGGTAACTCTATTTAACACTGTTGTATGATATATATATATATAACAAACTAGGAGAGTAGATACTAAGAGTTCTCATCACAAGGAGAAATCTTTTTTCCTTTCTTCTTATTGTATCTACATGAGATGATAGATATGGTAATAATTTCATGATATATGTAAATCAAACCATCATACTATATATCTTAAACCTATACAGTGATGTCTAGTATTTCTCAATAAAACTGGAAAATTGTTTTTAATCTTTCCTCAAAAAAACCAGAAGCCTAAAAATTAATTTTCAACAGATAGACATTTACTATACTTACTGTGAAGCTAAAATAGTTTTTCCATTTAAGGGCAGGGAAATCTAATATTTTAGTGATGTTTTAGTGTAAATATTATTTTTCTAAAGCAATATTTCACTGACAACTTCTGTGTTACATTGTGGAAAAAAATTCCTACGTGGTATCCCAAGCTTTTAAGCAACAATAATTAACAAAAGCAAATAAACAAAAAAAGGGTACACTTTTGTTTTGTTTCTGGTAGTACTTAAGTTCTAAACCCAACACTGAAAGACTGCTTTCTGAGCTACTGCCTCCTGATAATCATCTGTTCCCTTTACTTTTCACACTAGCACATTCTTTGCCTTCTTTTCTAGTCCAAGGTGATCAAATTTATAGAGCCTTGATTTCTTATACCAGCTTAAGCCTGGATAGGCTTATTGTGGCCCCATTTGGCATACTATTTTAGCTTTTTGTCCTCATCGCATGGACTGGGGAAATAAACTATTCTAAATTTCACTCTTAAGTCTATAACTTATAAATTACGGAAACTCTGGCAAGTTACTCATGCTCTCTGAGCCTCAGTTTCTTCCTATATCAAAATAAGGATAATGCCCATCTTTGAAGAATCAATGTTTAAAAGATTAAATTTGTTCAAACTTCTAGTACAGTATATAGATTTAGGTACATGTGGTGTGCTTCTCAGTCCTACTCACAAACCTGCTTCCCAGTTATACCTCTAAGTATGATCCTCAAATATCACTTTCAATTCTGGGTGTCAGCAGGGACACTTTTCTGCTTTCCAGCTCCCATGGCCCTTGTAGAACTTAACAGGCCTCTGACCACTCAGATGATAATACCTGTCATATGGTCCTACAGGGTCCTTATCTAATTTTAGGTCTCCTGAACAGATTTTACAAATATCTCTCTTGCCTTTTTCTTGGAAATTGCTATGTATTCCAACTCTGGATAGTCTACCTTTGTCTTCTTCTCTTGGCTTTCTAACTTGTCTAGGAAATATTTATCTAGACAGATGATAAGATCAGTCTTTTATACCTATCATCAGTTTGTTCTCATCAGAGGCCTTTGGCTTCTATAAAGACCCTCTATTCCCCTCACACCATGCCCCATCATCTTATAAAACATTCCAGGACATCATATTATAGAAAATAAATTAGAAGACAACCTTAGGTTCTAATCTTGGTCCACCAACTTTCCAAATATGTGACTTTTGCCAAGTTATTTAATCAATGGGAGCATCAGTGTTTTAATTTGCAAAACAGAGAACATGTTCTACCAAGGTAAAAGGCTAAAGATAAATGCAATAGTGCAGGTGAATGTGCCTTGAAAACTGCAGTTCTATACAATGCAGAGGTATTGTCTACTCAGTAAAAGGGGAGGTATAGCATAGTAGTAAAGAGCAAAGATAAAAGACGAGACTGGGCACGTTCAGGCTGGTATGGCTGTAGACAAGTAAAGATAAAAGAATCTGAAGTCTAACTGCCAGAGTTGAAATCTTGGCTCTATTATTTACCTTTAAGTAAGTAAAATGAGAATTACAGTACCTACCTCACGGATATTAGCTCAATGATATTAACTATGATTAGTACTATTAAATGTCTACTATCTGTTAGCCATTCTACTAGGTGCTGGAATCAAGACAGACATAGCTAACACTGCAAAAAATCTCTATCTCCTACTCCATATGTTACATTTTCTAACTCCTTTACATCACATATATTTTACAGCAAAGAAAAATATGAGTAATAAAGCATTTCCATAGAGTATCAAGATAAGACTCTAATTCCACTATTTCTTTTCTGTGAACATTTCTAGTGAACATATAGTGACTCTAGTATTTCTTTTCCTAATTCATCACTTGAGTTGAAACTCTCTTGGAGTCTTCTGGGTAAACAGGGATATATTTCTATCAAATATAAATAATTGATGACAGTGTTTCTGAAAGTAACATCCAAACAACAACTGTTTCTCAATTATCTAAGATGCTAATTAAAAGGCAGATTCTTATACCCCAATTCAGATCTACTGATTCAAAAGCTTTGGTTGTAAGAGATGGGGATCTGCATTTCTAATAAGTTCCCACGTCCTGGCCAGTAGCTCAGTGGATAAAGCGTCTTCCCAGCTTATGTATATCTGGGTTCAATTTCCAGTCATGGCATACAGGATGCTAGGTGGATCCTAGTCCAGGTGCATGCAGGAGTCTGTCTCACTATCTCCCCTCCTCTCACCTAAAAAACAAAAATAAGTTCCAATGTAACTTTTATGCAAATTTGAGAACAACATATCTAAGAGGAAAAAGAACTCCGCTAAACAAGAAATCTGTAACCAAATGAAATACCAAAGAATGACTCAAAGCTTTACAAAGGAGAAAGAATTTAATCCTCACCATAAATTTTCACATGCCTGTCTCCAAGCAGGTTGGAGTCAACAATGTACAAAGATCAAGGCCAAAACTGACTTGAACATATATACACTAGGGGTCCCCAAATTATAGCCAGTGGGCCACATGCGGCCCCCTGAGGCCATTTATTCCCGTTTTGTTTTTTTACTTTAAAATAAGATATATGTGTGTGCATAGGGATTTGTTCATAGTTGTTTTTTTTTTTTTTTAGTCCAGCCCTCCTACAGTCTGAGGGACAGTGAACTGGCCCCGTGTGTAAAAAGTTTGGGGACCCTTGATATACACTTAGCTGTGCGTGCTCAAGAAATTCTTATTCTAGGAGCCAAGGGGAGAGGTGAAAGAGGACACTGTGAAAAAGTTTACCCATATTTTAGAAGAAAGCAAAGAAAACAGTATTACTGCAATAGTCACACCTACTAAAATGGGGGTTTAGTGATCTCAGTAAAACGAACCATTTTCTTTTAAACTCACACAATGAAAGATAGACCTCCCCGCTACAACTCCCCATATCTAACACAAGCCTGGGATAATCCCTCAAATATAACCCTTTTCTACTGGGAGTTAAGTTGGTGCTGCGACCAATCTGAGCAAGGAAAAAGTATCACTGTTTAATAAAAGTAACACTGAAATAACCAACTAAAATAAAAAATTAAACTTCTTGGTCTGATGGACAGTTACAGATCTCATGGAGACATGGAAGAGAATCAAGGAGCTCTTAACACCTAGTGGGCATAAACTTTCGAAATAATAATTAAAGACAAATGAACAAAATATTTCTCTACCCACCAAGCCACAGTAGCCTGAGATCTGCTCTGATTCAGATAATAAAATGCTTTAGTTCCTAATGTGGTAGCGAGTTTGGTACTGTGACTGGAAGAAACCAGGAGCCCAAGGTGGAAAAAGACGTCCAACCTGCCCACACTGAACATCCTAAACCAAGTCTGAAGCAGCAGAGGGCGGGGCGCAATTTCTCCTGCATCACTGCGCTCTCTCTTCTCTGCCTGCGTGAGCACCGCCCACCCACTCACAGCGTGAACCCACTGGGCCTAGCTTCTCCTTCCCCCTCCCCTAGGCCTGGTGCTGAATCATGAGCCTAATATCTCCAAAAGGTAAAATCAAAGAACAATGCCACCCTGCATGGGATACCGGGTCGGGGTGGGGCAGAAGGCTGGAAACCACAATTTTGCTTCCCTTCTCCCCAGATTCCCCTCCCAACCCCCAAATTAAAACAAGTACTGCAGCACTGGGGCACTCCCAAAGGGGCGTCCCTTCTCCTGGGTTGCTCGGGTATGCAACTAGCTAGGCCGGGAGCGAGCACTCAGCTTCATTGTTCCAGCGCTGCCAACCGCGGGAGCCGGTGCCCTGCCGGGCAGAACTCGCTGCTCTCCAGGAAGCAAAATGTTGAGGATCCTCTACCCTGAACCCCTCTCCACCAAGTAACAACAGTCCTCTGCCCACCCTCTCGCCTTCCTGCCAACCTATCGCTAAAGCGGAACCAGCCAGCTTGCGGGAGGCGAGCTGTGGGTGCTGTCCAAATGCTGGGAAGAGGTGGATTACCGGAGCAGGGGACACTCAGGAGGCTCCGGCCTGCGCGAAGCTGCAGCCCTCGCCCACAGCAGGATTCGGTTACGTGGGCACCGCTCAGCCATGGTTCCTCCGCCCGAGAAGGAAACTCGGTTGTGGCGGTTACCCTGGATGCTGGCGCCGAGCAGTCCTTGGCCCTCCTTGTCTCCAGAAGCAGAAAGTAGAGGGCCAGCCAGTCCCTTGCAGGCTGCAGAAGTCACCATATACTACTCACCCCAACTGTTTCTGTCCCTGCGGTTTTTGGCCATGGTGGTCTAGGGGCTGCTGGCAGTGAGGCGCTGTCACTGCGCTCTTCTTCTCCCGGGCCGCAGGTTGCTGGCAGTGGGTGGCTCTGTGCCCGCACTGGGCGCAGTTCGCTCAGACTCTGAGGATGTTGCTGTGGCGCTGGTGGGAAGGAGTGGGGAGGAAAAGGGAGGAGAAAACGGATGAACCAAGCTCAGCATCACAAGCCCGAGTTCACACAAATACCAGCGTCACACTCTCCCTACCTCAGCCCACCTGCAGAATATGAAGACAGTGCCAGACCATGTACTGCAACATTTTCAATGGAAAACACACATACACAAATAAACAGCACTCCCTCACACACACTCACACAGAATTTAACAGTATTATCTAGTCACAGAAATACACAAACCAACAAACTGCATTATAAGGGTTGTTCAAATACCCATTTCCTACAATAGTTATACATTAGTACAAGCATGCTAACATTTATGTAGCTAAAGAAGTTAAAATAATCTACATTTATCTACCAGGCACCATCCCTCCCCCAGCCCCCATTCTAAAAGCAAAGTCATGTTAGTAAAGACGGTGTTGTGCATTTTGTACCCATCTACGAAACAGGCCTTTTAAAATTAGGATAACAAAATTAGATCACGAAGATAAAAATAAATGAAAGCTAAAGATTCATCATAATCTGTAACTAAATCTCTAGTGGGCAAAACTTCCCACTAGATTTGTAGGGATAAAGTCTGGTTATTGGTTGGCAAGTATTTGTCATACTACATAGTCTGGATGAGCCTTGGCAGCCACAAATGTTGCAGACAATTTTAAGGGGAAAGCAAAGGGCAATAAATACTTTAAAAATATTTTCAATCTCTCCCTTTTCACTGATTTCTTCCTCTGCCTACAAACTTAGTTTTCAGTATCCTAGAAACACTGTCCCTTCATGCTACTTGACCCTCAAGATACCATCATCCCATTCCTCACGTCCTCAGTTTTCTCCTGCATTTGGTTATTGGCCACAATCTACAGATCAGTTCTGCCTAGGAGATTGCTGCTAGCCTCTTCATGACCAAGTCTTTAGTTTCTACCTGTTTTTTATCATCAGCAACTATTCACTCTATGTTCTCTCAATATAATTTACTACGGTGTCTTCAGATAGGATGTCCATGCAAATCATTCCCAAACCTATACTTCTGGTCTTAAACTCTCTTGAGAGAGAATCATCATAACAGAGCCAAATTTATAACTGCCTGAGGCCATCTTCACTTGGCTTTTCTACTGACACTTCAAAATCAACATGTAAAAAACAAACTGTCTTATCTACTACTGCCAAGTTTGACACATTCCATATTTCTAGTGATTTCAGAACTGTGAATACAATAACCCAAGTTTACATTATAGTTTTCGAGGGGACTATGTTCATTGGGATTGCATTCCCCAAACACTAATTAAGCAACAGAAAAATAGAATTATCTCACTGCTGAACCTACAAACAAAATTCACAGTACAAAAAGAAGTGTGTTCTGTTCTTCTTCTTGCATTTCTTTGCTATAATTCCCAGCGCACATTCCAGACTGATAATTCCCTTTCAGGGGAATCCCATTTAACAACAACAAAAAAAGGGTACTATAAACTCCACAAAACATTGTTCTAAAATTTAGTATCTATTCCTAATTGAAAAAAATTTTTTTAACCCTTTTTCATCCTAGTTAATAAGTAACCTGAGGGATAGTACTAGGTGACTGTGTGAATATCTTGGCTAAGAACTTTTCATCCCCCGGCTGTTAGGATCCAGTGATTATCCTTACCTGAAATGAATTTACATTAGGGATTTAAAAATGGTGACTTGAAAATAATTATATCAATTTTTTTACATTTTGCATTTAGTAGCTAGCATTCCCCCTTCCATCTTTGTTGAAAACTGTTACAGATTCATGAAAGCTATGACAAAAATTTTTTTGGATTGTGTTATCTATCACTATGTCATTATTCTTTCTGATACTCAAATCGCCCTCAATTTGGCCAATGGAACTCTCTTCGAGTAAATCCTGTATCCTTTATTATGTCCTATATGTCTTAAAAAAATTTTTTTCCCATTGGTTTGAGAGAGAGGGATAATGGACAGATAGATAGATAAATAGATAGATAAGCATCAACTCGTTGCTCCACTTAATTGTTCCACTTAGCTGTGCACCTATTGGTTGTTTCTTGTATGTGCCCTGACCAGGGATCCAACTCGGAATCCCAGCACACTGGACGACACTAAACACGCAGAGCCACCAGGCCAGGCCTATCCTACTTGTCTTTGATCACTACATTGTTTTCTGGCACAAGAAAATGTTTTGAGTTTCCTGACCTCAGAACTAGAATTAGCTCTGGCTAACTTTTATTTATTTATTTTTGTGACAGAGAGACAGAGAGAGGGAAAGATATGGACAGACAGACAGGAAGAGAGAGAGATGAGAAGCACCTCTTAGTCTCCTTAGTTGTTCATTGATTGCTTTCTCATATGTGCCTTGACTGGGGGGGTTACAGCAGAGCGAGTGACCCCTTGCTCAAGCCAGCAACCTTGGGTTCAAACCAGAGACCTTGCACTTTAAGCCAGTGACCTTTGGGCTCAAGCCAGCAACTATGGAATCATGTCTATGATTCCACGCTCAATCCAGTGAGCCCATGCTCAAGCTCACAACCTTGGGGTTTTGAACCTGGATCCTCTGCATCCCAGTCAATGCTCTATCTACTGTACCACAGCCTGGTCAGGCAAAATATATTTATTTTTTTAAACTATAACTTTAATATACTCTGAAGAAATACCTCTGTCAGTATGAAGATACATGTATACAGGGTTATTTATCACAGCTTTGTTTGTAATTGCAAAATACTGGGGACAATCTAAATGTTATATTTAGGAGAGTGGTACACTATAACACATCTGCACAATGGAATACTAGACAGCTGTAAAAATAAATACAGATCTTTATGAATTGATATAGACTGACTTCCAGAATACACTGCTAAATAGAAAAAGAAACCAAGGGGCAAATACTTTTTCTTCCTATAAGACAAAAAAGCTTATGGACCTGACCGGGTAGCTCAGTTGGTTAGAGCATCATCCCGATACACCAAGGTTGTGGGTTTGATCCCCAGACCTGTCATACAAGAACCGATGAATGTATAAACCAGAGGTCCCCAAACTACAGCCCACAGGCCAAATTGCAGCCCCCTGAGGCCATTTATCCGGCCCCTGGAAGGGGCACTTCTTTCATTGGAGGTCAGTGTATGGAGTACTGTATGTGGCAGCCCTCCAACAGTCTGAGGGACAGTGAACTGGCCCCCTGTGTAAAAAGTTTGGGGACCCCTGGTAAAAACAAATGGAACAAAAAAATCAATGTCTCTCTTTCTTTCTCTTTCCCTTCCTCTATCTCTAAAATCAATCAATCAATCAATAAAAAGAAAAAGGATGTGTAAAAATAAATGTATGTATTCATCGTGCAAAAGAAACATAGGATGTTGCTAAACCAAAACCTATAAAAAGGTGCTTTAAAATTGTGAAATCATGGACAAGAGTGTGGTGGTTACCGGGTGGGGGGAGGGAGGGAAGAGTGGGATAGGGAGGAGGGGAGGGACACAGGGAAAACCAGATTGAAGGTGACAGAGAACAATTTGACTTTTGGTGATGGGTATGCAACACAATTGAATGATAAGATAACCTGGAGATGTTTTCATTGTACATATGTACCCTGATTTATTGGTGTCACCCCATTAGAATTAATAATAATAAAATATATATATTAAAAAATTGTGAAATCAATTCCACATGACTCTGTTACTATACTAAAAGTATTAAATTATACTATTTAATTTGATGAATGATATAGTATGTAAATTGTACTTCGATAAGGCTGTTTTTAAGAAGTCAAGGTCGAGTATTTTAAAACAGAAAAAAAGGAAAAAGAAAAGCAATTCCTCCATTTGTGCTTTAGCACTTTAGACCCTCTCTCTTCCTGGCTCCTCTGGAATATTACTCCATGAATTATTCTCTCTTTCCTGCATCCTCAGTTACTTTTTCTTCCACTGGCTTCTTCACTGTGCTCGTTTCACCCCCTCATAAAAATAGGGCTTTCTCAATCAAGAGTTTCTCAGTAGGTGATGCTCTAACTTCCTCTATATCTAGCAATCTTGAAAAAATATTTCTATCAGATTACTTTTGGCTATAACTCAGAATGGCTTAAACAAAATGACCTTTACTGTTACATTAATCTTTTTTGAAGACAGATTCGTTCTATGGTAGTTCATTCATCAGCTCAACATCATCATGGACCAAATTATTTAGGATTTAGATTTGGTTGCTTTTAAAAAAATTACAGTGACTTAAAACGTATTTATTTCTCTCTCATGAAATAATTTAAGCATCAGCCTTCCAAGGCTAATATGGTCGTTTCAAAATATCAAGGAACCCAAGCTGTTTATACTTTCTTCCATCCTTAACTTGGGACTTCTATAGTATAATAATCCAAGATGGCTGCTTGGGCATTCACATCCTAATTCCAGTCAGATAGAAGGGAACAAGATACAGATCCATTCTAAGAGTGCAACCCAGAAGTTGCACATATCACTTCTATTCAAATACTAATGACCAGTATACATCCCACCAAATTGATACCATGTATCCAACTAAAATTTAGGAGATCTAATATTAAAAAAGGGAAATGGGTATTGGAGATTACTAGGACCAAGATGGCACTCTATCATCCCCAGTGTGTTGACTTTTTTTTTTTTTTACAGAGACGGAGAGAGAGAGTCAGAGAGAGGGATAGATAGGGACAGAGAGACAGGAACTGAGAGAGATGAGAAGCATCAATCATTAGTTTTTCATTTTGACACCTTAGTTGTTCATTGATTGCTTTCTCACATGTGCCTTGACCACGGGCCTTCAGCAGACTGAGTAACCCCTTGCTGGAGCCAGCAACCTTGGGTCCAAGCTGGTGAGCTTTTAGCTCAAGCCAGATGCCCCCCACACCCGCGCTCAAGCTGGTGACCTTGGGATCTCGAACCTGGGTCCTCCGCATCCCAGTCCAGCACTCTATCCATCCACTGCGCCACCGTCTGGTCAGGCATGTGTTGACTTTTTTTCCTTTTTTTAAAATTTATTGATTTTACAGAGTGGGGGGAGCGAGAAGTATCAACTCATAGTTGCTTTACTTTAGTTGTTCAATGCTTGCTTGTTGTATGTGCCTTGACTGTGTAAGCCAGGATTTCAAACCGACATCCTAAGCATTGCAGGTTGACACTTTATCCATTGTGCCACCATAGGCCATGCTTGGCTTATTTTCTAATGAGGGCTCTTCTCATGGCTCCAAAATGATATCTGCCATTCTAGTTATCAGAGGCAGATAGCATGCCTAGAGACCAAAACAAGGCATATCTGTGTCGTGTGTACCTTGTTTAAGGTGGGGAACCTTCTTAGGAGCACTCTGGCAGACTTTTTCTCATGTGTCTTTGTCCAGGATTATCTAAGACTAAATCATTCCTTTAACTAGAGGAATGAGGCTGGGCCCATCAAGATTTATCCCCTAGGATTGGGGAATGTTTCAGTCTCTCCAGTGGACATAGCCACTCAGAAAATATCAGCAAGATTGTGGTTCTGATAGTAAGAAAAGAAGAGAGAGGATAGTTTTCTGGCACAAGGCATAAGTGAAAGTCCATGCTATTGAATCCACATTTAGCCTCCATTTCCATTCCCACAAAGGTCCACTGAACTAGCACTAGGTGACTGGGGGTATTTAAATTTTTTAATATTCCACATTCTCTAAAACTTTGTCATGAGCCACAGATGAGTTAAAGGGAAAGACATCTCTTTCAGTCTTTAACAATGGCACTAATTTCTATAATTCCCCCTTGGGTAAAGTTTAATTTTGATTTTCTACTGTGGCACAGGGGCGGGTAAATTAACTGGGAAGGTTTCACTTGGCTCTTCTAATCATAACAGCCCTAATTTACATAATCCTAAAGTAGGGAATCTGCTACTCAATATAGCTCCTCCCATATACATTTTGGGACTGGAAAAATAACCCCACATGTCTTCAGACCAACTGTATCCACTACTAAATGTACCTGAATCAAGACTAGACTTGACTTTCTTAAGTCTCAATTCTTATTATTGGTATTTTGTTGCTATTTTGAGATTGCAGGGATTAATATGTAGGGCCAATATTTATTATACTCTAGAAGGTGTGTGAATTCTCCATTCCTCGGTTCACAATCACCCCGGTAAAGGTCACAAGTCCACCTGGAATTGCCTTAGAGGAGATTCACTGTTTTTACCTGGCTCCAGTGCAGGACCCTTCCTCAAAGGAACCTGGCCTCTCTGTCTCAACTAAGGGACTCCTGGTTTATGAACTGGCTTAGTCTAGGAGTTAGGTGATATATCTTAATCTCTATTGTAGTGATTTCAGTTCGGTTTCTGCTTTCAGACCTCGAATTTTTCTTAGTATGTCTAGTAGCACTTAAGTAGGCTGCTGGTTTCATTCACTTACTTAGTGATCACAGGTCACCACCAAAGGCACATACTGGAAAGATCCTTGTAGTCAAACACCCTGATTATCATTTCTTCTTGAGGGTTATCATGGTAATTGCATTGAACATGTTTTGACAGATAAGAATCCCCACCTGGGTTTAACCAAATATCCATTTTTCTATTGAACCATGGATTTCAATTTCATTGTACCACCTCCATCATCATCTCTGAGAATAGCCACCGTGGAATTTTTCAAGGATATCTGTGGTTCAATACATTGATAAAAGTGAATTTTATGGACCCTCCTAGGGATGGTATGGTTAGAGAATAACTAAACAGGATGCACATAATAGAGCAAATCCAACACTCCCATCTGCCTGAATCTCAAGATTCTTTCCTCTACAGTATGACAAGAAAGTTCTAGCATCTCAGCACAGAGACCACCAGTTTAAAGTAACCAAATTAGAAGGACTACCAGTTGCTCAAATCAACAACTCAAATCTGAACAAATCAAATGAAGTATTTGGAAAGGCCCTGTAATTCTTTCAGTCCATAAGCTCTCTCCTTCGAGAACAGGTCTTATCCTTCTCCATCAGGGCTATGCTGAAATCTAACTCTTATTCCAAGATTTCAACCTCATTAATATTTGCCCAAATGCTCCCATTTCATGCAGTAGCACCACAGTTCTTCTCCATCAGTGCTCTAACCTTCGCATAACAGATCTAGGTCTCGCATTTAATTGACATTGCAACTCTGTGGTCTTTACCATTAGGCCCTGGGCTTGATCTTCAGCCATATCGGCTGCAGCTATAAGAGATAATAGGTTTCTTCCAAGCTATCAAAGAAGCTTTCTAATTCCTACTCATGTCTTAAATTTGGAATTCAAGGCTCTTTGTCTTTTTTCCTATGTATTCTCAAAGAAGCAGTCAGAGCAAATGATAACACAGTTTTAGTAATCACCACTGACAAAACAGCTAAGTGCTAGAGGTTGATCTTTCAAAGCTATATTCTCCATCAGCATTCCACCACTTGCCACTACTGATAATTATTTAAGTAATTGTGATGCCATTCCATGTTATGAAATACCATTGTTCCATTTTTCATAACAAATAGATTATACAGTTAATCATCAGATATGTGAGTAATACCATCCCAGAAACTGAGTGTCTTTTTCCTAAGGTTATTTCCAATACCTCTATCAATCAGGGTTCTGGCAAGAAAACAGTAGCACAGAAAGAGACTCTAATGAAAGGACTATTTATAAAAATGAAGGCACGGTTAAGGAACCAACAAGGGATAGTGAAGCATAATGAAACGAGCAACAGTGGGGAACCATTATCATCCTTACCCTAAAAGGGCAAGGAAAAAAAGAACTTACTAGAATCCTGAAAGAGCTGTAGAGCTGTAGGATAGGGCCACAGCCAGACATTGTGGCCTCTTCTGCACAAGTTTCTCAGAATACTAGCCTATATGAGATACAAGCAAACTTTAGGCATCACTTCTGAATATTATACTCATGTTGTGAGGAAACTGATAAGAACAACATCAGGTTATTTGTAATATGTATCATAGTTATTGAATTTGCAGACAGGACCAATTTGTGAGTTGAATACAGAAATCCTACTACCAATTCTCATGTAAATCTTAAAACCACCATGTTGGGATCAGTGTAACAGAAACAGCATTTTAACATATCAGATGAGCAATTCAAGCTGGATAAAAAAGGGATGTGCACTGCCTTCCTCAACTCTTCTTTTTATAACCCCCATCCTAACGATCTGATACTGATTCTGAATGAGATACATGTTCTATTCAATCCAGAACAAAATAGATTACTCCTATGCACACTTTGAGAATGTGGTTTTTACCTCACAGAAAACTGGCCCTAATTAGTAAGAGAAATAGTAGCTTAACAATTTGAAAATCTAAATCATAATTATGGCAGATGTCTTCCAACATTTATTTATATTTAACATACAGCCAACTCAATCACATTGAGTTATACTTTGCAATTAGTTTATGTTGAAAGATTCATCAGATTATATTGCTTAAACCTATATGTTCCATAGACTAAAATATTGTCCTGATGTTCTGTTCTGTCACACTTGAGGGTTTTAATTAGCTATTCCATCTTGCATAGTAAATTATGAACTTTATCTATATATTTTTTATTTTACTTTTATTATTTATTGATTGATTTTAGAGAGACAGAGAGTGAAGGGGGGAGCATTCATTTGTTGTTCCACTTAGTTGTGCATTCACCAGCTGCTTCCTGTATATACTCTGATAGGGGATGAAAGGCTAATTGGCGTTTTGGGATGACACTCTAACTGACTGGACTAATCAACCCCAGCCTGTGAACCTATCTATATTTAGTTTAAAAATGTTTATGTCTCCTATTTTTAAAAATTCAGTTTTGGCCTTATGGGTTGTTATATAAATTACAGTAAAAGCTGAATGTATTTACATATCAGATATTATGAAGACACTAAGAAAACAAGATATTAGGTTAGGTTGAAGGGCCTATCAAGCCATAGTTATTTTTATTCTATACCTTGTCATTATAAAACTGGGTATGTAAAAACTCTATTAGCTATAATTTTTATTATTATGTAACCATCAACATTGAAATGGTGTACTTGTTTAGCATGTTTAAAATTAAATTTATACACTTTGTTTATTTTATAAAATTGAATTTAACAACCATGTAATATTTAACTACTAGCTATGACTTCACTGATCTTATTAAAATTAACTCAATCAGTATTTTAAAATCCTTAAGATTCTTTTGGAGTTAGTATAAAGCAAATGCTTTCCTCTTTGCATCAATTGTGGTACAAGTAAAATAATGATTACAGCAGACACATTTTTTAACCACTATGTAGAATCTTGACTTTTTCCATGCTATCCACTTCTGAGTTGATGGTCAAAGCATATGGATCTGCCATTACTGGCAACATAACCTTGTTGAAACCTATGACCTCAAATTTTCTATTGCTTAATTCATATTAAACATTGTGTTTCAAGATTAATGTGCTTGAAGAATTATCAGAAGGACATTATTCTTGTTTCAAACTGGGAATTCAAAGTTTACACTTTATGAAGGCTCATAAGGTAAATTTTTCGGGTCTTAGTATCAGGGGAAAAAATATCCTCTCTCTTGATTGTGATCTCAAAAATACTATAAAACCCTCTGTGTTGGCTAATTTGTAAATTATTCTACTCCATTATTTTCTCTCTCTTTAACATCATACCTATTGCCTCATTTACTTATTTTTGTGTTATAGTACGTATTTTCTGTATGATGCCTCAAATTCTCTATGGAATAATGTAGGTATAAATAAGTATGAATAAATAAATCTCAGACTAGAGAAAGGATCAATCCTTATAGAGTAAGAAGAGAAAAAAGGAAAAAAAGAACCTGTGACAGTAAAAAAGTACTAGAATACCAACAGAACATTTGAAATGATTTTGAGTCATTGAAGCCAAAAGTATGTACCCACCAAAACAAGTGTCAAGAGGCTTTGAAAGAAGGAACTGTTCTTCAACAATTTTTTCAATACAGCAAACACATAGGCTTTGTCCATAGAGCATGAAAGTCTAAGCTTACTTTTATGTTCTCTAAATAAGAGCTCTTTGTGCACGGAGCACAAGAAAATACATATATTCCCTGTCTTGTTAAGGTGTGAATTTAATTTCTACATTATACAATCGATTACAATGATCAACAGGAGCACGCTGCCCAAGAACATTAATTGTAGGTTCAAAGCCACAAACCAACGTCTGTAACTTGTTCTTTTAGATTTTGTCATTCAATGTGTTGGCTGAGTGTTATCTGGCTTTTCTGTTCAAAACTCCCACTGGGCTCTTTAAATAACTTTGCCACTATACATAAATCCAGTAAATTTATTTCTACCTTCATAACAAGGCTGGAACTGAAACTGCAAGACAGCTTGTGAAATATCAGCCAAATTACTTCCTTGAAATTCTGTTTAATATTCTGTGCATTGTGAAGTATTTTAAAACCTCTTATATTTGATTGCCCTCTTTAGTATCCTGTAAAATGCTTTACAGACACTTTCTCATATGTCAAATGCAAAACTTTAACCTTTCAAGCTGCAGGTAAGGATAGTGAGATATTGCCAAATATGCCGTCTTGTCCCAGATTACATATTGAGGAAGTAGTAGAACCAGGACCAGGTCGTGGTCCCTGCATTTGTTTTAGCTTTTGCACAACTCCTGATCCACTGTAAGGGGTAATACCCGCGGTGAGACATAATGTGTGTACAACAGGAATAGAGGCCATTGAGATTTCCCAGGAATTCCAGTTTTCGGCAATGTCTTCGGAAAACTACGTCGAAGACAGGTTGTGCAGGTGTGCAGTGAAGTCTTAAACGGAATAGTTTGCAAAACAGGAAGGTGCAGTAGGGTGTGCCCAGATTTAGTTAACCTGGCACTCCCCCACCTTCTTCCCAGTGCCCCACTGCCAGGTTTACTTCTGGCCCGTTGCCCTCAACGTACCTTTTTCTCGTTGAGCTGGGAAGACTGCGTTCCCATTGCCCTCGTGCCCACCCTTTTTCCTCTACCCGTCACTACATTTACCTGACGAATCTAGGGGCTGCTTAGCGGAGGCTAGTCGGCCCACGCATGCCCAGGGGCGTCCCTAATCTCTGCGAGTGGGTAGCAGAGCTTGGGCCCAGAAAAGACGTGCCAGACCAGGGGCGAGCCCCGGGAGGCTGTCGTTTCCCGACCGAGCCTCAGGGCGGCACTCTGGTCCCGCGGCCAGCGCTTTCGGGCGGGCGGCGTCGACCCACACTGGCTGGGAACGTGTCTCCCGGTGACGCAGCCCCGGGTGGGGAACGTGGTGCGGCAGCAGCGGCGACCGTACGCGCCTCTGCCGCCAGGGAGGACGTGCGGTGCAACGGGAGGCAGCGGCGCAAAA
Source organism: Rhynchonycteris naso (assembly GCA_037038555.1). NCBI lineage: Eukaryota > Metazoa > Chordata > Mammalia > Chiroptera > Emballonuridae > Rhynchonycteris > Rhynchonycteris naso. Next base: position 47,240,758 of record CM072999.1, read on the forward strand.
TTTGGAGCGGCTTGCGGGCGGGCGCTGGGGAGCAGGACGCAGGCGCCAGGACGTAGGACGCAGGCGCCGGCGAGGAAGTAGGTCCCGGGCGAGGCGCTCAACAAAGCGGGGCCGCCCCCCTCAGGTACTGAGCCAGCCCGTGGCCCCGGCAGGCGAAGAAGCCCAGCCGGACAATTCGCCGACGGCCGGGGAGGGTAAAGCGGTGGTCGGAACGGAGCTGCGGGGTGCCGGGACTTTTCCTGGCCCGCTTCTCCGCGGCCCCCGGCGGGGCGGAAGGGAAGGGGCTGGGCCACTTGGGGTCGTAGCCCGCGGCATCGACCCGCCTTTGCTTGTCCCTCGTGCAGGCGGAGCTGCGGGCAGAGGCTCCATGTTGGGAAGCGGCGCCGCTAGTTCTCGTTAGCGGGAATCGGGGCGCCGCGGGCAGAGCCGGCGGGGGCCGGACGCTGAGCGAAGATGGAGGCCCCGCTGCGGCCTGCCGCGGACATCCTTAGGCGGAACCCGCAGCAGGACTACGAGCTCGTCCAGAGGGTCGGCAGCGGCACCTACGGCGACGTCTATAAGGTGAGGCAGGCCGGCCCCGAGCCAGGCTCTTTTGCTGTGGTCGCTGGCTCCCGGGAAGAGGGCCACTTTTTAATGAAGTATGAGGAAGGGGGAGGATGCTTTTATTGTTGCATCTTGGAGATGAAGCGGCCGGGGTCCCGTTTACTCTGTTCAGAGCACCCTATATTCATTGGTTGCTCAAATCGTTAGCGAGAAACAGAACAAACCACATCTTTGCAAACCACTGTTGTACTTTTTCAAGGCATTTTAACGCTTATATATGCTATTGAAGGGAGTTCGAAACGGCTTACGGAGTTGCACTTGAGGATGTTCCAGTCTTACTTAGCATGGAAAACTGCTTCATGGAAGACAATACACAGGAAAGAATATTGACATTCCGACATTTGTATTTTAAAAAAAATTAGAAACGGATGAGCTTAATTTTAAAAGTCGTATGTACAGTTTTAACTGTACACAGTCTAATCCTGGGTCAAAACGACGTGAGCACAAACATTATCCCATGTAGAAAGATGCTTTTCCTGGCAGAAATTTCATCATTTCTATCAGGTCAAGGATTATTTTCTACTTTCTGGGATTTATAACGTCACATGACCAAGAGTGGATAGGAGCTGCAGTGTTTTTAATTGTGCTCTTTTGAATTGTTTGATACAAATGATGAGGGTGAGTTACTCTTAATTTGTGATTTAAGAAAACAGAGAAGCAAATTCAATTCCCTAAATCCACTGAGGCCTTCCAGGATCAGGAGGAAGGATTTTGTTTCAGAATGCCTCGTGCTTTTTGTTCTCTGTTCCAAAAAGGGAGCATTAATGCAACTCATATGGGTATATTAAGGGAAATTTCGTTTGATTTTGCAACAGCTTTATTGGGTTTAAGCATGATATATGTATTCCATTATTCCAAACAACACTGCTGCCATGTAGCTGAAAGGGCCCTGTGTGCCATATGGGTAATTAACCAGTAGACTCTTCTGGGGTATGTTGTTGCTTTGCACAGTTGGAAATGTGGAAGGAAAACATGCTTTATTCCTACTTTTCTGCTTTTGTTTAATATGATCCTTAGTAGTATTAATAATTTAAGGTGGTGTTATGACGGCTCTTGTACTGTTTGATTCTGTTGGGATGGACTGAAAGGGAAGGCTTTCTATTCCTTAAACAGGCATTTGAATCTGTACTAGACACTGTTCTAGATGTGTGGGGTGTTGAATTGTGAGATAGGTTCAAGCTCTTGACCTTGTATACCTTTGAATTCAAAGTGGGTAATTACTATAACAATCCTCTTTTTCTTTATGTAGAGTTAGAGGTAATTAACTCGGCTGTTTATCCATGGACTAGTCATTTTGTGGAATGCTCTTTTAAAAAATTGAAATTCCTGTTTGCTTTCTCATTCTTACTTTTTAGTCATCTTTGTCTTATGATTCACTATGTATTTAAGTGTTTTCCCCACAAAATTCCCAAAACCGCTACCTTCTTTCTTTATATAAATATAAAAACTAAAGCAGCTCTCTGGAGAAGGATTTTATTCTTGCTAGGGAAAGCAAAGGGTTATATTAAAGGGGCAGCTAATACTTGCCTTTCACCCTGGTACCCTGTGTCTCCCTTCCACAGTTTAAACAGAGGATCAAAGACTGAATATTTACCCTATACCACCTTCACCTCCACCGCCTGCCCCACCCACACTCATGCTCGTGCACCCTTAGATGTATACACTCGTACACTAGGCCAGCTTCTGATTCCTAAACTTCTTCAACTCTAATTCCTTGTCTTTTGTTTTCCTTTGTTCTAATTACCTGGAATCACCTCCCACCCTCATTTTAGCCTGTTTCTTGCCAGCTTGTACATGAAAGTCTTACTGAAATACTCCTCCAGGAGGCTCAAGCACCCCACACTCCTTCTTTCCAACCCCATCTACTACTCTCCTTTTCCCTTTGTTCTTTTCTAGCCACACTGGCCTGTTTGCTCTTCCTTAAATATAATAATCATCTTCTCACCTTTGGGTCTTTGTTTTTGCTATTCCCCTTGCTCGGAATGTCTTTCCTCACACAGCCCTGTGGCTTGCTCCCTCACCCACTTGCTTTTGCACCCGCTCCATCTTTTTTCCTGTTTTATTTTTTCGCTTGCACTTATCACCATTTAGCATAATGTTTTACTTATTTTTTATTTATTATCTAGCTCAATTCACTAACATACTCCATGAAGGCAGTAGTTTTATCTGTCTTGTTCACAGCACTGTTTCTAACTGCTCCTAGAATTATGAGTAGAAACAGTAAGTGTTTTCTAAAAATTTGATGAATGAATGAATAAATATCAGTAATTCTTATCACCTAGTTCTGTAGGCATATGCTTTTGACATAACAACATTAAGTTAACATTTAATACTCTGTATTTCTGTAATGCATATCGTGATGTCCTGCATATGTACTTTTATTACAAATTTCAATTATTTGAGTTCTCTCAGTAAAAGTATTTCTGGAAAACTGTTTTATAGCATATCAATTTTTAGCACTCTAAGTCCTAGTTAGTTTATATTTATCCTTTAATATCCCTAAAAATATGTACCGTTGAGCTGTAGTACTGAAATTTTTAAGTTCAGGGCAGTTAGAGTAATTTTGCTATTTATCACTGTGTTTCTGATGAGCTGAAAACCCTACGGAGTTTTAGAAATATTTCCAATCAGTGATATAAACTTGTAATGTAATTATAGTGAAAAATAATGAAGGTAAATTAGTCATTGTTCTAATTAGATATTATCTATTAGCTTTAAAAGGACTACAGCTTTGAGGTTTTTAGTGAATTATTTTTATGTTCTTCAAAACCATAGATCCCCTCTGAAGCACCTGTCTTTCCTGAGAACCCCCAAGGTGGGAGAGCTCAATCTTTTCTTAAGATTTTATTTATTGATTTTAGAGAGACGGGAGAGAGAGAAAGAGAGAAACAAAGAGAGGAACGGGGATCTTCAACTCATAGTTTCTTTTCATAGGCATCCAACCCCAACTGGGCAAGCCCAGGGTTTCAAATTGGCGACCTCAGCGTTCCAGGTTGATGTTTTATCCACTGCTCCACCATAGGTCAGGCAAGAGCTCAGTCTTATTACACTGGCTATTTCTTCATTGAAAGAAAAGGAATATAAAGCTTTATTTAGATAGATGGGGTAAATCATTGAGGGCTAGAGCAAGATACAGTGGAGGGGAAAGAAAAGAGAAAAGAAATGTGGTTAAATATGGATAAAGGGTTAAATTTCAATTGAGTAAATTTTATTTGTAATTACTGCTAATTTTTAAACCTGCAAACAGAAAGAGGAACTCTAGAGATTTAGTGTCTCTATTACCTTCTGCCCATAGTGATCTAGACAATTATAGTATTGCAATATAGTTTATAATAACAGTACAAGACATTTGGGTGGCCTTTATCCAAATATTTCTTAACAAAATTGTTCCTAGCCTCGATTCCAGAGAAATTTTAGGAATCATTTTTACCATACATGGGATATAAGTATAGAGAGGACAGTTCTATCTCTTTTTCTTCCTAACTTGTTTTGCTTTATCTGGTTGGTTATAAAAATATAATATACATTTCAAAATGACTATGAAACAATAAAAAAAGAATCATTTGATTTTTTTTTTTTATTAAACAAGAACATCAGAAAAGCAAACAAGTCAAAGAAAGTTGTTTGATTATGCAAATGAGATGCAAAACCAACTTTTATTTCATTGGTGAAAATGCACTATACAAAAAAAAGGCTGAAAGTACTGGAGTATCTGCACATTCCCTGATCCCCTAAGTTTTGTGAGCAGTGTATGTTAGCTCCAGAAGGACAGGAACAGCTGTGTCTTGCTTATTATTACAATACCAGACAGGGAGGTGCTTAATAAATATTGTTGAATGACATTGGTTGTAGAAAATTACCCAGAAATAAACACTATTATTGATTTAATATAATTTATTTCAGGCTTTTTTCCTAAATGTTTTTAAATCAGTATGTTTCTAAAAATGGTTTTTATAAATTGGTATCATGATATCTCTCTTTTGTAGTTGATTGGAATAAACAGCATTTCTCCTGCTCATTAAATATTCTTATTCTTCAAAAAATACCATTTTTAAAAGATTCATAGAACAAATCCTCATTTAATTAGTCATTCTAAGTTTTATATTTGTTGTTTCCCATTAACAATTCTTTTTTGCAGTTATAAATTATGTTGCAATTTGTGTAGAAATTTTTGTTGTGTCGTCTTACCATGTGAATTCTTCTGGATGCTCGATAAACTGGGTCTACTCAGGTGAATCCCTCTTTTACAGATCCCTCTCTCCCCCAAACCCAAACTCACAATTCTGGAATGGCTTTAGGCACTTGGAAGTATATTCCAGGTTTCCATTCTATAAAGACAAAGCTTGATACATCACAACACTTCTGTAAGCATTTATTTAAGAAATATTTATTGATGAATGCCAACTGTATGTTGAAGCATGGGAATGCAAACACGAGAAAGTACACTGTCAACAAGAACATCTAATTTAGTAAGGAAAACATATGTAAACAATCATAATTTGGAAAGTGCCATTGTAGAAGAGAAGTAGAAGAAATTTTAATTGTCTTTTTGGAGGGATAGAAGAAGGAAGGAGAGAGAACTATGATGTGAACCAGATAAGATTAAGATAGGGAAGGCCATTAACTGAATGTTAAAACAATGCAGGGTGCTTTCCAGGTAGACAAGATGGGAAAGATACTCCAGGCTGTGGGAATAGTGTGTGAACGCCTGGCGGCTTGAGGAACCATGATGCATTTTGAGAGATCTGCATCTGTGTTCCAAGTTCGGTATGGCCAAACCTGGCAGAGATTTCATAGATGGAGAACACAGGCTGTTTTGGGGCAGAGAAGGACCAGGTAATGGACATTTGTGTCATGTTAAAGAATTTGGATATCTTTCTGTAAACTGAAGAAACACTTTAGAAGGAAATCTTTCATGATGTGTAGGATGGATCAGACAAAGTTGCTGGAATACAGATGGATTTGAGTCATGTTTAGATGATCAAAATTTCCTGGTGATTGATAGTGGAAAAATGGATTATAAATGGCATTTGGAATCTCTGGCTTTGGTGATCATCAACAGAATTAGGAAGTATCAAATCTGTGGAGTCTGGATCTTGTGGTTGGTTTTGTATAGGTGGATATGTCTAATAAATGGTAGGAAATGCAACTCTGGCCTTCAGAGACCTGGACTAGGGATACAGGTTTTGAAATTACATTATGGGATGATACCTGTGAAGTATAGGTGAGGTCACCCAATAGAGTTTGTAGGAGAGCTGAAGAAAGGCTGTAGTGTTACAGTGGCAGAAGAAAACTGTAATGTATATTGAAGGTGTCTGAGAAGAAACAGAAGTATAAGGCAGTTCCTTTCACAGATACCAAGAGTTTCAAGATCCCATCTCTATCATCTGCATCCATTATTGCTGCCATCCACTCTGACTGCAGTAAGGAAAATGTATCGATTTTCCAAAAAGTATAAATCTGAGGTCTTGTGTCATTACCCTTTATTCTTCTTGTTCATAGAATAAAGTCTTAGAATAATTTGCCTTTTAAGGTCCTGCCTGTACCAAAAGCTAGCCATTCTGAACTTCTTCCAGCTCCTATGTGCACTCTACTCTCTGCCCTTTGGGTCTTTGCAGTTGTTATTTCCTTTTCCTGGAATACTCTTCCTCTTCCTTCTCATCCATCTGTTTATCTTCTATTTGGGTTTCCTTTTAAATGTTGTGTTTTCAGGGAGGCCTATTCTGTTCCTTATACAGGTCTATCTATCTGTTGTATGATTTCTTTTTTGTGACAGAGACAGAGAGAGGGACAGATAGGGACAGACAGACAGGAAGGGAGAGAAATGAGAAACACCAGTGCTTCATTGCTGTTCCTTAGTTACTCATTGATTGCTTTCTCATCTGTGCATTGAGGGGCGGCGGGGGAGGCTACAGCAGACCGAGTAACCCCTTGCTTGAGCCACCGACCTTGGTCCCAAGCTGGTGAGCTTTGCTCAAACCTGATGAGCTCGCGCTCAAGCTGGTGACCTCCTGGTTTCGAACCTGGGTCCTCCGTGTTCCAGTCCAACGCTCTATCCACTGGGCTACCGCCTGGTCAGGCTGTTGTATGATTTCTTATCATGATATTCATCATTTGTCTCTCATCTTTGTTGGTGTCAGTCTTTCTGCTCTACTCAGAGTGCATGGGAACAGGAACCTTGTGTTTACCACCGATCAGCTAGCCTAGCATAGTGCCTAGCACATAGTATATTTTCAATAAATTTGTTTTGAAAGAGTGAACAACAGAGTGGTCATATAAGTAGTTGAAAGGGTTCATTAAGAGCAAAAGAGTTGAGATGTGAATGGTAAATAAGGAAGCAGAGGAAATGTAGATCATTCCTTGAAGCAGCAGCTTAGCTATGAAGAGTAAAAGAGATGAGAAAAAGAAGTTTAACCATTTCATGTCTTTTTCCTTCCGTTGAAGCTAATGATTATGGCTTTCATTTATTATTTAAGCTTTTGTCATCATCTAAGTGATCAGGAGTGCTGCTGAGTTTAGAGAAGGAAATCGGACAAAAAATGTGGGAGGAAATGAGAATTTAGAAAGGAGATTAAAGGAAAAAAATGAAGGATGGCTTGTTTAGGAACCGAGGTAGGAGATAAATTTAAACCCTTCTTTCTTCTCTTTCTCTCTCCCTCCCTCTTTCCCTCTCTCTGATGTAAAGCCTCCATTGATTTCTAGCCCAGGTTACTGTCCTATGTGTATGGTTAGGATGAGGCACATCGATGAATGGGGAGTCAGAATGGACAGGGTCAGGGGGACAATAAGCAATAAATATAATAAATTGTATGCTGTGTTAGAAAATGACTAAAGATATGGAAGGAAGAAAAAGTTGAACCACTGTGTTACTTCTCATGTACACGCACCTCCTTTTTTAGGTGCCCTGGGCCTTCTTGCCAATATTGGGAGATGCCAATGTAAAAATGACTTAATATATTTTAGTAGACATAACTTTCAATGAACTATTAACAACTTTTGCATTCTAAGTTTTTTAGCTCCTATCCTAATTATAATAGGCAGTGGAGATGCTTGGGTCTTTTACCAGTTTTTTTTCCCCAAGGAATATTTTCTATTATTCTTTCTGCAGTAGCATAGATCCATGGATAGGACTTGCCTTCTATTTTGCCTCTCTCTTACTTGCCTCAGCGTAGTAACATTCTAAGTAATATGTGTTCATTTCATAAAAAAATTGATACGGGAATAAATGAAGATTACCTCTGTCTCCTTTGCCGTAGTATAAATGTTGTATTTATCTTTCTAGACTTTTAAAAATTCATATTAAGAATATGTACATAAATTATATATATGTATTATATGTAAATATATATACAATCATATATACAGTTTTTATTCTGCAGTATATTTATTTGGTAATGTACTTTTTTGTGTAACAGTACATCACAAACCACTTTCTATGTCAGTAAATATATACATTTAATATTTGTGTATTATTTTCTTGTATAATTTTTAATCCATTATTGATGAACATGCAGATTGTTTCCATTATTTTCCTATTATAAACAATGCTGTGGTTAGTATCCTTGAACAAATTTTCACACATTCTTAATTATTTAAGTAAATTTCTAGAATTAATTTTTTGTTTGTTTTAGTGAATTTTGATAAGTTATAACCCCCCAAAGTTGCACCCACCAACAGTGATTGAGAGCCCACATCTTCCCTACCTTTTTAGTCTTAAACCCTTCCTTTCCTTCATCATCAAGACCTCCAGGTAATTCATTCAGCTTAAGTAATCTTCTGGAAGGATTTCGTTTTCCTATAAAAATCATTCTGTATTAGGAAGGTGTTAGAAAAACGTTTTTCAGAGACAAGTGTCCTAACAGACTAAGGCTTTAGTGTGTCCTGAGATATAAGTCCTGTGGCCATATTTGGAGTCACCCTAATAGGCAGACCTCAGGCTCCAAATATGTCTGACTGCTAGTAGGGGAAACTGTGGAGTAAGTACATCCTCCTGCCCTGGTAGAAGGAGTACCTCTACAGACCTCTAAGACTGTGTGTGAAGACAGCTTGGAAATAACTTGCTCCACAGAGCACCTCTCACATAAGCATTTATCTCCTGCCCTGTGCTTGACAAATGGTCATTTAACTTATTTAAATAATAAGGACATACCATGTTTAGAAGCAGTCAATTTCTTTTTTGAACTTTCCTTTATTGATTTAAAATCTGTCCCATTGAAAATTGGTCTCGTTGAAACAGGGCAGGTACATCTTTGCTGTTACCCCACCAATACCACTCTCATACCTAAAATATCTGATGCATAAAAGGTATTCAATGAATAAATGTTAAAATAATGAATGACTGGTCTTTTTTCTAAATTTTACATGTGGAGGCTATATTTTAAGTGGCTCCCCCTTTATTATATACTTTGTTCACCTAAATTTGATAATCTTATTGGAAGTGGGTTTTATTTATTTATTTTGAAATTTACATGACAACTTATGATGTTATACTATGTGTAGTGTTTATAGCCCCCTTTTTCTCAAAAGGCTTTACAATACAAGTAAAATGAAGCACTTCACTTTGCTCTTGTCAGAAGATAAAGTATTGCATTCTGTTTTGAATATAACACTTTCAATATTTATTTTACATTATAACTTTATAGAACTGTGAAAAATGATTAAGTCACCGGTAATGTCATTAATAAAATATTTTAACTACTGTCATTTTTGTTGGACATCAAACCTTGAACACATAGTACCCAGAAAGGTGGGAAGTGTCTGGAATCTGTGTGTGGCATGTTGAATAAATTAGCATAGGTTGTAAGGGGCTTTTATATTTTCTATTTTGATCTGATCATGGTTAAAACTAGAACCTAGGCTGCCATAGGGACTATTTGTCATAGTGAGAAGAATAGACTAAAGCAATATCTTACAAACCAAAACTGGGATTAATGAGGAGAAATAATAGGAAAGTAGATTTTGCTTTTCAAAAATACAAAACAAAAAAACACTATACAACTAAAGTTATCCAAAAAATGAGTATATCAGGTTCATCAAATGACTTCCATAGATATATAGAAGAGAATTGCTTTTTAGAAAGGAGATTGAATTAGATGATTTCCGAAAGTTCCTCCAAACTGGAATTTTAATAGAAAAGTATCTCTTGAGTAGTTCCAGTTTTAGTTTTGCCTATTTTCACTATCCCTTAAATATGGGTAATTTTTTAGGATTTTGTTCTTACTTAATTCTTCTTATAACTGCCTACCCTCCTTCAGTAGTTTCATCTACCTTCCTGGATTCAGTAATGTTAATGATGCCCAAATCTTGGTCCAATCCAGGTTAGCTCTGAGCTTTCGAAACAGTCTATTAAGTGGCTAATGGTATATCACCAGTTAGTTTTCTGTATGAATCTAAACTTTAAATGTGTCCAAAGCTGAACCCATTGTCTATGCCCCTTCATTGCTGCCTCCATCAAACGTGTCTATTTTCCTATAGTTAGGACTACACTGTCTACTCAGTTGTGCAATCCAGAAATTTGGGGTTATCCTGAACTTACTATTTCTTTGCATTTCACATTACATAGTTCATCAGTGTCTATGGAGACAAGCTTGTACTAGAGCATAACAGAGGAGGTACAGGGAAGTGAATGTGTTTGGTTTATTTCATTTTATTTTATTTTTTGGAAGACAGAGAAAGACAGAAGGACAGATAGAGACAGACTGATGGGAAGGGAGAGAGATGAGAAGCATCAATTCTTCATTGCGGCACCTTTAGTTGTTTATTGATTGCTTTCTCATATTGATGGGGGTGTACAGCAGAGCAAGTGACCCCATGTCAAGCCAGCGACCATGGGGTCATGTCTGTAATCCCACACTCAAGCCAGTGACCTTGGGGTTTCGAATGTGGGTCCTGCATATCCCAGTCCAACACTCTATCCACTGCGCCACCGCCTGGTCAGGCTTGTTTATATTTTTAAGCAGATTTGCTGATCATATATCAGATATGAAGAATGTAAAGGAAAGAAATGAAGAATGACTTTGGGTTTTGGGTTAAGCAACTAGATGGATGCCATAAACTTTATTTAGATTGGAGGTGTGGGGACGAATGGGTTTGTGGAGCAGGTATCACCTAGTGTTCTATATTAGGCATGTTAGCATTGAGATACCTGTCAGGTTTCCATAGATTTATGAATCTGGAGTTCAGTGAGAAGAGATTTGTCCTGGAAATGGTTGTTAAAAGAGAATGTTAGGTAAAGAAATATGAAATCCCATTATCAGTCAGGATAGATAAAAGAAGAGGGAGTAACAAAGATACTGAGGCATTATTGAAGGTTTGAAGACGGGAGTAAAATAGTCCTTACGAAGAGTTGAAGAGTGGAAAAATCAAATTTGGTGGAGAGGCTGTAGTTTGAGATTTATGTCATGATTGAAAATTAAGACCTGTTAGCATGATTTTGTAATCTTTTTCCTATTAACATTTAGCTATTCAGTACCAGTATAGAATTAGTGGGTAATTGAGTATAATTGATTAGGATTTTGCCAGGCTAATATGATAGAGGGAAAGAAGGGTAAGGAGGAAGTTAAGGATTTTTGCAAGAACGTGATTATAAATAGGGTGATGGACCATGAAACCCTTATATGTTAAGGGATGATGTGAAGAATTGAGAGACAATCAGTAGTCATAGAGGAATGCATTGGGTTTATGAGCTTCAAGAATTGCTGGACTGGGACGACTAGAAAAAGTGAGCTGAAAGGATAATTTATTTTGTTTTTATTTTTTTAATTTCTTCCACTGATTTGAGAGAGAAGGAGGGGGGAGAGAGAGCTGAAGGGAAGGGGTGGAGAAGAGAGAAAAGGAGAGAAAAAGCAAAAGCATTAACTCGTTTCACTTACTATAGTTGCTCCATTTAGTTGTGCACTCACTGGTTGCTTCTTGTAGGTGCCCTGACTGGGGATCAAACCTGCAACCTTGGCATACCAGAATGATGCTCTATCCACTGATCCACCTGCCCATGGCAAGAATAGGAGGTTATGATCAGGAAGTACAATGTTTGAAATTAAGATTCAGATAAAGTGAAGGAATGAGAAGTCAGAGAACAAATCTGGATGTTGAAGTCTCTAAGAATGGTGACATGAGAGGGGTGGAGAGGAAGACTGTGAGCCAGGGACCATAAAGTCTTACATGAACAAAGAGCAATGACCAAGAAGTCAGTAGATGATAACTACAAGAGGATGGTAGGTGATAGTCTGTCCTGAGCTTCAAAGGAATCTTATCTCTCACCCTAACCCTCTTTATACTGTTGTGTTCCCTAATACAAGACAGTTTTACTTCTTTGAAATGGTTATGTTTTCTCCTTTCTTTATACCAGTGGTTCTTAACCTTTTTTGAGGTACCGAACCCACCAGTTTCATATGCGCATTAACCGAACCCTTCTTTAGTGATAAATAAAATATGATTTTTTTTCCAAATTCAAGACATAGGTATATGTTTTTTTACTGGTGTACAAAATGAGCCGTGCATGAACAAAACCAACAAAGTGCATGAACTCACAACAAATCACGGTATTAGTTTATTCTGGCCTCCGCAGCAGAGGCTTCTCCGAACCCCTGAGACCGACTCATCGAACCCCTAGGGTTCGATAGAACCCAGGTTAAGAACCACTGCTTTATACCTTTGCCTGGAATTCTGCCATAAACCCTTACCCTCCAGTCCTCCCAAAAAGGTCACATTAAGTCTCTCAGCTTAGATTTACTTCTTCCTGTAAGTTTTCTCCAATCAACTTTGGGTTCAGAATCCTGCTAGGTTGTTTTGTATCACCTTGGGAGCATTTCTCACACTATATTGTATTTTCTATTCACTTTCTGTCTCTCCAAGACAAGAACTGTTTTATTTTATTGCATGCCCAGTATCAACAGTAATGCCTGGCATATAGTAAGTATTCACTAGTATTTGTTGAATGAAGGAACCAGTCCAAACAATGTTCCATAAAGAAGTCATGTATAGAGGTTTTTCAGCCCATGACATAATTGTTTACTTTGTGGATAAACTAGTAGCTACTTTGCATTCCTTTAAGCCTTGCAGGTGCTATGTTACCACGTTAGTATTGAAGATAATTTTTTTTCCTTTTTATTGAATTTATTGGGATGACACTGCCTAACAAAATTATACAGGTTTTAGGTGGGGACATATTTAAAGCTGATGCCCCCAGTTGGTTTCTTGGAAAAGTTTTGTGACCCTAAAAATATGCTGGGAGGAAGTTAACTGTGTAAGATGAGGGACTTAGTGTGAAGAACAGTAGACTATAAGAGCTGACCCCATTTTTTTTTCATGGTGACCCTCTGAGTTGCCATAGCTTTTAGATGACTTGTTATTGCCAGTTTCATTTTTGTACCCTAATTATTAAAAATTACCTTCTTCATGGCTACTGAGATATACATTAAGTCAAATCTTATTCTTTGTTGAAAACTTATATCTGAGATGTATAGACAAAACTTTTTCTTTAGTTATTTCTCATATTAAAAATTTCACAGCATGTAAGAAAGTTCATGGATAAAACGGCAACTGGATAATGTTGAAATAGAAATGGCTTAGTTAGAACTAATCAACATCTATTTTTTTTTCATGGTGCAGGTGGAAGTTTAAGGGTAACATTTTACTGTGAATTTAAACATCCAATACAGGAGAGTTTGAGTTAAAATACTAACCCAGTAGTAAATTCACTTGAAAATATTAATTATTTCATTTGCAACTTATTCCTAACAGGTGGTAAAGCAGTCTTTTACAATTTGAAGATTCATTTGAAGGTGGCTCCTGCCACCTGCTAATAGCAATTCAGACTAAATAGCAGTTCAGACTAAGTTTTCTTTTTATCAAATCCCTGAATGGAAGCATGATGTTGCGTCCCTCTAAAGTTTGAGGTCTCATTAAAATAAATTTGCTTTCTTTGTTTTATTTCTTATTGCTGTGCTTCAGAATCAGTTTGTGTCTATGCCCCTGCTCCTTAGTATTGTAGAGCAAGTCTTGTGTTAAAAACCCAGTGTAACAGACTGACCAAGCGGTGGCGCATGGATAGAGCATCGGACTGGGATGCGGAAGGGCCCAGGTCCAAGACTCCGAGCTTGCCAGCTTCAGTGCGGGTTCATCTGGTTTGAGCAAAAACTCACCAACTTGGACCCAAGGTCGCTGGCTCGAGCAAGTTGTTCAGTCTGCTGAAGGCCCGCGGTCAAGGCACATATGAGAAAGCAATCAATGAACAACTAAGGTGTTGCAACGAAAAACTGATGATTGATGCTTCTTATCTCTCTCCATTCCTGTCTGTCTGTTCCTATCTATCTCTCTCTCTGATTCTCTCTCTGTCTCTGTAAAACAAACAAACAAACCCCGGTGTAAGAGTGTCACAATGTAATGTCTTAATGGTTTTAAATCCTTTTGTATTAAAAAAAAAAGAAAGATAAGAAAAATGAAAGAGAACTGCATTGAATAAAGTAAAGAGAATGCATCGGCAATGAGAGAAGAAACTGAATTAACTGGAAAGGCTGATTTAGGAATTTTATGGTGTCATTGATCCCATTAGTTTATCTTTTTCTACTCAATTTTAATTTCTGATTAATAAGAGTTAATTAGGGGATTTACTATATAGTAAAGTACTTTATTAGTTTTCTGGGTGTTTGGTATACTCTTAAAGCTTAATATTAGTGTATACCAGTAACCTACCAAAATGAATAGGAGTTCAGAAATATATCTAGAGCCTTTTTGTAAAAGTACTGTGGTACTTTGTTACTTCCTTCTGTAAACATAATGCAGGATCTTCACATTCTTTTGTGTTAAAGTTAAAAATACTTGAGAGTATTACATTTAACTTGTTACAGGGAAAGGTTGGGTTTCAAAAACCAGTATATTGTCTGTGACCATCCCACCCCGAACATGCCTGATCTCATCAAAAACCAGTATTACTCCTGACCAGGAGGTGGCGCAGTGGATAGAGCGTCGGACTGGGATGCGGAAGACCCAGGTTCGAGACCCCAAGGTCGCCAGCTTGAGCGCGGGCCCACCTGGCTTGAGCAAAAGCTCACCAGCTTGGACCCAAGGTCGCTGGCTCCAGCAAGGGGTTGCTCAGTCTGCTGAAGGCCCGCGGTCAAGGCACATGTGAGAAAGCAATCAATGAACAACTAAGGTGTCACAACACGCAACAAAAAACTAATGATTGATGCTTCTCATCTCTCTCTTTCTGTCTGTCTGTCCCTGTCTATCCCTCTCTGACTCTCTCTCTGTCCCTGTTAAAAAAAAAACCAGTATTACGTATGACTTCTTTGGATTTTATGTGTGAAATTATATAGTTAAATATCTGAAAGATCTTTTTAGTACATTGCATCTGTAAAGTCTCTGTTTAGAAGATCTTTTTTTTTTTTTTTTTTTTTCCTGAAAGCCTCTTTGCCTTTCATTATAAAAGAGCCTGGTACTGCTTTCTGTTTAAAAATCCAGCTGGAAAATCACAGAGTAAGAACATTTGCCCATCAGTTCTTCATTTGGAGAGAACAGAAATATGTGTTAAATGGAGACTGACATTTTATTCTATCAGTGGGAGTTAGAGTTTACAGTATTTTCTTTACTTTTTACATAACATATATTTTGAAAACTTCTGCATAGTGTAGCTGAATTTTAAAATTCTATCTTTATTTTATGTGGTTCTGTGATTATTGTTCAAATCTTACAATGGTCTGTTTCTTTCTGAACCCCTCAGAATCTCTAAAAATATCAAGTTGTCTTTGGTCCTTGCGTCATTTTGGTTCTATTGAACAGAATGTATTTGTGTTGATTCTAATCATAGAAATTGACTGATAAAAGTGTCTTAAAGTATATACTTAAAATAATTTTATATGTGTTCTTTTAAAAATAATTAGTAGATTTAATTAATTTTAGTACAGTATTAGATTTACAGAGTAATTGAACAAGTCGTACATAGAATTATGTTCATCCACACCCCCACTCACCCACATAGTTTCCTCATTTATTAACACCTTTCATTAGTGATATATTTATTATCATTATTGAACCAACATTAATATATTATTATTATAGTCCATAATTTACATTAAGGTTCAGTCTTTGTGTTGTACAGTTTATGAGTTTTGACATATACATACTGACATATATTCACCTTTATAGTTTCATACAGAATAGTTTCACCACCCTAAAAATTCCTTGTGCTTCACCTTTTCATCACTCTCCACCCAAACCCCTGGCAACCACTGTAATTTTTTTACTCTTTTTGTAATTTTGCCTTTTCCAGAATGTCATATAGTTGGAATCATAGTATGTAGCCTATTCAGACTGGCTCATTTCTTTTTATCACTGAATAATATTTTACTGTATGGGTGAACAGTTTATCCATTCACTTATTGAAGGACATCTTGATTGCTCTAGTTTTTGGCAATTATGAATAAAGGCTGCTATAAACATTCTTGTGCAGGTTTTTGTGTAGACATAGGTTTTAACTTAATTGAATAAATGCCTAGAAGTAGAGAATTACTGGATCATATTGTAGGTCTGTTTAGCTTTGTAAGAAGCTGTCAACCTATCAGTATATATGTTTTTAAGAATCAATCTAGGTCCTGGCCGGTTGGCTCATTGGTAGAGGGTTGGTCCAGTGTGTGGAAGTCTGGGGTTGGATTCTCGGTTAGGGCACACAGGAGAAGCGCCCATCTGCTTTTCCACCCTTACCCCTCTCCTTTCTCTATGTCTCTCTCTACCCCTCCTGCAGTCAAGGCTCCATTGGAGCAAAGTTGGCCCGGGCGCTGGGGGTAGTAGTTCCATGTCCTGTGCTTCAGGCGCTAGAATGGCTCTGCCCAGATGGGCAGAGCATCGCCCCCTAGTGGGCATGCCGGGTGGATACTGGTCTGGCGCATGCCGGAGTCTGTTTGCCTTCCTGCTTCTCACTTCAGAAAAATGCAAAAAAACCCAAAGAATCAATCTAGTCTGACCAGGTGGTGATGCAGTGGCTAGAGTGTCAGCCTGGGATGCTGAGGACCCAGGTTCAAAACCCCAAGGTCACCGGCTTGAGCGTGGGTTCATCCAATCCAGCTTGAGCATGGGGTCACTGGCTTGAGCATGGGATCATAGACATGACCCCATGGTCACTAGCTTGAAGCCCAAGGTTTCTGTCTTGAGTCCAAGATTGCTGGCTTGAGTAAGGGGTCACTTGCTCTGCTGGAGATCCCCAGTCAAGGCACATATGAGAAAGCATTCAATGAACAACTATGATGCTGCAATGAAGAATTGGTGCTTCTCATCTCTCTTCCTTTTCAGACTCTCTTTCTAAAAAAATAGTAGAATAATAAATAATCAATCTAATTAAGTTTGCAAGGATATACTCTAAATTATTCATAGGAGTTACCGAAAGGGGATGAGATTAGGAGGGAGGGGAACTGTCATATTATACTTATATTATTTTAATTTTTAAAAACAACATTTTGTAGTAATATTTTTCAAATAAATATTTCTCCAAAATGCTTTATTAGTAGTAAATTGAAAATGAATCAACATAAATGAAAACTAGTATTTAAACAGTATATTTTCAGTTTTATAACACTTCTGAGTTGTAGAGAATGTTAATTTTTTTAAAGTAATGCATAATAACCTTTTTCAATTATAATTGTCTTTTGAACAGATTAATAGAGCATCTACCTCACAGACCTTCAAAGAAAATCTAGCCTTGGGATATTAGGCAAGACTCCCTGGAGGAGGCAATACCTAAATTGCATTCTAAAGGACAATCTAGATTAACTGGGCTAAGGGGGCAGAGAGGAGGACTGGGGAAGGTAAATATACCAGAATGAGGACAGTGTTTTCACACTAGAGACCAACCAAGTCATTTGCTTGTGATTGATCTGACTGAAACTGGAATTAATTGTTCCAAACTCTCCAAGAAGCTTATTAGACCTTTTCATGTTGTTGGCACTTGTTTGTTGTAATTGGAAAATATAGCCTCATATTTTCTTTTGGTTTCCAGTGACTGGTAGAGTGAGTGTATTGCCCTAATGCTTGTTTTGCTTGGAAAACTGAAGTAATGAATAAGCTGAAGATATTTTGTTGTTAGAGATGTCAGCAGCTGTCACTGTCACATGAGTTAAGCATGGCATTCCTTACCTGAATTTCAGATTGAATTGTTCAACTCACTGTTTGTGAGTGTACCAAATATGTTACTTTCTTGTGCCATCTGTCTTATATTTAAATCTATTTTTCCCAATATGTAAACTTCCACTCTATGACCATAGATGGTTTTATATTTTTTAGGATTCCAATGAAATTTCTTAAATTATCACTTTTGCCCTGGTCAGTTGCTAAGTGGATAGAGCTTCAGCCCGGCATATGGATGTCTTAGGTTCAATTCCTAGTAAGGGCACACAGGAGAAGCTACCAACTGCTCCTCCCCCCATCCCTCTCTTGCTTCTCTTCCTGTTTTCCCTCCCGCAGCCAGTGGCTTGATTGGTTCGAATTTGACCCTGTGTACTGAGGATAGCTCAGTTGGTCCCAGCACATCAGCCCTAGAAGGGGTTGCTAGGTGGATCCAAGTCAGGGTGCATGCAGGAGTCTGTCTCTTATCTCCCCTCCTCTTACATAAATAAATAAACAAACAAACAAATAAATAATTTTTAGGGGGATGAGAAAGAGGAAAAACTGACATGTAGTGATAGAAGTGGATATATTCAACTTTGAAATTATTTCTTTAAGAATTTAAATGTGTAGGAGTTCACATTCAGTTACATTGAAGATCATCACAGAAAAATAACTTAGTTTAATATAAAAATATCGTTAGTTCATTACAGTACTTGGTATTTATTCAACAAAAGCCACCTCTGAGATCTGTTAAATATTATTCAATTAATACTTTAGTACTTGTTGCATTAATTTCTTTAAAAAACTTTACTAAAACTAGCAATGGAGTAGAGGGCATGGATTCAAGAGATGTTTAGGCGATAGAATAACAATTTACAGATTGAGTGCATATGGTAACTTGAATAAGTTCTCTACTAGCTAACATCCACACAAGCCTATTGCATTTGAAAAAGGAAAAGAGAATTTTAATATATTGAAAGGAGCAGTGAAACCTTGAAATCAGAATACGGTTCGTGGGTTCTAATTGTGACTCTTGCTCCTGTCAGCAAGATGACCTTGGGCAAGTCACTTTACTAAGTCTTATGCTTTTAAAAAAACATAAGTAATGAATATGAAAATTCCTCCAAACTATAAAAGCTATACAAATATAATTGCCATCATTATTAGAGAATTCACATCCTACTACCAGTGAACAAAATTCCAGAAGTTCAATTATTATTATTTATTCTGTAATTTCTAGTAATATTTTCTGTACCAGAATCTCACTGACATGGGAGGTGTTGAGCAGTGGACAACCTAAATCTATATGCACATAACTTTTTGTAACCCAAGAAAGATTGAAATGCTGAAAGATTGTAGGAACTGGGACGAGACATGAAGCTAACAGACAACTCTTGTCAAGAGCAAGAAAGAGGAGAGTGTAGGAATGGTATGAGATTACTTGGCATCACAAAATATTTGAGACTTCAGCTGTAGAACAATCCTTTTTTTCTTCCTGTTTGTAATTTACCTCTTTAATTCTCTTCCCCATTTTCTTTTTCTCACCCTCTGTATCTCATTTCCTTTTCTTTTTTGTTTTTAATATATTTTTTTATTAAATGAGCAGTAGGGAGGCAGACAGACAGACTCCTGCATGTGCCCTGACCGGGATCCACCTGGCAAGCTCCGTACAGGGCAACAATGCTCTGCCATCTAGGGCCACTGTTCCATTGCTCAGCAACCAACCTGTTTTAGCACCTGAGGTGAGGCCATGGAGCCATTCTCAGTGCTTGGGGCCATTTGCTCGAACCATTCAAACCATGGCTGTGGGAAGTGAAAGAGAGAGAGTAGTGGGGAGTGCAGATGGTCGCTTTTCTATGTGCCCTGACCATGAATTGAACCGGGAACATCCACATGCAGGGCCAATACTCTACCACTGAGCCAGCTGGCCAGGGCCTCATTTTTTTAAGTTAAACTTATTGAAGTAACATTTGTTACTTGGCTTTGGGGTTCTTGGGTTCCCCAAGATAGAAATTGAGAGGAAGCCCCAGAGAAATTTCCAGACAGATTTTATTAAGCTTATGTTCAAGCAAGGGAGGCAGCACAGAGGAAAGGAAGATCCTCTGACCTGGCTCAGGGGCTGACTCTGCTTGGCTGTTTGTATAAAGTGGGGGCAAAACAGACTTTGTGAAAAGGCAGGCTTTTTTGGGGGAAAAAATAAAAAGCAGGCTTGTGGAATTTTTCATGTTGGTATGAGAAGCAATAGGTTAGAAGGGAGGTAAAGACATTTTTCATAGGGAGTGGAGGGGTGGTTGCATTCTTGTGGTGTGCCTATTTATGCTTTTTTCTGGTCATCAGACAGCCTTGGGATCCCAGCAAGAGTCCATGGGGTAATGCCAGTTCTGTGGGGATTTTTCTTGACTGGTGCCCTTGGGATCCCTGGTCCAGGTTCCTATGCTATCTCACATTGGTTAAAACCATATGTATTAACCACATATTGGGTGAGGGAGGTGGTGGAATTGAGAGAAAGAAAAGTAAATTTCAGGTGTACATTATAATTTAACATCTCTGTACTCTATTGCATGCTCACTGCCCAAAGTCTAGTTCCTCGTGAGTATATTTTTAAGAAAAATATCAAGTATAAAGAAAAGACTTGGAGAAATAGCTTAAATAGCAGCTGTTTTTAAGTGGTGTGGCTAAAGGAAATATTTTGTATGTGTATCTTTTGTATACGTATTTTTCTTTAATGAAAAAAATGAATATACTCGTTGAAATATTTTGATCTTTATTTAAAAGCATGATAAGCAGCCAATTAACATAATACCAATAACTTTTGTATAATTAGCAAACTTTTAAAACATTGTATTTTTATTTTCATTTTAGGCCAGAAATATACATACGGGAGAGTTGGCCGCAGTAAAAATTATCAAATTGGAGCCTGGTATGTATTGAAACCCTCAAGATAATTTTTGAATGCTTTTCTTGTGCAGTTCATAAATATAGAACTTAAATGCTTTTTCCATATTTCCTTCCTGTTTCCCTTATTCCAAAAGAAATCTTTACATATTGTCTTGGCAGTAAGATGTCTCAAATATTATTAGATTAAATTGCATTGAAGGCTGTTAAAGACAAGTTTGATGTAATAGTTTTGTTGCTAAATAAAATTTCAAATGTGCCCGTTTAAAATATGGAAGACACATTGACAGTGTTAATTTTATTTTACATTGTAGTAAAATAATTGAACTTCAATATTAGCTTTTATGAAAATTTGATTAGGAAACTATTCATTGAGTTTAGGGGGATATTTGGTAATATTTGGCATAATGATACTTTATGTCAGCTGGTTTCTGGGTGATTGATTTAGGTTTAATCTGGTCTTAGCTGAATGCTTATTTTTTAAACACTTCTATCAGGAGGCTGTTTTAAAATATACTGAGTAATTTGCTTTGAAAGAATAGTGCTGTGTAAAACTTGAAACAGTTTTATTTTGATATCCTCAAAGTTATTTTTTAAATGGGATTTTTAAAAAATATTGCAATTGGTATTGTGTCCAGGTTCAATGCAAAAAATAGGAAATTCAGAAATATGTAAAGAAGAGAATAAAAGTAATCCATTGTTTTATCACCCAGAGAGAACTATTGCCTTTCAGTATATTTCCTTTCATTTTTCTTCTATGTATCCATGTCAACATTTTACAGAGTTAGCATATGCTACACATACTGTATGCTGTCCCTCACCAACATTACATAAAGGACATTTTCTAGGGCAGTAAATACTTTTCCTTTTTTTAAATTGAGGTATAAATGGCATGCAACATTATATTAGTGTCAGGTGTACAACATAATGACTCAATAATTGTTATACTGTGGAAGGATCACAGTAAGTCTAGTTAATATCTGTCACCAAACGTACAGATTTTTTTCTCATGATAAGAACTTCTAAAATGTACTCTCAACAACTTTCAGATATGCAATACAATATTATTAACTACAGTCGCCAGACTGTACATTATATTCCATAACTTATTTTATAGCTGGAAGTTCCTGCTTTTTATATCCCTTCGCCCATTTGCCAACCCTCAACCCTTCACCTCCAATCTGTTCTCTGTATCCGTGAGCTTGGTTTTGGGGGTATTTTTAGATTCCCCAGGGAAGTGAGATCTGTTACACTTAACAATACCCTCAAGCTCATTCCATATTGGTGCAATTAAAAGTTTCTAATGAAAGAAATTTTAGCTTTTTTTCCCCTCCAAGTTTTTTTCTACTGTGGTTAAATACATATTACATAAAATTTACCATTTAAACCATTTTTAAGTATACGGTTTAGGGGTATAAATTACATTCATAATCTGCTACCATCACCAACATCTAACTCCAGAAATCTTTTCATCTTGTAAAACTGAAACTGTGCCCAAGTAAACAATAATTTCCCATTCCCCTCTTCCCTGAACTCCTGTCAACTACCATTTTATTATATTTTCTGTCTGATTTTGACTACTTTAGGTACTTCGTATATCGTATTTGTCTTTCTTTTACTGGTTTATTTCACTTGCCATAAGGTCCTCAAGGTTTATCCATGTTATCACATGTCAGCTTCCTTTCTTTTCAAGACTGACTAACATTCCATTGTGTATATATGCCACATTTTACTTATTTATTCATCCGTTCGACACTTGAGTTGCTTCTGCATTTTAGCTATAGTAAATAACGCGGCTATAAACATGACCTGCAAGTATTTCTTTGAGACCCTGCTTTCAGTCTTTTGGTTATATACCCAGAGGTGGAATTGCTAGATCGTATGGTAACTCTATATTTACTCTTTTGCAGGACTGCCATAGTATTTTCCATAGTGGCCATAGAGTTTTACATTTCTTCTGTATGCAAGTGTTCCGTTTTCTCCATATCCTTGCCAACGCTTGTTATTTTTCTGTTGTTATAGTGGCCATCCTGATGGGTGTGAGTAGGCAGTAGCTCATTGTAGTTTTTGTTTGTATTATCCTAATTAATGATTAGTAATGTTGGTATCTTTTCATAGTCATATTGGCTATTTGTATATCTGCTTTGGAGAAATGTCTATTCAAATTCTTGATTCATTTTTTAACCTGATTGTTTTTTGGTGGTATTGAGTTTAAGGAGTTCTGTTTATATTCTAGATATTAACCTCTTACCAGATGTATGATTTGTAAATATTTTCTCCTATTCAGTTGGTTGCCTTTTTACTGTATTGATAGTGTCTTTTGATGTACAAAATTTTTTATTTGCATGAAGTCTAATTTTTTATTTTATTCTTTCATTGCCTATGCCTATGGTGTCATTTCTAGGAAATTATTACTAAATTTAACATCATGAAGCTTTTGTCCTATGTTTTCTTCTAAGAGTAGTATAGTTTTAGGTCTTACATTTATGTTTGACCCATTTTGAGTTAATTTTTGTATTTGGTGTTAGCTAAGTGTCCAGTTCATTCTTTTTGCTTGTGAATATCCAGATTTCAACCATTTGCTGAAAAGACAGTCCGTTTTCCCCTTGAGTGGTTTTAGCACCTTTGTCAAAAACTATTGAACCATTATTTTGGGGCTCTATGTCTGTCTTTATGCCATTATCACACACTATTTTAATACTGTAGCTTTGTAGTAAGTTTTGAAATCAGTGAGTGCAAGTCATTCAGCCTAGCTGTTCTTTTTCAAGATTGTTTTGGCTATTTGGGGTCCCTTGAGAGTCCATATAAATTTTACGATGGGTTTTTCTAGGTTCTCCAAAAAAGTGTCATTGGGATGAGGAGTAGTAATTTTTGACCAGGTAGGTCAATAGTTGATGATCCTTTTTTTTGCTGCTTCATAAACTTAGACATGTAGAGTAATTGCGTAACCAATAATCATGCCATACAGTTTCTTAATTTGAGCAGTTAAAATGGTTTTGCATTTCGGCTAGGTAGCCCAGGGTTAGAATGTCATCCTGATATGCCAAAGTTGAGGGTTTGATCCCGTCAGGGCACATGCAAGAAGAATCAACCAGTGGGTGCATGGATTGGTGAAACAACAAATTGGTATTTCTCTCTCTCTCTCTTTCTCTTATAAGTAAATTTTAAAAAATGTTTAAATAAATAAAATGGTTTTGCATTTCAGACACAATATTTTGGTCATTATGTATATGATTCATTAGAGAGATATTACTGAGGTAACATACTGCCACACTGTAAGAGTGAGCTGTCATATATGGCATAGTATCCTTTTCTTCCTGGATATTAGAAATTGTTATAATAATAAGCTTTTCAGGTCCTTTTAAGTTTCACTTAATAATTTTACAATTCCTATCAACAGTGCTCAAGGGTTCCAATTTCTCCACATCCTTACCGACAAGAGGTATCTCACTGTAGTTTTTATTTGCATTTCCCCCTTAGAATGGCCTCCAGATTGTCAATAATACAAATAGAAGAGATTGTAACAGAATTATGCAAATATTTGCCTCTTCTGGAGGAGTCACTTGAATATTTAGTCAAGTTATGTTCAAGGGAAAGTTATAGTCCAGGAAATGAATGGACTGGGTTCATAGGGGAAACAAAAATGTTTATTTCTTCTTGCCTTCAGTGAGTACACTGGGCTGTGACAGCACAGTTTCACTTATTTGACTTGAGGGTATGGCTTGCTTTAATTATAGTTCATATAATGAATTGATAAGTATATTTTTTAACTCCTAAATTTTGGCTTTTCTTTTTCTTTTTTCCCTTTTTATTTTTATTTATTTATTTATTTTTTATACAGGGACAGAGAGAGAGTCAGAGGGATAGATAGGGACAGACAGACAGGAACAGAGAGAGGTGAGAAGCATCAATCATTAGTTTTTCATTGCCATTACAACACCTTAGTTGTTCATTGATTGCTTTCTCACATGTGCCTTGACCGCGGGCCTTCGGCAGACCGAGCAACCCCTTGCTGGAGCCAGTGACCTTGGGTCCAAGCTGACGAGTCTTTGTTTAAGCCAGATGGGCCCACGCTCAAGCTGGCGAGCTCAGGGTCTTCCGCATCCCAGTCCGACGCTCTATCCACTGCACCACTGCCTAGTCAGGCTCTTCCCTTTTTATTTTTAAGTGAGAGTACAGGAGGTAGTGAGGCAGACTCCGACATGCGCCCCAACTAGGATCTACCCAGTAACTGTATCTGGGGCTGATGCTCGAGTACTAGGCTATTTTTAGTGCCTGAGGCTGATGCTCTCCAATGGAGCTATCCTCAGTGCCCAGGACCACGATCAAACCAATTGAGCCACTGGCTACAGGAGGGGAAGAGAGAGAGAAAGGGGTGGGAGAAGCAGATGGTCATTCCTCCTGTGTACCATGATCAGGAATCAAACCCAGGACGTCCGTATGCTGGGCCTATGCTCTCTCCATTGAGCCACCAGTAAGGCCAAGTCTGGCTTTTCAATAAGCCATAAAAAAGAAAAATATATCATTGTATGATGTTAAGATTTAACACATAAGGATTAATTGCTAGAACTGTACATTAAGAGTTTTTCAAAGGTTCAAATTTCTCACTGCTTGCTTTGTAAAAGCTGCTGAATTTGTTAGTTCATTCATACAGAAAGGAGTAACATAGATTTATTAAATGACCATTTTTACATTAATTGCCTGTGTGTGTGTGTGTGTATATATATATATATTATATGCTTTGTATAAGTTATTTGTCTTTTATATTACTGAGTTTTAAATGCCATACGCACTTTGAGAATAGTGACTTTTCATGTTTTAAACGTTGTCCCCAGTTTGCCCTGGCCAGATAGCTCAGTTGGTTAGAACTTCGTCCGGAAACACAGAGATTGCCAGTTCAATTCTCAGTCAGGGCAAGAACAGATTGAGGTTCATGTCTGTCTGTCTTACACTCTCTAAAAATCAATAAAATAAACATTTTGAAATAAAGTTATCCCCAGTTTGTCTTCGTACTCTGCTTATACTTTTCTTTGTGAAATTATTGTTTTTCTTCGAGATAAATTTGTTGGTCCTCCTTTCTGTATTTCCCTCTTTCTCCCACTTAGGCCTTTTCTACTAGGGAATTCTAAAACTTTGAATAAGAATGATGAGTTGAATAAGTATATAATCATTGCATCACACATTCTCCTCCCACCCTCAAAAAATATTTATAAACATTTTCTCCCTTGAATATTGTTAGAGAAAACTGTGAGGCCGGCCTGATATTTTTTCTCTTATAGGTGACTTGCTGCTTCTGCCTGATCGTGGCACCAATGCTGAGCATCTTCTCTAAGCTGTGATGTTCAGAAATTAAGGCCTTAATATTTATTATATCTTTATATTGTTATTCATGGTTAATAGTTATAAATTTAAAAATTAGTAAATAACTATAAAATTAGTCACCAGAGAAATAAGTCCTTAAACTTTATATATACTTTTCTTTTTAGAAAACAGTTTTATTTATTTTTATCATTTGTGCTTTAGAGTTTAAGGAATTGATCTTCTGTTTGTGATGGTGATCTTATTCATTTGGATTGTTTCATTACATTTTGTTTGTGGAGGTTTTTTTTCCTGTTTCTTGCCATTTTGGGGAAAAAATTTTGCGTTGTGACCATAGATTTTTATACCATGGTATTTTAGCATTTTCACTAAAGTCCCAGAGTAGATGGTGTTTTTCACATTTTTAGAACAGACTTATGGGAATGTTTAGGTCAGAAATCTGATGGTGTGCTAAAGAATTTCCCCAATGTTCAGTTCAGATACTTGAAATAATTCTAGAGACAGCTGTATTTCAGAAATGAATTCTTAAAAAAACTGCACTAAAGCTGTTATAATACAAAAGTGTTTCCTTGTATTGATTTAACAGATGAACTGGTTTAGAATTGTTTTTAGACATGAAAAGATAATTATTTGCCAGTATGACTTAGAAAAAGTCTTATATGTCTTAAACAAACAAGACTTTAAGTAAGTGAAATTGCAGCTGTAAACTCAGTAATATGTTTTGCCCCAGTTAAAAATAGATTGTTAAAGTTTATAGTAATTATAGAGTCCTAAAGTAAGTCAGATTTACCAACTTGCCCCTGGCAATTTAAATTTATAATATTGTATTTACAACTTTCCTGAAAAATCGCTATTGAGGCTTTTCCTAATGCTCATAAAAATTTTATTTATTTATTTATTTTAGGTGAGAGGAGGGGCAATAGTGAAGCAGACTCCCACATGCACCCCAACTGGGATCCACCTGGTAACCCTATCTGAGGCCAATGCTTGAGTACTGAGCTATTTTTAAGGCCTACGGCTGACATGCTCAGACCTACTGACCTATCCTCAGTGCCCAGGGCCACACTTGAACCAGTCAAACCCCTGGCTGTGGGAGGAGAAGAATGAGAGTAGGGAGAGAGAAGCAAATGGTTGCTTCTTCTGTGTGCTCTGACCAGGAATCGAACCCAGGACGTCTATATTCTGGGCCAACACTCTATCCATTGAGCCATTGGATACTCATAAAAATTCTCACGTGAATATTAGAGTTAACAATAAAAATAGGTTAGCACAGTGAATTGTGTTTCGTTTTGTTTTTAAGATTTTATTATTGATTTGAGAGAGAGAGAAACAAAAAACAGGCAGGGTATGGAGGAACGGGAAGCACCAACTTGCAGTTGCTTCTTGTATGTGCCTTGACTGGGCAAGCCTGGGGTCTCAAATTGGCAACCCCAGCATTCCAGGTTGACACCTTTTCCATTGTGTCACTACAGGTCATGTTGAATTGGCTTTTTTAATTAGTCACAAAAATAATTGGGAAAGATAGAGTCAGCATTCCTTCCTATGTCTCTATATTTTTGTTATTCTTTTTATACACAGCCAAGTGATTATTTCTAAGAATGATTTAATCATTTCTGAGTCTCCTTTTAATAGTAGAGATGCTTATTAAATATAGGCACCATCTTACAAATAAAGTTTGACATGCTAGTGATTAGTACTGAAAATAAATAAGATCAGTGGTACCATTTTGGTTTTTAATTGCATTTTCCATCTCTTGGTCAGGCCATCAGATCTGCCCTGGAAAAGCAGGCAGGTGTTATGATGATGTTTGTCAGCATGTTTTCCTGTTTTTATCTGAATTTCAGCCTGCCCTCCCACTCATTTTACAGATGTTCATTTTGCTCAAACAGGTCTGTACCTAGTGGTAGCCAAGAACCAGAACAGGAGTAATATTCTTGGGAAAGTTAATCATCAGAACCCTACTTTCCCTTCCTCTCTGTTCTCTCTTCCCTCTTCCCATTATTCATTTATGGTTAAACTGGTGGTAGTATTTTTAAATTAGGCAAATTATAGTTTGTTGAAAATTGTGAGTCTTGCTTACAGGGAAGGAATTTAATGAAATTATCACCCAGAGTGACTAATGCAGTATACTTTTGTTTGTTTGCTTGCCTTTTTTAAAAAAAAGATTTTATTTATTGCTTTTTAGAGAGGGGAGAGAGAGAGGGAGAAAGGGAGGATGGGGAGGAGTGGGAAGCATCCACTTGTAGTTATTTCTCATAAATGCCTTGACCAGGCAAGCCCAAGGTTTTAAACTGGTGAGCTCAGCATTCCAGTTTGGTGCTTTATCCACTGTGCCACCACAGGTCAGGCTTGTTTGCCAGTTTTTAAAATGCTAAATTGAAATCCCCATGAAACAGTTCAGTATGTTTAAATACCAAGATAAATGTATTTCATTAGTGTAGACAAATTTCATAATAACAATCTTTAAAATATCTTTGAATAGATGTTTTAAAACTTTTGTCAGTTTTGTCATGTTTCCTGGAAGGATGAGCAGGGAAGGAAGAGCAAATTTTTGAAAAGTGAAAAAGTCTTTAAAAATTTAAAAAGCCGTTAGTTTGCCTTGTTAATGTTCTTCAAAGAAATTCCGAAGTAGGGGCTGTGGCCAAATAGAACAAATGTTAGCTATTCTGGTTAAGTGCTATGTTCTTGATTTTCAGTATTTGCTTTTATTTTAAAACCTCATAATTTTGACTTTTAAATATAATCTGTAAAGCAAAATATTGATTCCCTATTTTTACTGTTTGCAAAGTTCAGGTCTGAATTGATGGAAAATGTTAATTTGAGGTAAAAATGCCCACTAGATGTGTTCTTTTATTTGTTTAATATAATGCAGAAAACTAATAATGTTAGATAGATATTTTCTGCTATTTAATAGGTAAAAGTCACTTGTAATGCTAGGGCTCTCTGTTTCAGTTTGATCCCAGTTTGCTTTTGAACACAAAATAAAATTAAAATGTGTGTTTTGTTTCTATGTAATAAAAGTGAACTCCACTATCAAATTCTAAATTAGTGAATTTAAAACTGATAGGGTTTTTATTTCTTTAGATGAATTTTCAGAATTTAAGGTAAGCATCCCAAAGAAAATTTTCATTAGTTAACTATCCTATTTGCATTCTATATTAATTTTGCTCAATTAAAAAAATAATCCTATTTTATTACCAGCTAAAACAAATTGACAAGATTGCCACTATCATGTCACTTTATTTTCATGGACATTTGAAAATTATATGACAGAATAGTTAGCATTGGACTAATTGGTTTTCTGAAAATGCTTATAATTAGCTGCACAGTAAAATTAGTTTTCCCTGTGGTACCCATCTTTACCATTGATTTTATTTCATAAACTTCAGAGTAACTTACTAGATAGTGCAAAAGGCTTAATATTGCAAATACTCATATACAAAATTTACTTTTTGTATTGAAAATGATATAAAAATTATTTTTAAATAAAAATGATATAAAAAAATTTTATTTTTTATTTATAAAGAATAGTTTTTAGCCTGACCCGGTGGTGGCGCAGTTGATAGAGCATTGGACTGGGATGCAGAAGACCCATGTTCGAAAACCTGAGGTCATGGGCTCATTAGGCTTGAGCACAGGGACACTGGTTTCAGCCTGGGATAATAGACACGACCCCATGGTCACTGGCTTGAGCCCCAAATCGCTGGCTTTCATGAAGCGCAATATTGCTGGCTTGAGCAAGGGGTCACTTACTCTGCTGTAGCCCCCTGGTCAAGGCACATATGAGAAAGCAAAGAAAACCTAAGGAGACAAAGGAGCCACAACCAAGAATTGATGCTTCTCATCTCTCTCCCTTTCTGTCTGTCCCTATCTGTCCCTCTCTCTGTCTCTGTCACAAAAAGAAAAGAGAAGTTTTTAAAACTTGAATATCCAACTATAGTGAAGTTCTTAAATAAATTAGGGTGTATTCAAATAATTTAAAATTATTTTTTACTGCACACCAGTGCTATAGAAATAATAATAAATACTAATGTTTCTTAATATGACCTTAGAAATATTAATTTTATTCTCAAAATAATCCTCTGCAATTTTATTACAGTCTCATTTTTGTAGGTAAGGACACTGAGAGGTTGGATATCTTGTAGGAAAGTAAGGAATAATCAAATGTAGGACATTGAGGCTGCCTTAAATCTTGAGGAAACTGTTTTAAACCAAATAAAGTTGTGATTTGCCTTTTATGTCCTTCACAGGGAGAATAAAGAATAGGAAATTATGTCCATGACCCACCCTAGGTGAAGAGTCACCATCCTGCAAAAAGCTGAGACCCCCAAAAGGTTTTTTGTCTGGGTAAACTAGAAATGAACTTGTCCATTCCCTACCCAGAGACTACAAAAAATATACTGCTCACAAAAATTAGGGAATATTTATCGCTTCTTATTCATTTTGAAATATCCCATAATTTTTGTAAGCGGTATATTACTTGTCTTTTATTTATTTTTCAATTACGCTTGATACACAATATTGTTTTAGTTTCAGGTGCACAACATAGTGATTAGACAATTATATAATTTATGAAGTGATTGATTACCCTGGTAAGTGTAGTACCCATCTGATACCTATATAGATATTACAATATTGTTGACTTTTCTTTGTGCTGCACTTGACATCCCTGTGACTATTTTTATAACTTGAAATTTATACTTATTAATCCCTTTTACCTTTCTTATCCATCCCCTAAACCCCCTCCCATCGATTTGTTTTCTATATCTATGAGTTTTCTTTTTTGTTTGTCCACTTATTTTAAGATTCCACATTATGAGTGAAGTCATATGTTATTTGTGTTTTGTTTTCTTTTACTTATTTCATTAGTCTAATACCCTCTAGGTCCATCCATGTTGTTACAAATGACAAGATTTTATTCATTTTTATGGTTGAGTAATATTCCACTGGGTATATGTACCACATCTGCTTTATACATTTGTCTGTTGATGGACACTTAGGTTGCTTCCATATCTTGGCTGTTGTAGATAACTCACTGAATATAGAAATGCATATATCTTTTTGAGCTAATGTTTCAGATTTCTTCAGATAAATAACCAGAAGGGGAATTACTAGATCATGATAGTTGTGTTTTTAATTTTTTGAGGAACCTCCATACTCTTTTTTTCCCATGGTAGCTACACCAATTTACAGTTCCATCCACACCCTTTTCTCTACATCCTCATCAGTACTTGTTACTTTATTGATAATAGTCATTCTTACAGGTATGAAGTAATATCTCATTGTGGCTTTGATTTGCATTTTCATAGTGATTAGTGTTGTTGAGCATCTTTTACATGTCTGTCACCTATATGTCCCCTTTGGAAAAATGTCTATTCGTGTTTTCTACCCATTTTTTTAATTGGATTTTTTTTTTTTAATATTGAGCTGTATGAGTTCTTCATATATTAATTCCTTATTGAATATATCATTTGCGAATATCTTCTTCCAGTCAGTAGGTTGCCTTTCCTGTGTTGATGGTTTCCTTGGTGGTACAAAAGGTTTTTGAGTTTGATGTAGTCCCACTTGTTTATTTTTGGTTTTGTTGTCTTTGCCCTAAGAGACATATCCAAAAAAAATATTGCTAAGACCAGTGGGAACGAGTTTTTTTGCCTATGTTTTCTTTTAGGAGTTATGATTTTAGGTCTTACATTTAATTCTCTAATCCATATTGAGTTTATTTTGTAAGCATTACAGTATATAGTTCAGGGTTCCCAAACTTTTTACACAGGGGGCCAGTTCACTGTCCCTCAGACCGTTGGAGGTTGGACTATAAAAAAAAACTATGAACGAATCCCTATGCACACTGCACATATCTTATTTTAAAGTAAAAAAACAAAACGGGAACAAATACAATATTTAAAATAAAGAACAAGTAAATTTAAATCAACAAACTGACCAGTATTTCAATGGTAACTATGGGTGCGGATGCATCCTGTGCTCCTCTCACTGACCACCAGTGAAAGAGGTGCCCCTTCTGGAAATGCAGTGGGAGCCGGATAAATGGCCTCAGGGGCCGTAGTTTGAGGACCCTTGGTATAGTTTAATATCAGGCAGCATAGTATCTCCAACTTTGTTCTTCTTTTTCAATATTGCTCTGGCTCTTTGGGGTATATCTTTCCACTTATTTGTGTCTTCTGGCTTTTTTTTCTTCAGTGTCTTATAGTTTTCTGATTACAGGTCTTTTATCTCCTTGGTTAAATTTATTCCTAGATAATTTATTAATTTTGATGTAATTGTAAATGGAATTGTTTTATTAATTTCATTTTCTGATTTTTTTGTTATTGATGTGTAAAAATGCAATCAATTTGTTTATTAATTTTGTACCCTTCTACTTGACCGAATTCAGTGATGAGTCCTAATAGTTTTTGGTGGAATCTTTAGGGTAATCTATAATAGTACTGTGTCATTTGCAAACAATGACAATAAATATTGCTGGTCTTGAATTAGAATCACACTATGTGTATATCTTTAAAAATCTTGGGGGTTTTTTAGATGCAAATGTTTCCTAGGGTGGCACACCCAGCCACGTAGCAGAAGCTAATGTAGTCTCTCACCTTTAACTCAAGCTTGAAAGAATTCCCACATATGAAGTTCCAAGAAATAAGAACTGAGTCAAAAATTACAGAATAACACAAGGAATTAAAGTGCCTTAATACTGTTAGCAAGAGCTAGCAGAAACAACAGAGTAGACCCGTGAAATACATCAGATTTAGGAATTATATACTCTGCATACAATGTGGTAAATAAAAGAATGATTTGAAACTATGAGTAAAAAGTAATATACTGTTAAAAGAATGACATGCAGATTTGAAAAATAACCCAATTGATATAGAATTGAGAAATAACTACATATTTAAAATTCAATAGATATAACACATTAGATAATGAAAAAACTGTGCAAAATATAGCTCAGAGAAGCAAAAATATGAAATCATAGAAAATAAGTGAAAGATAGGCCCTGACTGGCTGGCTCAGCAATAGAGCATCAGCCAGCGTGTGGAAGCCCCAGGTTCAATTCCCAGACAGGCCACACAGGAGAAGTGCCCATCTCTTTCTCCACCCTTCCCTCTCTCCTTCCTCTCTATCTCTCTCTTCCCCTCCCGCAGCCAAAGCTCCATTGGAGCAAAGTTGGACCGGGCGCTGAGGATGGCTTCATGGTCTTCGCCTCAGGTGCTAGAATGACTCTAGCCGCAATAGAGCAACGCCACAGAGGGGCCGAGCATTGCCCCCTAGTGGGCATGCCGGGTGGATCCTGGTTGGGCGCATGCGGGAGTCTGTCTCACAGCCTCTTCGCTTCTAACTTCGGGGAAAAAAAAAAAGTGGAAGATAAGAGCAAAAAGATCTTACTCAGCTCTAAACAGAGGAGAGATACAGTTTAGCAAAGGCATTGTTTAAAATGTTGATAATCTTCTCAGAACTCAAGAGAAAACACCAAATATTGAAGGATTACAACCAGAATAAATAAAAAGAAATGCACACATGCATATACTGATGAAACTGTAGGATACTTAAGAAAATGATCTTTAGGCCCTGGCCAGCTGGCTCAGCAGTAGAGCATCGACCCAGAGTGTAGAAGTCCTGGGTTCGATTCCTGGTCAGAGCACACAGGAGAAGCAACCATCTTCTTCTCCCTTTTCTCTCTCTCCCCATCCTGCAGCCATGGCTCAATTGATTTGAGCTCCACCCAGGCGCTGAGGATGGCTCCATGGAACCTCTGCCTCAGGTGCTAAAAGTAGCTTGGTTGCCAGCAGCCCCAGATCGGCAGAGCATTGGACCCAAACAGGGCTTGCCGGCTGGATCCTGGTCAGGGTGCATGAGGGAGTCTGTCTTGGTATCTCCCCTTCTCTCAATTAAAAAAAATGACTAAGATCTTTAGATTAACTAGGGAATAAAGACATTGACTACAGAGGAAGGACTAATAGTGACTTATTGAAATGATGATGGAAGACTGGATAGGTATTGTCAAAGAAATGAAAGAAAAGGGCTAGCCGGGAAAATATCTTTCAATAATAGTGAAGGCAAAATAAAGGCATTTTCAGACAGAAACTAACAGTGTTTGGCACTAGTAGGCCCTCAATAAAGGAAATTTAAAAGATCAACATCAAGCAGGAGGAATGAGATCCCAGATGGTAAGGCTGAGATGAAAAAAGTAAGGAAGTGCAAAGACAGTGAGAATTACTAGTCAGTCTTTTAAAAATAAAACATGAAATAATGATAATGAAAATGGTGTTTTGTTAATGTTCTAGTAAAGAACTAACATTTTGGCATGTGATTTGGGAAGAGGTTAATAGAACTTAAAGCATTCTGAGACTATTGAATTATTTGAGAGAAGAATGAAGGTATGACTTAATGTGTATCCTCTACTAAAGAAAGTATGCACATTAAACTTTCTAGGGTAATTTCTAAAGAATAGAAATAGAGAGCATGATTTCCAGACATAGTGGAGAAACAAACGAAAAACAGAAACTCAATGCAAATGAAGGTAAGAAAGGACAAAATAGCATAGAAAAAGTGGAACCAGCCTGACCAGGCGGTGGCGCAGTGGATAGAGCATCGGACTGGGATGTGGAAGACCCAGGTTCGAGACCCCAAGCTTGCCAGTGTGAGCGCGGGCCCATCTGGCTTGAGCAAAAGCTCGTCAGCTTGGACCCAAGGTCGCTGCCTCCAGCAAGGGGTTGCTCAGTCTGCTGAAGGCCCGCGGTCAAGGTACATGTGAGAAAGCAATCAATGAACAACTATGGTGTCACAACGGCAAAGAAAAACTAATGATTGATGCTTCTCACCTCTCTCTGTTCCTGTCTGTCTGTCCTTATCTATCCCTCTCTCTGACTCTCTCTCTGTCCATGTAAAAAAAAATAATAATAATTATAAAATGTTGTCATTGTGTACTTTATTTAAAGTATATGCAAGCATTTATGTAATACTTGTTTTCCTAGTTAACAAATAAAAACTAGGTTTTCTTTAAAGATTTTTATTGTTAAATTATACCTTTATTTGGTTTATCTACATCTTTAAAATTATTAACACTAAATTATTTAACTGAATTATGAATTAACATTTACATGAAAGAACTATTGAAAATAGTACCTAAATGATTATAAATAAATTTGGTATATAAACTAAATATATGTATAAACCACATCAGCAGTAATTGATTCTTTAAAAGGTATTTTGTGACATAGCAAAAATATTTAAAGCTTTGTTTCGACTTGGAATTGAAAGTTGGAAATATAAGGAAGAAAATATTCCTGATTTGTATGAGACTTTATTTGAAGGCTTAATTTCTGAGTTTTTCCTGCTTGTTCTTGCATGTTTTTCTAAGATGACTTAAATTTAGAGCCAGAGCCTATCTGGACACCACTGGTATTAAACCTCAAGGCGCTTTACAAAAGACCATTATAAAACAGTAGCTAATGAAAAATGTCTTATGATGATTTTTGTTTGAATCTTTCTTGTCTTCAACATATAGTATTAATTGCTGTTACACTTACTGTGTCAAACATTGTACTCAATGCACTACATACATTACCTCTTTATACAACATTCTCAACTGAGGGCATTGCGTAAACAGAAACATAGGGCATAGGAGTCTGCCACAAAAGTGTCCAGCAACTTGGTATTACTGAAATTAGGGAATGTTTAGGAAAGTGATAGATAAGGAAGATAATATGTAGAAACAATCCAGATGCTACTTAACAGATTCACCTGAGGCTCAAAAGGGTTCAGTTGTTCCTGGTAACATTGACAGTGAATGGCTGGGTCAGGATTTGAACCCGGGTGGAACTCTTAGCTTCTACATTATATTGTCTTTACATAATATACATGCATTCATTTTATCAACACAAACTCATTTTACTGAAATAAACATTATTTCTATGCAAAATTAAGTTGGATGGTGATAGTATCATTTTAGGCAGTGTTCCATAATAACCATAAAATTCCCATAAATAACCGGTACTTAATTTTATTACTATAATTTTTTCTTGTTAAACAATTCTAAGAGGTTTGTGATAGCCAAATTGGAATATGCAAATCCAAAAAAAAGAGGAAAGCAAAATTACTTTCAATTACTTTTTTAAAGTTACTTTTTAATTTAATTACTACACCCAGACAGAAACATGATGTATGTGCCTTTGAGACTTTTTTTATAAACATATATACTTATATGATTATATAAAATGTCCCTTCCCTTAATATATCATGAACATATTTTTATATCAAAGCCTGTTTTTGACTGGGTTGTAACATGTATAACTATACCATAAGTTATTCAACCATTCTTTAATTATTGTGTTACACTAGAGAACATTCATCTCTGCATATCTCAAAAAAAATTTTGAAGTAAAATTTTAAGTTCAGAGATTTTGTACATTTTTAAGCTTTTGGCTTTATAGAAAGAATGTACCAGTTTACATTTCCATTGAAGTAGTAAGAATGTCTAATTAAGCCCTGGCTGGGTAGCTTAGTTGATTCGAGAGTCATCACAGTATGCCAAGGTTGTGGGTTTGATCCTCAATCAGAACACATACAAGAATCAACCAGTAAATGCATAAATAAGTGGAACAACAAATCAATGTTTTTCTTTCTCCCTTCCTTCCTCCCTAAAATTAATGAATAAATTTTTAAAAATCAAAAAAATATTGTCTAATTCTTCATCTCTAATATTTACCTAATATAATATTGTCAAGTTTTCCTTCTTTGCATATATACACAAAATGTAACATGGTGACTAATTATCATTTTATTTTTTAGGAGATGATTTTTCTTTGATTCAACAAGAAATATTTATGGTTAAAGAATGTAAACATTGCAACATTGTTGCCTACTTTGGGAGCTATCTCAGGTAAAAAGCTTCTCTCTGTATTTTTTTTTCTTTTGTCAATGATTTTATTTATTTATAAATTGTCCTGAATGTTCGGATTTTTTCTCTTTACATTTTAATATAGTATAAAACTGTTACAAACAATATTATATATAAAACACATTTAGGTTATAAAGCATTGTATTGTTATGTTGGAACACTCCTGTATACACTGCTCAATTCGAGAACTAGAAATTACCAGTAAGGTCCTGTCTATCACATTCACTCTTACTCCTCCCCAGATGACACCACTTTCTTGGGTTTTGTTTTCTCTTTGCATTTTATATTCCTTTGCTACCACTTTTCCTCCCCTTCATTTCAGTGCTGTTATATTTATACATTTTAATTAATTATAAAGTTCTAACATTTCTTCAGTTTTCTTAATTGTTTTCTGAATTTTAATAATGGCACCTCTATTTATGCAGTTTTACCTTACCTAGCAACCTTAATGAAATATTATGAATGATTACAAGTAAATATTTTAGCTTATAAAAGTGGTCATATTCTAAACCATGTAAGATGGGAACAAAGCTGAAGCTCAGTGTTTTTCTGCAGCTTGAAGAGAGACTGCCAGGGCAATTTCCTGTTGCACTCTGTAATCCATTTTAGATCCTGGTGTTCTGATGAGTGAAAGAAAGCCTTCAGAGTATGTCAGTGGTTGAGAATTACTAGCTAACATACTTTTCTTTCTCTTTTATGTTAGTCGGGAAAAACTGTGGATTTGTATGGAATACTGTGGTGGCGGATCACTTCAGGATATTTACCATGGTACTATTAATTGTTCTTTATATTTTAAGACTGGTTTTGACCTTAATGATTGTTGTTTGACATGTCTAGTTAACCAGGGATAGTAACAGTTAGACTTATTGTTTTACATCCTGTTTTCTTCCTTTAGTATTGCATAAAATAAATTTAATTTTTGTTGGTTATTCAGTTCAATTTTCTGGAGCCTGAACTGAGAAATTCAGGAGTACTTGAACAATCCAAATTTTACTTTTTAGATGTAATCCTTTAGGAAAGTATTTTATCTACAAATGAAACTGTCTAAACTTCCTTGTAAATAAAAATTGAAATGCAAAAGGAAATTCTATATCTAGCACATAATAATTTAACCTGCTTTCTAGGAAAGCAGTTTAGTTGTTGCTATAATAGATTTGTTTTTCTAATTTTTTTTAAATTTCTTTTTTTTAATTCATTTTAGAGAGGAGACACAGAGTGAGAGAGAGAGAGAGAGAAAGGGGGGAGGAGCTAGAAGCATCAACTCCCATATGTGCTTTGACCAGGCCAGTGCAGGGTTTTGAACTGGTGACCTCAGTGTTCCCAGGTCGACGCTTTATCCATTGCGCCACCACAGGTCAGGCATAATAGTTTTGTATTAATGATTTAGTTTTTTAAAATATGGAGTATTTACAATTGTGTTAATTTAGGCAGTTTTTTTTAGTTGAATTTGATTTTGCCTCATAATATTATTTAGAATTAGATTTTGTTTTGGTTCTACCATTTAGCTTTCAGTTCATTTTGTTGTTGACAATTACCTGAATTTCTAGAGTTTTATGAGAGTAAGCATAGATCCTTATAAAATAACTTTTCTTTGTTTAACTGGATATGGAATAATAAAGCTATTGCAGCCATGCATTCTATAATTTATTACGTACTTCTAAATATTTAAGAAGGATTTTAAAACATTTTTATTTTGAAATTTTTATATTGAAAGTCTTAATCAAATTTCATAGAGTTTACAAATTTACAAGTGCAATTTATAAATGCAGCCATAGTACATGCAAAAACAAGTGCTACTCCAGTTTAAATAAGATTTGTAGTTTGTAGAGGTTGAGTTTTTTAATTGTCAATCAGTAGAGCAGTGGTTAAATATACACTTTAAAAGATGAAGTACTGTAGTTCCATTTGTATTGACCTGGCTATATCTCCCCAAGGACATGTTGTTGTTTTTTTTTAAGTGAAAGGCAAGAAGGCAGACAGACTTCCACATGTGCCCCAACCAGAATCCACCTGGCTAGCACCCTACTGGGCAATGCTCTGCCTATCTGGGGATGCTGCACCATTGCTCAGCAACCGATCTATTTTAACGCCTGAGGCAAGGGCATGGAGCCATCCTCAGCATATGTGGCCAACTTGCTTGAACCATTCAAGCGATGGCAAGCAATGGCTACAGGAGGGAAGAGAGAGAGAGAAAAGGGGAAAAGGAGGAGTGGAGAACCAGATAGTCACTTTTCCTGTGTGCCCTCACCAGGAATTGAACCTAGGACTTCCACACGCCAGGCTGATACTGAACCACTGAGCCAATCAGCCAGGGGCCCCAAGGACTTTTTTTTCTTTTCTGAAGTGAGAAGTGGGGAAGCAGAGAAGACAGACTCCCGCATGTACCCAACCAGGATCCACCCAGCCAGCCCACTAGGGGGTGATGCTCTGCCCATCTGGGGCATTGCTCCATTGCAACCAGTGCCATTCTAGAGCCTGGCGGGGAGGCCATGGAGCTATACTCAGCACCCGGGCCAACTTTGCTTCAGTGGAATCTTGGCTGCAGGAGGGGAAGAGAGAGACAGAGAGAAAGGAGAGGGGGAAGGGTGGAGAAACAGATGGACGTTTCTCCTGTGTGCCCTGACCGGGAATTGAACCCGAGACTTCCACACGCTGGGCCGATGCTCTACCACTGAGCCAACTGGCTAGGGCCCCCAAGGACTTTTTTGAATGAAAAAAGTGAATCATCCCTGACCAGACAGTGGTGCAATGGATAGAGTGGCAGACTGGGTAGCGGAGGACCCAGGTTTGAAACCCCAATTACGCCGACTTAAGCGTGAGCTCACCAGCTTGAGTGTGGGGTCGCTGGCTTGAGCAAAGGATTACTTGGTCTGCTGTAGCTCTCCCCCACTCGCTACTCCCCCCCAGACAAGGCACATATGAGAAAGCAATCAATGAACAACTAAGGTCTGCAATGAAGAATTGATGCTTCTCATCTCTCTCCCTTCCTGTCTGTCTGTCCCTCTCTCTGTCTTTCTGGCTGTTACAAAAAAAAAAAAATCATGAAAAATTTTGTATAGCATAATCAATCATACATAGACTTTTTTTTAAAAGTATACATATGCATGTAAAGGCACACCAAAATAAAAGAATACATATCAAATTGATAAGTGTTTAACTCTAGGGAGTAAGAGTTTGAATTATAATGAAAATGTATTGATATATTATAAATTAATAAATATAATAATTATCTAATTTTGTCACAATAAATAACCCCTGACAAAAAGTTTGTGAAGTCTGAACTCTGGTCACTGCCCTTTTTATATTTAAAATAATATTTAATAACACATAAATATTATGGATTACAGAATAATAAAGTGTTTATACCAAGAACTAATCTCATGGTTTAACAGAGAAAAGTAAGTTTTATTTCCTTATTTAATAGTTTTATTTTCTTATGTCTTATGCTAGAATGACTTGTTTTCTTTTACCCTATTGTCGATTTAAAGAAATATTGATAGAAAATAGCTTTGTGCTACTTGATTTAAGTCTTCTGTATGATTTTATGAGGAATTATGATTCATTAGAGTTTTTATACATTATATTTTTATTTACCCTTTTACATAATGAGAACTCAAGAATATGGATAAATAAAATTTTATAGTTTACATTATTCACTACTGTTAAATTTAAAGAATTGTTTTGAGACATTTGATTTCTTCATGAAATTTCTACTTTCCATTATTAAAGTCTGATATTTCTTGAATTAAATTGAAACTAAGAAATATCCACTTAAGTAAATAGTATATTATAGTAATCAAGAACATCTACACTTATAATAAACTGATAGTAAAGTGGCTTTGCTTCTTTTACTACTACTACATCAACTTACTAAGAATCAAAGTTTTTGTTCCTGAGTAAGTATAGAAAGCCAGTGCTTAAAATATGCAGTACAGTCTGACCAGGCGGTGGCGCAGTGGATAGAGCGTCGGACTGGGATGCGTAGGACCCAAGTTCGAGACCCCCGAGGTCACCAGCTTGAGTGCGGGCTCTTCTAGTTTGAGCAAAGCTTGGACCCAAGGTCGCTGGCTCGAGCAAGGGGTTACTCCGTCAGCTGTAGGCCCACGGTCAAGGCACATATGAGAAAGCAATCAATGAACAACTAAGGTGTCGTAATGAAAA
Organism: Rhynchonycteris naso; assembly: GCA_037038555.1. Lineage (NCBI taxonomy): Eukaryota > Metazoa > Chordata > Mammalia > Chiroptera > Emballonuridae > Rhynchonycteris > Rhynchonycteris naso. Next base: position 47,281,733 of record CM072999.1, read on the forward strand.
ACTGATGATCGATGCTTCTCATCTCTCTCCATTCCTGTCTGTCTGTCTGTCCCTGTCTATCCCTCTCTCTCTTTTTCTGTTCCTGTTAAAAAAAAAAAATGCAGTACAAAATTTCTCAAGTAAAGATTAAACGTAAGTACCTCATTTGGTTTTGCTGTCAGCAAAGACTACCTTAGATTTCAAATATTCTCTCATGGTATTGGTCATATTTCCAAAGTCTCTGGTTGGGCACTTGCAGAAGGATTTTGTATTTCATAATAGGAAGAGATCAGATTGCCAGAAGTGATCTGCTTGCTTTTTAAATTCTTTGACAAGGTAATGGATCAAGCCTCTCTGTTTTATATCCTAGCTATGTGCTTTACACATAAGGCATGCTTAATATTTTCACCGACCAAAGCTGTTATGGAGTAAATCTTTCATTTTTAAAAGTACATTTCTAATTCATATCTTTTCATTTTTGTTATTTTCTGACTATAAGTATAGTTTATGTTCATGATGAGAAGTCACCCAACGATACATACAGAAGTTGTTTTATAATAGCTTGTCATTTTAAAAGTAGACTGTTTTTAATATGTTGTATTCAAATGTATTACAATGTAGTCTTCTTTTTTCTTTCTAGTTACTGGACCATTATCAGAATTACAAATAGCCTATGTATGCAGAGAAACTTTACAGGTACTACATATGCTTATGTAGCTAAATAGCCAATTCTGTTTTCACAATTGAAAACTGTAAAATGGTGATCTGCCCAAAAGAGTAAACCAAGTTTTTTTGTCAGCTTCTCATATTGTAATTTGATAAGCCTAGTTATTTCTTTCGTCAGTGATTTGCAGTTCTTTAAAGTTGATACTGGCATACACAGTGGTCTTTTGCCATCTTCCCCAAAAGTAAATAAATTAGCATAGCGTTAACCCAGAATGGTATCTGGAAAGCCTAGTTCTGTGTGATATTAATGAGTCATTTAGAGCAGGATCTTTTTTTTTATAAGCTTGGTAAACACATAGTAGTATAAAGTGAGGTTTCTTTATTCCTTTATTTCAGACCTGTGAGAGCTTTAAAACAGGTTGGAATCTTCATTAGGAATATAGAGTAATTGATGCTTTATCCCTACATTTCCTAGATTGTGTAGTTTGTTCGGAAGTGAAATTGGTGTTCTGTATATTCTTCCATATTTTAGAAACTGGAAGGTTGACCTGATTTCAGAGAAAGCTCTAGACATTTTAAAATAATTGGTTTCCCCATGCTTTAAAAGACATACCATGTCACATCTTACTGTTAGATACATGAAAGTCAATTTCTTTTATATATAAAATTTCTTAATATTCACATAGGATAAAAGTCCACTTTTTGTATTGACATAAAATACAAAGCTAATCATACACTCATACCAGAGAGTTATTGATAGATTAATTTTTTTGATATTTTAATTTCCAAAGTTCATTGCTTGTATAAGTAATGGACAGAGTACAGGATGTAAACAAAAACTTGAGTTTGCATTTGGGCCCTGGAATATGACCATAATCTCTTCTACAGTTCTGGTTTCCCAAGGCTAAAATGAGTCTTTGGAAGGGATGACCTCCAGGATTAGTTCCACTTTTAAAATTACTTTATGCTCACAAACTAACACCTCTGGTGCTGCTAACAGATGAATGGTTAAAGAAGGTGTGATACACACTCCCTCTTACACACACATTAACACACAATGGAATATTATTCAACCATAAAAAGAAGGGAATCCTGTCATTTGTGACAACACGGAAGAATCTGGAGGATATTCTGTTAAGTGAAATAAGCCAGACACAGAAAAATGAATACTACATGATCTTACTTATCTGTAGAATCTAGTTGAATTCACAGATGCAGACCATAGAATGGTGGTCACCAGGGACTGGGCTAAGGCAGGAAGAGAAATGGGAGATGTTGATCAAAGCATATAAAGTTGCAGTTATGTAGTTTGACTGATTACTAATGTACAGCATGGTGACTTTAATGAATAATACTGTATTAAGTACTGAAAATAGACTGACATAATAGATTTTTGGTGCTCTCATCACAAGAAAATATAGCAACTATGTGAGGAGATGAAGTGTTAACTACTTTGACTCAAGTAATCATTTCATTGTATATGTATATCATCATTTTGTACACCTTAAATATATAAAATTTTATTAAATAAGATTTTTAAAAGAAAAAAGATTGTAAGAATGGGGAAAAAAGAAAAAACCAATTAGATGATACCTATTAAGAAAATACTTTTATAAGCACAAATAGGTTGAAAGTAAAAGAACAAATATATCATACTAACTATTCAAAACAAAGCCAGGGTGGCCATATTAATATCAGACATCATAATATCAAACAAAGGAGACTTAAGACTACAAAAGGTCATTTCATCAACAGACATCAACCCTAAATATTTATGCTGCTAATAAAACATCTTTAAAATAAATGAGCAAAAACCAGTAGAACTGTAAGAAGAAATAGATTAATGGACAGTTCAATACCCTTCTCACAATAATTTCACAGAATAGGCAGAAAATCAGTCAGGATATAGAAGAAATGAACAGCACAATCAACCAACATGACCTACTGACACTGTTGTCCAACAGCAGCGCGATACATGTGTTTTTCAGTGTCCACAGAGCATTTAGCAAGATAGAACATATTTTGGGCTATAAAATATGTCTTAATACATTTAAAAGGATTTAAGTAATACAACGTATATGCTCTGATCACATGCAATTAAATTAGAAATCAATTAACAGAAGTTATTTTTGGAATACCTCCAAATAAGTGGAAACTAAAGAAGCGTGACCCATGGGTCAAAGATGAAACTGAAAGAGAAACTAAAAAGTATTTTGAAATAAATGAAATGAAAATGTAGCATATCAATTCAGAATGCTAAGGCAGTATGTAGGGAAGTTCCTAACACTAGAGAGGTCTGACCTCTTGTAGTAGGAAGGAAACATCTGAAATCAATATCCTCAATTTTTTTTTTTTAAGATTTTTTTTTTTTAATTTATTTATTCATTTTAGAGAGGAGACACAGAGTGAGAGAGAGAGAGAGAAAGGGGGGAGGAGCTAGAAGCATCAACTCCCATATGTGCCTTGACCAGGCCAGTGCAGGGTTTTGAACTGGCGACCTCAGTGTTCCCAGGTCGACGCTTTATCCACTGCGCCACCACAGGTCAGGCTAATATCCTCAATTTCCATCTTAAGAAACTAGAAAGAGATGTGCCAGTTAAACCCAAACTAAGGAGAGAAAGAAAATAATGAAGATCAGAGTGGAAATCAATTAAATAGAAAGCAAAAAGCATGAGAAAAATCAATGAAACAAAAATATGACCCTTTGAGATTAGTAAAATTGATAATTCTCTAGACAAATTGATCAAGAAAAGTAAAAAGCAAGTTGCAGATTACTAATATTATGACAGAATCTACAGATATTAAGATGATAACAGGGATAATCAATACCCAAGGAATATTATGAACAGCTTTATGCCAGTAAAATCCACAGCTTAGATGAAATAGATATTTCCTTGAGAAACACAAACTGCCATGGCTCATTCTCATCTGAATGGTCTGTATTTATTCCCACAAATAAATCTCCAAGCTAGATGATAAATGGATAAATTTATCATGGATAAATTCTATCAAACATTTAAGAAAGAAAGAATGCCAATTCTACTCAGACTCTTCTAGAAAACTGAAGGCTAGAGAATACCTCCCCAATCATTTTATGGGCCAACATTGATCTGAAGCCAAAACCAGACATTACAAGAAAACAAAACTACAGACTAATATCTTTCATAAACATAGATACAGAAATTAAAAAGGAAAATAAAAGGTTAACAAAGGTAATCCAGCATTATATAAAAAAGATAACATGTCATGAACAGGGTGGCGGTATGGTATTCTAGAAAGCAATGTTGTCTTAACGTTCAAATATTTAAAGTAATTGTCCATATTAGCAAACAAAAAGAAAAACCACATGGTTTTCTAGACACAGAAAAAAAGCATTTAGCAAAATCCAATATTCATTTGTGATAAAAATTCTTAGCATATTAGGAATAAAACAGAATTTGTTCACAAGAGCAGTGATAAAGAGCACCTGTGAAAACCTACAACTGTGTCAGTTCTTTATGGTAAAAACTAGATGCTTTCCACCAAGATCAAACAAGGCAAGGTGTCTGCTCTCACCACTTTTTTCAACATTATACTAGAGATTTTGGTCATTGCAAGAAGAAATAACAGTAACTTAAAGGGCATCCATATTAGATACAGTAGAGCAGTGGTTCTTAACCTTTTTTGAGGTATCGAACCCACCAGTTTCATATGCCCATTCACCAAACCCTTCTTTAGTGATGAATAAAATATGATTTTTTTTTCAAATTCAAGACATAGATATATGTATTTTTTACTGGTGCACAAAATGAGCCGTGCATGAACATCACCTTGCTCAAAGAACAAAACCAACAAAGTGCATGAACTCACAACAAATTATGGTATTACTTTATTCTGGCCTCCGCGGCAGAGGCTTCTCCAAACCCCTGAGACCGACACATCGAACACCTAGGGTTCAATAGAACCCAGGTTAAGAACCACGGCATTAGAGCTAATAAGTATAGCTAGAAAGGTTATAGGACTCAAGATCAACTGGATTTCTGTACTCTAGCAATAGACATTCAGAAGTAAAAATAAAAAATACCACTTATAATAAAAATATGACATTCTTAAGGATATCCATATATCACAAAAGATGCATAAAGACCTGTGTACTTAAAACTATACAACTGCTGGGAGAAATTAAAGAAGACCTAAATAAACATAGAACTATGCTATATTTGTGGATAAGAAAACTCTATACAGTTTAATGTATTAGTTCTTCCCATATTAACCTATATATTCAATACAATTTCCATCAAAGAAGCTTTTTGCTAGCCTGACCAAGTTGTGGTGCAGTGAATAAAGCATCGGACTGGGATGCTATTTAAGGCACATATGGGAGCTGATGCCTTCTGCTCCTCCCCTTTTCTCTCTCTCTCTCTGTCTCCTCTCTCTAAAATGAATAAATGAAATCTAAAGAAGAAGAAGAAGATATGGGTGGCCCTGGCCGAATAGCTCGGTTGGTTAGAGCATATTCCAGATACACAAAGGTGACTGGTTCGACCCCTAATCAGGGCATATACAAGAACAGATGGATGTTTCTGTCTTTCTCTCTCCCTCTCTCTCTAAAATCAATAAATTTTTTTAAGAAAAGAAGATAGGATGGAAAAGATCAGCATCATTAGTTATTAGAAAAGTGTATTAAAACCATAGTGAGATACCACTACATATTAATTAGAATGGCTAAAATTAAAGACTGCCCTTAGGAAGGTTGTTGACAGTGTGGATTAATAGGAACTGTCATACGCTGCTGGTTTTGATGTGAAATAATAGCTGCTTTGGAAAACATTTTGGCAGTTACCAGAAGTTTAAATTGGACCACCATACGATATAGCCATTATGCAGTGGTTCGGTATTTACCCAAGAGGAAAAAGAAATCATACAATGACTGTACATGAATGTTCATAGCAGCTTTATTTGTAGTAGTCAAAAACTGGACACAGCCTGACCAGGCGGTGGCGCAGTGGATAGAGCGTCGGACTGGGATGCGGAAGACCCAGGTTCGAGACCCCGAGCTTCCCAGCTTGAGTGCGGGGCCCATCTGGCTTGAGCAAAAGCTCGCCAGCTTGGACCCAAGGTCGCTGCCTCCAGCAAGGGGTTGCTCGGTCTGCTGAAGGCCCGCGGTCAAGGCACATGTGTGAAAGCAATCAGTGAACAACTATGGTGTCGCAATGGCAACGAGAAACTAATGATTGATGCTTCTCACCTCTTTCCTTTCCTGTCTGTCTGTCCCTATCTATCCCTCTGTCTGACTCTCTCTGTCCCTGTAAAAAAAAACTGGACACAATCCAAATGTCTTTCGACAGGTGAACAGATAAATAAATTTTGGTATATCTGTACAATGCACTATTTTTTATTACTCAGTAATAACAAAGAATGAACTATTGATATATATGATATACATGTTACAAAGGAATGTCACATGAACTATTGCAAAAGAGCTAGACAAAAGAGAGTACACTGTACGATTTCCCTTACATAAAACTAGAAAATTCAGAAGTGATGTATAGTGACAGAAAGCAGATCAGCACCAATGGCTGTTAATATCTCTAAAAGACAGCCAGGCATTGTGTACTTCCTAATGAACATCAGCACCAGCTAAACACTGTATCCTTCCCAGAGGTCTGAATTTCAGTTCCACAGGATTTTTCCAGGTGGCGGCTGCTGCCTTCTCTCTCTCTTTTTTTTTAGAGTGAGAGACAGGAAAGGGAGAGAGATGAGAAACATCAACTTGTCGTTGCGTCACTTTAGTTGTTCATTGATTGCTTCTCATATGTGCCTTGACCAGGGAATTCCTGCCAAGCCAGTGACCTTGAGTTTTAAATCAGCAACCTTTGGGCTCAAACCAGCAACCTTGGGATCATGTCTGTGATCCCACACTCAAGCCAGTGACCTTGGGGTTTTGAACCTGGGTCCTCAGCATCTCAGCTTGACACTCTTATCTACTGCACCACCACCTGGTCAGAATACAGGCTTATAACTATTAATAATTCCAGCCTCTTCTCTCCTTCATTCCCCCAGGTCTCAGAGTTGGTAGCAGCTTCCTGCATTTGCTGCTGCTGTAATACTTCAGTGCTCGCTTTGTTCCTTTTTAGCTCTCTAGTTCAAATAACTTATGCTATTTTAGTCTTCTAACAGGACCCCGACTGATAAAGCACAACCCAGGAAGTAATTTTGCCAAAATAATTCAATCTTTAATCTCATCAAGACCCTAGATATAAGTGCTCATTTACTGGTATTACCGGGGGCCAGAGGAACATGTAAAACGACATCATTGGGCTGTAACTGGAAAAACCCAAATCCTGGGAAACTGTAGAGGACAAATAGCACTTGTAACAAAAATTTATAAGGAAAAAGTAATAAATAAGATGTGGCAGGATCCTATAGAATGAAAGAAGTAGGAGTCGTGTTAACAAATTGCAGTGTACAAATCTTGTTTGGATCCCACTTTAAATAGTTGCAAACACTGGATATTTTATAATATTAAAGAATTGTTTATTATGAGAGCATAATAATATCATTGTGGTTTTGTGCCTTTTTTTTTTTTAATAAAGTCACTGCCTTAGTAATGAAATTACAGGAAATCTGAGACTTCAAAATAATATGGTGGCGGTGGTGGGGGGTATTGTGTGAGGGTCAAGATGAAACAAGATTGGCCATGATTTCATGGTCGTTGATTCTAGGTGATGGGTACATAGGGATTCATTGTGTTGTCACTTTATATGTGAAATTTCTATAATAAAAAGTATTTTCATGAAAAAAAGAAAGCAAATCAGTATATATGGAAGAAACTTTGGGGAGCGATAGATATGTTCATTTTCTTGATCGTGGCGATGATGTTATAAAAAAATATTTCTGATTTTTATCAGAAAGTGAGTTTGAAATCTTAAAATACAGTAAACATTGACTAGTATAAAGAAACTCCTCTAGGCTTCTCCCCTCTAAAAAATGGTATTCTTGTTTTTCTTATTCAGTAAGAATTTAAGTAGAAAATTTAGGAATCAAGTCTGCTGTTTTGCTAATGCTACCAATCTTTTTTATTTCAACTTCAGGGTCTTGCCTATTTGCATACTAAAGGCAAAATGCATAGAGATATCAAAGTAAGTTTATTTACTATATTTAAATTGATAATTTTATTGGAAGAAATTTTATGATGCTAATTAAATAATATTTGTATTTTTGTTTTAGGGTGCAAATATTTTATTGACAGATCATGGTGATGTAAAATTAGGTAAGTTGTTTCAAGTTTCTAACATTTTCCAAGTTTTAATAATTTTTTTGTGTGTGTGTGTGAGAGAGAGAGAAAGAGAGGAAGTTACAGACGGGATAGACAGGAAGGGAAAGAGATGAGAAGCATCAATTCTTCATTGCGGCACCTTAGTTGTTCATTGATTGCTTTCTCATATGTGCCTTGACTGGGAGGATACAGCAGAGCGAGGTGACCCCTTGCTCAAGCCAGCAACCTTGGGCTTCAAGTCAGTGACCATGAGGTCATATCTATGATACCATGCTCAAGCCAGTGACCCCATGCTCAAGCTGGTAAGGCCACATTCAAGCTGGAGACCTCAGGGCTTTGAACTTGGGTTCCTCTCTATCTCAGGTTGATGCTCTATCTACTGCACTACCACCTGCTCAGGCTAAATTTTAATAATTTTTTAATTTAACATTATGCAAGTTTAATACTCATATCAAGAACCACAATAATGTTCATCTTTTGACCCAATAATTTTACTTCTGAGACTCATTTTAAGGAGATTAATCCTAAAGATTAAACAATCCGTATTCACAGAAGTATTAATCATAACTCTGTGTATGATAGCAAAAGTGAGAACATAGTTTTAGCAGTAGAAAAACTGTTAAGTTGTGATAAATTTACTCAAGGAACATTATTCAGTCATCAAAATTAATAGTTACGAAGAGTAAGAGTAAAATCCCTGGTCTGTTATATGACAAAAATGAACTATATGTGTATTTACTTTTTTTATAACCATGTTAAGCAAAAACAATAACAAAGTTTATACACAGAAAAAAGAATTTTTTTACTAGGACAAAGTCCACTCACCTCCCCCCTCCCACTGGGGCTCTCTCAAAACAAAAATAATAATAACTTTTTTAGAATAGCACTAAATACTAACCGGTTGTGTCAGAATGAAAGGAATTCAGGTGGGTATTTTATTTTTTACTCTTTTTTTCTTTCATATTAACTTTAAGTTGCTTACAATAAAAATATTTTTATTAACTTTGTTCTTAATAAAGTACATTTCTATTCAAGTGTCAGTAAATTATTTTCTCTTAAACCAAGCAAGAAGGGATTTAGGTATTCAATTTTTATACATTTTCCTGCATTACTATCTGAATTATTAATAATGTCATGCCTAAGGGTGAATCTTAGAAATGTTAATGCTTTTATTGAAAAGAACTAACTTTTTTGTTCTATTTTTTTTCCCACCAGCTGACTTTGGTGTAGCTGCAAAAATAACAGCTACTATTGCAAAGAGAAAATCTTTCATTGGCACACCTTATTGGTAAGACATTATTATGATTGAATTTTGTGCATTTTCATTTCTTGAGGAAATCTGAAGGCTTGCCTGCTTCTTCATACTATCATAGTTCTAATTTGGTCAGGGGAATTTGATATTCATTTTTATTGTCCAGCTTTCCCTGTGTTAAGGTACTAATAATTCCTATAGTCTCTCTGGGATCTTGTATTGAAAGGACTTGTGAGTATGAGATTTTTAAAAGAAAGAGATATATTACAATTCCTTGTCATCTTGTTACCCTTTCTTTTGGTAGTGCTTCTATTTTAATCTAGGACTTTACTATTTGGTTGTTAAAACTCATGCATCCTAGCCTGACCAGTGGTGGCACAGTGTATAGAGCATCAACCTGGAACACTGAGGTCCTGAGCTCAAAACCTTGAGATCACCAGCTTGAGTGCAGGCTCATCCAGCTTGAGCTCAGGGTTGCCAGCTTGAGCATGGGATGGTTGACATGATCCCATGGTTGCTGGCTTGAGCCCAAAGGGACTGGCTTGAGCAAGGGGTCACATGCTTGGCTCCAGCCTCCTGGTCAAGACCCATATGAGAAGCAATCAATGAACAACTAAAGTGTTGCAACTATGATTTGATACTTTGCATCTCTCTCCCTTCCTCTATCTGTAAAAAAAAAAAATACCTCATGCATTCTACCCCACTGTTAGTCTTCACCAGCCACCTACTCCTAATGTATCCTACCAATCACTGACAAAATTATCTTTCTAAAACACTACTTTTATTAGTGAAGACAGATAATTAAAATATAATAGAAAGCCTAGTAATAAATTTCAGCATGTAAAATTATTTAGTGAATATTATAAATTGTGCCATTTAAAGTTTGATGAAAAGTTGGATTTTTTATCATTTGGGTAATTTATTTGGAAAAAAATTTAAAGTAGTTATATACCTCATACTAGTATCAAAGTAAATTGTATAGGGAAATAGTCAAATATAAAAGTAAAACCAAAAGAAATGTTAGTGACTATCTGCTTTTAGATATCATGCTTTTTTGGCATGAAAGCATAAATTGTGAAAGGGAAAAATTAATAGATTTAACTACACAAAAATTTAAAGCCATTATATGTCCACCAGCTTAAAAGAGAAGGGTAAGTAACAAACCTGGAAGTAGTGACTAAAACATGACAAACTTGGTTTTAGTAACTTTATTATGTAAGTTCTTAAAAAATCAATAATAACTGTTGTTTTAGAAGCAGTTATTGAAATAATTCATATAAGATGTCATAAAATATGAAAAATGATTCCCCCAATGAAAACCAAAAGTGCAAATTAAATAAACAATGACATTCTTTTCTATCATACTAGAAAATATTTGAAATCATGGTAATACCTATCACTATCACTAAATATTTGACAATGAAAGTGGAAATTGGTAGAACAGTTTTGAAAGGTATTTCAAAATATTTTTCAAAAACCTTAAGTAATAGCCTGACCTGTGGTGGCGCAGTGGATAAAGCGTCGACCTGGGAACACTGAGGTCGCAAGTTCAAAACCCTGCACTGGTCTGGTCAAGGCACATATGGGAGTTGATGCTTCCAGCTCCTCCCCCCTTTCTCTCTCTCTCTCTCTCTCTCTCTCTCTCTCTCTGTGTGTCTCCTCTCTAAAATGAATAAAATAAACATTAAAAAAAAAGTCTTTTAAAAAAAACCTTAAGTAATAATGTTCTAGTCTCAATTCTTGTATTAATTTATCAGAGAGACAGATTTATATATTAAGAGTTTTATCACAATACTTTAATAATGAAAAGAGGGAATATATGCATATACAGTAGGAATTAGTTAAGGAAATTATGTACATTCCTTATTAAAATCCTGTTTAAAAGATGGGTTTAAAATCCTGTTGTAAAAAATTGAATGGTTAGTGGATAGGCTCATGATATAATGTTAATCAAAAAGGATTAAAATTAGCATTGTAATATAACACCAATTTATTGAAGATATATGTGAGTTTTAAATTTAAGAGTTAAAACATGTGCAACAGTGGTCCACTTTGGATAGGATAATCTTGAACTTGTTTTCTTCCATATCTTTTCATGTGTTCCAAACTCTCTTTAGTCAATACATATCACTTTTAGCAACAGGAAAAAAAGCCCCAATAGATATTTAAATAAAAGAAACCATCTGAGAGTTAGGTTACCTATAAAATTTCATTCATCACCTGCCTATTTATTTCTCTAGTCAGAATTATCTGACTATACCAAATCTTGGTTATTACCTCCCCAGTGTATGTCTTCTGTGTTTATCTTAAGTCCTGCTCTGTCTGAAGAGTGGCACACATTTTGTCTTACTTCACCTATGTCCACCTAATTGGTCACATTTCTGTTTTCCTTTGAGCCAGGAAGTGCAACAGTCCTGGTGAACTTGGTGCTGCAGTTAGCCACTACTAACTGATTCTAGTGGGTAGAAGAGATGAAACCCATGTGCTTTCTCTGGGTTCCAGCTCAGCTTCTTCCTGTATGAAATTTGCCTTCAATCACCTTGCTCCGTGATGACCATTTTCTTCTCTTGGCTCCTCTACCCATTCTTACGTGTGTAGTACTTGCAGATAACATGTACACATACATGGCATTTTTAGTATAGGTATTTTATATCCTTAACCACACTTAAGTGGAGAGACATTTTGTCATAAAACTTTTTGTAACCTAAGTGCATGTAAAAGCAACTTTTACCTTGTGGCTATTCAATATAAATATAAATTAATTTAAAAATAGTAAACATTTAAAAAAATAAAATTTCCCATGAGCAATATTATCTGTGCTTTATAACTTCAGATGCCATCATTATACACCATTGATTCCCAAATAGATAACTCCAACTGAGCTACTCAGTTTACCTCAATCTTGTATATATTCAATAGTTGTTGAATAATAGCTCTACTTGGATATGCACAAGCATTTTATACTCACATCAGTCTCCTCAGTCAACCTCTTTTATTCTGTCCCCTCTGCCACCACCTTTAAAAAATCCTTTGTTTTTTTCCTATGTATTTTGAAATAATATCATCTAGTACTGGTTTCATCTCCTCTCACACTATCCTTCATGTTGCCATGAGTTAAATTTAGATCAAGTTTACCCCTATAATCAATCTTTTACTTTCACAATAAAGTCTACACGTTGTTATGTAATCAGTAGGTCATTCACTCTCCATCTAACATCACCTCTGGTGTTCATTTTCCAAATACTTTTATTGACCCTCTCAGACTGTCTGTGGGGAATGACCTTTTTTTTTTTTCCATTTTCTGTTCATTACAGACTAATACTTTAGTAAAATAAGTTAAAAATGAAATACTGAAAAGTGATCATGTTTTGGAGGAGAGTAAATGCTTGCTCTCAATATCTGTATTTATCCCAGACTCATGACAAGCAATTTGTGCCCCATATATCAGTTTGTACATCACACATTGAGTAGCACTGTCCTAGGACTTCTCCAGGTGTTCCGCTCTCTCTCCTTATCTCTCTTCATTGACACTTGTTTCCTCAGATTAAAATGTCCTGACTCACCATTCTTTTTAACTCCCTGCTAATTCATTCTTTAACTCACACCTCCTTTGGGAAGTTTTCTCTGACCTTCACAGAGATTTAGATGTTCTTTTTTATTCTCACATATTATATAATAAGATTCACAAAATAGAAACTAAAGACAACATGATTTTTCTTCAGAGCACTAGTATTCAGAGGAGAAGACTCAGGATTTTTAAATAATGAATTTAAAGAGTGTGTGCATCTGTGTATGTATGAGGTCTTTATAAGTCTTTTCTAGTAAAGTTTCTTTCTTAGTAAATGCCTCTCAGCTGCTTTTCCTGTAAGAAGTCTTGTGAATATAACAAAAGTAGCAAATCTCATATCATTTTTAAAAAAAGAAAAATGATAAATTCACTGATTTCTTCTAGGATGGCCCCAGAAGTTGCAGCAGTAGAAAAGAATGGTGGCTACAACCAACTCTGTGATATCTGGGCAGTAGGAATAACAGCAATTGAACTTGGAGAACTACAACCACCTATGTTTGATCTGCATCCAATGAGGTGTTCTCACTATTTATAATTATGCTGTTATTAACAGATCCCCTGGGAGAGAGATACTGATAACTTGGGTATTCCAAGCTTATTTTCAAGTATGTTAAAATCATAAAGGTGGTATAAGGGATTTAGTGATAATCTCATTTAAATCTGCTCTCATATTGCTATTTCTAAAACAATAGGGAGCAAATAGTCGATACTGTCTGAAGTCTTTTTTTAAATCTTTAGGTCGATTCTGCCATCAGTTGAACTTGTTTCTTTTTTTGTCTTAAGTAGAATTATAAACAAATTATAGAATGTAGATGAGATTTTTTTTCCTAGTCTCATTTCATCATGGTTTTTTACTTTTTCTAGGGATAAAGAGGTAGCTGTGCTGGTATAATTATCATTTGCATTTTTGGGTAAATTGCCTCTCAGAAAAAAAATGTAAGAGCCTTTAAAAGGCTTTTTAATATTTTGAAGGAAAAGATAAATTGGGCTACAATTTAAACTTTTAAAGGAAATAGGATAAAGTTAAAAAGAAAATTAACAGAATGTAGAACTTGTTCTAACATGATAGACATTCAGAGACTTTATAGGTAAAATATAGATTGTTTATGAGCAAGTACCAGATACTAAAGAAATATGGAAAACTATTGGACCTCACAAGTAACATACAATTTAAGAGATACCTACAGTTATCTGGGATGCCAGTAAGTTCAGACTATTAGGAGAATAACTTAGACATTATTGGTTATGGGATATCAAAATGTTTCCATGATTTCACTACTTAGGAAATTATACTTAGGAAATATTGTAATTCAAGAAATTTTTTAAATGCTAAGAATTATCCATTTCAGTATAACATCTAGAAGAAATCTAAATATCCAATAGTTGGTGAACTGTTAATGTTAAGCAAATTTAGCAATTAAGGGCAGCTATTATTACATATATATAAACCAAAGAAATAGGAAAAATTGGTTATTAGTAAAAACAAAGAGCAGTACGTAATATTACCTAATACAATGATGTAGTAATTGGTTATTACAGATGAAGACTAAAAAGAAGAGCAGAAAATTTTAAATAATGTCTTAGGTTTATAGAAATATGGACCCTTATTTCCATTTTAATTTTTTCTTCATATACGAATCATTTTATTTTTAAAAGGAGAAAATATCATTGATATTAAAAAGAAAAAAGACTAAGGACTTAGCTTAGAAACTGGGAAGGGTTTTGTAGGAAATTGTGAAGTAGAGCATTTTTGGACTTCCTTCTTCAGCTACCTATGAGTTAATGATTGCTGTTTCTGCTCCACCCCTGCCTTTCTCTCTCTCTCTCTCTCTAAAAACTAAAAAAATTTAAAAATAGTAAATTAAAAAATAACTTTCGTCTTAAATCCTCCATTCTTTTACCCCTATAGTCCATGGAAAATAGGTCAAAGGTAGACTTATAGAGAAAGTCCTCTTGAAGGTTGACTTCTATATCATATATAATGAGAGAACATAGAAAATTATTGTCCAAAAAGGGAAACAAAGTAGGAAGTGAAACTGAATATTATTTGCCTATACACCCAAAATAATTATAGGCGCAACTCTTCAGTTAAACAAATACCTTAATGTTAGGTGTGTGTTACAGAATGATATAGAACCAGATAGACTGTACTTAGATATAATACTAGTCATATATGTAACAGTATGGAACAAAAGCCTTCTCTAATATTTGGTAGTTTTGCCATGTGAATAAGAGTGTGTTTGATCCTTTCTATAGCCAGGGGAAATTTTAAATAGGCTTTCTAAAATTAAAAAAATTTAATTTCCATATTTCATATCATATTTCATTAGTGCCTACATATATAGGAATTTTGTATAAATTAATTACAAAATATTCGTTCTGATTATTAGATGTAGTAATAAAAGTATTTTGATATTGCTTTTTAACCGAAGTTTTTATTTTAGGGCCCTCTTCTTAATGTCAAAAAGTAATTTTCAACCCCCAAAACTAAAGGACAAAACAAAATGGTAAGTTAAATAATATATAGATTTATAGAATTTACAGTTGAAAGGCACACAGGTTAAGTTCTCTTATTTTATAGATGATAAAACTGAAGCCCAGAGGCATTAGACAACAGTTTACCTGAAGTTACACATCTGATTTACTTGCAGAGCTATGTCGAGGACCTAGGTTTTTCTGGTCAGTGTTCCTTTATAATGCACTGCTCTCTTAACATACTCTTATGTTCTGGCAGCTTCAATAACAGGTGTGATGAGGAAAGGATTTGATATACATAAATACATTAAAATTTTGAAGATTCATATTTTTACCCTGTATTTTCATTAATTACATATTGACTTTTATGGAAGATGATATGAAAAGGTTTTCCAGATACCATGACACATAAAATTAATCTTTAAAGACTTTTCTCTACCGTACTTCCTTAATATTAAAAAAGGTTATTATTTTCACTCTAATCTCTTATTTCTCATACAAAATAAAGCAGTTTGAATATTCTTATGATTCATAAGGACATTGTCATTTGGATGATAAAAATTGAAAATTGTTTTTCTTTAATGTCTGCCCATACAGTTAATAAAATAAGCAATGCAAATAAGCTTCCAAGTTCTTAAATTTATGAATTTTTTCATCTAGATTACATGGATCTCTTTGAGGGTCCATGGACCTCCCCAGAATTCTGTACATATATATATTCATTTTTCTAGTGAGACAGTTCATATTTTATTTCAGATTCTAAGAGTCCTGTCCCCAACAGGTTCTAAACTCCTGTTTTTATTTTTCTTTTTTTCAATTAAGTGAGAGACGTGGAGGCAGGGAGGCAGAAAGACAGGCTTTCACACATGCCCTGACCAGGATCCACCTAGCAAGCCCCCTACAGGGCGATGCTCTGTTGCTCAGCAACCAAGCTACTTCAGCACCTGAGGTGAGGCCATGGAGCCATCCTCAGTGCCTGGGGCCAACTTATGAATCATTCTAGCCATGGCTGAAGGAGAATAAATGGAGAGAGAGAGAAAGGGAATAGGGTGGAGAAGCTTATGGTTGCTTCTACTGTGTGCCCTGACCCAGAATTGAACCTGGGACTTCTACATGCTGGGCCAACGCTTTACTGCTGAGCCAACCGGCCAGGGCCTGTTTTATTTTTTATTAGCTTATCTGTCCATAGCATTACTTAGGGGCCAGGTCATTCTGGGGATGATGCCTGGAGTGAAAGGCAAATCACACTATGGAAATAAAGGAGTTTATATTCCACTAGCTGTATTTTTTTGCATTGATAGGGTTTTTTTCCTATTCCTTGTTATACCAATTTCCTAAGCAACTGAAACTGGAGGGCTTTATGGCAGAAATGATTGAATATTCATTCAGGGATGAATGGATTAGCTATAACTGCTGAATCCCCTGTCAGATTCCAGAGCAGTCATTAAAACTAGAGTACCTTTTCCAGTCTCAGGTACTGCATGACTGTATGTTCTCTGCTCCACAAGTCACCAGATGTAATGAATGCAGTGATATGATTTCTCTGAGGAAAACTGCTGTGTGTTTGCAGTTACTGATAATAATTAAGGTTATTATTGTTGGTTCTTGCCCAGTCCCTCCTTCAGTGGAATTTTGGCTATGTGTGCAGATAACCTTTACTATTAATCCAAGCATGATTCCTTTAATTTATGTCTCCCCCCCCCCCCCATTTCATCGATGCAGGTGGCAGGAAAACTCTGGTTGCTAAAATCACTCTTTTTTCCTTGCCCTCATTTCTAAGAAATTTGTAACCTTTTACAGGCTTTAAATTACCTTTTACAATACCTACCGTATCACTCAGCCAGTCAACAACCCTTTTGGTATAGCAGAACATTTACTTACTATATATAAATTAGGCAATGAGAAAAGGTCATTTTTATTCCTCAGTTTAATTCCTGAAATACAAGGTTATAAATTCTGTAAAAGATAAAGCTGTGCATTTTTACTTTTAAGTGTATTTTTTTAGAGTTCACATATTATTATTCTATTAATTAATTGCATTTTACTTAAGTTATGAAACTGATGTATGTTTTCAATGAATGTACTGTGCTCTAGGTGCAGTTCTTCAGCTTATATAGAGCTAAGAGGCAAGAAAAAATGATGTATTTCAGACTTTGTAACTACTTGTAAGTTAATTTTATTTAGTAACACCATAAAACTTATATTAGTGAAATATTTTTATACATGTCTCTTTTTATTTGAAGGTCATCAACATTCCATAATTTTGTCAAAATAGCACTAACCAAAAACCCCAAAAAAAGACCAACTGCTGAAAGACTTCTGACTGTAAGTCATTGAAATTACAGGAGAATTTTCTGTAGTCAGCCTTAATTAGGCATATCAGAACAAAAGTATTTAGATTTTCTAATATAAAAATGTTAGTGATATCTCTTACAGCAGGGGTCAGCAAACCTTATCTATAAAGAGCCAAATAGTAAATATTTTAGGCTTTGTGGGCCATATGGTCTTTGTCAAAACTACTCGCTCTTGCCCTGTAACACAAAAAGCAGCCAGGGACAGCACATACAAATAGGTATTTCTTTAATACACAATAAAATTTTATTTACAAAAAGAGGCAGTACAACAGACTTTACTCATGGGCTGAATGTATTTTGCCAACCCCTGCTAAAAATGTTTCTGTCATCTAAAATTAATTGCTCTTCTTGGCTTCTTAAATGTCAAAATTTCATTGTGTCTTTGTACATTAACATAATTTTATCAGTATAATGACATGAGTAATAAATGTCATTGTTATAGCCAAGGTTTTAATTTTACAACCTAATATACATTTTTTTTTCTTCTTTTCCTAGCGAGAGGAGGGGAGATAAGAATCCCACATGCACCCCAACCGGGATCCACCTGGCAGTCCCCTCTGGGGCCAATGCTCTGCCCAACTTGGGCCATACTCGCAACTGAACTATTTTTAGCACTTAAAGTGGAGGCTCCGTGGAGCCATCCTCAGTGCCTGGGGCCAACTTTCTCAAACCAGTTGAGCCATGGCTGCAATAAGGGAAGAGAGAGAGAGAGAGAGAGTAGAGGGAGGGGAAGAGAGAGGGAGGCAGATGGTTGCTTCTTCTGTGTGCCCTGACTGGGAATCGAACTTGAGACATCTGCATGCCAGGTCTACGCTCTTCCACTGAGCCAACGGGCCAGGGCCCTCTAATTTATTTGTATTAGTTGTTTCCCATATGCTTGTCTCTGATATTTACTGAATGGAAAAGTACAAATAACATTTCTATAAGCCATAGATGTGAAAACATACTCATGAAGTTGTTTTGTTTTGTTTTGCTTTGTTTTTACTTAGCATACTTTTGTAGGGCAGCCAGGTCTCTCTAGGGCCCTAGCAGTTGAACTTCTGGACAAAGTGAACAATCCAGATAACCATGCACATTACATTGAAGGAGATGATGATGACTTTGAGGTAAGGAGTATTTGCAATCTAATATTTGAAAATAAATGTTTAATATGGTCTAAGAGTTTGTTTACTAATTCATTATTTTAAGTTAGTTAAAACAGATTTAGAAAGATTAATTAGCAATGGAAACTACACTTATCCTGATATAATTACCAGTTGATACTTAAAAAATATAAGTGGTATAATTTACATAATATAGTCATTTCTTGATCCTAGTTCTTTTCAGATTTTTGTAGTTTCTTTATTATAAAGATCATTAACAAAATACAAATAATTTTTAAAATTTAAGTTGAGGTTCCCATAGAAAGTTTATCCTTTCTAATACTTGTTTAAAACTATTATTTCTTTTTTTTTTTTTTTTTTTTTACAGAGTCAGAGAGGATAGATAGGGACAGACAGACAGGAATGCAGAGAGATGAGAAGCATCAATCATCAGTTTTTTGTTGCAACACCTTAATTGTTCATTGATTGCTTTCTCATATGTGCCTTGACTGCGGGCCTTCAGCAGACCGAGTAACACCTTGCTCAAGCCAGCGACCTTGGGTCCAAGCTGGTGAGCTTTGCTCAAACCAGATGAGCCCACGCTCAAGCTGATGACCTTGGGGTCTCAAACCTGGGTCCTCCACATCCCAGTCTGACACTTTATCCACTGCGCCACTGCCTGGTCAGGCTAAAACTATTATTTCTTACATAATTACATGTAGCTGTTTATACTTATGCTTACCTTTTCAGAAAATATTGTCAAATGATTTTGAATATATTATATTTAACAATATAACTTATAAATCAGGAATGAGGGACTTCCTGCCCATTGGCAGGTACGTACATGCTTATGCCTAAATGTAACAGCTATATTTTTTCACCAATGTTTCTTCCTTCTCTTTTATGACTTCTTTTTTTTTTACTTCTTTTTTTTTTTTATGTTTCTCAGAGTCTGTCTCTCCATTTCTCTTTATGCCTGTATTTTTTTTATATCTCTATCTTCATTTTTGGCAAGACTATGGTACTAAACTTTATATGTTGTTATTTCTTGAAGGAAAATTTCTAATTTATGTTCTTTTAAAAAAATTTTATTGACATTGTTGGGGTGACATTGGTTAAAAAATTTTACAGGTTTCAGGTGCACAATTCTACAATGTATCTTCTGTATATTGCATTGTGTGGTTCCCACCCCAAGTCAAGTCTTTCTCCATCACCATCTATCCCTCCTCTACCTTCTCCTACAACCTCACCCCAATCCCTTTTCCCTCCTGCAATCCCCACACTGTTGTCTCTGTCTGTTTATTTTTTTCTTTGTTTAATCTACTTCATGTTCTTAAGTTTTAATTATACCATATAAATATCATAACTATCAACTTTCCTTGGGTAGTTTTAGTCATTGTGTGCCAAGTATTAGGCCAAATTCCATGTTAATTCATCTAATACTCAGAACAGTCCTTTGCAATAGGTATTATTACTTTCCCCATTTTACAAATGAGGAAATAAAGAATAGAAGAAATTTGCCCAAGATCATATTCCTACTAAGTAGTGGAACCAGGGTTTGGCTCCAGGTGAACTAATTCTAGAGCCTACTCTCTTAGTTAATATACCATCATTTCTATGTTTATATTTAATAGAAAAAGTCTTTAAACAGTCTTTGAAATGAGTCATTGCTTAGCATATAGCATAGTCTTATCAGAGGCACCTTTAAAATTTTTAAATCCTTAAAAGTTCAAATATTATTACAATTATTTTACCTTAAATGTAGAATTGGCTACTACTTGACTCCCCAGTTAGTCTTTCACTGGTTATGTTCATAACAAAACTCCTCTTTTATTCCTCTATACTATTTTGCTCAACTTCCCACAGCTCTCTTCCTTCGGAGCTCTCTATTTCTGTTTAGTGGTACCACCATACTTTCCAGTCCTTGAAATATAGAACCTTGTGCCAGATAGTTGGAGCCAGGGTGTATGACCTTTGACACTATCCCTTCCTTCAAAAAACTTATGTAATTACAAAGAAGATTCAGAAATATAAATAAATAATTTACAAATCTGATAACTTATGGACTGGGAAATATAAGGTGCTATGGAGTCATATTACAGTAACAAGAAAGGATTCACTCAAGAAGTGATATCTATGCTGACTACCTGAAGGATAAATTGGAATTAGAGGAAGAGAGTAAAGTGTTTTGAGCAGGGGGAATAATAGTATATTTGAAAGCCTGGTAATAAGAAGAAGGCAATGTATTTGAGGAACTAAAGATAAGTTGGTTTTGTTAGAGCAGAAAAAAAGGAAGGAAATGGTGAGAGATGAAGTTACAGAGCTAGACACTAGCCATTTCAAACCATGTTAAAATTTTGGGGCCCTCGCTGATGGCTTAGTGGATAGAGCGTCAGCCCAGCATATAGATGTCCCAGGTTTGATTCCTGGTCAGGGTACACAGGAGAAGTGACCATCAGCTTTTCCTCCTCACTCTCTCTCCTTTTCTCCCTCTTCCCCTCCTGCAGCCAGTGGTTCATTTGGTTCGAAAGTTGTCCCAGGTGCTGAGGATAGCTCCTTTGGAGCGCATCAATCTTAGGCACTAAACATCGCTTGTTGCTCGCATATCTGCCCCAGATGTGGGTGTCGGGGTTCATGTGGCAGTCTGCTTCACTATCTCCCTTTCTCTCACCTAAAAAACAAATAAGTAAACAAATAAAAATTAAAAAGCTTAATGGGAATAAATAAGAGAGTGAGTAGTTTGGAGTATAGTGTGAATTTGTATAGCAAAGCTGATGACAGGGTCCAGCTGTGATCTTAGGAGTAGAGAGTGCATTGAAGTATGGAAGAATGTCTTTAGAGATGAGGTCAAAAAACTTATGTCCAGAACAGTGGCCTTTTGAAGTCACTTGGTATGATGCTGGATCTTTAAGTAAAGAAAATAGGAGCCACTGTCTGAGTCATCATTGAGTGAGAGTCATCAGAAATTTGCTAGATAGGGCTTGAGCTGAGGCATAGTTTCAAAAGGATCAGGAACTTATACAAAAGGGTGAATTCAGTGTGCTTCTTACTTGATTTACTACAATATTCCTAGTCTCCCTGCATCCAGTATTTCTCCCACTCCTTGCCCCCTTTCACACTTCTAAGATGACTCTTTTTTTTTTTTAAAGATTTTATTTATTGAGTTTTAGAGAGATGAAAGAGACAAAAACTAGTAGGTGTGGTAGTGGGAAGCATTAACTCGCCGTTGCACAGTTGCTTCTCAGATGCGCCTGGACCAGGCAAACCTGGGGTTTCTAACCTGTGGCCTCAGCACTCCAGGTCATCACTTTACCCATTGTGCCACCACAGGTCAAGCAGAATTAATCTTAAAGATAATTCTGGTTATGCCACTTCCTCTCCATAAAATCTCCAAAAAATATGTTTGCCAAGAAAATAAAACGAAGAGCCCTAGCCTGACACTCAGAGCTTTTCATGGCCCTGCTCATCCTCACATAATCTTCATTATAGCCAAATAGTAACCAACTCTGACTCCTCTAACATGCCACAGTTGACTTCTTGCCTCACTTGTTCATGTCCTTTCTGCTGCCTAGAATGCATTTCCCACACTGCTGCACATGCAATGGCTACTGTCCTTATAGGCCCCAGATCCAATTCCAGCTCTGTCATGAAGAACTTCTATACTCTACCATTTTCTAATCTTACAAATATTGTCTTTTCTTCCTAGACCAGTGGTTGGCAAACTCATTAGTCAGCAGAGCCAAATATCAACAGTACAACGATTGAAATTTCTTTTGAGGGCCAAATTTTTTAAACTATATGGGTAGGTACATTCCTTATCGAGGTAGCACCCCGCACGTGGTATTTTGTGGAAGAGCCACACTCAAGGGGCCAAAAAGCCGACCACTGTCCTAGACTATCAGCTCTTTGAAGATCTGTCTTTCATTGAATCTTTTCAATATTTTAAACAGTATAGGCATGGAATAAGTGAATAAACTTTTAGAGTAACTTAGTGTTCCTTTTTGGGTTTTTTTTGGGGGGGTCCTCTAATTTATTAGGTATTCATGTTTGTCAGTAGGTGAACATTTAATTGAAAAAGAAAAAGGTTTGATCTTTTAACTTTATCATTGAAATTTTTATTAAAAAGGTTTAAGAATTACAAATTGGTAGTCACAGATATTCCCAGGGATGTAAAGTACAGCATAGAGAATATAGTCAGTAATATTATAACTGTATGGTGCCAGGTGAGTACTTGAAATATCAAGGGAACCATTTTGTAAAGTATATGATTGTCTAACTACTATGCTGTACACCTGAAACTAATACAAAATAATATTGAGTATAAACTAATTGAAAAATAAATTTAAAAAAATTTTAACTGTGTAAATTATGTTTATATCCACAGCCCCATGCAATCATTCGTCATACCATTAGATCTACAAACAGGAATGCCAGAGCTGAGCGGACAGCTTCAGAAATAAATTGTATGTGGATTACATTTTTAGTTTGTGGTTTTGGAGGGGCTGAGTTGGATGTTCTTGTAGATTTTTGGAATAATAAAATCTCAAACTAACTGAGACTACATAGTACTTTAATGTCGGAATATCTAAAATAGAAGTTGTTTTTCTGGTTTATAATGGAATTCCCTTGTTTTACAATTAAATAGTTCATATTTTCTAATTACAAAGGTAATGTTTGCCCATTTTAGAAAATTTACACCCTGTTCCATTGGCTCAGCAGTAGAGCATAGACCAGGCATGTGGAAGTCCCAGGTTCGATTCCTGGACAGGGCACACAGGAGAAGTGACCATCTGCTTCTCCACCCCTCCCCGTCCCCCGTCCCCCTTTTCTCTCTCTCTTCCCCTCCTGAAGCATGGCTAGAATGGTTGAGCAAGTTGGCCCAGGGTGCTAAGGATGGCTGTGGCCTTACCCCAGGCACTAAAATAGCTGGGTTGATGAGCAATGGAGCATAAGCTCCAGATGGGCAGAGCATAGCCCGGTAGGGGGCTTGCCAGGTGGATCCTGGTTGGAGTGCATGCAGTAGTCTTTCTCTCTGCCTACCCCCAACTCCACCCCGCATCTAAAAAAAAAAAATTGCAAGTGGAAAAAACTAGAAAATCAACCTTGCCTTTAATTATATCACCAAGTGCCAACCCACAGATAATATTTTAATGAATTTTCTTAATGCTTTTCCATGTACATTTTTACATGGCTCCTATAAACTTTTACTTGTCATATTCAGAAGTATTTTCCACATATTAACTTAGACTTTATAAGCATTATGTTTGATGGTTGCTGTTTTATTGAGTTGGTATGTTATAGTTCAATAGTTCCCTATTGTTGGGCATTTCGGTTGGTTTTAGTTGTTAGTCTTTTCTAAAATACATATTTAAAAAAGGAAAAGTTTTGTATCAATAATATTTGTAATTTAACCTAGTAATTTAAAAGAATAGATTTGCAAAGAAGTTTTATGTATGGGTATATTGACTTTAATAATACTTGTTTCAAAAGAGATTTAAAGTAGTTTACAGTAAAATATAAATAAAAATTACAAACCATAATGGAGGAAGATAATTAAATATTTAGGCTAATTAGAATTGTTAAAATGAACATTTTGTTGAACTCTTGAATTTCAAATATTGTATTTTTCAGATCTATATTTTCATTTATATACAGTGTGTCCAGTGAAAAGTGCATCATGACTTTACGGACACACTGTATATACAGTATCAGTATGTGTATGTAATAGACATACATTTCGAATTTTCTTCTGAAAATTTTCGTCTGCTCACTTACTGTGTCCATCTTTTCAATTCTTTTTTTTTTTATTTAGATGATTAAATTTAACGGTGACATTGGTCAACTAGAGTACATA
Organism: Rhynchonycteris naso; assembly: GCA_037038555.1. Lineage (NCBI taxonomy): Eukaryota > Metazoa > Chordata > Mammalia > Chiroptera > Emballonuridae > Rhynchonycteris > Rhynchonycteris naso. Next base: position 47,306,221 of record CM072999.1, read on the forward strand.
GATTTTGTCATTAAGTTGTAGCTTAAATTAGTCTCAAAACAGTCTGCAGCCTAAAAAATTTCCACATCATTTGGACAGTTGGTTATGTTGTTCTTTTCAATTCTTGAACATATTTGTAATGGCTGATGGCTGTTTTAAAGCCCTTGTGTACTGATTTCAACATCCGTGTCATCTCTGGATCTGTTTTTATTTTTCAACTGGTTATAGTTTGTTTTCTTCTCTAGTTGTTTTTTATTGTATCTTGGATGTTGTGATACAACATTGAGTGTCTGGATTTCATCCTCATTTTATTTTGGTTTTGTTGTTGTCGTTTTTATTTTAAAGGGTATTTAAAGAGTCAGTTAACTGCTAGGTCAACTAGATCTTTTCAAGGCTTGGCCTGGTTTTACTAGAGTAAATTAACAAGGTCTTTCCTTTGGGTAGAACCTCAGAAATCTTTCCTAGTACTTTTTGAGCACCAGGATCTACACACAGCTCAGTGTATTCTGTTAGCTCTCTACTGACATATCTTGCATAATCTTGCTTTGCTTGTGGGCTGTCTTATGAGACCTCTTTTCCTAGAGCTCCTTCTTTATGCAGCTTTCCTATTTCTGGTACTCTGCCCTTCAAATTTCTACTGCCTAAGCACCCCAAACTTTAGTCTTTGTTTCCTTCAGCCAGTGAGACTGTTACTCTCTTTTTGAGTTCCACTGTCTTGTGCCCTAGTTTGGAAAGTGCCTTTAGGTAGAAAGCCAGGATGAATGTGGATCTTACTACCATATAGTTCCCTTTTCTCAAACCTTGCAGTGTCTTATCCAATGCCTCAAAATACACTGCTCACAAAAATCAGGGACTATTTCAAGATGAATATGAAGCACTAATAAAAGCATTTGATATATCACTTGCTATTCAACCATGATAATTGAGTTTGCATCTCATTTGCATAATTGAACAGCTTTCTTTGACCTGTTTGCTTTTCTGATATAGTTGTTTCGTATGCTTTGCGTATACACATAGTCATATTTGTGTTATGTATATATAGTTGTTAATAATAGAAAGCTAAGTCTCAATTCCTGTTGCTTCATTATGGCTAGAACCTGCATTATCTTTTGGAGATAAATGAGGAAATATAATAGAAAGCCTCCCACCTTTATAGGAGCATCTAGTGGTACTGGTACTGCCAGGATTTTCTTTAAAACACAACAAAGCAAAACAATTTGGAATCCATTCCAGAACAGTGATGTTCTTATAGCATTTTATGCCATAAATCATAGCTGTAGTAACTTTAGGCTATTCTGAAAAAAATTGATTTTTTTAAGGAGTAATATTACATGTTAAAATAAAACATCTTAATTGTTTGCTATTATAAATCTTATTTTTAATCACTGAAACTGGCATTGGGATACAGTTGATATTTTACTATATCTTTAATACAAATTTATGAAATTAATTTTTTTAGGAACATACTTGTCTTGAAATTTGTTATAATTTTTAAAAATATTTTCTTGTTTCCATATTTATACCTTTTATAGTTCAACTCTAGACCTGCTGCCAGTATTTATAGTTGTGACACACACAAAACATCTTTAGCTCATCTCCACCTCAAATGAGGGAAGTGGTTCTTTGTGAATTATAGTAGTGGTTCTTAAATTAAGATGTTTTTTAATTATGTTAAGAAATAAGCCATTAATGACAAGGGCTTTTTATTTTAGGTTATTTTTGAAAAGTAGATCCTATACTTAATGGAATGTCTTTCAATATTTTATTAAACAAATTTTATGACAATATTTTTGTATAATCTAATGAATTATGTACATGTATTACTTTACAAATCTTGTTTTATAGGTTATAAAGGACAACTGGATCCATTTTGAAAGTATTTTTTAATGTATTTCTTTTGCCAAGATTTTATTTAGGAATCTTACATTCCTATGATGAAAGTATATTTTAATTTTAATTTTTTTTAGTCTTTTGGTCACCTTAGATTTTAGAATTTTAAAATTCTGTATATGGCCCTGGCCAGCTGGCTCAGTAGCTAGGGTGTTGGCCTGGTGTATGGACGTCCCTGGTTTGATTCCCAGTCAGGGCACACAAGAGAAGTGACCATCTACTTCTTTCTCCTTCCCTCTTCCCCTTCTCTCCCTTTTCCCTCCCTCAGTCAGTGGCTCAGTTGGTTCCAGCATCAGCCCTGGGTGCAGAGGATAGCTCGGTTTGTCCGAGTGTTGGCCTTAGGTACTGAGGAGAGCTCGGTTGATTTTGAGCATCAGCCCCAGATGGGTTGCTGGGTAGATCCCAGTCGGTGCACATGGAGGACGTCTTGCTTCTCTTCATATCTTACTTTAAAAAAAATCTGTATGGTTTTTGAGTAGATAATAAGCCATCCTTTTCTTTGTTTTAGAATATTTCATATACAGGAAGTACTCTTTGAGTATTTAAAATAATTCCAAAATTAGTCTGACTAGCAATTTTTTTGTTATTATCCAGTTTCTCAAAATAGTTGCTTCGTATGCTTTGCGCGCGCACACACATATTTGTGTTATGTATGTGTAGTTGTTTATAGCAGAAGGCCAAATAAAATATACATTTAGAAAAATATAATATTAGATTCCTGAGTCCATTGTAACATACTACTTGACAAATATCATTTGTTCTTTTTAGATAATTATAAGTAATTGGGAGGAGGTGTTTATCTCTGCCATAAAGTTATAGCTTAAATTAGTCTCAAAACAGAGTCTGCAGCCTAGAAAAAAATCCTTAAAGTGTTTTAAATTCTTTAAAAATTTTAAACTCATCTACTTTTAGTTTTTAAAAATCTCTTATACATAAAATGTGCTATTAATTTTATGACTCGAACCCAGAACTAAGAGTTGTTAGAAAGATACTAAATTGTTACTTTCTTTTGGTAAGAATAAAGTAAGGGACATTCTTATAGTAAAAAAAAGGAGGGGATTTTGTCTTTTCATCTTTCTTCTTTCTTCTATCCCCCACTTCAGTACACATGCTTCTCATTACGTTTCTGAGGTTAACCCTGTAAGATAGAGTTTGTGACTATCTGTTGTATATTTTGCAGTTGACTATCTGTTATATATTTTGCAGTTGACAAATTACAATTCGAACCTCCTCTGAGAAAAGAAACAGAAGCACGGGATGAAATGGTAGGAATTAGGACTATAAAGTGTTTTACACATTAAAATTTGAGAAAACTTATAGTTAGGTGTACTTTAGCTAAGGAACAAAGTAATATACTCTTTTAAGCACTAATTTTAATAATGTATTTTACACATTAAAATTTTAAAACACCTACAGTTAGTTGTATTTTTTCCTAGGATAAGATGTGTAATATACCATTTTAACCATTTATTTTGACCCTTCTGAGATTTTGAAGAATTTACATGGATGAAGTTATTAAGTACTGTATAGGGAATCTGATGCTTAACCTTTAGCTCTATTGATTCTTTTAGGTTTTTAGTATATTGCTGCATTGCATTACTGTTTTTAATAGTTACTTATTAATACAGGTTCTTTTTGTGACCATTGCTTTTATTCTGGGATTACTATTTAGTCAATCCATTCCTTATCTGAAAGGAAAGAAGTAGTAGATAGAGCAAGATTTTATTAGAGTCAGCCTAGACATTATCTTAACCTACTTTATATTAGTATTAGTTTCTAGAGTAATTGTCTTCTGTTAATGGATTTCTTCATCTTTTTATTTTTTGCATATGTACACACACACGAGAGGGAGAGACAGAGACAGGAAGAGAGATACATGAGAAACCTCAACTCTAGTTGTGTCACTTTAATTGTTCATTGATTGCTTCTCATATGTGCCTTGACTGGGCGGCTCCAGCCAAGTGAATGACCTCTTGCTCAAGCCATAGACCTTGGGCTCAAGCCAGTGACCATGGGGTCATGTTGATGATCCCACGCTTAAGCCAGTGACTCTGCTTTCAAGCTGGTGAGCCTGTGCTCAAGCTAAATGAACTCGCACTCAAGCCGGCAACCTCAGAGTCTTGAACCTGGGGCCTCGGTGTCCCAGGTTGACATTGTATCCACTGTGCTACCACCAGTCAGGGCTGGGTCTCTTCATCTCAACCTTTGGAAGTGGTGCTCTTCTTAATATATGCAGGGTGAGCTAAAAGTAGGTTTATAGTTGTGAGTATGCAGAAAAGTTTATTGTATTGTTTTTTATTAATCATTTTCCATTTGAACAACTGTAAACTCACCCTGTTTGTTGCTGTATAATAAACTCAATATCTGTTCTAGTAGGAAAGATAATAGCACCAACAAATTAATGATAATATGTTTATTTCTCTAGGCTAATGGAATAGTGATGCAAATAATACATAGTTAGGTTTTTCTGTTTCACTTTGGTATATCTTAGCTTATTGGTGAAGAGGGCTTGTCACACTTGAAGCTGCATATAATATGTTTATGGAATTTCTTAAGTTTTAGTCAGCTGATGAGACATTGACCTAAATATGTCAAATAACAGCTAATCTAACTAGTGATTAAAAAATTGATTGAAAGACAAGATGATTAACAATTAGGATACTGAATGTTTTTTTGAATCAAGTATAAAGTGATTAATTTCTATTTTAAGGTAATGTTTTAAACTATTTTTTATCTTCACAGGGAATATCGTCAGACCCAAACTTTGTATTACAGTGGAGTCCTTTTGTTGATGGTGCAAATACCGGAAAGTAAGTTTACTAATACAAAAACTTTTATTTGACTTGATTACATAAGAACAGTATCGGGGAGGGTGATTTATCCTAATAAGCTTTCATTTTCATTCTTTAAAAAGTTGTACTATGCTTCTTGTCAGTGTAAAGTTTCTGACTTTTTTTTTTTTTTGTACCAAAATGCTTCATGTGTTGATTTTTAAGGTTTTGGGGTATGTGTAATGTTAATATACTGAAAAATGAGCCACATGGTATCATGGGGAAAAAGTAAGTATAGTGGGAGTCAGAAAGCCCCAATTTTAATTTTGTGATGTAGTTACTTAATATTCTAGGCTTGTCTTCCCTCAGCAATTAATAGGGATGGTCTAGATTAGTTGTTCCAAATCCACTCGTGCATTTTAATACCGAGAGAGCTTTTTGGAAATACAGATATTTGGGCCCTCACATTAGGCCTATAAATCTAGGATTCGTAAACTGGCTTATAATTCACATCTGACCAACTGCCTGTTTTATGTACAGCCCATAAAACTAGAATGGTATTTACATCTTTTAATGATAAGAAAAAAAGCAAAAGAACAGCCATATTTTGCTACACTTGAAAATTATGTAAAGTTTCAATTTCATTGTACATAGATGGATGGACATGGTTATTGGAACATAACCATGCTCATTAGTTTATATATTATCTATGGCTGCTTTCATGCTATGTTAAAAGTGTTAAGTAGTCGTGACCACTGTATTTGTAGAAAGCATACAGTATTTACCATTTGGCCCTTTACAGAAAAAGTTTGCCAACCCCTTCTGTATAATACAGTCTTTGGGACTGGGATCTAACAATCCTGAATGATTGCAATGACTGGAAAAGTGTATGGAACCAGTGAGCTAGATCAGTGATTCTCAAACTTTGATGTGCCTGGATGCTCACCTGGAATTCTTGTTAAAATGAGGGTTCTGATTCAGTGGATCTAAAAGGCAAATTTAGCCTGACCTGTGGTGGCGCAGTGGATAAAAGCGTCGACCTGGGAACACTGAGGTCACCAGTTCAAAACCCTCCACTGGTCTGGTCAAGGCACATATGGGAGTTGATGCTTCCAGCTCCTCCCCCCTTTCTCTCTTTCTCTCTTTCTCTCTCTCTCCCTCTCACTCTGTGTCTCCTCTCTAAAATGAATAAATAAAAAGAATTAAAAGGCAAATTTATAAAAGTTTCCAGGTGATGCCAGTGTTGCTGAACTGTGTACCCCACTTAGAGCAGCAAAGGCCTTAACGACGAGGCCGTTTGAATCTGTGATTCACTGTGGCTTCCAACTCTAAAATTCTGACTGTGTTTTTTATTGCTAAATTTAATTTAGTTTGTATTAATGTTGTAAAGCATAACCATAAAGTAAAAAGCCTTTTATTCAGTGGATAACAATCTCTATTTTATAGATATACTAATATAATTTGACAGAATGAAGTCTTAGGTTTTCCTATAGATTTTTAAAATACCATATACCATAATTTAATTGTTTTTTTCTGTCCCCTCTCTGTTTATATCTGAATATAAATAGATTTTAATGCACATTTAATAGTGTGTCTAGTTATGATAATTTATCATCATCTACATTGCATTTCTCTTTTTTCTTAGATCAACCTCAAAACGGGCAATACCACCTCCCCTTCCTCCTAAGGTGAGCTGTTGATAGCTTGTAAACAATAAATCCTTGTTTAAATAATAAAATGATTAACATTTTAAAATAATGTCATTAAATTTGTTCAAAATTTTTAAAAATATATTTAAGATATAGTTTTCTTTGAGTGGGGTTATGAAGATGTAAAATATATATTACAGAAGATTTTATAAGAAATACAATATTTTAATATCTATATAGAAAAAAGCAAAAATAAATTACTCATTTGAGAAAATGCTTGTCTACATGGAGAGCTGATTTACATCATTATTTACAATCCTAATTTATTACTACAATTTGACATTTCAGAAGAGTCATACTTCATTTAGCAATTTCCTTGCTTGTTTCTAGGTATTAAATATTTTGTAGCTTATTTACCTAATTTTATTGGTTACAAAAATTTTATCAGTTTTAGGTTAGGGTTGACTAAAAATCACATGGAAAATTCAAAGCTGTGTTGGAACAGTAACTATACTCTTGCTTACTTTATTACTTAGCCCAGTGAATTAAACTCTGTAGAAAAAGAAAAAAGGCATATTCTCCTCCCTCAAGAATCTTTGATGCATAATGCTAATTAAGTGTTACTGTTTTATATTCAAATTTATTAAAGTACTTTTGTGTCTTATTATCAATAGCCAAGGATAAACAGTTACCCTGAAGATAACCTCCTAGATGAAGAAAAATCATCAACTATAAAACGTTGCCCTGATTCAGAGAACAGAGCTCCCCAAGTTCTCAGAAGACAGAGTAGCCCAAGTTGCGTTCCTGTAGCTGAGACTTCTTCTGTTGGTATGGCTAGCAGTGTTAGCAGCCCTGGAGTGCCCATAGCTAGATACAGGGGGTCCTCAGGTTATGACACACTTCCATTCCTATGGCAGTGACTTAACCCAAATTTTGGTATAAGTCAAAACACACCCTGACCTGAGTCACTCATCTATCCTAACACAGTTGTAAAATCATAATCTAGAATGTTAAAATCACAACTAAACCACAGAAAGAGGGAAAGGATGTAAATGTACTGTACTGTACACTGTACTATGTATTATTCCACCACGTGCAACCAAACTAGTACACCCACGTAGTCCGTAAGGATGATGCGGTGTAAGCCAAAAAACTCACATCTCAATTTTTTAAAGTTTTTATGGGAGTGAGCATCGTAAACTCAAAACATGTGTCAAGACTATCGTAACCCAAGGACCCCCTCCCTTGTACTGTGATCTGGATAAATAAATGAAAGTGAAAACTGAAAAGAAAGCCATTTTGTTCATATTTTAAAGAATGTCATTTTTCTTTAGTCAGTTTTATCAGTGTTTAAATCTTTGTGGAATGTTTTTAAAATTCAACATGGGTGGGCTATAAATAGCTTTGTTCTACTTCAACTCTAATTTGATCCATTACTAAATATTATAGGATCTAGATAGATAAATGGATGTTCTGCCCTCTAGAAGTTTAGGGTCTATAGCAGAAGTTATACCCATGTACACAAAACATTAGACAAGATAGTCTGTATAAGGGTCTCCTACAAAAATTAGCTATATGCAATAGAGGACAAGAGATTTCTGAGGGAGGTAAAGATAGGGAAGAGAGAAGGTGGGCCCTTGCAAAGTATTACAGGGCTTGGTGAGCCTTCAGTAGGTGGAGCCAGTGCTGATAGACATTCTTGGAGAACAAGAAGGAATGAACAAATGCACTAAAGCAGGAAAATTGGAATGTGTTGGAAATACAGTTTAGTATGATAGAAGTGTGAGCTTTTAAAGGATCTGCACTAGGAGATAGGACTGGAAAGGTAGATTGAAGTTATGAAAGGCCTTGAATATCAGTATCAATAGGTCAGACTTCATTTTTCTCGTAACATGAAAAGACATTTGTTATTTTCATGCTTTAAGACCATTGCTAAAGTTGCTTGCTACCTCTAGAATTTAGAGAAAGGCATGAAAGACAGTTTTAACTCACCTGACAGTAGAAAATATTTTCCAACAAAGGATTACCCAATGTTATGGTGAGTGAAATAAGTCAGAAAATAACAAATACCATATGATTTCACTTATATGTGGAATCTAAAGAACAAAACAAATGAGCAAACAAAATAGAAACAGACTCAGAGATATAGAGAACAGACTGATGGTTGCCACAGGGGAGGGGCATTGGGAGGCTGAGTGAAAAAGGTGAAGGGGTTAAACAGTACAAATTGGTAGATACAGAACAGTCGCAGGGATGTAAAGTATAGCATAGGGAATGTAGCCAACATAATAACTAAATATGGTGCCAGATGGGTACTTGAGATATTGGAGGGAATCACTTTGTAAAGTATGTGATTAACTACTGTGCATTACACCTGCAACTAACACAAAATAATATTGTAAACTGTAATTGAAAAATAAATTTAAAAAAGGATTACTTAAGTGGAAAACAAGTATTAAGGGAAAGGGAACTTACATTTCAAGGCAAGTACTTATTTGTGTGGTTATTTAACTTTTAACCATGATTCTCTTTAGGAAATGGTGATGGTATTTCAAAACTGATTAGCGAAAATACAGAAGGATCAGCACAAGCACCACAGTTACCCCGAAAGAAGGACAAGCGAGATTTCCCTGTAGGTACATCAGGCATTTGGTGATTAGATATAACTAATGCTGTATTTATCATATAAGTGCTGTATTTATCATATAAGGGGCATAGTCTATTTAATTGAAGAAATGACTAAATTTCTACATGTATAAAGTTTTTTTTAAGGCTTAGAGGTCTTACAGTATTAATAATTATTTTTTCCCACAGAAACCAGTCATTAATGGTCTCCCACCCACCCCAAAAGTGCTGGTAAGGAATATTTTTATGTGAATCACTTGCTAATTTTTATTATTTTAGAAGCAGCAGCAGATTATTTATTTTCTATCAAGTATCTTGAGCCACTGAAAGGGAAGATATATAAAATACAAAGACATTAAATGCATTTGGATATATCATGTACCCTAATTTGATAGATGTACCCTAGTTGGATAGAATTTGGAGAGTTTTACTTTTTATAAATAGAGGCAGTTGGGTTTTCAGATTAGCATACAAAGGCCAATTTAATTTTAATGTGATAATATTAATGGTACTGTGTCCTCTTCATTATATGGGTTAAATATTTTTTTACATCTGAAGCCATTTTCACATTGAACTATACACAATGAAAAGAAACAGGGAAGCTTATGTTAGTCCTTGTTCTCTGACCCTTCAGTAGAACCTATCTGTAAGGTGGTGTAGCCAATCATATGAATTGGATGCTTTATAAATTGTACTTTTTTATTCAGTAAAAGTCTAATGTATAGTATAAATATTAGTCTCTTTGTCTATTATCACTGTTACAGAGTGATTGCACAATTATAACCATGGTAGTATTTATTACTCAATAAAATCATCCATTGTTTCACATTATTAAAATGTTAGTCCTAAAGATAAGCAATGACTTAGAATTCCTAGACTATCATCGATGTAAGTAGGTGTTTTGATAAATTTGATATTTTTGCCCTAAAATATGGATTACACAGGACTATAAGACTATTGATAAAAGGGGTTAAATTATATCAAAATATGAATTCTGTTTTATAATAAAACTGTACATATATGTAAATATGAATCAGTTTAACATTTCAAAATAATTTTAGCTAATTCCTAAGAATATATACAATTATTTAATCAAATAAGTCAACTTTTTTTCTTTTTTATAAATAAGATGGGAGCATGCTTTTCCAAAGTTTTTGATGGCTGCCCTTTGAAAATTAATTGTGCAACATCTTGGATACATCCTGATACAAAAGGTAAATTTTCTGAACTTCATATACATCTCCAATAAAATATTTGTTATGGAAAAGGATCTTTATAATTAGTGAACTGAAGTTGTTTACTCTAAAAATGTCTTAGGTTGTTGCAGGTTACCTACACTATTTAGTATCTAGGTAAATAGAGTTTTGCTTTAAAGCATTAGAATTTAAGTGTATATAGGAACTGTTCTTGATCAAAGGACACCAAAGAGACATCTCACTTATTGTGACCATAATTTGGGATTTTCTTTTATTTAAAAAAGAGTATAAGGACAGCTGATAATCTCAATAAGTAAAGTCAACTGATTGGATAATAGTATCATTTCAGTGTTGTGTTAATTTCCTGATTTTGATCATTGTGCTGTGGTTATATAAGACCTTTTTATTTTTCTTTAAGAAATGCACAGTGAAGTATTTAGGAATAAAAGGGCATTGTGCTTGTAACTTATCTGAAACAAATAAAGTTCAGAAAAATAAAAATGTATGGAGAGAGAAAGAAGGATAAAGCCAAAGCAGTAAATGTTAACAGACGTGGTATCTGTGTGAAGGATATTCAGGAATTCTTTGTACTGTTATAACTTTTCTGCAAGTGTGAAATTATGGCAAATAAAATTTATTTTTAAAATATTTTTGTGAGCAAAGAATACATAGAGGCAAAAATTTGGAATCAAACATCTGGGTTTGAATTCCTGCTCTGTCATTACTATGTGACTTGGGAAAGATACTTAACACCTTTGGTTCTCAGTATGATAATTTGTAACAGAAAACTCAATACAACTCACCTGTTGCAAGGAAAGGAGGAGCCTTCTGTTTGCATTTAGCAAACAGAAGTTAGGCAGTAGAGGGTGTTCAGGAAAGGTTTGTTTTTACTTCAACACAGTACTAAAGACAGGTCCTACCATATAATTACTTACTTTAATTATCAACATTACAAAGTATAGCAGAAGAAAATATTTTTGACAAGGAAATGGTTATTTTGTTTGTAAATTTTCATTTTGATATAATTTCAAGCTTATAGAAAAGTTAGAAAAATAGTGCAAGAAACTCAGAATCATTGATTGATTCTATTTTGCCCCATTTGTTTTACTATATATGTGCATTTTCTTTTGAATCACTTGAGATTTGAAGACATGCTCCTCTTCCCCTTAAACTTCAGTTTGTATTTTCTAGGAATAAGAATCATCTTGTACATAACCACAGTACAGTTATAAAGATCAAGAAATTTGTCAGTGATATAATGCTATTTTTTATTCTATAGTCCATATTTAAATTTTATTAATTATCCCAATAATATCCTTTATCATTTCCCACCCCACCCCATCTCACCTCCCTTAATATTCAAGATCACATGTTACATTTAACTGCCATGTCTCTTTAGTTTATGTTAGTCTGGAACAGTTTATCAACCTTTCTATCTCTTTTTTTTTTCTGTTGATTGAGAGAGAAAGAGAAAAGCATCAACTCATTGATCCACTTAGTTATTCTATTTAGTTGTGTACTCACTGATTGCTTCCCATATGTGCCTTGTCTGAAAATCAGACCCACAACCTCAGTGCACTGGGATGACGCTTTATCCACTGAGCCACCCTGCCAGGGCCTTTTCATCTCTCTTGATCTTCACATTTTTGAGACTACTTGTTTTATAGTGTCCCTTAATTTGAGTTTGCCTGATTAGTTGTTGTGCTTAGATCAGGTTATGTATTTTTGGCAGGAATATCATAGAAGTGTTATTGTGCAGGAGGTCCATGATATCAATTTGTCCAAAACCTAGTGATTTTTTTTTCTTTTGTATTTTTCTGAAGTGAAAAGCGGGGAGGCAGTCAGACAGACTCTCGCATGTACCCGACTGGGATCCACCCAGCATGCCCACCAAGGGGAGATGCTCTGCCCATCTGGGGCATTGCTCTGTTGCAACTGGAGCCATTCGAGTGCCTGAAACGGAGGCTATAGAGCCATCCTCAGCACCCGTGCCAACTCTGCTCCAGTGGAGCCTTGGATGGGGGAAGGGAAGAGAGAGGTAGAGAGAAAGGAGAGGGGGAAGGGGGAAGAAGCAGATGGGTGCTTCTTCTGTGTGCCCTGGCCGGGAATTGAACCTGGGACTTCCACACTCCAGGCAAGCTCTACCACTGAGCCAACCGGTCAGGGCCCATATACTAGTGATATTAACAATGACCAGTTTTTAAGGCAGTGTTCGCTGGCTTTTTGCACTGTCAAGTTACTATTTTTCCCTTTCTAATTAACAAGTAATTATGTAATTAGTTTCCCAAATTAATTCATAAGTAGTAAGTATGGAGGTACATTAAAACTATATAAATATCCTCTTGCTCATCAGACTTTCACTAACTAGTTCTAGCATCCATTGGTGACAATCCATTAATGTCTATTGACAGTTTCTCTTCTTCCCCATTTATTCATTTATGTATTTTTACCAGTTTGAACTTACATATTTTTATTCAATGAGATAACATCTATCACTTTTAATATTTATTTTAGCACTTAAATTGTTCGAATTTTTGAGCATTGGGAGTCCTGTGTTCTATTGTTTGATATGTCCTCATCATTTTTTGAGTACTTCCTTACTTACTGGTGGCACAAGATTTTTAAACTTAACCTTATACTTTTTTGCTCCAGAATTGGAATCAGTTTTTTTCTCCTCGAAGCTCTCGGTTTTGTTTGTTTGTTTGTTTGTTTGTTTAAAGTGACTAGAAACCAAGGTCTAGACACAAGGTGTGCTCATGGTTTCTGATATGTCATAATTTATCATTTCTATTTCATTTCTAGTTTCCTTGTTTTATTTCAGTGGTCTGGTAAAAGTATGTGGCTATAATAATATATAGCTTAAGATATGAAAATTATTATGTTAAAATGAAGGGTTGTATAGTTAAAGCCAGAGTGAGTTAGTAACGGAATATATCTGCTTTAAAAATAAGAAAAGAATTGGGAAAGAGGTAAAGAAAGTGTCATGGATATTAGGAAATAATTTTTCTTTTGGTGGGTGGGTGTTAATACCATTGAAAATAGAGCCATTATTTTAGTGAATGATTTCAGAAAATGATAGTAAATTCTTGTGATTTATCTCAATTACTTTAGATCAGTACATTATTTTTGGAACTGAAGATGGTATTTATACACTGAATCTCAATGAGCTACATGAGGCAACAATGGAACAGGTAATAAAGGAATTTTAATTCAAATTATTTTGGTTAAATTGAGTAAAAGAAATATCTTAATTTTAAACCAATTTGTATGGGCCTCAGTTTTTATCTTTATGATGTAAATATTTAAAGAAGTAAAATTGCATATTTTACAGGTTCAGGTTGAAATCTCCTTTTCTATAAGGTTTTTGATAATTTACTGAAAAGTAGAAAATAGTTTTGTTTTGTTTTTTAGTGAGAGGAGGGGAGGCAGTAACTTACTCCCACATGCTCTCCGACTGGGGTCCACATGGCAAGCCCACTAGGGGGCGATGCTCTGCCCATCTGGGGCCCTTGCTGTCTTGCAACCTGAGCCATTTTTTAGCGCTTGAGGCAGAGCAGAGGCCAGGGTGACATCCTCAGTGCCCGGGGCCTACTCCTACTGGCTCCAATCAAGCCATGGCTGCAGGAGGAAAGTGGGGGGAGAGAAAGAGAGAAGTGGTAAGGGGTGAGGGGTGGAGAAGCAGATGGGTGCTTCTCCTGTGTGTCCTGACCAGAAATCGAACCTGGGACTTCCACACGCCAGGCTGACACTCTTACTCCTGAGCCAACTGGCCAAGGCCGAAAATAGTTATTTTTATACTATTACAGACCGTTGGAATTTAGAGGTTAAGTAAGGAAATGAAAATTAGAGTTTTACTTATCTTCTTTTTTTTCTTTTTAGTTATTTCCAAGGAAATGTACTTGGCTCTATGTTATCAATAATACTTTAATGTCATTATCAGGTATGTATATGATGAAAATAATGTGAAAAATAAATCATAGAGAAGCAAATGTAACTTTGATTTGCATTATTTTAAAATGTTATTTGTTATTCTGGATAACTGTAATCTAGTACACTAACTTTAAGACTTGCACATGTTTTTACCAACTTAGAATGGGAAGAAGCTTTGTAGCATTTTCCAAATCTTCCCAGAATCTAAACACCTGAAGAGAGTCACAGTGATTGTCACCTGAGGCTATGCCCTTTTACTCATCAGCCTCCACTGTCACTATTCTTGCCTTCTGTTGAGAGTTAACAGTTAGTTGAAGGGAAAGAATCAGAGGATATAGCTGCTTTCTTTCTGATAAATTGAGCAAGTTACCCTCTCTCAGCCTCAGTTTTCTTAATTGTAAAATGAGAATGGTGGTAACAATAACATGTCTCAGAAATTGCAGTGAGGACTGAATGAGATGATAACCAGAATGCTTGGTAAACTCGGAAGATTCTATAGATGTGTCCTGGTGGAATTCATATTATTCTGGACCACATACTAATAATCTCAGACTGATGTGCTAATCATTTTTTATTTTTCAATTACTGATGACATACATTAGTTACAGGTGTACACCCCAGTGATTAGACATTATATAACCTACTAAGTGATTATCCCAATAAATCTCATACCCATCTGATAGCATACATAGTTATTAGAATATTATTGAATGTATTTCCTATGCTGTACTTTACATTCCTGTAATTATTCTGTAACTACCAATTTCTGCTTCTTAATCAGTTCTTAATACCTTTACTGTTTTCAGCCATCCTCCCAACCCCCCTTCTACCTGGCAGCCATCAAAATGTTCTCTGTATCTATGAGTCTGTTTCTATTTTGTTTGTTCATTTACTTTGTTTTCTTTAGATTCAATTTTTGATAGCTATGTATTTATTGCCATTTTATTGTTCATGTATTTGATTGTTTAAAGAAGACCCTTTAACATTTCATGTAATACTGGCTTGGTAGTGATGAACTCCAGGAGTCTTTCTTGTCTGGGACGTTCTTTATGTGTCTTTCGATTGTAAATAATTGCTTTGCTGGGTAGAGTAATCTTGGTCGTAGGTACTTGCTTTTTCATGGCTTTGATTATTTCTTGCCACTCCCTTCTGGCCTCCAAAGTTTCTGTTGAGAAATCAGCTGACAGTCTTATGGGAGCAACCTTGTAGGTAACTAGTTGCTTTTCTCTTGCTGCTTTTAAGATTCTCTCTTTTTCTTTAAGCTTTTGTATTTTAATTATGATGTGTCTTTGTGTGGGCCTCTTTGGGTTCATCTTGTTTGGGACTCCGTGCTTCCTGGACTTGTCTGTTTCCTTCACCAGATGAAGGAACTATTGTCATTATTTTTTCAGATAGGTTTTCCTTTTCTTGCTCTCCCATGATGCAAATGTTGGTGTGCTTGAAGTTGTCCCAAAGGCTCCTTATTACCATTTTCATTGTTTTGGATTCTTTTTATTTTTTTCCTTCTTGCTGTTCTGATTGGCTGTTTTTTGCTTTTTTATGTTCCAACCCACTAATTTGATTCTCAGCTTCATTAACTCTATTTTTGAGTCCCTGTAAATTATTCTTTATTTCAGTTAGTGTATTCTTCATTTCTGACTGGTTATTTTTTGTGGTTTTTATGTCGTTTTTCATGCCATTGAAGTTCTAACTAAGCTCTTTGGCATCCTTATAATTATTGTTTTGAGCTCTGTATCTGCTAGTTTGCATGCCTTCATTTCATTTCATTATTTTTCTGAAGATTTCTTCTGTTCTTTCATTTGGGGCATGTCCCTTTGTCTCCACATTTTGGCTGCTTCCTCACGTTTGTTTCTATGTATCAGGTAGAGCTGCTGTGTCTGGACTGGTGCTTTAAAGTCTTATGAACAAAAACAGGTTCCAGACCATCCTATTCTAATTTTGTTTTTGTGCTTTTCTTTCCTCCCTCCTTTCCTTTCCTTTTCCTTTTCCTTTTCCTTTTCCTTTTCCTTTTCCTTTTCCTTTTCCTTCCCTCCCCTCCCCTCCCCTCCCCTCCGCTCCCCACCTCGCTCCTTCTCTCTCCCCCCTGTTGCTCTCTTTCTTTCCTTTTGGTTGTTGTTGGGGGTAAGATCATAGGTGGTAATTTAGGCTTTTAAAAAATTCTTACCTACAAAAACATATTTTTAATATTTTAGATTTAAGTGGTTACTTAGAAATTTGTTGCTTGCTTTCATTCTGATAGTGGAGCTAATGATAGTGTTTATGAAGAACATATTATTTAATTGTGCATAAATGACTTCTAAAAAGCTGGGGTCCTCAAAAGAGTATTTAGTCTTTTTGATTCAAAGTATGTTTTCCCCAGGTTTTATTTACTTTTGTTTAACAAAGTATTTATTATTATATTATGAAAATAAACTTAAACTCAATTCTGTTTCTATTAACAATTCTGAATTGTTTATGTATAAGATCTCTTTCCTCTGAGCTTACTGCTTTTATCCCTGCTCATACATGTCTATGGAAATAAGCTTAAAAACCACATGGAGTACATCTCATATATTTATAAAGTAACAAAGGAAAATAGGGAAAAGTTACCCTCTTAATTTCTTTTATACTCTAGTTAAAGTGATCCATAAAACTGAATGAAGATAGATAGCCGAGCTTAACAGGAGAAAATATTGTTCTGCGTAACTGTGTTGTTATGAATGTGCACACATACATGTACTTGTGTGTTTAGCTGCCTCACTAGCTACGTAGCCAGCTTTGTATTATAGGGAAATGGAGAGAGGAAGGGTGATATAATGTTAGGCAGAATAGTTGCATTCAGAAAAACTACAGAGGATTTTGTTGAGGATAAGACACTGTGTGTGTGTGTATAGATGTATATATAAACAGGATGAGGCAAAAGTAGGTTTACAGTTATATGTGAAATGTTTATTCTTGTATTATTATTTATTAATATATTATTTTCCATATGAACAACTGTAAACCCACTTTACACCTGCATATATAAAATTTTCTAACACTAAAATGATACTGTTTTGTGTTGTTATAGTACTGTACCGTGTATAATAAGGACTGAGAAGATGTTTCTGTAATATGTGTTCATGCTTAAGACAGCAATAGTTTTGATTATATGGAAATAATCCTATTATTTCTTACTATTTCCATATAATAATTACTGTTTGTTATCTTTGCTTCATGGATTGTAATATTAGTTTGCTTTACTTTTCTTAGTATTTCAATCTATTATAAGATGTCATTCACAATCAGTTTTAATCCAGGGTATTTTGATAAATTATTATAAATAGGTCTATCCCAGAAAATAACATATACAGTGTTATAGAATTTTCCGTGTTATACTAAAATAATAACATTTACCTTATTGAAACTCAATCCATTGTACAACGATGTTTAACAATTTCCCTTTCTGTGCTGGCTTCATTAAGGTTTATTATATTATAGCCAGGTCACCTATTAATCAGATTATACCTAATTTGTGTATTAAACACAATTGCCTACTTTCTTAAAACTCATTTTACCTAGTCTCTTTCATATTAGTATTAACTGAGTTTTTGTATGTTTGTTTGTATGTGTTTTTCTACATTGCTTGGCTTTTTGAACATTTATGGACTCCATTTTAGAAGGTAATTATGTTTTCTTTTGCTTGAAAATTGTATTTTTTCTGCTGTAAATGATTCTAATAAAAATAACATGTTTTTCTTCTATAGGAAAAACCTTTCAGCTCTACTCTCATAATCTTATAGCTTTGTTTGAACAAGCCAAAAAACCAGGATTAGCTGCTCATATTCAAACTCATAGGTTTCCAGACCGCATACTACCAAGGTACAAAATATTATGATTCTTCTGGGAGGGAGGGGAATTAGTGTTTATTTTTAAAACAGCCATTAATTTTGCCTACTAAAACACTTTCTTTGGCTTAATTTTGAAAGATTACACTAACGTACGTGTTATCAAAAATTCAAAACAGTACTATTTCTAGGAGAATCATCTATAGAAGTATTTATAAGTGCTTATTATTATTTTATTTTAAATTTTCAATTACTTTTAATATTATTTTGTATTAGTTTCAGGTGTACAGTATAGTGGTTAGACAATCAAATACTTTACAAAGTGGTACCCCAGTATTTCCACTACCCACCTGGCACCATACCTAGTTATCGCAATATTATTAACTATATTCCCTATGCTGTACTTTACATTTCCATGGCTGTTTTGTAACTGCCAATTTTTACTTCTTAATCCCTTCACCTCTTGCACCCAGTCCCCCAGCTCCCTTCCCTTCTGGCATCCACCAGTCTACTCTCTGTGTCTGTTAAGTTTGGTTTTATAGAAGTTTTATAGTACAGATTCCTAGGCCCTGCCTCAGTCCTGCAAAATCATACGTTGGGGTCCAAGTCTAAGACAGTTTTTTTTAAAAAGCTCCTTGACTGGTTCAGATGTAACTGATTCACAGATCACTGTTGGGAAACCATTACAGAGAGTACATTTATTTTGCCTTATATTTTCAGAAAGTTTGCTTTAACTACAAAGATTCCTGATACAAAAGGCTGCCACAAATGTTGCATAGGTGAGTAAATGCTGTTTCTGAAACTGATGTTTAGAATTTCTCCCATCTTTAAAATTATCTGAAGAGACTTAGAGTATCAAATAGGAAGTAAGGCTGGCTTTATTTTTGTTTAATTAATTAAGGGTCCATTACAGCACAAGAATATATAGTGGGGCATGGCAGAAAAATACTTAGAGATAATAGTCCTAATGCTTCATCAGAGCATAGTGTTCCTAGTTTTTTTTAATCGTAGTCCCTGAGTCTATATATCTGCTAATATTCTGCTTTCATTTAACAGTTACTGCTTAGTGCTTTATGAATATTATTATTGCAATTTAGTCAACTATGAAGTCAGAGTTAAACAGTCTACACATGAACACACTCGCTTCTCTTTTTTATTATTTTTTTAGTGAGAGAGAAGGAAGGACAGACAGGAAGGGAGAGAGATGATTAGCATCCACTTATAGTTGCAGCACCTTAGTTGTTCATTGATTGCTTTCTCATATGTGCCTTGACTAGGAGGCTCTAGCTGAGCCAGTGACCCGTTGCTCAATCCAGCGACCCGTTGCTCAAGCCAGCGACCATGGGATCATGTCTCTGATCCTATGCTCAAGCTGGCAACCTTGGAGTTTCAAACCTGGGTTCTCAGCATCCCAGGCTGACGCTCTATCCACTGCACCACTGCATGGTCAGGCTGAACACACTCTTTAGCCTGATTCTAATTGCAAATTTGGAAGTTTTGAAAAGCACCCTCATATTCAGATATTCTCTAGAAGAACTCAGAACTCACTGAAAGTGCTTCTTTCTATGGTTATGATTTATTACAAGGAAAGGATATGAGTTAAAATAAGCCAAGGGAAAAAGTGCATAGGGCAGAGTCCAGGAAGAGTGCTAAACATAGAGCTTCTGTTGACCTTTCCCTGTCGAGTAATGGACAGTGTTACTTTTCTGGCGATATGTGTAACAGTACTCACAGAGCATTGTCAACCAGGGAAGCTTATTCAAACCTCATTGTCTAGAGTTTTATCAGTGCTCCATCACATTGTCATAATTGATTACCCAGAAGGCTGATCTGAGTAGCTAGCACCTCTGGAGGTCAACTTATACTTCCTGACCCAAACCCCTACCTTAACTCACACAGTTGTTCTTTCTGGGATGACCAACTCCCCCTTAGACTCTCTGTGGTTGCTAGCCTCCACTCTAAATCATATTGTTAGACTATCCAGTGACCCAAGATCCTAGGCAAACAAAGTTACTTCTATCAGTTATGACATTTCTGAGGCTTAGTGAGCACCTCCCAGAAGGGACAACAAAATGTAGACATCTTTTTGGGGAATATTAAATTCTGTGCTGCATATTTACCTCATTTAACCCTAAAACTACCCCATGATATTTGAGTCACTAGTAAGCAACAGAACCTGGGGTCAGACCCAGTCCATGACTTCAGATCCTGAGCTCCTAACTTCCTGTTTATTCTTTTTGTTTGATCAATAAGCTTACACATTGATCTTCATGTCACGTGTTTCTATAATATACTCTAGTTGTAAATAAATTTTGGGAGCATATTTTAGGGGAGAGTCAGTTTTATATGTTACTGCTTTCCCAAGATCTATGACTCAAGAAAGGCCTAGAAGCTTAAAATCTAAGATACGAATTCATAAATATATTAAGATAGAGCTTATTACAAATAATTACTTTTATAATTATTATTGATGGGAGTCAAATTGTAGAGAAGGAAAGACCAATAAGTTTTTGTAGATTTGAGCCAAGGAAGTCACATCTTTTAGCAAGATGTAAAATAATTATTTACACCTTGTTTTAAGTACTTGGCTGTAAACTATACCAAAAATAAAGTCATAGATTTCAGTTGCCTCCTAGACCTTCTTGTCTAAATTCTGCCTTTTGATTAATTAAGCAGCTCTTTAGGTTGCATACTAGTTTAGGTGTTTTAGTGCTTATAATACTGTTCTTCTAAAAAGTTCCTATGTTTAATGTTAAAGATATGTAGAAATAAATGTATATACTTTTATAATGATATAAGAAAGTGAAAAGGAAAGGGTAACAGTAAAAAAAAAAAAAGAGGTATCTTTACTTTCTACCCACTCTTTCATCCTAGCGAACAGAAACAATAATTTTCCTTTATCAGCTAAATAATGGCTTAAAATAGTTCTTCTTCCATCCATGGGAGACCACATTTCCTTGTTTTTTCCCTATGTACATTAGTATTTCCTTGATAAAGATGAGTTAGCTTTTAGGTGAATCTAGCTTTTAACTAAACTGTTTTTTTTAATATCTTTATTATTATTTTAATTCCAGTTTATATTCACTTATTTATATTAAATTTCAGATGTACAGCATAGACATAAACCAATTATGTTTTCATGTAAAGGTATTCAGCATTTTAGCTGTATCTATTTTGCTTCCTTCCAGTCAGAAACCCTTATACAGGACATAAATACCTCTGTGGAGCTTTACAGTCTGGGATTGTTTTACTTCAGTGGTATGAGCCAATGCAGAAATTCATGTTGATAAAGGTATATATTACTTTGTTTACATTTTTCTTCTTTAGAAAACCCTAGTGCGCAACTGAAGTTAAAATTTAAAGATTCTATGTATGGTCGGCATGTAATCTATTAATAGGTCTTTCTTTGGTTTAGAGTATTTTTGTGATTTCCTTTTTAACTTATGTTAATAAACTTTCAGAAGCATCAGAGCCATAAAGATGGGTATGGCCAGTTCCCTAAAACATATTGTGTAGATTTTAATGATCTTTGTCTTGATCATTTTTAGGATTAGATCAATCAAGTAAATGAAAGCCTTTCTTTCCATTTACTTTATTCAGCAACAGTATGAATAGAGATTGCTTCTAAATTATTCTTCTCTTGTTTATTTTTTGCAGCACTTTGATTTTCCTCTACCAAGTCCTTTGAATGTTTTTGAAATGCTGGTGATACCAGAACAGGAATACCCTATGGTCTGTGTAGCTATTAGCAAGGGCACAGACTCAAATCAGGTAGTTCAGTTTGAGACAATCAATTTGAATTCTGCATCTTCATGGTTTACAGAAATTGGTGCTGGTAAGTGTTTTTTACCTTATGTTAAAATACTGCTTTTGCTTTTGAAAGGGGGAAAATGGCTTCAACCAATGTGGGGTCAAATACTCAAATCATAATTTCCCAAGTAAGGATCATGTATATACAGTTCATGATCTCTATTTGCCTGAGGCAGTGTGATATAAATTATTTTACCAAGGGAAATGTTAATGATATATACATTTCCTAAGGTACTGGCATGGGGAAAAGTAGTTTTACAGTTGTGAGTATGCAAAACACAGTTTATTCTTATAATTTTAATTATTGATTTGTATTTTTTCATATGAACAGCTATAAAACTACATACTTTTGTCTTCCGCTATACTTTTCAAATTCTATCAGTTTCTCAAGCAAAGAGATTTACCTTTTTATTTTTTTCCTATCAGTTTTTCCCTCTATATTTCTTAGAATCATTGAGTTCAAGTGCTTTTCATGTGTGGCCTCTAAGTTTTACCATATAAAGATTACAGGGACATAGCTCTTACACTTTCCGTGAATGGTTTATTAGCTTAGGATTTTATCTGTCGTTGGCGAAAGTTCAGAAAAGGTTGGGAAGTTTATTTTCAAACTTTAATATTGGAACAAATTAATCAGTTTGAAATGAAGGGGACCTTCATTTTGCCTGTTTACTGCTTGTTGTGTATTATTCGATCATTTGTAACCCCAGGTTTATGAAGACATTTTTACATAAGCAGTCAAGCAAGCTTTAGTTAATAGCTATTTCATTACTGACTCACCTTGTGAAGAAGTCTGTTATAAGGTTCATAAGTTTGATATTTCTTATTAAATACCTTTAGCTTTTGACTATTTATAGGCTAACTTAGAAAAACTCTATATAGTTCAGCTGTTGAAGTTAATGTAGAACCACTAATGTCACTTTCAGAGTAAGAATTAGTATGAATTAATGGTTTCCTGGCAAAAAATTTTTTTGCTTTATTTATTTATTTTAAGCGAGAGGAGGGGAGATAGAAGGACAGATCCCCACATGCACCCCAACTGGGATCTATCTGGCAACCCCCATCTGAGGCTGGCACTCAAATCCACTGAGCTGTCCTCAGTGCCAGAGGTTAATGCTCAAGCCAGTCAAGCCACTGGCTCTGAGAGGAGAAGAGAGAGAGAAGGAAGAGAGGGAGGAAAAGAGAAGCATTTGATCACTTCTTATGTGTGCCCTGACCTGGTATTAAACCTGGTACGTCTGCATGCTGGACCAACTTTCTATCCACTGAACCAACTGGCCAGGGCCTCTGGTAAATATTTAACAGTAGGCTTTTGGGATGCAGAGAAACCTTGCTTTTAGCAGGCCTGTTTCTGTGGTAAAGACTCCCACCATGGCCAGTTTTAAACTACCAACCTGATGTTATCTGGTTTACAAAATTCCTAAATTTAGCAACCCAGTATAAGCCAGTTACAGCATACACTGGACAATATCAATCTCTTTATGGGCCAAGTCATAATTTCCAGTACAATAAGGAATGTATTCTGTACCTTTCCACTTTACCTGTACCTCACATTTCTTTTTAATTTGTTTAATACTTTTGGTTGAGTTAGATGCATACCCTCCTAGTGTAGCTAACCGAAGAATACAAATGACATTATTTTAGTACCATGAAATATTAGTAGCCCAAATAGAAATGTGTTCTCATTGTATAGTCAACTGCATAAAGAAAGATAATATATAGATCAATTTATTTAAAAACCCAAATCAGGCCCTGGCCGGTTTGCTCAGTGGTAGAGTGTTGGCTGGGTGTGTGGATGTCCCGGGTTCAATTCCCAGTCAGAGCACACTGGAGAAGTGACCATCTGCTCCTCCACCCTCCACCCCCTCTCTTCTCTTTCTCCCTCTTCCCCTCCTGCAGCCATGGTCAATTGAAGTGAGTTGGACCTGGGCGCTTAGGATGGCTCCATGGCCTCTGCCTCAGGCACTAAGAAGAGCATGCTTGCTGAGCAGTGGACAGACATCACCCTCTAGTGGGCTTACTGGGTAGATCCCAGTCAGGGCACATGCTGGAGTCTGTTTCTCTGTCTCCCCTGCTCTCAGTAAAATATTTAAAAAATAAAATAGAATAAAAGCCAAAATTATTTTTGGCAGACAGCCCCAACTTTTTTTTTTTTAACTGGTTTGTATATAATAATAGTCTATAGCAGGCCATTTCATATAGCTACTAATGTGTGCTTGCAGCTTTCTTGTGTGATATATTAGGGTACATTGCTCAAGGCTAGACATTCAGAGTCCTCTTGTGACATTTGGGGGGGGGGGCTTGAAAGTTATTTTTCTTGCTTGATTTTTTAATGCTTGTACAGTTCTACCTTACAATATTTTTTAGGCTAAACTTAAAGTAGACCCAAAACTACTTCCTGAGGAGAACCAGAACTCTTGAGGGTAGTCATCTAGGTTATCCTCAAGTAGAGGTTGTCCTTACTAGGTTTCTCCATTTTCACAAATGATTGTTAATCCACCTCCCAGCTGTGTTCATTGTTGAGTCGTCCCCCCCAAAATCTCACCTTGAGTAAAGTAGGCAACAATTGTAAACAGTTCAAATGAACTCCTATTCCATGGATATAAGTTTACTGAGGAAAAACTATTTTTGGAGTGTTGCCTGAGGGACCAGCAGTTTATCAGTTCTGTCTACTTTAAGTTATCTCTATGTATGAGCTTTGGAAGGTCTAGAAACACCCCAAAATAATATATAAAACTTTGTGTTAACATTTAGATATGTAGTTTTTAAGGGAGAGGATCTATGGGCTTTCCAAAGAAATGCAGTTAAGAATGATAGCTCTAAACAATCTAAAATCTTTTATCTAGACCATTCAAGCAATCTGAGAGCCTAAATTGAATTGTTTTTTACCAAAATGTTTTGCAAAAATGCCATCACACACACACACAGACACTCATACTCTCACACATACACACACGCCATCATATCTACTAGCAGATGTTAGGAGAATCGGCCCTGCAGATATCAACAGTGATAAAAGTTTCTTCCTGTAAAAACACTGTTGACAGCATTGATTATTATATTTCTCAGTGTCCTCTTCAATAAGGTGCTCCCACCTACACGCACACACACAAACACCAGGAAAATTTCTGTCTGATCAGTTTTATTAATTTTTTTTTTTTTTTGCTTTTTTTTAAATTACTGGCTTGTTTTTATCTCAGGGATGCTGTGATTTATCTAACTGGTCTTGTTTCATCTTTCCATTGGTTACTGTAAAATGCAGAGCAAACTGTAGTCACTGGATCACTTGCATCTTACTTTCTTTTCCGTATTTATTCTTTGCTTCATTGTATTTTTGTAACTCACCTTTCTAGAACTAGCTGATGTGTTAACTAACTGAATACTGAGCTTTTCTCAGCTCACTTGCCATGCTTCGGACTTAATATTTGTTCTAAATTAACCTACGTACGTTTTTTTACAAAATATAATTTCCATGTTGGATTTCAAAGACTAGTTTTAAATCAAGAAAAAGTCAGAATTTGTGTTTTTTAGCTCTTGTTTTAAAAGCATATTGTATAACTATAACCTTGTTTTCTTCCTCCCAAGGTAGCCAACAGTTAGATTCCATTCATGTAACACAATTGGAGAGAGATACCGTTTTAGTGTGTTTAGATAGTAAGTACTATTTTAATATTTATTCTGAGTATACTACTTGCTATAACAAATCTTTTCCTGGAAATTATTTTATTGAACAATAACACTGGGGAACAAAATTTTTGTTGCATTCACAAAAACATTGTTTTTACCTAATTTGAGTGTGCTGATCTCAAATCTGACAGGTTTTCTCTGTAAGCTACAGGTTTTTTGCAATTCAAGGTTTTAGGTTTTCATCTTATTGTAAAATTTTCAACATTTAGTTTAACATAATGAAGTAGAATGTCTTCTTGGGCATCATCTTTGTGAAAATATAATTATATAATACAGTAAATACACTAATACACTAAAAGATATGATTGCATCAGAATTTGTTTACAGTTTCAAAATAGAACATATTAAAACACTTATTTTAATCAGAAAATTTGCGCAAAACTTATTTAAATTTTATTCAGGCAAAAATTTGCATTTGTAACTCTTGCATTTGTGTACTTGTTGAGGACAATCTCATTTGATGCTCCAGCAGTAGTCTACCATATTTCTGTCCCGTCGCCCATGATAACGCTCTTCCATCATCTTCAGATCTTTTTGTTTTTTACAGGGACAGAGAGAGAGTCGGAGAGAGGGATAGATAGGGACAGACAGACAGGAACGGAGAGAGATAAGAAGCATCAATCATTAGCTTTTTGTTGCCTTTGCGACACCTTAGTTGTTCATTGATTGCTTTCTCCCATGTGCCTTGACCGCGGGCCTTCAGCAGACTGATCAACCCCGTGCTGGAGTCAGCGACCTTGGGTCCAAGCTGGTGAGCTCAGGGTCTCGAACCTGGGTCTTCCGCATCCCAGTCTGACGCTCTATCCACTGTGCCACCGCCTGGGCAGGCAGTGATCTTCAGATCTTGATGAAAGCGTTCTCCATGCTCATCACTAACAGCTCCAAGATTTTCGGGAAACTTATCAAGGTGACTGTTCAGGAAGTGAATCTTAATGGTCATGTTACATCCAATGTCGTGGAAAGCCAACAGCATCCTGTGAACCAGAAGTTCATAGTTTTCTGCTTTTATGTTGCCAAGAAAGTTCTTTGAACTGCCACAAAAAACTGCCATGCTGCTTTCTCCTCCTTATTCATCTTCCTGGCAAATTCTTCGTCACGTATGAGGGTTCGAATTTGAGGTCCATCGAATACACCTGCTTTTTTATCTTCTCAAAAGACAGGCAGAAAAAGCAGAAATAATATGTTGAAAGCATTCTCTTTCTCTATTCAAAGCCTGAACAAACTGCTTCATTAAGCCAAGTTTGATGTGAAGTAGGGGAAAAAGGATCCTGTCTCGATTAACTACGGGTTCATTCATAATATTTTGCATCCCTACTTCCAGAGCTTCACGTTTTGGCCACTCCTTCTGTGTCCAGTGTTTCAGCCACTCCTTCTGTGTCCAATGTTTCTCCTGAGCTCAGCTTTCTCACAAACACAGAAAGCAAGGATACTTTATGAAACCTCTCTGTTGTCCTAGCAGGAAATTTACCATTTTAAGATCCACACAAATGATCCAGTTATGCTCCTCGTACTTTAGAAAGTCAAGGACAATTTTTATGTCATTATCATCTTCTCGCAGATGAGTTGAATAACCAATTGGAACTGCTGCATAAACATTACCGTTGTGTAGGAGAACACATTTCAGACTCTGTTTAGAGCTGTCAAGAAATAGCCATCATTCTGTTGGACAGTAAGTGGTAACACCTAGCTGGCTGAGAAGACTACTGATATCATGACAGTAAACAAAGTGTTTGTCTTCAGAACAAAAGTCCACAAAAATTTGTTCACGCTTCCTGAAATAGGATGCTTTAGCTGATTGGTGAAGTACTTTCTTTTCTTGAAGCCTGTGTGCTAATAACTCAGCTGCTTTCTTTGATGGGCCCAAATCTCTTACTAAGTCATTCAATTCGAGTTGGCTAAACTGCTGAGAGGGTAATGACTTCTTGGCATCAGAAGAAGACCTTTGAGATTCTACAACCATTTCCTCATGCTTCTTATCAAAATACACTTGATTACCATGTTCACTTTCTTCATCCTTAGAAGAATCAAACCATTGAAAACTAGAACCAGGATTGTCTCAGAGTGTGGGATAGCTCGTATTACTGAAGGAATATCAGGATATGCGATCATACGCTGTTTTTTCTTGCTGATGCCCTTTGTATGGATCAGACAGAAATAACAGTCACTGCTGTGGTCCTTAGGTTCATGCCAAACCGTGGTAATACCAAAAGGCATTCCTTTACATTTTCCTTTTGTCCAGTCACGAAGCATTTCCTCACAATTATGACACACAATAGGAAAAGCCCATTTCTTGTCTTGATCACCAGGGGGAACTTGATAATAGGCAATATATGCACGTGTCACAAATGATGAAATATTGCGCCTTTGACATTGAAGTGTGTAACAGCCCCATATAGAACAGAAGATGTCACGACTATTATTACATTTACGCCTACTCGAAGAAGCCATGATTCAATCTTAAAACAAAATAAGGGGGTGTTTTTATCAGAGAATAATTTTTTACATTGAAAAACAACTATAATTATGTAATAGTAATGTTTGTAAAACATTAATTGCCTTGTGGTTATGTTCAATCCAAGGTTGTTGCCCTTTAACTCCAATTTCAAAACCAATGCATGCCATTAACTGTAACAAAAAGAAATTAAAATTGCATAAAAACTAGAGCATGTACCAAAAAACGGATTTCAGATTTCAAATCAGCGATGCAGAAATATATAGGAACAGTTCTAAAACCTCATGCAACAGAAAATGGAGGGAAAAAAAATTGTTCCCCAGTAATTGAAGATTTTTACTTTTCACCTTAAGTGGCCTTGTTTTATTGATGACAAACCTAAATTGACTACAGATAGAGTAAATAGTATTTAATAGATCTGTTTGTCATGATTTTTGTCTATGACTTCTTTGTTTGGCCTTCTTGGAAACATTGTAGTAGAACACTTTGCTATAACCTTGG
Source organism: Rhynchonycteris naso (assembly GCA_037038555.1). Lineage (NCBI taxonomy): Eukaryota > Metazoa > Chordata > Mammalia > Chiroptera > Emballonuridae > Rhynchonycteris > Rhynchonycteris naso. The sequence goes on from CM072999.1 coordinate 47,334,514, forward strand.
TATAAAATTCTGTGTAAAATTATTTTGAGAGTTTTTTTTATACCTCGTTATAATTAAAAAATAGAAGGTATATAGCCATGTGCCACCTAACAGCGGGGCTACTGAGTTCTAACATATACATCATTAGATAATTTTGTCATTGTGGGAACATCATAAAAGTGCACTTACACAATCCTAAATGGCATAGCCTACTACACACCTAGGTTATATGGGATAGCCTGTTGTTGCTCCTCAGCTAGGAACCTGTCTGGGTTGGACTGTACAGCACAGAATAAATCAAGACACAGAGACGCTGTACACATCAGGTGTATGTAACTGCTGCCAGCATAACACGGTATACTGTTTTTTAGAAAACAGTTTTTGATAAGTAGGAAGAATACTAAAATAACTGTAAAATGTATAGTATAGTAAACACGTAAACCAGTAACAGTTATTTATTATCGTTATCAAGTATTATGTACCACACAGAACTGTATGTGCCAGACTTTTCTATGCCTGGCAGCACAGTAGGTTTGTTTACACCAGTTTCATCACAAGCACATGAGAAACATTTGCACTACAATGTTATGATGGCTGCATCTCTAGGGAATAGGAATTTTTCAGCTCCATTGTAATCTTACAGAACTGCCATCATATATGTCGTTTATTGTTGACCAAATTGTCATTATATAGCACATAACTGTAGTCACTTGCAGTCATATAAACATGACTTTCGGAATCATGTCAGTGAGATTTTAATGTACAGACAGATTTGACAACTTTATCTGTTAGTTGTTATTCTTTTGATGTAAGAAGAGTTATTTTTGAATAAAATGTGTTGTACTGTAATCAAAGAAGAAGAAGGAACTTTTAACAACAGTTTTTATTTTAATTTTGCTAGCAAGTTTACCTTATTTTTATGCACTGAATCCTGCAAGGTGAAATTCACCTAGACTTAGAATTATGTTTGAAACTTGGCAGTATTTTTTATGTTTGATCCATTCACATATTTTTTAAATTACTGAATCTACCCATAGGTGTTCAGGATTATTTTAAAAATTGTTGTACTGTGGAATTTGCCTGTTTTTCTGTCCTAACTTCTATTCTTTGAAAGGTACCCTAGTGCAGTGGTTTTCAATCTTTTTACACTTGGGTACTGGTGAATATAGAATTATTTCGGGGATCGCTAAGGCAGAAATCGCCATAAGCATAAGCAAATTCGACTGAGATCACTGGGTAACATCAGGGTGGTTAACTCTTTTCACAGACTGGTCCTTGGACCAGCGGTTGAAAAACATTGCCCTAGTGTCTTGGTTGGCAAACCACGGTTTGCAAGCCACATGCAGCTCTTTGGCCTTCCACAAAATGCCACGTGCAGGCTCTACCTCGATAAGGAAAATACCTACCTATATACAGTGTGTCCGTAAAGTCATGGTGCACTTTTGACTGGTCAAAAGTCAAATGTACACCATGACTTTACGGACACACTGTAGTTTAAGTTTAAAAAATTTGACTCTCAAAAGAAATTTCAATCGTTGTACTGTTGATATTTGGCTCTGTTGACTAATGAGTTTGCCAGCCACTGCCCTAGTGGATTTACCTTATAGAACCATAAAGATCATCTAATATGAGAGATAAGAAATCTAAAACTCAAAAGTGTTTCCATTCACCCATCATTACTTTCTGAAGTACTTCTGATTCTTGGAATACTAATAAGATTGGAGTATTATTTGATTGCCCTTAAAGTCAATTTGATAAATTATTTTTTACCCAAACAAATAGAAAGTTCTATACTGATTGACTAAATAATCAGATAATTAGAATTCAGTTTTAATAATGTTGAACCTATAATGCTAAATCTCTAATACCTTCTGAGACATCCAAGGAAAATAAATTGTGCCTAGTTAATTTTGTTGATTTATATATTTTATCAAAAGTATTTTTAAAAACCTTTGATGACTAAGCTCTCCATTTCCCAGTTATTCAAGGTAAATGGAAAGTTGACTTTCTTGTGTTTTTTGAGGAGCATTGTAAGACTTCAAAAATTAAGTATCTATCTCTGCATTATAAATCAGTTTTAGTAAGCACCAATGGACATAGGCATGAAATCACCAATCGCATCAGGCAGATAAACAAGCAGTAATGAGAAAGGTATTTAAATTACCTTTCTCATTAAATTTAAAAACAAGTATATAGATGAAAAGGAAATAAAATTATGTATAGTTCCCATTTCAGAATTTACTTATAAATTGTGACCCTTAAGGGTACCACTTGTTGCCCCTTTGTTACAGTAGTACTTGATACTAAAGTTATGAATGACTACGGATACTCTTATTATATGTTATGTGATTTGTAAGGGAAAAAAATCAATTCTTATTGCTAAATACTTAGGCACCAAGATGGCGACTTTTAAAGAAATACTATACTTTTTTTAAAATGAGAAGTGTTTAATATATACTGTATTTAAAAAGTAGCAGAATTGTCATTTACCAGAGGAGGTACTGTTATATTATAAAACATATTAATGACAGTTTCTCACTGGGCATGCTTGAATTAAAATAAATAGTCGAACTTTATTAAGATATTGTTTTATATCCATGTAAATCCACATATCAAGGTAAATTTATTTTAACAGATTTGGATTTCCAGAGTTGACTTCTTTCTTCTTTTTTTAAGAATTTGTAAAAATTGTAAATCTACAAGGAAAACTAAAGTCAAGTAAGAAATTGGCCTCTGAGCTGACTTTTGATTTCTGCATTGAGTCTGTAGGTAAGCCTTTTCTTTTCCTTCCTTTTCCTTTCTTTTCTTGTTTTTAAATAATGCTGTTAGAATGTTTGGTTTTTTTGCTCATTCTGTACCTAGGGGTTGTCTAGATCAGCACTGTCTCATAGAAATTTCTGTGCTATAGGAATGCTCTCTGTGCTCTTAAATATAGTAGTCATTCACCACACCTGTTAAATAATTGGAATATGGCCAGTGCTACATTTTAGTTTTAATTTTTTTCATTTTAATTAATTTTAATGTGAAAGCCACATGTGGCTAGTTGCTATTGTATTGGACAGTGCAGGTATAGACGATAATAAATCTTTTATTGTTGTTTTCTAAATATTTAAAACTTAAAATTATTTTTTAATTTTTGTTTATTATTCCCTTTGCTGCATCCAAGTGAATTATACTTCTCCCAATTCTTTCCATATCATGAAGGTATTTGTGTGGTATGATTGATGGTATTAAATAGGCTGTAATTCTTTGCCGTGTAGGATTGTGCTTGGTGTGTGTTGATGGCCTATTTCCATATAAGTACTGTAACTACTTTTCCACAGGAGTTGGAAACTAATATGCCATTTTAATTTGCTTCCTTGTCAATGATTGTTTTACTCTGTAAAACTCACTGGTTTAATGGTAAAAGTTCCTCATTGATTATATGTCATTTTTTCCCAGGGATGATATAACTTAGGAAAAATATATTGTGGCTGGAAACACTGAACAGTGTATGATATGACTCTACCATAAGTCAAAAATAGTTAAACAAAGTTGGCGATTTTTATTTGAGCCATAAAAAGATTTGTATTTTTTTGTTGTTAACCAGTGTCACCCACTAAATTCAATAAAAAGGAAAATATATATTTTTATCATTAAATGCATGTACTTTTAAATATATATTTTTCACTTTTTAGAAAAGTTTTAAAAAATATTTTAATGATTTCTGAACTGGATTTTGCCCTGTTGCAAAGTATGTTTAATTCCTCTGTGCAAATAAATACCTTATATAAATATAATTTGCTTATTATTGAAAAACCTAATTTATTGAAGCGGAAACCCTAAACTTTTTATAGATGTCAGGACAAAGAATTTTGGAGCTAGTTTCTTCCTCTGCTTTTGCATGCCAGTTTCTAAGATTTAATATTTTCAGTAGAAAGCTGGACATGGAGATCTTTGTAGTTCCTCGTTTTAACTGAAACATACTGGTACCTCAGCTTTTTCATATGTGCCAAATTTCTTAGGGAATTTTAATTGTTACACAAAAGTTTATTCCTCCTAGGCTACCATCTCTCCCTGTCAGTGAACCTTGGAATAATTATAAGGATCCTCCTGGGTTAAAAGAGTCCCATTAAATTGCCTTTTAAAAATAAACCAGTGACTTGGTTTTGTATTTATCACAGTTAGTGAGACTTTTTATTGTAAAATACTTTTATTTTTATTGGGCAAAATTATGTTTTCAAGACATTCTTTTTTGTTTTGTTTTTTTAAGTGAGAGGAGGGGAGATAGACTCCAACATGCACCCCAACCAGGATCTACCTGGCAACCCTGCCTGAGGCCACTGCTTGAATCAACTGAGCTATCCTCAGTGCCCAGGGGCAGTGCTCAAACCAATTGCTGCGGGAGGGAAAGAGAGAAAGAGGAGGGGAAGGGAGGGGAAAAGAAACAGATGGTTGCTTCTCATGTGTGCTCTGACTGGGAATCGGACCCGGGATATCTGCATGCTGGGCCAACACTCTGTCCACAGAGCCATCTGGCCAGGGCCCCAAGACAGTCTTACATTAACTTTTTACAGAGTTAGTGTTCTCATAAAAAATATAGTAAGTTTCAGTCACTTTCTCCCCTTTACTGGTGTAGGGCATATGGCTAACTTCCCAACAATCAAATGGGTTCTCTCCCTCATTATTTCTCCCTTCTTTGCTGCTACCTTAATGATTCCAGCCCCCTGCCAGAAAGGGCCTAGAGGCTCCACTGCCTCCAATTGAAGGACCTGCCCACTCTTTCTGAACCACTGAGTGACACCGTATGGTGCCTTATTGGGCCCAGGCCTGTGTTTGACACCATGCAGGACACAGAGACAGGGCACAGCAAGAATAGATTTTCCTCCAAGACCTTCAGGCCACACCAAAGGAAAATGGGAGGTTGGGGTAGGAGGGACTGTGGCACACAGTAGTCATACTGTGGGGTCATGGCCATTCCTGAATCTAAAGCTATCAGGAAGGTGTGTGAGCTTGGCTTAAATCTGTGAACCCACATGCGGGCAAAGGGGCCTATAAGGCCGGGATGTTCCAGAGGCCTGAGGAGGCTGGGAACCACTGCAGTGATTGCTGTATCTGAGAGCCCCTCCCAAGTAGGAATTGGCTCTAAGATCATAAATATTCAGTGTGTGATTAAAACTTTGGATTCTGAGACAGGTTTATTTATTTTAATAATTTTGTAATAGGGAAAATGTGAACATAAATAAAAAATGTTTCCTTAATAGCTACTTCTAATTATATGGCTATATTTAAATATTGATGTTTTTTATTCAGAAAGCCAATTACATGGTTTTATTATTTTGTTCACCTAAGAAAAAAGATAATATATTAAAGAAAAATTAATATACTGATATCAGCTCATCAGAAGTTAGCCATGTCTCTTTGTAAGTTATATCAATGTTTAATCACTATGTTGTACGACTGAAACTAATATAATATTGTATGTCAACCGTAATGAAAAAATAAAAAATTATTTTAAGAAAAGTTAGTGCATGTTTAAATGAATGTCTGTTATATGTATCTTTGGAAACTTATATGACCCAACTCACTAAATTATTGAGTTTAGGCACAGCCTGGCCACAAAAATGTTGAGAACTAATGGTCTGGAATATTGTGCCAAGCACTTGGATAGCCTTACATGATCACTTATTAAAACAGTTAAAGAAAATGTATAATGAATTACTTGTGCTGTATTTTAGTCTCATTTCTCCCTTATTTTTTTTAGTATGCCTTCAAGACAGTGTGTTGGCTTTCTGGAAACATGGAATGCAAGGTAAAAGCTTCAAATCAGATGAGGTAAGGTTTCTCAGGTTCCCTCCTGTGATTCCCACTAGAGATTTTAAACACTGAAGTGTTTACATATTTCTGTTTAGTGCCTTTACTCCTATGAACTGATAAAGCAAAAATGCTAGTTTTATTCCTTGAGATGTTCAGGTTTGTATTGTAAAATACTCAGTGGCCACAAGAAATTTTAAAACATGAATTTACACAATTTCAGTCCTTTAAATTCATAATTTTTTTAAGCCAACTTTTTTTTTAATGTTTTATTTTTTTTCAGGGACAGAGAGAGTCAGAGAGAGGGATAGATAGGGACAGACAGACAGGAACAGAGAGAAATGAGAAGCATCAATCATTAGTTTTTCATTGCCATAGCAACACCATAGTTGTTCATTGATTGCGTTCTCACATGTGCCTTGACCGCGGGACCTTCAGCAGACCGAGCCACCCCTTGCTGGAGCCAGTGACCTTGGGTCCAAGCTGGAGAGCTTTTGCTCAAGCCAGATGGGCCCGTGCTCAAGCTGGCGAGCTCGGGGTCTCAAACCTGGGTCTTCCGCATCCCAGTCCGACGCTCCATCCACTGCGCACCACCGCCTGGTCAGGCTCATAATTTTTAAGTATGGTTACTAAGCTTGCTAAACTTTTCTAATTTGATAAGCCTTTTCCATAATCAAAATGTATATAGCTTCTTTTTTAATACTATATTTAAATTTTAAATTGATATGTATTAGATCATAGGACTAAGGAAAATCTAAGAAAATTAACTTGTTTAGTAAATATTTTGAGTACCAACTGCATGTAAGATACTATTATTATAGCACTACAAGACATAGGAGAGCATAATTATAAATGATTTCAAACCCTTTTAACATCTATATTCCTGGCATTTCACAGATATTATTAGCTCTTTAAGGCTTATAATCCAGTGGGGTTAGGTACTCTCCATATTTCCATTTTTATAGGCACAGAGTGGTTAAGTAACTTGTCTAGAGTTACATAACCTGTATTTGGAGGGTCTCCAAAAATCACTATTAGCTGAGATAAGCAGGATACATTTCATACAGGAGATGGAGAACTTGGGGTCCCATCTGGAGAAAGAAATCTTAATAGTTAAGATAGTACTGACAAAGACATTTGCCATTTGTGTGAGTACCTGTATAATTCCTGTATACCATGGCCTCTCATATAGGTAGACTTATTTTAGAGCTTAAAGTCTTTTATTTGAATTCTTATAGCTTTATTCACACTCACTCTTATTTGTAGGTAATTGAGTATTTTCACCTCTTATATGAATGAGGAATTAGAATCCTTCCAAGAGAAAATGATATAAATTTGCTGTCTTTGAATGTCAGTTTATCTAGTTACTGGCCCATGTCACTAAACTTCACCAGGTCCCTGCATTTAATGAAGCCTCCAGTCCTACTTACTGCCATAAGATTAATTGTCCTTAGATGCTACTTTTTGTTTTTTTTAGATGCTACTTTGATTGTATCACTCCTTTAGTTAGAAATCTATAGAAAATACCTGTTGTTCACCATATCAAGTATAAATTTATATCCTATTTTTAACTCATCTTGCTTGCCTCTTTCTGCTTATGTTCTCACAGTCCAGTTTTGGCCTTGCTATAATATTAATAAAGTATTCATCTGTTCCAGTTTACAGTGTTTGGAATATTTTTGAACTTAATACTCTGAAAATTAGCTCCACCTAGTATAGCACCTAATTTATTTTCTGATTAAAGTATATTAATTCTCTTTTTTAGTTAGAGTACAAATTCATTGATAACAGACCTTTTTATGCTTATTTTATATCTGCACTGTAGTAGGTTGGGTTCCTACAAAAACTGACTTTAAGACAAGGACTCCAGAGGTAGTTTACATGGGAGTAGATCCCAGAAACAAATAGTGGAGTGAGGACTGTAAGATGGAGAGGGCAAAAAGCCAATAAAGAGCACAATAATAAATTGGTTCCCACTATGGGCAGCCAGGGCTTAATCCCATAACCACCACTGAGGAACAGTGTAGAGTGTACCTCAGAATTGACTCAATTGAAGGTGGGAGATCTGGTGCATTTATAAACCAACTGCAATTCCTTTGGTTAATGATTGTCCCTGGGGGTATAAACTCCCCACGGTTCAGTATAATGCCTGTGCCTGGCTGAGTACATTCGACAGCTTTGGAGAAGACAGAGCAAAGGACCACAGATATGCCAGTATAAGACATTGGCACATGGGAGTGTCCACCAGAGCTCTGCTGAAATCTGCACTGTGACATAGAGGAATGAGCAGGGGCTCTGTAGTCCAGTGAACCTGTGTTCAAATCTTGGGTCTACCATTTACAGAACCTTAAGTTATCTAACCTCTTCAAGTCTTCATGTAGTTTTTCTCCTCTAGTAATACAGGAATTATAATACAAGAATTCTTCTAGGGAACGTGCCCAACCCATAACAGATGTTCCATAAATGTTTTATTTCTACTAATAGTCAAAAAAATACTTCCTGAAATTTATTTCATTTGAGGAATTAAGTCTATCAGAAATTATTATTATTTAATAATTGCCCTATTTAAATTATTATTTAAACAATATGGGAACTAAGGTATTACTAATAAGTATTTTCTCTCATAGGTTACCCAGGAGATTTCAGATGAAACCAGAGTTTTCCGCTTATTAGGATCAGACAGGTAAATATATTGTTGTTTTAATTCCCAAAGGAGTTTGGTGATTGTATTCTCAATTATACTGTCAGCTTGTGTTGCAGACAAACTCTTAGAGGGTTTCTTAGCAACATTACTGATAGAATAATATTTTAATTAGTTGATTAAGCAATCTTTTGTCAGTGTGAGGATCTTGATTCTAGAGGCAGTTATATTCACCCAAGACAAAACGTGTGCAATGCAGGTATTTATGCCCCTCGCACCACAACATATTTCAAGCTCCTTTGTTTTCATCATTTCTTCCTGGAATGTCACTTTCTATGAACTATTACTATATAAATCCAACAAAATATGTACCCTGTGGCACATGCTTTTATATCAGAAACTATTTAACTCAGTTTCTGAGGTCAGTCTAAATTAGGAGGAATTCTGTGGGTCTCTATGATCAAAATGAAAGACAAGTTCCAGAACAATGCCATCTCATGGAAAAATAGAGTAGTTTTTGTTCCCCAAAGTCTATATTGTCTAACTTTACAACTAATGACATACCCATTTCTTCCTATTTTTCACCAAAAAATTGTTACTACCGCAAAATTGACTGTACTATACATTAGTCCTAAGCCGAGGATTGAGATCCTTTGGTCTTCAGGTTCAGTCTAGTCACAAAATAATTGCTAAATATATATTACATTTAAGAAAAGGGGTGTGGTGAAGTTAGGACTTCATAAAAAATTTTAGGAGACCTTTGTTAAAAGAAAAAATGATTTTTTGATAAATGGCAACTAGTGAGTAGAAAAGATAAGCCCAGACCCTAGCCGGTTTTCTCAGCGGTAGAGCTTTGGCTCTGCGTGTGGAGTCCCAGGTTCGATTCCCAATCAGGGCACACAGGAGAAGCGCCCATCTGCTTTTCCACCCTTCTCTCTCTTCTTCCTCTCTATCTTTCTTCCCCTCCCACACCCAGGGCTCCATTGGAGCAAAGTTGGTCCAGGCGCTCAGGACGGCTCCATGGCCTCCGCCTCAGGCACTAGAATGGTTCCGGCCACAACAGAGCGATGCCCCAGATAGGTAGAGCATCGCCCCCTGGTGGGCATGCCAGGTGGATCCTGGTCGGGCGCATGCGGGAGTCTGTCTGACTGCCTCCCCGCTTCTAACTTTGGAAAAATACAAAAAAATAAAAAAGAAAAGGTAAGCCCATAGAGCATGGCAACTTAGTAATTAGTCCTACAAAAAACAAAGAAAGAATTGGAAGACTACCTAGTTCAAGACTCCAGAAAGGGAACCTCTTTGCTTCTCTAGCAAGGACTGACAAAAGAATTGTGGACTATCCAGTGATCCTGGTGCAAATAGCACTTTAACAAGACATAGTCTGCTTAATAGAGTCTGGGCATCGTAAACCATTTCTCTTAGTTACTTCTTTCCGTCCACCCGCCTCCTACCCAGAATTTTCTCCTTCAGCTATTCCCTTTGTCTTTGTCCATTCTGTCATGGTTTGCTCTAAAAAACTACCTTTTTTTTATTTTTTCAAATCATTGCTTTGTTCTGATTATCTTACTTGATTTTAAGATATATCTGTTTTCTCTTAATTTTTTAAAGTGATTTTTTAAAATTGTATTGTTTAAATATAGATATTTGTGTCTAGAAGAAAAAGCCCTAAGCATGTCAAAATATTAATGGCTAATTAACTCTGGGAAGTTGGATTATAGATCATTTTATTTTCCCCTCTACTTTTCTGTTACACATAATATGAAATATGTATTATTTTTTATTGTTTTTATTACAAAAGTCATAATATGCTAGTTGTAGAAAACCCATACACTAGAAAAATATGAAGTATTTATGCAATTTCCCCTCCCAGAATTTTTTCTCTGTATGGGTACATGGTATTTCATTCTGTTCTCAAACCCCTTCTCTACAGTGTAAATCCTATGGTGTGGCACTTTATTGATTTTTCTCTCAGTCCTTTGATTAAACTCTTTCCCTGCCCTTGTTGTGTGGACAAAGGATTTACACCCCACGTCGTACTTTTTTTTTACAGGGACAGAGAGAGAGTCAGAGAGAGGGATAGATGGGGACAGACAGACAGGAACAGAGAGAGATGAGAAGCAACAATCATTAGTTTTTCGTTGCCTTCGCAACACCTTAGTTGTTCATTGATTGCTTTCTCACATGTGCCTTGACCGCGGGCCTTCAGCAGACTGAGCAACCCCTTGCTGGAGGCAGCGACCTTGGGTCCAAGCTGGCGAGCTTTGGCTCAAGCCAGATGGGCCCGCGCTCAAGCTGGCGAGCTCGGGGTCTCGAACCTTGGTCTTCCACATCCCAGTCCGACGCTCTATCCACTGCACCACCGCCTGGTCAGGCCCCATGTCATACTTTTTATGAACTTTTTTTTTTCAAATACCTTGAACAGTTTGAATGGGGGTCTCTTAGAAATCCTATTTTATTCTCTCAGCCCTTCTTCTGTCCCCTTCTTCTTAGTATATATTCTAAAACTATTTATACTTTATGAGTAAGCCAGTTTGTTTTTAATTGGAATAAGAGAATGAAACTGTCCTGAAATGTTTTCAATATTTTATATTTATAAGTTTATCAATTCTTACTTATTTTTGTTTTTAAGCTATAAAATGTAAAGCTGAATTTAACTGTACATCTGTGATATTTATATCATTTAATGAGAATGTAAACAATGGTACTCTTTTCTGGTATGATGTATTTGAAGCATGCAATCTCTGTTTTTACTCTTACACAAATCTTTTGTTTTGGCTTAATTACAGGGTTGTCGTTTTGGAAAGTAGGCCAACAGAAAATCCTACTGCACACAGCAATCTTTACATCTTGGCTGGACATGAAAATAGTTACTAAGCAACAGAACTGATCTCAAATGACAGGAAAATGAATATACTCCATTGAAAGTAAAAGTATCTTAAGGAAATTCAGTACAGACTACACAATGATTTGCTTTAATTGTTATAGGTTATATCTCAAATGATCTGTACTTTAAAGTAGTATTTTCTGTAGCTGGAAACAGCTGTTTTATCTCTTGCCACTGTGTGGTGGTTATATCAAGTTTGCTTAATAAAAGCTATGAGATAAATAGTCCTATAGTTCCAGGAAGCCCAGTCTTTTTTTAAAAAAATAATGTTTGTAACAAGGGTGCCATGATATTTTTAGATAACAACTCATGTGATTATCTTCAAAGAGATAAATTTAATGACAGTTTTCTCATTTTATACCATGTTTTAGTATTTCTTAATGAACATAATTTGATGAAGAAATTATCAAATAAGCCTTTCACTTTTACATTGGCCATTCTGTATGTTTTTGTAAAATAGAATATTTAATCCTTATTTATTAATCTCTTGCTGGAGTGGTGTAATGTATCTTAACTTTTAGCAAAGGAGGGTTGCAGAACAGCTTAAAATTTTTTATAATGTATAAAAATTTTGTTTACCTTTTAAAAGCAGTTTGAGAGTTTAAAGGCAGTGTGTTTGGAGATTCGGTATGTACATGCAATTTTGTTTAACACAAGCATTTTATAATACAATATTACCCAGATTTGCCTTAAAGGGAGTTTTGTGTTTTGAATTACAAATAGCTATAGAGGTCATACAGAAGATATTGATGATGATTGAAATATTGTTAAAAGAGGTATGTATGTCTAGATATGATTACCATGTATATGTATTCTTGACAAGCAGTATAATATACCTGTGATTTTTTTTTTACATTAGGGATAATGCATAAGAAACTAATCTTCATATATATTATCATCCCTAATGTAGGGGGAAAGTATTTAACTGCCCATGATATGTAATTTACATATACTATACCAGAGGGGAAACTGTAAAGCAGCTATACATGTAATCTTGGGTTTTCCAAATATGTAGGTATTCATTTTGAGTAGGTTTAAGAAAAAAATTTTTTAATGAAATTGAGTTCTTGATGGGATAGTATAAGTATTATAAAACCAGCATTCTAAAAATACGAGTTAATAAGGCCATTTTTGAGTTTGCTTCTATTTTGCTATTGTTAGTATTCAAAATTAAAGTGTCACATTGGTACCTGTTACCTTAATGCACTCATTGAGGACCGATAGCATTGAGATGATGAACAAGGGGTTAGCAATAGCAAACTATAGATTTATTTTGAGCAATTACTTGAGAAGAAAACAGTATAACTATCTCATTTGGTCTTTAACAATTCTGTAAAAATAGGTATTATCTCTATTTTTCAGATGATGAAATAAGAGGTTAGCAAGGTAAAGAGACCCAATTCACACAGCAAGTTAGTGGTTGAGCCAGACCATGAGTCTTGTGACTCTGTTCTTTCACTATGCACTATGCAAATCATAAAATGTTATGCAAATAAAGTATTGTCCTTTAAAAATGAATGTGATATGATTTCAGTAAGTGTGTGGCTGTTTATTTGGGGTATGTTACATGGGGCCTCTGGATTGACACTGGATATAATAGATGGCAGGGGACCACACTCAAAACAGAAAATATTTACATACTGAATACAAAGACCAGTATCTTCCTTTCACTGAATTATGGCAGCCAAAGTCTACCCATCCTAACAATATTGGAAGAGTCTTCTCTGCAGTCTGGCTAGTGCAAGTGGAAGGACCTACATAGAGTCTGACCTCAGGGTGTCCCAGCTAAACTACCCAGCTAGATAACTCTGCAGTGAAAATCATACATACTTGACAAGCCCCTAACATCACATGCATCCAGAGCTTCCAGGTAGTCTTTTAGTCCGACGCTATTAAAAATGATTAAACAGCCCTGGCCAGATAGCTCACTTGGTTTAGAGCATCATTCCAAAGCGCAGAGGTTGTGGGTTCAGTCCCTGGTCAGGGCACATACAGGAGCAGATGGATGTTCCTGTCTCTCTCTTCCTGTCTTTCTCTTTCAAATCAGTACAATAAACATTTAAAAAAATAAACATCCAGCAGTTATAAAACATCTGAGGAAAGCCTCTAATATGAAAATGAAAAACAACTGGGGAAGAAAAGCACTTAGAGGAAACACTATGCAGGGTGAAAGTCAAGAAAAGAACATCTCCAGAAAGGAGTTAAAACCATGAATCAAATGTAGGATACTAAAAAAAGGATCTTCTAAAAAATAAAAAGAGCTCCAATAAAATATGATAGCATACCTGAATAATTCAACTAAAGGTTTATAATGTTGAAATTTATAAGATCAAACAAAACAAAATGGAAATATTGGAGGAAAAAAAATTATAGCAGCCCAGGAGGCCCCAAATCCATCTCCTACATATCCAAAAAGAAAGAACAAGAAATTGTATTTTTTCCAGTACTGAAGAACTTCAGGTTCTAGATAGGAAGAACACTGGATGGAAACAAAACTCTACCAAAGCAAATTATGAAATTTCAGGGACATGGGTCAGAGATTTGCTATGTTTCCAAAGAAAAAGGGCAGGTCAAATACCAAGGAATAAGAATCAGAATAGCTTCAAATTTCAACAGAAGCAGTGATTTCTAAACTCTGAAAGAAATTTCCAATATAAAATTCTGGATCCAAGTGAACTGTTAAACCTAAGAATAAAATGGAAACATTTTTAGTTGTACAAGGTCTTGAAACATTTACCTTCCACAGAGCCTTTCCCAAGTAGGCTCCCTAAATATATGAATGCCCTGAAGCAGAAAGTTAAGAGAATTCTAAGCTTATACTGAACAATCCACTGCCTCTGTGGCTAAAAGTCAGAGGGTGGAGGGGATGTTCTTTAAGCCCCCAGGGTTCATTTAGTGGTGATACTGTTTCTAAGCAAAAACTTAGATCTAAGATTGAAAATAAAAAAACCCACTAGCAGTTATTAACTTCAGGAAAGCAAAATATATTAGAAAAGAAAAGGTAACCTATTACCAGTGGTTGAATGGCATCAAGTTAACAGTAAATATTAATATAATCAGAATTGCAACATAATTATATTGGGAGAGGACCTGGTGTTTTGGAGGTGAGGTAGAAGAGTTAAGTCCTCATCTTCCACAGTGGAAAATCAATGTGTAATACCTAAAAACTAAGAATCAAGAAGTAGCTCTTGGTCTGTCCCTATCTATCCCTCTGTCTGACTCTCTCTCTGTCCCTGTAAAAAAAAAAAAAAAAAAACTTGGAAAAAAGAAGTAGCTCTTTCCAGCTGGTGCTGAATTATGGGCATCCCTCTGGACAACTGGCACAAGCACCGCAAGATGGGGGCAAGACTTAAGTCCTACCACAGGAAGCGAAATATGAATAGGGATGCCCTGCTGCCAGTGCTAAGATTGGCCCCCAACGAGCACACCCAGTCCACATGCTGAGGCAAGTACCGAGCCTTGAGGCTGGATGTGGACAGCTTCTTCCAGGCTCAGAGTGTTGTATGAGCAAAACAAGGATTATTGATGTGTCTACAATGCACCCAACAACAAACTGTTAGGCACCAAGACCCTAGTAAAGAGCTGCGTTGTGCTCATTGACAGCACACTGTACCGTCAGTGGTATGCATCCCACTGTGCACTGCCCCTGAGCCGCAAGAAGGGGGCCAACCTGAAGGAAGAGATTCTAAACAAAAAACTATCAAAGAAAATTCAGGAAAAAATATGATGAAAAAAGAATGAATGCCAAAATTGGCCATCTTCTGGAGCAGTCCCAGCAGGGCAAGCTTCTCGCGGGCGCACCACTTGTAGACCAGGCCAGTGTGGCTAAGTGGATGGCTCTGTGCCAGAGGGCAAGGCACTGGGTTCTAGCTGAGGAAACCAAGGTCCGGAGAGGCAACAAATTCTCCTCCTATCTTAGCTCATGTAATAAAGGTATTTTATTGCTTTTTAAAAAAAGAAGTAGCTTATTTAGTAACAAGGAAAATAATCAGCTAAAAGAAGGAAAAGTTGTGTTTTGGGAGGAGAGAAATGAAAGGGTTTGCTTTTTTTTGGTGGCAAATAGGATTTTGGTTACTTATGTGCATGCCTACATTTGATTTCATGTAAAAACATTTTAACTTAAAAATATTGTTAAGAGCGTCGGCCTGGCGTGTGGAAGTCCCAGGTTCAATTCCCAGGTGGGGGCACACAGGAGAAGTGCCCAACTGCTTCTCCACCCTTTCCCCTCTTTCCCTCCTGCAACCAAGGCTCCATTGGAGCAAAGTTGGCCCAAGCACTGAGGATGGCTCCATGGCCTCGGCCTCAGGAGCTAGAATGGCTCTGGTTGCAACGGAGCAGTGGCTCGGATGGGCAAAGCATCGCCCCCTAGTGGGCATGCCGGGTGGATTCTCGTCAGGCACATGTAGGAGTCTCTCTGCCTCCCGCTTCTCACTTCAGAAAAATACAAATAATAATAATATATAAATAAATAAAAAGGAAGTATCTTTATGAACTTGGGACAAGCAAAGATTTCCTAAATAAAAAATTAAGCCTTTATAAAAAAAAAGTTGGTAATATGGACTTAATTAAAATATGCTCTATTTATCTAAGGACACCTTTACAAGAATGAGAAGATAATGAAAAAATGTTAACTATAAATTTACAGTATGACCCAGTAATTATACTCCTAGGTACTCGCGCAAGAAAGAACATATCCACGTAAAGACCTGTATGCCAATGTCTATAACTACATTATCCATAATAACCCAGAAGCGGACGTGACCCCAATATCCACCAATTGGTAAATGGATTACCAAAATGTCACATCCTTGCTATGTAATACTACTCAGCAGGAATCCATTCCAGTTACCTTAGACCAACTGCAGACAGCAGGAGGGAATGGATAGTAAATGGAGGAGAACAAACTTCCCATACTTGCTTGTCCTTAACTCGAAGTTCTTTCTAGCTCCAGCCTCCCTTATCCCTTCCAGAACCAGCTGTTTTACATATCAGCAGTGGCCAGGCAGCAACCCCTCCTCAGAAACCAGAGTATCAGTACTGTGCATCTCCTCTGAGTCCCAAAATTCTAGTAATCCCAGATTTTACCTTTCTGTTCTTCCAGAATGCTTTGCTAATGTCATCTGAACACTTAATATGGGAACTATGGTTCCCATTACATTAAAAGCTAAATCTTATTTTCCCAACTTTAAACAATGGTGTGTGTGTGTGTGTGTGCGCACATTCAGACACTCCTGCTAGATTTACACTCCTTTTATCAAACTTTATAGTTGATATTAAGAAAATAATGGTAGAACTAAACTACAGAAAACTTGAAAAAATATTTCATTGTTGGCCTTTCCATATATAACTCTCCAAAATGCAAATAATTTAAAATGATAAAATACCATATTTCATACTTACCTGTTTCAAGAATAGCTACACTGCATCTAATTGTTTATATTTCTGTCTTCCTCTTTGAAAGTAATGCCTGAGGAAAGGACAGTTTCAATTTGGTATCTACAGTATGTTACAGGAAGTCATTCCTCAATGAATAATTACTTTCCATTACTTTAATTATCATTGAGTACTAACAGGGACAAAGAATCCTTTTCCTGTTAATTTGCACATGTCCCAATAGGTATTGTATAAAACAAATATTACTGTAATTTCTGAACATTCTTCTTTGGACTGACTTAGGGGATTGAGTACCAGGGAGTAAACAATGCACTAAAGGCCTTTACTCGTGCCAGATCTGGCATTTTTATTCAACACATTTTAATTAAGTACCTAATATGTACCAGAACTATCTTTTAGACACACTTAGACAAAGTGAAGCTATGGCACTCATTGTAGATCAAAGACATGAATAAAGCAAATTATAAAACCAAAGAATGCAATATAGAAAGGAAATAACACTTCAGTTAGCAGTAGGAATCTAGGTCGATCCTATCCACATCAGGAGAGAATTTCAAAAAGGTACTTAAGCAATCCACAAAACTTTATCTGCCATTTATTTTGTAATGTTTTCAATGAGACCCATCTTACATCAGCCATGCACATTATGTTATATGCATTTTACTATTATTAAAAAAAAAATTGCCTGACCTGTGGTGGCTCAGTGGATAAAGCGTTGACCTGGGAACACTGAGGTCGCCAGTTCAAAACCCTGCACTGGTCTGGTCAAGGCACATGTGGGAGTTGATGCTTCCAGCTCCTCCCCCTTTTCTCTCTTTCTCTCTCTCTCACTCTGTGTCTCCTCTCTAAAATGAATAAAATAAAATAAAAGAATTAAAAAAAAAATTGACAGTAACTAAGTGCTGCCTGGATGTGGAACTCTCACATAGTGCTGATGAGAATGCAAAAATGGTGCAGCCATTTTGAAAAACCATATGGCAGTACCTTAGCAAGTTAACCATGCATTTGCCATACAAGCAAGTTATTTCAAATCTAGATATTTCCCCAAGAGAAAATGAGCACATATGCCCACAGAAAAACTGATTAACAACTAAAAGCAGGGATGTAGTAATAGAACAGTTTCATAGCTTGACTTTATCAGTGTGCATATCCAGTTGTGATATTGTACTACAGATTTGCAAGATGTTATTGGGGAAAAGTGGGTAAAAACTGTGAGATCTTGGTGTGTTGTTTTTTTGTTTTAGGTGAGAGGAGGGGAGATAGACTACCACATTTATTTCAACTGGAATCCGCCTGGCAATCCCGTCGTCTGGGGCCAATGCTTGAGTACAAAGCTTTTTTTAGTGCCTGAGGCTGATGCACCCAGAACAGATGAGCTGTCCTCAGTGCCCAGGGCCAATGCTTGAACCGCTTGAGTCACTGGCTGTGGAGGGGAAGAGATACAGAAGGGTGAGATTGAAGGGGAGAGAAGCAGATAGTTGCTTCTCCTGTGTGCTCTGACGGGGTATCAAACCTGGGGTGTCCATACACCAGGCTGACGCTCTATCCACTGAGCCACCAGCCAGGGCCAGTGTGTGTTGTTTCTTACAACTGCATGTGAATCTACGATAACCTCAAAATAAAGAGTTTAATTAAAAAAAAAAAAGGAAAATTCTAGACCAATACAGGAAGTAATTTTCCTGGTTTCACACAGCCAAAAAAAGGGTAGGACCCAGATATAAACCCAAGTCTGATTTACCCTACATCACATGCTGTCTGCTTTCTCAGAGATTGTCCCAAGAGCAGGGGCATGATATGGTGGAAAGAGTACAGTGCTGGCCATAGGAAGCATTGACTTCCTGGTATTGTTTAGGACTCTGAGTGACTAAAAAGCAAATGGTTTTCCTTGATTGGTAGGCCTTAAGTGAATCTACAAATTTACATATGTTTTCTGTAAAGTATGGGCTATATTTTAGGAAAAGAACTTCCATCTGAACAGAAAAATGAGTATACTGAGATTACTATTATGACGATAATAACAATGAAAGCTAACATGGATATAGCTCTCAGTGAATCTTCACAACTGTAAGAAGTAGTTTCTGTGTTGCAGATAACACATTTGAAGCATAAGAAGGTTGAGTAATCAAGTTCTTGCAGATGGTTCATAGCGGAGCTGGACTTGATCCTCGCTAGTCTAGCTCTCTGGAGGACATGCTCTTAAGAGTGTCAGGTCAGATGATATGGTAGAAAAATAAATATGTTTAAGTTAAAAGTGTGCATATTGTTTGGGGGCAATGTTGTTTTAAAAAAATTTTTTTACAAGGACCTACACATTGGTTTGCTTTTAGATGCTTCAGTATGAAACTTATGATGAGTCTCCTGTGAAAGCTGTGAAATTGGATTTCTGCATGTGGTTGTGACTGTAATCTTTGTTCATTCCTTGGCATGCATACAGCTTAAAGATGATCTTATGAAACCCTTTAGATTTTTTGGTTAAATAAATGCCTAAAAATTCAGTGGTTGACATGGGAAACATATCTAGGTTGCCAGAGGTTTTTGTTTGTACAAGGAGTTATTTAGATACCAATGAATAATTTATAATATTAACTCCATTCAAGAAATGAATGCATTTCTCTCTCTCTCTCATTGTTCACTTAAATGAGATTTCTTTTCATACAAATTGTTTTAGACTTTTTTTTTTACAGAGACAGAGAGAGAGTCAAGAGAGAGGGACAGATAGGGACAGACAGACAGGAAGGGAGAGAGATGAGAAGCATCAATTCTTCATCATGGGGCTACTTAGTTGTTCATTGATTGCTTTCTCATATGTGCCTTGACCGAGAGGGGGGCTACAACAGAGCGAGTGACCCCTTGCTCAAGCCAGCAACCTTGGGTTCAAGCCAGCAACCTTGGGCTTCAAACCAGCGACCTTTGGGCTCAAGCCAGTGACCCTGAGCTCAAGCTGGTGAGCCCACACTCAAGCTGGATGAGCCCATGCTCAAGCCGGCGACCTTGGGGTTCCAAAATTGGATCCTCTGTATCCCAGTCTGACACTATCCACTGCGTCACTACTTACTTGGTCAGGCTAAAGTGAAGAATAATTTTAAAATGCAAATAATTCATACTTCCTCTTCTCTCTTCCCTTCCTCCTCATTTTGTCATAAACACAAATACTTCTATTTTGATATTCGGTTTTCTTAAGGCGAGTTATATTTTTACACTTGATCTACAGGAAGCGACGGCAGGTTACATGTTTTGACCACATGATAAGGCACTTTATTTGAAGTCCACAGTATGCTACCACAAGTGGAGAGAATACAACTCAGAATCGAGACCCTGGTTTTACACCTATTGCCTAGAACATTTTGTTTTTTTTACTCTGAACATTTAAATTTCCTGTTATCTGTTTACTCAAATCCCTGATGTGTCCTCTCTCCTTCACAGACCCTTGTGAAGGATTTTCTTTTAAGCAAAAAAATACTATTTCAACAGCAGTCCTCCAAGTTCTCCAGTTTCCTCCTGGAAGAAGCCCTGAGTGTGGAGGCAGAGCTGGCTCTGTGCACCGACAGCGTGCAATCCGGGAAAGTCACTGCTTTGGCTCCACCGCTCAGCACGCTGTCGGTCCATGTCAGCACCCTGTAAAGGTCTGCTGTCTGAACAGTGTGAACAGTGCTCTCTGTGTCACAGCTTTCAGCTGACGTTCAGAAAGCTTTTAATGTTCTTTCCTATTTATGATCTCATAAAATCACATTTTTAAAAATCATTAAAGCACGGAATGTACTTAGCTTGCCTTATGAGTAAGTATAGTTAGCAATCAATTGTCCAAGGTGGCAAAGAGATTTATACCTTGAGGGCCCGAGACTTATTTCCAAAAGAAGGATGGATCCTCATACACATTGACTCGCCACCCTTTTTAGTGATCAACCCTCCAGGGCATTAGTGTTAATATTGCTGAGCTGTTATGGCATTGGGTTCATTGGTGAAAGTATTAGGTGGCTGTTTTAAAATCTGAAAATGCAAAGAAGCGTTGAGGTTCTTAAAGGAAGACTGAAAAGGGAACATTTTCAGAAGAGGTGCTTTACAAGAATGGCTGGCCATATATAAAATGCAATTTTCCCCTTTACTTAAAGGTAAGGGAAAATACACACAAAATAACTAAATTATGTTAATTAGCGATGAAAACATTTTATGTTGGCTGGGCCCTCATATAAAGTCAGGGATGATGGGCTCTTGTTTTATTTAAATTTATTTTTCAATATTTTCATTTATTCACCAGGCATTACCATCTCCACAGAAGGGAGGAAATTATTTACATGCCTGGTTTTGTAACATTTAGCAGTGACTGGTCAGGAAGAACTTGGCTGATGCTTGGCCTCTCTCTTTAAGTTACTTACCCATTCATTGTCATGTATCAGGAACGGACCTGCAGTTCCGCCTCCTTGTAGATTCTCTTGAGCGTCTGAAGACAGAGGACCTTTCTCTAGGTGTTTTTTTGTCAGAATGGCACTCGCCCCTGGCAGAGCGTGGGCCTGCATGCAGCTGCAGCTGAGTTTGAAGCCTGCCTTCAGCCCTGGGTTGCTGGGTGGCCTTGTTTACACTGACCAACCTCTCAAAGCTTCAGCTTCTTCTTTTATAAAACGGGGCACTTAATTCCAGCCAGTTCATAGAGCCAACCATGTAGGATTGTTATAAAGATTAGAGATAATGTGACTGATGAGCCCAAAACAGCAGTGCCACTAAGTGGCAGTTATTAACTGCTTCTCTGTCTGTGGCCTGGAAGTGATTAAGCAGGGAAAGTAAATTCAGGTAGTTCCTCAAGCAACTTCATGGTGTCATTTTAATATTATAATGACTCAACTCCCTTTTCCTTACAGGAAACATAACTGGTGGGGGAAAAGAAAGCTTTAAGCATTGCCCTTGGGTTCAGCACTGAAATGAGGGGCTCCCCACCTCATAGAGGGGGTTCATGCTCCTGAGTGTCAGGACTGCACACAGATGCTGTCACTGACCTACTGTGAGAAGGAAGCATAATGACAAGTCATCCTCCTGGCAGCTTAAAAAGGAGGAGGGTGCTACATTGTGCATTAGAAGTGTATTAGGCCAGCTCCTGACATCCTGTACATTAACTCAGAACTCCTGCAAACCACCCCTCTGTGTCTGGTAGTATTAGCAGAACGGCTAGGAGCAAAGGTTCTGGAATCAAACTGCCTGTCCCCACTTCACAACTTACCAGCTTTGTGTCCTAAGGTAAGTTACTTCCCCATTCTAAATCACTCTCCTCACCTGAGACCTCAGGATAATATTGACGTCCCTCTCCTAGGGTTGTGGTGAGGCTCATTATTGGGCAGATGAAATATATTATGCTCACTTTGTTAAAGATGGCGCTGCCCACATGCAAGTTTTAAGAGTAAGCTTTTCCCCACACCCTTGACTGATTGGATGAAGTGGGGTGGTGCACTCTCATGAGGAATCCTCCCATTATGCCTCAGATAAGTGGCTTTGTATCAGAGACTTCCTTGGTTGTAGATTGGATTAAGGGTATGGATTTCTACACTATAAAGTCGGGCATACCGGGAGCTTGCTCTTTCGGTTCCTGAGGTTATATTAGAGAGGAGAGCAGATTAAGGCCACGTGGAGGAGAAGAGAAGCAGCCAAGATGGTGGAGTGCTGAGGAAGAAGCCAGTTTGTGCAGGGAGAAGGAGATGGGAAACAGAGGTGAATAATAAGTCTGGTGAGCTAGAAACCTTTGATTCTAGGAAACTCGGATAAGTCAGTAGCTTTGTGAGCACTGAATGAGTGGGTTTTGGAGCCCAGTGTGTTTTTACTTGCCCGCCGGGTACAAGCTGGAATTAAACTGATGGCTCACCAGTTCTTGGCTTCATTGTTTCATTATCGTCTGTTCGAATCTAATGTGAACCTGCACTGGCCAGGCGGCCCTGTTGGTGGCCGTGACTACTGGTTTTACACTCATGTATAAAATATTCTTAGCATAATGCCTGCCACGAAGCAAGTACTAATTAGTTATTGTGGTGGTGGTGGTTGGTGTGGGCAATAGTAATTATCTTGCACAAGATCAAACACCAGTAAGAAGGCAGAAATCTTGCTCTTCTGATTCCAAATCCCAGGCTCTTTCTCTTACCATGTGTTACTCTACTGAATGTTTATTGCTTTCTTAAATTATTAAAATACCACAGGTACTGTCTGTGTTATCCAGGCACACTGAAGTCTTCTCTCTGATTATGCAGAGCTGCAAAAGAAAGATCACAATATAAGTGGAAAATAACGTTTCATGGTTCTTTTGCTCTTGCTGGAGAGAAAGAGCCCACATACTTCGGCTTCCCCCTGCACAGGATTTGTAATTCTTTGATATCAAAACCAATTGCAGTCCTGTCAACTGAAAGGACTGCTGTGATTTGACAGTTTGGTGCTAAGTGGTGACATCAACTGTCTCCCTTTCAAGGTTGTTCTTGTTTGTATATTTCAATCCAACTTTCTCCAAACAAAACAACTGGTGCAGCTGCAAGATATGCTAGCTTTCTGGTTCACTGCCCACTCAGGCATTAATAACTGGTACACTACTCCCTCCTTTAACTACCACTGGGCTTGGCACGGCCCCAAGATCCTTGGGTACTGAACCATCAAGTTAATTTTCCAGACTACCCTTATCCTGGTGTGAACTTCAGACAAAGTAGCTACTTGGAGAAATTCATGTTGACTTTCCTGCCTCATTTTAAAATAATTTTTTTCATTGTCTAAAGGAAATATTCATCCACATATACCATATCCTGGGCCATGAAGCAAACCTCAACACATTTCAAAGAATTTAAATCATACAAAGGGGTTTCTCTGCAAACAATTAAGCTAGAAATCAGTAACAGAAAAATAGCTGGAAAATCTCCAAATAGTTGGAAATTAAACAACATACTTCCAAACAACCCAAAAGGCAAAAAGAAAGTCTCAAGGGAAATTAGAAAATATTGTGAGCTGAATAAAAATATAACATATCAAGATTTTGGGGATGTATGTAAAGTGATGGCTTAGAGGACAGTTTGTGGCATTAAAAGCTCATGTTAGAAAAGAAGAAAGATCTAAAATTAATGGTATAAGCTTCCATCTAAAAAACTAGGGCCTGACCAGGCGGTGACGCAGTGGATAGAGCGTCGGACTGGGATGCAGAAGACCCAGGTTCGAGACTCCGAGCTCGCCAGCTTGAGCGCGGGCCCACCTGGCTTGAGCAAAAGCTCGCCAGCTTGGACCCAAGGTCGCTGGCTCCAGCAAGGGGTTGCTTGGTCTGCTAAAGGCCCACGGTCAAGGCACATGTGAGAAAGCAATCAATGAACAGCTATGGTGTCGCAATGGCAACAAAAAACTAATGATTGATGCTTCTCACCTCTTTCCGTTCCTGTCTGTCTGTCCCTATCTATCCCTCTCTCTGACTCTCTCTCTGTCCCTGTAAGGAAAAAAAAAATTTTTTTTAACTAGGAAAAGCAGCTAAAAACAAAGCAAGCAGAAGGAAGAAAATAAGAGATGAAATCAACAAAATTGAAAAACAAGATAAAAACGTAGATTAAATCCAAAGCTATTTCTTGAAAAGGTCAATAAAATTGGCCATAGCTGGGTAGCTCAGTTGGTTAGTGTGGCATCCCAACACACCAAGGTTTGGGGTTCGATCCCCAGTCAGAGCACATACAAGAAGCAACCAATGAATGCATAGATAAATGGAACAACAAATTCATGTTTTTTATTCTCTCTCTCTCTCAAAACAATAAATTTAAAAAATTAAAAAATAAGGTCAATAAAATTGATAAGCCTTAGTCACACTGGTCAGGAAATAAAGAAAAAGAATTACTAATACCTAGAATGACATAGAAAACACTACTATATATCCTACAGACATTAAAAGAATAATAATTTAATATCATATATGAATAATATTAAAAAGAATGTATAATTGTTATATATGAACAATTTTGAGCTCATACATTCAAATATCTAGATAAAATAGGCAAATTCCTTGAAAGCTCACTTGAGAAGAAACATATACTGAATCTTCCTATATATTTTTATTATTATTTTACTAACCCTATTATGATGACATTGGTTCACAAAACCATACTGATTTTAAGTGCATAATTCAACAAACTACTATCTGCCCACCTGACCCTAGGCATGGCTCTTTCTGTTCCCATTTTCTCCACCTCTGCTAGCCTGCACATAGCCCCCCCCACCCCCCCACCCCCGTTCCCTCTGGGCATCACCACACTGTTGACTGTGTCTATGTGTTATGTATATATGTTTTTTGACTAATCCCTTCACCTTCTTTCATCCAGTCCCCTCAAACTCCCCCCTCCCCTCTGAGAGCTGTCAGTCTGTTCCATGTGTTCATGCCTTTTGATTTGAATAGTCTTATATTTTATTATTTTATTATTAAAAGAAATAGAATTTGTGATTTAAAATATTTCAACAATGAAAACTCCAGGCTCAGGTTGCTTTACTGACAAATTCTATCAAACCAGTAGGGAATAAATAATATCAATTTAATATGAACATTTCCAGAAAATATTAAAGAAGAAAACACTTCCCAACACAGTTAATGAAATCAGTATTACCTCAATACCAAAATCTAGACAAAGACATTACAAGAAAACTATAGATCAATATAGCTCAGTAATATTAATGGAAAAATCCTCAGTGAAGTATTACCAACTCCAGCAATGTATCAAAATGATAGGATGTCATCATACATAACCAAGTTGGTTTTATCCCAGGAATGTAAGGTTAGTTCAACATTTAAAAATCAGTCAATAGCCTGGCCTGTGGTGGCTCAGTGGATAAAGCATCAATCTGGAATGCTGAGGTGGCTGGTTTTTGAAACCCTGGGCTTGCCTGGTCAAGGTACATATGGGAGTTGATGCTTCCTGCTCCTCCCCCCTTCTTTCTCTCTACCCCCTTTCTAAAATGAATAAATAAAGTCTTTTAAAAAATCAATCAATATAGTCCACTATATCAACAGACCAAGAAAAATCATACAATAAATAAAATTTATATGATTATCTCAATAGATATAGAAAAGCATTTGACAAAATTCAACATCAGTTCGTTATTTTAAAAAGCAGCTCTCAGCAATTAAGAGAACTCTCTCAATCTAATGAAGTGTCTCTGTGTTAGTTCTACTTGCTGCGTCACAAATAACCCAAAACAAAAATATCAAACATTTGTTATCTCACTATTTCTGGAGTTCAGGAATACAGATATGACTTAGCTAGGTGCCACTGAATCAAGGCATCTCACAGGATTGAACTGATGTTTGTCACCTGGGGCTGTTTCATTTGAAGATACACATGAATGGTGGTGTGGGGCAGGGGGAGATCTACTTCTGAACTCACTCGCAAGGTTGCTGGCAGGATTCATTTCCTCACAGGATATTGGACGAGGGCCTGAGTTCCTCTTGGCTCTTGGCGTCCTCGGCTCCTTGCAGCTCACAACATGGCATCTGTATTCCCTCAGAACAAGTAAATGAGAGAGCACAAGCAGCACCTAAGGTGGAAATCAGTCTCTTTGTAAACCTTGGAAGTGATATTAAATTACTTTTGACATATTCTGTTCCTCAGAAGCAAGTCACTAGGTCAAGCCTATACTGAAGGGAAGGGGAGCACACAAGGGCATGAATACCAAGAAGAAGGGGTCATTAAAGGTCATCTTAAAGGCTGTCCACCACAGCACCAGCGAAGAAATCTAGCTAGCTTCATACCTAGTGGTGCAAGACTGAATGCTTTCCTCCTAAGATCAGTAATAAGGGTATCTTCTCTCACCACTTCCATTTGAGTTCACACTGGAGGACCTACCAAGGGCAATAAAGTAAGAAAAAGAAATAAAAGGCACACCAGTTAGAAAGAGCTAAAACTGTCCCTATTTGCAGATAATAGAGTTGTCTACATAGAAAATCTCAAGGAATTTACAGAAACTTCCTAGAATTTAAAAGTGAGAAAATATCTAGGTGGCAAATAAGCATATGAAAAATGGTTGAATGTTAGTTGTTAGGGAAATGCAAATTAAATCCACAAGAGACCATTACCCACATGTTAAAATAGTTGGATGCCTGACCAGGCGGTGGCACAGTGGATAGAGAGTCGGACTGGGATGCGGAAGACCCAGGTTCGAGACCCCGAGCTCACCAGCTTGAGCGCAGGTCCATCTGGCTTGAGCGAAGGCTCGTCAGCTTGGATCCAAGGTCGCTGGCTCCAGCAGGGGGTTGCTCGGTTTGCTGAAGGCTCGCGGTCAAGGCACATATGAGAAAGCAATCAATGAACAACTAAGGTGTCGCAACAGCAATGAAAAACTAATGATTGATGCTTCTCACCTCTCTCCGTTCCTGTCTGTCTCTCCCTATCTATCCCTCTCTCTGACCCTCTCTCTCTCTCTGTCCTTGGAAAAAATAAATAAATAAAAATATTTTAAAATAGTTGGAATAAAAAGACCAGGCACATCAAGTGCTGACAAAGATGCAGAGTAATTAAAACATTGCTGGCAGGAATGTGAAATGTAGTCGCTTTGGAAAACATTTTGACAGTTACTTCAATAACATACAGTTATCATAAGACCCAGCAGTATTCCTTCTAAGTATTATTTTCCCAAGAGAAATGAAAACATATGTTGACATAAAGACCATGCATGGATGTTTATAGTGGCTTGGCTTACAATCACCCAAACTGGAAACAAGTCAAATGTTCTTCAACTGGGAATGGACAAACAAATGGTGGTACATCCATGCAATGGAATACTATTCAGGAATACACTACTACTACTACTACTGATAAATGCAACAAAATGGCTGAATCTCAAATGATTTATGTCAAGTGAAAGAAGCTTAGCTCAAAAGGCTACATAATGTAGAATTCCATTGACCCAACATTCTGGAAAAGGCAAAACTGTAGAGACAGAAAACATCAGTGGTTGCCATTTGCAAACAATTTCTGGGAGGTTCACAATCTCTGGTCTACCCTTGGACCCCATCTATGTGCTTCCCTATTGTCAAGGCAGCCACCAGTCCCTCTCCTCCCAGCTCCAGCTCTCACCCAACCTCTAGCCTGATTTACATTTAGTGGCATGGGATTAATCCCTGTTTCAGACAGTATGTTGGTTTCTCTCTTCAGATATTACTTCTAGGGCAAAAACCCAGGTCAGTGCTGGGCAGATGAAATGGGATAGACGATCAAGTACTGAGGCAATCTGCCTAGTGGCAAATTACCTTATTTCATGATTTCCCCAGCTCTATTAACTTCCCTCCTTTGTGTTCAAACCCAAGCAAGCAGGAGTCAGTTGGGAGAAGGATGTGAATAAGGGACCTAAAACAAAGCAGGCTCCGTAAGTAGGCCTCCATCTCTCACATCAGAAGGCGGGGCTATAATGGAAGTCACTGGTCAAGGGGCATCCTCACCCTCCAAGCTAATGAAGTGCCGACTTGAACCAATTTCAATCATACCTTTCCCTTCGTCTTTGCCTTACCCTCTCTCCCTCCCCTCCTTCCATTCTCTGACTGGATGCTACGGGCCACTGATCAGTGCAGATCCTGAAGCCTCCCTCAAGGCGTTTACAGTCGGTCCGGCAGAGAATAAGGGGGTGTAAGGTGTGGGGTGAAGACTCCGGGCGCAGGCGTCTTCCCGGCAGACTCTGCTCCCGCTGCGTTCTCCCGCCCTGCCGGAGTTTGCGAGCTTGCAGCCCTCCTCTCCCCGCCAAGGGACGTAAGTGCAGGGCCCCAGGCCCCCTGCGGGAACAGCTCTTTGAGGGACCGAGGACCACCCCCAGGACCCTTCCCTGCAGCTGGACCGCGGCCGGGTCCTGCGGGGCAGCCAGCCCGGGGCGGGGGCCGGGTCTCTTAGAGATCGCGGCCCGGCAGGCGAGAGCGGAGCCGGGCAGGAGTCTGCGGGGTGGGCGCAAGGCCAGGCCGGCAGCCGCGGCGCCGCAAGTCCCGGGTCGGGACGGAGGCGCCGGCCGACCCGGCGGGCCTGTCTGCCACGTGGCGCCTCTCGAGGCTGCGCCGCGCGGGCCGGGGGCGGGCGGGAGCCCCGGGCTGCGCTGGCGGCCTCTGCTCGCCGAGCTCCGGCCCGCGCTTCGGAGCCGGGCGGCGGAAGCGCGGACGAGGGGCCGGCGTCTCTCCTGGCCCCGTCTCCGCCCCTCCCGGCCTCGCGCCCCGCCGCCGTCCCCGCCCCCGCGGGGAGCCTGGCGGTGTCTTCTTGCCGCAGGGAAATCAGACCCGAAATTAGAACTGGGGAAGCCCTTAGCCTTCCTTGACCTTCAGCCAGCTCATGTGTCTTAGATCGGATGAACTATAACATTAAAAAGACAGATTATCTTACAACTCGGTTCGTTTTTGGATGATTGGTTACATTTTAACTTGCAGGGTATATATATATAACAGACGGTTAAAAGTGGGTTAACTAACTCGAAGCTGTCATTTGGTCAGGTTGCCACTGCTAAGGGGCGAGGCTTTAAAGCTGTGGGTCAAGTCCTGATTCTTGAACAGGTGCTGTCTTCTGTGCTAGGTCCTTGACAGAGATCCACCGTTGAGTGGGGGCTCCAGCGATATTTTCAAATGATGTGAAGATCCATTTTAAGAAGATTTATTTCTCTGTGATGGAGAAGTATGAAAAAATTGGGAGAATTGGAGAAGGATCCTATGGAGTTGTTTTCAAATGCAGAAACAGGGACACGGGTCAGATTGTGGCCATCAAGAGGTTTCTGGAATCAGAAGATGACCCCGTCATAAAGAAAATCGCCCTTCGAGAAATCCGCATGCTCAAGGTAATGGGCTCTTTCAAGTGAGTTTTCCGGGATTAAAATACAGAAGTCATGTTATGTTAAATAAATGCCTTGAGATATGGTTGCATCTCTTTACTTCATGGACTTTTGTCCTGTGACACAAATGGGACATCTGTGCACAAATCACCATTTAGACGATGGACTAGACAGCAGAAGTGTAAATGCTGGGCAAGGTGGCATTCACTTTCAGCGATGCTGTGGGATATTTTATTTTCCTTCCCAGTAGTTTCTTTTCCTTGTCCTCTGTATAGATCTGGTTCTTCGAGAGCCATCAACTTTGATAGCACAAGAACTTAGCACAATTAGGGTTCGTTAGCATTCATGATTTTTAAACGCTAAGGCTGTCTTCTGTTGATGTTCTCAGTCCATTTAGAAAACGAATCATTCACCTGTTTTCAATTTGTTAGAAGCTGACATTTACACTTCGCATTTATCTACCACTGAGCATCATAATGTCTTGAGAAGAAGGATTCTTCTCAAGTGAAATAACCACTTTAAAAATGTTTATTAGTTAACCCTAGGAGACCATGATATCAAGGTGGGGGGGGGGAGTATTGTTTATTACATGCTAAAACTACTTCTTTTCCCTCTAATGCAAAGAGGTTTCTTTTCTAAGTATCTGTGAAGATGAAACCCAGACCTCAAGGTAGACCGTGATGTGTCATGAATGTGGTGGGGGTTAACTTGGTTTCAAACAGTTAAGGCCTGTGTTTGAAATGTTGACTAACTTCATGACCAGGAAAGAGGAGTCTTTTGGGAGATGAGTGGAACACGCAGGAGTTTCTTTTATCCCCGCCTCTCTGTTTGCTCCAGGCCTCTTTAAAACTCTTCTTTTCCCCATGAATTGACTATGTGGGGTTGTCTCTGGATAAGGACCCTGAATGGGAAGCAGCAGCAGACTTTCAATAAATTAAAGTGTGTGGACAATAGGAACACTTTCTTTCTGGGGTTAGGATATTATCTATTCTGAGAAAACAGTTCTATCCACTCCTGTCCTGAAATGCTCCCTTAGGGAGGGGTAAGACCAGCGGTGCTGGCTCATCCATCCACCACCTGGGCCCCGGCCCTTCCCTAGAACCTCTGCACAGGGATTGGTTCTCACCCTTGAACCTTTCTCCTAGGCTGGGGGGCCGTCTTTTACTGTCTCAGGCTTTCAAAGAGGAGAAGGGGATCATTGTATTTCCAAGGGTTCCTTTACTCCAAAAGAAAGGAAATTTCTTTCTAGTGGAGATATCTTCTTTTTCTGGTTCTGAATGTCACCTGTGAAGGCTTTTCTGAAATCTCTCACCACTCTTCAGCAATATTATGTTTACAGGTGTAGCTCCCGTTATTAATTAAGTTCCTGCAGGGTGGGGACCTTGCTTCTGTATCTCTGTATCAACTACCTGGCATTGGCATGTAGTAGGCCTCCAATAAATAATGTTGCTGAATTTTTTTAAAAAAGGTTACAAAAATAAGCTCTTAGGAAGGGTAGGTGTTCCCAGTAAATTAGGAGGTCAGGTGTGTTCTCTTGAATAACTGAATATTGATTTTGCTCTAAAGGACAGAGGTGTGTGCACAGAAGCCTGATTTTAAAGCATGCAGCTCCCCACTCTCCAAAATCAACTGCATAGATGGATGCCCCTGATCTGTACGAGGTGATGGGACTAGACTTCTGTAGACTATCCATTTAAGCCCTAACTTTTCAAAATTCTGTGAGATTCCTAATACATAATGTTAATATGTGTTCATATGTTAGTAAATGAGTGAATGGTATGTTAAGTCATGTTTTTCCATTTATTTTCCCAGTACATACTATTGTGCCTAAACAATGTGTACACAAAGTTGTATAGTCTGTTTTGCAGATGCTTAGCTTGTGGAAGGGAAGTAATTTCCCCTCGGCTCTCACTCAGGATAGACTGAGTTCCTAAGGGGCAGGGCCTGTGTCATTCACCCTGTGTCCTCACGCCTGGCAAAAGCCCTCAAAATGTTTGTTGAATACTGAAAATAAAGTGTTGGGAGGCACGTTTGAGGTAGACTTGGAGATATTTAGGGAGGGGATGAGAGATAAAGCATTCAGGCGGACAGTCTATCCTAGGAAAAGGTACATAAGTGGACAGTGGTATATTGGAGAGCACAAGTAATAACTCTAAAGTCTTGACCAACATGCCTGCTGGGTGCTGCCTGGCCAGGTGGAGAAGGGAGAGAAAGACAGCCAGGGTCTAATAGAAGGGAGTGTGAGCACTTTTCTGGGATACAGGTCTGGCCCTGGGATGTGAGCTGTACCTTGGTCCCAGGTCACCCCTGGGGTTTGGAGCCCGACTCCAGGGCACATGTGCAGCCCCCAAGAACAGGAAATTGGTGAGATGTAGGCAAGTGTTTTAAGGTCTTATCTGAACTGGAATTGGAGGCAGAGCTTCAGCGGCCATGGGAAGGAGTACCAAGCTATGAGCAAAACACAGTTCTTTGGGCCTGGGGGGAGGGTTGCAGCTAGGTGACTTAGTGAGTTTAAGCTCCTTGGGTTTTCCTTGAACATCCCTCACAGAGCTGGGGCTTTAAATGACCCCTGCTAAGGTCATGAACTAGGAACCTTAGCCAAAGCAGTTGAGGACAGGCAGGTGCTGGTCACCTGACTGCTTCCACTATGGTAAGAAAAGCTAGAAAAGTAGGTCAAGACTAGTTATAGAAGATTATGAATGCTGAGCTAAGGAGTTTGGCTTTCTCTTAAAATAATGGAAGCAAGCCAACATTTTCTTTTTAGAAAGTTGTCATTTGTGGATTGTTGGATTTCATGGACCAATAATATTTCAAAAAAATTTTCTTTTTGTTTTTACAGGTTAGGATAGGGTTGTCAGCCTTTTAAAAAACCAACTACCAACTACTTTCACCATCACTTCATAAAAGAAAGGACATTTTAATATTTTTTTAAAAACTAGGAGAGACACAATTTAAGAAAAAAACAGTCTTTCCAAGGGAGAAGTAGGCAACTATAAATAACATTTATGTACACTCATTTCTGTGGTGCGTGTGACTGTATGTGTATGATTGTGTGTGTGTATCTTTGCCCTTGTTTTTCTCATTTCACTCCATTGATGAAAATGAACCATCATTTGTTTTGTGAAACCCAAATCTCATAAAACCAAGCACTATGTCCAGGAACAGAAAGATTCTCCGGATCAGATACTGTCCTCCTAAATAGGACCTATATCTGATACAACAAAATACTAACAGTACAAAAGAACTAATGGTCCCTTAGATTTCATCATACAATTTGGCCGTATCAATCCTCAGAGAAGTTCATGTGTATATGTTTTTAAAACTGTTTATTTAACAATTTAGAGCAACTCCCCAATAGTTACTAATGGACTCTTAAAAATAGTTGTGTCCACTTGAGCAGCTAAGATTGTAGGAATGAATTGTCCAGCAGTTGATTGTGTAATATTTAAGGCAGCACATCTGCAAGGCTTCCAATTCTTGGTGTGAAAGCACAGATGAAAATGTAGCTATCCATTAATAAATGCTTTTGAGGTGATAATTATTATCAAGAAAACCTATTTTGCTAATATTTTTAGAAAACGTATTTTCTGAAAATTGGAAATACTTTTCAAATAGCATTATTTTGTGCCATTTGGAAAAAATGGGTGACACATTTGTATGAGAAAAACAGTATTTGTACTAATAAACTGCTTTTTAAACTAAATATAATTCACTCCTCACCAAGAGCTCCTACTGTAGTCAACCCTTTCATATTTAATCCCAGTTAAATAATTAGGCTTTATAAAAAAGTAAACAGTTGCTGCAGTTAAAATCAGTCATCTCATACTCTAAGAATAAATTAAGTTCTATGCCAAGGTTGCGGGTTCAGTCGCTGGTCAGGGCACATGCAAGAATCAACCAACGAATGCATAAATAAGTAGAACAACAAATAGATGTTCTTCTCTCTCCATCTTTCCCTTCTTCTCTTTCTCAAAAGTCAATGCATAAATTAAATTCTATTCTAGTGACAATAATAAAATTATATTGCTATACCTGAGCTCAAAGCAACTGTCCAACTCTTTCCCAAACTAATTTTCTCTTTATTGGGATGATGCTGGTTAATAAGATTATATAAGTTTCAAGAGCACAATTCTATAAATACATCATCTGTATACTGCATTGTGTATTTACCAGCCAAAGTCCAGTCTCCCTTCATCACCATCTATCCCTCCTTTACCCTCTTCAACCTCTCCCCACCCTCCTTCCCCTTTGGTATCCACCGTACTATCGTCTGTGTCAATGAGGTTTTTTTGTTTGTCAAACTCATTTTCCCTTGTGGAAAAAAAAGTGGGAAAAATTCCGTATCTTCAGTTAGAGCTTTGATGAAACACTTGTGCATAACATAGTTGATGTGTTCGTTTGGAAAGTTTTATCGAAGTCCTGCCAGGTCCCGGGCTCTGTTTGTGGCCCCTTTTCTCATAGGGAAGGAGAGATACTGAGGGTAAACAAATAATTATATGTCAAGTGGTAAAAAATAAAATAAGATAAGAGGGAAAGAATAATAGAGGAACTTGTGTTCTATTTAGGGTGGTTAAGAAAAGCCTTCCTGAAGAATGACATTTGAAGGGAGACCAGAAGGAAATGTGAAGGAGTGACTCACGTAGCTATTCAGGGCATAAGCATTCCAGGGAGAGGGAATAAGTACAAAGGCCCCACAGCTGGAACAAGTGGTATGTTCTATGCGTGTTCTGACATGTTCTAGGAGGAGCCAATAGATCAGTACATCTGGAGCAGAATAAGAAAGGGTGAGGGTCATAAGAGATGAAGGTAGAGAGGTAAAAGAGTCAGACCTGAGGGCTTTAGGGGCCATGGTAGGAACTGTGGATTATGCTCTGAATGAGATGGGTGCTGAGTGTTTTGGGTAGAGGGATACCTTGTGTTTTATATCCCAGGAGGATTCCTCTAGCTGCGGATTGGTCCAGCCCCACAGTCAAGATCATTTGGAATACTATCACAGCGATCCAAGTGTGAGATGGTGGGGTCAGAGTGGTAGTGGTGGTCAGATTCTATATTTATTCTGAGAGAAAAGCATATAGGTGTCTGGTAGTTAAATAAGGAACCAAGAATGACTCCAGTGTTCTTGACCTGAGTAACTGGAAAAACAAGGAGATAGGGAGACTGAGGTACAAATTTTGATGAAAGGAAATGAAGAATTCTGTTTTGGATATGTTAAGTTTGGGATGTGAGTCCAAGGAGACTGTAAAGTGGGCAATTAAATATACAACTCGGGCATTAAGGGGAAGTCCATGTTGAAGATACTAAGTTTGGAGACATCAACATAGCAATGGTATTTAAAGCCATGAGATTGGATCACCGTAGGGAATGGAGACACGAATATCAAAGACTGAACGCTGGAGCTCCAGCTTCTGGAGGTCAGGAAGATGGGGAGGAACCAGCAAGGAAAGCAAGAAGGGGTGCTTGACGAGGTAGAAAACTCCAAAGAGCAATGTTCTTAAAAACTTAGTGAAGAAGCCTGACAGGTGGTGACACAGCAGATAGAGCCTTAACCTGGGAAACTAAGGACCCAGGTTCAAAACCCTGAGGTCGCTGGCTTGAGCGTGGGCTCATCCAGCTTGAGCGCAGGCTCACCAGCTTGAACACAGGGTCACTGGCTTAAGTGTGGACCCATAGAAATGACACCATGGTCACTGGCTTGAACCCAGAGATCGCTGGCTTGAGCCCAAGGTCACTGGCTGAGCAAGTAATCACTTGCTCGGCTAGAGCCCCCCAGTCAAGGCACAAATGAGAAGGAATCAATGAACAACTGAAGTGCCACAACTACAAGTTGATGCTTCTTATCTCTCTCCCTTCCTCTGGCGCTCTCTGTCTTCCCCTCTCTTCTTCTCTCTAAGAAAGAAAAGAGAGACGGTCATCATTAGTATAAACTTAGAATTAGTCATTGGCTTTAAAGATATGAGGTCATCTGAGATCTTGACAAGAGGTGTTTGGGGGGATTGTAGGAATGAAAGCTTCATCAAAGACGGTTCTAGAGAGAATGAGAGGTGTGATGAGGAGACAGTGAGATAGGTAACTCTTGAGGAATTTCATTATAAAAGTAAGCTGAGAAATAGGGCAGAAGGCACTTGGAAGGATATGAGGCCAAGAGAGTTTTTATGCTGGTTTTTTTTTGTGTGTGTGTGTGTGTGTATATTTTTCTGAAGTGAGAAGCGGAGGGGGTGGCAGACAGACAGATTCCCACATGCGCCTGACCAGGATCCACCTGGCATGCCCACCAGGGGTTGATGCTCGACCCCTCTGGGGCATTGCTCCACTGCAATCGGAGCCATTCTAGTGCCTGAGGCAGAGGCCATGGAGCCGTCCTCAGCCCCGGGCCAACTTTGCTTCAATGGAGCTTTGGCTGCGGGAGGGGAAGAGAAAGATAGAGAGAAAGAAGAGAGGGAGAAGAGTGGAGAAGCAGATGGGTGCTTCTCCTGTGTGCCCTGGTCAGGAATTGAACCCGGGACTTCCACAAGCTGGGCCGACACTTTACCACTGAGCCAACTGGCCAGGGCCTGCTGTTGTTTTTAATATGGGAGAAATAAGTATATCTGTATGCTGATGGTATTAATCCAGTAAAGAGAAAAGATGGTGTTGGAGGGAGAAAATTTCTGGGACCATGACGTTGGCTGGGTTACTAACCTGGACCATGACTGAAAAACATAGCTATAATAGCATAATAGACCAATTCATGGACCAGCTGGGAGATCAGGCTACCTTTTGTTTTATTTGGCATGTTGCTGTGTTCTCTAAAGGCTATCCTTAATCTTTATGTAACAGGATCCATAGCTGTCTTCAAACTATGAGTGTATTACTTATTCCACTAGCATGTATATCTGATTTGCATATGATCCTTGAACATTGCAAAAAAATAATAATAATTCAACCCTTTTTCGTAACTGAGATTCAAGCAAATAAAGATATTTTGTATGAGAGGTGAAGCACCTGACAGGACCATATTTAAAGGGAGACAGAGTTCTTGAAAGATCACCTTAACTCAAGAAGTATAGATGATGGACAGAGTCATCACAGACCCTGTGGTGGGAAGTGGCACCATTTCTGCATAAAGCAGGTGACTGTACGTGAACCCAATTCAGTCCCCTGGGGAATAACTATGTGCCCAACAATAGAAGAGCTGTGTGTTTCAAAACAAACACAAACCGACCAACCTAGAATAATTGTATTACTAAGGTCCCAAGCCTCTGTGATGCTGAACCTTTTCTCTGTGGAATGAAAATGGTAGAACCCCTGGAAGAGGAAGCAGAGAATTCCAACCAGCAGTGGTGGAAAGAGTAGACGCCCCTAGTGGAGTTGAGGTGAAGGACAGGACAGTGCCACTGTGAGGTGTCTGAGCAGACCTTCAGCAGTGTGGGAGGTGGGGCCGGGCCTCCAAGCCTATCCGACCAACATCAGTCAAGGGCTGAAGCCAGCAGCTAGGACATTGTCCGTGACAACCCACCCTCCAGAAGAGAAGAAAAATGAGAAACAGCATGGAGAAGAATCATATTGCCATTTGGTCACTCAGTACACCTGAGCAAAGTGCCACGTATCCTTCCCTAGTATGTACAGATTACACTTACACAACCTAAGAGGGTATTGTTATCCCATTTTACGAATGGACCTCGGGTGGTTAATGATTTGCCACGGTCCCCTGGTTAGTAAGCTGGAATGCAGATATAGTTCTGCCTGTCCCCAAGTGCATGCCCAGCTGCTCCCACATGTCAGAACCATCACGCTGTACCACACACCCCACTCGGAAGTCTCCCAGGGACTGGTCCTCAGGGTTCATCCTGTCCTTGATCCATCAGGGCCTGAGCTGCGGCACTCACGGCTGCCATGGATGCCCGGGTTGCAGATTCTTACTGAAATAGCAGTTCCTCTCAACTCTCATTCCACAACCATGTAGATCATGTTAGAAAGCAAAAACTAGGGTTTGCCACTAACAAAAATAAAAATAACCATGGGAAGAAATGTCCATGTAAAACTTGACTGTAAACAGTACAATAAAGCACATGTGCTCTTCAAGAGAAGAGTATCACTTAAGATATGCAGATAACACTCTCATACTGGCAGAAAGGAGCAATGATTCGAAACGACTTCTGATGAAAGTTAAAGAAGAAAGTGCCAAAGCAGGACTGCATTTGAACATTAAGAGACAGTTATGATTGAAAATTTCAAGACATTTAAATTGTTAAAGATTTTGCTTACCTTGGTTCAGTCATCAATTCAAAAGGAGACTGCAGCCAAGAAATCAGGAGAAGGCTGAGACTCAACAGGGCAGCAATGAAAGATTAGGAAAGGTCACCAGGAGCAAATATGAGTCATTAGAGACCAAGGCTAAGATCATCCATCCCCTCGTGTTCCCAGTTACTATGTACAGTGAAAGTGGAATGGTAAAAAAGGCTGATAGAAAAGAAAAATATGATTCATTTGAAATATGGTTTTGGAGAAGAGTCTACAGATACCCTGGACCTCCAGAAAGACAGTGGGTTCTAGAGGAAATTAAGCCTAACACATCGCTGGAGGCAAACGTGACAAAACTGAAGCTGTTCTACTTTGGGCACATTCCAAGAAGGCAGGGTTCTTTGGAAGGGTCAGTAATGCTGGTGAAAATAGAAGGCGCAGGAAGAGGAAGACCAAATATGAGATGGATTGACTCCATAAAAGAAACCATAGACATGAGTCTGCAGCTGAGCAGGGCTGTTAAGGGCCTTGTGGCCATTACTCACAGGGTCACTAGGACTCAGAACGGACTCCATGATACATAACACGCATCGCCCCCAAAAGGATGAGAATTGGTTATTGAGATCAGGGGGCAAAAAAGTCTAACTTGTGTTCTCTAAAGAATACAGATATACAAACAGTATGCATGCAGTATATTAGTGGTATTAAATTTTCATCAGGCGTTGGTTAGGAAAATACGTTTAAAAAAGGCTCCTTGGGGAACAAACATGGGAAAAGGTCCACAGGGTACAGGAAGGTGAGAATGTTGAGTGTGTA
This sequence comes from Rhynchonycteris naso, assembly GCA_037038555.1. NCBI lineage: Eukaryota > Metazoa > Chordata > Mammalia > Chiroptera > Emballonuridae > Rhynchonycteris > Rhynchonycteris naso. The sequence goes on from CM072999.1 coordinate 47,373,015, forward strand.
CTTTGTAGTCATGAATAGTAATAACCCCCTGTTTCCTACTCTCTCCTCCCTTTCAGTAACCTTCCTGGGAGGCTGTGGGCTGTGTGACCCTGCAGGGACAGGAGTCATAGCAATTGCAGTTTCTGATCTGGCTCAAAGCTGCTGGGTGACCTTGGGTAAACTCCAGTGCCTCCTGGCACCTGGCCCACCTTGTCCCCATAGTTGATGCCGCTGTTTGGCATTGCCTCGCTGACTTATTGCTGAGGGGAGCAGAGTGCTCTTCCGCCAAATTCGTACTAGCCGTCAAGCCACCTCAAGGCTGCGAGGACAGGGAAGTGGAGGGTCAGAAAGAGCAGCACATTGGAGCAGCCACTGGGGGAAAGCAGGATGAAGGCACCTCAGCAAATTAAAAACGGAACTGTCTCGTGAACCAGCAATTCCACTTCTGGGAATGTATCTGAAACACTAATTTGAAAGATACATGCATCCCTGTGTTCATTGCAATGTTATTTACAATAGCCAAGATTTGGAAGCAGCCCAAGTGCCCATCAGTAGATGAGTGGATAAAAAGACCGTGATACATATACACAATGGAATACTACTCCACCTTAAAAAAGAAGGAAATCTTACCTTTTGCAACAACATGGATGGGCCTGGAGAGCATTATGCTAAGTGAAATAAGCCAGTAAGAGGAGGTACCATATGATTTTATTTATATGTGGAAACTAATGAAAAAAATAAACAAGGAAAATAGAAACAGACTCAGATACAGAGAACAGACTGACAGCTATGAGGCAGGGAGGGAGGCTGGGTGAAAACTGTGAAGGGATTAAGGAAAACAGCCCTCATAGACAAGGACAACAGTATGGTGATTACCAGAGGGAAAGGGGGTGGAAGGAGGTAGAAAAGGGTAAAGGGAGGAGGGGGTTAGTGGTGATGGAGGAGACCTGACCTGGGGAGATGAACACAATACAACATACAGATGATGTATTACAGAATTGTACACCTGAACCTATATACTTTTATTAACCAGTGTCACCCCAATAAATTCAATTAAAGAGCAGTACACAGGAGAGAGAAACACACAGGTGGGAAGGCAGAAAGGTGGGATGTGAAAATAGACACCAGTACCAAAGGGAGGCGCTGGAGGTGAAGCACTTCGTGAGAGCTTCACTGCTTTAAAATATCAGACCTGCAATCCTGCTGGGCCAATTGCTGTCCTGGTGACAGGAACCTGCAGTGGAAAGTATGACTGTCAAGGTTCCCTGTTGTTATTCAGAGCAGTTATTAAGTGACTAATTTCATGTGCTCCTGTGCCCGGACCCCATTCCACTGAATGCGAACAGTAATATGTAAACCCTTTCTAGCACTAGGATCTAATTAGAGCTCTCATAATTTTTAAAAGCTTCTGCTTCCCCAGTTTTAGTGAAATAATATTTCCCAACTCAGTGAAAGTCTCGATGGAAAATTCTGTGACTTCTCTAAGAATTTAATCCTGCCGTTGCTAATGAATGCTAATATCTAGATGCCTTCTCTTCAAATTGTTTAGTAGGCTGGTTGAAATGATTAGTAACATTTCTGTAAATTGCTTTAACTATGTTCAGCCTTCTCTGTTAGGGTTTATAGAGATGGCAAACCACACTGATCAGATAAATGAGTGAAAGAGGCTGAATATCGGGCCAGATGGGGAGGTGGAGATGAGGGCAAACTGGAGATGTCGTGTCTTATAAATAGGGTGGCCACTGCTCAGCCCACAGATTGCAAGCCCAGGGTCCTAGATTTTCAGAGTCTCTTTTTAAAAAGTTAGAAATTAGAATTTTTTGTAAAATCTCCTGGTTTTTCCCCCCACAACTTTTTGTGTTGAAAATGTTTTCAATATATATAGAAGTGGAAAGAATAATACAGTGATACCTACATAAGCTAATCTAGACTCATTAATCAGTTGTTAGAAGTCTTCATTTAGCACTGGCAGTTTGGCTCAGCAGTAGAGCATCAGCCTGGCATGTAGAAGTCCCAGGTTCAGTCCCCAGTGAGAGCACACAGAAGTGATCATCTGCTTCTCCACCCCTTCCCGCTCTCTCTCTCTCCCTCTCTCTCTCTCTTCCATTTCTGCAGCCATGGCTCAAAGGGTTTGAGAAAGTTGACCCCCACTGCTGAGGATGTCTCCATGGCCTCACCTCAGGCACTAAATTAGCTCGGTTGCTGAGCAATGGAGCAATAGCTCCAAATGGGCAGAGCATCCCCTGATAGGGGGCTTGCCAGGTGGATCCTGGTCGGGGCGCATGCGAAAGTCTGTCTCTCTGCCTCCCTGCTTCTCACTTAATAAAAGAAAGAAAGAAAGAAGGAGGAAAGAAAAAGAAAGAAAGAGAAAAGAATTCTTCATTTCCTTATTTTCTGTCTTACACACTCACAGAGACACACACACACATACATACATACACACTTTTTTGGACTGGATTATTTTCCTAAGTATGCAGTCTGAATCTCCTAGAACAGAGACATTCTTCTATGTAATTACAGTATGATTTCTGCATTCAAGAAATTTATCATTGATGTAATATTATCTAATATACAGTCTGTTCTCAAATTTCTCATATTGTCCCAATAATAGTTACATAACTATATGTATATCTATCTATATCCATATCTTTATCTTTTTTTAAATCCAGGATCTAATCAGTGACTATGCATTGCATTTAGTTGTCATATCTCTTTAGTATACCTTTAATCTAAAACAGCTCCCTAACTTTTTAGTTCATTTTTGTTCTTTCATGATATAGCATTTTTTCCCCTTTTCCAAGTGAGAGGAGGGGAGATAGGCAGACTCCTGTATGCACTCTGACTGGGATCCACCTGGCAACCCTATCTGGGGCTGACGCTCTGCCCACTTGGGGAAATAGTCATAACCGAGCTATTTTTAGTGCCTGAGGCTGAAGCTCCATGGAGTCATCCTCAGCACCCAGAACAGATGTGCTTGAAACAACCAAGCCATGACTGTGGGGACTGAAGAGAGGGAAAGAGAGAAGGGAGAGGATGGAAAAGCAGAAGGTTGCTTCTCTTGTTTGCCCTGACCAGGCATCGAACCTGGGACATCCACATGCTGGGCTGACACTCTACTACTGAGCCAACTGGCCAGGACCAATATAGCATTTTTGAAGCATCTAGTCCAGTAGTTTTGCAGAACATGCCTCAACATAGGTTTTCTGGGTGTTTGCACATGTTTCCAGCAGGATACCACATGGGTGAGGATGTGTCTGTCACACCAGCTATCCTCAGGAAGTACGTGATGTCAGTTTGTCCTGTAATTGGTGCTCTCAGTTTTAATCTCATGGTTAAGATGAGTCTGTCATATTTCTCAATTATAAAAAAAAATTTTTCCCCTTTATAATTAATAAGTAATCTGTGGGGTTATAATTTGAAACTGTGTGACTATCTTGTTGCCCAATCACTTTCACCCAATGATCCTTGACTCAGTCCATTATAAGAGTTATTATAAAATGGTGATTTTCAACAATTCTTTCTATATTTGTTATACTTTTTCAGTTAAAGAAAAGAAAAAGAAGAAAGAGCTTTCCTTCAGCCCCCATACCTCATATATATATTTTCTAGAATCACTGTGATTCATGGATTCTTTTCTCCCCCAACATGTTAGAAATCATCCCTGTCATTATTCTGTTTGGTTCTCAAATTGCACAAATCTGGCCACTTGAGGGTCCTTGGACCCAGATCCTCTGTCCTGACAGATGCCCATCATTTCCTAAGTACTTATTTAGTATGCACAACAGAGCGTCTCAGGCTCATTCACCCCCAGCTCTGCAATCACCCGTTTCCCAAGGAGTCCAGTCCCTTCCAGCGAGAATTGCACCTGACTAAAACATTGACACGTAATACTTAAAGAAAAATTTAAACACCTTTCCAGCCAAACAAAACACCTCTGCAGACCGTGGCTGGCCTGCGTGCTTAGTTTGGGGCCTCCAGATTATACAGCTTTCCGGACGTGCTGATGTTCTGAGTGGAGAATGGCAGGTCTGTCCCCTCGCTGTCCATTGCCAATACATAGGGAGGTGTTGGCAGTTTCTGGAAACTGGTTGTCAACAGCACGGGAGACAAAGCAGAGCATTCCCTTGCCCTCAATGATAGAAACCAAACACTCCCCTTATCATCCTCTCTCCCTGTTTGTGCAACGAGTAGAGACCTGTTTCGTCTTATTTTTACAGGATAACATACTAACTGCAAATAGCAACAGACTGTTTTGTTTATTTATTGGAAGATTTTTTTTTTTCGCCTTGGCTCATAATGTGTTTATGTAGAAAGCTTGTATTTCGGTTGTGTAGTGAACTCCTAAATAATCAAGCTGCCACACAAATATGTGAAGAATAAAAGAAGCAGAAATCAACAAGCTGGTTCATTACCCTTCTAAAGACACTCAGTTTGTCAAGGGATTAAGCACATACCACCATCTGCCCTAAAGGCTCCTCCATACACCCTGCCACACACCTTAGCTCTAGAAAGTAAAAGGCCATAGAGCAGGAGGAAGCATGATGAGCGTGATTTTATAGTAGACACTGATAAAAAATAAATTTTGCTATTGCTGTTTTTTTACCACTTAAATTATTTTTATTTCCAGCAAATGAAATTTATACACAGGAAACCTGGGTTACATATAGTATAGTTATTATAGAATAGCCAAACCATACTAGAATGGAAATTTTCTAAGTGAGCTAGTCGTGTGTCTTTCACTTTAAATTTTTAAAATATTTTAATTCACCTTTTTATTTGGTAGGATTGATGTTTCAGAGCATAAGTTTGCTGTCAAGAGGCATATTTACTTGCTAATTATTAACCTTCTTTATTACTTATTAACTTTAAAAGCACTGTAGTAAAAATGCTGTTGGAAGAAATTGCCTGGTTGAAAATCTATTCCCTTTCTTGTTAGAATAAGGAAAGGTGAGTTTCTAAATCAACTGATGCTATCAGCCATATGTAAAAACCAAACAAATAATTTGTTTTAGAACTCTCAGAACACTGCTGCATTTATTTTGGGCTATGTCATTGTTCACTTTCATTTTGATCTTTTCTGTAAATACTGCTTCTTCCCTGGTACTTCTCATATACTGCATTAGTCATGCCAGAGCAGACCGAGCTCCACTGTGACCATTCTCAGCCTGTGCTGGGTCTAGAGAGGAATGCAGAAGCGATCACAGCCCAGGCCTCTGGCCAGAGGATCAGCCTGGCACATTCTGTTCCATCCGTGTTGTCTACAGCAAACCTAAAATTAAGTAAACTTCCGGTCCCCTCTACCTTTCCACCCATGATTCCAGCTTTTTCAGGACTCATCTGTTCCATACGTCACATCCTTTCCCTCTAGTCATCCCTGAAACAAAACCTTAGTCAGGGTGTCTACTATGGGGGTTCCTTGGCATTTGGAGGAAATGTGGGATCAAGGCACTTATTCTTTTTAAACCTAAGGAAACTTAAAGAATGATTCCTCAGGAACACCATAATGAATGTGGACTACTTTTTCCCTCTTGGCTGGAGATGGGGGTAATAATTAAATAGCTTTTTAAATAATGGAAATAGCTTTTCCTTCCCCACAATCGATGCATTAATTAGCTCTCTGAAACTAACTTCAAAATATCAATCTTGGTTTGACAATATAGTGATTTAAATGCAAGCCATTTAAAAGACATTTGTATGATAAAGTACCATATTTCCCCATGTAGAACTTGCTCCCATGTATAAGACGCACCTTAGCTTTGGGGTCCGAAATTTGGGAAAAAATGTATTACATAAAGTTATTGAACTCAAGTTTTATTCATCATAAAATTTATACAACTCCTCATCACTGTCAAATCTCCCATCCATTAGCTTGTCCTCATCTGTGTCCAATGACGAATCACTTTCTTCAACAATGAGCGCAAAAACAAGTGTGAAAAAGCGGGAAATACAAGTGAAAAAATCTACGACCACTGTATAAGACGCACCCAGTTTTTAGACCCCAAGTATTTTGGAAAAGGGTGCGTCTTATACGTGGGGAAATACAGTTATATTTGTTGACAGAAGAAACAAACTCCAGGGCCGGAGAGTGTGAAGTAGGAACAGAAACCTCCTTGCCCTGCTGGCTCTCTGTTCTCACCACCACCACCACCCCCACTGTCTCTCGTCTGTCATTCCAGATGGGTTCTGTACTTGTACAAAAACATCTATTTCCTTCTTAAAAACAGATAAAAACGCTAGCATATTGAGTATACTATTCTGTAATTTCTTTTTTACATTTAACAATATATTTTGAACGTGTTTCCAAGTCAGCACATATAGATAGGCCTTGTTCTTTGTAACAGCTGCATACTAATTTATCATTTGAATGGACTATAAAGTCCTATAGTTTATTTAACTACTCACATATTTATGAACATTTGGATTTTTCCGATGGCTAATCATGTACCCAAAAAGCTCAGAAAATGTAAGAGATTATTGGGGATAGGAAGCATGATTTCTACAAGTGGGTTGTTGGAAAGGATGATTAGAGAGTCTGGTCCTGCTTTCACTGCTTGTTCCCAGACCCACAGAATAGCTACTGAAATGAAGACATAACACCACGTGGTGGCCGCTGGCTCCATGCTTGTGTCCTCGAAGGCTGGGGTACAGATTCCGTCATTCCCTTAGGTTGGTTGGTTGTAGGTGATGAGGTTGATAGTAGAACCAATGGATTCCATAGCTGTGTGCTAATTGTCATGCCTCCTTTGCTGTATAAAATGGGCCCCTTGGTCTGATGTGTGGACGCCCACGCCGGTAAAGCAAACATATGCTAAGCCCTTGATTGTGGGGTAGGCAAGAAAGGCAAACCCCACATCTGCACTTATTATCAGTTCTAGTAAGGACAAATTGCATCCCCTTCCACGTAGCACCTGGTCTCTATAAAGGACAGTGTGCGTCAGTGACTAAGTATCAGATTTTGCTACTGGCAGGTTAGGCACTCAGCAGCAGCAGTAGTCAGATCAGCCCTGGCAAGGGGGAACCCACGCCGTCGGCTGTGCCTCACCACCCTCCCTGCAGACACAGGCACCCTGTTCATGGAGCAATTACACAGCACTGGGGTGGTTAGGACAGAGCACGCTGACACCCACTGGGAAAGACATCCTCTGCCTGGTAGCTCGCTGCTCCCCCCACAGCATCTGTTCTCTGCTAGGCATTAATACCTGGTCCACACGTCCTCAAGTGCCGTGCTCACTCCCACACATACAATTCCTGCCTCTTCTCCAAATGCTCTTTCAGTCTTGCTCCTTCCAGACTTAAATCAGTAAGACAAAATATTTGCCACTGTCCACAGGTCCATCTTCATCTCAGGTCCTTTCTTCCTCATACATGCTGAACCATGAGGTGCTGCTGGAAGCCCTGCTCAGTGGGAAGATTCCCTTTCATCACTATCCTTCAAGACCTCTGCCAAGTGCGGCTATAGTATGGAGGCAGGCCAGTTCCAGCCAGTGCCAACGTGATGAGCTGATCCATCTGTGAGCTGGGCTTGGGGTTTCTGTCCTCAATCACTTGGAAACTCCCCTTGAACTATACATACCTGTCAGTCGAACAGAGGTGCAACAGAGTAGATGACATGGGAGAATGGGCCACCTCTTTTTTGTAACTTGCTTGTTCCCTGGACCTTCTTGAGCCTGATCACAAATGTAAGGTTGTCACAGTTTGATGGATTGCTGGTGCATCCTTGCAGCCTTACGACAGGGTGTCTCTGTTACCCAACTCACAGGTGCACCTCTGGGTCACACAATCACCTGATGGCCCATGGTGAGGTGCTCAGTCTCTACTAGGGACCTCTCAGGTGTCCTTGTTGGGAACTAAGTCCCAAGTCATGGGACAGTGCGCCCATGCCCATGAATTTCCCCCGTCCAGCCCTATATTTCTTCACTGCTATGCTCCAGTCCCCTCGAGATTCTGCTGGTAAATACAAGCCAGGTCTTGCAGTTCTTTGAGGACAGTTATTTCTTCCTGGAGCAAGAACCATGTTGCCTGCTCAGGCACTGCTACAGGTTCATTCTAGTTATTGGTCCTCAGGCTCCGGGAGGAGCCGGGATCGAGTCAGGCGGCACTTGCCTCACCGAGGGATTTTCAGGTATTCGTGAGAGAGGAAGCATTTCACCTTTGGCAAAGAGGCTGAGGCTGCTTCTCCCAGCCCGGAGGGTTCAAAGAAATGTGAGGTTTAAGATTCTCAGGCTCATGACCTTATCCCAGGCCTCTGAGTCCCTTGCTTTTCTCACCAGAGCCCTGACTTTGGCCTGAGAAACCTGTTGAGGCTGCACCTGTCTCTTGTATCTCTGCTACTCTTAAAAATTAAGTCCTGAGCCTGATTTTAGCACAGTCTATCCTGTGTCTACAGGAGATAAATATCTCTTTAAATGTTGTCATAGAGGTCTTCTGACTCCCACAGTTGATGGGTGACTAACCGGAACCTATCTATCATTTTCTCTTTTCTTTTTTCAACAACCTAAAGGTGTTAACGAAGCAACTCATTCGATAATCCCTGTAATTACCATTGCCCCAAATTACTCACGTGCCACTGCTGTTGCATAAGCCCGTCTGCACTCATTCAAAAGCACACTGATGAAAGTCTTGGTAATTGTGCTGTGGCATCTCCCAGAGCCTCCTCTCACCCCCACTTACCACCAGCAGTGGGGCCCCGTTGCCATTTGCCTGGTGACTGATCCAGTTCCAGAACCACATTCTGAAGATCTGCTAGCTAGGGCCACTTGTACCAACTCTCTCAGCTTGTACACCTCCAAAAATTAAAAGTCTGAGACAAGGGGCTCTTTTAGTAGTAGCTTGTTTTGGGAAGTGATACCAGGAAGCAGGAGTAGAAACAGGAGAGAGGGAAGTAGGAAAGGAGGAAAAGCCGATGCAAGGGGCAACAGGGACTCCTTCTGCCAGGTCTCTCTGCAAGGAGCCCGGGGACCGGAAGAGAGAAGGATTTACCCACCACTTCCAGTTCCCCATTGGTAAAGGGGTTTTACCTCCCACCTGTTAGAACCAACCCACCAGCCTCCCTTGTCTCAGCTTCCCAGAAGCCCTGGGGCAGAAAGCCGAAGATGCAGTGCAGCTGAGGTGAGGCACTGCAAGGTGCACGTGTCAAAGCTGATGCAGCAGCCACCGTTAAATCACAAGATACTCCAAAAGGAGGGAAGCAGGACACAAGAGACAACTAACACTGACCTCCTTGTTGTTCTGCAAACACTTCAGGCAGGATCCCACATAAGAGCCTTTGGGATGGTGGGTCTTTCTGCCTGGAACATTTTTCTGGACATCTTTGTGACTTACCTTCTCCAGATCTTTTTACATTTGAACCTTACCAATGAGGTCTTCTCTTTTAAATTGCAAGCCCTATCACGTTATGCCCCAAATCTACTGTATTTCTTTCTGGAAGGCTTATCATCATCGAGTGTGCTCAAATATAGGGTGGGGCAATAGTCGGTTTACAGTTGTTCATATAGAAAATTATGATTAATAAATAATAGCGCAAAAATAAACTGTTTTGTGTACTCGCAACTATACAACTCCATTTGCCCACCCCTGTCTGAGCTCCTGACAGCAGAGATTTTTGCCATCTTTGTTAAAATTATAACCCCAGAGCTTTGAATAATGCCTGGCCCAGAGAAGGGTTCAGTATATGTATCAAATAATAATGTATAACAAATGAATATATGGGAATAGGATATTTTTTGTACATATCTTCACGTACACTGCTCACAAAAATTAGGGGATATTTCAAAATGAATATTAAGTGATTAAAAAAATTTTTGATTTTTCTTTATTAAACAGAAACATCAGAAAATCAAATGACAAGTCAAAGAAAGTTGTTCCTCCCAAAAACCCATGACCCCAGACTAGCCATGAGAAAAACACCAGACAAATTTAGTTACTGTTAATGTATAAATACTAGTTCATTAATTATAACAAATGTACCACACTAATGTAAGATGTGTAAAATATGAGAAACCAGGTATAGGGTATATGGGAACTCTCTATATGATTATCTCAATTTTCTGGAAATCTAAAACTGTTCTAAAAATAAAGTCTATTGAAACACACACACATATACACACAAACCCTTTTTCCAGCACACCACTTCTGGGAATATACCTTATATAAATAAAAGCACCACTGCATAAAAATATATGTACAAGGATATTTATTGCATCGTTGTTTGTATAGGTAAAAAGCTAGAAATAATACAAACATTCTTTGATAGAAGAGGATGGCTAAATAAATTGTGGTACATTTAAACTATGAAATATTAAATACTATGCAACTATTAAAAAATAATGAAATTAATAGAGGTCTCAATGATGTAGAAGTGAAGAAAGCAAGCTACTGAGTAATTTTATACAAATAGATGAATATAGAAAGTATACTGCTCACAAAAATTAGGGGATATTTCAAAATGAATCTGAAGTGATAAAACATCCCCTAATTTTTGTGAGCAGTATATTTATTCTCCCCTGTTCATTCATTCATTCACTCAATTATTTATTTCTATCCGTATGGACTCGGGGATATATGTGTCCTTTTGACACACCCCCATCGATGTAGGGTTTGTTTTTGGTTTTGTTTTAGCGTTGCCTTACTTTCTGGTGCTGTATACTCCAGCCTTCTCTTGTATTTTTTCACCATCTTCCCCATTATACAAACCTTTGGTTATTCTTTTTTTTTTTTTTTTTTTTTTTTACAGAGAGAGAGTCAGAGAGAGGGATAGATAGAGATAGACAGGAACAGAGAGAGATGAGAAGCATCAATCATCAGTTGTTTTTGTTTTGATACCTTAGTTGTTCATTGATTGCTTTCTCACATGTGCCTTGACTGCGGGCCTTCAGTAGACCAAGCAACCCCTTGCTCAAGCCAGCGACCTTCGGCTTAAGTTGCTGAGTTTTTGCTCAAACCAGATGAGCCCACGCTCAAGCTGGTGACCTCGGGGTCTCGAACCTGGGCCCTTCCGCATCCCAGTCCAATGCTCTATCCACTGCGCCACCGCCTGGTCAGGCTGGTTATTTTTTAAAATTGATTGGAGAGAGAAAAAGAGAGAGACATTGACTTGTTCCACTTATTTATGCATTCATTGGTTGATTCTTGTATGTGTCCTGACTGGGGACTAAACCCATGACCTTGGCATATTGTGACAACACTCTAACCAACCAAACTACCTGGCCAGGGCAATACAAACCTTTGGTCATTCTTGATGCCTCCCTCTCCCCTTCCCTCATCACATCCTGACTATTCTCATTAACAAAGAATATCTCTGAACAGTTCCTTTCTCACCACTCCCTTGCCTCTGCCCTGGTCCATGTTCTAGATACACACCTTCAGGCACATCAGATTCAGGAGTCTTCCTCTTTTTCCTGTTTTTAAAATGTTTCCTCAACCTAGGAAATGTGATTTACTTACTCATTCACAGTTATCAAGTGCCTATTATGTGTGAGACCCTGTGCTGGGGGTACAACAACATCATTTTAAGTAAACAAGAGAACACAGACTCTTATGTCATGGTTCTTACATTCTATTGAATGTATCTATTATATCTGTTGACAGCAGAGGACATTAAACAATCAACTGAGTAATTCTTACTTTGTAATTATTTAGTAAATAAAAAAGATTCTGAAGAACAAATACTTCAGGGGAGCTACCAGCCATACAGGGAAATTGAATCAGTCTGGGGAGATCAGGGGAGACCGCCATCTGAGCCTTAAAGGATGAGTTTTTTTTTTAAATATATTTTTATTTTATTTTATTCATTTTAGAGAGGAGACAGAGAGAGAGAGAGAGAGAGAGAGAGAGAGAGAGAGAGAGAAAGGGGGGAGGAGCTAGAAGCATCAACTCCCATATGTGCCTTGACCAGACCAGTGCAGGGTTTTGAACTGGTGACCTCAGTGTTCCCAGGTCGACGCTTTATCCACTGCGCCACCACAGGTCAGGCAGGATGAGTTTTTATTAACTAACCCCATACCCCCTTTTTATTCTTTCTATCCCAGTGTTCTCATCCCTTTCTTTGCCTTCACCAACCGCCTGGGTTATAATCACTTTTCACTTACAAGCTGCTAACAGGCAGACAGCTTATAAAGAGAAGTAAGATTATACTGTTTATAAGCTATTTCAACCAAGAGAAAGACTTCTTAAAGGACAAACAGCTTTCCTCTTACTGGATCAAAACCAGAGAAAGCTGTCTTTCACAACTCACAATATGCAGAGTGCATTGTAAATCAGAGTGGTGGAATGATGCCCCATCACATTCACAGTTACTGGCTGGAGGCTGAAGCTCTTTTAACAATGCTTTCAAGCCTTGGTCAAGAGCTTGTTTTTTATGTTTTCAGCAACTCAAGCATCCCAACCTTGTCAACCTTATTGAAGTTTTCCGGAAGAAGCGGAAGCTTCACCTGGTATTTGAGTACTGCGACCACACAGTTCTGCATGAGTTGGACAGATACCAGAGAGGGTGAGTAATCCAATCCTTACTAACAGGAACACAATGAAACACACCAGGATTTATGAGGGAAATTAGCAATGACCCTTTTTCAAATTAGGCGAGAACAGCCATCGTCTGGACAGCATACTCTGTTGCTGGGGTTGACAGAGGGGGAGTTACCGAAATGATAGGAAAGAAATCATATCTAATCATTTTCATGAAGAAAGCAACAGCAGGAGTATTAGGTTGAACTTGACGTCTTTGCATATCAGAGTCTCTAAGAAAGAAAAGGATGGATGTTAGTTATTCTGTGCCTGACTAGGGAAATATAAGGACTTGGAAATTGAAAGGAATATTCCAAAGACAATGGCTAATAGGAAGTTTATGGCTTAAACAAACTCGGATTCATCTGAAGCAATCCGAGTGTCTGTTTTGCTGTCTTGGTCAGGGCTTCTTTGATTACAACTGACAAAAACCCAGCTGACACAAGTGTGGGTGAAAAAGACAAGTGTTGGTGGCTGTAACTAGGAAAAATTTGGGGTAACTTTAAAGGCTTTGGCTTCACTGATCTTATCACACCTCTCTAGCATATGTAATTCTTCTGTGTGCATTAGAAGAAGGTTCAGTGAACAGGTAGAGCCTTTGTTTGAATAAAATGAGGCTCCCGTCTCCCTTCCTCTGGTTGAGGGTAGCCCCTTGCCAGGGTGAGCAGAATTCAGGCTAGGTTTTGGCTCCTACCCACTCCTCAGCTGGATGTCTTAAGGCAGAGTGCCATAGGCGGTGGCTGTTCTCTCTCTCTGAGCTCTTCTTTGTATTGGTGTCATTCTGTCTTGCAAACCAGTCTCCCTTAGAAGGTGAATTTTGGAGAGGATGTGTGTGTGTGTGGTGTGGTGTAGGATGGAATGTTAGGAAAGAAAAAATATGATAGAAAGCATTGCCACAGGCTTTTATCAACCTATATGTAGCCATTCTAGAAGAAAGGAAGTTCTGGAAGAAGGTAGTATCTATTCAGTGGAAGACTCTGATTAGCTCAGCTCAGGTGATGCAAACATCCCTGGGGCCAATCACTGTGGCCAGGAGAGGGTAGAATAATTAGCAGACCCTGGGAGATATGATTCAAAGCAGGTGAGTCAAGGAAGACTTTGTAGAGGGGGTGGCCTTTGGCTTGAAAAGTGAGGATATTTTAGAGAAGTTAAGCAGGAAAGGGTATTCCATTCTCTCCTTTTGCTCTGCTCCTGGGAGCACATCTTTGGCTGGGGACAATATGCAGAGTGCATTGTAAATCAGAGTGGTGGAATGATGCCCCATTACATTCACAGTTACTGGCTGGAGGCTAAAGCTCTTTTAATAATGCTTTCAAGCCTTGGTCAAGAGCTTACTCTGCCATGTAGTGGTGGTTATATATTATCTACCCTGAATTCCAAGCAAATGAAATTAAAGTGGCTTGTTAGTGACCATGGCATAGGCTTTTTATGTTAATTTACACAACCAGAGAGAACTGAGAGAACAGACACCTCCATTCAGAAAGTCATTGTCAAAGAGAAATGTGTTCAAGGGACATGTTGATATTTGCTCTTTTGACAGCATGGAGGTGACACTTCAGTGAAACTCATTAGTATAAATTACTCATGACTAGGTGGTACAAGTGAGGTGTTACAGGAGTTTGATTAATCATGTTAGAATGAGTCACTTGGTGGAAACACTGATTAGTGGGCGCTTGAAAGCAATCAAGAGTCAGTTATTTTTGGCATATAGTTTCAGCAGAAAAAAATAGGATGAGGAGTGATTAGAGTTTTAAAAGCAGACTTTTTTCTTTCTTTCTTTCTTTCTTTATTTATTTATTTATTTATTTATTTTAGAGAGGAGACACAGAGTGAGAGAGAGAGAGGGAGAGAGAGAGAGAGAGAGAGAGAGAGAAAGGGGGGAAGAGCTAGAAGCATCAACTCCCATATGTGCCTTGACCAGACCAGTGCAGGGTTTTGAACTGGCGACCTCAGAGTTCCCAGGTCGACGCTTTATCCACTGCGCCACCACAGGTCAGGCTTAAAAGCAGACTTTTTAAAAAAACCTTCATCAGCTAAACTATGTTATATATGTGCAAGGAAATGAAAAAATGTTTTACTGTGAAGGTGAGTTATTTGTATGTACATTCCAGTGAAAGTGGGTCATCATCATCTGTGTGACCCGTGGCAAGTTGCCTACAGGTGTCCCCACCTGGAAAAATGAGAGTTTAGTACCAGGTAAAGTTAAGGGAACTTCTAGCTCTAAGATGCTATGAATTGATGATCCAACATTCGAGAAATCGGAAGACTTTGGTTCTCCTTCAGTTTCATATTTGATCTGTTAGATAATATCAACAAAGGATAGTGCTAATGTTGATGTTCCCCTGCTTGGTGTCAGTTGGGTCTCCTTTAGGTTTGCATACTTACTTCAAGAATGTCCTTATCCTGATTTATTAATGTCACCCCATTAAAATTAATAAAAGAAAAAAAAAAGAACGTCTTGTGATCATTGTAGTCACTCTACAGGATCACCCCTTCCCACTGGTTTCCCATGCCACAGAATCATCTGCATTCTAGGCTTCAGGATGTGCTGTTTGCTCACCCTGGGTGGCCTTACCTTTTCTATTCTGCCTAGCAAATTCCTGCTTGTCCTTCTGACACAGCTCAAATATGACCTGCTTTGTGGTAGCTATCTTACAGCCCACTGAGGAGAGTCAGGAGTTTCTTCCTCTGGTGTCCATAACATCATCTAGGATCATTTATACTGCATACTCCATTTGCCCAGTGAACTATAAAACCTTCGAGGGCACGAGCTGTGCCTTCCTCACCTGTATAGCCCCAATATCTTCCAGCTTAATTCTTTTCTTCTTTTCCAAGTGAGAGGAGGGGAAATAGAGAGACAGACTTCCACATGTGCCCACAAGTGATCATCCTGATAAGTCTCGCACCTGTCTGACACCATACATAGTTATTAGAATATCATACTCTGGTTTCTCTTCAGATCGCATAAATCTTTCGCCTTTTAGAATATCATTGACTACATTCTCTTTGCTGTATCCCTGTGTCCCCCCCATGACTATTCTGTAACAACCAATTTGTACTTCTTAATTCCTTTACCCTTTATTCCCATCCCTCTAACGCTCTTCCCATCTGGCAACTGTCAAAATGTTCTCTGTATCTATGAGTTCATTTCTATTCTGCTTGTTTATTTTGTTTTTCAGATTCAATTGTTAATAGATATGTATTTATTGCACATATTTTTATATTTTTCTTCTTCTTAAAAAAGACCCTTTAATATTTCATATAATACTGGTTTTGTGGTGATGAACTCCCTTCGCTTTTTCTTGTATGGGAAGATCTTGTGCTTTTTTTTGTTTGTTTTTTTATTTTACAGGGACAGAGAGAGAGCCAGAGAGAGGGATAGACAGACAGGAACGGAGAGAGGTGAGAAGCAGCAATCATTAGTTTTTCCATTGCTGTTACGACACCTTAGTTGTTCATTGATTGTTTTCTCACATGTGCCTTGACCGTGGGCCTTCAGCAGACCGAGCAACCCCTTGCTAGAGCCAGCGACCTTGGGTCCAAGCTGGCGAGCTTTTGCTCAAGCCAGATGGGCCCACGCTCAAGCTGGCGACGTTGGGGTCTCCAACCTGGGTCTTCCGCATCCCAGTCTAACGCTTTCTCCACTGCGCCACCACCTGGTCAGGTGAAGATCTTGTTTTTTAATTTTTAAATTTTATTTAGAAAATTAACAGGGTGACATTGATGAATCAGTACATGAGTATCAGGTAAACATTTTTATAGCATTTGAACTGTTGATTATGTTGTATACCCATCATTTAAAATTAAATTATTCTGTCACCTTATATTTTTCTCTCTTTACACCCTTCTCCCCACCTCTTCCCATCCCTATCCTCACGTCCCCGTCCCCCTAGTAACCACTTCATTTTTATCTATGCCCATGAGTCTCATTTTTTTTTAAATATATTCTTTTAAACTTTATTTTATTTTTTTTCAAGGACAGAGAGAGAGTCAGAGAGAGGGATAGATAGGGACAGACAGACAGGGACGGAGAGAGGTGAGAAGCATCAATTATTAGTTTTTCATTGCCATTGCGACACCATAGTTGTTCATTGATTGCTTTCTCACATGTGCCTTGACCGCGGGCCTTCAGCAGACCGAGCCACCCCTTACTGGAGCCAGCGACCTTGGGTCCAAGCTGGTGAGCTTTTGCTCAAGCCAGATGGGCCCATGCTCAAGCTGGCGAGCTCAGGGTCTCGAACCTGGGTCTTCCGCATCCCAGTCCGACGCTCTATCCACTGCGCCACCGCCTAGTCAGGCATGAGTCTCATTTTTATATACCACCTATCTGTATATAATAACTAGAATATATTTATTGTGTGAAATCATACAGGACTTAGCTTTTTCTGATTTTCTTATTTCACTCAATAAAATGTTCTCAAGGTCCATCCATGTTGTAAATGTCACTATGTCATCATTTCCTGTGACTCAGCAGTATTCTATTGTATATATGTACCACATCTTCTTTATCTAGTCCTCTATTGAGGGATACTTAGGCTGTTTTCCATGTCTTGACCACTGTGAATAATGCTGCCATGAAAATGGGTGTGCATGTATCTTTACATACTAATGTTTTTGAGTTTGGGGGGATATATATTCAGTAGAAAGATTGGAGGGAAAATCTTTATCAGTCCTTTGATTCTAAATGATTGCTTTGCTGGGTAAAGTAATCTTGGTTATAGGTCCTTACTTTTCATCACTCTTAATATTTCTTGTCACTCCCTTCTGGCCTACAAAGTTGCTGTTGAGAAATCATGTGACAGTCTTATGGGAACTCCCTTGTAGGTAACTAACTGCTTTTCTCTTGCTGCTTTTAAGATTCTCTCTTTTCCTTTAACCTTTTACAGTTTAATTATGATGTGTCTTGGTGTGAGCCTCTTTGGGTTCATCTTGTTTGGGACTCTGCAATTCCTAGAATTTTATGTTTATTTCCTTCACCAAGTTAGGGAAGTTTTCTGTTATTATTTTTTCAAATAGGTTTTCAATTTCTTTCTCATTCTTATCCTTCTGGCACCCTCACAATGCAAATGTTGGTATGCTTGAAGTTGTTCCAGAGGCTCCTTACACTATCTTTATATTTTTGGATTCTTTTTTCTTTTTGCTCTTCTGTTGGGTGTTTTTTGCTTCCTTATATTTATTCTAAATCACTGATTTGATTATTGGCTTTATCTACTCTACTGTTGATTCCCTGTAAATTGTTCTTTATTTCAGTTAGTGTATCCTTCATTTCTGACTGGTTCTTTTTTATGCTGTAGAAGTTCTAAATTTATTGAGTATCTTTATAAGTAATGTTTTGAACTCTGCTTCTAGTAGATTGCTTGATGATGCTGCATTTTGTTTAGTTCTTTTACTGGAGTTGTTCTTTTATTTGGGACATGTTTCTTTGTCTCCTCATTTTGGCAACCTTCCTGTGTTTGTTTCTATGTATTAGGTAGAGCTGCTACATCTTCCAGACTTGGCACAGTGGTCCAATGTAGCAGGTGTTCTGTAGGGTCCAGTCGCACAGACTCCCCAATCACCCAAGCTGGGTACTCGAGGTGCATCCCCCGTGTGGGCCGTGTACACCCTCCTCTTGTAGTTGAGCCTTAATTGCTGTTGGCATGTAAACAGGAGGGATTTACCCCCCAGGTCAATTAGCTGCAAGGACTGGCTGTGACCACTAACCAATGACCTGACCGCTGTGGTCATCTGTGCTGGGGTCCACCCCACAGAGCAGAACTTACTTCATCAGGGCTCTGGTGCCCTCTGAGTCCACTCCTTGAGTGTCGCTTGTGGAGGTGGTTGGGTAGTGGTGCTTTGACATGATCTAAGCTGTCCACTGGATACATTAGCTTTGGGGCCTCCTAAGGGGTGCAGGCCAAGGTCAGCACCACCTGTTTTCTGCTTGGGGCCACCCAGCATGAGCTACAAAGTGATCTACCGATGACTGTTACTTGTGCTGGGCTTGGAGGTACCCAGGCAAAGCCAAGCTGTGAACCAAGGGCAGCCGTTACTAGTTCTGGTACTTGGGCTACTTAGTGAAGACATATAGAAGTTATGGGGATGTTAGTGTAGGCAGCTAGTTATTTATTAACAAAAGAGAAGGGAACAAAACTGGTTAAGCCTAAGTCTGATTAAGTCTGAAAATTACAGCTTCAGACACTCCAGAGGACAGCCGCCTCCTCCATCAAATGGATGCTAATCCCCCATAAGGGAGAGGAATCGCCTCTCTAATCTCCCCAGGGGACAACTGACCTGTGCCCCAGAGTATGAGGGGGTAGAGAGGGAGGAATAAAACAGTAGGGAAAATTGTGTCTAGACTGAAGAAAAGATCAGATTGAATAAGGAACATGAAAGCCTTGGAAGATCCAGAAAAGGGATTGGTTAGGAGGAAGACCCAGCACAAGCCTGTGAAGGATTAGGAAGAAAACTGTTTGGTTTGAAAGAAAGCCTGCTCTTTCCCAAGCCCAAGATAATATAATCAAAGCTGAAAAAAGGCCTGGTGTGTGTTCACTCATTTGTTCACACACTCTCTCTCAATAGCAGCCTTGTGGACCTGACAGCCACATGGGCCCAAGTGCAGCCTTGGTGGAGGATGTGCAGATAGAGAAATGAGACACAGAGAAGTTCTGCATCTCTGATCCCTAACCTCCCTGGGCTCGGTGAGGACAAGTGTGGGCTAACAGCCCTGGAGACTGGACTTCTTCCACAGCGGGTCAGAGTTGAGCCATCTGGTCATGGATGAAACACTGGCCACCTTTGTTTTTGTTCTAGTAAACTTTACCACTACACCCATCCTCTTATGCGTGGGTCCCCAAAATTCTTTTCTTGTGGCTCCATGGAAGAACCCCATTTCCACTGGCAACAGGAACTTCTCTTCCAAGCACTGGAACCAGCGCTGGGGGGCCTGGTGTGGGGCTGGGACCCCTTGCTCCTCAGGGGAGACGTCCACAGTTGAGCTATCCCTCCTAATTTTTTCCCACCACGTGTGGGTGCAGGACTATCCTGTTCCATGTCTCCACCCCTCCTACCAATCTGGATGTGGTTTCTTCTTTAATTCCCGAGTTGTGGGACTTCCATTCAGCCAGATTTCAGGCAGTTCTGGATAATGGTGGTTTTGTAGTTCAGTTGTAATTTTGATGTGGTTGTGGGAGATGAATAATACCACATTTACCTGTGCCACCATCTTGACAGGAATTCTCCTGGAGAGCAATCTCAAAGAGACAGCATAGTTGCCCAGCTTGTTCAATTTGACTGACCGCATGTTTTATCTAATGACAAGACCCTTGTAATTTGGAGATGGGTGCAATTCAGCTCTCACAGCCACATGACAGCAACCAGTCAAACAGCTTCTTTCCCTTCTCTCAATTTTTACTCAACAAAGACCATCTGATTATAAGTTGACTCTCTTTATGGGATTGCCGGCAAAGAGAGTGTAAGCTGGTACTCAGGATTTGGACATGGATGAATAAATGGGCATTCTGCTTTTTGGATTTTTCTTTTAATCATGCAGTTAAATTTGATTAATGTTCATCTGCCCCTTTGAAATGGGTACTGTCCTGGTGTGCTGACAAGATGAAGTGTCTGTGTCTGCAACCCTGAAGACCATTGTAAAAGCAGCCAACCTACTGACTGCTCAAGTACCACACTCCTCATGTTACTGTGATGAAATGACCAGTTTTCCGCTCTATTCTATTGTTCACTTAACAATAGACTTAACACAGTCTTTCATATGTATTTCTATGTATGTTACAATATAATCTTTAGATTGATTATTAATAACTATAAGATTATACATGTAGTTACATTACTATCTAACCATTCTTCCATTGTTGATATTGAAGCCATTTTCAGTATTTGGTTGATAAGTGTTTCTGCTAATCAAACTCTCCCTACAATAGATGCTTCTGCCTTTGCACTTTTCCCTTAGAAGTTCTCAATACAGGATTATTGGGTCGTAGGTTTTGCCAAACTGAACCATTTTACTTTACCACCAATGTTGTGGATTTATAGTCATAATATTGGCTTTTATTATTTAAATATTTGATGAATGAATTATTTTAAACATATAAGGAAGAAATAATAGCAATCCTGCACAAACTCCTTCAGAAAATATAGGAAGAGAAAACACTTCCCACATCATTTTATGATGCCACCGTACCCTACTACCAAAACTAGATAAGGACATTTCAAGAAAATAAAATGACTGACAAATATCTCTTATGAACATAGGTACAAAAATCCTTAGCAAAATCAATCCAAATAGCAAATCAAATTCAGCAATATAATATAATATTAAAAGAATGGTGCACTGTAAATCACCCTATTTCTTGATTTATCAATTGGGACATTATCCATAGATTTCCTGTTATGATAGATGAGCACTTCACTTTCATACACCACTACCCCCTCTGTTTCTCCTTTCCACTCCCCCAAAGTAGTTACAGTAAAATTTTATTAATTCAGTATTTACTGTTCTCCTTATTATGCCATTGTACATGTTACTTACAGCTGAGCATTTTATTGTACTAGGGTTTCTTTTCATACCTTTTCCTCAAATTAAAAATTGCCTTTTTAAATTTGTTTAATATTCTTTAACCTTACTGCTACCTTTTCTCTCTCTCTCTCTCTCTTTTTATTTTGAGAGGATAGAGAGGGAGAAGGGCGGGGGGAGGTGGGGGAAGCATCAACTCGTAGTAGGTGCTTCCCATATGTGCCTTGACTGGGCAAGTCCAGGGTTTCAAACCAGTGACCTCAGCATTCTAGGTCGATGCTTTATCCACTGTGCCACCACAGGTCAGGTTCTCATTCTCTCTAATAGCTTATCAGTATACTTTTCCACAGGATAATCACATCAGAGAACCCATTCATTCCTGTGTGTGTGTGTGTGTGTGTGTGTGTGTGTGAGTGACATCCTGCCTTTAGAATCCCCTTCTCCCTCTGCCTGGCTTGTTGTGCATGAGGCCTGGGACTGCCCTTTGCAGTCATCCTTAGAGTCCCACTGAATTTCTCTATGGTTGGACTCACTGCTTCCTGGATCTCCTGTCTTCCTCTTTCTTGGTTTACTTACTTATTTTGTCCAAGCACGTCCATCTCCAGTCCTTTAAAAAGATGGCACAGTCACACAGAAGTCTAAACTACAGACATTTCTAATGATGTTTTATCCTCTGATCCCAGTCTCTCCTTGGAGTCAAACAGTTGGGATCCCCTTACCTTCCTGGGGCTGAAACAGAATTCCCACAGTAGGCAGGAAGAATGCCACGGTCACACTGGTGTAGGATCCAGGAGTCTGTTCCTCCTCCACCTCTTTCTACTAGTGGAAGATGGATTCCATTCCCCTCTCTAGGAGGGAGCCCCTCTGCCGAGCTGAGTGACAGCCCCACAGGCTGCAGAGGAACAGCTGGAGTTCTCAGTGAGGCAACTGAACTGAAGACTCCGAGGAAGGCCACCTGGCTACGCAGGGAACAAAAACATGCCTTGCTGAGGCCCTCCCACCTTGGTTGGGGACAAAAAATAAAGCGAGTGTCCTTGCTCAGTTTTCTCATACCCTGCCTCGATCTGCATTCTGACGTCTGGGGAGCTGGCATCTTCAGGAGTACAAATTCCATGAGGCCTGCTCAGCTGGCTGGGGGTCCAGGGGGCCCAGGCTGGAGCCCGTCAGCTCTGCTGGGGCACTGTTTACTAGCAAGAGCGAGTGGGGATATGGTTTGTTCGAAGTTCAGTTCCTTAATCTCACGGTGGAGGAAAACCAGGCCCAGGAGAAAAGCTCAAAGGCTTCTTCCCTCACAGGTTCAGGTTGTGCTTCTGCATGATTTCTCTAAAAGGACGTTTATTCTTGAGGGAATCCAAATGGGGGCTCTTTGGGGCTCTAAAGAATGAGAAATAACCGTGCCCCTTCCCTTCATCCCTGTTCCAGTCCTTCCCCACTCTGGCCCGTTCTCAGCCATGAGCACCCGTTTACCACCAGTAGGGAAACACACGCTGTGGAGGGAATTCCTTAGCCTCGCCAGCAAAAGATACAGTTTAAAGCATGTCCACTTTAGCCCAGAGGGTCTGGCCAGACATCCAGGCTCTTTCAAAGCTTTTAAGTTTGTTTGTTAAATATTTTCATATTTATTTAAGATGGTATAAGGCAGAGGGCATGGTGATGACAACCCTCAACGTGCCTGGCTCTTGAGTCATGCTGTTCCAATCTGGACGTGTTGCTTTCTGTGCCTGGAATGCTGTTGCCCTCCTGTCATTTCCTTCACCTCCTCCTAGCAGTTCCTATCGCTCCCCTTTGTGTTCGTCCCCTTCCCTGGTGTGCGCTGTCTCTTGTAATCTTCTTACAGTTTACTTCTTTTTGGTGGATTGTGTCCTCCAGGGGAGCTGCCCTGGGAAGAGTGTCTGAGAGGTTAAAAGAGACAGATGAACAGAGAGAGATTGAGACCTTGCCCTGGCATGTTTAAAAAAGTATTTTCTTTTCATACTAGATTAATGTTTTATTTGTTTTTGGTGAAAACTAATATTTCTTCAAAACTTAGGAGGCATTGTTAAGTGCCTTCTATCCCCTAGTGCTGGTTAGAAGTCTGTTATTCTGCCTGACCAGGCGGTGGCACAGTGGATAGAGCGTCGGACTGGGATGTGGAAGACCCATGTTCGAGACCCCGAGGTCGCCAGCTTGAGCGAGGGCTCATCTGGTTTGAGCAAAAGCTCACCAGCTTGGACCCAAGGTCCCCGGCTTGAGCAAGGGGTTACTCGCCGTCAAGGCACATATGAGAAAGCAATCAATGAACAACTAAGGTGTCGCAATGAAAAACTAATGATTGATGCTTCTCATCTCTCTCCGTTCCTGTCTGTCCGTCTCTATCTAACTCTCTGTCTGTAAAAAAAAGGAAAAAGAAAAGAAGTCTGTTATTCCATTTTCTGCTCCTTTGTGAAGTGCTGTTTTTTTTTTTTTTAATTTTTATTCATTTTAGAGAGGAGACACAGAGTGAGAGAGTGAGAGAGAGAGAGAGAGAGAGAGAAAGGGAGGGGGAGCTGGAAGCATCAACTCCCATATGTGCCTTGACCAGACCAGTGCAGGGTTTTGAACTGGTGACCTCAGTGTTCACAGGTCGATGCTTTATCCACTGCGCCACCACAGGTCAGGCTGCTGTTTCTTTTTTTATCTCCAGAGGTGGTTTGCACAATCCTCTCTTTACTCACAGCATTCTGGGTTACAAAAGGCATGGGCCTTGCTTTTCACCCATTATTCTGGCATTTGGTGCACCCTCTCTGTCCGAGAAATAAATTTTTTGAATTGTTTTATTATTGATTTCCTATCCTTTGTTCTGTTTTCTCTTTTCCTGGACCTCCTATTGTTTGGATGTCTGCCTCTTTGGTCCTCTTGTTTTCTTAGTGTCCTGTTGTTATTTCACGGATGCAACAGCTCTCCTGTTGCATCCTCTCTGAGGAAATGCTTTTTATTTTGAATATTCTCTTTACCCTCCACAGATTCTGTTTCTTTTGAGTTGCATTTTTGTTTGTTTTGGTCTCTAACTTTCTTATTTGAGACTTTCTTTAGTAATTATAATTTCTGGTTGTGTGCCTATGTTTAGAGGAGGGAACTATTGGGAGCTCTGAGCTTTATTGTGGGGTTATGTGGTCAGGCCATTGTCTGGGGAAACCCTAGTCTTCAGATCTTTCCTCCTGACTTTCACTAAAAAAGTCTTCCAATATTTTGCCTAAAGAGTAAAGTCTGGCTGCCGACTTTCTCAGAACCTAGAGCGGGAGAGGGCAGGGAGTCTCACCATCCCACGGTCAGTATGAATGTCAGTCTGCATGCAGTCCCTTCGTCCCCTGCTTTTGGAACAGTGTCCACCATCTCAGCTGCACCAAATGTCCTGTATTTTATCCTCCAATATTACTTATTGGGGAAGGGAGGTGTCTAGGGATTTACTTGTTTCCCAAACAGATATTTTCACACTCCTTCCCTCCCTCTGCCATAGAGATATTACCTGCCAGTTCCTGAGCCTTAGGCGGATTCTTTGGGGTAAATTGGTTGGTCCTCCCCTCTCCCCTCTCTAGGCTTAGCTTTCAGTCGTCTAGGACCTGTTGTTAGTTAGCATTCATCCGACTGCTTTCCAGATTCCAAAATGTGTTATTGTCTCTTTACCTATTCTCTTCAACTACGTGGGTTTTTGTTTTTTTTAAAAAAAATCTCTTCGTGTAGTTCTAGTCAGGGTTGAGGAGGGAATGAAACGAGATGGGTTTGTTCAATCCATCATCTTAATCCACAAGTCCTTTGAAACACTTTCCTCAGTTGGCTTCAGTAACTGTCCCCTTAATGTGTGTTGCCTTAGTTCCCTCAGTGCCCCGCCCAGTTCTCTTGCTGGGCCCCCTCCTTGTTCTGACCACTGTGGGTTTCAGGGCCTCTAGACTTTGATCTCCTCCTTTTCTGTATTTACTTCTTAAGTGGCTTCATGTAGTCATAGGACTCTAAGTACCATCAATATATTTATGCTTTCCAAATGTATACTTCCAGCTGGACCTTCCTTCTGAATTCAGAACTACATACTTAGAGTCTTCCCTTGGATGTCCCCAAAGCATCTCGGTTTATCCACCCTCCCCTCCCCCAAACCAGACTTCCTCACACCCCCAACAGTCTCCTCAGTAAAAGGCCCATCATGAACCAGCTACTCAAACTAACCCTCATGTTTTATTCCTTGTTTTCTCTCTTTGCTCTCATCCAATTCCTCAGAAAATCCTGAAGACTCTATTTTTAAAATGTAGCCAAAATCTGGCCACATCTCAGTTTAAGCACTATGTCTGATGTTGCAAAAGCTTTCTGGAATGCTCTGTATAAGATAGCACTCCTTCCAGCCCAGTACTTCCTGTATGTATTGTGCATGTATAACTCTAGTCTAACACCACAGAATAGATTCTGTTTTTCTCCCTTTCCATATTTGTAACTCCCTTCTCCGGCAGTGAAAAACATGGCTCTGCTTATCAACAGCTAAAAAGAGTCTTAGAGGCAGAGTCTGAGGCCCTGGCATTTGAGAGAAGAAATGGAGTAATAAAAAAGTGGAGTGAGTAGCTAACTCAAGACAACACTAGGTAGTTTATACGGAGTTTTCACATTTGGGAGTTGTGGAATAGGTGTGTGCTCAGCCTTAGAAGGGCATTAATGATATGCTATTATAATTTAGCTTTAAATGATCCTTTTAAATAATTTCTTTTGGGAAATGTTCTTAGAGACTATAACGTTACCTGGCATTGAAAACCTTATATTAACAGTTAATTCATTAAACAATAAAAATATATTCTATTTTTTCTGGACAGAAAATGGAGGTTGAGGGAAAGTATTTCCCTAAAAGTTCCCCCTTAAAAAAAATTTTTTTTTTAAATTTCATTATTTTTCTTAAGTGAGAAGCGGGGAGGCAGAGAGACAGACTCCTGCATGTACCTTGACTGGGATCTACCTGGCAAGCTTCCTATGGGGCAATGCCCTGGGGTCATTGCTCCATTGCTTGGCAATCAAGCTATTTTAGCACCAGAGGCAAGGCCATGGAGCCATCCTCAGCACCTGGGGTCGACTTGCTTCAACCAACCATGGCTATGGGAGGAAAAGAGAGCGATAGAAAGAGAAAAGGGAGAAGGGGAGGGGTAGAGAAGCAGATGGTTGCTTCTCCTAAGTGCCCTGACTAGGAATCGAACCGGGGACATCCATACGCCAGGCCAATGCTCTGCTGCTGAGCCAATCAGCCAGGGCCTCTGAACGTTCCCTTCTTAGTTGTGTTTTTCTAGCATCTGTGCCTACATGCCACTAGAATAAGGAAGAGAATTTTGAGAGAGGCTGCTTGAAGTCCAGGGACATAGTTCTGGTATAAACATGTCCCAGCTCTTCCTCCTGGAAGGGGGCCTCTTCCTCATTGTCCTGCTATTGAAGCATCCTCTTACGTACTTGAAAGGATTTCCTAAACATCTGGTCTTTGACAAGAGTGACCTTGTAGCCCCTCCCAGAGGCTGGAAGTGACTTTTTGTGGTCACCTTAACACAAATACTTAAGAGTTTCCTCTATGGCTTACCTCTTAGTTCTGGCTAAGGATCACAACACTGTTGTGTAATGTTTGATTTATAAAAACACTAGATTCAGCTGGTGGACGGGGGTCTCTGAAAATAAACGTATACTTTCTGTGGTTCATTTCACTTATTGCCTAATTTTTAAAAAAATTCTCCCCCAGAAAGTACTGTTTCCTAATTTGTGCAAGGATCTGCTTGGGCTACTAGTTACCCGGTTATATGAGCTTATAGTCAGAGAAGTGCTGGGAACAGTGGCATCAAAGGGAGATGCTGTGAAAGAGGCCAGGCAGCAAGATGAGAGGGGAGGCAGCCGGCCACCAGGGAGGAGCAATGTGGGGAAAGAGCCAGGCTGCTAGTGTGGGTTTTTAATTATTGTTAACTTTTGTTCCATGGTGTGCCATGTTAACCTCTTCCCTATCTTCAGCAAAATCTTCTATGCCTTAAAAAATATTCTGCTTAGGGAGCCTGGAGAAGCCATGGACTCACACATAGAAGATAAGTTCTGCTGCAAGGTCATTAGTTTGGGGCAACTTGAAAAATCAAAGAGCATATTTTATGCTGTATATTAGCTAACTTTCCATTGACAAAAAGCTCCTTATAGAAATGGAGCTCAAGTTCCCAGTGATGTCACAAATATTTGAGGTTGGAGGTCATAAAATTTGTTGAAATCTCTGCGGACTTCATGGTTCCTCCCTGTGGAAGTATATGGTAGTAGCATCGTCATTAGCTCGCTGTCCCTATAGTTCATCAGTGTGCTGATCACATGTTCTTTATGCTTTGGACCTATGGAATGACATTTCCATGAGTTAGATGACTATGTGCCACCTAGAATATTTCACCATTTAAGCCTCTCTTGCCTGACCAGGCGGTGGCGCAGTGGATAGAGCGTCAGACTGGGATGTGGAAGACCCAGGTTCAAGACCCCGAGCTTGCCAGCTTGAGCGTGAGCCCATCTGGCTTGAGCAAAGAGCTCACCAGCTTGGACCCAAGGTCGCTGGCTCCAGCAAGGGGTTGCTCGGTCTGCTGAAGGTCCGTGGTCAAGGCACATGTGAGAAAGTAATCAATGAACAACTAAGGTGTCGCAACGGCAATGAAAAACTAATAATTGATGCTTCTCACCTCTCTCTATTCCTGTTTGTCTGTCCCTATCTATCCCTCTCTCTGACTCTCTCTCTGTCCCTGTAAAAAAAACAAAAAAACAAAAACGCCTGACCAGGCGGTGGCGCAGTGGATAGAGCATCGGACTAGGATGCGGAAGACCCAGGTTCGAGACCCCGAGCTCGCCAGCTTGAGCACAGGCCCATCTGGCTTGAGCAAAAGCTCACCAGCTTTTACCCAGGGTCGCTGGGTCCAGCAAGGGGTGGCTCGGTTTGCTGAAGGCCCGCGGTCAAGGCACATGTGAGAAAACAATCAATGAACAACTAAGATGTTGCAACGGCAACGCAAAACTAATGATTGATGCTTCTCACCTCTCTCCATTCCTGTCTGTCTGTCCCTATTTATCCCTCTCTCTGACTCTCTCTGTCTCTGTAAAAAAAAAAAAAAAAAAGGCCTCTCTTAGTTTGTTTTTTTCTTTTTCTTTTTTTGAGCTGGATCCCATGGCTACACTAAAGAATGTATTTGTGCTGCTTCTTTATTTTCACCAGGGTACCGGAACATCTTGTGAAGAGCATAACTTGGCAGACATTGCAAGCTGTAAATTTTTGCCATAAACACAATGTAAGTCTCATGATCTCCCTTGAAGAATCAGAAGGCTGCCCTTAAGCTGAGGCAGAACCTTTGTTCAAAATTTGTATCATGCTTTAGTGGATATAATTTTCCATCCAAATCTTCTTAAGCCTGGCTTGGGTAAGTAGAGGCTTAAAATGCCAACCTAACTATTCCCTGTTGTTCAGGGTACATAAAAGATGCATTTTTATTATTATTTTATTTATTTATTTTTATAGAGACAGAGAGAGGGATAGATAGGGACAGACAAACAGGAACGGAGAAAGATGAGAAACATCAGTCAGTTTTTCGTTGTGACACCTTAGTTGTTCATTGATTGCTTTCTCATATGTGCCTTGACCATGGGGCTACAGCAGACCGAGTAACCCCTTGCTGGAGCCAGTGACCTTGGGTTCAAGCTGGTGAGCTTTAGCTCAAACCAGATGAGCCTGCGCTCAAGCTAGCAACCTCGGGGTCTCGAACCTGGGTCCTCTGCATCCCAGTCTGACGCTCTATCCATTGTGCCACCATCTAGTCAGGCGCATTTTTATTATTTTAAGAAAGTAGTTATATTAATCAAAAGCCCCTCAGATTTCAGGCAGCATCCCGTTCACTGGGAGTCTGTATAGATCTGCAACCATCCAAAGGCACTGAAATTGGGGAGGGGACCCTCATGTGACTCATGCCTGTCCAGTTGTAGTAGATGGAGTTCCGAGCATGACGCACTCATGCCAGTGTCTGCTTTGCTGAGATATGAGTGCCAGGTCTGGAACGAACCAGCCCATTGGAAGCCTGTGACCCAGCCACAGTGAGGCCTGGCAGAGGCAGTGGACCCAGGTGGTGTGACTTCACAGATGCTGGGAAGCCTGCTGCCCTCTCCAATACAACTCTGCCCACTCCCTGCACACAGAAGCCTGATTCCAATATTAGAGCTTCATTTCAGCCACAGGGGCAGCCTGACTGTGATATGTTAATCTACTGGCTGCCACGGTCAGTTGAGCTGGTGGGCCTGAATCCTTGTCTTTGAGCTGTTCTGAATGATTTTTCCTGATACTACCTTCCAAGAAGGAGAAAATATGAAAGTAGTCCGCACTTCTTCCTACTGAGTCCCACCTCGCTGAAGGCTACTGTCCTTGACAAAATGCACTTATAGCAGGGAGCATGGACACCTTACATTGTGTTTACTAAGGGTGAGGATTAGCGCTTTCCTGAGAGTAGGTTTTAGGGTGGGTGAGCAAGAGAGACTGCATGAAGGCCCTGGTGGGGAAAATTAGAGACACTACAGACAAAAGCATACCACAGTTCCCTGGAGAGCCGCTGACTGCTCTCTCTGGCTGCATGTGCTGACGCGGGGAGAGTGTAGAGATTTGTAAAGAATTCCCAGAAGAGAATAGGAGCACATTCCTGCTTACAAGTCCTGACCATCTGTCATCATGATATCCCGGGTGTGCCCATTTATAGTAGTACTATGTGAAGCCAGCGGTAAAAGAGTGGAGCTCTCAGGGCTGTTAATTGCTGAGAACCAGATAGTTTTTAATAAAATTATTCAGAAATTGTCTCCCAAATTTTTTCCAGAGTAATTAATATCCTTCAGGGAAACCCTGCCACTGATCTCTCACCCTGAAGGTCATTTGGAATAAGTATTAGGCCAGGCTCAAGAAGATCCTTTGTCCTCTTTCCAAATTCTAGAAAGTCAAGAATACCCCCAGGGTTTCAGCTGCAAGCCAAAGAGGGTCTCTCCTTGCAGAAGGATAAAACATTTCTCCCCAGAGAGGAAAATACTTGGAAGAAGGGAAGATTATTAGGAACCCTGAAAAGTATACTGCTCACAAAAATCAGGGGATATTTCAAAATGAATATGAAGCTATAAAATATCCCCTGATTTTTGTGAGCAGTATTTAGTATATAGCTTTTATGTAAATGTTAATTAGGTTGTTGAGTTGTTTTTTGCCAAGAAAATTATTTAATAACAAAACCATGTGAAAATTGTTAAACATTCTTCTAACATCTCCCTGTTAGACAATGTCACCTGTGGTTTGGAAACCACAGGAGATTTAAGTCTAAACTATGGTGCGGATGCAGCACTAAGAACACTTGTGTGTGGGATGGAGCTGACATCTAGCGACTCCAGAGGGTGAGCGTTGTCTACTCTTGTTTATCTTGTCAGGACAGATGTCCAAGCTGGAAGGGCAAGCTCGTGGTTCCCGCCCTTCTCTTCCCC
This sequence comes from Rhynchonycteris naso, assembly GCA_037038555.1. Taxonomy (NCBI): domain Eukaryota; kingdom Metazoa; phylum Chordata; class Mammalia; order Chiroptera; family Emballonuridae; genus Rhynchonycteris; species Rhynchonycteris naso. The sequence goes on from CM072999.1 coordinate 47,403,484, forward strand.
AGCTTATCTCAGCAGGCCCAGGGCTTGTCCTGTTTACCAGGTGGACTGTGTCCTGTTCTGTTAAACAACTGAATTGTGAATCCAGCTTATGCACCAACATGCAGCTCCAGCAATCATGGTGGAGGCCTTGTCTATAGCCTTTCTTTTCTCTTTTTCCTTTTTAAATTATTTTTATTTTTCGATGACAGTTGATGTACAATATTATATTAGTTTCAGGCGTACAACTCAGTGGTTAGACATTATATAACTTACTAAGTGAGCATCCTGATAAGTCTCTTATCCTTTGACATTTCCCTTTCACCTGGGGGGAGCCAGATTAAATATGTGCCAAATGCTACATGGGACATACTTGTACTAAAAAGTTGTTTAACTGAAATTTAATTTTCCTGGATGTTCTTGTTGGTCCTTTTGGGCCCTTCAGGAATTTGGGATGATTCAGGCTATAATAGGTATGGTACTGGATTTATTTTATGCTGCTGTTTTGCAAATGTTGGCATTTTGCAGCCTGTTATCCAAAAGGCTGGTGAGAAATTCAGATGATTTTTCAATTATTTGCTAAGTATTCATGTGTTTTATTTATTCCATATATTATAGTTGCTCTTTAATAATCGGTTTTGGTTTGATTTTTGTGACTAGTGCATCCATAGAGATGTGAAGCCTGAAAATATCCTCATCACAAAACATTCAGTGATTAAGCTTTGTGACTTTGGATTTGCTCGGCTTTTGAGTGAGTATTGAAGTTTCTCTTAAGTATAAGATCTAAATGCTATGGAAAGCCAGTTCTTGTTTATAGGGCCTAAGCCTGCTATAAATTACAATTATGTAATTACTGAAAACATTTAGACACATACAGTGGTTTAAAAATGTATGCTTTATGTAATTTATACCACAATGAAGTGGTTAGTAAAAATATGTCACCCTCCTAGCCCTGGACGGATGGCTTGGTTGGTTGGAGCGTTGTCCCAATCTGCAAAGGTTGCCAGTTCGATCCCCATTCAGGTCACATGCAGAAACAAATAGATGTTTCTGCCTCTCTATCTCTCTCTCTCACTCCCTTCCTCTCTCTATAATCAACAAGTAAAAAATTTAAAAAATATATGTTACCCTCCTAGTTTCTACCCTTTTTTTTTTAACTTTTCAGAAGTACTATTTTGGCTGCAGATTAGAGTCATGTATATAAACTATAACTATAAAAACTATACTGATTCCACCTGACCAGGCGGTGGCACAGTGGATAGAGCGTTGGACTGGGATGCAGAGGACCCAGGTTCGAGACCCCGAGGTTGCTAGCTTGAGCACGGGCCTATCTGGCTTGAGCAAAAAGTTCACCAGCTTGGACCGAAGGTCGCTGGCTCAAGCAAGGGGTTACTCGGTCTGCTGAAGACCCGCAGTCAAGGCACATATGAGAACGCAATCAATGAACAACTAAGGTGTTGCAACAGCAACGAAAAACTGATGATTGATGCTTCTCATCTCTCTCTGTTCCTGTCTGTCTGTCCCCATCTATCCCTCTCTCTGACTCTCTGTCCCTGTAAAAGGAAGAAAACAAACAAACAAAAAAACTATACTGATTCCACCACCCCCTCCTTTTCCCCAGGCCGGGGTTGTGGTTTAATCAGACTGGCATGGGGTCCAAGCATCAATAATTTAAACAACTTTATATTTCAAATGATTTTAATGTACAAGAAGTATTGAGAACCATTGATTTATAAAAGCCACAACATTGGGTACAAACTGGTTGTCTAAGGTATTCTTCCTCCCAGTTCTAATCCCACGCTTCCACTACTCTCTTTTTCCCATGTCTTTACACTGGCCAGCTGGACCGAGTGACTACTACACAGACTACGTGGCTACCAGGTGGTACCGCTCCCCAGAGCTGTTGGTGGGGGACACACAGTATGGCCCCCCAGTAGATGTTTGGGCAATAGGTTGTGTCTTTGCTGAGCTGCTGTCAGGGGTGCCTCTGTGGCCAGGAAAATCGGACGTGGACCAGCTCTATCTGATCAGGAAAACCTTAGGTAAGTGGTGTCTATCCCACCTTTTGAGAAACTGGATAGTTTTACCCACGTCAGTGTAGGGCAGAGCCATGTTCCTAGTCTCCCCTATTGGCCTTTACAGTTACAAAGGAGGGACACTTTCAACATCCACTGAAAGGTGTCCACATTTGTTTTAATAAAAAGAATCCATAATTTTGAGTATGTACTAATTGTCAAAAAGGACACAATTTGCTCTTTAGCATAGTTTGGATCAAGTGAAACCCTGAATAATAATAATAGCAACAATAAAAACATACATTTCTTTACCGGCTTCATAGTTTACAGAATGCTGATAGTGTTTCATTTTATTTGTGATGATGTGGTAATTCAGTTGTTGGTTGTCCTTAACTCTCGCCTGCCAGGCTAGTTTGGATTATTCAGACACTGTAGAGAAAGATTTTAAACCTTCTATATGTCAGGAAGAAAGTTATTCTTGCTGGACCAGGTGGCAGTACAGTGAACAGAGTGTTAATCTGGGATGCTGAGGACCCAGGTTCGAAACCCCAAGGTCACAGGATTGAGCGCAGGCTCACCAGTTTGAGTGAGGGGTCGCTGGCATGAGCGTGGGGTCATAGACATGAGCCCAGAGGTTGCTGGCTTGAAACCTAAGGTCGCTGGCTTGAGCAAGGGGTCACTCACTCTGCTGTACCCTCCAGTCAAGCAATCAATGAACAAGCAATCAACAAACACCTAAGATGCCGCAACAAAGAATTGATGTGTTTCACCTCTTTCCCTTCCTGTCTGTCTGTCCCTATTTGTCCCTCTCTCTGATTCTCTCTGTCTCTGTCAAAATAGAAAAATTGGGGGTTTGATATTTGATTTGTGTGTGTGCTTCTGAGTTGTTTGGTTTGGATTCCTTAAAAATAGAAAAATTGGGGGTTTGATATTTGATTTGTGTGTGTGCTTCAGAGTTGTTTGGTTTGAATTCCTTAAACTCACTCTGAGCCTTGAGGGGCAAGAACCTTGTAGCCTTCCTTCCATTTAGGCATATGCCCCTCTATGCCTACCGCAGCATTGTACGTACTGCAGGACTCAGTACAGGTTGATGTGGCTGCCTCAACGCCTCTCCCTCTGACTGGGAGAGCAGACTGCGGCCTTCGCAGGCAGGGACAGAGACACAGCACCACTGGAGGGAAACCACAGATCCGGGCTTGCTAACCCACCTCATTTTACCTTCCTCTTTCTGCTCGTCCAAAGGAGATCTCATTCCTAGGCACCAGCAAGTATTCAGCACCAATCAGTACTTCAGTGGGGTGAAAATTCCAGACCCTGAAGATATGGTGAGTGACCCATTTTTGAAAAAATTCTGCATGTCAGGGCTGAGGCTGCCAGGGTGTTTAAGTGGTGATCACTCTGTTTACATGGAGAGTTGCAAGCTAACTAGGTTTTAGTATTCACTTTGCTGAGTCCCATTGCCTGTCTGTCATAGAAGGTCAATCTAGAGCAGTGGTTCTTAACCTGGGTTCTATCGAACCCTAAGGGTTCGATGAGCCGGTCTCAGGGGTTCGGAGAAGCCTCTGCCGCGGAGGCCAGAATAAAGTAATACCGTAATTTGTTGTGAGTTCATGCACTTTGTTGGTTTTGTTCTTTGAGCAAGGTGATGTTCATGCACGGCTCATTTTGTGCACCAGTAAAAAACATATACCTATGTCTTGAATTTGGGGGAAAAAATCATATTTTATTTATCACTAAAGAAGGGTTGGGTGAATGCGCATATGAAACTGGTGGGTTTAGTACCTCAAAAAAGGTTAAGAACCACTGATCTAGAGTGAAAAAAAAAAAGGAGGCAAATTAGTTAGCAAGACCCTGGCCTTCAGTGCTGATTTAGAGGCTGCTGATAGCAGAGGTTAGTGAGCATGACGGACAGGAATGCAGAGTGCCTGCCCTAACCTCGCCTGACCTTCAATTCACCAATTTCAGCAGTTGGAGCTGGGTAACTGAACACCCATCAACTTTTAGACAATGACTCATCCAGGAAAATCCAGCATTGTCCAAGTCCCTGGTGCTTTCATTTCCCAGACCCTGGGGGGGAAATGGTAATGAACTTGAATGGCCAGCATCACTCTGGTGCTTGTCCTCTTTGGCCAATGTGGGGAACACACTAATTCTAAAACACCTGAAAAATAAAAAATGTGCATACTCTTAGTCCACTTTCAAGAATTTGTTCCAATGAAACGATTAGACAAAGGCATAAAGACGTAGCATTCTTTAATAGAAATCATTTCCTTTAGTGTCCCATCAGTAGAGGATTAAATAACTTATGGTATATCCATACAATAGAAATACCCCATACCCAGTAAAAATAGATTTTTATGTATTCACCTGAAAAAAAGTTCACAACATATTGCTAAATGAAAAAAAATGGTTATAAAACAGTATATAATTTGACATAATTTTAATGAATAACACACAATAGATATATTTACATGTAAGTATGAAATAATATAACAGTCTGGAAAATCATGTAAAGTTTTTTACATTTGGCTACAAGGATATATATAACAATATTAACAATGTGTATCTCTGTGGTGGGGTAATTTTTTCTTTCTTTATGATTTTTTTATGTCTTCAAACGAACCTATATATTAATCAAAAAAAAAATTCAGCGCACAATAAGGGTTAGTGAAATCTGAGTTTCTACTGTCTAGGAAAGGTACTTTCAAATTGAAACTAATCCTCCCATTGTTGTTTCCACATGGAAGCTCCATCAAGTTCCCTTTGCTGTCTGTTTCTTGAGCCCCTTGGCTTGTCTCACAATGAAGACTTCCTCTTCCCACTTCTGGAGCCGCTAGCAAGAGGAAAAGTGGGCCATGCTGGGAGCACACTGGGACAGAGAGGTGGGAATGACACGAGGCATATGGGAGGTGACCCAGCTGGCTCCCTGGTGACCTGGACATTCCCAGTTCCACACTAAATATCCCTTATTGATTTCCTGTTTGCTTGTCTACTGGGAAAGCCTCAGAAACAACCCAGGTTTCATAAATGTAAAAAGCTTCCCATGGCTTCCCAGAGGATTTCCTGTTGACAGAAACACAGGAAGAAGCAGTGGAAGGGATGTGCGGGTTCACCATCTGTGCCTAGTCCCTCTGTGGATCAGTAACCATGAGGGAGGGAGGCCTGCTTGCTTCTGGGGCCGGGAAAACTGGCTGAGCAGGCAGGATGGGCCCATTATGTCACAGCCAGCGGCCGGCGGCCGTGGCCTCGGCCTCATCCCAGGCGTTGTGCTGAGACAGCAGAGCTCAGTGTCAGCAGTGTCATGGCAATCCCCAGCCATGCTCAGATTCAACACACAGAAGTAGCAAGGGAAATACAGTAGTTAAGCCAGCCAACAATTTTCAACCTTTTTCATCTCATAGCACATATAAACTAATTACTAAAATTCTGCAGCACACACCAAAAAATGCATTTTTTGCCAATCTGACAGAAAAGGTATAATTTTGATGCATTCACATCAGACAGCTATTATGTTGGCTGTTGTCATTTTAAAATTATTATTATTTGACAGTCTAAGGAAAAAGAGGTCAGTGCCCCTGGCTAAATAGTCAGGTACTGCGTGCTTTAAAAATTCTTGCAGCACATCATGTGAAAATTGGTGATTTAAGTTATAGGGCCGGGAAGGGTTACTCTCAAGGGCTAATATGAATCTGTTTTAGGATTTTTTTTCTCCCTCTATATCATAGGGAATTCCAAAACTGAGGCTCTTGTCTCTTATCAGTGATTATAAGTGCACACTCAGGAACTGGTTGTTGTTGGCTGGTTCCCTGGCCAAAGTTGCATCGTGCTGGCAGCAGCAGCAGTGGTGTTTCTCCGGGGAGCCTGGCAGCCTGTCCAGCCTCCAGCCCCCACGCAGCCATCCTTATACACTCACCATGGCTGGCCATTTGTTTTACTCAGTGTGGCTGCCTCTTATTTTCTCAGCTCCTCTCTTCTATTAGCCCAGTGGTTCTTAACCTTTTCTGAGGTACCGAACCCACTAGTTTCATATGCACATTCACCGAAAACCCTTCTTTAGTGATAAAATATGATTTTTTTTTCCAAATTCAAGACATAGGTATATGTTCTTTTACTGGTGCACAAAATGAGCCGTGCATGAACATCACCTTGCTCAAAGAACAACACCAACAAAGTGCATGAACTCACAACAAATTACGGTATTACTTTATTCTGGCCTCCACGGCAGAGGCTTCTCCGAACCCGAGACTGACTCACCGAACCCCTAGGGTTTGATAGAACCCAGGTTAAGAACCACTGCATTAGCCTCTTTGTCAGTGGTATATCTCTTAAACTGGCCTGTCTGACATTGGGCATTCCTCCCACTTTATTACGCTTGTTGTTTCTCATGCCCCAGCATGTGACTGGGCAAAGTAGTCTTATATGGCTAAAGGAAGACTAATGAAGATCTGCTTGGGAGACACTTTAAGCAGTAGGATGATCAGGAGACAGAAGGCTCTTGTGGGAGGAGATAACAGTGTTTATTTCAGAAAACCAAGAAGCATCTGTTCACCTGGGTAACAAAAAGAAATCTATTCTGAAGCTTCGTTTTTGTGAATGTCTATACATGCAATAATTGAGCCCCTTTATATAAAAGCCAGTATCAGTGCCAAAAATTACTATGAGGCAAGGCAAGTTATATAAACTAAGGCAGAAAAAAAGAAGTAACACTTGCTCGACAAGTGTTATTTTGTTTTGTTTTGTTTCTTTTACTAGTGTTTTCTCATCAGCTCTGCAGGAAGTGAAAGGAGTGGCTCGGAAGGAAATTTGGAAAAGCCATTGGAGGTGGGAGAGAGGGGGTTTGGGAAACAGGCATGGGAGGCTGTTGCAGGTAAGAGGTAAGGTCGGCAGAGGGTGGAGGAGGCAGGAAGTTTCCAGGAAGATGCTTCTCTCACTCGAAAGAAATGCAATCTGAGGTAACCTCATATTTGAATACATGCTGTGTATAAAACCCCCCTTCTCTTTCTTTCTTTTTTTTAAACAGGAACCACTTGAATTAAAATTTCCAAACATCTCTTATCCTGCTCTGGGGCTCTTGAAGGTAAACTCATGGCTTCCTCTGACCAGGAAGCACACAAAAGCTGTTGTCATTGGGGAATCCACAGATTGAAAAGTGTTCCTTTTAGAATTCTCCTTTGAAAAGTATAAATATTTTCAGTTTTAAAAATGGGTCACGCCTGACCAGGCGGTGGCGCAGTAGATGGAGTGTTGGACTGGGATGCGGAAGACCCAGGTTCGAGACCCTGAGGTCGCCAGCTTGAGCGCGGGCCCATCTGGCTTGAGCAAAAGCTCGTTGGCTCCAGCAAGGGGTGGCTCAGTCTGCTGAAGGCCCGTGGTCAAGGCCATGTGAGAAAACAATCAATGAACAACTAAGATGTTGCGACGGCTATGAAAAACTAATGATTGATGCTTCTCACCTCTCTCCGCTCCTGTCTGTCTGTCACTATCTATCCCTCTCTCTGACTCTGTCTCTGTAAAAAACAGAAAAAAAACAAAAAAAAAAAATAAGAAAAAGAAAAAATGGGTCACATTCTATTACCATAAAAATATCTTTAAGTATTTTTTCACTTTAAATAAACCTAACATTGTATTTGTCTTCTATATTTACACAATATAGAAATTTCAGAGGAGCGGGTGTTTGTCTTAAAAAAGTTCCTTTTCTTCAAAAAATGTTTAGCCAGCCTGACTTGCGGTGGTGCAGCGGGTAAAAGCTTCGACCTGGAATGCTGAGGTCGCCAGTTCAAAACCCTGGGCTTGCCTGGTCAAGGCACATATGGGAGTTGATGCTTCCTGCTCCTCCCCCGCCCCCTTCTCTCTCTCCTCTCTCTAAAAAATGAATAAAATCTAAAAAAATAAAATAAAATAAAAATGTTTAGCCAGAGGGTCCTTTTAAAAAGCCAGCTCCCTACTATACATGACGTAGGTTATGATTTTTAAAACTTTATACACATACACATTTTCAGAAATATATAGGTCTTACGTAAATGAGGTATATCAATTAAAATACTTGCAAGTTATTGTCAATATCCCAACCATTTCAAAAATTATTGAATACTGATGCTTTTATAACCTAATTTAGAAAGCGAGACACCGCCTTGGAGTATGAGGTCATGAGATTTAACCCGTCCGAGTATGAGCCTGTATAGCCCACTTACTGGCGAAGCAGACAGTGAGGAGCAGTGAAATGCACAGGGGTGTATGCTATGCCTCTCCTCCCGTGCACACACATGTACACTTGTGATGCATAGACTGTTTCTGAGAGAATGTACCAGAAAAATCTGAAATTAGAAGGAGTAAGGCAGAACTAGAGTAGCAAAGAGATTTTGCTGAATCTTGTCTGCATTTATTTTTACCATGTGTATTATTTTTAAAGAAACAAACACACCTAGTTTTTACAAAGTATATGCAAGGGACCAAAAAGGCTGAATGAATAATTCAAGCTGGACACTGAGGTGAACTGTATCCCGCTCCCTCTGGGTGGAGTGCCAATTGCCTCGAGAAGAGACCAATTGCCTCGAGAGAAGAACAGGGTGGAGAAAATGATTTTTTGTTACTATTTCCAGAAACTATATGTGGTTATTCATTTAGGAATGGTCATGGAAGGAACCGAACATGGTTGGGTTTTTTCCCACTACTTTTTCCCCTCTTGTTCCCAATTGATTAAAGTGTAAGTTTAATCATATAAAGAAGAAACAAACGACACACATAAGTTAATGTTATTTTGAAAGAGTAAGAAGATGGCCTGACCAGGTGGTGGCCCAGTGGATAGAGTATCAGATTGGGACACAGAGGACCCAGGTTTGAGTCCCCGAGGTCACCAGCTTAAGCGCGGGCTCATCTGGTTTGAGCAAAGCTCACCAGCTTGAGCCCAAGGTCACTGGCTTGAGCAAGGGGTCACTTGGTCTGCTGTAGCCCCCTGGTCAAGGCACATATGAGAAAGCAATCAATGAGAAACTAAAGCAACGAAGAATTAATGATTGATGCTTCTCATCTCTCTCCCTTCCTATCTGTTTGTCCCTATCTGTCTCTCTCTGACTCTTTCTGTTTCTGTCACAAAACAAAGAAAGAGTAAGAAGCTGGCATTTTCTCTTCTTTTAGGGCTGTCTTCACATGAATCCTGAGGAGAGACTGACCTGTGAACAGCTGCTGCAGCATCCATATTTCAACAACATCAGAGAAATCAGGAATTTGGCAAAAGATCATGACAAACCAACAAGGAAGACCCTGAGACAAAACCAAAAGCACCTACCTGGGGTAAAAATGGGGCAATGCTTTACAAAAGCTTCCAAGGGTGCAGCTTCAAGTGATCTCATACCTGCCCCCTAGTAAAGAGAGACTATACTTGAGGTGTCAGTTGTGACTTGCAGCTCCAGAACCTCATTCCAGCCCCAGGCCACCGGTCATGATTTAGCAGCCAGGCCCCCAAAGACAGCTACCTTCCAAGGCCCCTTCTCCCTGAGTCCTAAAGGTGTTTTTGCCCTGCAGTCCCCAGCGCCCGCACAGGGGCTGGAGGTTTGGGCATGCGTGAGCACAGGTCTCAGCCAGGACCCAGTGTCAGGGTCGCTGAGCATGCTTCTTGTGCTTTGGGAAATGAAGTCAGATTTAGCCCAGGCAGCCCTCTGTTACCTTTATACCTTCAGTAGTAATTGACATTCCAGGTTTACCCCCTCACCCCAAATAACTGCTTTCCTTCCTGATCTTTAACGGTCAGTTGGCTAGGGTAAAGGCAGTGATGACTGCCTTCAGTGATAGCAGCAGAACAGCACATTTAACCACAAAAGAGCATCCAAATTGCAGTGGGAGCCTGGGAAGATTTACGATTTGTGTAAAGTGGCATAACAGCCTTACATTAAGCGTCTTGTCAGAAGTTATAATAATTTAGAATGGACTATAGTAGGAACCACAGCTAAGATGGCTGCTCCCGGTTACTTCTGGAACTGCCTAGATACCCCTTAGGCTTCGGCTGTCTTGCCTTAGACTTTCCCTTGCTGCCCCCACTGCACAGCACACTGAGTGGTATCTGGCGATATGTGTGTGCTTTGGATGGTACGTATACAGGCCATAGGAACAGGTATCGCATGAACTCCAGGGCCCTAACATAGACCAGAGTTTCAAAATTAAGATTGCTTTATTTTATTCTGTCATATATGATCAGGTAGCAAAACAGGCCAGAAATAGACGCCTCCCCCCGACCCCCGTTACCCCTTATCTTGATGTTTCTTTGTGTTTAAAAAGTAAAAGGTCTTGATGGAAATATTTTTACTTGAAAGAATATGGGAACAATTCGTGTATTGCTTGTAAGTATTGAAGGATTGAACTGTTTGCTTTGAAAGTAATGAAAAGTACCTGATTTTCAGATATCCACAGTCAAATAGTACAGTACAAAAAAATGTGTGTTCGCTTTACTTTTACATGACATTTGCAATAAATCCACACTTTCTCTGGCAGCATGAAGGGAGCTGTTTTGTCTTTTTAACTAAGAGTAAGTGGTCCATTCGCCTAAGTGTTCCAGACATAGTTTTATTTGCAATAAAACAAGGCATTGGCTTAAATGATTTGTAAGGTCCTCTGAATATATGCTTAACCCCTGTGAATATACGCTTTTTTCCAATAACGTCAACATGTAGATTTTTCCTTTTTCCTGTTCTCTAAAATTTTTAATGTGCATGTTTTTCTTTTTAATATGAAATAAATCTCTAAAAGGAAAAACAGAGACCAAATTTAAACATTTTGCTCTCTCTCAGATTCTAGGTTTTCTGAAGAAAAAGTATTTTTTTTTTTAATTTTATTTTTCTGAAGTAAGAAGCCAGGAGGCACAGAGACAAGACTCCCTCATGTGCCTGACCAGGATCCACCTGGCATGACCACTAGGGGACAGTGCTCTGCCGATCTGGGGCATTGCTCTGTTGCAACTGGAACCATTCTAGCACCTGAGGCGGAGGCCATGGAGCCATCCTCAGCACCCGGGCCAACTTTGCTCCAATGGAGCCTTGGCTGCGGGAGGGGAAGAGAGAGGTGGAGAGGAAAGAGAAGGGGAAGGGTAGAGAAGCAGATGGGTGCTTCTCCTGTGTGTCCTGGCTGGGAACTGAACCTGGGACTTCCACATGCCTGGCAACGCTCTACCACTGAGCAAACCAGCCTGGGCGAAAAAGTATTGCTGAGCTGATAACTTTATTTATTTACCTCTTTTGTGATGTGTTATCAACAAAGGAAAAAGTCCAGGGCACTGAACCTAATTCTGTGTTTTGTGTTTTCAGTTGCAGTACCTACCTCAGCTGACTAGCAATAGCATCCTCCCAGCTTTGGGTAATAAGAAGTACTACTATAATGCCAAGAAATTTAACTACCATTTTCCAAACATTTAAGGAGCGTGGAGATTGATGATAAAAAGAACTTATCAATAACTCCAAGAAAATAACACATACATTTGATAGAAAACCATCACAACGTTGAGAAAACATAAGTGACCAACTGGGGGAGGCTGCTTGGAAAGACGTGAAGGGACGATCCAGAAGCAGACTTCAGTGCTTGCGGATGGTATTTAGAACAGAAGCAGAGACTTGCTTAGATTTCCATTTGTGCTTCTGTTGTATCTAAGTAGCTGAACTTATGGACAGATGTATAAATGGTATCTATTTTGCCTATTGCTCTGGCAAAATTATAGATGTAAAAGAGATACACGTTTCAATTGTACTATATACAACAAGTGAACGATGGATTTCAAAACGCCCATCTGTGTTTCCTTGGGTCTCTCTGTTGCCCTGAGTCCTATCTCCTGCCTTTTCAGATTGTTTCAACATCATATTTAAGAAGAGTTTTAGTTCTTGAAATCAAAATATTTAAAATTCTATTACCTGCTGGCTCTATCTCTTTGTTTTTAAATTTTAAAACATTGTTTGGAATATTTAAGAGTTGTTCAAAATATTTAAAATCATAGATTATCATAAAAAACTTATATGCTTATATATTTAATGATGTTTATAGACATTTCTCACATATACTTTTGTCTTTACCTTTAGTAAAGGATACACCTTAGTCATTTCTGCAGACAAAACGGATTTACTCTACTCCATCTATATTTGTTCACTGAATTCCCTTACAAACAATGGTGTGAAGATTGGCACCTGACCAAGGTGATCAACAGGTTGAACAAAACCCATAGGCATGGCAGGAACTGAGCCTCCCAGCCTAAAAGTAATAGTACTTCATTCTTTCTAGCTCTGTCTCAGACTTAGAGACGGATCTACAGGAAGAAATTGCTTGTGAGCTTTTACTTAGGTCCAGAAAGACATTAGGTTGTAAGCTTCTGTTTTCCCTGAAATATCTTTGTGTGTGTGTGTATATATATATATTATGCTAACAACTAGTAATAAAAATATAGTCCCAAATGATATTATAGAGGATTCTTAGCTTTGCATAGTAATGCTTAGAATGATGACATCATTAGCTTTGATTTGGCCTATTGCTCCTATTCAAACAGCTTTATATCCTTGTCACCTGGACACAAAGGCAATATAAAGTTCACATCTATTATAATTCAAAGCCACTTTTGGTTGATGTGCTCCTACTATTTCCTAACAGTTCTCAGTCATAGTTCTTTTTTACTGTATCTTTAAAACATTTCTGTTTTGAATTGTATTTTACTGTATCTTCCAAAAATTTCTTCTGCACCCTCCGTTTACTGCTATGTTAATTTTCTTCATGATGGCATTTGACCTTGTTCACTTACAGCTAATTAATCCACCAAATTCTGGCAACTCTTCAATCATCTGGGCTACGCAAGCCAGTTTAATGATGTCCAAAGTCTTCCTGGTGTATATAGCTTCTTGCATAGAGCTAATAGAAAGCTAACTACTAATCCCAGTATTATCAAATTCTTGTATATATAGCCTTAATTCAGTCAACAAGGAAGGATAGCCAACTTCTGTGAATAATTTACATTTTGTGTTTTGCTTCTTTTCCTTAATCCAAAACAATGCACTTGACAAGGCAGATGACTATAACTGCCTAATTCATCTAATAGTTTTACAGGACGCCATTCAGAATAGAAAAGTAGTTCCAGACTAAACTGTGGTCAATCAGTTGCCTCATCACAAAGTAATCAAACTTGAGACAGAAGTGCTTATTTTTTCTAATGAGGTCTATTAAATGTATGCTTATGTTTAACTTAATTATATCTGCAATCCTTTCTTTACATGGATACGAGACTGTTCTATATCCTTGTCCTTTTGTTAACTTACTATTTTCTGATTTTTTAAAATGACAATGGCAATTATATTAGTAAATAGTATATCACCTATGGTATGTACTATTTATATAAGCTGGGTTCTAAACACAATTAAAATTCATTTTTCTACCTGAATGCTGTATTATAGAAAGTGTTTATTTTGAAATTATTTCCAAAGTTATATTCTATAGCTTAATGTTTAAACCAAACATACAGAAATCCACAAACAAGTTGGAATCTAACTAACAATAACAGAATTAGGGCCACTTCAAGCAGGTAAAAATAAAGATATGGTTTTATCTCAGTGGTTCTTAACCTGGGTTCTATCGAATCCTAGGGGTTCGATGAGTCGGTCTCAGGGGTTCAGAGAAGCCTCTGCCGCGGAGGCCAGAATAAAGTAATACTGTAATTTGTTGTGAGTTCATGCACTTTGTTGGTTTTGTTCTTTGAGCAAGGTGATGTTCATGCATGGCTCATTTTGTGCACCAGTAAAAAAACATACCTATGTCTTGAATTTGGGGAAAAAATCATATTTTATTTATCACTAAAGAAGGGTTAAGTGAATGCGCATATGAAACTGGTGGGTTCGGTACCTCAAAAAAGGTTAAGAACCACTGTTTTATCTATTTAATGATATTCTTTATCACTGCTTTCTAGATATAAATTGAATTTTGTGTTTATACTTCTTTATGATGTCCCTTCAGCTCACAGGAAATAGTATCCAATGTATATGGGGGAATAAAAATCAGTTTCCAGTTGACATGTTAAAATTTTTTGTTTAAAGCAATTTTTAATTTAAGCAGAAAGTAAGTATAGCTGTGCTCGTCACCATGCTCGTTTCCTCTGCTCTACTGCAGTCGGCAGAGCTATTTGAATTCATCCAAGTATTTATGTCTACTTTAAAAGAAAAACAAGACTAAGCTTACCAAATAGACAAATCAGCCAGAAGCTACTCATTCAGAGAAACAGTATATGTTATAAAAAACAGAGGAATGCAGGATCATGAGAAAGGCATGCAAACCTGAGAAGGAATATGACTGTCTCAACAACCACTGATTACTTTGCATAATTTATTTCATCAGTGAATGTAAAATTTAGCTTTTAATTTTTCATAATTGTACATTTATAGTAACTTCAATAACTTTAGAGTAAAATGTAACAAATTACTGTTAGAATACAATGAAGGATATCTGTTGTATATTTAAATCACTTTAAAGAACTCAAACTCTAAGTCAGTATCTACATCAAGAGAAATCTATTTTGATATCTTTATAAAATAAGGAATATATTGGAATTAAAATGCTACCGGGTTTGCATCACTTCCAGTTTAATAACTTTAGTGAGTCTCATCTGAATATTTATTTTCTAATGTGATAAGAGTTTCTGCTTCTAAAATATATGATATCCTTACAGTTCTATTGATAATTACATATTTGTTGCTCCTTAGCATCAGCAATTTTAAATGATATTTTATATTGAATAAGGCACTTATTATTATTTCACTTCAAGTCTAATTTCAGTTCCAGAGAAGGCAGCGTTGTCTTAAAGGCTTGGGCAAGGTTTTCTTTATCTCTTATTCCAGGAAGATCACTTAACAACAAATATTTGAGGTTTCTGTAAAAAGAGGAAGAAAAGTTTCTTCAAGTTGGCCTTTACTCTTATAGCATTAAAACTAAATTTGATTTAGACTTTTAGAAAAAATTGCACACAGAATGTGTATATTAGTTGTTCTGAATTACATCAATAATCCTAGCTGAATCTTTCCTTTACATGTGAGATATAAAATGTGAATCTTAACCTAGAAAGGAAAACAAATTTAAAAAGTTCTTAAAGAAACTCAAGATGAAGCCATGAAGCCTCAACTCATGTAAGAAACAATCTAGTACTGTTGGTCCTAATGTTTACAATTTCTCAAACTTCCTATGATAGGTTATTGGCAGAACATGAGGGGAATTGCTTTAAAAGATGGAGAGGAAACATAATAGCTAATGCTTATTGAGAGCTTGCTGAAGCAGGCACCATGCTAAGTGCTTTGCATAGATTTAATTTTTTTTTAAAGATGCTCCCTAAAAAATACAATAAACCACAATGTATTAAGATTAATAATTTCAACTGGTTTAAAGTAGAATAGATGAAAGTTAAGTCATTTTCTTACATTTTTCAGAATTAAAACAAGATATTACCCCGCAACTATTTTAAAATCTGATTTTTCAGAATTTAACATCATTATCAAGTTTCCATATTGGCACTGACCACCTACCTTAAACGATGCAAAGCAATGATGCCTCTGTCTGTGACATTCCCACAGGAAATTATTTCCATTTCCAATAAGCTTTTCTGTAAATTTTCAAGTTGACCAATCCTCTCCAAACACTCATCCTCGATATAATGACATTTGCACAGCCTTATTTTTTCCACATGTTGTAGACCCTCTGGGGGGAAAAAGTGCAGTTTAAGAATCTGCTTTACTGTTAAGATAACCAACTATCCTAGTTTGCCCAGAACTGTTCTGCTTTTAGGTTGGAAAGTCCTACATCCTGGGAAACCTCTCAGTCCCAGGAAAACTGCAACAACCAGTCATCTTATTAACCACACAAGATTGTGCTGATAGGACCATTTTGCAGACAACACATCCATGCATTGGCGGAATGAAAAGCCCACCCAAGAAGACGATGTGTGAATATAACTATTCCTACATTATATTTTTCAATGACAAAAGCCTGACAAAGACAGTTTAACAAACAAGGCTTGAATTTGGAGTCAATAACCCGTAGAATAAAGTCCTGTCGAGACGAGCTTAGTAAGGGGAGAAAGGAGAGGAGCATGTTTGTAACCTCTAATTTAAAAATAAATCTTATACATAGGAAGAAACAAACTAGGTTATACTGAAAAGGGAAAAGGGGTACACCTGTGACTATAATGTTCAACTGCAAGAAAAAGTCACTGTATATCACTGCATTTGTCATAAGCAAATGATAGAGTGATTACCCATGTAATCAAATCCGATGTTCATGATACAAGAGTCAGTGGCATCAATGGCCTGAATCTTGTATTTGTTCAGAGGGCCTGTTGGGAGGTGGTTGTAGTCCTTCTGCCACTTCTCCTGGCCTTGGTAACGTACCATGGCCCCACAGCGAAGCAGCCACTCTGAGGCCGCCCTTTCGGGGCCAACATCCCTGATGCGTTCATGATCTACTCTGTTGGAAAGAGAACAAAAGCATTTAGCTTTTACTACAATCATTAGCTTCTTAACTATATTCACCAACATAAATACAGAATAGCAACAGCTTTTCATTTCAAATGACTGGGAGGACAAGTGTATTAGTGAGATCCATGTAAAAAAACATACGATGGCTCTACCTGCTACCTTTTCTGCTTTTATTTTTGTTTCTAAGTGAACTTTGTCAAAGCATATTATGTTTATATGAGTTTATCAGGCAGATATGAGTCATCATTGATTCAAATGTATCACAGTGCTTGATGCCAGGAAGTCCTCAATAATTATGTATGGAAAGAATGATATACTTGGTTATTGTTTTTGTTAATGATATAAGGTTAAAGAGGAGATAATTTTGAACCCTTGTTCAATGTAATCTTACTATGACATTTATTAATTTCTATGTACAGAGGGTCCTAACAACAGTCTTGACATACGATGTTTCAACTTTACGATGCTCACTCCCATAAAAACTAAAAAATTGAGACGTGAATGTTTTGGCTTACGTTGCACAAACTTAAATGGTGTGTGGAAAAAACTGTGTCCCCAGTTTGTGTATGACTTCCATGGCTTTGAGGAGTCAGTGGAGGCTGTAACAGAGAAGGTTGTTGCCATGGGTAAACAGCTTAATTTGGAGGTGGAGGGTGAGGATGTCACAGAGCTACTGGCATCACATGGAGAGGAGCTGTCTGCTGAGGACCTCATTCAGCTGGAAAAGCAGCTGGTTGAAGAGGAAGAGACAAAGAAACTCCAGAACCCTAAGAGACTTACTACCGAGGGTCTGGCAGAAGGTCTTTCTGTGGTAGAGGATGGGTTGGCAAAATTTTAGGCTGAGGACCCCAGCGATGACAGATTCAGTTAGGTCTACAGAGCTGTTATGGATGCCTTGCAGTGCTATAGGCATGTTTCTTAGGCAATCCTGATTCACCTGACCCAGTAGTATCTCCAGCACCTTCTTCAGGTTCTCCTGCCTCTCCAGCTTCCTCCTCCCAACACGTCACTCTCTCCCACCTGGCAATGCCCCTTCCAGTGTGCAAGCCAACCACAGGAATAAAGACATTTTTTACACTCATTGTTTCTGTTACTACAGTGCAGTGTTCAGTACAGTATACTTATGTCCTTTTCCTTTTTCTGTGGCTTAGCTGTGTTTCTATGTTCTAGATTATGATTTTACAACTGTGTTAGGATAGGGAAGTGACTTAGGCTAGGGTGTGTTTCAATTTATATCAAAATTTGGGTTACATCACTGTCGTAGGAAAGGAACTGTGTCGTAACCCGAGGACCCCCTGTACCTCTTTTGCTCTAGTGATGTTAATGCTATATTAAGCAACAAGGGGGTTAGCTTCCTTGAACTTAAATGATGTGTGGAAAAAAATGATGTTTCTAAGCATGTTTAGTTTCAAAACGATGTTTCTAAGCATGCCAGCCATTAACTTTTTATTTTATTTTCTTGTGTGACAGGGACAGAGAGAGAGGGAGACAGATAGGGACAGACAGACAGGAAGA
This sequence comes from Rhynchonycteris naso, assembly GCA_037038555.1. NCBI lineage: Eukaryota > Metazoa > Chordata > Mammalia > Chiroptera > Emballonuridae > Rhynchonycteris > Rhynchonycteris naso. The sequence continues at coordinate 47,421,461 of CM072999.1, forward strand.
GAGAGATGAGAAGCATCAATTCTTTGTTGCAGCACCTTAGTTGTTCATTGATTGCTTTATCATATGTGCCTTGACCAGGAGGTGACAGCAGACGGAGTGACACCTTGCTCAAGCCAGTGACCTTGGGCTCAAGCTGGTGAGTCTTGCTCAAACCAAATGAGCCCGCGCTCAAGATGGCAACCTCAAGGTTTCGAACCTGGGTCCTTTGCATCCCAGTCCGACATTATCCCCTGTGCCTGGTCAGGCCCAGCCATTAACTTTTTAAAAACTTGAGTTCCCTTAATAGTATTCAAAAGGCTAACTACATTCTAAAATTACATTTACTGAGCTTTTCTGATTATAAAATAAATATTCATTTTAGACAACTTGAAAAGCATAGAAAAGCCAAATAAGATAAAATCACTGAAATCCTGCAACCCAGTCACATTAATATTTTTTAATCTATTTTTTGGTCTTTATTCAGTGCTTATATGTATGTTTTATTTTTATGTTTATTATTATTTTTTCTTCTTTTTCCAAGTGAAAGGAGGGGAGTTAGAGAGACAGACTTCTGCATGCGCCTTGACCAGGATCCACTCAGCAACCCCTGTCTGGGGCCAATGCTCTGCCCATCTGGGGCCATGCTTGCAACCAAGCTATTTTTAGTGTCTGAGGCAGAGGCTCCCTAGAGCCATCCTCAGCGCCCAGGGCCAATGCACTGGAACCAATCAAACCATAACTGTGGGAGGGAAAGAGAGAGAGAAAGAAAGGGAAAGAAAAAGGAGGGGGAGGGGGAGGGTGGAGAAGCAGATGGACGCTTCTCCTGTGTGCCCTGACTGGGACTCAAACCCAGGACATCTACAAACTAGGCTGACGCTCTATCACTGAACCAACCGGCTAGGGCCTATTTGTTTTTAAACAAAATGAGGATCATACTGCAAACACTGTACAAAAAGAAAACATTTGAAATTCAAGAAATAATCAAATTGCTACTGGGACTCATCTAACTTTAATAATCCCCATGTTTCTTCACTTGATTAGAGTAACTTACTTATTAAACACTGCATTCAACCAGCCCCAGAAATATCTGGAGTCACACGACCAGGGGAGTTTCTTTAAGCCACACAACTGCCAGGAAATTTTCCCAAATAGCATCATTTGATCTAGACACACAAAACAGTATTAATATTAGATGATCAGCTGGCGATCAGAGTCACATATATATAGTCACTTCACAACTTCAAAGTCAATGCTCTTGGGCCAATAATACTGACGACTCACTTGCCTCTTTATGGTATTGAGCAAGTCACTCCTGTCTCAGTTTCCCAGTTTTCTTTTGCTGCGAAATAAAAAAGAGGAGCTCTATGGTTCCTTCCGGCCTTGACATTAACTTCCATTGTTCTATATCAACTGGTGTCTGTGTGCACTGTTGCCACTTGGTGTCCATTCAGGCAGTGCACCTACAAATTTATTGAAAACAGCCTCTCTCCCAATCTACATATCTAGTATCAAAATGGCAAACTTTATAGAGGTGTTCACCGGAAACCTATGTACTCTTATTGATCAATGCCACCCCATTAAATTTAATTTCTAAATTAAAAAAAAAATGGTAAACTAAAATCACCTAGGTAGCAACACACATTCATGGAAACAGATCTTTCTATGACAAAGATACAAACAGTGTCACCAGAATAGTGCAAAGAACTGTGGAAAGGCTGGGCAAGTAACCACCTTTCTGACACTTGATTTTCTCACTTGTAAAATGCGGTGATGTGCTTAGATTATTTCCCGCTGTAAAAATCTATAACCATGAATTGAGAAAGTGACTTTTGAATTGGTTCTCGAGCTGATTTATGTATGTCCATTCAGGTTTCTCTAGTAGTGAGCCAGGTGTGTGTGTATTGGGGAGCAATGATAAATGTAACTCGGTCTCTACCTTTGAGGAGCTAACAACTTATGGTAAAGTGAGCTTAAACAACTTACCAAACAGTTAAAATAAAGGATAGAAACTAGGAAATACTCCAAAAGAGTTAAAATTCCAGGATTTCAACAAAGATACCAGGATAAGGTCTGCCAGGTGTTTAGCTAAGTAAAAAATGGGACATTTAAAGCATGTTGTATTTCAGTTTAGTTAGCACGTGGGGATAATGAGAACAGGAGAGACAATTTACAGTCACATCGGAAAGGGTCTGGCATAATCAGACGGGGACTTTGGACTGTCTTCTGTAGGTGGTTGGGAGTCACTGAGATTTCAGCACAAACATGGGAATTGTTCTAGCTCCAGGAATATTACTCAGACAGCAATTTTGCCCAGCAAATCACATTGGCCCAGCAAGATTGAGTATAACACAACAGGAAAGAGAGACAGCTAACGAGGGTTTCAACCACATGTGCCCACAGGAAGGGACCAAGTGGGGCAAGAATAGGAATAACATTACAGAATGGGTTCCACACATGACTCAATAAGTGAAATATAGAGGCAATGGCCAGAAGTTGAAGATGAGACTAAGTTTTGGTTCTGAGTCACTCTGAGGCTGATGAAGCCATTATGAAATCAATGTCAGAAGAATGGGATTATGGGTTCAGGTTTTTTTATTCCCCAGTTGTTCATATTCTAAATATGAAGTGTTGGCAGAACTTCTAAGGGGAGATGACTGATAAATGATTAGAATAAGTTACAAAATGGTAAAGCTGGCAGGAACTCAGACCTCCTAGACACAACCTCTCATTTAGAGGCAAGGAAACTGAAGCCCTGATGTTAAGTAAGTTGCCGACACCCTAAATCCTTTCTAGAACAAGGTGGGGTTTTAATAAATGCATGTTTCAAAGGACTTGCTCAATGTTTCACGGCTAATTGGTGGCAGTGCTGAAACTTGAACCTAGTTCTGTCTACTACCTGTCCGAACTTTTTCCTTAGGCACTGGATGGTTCTGCAACTTGGGCATTAAAAGAGGACTAGAAAGAGGCCTGAGTGCGAACCATTGTGGAGCTGAGGAAGTGGCTGAGGATGCTGAGGTTGTAGAACAGTGAGAGATGTGGTGTAAGGACAGGACCTGGAATTACCTACCCTCTTCCTCCATTTTCCATCATCACTCTGCCTTCTACACTGTAAACCTTCACCCTTACACCCCCACTCTCACTCTCACATTCTCAGCCGTTTCCAGCTTTTGTTAAAATTCCCTCCTCCTGTGCCCACCTCTAATAACTCCATTGGCTGTCAAACTCATTTACAAGTCTGAGCTTTCCAGCTTCAACTCAGGCTATGTCCTCTGTTTACCATCCCTCCCTGCCCACCCAATCCTGTCTGTGGAAATCTTACCCAACCTCAAACTTTATTCAAATACCATCTTCATCCACCCATCCATTCATTTACTCAGTAAATATTTATTGAACATCTTTTATACCTAGTGCAAAAGATACAATGGGAATATAGAAAAACCAAACAAAATAGAGACAAAGACATGGTTCCTGTCCTCATAGTGTGTATAGTCTAATGAAAAAGGCAGAAGACATAAACATATAACATGCAACATGGTGTCTTAGTAGAATTATGAACAAGTTCTGTCAGAGCCTAAAGAAATGAGGGGAAGGCCTCACACTAGAGTTTTGTTTTGAAAGGCTCATAAAGGATGATTAACAGTTTCCAGTTAGGCAGAAAAAAGAAAAGTATACAGAACAGAAGAGCAAGAATCACATTGGCCCAGGCAGGTAGCTCAGTCAGTTAGAGAGCATCATCCCAATATGCCAACATTGAGGGTTCAATAGCCCATAAGGGCACATACAAGAATAAACTACTAAATACATAAATAAGTTGAACAACAAATTGTCTCTCTATTTCTCTCTCCCTTCCTTTCTCTAAAATCAATTTAAAAAATTTTTAAAGGATCACATTTTATTCATTTCCAATTTGCTTAGCACTTAGCACAGTGCCATACCCCTAATGCAAGAGTTTCATAAATATTTGCTAATTAATAGTCTTTAGTGGTTGATATATTTCCATGGAGAAGGATAAAACATAACAGAGAAAGGTAAAAATAACAGAGAAATTGTTATTAATAAGCAGGTAAATTTGAGTGGTTTGTGAAAACTGAAGTACTTTCATTTGATTTATTTTGGCCTACCTTATAATTCAGCTTAATTCAATTTCCTACTCCAGCTATGATCTCTAAAAATACTACATATTACATTAAAATTATTTAAAGATGAAAATCAAATTTTTATTTGGCAGTAAAGGTAAAAAAATTAATTGGTAGGTTTTACATTTTCAACTTAAACTTTGCTAATTGATTTTAGCAATTTCAGATGAATTCAAGAAGCTACCTCTTTCTATAGGGAAAGAGGTGACCTCTAGTGGTGAGTTGGTGCATTTAACTAATGAATGAAAAACCAGTTAGAAGCAAGTTAAAAATAACCCCTATAGGCCCTGGCTGGTTTGCTCAGTGGTAGAGCATCCGCCCAGCATGTGGATGTCTCAGGTTCAACTCCGGGTCAGGGTACACAGGAGAGGTGCCCATCTTCTTCTCCAACCCTCCCCTTCTTGCTTCTCTCTCTGTCTCTCTCCCCCACCCCTCCTGCAGCCATGGCTCTATCAGAGCGACGTGACCCTACGCACTGAGTATGGCTGCATGGCCTGTGCCTCAGGTGCTAAGAAGAGCTTGGTTGGTGAGTAATGGAACAACATCCCAGATGGGCAGAGCACCGCCCCCTAGTGGGCTTTCCTGGTGACTCCAGTCGAGGTGTATGTAGGAGTCTGTCTCCTACCTCCCCTCCTCTCACTGAATTAAAAAACAAACAAACAAAAAGAAGCACTACTAAATCATTGCTGCAAAAAATAATTCAGGAATTAAAATCATTTAAAAAGACAAAAGTCTTCTATCAGAACATGGCTGCCTGACCAGGAGGTGGCGCAGTGGATTTTGTCAGACTGGGACACGAAGGACCCAGGTTCGAAACCTCAAGGTGGCTAACTTGAGCACAGGCTCATCTGCTTTGAGCAAGGTTCACCAGCTTGAGCCCAAGGTCGCTGGCTTGAGCAAATGGTCATTCGGTCTGCTGTGCTCCCCCACCCTCACCCCCACCCCCCGGGCAAGGCACATATGAGAAATCAGTCAGTGAATAACTAAGGAGCTGCAATGAAGAATTGATGCTTCTCATCTTCCTTCCTGTCTGTCTGTCCCTATCTGTCCCTCTCTCTGTCTGTCATAAAATAAAAAAAAAAAAGAATATGGCTTAGAGCCATAAATTTATAACTGATGTTTCTAAAAGTTGCCATTGTGTTTGTGACTTAGAGAAGGCCAGACCTCTGTGTGACTCAGAAGGATATATACATAATTGTTTCTGAGTAGGTTTGACTGAGTTTATATTTGCATTAAAAAAAAATTAGTTTTGCCTGACCTGTGGTGGCGCAGTGGGTAAGGCGTCAAACTGGAACACTGAGGTCCCCGGTTCGAAACCTTGGGCTTGCCCGGTCAAGGCACATATGGGAGTTGATGCTTCCTGCTCCTCCCCACCTTTCTCTCTCTCTCTCTCTTCTCTAAAATGAATAAATAAATAAAGATAATTAAAATATTTTAAAAAAATTAGTTTTCTTAAGTGCAAGTTTTGTTTTTACATATTAAAAAAATTACATCCATGGACTATTTAAAGTGATGGCCAATTTAAAAAAATAAAATAAAGTGATGGCTAATTTAGTAGCCAAAAAAACTATGGAGAGAGGAATATCAGAATTGGGAATATCCTTCCCAAATTACAACCATATTTTACTTCAAATTTATTGATACCAGCTCTTATTCCAGAGGCATGAAGAAATATAATAGAGCAACTCATTAGAAATTGGAAGCAAAGATCCCCAAAGCCATTTCTAGGCCAACATCACAAGGCACATATTGAACTAACAGGTTCTAAAATAGAAGATGAACATAGATTCTCAGTTGAGGAGGATCACGTCAGGAACACAAATGTATCTGGCCAAAGATCTTACAGAGCCTATAAATGTAAGGTGAACCCTTGATTTATAATTATTTAATTGAAACAAATTAATGTATAATCCTAGGGGAGAGGATGAGCAGAAAAAATACTTATGGAAAGAGTATGTATATTTTGAGTTCTTTTACCTTGCTAAACTAAGGAGCACATGCTCAAAATCAGAGCAGTAAAAATGTTACAATGGTCCATGAAAGTCTGATCACAGACCCTGGAAGTGCATAATTCTTTATTTAACCTAATAACAAAACAACTACATCCTGTACAAACCAAAAAATAACCATCTCTACTACACACCTACCAGAATGATTAAAATAAGAAAAGCGTGACACCACCGAATGCTGGTGAAGAGGAGAAACTGAATCACTTGAATATTGCTGGTGGAAATGTATAAAGGTACAGCCTCTTTGGAAGAGCAGTCTGGCAGTCTTCTTACAAAACTAAGTGTGTGCTTATCTTATGACCAAGCAATAGGACCCTTGGGCATTTATCCCAAAGAAACAAAAAAGATGTACAGTAATGTTAATAGCAGCTTTATTTAAAATAACTAAAAACTGGAAACAACTCAGATGTCCTTCAATGGGTGAATGGTTAAACATACCGTGGTACCATGAAATACTACTCAGCAATAGGAAGGAATGAACCATCGGTACATGCAACAATTGGATGGATCTCAAGGGATTATGCTGAGTGAAAAAAAGCTAATTCTGAAAAGTCACATACTGTATAATTCTGTTTATAAAAATTGTTTTTAAAATAATTTGATTGATTTTTAGAGAGAAGAGGGATATAGAGAGATATTGATTTGTTTTTCCACTTATTTATGCACTCACTGGTTGATTCTTGTATGTGCCCTGACTGGGGATGAAAACTGCAACCTTGGTGTACTGGCAGGACACTCTATCCAACTGAGCTACCTGGCGAGGGCTAAAACAGTTTCTTTCTCTTTCTTTTTCTTTCTTTCTTTCTCTCTCTCTCTCTCTCTTTCTTTCTTTCTTCCTTTTATGACAGAGACAGAGAGAGAGATAGAAGAACAGATAGGGACAGATAGGAAGAAAGAGAGATGAAAAGCATCAATTCTTCATTGGGGCACCTTAGTTGTTCACTGATTGCTTTCTAATACGTGCCTTGATGGGGCGAGGACTACAGCAGAGCAAGTGACCCCTTGCTCAAGCCAGCAAACTTTGGGCTCAAGCCAGCAACCATGGGGTCATGTCTATTATCCCACGCTCAAGGTCCTCTGCATCCCTGTCTGATGCTCTATCTACTATACCACTGCCTGGTCAGGTAAAAAAGACCTCTTGTCAAGTGAGAGGCAGGGAGGTGGAGAGACAGAATCCCGCATGTGCCCTGACTGATTGCAACAACCCGTCTGGGGCTGCTGTTCTGCCCATCTAGGGTCACTGCTCCATTGTTTGGCAATCAAGCTATTATAGCGCCTGAGGCAAGGCCATGGAGCCATCCTTAGCATCTGAGGCCAACCAGCTCATTTGAGCCATGGCTGCAGGAAGGGAAGAGAGAGTAAGAGAGAAAGGGGGGAAGGGATGGAGTAGCAGATGGACACCTCTCCTGGGTTTCCTGACCAGGAATTGAACCTGGGACATCCACATGCTGGGCCCACATTCTACCGCTGAGCCAATCAATGGGTCAGGGCCTAAAAATTCTTGAAGTGACAAAATTTTACCAAGAACAGACTGGGGAAAGGGTCCCTGGAGTAGGGAATGTAGGTATAAAAGAGCTATGGAGGGATTCTTGTGATGGAATTGTGATGTAGTTTGTGGTGGTGGATACACATGTGATAAAAAACTATATATATAGAACCAAATACATAAATATGAAACTGGGAAAATCTAAAGAAGATCAATGAATTGTGTGAATGTCAATTTCCTGGTTGTTAATGTCAGTTTTGCAAGATGTTATCATGGGGGAGACTGAGTAAAGGGTACACAGAAACTGTTTCTTACAACTGCACGGGAATCTACAATTATCTCAAAATTTTAAAACAAAACAAACCAAAAAACCCACAATTTAAAAACAATGTGATGGAACAAGCAGGGAGCATTCTACATTGTTTCTGCAAATAAAGCAGAATATGTACAACTATCCAATAGATGAAAGCATTTGAGCATAAATAATAAAAGCAGTCATTTATTAAGCCTTTCACTGTGCTAAAACTTGATAAGCCTTATCTTGCAATCTCCCATGATTGAGACTTAATGGTTGTCCATTATGACGAGTTCACAGAGGAGGGGGGCGGCCTAAGGCAGATGTGTAATGACTTTCCGGTGCCACCTAATGACTGGAACCAAGTCCAAACGGGCAAGTAAAGTCCTTCCAGCAATGAGGCTGTATCACTCTATTTTTCTGTTCAGCTGTTCTGACCCTAAAAAATAATACTATTAAGCGCAGAGAACGGTGTTAAACTGGCATGGTGGTAATCACGTAATTTTAAAGTAATAAAGTATTTTCTAGATGATACAGCCCACCTCCCCCTCATTTTACAGATAAGAAACTAGAAGAGGTGTGACCTGTCCAAGTGAGCTGTTGTCCCCAAGGACCGCACAGCCTATTTAAAACTATATCTCGGCCCAGTACTAGGGATAAGGAAACCAATCGCTAAACGCCAGCACAGACGTAGGGGGTCCAGGCGGTATTGATAGGGCCGGAAAAATGACCTAATTAATGAATGACACCACCAGGAGCCCTACAGACAGAAGTCCAGAGGACTGCAGGCTAGCGGGAGTGGCAGCGACAAAAAGCCTCGGTTCGGAACAAGGGCTAAGGCCGGACGGGGCGCGCGCCTTCCGCGGGCGCTCGGCTGGGTGGGGGCCGGGTTGGAGACCGCGGGTGGGCAGCAATCGGCCTCGAGCGGACCCGGGACCGGGCCAAACTCGGGCGGGGTCGCGCGGGAGGAAGAAAGGCCGCTGGCCCGCCCAAACGAGTTTTCACTGTAATAATGTCCAGATTTTCTCCAAGGCCCCGCGTCCGCTCAACCGTGAAGGTGAAAGACGCGCCGCTCAGCGGGACAGGTTTTCCCTAAACCCAGCGAAGGAGAAGGAAAGGGCAGAGAGCAACGAGCATCTGGTCCCGCCCCGCTGGGCCTAGCTCCGCTACTCACACGTCGGAGGGAGGGCGCGAGCGGGCGTCCTTGGCGTGTACGGCAGCAATGGCCTGCCCTTCGCTCTCCGCCACGCGCGCCCATTGGTCACTGGCGGCCGCGCCCACGTGGGGCGAAGGCGCGCACCTCATTGGCCCCTGCGTAGGGGGTAGAGAGCGGGGGTGTGGGGGGCACCTCTGGGACTGAGGCTGCAGAGGGAGCGCCGGCGATGGTGCCCGCGCTGCGTTACCTAGGCAATGCCTGCGGACGAGCCCACGGGGGTTTCCCCGGGGGCTTCTCCGCGGCGTGCAGCCCTGCGCTGGGGAAGCCGCGGCCGCTGTGCCAGGGTGGCCGCAGAGCGAGCACTAGGTGAGTAGCCGCTGTCCCGCCCCCGCCGCCTGCGCCGCATCTTCTCGCAGGGGTGCCTCATGCAGGACCTCTGCCCTTGCTCTACTCCCCTGTGCCTGGCGTCAGAAAAGGTCGGCGCGTTGTGGACCACGGGCTCCAACCTGAGATCACAGGAGCTACCTGCAGAATTTATTCGTTGTGTTTGTGGGCAGGAGGAAAAGAGAGAGAGGCAGTGCCGAGTAGAGGCGTACAGCATTCTGCCTTTGCTTACAGCCCTTCTTCCCCTTCCAATTTAACTATGGACTGGCTAACGTAAGCTCCTTAAAGGCTCAGTTGTGAATTGGACTCTAGTTAGCAGCATTGAAAGACCTAGCACACTGTAATCAACCAAATATGCTGTTATTAGCTGGCGTCCCTGGTGTCACTTGGAAGATCTGAAAGCAGCCTTAAATGAGTTCTAGGCAGACACCGCAGAGTTACTTCAGTGAGAAGAGGCTTAGTTACTAATCAGAGCCTGCAGAATTCAGTGTCCTGTGACTTAAAGTTTGGAGGTCATATTGGAAAACCACTGTCTATGCTTTCTGTAGAGGTGATGGTTCATGCAAGGCTTTAAAGCTGGAAAGCTTGGGTGTTTCTAGAACTAGAAAGAAGGTGGGGAAATTGAATGTTACTGGAGCTCAGCGTCAGAGATGGTGTGGAATGACACCAGGAGAGGGGCTACATCACAGCAGTGTTTTTATTTTATTCTAACAATTTAATCATGTGTTTAATTTGTGTAACTACCACCACAATTCAAAAACAAAAATGTTTCGTCAATACAAAGATATCTCTTGTGTTATAGTCACATCCCATCTCTTCCTCCTTTCTAACCACTTCCTAACCTGTGGCAACCACTAATTTATTCCCAACTCTATAATTTTGTCATTTTGAAAATGTTCTGTAAGTGGAATCCTACAGCATGTAATCTTTTGGGATTGGCTTTTATTTTTTTCATACAGCTTAATGTCCTTGAGATCCATCTAAGGTGTTACCTATATGGGTAGTGGGGTTACTTTTATTTGTTGAGTAGCATTACATTGTGTGGATTTATCACAGTTCGTTTAATCATTCACCAGTTGAAAAATATCTGGCACATTTCCAGTTTGGGGTTTTGATGAAGTCCAGTTTATCAACTTTTTCTTTTATGGGTCATGTGTTTGCTATAAACTCTTCACCTACTTCTACATCCCAAAGATTTTCCTGTGTTTTCTTTGAAAAGTTTTATACTGAATATTTGATGATATAAAACATTTTTTGTTAAAATATTTTTTTTTGTTAATTTTTTTAGTTAGAATAATGGTATTGTGTGTGTGTGATTTTTTTTTTTTTTTAATTCAGTGAGAGGAGGGGAAGCAGAGACAGACTCCCGCATGCATCCTGACTGGGGGCAATGCTCTGCCCATTGGGAGCGTTGCACCATCTGGGACATCCCGGCATGTGGATATCCCAGGTTCGATTACCAGTCACGGCACACAGAAGAGGCACCCATCTGTTTCTCCTCCCCTCTCTCTCCCCTTTCTTCCTCTTCAACTCCCACAGCCATGGTTCAGTTCAGGGGTCGGGAACCTTTTTGGCTGAGAGAGCCATGAACGCCACATATTTTAAAATATAATTCCGTGAGAGCCATACAATATGTTTAACACTAAATATAAGTAAATGTGTGCATTTTATATAAGACCAACACTTTAAAGTACAATAAGTCGCCTGACCTGTGGTGGCGCAGTGGATAAAGCGTCGACCTGGGAACACTGAGGTCGCCAGTTCAAAACCCTGCACTGGTCTGGTCAAGGCACATATGGGAGTTGATGCTTCTAGCTCCTCCCCCCTTTCTCTCTCTCTCTCTCTCTCTCTCTCTCTCTCTGTGTCTCCTCTCTAAAATAAATAAATTAAAATAAATTAAAGTACAATAAGTCTCTGAATTCTTTTTAATAATGTTGTTATACTGTTGCTAACCAATGATGAATAAAGTACTTCTTACCATTAATGCGACTTCTGGTGCTGCATGGTTTTGCTGATGGCTTTGTAGTCTGGTTGATACGTGGTGAGGTTAAGCTTCATGCAGGGGTTGAGACTTCCATCCGTTAAACATGATCGTAGGTTGGTCTTAACGTTCTTTAGATGTGAGAAAGACTGTTCACGTGCATACGTAGAGCCAAACATTGTCAGTACAGCAATACTCACACGCTGCAGTGTGTGGTATGTGACAGGAAGCGCCTTCCAAGTTTTGACAATCAGCTGGTTGAAGTTTTTTTATTTCTCCCACTTGTGTTTGCTCGACAACTCTGCTTGCTGTCGTGCAAGTAAGTCTTTCCAAATCTTCATTCGGTGACTTGAACTTACTCACCCACATGTTGGAACCCTTCAGGTCAGCAGCTTGTAGATCAAAATCTCTGACGGAGACACCAGGTATGTAACTCAGGTCAGCGCTGTCCACTGTACACTCATGTGGATGGGTGATGAACTTAAAAAGATGAGTGCTCTCACGAAATTCTCCAAAGCGCACTTTGTTTATTCTTTTTTTTTTATTTTTATTTTTTTAGAGAGGAGACACAGAGTGAGAGAGAGAGATAGAGAAAGTGGGGAGGAGCTGGAAGCATCAACTCCCATATGTGCCTTGACCAGACCAGTGCAGGGTTTGAACTGGCGACCTCAGTGTTCCCAGGTCGACGCTTTATCCACTGCGCCACCACAGGTCAGGCTCCAAAGCGCACTTTGAATGACTGCAGGAGATTAGATGTGAAGCCGGCTAGCTGCTGGATGTCAAGATGTTGAGCAGGGTCACTTGCTGTGCATGCATCTTGAAACTCTCCCAGTTTTTATAAGTGTAGTAAACAACCTGTTTCAATGTCAGCATGAAGAGTTCCAGCTTGTTTTCAAATGCAAATACTGCTTGTTGAAAGGATAAGACTTTTTCCAATGCCTTGCATTTTTATATTGAGCTGATTCACATGTTTAGTCATGTCCATGAGATAGTAGAACTTCAGGAGCCACTCAGTGTTAGCTAACTCAGGATGTTCGACATTTTTCATTTCAAGAAAAGTCCAGATTTTGCTCAGACAAGCCGCGAAACGGCTGAGCACCTTCCCTCTTGACAACCAACACACATTGCTGTGCAGAAGCAGACCAGGATAATTATTCCCAACTTTATCCAGCAGTGTTTTAAACTGGCGATTATTTAAAGCTCGGGCAACAATAAAGTTGGCCACCCGAATGACCAGCGACATCACCTCACCAACCTGTTCACCACACATCTGAGCACAAAGCGCCTCCTGATATAGGATGCAGTGAAAACTTAGGATGGGTCTCTTTTCATGTTCACGAAGAAGCGCTACGAATCCTCTGTTTTCCCCACCATGCATGGAGCACCATCAGAACGCACCAAAATAAGTTTATCCATCGGTAGATTTTTTTCTTTAGCGAGCTCAATGAAAGACTTGAATAGATCCTCCCCTCTTGTTGTCTCTTTCATAGGCAAAACAGCAGAACTTTCCTCACATAGTGTGTCACCGACAGCATACCTTCCAATAATGCTGAACTGGGATAAATGGCTTAGGTCTGTTGACTCATCCAAAGCCAGAGAAAAGAATGGTGCTGCATTTATGTCCTGCACTTGTGTTGCCTCAATTTGATTTGCCATCATGATGGTACAATCGTGAACAGTTCTTGCCGACAGAGGCATGTCTTTTATTCATTTGATTATCTTGTCTTTATCCAAAAAGTCGTCAAAAAGTTCATTGGCAACATCAAGCATGAATGTTTTGGCATACTCCCCATCTGTGAATGGCTTTCCGTTTTTCACAATTGCTAAAGCACCAGCAAAGCTAGCCGAATTCCAGTCACCTTGTTGGGTCCAAACATGGAGTTGCTGCTGACTAGCTTGCACTCTGCACAGTAGCTCTTGACATGCTTTCTTCCTGCTGTCCCCCACTGGATATTTCGATGCCAATGTAGTATGGCTTGTGTCGAAGTGCCGCTTTATATTTGACTGTTTCATCGATGCTATTTTATCATTGCATATTAGACACACTGCAGAACCTGCTCTCTTCACAAAGGCAAATTTCTCTGTCCATTCCTGCTGAAAAGTACAATACTCCTCATCATTTTTTCTTTTAGCCATCTTCTTCATCAAAAGGGTTTCTGCAGTTAGCTAGCTGACTACTTGATTAAATGGAGGGAAGTTTACTTCCTGACCTCACAACTACCCGTGAACATTACATATTATCCAATAAAAATTTGGTATTGTCCCAGAAGACAGCTATGATCGGCTCCAGCCACCTGCAACCATGAACATGAGCGGTAGGAAATGAATGGATTGTAATACATGAGAATGTTTTATATTTTTAACGTTATTATTTCTTTTATTAAAGATTTGTCTGATAGCCAGATGCAGCCATCAAAAGAGCCATATCTGGCTCGCGAGCCATAGGTTCCCAGCTCCTGGTTCAGTTGATTCTAGCACATCGGCCCTGGGCACGGAGGATGCTCTTTGGAGTCTCTGCCTCAGGCAATAAAAATAGCTCGGTTTTGAGCATGGCTCCAGATGGGTAGAGCATCAGCCCCAGACAGGGGTTGCTGGGTACATCCTGGTCTGGGTGCATGTGGGAATCTGTCTCTCTATTTCCCCTCCTCTCACTTGGAAAAGAAGAAAGGAAAAAAAAAAAAGGAACACTTATTATAATATTTACAGGTGCTGTTTAGGATTTCCATCAAAATAATACAGCCTGACCTGTGGTGGCGAAGTGGATAGAGCATTGACCTGGGGTGCTGAGGTCCTAGTTTTGAAACCCCGAGATGCTGCCTTGAGCACGGGGTTGTTGGCTTGAGCGTGGGATCCTCAGTATGACTCCATGATTGCTGGTTTGAGCCCAAAGGCCACTGGCTTGAAGCCTAAGATTCTTTTTTTTTAAATTTTTTATTTATTTATTCATTTTAGAGAGGAGATACAGAGTGAGAGAGAGAGAGAAAGAGAGAAAGGGGGGAGGAGCTGGAAGCATCAACTCCCATATGTGCCTTGACCAGACCAGTGCAGGGTTTTGAACTGGCGACCTCAGTGTTCCCAGGTCGACGCCCCATCCACTGCGCCACCACAGGTCAGGCAAAGCCTAAGATTCTTGGCTTGAGCCCAAGGTTGCTTGGCTTGAGCACGGGGTCACTGGCTCAGCTTGAGCTCCCCAGCCAAGGCACATATGAGAAACAATCAAGAACAATTAAAGTGCTGCAACTCTGAGTTGATGCTTCTCATCTCTCTCCCTTTCTCTCTATTTCTCACTCTCTAATAATATAATACAGGAGGGGGTGAAATAGTTGGGGTGTAGAAGATGCAAGAATGGCCATGTTCCTATAAAATCTAAATTTGTTGACCATAAGGTCAGTGCTAAAGGGAATCTTTTACCCTCCTTACTGCAAAGTTAGATTATACAAGCCCTTTCTAATATTTGAATTGGCTGTATAATCAGGATTTGTCATGGCTAACATTGTGGTTTCAAACCTATTTCTGGACCACTTGGCTGTTTTCTTCTCAACACAAAAGAAATTATAAGTTCTTGCACACTAAAGCATTAAAGACTTAATGTGTTAGTTTATCCTCAAGAATACTGCCCTTGAATTTTAAAAGAATAGATGGTAGAGAAGTGTGTGTGATGCTTAAAACACGGAGTTAGCCTAGGAAGAGTAAGTACTGCGGAGATTTAGGGCAGCAGCTTTATCAGCTAGCCACCCTGCCTGCTGGGTATAGCTGATACTACTGACCAGCAGTGCATGTAGCTTTTAAAGGTTTCTTTATGAGTCATGAAGACAAATAGTTGAACTAACTGTCCACAGATGAGAAAAATTTGCATGTGAAGTTGATGAGGTCTACTGTAAACAGGCATTACTCTAAAGGTGACGTTCTCTTAAAGGGCATTTGACGTAGTCATTATCGGTGGCGGAATTGTGGGGCTTGCCTCTGCCAGAGCACTCATCCTGCGACATCCAGCACTTTCCATTGGTGTTCTGGAAAAGGAGAAAGATTTAGGTATGTATGTTATCAGTGTTCCTTTTCAGATTTAACCTGAGCCACTGCTCAGTTTGTCAATTCTGCATCTTTTAGGCTGAGTGTCAATGTTAGTAGGCTAGTTTGAGTTCTCCATAAAGCAGAGCCTGAGACTGGGACTTGGATGTAGGTGATTTATTTGCTAGGTTATGTATGAGACAGGAGTGAGGGGCTGGGAATAGCAAACAGGAAAGAAGGAAAAGCCACATGAGGGTACATTATTAAAGTTGCTGTGTGAGCTTGATTCCACTGGGACCTCTGAGGAGCTACATAAACATTTCCCTAGATCATGCTCATTTATCTCTCCACTCCTGTAGCTGTTGATTGAAGATTGCTCCTAGGAATGTTGAGTTCTCCTTCCCCACATTAGAAAAGGCCCTGTGGCAGAATATAGAGAGCTATGCTGGGTCCTTGAAGTGGCTGCTGGTAGTGAGAGGTGACTTTGTGCACCAGAGTTGTAACTGGAATCAAAGGTAGGCTGAGAGATGGGACACAGGCACCAGGGATGGCTGTTACAGGAAGTTACCAGTGCTCTGACTATAAAAATTTTAAATAATGTGGTCTCAGATAGCTTCAACTGTGTTTATTCCCCAACTTCTTACATTTTGTATGAGTAACATTATGTCCTCTTAACCCTTTTCTCTTGTTTGGTAGCTCTTCATCAAACTGGACATAACAGTGGTGTCATACATAGTGGAATTTATTATAAACCTGAATCTCTGAAAGCTAAATTATGTGTACAAGGCGCAGCCCTCATCTATGACTACTGTAACGAAAAAGGAATTTCTTATAAGCAATGTGGCAAGGTAGGGCATTTTACTTGGATCTTATTTATTTATAACTAGCATTTTCTTAGTGATGTTTAATGTTGAATTTTAAAAAATGACTTTTCTTTCTTTATATCAGTCTAATTTGCAAAATCTAATATTAGGCAATCACTTAAAATAAATAAATAAAAAAGATGGTATGAGCAGTAGAGATGCATTGGCCTGGGATGCTGAGGACCCAGGTTTGAACCCCAAGGTCACTGGCTTAAGAGCCGGCTCACCAGCTTGAGCATGGGGTTGCCAGCTTGAATGTGGTCCCTGGCTTGAGCCTAAAGGTCTCTGGCTTGAAACCCAAAGTTGATGGCTTAATCCTAAGGTCGCTGGCTTGAGCAAAAGGTCACTGACTTGTCTGGAGCCCCCTGGTCAAGGCACATATGAGAAAGTAGTCAATGAACAACTAAGGTTGATGCTTCTCATCTCTCTCCCTTCCTGTCTGTCTGTCCCTCCAACCCCCCAAAAATGATGGTATGACTAACTCTATGTAATTTTTAAAGTAACAGCTTTATTGACATAATTTATATACCATACAATTTACCCTTTTAAAGTATACAGTTCAGTTTTTAGTGTAGTCACAGAGGTGTGTAGCTATCATCACTAATTTTAGGACAATTCATTATCCCAAAAAGAAACTGTATACCCTTTAATAGTCATTCCCCATTCTCCCTACCTCCTAAGTTTCTACTCAGGCCCTGGCAACCACTAATAATATGCTTTCTATCTATGGATTTGCCTGTTTTGGACATTTCATGTAAATGGAATCATACAATATGTTATCTTTTCTGACTTCTTTCATTTAGCATAATATTTTCCATGGATCATCTTGTAGCATGAATCAATACCTCATCCTTTTTATATTTCATTGTGTGGGTATAATACATTTTGTTTATCCCCTTATCAGTTGATGGGTTATTTCCACATTTTGTCTGTTATAAAAAACACTGCTTGCCTGACCAGGCGGCGGCGCAGTGGATAGAGCGTCGGACTGGGATGCGGAAGACCCAGGTTCGAGACCCTGAGCTCGCCAGCTTGAGTGCAGACCCATCTGGCTTGAGCAAAAGCTCGTCAGCTTGGACCCAAGATCGCCGGCTCCAGCAAGGGGGTGCTCGGTCTGCTGAAGTCAGCCCACGGTCAAGGCACATGTGAGAAAGCAATCAGTGAACAACTAAGGTGTTGCAATGGCAACGAAAAAACTAATGATTGATGCTTCTCACCTCTCTTCGTTTCTGTCTGTCTGTCCCTATCTATCCCTCTCTCTCTCTCTCTGTCCCTGTAAAAACAAACAAACAAAACACCAAACACTGCTAATGGTTTTTGTATGGACCTATGTTTTCATTTTCCTTGGACATATACCTAGGACTGAAATTGTTGGGTCATATAGTAACTCTGTGTTTAATATTTGAGGAGCTGCCAAACTGTTTTTTAAAGTGCTGCACTGTTTTACATTCCCATAAACAATTAATGAGGCTTTCTTCCTTGGTGCTGGCTCCAGAGGTGTCTGCCATCTCCTACTTGGCACCATGATTGCCCTCAGACCCCTTGTGAAACCCAAGATTGTCAAAGAGAGGACCAAGAAGATCATCTGGCACCAGTCAGACCAATATATCGAAATTAAGTGGAACTAGTGGAAACTCAGAGGCATTGACAGGGTGCGCAGATGATTCAAGGGCCAGATCTGGATGCCCAGGATTGGTTATGGGAGCAACAAGGAAACAAAGTACATGCTGCCCAGTGGCTTTCCAAAGTTTCTGGTCCACAAGGTCAAGGACCTTGAAGTACTGTTGATGTGCAACAAACCTTACTGTGCTGAGATTGCTCACACGTTGCCTCAAAGAACCTCAGAACCATTGTGGAAAGAGCAGCTCAGCTGGCCTCAAGAGTTACCAACCCCAATGCCAGGCTGCGCAGTGAAGAAAATGAATAGACAGATTGTGTGCACGTTGTGTTTGTGTTAACAAAACTATAAAATTCTGGGGGAAAAACAATGAGGATTCTAATATCTTCACATTCTCACCAACACCTGTTTTTTTCTGTCTCTTATTTTAGCCATTCTAGAGGATGTGAAGTGGTATATATATCATTCTGGTTTTGTTTGCATTTCCCTAGATAGTAATGATCTTTTCATATGCATATTGGCCGTTCATTTATCATCTTTGAAAAATGTCTCTTCAAATCTTTTGTTCACTTTTTAAATTGTGTTGTCTTTTTATTTTTGAGTTGTATGTATTCTTTATATATTCTGGATGCAGCCCCTTATTAGCTATATAATATTTACTGCCTGGCCTGTGGTTGTGCAGGGGATAAAGCGTCAACCTGGAACCCTGAGGTCTCAGGTTCAAAACCCTGGGCTTGCATGGTCAAGGCACATACAAGAAGCAACTATGAGTTGATGCTTCCAGCATCTTCCCCTCCCCTCACCCTTGTTGCTTTTCTCTCTCTCTCTCAAAATAAATAAAATCTTTACAAAAAAGATATTTACTAAAATATTACTAAAAATTTTCTCCCGTTCTCTAGGTTTTCCTTCTTTTTACTTTCTTGATGGTATCCTTTGAAGCACAGAAGTTTTTAATTTTTATGAAGTTCAGTTTATCCTTTTTTGTTGTTGCTGTGATGTTAGTGTCATACCAAAGAAATAAGATCATGAAAAATATTCCCATGTTTTCTTTGAAGAGTTTGGCTATAGCCTTAGCTCTGACTTTTTTTTTTTTTTTTTGTATTTTCCCAAAGTTAGAAGCGAGGAGGCAGTCAGACAGACTCCTGCATGCTCCCGACTGGGATCCATCGGAATGCTCACCAGGGAGAGATGCTCTGCCCCTCTGGGGCGTTGCTCCATTGTGGCTGGAGCCATTCTAGCACCTGAAGCAGAGGCCATGGAGCCGTCCTCAGTGCCTGGGCTAACTTTTGCTCCAATAGAGCCCTGGCTGCGGGAGGGGAAGAAAGAGATAGGAAAGAGAGGGGGCGGGGTGGAGAAGCAGATGGGTGCTTCTCCTGTGTGCCCTGACTGGGAATTGAACCCAGGACTTCCACATGTTGGGCTGGCACTGTATTGCTGAGCCAACCGTCCAGGGCCTTAGCTCTGACTTTTAGGTCTGTCATCACTTTTTTCCCCCAAAATGAATTGGCTTAATCCAGGTGAGATAGACTTTGGGGTAGAATAAAGACTGAAAGAGTAGATTCTAGGCTGGGTTTGCTCTGACCTAGCTGAGCTAGAAATGACAGAGTAAGAACTAAAGAGAAAATAAGCCATAGTACAACTTTTGTTTTTAAACAAAAGTTTATTCTTATATGTACAGCAGGCTCTAAGACAACACTTCATTCTAGCTATAGGTGGCAACAGATGTTACAGCAGAGAATCCAGATGTTTAAACAGGAATGGGATTAAGGATCATTACTGCCTCAGGCACAAGGAATAGCTTATTTTTTTGCCAGAATTCTTTTACTTTTCTTTTTTTTTGTTACAGGGACAGAGAGAGAGTCAGACAGAGGGATAGATAGGGACAGACAGACAGGAACGGAAAGAGGTGAGAAGCATCAATCATTAGTTTCTCGTTGCCCTTGCGACACCATAGTTGTTCATTGATTGCTTTCTCACATGTGCCTTGACCGCGGGCCTTCAGCAGACCGAGCAACCCCTTGCTGGAGCCAGCGACCTTGGGTCCAAGCTGGTGAGCTTCTGCTCAAGCCAGATGAGCCCGCGCTCAAGCTGGCAACCTTGGGGTCTTGAACCTGGGTTCTCCACATTCCAGTCCGATGCTCCATCCACTATGCCACCACCTGATCAGGTGACTTTTTAATTAATTTTGATATACGGTGTGAGGGAGAGGTCCAGCTTCATTCTTTTGAATGTATATATCCAGTTGTCTAGCACCATTTGTTAAAAAGACTCTTCCTTCTACACTGCTTTCATATCTTTTTATTTTTAATTTTATTTTTATTTTATTCATTTTAGAGAGGACACACAGAGTGAGAGAGAGAAAGAGAGAAAGGGGGGAGGAGCTGGAAGCATCAACTCCCATATGTGCCTTGACCGAACCAGTGCAGGGTTTTGAACTGGCGACCTCTGTGTTCCCAGGTTGACGCTTTATCCACTGCGCCACCACAGGTCAGGCGCTTTCATATCTTTATCACAAATCAATTGTGCGTAATTGTCAGAGTGTGTGTTTATGATTCTCAGTTCTATTCCATTGATATTTCTCTATTCTTATGTTAGTACTGCACTATCTTCATTACTGTAGCTCTTTATGTTTTGAAATCAGAAATTGTGAATCCTCCAACTTGGTTCTTCTTTTTTTTATTTTTTGTATTTTTCCAAAGTTAGGAGTCGGGAGGCAGTCAGACTCCCGCATGCGCCCAACCGGATTCCATGTGGCATGCCCACCAGGGGGCGATGCTTTGCCCATCTGAGGCATTGCTGCATTGCGGCCAGAGCCATTCTAGCACCTGAGGCAGAGGCCATAGAGCTGTCCTCAGCACCTGGGCCAACTTTGCTCCAATGGAGCCTTTGCTGTGGAGGGGAAGAGAGAGATAGAGAGAAAGAAGAAGGGGAAAGGTAGAGAAGCAGATGGGTGCTGCTCCTGTGTGCCCTGGCCAGGAATCGAACCCCAGACTTCCACACGCCAGGCCGACGCTCTGCCATTGAGCCAACCAGCCAGGGCCACTTGGTTCTTCTTTTTCAAGATTATTTTGGCTATTCTGGGTCCCTTACATTTTCATATGAATTTTAGGGTCAGTTTGTGAGTAGTTCTAAAAAGGCAGATGGAAATTTGATAGAGATTATATTGAATCTATCGATCAATTTAAAGAGTATTGGCATCTTAATAATATTAAATCTTGCAAACCATGAATGTGTGATGTCTTTCCATTGAGTTAGATCTTCTTTAATTTCTTTCAACAATGTTTTGGATTTTTCAGTGTACAGGTCTTGCATTTCTTTTGCTAAATTTACTTTGGTATTAGGCTAATATCTGTGTGTGTGTGTGTGTGTGTGTGTATGTGTGTGTGTAGATTCCTTAAGATTTTTCATTTGAAGGATAATGTCATCTGCAAATAAGGCAATTTAACTTCTTTTTCAGTTTATGCCTTTTATATTTTTTCTTGCCTGATTTCCCTGGGTAGAATCTCTAATACAACATTGAAAAGTGAAAGAAGTAAAAGTGGGCAACCTTGTGTTTTTCCTGGTCTTAGGGAGAAAACCTTATTAAGTGTGATGCTGGTTGTGGGGTTTCTTTTGTAGATGTCCTTTGTCAGATTGAGGATGTTCCTTTCTAGTCCTAGTTTGTTGAAAGTTTTTTTAACCATAAAAGGCTGTTGGGTTTTCTCAAATGCCTTTTCTGCTTCTATTGAAGCAATCATGTAATTTTTGTCTTTATTCTATTAATATGTATTACATTGATTGACTATGGATGTCAAATAGATTTTGCATTTCTGCAATAAATTTCACTTGATCATGGTATATAATCCTTTTTATATGTTACTAAATTCAGTTTATAATTATTTTGTAGAGGACTTTTACATCAATATTTATAAGAGATATTCTTTTGATATCTTTTTTTGGTTTGGGTACTGGTTAATACTGGTCTCATTGAATTAGTTAGGAAGTGTTCCCTCCTCTTCTGTTTTTTGGAAAGGTTTATTAAGAATTGGTATTAATTCTTCTTTAAACATATGGTAGCATTCATGAGTAAAGTTCTTGGGCCTGATCTTTTCTTTGTAGGAGTTTTAAAGTTACTAATTTAACCTCTTTACATGTATAGGTCTATCCATATTTTCTTGTCAGTTTCTGTAGTTTGTGTCTTCCTATGAATTTATCCATTTCATATAGATTATGTCATTTATTGGCATATGGCTATTCATAATATTCCCTTGTAAATCTTTTCCATATACTTTTTAAGAATAAAATTTCATTGTCCCCATTAAAGATGCTATGAATATATTTTTAATAACGTGGGAAAATGGTCCTGACACGGTGTTAAATGAAAAAATATATAAAACTATAATTATATAAAAACTTAGTATATAAAATATATAATATATAAAACTAAAAACTTATATGATCAGCTATATGATTTGTAAGTATTTTCTCCCATTCAGTGGGTTTTCTTTTTACTTGATTAATAGCATCCTTTGATTCCACTTTTCTTTTTAAGGTTACTTACTTGTTGATTTAAATAACCTTCACACCTTGATTAAAACTATCATCTCACCTGTCAAGGCGATGGTGCAGTGGATAGAGTGTAGGACTGGGACGCGGAGGACCCAGGTTCGAGACCCCCGAGGTTGCCAGCTTGAGCACGGGCTCATCTGGTTTGAGCAAGGCTCACCAGCTTGAGCCCAAGATCGCTGGCTAGTAGAGCAAGAGGACTCTCAGTCTGCTGTAGCCCCAGGTCAAGGCACATATGAAAGCAATCAATGAGAAAATATGTGCTGCAACGGAGAATTGATGCTTCTCATCTCTCTCCTTTCTGGTCTTGTCTGTCTGTTTCTGTCTCTGTCACAAAAGAAAGCAAACAGAAAACCCCAAAAAACTATTGTCTCATGAAATTGTGTTGAATTCTTGCTATGAAATAGTTATTTGTGAATTCTAATATACCTATGCCTTCCTTTGCTGGGAGCTGTTAAGTAAGGAAGAAACTACTTCAAGCAGATACTTTGCTTAGAAATAAGTAGAACAAGAGTCTTGAGTAAAGTTGATGAATTTACCTCTTTTTTCCCCTGTAACAGAATGCATTAATAAAGACTTAGTAATATACTTTATTACAGGAAATAAAATGGATAGTTTTCCGTTAGTGATATCCCATTATACTAAATACCAGTTGTTTTTCTGATATACTGGTGTTTTACATTCTCTTATAGAAATAAGACGGCCATTCTGTTTTTTGTTTTTATTTTTTTAATGTAAAGATTAAGCTATTGGTGCTTCTCTCCCCTCTGGGACTGAAGGAGTGGTGGTGATAACAGTTGCTTACGGCCAAGATGTATGTAGAAGTGGAAATTGAGGCTACATCTCAACTTTGAAGAAAATTTGTTGTACTGCAGTTTTCTTAAGACAACATTTTTCTATAGAGGGGGAAAATGAGCTCATGAAGAAAGGTTGAAGTAAATCCATGAAGGAAAAAAAAATTTTAAAAATCAACCCAATTTGAATTATACAATAATTTATGATTTTCTATTCCCTTATGGCAGATGGTCTGTTTAACTCTATTCATAATATTATTTTATGAAGCTTATCGTAGCTGTTGAACAGGAAGAAATTCCCAGACTTCAGGCCCTATATGAGAGAGGCCTGCAGAATGGTGTCCAGGGCCTGAGGCTGATCCAGCAGGAGGATATAAAAAAGAAGGAGCCATATTGTAGGGTAAGTGATTCACTAATTGCACACTCATGCTCACAGGGACATTTTTATTTAGTGTTCGGTCTTGTGACATGAAGGCTGAGTGAATTTATAGGAGGCAGGAATTAAATAGAAACAGGTAATCCTGTCACCAAAGCAGTAGGGTGACAAACACAAGAGAGAATTGCCACAAACTCTGGACATCTGATTTCTTCATTCCTTTAAGTTGTTATAAGAAACATCCAAACCTGTGAGAATTTTTGGAAGTTTATTTGAGCCAAACTGACAATATATACCAGAGAGCAAAATCTCAAATGCTCTGGAGAGTAACAGTTTTGCAGCTTCTTTTATGCATCTGAAATTAAGGAGGAGACATGAGGAAGATTACAAGAAGGTGGGGAGAAAGCAAGATGGGGATTGGATTATAGGATAGTTAGCAAGATTATGTGCTTTCTTGAGAGTGGTTACAGCTTATTTCTGTGGTGTGTTAACATAAACGTACAGAAACAGTGGACTGGGCTTGCTTAAGGCAAAGACAAACCTTTTACTAAAGAATATATATGGCCCTGGCCGGCTGGCTCATTGGTAAAGCATCAGCCCCATGTGTTGATGTCCTGGGTTTGATTCCTGGTCAGGGCACACAGAGGAGGTGACCATCTGCTTCTCCATCGCTTCTCCCACCCTCTCCTTCGACAGCCATGGCCTCTGGCACTGAGGGTGGCTCCATGGCCTCTGCCTCAGGCACTAAAACATGGCTCCAGTTGCAACGGAGTAACAGCCCCAGATGGGCAGAGCATCACCCCGTAGTGGGCTTGCTGCATAGATCCCTGTTGGTTGGGGTGCATGCGAGAGTCTGTCTGTCTGCCTCCCCTTCTCTCACTAAAAAAAAAGAAAAAGAATATACTGTATTTCCCCATATATAATATGCACCCTTTTCCGAAAAATTTGAAGTCTAAAAACTGGGTGCATATTACACAGTGGTTGTTGCATTTCAAATGCCATGGAACTGAGAATGAGGCAGTATATGAAGACAGTGATTCATCATCAGACACAGATGAGGAAAAGCTAATGGATGGGAGTTTTGACAGTGATGAGGAGTTGTATGAATTTTATGATGAATAAACTTGATTTCAATAACTTTATGTAATTCTTTTTTTTTTCAAATTTCGGGCCATAGCCTGACAAGTTGGTGGCGCAGTGGATAGAATGTCAGACTGGGATGTGGAGGACCTAGGTTCGAAACCCCAAGGTTGCCAGCTTGAGAGTGGGCTCATCTGGCTTGAGCAAGGGGTCACTCGGTCTGCAATAGCGCCCCTCGCCCTCCTAACCCCCCACCCCCGTCAAGGCACATATGATAAAGCAATCAATGAATAACTAAGGTGCTGCAATGAAGAATTGATGCTTCTCATCTCTCTCATCTCTCTCCCTTTCTGACTGTCTGTCTCTATCTGTCCCTCTCTGTTTCTCCGTCCCCCCCAAAAAGAAAAATTTAGGCTCCCAAATTAATGTGTATCTTATACATGGGGAAATACAGTATATGGCTGGAGCATGACTACCCAGCATGACCTACCCAGGAAGGGATTTATGATCAGGTCATCCTGTGAGATTACTTTTCATAGGACCCCATTTTTTGCACACACCTATGAGAAAATACCAGGTCTGAAAACATAAGCCAAGGCAAGAGGAGGCTGGAGGCCATATGACACGTTTGGAAAGCACTGCCTGATGAGGTGTGGTTGGATCATAGGGTGTGTAGAGAGCTATAAGAAGTGAGGCTAGAAAAGGCAGGCTTAAGCCCACATAAAGGGCCTGGTATTCATGCAATAGTTTTAAAGTTTATCCAGTAGGCACAGGAGCCACGGGAAATTTTTTGAGGAGGGTGACTACACTATCCAATCGGTACTTCAGGAAGATGAGGCCAGCATGAGTGTAGATGGTGGATTGTAGAGTATCTTGCTTAAAACATGCTATGGGGAAAGACAGATCTTCCTTTTATTCATGAAAGAGACATGAATAATACTTGCATACTAACTTTCTTTGATGGCCTTTCAGGAGCAATCAGTCCAGCCCCCAGTAGCGCTGGCTGTTCCAGTGAATGCTTCTATCTCCTGTTCCTCCTCCCGCCCCCCCTTGTATTGACACTGTGCAATAGCTGAACTCCAGGTACCTGCTCTAGAGAGTCTGACTTTGAGCTCACTGCCAGGCAATGCTTATTAAAGTTTTTAGTTTAGTCTGAGACAGTGGTTCTTAACCTGGGTTCTATCGAACCCTAGGGGTTCAATGAGTCAGTCTCAGGGGTTCGGAGAAGCCTCTGCCCCGGCGGCCAAAATAAAGTAATACCGTAATTTGTTGTGAGTTCATGCACTTTGTTGGTTTTGTTCTTTGAGCAAGGTGATGTTCACGCACGGCTCATTTTGTGCACCAGTAAAAAAACATATACCTATGTCTTGAATTTGGAAAGAAAAATCACATTTTATTTATCACTAAAGAAGGGTTCGGTGGATGCGCATATGAAACTGGTGGGTTCGGTACCTCAAAAAAGGTTAAGAACCACTGGTCTGAGAGTTTAGGAAAACCTTAGAGATGAACCCCCACTTGAAAGATGAATAAGTAGTGTAACTATAAAAGAGGAATATCCTGCTTTTTTCTGAGGCCTCTGCAGATGTGGCCTACTTTACATAAGATCGCATTGTAATTATCAATGCCTATGTAGGGGCGGCAATATATAGTAGAAAATGTAGTCTGGTTATTTCATAAAGATGTCTCGAGTAAATTCCTCCTTTCTCTCCCAGCCTCACCACCACTTACCAGGAATGGTGGGCAAAATTTGCATAGTACAGGGTTACTTTTGTTTGTTCCAGAACCTCCAGAAAGAAAAAGTGTATTAGGGCAGATCTAAAGGGCTTGGATGAAAAGTTTTAAAGCAGAAAATGCAGTACTCACAGGAGAGCACCTTAGGACATTTTAAACTGCCTCTGTGAATTTGACTTTGGAGGATAGCTCTTGGCAGCTCACTTTCTGGACGAATCCAGACAGCTTGTTCTGACCTTAGCTGTACAGATGTCTGCTTTTTCTTTAATTGGTCAATCACACATTCATCTGTTCCTCTATCCTTCTGACTGATTTCTAACTCCCAGTGTTCCTTGTCCTGTTTGCTTGGTCCTTTTCTAGCCATCTGACCTCAGATTTCAAGCTCTGATCTGCTGACATGAACGCTGTATACCCAACTCCTGGCTGGTGGCTAACCTGTCCACCAGTCCCATCCTGGGCCAGGACATTTACTCACTTGGCAGCAATGACTCAACCCACCTTCCTCCAACATACACCTATTGGTGGGGCTCACTAGTATCTCATGAGGAAGGGCAAAGCCAAGACTAGAAAGGGAAAGAAAAGGAAACTTTAGAATAGGTCTAGAAGGGAAAATAATCTAGTATGTTTAAAGGTAACCCTCAAAAGTTCATTCATTCAGTGTGTCAGGTATTGTGTTGGATAATAGGAATATAAAATAAATAAGGAGTTTGGGATTCTAAAAAACTGTTGATATGGAGCACTTTTACAGCCCATGTTTATCTCTTTGTTATACTTGTCACATAGTTTTATGCTAGATAAGGTGGTTTCTGCGATTAAACTCTTGGCATTATCCTAATTTACTATCCAAGATTATTGTACTCAAAATACTGCTTGTAGTTTGAAATTGAATTATAGCTATTGTCCTGTGAATTTAGAGATTGTGGGGCATATAAAGTCTTATATGTATTTACTATATCAAAACAAAAGGAGTGATTTCCTATACAGTAATTAGGCAAATGTTCCAATATTTTGGAAGCAGACGGTCAGGAAAACAGTGTCATTTTTCAAATGTTGCTTTCAATTTGTAAAAAGAGATTGTTGGGTGATTTGTGAGCCTTTACCCTTAGTGTGATCTGGCCAAGTGGCAATATTGGTCAAGGGTGGGTAGCAAAGTCGGAAGCTTTGAAAGGATAAGCAGATAAATGTATTGAGGTAGGGGTAGGGCACTGAATACAAGAATAAAATATTTTAAAATAATATTACCAAACATTATTTTAAAACCACAACAATGGCAGTGCTGTACTGGCCAAACAAGAAGATGGCAGCATTTACTAGACGCACTCAGCTTCTAGGCCTTAGTTACCCTGGGAAGCAGCCAGCCTTCTTAGGGAGATCGATTGGGAAAACTGATATACTCATATACACAATAAAGCAAGAGAAAATGGTGTTATTATCAAGGATTCTCCCAAAGTGTAATCTGTACTTAATGTGTGAAATTCTATTCTTATCCTTCTGTTCAGAATTAAATATATCCTTTTCTAGGATATATTTATTCCCCAAAATTAAGCACGTATGCTTATAGATTATTCATATATAAAGTTTGAACATATCTTGGCAAAAAGAAGAAACAAAACAAAATAAAAACCAGGTGGTTTATTTCTTATATTACCTGAAGAGAAAGTTTGAATTAACCACATGTAATCTTCATTCAATATTTGCAATCTTAAAAATAGTCTGCAGCAAATCAAATCAATGTTCTGCAAACACATTGAATAATTCTGAGTTCTCACTAAGTGTGTATAATAAATAAATGATCCACTACCGGGAAAATCTCAGTGGAGTTTATTTAAAATGTAATTGCTTGGTGATACGAATTCGACTCAGAATCAGATATGAATCAGCCTGACCAGGCAGTGGTGCAGTGGGATAGAACATCTTCCTGGGACCCTGAAGACCCAAGATGAAAACCCTGAGGTCACCGGCTTGAACACAGGCTCATCTAGCTGATCACAGGCTCACCAGCTTGAATGCAGGGTCACAGTCTTGAGCGTGTGATCACAGACATGACCCCATGGTTACTGGCTTGAGCCCAAGGTTGCTGGCTTGAGCAAGGGATCATTGGCTTGGCTGGAGTACCCCCCCCCACCCCCGTCAAGGCATGTATTAGAAAGAGCAATAAATGAACAACTAAAGTGCTGCAACTATGAATTAATGCTTCTCAACTCTCTCCCTGTCTGTCTCCTTTCAAGCAAAAAAACAAACAAAATAAAAAAACCCAAAACCAGATATGAATCAGAATTAGATAGGATGAGGAATGAATAAAACTGAACAACTTGTAGAGGGCTGGAAGAGCCTAGAAAAATGAATTCCTTTAAGGAGGAGAATTATTTCCTGATTATAGAGATTTTTTTATTTAGCTAGTATTATTTCTTATATCTGTTAGACATATGTACAGTATATACACACAAGTTCAAATTTAGGCACTGACAGAAGCAAGCTTTTATTTTTCTTTATCAGATTTTTGCCACGAAGGATAATGTGTGTTACCCATCAAAACAAACCGTAAAAAAAAATTCAGCGCAAAGTAAAATTTACTGAACACATTGTCCTCAATTATTTTTAATTAACTTTTTCATAATCCTGTCCCAGGGTCTAATGGCTATTGATTGCCCATATACTGGCATTGTGGACTATCGTCGGGTGGCTTTGTCATTTGCCCAGGATTTTGAAGAAGCGGGTGGCTCTGTTTTGACCAGTTTTGAAGTAAAAGATATTGAAATAGCTGAAGAAAGTCCTTCAAGAAGTGAAGACGGTAAGTCATCCTTGCCTTTTATTTTGAATACTTGTATTGACTTCTAAACATATTTGGGACTGTTTTTGGCTGGGGTAGTACTGGTGGAGGTCCACCAGGAGCCGGGCTAGAGTAGGGCACAGAGCAGGAGGCAGGTGCAGAGGGTAAGGTGGGATGTGGGTGAACAGGGACTCCAAGTGAATCTTGTGCTGATAGAACTAGGCACTGATCAGACACTTCTGACTGGTGCTGAAACCTGAGCTGCCAAGGCAGCTTGTATAAAATTAGATCCCAAATACTTCCTTATGCTATAGGTTAGAGTCAGAATGCCTTGGGGATGTTTGTTGAAAATGCAGACTTTAGCATCACCCAGTCTTACTGAATTAGACTGTCTGAGGATAGGACATGACTTAACCATTCTGAACTATTCCCTTTGGGGACCTTCTTTTTAAAACTAAATGAATCGGTTTGTAAGTTTTGAATTTGCTTTTGGGAAATTTGAATGAGGAAAATAGCAGTGCTGTGTTTATTCTTCCTTGACAGTTTGTTTAGGAGCTCTGGGTCATCTGAATCTTTCTCCTAGTGTACTACTAAATTCTATGATAATGAGCAAAATTTTTAAATAATTAAGATTGTTATATAGGTAGGTAGCATAATCAGTCAAATTTACTTACGATACAAGAAGATCATATTCTTTTATACATATACTGTTATACATATACTTTATAAGACTTTGGGACCCCTTGGATTTGATTGGAAACTAATTTTCTTACTAGTTAATTATTGAAAATTTTTGTGTTATGATAACTCTTGCTTCTCTTCACAACCTAGAAACTACAAAGATTCAGTAACCAAGATTTGAACAAGTGTCATAGCATGAGTCCTATGGGAAAATGCATACTGATTTGTGATGACCTATTGTACAGCATGGTTTTAGGTTTGTAGTTCAGAGAAGCTGGGGCTGCCTTTGTTGGAGCTGAAGTGGGGAAAGGTTTATAAGCATAGATTAAATGAATTCATATAAAATAATCTAAAGAACATGCCAGAGTTTTATATATTGGCGAATATGAATTAGCATGGTCTTTTTACTTAGTAAAAGCTTCATAATGAAATGTGGGAAGTAATTATGGTTGTGACAGAAGAAACTCATTTAATTTTGTTGCTAGTATATTTCAAACTCTATAGGCCTTCTTTTACTAATAATAAGTCTTTCACTAATTTCTTTTTTTCAGGGATGAAATATCCAATTGTTATAAGGAATACAAAGGTAAAGATTCATAAAAAAAACCTACTTTCATTTATTTTATCTACTTTCATCCCCTCTCCTTTCTTAAAATGTTGAATTAACCACAGTGCTGTATGTTATGTTATTGAATGAAATTTGTCTAACATAAAGTTATTCTGAGAGAAATTCTTTGAGAGTAATGTAACAGTTTTCATTCTAAGAAGGGTTTCAACTAGGAAATATATTCATATAGCTATAGTGCCAGCAAAGAATAGGATTATAAGTACTTGGAGTGCTTAGTTTCAAGGCAAAACTGATAAGTATTTTATTGTTCTACCTGCTTATCTACATTAACTTATTAACTCTCTACTAATGAGAAAACTTGGAGGGGGTACAGGTTGTACAGGGGGAGATGGAGGGCTTTCCTTCCTCTTCACACAATCTAAAACTATTGAATGGCATAGAAGTACTGAATTTGCTGTGTGTTCACTGAATGATCAGAGTTCAGTCAGGAAAGCAGTCATTAACGATCGTAGTAGGATTTATTTTTTATAGGAATTAGGCCTTACACAATTGTGAAAAGATCTGGAGAAGTAACAGATCAGAAGGAAAGTTGGTAGATCAGAGGTGCATCCAGCCAGTCTGAGAAGCCAGGTATATCTGGCTGCTGAAGTGGACCTGCAGATGAGAAGCTCATGAGGAGATCTGGGGGAGCTCTTGCCTCTGTGTATACACCGAAGTAGTAGGCCAAGGCAGCGGCTGGTCATTGGATCAGCACGTGGGAAGCACAGCTGGAGATGTGGAGTTATAATTCATTTGTCAGTGGGTGCTTCTTAACACTTTGGACTAGAGTGACCTTCAGAAAATAGTGGCTGCGACTTTACATCTGCCTGCCAGATTGTATGCAATTCTTTTTTGGTCAGCTTGAAGTTGGAACCATACGGGGAACTGTCAAGCATAGTCCCAGTTTAACGAAATGGACACAGGGAAAGCCCCCATAGTCCATCCCTTTTCAATGTGACATCCATTCACAGCCCTTATGACCACATTTAATTTCCAAATAAAGACAGTAGTAAAATTATGCTTCCACCTACAAGGTTCAACCATCTTTCATACAACTGAAGACATGCTTGCCACCGTAAAAGATTACCACAGACTTAAACAACAGAAATTTGTTTTGTCACAGTTCTGGAGACTAGAAGTGTAAGGTCAGGATTGATTTCTGGTGAGAGCCTCTTGGCTTGTACATGGCTGCCTTCTCACTGTGTGCTCACGTGGTCTCTTCTTTGTGCATGCTCATGTGGGGAGAGAGAGGGAGTGGAAAAGGGGTGGGGGGAATATATGAGAGTGCAAAAACATTCCATTTTTAGTGTCATTTACTCTTATAAGAACAGCAGTCCTGTCAGATTAGGGCTTTACTCTTGTGACCTCATTTAACCTTAATTACCTCTCTAATGGCTCTATCTCCAAATATAGTCACATTGGGAGTTAAGGCTTCTAACACATGGATCTTGGTGAGGTGGGGTGGGGTAGAGTGGGGGTACATTTTATAACAATGAGGAAAAAGAAGGAGTTGGGTAATTATAGACAAATATATTTATTTCACAGTAAAGAAGAAATAACTGCTATGATTCTCATA
Organism: Rhynchonycteris naso; assembly: GCA_037038555.1. Lineage (NCBI taxonomy): Eukaryota > Metazoa > Chordata > Mammalia > Chiroptera > Emballonuridae > Rhynchonycteris > Rhynchonycteris naso. The sequence goes on from CM072999.1 coordinate 47,453,536, forward strand.
ACTACTGTATTCCTCATTTATGTCACCAATCATGTGGTCTCAGCTGATATTTAAAATGCATTCTTCTTCTATCTATTCCATAGGCCTATGTCCCTTGGCAAGCAGTTCAGCTGGTCATGGTTCCTAGTTTGGTGGGATAACGCAAATTTTTATTTCTGAAGTGTCTCTGCCATTAGCAGTCCTGCCTATTTTGTGTTATAGTGGTTTTCATTAACTTTTATAACAATACGTGGGGATACTAAGAGATAGCCCAGGAGATTGATATTCCAGACATACTCTTTGTCATCCCCAAGCCCTCTGTGTGATAGCAACTCTCTCTCCTTGCGCATCAGGATCAATTTACCCCATTCAATACAGTAATCTTTTCTGCCTGTTGATTCACTGGCACGAGGAACCCAAAGTGGCCGGGTGTGACAGTAGCAAACTATAGGATAATGGAACCATTGCTTATTCTCTAACAGAAGCATTTCTCCCTTGAGAACTTACATCTAAACCATTAGAACCCAAAATGATGGGACTAGGAAGCAGAAATTTGGATTAGGAACAGAAACTAGTGGGTTATTGTAAGGAGCTACTCCCATTTCTACTTCTTGATTTCCAGACCTATGAATCTTGGCTGTAGGAGAAGCAACACCATATATTAGTCACTGATTTATAGCATATAGAACATCCTGGAAGACATTACCCCTGCCCTGCAAGGTGTTGCCAGCCAGCTAGTGCTGTTATTAAATCTTTAAAAGTCCATTACACTTTGTCACCCAGCAGCTTCAGGATGATGGGAGAAATGATAAAAATCAGTGAATTCCACAAGCATGAGCCTTTTGTTCACTGCATTTACTGTAATAAACTCATTTATCAGAAGTAATGCTTCTGGGTAAAATACCATAATGTTGAATAAAGCATCCTGTAGGGTCACAGATGGTGGTTTCCACAGAAGCATTGTGGGCATGGAAGACAAAGCTGTATCCAGAGCAAGTGTTTATTCCAGTTAGGACTGAGTGCTGCCCCCCATTTACTTATTTAAACATCAATTTGTTGTTCTACTTATTTATATATTCATTGGTTGATTCCTATATGTGCCCTGACCAAATATTGAATGTATAACCTTGGCTTATCAAGATGACACCCTAACCAATTGAGCTGTTTGGCCAGCCCTGCCCTCCACCATTTTAAAAAAATATTGGTCTGACCAGGTGGTGGCGCAGTGGATGGAGCATCAGACTGGGATGTGGAAGACCCAGGTTTGAGACCCTGAGGTCACCAGCTTGGACCCAAGGTTGCTGGTTCCAGCAAGGTGTTGCTGGGTCTGCTGAAGGCCCGCGGTCAAGGCACATGTGAGAAAGCAATTAATGAACAACTAAGATGTCACAACGGCAGCGAAAAACTAATGATTGATGCTTCTCACCTCTCTCTTCCTGTCTGTCTGTCCCTATCTATCCCTCTCTCTGTCCCTGTTTTAAAAAAAATATATTGAAGTGGTTTAGGGATCCTATCAGTGGCTCTGTTGACCTCTGCTGTTGGGAGATTGACCATTCATCAGTGACTATAGACGCATCAACTTAGTGAGTACATCCGTGTTGCTGAGCCCACACATCACCTTCATCCTTGCTGCTATAACCATTTTTTTTCTGAAGCCATTGGGCAAGGACAGGGGTGCCTGGAAAGGAGGCTAACTAATTTTCACAGAGCAGATCATCTTGTCTATTGATTATTAAAATCTTCTTCCCTAGTTACTCTTCAGTGAGCATTCGTATGGAATATAAATATCTTTACCCTCGAACCCCGTTTGGAGAGGTCTGTTCACATACTTCTTCTCCAGAGTTCTTTGTGTGACCATCCAGCCAAACCATTACTCATTGCACATGAAATTGTGTAGATCCATCCTTCCAGGCATATATCCTTCTAGGTGAGATAACCCATCTGGTGTTCAAAGTTCTTCCTGCTGGGAACATTTCCCTTCACCACAGTCCTTCAGGGCCGCTCCTAAGTGAGGCTCTGATGCTGTTGCCATTTACTTGCGCGTGGTGCCAGAATGTTGTGCAGAACCATTTGTAAACCAGGCCTCTATTTTTGTTTCCTTGTCCAACTTATTATAGAGAACTTCTATAGGGACCACAGGAGCAATTTGAGAGGGAGGAGCTAATTTAGTAGGAGTAGGGGTCATGGGAATTTAAGCCACTTGCCTTTGCAACTTATCTGTGCCTGCGGGACCTATACAACCCTGCTCTGGTATATTCTACTTCCTCTTGATGACAGAGTGCTGCTGTACACACCCAATTTTGTGGCTTGGTGAGTCAGACAATACCCTTTTAATAATGGGTAGTTCACATGATAACTTGGTGGCCTGTGGTCAAGTGTTGAGTCAAAGCCAGAAGCACTTTCTCAAAAGGAGGATAGTTATCTGCAGAGGATGGTATAACTCTCCTCCAGAATCCTAAAGTTCTGTGCTTTGATTTCTCCTACAAGGGCCTACCAAAGTCTCCATAAAACATTGCTGTCTGCCACAAACGCTTTGATTACTATCAGATCTGCTGGCAAAGCAACCAGGGTCCCCATTCAAAGAGGGATTAAAAAATCTGTTTCTGCCTCTACCCTCATCTAATGGACATTTTCACTAGAGTATGGCATCGTATGATGGAAGATGTGCAGGAGCCAATGGGATACCGCTGGATATATATTTCACCCACAGTTGCTATAGTTGTTGCCTTTTATTTTGGCATTTTCCTTTTAAATCTTTAACTTTTAAAATTTAAAGTATAGTTAAATAATAATTTAAAATTTTGAGTAGACTTACCAAGTTGAATATCTGTGCTTTTATGAGGTTAAAAGGAATTTAAAAAATAAACTTGGGGAGAGGATTTAAAAACAAAAATTTTAGATTGCTTATTGAATAAAAGTCTGTTTTATTATGAAATAGCAATAGAGAGACATGGTTTAATTTTGTAAAGAAAGGAACAAATGTATTATTCAGTATTTAGCTAAATTTCCACTTTAGATGTGAAATTAGTGTGTTACTGAATTTAATATTTCACATATAGTGTAAAATGATTTCAGAGACCTGTCACAGTTTTTAATAATTTCTTCCTTTGGAACCATTCCTTGAGTTTTTTAAAGAGAACTTTTAGGTTTTTTTAAAGAGAACTTTTAGGTTATCGACAAATTCTCTTATCATTACATTTATCATATGGATTATCTACATTTTATGTTCTAAGAACAATAAAATTGCTGACTTTCAAGTAACAACTAGTATTATAGATTTGTATCACATAAAAATATTTTTTGTACTTCTGGTATATAGCTCTAGATCAGGGGTGCTCAATACGTCAATCGCGATCTACTGGTCGATTCCGAAGGAAGTGTGGATAGATCGCATGACATTAAAAAGACATTTGTCTTTTGATTGGCATACAGGGTAGCCAATCCGACGTCTGAACTTTAGACACCCTACGCATGTGCGTTAAATTGCGCTAACTTGTTTAGTTACATTGCTGCGTAGTTAGCCTTCAATTTATTTAAACTAAATACAACAAAGGGTATAAAAATGAGTGCCATAGCTGGTCCAAGTAAGAAACCTAAAACCTACCACTTTCATACAGAATGGGAGGGGATTTTTTTCACTATGTCATATTCTAAGTGCGTTTGCCTCATCTGTCTGTGTGCCATCGCTATTCCAAAGAAGGGAAATGTGGAGCGGCTTTTTCGGACTGTTAATAAAAACTATGACATTAACTTTCCTCCAAAAAGAGAGCTGAGAAGGAGAAAGGTGAAAGAAGAATACACAATATTAAATAGTAATAATAGTAACTTAAATAATGATAATATAGAAGAAATAAATTTATGTTTTGCATTTTTATTGTAGGTAGATCATTTTGACTTGGTCATCTTATAAGTAGCTCGCAAGCTGAAAAAGTGTGGGCACCCCTGCTCTAGATGAACAAGAAAGATATTAACCAATTTAGAAGTCAACTTTTTTCTTGTTGACATAGCCCTTTGACTTCAAGAGTCTTAAAACGATTGTGGTTTAGTCTAACTAATTTGAACTCAGTACAAAGAAATTTCATCTGATTTTTGTCAGATGTGTGACTTGAATATCTCTTAAGAAGAGGCTTACTTTGTAGTTAGGCAAAAATGGGGTGCATACAGAGATAGAATAGGGTTGAATCACTAAGGGCTTGAAAAGAAAGAATATTGAGACAGGTGAGAACTCTGAGTCTTCAGAAACAGGTAATCTGGGAAGGAAATCTAAGAACAAGAAATTGCCTGGAGCAAGAAGATGCTAGTTGTTTAGTATGTAAGAAGTAAAGAGATGGGAATCGGAGTGTGATGGTGAATTGGGGTTAAATGATATTATTTAGGAAATAGGGTGGTAAAGTGGCTAACCCTAGCAGCGTTAATCTAAAAATATGTAGATGATAATCACAAAATAAAATTTATGAGAAAATACAACAGCCCACAATTAGCAGTCTCCAAGTTACTAAAGCAAACTTGACTGTATTGTGTATTCTCAGTAAGTGTGGATTGAATTGTATTTTGAAAGTAGCCTCTGTTTGCAAAGTAGATACTGATCAGGAAGGAGAAACTGGTGGGCAAGGTGGGTTCCAGCTTGTAGTGTGAAGCAAGCTGAGAGTAACAGGATAATTAATTACTCAGATAAGAAAGGAGAAGCTTTCACACATACAGAGGAGGCCAAATTAGTGGGGGCCATCTAAGTGACCTTTGCTTCTTCATGCAGCAAATAGTTAAGAAGGTCCATGGTCTTGGTAAAAGTAAGTGGTGTGTGTGTGTGTGTGTGTGTGTGTGTGTGTGTGTGTGTGTGTGTCTTGTAAAGTATCCTCACTAGGTGGTAGGTCAATCATTGAGTCCCTAATTAAATTTAAAGGGACGAAATTTAAAGTGACACCCTTTTGCGTACCACTACCCTAAGTTTCTAGCTACCACCTAAATGCTGAAGAATTTATTTTGTTGATACTTAGTTTTAATTTTCATTTCTAAAAGGAATAAAACAAAAATAGTCCCTTTCTGTATCTCTATTGTGTCCTCTATCATCTGTGTTTCTGTCTTGATCTACTCTAGTCTGCTTCCTACAAATCACTGTTTTTTTCTTTTGCACTAGGAAGAGGAAGTTCAATGTCAGTATGTTGTGACATGTGCAGGACTTTACTCAGACCGTATTTCCGAGTTGAGTGGCTGCAATCCCGATCCTCAAATTGTACCATTCCGGGGAGATTACCTACTCTTGAAGCCAGAAAAACGCTATCTTGTGAAAGGAAATATTTATCCGGTAGGTATGATGCTTTGCTTTCTCATCCTTCTCAAGATGACTGTGGGCAGAAAGGGAATGGAACAGTGACTGTTATCTGGGTCAGAAGTATGAGGTATTTTTGGAGGGCTTTTTGTGCAAGGATTCACCTCTTTCTCTTACGGTTGAATTCTTAAATCTTTACTTAGATAGTATAGCCATTAAATTATACTTAATTGTCCACAAGTACATGTCTTCAGAAAGCATGAGTGTGCCCCCGGGAAGGGCTATCAAGAAAGAACCCGATTCTTCCTCCTGTCGGGTGAAGGAGCATCCATACGAGAACTTTCCCTGTGTGCATGCCCAGATACCCAGCCCTCTTTCTCAGTTCACTGCCTGCACGTGCAGGAAAGGGGTGGTGGCCCTTTGCAGTTTTATGATGTAGAAGACAGAGCCCTTTAAATGAAGGGTTCATTGTTATGGAACTGCTAGGTTGAACCAAGTGAAATGACCAGTATTCAGCTATTTAACTTTTTTTTACCATGCCAAAACATCCATTTCCTGTGCTGCAACCCAAATACAAATGTGTGTGTTTCTGGCAGCTCTGATTTTACTTGCCAGCCACATAGATCTCTAGTTGGGGGTAAGGTGGGTGGGCAGGGTGGGGATAACCTGAAGTAGGACAGTTCTTTTTTTTTTTTTCTTTATCCAGAAAGAGGAATAGATGGGAGTGTGTATTAGTGTCAATAGCATCAGTATTTCCAATGTGGCACTTCTAAGCAGAAATATGTAAGTGGCAAAGTTTATCTCAATACAGATCAAAATTATACAAATTAAATGCATGGGAAGAAAGTGATTTATAATACCAGTTGAATATTTGCATGCATAATAAAATGCAGTATGAAATGAGGCTAACAGTTCTTTGCTGTGTTAAATCTGTAGGTCCCAGACAGCCGGTTTCCTTTCCTGGGAGTTCACTTCACTCCAAGGATGGATGGCAGTATTTGGCTAGGGCCTAATGCAGTTCTTGCCTTTAAACGAGAGGGTTACAAACCCTTTGACTTTAGTGCCAGAGATACTGTGGATATAATTACCAAAAGGTAACTTTGTTTACTTAAGAAATTATTTTATGTGTTTTTATTTTTAATGTGGGAAATGTTGTCTTTCTTGATATTCTATTTATTGGGTAAATCTTTGTATTTGTGATAAATATATTGCCTTTTTTATTAATCCAAATTAAGAGCTTTTTGAAATAAGCATAATGTTTTAACTATTTCAAGAAAATTCTAATGATCCAGGTGAAATCTTGGTTAAAAGTAACAAGACCAGCCCTGGCTGGTTGGCTCAGCAGAAGAGTGTCAGCCTGGCGTGTGGAAGTCTCAGGTTCGAATCCTGGCCAGGGCACACAGGAGAAGTGCTCATCTGCTTCTCCACCCTTCCCCCTCTCCTTTCTCTCTGTCTCTTTCTTCCCCTCCCGCAGCCAAGGCTCCACTGGAGTAAAGTTGGCCCGGGTGCTGATGATGGCTCCATGACCTCTGCCTCAGGTGCTAGAATGGTTCCGGTTCAGAGCAACTGCCCAGATGGGCAGAGCATCGCCTCCTAGTGGGCATGCCGGGTGGATCCTGGTTGGGTGTATATGGGAGTCTGTCTCTCTTCCTCCACACTTCTCACTTTGGAAAAAAAATGTAACAAGACCAAGCAAGACCCAGTCACATATCTGGCAATCTAAACCTTGTTTTGCTAATCTTCTAGTTGGGTTTGAAAAAAAAGTTTCTCTCAAAATTTGTAGATGGCTTACTTTGATAAAGTCATTTCAGGGCAGTCATTATCATTTTGAAAATCACTGGAAAAACTACTGATAACCAAAGTGGTTTTCTTTTGTGGAACATTAACAAGGTGTTGACCTGGGACACAGATTTGTTCACTATATTGTAAGAATTCAATGAAGTGGGTTTTTTTTGTTTTTTTTTTTTTGTGACAGACAGAGAGAGAGACAGAGAGAGGGACAGATAGGGACAGACAGGAAGGGAGAGAGATGAGAAGCATCAGTTCTTCACTGCGGCACCTTAGCTATTCATTGACTGCTTTCTCATATGTGCCTTGACTGGTGGGCTACAGGAGACCGAGTGACCCCTTGCTCCAGCCAGCGACCTTGGGCTCAAGCTGGTGAGCCTTGTTCAAACCAGATGAGCCACGCTGAAGCTGGCGACCTAGGGGTTTCGAACCTGGGTCCTCTGTGTCCTAGTTCAATGCTCTATCCACTGTGCCACTGCCTGGTCTGGCTTAATGAAGTTTTTTGTTTTGGTCCTTTTAGCAGTGTTGCTCTCCAGAGGGTTTCACATCAGTATTATTAGAAAGGTTCTTAAGCTATACTTGAGTTTCACGTTCTACAGATTCTGAAACAGAAGGTTTAGGATGGGGTTTTCTGGCACATATGCTTTTAAAAATACATGTGTACATTAGGCTCCACAGAGTCTCACTTGAGAATCACTTACTAGAGTATCTTATCTTTGGCTGATAAAAAAAAAAAAGGTAGGGTAAATGTCTATATCATTCTTTAATATCCTGATTTAAAAGATCTGCTAATGCCTTTTAGATGTGTTTTGAAGGCATGTAACATTTGTATCAGAAAGTCTTTTTGTTGGCAGTCTTCATAGAATCCTAGTCTGATACCAGCATTCCCTGGTCATTTAAGTTTGAAAAGTATTTACCTTTGGACTTTGGAAGGTATTCCTTCGACGAAGTTTCCTTCTTATCTTGGCCAAAAGTGGATTTTCTTTTAATATGTGGGGTTTTTTTTTTTTTACTTTGCATAGATTTCTGTGATGCCCACTGCCCAAATCTAATAGTTATAATAGTGTTTAATAGTAGTAAAGAATTCGTGCCTGACCAGGCGGTGGCACAGTGGATAGAGCGTCCGACTGGGATGCCGGAAGACCCAGGTTCGAGACCCCGAGGTCGCCAGCTTGAGTGCGAGCCCATCTGGCTTGAGCAAAAGCTTGCCAGCTTGGACCCAAGGTCGCTGGGTCCAGCAAGGGGTGGCTCGGTCTGCTGAAGGCCCGTGGTCAAGGCACATGTGAGAAAGCAATCAATGAACAACTATGGTGTCGCAATGGCAACGAGAAACTAATGATTGATGCTTCTCACCTCTCTCTGTCTGTCCCTATCTATCCCTCTCTCTGACTCTCTCTCTCTCTGTCCTTGTAAAAAAAAAGAATTCCTTTTATAAAGTTTGTCCCTATCTATCCCTCTCTCTGACTTTCTCTCTCTCTGTCCTTGTAAAAAAAGAATTCCTTTTATAAAGTTTGTCCCTATCTATCCCTCTCTCTGACTCTCTCTCTCTCTGTCCTTGTAAAAAAAAAGAATTCCTTTTATAAAGTTTGTATTTTCTTTACTTTCAGTGGCTTGATTAAACTGGCATCCCAGAATTTCTCCTATGGAGTCAGTGAAATGTATAAAGCCTGTTTTCTCAGTGCAACAGTGAAGCACCTTCAGAAGTTTATCCCTGAAATTACTATCAGTGATATACTGAGGTAAGGAAAAGCCGTAAGGATTGTAAATGCAGTCATGACGCAGGTGAACTTGGGAGTTAGGGGGTGACTTGGTGATTGGTCAGTGTGTCCATTGAATCTTTGTGTGCTCTCTTTGCCAACACGTTGTTGAATTCCCATTGCGGTGCATGACTTAAGCATTGCTGCATCTTGGCCCTTAGTGCTTGAACTACATCTATCATTTATAATTACCAAGACACAGCATTGAACTGAAGTCTGCATTGCGGCTATATTCATACGCCACCTTTGCCTTTGTGCCTAGCTGTCACTCATGATAAAAACATCTTGTCTGAAATTTTTAAAAATCTCTCTGGCCTCTGTCTCTTGTGATTCCAAAGCCTTTTGACTTTAATTCTGTATAAGATCAATGATAAAAAAAAAAAAAAAAAAAATCAAAAAAAAAAAAAAAAGATCAATGATCACCATATTAACTAATTGGGTAATAAATGCATAAAAACTTCCTGTTTTGATGGATTCGTAAAACCTTTTAGAAACACACTCCTATACTTGGCATCTTACCTTGCTTCTTCTATACTCCTTTGTTTCTGTTTTTGGTCCTATTCCACTCAGGGACTTTACTTGCAAGACAGAAGTGGGAAGTAATGTGGCAACCATCAGTCTGAGTCAAGTGGGGCAAAGGAAGGATTACTTAAAAAAACCTATTTTTCTTACCCTGGCTAGATGACTCAGTAGATAAAGTGTTGGCCTGGTGCACCAGAGGTTGTGGGTTTGACCCCTTGGTCAGGGCATGTATAAGAAGCAACCAGTGCGTATGCAACTAAATACAAGTTGATGAGTAAAACAAGTTGATGCCTCTCTCTCTCTCTCTCCCCTGCCCCCAAATGAGTGGGAAAATAAAAGAATTAAAAATATTTTTTTTCTAAAGGTAAAGGCTTTCTGGACTCGATCCGTAAATTGTCCTAATTACTACCGAAGCCTATTTCCTTTTCTTTTTAGTGATGTTTTTAAGGTGTTCACCTTTTCCCCTGAGCAAGCCATTCCGTAGGCCTAATCAGCGGTGTACTTTGAGGTACTCCCCCTCCGTGAATCCATCCCATGAATCTCCAGAGAGCTGAGTGTCTGTCGCCTCGGTAACAGCTGCTGAACTTGCCTGGTGTACAATGTCAGCAGCTTGACTCTGTATCTGGGACGAGCAATAATCATGTCAGCTGTCTCCCGAAGGGAGCATGCTGGTCTCATCGGACTTTAATATATCATTCTCAGACCAGGCTCCTTGAATCCTTAAAACTATTAAAACCCAGCTAATGTTTTTGCTCTTATCTCTCTCACCCCTCTACTTACCTTTTGAAATAGAAGGGATAAAAAGATCTAGGCTTTGTTTTCTTTCACTCACTTATAAATAAAGGCTTTAATGTTTTCAGTGGTCTGCTTTAGCAGACTTGTTGTTTTATATCTGAAAATAGGTTGGTCAAATCTGGTGTCTGTTACTGCTGTTAATATTCTTTGGAAAATATAATAGGTGGGGATAGTGAATTCTGTGTAGAAACAGTAGCAATGAATTCACTGCTTATATTTGATTACCACCCTTTTGTAGAGCCTGAGGAAAACTCTAGACCAGTGGATTTCATATGGTAGGACTGGACTGGGGCTTGCGGGCTTTGGTGAACACTCCTCTGTCTCTGCGTGTAGGGGTGTCGACTTCAGTTACCACTCCATTAGCATGTAGTAGAGAAGGGTGCGCAGCTCTGTAGGGAGGTGCATTTGGGGACAAATTTAGCCTAATCACAAATGAATATCTCTTTGGAGATAGAGAAGCCGAACACGTTTAGCAATTCCATTTACTCCTTTCCTTTTATTTCATTCCTGTAGCTGTTACATGTGGGAAGTTATTAGTAACAAAAAGGAAGTTATAGAAGGTATGTTTGATAACACACATGTGAGTTTAAACAATGCCATATATTATTTATGGATTATACATGTAATATGAAAATAAAAACAAGTACAGTGATATATACCTACTTCAGAAGAGTGGTTATGCCTGAGGAGAAAATGGAATGGGATCCAGAGTTTTACAGCGGGTTATTATCATATCTATAATGCTTTACTTCTTTAGCTGCTTGGTAAGAAAATAAGTGTTCATTATATTATTCTCCTGTACCTTGTCATATGCCTGAAATATTAAATAATAATAATAAAAATGATCAGTAGACTTTCCCACATTTTGAATTCCCATTCTTACCTCTCTTGCAACCCACTGTAGTAAAACTATAAATGTTCTATCATTTATATTGAGGCAGGAGCATATTCAGCAGTTTTAGATAGTAAAAGAGAACTGAAGCAACATTTTTAGTGGAATAGTTAACTCAGGATGTTAAATTGCAGTAACCACCAACGGGCATCCAGCTTGACTTCTCATTGTGTAGCCGGAAGAGCGCCTCGGGCAGTAACTCACTGGTGAACATTAGGTTGGAATGGAAGGTTATAATCTGTCAAATATATGAATTAGGTTCTTAATTTTAGCTCTAAAGTCCTTTAATTTGTTCTGTGTTAATTTTGACATAGTGATCTAATAGCAGCTTGTACCTATTACCATTGTAAGGATGTAAAAGATAAAGACATAAATGATATAATCTCCTCTTTTCCCAGCCTTCACTTTGAAAAATTTCTTTCTTTTTTTAAAATTTTTATTCAATGAGAGGAAAGGAGGCAGAGACAGACTCCCACATGTGCCCTGACCGGGATCCATCCAGCAAGCCTACTAGGGAGTGGATGCTCTGCCCATCTGGGGCGTTGCTGTGTTGCTTAGCAACCGAGCTCTTCTTAGCACTTGAGGTGGAGGTCATGGAGGCAGCCTCAGTGCCTGGGGCCAACTCGCTCCAATGGAGCCATGGCTGCAGGAGGGAAAGAGGGAAAAGAGAGAGAGAAAGAGAAGTGAGAGGGGAAGGGGTGAAGAAGCAGATGGGCACCTCTCCCGTATGCCCTGACTGGGAATCAAACCTGGGTCATCCACGCACAGGCCAACACTACCACTGAGCCAACCGGCCAGGGTCGAAAGATTTCTTATGTGGAGAATTCTAGAGTAAATTTTTAGGCAAGATGTTTTCATCATGAGTGATGGCTAAAGACTATACTATGTCATTGCGAAATGCAAAGGTGAAAGCCAAATATTCCTACAATAAAGGTGATCTAGATAAGGGTTTGTCAGTCTTGGCACTATTGACATTTTAAGCCAAACAATTCTTTGTTGTGGGAGACTGTCCAGTCCATCATAGGATGTTTAGCAGCATCCCTAACCTCTGCTGATTAGATGCCAGCAGTACTTCCTTAGTTATGATAACCAAAACCGTCTGCAGACATTGCCAAATGTCCTCTGGGGCGCCGGGGGGGATTTCCCTTGGTTGAGAACCACTAATCTAGGGAATTTGGTAACCCTCAGACTACAAAATAGTAAGAGAGTCGGAAGAAAATAAAATAAAACAATTTTGAAATATATATAGCCATGAGTGCAAGAAAGTAAGGGGCATCCCATGAGTAAAGCAAGGGGAAATTGAAAACCCAAATGCTCTTGTGGAGGGGTTGCTTTGTGATTCACATACAATAATGCGGACTTTAAGTGCTCAGTGAATCTTGACAATTGTATAAACTCATGTATTAACTGCATAAAACAAGATATGAAACACTAGAGACTTATATTTTATTTGCCACTCAAGTGCTGGAAAGGAGGCCTTGGGTCTGTAAAAGGTAAAAAGTTAGAACTGCACCTCTATGTTAATCCCGGGACTCTTGAAGGGCTACACCCTCAGTGAAAAGGAAGTCTTAAAAGAAATTCCCCTTGCCTGACCAGGTGGTGGCACAGTGGATAGAGCGTTGGACTGGGATGTGGAGGACCCAGGTTCGAGACCCAGAGGTCGTCAGCTTGAGCGCGGGCTCATCTGGCTTGAGCAAAAGCTTGCCAGCTTGGACCCAAGGTTGCTGGCTCGGGCAAGGGGTTGCTCGGTCTGCTGAAGGCCCCCAGTCAAGGCACATATGAGAAAGCAATCAATGAACAACTAAGGTGTCACAATGAAAAACTAATGATTGATGCTTCTCATCTCTCTTTGTTCCTGTCTGTCTATCCCTATCTGTCCCTCTCTCTGACTCTCTCTCTGTCCCTGTAAAAAAAAAAAAAAATTCCCCTTGGCACCAGGAAGTGTTAAGGAATTTTGTGTTTCCTGGTCTTAAGGGAAGGGGGAAAGTAGGGTGGGTAGATCTCCTAAAACAATCTAGAACCCTGGGCCTGTCCTCACAAGTGCTTGGAGTTTGAATTTACATCACCCAGCTTGATCTAGGAGCCTTATGCTGAGGAATTAATTTAAAAAGTAAGTCCACACTTGTTCACATCCTGCTTCAAATGAACTATTTCTCCTTCTCACTCCCTCTCTCACTTTAAACAGATGAGAGAGAGAGAGAAGAGAATCAGAATAATTTGACCGCAGACTAAATAATGATTATACTAAGCAATTATTATTTTTATTTATTATTATTTTTAAGAATCCTTTTATGGCCCTTACTTGTTAGCTCAGTTGGTTAGAGCGTCGTCCAGGAACACCAAGTTTGAGGGTTTGATCCCCGGTTGAGACACATATGGGAAGCGACCAGTGAATGCACAAATAAGTGGGACAACAAATAAGTGCTTTTTTCTCTCTCTCTTTCTCTCTCCCTTCCTCTGTCTTAAATCAATCAATAATTAAAAAATTTTTTTTCTTAAAAAATATATACATTAAAGTGAAATTTGCTTTAAAATAATCCAGTAGAGAGAGGTAGATGGTGGTATATAGATAAAACAAGATTGGCTGTGTTGATTATTACTGAATCTGGGTAGTACAAAATGGAAGTTTATTATACTGTTCATTTTATTTTTGTACATGTTTAAAAAATTATATTAAAAATAAAGTATTCCCAGGATGGTGATAACCCCTGGAGCACCTGCTAGAAGCAAATGCAAAACCTCTGTGGATGGACAGAACCTCAACCCAAACCCCAGATGTTCCCCTGGATATAATCCTGCTAAACAGAAACTCACCGTCAAAAGTGATGAGACACCATAAGTGAGAGTAAGCAGGAAGAATAAATTTCAGAATTAGATCCTCACAACTTTGGGTAATAGTAGTATTAGAAACCATAAAATAAGTATGATTCAGTGAATTAAAAACAACAAAAAATGGAAAACATAAATAAGACCAAAAAAAATCCATAGGCAAATTTGGAAACCAACTAATTAGAATTTTGTGTGTGTGTGTGTGTCTGTGTGTGTGTGTGTGTGTGTTTCTTACAGGAACAGAGAGAGAGTCAGAGAGAAGGATAGACAGGGATAGACAGACAGGAATGGAAAGAGATGAGAAGCATCAATCATTAGTTTTACGTTGCCGTTGCGACACCTTAGTTGTTCATTGATTGCTTTCTCACATGTGCCTTGACTGTGGGCCTTTGGCAGACTGAGCCACCCTTTGCTGGAGCCAGCGACCTTGGGTCCAAGCTGGTGAGCTTTTGCTCAAGCCAGATGGGCCCCGCGCTCAAGCTGGCGACCTCGGGGTCTCGAACTTGGGTCTTCAGCATCCCAGTCCGATGCTCTATCCACTGTGCCACCACCTGGTCAGGCCTAATTAGAATTTTGAGAAATGAAAAATATAGTTTAAAAAACTTTAAACTCAGCCTGACCTGTGGTGGCGCAGTGGATAAAGCGTCGACCTGGGAACACTGAGGTCGCCAGTTCAAAACCCTGCACTGGTCTGGTCAAGGCACATATGGGAGTTGAGCTTCCAGCTCCTCCCCCCTTTCTCTCTTTCTCTCTCTCTCTCTCATTCTGTGTCTCCTCTCTAAAATGAATAAAATAAAAAGAAAAAAAAAACTTAAAAAAAAAATTTTAAACTCAAATGACTAAGTTCAATAACTGGTTAGATCTTAAAAGAAAAATTAGTAAACTAATATCTGAAGAATTTTAGAGAATAGTGTTGCAAGATAAAGATGTATCATGTGTATATTAAAAGACATGGAGAAAAAAATGAGAAAATTCCAGTCTACATCTCATAAAAGTTCCAGAAAAATTGAGAAGAGGCAATACATTGAAGAGTATTTGAGAATTTTTCTAGAGTTGACAAAGAGACAAAAATCAGGATGCACAGCGAGTCTTATCTAAGTAAATAAAACTAAAAGCAAGAATGGAAATAGATTATTTAATTTCAAAGGTCAGTGAAGGAAGAAAAAAGAATATAGAAAACTCAGTAAGTCAAGAAAGGAGATGGGAAAATCCCAGAAAAACCAAAAATAGAATTCTGTAGTGGATATAGAAATGCAACTGATGTGTATCTCCTACTTTTATTGCTTTGTATTTATCAGAAGAGCCTTATTATTTCCATTGATTGATTTTATAATAAATTTATTTCATGAATTTTAATAAAAATATATTTATTCTAATTAAATATGAATTTATCTGCTACTTTTGGAAACAATAGATATTTATAACTAACCCATTTGTATATTCATTTAATAAGCATGTATTGGCACTGTTATATGGCAGGTATTATGCTCTAGTCTGAGGATGTAAGTTTTACCTGCTATAATTGACAGACCTTTTGGGTTTCCATGTGATTGTGCATTTCAGTGAATAAAGACTGTGTTGCTTTAAGAATACTTTGAGGCCACTCATTTAAAGTGTCCTATTTCTTCCAGTCAGTTGACTGCCACTCTTGGTTTTGCAGAGGTCCAGCTGGAGTAAGAGCCCAAGCTCTGGATCAAGATGGAAATCTGGTAGAAGATTTTGTGTTTGATGGAGGAGTTGGGGTTATTGGAAATCGCATTCTTCATGTGAGAAATGCACCTTCCCCTGCTGCTACTTCTTCCCTTGCAATTTCTGGAATGATTGCAGATGAAGTGCAACAAAGATTTAAATTGTAAATAATGAGAGGAGCTAACTATGTATTTTAATATCCACATTCAGCAACCAGAATGTACTAAATGCATTCTTTAGGAAAAATGGTTTGAAAATAGCACTTTTAGATATCTCATCCACTGAATTGTTAAACTGACATAACATAGAAATGATCTTTTTAAAGTCTATGCTCTTTTACTCTGTGAATAAAGAGTAAAAGTACAGTTTTATACATCCTGAATTCCTGACTTTGTTAAAGACCTGTCCTCATCAACCATAATCTAGAGATTTAGCTCTTTTAGAATTTCTGGGAATAATGGCATAAAAAATTGCTTATTCCCTTAACTTTTTGGCTTTATAATATCTAAGCTTTTTTGTATCCCATAGACAAGAAAATATATTGTAGGTTGTAAACCTTTTCATTTTGAAGTCACAGAAATGCTCACATTTAGAGCAACAATGTTTATATTTGGGAATTCTTGATATAGAAAAAAGACATGAAATTTCACATTTCTAAGTAGTTTGAGTAAGAGTTTATCTTAGCTGTAATATTTGTAGAGAAACTCAAAGCCTTTTTTTTATTCCCAGTCTATTACTGACTTGGTGTGGTGTCATCAGTAAATCTAAACAGCAGTACACTACATATTAATGATTGTTGCCACCTCGTCAATTTTCTGTAGTTGAGAAACTAAAAACATAGAACTGATAGGTTTTTTATTAGAGTAGTTTTAGAATCCTGGCACTGATATACAGAACTCTGTAATTTAAAAAATTATTTAACTTCTGGTATCTCTGCTCTTCAGTTACACTAAGTTTCTCAGATGTTGGAGAAGATACTAATGATTCATGCTGCCTTGGTTTTTCAAGGATCCGATAAACTTATATGAAGATATTTCTTCAGTTTTGGAAAATACTTAACTTTGAGGCATTCACTTTTGTAAACCGCAAAAGTGCCTTACATTCACGTGTACTTCATGAATATTTTAAATTGTTGGCCAGTGCCGTACTGGATATTATACTGAATATTTGTGCGTGGTATCTGTTGAAATGATTCTTGCAACTCAGTAAGTTGGAAAATAGAAATGTAAATGAAAATAAGGCAGCCTACTGATTGGAGAAACTTTTATTACAAAACCATGATTTTGGTGAGAAATTTTTATCCGTTGCCTCACAGGTACTCTTTCAGGATTAATCATGACTTCTTCGTTATTGTTTTTCCTCTTATCACTCCAAAGATGCGTGATAGATGAGTTAGAAGTATGTGCATTTTGGTTCATAGAAAAAGCCTTTCTGGTTTTTTCGTTTTCATTTTAAGGCTCTGTGATTACATTGATTGAACTACCTCAGCCATTAATTTGAAAGGCTACATACACATCATAACCTTATGTTCAAGACGTAGCACATCCCAGGTAAATAGACTAGGCAATTTTTCAGAACTTGGGATAAGCATAATTGGAGCACTCAGAAACCATTCACAGAAGAAACAAGCCCTAATTGTTCCTTATAATAACTGATTCCTCCAAGAAATGTGACACACAAGATAGTTTTCTGTTCTATTACAAGACTATATTAAGAAATGGAAACTATTACAATTCTGTTTCATCAACAGTAAGATTGCATATGCACTGAGCTGTGACAAACTAAAGTTACAAAAATAACTGTCCTAATTAAAGCAGCCCTCATTCCATGTAGGTCGGTACTATACCTCCCAAAAATACAAGTGAAAAATTTATTGAAAATGTTTTGAATGTGGAGGTTATTATGTTTGTAAAATATTTTGTATTTATGTCAATAGGGTATTGTTGTGTAATACCAATATAATATTTTAAAGTTTTGTGTATTTCTGAGAGAAGAAAATGTATATTAATGTTAAAAATAATTTAATGAACCTTGGTGTTGTGAACATAATTTTTAGTTTCATAAAAACTCTGATTCAAATAAACATTTTGTGTGTAAAACTTGAACTATCATAGCTTTAGATAACAGTCAATCTTAAAAATTTTTTTTTTCTGTTTGTATAAAATGTAAAAATGAGGTAGTTTATATTTTGTGTAAAAGTGGAGCACTTCCCCACTTACAAAAATGGCTGTCTGATAGTGGTGGCACTATGCGGCTGACCTCAGTGTCATCTTTGTACCCCAGAGCACCAGGGGACATTATTTCTGTTCCATAGCAGAATGTATTCAATATATAACGTATAAACACACAGTGCTTTCCAGGGGGTGGGGAGAAGGGAGTTCAATAAATAAATCAATCTTTTGGAAATTTATTAAAAATAATAGTTCTTAGGGAGACATTTTTGGTATATTTCTTGCAGGGGGTCAGACTTCTGGGCATGAGCCTCCCATTACAGGGCAAATGATTTGAGTACCTGCTCCAGCTTCTTTCCAGCAGGTGGACTCTTAAGAGAAGCAAAGTTAGCTACAGCAACGAAGCATGCAAGTGAGTGACAATGACATTTATTGTTTCCTGTAGTGTTGCTTTCTTTGGTTTGCTACTGACTGGCAGCACTTGTAGCTTTAAATAAATTGAGGAAGAGAATATGGGAGAAATGCTGAGTAAGTCCTTCTCGAAAATGTTTTCAGTAGAAGAATATTCTAAAATTTTAACTGTCTTTTAAAATCTGAGATGTGCTTGAGTCATTCAAGTTATCTTCTATAAGCCATTCTAAGTTTTAAAAAGACAGTTACTATTAAATTATTACTATGATAGAATATTAATTTTAACCCAAATTTATGATTGAGCTTTTTGTTCTATCTCCATCGGCCCTTCCTCTTACAGTATCATTGTGTTTAATAGTTGCATTATTTAATACTTGAAGCAGGGGCTCATAATGAGGTTAGAAAATTTTTATTTAAAATTGCTTTTAATTGATGATTTGAATAAGTACAGCATTTATATGGTTGAAAAGCCACAAAATGTTTCACAGTGAAAAGTTCTCTCTCCTAAAGCTACCTGGTGCTCATCCCTGAGGCAACAAGAATTGTCACTATCTTGTGCAGCTTAGCAGAAATACTATATATAATACTGAAATTAGGGGTTATTTCAAAATTAATATGAAGTGATAAAAAAAGAAGCATTTGATATTCTTTTATTAAACAAGAACATCAGAAAAGCAAATGACAAGTCAAAGAAAATTGATTATGCAAATGAGATGCAAAACCAACTTATTTCATTGGTGAAAATGCACTATACAAAAAGCTGAAAGTCACCTCCTGGTGCTTACTGCAGGTTGTGTTATTTACACTGACTACAGAAAGAGGAGGCAGAGTAAACCTACCCCATATACACCTCAGCCCTGGCTCTCTGCCTGGTCTGTATTGTGATTGGGGGGACATGGAAAAAAATGTACTGGAGTATCTGCACATTCCCTGATCCCCTAATTTTTGTGAGCAGTGTATAATAAAATATACTGCGTTTTTTTCTTTTTAACTGCGTTCGTTTTTTTACAGAAGTGGTAGCATACTCTGAATACTATATTATACATTTTGCTCTTTTCCCATTGTAGTGAACCGTTGAGAATGTTCAAATGGCCTGAATACAGTGACCTGATTCTTTTAAAATGGCTTTAAGTTCCAATCTATGCATTTACTATTTTTTGTTGAACCAGTTCCTTATTCTTACTGATGATTATTTAAATTATTTCTAGGGTATTTTTGTTTTGTTTTTGCTATAACAAGACTGCAATGAACAACCTTGTGCTAAGTCGTTTCACCTTTGAGCAAGTATACCATTAGGACATATTCCTAGAATTGCTGGGTCAAAGGGTATGTGTGCTTTTGAAAATTTCATAGATATTGTCAAGTTGCCCTTGATGGAGGTTGAATGAATTTACACTCTTACCAATAGTATATTAGAGTACCTGTTTCCCTATACTCTGATGAACATGGTGTATAATCAAACTTTTTGATCTGTTATTTATTAAAATAGGTAAAAATGATAACAGTATTGTTTAAATTTGCATTTTTCATAATGAGTGAAGTTGAGCATCTTTAATATGTTTGAGACATTTATATTTCCTTCCTCGTAAGCTGTCTTTTCATATCCTTGATCCTTTTTTTCTGAGTTTTAGTCTTTATAGGAACTCTTTTTGATATTAGGGAAATTAACTTTTTAGGAAATGAGTTGCTGAGTTGCAAATATTCCTTCCAGTTTGTCATTTGCCTTCTGGCTTAGTTTGTAGTGGTTTCTTTCTTTCTTCCTTTTCTTTTTTTTCCCTTTCCTTTCTTTCTTTAGCCATGCATTTTTAAAAATAGAATATATGAATCTAGATTTTCTATAATAGTAGAAAGGTCTTGTACTCAGAAGTTATAAACAAATTATTTTATAGTTTTATTTTTTATTTAAATCTTTGACACATCTGGAATTTATCCTAGTGTAGAGTGTGGGGGTGTGGATCCAACATTTTTTTTCTAGATGGCTCATTTGTCTGGTTGGGAAACTTTTACTGGTGTCATTTTTGAATTATCCTCCACATGCACGTGGATCCAGATTCTTTTTGCCTAGCCTAGAAATCACAACTGAGATGCCTGTAGAGACTAGGCAGGTTACATAAAAGAGTGAAGAATGCCAAGTGAGGAATATAGCCAACTGGAAATAGGATGGCATACTTTTCTAAAGAGAGCAGCCACTAACGGCCTGTTGATTATTCCCTTGCAGGAATGCAGCAGGCAGAGCTCAGTGTTGCCAGATCTTTGTCAAGAGACGCTGAAAATCCAGATACACAAAATTGCTTGGTTCTAAATGTTAACAACAATTTTAAGAATTTAAATATAGCCTTGGCTAAACAAAATGTGTCTTCGAGCCAGATTTGGCCTAGAGAAGACTTCTAATATTCTTGGCCAAAAATGAAACTTCCAATAACAACTTTAATCTCCTATAAGAAAATACTATCACAGTCTGGTTGTTTGCTTAGTAATTTACAGCTGGAGTTTAGGAAGAGCAGAGAAAAGCAAAGGCACTCTATGTAAGCCAAACTCTTTGCCCTCACTGATGGAAAGATTAATTGGAGAAATACAGGTATTTCAGTCTTATTCCCAGGACATGGGAATGAAGAAATTCTTGATTCAGTGGATACTTGGATTAGAAAAATGATTTCTTAAATTTTCCAACCTTGCCATTCTGATCTTCCCAAAATGACAGAATGATGCGTGTTTTAGGAAGGGCGACCGCTCAGCTACTATCCTGAAACTGAAGTGTGGCAGACTTACTGTTTTTGCACTGTTCCTCCTCCTTCCTCGCTGCTGGTGGCTGGGGACAATCCATTATAGCCCGAATACTCAGCATTTTTAGTGGGATGAAATTTATGGTAAAGTTTCCAGAGTGATGCCTCTTTAACTCAGGAAAGCTTATGGTCGGGTTATCTTTCTTGAGTTACTATTGAGTATGGCAAGGCCACAGGAGCGGGTCCAGGTTTTGTGGGTCCTGACACCTACACGATTTGGAGGACATCATCAAGAAAACAATTCAAAAATATCTTTGGAAAGTTTTACAAAACCTATATGATTTGGTGAACACACAGGGGACTGTGCAAGCTTCATTAACGTCATTGTCATCTGCGTTTTCTGACTGCTGTGCGCGAAGGGCTTTCCTCACCTCACTTCCTTCAGTCCCCACAACACCACTCTATGATATAGTTACTGTCTCCTACACACAGAATAGCCACGCAGAACACAAATACGTTAAATATCGTGCCCAGCCCAAGTGCCCCTTTCTCTCCTCATCCCCATACTGCTTCCCGCGACCAAAGTCCAGGGGCTCGACGCGCTCGAGGAGTGGCACAGTTTCAGGATTGTCTGGGGAAGGTCAAGAGGAGAGAGAGTCCGTGTAAAACGCGGTCAGTAAGTCGAGGAGTCTTTCTGGAACAGACTCTCAGCAAGTCCCTTAGAGAGACAGACTCCTACCTCCGGGGCCCCCACGTCTCGGCGCCCTCGCGCCGGGCAGGCGCCTCTGCCCGCCCCGCGGTGCGCATGCTCCGTGCCGGGCTCCTCCGGCGACCCGGGTTGAGCACCGGGCGGAGGGGGCGGGTCGAGCCGCCACTGCTGGGACCTCGAGCTCAGAGGCGGCCCTGGAGCGCTGTGCGCGGCTGCTGAAGGGGCGGCGGTGGTGGCCGTCCTGTGTGCGCCACAGTGTGGCTCGCTGGGCCGACGCACACGCCCCGTTGGTCCTCGGGACCCTCTGGAGGTGACCCGGACGGGCCAGGTGGAGCGGCGTTGCGGCTTGGGAGGGCCGGGATGAGGCGATGAGAAGAGCCACCGCCGCTGGACTCAGCCCGCCGCGGCCGTAGCGGGAGTCGGGGTGGGGGCGAGGCCAGTTGTACACTCGCCGGACTGCGAACCCAGACAAAGGAGGAGGAACCGCCTGAGGCGCGGGCAGCGCCGCGGGTTAAGGAGGCCGCCGTCTCGGTCGCAGCCGGGGGTCTCCGCGGCTCACGGGCCGCTGCGCTTCTCCTGCGGACGTGCGCGAGGCAACGCCACCCGGGCCAAGGAAGCCAACCTCGGAGCCCCCGCCCGCCCGCCGGCGCCGCCACCAAGCCGCCTCGGCCGTAGCTGCGGCCCAGGCGGGAGGCGGCGGCGGCCGGCGAGGCGAGGCGGCCCGCGCCCTGCTTGTCAGGCCACCGGCGCGGCCCGGCGCGGCCCGCGGGCAACCCCGATGCGGAGGCGCTGCCGCCGGGGCCATGCAGCAGGCGCCGCAGCCGTACGACTTCTTCAGCGAAGAGAACAGTCCGAAATGGCGGGGACTGTTGGTCTCGGCCCTGCGGAAGGTCAGTGCTGGTGCCCGGGTGGCCACGGGGGCCCAGGGAGGTGCAGGGGCGGCCGCGGTCTGTGTGGGCCGAGCCGGGCAGCTGGAGGACGGGGTACCCGGCCCGCGGCCCCTCCGAGGTTCTAACGGGGACCACAGGTCCTCCAGGTCTCGGGTCCTGCGGGCGGAGCTGTTTCTCTTTTGGCTGGCCAGTGGGGGTGGAGTGGGGTCTTATAAAATTGCCTGTTGCATCCAAAAGGACGTTCTCTCTCTCTCTCTCTCTCTTTGGTTTGGCCCGGAAGGAAGGTTTTGTTATGATCATAAAACTGGATTTCATGTTGCAGTCATTTCGTCAGGCAACTTCCGCCGTTGACCAATTTGTTGTCCTCAGGCTGGATTCGGGCAAGAAAAATGTTCCTCTGGTGTTTAGACAGTTTCTAAAACAAAAGCACATTTTCAGGCGCGGTACTTACTTCTGATCAAGATGTTTGGGGGCGTTGCCCTAGGCGATTTGCTTGTGAAGGGCGTATACTCACTTAACGGATAGTACTTTTTTGTAACATGAATGTATTTGACGTATGCGAAGTGTCAGTGGAGCCATACTCTCCCATTTACAATTTTCGACGTACCATTCAAATGCCTCTTCACTTCCTGAAAAAGGTGTCCTTGTTTACAAGAGATATCCCCTATAAAATTCGGTCACTTTATATACTGGGTGCAGTTTAGAACTTGGAATCATTTTAAGGGGATGGAAAAGGTGTAACTCATAAAAAAATCAATCTTTTAAGTTAGGGTGCATCTCTCCTGTAAATGCTGTCAATCTTCTGTGAATTTAGGTTGTGAAAACATTATCTTGTTTATAATAAACGCTTTTCTAAGGTCAAGACAAATTTAAGGACTGTACGTGAGTGCTGGATAAGATAATGCCAGCTGAGTACGGTCTTTCCGTGCCATGGATGCAAACTCAGCCCCTTCTAAGCCTTTTGTGCAAAATAACCAAGAATACATTTTAAAATAATAAAGAAAAGTAAACATTAATTTAAAAGACTGCATTTGAAAACTAAGTCTTTATACATTAATTTTTCTTTAAGTGAAAGGAAGTAGTGTATTTTAAAGGTAAAAACATATTCCTCATGCAGAGTTTCAGATTTTTCATTCTTTTCATATTTCTTACAAGGAGATATTGCCTTGTTGGGCCAAGACATGTCTTTTTAAAGAAGTTGGTGGAAGTGACTAAGGGTCGGCAGCTAGACAGTTATCATTTCACTGGCATACAAGGTGTTAAAGTATTAAATTGACCTTCCTTCCTTGTGCAGCCCTATTCTGTAAGAAGGGAAAAAGAAATGGAAAGTGTGCCGAGTGGTGGTGATAATGAACTCTGGCCTGAGTTAAGAGCAAAGAAAGAAATGTTTAGATAGTAAATGACCCTTCGACCACACAGAAGTATGAATACAGTTATCTACTAAGTCTATATTGTTGGTGGTGTGATGCAGGTATATAACTATTAGTACTTTCTGGTAGCAAATAGTTTTTGAGTATGTGTTGCATAACTTATTCCATAGGTAGCTTTGACCCTAATAATCCTTCATGCACAAATACAAACTTACTTCTTCAGGTTAGACTGGAAGTAAAGCCAGGACTAGCATCCAATTCTAGTCCATTGTTGTTGCTTCTCGACCTTTTAGCTAAGATCAAGTGCAGTCCTAATCCACTGCTTTGAGACTGTTCTTTTGCATTTATGTTATGTTTGTTTTCCTGAAACTCAGGTGCTTTGTAAATCTGTCTTGTCTTATTTCAGAGTTCTTGTATATCCTTTACTTATGGGATAAATACATCTAAGAAAATGTGGTCTCTTGAGATGAATTCAAAAAGCAATTTCTGTTTAATGTATTAATTTACTATTATATAATTGAAGTATATTCCCACAGAAGACCCATTTTTTAATATTTTTGGAAAATTTTTGTTAGTAATTCAGATTATGTCTAGTATTGTGGTATTTGGGTATTTGTGGTATGCAACATGTAGGTTTTTAGTGCTTTCTAAGAGTTGTAACTCTTAAGAAGCTCACTGTCCACTCTTGCTTTGCAGGATGTGTTAAATTCTGCCACCCTTGTCTTTTTGCACAGTGAGAATTCCTGCCATTTCTGGGGAGGCTCTGTCTTCACATTTAAAGCATCTGGATTGGCTTCCTTCCTCCAGCTGACCAGACAGTTAGAAAGACTATTACCATTAGTAGTAGAAGCAGCAATAAACTACTAGGATTTTTCTCCTCCAGCTGGTGTTGCTGCTGTTGAACATATGGTGTACCCTACCTTCATTTAACATTTGTGCAACATATTTTAGATCAGTGGTTCTTAACCTGGGTTCTATCGAACCCTAGGGGTTCGATGAGTCGGTCTCAGGGGTTCGGAGAAGCCTCTGCCGCGGAGGCCAGAATAAATTAATACCGTAATTTGTTGTGAGTTCATGCACTTTGTTGGTTTTGTTCTTTGAGCAAGGTGATGTTCATGCACAGCTCATTTTGTGCACCAGTAAAAAAACATATACCTATGTCTTCAATTTGGAAAAAATAAATCATATTTTATTTTTCACTAAAGAAGGGTTCGGTGAATGCACATATGAAACTGGTGTGTTTGGTACCTCAAAAAAGGTTAAGAACCACTGTTTTAGGTACTGGGCACCATTCTGGAATCTAAGAATACAAAGATGAGTAAAAGCAAAGACCCTGCTCTAAAGGTCTTACCATCTAGACCAGGATTCTAAACTTTGAGGTTTCAGTTTATATAAATGAGAGCATTTATGAGCTGAGAGTTCTGTAAGCAGTATCTGTCTATATGTGTGTATGAAAGAAGCAGTGCAGTTTAATTGGCTCTGTCAGGGTAGTCCACTTAGTGGAACCTCTAAAACAAAGTATAATTTTCAAAAAGATAAAATCATGACATTCACCAAATACAGGGTGAGGCAAAGGTAGGTTTAGAGTTGTTTGTGTGGAAAATAATATAATAGTTAATAAATAATAATACAAGAATAAATTCATGTACTCACAACTGTAAACCTACTTTTGTCACATGTGTTAGTGTTTTGATTCAATTCATACTTATTGTGGAAACTCATAAGATGTTAAGCCACTTCATACGAAAATTTAAGGAGGTAGGCATTTATAGGCAATTTAATAAAGGAAGGTAAGATTGTTGGCTTAAATACAAAATTCTACAGGAATATAAGCAGTAAGTTTGGGCTATCTTTTCCATTGATTAGAGTTTGTATCTGTACCAGACAAAAATCTCTATTACTCTTACAGATTTGTAAAATAGCTCAGTCACTAGAGAGCAATCAAAGGTTCAAGCATAGCACTGGACTAAAGAACACGTAGTAATCTCTTTTGCTTATTTTCAAATTTCACCTAATTTTTGTGAAAGCCAATATATATATATATATATATATTTGGCAAAGTCACTGTTGTTGACTTTGAAAATGCAAGGGATTTTTGCCTGACCAGACAGTGGTGCAGTGGATAGAGCGTAGACCTGGGATGCTGAGGATCCCAGGTTCAAAACCCTGAGGTTGCTGGCTTAAGCACCAGCTCATCTGGCTTGAGTGTGGGATCATAGACATGACCAGATGGTTGCTGGCTTGAGGCCAAAGGTGGCTAGCTTGAAGCCCAAGGTCACTGGCTTGAGCAAGGGATCACTGGCTCAGCTGGAGCCCCTGTCAAGGCACATATGAGAAAGCAATCAATGAACAACTAAAGTGCCACAACAACAAATTGATGCTTCTTATCTCTCTATCCCTGTCTCTCTATCTCTCTAAAAGAAAAAAGAAAGAAAAGAAAATGCAAGGGATTTTGTGTGTTTGTGACAGAGAAAGAGAGAGAGGAATAGATAGGGACAGACAGGAAGGGAGAGATATGAGAAGCATCAATTCTTTGTTTCATTGTGGCACCTTAGTTGTTCATTGATTGCTTTCTCATATGTGCCTTAACCCCGGGGGTGGGGGTGGGGTGGGGTGGGGTGGGGTGGCTACAGCAGACAGAGTGACCCCTTGCTGGAGCCACTGACTTTGGGCTCAAGCTGGTGACCTCGGGGTCTTGAACCTGGGTCCTCCGCGTTCCAGTCGGGCACTCTATCCATTGTGCCACCACTTGGTCAGAGTGCAAGGGGTTTTTTTTGTTTGTCTTTTTGCGAAGTTAGAAGTGGGGAAGCAGACTCCCACATGTGCCCGATTGGGTGCCCACTGGGATCCACCCGCATGTCCACCAGGGGGCTTTGCTCTGCCCATCTGGGGCGTTGCTCCATTGGGGCTGGAGCTGTCTGTCTAGCGCCTTTGGCGGAAGCCATGGAGCCGTCCTCAGTGCCCGGCTATCTTTGCTCCAATGGAGCTTTGGCTGCGGGAGGGGAAGAGAGAGACAGAGAGGAGGAAGGAGAGGGGAAAGGGTGGGGAAGCAGATGAGCGTTTAGCGCTTCTCCTGTGTGCTCTGACGGGGAATCCAACCCGGGACTTGCACACGCCCGGCGGACGCTCTGAGCCAATCAGCAAGGGCGGGATTTTTTTTTTTTTTTTAATTTTTCTTAAGTGAGAACTGGTCAGGGTGGCAAGGGAATTTTTAAATCAATATTAAATATTCATTTCAGGCCCTGGCCGCTGGCTCAGTGGATTAGAGCATTGGTCTGGTGGCCTGGTGTATGAATGTCCTGGGCTCCATTCCATCAGCTGCTTCTCCACCCTCCCCCACCCCTCCCTCCTCCCTTCCTGCAGCAGGGGGTGGGGTGGGGTGGGGGGTGGGTTGCTTCGTTGGTTCAAGTATAGCCCCCAGCTCTGAGGATAGTTCTGTTGGAGCGCATCAGCCTTAGGGGCTAAAAATGCTTAGCTTGGTTAAGAGCATTGGCTCAAGATGGGGTTGCCGGGTGGATTCTGGACGGGCCGCGTGTGGGAGTCTGCCTCACTATTTCCCCTTCTCTCACCTTAAAAAATAAAAAAATAAAATATTCACTTCACTATGTAGAAACATGAACATTGATGGAAAAGTAATTTTGGAAATAGAAATGTGATCTTTGACTTTTTGTTTTTTAACTTTTAAAACAGAACTTCACCTTGGGTATTTAAATACATATAGAACTAACTACATACAAATGGTAAAGCAGAGCAAAATGACATTACTAATGGGTAATACATGCATTGTTAACATTACTGCTAAATTATGTATATCTTACCTCAAAGAGCTAGAAACATAAATGCCTTCACCACTACTCCTCAAGAACATTGAAGCTATCATATTACTTGGGGGGAAAAAGAGTGTGGGATCTATTTGTAAATGCAGCTTATTACCTGTATCTTTGAAATGCCTTTGGTACTTTGTTCATTTGCTATTTGATTGTATACTGAAGAAAATTAGTGTAAGCATAATACATATGGGAAACATGCCTTATATAGTTTTTCAGTTCCTGGTATTTCCTTTGTAGATATAGATATCTTTTCTGTAAGATGCTCTTCAGCAAGCTAGCTGTGGAAGAGAAATTATCTGTTGTCCTACTATCTGTAGTTACAAGTGTCATAGAGAGCTAGAAAGAATAGGTTGAATTACTTTGTTCCTGAGTCTAATTTTGATTTAGGTTAAATATCGACTCCCCATCCCAACAATTAGTTTGCTCTTAGATATCTGTCTGAAATTTAAGGGATGTGAGAGAATGTCAGCATTAGTTAATAGCAGGCAGGGAAAAAGGGGGTGGGGAGTTTTGTTTCAGAAATGCCTTTGTAATATTTGAAAGATTCTATCTAGTGTTTCTGCCTATATACTAATGTCTCATGGAACTGTTGTAGAAGATTGCACTGGATCTCTCTTGGTGCCTAGAAGAAAAGTATGGTGCTTTGAGAAAATAAAATTGATGGCACTGACATAAGAAGGTCAAGGAAGTAGCATTGTGCTGAGTTCTGGAGGGTATATTCAGATATTTGAGTACCTCCTATGTGCCTCGCGTTGTTGTTGTTGTTGTCGTTCTTCTTCTTCTTCTTCTTCTTCTTCTTCTTCTTCTTCTTCCTCCTCCTCCTCCTCCTCCTCCTCCTCCTCCTCCCTCCTCCTCCTCCTCCTCCTCCTCCTCCCTCCTCCTCCTCCTCCTCCTCCTCCTCCTCCTCCTTCCTCCTCCTCCTCCTCCTCCTCCTCTTCCTCCTCTTCTTCAGAGAGAGAGAGAGAGAGAGAAAGACAGGAGGGGAGAGAGACAAGAAGCATCACCTCTCAGTTGCATCACTTTTAGTTGTTCATTGTTTGCTTCGCATATGTGTCTTGACTGGGGTAGGGGAGAGTGTCTCAAGTTGAGCTAGTGACTGACCCCTTGCTCAAGCCAGCGACTCTGGGCTTCACGCCAGCAACCCCTGGGCTCACATCAGTGACCTTGAGATCATGCCAATGATCTTGCGCTCAAGCCAGCAATCTTGAGGTTTTAAACCTGGGACCTCAGCATCCCATGTTGATGCTCTCTTCACTGTTCCACCACCGGTCAGACACCAGGAATTAGTCACTGTTCTTGATACTGAGGTTGTAGCAAGGCTCCTGCTCTTATAAACCTTTCATTCTAAATGGCTATGGCAGAGAGGCCTGAGAGAGACAGAAAATAAAGAAGTAAATAATTTTCAGAAAGATCAACAGGAATTAACAAAACAAAGGAACAGGGAAAAAAGGGTTTGTGGCCAGGAGAAAGGTAGGAACATGACTTGTTTTAAAGAACGGAGAGCAAATCAAGAGAAGATGAAGCTAGTTTGGGAGACCATGGTAGACCAGGTTAAGGAAGTCCTACAGGCCTATTTATATAACAAAATAGATTAACTTGATCAAAATTGCTTTCTGAAAAGATCACTCCAGTTGAAAGCTAGAAACGAATAAGAGATCCTATGCCTTTTGTGGCCTCTTCTGGATTTTCTAAAGCCTCTGAATATAACAGTAGAACTCCAGGGAGTCATTTGGAACTATTCCAAACTAAGGATGACCCAAACTGACCCAAGGGGTTCAGCCAGAACTGGATGAGCATTAGGGATGCATTTTAACTGACTGCATTTAGCTCCCTGTCAGCCATGATTTAGTAGTGTTCTAATTTTGGTTTAATTTTGGAATGGTATATTTGGAGCAATGCTATTCCATTAAAGTGTTTTATGCTGAGTATGCAAAACATTACCTGTGTTACCATTTGACATAAATCAAGTATATGACTTCTATATTAACCATGGCTCTCTTTCAAGGGAACAGTAGTTTGACTGTATCCTCTCTTAGCCTGCATACTTGAATCAGGAAGGAATTTTAATGGAACTAATGGATTTAGCATTATCTAATACAGTCATGTTAAAAATTAACAACCTAAAATTATTTTCTTCTATTACATAAAACATATGATAGTTAAGTAGAAAGTTTTTGAAATATATAGTGTTCCACACTTCACATTTTAATATGTAGAGACAAAGCCACACATGAAAATAACATCAAGATTAGATATGAGCACTGCTATTGTCTCTTTCAAGTAAAGTTCTCAGTACGCTAGTTTTCTTATTAAAAAGTACTTTGTAAATTTAAATACTATTTCTTACATACATAGCACCTTGTAATTTTTTGCTTAATTAACCCATTAGTAGCATTTGACAGTTGATCTCTTCTTGCTTGAAATTCTTACCTCATTTTGTTTCCAGGGCACCAAACTCTGCTGTTTTCTTCTTTCCCCCCATCTTTGGCTATTTCATCTAGGTCTTTTTCTCTGTTGAGTCCTCTGCATCTCCCTGACTATACCCATCCTGACCTCCGAAGAGCTTAGTTTTTGGACTTCTATTTCTGTTTACAGTTGACTTCTTGGAGATTCCACCCAGCCTCATTGCTTCACATATGATCAGTATCTGGTGATTTCTAATTTATATTTTTCGCTCAGACCTTTCCTGAGCTTGAATATTCAACTTCTTTCTTGATATGTCCAAATAGTAGATTTATTATAGTAAGGTGACCAACTTTTTTACAGTGCAAAGGAGGACGAAAATAAATAGAAGAAAACAATATCGTAAACAAAAGAAACATTTTATTCATTGCAACAGTAATATGCTAATATGATAAATGCATAATAAAAACATTTGTAATATTTTATATTGTAATTATGCTTACATGCCTGTTAATTTTTAATAATAATTGTAAGAAAAAAGTACTCATTTAGATAATATTGTACTCATTGAAAAATAATTGTAAGAAAACAATACTCATTAGAAAATAATCGTAAGAAATAAGTACTCATTTAGGTAATATTATCTAAATGAGTACTTTTCCATTGAATGAATATTTTTTGTCAATGTATCGGCTTGTAACAATATATTGGAAGTATCTGAACAAGAAATATCCTCCATATTGAATTTTATGGCAAGTGCTGCAGCTAGAGTATCAACATTCAATCTCGATTTCTTACTTGTCCAAAAATCATTAGCAATTGCAAAAACTCTTTCAACTGCTACATTAGTTCCAGAGCAGCACAATGTAAATTGAACAAGAATAAATAAATTTTCACATGGAATATGTTCATTTTTGAAATGGCTGAATATTTCCACCCATCTTTTATCAATTGTGACGTGTTCATTTTCCAGTTCTATTAATTTTTCAGAATTTAAATATGCATTCAGTCTTATAATTTCTTAAAACAGACAATTGTTGTCTATTTTGATGTCTGGCATTTCTTTAGATAAAAACTCAAGACAAGATTCAATATCTGTCCAGTATACTTGTGATGAAGTAAAAAACACCATTGAAAACTGTTATTTTCCATGATGTTTGTTTCAGACCATTCTTTGATATATTGAAAACATGTCTGGTAAAAATTATGCAATTCTTTGATAAACTTTTCTGTTATGCCCGATTTTATTCCTCTAAGTCTGACAATTTTCATTTTATAATTAAAGGAAGAAATTTTTCTTCAAAATGAGATTTATATTACAGGATAAAGTAATTCAAAATAAGACTAACTTTTGTAGCTGAAATGTGTTCACCTTCAATCTTTTGAATCGTTTTGTGCACTGGGGAACAAGATTTTTGTTGCATCCACAAAAACACTTGTTCTTACCTAATTCGAGTGTGCTGGTCTCATATATGACATTAATTTTTCTCTGTAAGCTACAGTTATTTTGCAATTCAAGATTTTAGGTTTTCATCTTATTGTAAAATTTTCAACATTTAGTTTAACATAATGAAGTAGAATGTCTTCTTGGGCATCATCTTTGAGAAAATATAATAATTTATATAATGCAGTAAATACACTAATACACTAAAAGATATGATTGCATCAGAATTTGTCTACAATTTTGAAACAACATATTAAAACACTTATTTTAATTATAAAATTTGTGCAAAACTTATTTAAATTCTATTCAGGCAAAAATTTGCATTTGTAGCTCTTGCGTTTGTGTACTTATTGAGGACAATCTCGTTTGATGCTCCAGCAGTAGTCTGCTCATCACTAACAGCTCCAAGATTTTCGCAAAACTTATCAAGGTGACTGTTCAGGAAGAGAATCTTTTTTTTTTTTAAATGAATCTTTTTTTATTATTATTATTCATTTTTAGAGAGGAGACACAGAGTGAGAGAGAGAGAGAAAGGGGGGAGGAGCTGGAAGCATCAACTCCCATATGTGCCTTGACCAGACCAGTGCATGGCTTTGAACTGGCAACCTCAGTGTTCCCAGGTCGACGCCCCATCCACTGCGCCACCACAGGTCAGGCCAGGAAGTGAATCTTAACGCTCATGTTACATCCAATGTTGCGGAAAGCCAGCAGCATCCTTTGAACCAGAGGTTCATAGTTTTCTGCTTTTCTGTTGCCAAAGAGGTTCTTTATAACTGCCACAAAAGACTGCCGTGCTGCTTTCTCCTCCTTATTCATCTTCTTGGTAAATTCTTCGTCATGTATGAGGGTTCGAATTTGAAGTCCATCAAATACACCTGCTTTTATCTTCTCAAAAGACAAGGCAGGAAAAGCAGAAATAATATGTTGAAAGCATTCACTTTCTCTATTCAAAGCCTGAACAAACTGCTTCATTAAGCCAAGTTTGATGTGAAGTGAGGGGAAAAGGATCCTGTCTCGATTAACTACAGGTTCATTCACAATATTTTGCATCCCTACTTTCAGAGCTTCACACTTCTGCCACTCCTTCTGTGTCCAGTGTTTCTCCTGAGCTCCGCTGTCCCACAAACACAGAAAGCAAGGATACTTCGTGAAACTTCTCTGTTGTTCTAGTAGGAAATTTATCATTTTAAGATCCACACAAATGATCCAGGTATGCTCCTCATACTTCAGTAAGTTGAGGACAGTTTTTATGTCATTATTATCTTCTCACAGAGGAGTTGAATAACCAATTGGAACCGCTGCATAAAGATTACCATTGTATAGGAGAACACATTTCAGACTCGTTTAGAGCTATCAAGAAATAGCCGCCATTCTGTTGGACTGTAAGTGGTAACACCTAGCTGGCTGAGAAGACTACTGATATCATGACAGTAAACAAAGTGTTTGTCTTCGGAACAAAAGTCCACAAAAATTTGTTCATACTTTCTTAAATGGGATACTTTAGCTGACCGGTGAAGTACTTTCTTTTCTTGAAGCCTGGAGCCTAAGAACTCAGCTGCTTTCTTTGATAGGCCCAAATCTCTTACTAAGTCATTCAATTCGGGTTGGCTAAACTGCTGAGGGGTTAATGACTGCTTGGCATCAGAAGAAGACCTTTCAGATTCTACAACCATTTCCTCATGCGTCTTATCAAAATACACTTGATTACCATGTTCACTTTCTTCATCCTTAGAAGAAATCAAACCATTGAAAACTGGAACCAGGAGTGTCTCAGAGTGTGGGATAGGTCGTATTACTGAAGGAATATTAGGATATGTAATCATATGTCGTTTTTTCTTGCTGATGCCCTTTGTATGGATCAGACAGAAATAACAGCCACTGCTGTGGTCCTTAGGTTCACGCCAAACCATGGGAATACCAAAAGGCATTCCTTTGCATTTTCCTTTTGTCCAGTCACGAAGCATTTCCTCATAATTATGACACACAATCTGAGGAGCCCAATTCTTGTCTTGATCGCCAAGGGGAACCTGAAAATAGGGAATATATGCACGTGTAACAAATGATGGAATATTATGCCTTTGACGCTGAAGTGTGTAACAGCCACATATAGAATAGAAGGTGTCAGGACCGTTCTTTACATTTACGCATACTCGAAGAAGCCATGATTCAATCTTAAAACAAAATAAGAGGGTGTTTTTATCAGATAATAATTTTTTACATTGAAAAACAACTACAGTTATGTAAAAGTGATGTTTGTAAAACAATTGCCTTGTGGTTATGTTCAATCCAATAGTCGTTGCCCTTTAACTTCAATTTAAAAACCAACGCATGCCATTAAGTGTAACAAAAGTAAATTAAATTTGCATAAAAACTAGAGCATGCACTAAAAAACGGATTTTAGATTTGGAATCAGCAATACAGAAATATACAGAAAAAGTTCTAAAACCTCATGCAACAGAAAATGAAAAAAAAATTGTTCTCCAGTGAAATAGATACTTGATTATGTACAAGATACATTAATATCTCAGATATTTTATTATTGAAAAACGATTCCAGGATTTTAGGACATTTGTCTAAACTTAAAAAATATGAATGGAGAGGCTCAAATAATTGTAGAACATGCTCTATAGCAGGTGTTAGAGCAAGCCATCTAACTTTTGAATATCCTAAAAATCTTTTGTATTCAATATTTCCTTCTTCACAAAATTGTTTTAAAGTAGCAACACAAACGGTAAAACAACTAAAATGCAAATAAATTGTAGTTATTATTACTTCTACATCAATTGGCATGACACATGATGCTGTGTTGATTGCATTTGACAAAATATGTGTATTATAATCTATTTCTAGTATTTTCTTTTGGAGTAACTTGTAATTTTACATAAACACTATTCACCCCTTTGTGTCTTCGCCCACCAAAATTTGTATTTGTATTATCAGCCGTTAGTGCAACAACTTTGGATTTCAAATTGTTTTCATTTATTACTCTGTATAGATGGTTTGACAAAATTTCAGAAGTTTCGCCCTCAATGAATTCTAAATTTAAAAGTTTTACTTGCCCTTGGTAACTTTAAAATATCTTACTCTTACTGGATACAATTTGGTTTCATTATGATTTGATGCATCAGATAAAATCGTTAGAAATGCTGCAATTTCCATGTCCTCTGTAAGTATTTTGTCCTGACACATGATAATTTTGCATTGTGAAATTTTTTCAATAATTTAGTTGTACAGTACATACTAAGAAAACTTTGTGAATTATGGTATGAAATGTAAATGTTCCCTCCATTGCAGCCAACTGTTTTTCATCTTCAGAATAATTTGAAGTTTTAAAAAAACTTGTTACTTTGGCCTGACCTGTGGTGGCGCAGTGGATAAGGTGTCGACCTGGAAACACTGAGGTTGCCAGTTTGAAACCCTGGAGCTGCCTGGTCAAGGCACATATGGGAGTTGATGCTTCCTGCTCCTCCCTCCTCTCTCTCTCTCTCTCCTCTCTAAAATGAATAAATAAATAAAAATAAAATAAACTTGTTACTTTACAACTGGAAGCTGATGCATCTAATGATTGCTTATGTTTGTTGGTGCTCAAGTATTTCGTTATTGCTGTTCTGCCTCCAACTGCAATACAAAATTCTCTGCTGCAAATATTGCAGAAAACAATGGTATCTTTCTTTGATATGAGGAATGGAAATTCCTTTTTTAATTTATCTTTGAAATGGCATTTTCTCTTTTATGATGTTTCCATCCCTTAAATAAAATTAAAAATTAAAAATAAAATATAGAGCTACACGAACGATGCAAGCACATTAGGAACTGAAAACGTTACATCATAGTAGGCGAATTTTTCGGAAGCTAAATTAACAAAACTAAATATCAAACAGAACCACTAATTTGGAGTGATATTTGGGTGTATTTATCATTTTCTAATTTAAAAAGTCTGTTTTATGCAACTATTTAGTCAGAATGCATTATTAATAGATATGGTTTGAGGTTAGATTTCCACTTTAAAACTCGAATTTCAGGAAAATACTTGAAAATAAAATTATACGTATTTGGAAATTATTAAGTAGATAATGAATTAATAAAACGTGAATTGTGCTTACCTATGATTGAATGTTCACTGAGAAACAAATAATTGTGAATCTACAATTTGTATGTGCCGTGTCATGTTTCAATAAGAAGTACACAAAGCCATTTTCGCGCTCGGTATACTGCGCTCTCTCTCAAGGTCTCCCGTGCATGTGTCTCATAATCACGTCTCACTGCACTGTACTGATCCTTGATGAATCATCATGTTAAATACAAATACGTCACATCACACGCAATGGATCGAGTCTGCATCAATCAAATACAAACATTTACAGATTAGTCTTCCAATATCAAAAAGGAGGACATGTAGGAGGACACTTTTCGAGGGAGGATGGAACTTACAAAAGAAGGGACTGTCCTCCCTAAAGGAGGACGATTGGTCACCTTAATGGCAGGAATCTCAACCAATATTGAACTTCTTCTCTTTCCCCCAAAACTTACTACTTTCGTAGTATTTCCCGTATAAGTAGATGACTACTCCATCATTGTAGTTGCTCAAAAAAAAAGGTTATTCTTGAATCGTATCTTTTATAACCCATATCTAATCTGTTAGTAAATCCTTTTAGCTCTACTTCACACTGTAGCTATATTCAATCACCATTTCTTACTCTTCCACTTCTGCCACCTAGAACCAAGTCATCATTACCAGTCTCCTGAAGTATTAAGATAGCCTCTTAACTGGTCTCCTGTCTTCTACCCTTGTCCCATCAGTCTTTCCTCAACACAATAGAGGTGAGACCATGTAATTCCTTTGTTCAGAACTCTTGTCAATGATTCTCAGAACACTAGAGAAAGTCCTTCTAAGCCCTCTACAGTCTGCTGCTTCCTCCCTCTCCCTTTTACCTCACTGACTTCATTGATTATGGTTTTTTTGTTTGTTTTTTTGCTTTACTCTTGCTTTATACTGGCTTCCTTGTCCCTACAACACTTAGACATCTTCTAGTCTTAGGACTTTTGTACTTGCTGTTCTTTACACCTACAATCTTTTTGCAGATAAAAACAGGTTTGGACTTTTTACAACAAGCAACCATCATATTCTTGAAGAAAACATCTCTTATGGCCTGTCAAAAATTGCTAAATCCCCTGTTTCCTGGTCATTCCTATATAGATGTTCAGAATATGAGCCAATCCAAGCTTATTATCATCTTTTGTAAACCCACATCTACAGGATAAGTGATATGCTTAGTTCTCTAGTCAGAAATCCGTTCATCATTCCTTCTCTCTCACATCAGGCTCACAGCTAATCAACGCTGCATCTTGAGTCTTTCTCCCAAAAGGAATGTCTAACTTTTTGCTATGTATCCCCAAAAGAATTTTGAAATATTCACACATTTTTATGTTGACATCTAAAAATTTTCATCAAGTTCAAATAATTGCAGAGGATATAATTTTGTGTTCTAAATAATAATGTTTTGTTTTATTTATTTTAAGACTTTATTTGTTGATTTTAGAGAGAGTAAGTAAAAGGGTGAGGGAGGGGGAGCGGGAAGCATGCAACTGGTTGTAGTTGCTTCTTGCATGTGCCTTGACCAGGCAAGCCTGGGGTTTCGAACTGGCAACATCAGATTCCAGGTTGTGGCTTTATCCATTGCACCACCACAGGTCAGGCAAATACTGTTGTTTTAATATAAAACAGTTTCATCAGTCTTTTAAATGTATCCAGTGAAAATCAGTGCCATAATAATTTGATATTCACCATCCATCCTTTTAACATATATATGGCAAAGTACTTTTTTAACAGTTGAAATTTTATATTCTTTTTTCTGTGAACTTATCATTTCACTTCTCCTATTTAATTATATATATGTATATTTTTAAAATTTATTTTATTTTTATTTTTTTTAAACAGAATCAGAGAAAGAAATAGATAAGGACAGGCAGACAGGAAGAGAGAGAGATCAGAAGCATCAATTCTTCACTGCAGCACCTTGTCGTTCATTGATTGCTTTCTCACATGTGCCTTGACTGGGGAACTACAGCAGAGCGAGTGACCCCTTGCTCAAGCCAGTGATCCTGTGCTCAAGCTGGTGAGCCCATGTTCAAGCTAGGTGAGCCCGTGCTCAAGCTGGCGACCTTGGGGTTTCGAACTTGTCCACATCCCAGTATGATGCTCTATTCACTGTGCCACCACCTGGTCAGGCTATACATATATATATGTATATATATACACATATATATACATACATATATGTGTGTGTGTATATATATACATATATATGTGTATATATATATACATACATGTGTGTATGTATATATATATTTTTCTTTTTTTTTAAGTGAGAGGAGGGGAGATAATGAGGCAGACTCCTGCA
Organism: Rhynchonycteris naso; assembly: GCA_037038555.1. Taxonomy (NCBI): domain Eukaryota; kingdom Metazoa; phylum Chordata; class Mammalia; order Chiroptera; family Emballonuridae; genus Rhynchonycteris; species Rhynchonycteris naso. The sequence continues at coordinate 47,491,405 of CM072999.1, forward strand.
TGTATGTACTCCCACTGGGATCCATCCAACAACTACCATCTTGGACCAGCGCTTGATTCAACTGAGCTATTTTTAGTGCCTGAGACTGATGCACTCCAGTGGAGCTATTCTCAGTGCCCAGACCAACACCTGAACCAATGGAGCCACTGGCTGCAGGAGGAAAAGAGGGAGAGAGAGGGAGAGAGAAGCAGATGGTCACTTCTGTTGTGTGACCTGACCAGGAATCAAAGCCAGGACATCCATATGCCAGGCCAACGCTCTATCCACTGAGCCAACCAGCCAAGACCATAATTATATTCTAATATAATATTTTTGTGTTTAAAAGTCTTTGATTGATATTTCCTTTGTATTTATACTTTGCAACCACAGAAAGTGTATTAATTTTTTTTTAATTTCCCCAATGACTATAAAGCTTTAAAACCTTTCTTTTGGTAGGCCATAGTTGGTCAGAAGAACATGAATGTCATAAATTGTGAAAAATAATTATAAAGCTTTATTGAAAAAGCATTTTTCAGTGACATTTATGTAGCTGTTTGCATTATGTTTAAATTCATGTTTCATGGGTGAAGATTATCTATTGCTAGAATGAGACAGGGTCTTGCTCTCATGAATCAGTCAGGATTTAGCATCGGTTGTTCCTATTTTCCATTTCTGTAGATGTAAGTCCTGAGAACCGTTGTTAATATAAATAGAAGAAAAAAATTAAAAGCAATCAAGCTCATTTTTAGAACTTTCTTCAAATATATGCCAAAATTTATATTGTGAACTATCCAAAGTTATTTATAATGATCTATCGGTGAGAAACTGAGTTAGGTTCTTCTTCAGTTTTGTTTAAAGCAAAAAATTGGAAACCACATGACTTGTAAAATGATCTGTTCCCTGGTCTTTAGAGTTACTCACTATTTTATTTTCTAGCATTTCCAGGACTTGTTAAATGACGAGTAGTTTTAAATGTTACTTTTTCACTTTTTTAGTTAGAGGTACTTTGTTTAGTCCAATATATCCTACACCTTAGCCATGGCAATTTTTGTAGATAAAATGTCTTTTACCCTAACTCATTCTTTAAATATATTTTCATCGAATCATTGGAGATGCAGATCTAGCTTATTGTGTTAGCTTTCTATTGCTGCATAACAAATTATCAAAAATTTAGTGGCTTAATATAATATATTTTCTCTTTCCTAGTTTCTGTAAGTCCAGACACAATCTGGCTAGCTGGGTTCTCTGTTTAGAGTCTCACAATGATGAAATCAAAGGTTTTGGCTGGGGCTGCAGTCTCATCTGAGGTTTAGGGTCCTCTTCCAAGATTATGTGGTTATTGGCAAAATTCATTTTCTTGTAGTTGCATATCTGAGCCTTCAGCTCCTACAAGCTGCCACTATTTCTTGCCATGTGACTCTCCCTATAACTTTCAGTTTGCTTCTTCCAGGCCAACAGGAGTGCATCTGCTACTGTGTTTTAAAATCTCACACTTCTAGACCCTTTTTAAAGGGCTTGCCTGATTCAGGTCAGGCCCACTGAGGATAATCTGCCTTAACTGATTAGGGACTTTAGTAAGCTTCACAATATACAGTAACCTAATCACAGGAGTAATACTTCATTATATCATTTTATGGAAGATATTTACCACATGACCTAATTGTCAGGGTCAGTTTTAATTGTTAAGCCAACCAGCCTAATCATTCTTCTCTTCTTTCAGACGTCTGGCCTAATTTTTCAATTCTAATGAATATATGACATGTCACATGCCAACTATCTCACTTCTGAATTCTAATTTTAAGATAGATAAGGTATGAAAACCTTGCTTTGCATTTTTCTCCTGAGTAGAATAAGATAATATTGCCTTTAGTATTTCTTTTTTGTAATTAAAAATATTTTTTTTCCATTGAGAGAGAGGAGGGGAGAGCGTGCACGCACGAGAGAAGCATCAACTCATTTTGCTTAGTTCTATTTAGTTGTGTATTCATTGATTGCTTCTCATATGTACTCTGATTGGAGATCGAACCCACAACCCTGGTGTTACAGGATGATGCTCTAACTGACTGAACTAACTGGCCAGGGCAAAAATAGGTAATATATTTTTTAAGGTTTTCACTATTGATGTTTAGAGAGAGGAGAGAGAGAGAGAAAGGCAGGGGGGGGGGCGGGAAGCACCAACTCTAGTTGCTTTTTTCATGTGCCTTAACAGACAAGTCAGGGGCCTTGAACCAGTGACCTTAGCACTCCAGGTCGAGGATTTATCCACTGCGGCACCACAGGTCAGGCAAAAGTAGATAAAATTTTTATTCATTCACACCAGTCGGCTACTGTTGTATTAGCTGTTGTCTTTTTATTATTATTATTTGACAGTTTAAGGGGAAAGAGGTCAGTGCCCCTGACTAAAAAGTCAGGTATTGCATGTTTTAGAAATTCTTGTAGTCCAGTAGTTGAATATCGCCAGACTAAGATCAGAGAAGCAAGGTACGTACTTAAATGAAAAATGCTTATAATTGTCTTTCTGTTTAGTGCCCTGAAATTTCTCTTTTATTTTATTACACCCCAGGGCAACACAAACTAGTGAGATTCAGAGGAAATAAGAGATCTGCCTTTCTTCAGTGAAGTGGGAGAAGGGCAGTTGTGAAGGAGAGGTGGGAAAGGAGATCCTGTGTTATGGCATGAGTGCAGGCACCTTGTCAGGCAGGTCTTTAAGTAAGAGTGCACATGGTGAGGGCAGATAAAAGAGGGTGAAGGGGGGTAAATGGTGATAGAAGGAGACTTGACTTGGGGTGATTAACACACAATGCAATGTACAGATGATGTGTTGTGGAACTGTGCACCTGAAACATGTATAATCTTGTTAACCAATGTCACCCCAATGAATTCAATAAAAAGAAGTACACATACATGGTACTTTGATAGTATGCAAAAGGATGGGGTATTTGGCCCAAGTAATTTTTTTTTTTTACAGGAACAGAGAGAGATGAGAAGCATTAATCATCAGTTTTTCGTTGTGACACCTTAGTTGTTCATTGATTGCTTTCTCACATGTGCCTTGACCGCGGGCCTTCAGCAGACCGAGCAACCCCTTGCTGGGGCCAGCGACCTTGGGTCCAAGCTGGCAAGCTTTTGCTCAAGCCAGATGGGCCCGCGCTCAAACTGGTGACCTTGGGGTCTCAAACCTGGTTCTTCCGCATCCCAGTCCGATGCTCTATCCATTTTGCCACCGCCTGGTCAGACCCAAGTAGTCTTAAACTTTGACTGAATAAAACATATTTAGTAATAGTGATCTTTTCACAGTCCATAGGAAAAAAAGCCAATATTAACTTTATTTTCAATTTTATTTTTTTCTCATAAACTTTTCTTAAGTCTGTGGTCCCTGCTGCAGCTTACTTGCTAGTGAGTAGTGAAACATTGTAAAATTCATGAACAAGAGATACAGAAGTTTTACAGGGAAAATAGCTTATGGTACTTTTTTGTTTTTTCTTATAAACATGGGCCTTTAGTTTAAAATTGTATAATTATTTATACTAACATTTCTGCTTACTGTGATGAAATGTAAGTATCTTAATATTTCATGTTATGCTAAGAGAACTGTGACTTACAAAATGCTCTACCACTGGAATAAGTTGCTAATCATTAATCTAGCACGTACTTGACTGTACAGGCTAATGGCCTTTCTATATGGGAAAGTGCTTACAGATCACATGCCATTTCATTCCAATCAAGGAAATTTTTAATGACAAAAATTTTAGCTTCAGCTTATAGTCTTTTCTAGATGTTTTGATTATTTTATGGTTAGCCCTCACCTAATATTAAGCTAAATAGAATGAGATTCCTTACCTGTATCTTTTTCTTTCCTTTTTTTTTTTAAAGATTTATTTATCTTTTTTATTTTTCATTTTAGAGAGGGGAGGAGGAAGAGAGAGAGAGCGGGGGTTAAAGGGGAGCATTAACTCCCATATGTGCCTTGACCAAGAAAGCCCAGGGTTTCAAACTAGCAACCTCAGCGTTCCAGGTCAATGCTTTATTCCCTGTGCCACTACAGTTCAGGCAATGCCTGTATCTTATCTAATTTAAAATAAACCTACATTGAAAAACTGTCAAGAAAGCACCTAATTAAGAACACTGAATTTAGTGAGAAGTGAATAAACAGTGAGAGTGGAAAACATACAGTGGGAATCTCTTCCTTTATAATATTTTATGAGATAACTGAGTCTTCAGGTATATATCTAAGTGAAATAAAAACAAATATATAGAGTGCTGAACTTTTCCTAGTTTCCAGTTTTCAGCCAGGCTAAGAAATCTGTATGCTATAGTGAATTTATTTATTTAGCAAGTATTTACTGAGTGCTTTCTTATGCACAGTATAGTAGATACTAGGTTACTTGTGTGTAAAGGGGTGCGAAAATAGGCGGAAGCCAAAAATGTAAGAAATGGTTCTTGACCGTAGGCAGTTTATAGTGTACAACTGTGGTTTCGATTCTTTATATTCGTTGATCAGAAGACTGCTACCTTAGATTATATTTTTATATTATTTTAACTTCTTTGGGAGTATGATTGACATACAATAACCTGCACATATTTAAAGTGTATAGTTTAAGGGTTTATGTATGTATATATCAGTGAAAGAATCACAATAAGAGTAGTGAGGATATCCTTCAGCCCCACAAATTTTCTCATGACTCTGTGATTGTACGTCCCATTCCTCCCACTCTCCTGTCCAAGCAATCACTGATTTGCTTTCTATCATTATTGATTGTACTTTCTAGAGTTTTCTATTAATGAAATTATCCAGTATATAATCTGTTTTGTCTGACATATTTCATTCAACATAATTATTTTTAGATTCATTCGTGTTGTATATATCAACAGTTCATCTTTTTTATTGATCGTTGGTATTTTATTGTGTATATATACCACTGTTTGCTTATTCATTTACCTGTTGATGTGTGTTTGGTTTTCAGATCTTGACTATTACAAATAAAGCTGCTATAAATGTTTGTGTACAAGTCTTTGGATGGTCATATATTTCCTTTTGTTTTGTTTTTTTTTATAATTACTAAAGAATGGCTGACACAGGTAGTAGATGTATGGTTTTTTTTAATTTTGTTTTTGGGGGATGTTTTTTAGAGAGAGACAGGCAGGAAGGGAAAAAGATGAGAAGCATCAACTCGGTTGCATCACTTTAGTTGTTCATTGATTGCTTCTCATACATGCCTTGATAGGAGTGGGGGCAGGTAGGGTGTGCTCCAGCTAAGCCAGTGACCTTGAGCTTCAAGCCACCAACCTTTGGGCTCAGGCCAGCAAGTGTCCTTGGGATCATGTGGATGATTTTATGCTCAAGCCAGTGACCCATGCTCAAGCTGACAAATTTGGATTTTCCTAAGGTGACCAGTCATTCCTCCTTTAGGGAAGACAGTCCATCTTTTGTAAGTTCCGTCCTCCCTCGAAAAGTGTCCTCTTACATGTCCTCCTTTTTGATATTAGAAGACTAATCTGTAAATGTCCGTATTCGATCAGTGCAGAGTTGATCCATCACGTGTGATATGACGTATCTGTATCTAAATGAGTACTTTTTTTTTTAATTTTTATTTTATTCATTTTAGAGAGGAGACACAGAGTGAGAGAGAGAGAGAGAGAGAGAGAGAGAAAGAGAGAGAGAAAGGGGGGAGGAGCTGGAAGCATCAACTCCCATATGTGCCTTGACCAGACCAGTGCAGGGTTTTGAACTGGCGACCTCAGTGTTCCCAGGTCGATGCTTTATCCACTGCACCACCACAGGTCAGGCTAAACGAGTACTTTTTTCTTACAAATATAATTAAAAATTAATAGGCATGTAAGCATACTTACAATATAAAAGATTACAAATGTTTTTATTATGCATTTATTATATTATAGTGTATTATTGTTGCAATGAATAAAATGTTTCTTTTACTTACGATATTGTTTTCTTCAATTTATTTTGTCCTCCTTTTTATTATAAAATAGTTGGTCACCTTAGTTTTCCAAACCTGAGACCTCAGTATCCCAGGTTGATGCTCTGTCTACTGCGCCACCACCGGTCAGGCTAGGTATATGTTTTAAGTAACTATCAAACTATTTTCCATTCAAACTATTGTACTGTTTTGTGTGCTAACCAGAAATATGAGAATTCCAGTTTTTCCTGCCAACGTTTGATATTTAATTTAATTTTAGCCACTCTGATAGATATGTGCTGATATCTTGTGGTGGTGATTAATAATGTTGAGCATCTTTCATATTCTTATTTGCCATCTATAATATTGTCTTTGGCAAAGTATTCAGGTCTTTTGCCCATTTTTGTTGTGTTTTCTTACTGTTGAGTTTTGAGAGTTCTTTGTATTGTCTGAGTATAAATCCTTTATCAGGTATATGCTCTACAAGGATTATATTTTTGTCTGTAGTTTATTTTTTTATTTTTTAACATTGTTTTTGAAGAGAAAGTTTTAAATTTTTATTAAGTTTTATTTGCTTTTGTAGAGATTGTGCCATTAGTGTTATATCTAAGAAATTTTAATAGCCCAGGGTTATATAAATTTTGTTTTTTTCTATAGAAGTTTTATAATTCTAGGTTTTATGTTTTGATTTGTGATCTATTTTAGTTAATTTTTATATATGATCAGTATTATTTATATGTTACATTTGTGTTTTTGCATATGAATATCTGGTTGTTCTACCACCATTTATTTAAAAAGCTATCCTTTCCCCTTTGCATCTTTATCAAAATTATTTGTGTGTGTGTGTGTGTTACACTTTTATTTCTGGATTCTGTTCCATTAATCTTTCTGCCTATCTTTACATCAGTATCACAATGATTTGATTATAATAGCTTTATAGAAATTCTTGAAATCAGGTAGTTTTAGCCTTCCAACTTTGTTCTTTTGCAGTATTGTTTTGGTTATTCTCAGACCTTTGTATTTTCATGAGAATTTTAAAACCTGTATATCAATTTCTCCCCCCCAAAAAAAGTTCTTGGAATTTTGATTGGGATTTTGTTGAATTTATAGGTCATTTGAGAGGGATTGACATCTTAACAATAATGGGTCTTCTAATACATAATATATATCTTTTCATTTATTTAGGTCTTGTAAATATTCTATCAGCAATATTTTATACTGGTTAATGTGTATATCCTCAGAATGAAAATATTTTTCCCTTTTTTATTTCTTTGTTTTTTCTCAAGATTGCTCTGGCTAATCTAGGTTCTGTGTATTTCTCTAGAAATTTTAGGATCAGCCTGTCAATTTCTATTTTAAAATTTTTGTTTTTCTTTTTAAATTGAATTTTAACTCTTTCATAACAAACAAAACTTCCAGTATTCTCAACATTTGCATCCTTGCAGACATCTTGGCAATAGAATGAACAATCTGGCATAAATAAATGTACTGTGTAGCCAAAGGGATATATTTCTACTGTTGTGCCAGAAACTCAAATGTTAATTGATTGAACACATACACTGGCAGAAACTGTTTTATTTGTTCGTTCATGAATATTGAGAACTTAAAAATATAAATTAGGAAATAACATTCTGAAATTTATCAAGTCTAGTGTTTATTGAGGTAAACAATAACTTAAGGTTTAATGCTTTTATATGTGTCTATGCCTGTATTTATAGTATTCTGACTGTTTTGTTTATAGTGTATGTGTAAGGAAGTATCTTCTGGCAATTTTAAAATATGAAGTAACTAAAATACAGGTCTAACTTGTTAATCTACTATTGAAGACTGAAAATTATTTTAATTGCTCTTTTTCTGACTAGTCCTTCAGAAAAATATGATAGGTAGTTTGTTCTAATGTGGTAGTTTTATGTCCATTGTATCTTAAGGTGCTGAGATAGTAAATACTGTTGAGGTATAAAGTATGATTATCTTTTATTGTCATCTTGATATCCTATTAGTATTTATGGGTGGGATTTTAACATTGTATTTTTGTTCTTATGATTTTTCATACTTGCAATTACTTAAAGAGGTTTGATGTAAGAAACTTTGATGCTCAGTGTTGAAGATCCTTTGCAGATTATTTACTAAAATCATAATCTCAAAAAAAATCCATTTCAATTAGACATTATCTTATTCTCATGCACATTTTCACTCTGTATGGCATTTGGCTTTTATGGAAGGATGATACAAGAAATAACCTTGTGAATTCCACTGCTAAGCTTCAATAATAAACTTTTATGTAGAAAAGGAAGATCTTTTTTACTAAATTGCGCTAATAGAAATATACTATATAGTACAGTGTAATTAAGTTTCCTTTTGTTGGTGGAAGGTGTAAGAGGAAATATTTATTTCCCCTAATTCTATTTTGAATTTATAAGGAAATATATTATAAAGCCTGATGTTTTGGCTGTTGGTCCTATATGAATTTCTAACTGCCTTACTTAATTACTTAAATCTTCTTATCCAAACTTAAAAAAAAAAATCTTGCCCTGGCTGGATAGCTCAGTTGGTTAGAACATTATCCTGATACACAAAGGTTGCCAGTTTGATCCCCAATCAGGGAACATACAGAAAGAGATTGATGTTTCTGTCTCTCTTTCTCTCTCTCTGAAATCAATAAATAAAAATTAAAAAAAATAATCTTTACTTATTATCTAAGATTCATGTGTACTTCCTCTTTCCCACTTCCTCACTTCAAATCATGTTTCTTTACAAATTAGTTTGTATTTTGTCAATATTATTTATACAAATAAAAAGATAACTAGCTTTATCAGGCTTGTTATGAAAAAATGTACCCTCTCCCTGTTCACAAAATTTTCTGCTTCCTACAATCACTTACTGTATTTTTTGCAATAATTTGTTTCAGTATTCCATATCACTAAGGAAAAAAAGTGCTTTTATGGCTACTTCTTGGTTTTTCTGTTGTGTGCATTATTTGCTGACTTTCCCATCATGGAAGGTAAGGATTTAATAATCTTTAATACACATATATGTATATTTCTTCTTCCAACCTTATATATATAGTTCCTGCCTTCCCCCTAACCACACGGTTATATCTTAATTTTGGTTGGCTTGGTATTTGAAATTTACATTACTATGACTGTAGATGCTATTTTATAATTAAACCATTTTTTTTCGACTATCCTTTTGCTTTTACTGACGTTAATAGTCTTGTTATCTTGTGTAGTTTTCTATGTACTTATTAATTCGAGCTCAAACTCTCTACCAGTTAATTAAGTATCCTCTCAAGATGTTTAGAACTGGCGTGACCAGGCAGTGGTGTCCTGGATAGAGCTTTAGCCTGGGATACTGAGAATCGAGGTTTGAAACCCTGAGGTCACCAGTTTGAGTGCGGGCACATCTGGCTTGAGCATGGGATCACCCTGAGTGTGGGATCATAGACATGGCCCTATAGTCTCTGGCTTCAGACCTAGGGTCACTGGCTTGAGCAAATGGTCACTTGCTCTGCTGGCACCCCCCACACACACACCAGTCAAGGCACATCTAAGAAAACGATTGGTGAACAACTAAGGTGCCACAACTATGAGTTGATGCTTCTCTCTCCTTTATGGTCGGTCTGTCCCTTTCTGTCTGTCTGTCTCTCTCGCAGTTAAAAAGAAATTATATGTATATACAGTGTGTCCGTAAAGTCATGGTGCACTTTTGTCCGTGACCAGTCAAAAGTGCACCATGACTTTACGGACACACTATATAATGGAATTTAGTTAGTTGGTATTTATTATGCTTAGACTTTTGTTTCTTTGTCATGAGTGAAAATAGTGACCTGTAATTTTTGTCTTTATTTTTGAGTTTTTATATCTAGACTACCCTCAAAATAAGTTGGGAGGTCTGTCTTGTTCTTTTTCTGTTTTCTGGGAAAGTTTTTTTAAGATAGTTACATTTCTTTCTTAAATGTTTGATGAGTTTGTCAGTAAAGCCATTTAGGCCATATATATTGGGCTGTAAAAACAAGTCTCAACAAATTTCACACACAAGATAATTGAAATAATAAAAAATATGCTTTCTGGCCTAAGTGTGATCATTTTAGAAATTATTTTTTAAAAGTTAACTTCTAAGAAGTGATGGCACCAATGTCTGGTCCTGCTATTCTGAGGAAACCCCAGGCTCCCAGAGACAGCAATGCAGCTTAATCCCATTTTCACTCCCCTGGTCTTCACAAGTACACTTTCTCATCCTCTTCTTCTGTCTACTGCAACAGACACTGCATCTGTCACCACGACTGTGCAGGTGACCGGCGGTGGCAGAAGACTATGAAATGGAGAAAGAGAGCTATCATCAGCGGAGGCTGAAAGAGAATGAAAGGATAGCAAAGTTGGGAGCTTCTAAGGTGTGGAGGCTGTCTCCAAATTATTCTGACCTGGATTTTGATGAACACACTCCATTTGAAGATGAAGAAGTAAAAACTCAGAAGACCAGCTGGTCAGATTCTAGCTCTAAATAAAAAATAAAAAAGACCAGTCTTTCAAGAAACAAGAAGAAAAGAAAAAGTCCAAAAGGAAATATAGGAAACATGGTAATAGTGACAGTAATTTAGACTCTGACACTAATTCTAGCTCTGATGATGATGGGGAAAAGAGAGCCAAAAAATCCAAGAACAGAGAAGAAAAACCAATATAAAGTGTGTGGTGGTGGGAGAAGGAAAATAATAAGACTAAAAATGAATCCAGCAACTCCCTCAAGCTGTGGGGATTCAGAAAGAGAGTTGCCAGAAGATACCTGGATTGAGTATTCAAAGATTGCAGCTACGTTGTATCTTATAGGTGCAGAAGCACATATAATACACATCCCTGAGATGAGAAACTTTTGAACTATGCCATGCTCTGCTCCCAGGTGAAGGTACAACTATGGCTGAGTGTGTAAAAACTGGAAAGTGTATCCCACAGGTGAAATTGGGCTGATAAGTAAAGACATTGCTTCATTTGAATGTTCAAGTTATGTTATGAGTGGTAGCAGGCATCACAGAATGGAGACGGATGACTACATAAAGAGAACCAGATCTACAGTGCAGTTAAGAAGAAAGCGCATGCATTTTTTAACCAATAAGAGAGATGGAAGAGAGAGAATAACATTCTAGCCAGTTTCTAAGAGATGGTGTACAGACAGACAAAAGGGAAAGAGGACAAATAAGGGCTTTTGTTCTACAGTAAGACTTTGAACAATAACTTTATATAACCAAAGTACTACTAAAAAGGTTTTATGATGCTACTGTACTTACTATGTTAGTAAGTCCTTCAAGAAAAAACTACTTTTTGAGATCTCCTTAGCAATTTATTTTTAACTTAAAAAGTTATATATGCACATGGTTTTAAAAATATTGAAACACTACAGGAGAGTCAGTAAAATGTGACTCACCCAACTCCCTGATCCTTTCACCCAAAGAAATCTCTTTTTGGAGGCTTCTATATGTCTATGAGTTTTTTTGTACATACAACCATATTAAAATATGTTGCAGAATAAAGGTTGGAGCTATTTAAAAAATAAGAATAAAAACCTCATGTTTAGAAATTAAGAAATATACTTCTAAATTCTAAAGGTCAAAGAAGAAACTATAGTGGAAATTAGAAGCTTTTGAAATGGGTAACTACAAAAATATTACATATCAAAATGTGTGGGTTTTTCTTTTTTACAAAAATAGTTCTTAGAAAACATACACAGATGAAAAATGGAAGGTTGAAAAAATAATGACCAAATATCTATCTCAAATTTGAAAAGATAACTAAATAAAAAGCAGAAGAAAACATGAAGATGAAGCAGATATATATGAATATACAACAAACATAAAAAGAGGGGTCAACAAAGCCAAAAGTTGGTTCTTGAAAAGTTTAATAAAGTAAAATTGATAAACCTCTGAGAGACTTATGAAAAAAAAGAATGAACACACAAATATTAGGAATGAAAGTCACATCACTAAAGATCATATAGGCTTAAAAAATGCAAGAAGCTATAATGACCAACTTTATGATAAACTTTGAAAATTTAGTTGGTAAACTTCATGCTTTTGTCTTTGTGGGAAGCTTTTTCATTATTGAATGAGTCAGTGGTGTTTATATCTTTCTAATACCATGGCATAAAAAGTTAAAATAGTGCCTGACTAGGCAGTGGTACAGTAGATTGAGCATCGGACTGGGATGCAGAGGATCCAGGTTCGAAACCCTGAGGTCACCAGTGTGGGCGTGGGCTCATCTGGCTTGAGCCCAAGGTTGCTGGCTTCAGCAAGGGGTCAGAGCCCAAGGTCACTGGCTTGAGCAAGAGGTAGCTCACTCTGCTGTAGCCCTCTGGTCAAGGCACATATGAGAAAACAATCAGTGAACAACTAAGGTGCCGCAACAAAGAATTGATGCTTCTCATCTCTCTCCCTTCCTGTCTGTCTATCCGTCCCTATCTGTCTCTCTCTCTGACTCTGTAAAAAAAAAAGTTACAATAGTATTTCTTTCAACAAATATTTACATGGCATCTACTGTATGCTAGGTACTGTGTTTTACCTTATTATTCCTTATATCCAGTTAACCTGAATTATTTTTTAGGACAGATTATTCGGTTCTAACTTTAAATAATTTAACAACATGCCCTGGCTGGGTAGATCACTTGGTTAGAGTGTCATCCTGATATGCCAGTGTTGGGGGTTCACTCCCCGATTAGGGCACATACAAGCATCAAGCATCATCAGCTCCAGTGCTGGGTCCATAGCTCGAAAGGCACCAGGAACATACAGGGTGAAACTGAATTGTCCAGTGAATGTATAAATGAGTGAAACAACAAATCTATGTTTCTCTCTCTGTGTCCCCCTTCCTCTCTCTCTCTAAAAATTAATAAATTTAAGAAGAAAAAGAAAGTTCCAGCCTAGATGGTGGAGTAGGTAAATGGTGTACTCACATCCTCCTGCAACCAGATCACAGTCACAGCTACAGAACAACCATTATTCAGAACCACCTGAAATCTAGTTGAATAGAAGTCCTGTAACTAAGGATATACAGAAGGCAAGTGAAGGCTGGTAGGGATGGGTGGAGACATGGAATGGGCTGTTTCAATACCTACCTGTGATGGTTAAAATTCAGGAGGGACATCTCTGCTGCAGAGGTCTCCTGAGGAACAAAGGGTTCCCAACCACAAATGAAGCCCCCAACCTAGCCCAAAGTTCCAGTGCTGGTAAGAGAAGTCCCCATAACTTCTGACTGTGAAAACCAGCAAAGATTGTGGCTGAAGGAGATGAAGGGCTTTTAGAATCCCAGGCATTCCTTTTATGACTTACTTGGACCCACTCTCTCTAAGCTCCAGTGCTGGGGCCATAGCTCGAAAGGCACAAGGGACATACAGGGTGAAACTGAATTGTCCAGCTTTGGTGTGAGAGTTGGAGGGGCAGCTTACTCCCAGACAGAAGTACTGACTGGCAGAGGTCATTGTTCCTATGCTGAGCCCTACCCCCCAGAGCCAGCAGGTGGGTGCCATATCTGAGTCTCCTTCAACCTTACTAACACTGTTCACCTAGCCCTAGTGATTTCCTGAGATTTCACCCTACTCAACTTTCGGACTCACCCAAGCCATTTCTAGTGGCTTTTCCATACATATGACCTGTCTCTTTTTTTTTTAATTGATTTTAGAGAGAAGGTAAGAGAGCGAGACATTGATTTGTTTTTCCACTTATTTGTACATTTATTGGTTGACTCTTGTATTTGCCCAGACCAGGGATTGAACCTGTAACCTTGGTATATGAGGACAGTGCTCTAAACAACTGAGCAACCTAGCCAGAGCACCAATGGCCTGTGTTGGCTTGTACTTTGGGCCTTCCTAAAATCTCCCAAAGGTTCTCAACTCCCAAGCAAGCAGCATCTGGCCTCGGATTGACCCATAACTCTTACTAAGTTATGGGGTAATTAGTAGCAGGCAGTTCACAGGTTGGCTTCTCCTGGGCATCTCCAGTGCCCAGCACAAGTAGCAGCCACCTGCAGATCATGCCAGGTAGCTCCAGGAAGGGCACAGACAGTGGCCAATCTTGCCCTGCACCTCCCAGGAGGACCCAGAGCCAACACACCAGGTGGACAGTTTAAGACTACATTAGAGCACTACCCACCCACCTCCATGAGGGACATGCTCAAGGGGCCAACTTACTGCTGAACTTGGTCTTGCTCCCTGGATTTGGTCCTGTATAGCAGCTCCTTGGCTATAGTTAGCCTGGGGGTAAATACCTCCCATTGATGTACCAACAGCAATCAAGTTGGCTCAGCTACAACAGGAGGGCACACACAGCCATCCAGCTTGAGTGACCAGGAGGCTACACCACTAGGTCGGTCCTACAAGACACCTACTACATAAGGCCACTCTACCAAGACTGGGAGACATAGCAGCTCTACTTGATACATAGAAACAAACATAGGGAGGCAGGCAAAATGAGAAAACAAACATGCCCGAAATTAAAAAAACAACAAAACTCCAGGAAAAGAACTAAATATAGTGGGGACAAGCAATCTAACCGATGTAGAGATCAAAACACTGTTAGAAGGATGCTCTATAAACTTAGGGGAAGAGTAGCTGAACTTAGAACTTCAACAGAGAAATGGGAACATAAAAATGGAGATAGAAAACATAAAAAGAACCAGTTAGAAATGAAGAATATAATAACAAGTGGAGAATATAATACAGGGAATCAACAGTAGAGTAGATGAATCAGCAGTTTGGAAGATAAGGACGCAGAAAACAATCAGAACAGCAAAAAAGAAAAAAGAATTTTGAAAATGAGAAAAGTTTAAGGACCCTCTGGGACAATTTAAGCATACCAAGATTTGCATCATGAGAGTGCTGGAAAGAGCAAAGAAAGAGCAAGGAATTAAAAACCTATTTTGAAAGCCTGACCTGTGGTGGCGCAGTGGCTAGTGTTGACCTGGAATGCTGAGGTCCCTGGTTCAAGGCCCCAAGCTTGTCTAGTCAGGGCACGTACAAGAAGCAATCAATCAACAACTAAAATGGAGCAACCACCATCTTGCACCATCTCTCTAAAATCAATAAAAATAAAATCTTAAAAAATAAAAACCAATGGTTTAAAAAAACATTTGAAAGAACTTTTCTAACCTAGCAAGCCCACTAGGGGGCGATGCTCTGCCCATCTGGGGCCTGTGGTCCATTGCAACTGGAGTCATTTTTTAGCACCTGAGATGGCGGCCATGTAGCCATCTTCAGTGCCTGGGGCCAACTTGCTCCAATCAAGCCATGGCTGTAGGAGGTAGGAGAAGAGAGAGAAAAAGAGAGAGAAATGAGAGAGGGAGGGGTATAAAAGCAGGTGGGCTCTTCTTCTGTGTGCCCTGACTGGGAATCAAACCTGGGACTTTCACATGCCAGGCCTATGCTTTATCACTGAGCCAACCAGTCAGGGCCAAGACATATCATAATTAAAATGCCAAAGATTAGAGACAAAGAAAGAATATTAAAAGCAGCAGGAGAAAAGCAATTACTAACTAAAGAGCTCCCATAAGACTATCAGCTGATTTCTCAACAGAAACTTTGCAGGCCAGAGGGATTGTCACAAAATATTCAAAGTGATGAAAAGCAAGGATCTGCAACCAAGATTACTCTACCCAGCAAAGTTATCTTTTAGAATCAAAGGGCAGGTAAAGAGCTTCCCAGACAAGAAAAAGCTAAAGGAATTCATCACTATTAAACCAGTATTACAAGAAATATTAAAAGGTCTTTTTAAGAATAAGAAAAATATTAAAAATATGAATAATAATTGGCAATGACTATCAACAATTACTTTAAATATAAATGAATTAAGTCCTTCAATCAGACATAGGGTGGCTAAATAGATAACGAAACAAGACCGTTACATATGCTGCCTACAAGAGACTCACTTCAGATGGAAAGACACACACAGACTTGAAACATAAAGCAGTGGAAAAAGATATTTCATGAAAATGGAATCAACAACAACAAAAGCTGGGATAGCAATATTATACCAGACAACATAGACTAACACAAAGGCTATGTTAAGAGACAGTGAAGGACCCAGCAATTCCACTTCTTGGTATTTATCTGAAGAAACCCAAAACATTAAATTGAAAAAACATATGCATTCATATATTCATTGCAGTATTATGTACAAGATATGAAATAAACCTAAGTGTCCCTTAATAAAAGAGTAGATAAAAGAGGGGTACATATATACAAGGAAATATGACTCAGCCATTAAAAAAAAGATCTTGCCATCTGCAACAACATAGATGAACCCAGAGGGTATTGTGCTGAGTGAAATAAGTCAGACAAAGAAAGACAAGTGCCACATAATTTTATTTACATGTGGAATCTGAAGAACAAAATAAATGAACAAACAAACCAGAAATAGACTCATTGATACAGAGAACATTTTTTTTAACTACGAGAGGAGAGGGCAGTTGCAGGGTTGGGAGAGAAAGGTGAAGGATGTAAGAAGTACAGAATAGCCATGGGGAATGTAAAGCACAGCATAGGAAATATAGTCAGTAATATTGTAATAAGTACATATGGTGTCAGATGATTACCAGATTTATCAGTGTGATCACTTCATAAGTCGTATAAATGTCTAATCACAGGATTTTACACCTGAAACTATGTGTATGTCAACTGTAATTGAAAATAAAAATTATTAAAAGGGCAAAAAAAATTTAACAATAAAAAGGACTCAGTACAGCTACATGGCGACAATAAAGAAAGGGTGTATACCATTGTAAAAAAGAGTGGACTAGCATGTACTTTGTAGAGCAGCTCTATACTTTTGTGAAATAGGAACTTTGTTGCTGGGATTTCTGACCTAGTATTCAGGGACTTTTAGTAGATATACACTGCTCACAAAAATTGGGAATATTTCAAAATGAATATGAAGCAATAAAAAAAGCATTTGATACTTTTATTAAACAAGAACTTTAGAAAGCAAACAAGTCAAAGAAAGTTGTTTGATTATGCAGATGAGATGCAAAACCAACTTTTATTTCATTGGTGACAGTGCACTATACAAAAGGCTTAAAGTACTGGAGTATCTGCACACTCCCTGATCTTGAAACTGCGTATCCAGCAATTTCCCGGCCTTTGCAACACCCCTGCAATGCCATTTGTCTGAATGCAAATCCTGGTCTTGAAGCTGGTCAAACACAGACAACAGTGGCAATAGCACTTGGAGCATCCCAAAGTGTGATTAGCAGACTGAAATCGCTTTCAAGAGACTGACACAGTACTAAGAAGACAAGGGCAGGGTCATCCATCTGCCACAACATCAAGAGACCACTACTTGACCTAATTGGCAAGAAGGAACAGGTGCAACAATGCAACAGAGCTTCAGGGACAGTTTCTTGCTGCTCCTAGACGACGGATATGCACCCAGACCATATGAAATTGGTTCCATCGTGTTGGACTGCATGTCCGGCGACCAGCGCTATGCATTCCATTACCTGCTGAACACTGTAGAACCCATAGAAGGTGGGCTGATGAGCATCATCATCGGACCTGTGATGAGTGCTCACTGTCCTCTTCTCTGATGAGTCATGGTTCAGTCTGCAGCCTGACAATCAGCGTGTCCTGATCTGGTGTGAAAGAGGAACACAGGAGAGTCCACGTTTCATGTGAGAAAGGGATTCCTTCGGTGGTGGTGGAATCATGGTGTGGGCTGGCATCAGCATTGCTGGTCGTACTGACTTCCGTGTCATCAGAAACGGATCACTGACTGCTGTCACATACGAGATGAGGTCCTGCACCCTATAGTGGTATCTTATGCTGGAGCAGTTGAAAACAGCTTTCTTTACATGAACAATAATGCAAGGCCTCACTGTTCACATCTCTTCAACAACATGCTTCATGACACAGAAATTGAACGCATGGACTGGCCTTCATGTTCTCCAGACCTGAATCCCATTGAACATGATTGGGATACACTGGGAAGAGGTCTGGCAACCCGTCCAATAGCTCCCACAGCACCTCTTGAGTGGGAAGTTGCCCTGGAGCAAGAGTGGCAGAGGATCCCACAAGAACTGCTGGACAGTCTGATCCTGTCCATGCCCCATCGGTGTCAGTGTGTTTTGGCAGTCTTGGGTGACCATACACCCTACTGAACAGTCTATGTGTGGCAGTTCAGTTGGGTGTATGGTCCCTACTGAACTCAAGTCCAGTTTGACATGCTTCTTTTCACCCCCACCAATATGTCACTTGCTACTCAATTACAATAATTGAGTTTGCATCTCATTTGCATAATTGAACAATGTTTTTTGACTTGTCATTTGCTTTTCTGATGTCTTGTTTAATAAAATATCAAATGCTTCTTTTTTTAATCGCTTCATATTCATTTTGAAATATCCTTTAATTTTTGTGAACAGTGTATTAGTTAATTTTAGAGTACCTGTGATTCCTCTGAAATTGTATAGAATATTTATATGTCTGTGCTTTTTTGGTGGTAAGAAGAAGGGCCAATAGATTTTCATAAGATCACAAAATGTTTAAGAACCATTGCTCTGTGGGTTAAGAAAAGTTTACAAAGACCAACCAATACGAGTATTGTGTATGTTATATCTGTATTTGAATAACCAAGCTAGTAAATTATTAATTATATATAAGATTCTCTGACTTTTATTCAATAAATGTTATTTTGCCTGTGTGTTAACTGAGAACTTTGTTTTTAAAGGTTCAGGAGCAAGTTCATCCCAATCTCTCAGCTAAGGAAGAATCTCTCTATTATATTGAAGAGCTAATTTTTCAGCTGCTTAATAAATTATGCATGGCCCAACCAAGGACTGTTCAAGATGTGGAGGTAAAAACTATTTTGTTATTTCAAAAACTCATGGAACCAGGGTACAAATTAATTTTTAATCCAAATATATATCATTCTGAATTATTGTGGAAACTGACGCCAGTGAAATTATATGTGGTTTATGTGGTCAGTTCATTTTCGTCAAACATATCAAGGCAATTCAGTGGGGAAAGGAAAGTTTTTCAGCGAAAAAAAAAAAAATGATGCTAAAACAACTGGATAAAATTATGGGGCAAAAATTCTTGAAACCTATCTCAAACAGAAATTCATGATGTATCATCGTCTAAAACATAAAAGTAGAAACTAAAGTTTCTAAAAGAAAATGCAGGTTAAGCAAGTGTTATTTTTTACAGAGGACTCAAATTCAATATGTTTTAAAGAAGAAAATTGAAGAAGAAAATAGAGAAAATGTTTGCAGTATGTAATCCTTACAAAGAATTTGTATCCAAAATATGTTAAGAACTACAAATAAATAAAAAAAGGCAACCTATTTTTACCCTAAATGAGCAAAAGTCTTGAACAGACATTGCATTAAAGATCTACTAATGGCTAATAAACATATGAAAAGGCGCTCAAGCTCACACATCACCAGGGAAATGGAAATTAAAACCACAGTGAGGCCTGACCTGTGGTGGCGCAGTGGATAAAGCTTCGACCTGGGAACACTGAGGTTGCCAGTTCAAAACCCTACACTGGTTCGGTCAAGGCACATATGGGAGTTGATGCTTCCAGCTCCTCCCCCCTTTCTCTCTCTCTCTCCTTCTCTCTCTCACTCTGTGTCTCCTCTCTAAAATGAATAAAATAAAAAGAAATTTATTAAAAAAAAATTAAAAAAAAAAAACCACAGTGAGATACCATTTCATACCCACTGAAAGGGATAAAATTAAAGACTGATAAAACCAAATGTTCATGAGATATAGAGCAACTATAACTGTTTACATTGGTAGTGGGAGTGGAAAATTATATAACCACTTTGGAAAATTGTTGGAAGTTGCTTATCAAATACATATATAACCTATGATCCACCAATTTTACTCCTAGGTATTTAACCACAGATAAATAAAATTATATGCTCACAAAATGACTTATGCATGAATATCCAAGCAGTTTATTCATAATAGCCAAAAAATTGGAAACAGCTCAAATTTTCATCAAGAAAGTGGGCAAATTGTGGTAGATTTAGAAAATGGAATACTACTCAGTAATAAAAAGAGTGAACTATTGATAAATGCAGTAATGTAGCTATAATTCACAGACATTACACAGAGCAAAAAAAAAAGCCAGACCCCAGAGAGTACATATTGTATGATACCATTTAGGTGAAATTCAGAAATAGCTACAATTAATGGTGATGGAAATCAGGATGGTGGCTGGCTGCCTTTGAGGGATGGAGATTGAGATGATAGACATGTTCTATATCTTCATTAGGAAAGCATTTTTCAAAACTCATTGAATTGTATACTTCAGATCTGTGCCTTTTACTACATATAAATATTGTCTCAGTAAAGGACTAGTATAAATCTTAAGGATATTTACTCATTGGTATATACATACACACAGTGCTAAAATACTATTTTGGTTCAGTTACACGGGAGTATTTTTAGACTTTTACAATCTATCAGTGCCTGACCTGTGGTGGTGCAGTGGATAAAGTGTTGACCTGGAATGCTGAGGTCGCTGGTTTGAAACCCTGGGCTTGACCAGTCAAGGCACATATGAGAAGCACCTATGAAGCAACTACAGCAACTAAGAAGCAATTAGAATTTGATGCTTCCTGCTGCTCCTTCACTTTCTTCTCTCTCTAAAATCAATCAATAAAACTTAAAAAAAGAGAGAGAGAATTTGTCAGTATAGCTTTCAGAAATTACTTTTGCACTATGCTGTTTATATCACCTTTCCTTTGAAGATCGTTTCTGTAATAAGGCAATAGCTTTACAGTATGAGGAAAATCTTAATTCAGTGTAAGTGAGCTATTAAGAATTTCAGGGATTCTGCCCTGGCCAGATAGCTCAGTTGGAGAGCATTGTCTTAAAAAGCAAAGAGGTGGTTGTTGGTTCCTGGTCAGGGCACATCCAGGAATAGATCGATGCTCCTTCCTCTCTCTAAAATTAATAAAATAAACATTAAGAAAAAATAAAAATTAGCCTGACCAGGCAGTGGCCCAGTGGATAGAGCCTAGGACTGGAACGCGGAAGACCCAGGTTCGAGACCCCGAGCTCACCAGCTTGAACGCGGGCCCCTCTGGCTTGAGCAAAAGCTCGTCAGGTTGGACCCAAGGTCGCTGGCTCCAGCAAGGGGTTGCTCAGTCTACTGAAGGCCCGCAGTCAAGGCACATGTGAGAAAGCAATCAATGAACAACTAAGGTGTTGCGACGGCAATGAAAAACTAATGATTGACGCTTCTCACCTCTCTCTCCATTCCTGTCTGTCTGTCCCTATCTACCCCTCTCTTTGACTCTCTCTCTGTCCCTGTAAAAATTAAATTAAATTAAAATTAAAAAAGAATTTCAGGGATTCTGAGAATTAAAGCATTTGTTTCCCTATTTTCTGCTGTAAGACATTAAATAAATATAATACAAGCGTACTTTTCAGTAGTTATGCTAAAAGCTGAATATAATTTAAAAAATAAGAAATTCTGATAAATTGGAGTTTGATTCAATTGTTATTACTTATTAGTGGTTCAGTTTAAGATTGTTGAACCATAATAGTAACCTAAAAGGCCTGGATTTGTTTTGCCAAGAGGTGCATTTTTTAAGCCATTCTAAGCTTTGTCACCCACTTGATCCTCTCAAGAGGTACATAATCTCCTTTTATAAAAATTCTTCTCTATATTTGAAGCTAAGATTAGCAAAAGGAGGGTGACTGCATAATAAATTATTAATGAGTTAACTTTTGCTAGATAAACAATTTTTACCCTAGAAACCTTACTATAAAATCACTGATAGGGAATTTTACGGTGGCTTTAACCTGTCCTAATATTACTACTTTTTCTTTTTCTTTTCTTTTTTTTTTAATTCAGTGAGAGAAGGAAGGTAGAGAGACCCTGCATGTGCCCTGACCAGGATGCACCCAGCAAGCCTACTAGGAGGCGATGTTCTGCTCATCTGGAGCATTGCTCTGTTGCTCAGCAACTGAGCTCTTCTTAGTGCCTGAAGTAGAGGACATGGAACTATCCTCAGCGTCCGCAGCCAACTAGCTCCAATTGAGCCATGGCAGCTGGTGGGGAAAGGAGAGAGAGAGAGAAAAGTGAGAGGGGAAGGGGTGGCGAAGCAGATGAGTGCCTCTCCTGTGTGCCCTGACCAGGAATCAAGTCTGAGACTTCCACATGCCAGGCCAATGTTTTCTACCACTCAGCCAACTGGCCAGGGCCACTTTTTCTTTTTTTTTAGTTTTATTTTAATTATCCTTATATTTAAAGATTTCTCTTTATATTTTATCTTTATTTACCCATGGGAATTATGTGGAAAACTCTTGATAGTCCTGTTGATTTTTTACCTATCACAGGAATCAAAACATGTTAACTATTATTTGCTATCGTAAAAAATAGGAATAAAGTTGTATGAATTTTCTACTTATGAGCACTTCTGTTCACAATAGTACTGTTATAATCTGAACAGGAACGAGTTCAAAAGACCTTTCCTCATCCAATTGATAAATGGGCCATTGCTGATGCACAGTCTGCCATAGAGAAACGAAAACGAAGAAATCCACTCTTACTGCCTGTGGACAAAATCCATCCTTCACTGAAGGTAATTAAAAAACACCCAAAAAATGTTCGGGGAGTTCTTTATAACAAACAGTACTTACATAGTATTGAGGTATATATATACAAACACACAGTATTTATGTAATCTTTATAACAAATAGTACTTACATAGTATTGAGGTATATATATACAAACACACAGCATTTATGTAGCATGGTCTATGTTGTATGGGTGTGTGTATATTTGTACTTGCACATACATATATATTTCTTAATGTGAATAAAATAAAAATAGGTATACTTTGATAAAATTAGGTGTTTTTTTTTTTAATTTGGTGAGAGGAGGGGAGGCAGAGACAGACTCCTGCATGTACCCCAACAGGGATCCACCTGATAAGCCCACTAGGGGGTGATGCTCTGCCCATCTGGGGCGTTGGTCCATTGCTCAGCAACCAGGCTTTGCTTATTAGCGCCTGAGGCGAAGGCCATAAAGCCATCCTCAGCACCCAGGGCCAACTCACTGCAGTCAAACCATGGCTAGAGATAGAGAGAGAAAGAAGCAAGAGCGAGAGGGAGGAAGAAGCAGATGAGTGCCATGAACAGGAATTGAACCTGGGACATCCACACGCCAGGCTGACGCTCTACCACTGAGCCAACCAGCCAGGGCCAGGTTGCCTTTCAAATAAAATTAAAAGTTAATGATAAGCAATAATGCATCTGTGGCATCTTCTGATGACTACTATCCCTGACTGATTACAGCTTTTTTTTTATTAAGAAGATACATAATGTCAAAAACTGTGTTCAGAACTGTTTTTAAATTTATATGTAGTTATCACAGATATTTTTGTATACATTGGAAAGTAGACTAAGGAATATTATTTAGTCTGGAGAAAATACTTGCTATACATGGATTTGAATACCCCTTGGCAGCAATTTTAAGACTCTCACTTCCCCATTCACACATCCTCTCCTCAGTGGAAAACATGATAACTTAGAAATATGGGTTAAAGCAAGGTCCCTCAAAATTGCAGATACTTGTCAAATGGGTTTTGGGTAATGTATTAAGAAGCTTTCAGTGAAGTCTAGCTCAAGATTTCTGTATTAGAATGAACTATCTCTTTTTGTTTGATACTAAAGGCATATTTGTTAAATGTCTTTTTAAAAAAAACAAGACTGGTACTGAGACCAACAGCTCATTTTATATCTAATGGTATGTGTGAGTTTAGACATTTGGTTTATAGAAAGTTATTTATAAGTGAGAATGTTGAATGAAAATTTTAAGTGTTTAACTGGTACTTGATTGTGCCATTTTTTTAAATTAAATTTTTCTTTCCACAGGAAGTTTTAGGGTACAAGGTAGACTACCATGTGTCCTTATATATTGTGGCTGTACTGGAGTATATCTCTGCTGATATTTTGAAATTGGCTGGTAATTATGTTTTCAATATTCGACATTATGAAATATCTGAACAGGACATTAAAGTATCAATGTGTGCAGATAAGGTGAGAGTTTAAAGGTATTTAAACTTGAATAATAATGACTATATGTTACTTCCTTCCTCCTTTTTATGATTATATTACTGATTTTTATAATTCCTGTTTTGTTTTGTTTTTGAGAGAGAGAGACAGGAAAAGTGAGAGAGGGTGATTAGAGTTGCTTTCACTATGTTGTTCACTGATTTCTTCCAAGAGAGGGCAGAGAGAGAGAGTAAAACAAGCATCAACTGGTAGTTGCTTTCACTTTAGTTGTACATTGAGCTTCTCCTGTGTACCTTGGCCAGGGCCATGCCAGCGTCCTCTTGCTCAAGGCAGTTACTTGGGCTTTTCATGCCAGCGACCCTTGGGCTCAAGCTTGTGAGCTTTGGGATCTTATGAACGATTCCCCTGCTCAAGTCAGCAACCCCACGCTGATGAGGTCGGACTCAGAGCCAGCAACCTTGGGTTTTCAAACTGGCAACTTCAGTGTTCCGGGTCGACACTTTATCCACTGTGTCACTATCAGTCAGGTATTTAATTCTTGGTTTTAGAAGACAGAAAAATACTGTCTTTACAGAATAATCATGATATTTTCAGATTTTTTATCATGTGACTGGATGGGAATCTTTTTTTTTTCCCCAACAAGAATCTTTTGCCTACAGGAAAAACATGTAGAACCTCAAACCAGTTTAAGAGTAGTAGTCTGAGTTTTATATTTTTATTTATTTACTTATTGAAAGAGAATATATACAGAGTATTCAGATACTTTTAAGCATAAGAAGTAATTTTGAAAAACATACTTTGGTTTCATAGAATAGTTTAGTGGAACACAGGTGGAGTAAAGAAGACTTGGCAATGCCAGTTACTTTTTTTTGATAATTTGTTATACTTATCTTTTTCCATCCTGGCTATAACCTCCTGAGGAAAGAAATTATTTTTTTCTCTCTTCCTTTTCATCCCTTCTCCACTTTCTTCCTTTTTTCCTTACCTTTTAAATCAATATTTTTGAGTGTTTTTTTTATGGACCAGGCACTATTTTGTTGAGCATTGAAGATATAACTGTGAACAAGTCAGCAAACCATGTGTTAAAAGGAATTTTAGTGGAAATAAAAATGTTGTGAACAAATAATTGCAGCATAATGTAATTAGAATCATTAAATGTATTAGTCTAGGGGAGACCAAGAACATTCACAAAGATGCCTAAAGTAGATCTCTAAGGGTGAAGGACCCCTAGACATTGACATATGCCAGTGGTCTCTACTTTGTACACCAGAATTACTGGAAGGCTTTTGAAAGAATGCTGATGAGTCTTGCCTGCAAAAATTCTAATTAGCATGGGTTGGGCCTACAACCTAGCTTTTCAAACTTTTAGAAAGTGTCTCAGGTGATTCTGATAAGTAGTTACAATTGAGAGCCACTGTATTATGCCATTATCTCAAAAATGATGTTTTACTTAAATTTTATAGTAGAAATTATTTTTTATTTCTACTTTGACTTTTAAAATTATGATTACATTTTTTTTAAAACTTTGTTTTTATCTCAGACTTTTAGTAAAATTGCCTGCGCCCTGAATCACTTGAGTTTAAGTTGCCAACATAGTTTAATGTCCTACAAGCAGAAACATGGTCCTACATAACCACAGTATGACAATCAAAATCCAGGAAACTTATGTTGATACATTATATCATCTAATCCTCAGATCCCATTCAAGTTTTGCCAGGTGTACCAATGATGTTCTTTGTAACAAAATGATCCAATCCAGAATCATGTATTGAGTTTAGTTGTCGTGAATCTTTTACTTTTTTCTTTCTTCAGTCTGAATCAGTTCATCACTTTCCTTAACTTTTATTACCTTTTTGTAAGTATTATACTTGTTATTGTTTTAAATGTCCTTTATTTTCTGTTTTCTCTTGATTAGATTCAGGTTATGGATCTATGTATGGCAGGGCTACCAGAGAAATGATGCTTTGTTCTTCTCATTGCATTTTTTCACATAGCACACAATTTCATTGTTTTTCATTACAGGCGATAATCACTTTGATCACTTGATTAAGAGGTTGTCTGTCAGGCTTCTCTACTTTGAAGTACTCTTCTCCCTCTTGTAATTACAAGTAAATACAGTGTGTCTGTAAAGTCATGGTGCACTTTTGACTGTGTGACCAGTCAGAAGTGCACCATGACTTTACGGACACACTGTATTTGTGGAATATTTTAAGACTAAATACCTTGTTCCTCATTACATTTTAAATTTATTCATTTGTTTATTTTAATGTTGACTCATGGATTCTTATTCAATGGGCCCTAATCCATTACTTCATTATTTGGATACTCAAATTATCCCAGATTTTGCCAGTGGGAGCTCCTTCAAGTTGGCTTCTCTGTCCCTATCACTCTCTTAACACTCTCTTTTGAGACAAATCATTCGAGGTTCTACTTGTTACCTGCTACTTAAGCCTATAATTGGTTGTTTTCTAAAATGTCCTGGTTTTAGTGGGCAGTGGTATTTAGAAACCAAGATCTGAATGCTCGATGAGCTAATTGCTATTTGAGCATCAATGCTCTGGTCTCTTAGAGGCCAGAGTTATGATATATATACACACATATGTATGTATGTATATATACATATTAGAAACCAACCTATATATGTGTGAGTATGTATGTATACTGCACATACACCTATATTTATTTCTTATGAGTTCACAGATCTCTCCAAACCAAATCCAGTATCACAGGTTTATTTTAGCTTCCCCTTCCTCATATTCGTAGTTATCTTCTCTGATAGGAAGAAACCTGGCTCCCATTTTTCTTAATATATTTTCTTATTTGATCAATCCTGCTGTGTAGCCAATCTCCTGGCAGGCCTCTCTTCCCTTACTGATGTAGGTACCCTCTTTAATCCTATTTTGGTTTGGTAACCCCTCTTCTGTTTATATACATTCTCCTTACCCTCCCGCTCAAGCTCCAACAATCCCGTGTTGGGCTGTTGCTGTGGACCACCTTCTCTAGCTCCCTTCATCAAGCTTCCTTGTCATATGAATAGTCTCTTTACCCCAACTGATCTCTAACATCCTGTGTCAGGTGTGCCCCCTCTCTACAGACAACCTCCTTACTCCACTCAGAGTCTGTTACCCTGAGCTGGGTCACCCCAGTTTTCCCCCACCCCCACCCTATAGTAGGGATTCTTACCTTTTGCTCCAGTCTCCTCTCCTCTGCCCATTAGCCATGGTCAGAATTGTTGAGGAACTATTGGAAGGAAAGACTTTATACCATATTTGAGTTTCATCTTTTCCATGACTCTTTTTAAAGGCAAAAGCTATTCTAAACAATTACAGTTTCAGAATAACAAGAGGCCAAATCATCTCAACAAACTGACAAATCATCACATAGCTTCTCTTTGGGCACGGGGAAGTCATTGCTTAATAACTCTTCATCCATTTTTATAAAATTCTAATTAGGTGCCTTTCTCATACGAAGTTTAAGTAGGCTTCTCTATTAACTTTCATTCATTAATTGTAATTCTTTCTCAATTATATTAAATAAAATCAAACTTTTTTTCAGAATAAGTTATTTGAACCATTTTTTTATGTACTAGATCTTTACCATTTGAGACTTTAAAAAACAATCTTCGGCCTGACCTGTGGTGGCGCAGTGATAAAGTGTCAACCTGGAATACTGAGGTCACCAGTTCGAAACTCTGCACTTGCCTGGTCAAGGCATATATGGGAGTTGATACTTCCTGCTCCTCCTCCCTTCTCTCTCTCTCTCTCTAAAATGGTAAAAAAAGTATCTTCATATGACATGATTTTTAAATCCACTGTTGTAGTGCTCTTAAGCTATAATTTCTAAAACTAAAGACAACAATCTAGATTTGGTTTGATCAACACGGATTACAATGAAATGCCCTCCTTTATTCTGTTATTCTTTTATAATTCAGCATTTTTTGGCAACCATATAACTCCTCTTAATTAATGAGTTTGCATACATTTAAGCTCCCTAGGACATTTCATTTCACATAAGGCACTATTTATTATGTTATGTCTTTAATTTCTTACAACTTACTGATTTTTCTTGTAAGTTTGAACTCAAAGTTATCCCTAGAACATTTCATACTGTTACTGAGACTATGCTCCAACATACCAAGATATTATAAAAAATCTTATTTTGTCATTCAGCATTTTCAGTATTCTGCCCAGCTTTTCGAAGTGTATTCAAATCTGAGAAAGTTTTAGTTGGAATTATTAAAAGTATTGTGAAAAACAGCCTGACCTGTGGTAGCGCAGTGGATAAAGCGTCGACCTGGGAACACTGAGGTCGCCAGTTCAAAACCCTGCACTGGTCTGGTCAAGGCACATATGAGAGTTGATGCTTCCAGCTCCTCCCCCTTTCTCTCTTTCTCTCTCTCTCTCTCTCACTCTGTGTCTCCTCTCTAAAATGAATAAAATAAAATAAAATAAAAAGAGCCTGGAGTTCATTTAAAAATATTGTGAAAAACAGTAATAAGGAATGAGATTCTCACATGTTATTAGAGGCATCCTTCTAAGAATCAATTACTATAGTTTTTTAAATTGTGGCCTTTTAGTCAGCTACTGTTTTGCTTCTTGTCTAACTTAATGGTCAACAAAGTATTTGTAAAGGACCAGATGGTAAATATTTTAGGTTTTGTGGGTCATATAGTCTCTCTTGCAACTACTCTTTTTTTTTTTTTTTTTAAGAGAGGGAGAGACAGGAAGGGAGAGAGATGAGAAGAATCAACTTATAGTTGTGGCACTTTAATTGTTCATTAATTGCTTCTCATATGTGCTTTGTCTGGGGCGTCCAGTTGAGCCAGTGACCCCTTATTCAAGCCAGCAACCTTGGGCTTCAAGCTAGCAACCTTTGAGCTCAAGCCAGTGACTATGGGGTCATGTTGATGATCCCACACTCCAGTTAGTAAACCTACACTCAAGCCACTGACCTTGGGGGTTTGAATCTGACCTCAGCATCCCAGGTTGATGCTTTATCTACTGAGCCACTACCGGTCAGGTGCATCATCTTTTCCTCTATAGCAGAAGAGCAGCCATAAACAAATGAGTGTGAGCTGTGTTCCAGTAAAACTATTGGAGTGGGTGCAATACGGCCTTAGGGCTGT
The DNA here is from genome assembly GCA_037038555.1 of Rhynchonycteris naso. Lineage (NCBI taxonomy): Eukaryota > Metazoa > Chordata > Mammalia > Chiroptera > Emballonuridae > Rhynchonycteris > Rhynchonycteris naso. Next base: position 47,520,427 of record CM072999.1, read on the forward strand.
AGTTTGCCTGTTCTTTTCTACTGTCATTCCAAGTTTGTTACCAGAGGCTGTCTTATGCATGGCTTAAAATTAAGATGACTTTATTTGTGGGTCTATGCAATTGAAATAATGATATTAGTGTGACATGGTGTGATCTTAGTAAATCTTAACAGATTTCTAGTGATCTCATTTCAAGAGCTCAGAATCCATCTTATTTAGTAAACTATATGAATAAATGATTTCTAGGGTTCTGCATAATTTGCCATGCAAGGTCGTATAATTTTTCACACAGAGAACTTGAAAGTCAACATTTTATTTACATTTAAAAATAAAAGTAACATTTGACTATATTAGGTATTCTGGTACATCATAGGTTGCTTAGAATAGACAATCAAAGGAAAGAATTATATAGCTCAATACCTATTATATGTGTCACTATTAAGAAAAATAATATTCAGGCTGGAAAAATAAAACATAGGAACTTAAGAGCAAAACTGAGATCTAAGAAAGACAAGAGAATAAGATAGCAGAGAGCTGTGCTGAAGCTTATTTCTCTAGGCCCAGATGTAATAATAGGAGTTGAGTTCTGTGTTTTTTCTTTCATGATGATATTACTCCATCTTTTCCAACAACTAGCTCTGATTCTTTGAACATGACCAAAAAATGCTTTTTGATTGTTCTGACATTTTTTCTGATTCTTAAGTCATTTGGACTTTAGCCTTCTTTACAAGTCTAATAGTTTACAAATGCATATAATACATGTATGATTTTTAAGCAAGTATCTTTTGTGCATTTACTGTCCATAAAATGCTATGAATTTTAAGATGAAATCATGGTTATTATCCTTAGAAATTTTAATACAGATGTTTATATAGGAAAAAGAAGATTGCTACTAGAGGACTGAAGCTATTAGAAATGATTCAGATAGGGGAGCGGGGGGGCGGGATTGGGAAAAGCTACACAAAGACAATTTTATATGAGCTAAGTGATGCAAATAGCTTGGTATTTGTCAGATAAATGTGATAGTTGGAAGGGAAATAAGAGAAGACATTCTAGACTGAGGAGCATACTCAATATTGACTAGATTTAAGAGATATTTCTTAAATATCTGTATTAGAGTTAACAGGATTTGAGGCTTGGTTTGATAACAAAAAATGGAGAAGTGGTAAGTCTAGGCTGACAAGTTTTCTAGTTATGATGATTAAGTAGGTAATGTTGTTTTAGTGATTCTGAGGTGGAATATACCTATATAGGTTTGGTCAGACAGGAGATAACTAGCAAGTCTTTCATAACACTTGTCTAGGGTCCAGAGAGATGCTGAGGCTAGAAATAAATGTTTAAAGAGTAATTATCACCTAAACAATAATTGGAAATAATCTAAGAAGGAGAGTTCACATAGGAGAAAGTATAGCAGATGCAACTGACCACATTTTTAAGAAATATTTATGAGTTAGATTCAACAAGATCAGGAGGGCAGTGTTTATTTTGTTCATTGCTATATTTTACTAATGTCTGGCACAGTTTCTGGTGATCAGTAAATCAGAACAATTTCAGAATGAATGAATGAAGAATTATCTCACATGGTGTTGTCAGACTTTCTTCTTTGAAGTTGTTACACATTTTAGAGCTTTCTTTTTGGGATGTCTTTTTCCTCTGAAATTTAAGAAAGTAGTTTTCAGTCAGTCTTTAATATATAATTAAGTAGGACCAATTTTTCTTTATTAGCTATTTTTAATTCTGTAAAGTATAGTCACCTTTTTCCTTTTGCTTTTGACTTACAACTAGTTTTTGTCTGTTGGTTAACTTAAGTTTATTGTAACTATCTTTTCTATTTTCTGAAAGGGGAAATTGTTGCTATAGCAATTTAAGCAGCTGTGGGCTACATAGTTTTTAAAAATGAATTTAATAGCAGTTGTTAATGTAGTATATATACTTCAGAAATTATCACGCTTTTAATCTGTTGTGTACTTCTACTATAGTATCATTTCATTTTTTCTCCTTTAAATTCATCTAAGTGCATACAATCATCCTTACAACGGGGCAGAGAACTACCATTTTGAATGTCTGCTATTTTCCAGACATAGTAACATTCATTTTATGTACATTAATTACCTCATTGAATTATTTCATCAGTTCCATCTTTTATTTACAAGGAACCTGACTTTTAAAAGAATAATTATCTGTAATCACAGATGAATAAGTAGTTGTACTAGGATTTTGGCTTGAATTGTTCTCCAAAGCAATGCTTTTTTGCTATTATATGCGCGCGCGCTTGTGTGTATCATATACGCATATATTTCATTATTAGGTTTATCTTATTTCCAGAAATATGTATTCTCTCCTTCAACTTTTCATATTTCTCTTATTTTTAATTTTCTCATATATATTAGCCTATAATACAAACAGCTCTCATTGTTTAATGTTTTAGTTACAAGTACTTTGAGATGGTTTTATAAAATAAGGAAAATAAATTATGTATTATTGATTTATTTCTCAGGTTTTGATGGACATGTTTGACCAGGATGACATAGGTTTGGTTTCTCTCTGTGAAGATGAACCTAGTTCTTCAGGTGAATTAAACTACTATGACCTTGTCAGAACTGAAATTGCAGAAGAAAGACAGTATCTACGGGAACTAAATATGATCATAAAAGTGTTTCGAGAAGCCTTCCTTTCTGACAAAAAGCTGTTTAAACCTTCTGTAAGTACCGTTTTGGGTTTGAAATTCAGTGTAGTGTACCCCAGAAGTCAAATAGCAGCTTACAGTCATAACTTTATATAATATACTTTATAAGTATATAAAACAAAAATATTCATTCTTTTAGTATTTGTGGGTTTTATTATACTAATGTAATAAGTTTGGTGACGATGAAAATTATACACAAAATGAGAAAGGAGGATTATACTGGAATGAAATCTTTTTCTGCTATGCTGTATTTAAGATTTATAGTTCTTCATTTGAAGATGGTGAAAAAAATGTATAGTCTATAAAAGACATGCTTTTTCCTGTCTTTTGGTAGATACTTTAAGGCAGTAGTTTAAGTTTAAAAGTTTATTCAGACTATCACATAAATAAAGGCAGAGCTGCTCTGTTGGCAGATAGTGTGGGAGTGGGGAGAGTAGGACTGGGATCCAGAGAGCTTTGTCCATCTTTTTATATATCTATAGCTTTGAAAGTCAACTCTAAAGAATCAACTAGACAAATACTCTTCTTAAAAAGGGATTTTTCCTATATACTAACCTATGAAATATCAGAAAAAGAAATGAACAAAAACTTCTGTCTGCAATTGCAATGAAAAGGACAAAATACCTAGGAATAAACTTAACAAAGGAAGTAAAGGACCTATGCACTGATAAGTACAAAACACTGTTGTAAGAAATTGAAGAAGACACAAAGAAATGGATAGATATTCTGTGTTCACGGGCTAGAAGAATCAACATAATTAAAATGGTCATATTACCTAAAACAATATACAGATTTAATGCAATCCCCATCAAAATCCCAATGGCATTTTTAAGAGCTAGAACAACAACAACAAAAGAAACCCATTAAATTTGTATGGAACTATGAAGGACCCTGAATAGCCCAAGCCATCATGAGAAAAAAGGAACAAAGTCAGAAGTATTATGCTCCCTGACTTCAAATTATACTACAAAGCTACAGTAATCAAACAGTATGGTATTGCCTGACCTGTGGTGGCATAATGGATAAAGTGTTGACCTGGAACATTGAGGTCACTAGTTCGAAAACTTGGGTTTGCCCGGTCAAGGGAGGGCTTGCTCTCTCCCTTCTCCTTCTCTCTCTCTCTTTCTAAAAGTGAATAAGTAAAATCTAAAAAACCAAGCAAACCAGTATGGTATTAAATCAAAACCATACAATGGAGAAAGGAAAACCTCTTCAATAAATGGTATTGGAAAATTGGAAAGCCACATGCAAAAGAGTGAAGCTAGTCTGCTATTTGACAACATACACAAAAAACTTAAAAATGGATTAAAGACTATACATAGAAGAAAATATAGGTGCTAAACTTTGGGACCTAGATTTTAGAGAAGCTTTTCTGAACTTGACCCCATAGACAAGGGAAATAAAAGCAAAAATGAATGAATGAAGAGTACATCAAAATATAAAGATTCTGCATGGTAAAAGTAACCATAAATGAAACAAAAAAACAACTGCTGAATGGAAGATGTTTGTAAACAGTGCTTCTGAAAAGGGGCTAATATCCAAAATATATAAAGAAGTTATACAAATTACCAACAACAAACAAACAATTTAAATAAAAATGGGCAGAGCCTCTTTCCCATCTCACAAGATGGTGAGTGAAAAAGCTGAGAAGCCAGGTACTGAGGAAAAGAAACCTGAAGCCGAAAAGGCTGATACTGGTGGCAAGGTTAAGAAGGGTAACTAACCTCAAGGCCAAGACACTTAAGGAGGGGAACCCCCACTGCAGCCAAAACCCAGTCCAAGTCAGAGAACTTGCCAATATTCCTAATTGGCTGTGTATTCCCAAAAGGCCATTTACAAGAGGAAGTCGCTAAATACAGGATTGAAAAGAAAAAGGAGAAAGTTCTTGCTTCTCTCACAAAACTAGTTGATGGCAACAAGAATGGTGGTACCCAAGTGGTTAAACTTTGCAGAATGCCTGGATCTCATCCTACTGAAGGAAGATGTGCCTCAAAAGCTGTTGAACCACGGCATGGCCACGAACCCTTCAGTCAGCATGTGAAACAAACTGCGAGCCATTTTCACTCCCAGGACCATTCTGATCATCCTCACTGGGTACCACAGAGGCAAGACGATGGCTTTCCAGAAGCACCTGAGCAGTGGCTTGCAACTTGTGACTAGACCTGTGTTCCTCGAGTTCCTCTGTATAGATCACACCAGAAATTTGTCATTGCCATCTCCACCAAAATTGGTATCAGTGGTGTGAAAATCTGAAATATTTCATTGATGCTTACTTCAAGAAGAAGCTGCACAAACCCAGACACCAGGAGGTTGAGACCTTTGACACAAAGAAAGATAAGTACAAGAGTACAGAACAGTGTGAGGTTGATCAGAAAGCTGTGGACTCACAAATTCTGCCAAAAATGAAAGCTGTTTCTCAGCTCCAGGACTGCCCATACTCTGGTGTTCACAAATCAGATTTATCCTCACAAACTGATGTTCTAAGTTTCTTACAAAGAACCTAATTAAATACCTGATCTGTTTAAAAATATTAAATAATTAACCATATTTTTCGCTCCAAAAGATGCACCTGACCATAAGACACACCTAGGGTTTTAAGGAGGAAAATAAGAAAAAAAATATTCTGACCCAAATGGTATGTTAAAATATTTAATAAAATACCATATTTTTTGCTCCATAAGACGCACGGGCATTTTCCCCTCCACTTTTTTTGGGGGAAAAAGTGTGTCCATGGAGCGAAAAATATGTTAATTAAAAATGGGCATAGAACCTGAACAGATATTTTTCCCAAGAAGTCATACAAATGGCCAACAGATATATGAAAAGATGTTCAACTTCACTAGCTATTATGAGAAAGGCAAATCAAAACCACGGTAAAATAGCACATCACACCTGCTAGAATGGCTATTATCAGTAAGAAGAAGTAGGTGTTAGGGAAGATGTGGAGAAAAAGCCCTCATACACTGCTGATGGGAATGTAAATTGGTAGTCAATATGAAAACAGTATGAAGATTCCGTAAAAAACTTAATAGTAGAGCTATCATACTGTATGATCCAGTAATTCCTTTTCTAGGTATCTACCCCCAAGATTTGAAACATTTATTTGTAAAGGTATTTGTACCCTGGTGTTCATTGCAGCATTATTCACAGTAGCCAAGTCATGGAAACAACCAGAGTATCCTCTGATGGATGATTGGATAAAGAAGATGTACATGTATACTGTGGACTATTACTCAGCTACAAAAAAGAATGAAATCTTACCATTTACAATAACATGGATGGACCTAGAGGCTATTATACTAAGTGGAATAAGTCAGACAGGGAAAGACATACATTGTATGATTTTGCTTATATGTGGAATCTAGAGCACAAAGTGAAACAGAAACAAACTTATAGATACAAAGAACAATTGATAGTCACCTGTTGGGAGGGGGTTGGGGGATGGGTGAAAAAGGTGAACAGGATTAAGAAGCACAGATTGCCAGTTATAAAAAAGTCATGGGGATATAAAGTACAGTGTAGGAATATAGTCAATAATATTATAATAACTACGGTGTCAGATGGATGCTAGACTTATGGGGTATGCCCCTTGTAAGGTATATAAATGTCTAATCACAGGGTTGTATACTTGAAACTAGTAAAATATTTTATGTCAACTGTAATTGAAAAATAGATTTTACAAAAACTAGCATCTATATTTTTTAATAAATTTATTATGTATAATTCAAAAGGCTTTTAATTTCTTTACTTGTGATTGACTCTTGGTATATTTTGGAATATACTACATGTCTTGGAATATATTAGTATGGGATTGGGTGAAAATACACCCTCAACACTTATATTACTTTATTATCTTTTAAATAAAATTCTCAACCTCACATCTTAACTTTTTTTTTTTTCCAGGACATTGAAAAGATTTTCAGTAACATTTTAGATATACATGAGTTAACAGTAAAACTTTTAGGTTTGATTGAAGACACAGTTGAAATGACTGATGAAAGCAGTCCTCATCCCTTAGCTGGCAGCTGTTTTGAAGATTTGGCAGAAGTAAGTTTATGAAACTGTTATTCTCATTTAAGTCTTAAATGATGTATTAAGAAATTTAGTAAGATATTCTTTGTGAAAATTAGAAGACACTGCTAGCTACTATAAAAAATACTCAAGTTTCAACCAGTAGCTAAGTACAATTGCACTGTATTTATACTGATACTTTGTGGTGTGTTTATGATAATACAGCAAAAGTTGATAGAATAGTAAATTTTAAGATTTTTTTTTTAATGGCAAGTACATTTAAAGTAAAAGAAATTTTATTGACCATAGCTGTTTAGGTTTTGTGGATTTTAGTCTTAATTTCCAAAAGTTGAAAAGGAAGTTTGTATTTCAGTTTTATTTCCAAAGTGAAAATCATTCTGTTGTCTTAAATAATTATAAAAGTAATGTAGTACATTGTAAAATAGTCACAGAAGAGAATATAAATAAAATGAAAATCACTTCATTCTGCAACACCCAGAGATAAGTTATCCTTATACAATAGTTTCTACACAGACATACAAACCTATCTATACTTATAAAAATAGGATCTTTTGTTACCAGCTTTTTTTTTCAGTTAATATATCACAAACATTTCCCAGATTAATAAATAAACTTCAACACAATTTTTATTTTATTTTAAGCTTAGAAATGAGAGGGACAGACAGGAAGAGAAATAGATGAGAAGCAGTAACTCATACTTATGGCACTTTAGTTGTTCATTGATTGCTTTCTCATATGTACCTTGACTGTGGGCGAGGGGGTCTCTGAGCCAGTGACCCCTTGCTCAAGCCAGCAACCTAGGGCTTCAAGCAAACAACCTTTGGACTCAAGCCAGTGACCATGGGGCTTGAGCATGGGATGCTCAAACCAGCAGCCCCACTGCTCAAGCTGGTCAACACAATTTTTAAAGTCCAAATACTACCATATTGTTGTGGAGACACCATAACATTTAAACTATCCATTATTGTTAAGCATGTATGTTGTTTCTATTTTTGTTACTGTAAGCGGTACTGCAACAAACATATTCATACTATGCCTTCATTGTCTAATAATTATTTTAGTATATGTTTCTAGAAGAGAAATTATAATACTAAAGACTTGCAATGTTTTTAGAACTTTGAAACATTTTGCCAAATTTACTTCCAAATAAGTTTTTAGTATATGTGGGCCTTTTTCCTCCACACCTTCAATAATTCTGAGATTATGCCATTAATTTTTGCCAGTCTAGTGGTAAAAGAATCCGCAGCATCTCACTATTCCTTTAATTTTTCTTTTTTTTTAAAGTAATGATGTTGAGCATTTTGTAATACTCACTGGCCATTTTTATTTCTTTTGGAAAACAAGGTTTTGAAAGTGCATCTTAGAGTTCGGGTAATCTTTGCTTATATTTTTCTGAAAATATAGATTACTTTTATTACATCTATTTTTTAGGCAATGAAGCTTGTAGTGTAGAAATATTCAGTTATTGATACCTAACCAAAATATTCAGCTTTGGTTCTTATTAGAAAGTTTTTATATTGTGATAACTTGGCATATTAATTTATAGTTTGATTACCTGCTGTACTCTTAAAGATACGGTTCAAAAACAATGTATTTTCTAATTTTTATTTTGTTTTTTATTGTGGTAAAATATAACAAAATTTGCCACTTTAACCATTTTTAAGAATACAATTCAATGTCATTAATTATATCTACAAAATTTTACAACCATCACCACTATCTAGTTCCATAACTTTTTTACCACCCCAAACAGAAACTCTACTCATTGAGCAGTAATTCCCTATTCTTTCCTCCCTTCAACTCCAGGTAACCTCTAATCTACTTTCTGCCTATATCAATTTGCTGATTCTAGGTATTTGATATAAGTAGAATCATACAGTGTGTGTTCTTTGTGTCTGCTTTTTCACTTAGCATAATGTTTTCAAGGTTCATCCATGTCATAGCATGTATCAGAACTCCATCCCTTTCAATGACTAATAGTCCATTGTATGTATATATCATGTTTTGTTTATCTGGTTATTTATTGATGATCACTTGTATTTTTTTCACCTTTTGGCTATTGTGGGTAATGCTGCAATGAACATTAGCACACAGGTATCTGTATTAAGTCCCTGTTTTCAGTTCTTTGGGGTATTCACCTAGGAGTGGAATTGCTGGGTTATATGGTAATTCTTTGTTTAACTTTTGGAGAAATTGGCAAAAGCATTTTCAACAGGGGCTATACCATCTTACATTACCACTGGCAATAGACAAGGGTTCCAGTTACTCTACATCCTTCCTAATACTTGTTATTTCTGAAAACAAACTGTATTTTTTAATTACAAAAATGAAACAAACCTCTTAGTTCTAACTAAACATTGGAGATATTAATATTATCAAATGGTAGGAATTTAAATATAAACATTGGACAAAATATGTAAAATTTATGCTTTGTTATTTTACCATACATTAGTCTTTGCTTTCTTTTTCTAATTTTTATCCAAAAGAACAATATCATAAAAGAGCAGTAGTCACTTTTCACTTCCTTTGAAAGTATCCTAAGTATAAACTTATTTCAACTTTGGTAAGCCTAACTGAAATTTCAAATCCTAGCCTCCTTCTACTAATAAATAAACTTTTCATTTATTGGGGATAAATGTTTGATACTTGTGAACACAATGTCAGTGACTTATTTTAAGACCAGTTGCTTCTTGTGATTTATAGGCTCAAGGTCATTACTTAAATTTTAAATTTTTTTCCAGTTACATGTATAGTTACTGTTTGTCCCTAAAAAGTAGACTGCAAAAAGTTCTGAAAACTAGTGAAGGCTTGAGTAAAAATTTGCCATTAAATAATTTGTGCCATAGTTATAAAAAAGATGATTTTTAAAACTTAACACATTTTGTTTTTAAAAAAATAGGAGCAAGCATTTGATCCTTATGAAACATTATCACAGGACATTCTTTCACCAAAATTTAATGAACATTTCAGTAAATTGATGGCCAGACCTGCAGTGGCTCTACACTTTCAGGTAAACTTAAATTGAATGTGTTTTTTTTTTAATAAAGCAACTAAAGAACTACTTTATTATCTTATTCCTTAAATATTTAGAATCCTTTCATAAAACAAATAAGGAAAAATTTCACCAGTCTTTCAAAATCTGTTAATTCTAAGCCTATTTTAATCTTCTCTCCTTTCATACAACACAATTCTAAGCCTATTTTAGATTGAAAAAATAATCTGTCCTTAATGTAGGAATCTTTTATAAAATACCATCACAAATACTGATTGACCAGAGAAATCTGGCAAATTCTAGATCTGAGATATAGAGATGAATATGGAAAACTGTTCAGGTTCTTATTTGCAACAAGATAGAACTGAAATCATCAAGAGTGGAAAATATACTCATACTGATTTCTCTATCAGGCCTGTAATTTAAAGAAAATAACTATATTAATGGGAAGTATACAAGTTAATGGTTTAGTAATGCAGTTAGATAAAATTAAAGTAGGTGGAGAGAGAAAAATAAAATTTATATTTTTACTTTTTCAACAAATGTTATATTGGCATTGTTGATCCTTGACTACTTATTACTATAGACACTTCCTCAATGTAGACAGGCTCTTCTCTCTTAGCATATGAATATGGTCAACTCTTTATTGTCTTAAAACAAGCAGTAATCCTTGTCATTTTCTTTTTTTGTTTTTTTCCATTTGTAACCAATTGTCTTCATATTACTTTTTACCATTCTTCATTAAACTGCTACTATTTGTGTCTTAGTCAGGATATAACACTAAACACTGCCCTGATGATGAACTTAACCACCAAATTCAGTGGATATTTTGATTTCATATCTATTTCTATAGTATTTGTTAGTCTCCCTCTTGTTCATGATACTTTCTCCTAATTTTCATCTTCTCTGATTTCTTCTTCTCAGTCTCCTTAATTGCAGGTATAATTTAACTTCTATGGTAAGCCCCTAATTTTCTGTCCCTCTAAAGCTCTCCTTGAGTAACTTTATTTATATCCTTTGCTTTAGCTACTGCCTATATGCTGTATTTTCAAGTCCTAACTCTCTTTTAAGCAGGGGATGTGTGTATACACTTTCACATAATCAGCTTCCCTAATTCACTTAGCTATCCCTCAGGCACTTCAAATACTGTATTTTTCGCTCCATAAGACACACCTGACCCTAAGACACACCTAGGGTTTTAAGGAGGAAAATAAAAAAAAATATCCTGAATCAAATGGTGTGTTAAAATATTTAGTAAAGCCTAACCTGTGGTGGCGCAGTGGATAAAGCGTCGACCTGGGAACACTGAGGTCGCCAGTTCAAAACCCTGCACTGGTTCGGTCAAGGCACATATGGGAGTTGATGCTTCCAGCTCCTCTAAAGCTTTCTCTCTCTCTCTCTCTCACTCTGTGTCTCCTCTCTAAAATGAATAAAATAAAATAAAAAAATATTTAGTAAAATACCGTATTTTTTGCTCTATAAGATGCATGGGCATTTTCCCCTTCACTTTTTTTGGGTGGGGGAGTGCGTCTTATGGAGTGAAAAATATGGTAAATGTTCAAAACTGAACTTATCATCTTTTCCCTGCCTTCTTTACTGTGAATTCCCATTATTGCTTTCTACTCAGAAACTCAACTTGGAATAAAAATTACATCTAATTCTCAAATTTACTTCAACGAAGAAATATTTTCCAAGTTAATCTTATATATAGATGTAAATCATGAAGTAAACATTTGTTAAATTAGACAGTCTGCCTATAAGATCTTTGCATACTCATAAAAGCACTTACATTTCTTGTTTTATTCCTATTTTAGTAGTAGTTCTTGCTGTGTGGGATTTGAATGTCTGGGGCCCAGTTATTTAAGCTATTGCCCCAGGTATTCAGTGAAGTGGAGTTAGGAAAAACCCTTTTGATATCAGACTCACTGTACCGTGTTAACTTTAAAAAGCTGAAGTGATGCTTCATTTTAAAAAATGATAAAAATTCTTTAGAAGTTGTATACCAAAGCTTAAGAATATGAGCTTTGACCCAGTTAATATTTGTTGAGTTTATTGAGCAAATTAAAATTTAATTTTAGTTAACAATATGTGAGAATTAGGGGAATGTCTACCTATGAGGATATATTTAAAAAGCAGCAAAACAGATTCTTTCTCCATATTATATATTACTGTTGTCTGTATTTATCTGAAGAGAAACACCAATTTAAATAACTCAACCACGACATTTAAAATCAACACAAGTGATTTTTAAATCCCTCAAAAATTTTAGAAAATTGTTTATTTTACAGACTATTAGTTTTCAAAATTGAGATATTTATAACTCTAGCTATACTCTAAGATCTTTCAGGCAATATAAGGGCACAGATAACTTGAAGGAAATCAGTTTCTAGTCTACTTGCCACCTGTTTGTTTTTTTGCTTTCTCTTTTTCAATTTCTCTTAAACATGACCTATCATCGAATTCAATTTCCCATTATGTATTGATTCAAGGCGTAAAAAGTTCCAGGTACCAGTCAGGAAAAAATGTATTGCTCCTGAAATAGAGTTCTAAATGGGGTTCCTGAACCCAGTTCCAATGTGGTGGGGGTCCTTCACAAACCCCACTAACAAACAATTCTCAGATACCAGCAAGAATTCAGCTCAATTCTAACACTGTCTACTAGAGATGGGATCAGATTCCACAGGTTAAGGGCTCAATTATACAATACTGTGCCCTCCAACTCTTTGCCCCTCATGCCCCCCCTCCCTGCACTTCTGTGCAGGAACATACACACATACCTCAGATGCCAGCAGCAAGCCCAGGCTCTTATCTGATATAATTGACTGGTTATGCTGGAGGTTTCTACATCTCCCAGCTTAGGTTTAGTTTGCTAAAATGGCTCACAGAACTCAGAGAAACATTTTACTTACTAGATTACTGGTTTATTATGAAAGGATATTAAAGGAAAAGGATTAAAGGGTACAAGTCAACAGCCAGATAAACAGATAAATAGGGTAAAGTCCTGAACAAAAGAGTTCATCCTCATAGAGCTTGGGACCTCAACATGGTGGCACCCAGAAACGTCGTAGTTTCCCAACATGGAAGCTCTCTAAAAAGACCAATGAGCTTTCCTCCTGGGTTTTTATGGAGTATTCATTAGGTAGTCTAAATTGACTAAGTCATTGACTACTGGCAATTGAACCCAACCTCCAGAGCCTCCCCATAGGTCAGGCCAGGAAGTAGGGCTGAAAATTCAAACATCTAATCACAGGGTTGGTTCTCCTGGCAACCAGCCCCTTGGTCTAAAAGTCACCATCAACACAACAAAAAACACCTTTTTCACTCTCGAAACTTAGAAAATCCTCAGGTTTTAGGGGAGCTGTGAGGCTGGAATTGTGGATGAAGACCAGATACCTTATAAATCACAGAATCACAAGTACAAAGCATAGCGTGCCGAGAGAACTCTTCTGATGGTTAAAAACTCTTCATAGTTGAAATGGAATTTCGTATTTACCTATGTTTTATCATATCTATCTAAGAATTAAGAGGTGAGATGGTTTTAACAGGGTGAATATTAACTTTAAAAAAAGTATTTCACCATTTATTAGACAATGAGATAAAGGTGAGGGAGACTTCTAAAGTTAAAGTTCTTATACCTGGATGTTAGGTTCTTCACATGCTTCCTGTACTTATGACTGTGACATTAACATGTCTATTTGAATTTAAGAATGAAACCATAGTTTTTGCAGAAATTAATTCTAACTTGACTATTTATTTTGACAGTGAAGATTGGCTTTGTTAAGTAAGTTATATGAGGAAATTTTTTATAAATTAAATGTGCTAAATCTGAAATTTATTTAATCATTGGTGAAATATACTTAAGTAATATCTACAATATACATATAACACCCCCCCGCAAAATATATTTTGTAACTACTTAAAGCATTTAACATGGTAACGTAAAAATGTGCAAGAAAAGTTCATAGCTTCCAAAATTCTTGTAGAGTATGTGGAACCCAAAAATTTTGAAGAAAGGCTGAGAGGACTATTGGGAAAATTATTTTAGCCCTATAGGAGATGCATAGATGTATGTATTTAATAACTTTGAGTAAAAAGAGAATAAATCTTGATTGACAGCACTTCAATTTTAATATAGAACATGGTTTTTATTATAGTTTTGGTAAGTCTGTATCTTATATTTTTAAAAGCTGTTTCTGTTGGGAATTGCTGTTATGCATCCTTGATATCAGAGGTATAACATTACATCTTTTTGCTTTGCAGTCCATTGCTGATGGTTTTAGAGAGGCAGTCCGTTATGTCCTTCCACGCCTTATGCTGTTACCAGTGTATCACTGTTGGCACTATTTTGAATTATTAAAGGTAAGATGAAAACGTTTTGAACTAAAAATACTTGTATTTTTGAGGCTTAGAAAGTAGTTTTTGATCTGATCATATTATTTTTAAATACTTTTTATTCCTGAAGTATTTTAAATGTCTACCTTCTTTCCACAGACCATGGAGAAAACTTGTATTCTTATTTATCTTTATATCATTTCTAAGTGGTGGAGAGAGACAGGAAAATGTATCTTCATTTGACATTTCATAATATAGACTTTTATAGTACAAACATTATAAGAAAAGTGTTTACTTTTTTCACTTTTTAGAATTAGTTTTTAGAAGCACACAACAACAATGCTTTAACTTTTAAATAAGTAATTAATAACTTTATACATAACATTGTTCTAAATTTCTATCTTGCTTTAACTTACTAAGAAAAACTTTTAGGGTTGGCATATTTTTTCATACAGTGTAGTATTCTTCCTCTCTTAGCTAGGACCCAAATAACATTAAAAAAATAATTACGGAAAAGGTTGAATTTCTTTACAAAGATCAGTAAACATGAAAATATATTGACTTCCTAAAGGTTCTAATAAACAGTATAAACTTTATTATGGTACATTATGTACTTAGAGAAAAGTATGTACTAAAAATATAAACACAAAAGTGTTCTATAATAAATAAACATATGTAAACACACCAGAGGTAAACCTCTATCCTAACTATAATAGCAATTACTTTTTTCTCTCTTTTTTAGTTTAACTACCTATGTATATATCACTAAAATATATCTATCCTGTTTCTAATTTTTATATAAATTAAATTTAATTGTATGTATTATTTTCTATCTTATATCTCCTTTCAAAGTTCTATCTGTAAGATTTATTGATGATGTTTATGTTGTTCAAGTTTAATTTTCTTCCAGTTTGAATCAACCATGATTATAGATTAAAAAGAGACAATAGAATAGAAACCTGGCTGCTAAGTACAACACTAACTGGATCCTATATTGGGGGGAAATTTCCCTACAGTAGCAGGATTGGGACAGTGACCAAATTCGATACATGCTGTAGGTTAGATAATATAAAAAATTTAAGGGAGGAAGAGAAGAACTTCGTAAGGAGGAGGCATTTCAGTTGGTAATTTCTATGTCAATGTAAAATGTTTAGAATACGTGCTTTCAAATGTTTGTAGGGATATTCCTTAATCTTATATTTATTAAATCTCACTGCAGAAAATTCAAGAAATGTTTAGCAACTTATTGGACTGAAGTTATACCAAACAGAGCCATTATTTTATACACTTATATCACCAGAAAATGCTGTGCTTTAAGCAGCCTGAGGCATCATTTCTCTTTGACAGCCTGTCATTATTCCGTGGGTATTTAGAGGTGGCATGGTCATTTTATTTTATTTATTTTAGAGAGGAGACACAGAGTGAGAGAGAGAGAGAGAAAGAGAGAAAGGGGGGAGGAGCTAGAAGCATCAACTCCCATATGTGCCTTGACCAGACCAGTGCAGGGTTTTGAACTGGCGACCTCAGTGTTCCCAGGTCGACGCTTTATCCACTGCGCCACCACAGGTCAGGCGGCATGGTCATTTATATGAGAGTTTCAGTAGCCTCAAGACCAAGTAGACAGTAGAAATTTAGTAACCTCGTACACCTAAAGTGAAAAGCAGTTCTCATTTTGGTGGAATTTCATTGTCAGCAATAATTTGGAAGTTTGAATCAATAAAATCAGAAAGAATAAAATAATCATAATTATTTTATATTATCAATACCCACATTTACTAAGGAAATATTTTAGAGTAGAGCCAAAAAGAATCTTTTAAACAACGTAATAAGTGATTTGGTAGTAATTTCCATCTTTGGAAGTTAGAATGATCAAGTGCTGATCTTGTGGTATTTTGTCTTTTTTTCCTTCATCTTTTCATTTATTTGTTTCTTAGTCTAGAAATTAAGGTTTTGCTTCGAATGATAGTTATTCATATTATTTATATAACGAATATTTTGATAGTAATACTTCTGCAAGCATTTTGGAAAATATCAGATGGCTCTGTGCTCCATATAGAGAATAATTTCTAAGACAGAGAAATGAGAGGTAATGGACCTACTATTCCGTGTCCATTCAGGTCCATGCTCAGAAAGGGGAACCATTGCCGACTGGGTTTCAGTTTGTTTTTAGAATGTAAGGAAAATTTTTCACAATAATTTTAGGAAGATAGTTTAAGATAATGAAATTTAAAATTTTTTAAATTTTCTGAAAGAAGTGATTGTAATTTTTTCAGATTCCTATATAAATGTATATTTGTATCCATATATTCTCTATATCTGTATAATGCTCCACTTTGAATTATTTTATCAAACAAATTAAAACATTGAAGCATCATCCAAGCTGAATTATTTTTATAAGGTGCATTTTCTTCCATTTTTAGAGTGAGATATAAGAGAAATATTTGAATAAATAAAATAAAGCTAGAATTGTTACAATTAATAATACAGGTGATAAGTCATTTCTAACTGTTAATAAGATAGAAGATTAACTTTTATGGTTTCTTGATATTTACTAGAATGGTTGAATTTTATGTTGTAAAGAATAGCAGCTAAATCCTTTGTGAGGTACTATTTTCAGAAAAGTTTATGTTGGACTGAAGTGTGAAAGTTAACAACTTGATTATGTTGTATATCAAAGATATTCATGCTTCTAGAAATCTCTAAAATGTAAGAATTTAATTATTAAAGAATATGAAATTATATTATTTTCTCTATTCATAGTTATTAACAAATAAAAGTCACCTTTAAGCTTCATGTTGTACATGTTTTAAACCATTTTTAATATTTGGAAAATGTCCAAATGGTTATTGTAGTTTTTTTCTGACTTCTATGATAATAAACATATGTAGAAAGCGAGCTGGTTTGAAGGATCAGGAAGTACAGTAGTCCCTCGCCATATCGCAGTTCACGTTTTTGTGGTCTCACTGTATTGCAGATTTTTAAATTGTATATATCTAATTTTGTATCACGGATTTTTCATTATATCACAGGATTTTGCGGTATATAGGTATTTTATATATTTATTATTTTAATTATTTTTGTGGTAAAATAAGCATTTTCTAGCCTAGAAAATTGAAAACAATATAAAAAACTATAAAAAATATTAATTAAAACATATTAGTATTCACTGGTGCATACCCATATAAAATTTTATATGTTGTTAAAATTACGTAGGTTTAAGAGTGTAGAAAGTGTTTAAGAGCATAGAAGGTATTTATAAGAGTGTGGGAAAGGTTTATAAGAGTGTGGGGAGGGTTTATAAAGCCTTAAAATATATATAAATGATAAAATAAATATAAGGTCGCTACTTAACAGATTTTCCCCCATCGCCGGGGTTCTGAAACCTAACCCCTGATAGATGAGGGACCACTTATACATAATTACATAAAATTAAAGCTATTTTTATTAAGTATATTTAAAATTCATTTAGAGTTATAACTTTTCTGCTTCCTCTAATTACGAGAAAGGAAAAGAATAGAACAATGCAGGTTTAATTTTCTTTTTGGGTTTTGCTAGCAATTGAAAGCGTGTAGTGAAGAACAAGAAGACAGAGAGTGTTTGAACCAAGCAATTACTGCTCTCATGAATCTCCAAGGTAGTATGGACCGAATTTACAAGCAGTATTCACCTCGACGCAGACCTGGGTAATTCCAAAATGTTGAGAATATGAATGCTTCTGCATACTTCACTTACATCTGATGCCTAGTTTTTCAGGAAGTGTTATTATAATGATAGTTGCATTCTTGAAAGTTTTACTTTGTTTTACATTTTTATTTTGGTCTTCTAGTCTTTTAAAATTGGCATTGTAATATTGTTAAGATATATGTAATAAAAATTTAAAAGATATATGTAATAATTTTTGTATAATTATTATTATTATTTTAAGTGATGAGGGGAAGTAAAGAGACAGACTCCTGCATGCACCCCAGCCAGAATCTATCTAGAAACACCCATCTTGGGCCAATGCTCAAATCAACCAAGCTATTCTCAGCACCTGAGGTTGATGCTCAAACCAGTCGAGCCGCTGGCTGTGAGAGGGGAAGAGGGACTGAAGGGGGAGAGGGACGGGAAGAGAAGCAGATGGTCGCTTCTCCCATGTATCCTGACTGGGAATCAAACCTGGGATGTCTATATGCTGGGCCAATGCTCTATCCACTGAGCCAGCCGGCCAGGGCTAATTTTTATATAATTATATAAGGAATAGAATTATTTGTGTTTTTTATTATTATGGCAATAGGAATGAAATATTGTACCTCTAGTAACATCTCTTTTACAATAATGAAATTGAGGCATGTAGTGGCCAAGTTAGAAGAAAATAAATGTGTGCAAAATCTAGTGTTTGGTCATTTAATATCTTTGTCACTTGATTTGAAGTACTTTACACTTAAAGCAATTAGGATTGCTTAGCCATTGAATAAGCTAAATTTGTCTTTTTTTTTTTTTTAGGGATCCTGTTTGCCCTTTTTATAATCGTCAACTAAGAAGCAAGCACCTGGCTATTAAAAAAATGAATGAAATTCAGAAAAACATAGATGGATGGGAAGGCAAAGATATTGGACAGTGTTGTAATGAATTCATTATGGAAGGTCCATTGACAAGAATTGGTGCTAAACATGAACGGCATATTTTTCTCTTCGATGGCTTAATGATTAGCTGTAAACCCAATCATAGCCAGTCACGCCTTCCAGGTTATAGTAGTGCAGAATACAGATTAAAAGAAAAATTTGTCATGAGAAAAATACAAATATGTGATAAAGAAGATACTTGTGAGTACAAACATGCTTTTGAATTACTATCCAAAGATGAAAACAGCATAATATTTGCTGCTAAGTCAGCTGAAGAGAAAAATAATTGGATGGCAGCACTTATTTCTCTTCATTATCGTAGTACTCTAGATCGAATGCTAGATTCAGTATTATTGAAAGAAGAAAATGAGCAGCCACTGAGACTACCAAGTCCTGAAGTGTATCGTTTTGTGGTAAAAGACTCTGAGGAAAACATTGTTTTTGAAGACAACTTGCCAAGTAGAAGTGGAATCCCCATTATTAAAGGAGGGACAGTGGTGAAGTTGATTGAAAGATTAACATATCATATGTATGCAGGTATGTGAAACTCATTACAAGTGATTATCTAGGGCCAAGGAGCTAAAAGCTTTTCAAGAACATTCAAAAATAATTGAGGCCTGGAATAAAATGGATGACCTCTAAAATATGAAAAGAATACTGCAGAATCAAAAGGAAAAGATTACTAATGTCTCTAAAAGATAATATTGTTAACCTCATTAATTAAATATTCATAAAAATTGTGTATTCATGAATCTTGAATTTGAAAACAATCATTTATCAAGAAATACTGTGATTGGCAGGAAGAGCCACAGTGAGAGAAGCCAGAATAAAAAGGAAAAGGAAGTAAGGACTCCAAAATATTCTGAATAAATTGAATATGCAACCTGTTTTATGCTCTACCTTTTCAGATCCCAATTTTGTTCGTACTTTTCTTACTACATATCGTTCATTTTGTAAACCACAGGAATTGCTAAGCTTACTGATTGAACGGTAAGAAAATTTTTTTCACTTATATTAACATTTTGTAAAAAGCTAACTGTTTTGTGTCTTGCACAGTACTGGGTGCATAGTATGTACTCAAATAGTTTTTGAACATTATTTATTTGGCATTAAATTAGCAGTATGCTTCAAACAGTGTGCTTAAATTGAAATCCCTGTTTATAACAGAGGTCTTTCCAGAACTTAGCAATATTTATAGTAGTAATCAGAAAGACCCAGTCTTAGAGGATAAAAACAACTATGTATTGTAATAAAATATTTTTTTGTACAATAAAACAATGCTTGCTTAAAAGAGACTGTTTTTAAACAAACTTTTTATTATGCTATTTCAAAACATATACAAGAGTAAATAAGGAAATATAATAACCCCATTTATCAGTCATCCATCTTCAGTAATTATCAACTCATATGTCATCTGTTTTCCTAACACTTGAACATCCTAACCCCAGGATTCCAATCGGCCTTCTGTATCCATTGGTTTGTTATCCTTATCTGTCTCTCTATCTGAGGATACAGAGGGCTAACTAAGGGACTCCAGCATCAGTGGATTTTAGTATCTACTGGGGTTCTGGAACCAATCCCCTATAGTTACCAAGGGACAACTGTATTTTGCAGTAAATCCTAGACAGTGTATTTCATCTGTAAATATTTCCAGTTTTACTTCTGATGAATAAGTACTCTTATTAAAACTTAATTGGGCCCTGGCCAGTTAGGTCAGGTGGTTGGAGCATCATCCCAAAACACCAAGGTTGCAGATTTGATTCCTAGTCAGAGCACATACAGGAAGCAGCCAGTGAGTACACAACTAAGTGGAACAACAAATGAATACTTCTCTCCTCTCTCTTCCCCTCTTCCTCCTTCTGTCCTTCCCTCCACTCCCCACTTCCTCTCTCTGTCTCTCTAAAATCCCTTCCTCTCTCTGTCTTCTCTAAGGTCAGTCAATTTAAAAAAATCAAAATATTATTAGTCTTAAAATATTAGTATTTTCAACTTATGATTAATTTTAAAAAGTTTTAGACTGACTTTTAAAATATTTTTTTACTGAGTATATCAGTAGCATTTTAAAAAGTTCGTAATTTAAAATATACCATGTTTCCCCATGTATAAGACACTCCCATGTATAAGATGCACCTTAATTTGGGGGCCTGAAATTTGAAAAGAAATGTGTTACATAAAGTTATTGAACTCAAGTTTTATTCATCATAAAATTCATACAACTCCTCATCTGTGCGAAAAAGTGGAAAATGCAAGTAAAATGTCTACAACCACTGTATAAGAGGCACCCAGTTTTTAGACCCCAAATTTTTCAAAACGGTGCATTTTATACATGGGGAAATATGGTAGCGTCTGGACTCCAAAATAATTTTTTTTTTACATTTAAAAACTTAATACAGGATTTTATTGTGACCTGTATCATTATGTTGTTCTATGAAACAAAGTTTACCAGACTGAATCAGTGTAATGAGCTGTGAAGATTTATTCAGTTGTATTTCCATGTCCAAAATTAGGAAAGCATGTGATAGACTTATGTTTTAGCTGTATTTCCTATGGTTGGGCAAAGATTTTTTTTTTAACTTTGATTTTTACATTATCTACTTAGTTGTTATGTCCTTTAAATATTGTTTAAGATTTCATTTGGGCCTTTGTTTGGATTTATATTAATTTATTTAAGGAAATTTATGTCTACTTGATTTAAAAAATAAATATTAAAGACAGATTATTAGATAAGCCATCTCTGTTACATTCTTTAAAAAGGTTGTACTCTTTAAAGATTTTTTTTCTTGGATCTTTTCCATTGATCTTTTTTATGTTGAGAAGTACTAGTTAGTAAAATTTTTTTTGATAAAAGGCTATAAAATCTTAATGCCATATAGCCAAAGGCCAATTTTTGTAGTATGTAATACTTGAAGGGAAGTTTATCAGTATTTGTACCTTTCACATAACTAATAGTAAAGAAGATTGTATATTTAAAATATTTTTCCTGCTATATCTGAAATCCTTTTCATTTGTATAAATAAAATGAAAAATTTCTCTCATTTTGGTTTTCTTCTTAGATTTGAAATTCCAGAGCCTGAACCTACCGAAGCAGATAAATTGGCAGCAGAGAAAGGCGAACAGCCAATTAGTGCAGACCTTAAAAGGTTTCGCAAGGAATACGTCCAACCAGTACAACTTAGGTTTGGCTTGAATATATTTTTTATTTGCCATTAAATTTCCAATATATAGTTAGCATGAAAGTTCTTTTACCTCTTCATTCAGATATTGGTATTGTTAACTTCATAGCAGTTAAGTTAAACTTCCAAAGTTCTTTCTATATGAAGCTTCTTGTAAATACCCTAAAGAATTTTAATTATTAAAATGTACTATTTGCATCAGCTATCTGGCATGTGATATGCTTACAGACCAGGATACCTATTAAGTAAAATTTATAAAATTGCATATGAGGTTGCCTACCATCAACTCCCCTCCACCTTGTTTTTTGTCCCTTCATGTCTCATTGTGATTATCTAATAATCTTAAGTTTAACATTTTGCTATACTGATTTTATCATACAACTATTCATTTATCATTCTTCTGTTGGTCCATTAATTATCTAATTTGGGGAATGTATTTCAAAGTACACTTCTTCTCAAGTACTTCAACTTGTTATTATTAACGGTATTCATTTATTGTTCTTTTGCTCTAAACTGTATACAGTGTACTTTGGTTGAACTTTAACAAATACATACATCTCTAGAATACAAGCTCCTTTCAAGATATAAAATATTGTTGTCATCCTAAAAAGTCCCCTCATGCCCATTCTAATCAATTTTTGTTCTCTTTGCCCATAGCAGTATTCATCTGCCTACACAGATTAATTTTACTTATTTTAGAATTTCACATAAATATATTCTTATATTATATACTCTTTTGTGTCTGACTTCTCTCACTAAACTTGTTTTTGAGCTTGTTGTTGCTGTATCAGTAGTTCTATTTTATTGCTGAGGTGTAATTCTCTTATATGAATATACCACAGTTTATTAATTTTCCCACTGAAGGACACCTGGGCTTTTTTCAGTTTTTGATTACTATTAATAAAGCTGCTATGAACTTTATGTTACAAATTTTGGGGGAATATATTGTTTTCATATAGTGTCTTTGGTAAATAACTCAGAGTCAAATGGTAGAGTTATTAGATTGGTATATGTTTAATTTTGAAAGAAATTGCCAACTTTTCCCCCAAAGTGATTGTATTATATTACATTCTCACCAGCAGTGTATGAGAGCTCTAGTTGCTTCATATCTTCATGAACATTTAATGATGTCAGCCTTTATACTTTAGCCACACTGATAGGCTATAGTGGTATCTCTCCAGTTTTAATTTTTATTTTTCTGATGACTGATGATGTTGAGAACTTTTTATCGTTTCTTATTGGCTATTTATACTTATTTTGTGAAGAATCTATTAAAATCTGCCTATTTGTTGAGTTGTTTTTTATTATTGAGTTGTTACAATATATTGAGTAAGGTTAGATTCGAGTATTTTGTTAAAAAAATGTTTTACAAATGTCTTTTTCCAATCTGTGGCTTTTCTTAATAATAGCTTACTTTTCTTAATAATAGCTTTCAGTGAGCAGAAATTTTTAATTTTGATGAAATCAAATGAGATTTTATGAGACTTTTTTTCTCTTACATGATAACTTTTAAATGATATTGGATGCTATAGAAACTAGGAAGGAGAGGAAATGAAAAGTTATTTGAATTGAGCTAGTGCAGGCTAGAAGCTAACAGTATTGTGATACCTTGAAATATTCTCTAAGCCACAGAGCTAACTTGGCACACATTGACAAGGAGGTTTTACTTCAGATAGCATGACAGAGATTGGGAATTTAAAGAACTATTTTAGTCTGGGAGAAAAACTATTATCTATCAGTTAGTGGGGAAGAAAGATTACCTAGAAACAAACAAGTGTTGGCAAAGGTGTGGAGAATAGTGAAACCTCGTGCACTGATGGTGAGAATGCAAGTTGGTGCAGCCACTGTGGAAAACAGTATGAAGTTACCTCAAAAAAATTAAAAGAAGAACCTGCCGTATGGCCCAGTAAATCCACTTCTGGGATTTTATCTGAAGAAACTCAAAACACTAATTTGAAAAAATGTATGCACCCGTGTTCACTGCAGTATTATTTACAATAGCCAAGATTTGGAAGAAGCCCAAGTGCGCATCAGTAGATGAGTGAATAAAAAAGCTGTGGTAGGTACATTTACACAATGAAACACCACTCAGCTGTAAAAAAGAAGGAAATCCTATCCTTTGTGACAACATGGATAGACCTGGAGAGCATTATGCTTAGTGAAATAAGCCAGTCAGAGAAAGACAAGTACTACAGTGTGTCCGTAAAGTCATGGTGCACTTTTGACCGGTCACCGGTCAAAAGTGCACCATGACTTTACGGACACACTGTATATGGTTTCACTCATATATGGAATATAGTGAACAAAATAAACTGACAAAATAAAACGGACTCAAGAGAGCAGACTGACTGCTATCAGAGGGGAGGTAGTTGTGGGGTTGGGTGAAAAAGTGAAGGGGTTAAGCAAAAGAAGAAAAAACCTCCTAGACACAGATAACAGTATGTTGATTATCAGAGGGAAGGGGGCATGGGAAGCGGTAGAAGAAAGTATAGGAGGGATAAAAGGTGATGGAAGGACACATGGCGTGATGAATACACAATACAATATATAGATGATATAGAATTGTACGCCTAAAATGTATATAACTTTATTAACCATGTCACCCCCAATAAATCAAATTAAAAAAACAAATAATCACTCATTGAAATAATGAAGAAAAAATGTTAATATTTTAATCTAATTAATTTATAGTATCTAAAAGCCTCTGGTGGCGAGTGGAATGTTGTTTTTGTATAGATGGAGTAAATCTCTACTTGGAAGGTTATAAGTAATATAGAGTATTTTTGTGTTACTGCAAAACAAAGTAACTGTCAGAAATACCTTTGTCTTTTGAAATAAAATAGAATGTGGACATACCTGTAAATTATATACCAATATGACGATAGCAGTTAATTTTAGAACCAAATATACTTAATCTTAGTTGATTTTCCGTCTTATGTGAAAAATATATAAAAATTTAGATTTAAAAAAAATGTTTTTAATATAAGCACTTAAAATAGCTTTTGTATAATATAGAGAATGAATTTTGCATATATGAATAAAGAAAAGGTACTTTTGTGAACATAAATGGGTAAGTACAAGAACCACAGTTTTATGCTTATAAATTTTTTTTATATAATAAACAGTCTGGAGATCGACTGTCTTTATATTGTTGAAGTACTTAAAATATTAATTAAGTACAGACTCTTTGAATGTTTCAGTGACCTTTGTATATAAAGCTATCACCATGGCATTAGAGAAATAAAGAAGTGTAATTAAAGTCTCAGTTTTCACTAAAATGTGGTTTCTCCCCCCTCCCCAATCAGGATCTTAAATGTATTTCGGCACTGGGTTGAACACCATTATTATGACTTTGAAAGAGATTTGGAGTTGCTTGAAAGACTAGAATCCTTCATTTCAAGTGTAAGAGGTATATTATTTAAAGGTTTGAATCTTACATCACACATGAGTTTATTGTTAAATTTGTGTGATTTTTAATTTAAGAATCTAAACTAGTTTTCATTTTTAAAATAATATTTGGAATGATTTGTGTAGACTCTAAGGAGCTCATGTATGTTTAGAGTCACTTGAAGTCTTAGAACCTTGCCTTTTTAAGTTGTTTAGGAGAATTGTGGTTTTAAAGAAGTCAAAAGTCTGCCTGACCTATGGTGGTGCAGTGGATAAAGCATTGACCTAGAATGCTGAGGTATCTCTGGCTGGAAACCCTGGGCTTGTCTGGTCAAGGCATATATGGGAGTTGATGCTTCCTACTCCTCCCCCTTTTGCTCTCTTTCTCCCTCCTCTCTAAAATAAATAAAATCTTAAAAATAAAGAAGTCAGAAGTTCTCTTTAATAAGTTTAAGCCTTTCAAATTTTGTCTCATATCAACATTGCCATTCCTTCAACTAATTAAATATTTGTATAATTTTATGTTTTCATACTCTCCTTCACTTTATTCTTTAGTTTTGAATAGTTAACAGTGTTATTATTTTTTATTTTTTTTATTTGAGAGAGAGACAGGAAGGGAGAAAAGAAGGTGAGAAGCATTAACTTGTTGTTGCTTTCACTTTAGTTGTGCATTGAGCTTCTCTTATATGCCTTGACCAGGGCCATGCCAGTGTCCCCTTGCTCTAGCCAGAGACCATTTTGGCTCAAGCTTGAGAGCTCTGGGATCATGTGGACCATCTGGCACTCAAGCTGAGGAGCCCATGCTCAGGAAGCCCAGGGAGCCAGTGACCTTGGTCTTAGAACTGGTGACCTCAGCATTCTGAGTTAGATGCTTTATCCATTGTGCCACCATATATATAGTCAGGCAAATAGTTAACAGTTTTATAAGTACTGTTTATTTTACCTTGAAACGTTTTTAGTGTATTTTTGGCATCTCAGAGATAGGAGTTTCCTATCTGAAATTGCAGAACATAGCCCATGAAATGAAACTGTAGGCCATGAACATTTAAACAAATGTATGTGTCATCAAATGTATGTTATTGAATCACATCTGATAGTATAAAGCATTAATTAAGAATACTCTA
The DNA here is from genome assembly GCA_037038555.1 of Rhynchonycteris naso. NCBI lineage: Eukaryota > Metazoa > Chordata > Mammalia > Chiroptera > Emballonuridae > Rhynchonycteris > Rhynchonycteris naso. Next base: position 47,546,736 of record CM072999.1, read on the forward strand.
AATCTAGCTTATGGTATCTTCTTGTTTTTTTTTGTATGTTTGTTTTTTGATTTTAGAGAGAGGGGAAGGGTGTGAGAGACAGAAATTTTGATTTATTCCTGTATGTACCCTGACCGGGCATTGAACCCTCAACCTTGGCATATTGGTATGATGCTCTAGCCAACCAAGCTATCCAGCCAGAACACATCTACTTGTTCTTTAAGAGGAATTTTACTTTAAATAGAGAATATGATTTCTTTGTTTTAATTTTGAGATATTTGAGATAACATTTTTATGTGTATTTAAAATTGTTGATAGTACTAAATTAATCTAAGTAATATTGTTAAAAAAACTAGATTATATGTGATCTAAGAAGCTTCTAAAAACCCACATACCGTATTTCCTTATGTATAAGATGCACTCTTTTTCAAAAAATTGGGTATAAAAGCTGGGTGTGTCTTATACAGTGGTTGTATTTTTTTTTAACTTGCATTTCCCGCTTTCTTGTGCTTGTTGATGGAACTGAGGACGAGGCAATATTTGAAGACAGTGATTCTTCATCAGACACAGATGAGGACAAGCTAATGGATGGAAGTTTTGACAGTGATGAGTTGTATGAATTTTATGATACATAAAACTTGAGTTCAATAACTTTATGTAATACTTTTTTTTTTCAAATTTCGGGCCCCAAAGTTAAGTTGTGTCTTATACATGGGAGCGGCTTATACATGGGGAAATACGGTATATTAGATAAAGCAAGTAAATCATGTTAATGTCTATAGTTAATGTCTAAAGGCCTTTGCTATACACATACCTCAGGATAACCAAATAGTTGATGTGTGAAGTCTTCTTTCTATAGCAGTATTACAACTAATAAGTAAAGAAGAAGTGATAGAATTAGAATATTACCATTTCTCACTTCTAGTTCCATCACAAAAAGAGACATTAACTGGGCATTATATGTATCCGGTTAGGAATATTCTTGCAAGTGTTTGTGTCAAAAAATTGATCCTGACTCAGATCAAGCCTCTGTGTGTCTGGTTACAGGAGATACAGGGACAGAGGAACATGGCATGACACCACAGGGACGGATTTGGCAAGATTAGGACTTGAAAAAACACCACAGAGCAAAAATTAAATTACAAGCAAAAGGAGAGATTAAAAGAGACTTGAGACATACTGACTCAGTGCAATGTGTAGATCTTGTTCAAATCCTATTTCAAATAAACCAACTATAAGAAAACATGAGATAATCTGAATTTTGAGCACTAATATTTGATGATATTAAGAAGTTATTGTCATTTTTTGTATGTGATTTTTAAAAATCTTTTAGATATACACTCAAATATGAATGAAATGATACTTTGTTTTAGGTTTGTTTTGAAGTTACATAGGGATAGGAGGGAGGGCATGAGTGGGATTAGACAAAACAGAAGATACAGTTGAGTTGATCATTGTTGAAACTGGGTATGAAGAACTATAGTCATCTATCAAATAAAAGACATTTTGTTCATGTCTTTTTGTAGGGAAAGCCATGAAGAAATGGGTTGAGTCAATTGCTAAGATAATCAAGAGGAAGAAACAAGCTCAGGCAAATGGAATAAGCCATAATATTACCTTTGAAAGTCCACCTCCACCAATTGAATGGCATATCAGCAGACCAGGACAGTTTGAAACATTTGATCTCATGACACTTCATCCGATAGAAATTGCACGTCAACTGACACTTTTGGAATCTGATCTCTACAGGTAGACATTAATTAATAATATGCTGCTCTGTTTTCAAGAACCTTGAACATGCCTCTGTTTTTAGAACATTTAGTACATTATTTATGAGTGCTTAAAAATACCTTATCTATTCTTGTGGACATGTTGGAAAGTTCATAGCACAGCTGTACTGCAGGTAAAAGACTTAAAACATTGCTATTTAAGCCTAGCTTTGGTATTAGCAATCCTTCATAAGAGCAGTGGCAGAGGGAAAACAACGCAATAGAGTAGCAACCACTTTCAAGGCAGCCACTGAGCTCCTCCTACTCCTGTTCTCTCAGATTGCTTTATTGAGTTGTTTCAGCTGAGTCAGTCAGTTTGGATACTAGGCTTTGGCAGCTAAGTAAATAGAAAAGAGTGAGACAAGCTATCTTTCTTCTTTTTTATAAAATTCAGATTCTATTTAATCAAAATTTTACTTGGGAGCTTGACCAGGTTAGGTTTGTTAGGCAAATGAATAACAAAATTGTTATAGGAATAAAGATTTCTTAACTTCTTTTAAGGAGTCTCAAATACTTGAACTTTTAAAGTCAGTATTAACTTTAAAGAGAAGTTATTTCTGAAGTTGTATAATGATAAACCATACGTAAAACTTCCAAACCATTTTCTTTCATTTATAAGGGTCACTAGAAATGTGCTTGGCTATTTATTTTAATCTGTATCCCATCATCTGTCTTTATATACAAAGTGTTCTTGCCATCAGCCTATATCTATGCAGATCTCACCCTTAACAACCTAACATTTTGGTTTTATGGTTTTATCACTTCCAGTGTCATTCTCTACTCCAAATCAGATAACTTCCATGGTCATAGTGCTTCCAAAACACAGTCTTCTCTCTCTTCTCTTGCTTTATCACCTTCTTCCTCTATTATCTTTTTTTAAACTACTATCTTTTCTTAGTACATAGCCCCTTTCTGTCCTTGTCTCCCTCCTAATTTCATCTTCTGTCTTTTATTTACAATCCAACCCAGGCTCCTATGAAGAATGTAGGCCTTACAGGTAAATCACCCCTCACCCCCCCAATTAAAAAACAAAACAAACCACCACTATCATCCCATCAAAAATTTTCTGCATTTAGGAAGACCTTTTAAAATACAATGCCTTTAAGAAGTTATCCTGGTTAGCAGCCAGTTGTTTTCTGTGTTTGTTTGTCTTTTGTTTTTACAAAGATTACACAGAGGAAAGTAACAATATATAAAGTTTAGTGTTGAAGGAGAATGTAAGAAAATATAGGAGGACAAATTCTCCATTAGCATTAGACATAAAACTTTGCCACCTTTTTTTTTTTTTTTTTTAAGTGAGAGGCAGGGAGGCAGAGAGACACTCCTGCATGTGCCCTGACTGGGAATCCACCCAGCAAGCCCACTAGGGGGCAATGCTCTACCCATCTGGGCTGTTGCTGCTCCCTTGCTCAACAACAAAACCATTTTTTTAATGCCTAAGGTGAGGCCATGAAGCCATCCTCAGGGCCTGGGGCCAACTCCCTTGAACCATTCAAGCCATAGCTACAGGAGGGAAAGAGAAAAAGAGAGAAGCGAGAGGGATAGAGAAGCAAGCAGATCATCGCTTCTCCTGTGTGCCCTGACTGGAAATCGAACCTGGGACATCCACACACCAGGCCTATGCTCTACCGCTGAGCCAACCAGCTGAGGCAAAACTTTGCCTTCTTTAGAATTGGGTCTCTGGTTTGCCCTGGCTATGCTGTTCAGAATTTATCACACACATCAGAGGTTGTCAATGTCTGTTTCAGAGTGTTGTGTTTTATTTTAAGTAATTTGGAGTTCAGATGGTTTTTGTTTACATTGTGGAATTTGTGATAGGTAGGAATGAAAGGACTTGTTACTTAAGATAAAGCAAATAGTACTGAATCAAGTTTTTCTTCATACAATGACTATTACATGAATGGACATCAGAAAGAAAAAAGCACTTAGCTCTATGTAGACTTGCTTGCAGAACATTGAAACCTTTGTTAAATGATAATATGTATTATGAAAGACAGGTAACATGCATAAAACATTGACACTGTAAACTAAATTTCTGGCAAAATAATAGAACCACTTTAAGAAAACTTATTTTAAAACCTATTAGCGCCTGACCTGTGGTGGCGCAGTGGATAAAGCGTCGACTTGGGAACACTGAGGTCGCCAGTTCAAAACCCTGCACTGGTCTGGTCAAGGCACATATGGGAGTTGATGTTTCCAGCTCCTACCCCCTTTCTCTCTTTCTCTCTCTCTCTCTCTCTCACTCTGTGTCTCCTCTCTAAAATGAATAAAATAAAAATAAAAAATTAAAAAAAAAAAACCTATTAGCAAGTACCCATTTGTACTCAGATTTACTAATTAAAACATTTTTAAAAAGTCAGTAATCTAATCTGTAGGATATTGATAGCAATGCCTTGGCCAATTTTTTTAAGGTATGTATGTAATCCTGACCCACTGTATACAATGATTTAATCTGCTCTTTTGTTTGATTTTTTTTTTATATTTTTAATTAAATATTTCAGGTATTCCAAAGAATGTAGAAAACAATATAATGAGGGCTCACAAACAACAACAGCATTATTAGTAAAATTGAAATCATTTGTGTAATTCTCCCCAATCCCATTTCTCTTTTTTCTCCCGAGTAATACCACTATCTTATTTGGTGTTTACTGTTTTTGTGTATGTCTTTGTAATTTACAATACATGTAAACATTTTTAAACAATATATAGCATTGTTTTGCACATTTTAAAACTATATTTATGTATCATCTGCAGCTTGTTTTTTACTTAAATTGTTTCTGGCACTTGTTCAAGTTGATAAATATAGCTCTAGTTTGCTTATTTTAACTGTTGTGTGCTAATTCCATTGTATGAATACTCCATAATTTATCCAGTCTTTTGATGATGAGCCTCTAGGTTATTTGAGACTTTTCACTCTTGCAATCAGTGCTTCACTGAACATTCCTATAAATGGGTTCTTATAACCTGTTATATCTCGAGTATATACCTAGGTGTAGAATTGCTGGGTGATCTAGTATGTATATCTTCAGTATTGTGAGATATTAACAGATTGATTTACAAAGTTAACATATCAGTTTTTACTTGTACATCAGTGTAGGAAATTTTTTGTTTTTTAACAATTTTACCTATTTGTTATTTGACTTTTGTCGGCCTTAACAGGGATAAAATGGAATTTTATTGTAGTTTAATGTCCTTTTTCCTGAGTAAGAGTAAAGTATTTTTTTATAGGAGTATTTGTGGCTAGTTGGGTCTATTTCTCTGTGAATTAGCTCTTCTTGTGTTTTTCCATTTATCTTTTGGGTTAATTGTGTTTTTCTTATTATTAGGAGACCTTTAAGTAATATCGATAGTAGTCCTTTGTAGGTTAAATTACATTGATTTTTGGTTCCACAGGAAAGTTCAGCCTTCTGAACTTGTAGGGAGTGTATGGACCAAAGAAGATAAAGAAATAAATTCTCCAAATTTATTAAAAATGATTCGTCATACTACAAATCTTACGCTTTGGTTTGAAAAGTAAGTTTTGTCTCATTCTTAATAATCATAATTTAGGTCATGTATAAGCTAAAATCTTTACTGAAAATATATTTCTTCTTTTCTACATGAGGTAAGGAAATTGTTTTCTAAACCATGAATTGTTTTTCTTTCTTTCTTTCTTTGTTGTTAGGTGCATTGTGGAAGCAGAAAATTTTGAGGAACGGGTGGCAGTACTAAGTAGAATTATAGAAATTCTGCAAGTTTTTCAAGATTTGAATAATTTTAATGGTGTATTGGAGATAGTCAGTGCAGTAAATTCAGTGTCAGTATACAGACTAGATCATACCTTTGAGGTAAGTTTTAGACTTAAATATTTCATTATTTTGGGAGGGAGATAAATTAATGTAAAGAGATTCCTTCTACCACTGATCTTTTGGAATAAATCCTTTGTAAATCCATCTCATTCCCTTAAATGCAGTGATATGATATTAGAAAATACGTTAATATACAGGCCCTGGCCAGTTGGCTCAGTAGATAGAGCATTGGCCCAATGTGCCAATGTCCCAGGTTCAATCCCCGGTCAGGGCACACAGGAGAAACGACCATCTGCTTCTGTCCTCCTCTCTCTCCCCTTTTCTGTCTTCCCCTTTCACAGCCAGTGACTTGATTGGTTTCAGTGTCAGCCCTGGGAGCTGAGGATAGCTCGATTGGTCTGAACATCAGCCTCAGGTGCTGAGGCTAGCTGGGTTGATTTGATTATTGGCCCCAGACAGGGTTTGCCAGGTGGATCTCGGTCAGGGTGCATGTGAGAGTCTGTCTTTCTGTCTCCCCTCCTCTTACTTTGATTAATTAATATGCTTACTTAAAATGTAATGAAGCTCCGAATGGACTGATAGTTTCAAATAATGACAAAGGAGTTTAAATATACAAATTACTTTAATCACCTTTGGTAGATAGTTGAAGAAAGAGTAACATGGAGAAACCCCTTTCTAAAACCTAAATTTGTTTTTTTTTTTAATTATAAAGTAGTATATGCTTAGTGTTTATTATAGAAAATTCAGAAGATATAGAAAGTATAGAAGAATCTTTTACATATGTTTTTAATAATAAAATTGAGATCACATTAAACATAGATTTTTATGGCCTATACCTTTTTATCATAACATTTTCTTGTTTTATTAACTCATCATCGAAAACAAATTTTTAATGGCTGTGTGGATTTCTCTCACATGGATAAACCATAATTTATTTTATACTCTATTGTGGGACAATTAAGTTATTTCTGATTTTTTGCTGTGATAAATAATTTAACATGGAACATCCATATACAGAAATCCTTGTAAGAGTTTGATTATTTTCTTGGAATAAATTTTTAGAGGTAGAATACCTGGGTCAGAGTATTTATACCTTTTAAGACTTTTGATACTATCATCAAGGTGCTTTCTAGCTAGATATGATAAATACCCCTGGGTTTTACCTTATGAAAAACTTATTTACAGATTTTATGGTCCAGAAAAAAGCTTATTTTTTTTTAATTTATTTTATTTTTATTTTATTCATTTTAGAGAGGAGACAGAGAGAGAGAGAGAGAGAAAGAGAGAAAGGGGGGAGGAGCTGGAAGCATCAACTCCCATATGTGCCTTGACCGAACCAGTGCAGGGTTTTGACCTGGTGACCTCAGTGTTCCCAGGTCGACGCTTTATCCACTGTGCCACCACAGGTCAGGCACAAAAAAAGCTTTTTGTATTTTTAAACATTAATAGTAAGGTTGAATATTTTTAAATTTATTTATTAGCCATTTTAATATCTTCTTTATAATTTACATCTTTTTTTATTTGGATGTTTGCATATTATTGATTTTTATCAACTTTTTATATATTAAAGATGCTAACATTTAGTCAAATACTTCAGTTTTTTTGGGTTTTTTTTACAGGGACAGAGAGAGAGTCAGAGAGAGGGATAGATAGGGACAGACAGACAGGAACGGAGAGAGGTGAGAAGCATCAATCATTAGTTTTTTGTTGCCGTTGCTGCACCATAGTTGTTCATTGATTGCTTTCTCACATGTGCCTTGACCACCGGCCTTCAGCAGACTGAGCAACCCCTTGCTGGAGCCAGCAACCTTGGGTCCAAGCTGGTGAGCTTTTGCTCAAGCCAGATGGGCCCTTGCTCAAGCTGGCGACCTCGGGGTCCCAAACCTGGGTCTTCTGCATCCCAGTCCGACACTCTATACACTGTGCCACCGCCTGGTTACGCTACTTCAGTTTTTATTCTTCAATTTCTGTTTGTCTTTATCAGCTTTTTAAATTAAATTTTATATGATGTTTTATATATGTAAGTTTTATCATTTTTATTTAGTTAAATATATCAGTTTCTTCATTATGAATTCTTCTTTTGTTTTTGTACCTAGAAAGTTTTTTTTTATGCCAAAGTGAAGGAAGGATAAAATGTTAGAGATGAAGCTATACAAATATATTGCCTTTGGCAATGTGAATCTTTACATTCTTTCTGGAAAATAATCTGTCAATATATGTTAAAATTAAAATCCACGTACTCTTAGAATGAGAAATAAAAATGCCAGAATATAAAGTTAATGCACAAGATATAATTTTTGCAACATTAATTGTAGTAGCAGAAACTATAAATAACCTATATGTTCATCAGTATGAGAATGATTGAATACATTATCCTAAACCTATAATGTAGAATATTGTTCATTAAAAAAGTGAATAAGGGTCTAATGTATTGTCTTAAAATATTTTTGATATTTTAGTGGGAAGGTCATTTAAAAACCAGAATAATGTATATACTATGATTTCATCATTTTGATGTAACAGAACAAACACTTAAAATGTAAGTGAAGTTATAAGAGCATTGAAAAGAGTGTTGAAGAATACATACACTTTTCTTAACATTGGTTCTCTCAGTGGGTGTCATTAGGAGGAAGTGGAGGATTAAATGGCATTCATGTATATTTTTTATTTGGGTATTTTCAGTTTGTTGAATTGTATGAACTTTTTATAATAAAGATATTAACAGTCAAATAGTGCCCAATATTAATCTATTTAATAAATTAATTTCAATTCTGATTTTGAAATACTCTGACATAGTATATTCATTTTGAGAGGTTAAGCTTTAGTTTCTTAAAATATTATGTACAGCCTGACCTGTGGTGGCGCACTGGATAAAGCGTCGACCTGGAACACGGAGGTTGCTAGTTCAAAACCCTGGTCTTGCCTCGTCAAGGCACATATGGGAGTTGATGCTTCCTGCTCCTCTCCCCTTTTCTTTTCTCTCTCTCTCTCTCACTCTCCCCCCTCTCTAAAATATGAATAAAAAAATAAATAAGTAAAGATAATATTTAAAAGAAAAAAAAGAAAGGTGAGAAATTCTTATTAAAAAAATATTGTGTACAGAACAATATTTCTGAAAATATAAGGTATTCATACATATGTATGAGAATATGTGTTAGTTATAAAAAATAAAAATATTTTATAAGAATAAAAAAATAAAGTATAAGAATAAAAATACTAGCTGTATACCAGCATCTAATTTAAGAACTTCTACCAATTCAGTTTTCTTTCTTGCCCATTCAGTGCCAAATACCATTCTGAATTTTATGTTTATCATTCTCTATTTTTCTATAGTTTTACTATCTCTATCTGAGAACAATATATTATGTCGTTTTGCATATTTCTTAATTATATAAGAATATAATTCTTTTTATATATATATATTATTATTATTAATTTTAATGGGGTGACACCAATAAATCAGGGTACATATGTATAATGAGAACATCTCCAGGTTATCTTACCATTCAATTGTGTTGCATACCCGTCACCCAAAGTCAAATTGTCCTCTGTCACCTTCTATCTGGTTTTCCCTGTATTCCTCCCCTCCTCCTTATCCCACCCTTCCCTCCCTCCCCCCACCCTGTAACCACCACTCTCTTGTCCATGTCTCATAGTCTCACTTTTATAAGAATATAATTCTTTAAAGACTTTTTCACAAAGTATTTTCCTAAAAGTACACCATATTCTTTCTTATAACTATAGTTTATTCTTTTTCATAGCTCTGTCATAGTATAGGTACAGATTTACCAAAATTTATTTATTTATTCATTAGCTAATGGTCATTTGTATTGTTTCCAAGTGTGAGGTTTTTATCAGTGATATTGCCATGAACATTTTCTTATATAACCTGGTACATACACATGTACAAATTTCACTTAATTTATATACATAGAAGTGTAATTATTGTTGAAAGGATATGAATATCTTCAGCTTTACTATATGTTGACAAATAATTTTCTCAAGTAATTTATACCAGTTTGTACTCCTACCAGAAATGTATCAGTTTGAGTTGTTTCACAATCTCACCAACACTTGATATTTTCAGTTCTTCTAATTTTTCCAGTCTTGTGGTTTTGGTTACAGGGGTAGTCAACCTTTTTATACCTACTGCCCACTTTTGTATCTCTGTTAGTAGTAAAATTTTCTAACCACCCACCGGTTCCACAGTAATGGTAATTTATAAAATAGGGAAGTAACTTTATAAAATTTTTAAAGCAGAGTTACAGCAAGTGAAAGCATATAATAATAATTACTTACCAACTACTTTATGTCGGATTTTCACTAAGTTTGGCAGAATAAATCTTTATAAAACAACTTACTATAGTTAAATCTATCTTTTTATTTATACTTTGGTTGCTCCGCTACCGCCCACCATGAAAGCTGGAACGCCCACTAGTGGGCGGTAAGGACCAGGTTGACTACCACGGGTTTATAAAATCTCCTGATTCCTAGTGAATTTGAACCTATATTTAAATGTTTAATCATTCTTTGTATTTCTTCTTGTCGAAATGTTTTTACTTTTTTGCTGAGTCTTTCTGTTGTATAAATTCTCTTATACAGTGTGTCCGTAAAGTCACGGTGCACTTTTGACCGGTCACATGGTCAAAAGTGCACCGTGACTTTACGGACACACTGTATACTGGAATTTAATCCTTTGTCAGTTATGTGTGTAGTAAATATCATTTTAAAAGCTTGTCTTGCCTGACCTGTGGTGGCCCAGTGGATAAAGCGTCGACCTGGAAACACTGAGGTCGCTGGTTCGAAACCTTGGTCTTGCCTAGTCAAGGCACATATGGGAGTTGATGCTTCCTGCTCCTCCCCCTTCTCTCTCTCTCTCTCTCTCCCTCTCTATTCGGCTCTCTTCTCTAAAATGAATAAATTAAAAAAAAAAATTAAAAAAAAAAAAGCTTGTCTTTTCACCTTTTTTAATGATACTGTTTAATGAACTAAAGTTCGTAATATAGTCAAGTTTACTTATCTTTTTCTTTGTAATTTGTGTCTCATTTAATATATTCTTCTGTTAACCTTAATGTTTTGTCTTTCACATTAATTTCTTAATCCAGCTGTAGATAAGTTTTGAGTATGGGGTAAGGTTGGAGTCTTAATTTCATTTTTGTTTCATATGGCTAGCAAGTTGTTCCCAAATACTTGCAAGTTCATTCTTTCTTCATTGATCTATAGTGCCAGCTGTGTCATAAATTGAGTGTCCATAAATATGTGGACTTGTTTCTGGTCTCTCTGTTGTGTTCCTTTGATATATTGGATTATTCCTGTGCTAGTGCCACATGACTAAATTACCATAATTTTGTACTAGTTCTTGATATAGAAGGGCAAGTCTCTGTCAATCTTATTCTTTTTCAAGAGTCACCACTTTTGACCCTTTGCTTTTCTATATACATTTTAGAATCAATTTGTTTCACTTTTTTAAAAATTGGGATTTTGGCTGTGGCCAGTGGCTCTGTAGATATATGAATATCCCAGGTTCAATTGCTGGTCAGGGCACACAGGAAAAGGACCATCTGCTTCTCCCTCCTTGCCTCTCCTCCTTCTCCCCCTCGTCCCTTTCTCCCCCTTTTTTCTTTCTCCCCCTTTTTCTCATTTCTCCCACTTCCCCTCCTGCAGCCAGTGGACCGATTAGTTCGAGCATGGCTCCTGGCGGATAGCTCCGTGGGAGTACTGTGATAGCTCCGTACTCCAGTATTGGCCTCAGATGGGGGTGTGTGTGCCAGGTGGGATCCTGGTTGGGGTGCATGTGGGAGTCTGCCTTACTATGTTCCCTCCTCTCACCTAAAAAAAAATTAGGATTTTGATAGGGATTGCATTGGCTCTATAAATCAGTTATTGAAGAGCTGACATTTTTACAATGAGTCCTCCCAACCATGACGTGAATATGGTTTATATTTCCATTTATTTGTTTATTTAATACGGTTTATGGTTTTCTTTGTGGACATCTTACACCCTTCGGTTAGGTTTGTAATAAGTTAAAGGAAATGCATTGAACAGTTCGCCATCAAGTATGTTTGCTGTGGGTATAAGTGTGTGTGTATTATCAGGTTAAAAATAATGTAATTTATTAATTTTAATATGAAAATAGAATAATGAAATATAAAAGAAAAAACTCTATTTACTTGACTTGTTAAATTTTTGTTTAGTTCTCTCCCTCCCACAGCTTTCTCCTCCTTACCAAAACCTTGCCTTAGATTCAAAAGATCTTTCAATGGAAAAATATTTGAATGCTAAGGAGTTCTATATTTCTCTCCTAAAGCTATAACTTGAAACTCTGGATTAATCAGAATTATAACTAATAAGGTCCTGAGGAAAAATAATTTTTATTGCTTAGTCCTCTAATTTATACTAGGGATAAAACCAGGTGTTTAAGTTTTATATTTATAGATATCAGTAGAGAAATCATTTTAGGCAAGTGCAGAAAGGAATACTATTTATTTTTTTTTAATTTTAAAAGAACTGTTTTTTCAAATATTTGCAAAATTTTATAAAATTCAGAGCTATGCATTCATGAAATATGATTGAATTGTAAAAACAAATTATACTCAATTTATATATTGAAAGGCATTACAGGAAAGAAAAAGGAGAATTTTGGATGAAGCTGTGGAATTAAGTCAAGATCACTTTAAAAAATACCTAGTAAAACTTAAGTCAATCAATCCACCTTGTGTGCCTTTTTTTGGTAAGTTACTAAATAATGGATTTATATTTTTGGGGAGAGAATGTTGTACACAAAAGAAGGCAGATTGTTAATATTTTATGTCTGAGAGCATCTACTTTTATTAACTGTCTATATTAATAAGTAAAACTTAAAGTCTGTTTCTTATGTATAAAATGAAGAGTATGATAATTGCCATATTTCCCCATGTATAAGATGCTCCCATGTATAAAACATACCTTAATTAGGGGCCCAAAATTTAAGAAAAAAATGTGTTGCATAAAGTTATTGAACTCAAATTTTATTCATCATAAAATTCATACAACTCCACCTGACCAGGCAGTGGCACAGTGGATAGAGCGTCGGACTGGGATGCGGGAGACCCAGGTTCGAGACCCCGAGCTCGCCAGCTTAAGCGCGGGCCCATCTGGCTTGAGCAATAGCTCACCAGCTTGGACCCAAGGTCGCTGGCTCAAGCGAGGGGTTGCTCGGTCTGCTGAAGGACCATGGTCAAGGCACATATGAGAAAGAATCAATGAACAACTATGGTGTCTCAACGGCAACGAAAAACTAATGATTGATGCTTCTCACCTCTCTCCGTTCCTGTCTGTCCCTATCTATCCCTCTCTCTGACTCTCTGTCCCTGTAAAAAAAAAAAAAATTCATACAACTCCTCATCACTATCAAAACTCCCATCCATTATCCTGTCCTCATCTGTGTCTGATGACAAATCAGTCTTCAACAATGAGCGCAAAAACAAGTGTGAAAAAGCAGGAAATGCAAGTAAAAAATCTACAACCACAGTATAAGACGCACTCAGTTTTTAGACCTCAAATTTTTCGAGAAAGGGTGTATCTTACACATGGGGAAATATGGTACCTCATTGAGTTGTTGTAAGAAATGCTGTAGGATCTCTTCTATAAGAGCAATATCTCATTCATGAGGGCTCCACCCTCATGACTTAAGCACCTTCCAGAGGTTCCACTTCCTAATAACATCACTTTGGACATTAGGATTTCCACATAAGAATTCTGAACGTTCAGCCTGACTTTAGTGGCGCAGTGGATAACATGTTGACCTGGAACACTGACGTGTCTGGTTTGAAACCCGGGCTTGCCTGGTCAAGGCACTTAAGAGAGTTGAGGCTTCCTGCTCCTCCCCCTGCCCTCTCTCTATCCCCCCATACAATAAATAAATAAAATAAAAAACAATTTTGAATATTCAAACCCATAGCATGCGTGCATGCGCATGTGCGCGCACACACACACATACACATGTATGTAGATATACAGTTGTGATAATCAAAAATGCCTCTTGACATTCTCAAATATACCCCTTGGGGGACAAAATTGTCCCCCAGTTATGAACTACTGATTTAAATAAATCAGTAATTATGCATTACTAAAACGGGAACTAAAAACTTTCTTACTGTGCCAGAATAAAGAATATTCTTTTTCTATCTAAATTATAGGCTTTGAGAAACAATTAGTTTATAAATCTGTAGTCTTATTAATTAGATTGGCTTAAAATTAATTTAATGATCAGTAATCAGTTAAGATCATTGGCATTAAATATTTAGAACCAAATATTAAAATTGTTAGGATAGATTTAACAATTACAATTTAGAGTTTATGAATGAATCCTCACTTTTATTTTAGGCTATTCGTCTACAAAATGACAAATAAAGCTTTTTCAAACCACTATTCTATTTTAAATTGTTTTCATGTTAAATTCTTAATGTAGAATTAATTATTAAGTCTATCAGAAAGTTATCAACATTTTAGGAGTAGAACTACTGGATTATAGGGTATCTTTCAACTTGTCTAGATTGTTTTCCCAAATGGTTAGGTAACCAATTTTATAACTTTTCTTCAAATACTTTTTTTTAACTAGGAATATATTTAACAAATATCCTGAAGACTGAAGAAGGGAATAATGATTTTTTAAAAAAGAAAGGGAAAGATTTAATCAATTTCAGTAAGAGGAGGAAAGTGGCTGAAATTACTGGAGAAATTCAGCAGTATCAGAATCAACCTTATTGTTTACGGATAGAACCAGAAATGAGGGTAAATATTTTCTTTGCTTATCTTTAAAAGAAAACATGTTAAATCCTCTGCCATCTCTAAAAAATATATAACCACACATTATGCTATTTGTCTATGAAAATAACATAATAAATCAGCAGATAGAAATGATATTAGAGATTCTGCACTAACAATCTGAAGTTATTAATGTTATTAGGTATTTTCTCTTGAAAGTATTGCTTCTTTGTGTAACTGATTCAGGTAACACTTGCAAAACATGTATGACAAAATGTGATGAAAGAGCCTGACCAGGCGGTGGCGCAGTGGATAGAGCGTCGGACTGGGATGCGGAAGACCCAGGTTCGAGACCCCGAGCTCGCCAGCTTGAGCGCAGGCCCATCTGGCTTGAGCAAAAGCTCATCAGCTTGGACCCAAGGTCGCTGGCTCCAGCAAGGGGTTGTTCTGTCTGCTGAAGGCCCGCGGTCAAGGCACATGTGAGAAAGCAATCAATGAACAACTATGGTGTCGCAAAGACAACGAAAAACTAATGATTGATGCTTCTCACCTCTCTCCATTTCTGTCTGTCTGTCCCTATCTATCCCTCTCTCTGACTCTCTCTCTGTCCCTGGAAAAAGAAATGTGATGAAAGAGGCTTTGTGATGCTCATGCAGTAAAAAGAAAATCCACTACTAGTACTACACTGCTCACAAAAATTAGGGGATATCCTATAGCTTCATATTCATTTTGAAATATCCCCTGATGTTTGTGAGCAATATATCATTGATTGATAGTCATTTTAGATATTTTTCGTGCTGATAAAACCTTAAATAACCCCTTTGTAAGAACACTGGGTTTAAATAGGAAGGTGCTCATAGAATGGAGTGTGTATATGCATCACAAAAACATGATTTTTAAAAAACATTCTATCTGTTGATCTATTTTGAGCAATAATTCATAATACTGATTGTGGTACAAGATGTGGAATATTTTCTAAATTAAATTATGATATTATGTTTATGTTAAATGAATTTTGTTGTATTATACATATTTGAAATTCAGAACATAAAATAACTGGTCAGAGTAAGCTATCACATTAAAAATTGGGCTAAACTTTCATATATAGTCTGTAGATTGAGCATATTGAGTGAAAATGGTTACAATCACTCCTATACTCTTAAATTATAAAATGATAACGGTTCTATGTTCCCATTCCAAACCCTAAAGTCCCAAGAAGGAATAACTTAAAGTCTAAAGTAAGTACACCATTATGAAAATGTAGACAGATACCTGCTCTAAAGAAAATGGTGATAAGCTACCATTTCATGTATTCCCTCAGCATTGGGGCCAACCATCTTTGTTGTGGCACATCATATGGCTAAGGGAAATATGTTCTTAAAGCCCAGGTTGGAGTTCATAATATATTTTCCCCACAGAAATAAGGTTACATTGTACTTGGTTATACTTGAAATAGCACTTTTCACATTCATTACTGAATTCCCATTCAGTAACTCCAAATAAGTTTTTGTGATCTGGTCCAGATTTCCTACCATTTGTTAAAGCTTTCTTTTGGGGATGGGGTGGGGAGGGGGCTCAGGGAATCTTACTTTATATTAATGAGTCAAAGTAAGTTTCAAATGTAGATAAAGTAGCCATTTGCTTTTCAAACCATAGTTAACCAAGCTAAATTGTATTTAAAAGTAAATGATGAGAAAAACAAGAATACTGCTGTTACAGCCTTATAAAAGTCTTTAAATTATTGTTGTTTCATATGGTTTAACATACTTAACCCACATTCTTTCAATATAATTTTCTTGAAGTTGACAGAATGTCTGAAAAAATGGAAGAATTTCAAACTAAAAATTCTACAGCTCATTTTGCCTACTGCTAAAGCTGAAACCCAGTACTTGTTTTTATATGTGATCCTAACTAAACCACTTCAAAATTAAATAAAGCTAAATACAGTGATTTGTTTCTAAGGAATGTTTCTAAGGAAATCATCTGAAATGTACAAGAAAAAATTAAACACAAAGGGTTAATAATGACAATAATTATTATTGTATTAGGAAAGAATTAGAAAGCACCTATAATGGAAAATTGCCTATATGAAGATTGGTGAAATAAATTTTGGAACATCCATCTGATGGACTGTTACAAAGTTAATATTTGTTTTTTATAAAATAAGTAAACCACATGGAAAAATAATTGAATATAAATTCTAAAAGGTTAAAAATAACTATGGAGTGATCCCAATTTTGCAGGAAAAAATATATGCATATATTCACACACTCGCAGTTAAAACAAGGGTATTCTAATAGTGAAATGTTAACAGTGAGATCTCTCGTTAATGAGATTACTGTTTGTCTTTTCACACTTTATTAAATCATCTAAATTTTCTACCAAAAATTTAAGCTTAGAAAATATTATCTCATAAAGAAAAAGGTTATTTTACTAGATAAATTTGTTCATAATTGTTCTTGAAATTGCTTTTGAATGGACCTTAGTCCGGTTTATCTCTACTTTTTTCCTGATTGTCAAAGTTTCATTGTAGATTATAACTATAATTCTGTTGTAAACAATTTTGATAGCTTACTGGTGATGATCATTTTGTTGTTATGAATAGGGATAATAACTAAGGGATACTGAACTGTTATAAGGTAAAAAATGATAATCTCTCTTTAATAGAACTTCAAGACTAGAATATATAACTTCCCTAGAAATTGCACAGTTTTATTTGAAAGTAGAAAGATTGGAATCAACAATCCTTGTGGACTGTTCAGACATTATGATTTCTTAATTTGTTGATAATTCTTTGTATTAAACTAATGAAATAAATGTTTCAATAAGATCTAAAACATATGCTTATGGATATTTAATTCCAGCGGTTCTTTGAAAACCTTAACCCCATGGGAAGTGCTTCTGAAAAAGAGTTTACAGATTATTTGTTCAACAAGTCACTAGAAATTGAACCCCGAAACTGCAAACAACCCCCTCGATTTGTAAGTTCATTACAATTTTGGAAAAAGTATGTTTAAAACAATATTATCTTCAGTATTTAACAACCTATTCCCATTAAGATTTTAATTTACTCGAATAGCTGTTTTTAAGTATTTTGTTTTGCAATACTATACTATTTCTAAAATGATAAATACTGTGAAGAGGATATGTTAGCCTTTTGATAAAATCTGGTTTATCCTTTATCTTAGTACTACTTACTTATCTGTTCACTTTTTCTCCTTCCTAATATAAAGAGAAAAGCTGGCCCTAGCTGTTTGGATCAGTGTTAGAGCATCAGCCCAGCGTGTGTATGTCCCAAGTTTGATTCCCGTTCAGGGCACACAGGAGAAGCAATCATCTGCTTCTCCAACCCTACTCCCCTTCTCTCTCTACCTTTCTCTTCCTCTCCTGCAGCCATGGCTTGGTTGGACCAAGGTGACCCCAACCACTGAGGATGGTTCCATGGCCTCACCTTAGGCACTAAAATAGCTTGGTTGCCAAGCAGCGTAGCAGTAGCCCTAGATGGGCAGAGCATTTCCTGATAGGGGGCTTCCTAGATGGATCCAGGTCCAGGCGCATGCAGGAGTCTGTTTCTCTGCCTCTCTGCAGCTCACTTAAGAAAAATTTTAGTAAATAAATAGCCTGACCAGGCAGTGGCACAGTGGATAGAGCATTGGACTGGGACAAGGAGGACCCAGGTTCTAAATCCTGAAGTTGCCGGCTTGAGTGTGGGCTCACCAGCGTGAGCGCAGGGTTGCTGGCTTGAGTGTGGGATCATAGACCCCATGGTCGCTGGCTTGAGCCCAAGGTTGCTGGCTTGAGCAAGGGGTCACTTGCTCTGCTGTAGTTCCCTGGTCAAGGCACATATGAGAAAGCAATTAATGAATAACTAAGGTGCTGCAATGAAGAATTGATGCTTCTCATCTCTGTCTCTTCCTGCCTGTCTGTCCCTATCTGTCTGTCCCTGCCTCTCTTTCTCTCTGTCTCTGTCACTAAAGAAATAGAGAAAAAGTCTGACCTGTGGTGGCGCAGTAGATAAAGCGTCAACCTGGAATGCTGAGGTCGTTTGCCAGTACGAAACCCTCGGCTTGCCTGATCAAGGCACATAGGGGTTTGATGCTTCCTGCTCCTCCCCTGTTGTTTCTGTCTCTTTCCTCTCTCTCTCTCTCTCTCTAAAAGTGAGTAAGTAAAATTTTAAAAAAAATTATTTTCTTTAAAAATAAAAGACAGAGAGAAGGAAGGAAGGAGAAAGAAAGGGAGGGAGGGAGGGAAGAGGGAAGGAAGGAAAGAAGGAAGGAAGGGAGGGAGGAGAGGAGCGAAGGGAAGGGAAGGAGGGAGGAAGGTAAAAAAGAGAGAAAGAGGAAAGCTGTGAGAAAGTGAGAACATAAAATGACAGGTAGCTGGGTGGAACAGGAAATGAAAATACCTGAGAAGGAGTAAGCAGACATATCATGGTTCTTCTGGCTTGACCATAACTCCTGCTATCAAAGCACCATGGTTCATGGTTATCACTGGAACTCCCCTTTCTTGCTAAAATTTGCTGCTACAGTCCTAGTTATTCCTGGAGTTTGCAGCAGCAACAGAAGAAGTGGAATACAAGTTCTTAGCTTAAATGAAACAAGATGTGAAAGGAAATAAAAACACACCAATTTTGAGCCAGGCAGTATACTTATAGTTTCACATTATCTCATTTCCACACATATGATATAAATCTTACTCTGATTTTATAAACATAAAAACTGAGGCTCAAAGGAGTTAAATAACTTTTCTCAAGGCTGCATGCATAGCTAAGACATAGTTGAGATTTTAACTCAGGTTATCTGAATCTGAGTTTCATGTTTTCTCATTGGGTTACCACTATGAGAATTTAAAAAAGGGAGAAGTTGAGGTGGGGGGCAGTGATGGCAGTTTCTCTCAAGACTTGAAAATACCATTGTAGAGGTTGGTCATTTACTATTAAGAAGAAAAAGGCAAGGTCTCTTTTTTTTGGGAAGCACATCAGAATATGTTGCATATGTTATATCCACAGTAAATATTTGTAAAATTGATACCAGTGACTTGAAGTTTAGGTTCAAGTATTTTGAGAAGAAGAAGCACTCACAAAGATTTTTAAGGCTTTTATTTATGTAGTATGAAAAGAGGTGTACTTATATTCAAGTCCATATTAATATTAAGTGAATCAAATCCCAATATTTTATTATTTTTTGATTGATTCTATTGAGGTAACATTGGTTAATAAAACCGTACTGGATTCAGGTGTACAACTCAGTCACATCCTCTACACTCTGCATCACGCCCTCATCACCCAAAGTAAAGTGTCTCTCTGTCCCCAGGTAGCCCCCTTGCCCATTTCCACTTCTCCTCACCCCCTTCCCTCTGGCTATCACTGCAGTGTTGTCCGTGGCTATGTGCCACATATCCAAAATAGTCTACTGGGATGTACAGGCTGTTTTTGCAGATTAGGATTTTATTGTACCTTTGTAACTTTATGCTACCAGTTAATAAAGCAGCACTAGGTCATAAAAATAAAATACATGCAAATTAGTAATGGTAATTATGTTTGCTTTTCCTAGCCCAGGAAATCAACTTTCTCTTTAAAATCTCCTGGAATAAGGCCCAATACAGGCCGACATGGCTCTACCTCAGGCACTTTACGAGGTCATCCAACACCATTAGAAAGAGAACCATGTAAAATAAGCTTTAGTCGGATTGCTGAAACTGAGCTTGAATCAACAGTGTCAGCACCAACCTCTCCAAATACACCATCTACTCCACCAGTATCTGCTTCTTCAGATCTTAGTGTGTTTTTAGATGTGGATCTCAACAGTTCCTGTGGTATGTATTTGATGTAAACCATTTGATAAAAAAAGGAATTTTGCGTTTAAGACAATTCTCGTCATTTTAATTAAGGAACTATAGAATCTTTTTCAAACTATATTAGCATGGAAAGTGACTGTGAAATGTGAAAGTAGTGATAACACAAGGGAATAAATAATCATTTGTGCATTGTTCATGCATGTTATTTTCTAATTTATTCATTCAACAAAAATATATTTCCTACCTTTGGATACCACTACTACTCTGAAGAGAGCAATATACAATGAATAAGAAAACAAGCAGATAAGTTCTGTGAAAAAATGTAAAGAGAGACTGATAGAGGGGAAACTAATGCTAATAAAGGAAAAACATTCCAGGTACAGAGTACTGGGTTCATTTTTTTAAAAACTAACATGGCAGTAGATGATGATAAAATTCTGTATTGTGTTTATTATTACATACTACTTTATGCAGACATTTAAAAAACAAAAATCATATATATGTTCCTTTTCAAATTAATTTTTCTCATCCCAATAGGAAGCAATAGCATCTTTGCTCCTGTTCTTTTGCCACATTCAAGTAAGTAAGAATTTGAGTTGATTCTAATGAAATGACTATAAAGATAATAAGTTGATTAAATTTATATATGTGTATTTTGGGTTTAGTGACATTTAAAAAATTTAGTAATGTTCTTATAATAAATTGAATTATTTGCTTACAACTGGGTTCTATTTAAACTTTAATTTGTTTTCATCATTTTATACCCTGTGTTCTAGGGCCTGTGTGACCATTGAACAAATTACTTAGCATCTGTAAGCTTGTTAAAGATCAAATGAGATAACTATGTAGAGCATCTTGGACATTACTTCCCATAGAATGAGTGATTTCATATCAGTTACCTCTTCTCTTCCTCACTCCTTCCAATTCATTTTCCCATGAGCATAATATACTAAATGTTTATTAGGTTCCCACATGATCACTTATTTCTTCACATGGTCTTATTAAAACAGTATTTTAAGTGACACTGTTCTACCATTCTTAATTATTTCATAATTTATGACATAAATGTTGTCATCTTTCTATTTCTTTACTTATTTTTATTAAGTGAGAGGTGGGGAGGCAGAGAGACAGACTTCTGCATACACCCCAATCAGGATCCACCCAGCAAGCCCCCTATGAGGAGATGCTCTGCCCATCTAGGACCGCTGCTCCATTGCTCAGCAACTGAGCTATTTTAGCACCTGATGCGAGGTCATGGAGCCATCCTCAGACCCAGGGCCAGCTTGCTAGAACCATTCTAGCCATGACTGTGGGAAGGAGGGAGGGAGAGAGAGAGAGAGAGAGAGAGAGAAAGAAGGGGAGGGGTGGAAAAGCAGATAGTTGCTTCACCAAGCTGACACTCTACTGCTGAGCCAACCAGCCAGGGCCTATTGTCATCTTTCAGTGGTCATTTATTTAAAACAAAATAACTCAGGAAGGACATAGCAGTTTCAAGAATAATTCTCCCAATCTGGAGGACTTATGCTTCTAGTATAGTAAAATGTATATGATTTATTTTTTTTTCTTTTTTCTTTTATTCACTTTAGAGAGTAGACACAGAGTGAGAGAGAGAGAGAGAGAGAGAGAGAGAGAGAGAGAGAGAGAGAGAGAGAAAGGGGGGAGGAGCTGGAAACATCAACTCCCATATGTGCCTTGACCAGACCAGTGCAGGGTTTTGAACTGGCGACCTCAGTGTTCCCAGGTCGACGCTTTATCCACTGCGCCACCACAGGTCAGGCTAAAATGTATATGATTTAGATAGTAGCAAGAATCCCTGTCTTATGGGAAAAGTTTATTCTTTTAAATGTTTAATTCCAAACTTTATTTTAATGTTTAAAAAGGGAATATTGCTAAAACACAAAATGAAATTAACAGAAGTTTCCTATCATAAACTAATGTCCCTATGTCTGAAGTTTAGATTCTTCAGAGAATAAAACCCCAGTCTCCTACAGTGTTGGGAGTAAGGTAGTTGCTTGGCTTCACAAAGTGGAGAATGGGGGTTTGGGGTCTTAATTGCCACATATTCTGCTCACAAAAGTTGGGATATTTTATAGCTTCATATTCATTTTGAAATATCCTCTAATTTTTGTGAGCAGTATATATAGATTTAATCAAGTCTTCTATTTTTATGCCTATACCTTCCATTGTATCAGATGCATTTAACTCCTAATTCCGCCTTTGGTTCTATGGGGGCAAGTTTGCTGCTGTTTGTCAGTATCACTGACAGTAGACATGTAGGTTTCATTTTACCCCATTTGTCTCCTTCCTACACATTATAGTCCACCTTCATGCAATGATGCTTCAGGATACAGATATTTCCTGGATTTATTTCAGTTTGTATATTTTATTAATTTCCTTGTTCTGTGGTAGAAATGTTTTTATAATGTATATTAGTTTCTATTGCTGCTGTAATAAAGTACCACAAATGTAATGCTTTAAAAGAGCACCATTCTAGAGGTTAGTAGCCCAAAAATCAAGGTGTTGGCAGGACCATGCTCCCTCTGAAACCTGTAGGGGAGAATTTTTCCTGGCCTTTTCTACCTCTGGCCTTTGCTGTCAATGCTTGGCATCTTCATCTGTAGATGCATTGCTTCAGTCTCTGCCTATGTTGTCACATACCATCTTTTCCCTGTGAGTCTCTTTGTCTTCTCTTCTTATAAAAGATACCAGTCATACTGGATTAGAGCCCATTTTCATACTAACCTAATAATATATGTAAAGATCGTATTTGCAAATAAGATCACATAGGTGGTACTGGGGATTTAGAGTTCAACATATCTTTTGGGGGAGGGGACACAATTCAATCTATAACACTATGTCATTTTAGAACCAGGAGTTCTAGATATTATTTTGGGTGGTAGTAAAATATATTTTCCATATGGTAAAGAAAATTGTTTTGAAATTTAATAGAAAATATTGAGAATAACTGTCTGAAATTCTGAATATCCCAAAATAAATCTTGAAACAAAGAAAATATTTATGGTAAGTATGAAAAGTGCTCACATACAATGAGAAGAATCCATTAACAGTGGACATGAACAAATTATTCACATCAAAGTATGAGCAAGCCTGTGTTAAAAGGCTCTTTTATACATTACTTAACCCTTATAAATTGGTACATTAGTTTGACCCTTTTGGAAAGAAATCTGAAGGTAACATATCAAACAATAAAAATGTTCACACCCTCTGGTAGTAGTCACTCAACAGACAATTGAGTACTTTGTACCAGTCATTCTGCTAAGTACTAGGGATTCAGTGATGAACAAAGACAAAATCCCAGCCTTCATTTATACAGAATATCCTCTTTTTTGGGAAAGAAGTAACATACATGATGATCACATTGTTCATCCACGCTCTTGGTTTTTCTACTTGAGTTTTAGCTTCTTAGTCTCTCTTATTGGTTTCTCTTTATTTCCCTAACCTATTAACATTGGAAGGCCCTAAAACTCTGTCCGTGGACCTCTCTTCTTCTCACTCACTTGATTGTCTCATTCAGTCTTATATCATCTATATGATGATAATTCCCCATTTTTTTTCTCTTCCCAGAACCTCTCTTGTGACCTTTAGACTCAGATATTCAGTGACCTATTCAGCCTCTCCATTTGGATACCTTTTAGGAACTTCTCCCAAATTGAGCTTGTTTTTTTCCCTTCCAAAGTTGTTCTTCCAGCTGCCCCATCATCTCAGTTTTAATTGCATCTAATTGTTTAGACCAAAATATTAGAGTTATTTTTTATGTCTCTCTTTTTCCTTAGACTCCAAATGTGATCCATCTACAAATCTTCTTTACCCTCAAAATATATTCAGAATTTAACTGTTTCTCACCATCTCTACTGCTGCCACCTTAGTCCAAGCTACCGTAATCTTACCTAGTTTATAATGGTAGCATCTTAACTTCCATCCTCCACACTTCAGTCTGTTTTCAATACAGCAGCTAGGCCACTTTAGAATGTGGGTTAGTTAGACCTGTAGGGAAATAGTCTTGATAGAAAATAAAGTTGTTTTCATACTTCAGCAAGAGTTATTGAGTACCTGCTATGGTGAAATATAACACAGAGACTGATTGTTCTATAGTAACTATAGGTCAGACCCAGATTCAAAAACTTTCACAGCTGGCCCACCGTCATTTAGATATTTTCTGCTTCTATGAGCGTTTATGTTTTTGTAAGAAAGAAAAGACCCAAAATCAGGTTTCTTTTTGACTCTTCATTGTTTTGTCCAGATTATCAGCTGTATCTACGGCTGTTTTCCCTCAGTCATAGGAATGGTAGCAGGAGCAATAAAGGCTATTTTTGTTTGTTCACTTAAGTAAGAAGGAAATAGAGG
The DNA here is from genome assembly GCA_037038555.1 of Rhynchonycteris naso. Classification (NCBI taxonomy): domain Eukaryota; kingdom Metazoa; phylum Chordata; class Mammalia; order Chiroptera; family Emballonuridae; genus Rhynchonycteris; species Rhynchonycteris naso. The sequence continues at coordinate 47,571,178 of CM072999.1, forward strand.
TACAGAGACACATAGTGTGTTTTTCCACAAGAGCAAAGGAACATCCTTTTCAGCAGCCCCTGGAAGATCTTTCAGATTTCACTGGTCTGTAGGATGACATGTCCTAAAGCTAAACACTCTGGCTGGGGGAATAGGATGACTCTGATTGATTTGATCTAACCCCATCTCAGGAATTAAGGGAGAGGTCAGTTTTTACTATACATCCTATCAGCATACTGTTTGTTTCTACGATTGGTACCCTGAGCCAAGAAGACCCTTGAGGTGACTGCAGTCACATGATCAAGACACAGCAATTTTTGACATAGAGTACTAAGTTTAACCTCTTTACTTGGATGCCCCATAGCAGTTCACACTCAGTGTGTTTAAAATTAAATTCTTCAACTTCTTCCTCAGCTAGCTCCTGTAAACCCAGTCTCAGTATTAAAATAAACAAGACATGGTCACTGCCTTCATAATTATTGTGTGGAGAGAGGTATCATATTGGGAATTTCTTTATAATTATAGGTATTTTTAATCAGATGAGAAAGATAAATGAAAATGGTTCTTATTCTCTGTCTGGTTGGCATATTTAGTGTTAATTTTCCACTAATATTATTTTGTAAACTTCCATTACTGTGGTTATATAACAAGTTCATTATCAGCTAGAGATTTTTAAAGAGACAGAGCTATGTGCTACAACCCTACTTATGGTCTCTTATATGGAGGTTTTATTACTCAATATAAGAAATGTAGAAATGTATGTAATACCAGCTGCTTCAAAAATGCAAGGTCTCTGTTTATGGATGATCTTTCTCTGGAAGTTACTACAGTTTATATAAATGTTTGTTTTAGATTTTAAAAAGGCTTTTAAGGAAACAGAATGTCATTATTAATCTTGACTAAGTAGTATGCTTTTATTTAGCTATAGTAGCGTGCCAGGCAGTAGTATTGTGCTAAGTGCGGGGATACAGAAGTGAATACACACTGCCCTCACAAAGCCTATGGTTTAATGGAGTGGTTAGGTAAACCAATAATCATCTATAATACAGTCTGGTAGATGCCACAACAGAGGTGATCACAAATTGATATTAAATTTGTGTAATGATTGCACTGTGAATTATGGTTAAACTAATTTTTTTAACCCGCAGAGTCTTTCTTCAGTTCGTGTGGTAGTTTACATAAACTAAGTGAAGAACCATTGATTCCTCCACCTCTTCCTCCTCGAAAAAAGTTTGATCATGATGCTTCAAATTCCAAGGTAGTCAAAAAGACTTAGGTTTGCCTCATCTCATTCAAAGTTGTAATCTTTAAAATAGTGCTTGTTCTTACAAAGAGTCTGAATTAGAATTTGGCTACCCTTCATAGTTTTTAAATACTTGGGTTGTTTTATTTGAAAAATACTTAAAATAATTGTTTAATCCTCATAATGCTTTTTCTAAAAAAAGATGCTGGGCAGCTTCACAAAAGAAATATATTTTCATTTCTGTAGAGATGGAAATAACTATAGTTATTCAAAGTATTCTTCAAACTTTAGGGTGCATCAGAATCACCTGGAAGGCTTATTAAAACCAGATTGCCAAAGTTTCTGATTCAGTAGGCCTGGGTGGGGACCAATAATTTGCATTTCCTTTTTTTTTTAATTAAGTGAGATATGGGAGGCAGAGAGACAGACTCCTGCATGTGCCTGGACCAGGAACCACCCAGCAAGCCTTCTGGGGGGGAGGGGAGTGATGCTCTGTCCATGTGGTCTGCTGCTCCGTGGCTCAGGAACTGAGCTCTTCTTAGCACCTGAGGCAGAGGCCATGGAGCCATCTTCAGTGCCTGAGGCCAACTTGCTTGAACCATTTGAGCCATGGCTGCAGGAGGGGAAGAAAGAGAGAGAAGGTGGAGGAGTGGAGAAGTAGATGGTTGCTTCTCTTGTGTACCCTGACTGAGAATCGAACCTGGGATATCTACACACCATGCTGACACTCTACTGCTAAGCCAACCAGCCAGGGCCATAATTTGCATTTGTAAAGAGTTCCCCAAAGCTGTTGATCCTCACGGTCCCTGGATCACACTTTTCAAATAATCCATAACTCTGGGCTCACTGGGGAAAGTAGAAGTAGATGACCAGAAAGCAGTAGCTAGATATTAAGTCCTCTAAATATCATGTTCTTTCGTATGTCCAAAACTCTATATTTTCTTTCACTTGCCTAATATTATAATTAAAATGCATAAATTTATCAAATATATATACAAAGCAAGATAACCTGAAGTTCTAAGATTTTCAATGAAAACATCTCATATATTAAAATTTTTTAAAATTTTTTTTGGATTTTAATTTTATTAATTTTAGAGAGGGGGAGAGAAGCGGGAAGCATCAGCTCATAATAGTTGCTTCTCGTATGTGCCTTGACTGGGAAAAAGCCCAGGGTTTTGAACCGGTGACCTCAGTGTCCAGGTTGATGCTTTATCCACTGCACCACCACAGGTCAGACATCATATATAAAAATATTAAACTAGGTCCTGAATTAAACTGGGAGTAATTTATTCATAAATTTTATCATTAAATCGATTTAACTATTTTGATCCTCTGGATTTAACTTGACACATAGGAATTTTTTTTTATTTTATTTTTTTACAAGGACAGAGAGAGAGTAAAAGAGAGGGACAGACAGACAGACAGGAATGGAGAAAGATGAGAAGTATCAATCATCAGTTTCTCATTGCGACACCTTAGTTGTTCATTGATTGCTTTCTCATATGTGCCTTGACCGCGGGCCTTCAGCAGACCAAGTAACCCCTTGCTGGAGCCAGTGACCTTGGGTCCAAGCTGGTAAGCTTTTGCTCAAGCCCTATAGGCCCGCGCTCAAGCTGGCGACCTCAGGGTCTCGAACCTGGGTCCTCCATGTCCCAGTTCGACACTCTATCCACTGCTCCACCGCCGGGTCAGGCAAATTTTTCATTCTTTTAAAAACTTTTTCTTCCACATTTTTCAGTACTGAAGTATAATTTTACCACTTTCCTTTTTAAGGGAAATATGAAATCTGATGATGACCCCCCTGCTATTCCACCAAGACAACCTCCTCCTCCAAAGGTAAAACCCAGAGTTCCTGCTCCTACTGGTGCATTTGATGGGCCTCTGCATAGTCCACCTCCACCACCGCCAAGAGATCCTCTTCCTGATACCCCTCCACCGGTTCCCCTTCGGCCTCCAGAACACTTTATAAACTGTCCATTTAATCTTCAGCCACCTCCACTGGGACATCTTCACAGAGATCCAGACTGGTTCAGAGATGTTAGCACGTGTCCAAATTCGCCAAACACTCCTCCTAGCACACCCTCTCCAAGGGTACCACGTCGATGCCATGTGCTCAGTTCTAGTCACAATAATCTTGCTCATCCTCAAGCTCCGCCAGTTCCACCAAGGCAGAATTCAAGCCCTCACCTACCAAAACTGCCACCAAAGACTTACAAACGGGAGCTATCGCACCCCCCATTGTATAGACTGCCTTTGCTAGAAAATGCAGAAACGCCTCAATGACCTTAGCCATATGTAGTCATTGACACTGGAATGGTATTTGTAAAGGTTTTTTTTTTAATTTATTAAAAAAAAACATACTATTTTAGTACTTTTTACAAATAATGCTCTTAAAACGCTACTGATCAAATAAACTTTTAAAAATTGGAAAAAAAATACAAAAGCCTTTGCTATTATCCTCAGGTGATCAGTAGCATTGCCTTGTCTTGGATCCTCAGTGCTGCCAAAAGGCCAGTATACAGAATTTATATTTGCACTGTAGACTCTGCTAAAATATGTTTTAAAGTGACACTGATTGCACTGAAAAAGGATAGTGCATTTGTGGAATTTTTCAAATTTGAGTAATAGCTGCCTTTTTAAGGCAATGAATTTATACAAATATTGGGAATGTATGGTATTACTGACTTTTAAACTTCTTTGACCATCTTCTAGTTTTTACATTTAGGAGAATTGTGAATAACACCCACTGTTCTTAAACTCTTTAATGCCATGTCTTAAATGCCAGAATTTGCTGCTAGAGACAAAAATGAAAAATAGAATGAAAAGAATAGAATGCACTGTGTTTATTATTTTGTCAAAATGTAAACAAAAAGACTACCTATCTCAATCATAGAGGAGAAAAGGGCATGTATCTTATTCAGATGTGCCTTTTGTTTTTGCAGACTGTGGTGTCTTTAGCTGATAATTGCCTATTGTTTTTGGAAAACAAAGCTAATATGCCATGTATGTACAGTTTTGTTTATATTGTATATTTAAAGATAATGCTAATAACCTATATAAATTTAAGTGACTTGAGGCCTATAATACAATCTGCTACTTTACTAATTCATAAATTAAAAGGAAACATTTCTTATGGCATAGGAACCAATTGCCTTCCCTTCAAAACCTAGTAACTTTCTCTATAAATCTTGTGTTAACTAAAATTTTAAAAAATATTTTTGTTAGATTGGTGGTATTTAAACCAGCAAATACTTAAAGCTTTATTAAACTTTTTAATCAGAGAAGTGAGTAAAACTTTTATTTGCCATTTGGACTCCTTCGTTCAAAGTGATGAAAAACTGTTTTGCTGATAGTGCTGTAGCAGCAGTTGTAAGGTAGCCAAAAGCCACGTTGCTTATATACTGGTCTATGGCCTTTTACTGTGCTTTGTATCAGAGTTCTTAACAAAATTAATGTCACCCCAGTCTTAATTTTTGGAAGACTTTTAAAATGTTTGTTCAGTTTGAAGAACAAGGAAGGAGGATGTTGAGTTTTGTAGAAATATTTAAGCACATCATTTTCAGTATTTTTGTACAACTTCGATTACATAATACCAAAACATTTAAGTGATGTAAATTTTAGAGGGATACTGTCTTCACTGCTAACCGCAATCAGCAAGCGTCTGGCAACCGTTTTTTTTTTTTTTTTTAATTCAGATGAAAAATTAGAAGGATGCTGATAAGTTGATAAGCAGGATTATAGCCGTCCTTGGTAGGATCTTGGAAACTGCCTGTATTTAAAAGACGATTAACTATTATATAAGTCAATGTCAAACCAAGTAGAAATAGTCTGAGGTTGCCTTTGTTTTTTAAAGAGCAGATTATAGTACTCTCTTTGTCTGGAAAAGCTAAACTGCCTGTTCGTTAAAGCAGACTTGTAATTTAGCAGGTAGAGAGGCATTTATGCGCGCCAGGGAAGCGGGCGGCCCGGCCTCGGACACGCCCCGGTAATGCTGCCATCTGGGCTTTGTGCCTTTGCTCACGGAGTTGGGGATCCTACTCCGCCACTAGGAGGCGCCGGGCTCCTTGAAAGGCGGGGCCTCGGGGTGGTGTCGTATGTTTGACGTCACTTAGTGCGCCGCATTCCGTTGCCGGGCAGCAATGGAGCCGACTCAGGAGTCCTCGGGGGAGGACCCACTGCGGAACTTCGTGCGAATTTTGGAGAAGAGAGATGGCACGGTGTTGCGACTGCAGCAGTATGGTTCCGGCGGCGTGGGTTGCGTAGTTTGGGACGCTGCCATTGTCCTTTCTAAATACCTGGAAACGCCCGGATTTTCCGGCGATGGGGCCCATACGCTGAGCCGTCGGTCGGTTCTGGAGCTGGGTTCCGGCACCGGGGCCGTGGGACTCATGGCCGCTACCCTCGGGTAAGGGCTGACGAGAGGGGGGCCGCCTTGTTTGGTAAAATGATTACCGGCTCCCCCTTCTCGTGCCTACGTCTCAGTCGACGTTATTTTGTAGGGCAGATGTTGTAGTCACCGATCTTGAGGAATTGCAAGACTTGTTGAAGATGAATATTAATATGAACAAGCATCTTGTCACTGGTTCTGTTCAAGCCAAGGTACTGAAATGGTTTGTATGGCCTTTTGGCTTATTTCAATAACATTTGTAGTTTGCTTTAAATTGCGATTTACTAAAACATGGTTATTACCAAGTGGATCTTCCGGGTCTTTTTAAAAAACACAAGGATATTTTAAATTATTAAGGCAACAGTTAAAATATTTGGTTGACATTTTTAAGGGGGGAAGAAATAGAAGACTTTCCTTCTCCGCCAGACTACATACTGATGGCTGACTGCATATACTACGAAGAGGTAAATACTCAATGAGATAAGTCTCTTTAGAAGATATACCGTATTTCCTGGTTTTTAGAGCACACAGTTCTTCACGTTTTAAGATATCTTAATGCATGATATTTATACTCTAGTTTGATGACACAGTAAAAAGAAATTAAGGTCACCAGGGACTACATGTGTATATGTACTCATAACATATAGGCCTATGAAGCATGTTGAGAAAAGTATGTGCATTTTACTAGAGGCTTCTGTAAGGTTATAAAAGGATTTTGCCATTTGAATCTGTTAAGAAAGGGTAAGATTCTCTGGTCAAGGCACATATGGGAGTTGATACTTCCAGCTCCTCCCCTCTTTCTATCTTTCTCTCTCTCTCTCTCTCACTCTGTCTCCTCTCTAAAATGAATAAAATAAAAATAAATTTAAAAAAGAAAAAAAGAAAGGGTAAGATTCTTTTTTACTTAGCTGTTCCTAGTGAACATGTTTAGCATGACATTGAGAATTAAGTCACATTATAAGAAGTTCATTCATTGTTCTGTGGCAAGATTTATTAGACTCGGAAGGATTTCTTTAAATTAGCAGTTTGTGTAACTCATTTTCTTAAATATTGAACATTGAGTCAACGTATGTTCAGGTTAGGTCAGACTTGCTTCTGTAGGTAAATTGTTGATTATTTAAATCCCCAAGTTAAATTAGACTGAATAAAATTAAATTTTGAATAGTGAGGTCAATTCAAGTTATTGTTTCATTGGGAACTAAAAAGGCAGTTACTTGAAACCTTTCTTTGGAAACTGAAGTCTATTATGGTTAAAAGGAGTTACAGAGTCTTAACTATATGTACTTTGTTGGATTGATTAAAAGCTGGGTAAATTGTAAGGGAGTTATAATTAATCCCTCCACCTCCCCAACACCCCTTTTATAGTAAAAATACAAATCTTTAGAAGTCATAAAAATTATTTTTTTATTTGAACAGTCTTTGGAGCCACTTTTGAAAACTCTAAAAGATCTCAGTGGATCTGAGACATGTATTATATGTTGTTATGAACAGCGAACAATGGGAAAAAATCCAGAAATTGAGAAAAAATATTTTGAGGTGGGTACTCTAATTGATCTATCTTTGTAGTGATTACCCTTCAGACAGGATATGTGTGACTTTGTATTCAAGTATATTATGTTAATTTTGAGTCAGAAAAACATTCTGCATATATGAACCCATTGAGGATTCTTCACAGCCCACCATTGTGTTAAAGCCCCCTGTCTTATTTCGTCTTTTCTGACCCTGTATGGCTTTTTCTTTTCTAATTAGTTGATGTAGTATATACAAAGCAATATGAAATAGTAGTGGTGATGCCCTTGTCTTTTTTGAGAAAGTTTGCAATATTTATTAAACATGCAGGCTTTTGGGACCACATAAATGGTATATATATTACTTTTGGAGTATACATCATAGAAACATGGTATGTGATACATTTTTACTCTGTATTTTCCTCTACATTTTTCTGAAAGCTTCAACCAAGATACCCATTTTCGGGGTTTGATTTTTGTTTTGTTTTTTAAAATAAAAACTCACAATACTTGCCAAAGTAGTACATAGAGTCCCATGTATCTTTCACCCATCTTCCCCCAGTGGTCACCCAAACCTTTCTTATGGGCAAAAAGCCATCACATTACATGTGACTCCTCTGGAGAGGATATATATAGCCCTGCAGTTTTAGCTGTTGAAAGGACTACTTTGGTTAAACAAGAAAGCAGATACATGATTCTGCCTTGAGTATATGCTGAAATGTTTAGGTTTTTTTAATGTTTGTCTTGAATGTGAGAAATGTTAGTGAACTTTTAAAACTTCATCATTGAAAGTTTTATGTTGTTAAACAGTTGCAATTGAGTTAAAATGTGTAAAATACACATATCAAGTGCTCAGCTTAATTTTTCATGTGTGTTAACCCAAATAACCACTACCAAACATAAGGATATGGAACATTTTCATGAACTTAAAAGGCTCCTGTATGCCCCTTTCCAGTCAGTACTCCTCCAGAGGTAACCACTATTCTGACTTCTCTCACCTCAGGACAGTTCATATTGAGTTTGAAGTATATCTCTTAAATTTGTAGCTCCTTCAACTGGACTTTGACTTTGAAAAAATTCCTTTGGAAAAACATGATGAAGAATATCGAAGTGAGGATATTCATATTTTGTACATCACAAAGAAAAAATCGGTAAATACACTCCTGGTTTTTTATCCTCTAAGGAAGTTTCTTTAGCTGGATACTGTCTCTGAGTTTATGTGTGACATAGATATTGATTTTAATGTGGGATAATAGCTATGATGATTCACTGGACTCAAGCATTAAGTTTCAATATTAAGATTTCTTTATCTGGCCTCGGGTTCCTCTAAAATGAGGTAGGCTTCTTCTGTGAAGATCTCTTCCAGCTGTAAATAATATAACTTCATAATTGGACATTACCTCAGACAAGCAACTTAGCTATTGATAAGTTCTGTTATCTCTTAAAGTGCCAGCTCTGACCTTTGTTAACTTTCTCCAACCATTCCAATTTTTTTTTTATTTTTTTATTTCAGAGACAGAGAGAGGGATAGATAGGGACAGACAGACAGGAACAGAGAGAGGTGGGAAGCATCAATCATTAGTTTTTCGTTGCCGTCGCAATACCTTAGTTGTTCACTGATTGCTTTCTCACATGTGCCTTGACCGCGGGCTTTCAGCAGACGTAGCAACCCCTTGCTGGAGCCAGCAACCTTGGGTCCAAGCTGGCGAGCTTTTGCTCAAGCCAGATGGTCCCATGCTCCAGCTGGCGACCTCAGGGTCTCGAACCTGGGTCTTCCGCATCCCAGTCCGACGCTCTATCCACTGCGCCACCGCCTGGTCAGGCCCATTCCAAAATTTTTAATAGTTAAAAGTAAAATGTAACAACCCTTCTCTGGTGGTCTAGTGGCTAAGCAGTTTCACCACTGCAACTCAAGTTCGATTCCTGGTCAGGGAAGTTGGTTTGTCAAATCACTGTGTTGTACACTTACACTTTAATAAAAAATAAATTTTACAAAGTAAAATATAACAATGCAGATCTATCCAGTAATGAGAAATGCACTCTGTTAAATCGAATTTGTGTATATTCTGCTTTTGATGTTTCCTTTACTTGTTACAACAATTAGATGTTGTGCAAGTTGCTTCTATAATGCCTAGTGTGACTCTGTAGAAAGGAAGAATTGTGTCCATTTTTTATTTCAGTACCTTTCATATATGTGACTGGTTTTTATAAGGCAGGGACATGATTAATTTTATGAATTAAGGATGTTAAGTTTAATAACACACTTTTTTCTGTTATCCTTGCTTTGAATTTGTTTGTGATGAAGTGTTCTTGATTATATGAATTCTAGCCAAAGCAAATAAGTTGTAATGTTTGGAATCAAGATTGGATATTAGGACTGTAAAGCAAGAGGAGTGGTGGGATTGGTAATTGAGGTCAACCAACTTTTATGTGACACGATGCTGGAGATACAAAGATAAAAAAATGGTTTATGCCAGTTTTAGCTGAAATTGTTGTGTAGTTTTAAAAGGAGACTTTTTTTAAATTAATTTATTTATTCATTTTAGAGAAGAGACACAGAGTGAGAGAGAGAGATAGAGAAGAGAGAAAGGGGGGAGGAGCTGGAAGCATCAAGTCCCATATGTGCCTTGACCAGACCAGTGCAGGGTTTTGAACTGGCGACCTCAGTGTTCCCAGGTCAACGCTTTATCCACTGTGCCACCACAGGTCAGGCTAAAAGGAGACATTTTTGAGAAATAGATTTTGTTTTATAAATATAAAGGCTTTATTTTGGCATTGATATAATTCATGTATCATAAAATTTACCTTTTTAAAGTTATAATTCAGTTATTTTTAGTATATTCACAGGGTTGCACAACCATCGTCACTTTATAATTTTAAACATTTTTATTACCCAAGAAAGAAACTCCATATCCATTAGCAGTCACTTCCTGTTCCTAACTTCCTCCCCACCTCCCCCCAGCCCCTAATTTGTGGTTACCAATATATTTCCTGTTTCTGTGGATTTACCTGTATTGAACATTTCGTATATAGGTATCCCTTGCTTTCTGCAAGCTCATGTTACGCCATTTTGCTTTTGCAAAAGACCTATATTAGTATGGTCATGGCTTCTGTAATAGCAAAAATTCTTTGGATTTCTTTTGGTTAGTGATAATAGGTATAAGTGTAGGTTTTTCATAAAAGCAAAATGGTGTAATACGAAAGCAGGAATACTCTTCACTTTAAGCCATTTCAGTTTTTGAAGGTTTTCATAGGAATGCGAAGAGGGAACTTGTACTGTGGCTCCTTGGGTCTGACTTCTTTCACTCAGCACAAGGTTTTTAAGATTTAGCCATGTTGTAGCACACATCAGCACTTAACTGCCTTTTTCTAGTTAAATATTTCTTTGTATGAATATGCCACACCTTATCCATCCATTCATCAGTTAATAGGTCTTTTAATATTTTTCACTTTTTGTCTCTAATGAATGTTGCTGTGAATATTCTTGTAAACATTTTTGTGTGACATGTTTTCAAATCTCTTAAGTATATTTCTAGAATAGAACTGCTAAGTCATGTGGGAACTCCATGTTTAACTTTTTGAGAAATTGTTAAACTGTATTCCAAAGCTGCTTTTAACGTTTTGCATTTTCACTAGCAATGTCTGAGGGTTCCAGTTCTCCATATTCACACCAATACTAGTCATTGTCCATCTTTTTGATTTAATCATCTTAGGTACAAAGTGATATTTCATTGTGATTTTTTCATTTCCCTAATGACTAATGTTGAGTTTCTTTTCATGTATTTATTGTCCATTTGTATAGAAATTATACTTGTAAAAGTTTTTTATATATATTCTAGATACTAGACTCTTTCCTGGTATATAACTTTCAAATGTTTTCTCCCATTATGTAATTGTCTTTTCATTTTTTTCTGATAGTATGTTTGTAAGCACAAAAGTTTTTAATTTTGATAGTGTCAAACATTTCTTTATTTTTTTTGGTTGCTTGTGCTTTAGGTGTCAGCAAGGAATTGTCTCTAAACGTTATGCATGGGTTGTTCACTGAATTGCACTTAGCCATTACGAGGCGTATCACCTAGTATTAATACCCAGTAATAGTTCATTTGTAATATGAATTCAGTATGAAAAGTGTCCGTTTTCTTCCTTACAGAAATTTCCATCATGAAATCTTTAACCATCTTACCCAAGCCTCTAACAACCTGGGTAAACTAAAGATGTGAATGGAGCATGTGACTATAGCATGAGAAGATTGTGTTCACAGATTTTTCCAACATGTCCTTAGAGATCTGATACATAGACAACAACCATCATGGCTACCTGCAAGATGAAAAATGATTGCCTGCCTGCCTGCCAGTGGGTCTGAAATCCAACCTAGTTTACTTTTAGCATCAAGTTCTGCTTAAAAAGAAACATTGCATATTAGTCACTCCTCAAATAAAAATAGGTATTGAGGTTAGCCTAAAGTCTGCCAAAAATAAAGTAAAGCAACATGGTTGATTCAGTTTACTGTCAGGAAATTAGAAATAAATTGATCTAGTTTCTAAGGAGAATTATCTATTGCTGTAGTTTAAATTCAAACCAGTAAATTTTAGTTAGCCCTCCAAGATAGGTAAATTTAAAAGGTTTTCATTTTAACATAATTATGCAGTGGTTTTTATCATATTTATCTTCTACTCGATTGCTTTTAAGATAGGTTTGATACTTAAATGATTTTTATGTTAAAAAAAAATCTGAAAGTGTTTTGTATACTTACATTGGTCAAAGTTTTCTTTTCCTCTGCCATACATGTCTACATGAGTTAGTAAATTTTACTGCTGTGAGTTGGCAAGTATGAAAGTTAGGAAATCAGGAGATTAGGAGGGGGTAGGAAGCTACAAAATTTTTTGTTTGAGAATGGTGTGAGAATAAAAAGCCCCTTTTCAGACTTGTGCACTTACGTGTCTCATGCACTTTTCTTATGCGTATCTTCCAGGAGGAAGTAGATAAAAGTCACTAGTGTCACTTACATGAAACAGAAAACGTTTTTAAATAACTACAAATGTAGTTCTATATACATTTAACAAGTGATTTTGATTCTTTGTCATCTTTTTATGTTATCATGATAATCGCGTGCTCACAAACTGACTGTATATGTCAAGAACTTAAGTTCCAAAGAGTAAGAGTAAACCATAGACTTTCTGGTACTTACAGGCTTTGGTGCTAGGTTGTACATTTTATGTGTTAAAATAAACATTCTTTTTGAGATCCTTTGGCTTTGTGAGTGTTTCAGAAAGAGCTTGAAGGCAATAGACATCTAAAGCAGATAACTACTTTCCAGAAAGAGCAAAAATAGCCCCCTTTAGAGAAATAAAGGGTCAAAGTCAAGAGAACATTTTTTGATCCTTCAGGGCTTACTTTAGTCTTTTTTATTTGCTTTTCTTTTGCAAATATTTTGTTCATATTGCCCTTAGCATTTTAATGAGCAGTTTACTAAGTAGTTAGTGTAACCAAAATATGTGATACATTGTTATGGAGAGCACCAACGATTATTGGTGAACTCTTAGGACAAATGACCACTTTCTAGCTTGTTCCATACATTATGGAACTTGTAAAACTAAGTTTGATATTGACTAGGTATATTAGGCCACTTGGATTCCTAGGATTCTTTTTCACCTTCCTCCCCTTTTCACTGTACTCATAATGAACAGTATACTTGTGGGTCTTCAACCTAAAGTGTCCATTGACATTCCTATATAAAAACCCAGCTCCTTTACTTCAGATCGGTGCACCTTATATTCTTAAAACTTCCTGTAGGAGTCAGGCTGAGGTCAACCTCTATTCAAGTTCACCAGAATTACACCCTGTGTGTCCTTCCTCCCCTTGTCCTATTCCCAGTTCCTTACTTGACTTACCTCATTAATAAGTCACCTTCTTACATTCATCACGGTTTCTGGAGAACTGACCTAAGTTACTGACTGTAAAGTAATTTGTAACAGAAAGTCAAACGGGATTTTTTTTTCTCAGTCTGGAATAAGGCCAAAGTGGAGGTTAAAAGTTACCAGGTCCCCACATTCTGAGATCAGAGCACTACTGATGGTTAGGACCACTGAGCACTGCAGGGTTTACTGAGAGGTACCAGTGCAATAATAGCATGCCCTGTGACTAACCATCATTCCCCACCTGGCCAGAGAGGCCTGGGAGAGGTCTTTTGCAGGAGTGCAAGGTTGAAGAATAGGATTTAGTCCTTTGAGCTCTGTCATGAAGGAGGAAACAAAGTGCATCTGCACTAAGAAACCACAGGAGGGGGGCCTGTGAATAATTCAAGATTCAGAATGCCTCCAAGAAAGGCAGACCAGCATTTTCCCCATCTGGTAGGATGTGTGTTTACACAGCATATCAGCACATTAGTTTTACCTAGAGTTTAGGAATGGAATTGGAGAGGTAATGTGAGGACTGTCAGGAAGAGAGGTTTTGAGGTGGATCCTGCCAGCCTGAGAGTTGACATGTGAATAGTGAGCTAGGGAACTGGAGGAGGCAAAAAGGTAGGTACAACAGATGAGAGGTCAACATGATTTAGCTAGGGGTCAGCCAGTGTTGGGTGGAGCTGCTCAGGACTGAGCTGCTGGCCCTTCACACTACTGAGGGTTTCACTGTACACACCGATACCCCTAGGGCAGTTACCAGAACCCTTAGGAGCCTAACAATAGGCAGTGTTTCTCAAACTAGGCAACCCTTGGGGTCACCTAGTAAATTAAAATCAAAGAAAAGCCATGTTCAGGTCCTATCCCCCTCAATTATCAGGGCATAGTATTTTTGTTAAGGGGCTCCAGATGATTCTAACATGCAGTCTAAATGGAGAGCTACTGCAATAAGGAAACCTAGCATCTGCTTCCCAAAGAGAAGAGAGCAAAGGGCGGGGAAATACAAACACAAACTACCATATCTCCCCACGTATAAGACGGTCCCATGTATAAGACTCCTCTTAATTTGGTGACCCAAAATTTGAAGAAAAAATGTATGACATAAAGTTATTGAACTCAAGTTTTGTATTACATAAATTTATTGAACTCAAGTTTTATTCATCATTAAATTCATACAACTCAACAAACGTGAAAAAATGGGACATACAAGTAAAAGAAATCTGCAACCGCTGTATAAGACGCACCCAGTTTTTAGACCCCACATTTTTCAGGAAAGGATGCATGTTATACATGGGGAAATACGGTATCCGTGGTTAGAGTGGGCCTGTACTGCATAAGGAGGAATAGAGCTTTGAATCTGATATGAAAAAGATTTTTTTTTTTTTTTTTTTTTTTACAGGGACAGAGAGGGATAGATAGGGACAGACAGACAGGAACGGAAAGAGGTGAGAAGCATCAATCATTAATTTTTCGTTGCCGTCGCAACACCTTAGTTGTTCACTGATTGCTTTCTCACACATGCCTTGACCGCGGGCCTTCAGCAGACCGAGCATTTGAGTCCAAGCTGACGAGCTTTTGCTCAAGCTAGATTGGCCCGCACTCAAGCTGGCAAGCTCGGGGTCTCGAACCTGGGTCTTCCTCATCCCAGTCCGATGCTCTATCCACTGCACCACCACCTGGTCAGGCTGAAAAAGGTTTTAAACGGAGTGAGCTTTAGTAACTACCTGAAAATTTAGAGAATGGTTACAAAGGTAAAGGTGGTAACTACTCAGGTAAAAAGGGGGATTCAGTAGCTGGGGGAAAAGAGTCATTAACAGGAGTGATTTGGATATCCTTTACATGCCAGTTATAATATAACTAAGGACTTTCGAGGCAGCGTAGCTTTGAATCTGAACCTGCTACAGTTCGTAACCAAGGCCCCATAGATCATATGTTGGGTCAACTGTGGAGTGAAGTTAGTTTATTTTTAATTATTTTAGGAAGTACCAATAATCCAGAATGATTGTTAATAGGGTTTTCTTACACGGTACACCTTTAAATTTTTTCTTACCCTTCCTTGATAATTTCCTTGTTATATGATGTCAAATACAATATTAAACAAGACTACAAATGTATTCATTTAAATAACGAAGTTCATAGAAATATGACTGTTGTTGTTCTAAAGGTTCCCTGTAGATGGCAATGCTTGACTTTGTCTTTAAATATGTAGTTTATAGAAAGGAAGTTGTTAAAATAGAATATTTGAAATGGATCATACTTGCATCTTAAAGGTGAATTAAGTTGGGTTTTAAAGAATAAACCTACCTATTATGAGTTTCTTTTAGAATATAGCATGGTTGTCTTAGTCTATTTGGTCTGCTATAGAAAATTAACATAGATTGGATGGCTTTTAAACAGCAGAAATTTATTTTTCACAATTCTGGAAGCTGGGAAGTCCAAGGTCAAAGTGCCCACTTCCTCATACACAGCTGTTCTCTCATTAACCTCACATGACAAAAAAGGACAAGTGATCTCCCTGGTGTCTCTTTTATAATAAATCCGATTTATGGGGATTTTTTTCTCATAAAATTTTATTTTTTATGAGAATTTTATTTTTCTCATAAAATTTCCTGGATTTTTGAATGTTATTCATAAAGCTACATAAATTGCAATTCATAAACCATTTCTCTGCAATCTATTAGAGAAAGACATTTAAAGAGACTAAATTCAAGTTCTGAAAATTAAATTCACCTTGAAAAAGTACTTTTATTTAATGCATGATTTTACATCTGAGGTATTTGAAACTTCTGACTAATTAGTTCTTTAAACCAGTGTATCTTCCTTACTCTAGTTGTAAGTAGCTTTTACATCAAAGACTGAAAGCTCTGTCTTTGGCTATACCACATTCCTGTAAACTTTGGATAGCTATTTGACATTATTTTTCTTTTTCTTGAAGGAACATCAGAATTTGAAAGAGTTTTTGATTCGTTGGTAATAAACATTGTAACAGTAGAATATATCATTTTTATACCATAAAGATCTTCAGGCTAAATGAAAGAGGAAAAAACTGGCAACAAAATTTTACTGAAAATTAATCAAGTAATGGAAAAGCAAAGTTTTCACTTTATATAATTTTGAGTAGGCAAGCAGTAAATTCTCAAATTATTTTCACCAGTTTGGTTAAAACTGTTATGTATTTGTGGTCATTTAAGACAATCTTAGTCTTATATGTTGTTGGAGTTCTGTGAAGAGCTAGTATGCCCTTTGATTGTGAGGTACATTTTATGTAATTCATTATTAATAACAAGATAGTTTTCAAAATAATAGACTTTTAAAATGTTAGAGCAGCCTGACCAGGCGGTGGCGCAGTGGATAGAGCGTCGGACTGGGATGCGGAAGACCCAGGTTTGAGACCCCTAGCTCGCCAGTTTGAGTGCGGGCCCATCTGGCTTGAGCAAAAGCTCACCAGCTTAGATCCAAGGTCGCTGGCTCCAGCAAGGGGTTGCTCAGTCTGCTGAAGGCCCGCGGTCAAGGCACATGTGAGAAAGCAATCAGTGAACAACTAAGGTGTCGCAATGGCAACGAAAAACTAATGATTGATGCTTCTCACCTCTCTCTGATCCTGTCTGTCTATCCCTATCTATCCCTCTCTCTGACTCTCTGTCCCTGTAAAAAAAAAAATATGTTAGAGCAAATCATTTCGATGATGTTTTTCCCATGTGCATTCTGAAAACTATTGTCAGAGCGCAGGCTCTGAGTCCAGGTTATCTGGGTTTGAATCCCAGTTCTGCCATTACTAGCTGTGTGACCTTGAGGAAGTTATTTACACTCTTTGTGCCTAAGTTTCCTCATATATAAGGTAAGGATCATAATAGTATCTACCTCATAGTTTGCCATAGGGTATTAAATCAGTTCAGTACATGCAGTGCACGTAGGTACCTGCACGTAGTAAGTGTTCTATAAATGTGATTATAGTGCAGGTTGCGATTATATCAAGGGGAATTACTTTACATGTGGGGACTGGGGAAATAAGAATAATGCAAAATGTGGGCATCTTTTTGCCTGTATAGGACCTATGTAAACATCACTCCTCCGTCATCGTGGTTGGAGGTTGAGAACACTTCCACAGTACTGTTATTTGAACAAGGAAACAATTTAAAAAGAAGAAAATATGTTGGGAGAAAAACCTTTACTGTTCATTTTAAAGCAAGTTCCTTGAGCATTCAAAGGCCAGTAGAAGCAGAATGTTGGCATTTCTAAATATGGGAGCCTGGGCTTGCTGGCCCGAGCTACCAGATGATCATTTCACTGACCTGGGTCCTTAGCCAGTTCTTCCGTCTTTGCTTCTTATCTCTGTTAAACCGAGACCAGTTAGGTAGCAGGTTATTAAAGTACAGCAGCAGGTCATATTTTTGAAGACTGGGACCTGATGTATCTGCGTAATTAACTTTAAAAGAGCAAGATGACTCTGAAATACTTCTGTAGCACCATGATAAATGATCTTTTACCGTGCATTATGTGGTGGGATGCAAGAGCTTACTTTAGGTAATCCCTTAGGCTATCGGTACCAACAGACGAGAATGAGAGTCAGAACCTTGACTTGCATCTGCTTCTGCATCAGCCAGTATAAAGTGGCACATGTGCTTAACTGCATCATATTAAACTTTCAAGGCCTTTTTGTTTCTAATTGATGGAAAAGATTGTCGTGAACACTAATAGTTGGTCTTAATGTTTAGAAACATTTATTACTTGCCCTGGCTGGGTAGCTCAGTTGGTTGGAGTGTCATCCTCATATGCCAGGGTTATGAGTTCGATCCCTAGGCAGACATGTGCAGGAGTCAACCAATGAATGCATGACTGGGTAGAAAAATAAATTGGTGTTTCTCTCCCCCTCCCCCGAAAGGAAAATAAATAAATAAAATTGTTTTAAAAACCATTTATTACTTACCTATCATACCATAACATTTTGATGAAGTTCATACTTTATAATACAAGGTTGAAAACAATGCTATTTCTTTCCCGCAACACAAAATAAAAAGCTTTTGAAAAAGCTACTTCTAGATGTAATTCTTAGAGGCTTAAATATTTCGGTAGTTGGCACATTTCCTTTGTGTTATTCGCTCTAATGAAGCACCATTGGCAGTCTGTTGAGCCTTTGATGGGTCAGTGCATTTAAATATTCGCAGTGTAAATTTTTAAAGGTTAATTTTTATTCCTGTTTGCTAATCTACTGAGTCTAGGCATTAACAGCTTGAGTTCCAGTTCTACATGTTGGCTCATTATCACTTTGATAAATCATTGTCAGAGTTAGGTATATGCAGTATAAACAATCTCGTATATCTACATTCAGTACCTGACCTTGTTCTTTTAGGAATATGTCCTAAAAACCTACTCTTAACTGTGTGCACAGTATATCTGCATATCAGGGTGCTCCAAATATAAAGAGCAGTTTTATCCAAAACTTAGTGAGAAGTTTAACATTTACATTCAGAATGAGTGTAAAGAATAATCTCATGGTGTATCATTGCCATTAAACGTAGGCCTGGTTTCTTGAAACTTAAAAACAGAAAAAACAATTTTCATACTTGTATGGCAGTAGTCGCGGCCATTCACATGCAGGTTCTCATTGAATTCGGGCAGATGATAAAGAAACAGTGGAGCCAAAAAATGGTGGGCCATTCCTTTATTAAAGTCTCTCACTGGCCGACAAGCAACACACAGGGAAATCACTTCCCTTTCACTCATTCAGAGCTCACAAAGCCCTGACACATTCTTCGGTTCCACAACCAGGAGAATCTTCTCCAGTTTCTCCTAGAATCAAAGGCCCCCACCAGTCTCAGGGGAGCTCGCAAAGCCCCTCACCTCTGGTTCCCCGTCACACACCTTCTCTTTCCCTGCTGACATGGCTTCTTTAGCATTCTGCATTCTCTCTGCTCTCCCTGCAAAATACCGTATGTCTTTCTCTCTTTTTCTTTCTTTTCAAAACTTCATGATGCGGAAACCTCTCCTCCAGCAAACATTAGCAAAACAATGGCCCTTCCCAAGCAGGAAGGTGATTTGCAATTTCACAGACCACATATACCTGGCGCTGCCCAGCCCCCAATGCAGACTATAAGCAAGCAAACAAAAATCAATTTTTAAAAACTTATTTAACCAACAAATAGTCCCACAAATAATGTTTAACCAGAGTGTCTTTGGACTTCAGTATGGTTTATGAATGGAGGTACAATAATGTGCTTTTAAAATAGCTATCTATATTAGGGGAACACGGGGGTGGGGGAATATATTTGGTGGGACACTTGAATCTATGTAAACACAATAAATTAAAATTTTAAAAAATGAAAAAAGCTATCTATATTCTTCCTAAATCATGTCACAAAGTTGTTTTTTTTAATTCTGTTGTTCAGAACTCTCCTTTCACTCTCAAGCATGTATTTGACTCCCACGCTGAGTCTGTTACTCTTCTGTCTGTTAACCTGAGATTCCAAGGAAGTGGAGAGAATATCAGAGGCTTAGTGTGGCCGGCAGAAACCGAATCCCAGTTTACTCTAGAAGACAGTCCCAGTTCAGTTCTAAATCCTATCACCTTCTCTTTATCCATCCCAGCTTGAACATCCTGTTTTTCTCTTAAGGAGAAAATGGCCCGTTTGATTACTACCTAATCTAGCTGTTTTAGGCAAGTTAAACTCTGAATGTTAGTGTCCCTTTGTGTAAAACGAGAGCACTGTCTACTGGATAGCACCCTGGATGGTTAAACTAGATAACGTGGGGATAAAGATAGGGAAGAAGGCTTCTCCCCAGCATAAGCCTCAGCTGTTCACTCAGAATCCAAAAAAGTAAACTCACACAAATTAAAGAAGTACAAAGTCTTCTTAAGTAAACAACACATAATGTGACCCAGGAAAACAAAGCCTTGTCTAAAAGGAGAGATTCTAAGTTAGCAGCATGCCTATCATTTACTTTTACATCCTGCCATGACTCCCACCTCCTGTTTAGACTATACCTTCATCACAGGAAGGTAGTAAGGTCAGAGGGGAGAAGACTTGAGATTACTGTTACCAAAAGGATCCTGTAAACCAGGGGTCCCCAAAATATGGCCTGCGGCCGCATGCAGTCCCCTGAGGCCATTTATCCAGCCCGCTGCACTTCCGGAAGGGGCACCTCTTTCATTGGTGGTCAGTGAGAGGAGCACAGGATGTATCCGCACCCATAGTTCCCATTGAAATACTCGTCAGTTTGTTGATTTAAATTTACTTGTTCTTTATTTTAAATATTGTATTTGTTCCCGTTTTGTTTTTTTACTTTAAAATATGTGCAGTGTGCATAGGGATTTATTCATAGTTTAATTTATAGTCTGTGCCCACGGTCTGAGGCACAGTGAACTGGCCCCCTGTGTAAACTGTTTGGGGACCCCTGCTGTAAAACATTAATAAGATACAAGGTACTTCCCAGCAGAATATAACACCAAAGCAAATAAAACTGAGAAAGAGCTCCAATAGTAGGCTAGAGGAGGCCACAGAGGGCAGGAGCAGAACTTAGCAGAGAAGTTCTTGGAGACGTCTCAAAATACCACAGAAGTGACAACAAATGAAATGTGCCTTGTTGCGGTTGAAGTTTCTCCACATTTAACTATTTTATCTTCCCTTCTACCTTTATCAAATCCACTGTCCATGACTTTTCTGAAACATTCAACATATTTATTCACTCAATTCAGTCAACAGGTAATATGCTAGGTATACAGGATACACGTTGGTACTCTCAGATTCTAGGGGCAAACAAATCGATAAAACAACCTTAAGCTGCTCACTTGTCTATAATGTGAAAGGCATATGCAAAAATAATTGCAACTCTGGGAGAAGTGCAATAATGAAGGTATAAATTAGCCAAAGGGGCAGTACCAAAGAGAGTAATGGTTAACTCTGCCTAGGTTGATCAGGGAAGTTTTCATGAGAGGACCACTGAGTTGATTTTTAAAGGATGAATTGGAATCCATTGGGCAACTGGTCATGTGTGCTAGACAAATACCTGCACCTGCATCACACGCGGTGGTTGTTGGAACATAGGGTATATATAGCAAATGACAGGTAGGCAGGAGGGCAAGGGGGACATGGAGAATCTATATCACATTCAGGAGTATTAGTTGTATTCTGTAAACAATGAGATGATATTAAACAGCAAAGTCACTGGCTCAAATCATCTTGAAAATTTTTCATGGTCTGGATGATGGAATGGAGGGGAGCAAAACATGAAGAAAGGCCAGAGATATTGGGGTAGGAGAGTCTGAATTTAGGCAGTCGCCATGAGAACGGAAAGGAAGGAATGGAGAACCACTGTGGACCTAGACAGGACAAGAAACAGTGGTGTAAGTGCCCATGCAGCACCCTAGTGGAGTCAAGGTGTGCATGGCCCATCACAGAGCCCTTGTGCACATCAGAAAGGGCTCCCTTTCTTTAAAATACACTGTGTTGGAAAAGTGTTTTAATACACTAATTTTATTAGAACTAGAGATTTTATTGCCACCTGCCAGAATATTGTCATGTATACAAATTGTACAACTCTGGAATCAGTGGTTATAACTTTAATTTTTTGCTTTAATTTGAAAACAGTAACGACTACAATGTGAATCATGCCCTATTTCAATGGCATTCTTTTTAGTACACAGCCTGCACACCCTGATTAGTTATAATGTAATAGGCAACTAAATATATATAGGCTTGGAAGCAGAGGATGGGGTAGATAGTGAACAATGAGGTCTTATAGGTCATCCTGAATGTACAGATAGAAAAAAATATTCTAGATAAGACCCTGGGAAATATGAAAATTCAAGGACTCATTGGAGAAAAGGGAAACAGTAAAAGAGAAACCTTTCAGAATATGGTTCCATATATATTGTCTGTCTCTTCTGAAATGTAAGCTTCCTGGTGTTTTTTTTTTTATTAAAATTTTAAATTTATTGTGTTAACATGGATTCAAGTGCCCCACTCAATATAACACCCTCAACCCCCAACAAGGTGTCCCCCGTTATACCCTTTTACCCCATCCCTCTACTTTGCTCTCTCCTTTCCCTCTGGGACTTGCTGTCCTGTTATCTGTATCTCTGTGTTATGTATATGTAATTGGGCTAATCCCTTCACCTTCTCTGAACTCATCCCCTTCTCCCCCTTTCCTCCGACAGCTGTTCCTCTGCTCCCCATGACCCTGCCTCTGCCTCTAATCTGTTGCTCAGTTTTTATTAAATTCCACATATAAGTGATCATATATTTGTCTCTCTCTGCCTGGCTTATTTCACTTAGCATAATAATCTCCGGGTCCACCCATGCCATCGCAAAAGGTTATATTCCCTTTTTCACAGCCACATAGTATTCCATTATGTATATGTACCACAGCTTTTTTATCTATTCGTCCACTGACGGGCACTTGGGCTGTTTTCAGATCTTGGTTATTATAAACAATGCTGTAGTAAACTTAGGGGTGCATGTCTTCTTTTGAATTAGTGATTTGGTATTCTTAGAATATATTACTAAAAGTGGGATAGCTGGGTCAAAAGGCAGTTCCATTTTTAGTTTTTTGAGGAAACGCCATACTGTTTTCCACAGTGGCTGCATAAGTCTGCATTCCCAGCAGCAGTACAGGAGGGTTCCCTTTTCTCCACACCCTTGCCAGCACTTGTGTGTTGATTTGTTAATGAGAGTCATTCTCACAGGTGTGAGGTACTATCTCATTGTTGGGGCTTTTAGTGTTTTGTTTTTTTTCCCCAAAGTGAGAAGCAGGGAGGCAGACAGACTCCCACATGTGCCCAACTGGGATCCACCTGGTATGCCCACCAGGGGGCGATGCTCTGCACATCTGGGGCTTTGCTCTGTTGCAACCCGAGCCATTCTAGCACCTGAGGTGGAAGCCTTGGAGCCATCCTCAGCGCTCGGGCCAACTTTGCTCCAATGGAGCCTTGGCTGCAGGAGGGGAAGAGAGAGAGAGAAAGGAAGGAGAGGGAAGAAGGGTTGAGATGCAGGTGGGCGCTTCTCCTGTGTGCCCTGGCTGGGAATCGAACCCAGGACTTTCACATGCTAGGCCAATGCTCTGCTGCTGAGCTAGCCAGCCAGGGCCTCATTGTGGTTTTAATATGCATTTCTCTGATGATTAGTGATGAACATCTTTTCATATGCCTACTGGCCATATGAATGTCCTCTGTAGAGAAGTGTGTATTCAGTTCCTTTGCCCATTTTTTAATTGGATATTTTTACCTTCCTGGTGTTGAGTTTTAGAAGTTCTTTATAAATTTTGGTTATTAACCCTTTATCAGACGTATCAGCGAGTATGTTCTCCCATTAGGTGGGTTGTCTTTTTATTTTGTTAATGGTCTCTTTTGCTGTGCAAAGCTTTTTAGTTTGCTATAGTATTTTTTGTTTATTTTGTCCTTTATTTTACTTGCCCATGGAGATATATCAGCAGAAATGTTGCTATGAGAGATATTGGAGAATTTGCTGCCTGTGTTTTCTTCCAAGATTTTTATGGTTTTGCAACTTACATTTAAATCTTTTATCCATTTTGAGTTTGTTTTGTGAATAGTGTAAGTTGGTGGTCTAGTTTCATTTTTTTGCATGTACCTGTCCAATTTTCCCAGTACCATTTATTAAAGAGATTGTCTTTACTCCATTTTATATTCTTGCCTCCTTTGTCAAATATCAATTGATTGTAAAGGCATAGGTTTATTTCTGGGTTCTCTGTTCTGTTCCATTGATCTCTATGCCTATTCTTATGGCAATCCCAAGCTGTTTTGATTACTATGGCCTTATAGTAAAATTTATAATTTGATATCAGGAAGTGTGATACCTCCGACTTTGCTCTTCGTTTCCAAGATTGCTGAGGCTATTCGGGTTCTTTTTATGGTTGCATATAAATTTTTGGACTATTTAAAAGAGAGATCTTGAAAATGTCTTCTCCTTTGGCTTCAGGGATAAGCACATCTCAGCTTAAATATGTCAATGATCACACAACTTCCATTTGTGTGTTTTCATACACTGACTCCTCCAACCTGGCCTTTCATGTGCCAAGTCCATATTTTGTACATCTGTCCACAAATCAACAAAGTGATACTGCCTGCAAGTCAGCAACTTAGTTGTCTGAAGAACAGTGGTGCTTGGACTTATTTTAATGCTTGGTCCTTATTCCAGAGAAATGAAAGAAGACCCAAAAAATAATATGCTATTACCAATGATATGAGCTCAGGTCTCAAATGAATACAACTTAGACCAGAGTAGAATTAATTGGTGCTAAGAAAGCAACTCTGTAGCCTCAATGGCTGCTGGCCGGATTTATTTTGTGAGTTCACTTGTTAAAAGGACAAAAGATACTATGAATTGAAGAACACACAACCAACACTGGAAATAAATGTTGAACATGGAGGTCTAATTTATTTTTCTCATTGGGAATATAATTCCCATCCTGTTAGACTTAAGTAGGTCCAACTTTCTCCCTATGCCCAATGACTAGTTGCTGAATTCCTTTCCTTTCTCTGTTCCCTATCTCACAATTCCCCGAAGTTCTGTCCTTTGACAGTTCACCTCTGTGTAGTCTCCTTTGTAGATCTTGTGATTCTCATGTTTCCAACTACAGACTTAATGTAGATTCCCCATCTTGAGACCTCTGTCTCTGACCCCTCGCCTAAGCTCTGGCCCCACCTCTTCTGCCTGCCTGCTGTCTTCCTCTGCTTGCCGAACCAGGGTTATGTCCATTTCTGAGCAAAAATCTCTGCCAAATAGACTCCTCTACCTCATTTTCTAGTTTTACTAATGGCATCATCATGCTTGTACCATCTTTAATTCCTTCTGCCTCTACGCAAAGTCAGCGTATCGCATAGTCCCAATCAGAGGAACTCATTCTACCTCTCCTTTCTGATTTTACTGCCATCACCCCAGTTGGGCCTTATTACCTCTAATTGATGTTCCTATAATCCTCTCTCATGTCCAGTATTGCTCTACACACATCTGTGCAAACAGTAGTGGCAGAGCACTGTGCTAACTTGGAGTCCCAAACTGTTCATTATCCTGCTCAAAAACCCCGAGTCTGCCAACTTAGGTAGACGCTTCCACACTGGTGTTCAGTACCCTCTTTAGTGTGTCTCCTCGTGTTTCTCTCTTGATGTCTGACCAAAGTAGGTTTTTCTGGATACACAGTGTGTTTTGCTGCCTCTATCTAAGCTCATGATCTTTTCATGTAGTGGGCAACTGTAGCTATATGACTTCTGTCTTCCATCAGACGGTCTCCCATCCATTCGATAAAGACCAAATTTCTGTCTAAACCCATTACACTGACCTTCTGCCTGCCTCATGACCTATCCCAGCCATACAGCTTCATGTCTACAGTCACAGTTTCAGGGTGGGTTTCACATGACCCAAGTTAACTGCACAGAACCCTCCTGGATAAGAAGCACTTCTTTTCTGGGGGAACTAATGTTACAGATAAAACAAACCTTGAGCTGCCCAAGAATAAAGTCATCACAGGGGAAAAGTGGGGTTTAGAAGCAAAGACAGATACCAGGACACTGTCTGTTGGTTTGGTTTGAGCCTCTGTAACCAGTCATGCCTGAAGCGAGCTGCACCCGCTGAACTCCCCAGTTATGTATCCCGGTTGACTTTGTTCTGCAACTTTATGCACTATTCCTATCTTAAGATCCTTTCAACCACTACTTTTCCCAGGAAGTAATCTGCTTTTTAAGTCCTCATATTGTCCATAATACCAGTCAAATCATCTTAGCAGTTGATTTATAAGTTTCCTAGAATAGTATTGGTTGCTGATTAGACTGCAGATATCTTTTTTTTTAATTTATTCACTTTAGAGAGGAGAGAGAGAGAGAGAGAGAGAGAGAGAGAGAGAGAGAGAGAGAAAGGGGGGAGGAGCTGGAAGCATCAACTCCCGTGTGTGCCTTGACCAGACAAGTGCAGGGTTTCGAACCAGCGACCTCAGAGTTCCAGGTTGACGCTTTATCCACTACGCTACCACAGGTCAGGCTATATTGCAGATATCTTAACCTATCAATCTACAAAAGTAAACATAAAACTAGTCAGAAAGCATAAGTGAAGAAACAAATCTTTGTGGGAGTGATCTGATTTAACTGTGATCAAAAACCTTTGCACCCAGAAGATGTTCACTCCACCTCCTCATCTGCATCTTGGGGTCATTATTTAGAGGGAATAACTCAATAGTTGAGGAAATGGATTGCTTGGGAGAGCAGGTAGATTCTGGGGCTGGACTAACACCAATGGTTAGCAGGGTGCCTGGAAAGTGGAACAAGAGTTACAATATCCATTAGGAAAGGGTCCTGAGCAGTGAGTTCTGCAGCCCGGAGAGCAAGGTTAGAAACGGAAACGTGCATGCCGCTTTTCTGTTGGGTTACAGGAAAAGCCTAGATTTAGTGTGGAGTTTTACTTTTTTACCTCTTTTATTGTAATTTCTTTTAGTTATGCAGCTTTCAGAAAAGTCTGAGGCCTGGGTACAGCTCACATGTGGAGACAGAAAGTGCAGAGGCCAGTGTAGGAAGCAGACTTGCCCAAATTCACCCTCTGGGCATGCCTCCAGGAAGGGAGCAGCAGCCTCTGCAGGGACAGGTCGGGAAGGACCAGGAAGAGCTTCCCAGATGAACGGGGCGGAGCTAGGAGAGCCAGGGCGAGCACTCACTGTGGGCCACTCAGAGCCAGGCAGGAGAACACCTCCCTTTCCTCAGGATATAACAGAGGAGCCTTGGACTGACCCTTGGGGAGCAGATATTATAGACAAAATATGCATTTTACTTGATTTTAGATGTTATAGTCCAGAGCAGTCAAGGTATTTGAAAAGATTGAAGTGGGCCTAATTTCCCTTTATAACACAAGATTTGTAATGCAATACAATTTGTTCTCACACCATGTTATTCTAAATAAATCAGAAAGGCAGCTTAATTTATTTTTAATTTCTTATATGGGATGCCCAAGGTCCCTATGTTGTGATTATATGGCATCCTGAAACCAAATTGAGGGGGAAAAATAAGACCATGAATTTCAAAAGATTTCAGAATGATCCCTGACTCACAAGGGCTAATTTATGAAAAACATACAACCACCATTCACTTACTTTTCACACGATAGAATCTGGGTTGATTTTAAAGGCAGCTTTGATGATTGACAAATGATTGGCTGCAGTTATAGGAAAATTAAATTACCAACCAATAGAAAACCAGAGTAAATATTGGGGTTGCATAGGATGGGCTCAGGACTGTCAAAATTGATGTAAGTGCTACCTAATGTGATCTTGCTTAAATGTTTAAATGTAATTAGGGCTAACATAAGACCCAAGCAAACACTGCCACTTAGCAATTCAGAACTTCGCTAAATTTAGATATAGATCTCTGCCCATACCTGTGAAATGTAAGCAGAAAGTATCGAGAGAGAGAGAGAGAGAGAGAGAGAGAGAGAGAGAGAGAGAGAGAGAGAGAGAGTGTGTGTGTAAGGAAGGATGAAGGCTGTAAGTAGGTTTGTAATTAAGAGATAAAAGGCTTTGGCTTTATTTTCCTTAGCAATGTCTCTTGAGCACAGGCATAACTTGCCAGATAGCCTTGGAAAATGCGACTATTATTCTGCAGCAAAAAGAATGGCGTGGTTTGCTGTCTGTCCTTCCACGAGGACCCTGGCAAGGAGAGGGGGAGTGTGTAGAGAGAGCCCAGGACTCCAATCAGCCTTCCTAGGTCAGGAGGAGGATGAAATGGCTCCAGCAGTGAATCTCTCCAGAAACACTTGTCCTGCCATAGGAGAGTTCCCACGCCTCTGACGCATCCATAAGTTCCCAGGTATTTTGCCACCATCTTTCCAAATAATCAATGCCGGTATTGACTGTGATTAGAAAAGTGACTATGTAAACCCCCCTCCAGTCACCTTTCTAAATTATTTTTTTATCTTCTGCTTCTGGCTTACTCAGTCATCACTTGCAAATATGTTGGCATTTATTATCTTTCCCCCCCAATTACAGTTTACATTCAATATTATTTTGTATGGATCTCAGGTGTACAGCATAGTGGTTAGACAGACACTTTACGAAGTGTTCCCCTTGATATTTTCAGTACCAACCTAGCACCATACACATCATTACAATATTATTGGCTCTGTTCCCTATGCTGTGCTCTGCATCCGCGTGACTATTTTGTAACTGCCAAGCCATCCT
Organism: Rhynchonycteris naso; assembly: GCA_037038555.1. Classification (NCBI taxonomy): domain Eukaryota; kingdom Metazoa; phylum Chordata; class Mammalia; order Chiroptera; family Emballonuridae; genus Rhynchonycteris; species Rhynchonycteris naso. Next base: position 47,599,363 of record CM072999.1, read on the forward strand.
CCTCAGTCACTTCACCTTTTTCACCTAGCCCTCAACCCCCCACCCCTCTGACAGCTGTCAGTTTGTTCTCTGTATCTATGAGTCTGTTTCTATTTTGTTTGTTCATTTATATTGTTCTTTAGATTCCACATATAAGTGAAATCATACGGTATTTGTCTTTCTCTGGCTGACTTATTTCACTTAGCATATTACCATTTAGGTCCATGCAGTCACAAATAGGAAGATTTCATTCCTTTTTTATGGCCAAGTAATATTCTATTGTATATGTGTACCACAGCTTTTTTAACCACTCATCTATTGATGGGCACTTGGATTGCTTCCATAGCTTGGCTATCATAAATCATGCTGCAGTAACACAGGGGTGCATGTATTCTTTCAAATTAGTATTTCTTCAGGTATATTTCCAGGAGTGGAATCACTGGGTCATACTAAGGCAGTTCCGTTTTTAATTTTTGGGGATACCTCCATACTGTTTTCCATAGCAGATGCTCCAATTTGCATTTCCACCAGCAATGCACGAGGTTCCCATTTCTCCACATCCTTGCTCCCTGCCCCTCTCTTGATTAAAGATTTGCCTCACCACCATTTGGTGGAAACTTCCTGCATTGTATCGTATCCAGATGGTGAAGGCTGAACACCTACCCCTGCTGTTGACTATCTCTGAGCCCTCGGGCAGGTCTCTTGGTGTGTGTTTGCTTCTTCATCTGTAAGATGAGTGTGATGGTGGTGATGACATTTGTTCTATCCACCCACAGAGTTCTTAGGATGCTCAAATAGGAAAATGGGCGTGAGAGCCAAATGTCAGCTTGAAAGCTGGATGGAAATAGGAGCTGTTACTGTGTTTGGTGCTTCCAGTTAACAAAAGCCTTGAATCCTCCTTCCTCTCTTTCAGCCAGGAATGCTCCATTCAGAAAGAGCAGTCCATCCTCCTGGAATGTTGGCTCTCTCAGCCCCCAGCAGCTGTCTGTGGGCTACATCATCTCTCAGTGCTCAGGGTTTCTTAGCCAAAGGTCCACGGAAGGGAGTGGAAGTAGACTGTGGATCAGACTTTCTTCCTTTCAGAGCCCAATTGATTTAGGACCAAGTATTTTTTCCTTTTTTTTTTTTTTTTTTAGCAAGAGGCAAAGACAGAGAGAGATAGAGAAAGAAACAGGTAGGAACAGACGATTTTTCATTGTGGCACCTTAGTTGTTCACTGATTGCTTTTTCATTTGTCCCCTAACTGGGGAGCTACAGCCAAGCCTGTGACCCCTTGCGCATGCCAGCAACCTTGGACTCAAGCCAGTGACCTTAGGCTTCAAGCCAGTCCCCTTGGGCTCAAGCCAGCGACCATGGTGTCATGTCCGTGATCCCATGCTCAACTCAGTGACCCCATACTCAAGCTGGTGAGTCCGCACTCAAGATGGCAACCTCAGGGTTTTGAACCTGGGTTCTCTGCATCCCAGGCCAACGCTCTCTCCACTGTGCCACCGCCTGGTCAGGCTTGGGTCCAAGTCTTATCAGTCTTCCCCTTCATTCTTATTCTTCATAGAAGATAACTGAATACCTCTAGAGTCACCATCTGTCCTTATTTGCATCCAATATCCTACAGGCACTCACACTCTCCTCTGCATCGTCCTTTGCATGGAGCCCATTTGTCCACCATGCTTTTGTCCTTCTAAGGACACTGTCCTTTTCAACAAAAGAGATCCCAAAACATCACACACATTCATTTTATGTGAACCCCCAGTGGTGGCACAGCGGTTGGACTCCCCTTCGGTCTTTGCATTAGTGATTGGCATTCAGGTAAGCACTGGGCAGAACCAGAAAGGTGTTCATCTCGTCTGGGGGCCTCCATTTAAAAGGATTCTGTTCTGTTCACAATGTAGCTCTGGTGACATTTATCATGTTTCTGTTTTGTCTTGGTAGCTCCATGGCCCCCTCCTAAAGACAAGAACGGTGTCCTCTTTGCAACATGTAGTATCCTTGCATTTATGGTTCTAGAAATAGTCCGATATTCAGTTCAGTAAGTAATCCAACTATCTTTTGTTGAGCACCTGTGATGTGTGAGGTAGGTCCTGTAAGGAATAGGTATATGTTTATTTACTGGTGCACAAAATGAGCTGTGCATGAACATCACCTTGCTCAAAGAACAAAACCAACAAAGTGCATGAACTCACAACAAATTACGGTATTACTTTATTCTGGCCTCCGCGGCAGAGGCTTCTCCGAACCCCTGAGACGGACTCATCGAACCCTTAGGGTTCGATAGAACCCAGGTTAAGAACCACTGGAGTAGATGTAGATAAAAAGTGAGGCGATACAGAATGGAGAAAGTGAAAGTTGTAGCTCATTTCATAGAGTTTGGTGAGAACGAGGAGAGAGTTGGGGTTCAGAGAAGGCTTGTAGAAAAGGACAGAAGGGGAGAGGTTGTGGCTGAAGACAAAGGGGAGGGGTTTACTGGAGGGAGGATTGGGTAACTGACAGACCAAGGTGTGGAGGCGCCCAGGGGAAAGGACTGGGATCCAGAGCACAGGCTGATGACTTGATTTTTGAAAAAAGAAGGGTCACCCTTCGATAAAGCTGTGGGAAGATGGCAGGAAGGGAGGGAGGGAGATATAGCTAAATTTAGACATGGATGTGGAGGAGAGAGGAGTTCACCATTAATGCCATTGGGTTTTCACTGTTGAATGAATGAGGGGACTCAGTCCTCTGCACTAAGGAGCTTATGCTGCTAAGGACCTGTTGCTGGGCAGACTTGCAAGTGGCATTTGTGATACAAAAATGGCCCTGTAGTCTGATTGGGGGGAGATTTGGGAAAGGGGGAAGAAAGAAATGCAAAGTTGGGAAACAGGAGTTATCTCTAGGGCTATCTCTCCTTCCCTCCCCTTCCCTCACAACAGGCCCCAGGATCCCCACCTCCCAGAGGAGCGGCCCACCCGCCCAGTTCAGTAGTCCTCTCCTCCTTTCACCCTGTAGAATGCCCCTTGCTGGCTACCTGTCAGCTAACTCATTGCTATTATGTTAATAGCTGATCACAGCTTTGGATGCTTTTCTCTCTCAGGTAACAGTGCGATATTCTTGTAGGGGTGGGGAGGTCCCACTAGATTTCTGTCACTCAAGCTTTACGTCAGCCCTGGATCAATATGCAGAACTGTTAATTCTTAGAGATACAGTTCAGCAAAGTATCAATTCACCATATGGCCAACTTGTCAAATTTACCAAAATAACCAGTTAGCTGAAACCTTGTTTCAAGTACTCAGTATGAATATGTTCGTGCATATATTTTTCTCCAATATAATCAGTGAATATAAATATATTCTTTATGCACAATGATTCTGAAGATGTTCAATAAATAGGAATGTATTTTTATTGTAAATATAATTAGACACATACACGTGCACACGTGCATGCACACACACCCCCCCCCCACATGTTTGTTTTAGGCTGAATTGTGTCCCTCCAAAATTCATGTTGAAGTTCTAACCCCCAGTACCTCAGAATGAGTCTGTATTTGGGCAATTAAATTAAAATGAGGTCATGTGGACCCTAACCCATATAACTGGAGTCCTTATAAGAAGAGGAGATTAGGACATATTCAGGCAAGGGGGAATAGGATGTGAAGACAGGGAGAAGGCCATGATCTACAAGTCAAAGATAGACCTCAGAAGAAGCCAACCCTGCTGACACATTCATTTCAGACTTCCAGCATTTATTACTTTGAGAAAATAAATTTCTGTTGTTTAAACCACTCAGTCTATGGTATTTTGTGATGGCAGCCCTAGAAAACTAACAATCTTACAGCTATATTTTTAAATATGAGATATAGTTCATCAGTACTTTAAGGAATGTTTGACTTTTCAAAAGGTTTGTGTCATAGTTTAGACTTCTCATAAATATATTCAAGATATTTATTTAACACATTAAAAGTCTTTTTTTAAAGTCTATTCATTTTTTAGAGAGGACAGAGAGAGAGAAGGGGGGAGGAACAGGAAGCATCAACTTCCATATGTACCTTACTCAGGCAAGCCCAGGGTTTTGAACCAGCAATCTTACCGTTCTAAGTTGACACTTTATCCACTGCGCCACCACAGGCCAGACTTAAAAGTCTTAACATTAAAAAAATTTGTTTAAATTCATTGACTCTTTTATGGAAGAATATTTCTTAAAATGAGATTTTGATGTATGTGGCAGATTGGTCATTGATTTCTAGCAAATATGGCTGCTTCCCCTGTTCATAAATGTGACTAGACTGCCCCCCATGGGCTAAGGGGCTGATGAGGGTGCAGGACACGGGACCTGTAGTAGACATTCTCATTGTTCTCTTTGAGCGCACACCAGGCACTGAGTTAGATGCCAACTGTGGTTTTCTGAATTTTCACTACAGGCTTAGGAGATAGGTAGCCCACGGCACATACAAGCATATATATGTTCAATAACTCCTCATAGCCCATAGAGCTAATCATAAGGGAGAACGTTCCCTAGTGCTGACAGACCTAGGTCTAAGTCCCAGCTCTGCTGCATCCCAGTTGTGTGGCCTAAGCCAAGTGGCTTAGTTTCTCTTTTTGTAAAATGGGGACAATACTACGTTTCACCATATGGGCTTGTTGGGTGATTAATTAAATAGTATATGCTTGGCACAAAGCCTGACACATAAAAGTCCGCAAATGTTAGCTCTTACTGTTAATTTCAGAACTGATAAGTAACTTACACCACACATGATGTAGTGATGTTTACAAAATGCTGTCGGCTGAGCAAAGCTGAAGGACTGACTGAGTTGGGGTTACCCCAGTCTTTTATTCTTTCTAGACCTTCACTGACTGGTGACGCCCACCCACGTTAGAGAGGGCAATCTGCTTTCATCAAAGTCCACTAATTTAAATGTTAATCTCATCCAAGACACCCCCACAGAAACGTCCAGAATAATGTTTGACCAAATATCTGGGTACCGCAGACCTTCCAAGTTGACACATAAAATTAACTAATACACTGTCTTCGCTCAGCTTCATCAAGGATTTTCTGAGAAAGCTTATGCGTGGCCCTGACCCTAACCCCTCCTCCCCAAATACCCTGAAAAGAAAGTGAAAAGGGTTGTGGTATAAGGTTCAGTTTTGAGCCCAACTCTCCCAACCTTTCTCCTTCAAAAGAAAAATGCTGTAATGAAACAATTTGTTTCATTTTTAGTCTATTCACTTGTATTAGGCTGGTAAGGTTTTTAGGTAAACATTTATTTTTCTTTTGTCAGTAAAAAATTTTTTTATTGATTGATTTTAGAGAGAGAGAAAGGGAGAGACAGAGAAACATTGATTTGTTGTTCACTTATTTATGCATTCATTGGTTGGTTCTTGTATGTGCCCTGACCAGGAATCAAACCCACAACCTGGGTGTGTCAGGACAACGCTGTAACCAATTGAGTTACCTGGCCAGGGCTTTTTTCATTTCTTTTTATATTGTTGCAGTGTTTTAATTACTGTATTTTTCGCTCCATAAGACGCATCTGACCATAAGACACACCTAGGGTTTTAAGGAGAAAATAAGAAAAAAAATATTCTGAACCAAATGGTGTGTTAAAATATTTAATAAAATACCATATTTTTTATTCCATAAGATGCATGGGCATTTTCCCCTCCACTTTTTTCGGTGGGGGGAAGTGCATCTTATGGAGCGACAAATACGGTGTATATTAAGTAAAGATAGCATGCAACTTAATGAACAGGGGGAAATGTATTAAATCTTCTTTTTAATTATGGTACTTGTAGAAAATTTGCTAAACATTGCTCATTTTTATAAAATCAATTTTATTGAGGTAGAACTGCTGACTTCAAAAATAAGACTTTTAAAACACTAAAATTCTGTAGAAACTATATAAAACTAAAAGCTAAATTTTGCAAAAAGTGAAACATCACCATCTTGAGTGACAGGGAAAGGACACACCTTGGAGACCGGTCTAAATTGCAGGGCCAAAAACCAGCCTCTGAAGTGTTAAAATTATAAACAGAAATCATAAGGCAACAGCTTTATGGGCAGGCTTAAGATGACTATAATTATTAGGTAAGCTTGCTAAGGTTAGTAAGTAGAAATTCTCACCTAGTAAACAATGCAAATAATAATACTATGGGAATACCCAGCTGGCCAGATATCTGAAAGATGTCAAAGGAAGGACTCTAATAAAAACTAAACGCCTTATATTTATATGGTGCTCTAAGATTTTAAAAGATCTTTCATTTACATTAATCTTATTTGATTCGATCTCTACAAACCGCCCCATGCTTCAGGTGGCCAGATATCATTCTTCTCATTGAGCCTCGGAGAGGTTCTAGATTATATGGCTGCAAAGTGGCAGGGAAGAGTCCCGTGGGGAGTAGGGGTTACAGCCAGGGCCATGAAAATGGCATTATCCATTTTGAAGTAGAGACTACATCCCAGACGTGTGCAGGCCTGCTCAGGACTGCTGAAGGCAGAAGGAAAACAGGGGGGACGAGCACTCAACCTTGAGGAATGAAAGTGGAGGAGGGGAGGGGAGGCGCGGTGCTGGTGACAGGCTCTCTCCCTGAGAGATGGAATCGCACCATCACAGCTGTGAAAAATGAATCACATCTTTTCCATCAGGTCTTCCCACAGACTTTCTGAGAAACTTGTCGTTGAGGATACAATAGAAATGACTGTCCTTTTAGGGACCTTAGCATTTTTCTGGTGGGAACAGTGTAATTTGGGGATTAAATGGTGACTTAAAATGAAACTTAAAGGTGTGTAATGTGGCCTTTGGTGGCTGTGTTTACAGGAGGTCAGCTCAGCCAGCCTGGTGGAAAGAGAAAATGTCAGATTTGGTTGCAAAAATGTGAAGGAGTGGCAATTTTGGTGGCATCTTTCATGCTAAGAGCGGCTCTTCTCTTCAAATGAGCAGTGAAGAGCTTCGGTATGGCACCTCTCGGTTTACATCATCATTATTATTATTATTATTTTACTGGGACAGAGAGAGAGTCAGAGAGAGGGACAGACAGACAGGAATGGAGAGAGGTGAGAAGCATCAATCATTAGTTTTTCATTGCCGTTGGAACACCATAGTTGTTCTTTGATTGCTTTCTCACACGTGCCTTGACTGCGGGCCTTCAGCAGACCGAGCCACCCCTTGCTGGAGCCAGCGACCTTGGGTCCAAGCTCGCGAGCTTTTTTTTGCTCAAGCCAGATGGGCCTGTACTCAAGCTGGCGAGCTGAGGGTCTGAAACCTGGGTCTTCCGCATCCCAGTCCGACGCTCTATCCACTGCGCCACTGCCTGGTCAGGCCACATCATTATTTTTAAACTTCACTAAAGCAGATGTGCAGTCCTTGTCTTCTGGATGACATAGCTTAAGGCCACAGCAAAGGGTGCACATTGGCGGGCTTCTAGCTCAAAGCCCATGCCCTCTCTGCTTCATTACGAGGTGGACCCACTCAGTCTACAGATGGGGGCAGAGTGGTTGATGTGATTTCTTATTGGCTTCTTGTTAAGAATGTGACCAACCATTTCATTTTGCCTGGTACTTGGAGGGTTTTCCAGGACAAAGGGGAGCCCTGGGCATATTGAGACTCTCCTTTGTCCTGGAACTCCTCATAGGAGTTTCTTCAAGAGCCACATTGGGGACTAAAGTTTTTTTTTAGGAGGAAACAGCTATATATGTATGGGATTGGCAAATAATTTCCTTCTCAAATAATATTTGGAAACATTTAAAAATTTAACTTTTTTTTTTTGCCTGACCTGTGGTGGCGCAGTGGATAAAGCGTCGACCTGGGAACACTGAGGTCACCAGTTCAAAACCCTGCACTGGTCTGGTCAAGGCACATATGGGAGTTGATGCTTCCAGCTCCTCCCCCCTTTCTCTCTCTCTCTCTCTCACTCTCACTTTGTCTCTCCTCTCTAAAATGAATAAAAATAAAAAAAATATTTTAAAATTTAACTTTTTGCTTTTTTCCCAAGATTGTCACTTTATTTTTATTCGTACTTCCTCATTGTTGTCTCAAATCCCCAAGGGGCGATAGAAGGATGGAAATAAGGAACATAATAATAAAGAAGGACATTGGCTCCCATTTTCAAAATGTGGTCTTGGTTGCAGTATGTTGAGGGCTGAGCTGTAGTAGTAATTCTCAAACTTGGAGAGTGTGGTAGGCACCTGTAAGATGGCCTCCAGGAATTCTTGCCTCTTGGTATTCATGATCTTGTGTAATTCCCTTCCTTTGAGTGTAATTCTCTTCCTTTGGATGTGTCTTGGGGAGTCTCCTTCACCGTCCTACCCCACATCCCCATTCCCAACTCTGGGCAAAGCCAGCAGCCATGCGGTAAAGAACTGATGCTTTCAGCTAATAACCAGCAAGGACCTGAAGCCTACCGAAGGCCACGGGAGTGACCTTGGGAACAGGTTCTCTAGAGCAGTGGTTCTTAACCTTTTTTGAGGTACCGAACCCACCAGTTTCATATGCGCATTCACCGAATCCTTCTTTAGTGATAAATAAAATATGATTTTTTCCCCCAAATTCAAGACATAGGTATATGTTTTCTTACTGGTGCACAAAATGAGCCGTGCATGAACATCACCTTGCTCAAAGAACAAAACCAACAGCCTGACCTGTGGTGGCGCAGTGGATAAAGCGTCGACCTGGGAACACTGAGGTCGCCAGTTCAAAACCCTGCACTGGTCTGGTCAAGGCACATATGGGAGTTGACGCTTCCAGCTCCTCCCCCCTTTCTCTCTCTCTCTCTCTCTCTCTCTCTCTCTCTCTCTCTCTCTCCTCTCTAAAATGAATAAAATAAAAAAGAAATTAAAGAAAAAAAGAACAAAACCAACAAAGTGCATGAACTCACAACAAATTACGGTATTACTTTATTCTGGACTCCGCGGCAGAGGCTTCTCCGAACCCCTGAGACCGACTCATCGAACCCCTAGGGTTCGATAGAACCCAGGTTAAGAACCACTGCTCTAGAACCAGCAGAGTCATGAGATCACTGCTGCCTGATCCAACACCAGCATCTGGATTGCAGCAACACCAGCATCTGGATTGCAGCCTCCTGAGAGACCCTGGGCCAGTATCTCAAAGCTAAGCAAGTCCCAAATTCCTGACCCCTACAAATGGTGAGATAATAAATGCTGGTTTTCAGTCTCTGTGTCTTAGGGCAATTTGTTCAGAAGCTAGAGAACCAACACAGATGCGTGTGGGAATCCCCTAGATAACAACTTGATAAAATGTTTATTTCTGAGTCCCAGCCCCGGAGATTCAGTAGATGTGGCCTGAAGTCTTTGCCTTTCTCCCAGGAATAGCAGGACAACCAGAAGTGCACAGATATCTATCTGCTTGAGGGCACATGGGGAGAACAAGCACGCCCTGGGGCAGGCCTAATGGAAGGGAAGACTGCGGGCAGGGGATATGGTAGCTAGGAAAAATACTACACACAGTTATACTTCAACTTCAGACCGTATATAAAAAATGTTGTAGTGTAAGTATGCCCATGTAGTATTTGGAGCATATTTGTACTGAAACATCATGTTAAATTCAAATTTAACTGCGTGTTCTGTATTTCTATCGGCTAAACACTACCCAGAGGGAAGGCCCAACTGTTAGTAAAGTGGTGTGTTCCTTTGCAGAGGGCGGGATTTTCATTCCTGAGAGGCTGATGAGCGGGCTTCCGGCTATCCCGCTGGGTCCTGCTCCTCTCCCACCCCACAGGCAGGCCACAGACTGAGGGCTCTTGGACTGTCTCATTGTAGGGTTTGGGGGAGCTATTCAGGAACTCCTCCCACACAGCCCTGGCTGTGTGGACACTGCTGCCTGGTAGGCACCACCTGCGACACTGGGAACTTGTTCTGTGGGATGCTGTTGGCATCAGCCTTTTCTAGAGCAGTGAACGAATGCCACGTTTCTCCCACGTCGCTCCAGGAACTTGGACGAATGCAGCTGCTCATAACCAGCATGGCGTTTCTTGTCCACTTACGTCTGAGTCGCTGATGGGTTCTGCTCGCTGCAGCTCTCAGCCCTGTGAAGGAGATCTTGGTTCCAAAGAACCTCCTATTGACTGAGGTTTTAAGAACTCAGGTTTTGCATCTTTTGTACATGCTTTCTTGTCACAGGGAGCAGTCTTAATTTTGATGTGTTTATCTTCAACTATGAAATCTCTTCAAAGAGATAATGAATGTGTGTGTGTGTGTGTGTGTGTGTGTGAGAGAGAGAGAGAGAGAGAGAAAGAGAGAGAGAGAGAGAGAGGCTGGGGAGACTGAAATGCTTAAGGCAGGGGCTGAGGATAAAAGCTCAGAAAATGTGCAGCTTCGGTAGGTAGAATCCGAGACTTAAATACGAGCTTTGAAACCAGACACCAGAAGTGAGGTCACATCATTCTGTGCTCTAGTTCAGCTTTGCCCAGTGGCCTGACTCAGGCTGAAAACCCATAGGAGAGGAACTAAGCTGACTCACTCTCCTGAGTGAGACTGTGGAGGCGTCTGGGTTTTTAAGATTAAGAGTAGAGGTTTGGAGTCAAAAGTTCTCTCTCTAACCAGGAGACTCTCAAGGGCTCTTCCAGAACTCTAGAGTGCTGCTTCATAAAACCAGCATGGTTAAAACAAAACATTTGGAAAGTAGAAATTCAAGGAGGCCGGTTTCACACCTTCATATTGGAAATAACCCTTAGAAATTGTGCAGTTTCAGGCCACCACCCCATAGGTGGCTGATTCCGAAGGCTTAAGAATACAGAGGCTCTAGATTTATATAGGAAGGGACAGACTGGAAGGGATCTTAGTGATCTAGTCCAGGTTTCTTTTACAGAGAACAATCCAGACTCCCACTCTGGCCCTCACTTTAGCCTCTCTGGGTATCTGAAAAATTAATAAACCTCCAAGTTTTATTGTGAGCGTTAAGTGCAACGATGTACATAAAGCATGGGCACCTACCACACAAACTCAGTAAACGGGAAATGTTGTTATTTCACCAGGTCTGTGTATTTAAGTGCATGGTAGCAATGTTGAGGCCAGAGGTGAGTGTTTCAGTATAATTAAGAACACCATAACACTGTTTGAAAAGAAGAAATGCGCCCCCATGTTCGTGGCAGCATTGTTCACAATAGCAAAGATCTGGAAACAGCCCAAGTGTCCATCAGAGGACGAGTGGATTAAAAAGCTTTGGTACATATATACTATGGAATACTACTCAGTCATAAGAAATGATGACATCGGATCATTTACAACGAAATGGATGGTCCTTGATAGCATTATATGGAGTGAAATAAGTAAATCAGAAAAAACTGAGAACAGCATGATTTCGTACATGGGTGGGACGTAAAAGTGAGACTATGAGACATGGACAAAAGTGTGGTGGTTACAGGGTGGGGGGAAGGAGGAGAGGGTGGGATAGGGAGGAGGGGAGGGGCACAAAGAAAACTAGATAGAAGGTGACAGAGGACAATTTGACTTTGGGTGATGGGTATGCAACAAAATTGAATGATAAGATAACCTGGAGATGTTTTCTTTGAACATATGTACCCTGATTTATTAATGTCATCCCATTAAAATTAATAAGAAATTAAAAAAAAATAGCTCAACTTACAAAAGAAAACAAAAAAAATCAAATGCCTGACCTGTGGTGGTGCAGTGGACAGAGCACTGACCTGGAATGCTGAGATCACCGGTTCGAACCCCCAGGGTTCCCTGGTCAAGGCACATAAGGGAGTTGATGCTCCCTGCTGCTCCCCCCTTTCTCTCCCTCCCTCCCCCCCTCATATGAATAAATAAAATCTTTAAAAACAAACAAACAAAAAGCAGTCCAGCTTCCTGAGACAGGGTTCACATCTGCTTAGAGCCTTTTGGATTAGAAAGCACCACTAGACCATTTCATTCGACCCCTTTGTTTTAGAGATGATGAAATGCAGGTCCAGACAGGTGAGGGCTTGTTCTGGATCCCACAGCTACCTCCTTTTCTGGAATCCCATATCCTACCTACACACTGTGGGAACTGCTATGCTTTTAGCCTAGAAACTCCACTGAGATGGTGTCTTGTTTCTACAGCAACAAATGGGAGTTTCTAATACTCCATCCAAGTGCTTCATTGGATCCTTTCTGATACCACCCCTGCCCCCACCATCTTTGGCACCCCCCCCACCACCACAATGGACACCTAAACTTTAAGCAAATAAGTGAAAATGCTACATTCTCAATTCCTGAGAAAAGAACTAATAATTAAGTACAAAGGCTAGTCTGGGTTTGAAATTAATCACTGAGAGATTCTGAAATGATTTTGAGATAAAACAAATAGTTTACATTAATTTGCATTGCAGTAGCAAATATTGCTTAGGAAAAGCAGCTCTGCTGTACATAGAAGACAAAGATCCTGTCTGTCATTTAATTCATGGCCTCAGGAGGCTCGGATAGGGAAGGGGCACGAGTGGGTTGAAGCTTTTAATGCTTACTACACAGAAATATGACTGGTTCTCTGAAATAGAATAGTTTTTAAGAATGTACTGTACTAGCATTGGTTAAGTACTTAGTATGTATTTTACCTATATTTACTTGTTCGATCTTTATGACAACCTTAGGAGGTAGGTACTAGAATTATCCCCATTTTACAGGTGAGAAAACCAAGATGAGAGAGTTACCCAGTTTAGGTCAAATAGCTAATAAATGGCATCACCAGGACTGACTTGGAATCTGACTGCAGAGCCTTGCTCTTACCCACAATGCTCTATTGCCTTGAGAGAGTCAAGGTACCAAACCTAAGAGACTAGAACTATTTCGATGCTCCTATGAACATATACTTTCTATCGCAGTACTATTCCAAGGTTGAATGTATGGAGCTGAATCTCATGGTCCTTAGCACCCTAGTCTAGCTGCCCCTATAATATTGTTGGTCTGGAAATTCCCTGCACACATATATCGGTTCTTTTATGATCTCCAGTATTCAGCTCTTATTTGATGGTGCTGAATAAAAATCAGAACTCACCTCTGTTCTTCCGTCCACAAATGGCATAAGGAGCCAGCACCAGGCTCAGTATTATAGATTTTTAAAAAGCATGCTTTTGGGAACCCATCCCAAGAACCCACCAATATCAGCTTAAAGGGAGCAGGAGAAGTCAGTGAGGAGGATAATGACGGGACCTAATGCAGCAAATTATTTTTTCCTGAAGTTCTAATGCGGGACCTAATTTCTTAATCTCCTTTCTCCTTCTCATTTTGATTCAGAGATGATGGCACCACAGCTTCTTAGAACAAGTTAAATTGTATCATGAGTCTTCAGAAATCTCTAATAAACTCAACAGCAAGTAAATACACGGAGGAGAGACACTTACTGGTAATTTAGTTTGAATAAATGAATGAATACTTCAATACCCTCTTCATGCCCGAGGAAGCATACTGTACACTGCACACACCCCTCTGCACCTTTGCTTTCTCACCTAATGTATGCGTTCCGTATGCAATATAATCACAAAGACTTGCCTCATTCTTTCTTGTGACTTCATGGGATTCCATTGTTTGGATGTATCAGAATTCATTTAACCATCATCTATTAAAGAACATTTTAATTGTATCTAGTTTCGTGTTCTTACAAATAATGCTGAAATAAATATTTACACACATGTACATGTATTGGCTTGGTTTTTGTTGTCATTGTCATTATTATCAGTGAGGGGGGGAAATCTGAGAAGTGGAACTGTTAGGTCAAAGGATATTTGTATTTTAATTTTTAATTGATATTTCCAAATTATTCTACAAAGAGTTTGTACCAACTTGCTCTAAGTGAAAAGAAATTTTAAATGTTGAGTCTGGTGCCCTTGTTATCTGACTAGATTTTCCTAGGAAATACAGCTTTGCTGTGTGGTATGATAGGTAAGTCAGGGGATGAAAAATATATGAAATAGAATAGGTGCTCTTGTCAAAAGTATTTTGAATTGCTTGGGCAGCGATGCGGGTGTAGCTGATGGACTCTTAACAGTGATACTCTCAGGGCAAAGGAGAAGAATCAGGTGTGGTTTTCATATCTGGTAACTGGCAAATGGTCCCTGGTGCAGTGTGCTGACCATATTACCCCGGGACCTCCTAACACCATGCTCCTCTGATCCACAGGTTGGTAAAGGGAATATCTGTGATTCAGCCTGTGCACTTTCCTGATTACATCAGATAAGCACATCTCCATGAAATCCACCATCTCCCCTGAAATGTACATCTTAAGGCATGCATTCCTTGGTCAGGTTATGCTTAAGTTACTTGACTTTTGGCCCTGACTGGTTGGCTCAGTGTATAGAGTGTCAACCTGGCATGTGGACGTACCGAGTTCGATCCCCAGTCAGAGTACACATGAGAAGTGACCGTCTGCTTTTGTTCCCGCCTCCCTCTCCCCCTTCTCTCTCTCTTCCTCTCCTATAGCCAGTAGCTCAATTGGTTCGAGTGTCGGCCCTGGGTGCTGAGGATGGCTCCACTGGTCCGAGCATTAGCCTCAGGCATTAAAAATAGCTTGGTTGATTTGAGCATCAGCCTCAGACGGGGGTTGCCAGGTAGACCCCAGTGGGGGCACATGTAAGAGTCTGTCTCACTACCTCCCCTCCTCTCACTTAACACAAAAAAGTTACTTTTTTTTTTTATCCAAGGCACCTGAGAATCCAGCAATTTCCTTGACTTCTGGCTTCCACAAACTCCCACCTTAGCTGGGGTTTGGAGTGTAAGTAATGAGCACCCTGGGACTTTCTGTCCTCACCTGAAGTTGCCCAGCTTAGAGAAGCAAGAATGGTTGCAGACTCATTGGGGGATGGGAGCTGGTTAACAAGTCAACAACACGACTAACCTAGTCCATACCTGGGATGATTTTCCTGCATCCTCTCAAGGCATCAGCAGGTGTCACCTAGGCCTATTTAGAACCTAAATAAATTTCCTGCTGTGCCAGACCCATATCATTCTGTTCACAAAATGTGCTGAGTTTCTAGCCACGTGCAGTCCTTAGCCAGGCACTGCAGGAGACAGGACAGAAAGGCACAGCTGTGGGACACAGGCACACTGGAGCAGAAAAAAGTCAGCTCAAAGAATAACTGGGACACTGACAGCGACTCGGGAAGGAGATGGTGAAGGCTGGACCGGGCTAGTGCTAGCACAGGCAGGAGAGAAGCAGCATATTCGGGAGTCACCAGAGGAAATAAATCAGGCTGAATAGGACAGCGGAGTGCAGGGAGCACAGAGTGGATTCTGATCCATCTCTACCTGATGGTCGCATGGCCGCAAGTCTCTGAATCATTCCAAGCCTGTTTTTCACCAGTAAAGTTAGGACAGTAATACTGTCCCCCACCTGACTGGACTATTGAGATCAGCAAGTTAGCATTTAACCCATGGTTGTCTCATCATGGGGAGTACTCAAAAATGCTGTTCCCTTCCTCATCTACGAATCTCTGTACCCACCTCCTGTCTGTGGTAAGAGATTGCCTGTAGGGGAAGGAGGGGAGGAGAGGGCCAAACAATGACATTATTTTCTAGGTGGTGCCGTTAAGTAGATGGGAAAAATTAGAAAGAGGAACTAGTCAGAAGGGGAAGTTAGGGTTGATTTTTGAAATTTGGAGTTTGAAGTGATGATAGGCTACTTATTCTGGTAGCTGAAACCCAAGGGCTGAGCGATGGCAACAGAGGACAGGGAAACAAGAGTCCCGAGCAGGGATCCTGGGGTTGTTCATAGCACAGGTGTCTCTTAGTTCCTAGCAGAGGCAGCAGCCGCCATGGCTGACAAGCAAACCTGAGGCCTTTGAACTGAGTCACGAAGACTCCGCAGATGAAGCTGACATCACATCACATTACTGACCAGTCCACCAGAACCCACGGAAAACCAGGCATCCCCCTGAAGGGAACAGCACCAACACCAGCCCCCGGCTGCTCTGCTGACAGGTTTTCATTCCTAAAAACCAGGCATCCCCCTGAAGGGAACAGCACCAACACCAGCCCCCGGCTGCTCTGCTGACAGGTTTTCATTCCTATTTGAGTTGACAGGAGCAAGGAGGCTGGTGTCAGAACCCACTACTTCTGCTTTCATTGTACATCAACGTGTGTCTGTGGGTCCCCTGGATTGTCAAGTCCCGGAAATAGATGTATTTTATTCAACTGTGTATTATCAAACTGGCTTCCTGCTGAGCTAGGGCCAGAAACAAACAAAAAAAGTCACATGTGCTGAGTTCCTCCCAGAGGCCAAGGTGCCAGGCATGTACAAGTCTCTTTTTGTTTGTCAAACCAGAGTTGAAGGAAGTCACAAGAAATTGAAAGAGAAAAATGTAACTGGACCACTCCATGAGCAACTGTTGATAAACTGGCTGACACGATGCTGGATTTTGATTAGTCCTCTGATCTCAGGTAAGGGTCTCCCAGCAACCCCTCCCCCCATTTTCTTGAAGACAGTCGGGTTAAGTCAAACTCCTGACGGTAGATGATCCCAGCAGAAGGGCAGCACATTAGAGTGGGAGGAAGATCCCTTGTTTGCTGGTACTGTGAGCTTGTGTGGTCACTTAGCCTCCCTGGTCCTCAGTTTCCTCCTTTACGCCATAGCTCAGAATTGTCACAGCTTGTGGCAAAGTTGAGCTGAGCATGCATGAAAGCACTTTGTCTATGGAATTCTGAAGATGATGCTCCGTGCTGTATTCCAAGCCCATCACATTTGCCCTTTGGGAAACGAGGTTATGTCACGTAGCTCCTCTGCTCAGAATCAGCGTTCAGGAGGGCAACTGTAAGAAAGTGAAACTTCTTTCCCATCTGTAGTGGTTTGAATGTGCCCCCCTAAAAGGTACTCAAAGTCCTATCCCTAGTGGATTTGACCTTATTTGGAAATAGACTCTTTGCAGATGTGATTAAGTGAAGGATCTTGAGATGAGATCATCCTGGATTTAGGGTGGGCTCTAAATCCAATGGCTGGTGCCCTTATAAGAAAAAGGAGAGAGAAATTTGGAACACAGAGGGGAAGGCCATGTGAAGACAGAGGCAGAGATTGGAGCAGTATGTCTACAAGCTGAGGAACCTCAAGGTTCGCCAGCAGCCCCTAGAAGCCCGGTGAGAAGCATGGAACAGTGTCTCCCTCACACCTTCCAGAGGAACTGACCTGGCTAATAACCTCGATTTCGGACTTCATCCTACAGAACTGTGAAAGAGTCCATTCTTGTTGTTTTAAGTGATTAAGTTTGTCATAATTTGTTATGGCAGCCTTAGGAAATCAGCAAGGTTTCTAGGTGGCAAGAGTGGTTGCCAGTCTGCTGAGTCACTTTGGCTGTTCCCCCAGGCCCAGCTGTCCTTGAGGACCACATTTTCCCTTTACTGTCAACACTCCCTCAGTCAGCTTTTGGTACAGAATTGCTGAGGAGCAGCAGCATGTTTTGTTATTGGCGCTCCCTTCCGAGAGGCTAGTCCCTGACGCCACTGCACGTGGACACAGCAAGAGCTCAGAGCAGCGGTTCTCATACGTCACTGTCCATTATGATCACCTGGGAGCTCCTAAAGCCCCCACCCCCACCCCCCAGCTGGGCTGCCACCCATACACATTAAATGAGAATCCTTGGGATGGGACCTGAGTATCAATATTTTCTGAAACTTCTCGGGTGATTTTAATATGCAATCAAATCAAAAGCCAGGGGCTTAGAGACACTCTTCCCTCCCTGGCAGCCAGACAGGGAGAAGCTGGGAGGCCAGGAGACGCCCTGGTTAGGCTTGGGGCCCGTCCCTTGCAGCCAGGCCTGGTATCCCTGTAGGAGTGGGTGAAGAAGTCCAAAACGGGGATTCTAAGGAGGCGTTCCCTCTATGTGGCCAGGGCCTAAGGGCTCCATCTGCGGGCCCAGCAAGAGAGTGAAGCCATAGATAGAATCCCAAAGGTCTGGGTGCAAATCCCTATTTCTGGGACTTAACTTGCTTTATGAATTTGATCAAGTTGCTTAACTTCTCTTTGCTCTCCTTGCCTTCTTTATCAAGTGGAGATAATAAAAATACCTACCTCCAAGCAAAGCTGTGAAGGATCAAAGGAGAACATGTATGGGAGGAGCCTGCTCGGGTGCTGTGAAGGGAAGGCACTGGGCAGAGGTTCACTGCCTTCTGCGCCTCACAGCACCGACCTGCTTCCTCCCCGTGCTGAGTCAGAACCTGAACTGGAACCAGCGGGGGGTGGGGTGGGGTGGGGAACAGCGGCAGGTACACACTTGCCCAGTTCTAGTTCCACCCCCAGAGTCTAGTGCCTGACAGGACACACTATTTTTGCTATTAAAAGAAACCTTTGGGACAATCTTTCTTGTGTTTGTTTATTCTTCTGAGATTTGAGATTTTTTTAAAACATTTTTTAAAATTTATTCATTTTAGAGAGAGAGAGAGAGAAAGGGGGAGGAGCAGGAAGCATCAACTCCCACATGTGCCTTGACCAGATAAGTGCAGGGTTTTTTTTTTTTATTAACTTTAATGGGGTGACACCAATAAATCAGGGTACATATGTACAATGAAAACATTTCCAGATTATCTTATCATTCAATTGTGCTGCATACCCATTACCCAAAGTCAAATTGTCCTCTGTCACCTTCTATCTGGTTTTCCCTGTGCCCCTCCCCTCCTCCCTATCCCACCTTCCCCTCCCTCCCCCCACCCCATAACCACCACACTCTTGTCCATGTCTCATAGTCTCACTTTTATGTCCCACCTATGTATGAAATCATGCTGTTCTCAGGGTTTTTTTTTCTAATTCACTTATTTCACTCCGTATAATGTTACCAAGGTACATCCTTTTTGTAGCAGCATTGTTCACAATAGCGAAGATCTGGAAATAGCCCAAGTGTCCGTCAGAAGACAAGTGGATTAAAAAGCTTTGGTACATATATACTATGGAACACTATTCAGCCATAAGAAATGATGACATCGGATCATTTACAACAAAGTGCAGGGTTTTGAACCGGTGAGCACAGCCTTCCAGGTTGACGCTTTACCCACTGCGCCACCACAGCTCAGGCCTGAGATTTCTTTTAAGTATACATACCTATCCCCCCTTTATAACTAGCGTATTTGATGCTTCTTTATCTACTGTGCTTTTTTCACTTAACTGTATATCTTGGAAACTATGTCAGAGCAGTCTACAGAAATATCCTTTTTATTCCTTTATAGAACATTTCACTGTATGTGTGAGTATGTCACACCTTATTCAGATTATTGCTAGTCCTTTGCTATCACAGCAGAGCAACAAGGCGCTTGTTCACATTTGGCCAGCATGTTTTAAGGGTTCCTAGGGTGCCTCCTACTGTTGCCCCCTCACTGGGACTGCTCTGCAAGACCCTCAGCTGCATTGTGAGACACCAGAATGCTAACTCCAGCACTTCCTTCTCACGTGATTGTCCGTGACAACAGAAACGACAACAGAAAAGCAGCCCCGCCTTCACCTTTGTCCTCCAACCTCATTCGAATTCATAGCCAGAATTCTTGCTGTGAAGAAATCTGAGGGTATAGTTTTCAGCTTTCTTGCCTCTGCCACACAGGAAAGCTTGTAGGAAGAAAGTGGAGTGCCAATCATTACATTAAGCTCAGGACTTCATTCCTTTGTTTTACAGATGAGGAAACTGAGGTTTAAGAGGAGTATGTTCATTGCTGAAGATCACTGGTTCCTGCCAAACCTCCCCAGCTTTAGTGTCTGTGCAGTTTGCAACAGGAGTCCTTGTGAGTTGGAGTGTCATGAACTCAGACACCTTCAAAATCAGAAGCCACTCCAAACCCCATGAACTTTTTTATCTTCTCTATAAAACAAAAAAACCCTGCAAGGCCTCGTTTTAATGTGTTATAATTATTTAGTAACTGTCATGGGCTGAGTTGTGTCTCTCTCACTCCCCAAATTTATATGTTGAAGTCCGAACTGCCAGTACCTTAAAATGTGACTGATTTAGAGATAATGCCTTTACAGAGGTGATTAAGTTAAAATAAGCTCATTAGAATGGGGCCTAATCCAATATGGCCGGTGTCCTTTTAAGAAGATGAGATTTGGGCACAGCCAGGCGGAAAGGAAAACCATATGAAGACACAGGAAGAAGGCAGCCATTTACAAG
The DNA here is from genome assembly GCA_037038555.1 of Rhynchonycteris naso. Lineage (NCBI taxonomy): Eukaryota > Metazoa > Chordata > Mammalia > Chiroptera > Emballonuridae > Rhynchonycteris > Rhynchonycteris naso. Next base: position 47,619,369 of record CM072999.1, read on the forward strand.
CCAAGGAGAGAAGCCTCAGAAGAAACTAACCCTGCTGACACCTGATCTTGGATTTCTAACCTCCAGAAATGTGAGAAAATAAATTTCTGTCGTGTAAACCACCCAATATCCGATACTTTGTCTTGACAGCCCTAGCAAACTAATTCAGTAAGTAAGTGCCAGTAAGAAAAGACACGCGCATTGGTAAGAGATTAATTTGCTCTCTGATAAGCTGCTTCCCTTGGTATTTCTGCACATAGGTTTCTCCGGCTGCCTCACCTCCTGTTGCTTCTGGCAACCAGTCTCTTCCTGGCTTCATCCCCTAAGAGGGGACTTCTCTCAGAAAACAGTGCTTCCTGCACCTTGCACTGTTCTGAAGTCTCTGCAGTGACTGCAGCTTCAAATGGTGACAGAAAGGCAATGGGAGCACCTGAGAGCTTCTGCCTCATTGGGCACTCAGTGAGGACTGTCACTTACTTTCCTAGCCCTCCCTCTTGGGCAACTGCGGCAATCTACCCTAACTGTATTTATCCCCCATCTTCATGGGGGGTGAATGCGGCAAGCAAAATACAATTTTAATAACTAAGGTCTGCATTTCAACATATTTTCCATCTTTGTGGGGTCAGTAAGTCTTTAAATTCTTCAACATTTGATTGATTTTGATAGTTTAGTGATTGGTAGTTTGTTTAGTGATGGGTAGTTTGTTCAAATTTTCATTCTCTCCATTCCCCTTTGCTCCTGGAAGGCCAGTAGCTGCAGCCATCACCGTCGTGGCCATGCACATGCAGGTTCACATTAGATTCGGACAAACGGTAGGGAAACAGTGGAGCCATTCCTTTATTCAAGACTCACACTGGCCTGACCAGGCGGTGGCGCAATGGATAGACCGTCGGACTGGGATGCGGAGGACCCAGGTTTGAGACCCCGAGGTCGCCAGCTTGAGTACGGGCCCATCTGGCTTGAGCAAAAGCTCACCAGCTTGGGCCCAAGGTCGCTGGCTCCAGCAGGGGGTGGCTCGGTCTGCTGAAGGCCCGCGGTCAAGGCACATGTGAGAAAGCAATCAATGAACAACTAAGATGTTGCAACAAAAAACTAATGATTGATGCTTCTCACCTATCTCTGTTCCTGTCTGTCTGTTCCTATCTATCCCTCTCTCTGACTCTCTCTGTCCCTGTAAAAAAAAAAAAAAAAAAAAAAAAAAAAAACTCACACCGGCGAACGAGCAAACACACACACAGGGCTCACAAAGCCACTGACACATTATCGGGTTCCACAACCAGGAAAATCTCCGGTTCCTCCTAGAACAGTGATGGTCAATCTTTTGAGCTTGGTGTGTCAAAATTCACCAAAAAACCGAGCATAACTCGGGTGGTGTGTCACTTCGAGAAAAACGGCCTAACCGGAAGTCCCAGAACTAGATGCTCTGTGCCGGAGTTCTGTTGTTTTGGCCTACAGACCTCTGGCACAGAGTGTCTACACTACAGCAAATGTGTTATCCTTGCTACTGCACCTGGCCGTGCAGGAGCCAAGGATGAAATGTCCTTCTCGGCATGTGACCCCACACTTCTCTGGTATGCGACCGCGTGTCATCGAAAATGGCTACGCGTGTCAGTGCTGACACGCATGTCATAGGTTCGTCATCATGGTTCTCGAATCAAAGACCTCATCAGTCCCAAAGCCCCTCACCTCTGAAGTCTCTGGACTTCAGCTTCTCCCTCAGCACTCTGCCTCCTCTCTGCTCTCACTCTCCAAAAATGGCTTCCCTCTCCTCCAGCACACATTAGCAAGACAATGGCCCTTCCCAAGTAGGAAGGTAATTAGCAATTTTACAGATCACATACCTGGCGCTGCCCAGTGGCATGTTTTAACACTAAAAGTGAGCAAACTCTAAATATACAAATTTTACAAACTCACTTGCCCAACAGCCCATAAGACTCCAGCAAGAACTCACCACTGGGTAATTGAACACATGGCACTGCTCTGAGTGAATGGGTCCTTTCTTGGCAGCCTGTCTCCTGTGTTGGCAGTGATTAGAGCAGAGGCACATCACACCCAGGCTTAGGTCCTAAAAACAGTGAGAACGGTCCAAATTACCCTTGGAAATCCTTTCAGAAGTGGCTATGTTGGAGACCATGGCACCATTTCTCGCTAAGTTCAATCGGACCAGCTTTTCCTCCAGCTTTGGCACTGAATACGTTGTGTCTCTTTAGTGGAGCCCCAAGTGAAGAGTTGGCTTGTATCTAGAAGTACATAAAGGCTTGCTAGTTCTCACACAGTGAGAAGGAGGCAGAAACCAAGATTGTTTGGGAGCAGCAGATTCATATCTCTTTACTAAGTGAAATAGCAGGCAGAATTGCTGGCACTGTTCAAACAGCTCTCTCTCTCTCTCTCACTTTTCAATTTTAGTTTTGCAGAACACATGGCAATTCATAGCATGGCTGGACAGAACATAGCAGAGAGAGAGAGCACACTAGACTGGGGTTCAGGATCCCCAGGTTGCAAAGTCAATGTAGCCACAGCATTTCAGAGAATGCTAAGATAAGGGACTTAGACTTCTAAAGTAAACAGAAGTCATTCCTTTCTCTGGGGTTCAGTTTCCTCCGTTGTAAGATGCAGTACTGGGGTAGTATGATCCTGAGACTCCCACCTGGAGCCCCTGAGATTGGTGAGTTCAAGCTCAGGGCTCTCAGCTCAGAAAGACTGGCCACTCAAACAGCCTCAATAACCAACCCAGTGAACGAGAAAAACACCAGGCCCTCCCCAGTCTGTCTGGGAATGCCATAAACCAGAGTTTGGTAAAAGTAGGAACCAAGATGAAAACCTGCTCTAAGGGAATGCCTGATAACCTCAAGTGCTGGCCCCCAGTGGTTCTTTGTGTCAGCAAATCTTATTTGAGACCCTGGTAAAGACAAAACAGAATGGTCTGTATTGGAAAGGTAAAGATTCATAAACTGATCCTGATGTTATGAAACTCCCACTCTTGGTATAATTTTGAGGGTTTTAACACACATGAGTTGAGCATTTTTTGTTTTGGGGTGAAATCCACTGGGAAAAATTATGGTGTATCAGAGCACCTTTTTGCCTTTAATTCTTAGATTTACATCTCTTCAGGGTTGTGATAATTACTAGTGCTGATCACCAAATATTTCCAGTTTTACTTCTATGGAACACATAGTAGGATCATGTTTTCCTGAGCCACTGAAGTTAAATGTGACCATGAGACTTGCTTTGGCAATGAAATGTGTTTTACTTCCATGCAAAGCCTAAAGGGCCATCACACGGCTCCAGCACAGTTCTTTTCCTCTGCCGTGTAACCCAGCAGTACTCCTGATGGAGAAAGCTTGCTAGCCGATGTCTCTCAGTGTGGACAAAGGGAGCCATCACACGGCTCCAGCACAGTTCTTTTCCTCTGCCGTGTAACCCAGCAGTACTCCTGATGGAGAAAGCTTGCTAGCCGATGTCTCTCAGTGTGGACAAAGGGAAGTAGAGGAGTAGAGACCCTTACTGACCCATGATGGATGTGTAGTGTGAGCAAAAAAACCCAAAAGTTTGTTGCTTTAAGCCATGGAGATGGTAAAAACTTTTACTACAAAAATGTTCAAACATACATATAAAAAAGCAGAGACAGTAGCATATATCAAAACTGCTGTACCTATTACTTAGCTTCAACAATTATCAAGATATAATTCTCTGTGACTTGGGGTTTGCTTGTTAATACAGCACAACCTAGATTAATCCTACTTAAAACAAGAGGATAGGGTGTTATTTTATAGAAATACTGAATGAGTGACAAGTAGGTACAAAGAGTGCAAACAGAATTTGTGAGATCTGATTATTTTATGCCATATTTTTCTTAAAGTTTTGTTTTGTTTTTTAATGCTTTTAGATGTCAGGTGAGCTAGACATCTGCATGTATTATTCGAGGTAAGATGTACTGGCGCTGTTTTTGCAGAACCCTTGTATTTTGGTCTCAGCCTAAATCTAACTCCTTAGCTCACTGTCTATCTCTTCTGGAAGCTGGAGCTCAGCTTGTCATGAGCTACACAACAATCTTCACACGGGGGAGACAGACCCCTGCGGCTTTGTGCACAGACCTGCCTCAGTTGTCCACGCCTGGGCATCTTACGTCTTGCTCCACGGGAATGTGTTGCTGCTGTGGACTTTAGGAGGCAGTGCCACAGAGTCAGGCCTGTGCAACATGAATTGCTGTTCTCTGCACAAAGACACTCTCTCTCATACAATTTAGTTTGAGTCACACAGGGACCTCAAGGTACATGTTTTGTTATTCCGTAGGAAATATTTGGTGATCAGCACTAGTAATTATCACAACCCTGAAGAGATGTGAATCTAAGAATTAAAGGCAAAAAGGTGCTCTGGTACACCTGTTATAATGTGGTAGTACAGCAGAATATCCCAACAGAACCTTAACTTGTGGCTTGACCCGCTTAGAAGGCATGTCTTAATGTAAAGTATATATATATTTATATATGCCACATGGGCATATTGCTGGCCTTTCTAGTCTGTCCCACTGGCTTGGCTGTCACTGCCACACAGTATTTCTATGGTTCACACTGTATTTGATTGAGCAAGTGCCCCTTTCTACTCTTCCCCAAAGTTACCTTAATGATTAATTATTGAGTTCCTGAAAAAGAAATCCAACTGGAGTTTTGAGTGGAATAGCACTGAATTTTTAGGTTAATCATTATTGTTTTTTGAGAGAGAGAGAGAGAGAGAATCATCAACTCATTGTTCCACATAACTGTGCACCCATTGATTGCTTCTCATATATGCATGACCTGGGATTGAACCAGTGACCTTGGGGCCAAGCTGGAGACCTTGGTGCTCCAGGACATCACTCTATCCACTGTGCCACCAGCCAAGTCAGCTAATCATTAATTAGGTCTTAATAGAGCCATCTAAGATAAGTTATTCTATAGTAGGTCATCCAGTCCAAAAGCATGGAACGTGCTGTACTATGTCACATCATTTTTTGTTTCCTTTATTCAAATTTTTAGAATTTGTATAGAAGCTTTTGTGTATTTTTGGTTAATGCCTCGATATTGTGTGATTCTTACTGCTCTTGTGAATGAGATCTGCTTAGTAATGTCCCAGCAGCTGTTGTGGGTGGAAAGACACTGTTGGTTTGTGCAGATGGATCCTGCATCTGGCAAACTCGCTGAACCTTATGAGTTAGCATTCGTTTCAGTCTTTATTTTTTTTCTTGTAACTTGACATTCTGTTTTTCTATTGTACTCCCCCACCCCACCCCCCATTTAATTTCTGTGGTGGGTGGGGTGGGCGTTGGGGAGGTGACTCACTAGAAAGAAGTAGGAAATGTTTCCTCTTCCCCCTACCTCAGGGACAGGCTTGGGCCTCTGTGGTGCTAATCTCTGGGTTCTCCACAGATTAGGAGATTTGCTAGTCAGTGATGGGAGGAAAGGTGGCCTAAAGTTCTCTGGTAACAGGAAAGGGGAGGAGAATGTCACCAAGAGAGAGGGAGAGATTTGGAGAGGAGAGGAAGACAGAGAAAAGGGAAACACTCTTGAGGAGGACTTTGATTGGGTGGAGGTTAGTCTGGGACCTTGGAAGTAAGAGTCTCTGTTTCCAGAGGAGTTGATGGACCAGAGACCCACTATCCAGCAGTGTCACCCAAAGAAGCACGGGTCACCTAATGGGAGACCAGGTGGAGGAGCTTAAGCCCCTGGGAGACAGACATAGGTGCCTCCAACCCCTCCCACCACCAGCCCACACTGACCAACTGATAGAGCCCCCCCACCCCATGTCTGCACTTGCCGTCATGCTTTCCTGTGACCCTTAATGCCCAGAGCTGCAGGGGTCCAGGAACTTCCCAGGGTCTGAACCTCCTGCATCTTCAGAGCTCTAAGAGTCAGAACTGGATCCAGCAGACAGGGCCAGGTTGAGGTCCCACACTTGGTCCTGACAAGAATTTTACTGAGGGAGGCTTAGGAATTGAGACTGTTCTAACTGGGCAGCTGGTTTGCCTTGTTTAATGGGTAGCTGAGTAGTAAGGATGCTTCGGTTTGGAAACTTCTCTGCACAGCAGAGATGATGAAAGGGCTGCTCCCTGCCCTAAGCAATACTAATGCGCTGCTGGAGACCGGATTGGGGGGGGGGGGGGGGCGGGGCTTACCAGCCGTGACTGGTGACTCAGGTTTCAGTGGAGGGCTGAGTGACTATAAACTCAGGAAGTGAGGAGGGTACTCCCTCCCGATCCCTCTCCCAAGTTTTGCCCCGGATGAACTGATGGCCACATTACTGCAGCTGCTCCTTGCTGACCTCTGCTCTCCTCTTTGCTCCTTTACTGCCTTTCATGAATTCTGTACCCCAGGCGTCCAGAGCCCTGAGGGTGTAGAAATTCTGGGGATAATTTGCTTTTTAAAGTAGAGATTAGTATGAACAGAGACAGCCAGGCAGGTCTGCTCATGGGGAACACAGACAGATGCCTCACAACTCACCCAGAGGTCAGACCTCTTAGGTCTCAGGGGGAGACAGGCCTGGCCCCACTTGCAAGCAAGCCACAAGGAGGCCGGACTTCCCTTGTACAATTGTAACTCCAAAACAAGGAGGTTATTTGGAGCAAAAAGGACCAAGGGAAGGAGAGAGAGCTTGGTCCAGGAACGTGAACGCCCTGAGCCTGTCAGGGTGCTTCTGAAGCTGAACAGCCAGGCCAGGCTGACCCAAGGCACAACCTCCACCCTTAACCCCAACCCCGGGGACTGTGGGTGAGGCCCCTGTTTCTGGGTGTGTGCTTTGTTTCCTGTTCGACCTGTCTCCACACGCTGAGGTGTGAAACAGCGGCTTGCAGTGACTCAGCTTTATAAATAGGACATTTACAGTGAAGATGATAGGAAGTTCCCAGAGTCTTCCTATCTGAGCCTCCCTGGGGAGGTCTGAGAGGCACCAGCAAACCGTGTTCAGACTCTCCCCAGGAGACCAGCCAACACTGTCTCAGCCCCCACAGGCCAAGGCTGTGCTGCTCCTAATCTGAGCTGTCTCACTAACTTTCACTGACCTCCAGGCGGAAGGCGCCTTATTATTCCCACATCTGACTCATTCTGGACCTCAAGGATAGCCACAGACTCAACTTTCCCTGAGCACAGATTCAGGAGGCAGGAGGATCACAGCAAAGAAAGGGGAGCTCTGTTTTCTGAAGAGGAAGATAGGAAAAGGGTGCCAGCACCCTGGACCTTTGGTTATGTGTCCCTTTCCCGCAGTGACACATTTCTTGGCAGGGAGCTATTTCTGGAAAGCCAGATGAGAGCTTCGAGTGGCTATATGGCTCCCGCTGTAGCCGGGCTTGAAGGAGAAGCTGAGAGGGCTGCCCACCCTGGGGCGGGAGTTCAGGGGGCTCAGGCAGTAGCAGGTTTAGGAACTAAATGCTGTTCAAATACCAGCCCAGCTCCTCCCAATGTGCCTCAGAACAAGCCGCAGGAGCAGCCCTTGCTGAGTCACAAATGCTGAAGCATTGTACAGAAAAGAGGATGCAATGCCTTTTGTGGCTCCCGGCCTCTGCTCCTTCATGACTAGCCAGGGTCTCTCTCACCAAGGGGCCCAGTTACAGGGGCAGGGCTCTGCTGCTGGACAAGGTGGCACCTTCCAGGTCCTGGGGATGAAGCTGGCACACCCACCGTCATCAAGCGGCTCAGGCTGCTAATGCCTTTCTGAGCAGCAGAACTCTGTTTCCAACGGAGTTATACTTCTAGATACTTCTGAATTCATCATACTCAAGATAGAACACCCCAAACTTGTCTTCTTACATTCTCTCTTTTTTTAATTTCTTTTTATTTATTTATTTTAGAGAGGAGACACAGAGTGAGAGAGAGAGAGAGAGAGAGAAAGGGGGAGGAGCTAGAAGCATCAACTCCCATATGTGCCCTGACCAGACCAGTGCAGGGTTTTGAACTGGCGACCTCAGTGTTCCCAGGTCGACGCTTTATCCACTGCGCCACCACAGGTCAGGCCTTACATTCTCTCCTTTTAGTAATGGCCTCACTTCTCCTAGTCACCCTGCCTAGTCAGAAAATGTTGACTCAGCCGGATCCCTCTGCTCTGCTCCTCCTACCCACCAGGTGTGACTTATTCTCCCTCCTGATGGCGTTGCTTTAAGGAAGTTCCTAAGCTGCCCCTCATCCCAGGGAGAAGATAGCCTCTACAGGGCCCTGGCTACATTGCTCCTTTCTCCCGCCTTTTTCTAACCCAGGTGTGAGAGTGCATGACTCAAACTGAGCTCATCAGAGCCCTTCCCAGGATTTTTCAAGCTGAATCAGAGTTGAACACTTTTTTCTTCTCTGGTTACTAGACAGAAAGCTGGGAAACTAGAGAGGCCTGAGGCCATGTGCCCTGCTGCCTGGACAAAGCCTGTCTGCAGAGAAAGAGAGAGAGAGAGAGCTGCTTGAGCCCAGCTTTGTTCTTCCTCCAACCCATCCTCCTCAGAGTCACCGGGTTTCTGTATAATATTTTCAATGTTCTGTTTTTTTTTTAAATCAAACTACAGAGTTTACAGAATAACCCAATGAATATGCATATATCCTTCACCCAGCTTCACCAGCTGTATCTTCTCTATTAGCACACACATTTTTGTCCTAGACTATTTTAAAATAAGTTGCTGATGTCATAACTTCTCTCCTAAATATTTCACCTGAGAACGTGAACATTTTTCTATGTAATTATACTAGCATTCCAGAAACTTAACAATGATGTAATAATATTATCTAAAATATATCCACATTTAATTTTTAAAGGGAAGTGTGAATATGAATATGTTATATAATATATTATTATAATTGTTATTTTCCTTTTGCAACTTATGATCTGATCAAGCGCAACAAATTGCACTTAGTTATCCCCTCTCTTTAGTCTCCTATGGTCTAGAAGAGTCCCCCATCCTTTCTTGTATTTCATGATGTTAATATTTTTATAGCATTTCCTTCAATATGGATTTATTTTTCCTCATGATTAGAATCATGCCGTATGATTGACAAGAATACAACAGAGATGATGTTGGGTTCTTCTGAGGGCATTATATTAAGAGACATGTGATGCACATCCATTCTGTGCACCTTCAGCAATGAAACTCCACTTCCTGACAAGGGCTGAGCACATGGCTTCTCAGGATTCAACATGTATTTCCCATATTCTCTTGTGGCAAGGTGTGGCTGTGTGACTGTTTTGAGCAATGGGCTTTAAGTGTAGTGTGCAACTTCTGGAAAATGATCTGAAAGAACCAGAAACATGTCTTAAAGAACCAGTGCTTCCTAACCTTCTCCTCTTCCTTGATTTTCTCCATAACACATAACAACATTGACATACTGTTCATTTTGCTTATTTTGTATATTGCCTGCCTCCTCTGTAATGTAAACTCCTTGAGCAGTGCAGGTACATCACGGTATGTTGGTACCAGTTGTTAAAATACTGGAATACTTCTGTACCAATGGTGACTAGCCACTACCCCAAGTCCCCATGGACCACCCCCATGGCACCTCCTAGGTGCCCAACTACATTAGTCAGCTCAGGCTGCCGTAACACAATTCCATAGACTAAGTGGCTTTAACAACAGAAATTTAATTTTTCACAGTCCCAGAGGCTGAGAAGTCCAATATCAAGGTGATAGATAGGCAATTGGGTTCCTGGAGAGAGCTGGACACTCTTTCTGACCTGCACGTGTCCACCTTCTCATTGTATACACACACAAGAGAGAGAAAGGGAGAATGAGAGAATTGTCCAGTGTCTTTTTTTTTCTTAATAAGGGCACTAATGTCATTAAACCAGGACTCCATCCTTCTGTCCTCATCTACCTTAATTACCTCCCAAATGCCCCATCTCCAAATACCATCACATTGAGAGTTAGGGCTTTAATGTATGAAATGGGGGGGGGCACAATTATTCAGTCCATAACACCAACTAAACAGTCACTGGCTCACACAGTAGGGAGCTTCCAGGATCCTACCTCTGCATTAGGGCCAGTGACAACCTGGTTCACTGCCCAGGATAAGCCCCTGAGATGCTCAATAAAAACCCGTTGAATGCGTGCATGCTAGATTCTAGGATGGCACCAAGCCTTTCCTCTGTCCACCTTGCAGTCAAGAGGAGCTAAAATCAGATTTCAATAAATAAATATCAGGAAAATACCAAGCAGCAATTCTCTATTTTAAAACAAGGGATTTCTTATACCTTTTCTCAAGTGTTTTTCTGCTCCCATCCCGTCCCATAGGGAGGAGGAAGTGACTCTGAGCAGAAATATAGAAGGGGAATCATCTTTTTTTTTCTTGAGGTAAGAAATTGCCAGGCCTTCCCTATATCCAGTGAGGGCTCAGAGGGGGTGGGAGAGGTAACTGCGACAGTGTGAGGTTGGGGAGGGAACTCAAAGTTGCCCCTCAGCTGGCTCAGACCCACATGCATCTTCCTGCTCACCGTGCTTCCCTGGAGGTCCCTGCTGTGCCAAGATGAGTGGTTTAAAGAAATTGATCTATTATATTAAAATGTGCAAACCTCATGAACCCCACCATTCCTCATGCTGGTATCTACCTTGGAGAAATGCTCATACACATGCACGGGGAGGCATTACATACAACACTAGAAAAACATTTAAATACTCCAGTTGTCCAGCGATAAGGAAGCAGTGAAATAAAATGTGCTGTTGCTACAACACACTGGAAAACCATTTACAATTAAAAAATGATAAATTGGCCTGACCTATGGTGGCACAGTGCATAAAGTCGCTGGTTTGAAACCCGGGCTTGCCCGACCAAGGCACATACAAGAAGCAACTACTATGAGTTGATGCTTCTCGTTCCTTCCCTCCCTCCCCTATCTCTCTCTCTAGCCTCTCAAAAAATAATAAATAAATTCTTTTAAAAAATGTTTTTTAAAAAATAGTAAATTGATCTATGCAGACTGATGTGGAAAGAACCTTGCTAATTTGTTGTTGAGAATAAAAATAGCAAGTTGAAAATAATACCTATAGGATTTGTATATAAAAAACTTCCAGCCCTGGCCAGCTAGCTCAGCAATAGAGCATTGGGCCGGCATGTTAAAGTGCCGGGTTCAATTCCTGGTCAGGGCACACAGGAGAAGCGCCTACCTGCTTCTCTACCCTTCCCCTTCTCCTCTCTCTCTTCCCTTCCCACAACCAAGGCTCCATTTGAGCAAAGTTGTCCTGGGCACTGAGAATGGTTCCTTGGCCTCCACCTGAGGCGCTGGAATGGCTCTGTCCAATTGCAACAAAGCAGCACCCCAGATGGGCAGAGGATCACTCCCTAGTGGGATTACCGGGTGAATCCTGGTCGGGTACATGCAGGAGTCTCTCTGTCTCCCTGCTTCTCACTTCAGAAAAATACAAAAAAAAAAAAAGCTTCCAATACTTTGTTTTATTTTTAAAACCTACCTCCTTAAAATGTTATAATTGTAACCATACAGCTGGCCCTGCTCAAACTGACAGGACCAATTGCAGTGATCAGTGAGAAGCAGATGAGGCGCAGGGGCCAGAAAATACTCAGATCTGTGGGTCACTGTAAAGATTTTCGATTTTGTTCTTTGTCAGTGGGAAACCACCAAAGGGTTTCAAAGAGGATTGACATTTTAAAGTCACGGTGGCTGTGGTGGGGAGAATAGGTTGGGCAATCAAAGAGCAAAAATATGACTGACCAGTCTGGGCAAGAGATGATGGGGATTTAAACTCTGGTAAAGGCCATGGAAATGGAGAGAAATGGGTGGATGGGAGACAGCTTTTGGACATAGGGTAAAAGAAAAGGGAGATGTGAAGATCAAGGAAGAGAGAGTACAGGAACAAGGGAGACACACGCTATGGAGTGGAGGGGAAGACTGCAAGATTGAGAGCTAAGCCTGTGCAGGGTGCAGGGTCCATCCCAGACCTGCCCATGACCCAGGATCCAGGAACCTCAGTGTTGCAAATGGTACTTGTTGGTTGCATTGTTCTTATGTCTGGATGAAGTAGGTAGAGTGAGCAGAGCTCTTCATCATCCTAGCAAGCTGTACCTCACTCACCCAATCTTTTCCACCAGACACTAACCTAGAGAACTCAGCCCATCAGCTTGCAGGACAACTTGTCTGAGAAAGCCAGTGAAAGCTGAGGGTGCCTGTTCTTCCCTCCCACACCCAGCAGAAGGGCCTTGTCTCTTAAAATCCACGTGCCAGAATGAGAACAAATGCCAACCCACAGCAGGACCCAGGGACGCACAGGAGAGAACAGTGCTTATATCAGTGAAATCAGCCTGACCCCTGGTTATCCCTTATGCTAAGTGTAGCCTTCCTATCTGCCCCAAATCCCCCTCTGCTCGGGATGTTCTGAGGACGTGCAGGGATAAGGGCGCTTGGCTGGCTTCCTCACCAGAGGGCTACAGTGGGGTTCCTATTTTCATTAAAATAGCAATGTCCAAGAAACCTCAAGGTCTCCTTTTTGCAAACCAGTAAGAAATTTTCAACAAGGGAAGAGGCACGGAGGGAACGTGGGGGTGGGGGTGGGAAGACTGGAGGATTAAAGAGGAAGAGAGAAAGGGAGAGGTTCACAGAGCGGAGGGCTTTGTGAGAGCTGGCTGCCAGCTGTCCAGGCTTCTGGTCGCTGTTGGCTTCTGAGAAGAGGCCACAGGGAAGTAGTGAGTTGGAAAGCATTCTTACAGGCTTTCCTAATGCTGAGGCACATGCAGAAGGGGAGGAAATGCAGTCCTGGTTTGACCTAACCATTGGGCCTTCGAATCAGTATTAAAATTTGTCATTTTCTCTCTCCCTGGTGGCAAGGTTGGTAGAAAGAAATTCAACTTAAAGTAACATCTTAAACCTATTAGTTTAGAATGGTCAGTAAGAAAAGGAGCCTAGCCTGACCAGGTGGTGGCGCAGTGGATAGAGCGTCGGACTGGGATGCGGAAGACCCAGGTTTGAGACCCCAAGCTCGCCAGCTTGAGCGCGGGCCCATCTGGCTTGAGCAAAAAGTTCATCAGCTTGGACCCAAGGTCGCTGGCTCCAGCAAGGGGTCGCTCAGTCTGCTGAAGGTCCGCAGTCAAGGCACATGTGAGAAAGCAATCAATGAACAACTAAGGAGTTGCGATAGCAACGAAAAACTAATGATTGATGCTTCTCACCTCTATCCGTTCCTGTCTGTCTGTCCCTATCTGTCCCTCTCTCTGACTCTCTCTCTGTCCCTGTAAAAAAAAGGAAAAAAAGAAAGAAAAGGAGCCTAAACAAGAAAGAAAAATCCTGTCTTTATTTCCTGTTAATTGGGCCAAGGAAAACTCTCTCCTTCAAATTACTGAGCTGTTCTCATTGTTCTCCATCGTGCACAGAGTGCTGTCTGGCTCCAAGTCTGCGTGTGCTCAAGAGTTCTTGGGACTGTCACTGAGTTGAGGACAAACAGCATGGTGGGATCCAGTATTTCTTAACGTGCCTGCAGGAACTTAATATCTCCAAGAAAAAAATAAATTCAAGAAGCATTGTGTTCAGAAGAGGTTAAACGAGTTAGCAAAGATATGAAATTAGAGCCTTAAATTTGCTCACGTGCAATGTGAACCTTCAAGAAGAGTGTGGAAGACTCTGATTTTTCTACTCCATACCTTTCCCCACTCTTGTTTTTCTGCTTAGATAGCCTGGATTGTTTTTGGCTGTGATACCTGCGTATTTTGTGGGTTCCTTCCCCAGAGCCCGGGAAGCATGTTGGTTGGTCTAAGCCAGGGGTCCCCAAACTTTTTACACAAGGGGCCAGTTCACTGTCCCTCAGATCATTGGAGGGCCGGACTATAAAAAAAAAAAAACTATGAACAAATCACTATGCACACTGCACATATCTTATTTTAAAGTAAAAAAACAAAATGGGAACAAATACAATATTTAAAATAAAGAACAAGTAAATTTAAATCAACAAACTGACCAGTATTTCAATGGGAACTATGGGTGCGAATGCATCTTGTGCTCCTCTCACTGACCACCAATGAAAGAGGTGCCCCTTCCGGAAGTGCGGCGGGGGCTGGATAAATGGCCTCAGGGGGCTGCATGTGGCCTACGGACCATAGTTTGGGGACCCCTGGTCTAAGCCATCCTTCCTGGACATGTGCTGCAGACCTACTCATCAACCAGGCGTGGGGGCTCCTAAAAAGGTCTTCCTCACTAAAAAAAACACAAGAAAAGTACTTGCCTCTTCCTGTCTTTGGACATTATCACATGTAGACACGAACTTGGAGCTGCTGCAGAGTCACGAGGAAAAAGCCAAGAACATCCAAAGCCGCTGACCTCAGTTTCCGATGTTGTTAAATGTTGCATTAGCTTTTTGGATTTGTTTCTTCATTGTTCAGGCCATGGGGAGTTCTTTGTTTTTCAGCTAATAGCATCCTAAAACCAAAGGCGACACAAATATGCAGACATTTCTAAATTCGCTTGCCCACAGAAGGGTGCCCCTGACCGACATTCACTGAGAATACTTAGGGAAAGGCTGATGGAGTGGGGGACTGGGGGTGGGAGTCAGAACTGCAGGTTCTACTTTGGGTTCTAAAAATATCAGATCCTTGACCTCCTTTTCAAATTTGTGAAGAGAACATGTTAACTAAGACACACAAGCCACGTGCTTAATATTATTTGTACCACATAGTAGGTGTGTTATATACATCATTGTTATTAATAACATGGGGTAGGGGGAGAAGAGGAATCATCCAGTTTCAAAACCTCATTTCTGCCTAAGAGTTCTAACCATTCCCAAAATAAAAACCTTTGTATTCTGGCTCCATTCCAATTTATAACACCCTCTAGCCCTCCACTCAGCTGGTAAAAGACAAAATAAAGATACCATGGACGTCCTTCCCAAGCACCCTGGCTCCAGGGCCCACAATTCCCTCACTCTTCTGCTAAAGCAAGCCCAGGCTTCTGCTGGGTCTAGAGACACTAGATGGCAAGTGTCTCTCTATGCATGTTAATGGCTCTGGAACACTCCACAGTGAGAAATTCCACATGTACCAGATGCCTAGCTTGCCCTAAAAGAACAATTTCTAAACTAGAAATTTATGTGGATGCCAAGGAATTGAGTTCCTCCCTGTCCTGTGCCCTGGCTGAGGCTCAGAGCAGCAGCTGGCAGACAGCTGACCTGGGCTTGGCCTTCTCCCTCTCTCTGTCTTCTACTGAGACCATTTGTATGTATGTATTACAACCCTAGAAAAGGAATCCCAGGATTTTCTTCTTACGTTTGTCTTCATCCATGATCAGGGGTGGGATTCAAATAATTAAACAACTAGTTCTCTGCCCTAATGACCATTTTAAGTATGAAAAGCAATATATGGAAAGGTAGTTTATTATTTCATGCATTTAATACTTAAATAAGAACAATAAAAGAGGTACACAAAATTAGATTATGTTATAAGAAAGAGTTTTAAAATATTAATGAAAAAAATATTAAATAATACCTGACAAAAAAAAGAACAATAAAACTTATTTAAGATATTTCCATATTGCTTCTTGATTGGCGTCCTCACTTGCAATTTTTTTCACCTGTGCATGGAATGAATGTTACTACAGGTGCTTAGAATACACTGTTGTGCAGATGAATGTTAAAAAAGAGTAAAAAGGCTGCCCAGGCGCCCACCTTAGAGAGACCCCTGATTACAAGTGCCATTTTAACAACCAGTTTGCCAAACTCACCAAAAAATTAGGTATCGGTCTGCCAAACCAGTGTGAACGGGCTGAATCCCACCACTGTCACGATGCCGGCTAAGGTCATCAATCAGTACAATGAAACCAAACAGACGGGGTTGGGAGTAGATTGTTCTGGTTTTCAAGATCTTTGAGTTGCACATCAAATCCGGGCCTCCACACTTGTTTCACCCACACTTTTATTGATATGCTGGTGAGATGCACAGAAATCTCCCAAGCTCTCTGGTCAGTGATGATTAATGTTTCATTCACCCTCACCATTCGGAACGAATGATGACTGTGGAGCACAGCCTATTAAGAACTTGGCCTGTGTCTCACTCTTTTGGTGATGTTCAAGCTATGCAGAGCATCAGCTGGTCATTCGTGGTATTAGGGCAGCATGGGAAGGTGACGGAAACAGTAGGGCTTTGCCGTGCTCTGTTTGGGCTGATGAACGGCACAGAACGGCTGTGGCTGCGTGCGTGCTTGCGTGCACACGCATGCGCACCACACTCAGGTACGGTCATGGCTCAGTAGGAAACCTAGAAGGAGTGAGGTGGACCAAGCAGTGTTATTATCCCCCTTTTACAGACCCAAAACCTGATGTTCAGAGAGACACAGGGACCTGACCAGGGTGACATCACCAGTCAGTGGCAGAGCCGCTTCTGAGAACAGGCCTCTGTCTCCCTGGTCGTTTCTGTTGCCATCCCGTGAAGAACACGTCAGGTGTTCAGCAATGAACAGGACACTTGTGGTTCGAGGACAGCAGAGGCAGATACGTCAAAATACATTTCTACTGCAGCCTGGGGCTCCAACCCCTCCGAGAGCATCGGACACATGCCTCCTTCTCTCCTTCCACCTGTCTCCATCTGTTGGTCAAATAAGTTTGCAAATATGATGTATATGTTTGCTCACTTATAGTCTGCATTGGATGTGGGGGGAGAGGCTGTAAGCAGGCAGGATTCTTATAGCCTAAGGCTTAGTTTTAAGACTAATCTTTTCCCACCCTTTTTGATGTGGGGTGGTGCACTCTCATGAGAAATCCCATTATGCCTCAGATAAGTGACTTTGTATCAGAGACTTCCTTGTTTGTATATTGGATTAAAGGTTTTGATTTCTACACTATAAAATGGGGCAGACCAGGAACTTGCTCTCTCTCTCAGTTCCTGAGATTAGCATTAGAGAAGAGAGAAGAGAAAGGCCACGTGGAGGAGAGGAGAAGCAGCCAAGATGGTGGAGTGCTGAGGGAGAAGCCAGTTTGTGCAGAGAAGGAGATGGGAAACAGAGGTGAATAAGGCTGGTAGAAACCTTTGATTCTAGGAAACTTGGATAAGTCAGTGGCTTTGGGAGCCCTGAATGGAAAGGGAAGTGTTTTCCCACTGTGTGTATTTCTTGCCTTCCAGGTGCAAGCTAGGATTAAAGCTAATGACCCACCAGCTCTTGGCTTCATTGTTTCATTACCATCTGTCCGAATCAAATGCGAACCTGCATGGGCCAGGCGGCTGTGATAGTGGCTGTGGCTACTGGCTTTACATCATCTCTGAGGGGAGAAGAGACCACATCACACGGGGAGGTTCTCAGGGAAAAGCAGATGGGGCCGAGGAGCTGCATCGCCCCACAGGCCAGGTGAGGCAGGGGACCCTCCATGTTGGGTACTCCTTTGGGGTTGAGCGCCCACAGAGAAGATGGGATGGGATGGCAAGAGTAAGAAAAGGGTGCCCTTGACTTTGGGGTACTTGGGAATTAAAACTCCTCTTTGGGCAATGCTTTAAATACGGTAGTTCTCTGTGACTGTTTGATGGGAGCCCAACCCTGTGACATGTTACAAGTGCAGTGGTGCAGATGCCAGTGTGTTCATTCAGAGGAATATTGACGAGTGCATGTGGTCTGGGAAGGCTTCCTGGGAGATCTGCTGCTTATTCTCTGAAGTGCGTTGGGATCAACCTGGGTCTGATATTGTAGAAATGGGGTCGGGATTGTGAGTCTGCATTTCTAATGAGTTCCCCAACAATGCTGATGTTCTGAGTAAGTTACAAAGCAAAAGTGCCCTCCTTGAAAGGGGGAGAGGAGGTCACTCAGAGAGGACATTCCTGTTTGTGGGTAAGATAGAGCAAAGGTCAAAGGTGAGAAGTACTACAGAGAGCAGAGTATATGAAAGGGGTGGGTGAGGCTAGAGAGGTGGGTAGGACCCAAGAGGAGGGCTTAGTAAAGTGAATGAAGAGCTTAGATTCATCCCATGGATTGCAGTGCTTGAATCCTTCCCATACTAGTTAAGAATGTGAGTTCCTTGGCCCCACAGAGCAGATCCTTGACTTATTGGTTTTGTAGAGGGGCTCAAATCTGCATTGTTAAGCTCTCAAGGCGATTCAGAAGCAAACTAAAATTTGACAACCTGTGTTGGGCAATTAAAGGGTTTCAGAACGGGGAGGGACAAGCTTGGATTTACACGTCACATAGATCCCTGGGGAAGCAGAAGAACATAGGCTGGGGGCAGGGAGGCTGGTGAAGGAGCTGACGTGGCTATGCAGGCTGGAGAAGCTGAGGACTTGGACCACGGTCCTGGCAGTCGGACTGAAGAGGAGGGTGAACTCAAGAAATATTTATTGGTGAGTTAATGTGACTCCCAGTCATAAATATGTGGAGGCAGGAGAAATGATGAGTTCGATTTTAGACCTGCCAGGTTTGGGGGACATTCAGATAAATAAAGAAGTTCATCAGGCAGTTGGACTAGAGAGTCTGCAGTTCAGTGCAAGGACCAGGTCTGGTTATAGATTTGAAAGTTAGCAGTTTGTAGTTTATTTACTTTTAAATATCACAGTGAACTTCATGTTGGCTAAAATGGGCTCTTTAGATTTTTCTGGTTTTCATCAGCAGTGATGTTGATACTTTGTGTGTGCGGAGGCCAGGCCCTTCTTAGAGAATCTTGAGCACAGAGGAAAGTAAGTTCTTCCCCTTGGAGGCTTGCAAGGCCTATGAAGTGATGAGGCTAGCCTCCTGGAATCAGCCTGGGAGAACAGAGGAGCTCTGTGAAGAGACCTGCCTATCAAATCCATCTTTCTGCTGTGATTTGACCTTATACACATTTTCACCATCCCCAGGCAAATCATGCCAAATGTGGTAGCATCAGCTCTCTTAAATTTCTCATTTTCTTCACTTAGCAAGCAACGTGCTAAGTCCTAGTCCTTAAGACACCCACAGTCAGTTGGAAGAGACACAAGAAGTTGGACATCTGTGGTGCTGTGTGTTGAGTGCACAGAAATCTAAATAAAACTGAGGTTTCAGGGAAGGCTTAGTGGATAAGGTGACACCTGTCAGGTTTTGAAGGAGGAATAGAAGTTGGTTGAATGACAAATGGAGGTGGAGGAGAAGAAACATTTTAGAAAGAAGAAACGGCACCTGCCAGGCATGGGATCATGAACTAGGACATGGTCAGGGAACAATGAATAATTAGAAATGGCTGGAACAAAGGGCACACCGGGACAGGGACTGGAAATGAGCCTAAATGGGAAAGAAAGGGTAGATTATCGTGAAAGACCGCATTGTGTGCAAAAACACTAAATTTAAAATAGGGTTGTGTGCTGCATAAAAGGACCACATATACTACAGTGGTCTCATAAGATTATAATGGAAGGGATTAAGCAAAGTAAAACAAACAAATTTATAGACACCGACTACAGTATGGTGGTTACCAGAGGGAAAGGGAGGTGGGGGAGGTAGAAGAGGGTAATAGGGGAAAAAATGGTGCTGAAAGGAGACTTGACTTGGTGAAGTGAACACACAATAAAATATACAGATGATGTATTACAGAATTGTACACCTGAGACTTTATAATTTTGCTAACCAATATCACCCCAGTAAATTTAATAAAAAAATTTTGAAAACACACACAAAAATGATTATAATAGAGCCAAAAAACTTCCGTTGTATAGTGATGTCATAGCTGTGGTAACGTCACAGTACAACACATTACTCATGTGCCTGTGATGATGCTGGCGTAAACAAACCTACTGCACTGCCAGGCATAGAAAAGTCTGGCACATACAGTTCTGTGCGGTACATAATACTTGGTAATGGCAGTAAATGACTGTGTTACTAGATTATGCCGTTACTATACTATGCTTTTAATCACTATTTTAAAGTTGTAGTCTTTCTGTAAAACAGCATGCTGTGTTATGCCAGCAATGGCTTCATACATTTCATGTTTACCTCATTTTTTATTGCATCATTTTCTCTTGTGCTTGATTTAATCTCATTGTTTTATAAATTCAGTGTAGCGTAAGTGTACAGTGTTTATGAAGTCTGTGGTGGTGTACAGTAATGACCTAGACCAGTGGTAGTCAACCTGGTCCCTACCGCCCACTAGTGGGCGTTCCAGCTTTCATGGTGGGCTGTAGCGGAGCAACCAAAGTATAAATAAAAAGATAGATTTAACTATAGTAAGTTGTTTTATAAAGACTTATTCTGCCAAACTTAGCGAAAATCCGACATAAAGTAGTTGGTAAGTAATTATTATTATATGCTTTCACTTGCTGTAACTCTGCTTTATAAATTTTATAAAGTAAAGTTACTTCCCTACTTTATAAATTACCATTACTGTGGAACCGGTGGGCGGTTAGAAAATTTTACTACTAACAGAGATACAAAAGTGGGCGGTAGGTATAAAAAGGTTGACTACCCCTGACCTAGACCTTCACATTCACTCACCACTCGCTCACTGACACCCTGAGCAACTTCCAGTCCTGCAAGCTCTGCTCATGGTAAGTGTCCTATACCAGTGTACCATTATCTTTCAAACTGTATTTTAAATGTACCTTTTCTAGGATTAGATATGTTTAGAAGCACAAATGCTTACCCTTGTGTTGTAGTTACCAATAGTACTGGGTATGTAATGTGCTCTACAGGTTTGTAGCCTTAGAAGCAATAGGCTGTACCATAGAGACTGCATAGTAGATTATAACATCTAGGTTTGTGTTCATGTTCATACAATAATGAAATCACCTAACAATGCATTTCGGAGAACATATTTCTGTTGTTACAGTGACTCATGACTGTATTCTTGAAAATTCTAAGGTGCCATTTAAGAACAGATGAGTGTGGGAATTGGTGAGGAATGGGCAGGAGGCAGTTCTACCCTTGGAAGCTGGCTTCCAGGTAACAAATCTGATTCCCCGGGGACCGCCATGCTGTGAGGAAGCCATGCTTCCATGTGGAGAAGCACTGAGGTGACAGACCTGCAATGACGAGTGAATGTGGATGAGTGAGTGATCTCAGCTGACACCCAGAGCTGCAGAGGAGCTGCCTAACCTAGCCCTGACCCAGTTCCTGACAGAGAACTGCGAGATAGAATAAATCCTTTTATTTGAAATCAAAGTTTTGGTGTTTTGTTAAATACCAGTAGGGAACTGAAACATCCTCCTATTGGAAGGAAGCTCTGGGAGCTTTGCCTGGTTACACTTGGCACACACATAGGCTCAGTAGATATTTGTTGAGTATGTGAATTTGGAAAAAATGGAGTTAACCATTAACTAGAAGTCTCAATAAAGTAAAAATGCTGATGTATGACAGTATGAATGCAAGTAACCAGAGAATTAAAGTTAGAAATTGGGATATTAGAGGGTGTGTGTGTGTGTGTGTGTGTTTAAATGTTTAAACAAGTTTAGAGGTATTGGAGTTTACTATTTCAGTTCTGAGTTTGGAGAATAAACAGGAAGATATGAACATGGCTGAAGTGGAGAGAAGATAAAGGTCACTGAGGTTGAGCTGGTAAATGAACTTGATGCTAGGATATTGGCTGAGACATGCATTAGACAATTAAACTTTCCCAGGATGGCCTGACCAGGTCGTGGTACAGTGGATAGAGCATCAGATGGGGATGAGGAGGACCCAGGTTCAGAACCCCAAGGTCACTGGCTTGAGCGCGGGATCATTCGGCTTAAGCATGGGCTTACCAGCTTGAGTGCAGGTTTGCTGGCTTGAGTGTGGGATCGTAGACGTGACCCCGTGGTTGCTAGCTTGAGCCCAAAGGTAGCTGGCTTGAAGCCCAAGGTCACTGGCTTGAGCAAGGAGTCACTCGCTTTGCTGTAGCCCCCCCGCTCCCAAGGCACATATGAGAAAGCAATCACTGAACATTTAAGGTGCCGCAAGAAAGAATTGATGCTTCTCATCTCTCTCTCTTCCTGTTTGTCTGTCCCTATCTGACTCTATATATATATATCTGTCAAAAAAAAAAAAAGAGAAAAGAAAATTAAACTTTCCCAGGATGATAGCAGTGGGGAGATACTGGAAGTTTCCACTTGAGAATTGTGAGAGGCCCATGGGGGAAGGGAGTAGGTATCCTTGGAAAGTTCCAATGGAGGCATAAAGTGAAGAGTCTGAGGGAATAAGATGAAGAGATGATTCATAATGGAACAGAGGAGGGCACCCCTAAAGGAAGGGGTTGTCAGGGAAGGCTGCAGGGGGAGACCAGTTTAGGGGTGAATGCAGAGAACAATGCTGGACTGAGAGTCAAGCAGAGCTCAGAAGAAACTTTCACTCTGAGCAGAAGTGAAGGGTGATTCTGATGAGATCATGAGGGAAGTTAACTGGCCTCAAGATTTTGGCTGGCCTTTAGGTATAAAAATTTGGTTTTCCTGCCAACACATCCAGAGGATAAATAACGTTTGCTGTTGGCAGTAGAATCAGCCATATGAGACTGTTTCTCAGGATTCCAAATGAAACTGGAGAAAAGATGCAGTTGGGGCGTGGTTAAGCCCAAGTCAGTAAACACCCCACTGCCCTGCTGGCCTTGACGGGGCAGCTCTGAGCAGAGAGGGGAGGAGCAGGCAGGCTGAGTTCCAAGGTGGAAGTGCAGGGCTCACCTTGACTTTCTGGACTCTGCAAAACTTGGCTTTAGATGAAGAGTTGGCATGGCTCATCCGAGTTAACTATATGGATTGGTACCCTAAACGTCTGCAGAAAGATAAACTGGGCTGAGTCACATCTTTTCAAATACTTTAAAACAATAAACTTTATTATTATTCTTTCATATTATCAAAATATGACATGTTTAACATAAAAACTTTGTTTTCAAGTCTCCAGAGCAAAGACACCTTCCAGTTCGTGCTTCTCGTTCCTGTTTCCCTCTACACACAGAACAATGAGCATGAAGAAGAGATAAGTCCTTCGCATACTATTAAATTCCCATTTTAATAACCCACTCACAGTCTCTCTGGACTATTCTATTTCTTGCCCTGATTCTCAAGTCAAATGGAACCAAGCAAAGGACAGGTAACAGAGCTATAACAATGGATTCCTTCAGGCTCTCTGGTCTGTTATTCAAACTGAAAGGTATTTATTAAGTTCCTGCTCATTTGTTAGGTCTGTTTTGATTACAGGGGACTGAAACCCAAAGTAAGCTGGCTTAGGCCAAGAAGGAAATTTTTTGGTTTATATACAAATTAAAAAAAAAAAGTCTGAAGGGTTAAGTGATGTTGGCACAAATCTCTCCCCACACTGCTCTATCTTCTCAGCTCTGGGCTTTCAGTGTCAGCTTTATCTTAGGCAGAATTTCCCCAGTTGGTGACTCCGAAAAGCTCTAGGCTTATTTCCCGCCAACTGAATAGCACCAGCAAAACGATCACCTTTCTCTCATTGGTTGTGCTTGGGTCACTTGCCCATCCCTGAGCCATTGGTCAGACCAGGATCACATGCTCACTCTTGGGGTAGGCATCCTATCCAAGTCGGACATCAGTCCTATCCATGCCATATCGATATAGGAGAGGTTGGTTTCCCAGATAAAAATTACAGACACCAGAAGGAGGGGTCAGGGGTGTGGGGCTGATGCCAACGACAGGCAGCGGCTACACAGACCAACTTCTTGGATGTGTGACCTGCACAGTTACACAGGACCTGTCCCTTACAAGGACTCCACACAGGGCATAATGTTCTGCTGCTACCATTTTGAAATTCTTAATAATTTTTTAACTAGGAGCCCTATGTTTTTGTTTTTTTTCCTGGATCCTGCAAATTATACAGCCAATTTCACTGCTACACTGCTGTGTACACTGGGAAGGCTTCCAGAAACACATAAAACGCAGCCCCTCAGAGACAAGGAAACACAAGGCACACTTGGGAAAAAGCAAATAGTCTGTACTGGTTGAAAGGAGATGATAAAAAGTACATTTGCTCATTAATTCATTTACTCATTTATTCATTTAAAACTTTATTAAGGGGGATCCTGCTACTTCCAGGGAGTAGGAAGAGAAAAACAAATGGCTGGCAAAGCCCTCGAGAAGCTCAGTCTGTTCGAGAGAGAGGGGCAGACACAGACACACAAAGGCGGAGAAAGGGTTGGGATAAAAATAAGCACCAAAAGCTGTGGGAGCACGGAGAAGGCAGCACTAACCCAGTCTGGAGGTGGGGACGATGGAAGTGCTCCCAATGGTGGAGGCATGTGATTGCCCTATAGAAGCCAATAGTTGTACAGCATGTTAAGCTTCTTGGATGGCAGCTGATAGGGAAACTTATGGAGATGGCTCCACAGAGCAGGAGACATCATGCAACATGCTTCCAGACCGAGGCTTGTGGATGAGCCCGTGTACAGAGTGCATGAATCTCCCCAGGGGCACCACCATCCCCAGCCCAGCTACTGAATATCCTGTAGGTATGACTGTTACCAATTCCAGTGCCAGACCTAAGTGGCAAGATTTTTTTTGCAGCTATCAACTCAGCAGGTAAAATATTTCTTACATCTCGGGTAGAATATAGTAAGTCCTTGAATTCTCAGTAGGGAGATAAGATTGATACAATCAAAGAAATTTTACTTTCTAACCCCAGGACTTTTCATGTGAGACCTCCTTAAAGCAACAAGTAAAGGCTTCAGATATCTATTGCCGAGTAAGAGATCACCAGAAAAACTTAGTGGCTTTTCTAACTTTAGTTTTCTGGTTACCAGCAGTTATACTGCCAAACATCTTCATCCTGTCTTAACAATACAACGATTTAGCCCCAAACATTTTTTTTTAATTGAGAATTTGGGCACTAATAGACTCATTTTCCTCTAGCACACTTTTGACTCTGTCCCTTTTCAGTATCATCATGGACTTAGGCTTTTAACTGGTTCCAATTAGCTATAATCACTTTTCTCTAAAAAAAAAAAAATTAAACTTATTCAAGAAATAAAATTGTACAAAAATTAAAATTAAAAAAGGTGGTCTGCCCTTGAGGAACTTACATTTTTTTTTTTTTAGAAAAACAAGATCTCTGTAACAGACGGAAAATGTAGTGAACAGAAGGCAGCGCACAAGGGTAAGAAGCTGTTGTGTTTGGTCATGTGCTTTGAATGCACTGATTAACACGGTAGCTACTTTCTTTGGGACTTGAAGGACAGGTTGCATCTGAGTCATGGAGAAAAATGGAAAAGAATTACTAAAGTTTTCTTGTGGGCACTCTCAAGTCCCTCAAGCTTTGGTCTTCATTTGCTCCAGGGGAACCCAGGTTCCTGACGCAACACATCAGGATCTCCTGTTAAAAATAAGTCATTCATTTCTTATGCGTCTTCAGTCTGGGGACAGGTGGTTTGCCAAAGAGACGTTGAATTCAACTAAAATAGCTTTGTCCTACTACACACAAAATTTATACTTGGGTCGTGTTACTATATAGTCCCTTTACAGAACCCCAAGAACCTTCCTTAACAGGAAACCTCAGTGACTTATTCTCTCTCTGGGAGGGTCTGATGAAAAAGGCAGGGAGTAATTCAGCAGGAGAAACAAAAATGGGGTTACAACTTAATTCTGACATGATCATGTGGTTGGAAGGTCAAAAAAAACAACCCCGCAGCATTACTTTTTGTTCAAAGTTCACTTAGAGAGATTGTGTAAGACCCTTTGATCTTGTATGTACAGGCCCCAAGGCTTCAGGGCTCTCGGAGTGTATTTTGCAGTGAGGCTGCTGGGTTTCTGAATAAAGACCTTGAGTTCGAGTGGCATTTCCTGTCCTGCTTTCTGCAGTGTGGGTGTGGTCTACATTTTCCAACTTGTCTTGGGTGAGGGGAGTTTTCTCAAATCATTCAAATTGGGACCCCAAAAGGAGAGAGTTCTGAGGCACAGGAACTCTCAGAGGAAATCCTAGAAAACATTGTGATGAAAAAGGACTTCCTTCCTTGAGCCAGGGCAGTTTGCCAGTGGAACTGAGCCTTGACATGCTGTGAAGAACTTGAGGGCTGCTTCTGGTGGATAAGATGGGTAGATGTTAGACTTATGAGTGGTGGAGTGCTAGCCCCTGACCAGTAGAGCATCCAAGGACCCAGGTTTCCTTTGCATACATTACATTTATACACAGGGAGAGCAAGGCCTGCCTTCAGAAGAGACCCATCCATTTCCAGCAGGCTACTTAAAAAAAATTTTTTAGGCCCTGGCTGGATGGCTCAGTTGGTTAGAATGTCATTCCAGAGCACAGAGGTTGCTGGTTCAATCCCTGGTCAGGGCACATACAGGAATAGATCAATGTTCCTCTCTCACTAAATTCAATAAATAAAATTTAAAAAAAAAGAAAAAATATTTTTAACCAAAGAAATATGTTTATTGTAGAAAAAGCATAAAACTGCAGGAAAGAGTTTTTTCTTTTTTAAGTCACCTATAATACTGTTACCAGGAATAATCACTGTTACACACACATGTATAAATAATTATAGGGTCATACCTTCCATGTTGCTCTGTTTGTTGCTATTTTTCATATAACACTGTATCATGAAGGTTTTTCATGTCAATAAATTAATTTCAATGGCATTAAGTGTCTAATTTTTTTTTGCAAAGCTAAAGCTGCATTGTTATTTATATAAAGAATCTTCTATTATAGGAGATTGATACTTACTTTTTTATTATTATTTCCTTAGGATATATTCCAAAGAATATAATTGCTAGCTCAGAGCTTATGGACATTAATAAGGATTTTGATACTAGATCAGTCAGGACAAGCTAAATGTTGTAACAAACACCTCCAAATCTCAGTGGCTTAACACAATGAAGATTTATTTCTCTCTTATATTACAGTACAGTGTATGTAAGTCATCTATTGGGTTTTGTGCAGTTGTCTGGAACCAGGATTTGTTCTCCATTTGCCAGGGCCTTGGAAGTTCTCCACTGGGTCCTTTGCAGTTGAATGGCAAAAGGGAAGAGAGACAGCAGCGAGGAGAGAAAATGGAGAATTGCACAGGTGGTTTTAAAGCCAGACTTGGAAGTAAGTCACTTCCTCTGCCCACCTTTCAGTTGTCCAGAACTCAGTCACATGACTGCCCCTAACTACAAGGGAAACAGGGAAATGTAGTCTTTTGTGTGTCCAGGAGAAAAACAGATGAACCCAGAATATTGTCTCTGCTTTAAATATACATTACCCAGTAGCCAACCAACCAAGTTTTCCCAGTTTATATTCCCTCCATCAGGCTATGAGAAGTCTTATTTCCACCCTGTATAATTAAGAGGATATTTTTTGTGTTGTTTTCTGTAGATCTGCGTGTAGCTTTGTTGCTTCTCTGAACAACTAGACTGAGGGTACTTGTTTTTCTCTTTGGAGATAATCACACTGCAATCAGGACTTAGAGATACTCTAGAAAGCCGAGACCGCATCCCAGACTGCTTTTACGATAGCAGTTCTATTTCCTAGGCTGGCCTGAGTTTCTGGGCCCTTCTCTGCCTGTTTTTCTCTCTCTCTTTCCCTTCCCTGCTATAGAATAAGATGTGGTGTGCATGTGTCTGCAGCCTGGTTGACCCTTGCAGGGACCCTGCGCCAGGTAGCAGCCCCACCATCATCCTGAATGCATGGCTCACTCAGGAATAAGGAGAAAAGATTGCAACTCTGCATTTTCTGTGCCATCTCAGGTGTGTTCCAGCTTATGAGACATTTTCACAGAAAGAAAAGTCAGAGAATGAAATTGGGAGACAAAAATAGCAGCCTGATGCTGACTTGGCACATTGACCTTGACCAAATCATCCAGCGCCTTGTTCTTAGTACTCCACGTTCCAATGGAATAGTCCTTCCCCAATGAGTAACTGCTTAGAAATCATAACGGGAAGGCAACATAATTGTGCAAAACCTATTCTTGTTTGCCTTCAAGTTAACTGAGGCTGCTGAACACCAGCTCACGTCAGAGCTGTGGTTTCCTTCTTGTTTTGAAATTTAGTTTCTAGGTGATCATGCTTTCGAATGGTTTCTTGTTCACGTCTTCCTCAGGGACTACTAGCTGTTGCCTGATGGTTGTCTGGTAGACCTGGCCCCTTGTCCAAGCAAGATTTCCAGTGAAGTCTACTAGCAAAAAGTCTTTTAAAAGTCTACTTGTTCCGTCCCTATTGGGAACTGAGGGCCTAAAGTTGTCAGTGCTGCAGAAAATGCAAACAAGCAAAATACAGGCTCTCTAGGCATGACAAGCTCTGGCCTAAGCATGTAGCACTCTGAAAAGCCCAGGATAGTTTGTGTGTTTTCCTAAGAATGAGCTAAGACTTTGTCCTTCCAAGTTGTCCTCTCTGATCCCTCCCTGAGAGGCAGCAACGGTCTCTGAGGGGAAGGAATAGCAGAGCCTCCTGGGTGAGTGAATCACAGCAACTGTAAGCTTGGCTTATGACCTAGAAATGGAAACAGGAAGTGGCTTAGGAATATAAAGAGCACAGTCAAGGAAGGGCTGCAGTAGAATTCTCCTCTGATGACACAGTATACAAGGTGCAGCAGGGGAGCTTGGCATCTTTTCTTTCTCTCCATTACCATGACGCCCTCTGGTAGGGCTGGGCCATCTGAATGGAGTGGGTTGTCTTCCCGGAGGTGGTCTACAGGGTGGTGGAGGGGGAACAATTGGGGATTAGTAGCCTCTCTCCAGAGTGAACACATCTGTGGGATTCCACAGTCCCTTTCTATATCATCTTTAGAAATAGATTTTGAATTCTGAAGAAGAATCTTGCCAGGCCTTATAAGCCTAAATTCTTAGGGCACTTCCAACAAGAAAAACCAACTTCTGGTAGCTTTCAGTACTTCCTGGAGGGTTCTCTGAACCCACAGAGAAAGGGCTTCCTTGCAGTTGTGCCAAGAAACTAAAGGTCAGTGTCCTCTCTAGATTCTTAGAGGGAAAGCCTGGATGGGGGGCTGTTCCTTCCCTGGGCATGGCCCTGAGGCAGTATGACTGCAGGCGAGTTGGCTGATCTGGGTGGAGAGGAGCTGAGAGAGTTGGCCTCCCACGGATGGAGGCCACCACCCCATCCCTCCCCATGTTCCCCATGTTGGCGCGCCCAGGGCTGGAGGGAGGGCAGCTGGTGGCAGGGCTTGGTGGGGCTGAGACTTGGGGCTGTTCCTGCTTCTCTCACAGGTCACTGGTCCTGTGACAGCATCCCAGCTGTTCTTCTCAGAGCACCTGGACTACCTTTCCCAGGCTCCACCCCATTCCCTACTGACAGTGGTGAGAAATGAAGTACTCTATTGGGTTTTTATGCTATTCCCATACCTTTCGGCACAATGCTGGGTCCACACATCTCAGTGGCTGAATCCTAAAGACCAGCAACTATAACAGGGCAGGGCCTGGGCACCAGGCAGGGTCCTACTCAGTAGTCTACCATCTACAAAATTACTCCTGAGGAGCCTCTTCAGACCAGTTTCTCCAAGGGCAGACCTCAGGCCACCAGCCGTGGAATGATGGGGTGGGAGTGAGAGCTATTGAAAATGTTGGATCCTGGCTCTCTGTGCAGGTCCCCAGAATCTAAATTTCTCAGAGAAATTCCTGCAAATCTGTGTTTCTACAAGTACTCCATCCCCAAGTTAGCCAGCACAGCAAAGTTTAAGAACTTTTCTCTCTACCAATCCAGGTCTCATTTATTATCCTTTTCATGAAAATAACTTGTTTCCTTTCAACCTTTTATGACCTCTGAAAATGGAATCTGAAGCAAAGGGATCCACTTACATAAGAAACATCGCCTGTGGCCTTAATTGGCAAGTGTAGATTGCCGATTTTATCAGAGGATTTGAAGGAAGCCAACCAAACCTTGATTTTCAGACCGCCTGTGTCTACTTTTTCATTGACTTGTCGCCATTAAAGGCACCTCCTCAACTTATTCTCCTCTCTTCTTTTCTGCAAGAGATTGGGCTCTTGGAGGTTGTGATCTTGGAGTCTTTTAGCACAAGGATGATGACAGTAAACTTCCTCACGTTCTCCAGTGAAGCCGAGGTGGAGCCCATAAGCGATTCTACAGAGAAAACAGTGACCCCATAAAGAAATGTATGAAGAGCAGAGAAGGAAGACATGACAAAGATGTCGGGGAGAGCACTAAGCACCCTCTTTCTCATGCCATTTCCTCCGGTTCTCTCAGAGCTCCTGTGTGAGTAATGCCTGGTGTGCTGGTGAAGGAAAAAAAAAAAAAAACAGTTTGTGAGATTTGCCTAATTCCATGTCGTAAATACTCCCACCATGGCAGATTTCAAGTTATCAATGGTTTAATCATGGCTCACAAAATCTTGAATATCTAATAATCAACTCTTGCAAACTAGAATGTGACAACTCTAGCACCTAATTGTCTCAGCCTTGCCCAGAAAAATCCCCACTTCATCCCCAGGGTGAATACCACTTTCAGCTTCTCAGTCAGAAGGAGAAGTGGTTGAAGTATACCGGATTGTTATGAGTAAACATATGGTAAATGCTGAGGGACAGGATGCAGGGGGTGATTTTTTTTCTGGCCTGCCAAATTAGAGATGGGTTTTCATTTCTCAATCTTGTTCTTATTTCTCCTCGAGCTGGGGAAGTTGCAGGGAACCCTGTTCTCGGATCTTCTCATGAGCTTCAAGGCAGTGCTTTGCCTGAGGCTTCCCATGAGCTCTCTTTCTTGACCCTTCCTTAGAAACCCTGTGGTCCATGCTAGGGAAGGGAATACCCCTTCCTTAAATTTAAAATGACAGGTTTGGGAGCCACTCTGGATTCTGGGTCCTGCCTTTTCACTTGAGTGGTGCTCAAACAGACTCTTATTTAAAAAGCTGGCTTCAGGAAAAGTATCTATCCAAGACCTAAAGGCTGAACAGCCTGAACTGATCGTTCCCTGACTTTTTAGGGAGTCTTGAAACTAAGGAGCAGGTAGTTCTCATAAAGTTGAGCGTGACCAAATTTGCCCACAGCTGGTGACGCCAGGGATCACAAAATTCTTCCTTCCCTTTTAGGGCGCGGGGATGTCATCAGAATGAGAGAAGACAGTGACCTACTTTTTCTCCCCAAACATCGGGCAGCCAGTTGCATTTTCAGATCTAAAACTCACCCACACTACTGCAGTTTTTGTTTCCCCAGACTCCTGGCTGTGCTTCTGGCACTGCTGGTTTTGTAAAGTGGAGTTTGCCGTAGGAGTCTTCCTCCAAGAGGCTGTTCTGACAGCCCCAACCCACACCCCTCCTAGACCATCGACATGGGCACTTGGGCTGCTCAAATCTTGGTGGGTGTACAGCGCTAGAGAATCCGGTTTCGCCCTGGTCTCAGCCAGGGAAGTCAGTTCAAGAGAAGTCTCATTAGAAATGGCCTTGAATCTGGGGCTTCTGTAATATTCAATTACTCAAAGTCAGTCAGTTAACAGCTACGTATTGAGGGTGTGTGAAGGGGTTCAGAACGAGCCACCCCAAATTATGTCTTTTTTGTGCAATGATTATTTTCAGCTGAAGGCATTAGAGAAACAGCAGGTCCAGGAAGTTCTCTCTGACCACCCCCTTTCTACCTGAAAGCAGGTCATTAAATTTCCCCTGAGAAAGGTGCCCTCCCTGCACCAGGAAGAGAACATTCTTATCAGCGGAGCCTGGGAGAAGACACCAAAATAGACTTGTGCAAAACAACCTACTGGAATAACACTTATCTTCCGTTAGTCTCCCCCAGATATTTATTTCCTAGTTACTGGACCAAAATTCACGACCCCTAGCTCAAGCCTCTTTGCCTTGTCACATCCCCATGATTGTTCTTTGTTTTAAAAGGTACATAAGGTTTTGGGCCTAATGGCTTTTTAAGGTCTTCATTTTCCCTTTGAAGACTGTTATGTACATGTGAAAGGATTAACTAAAATTTGTATACTTTTCTCAATCTTGTTAATATGTTTTATGTCAGTTTAATTCTTAGGTCCAGCTATAGAGCCTAAAAAGATAGAAGGAAGTTTTTCTTTCCTTACAGCAACTACGGAGATGACGGTGAGCAAGGCAGAGTCCCTGCTGTCATAGAGTTTACGGTCTAGTTCACAGGGAAGGCAGTCCTGACACTAATAACTTCAGATAATTCAGTAATAACGAGAGTGCAAAGTCCTTCGAAGGAGAAGCACAAGGAGCCGGGAGCACTGAGAGCATGAGACAGGAAGACTAATGCAAGCGAAGAGACTGGGAGCACTCCTTGAGGAGCTGAGGTTGGAGCTGAAACCTGAGGAACCATTCAAATCTGGTGGAACATGAGGTTGGGAGGGGAGATCATCCAGGACACAAAGAATTTATGCTTCAGAACCATTCTCTTCTCAAGGATAAGCTTAGGAATTTAGATAGCAACTTTCTCTCTTCATATACAGTATGGTGGTGGAGACCACTGTTTGCCCTCCAACATTCTTTCTTTCTTTCTTTCTTTCTTTCTTTCTTTCTTTCTTTCTTTCTTTCTTTCTTTCTTTCTTTCTTTCTTTCTTTCCTTCCTTCCTTCCTTCCTTCCTTCCTTCCTTCCTTCCTTCTTTCTTTCTTTCTTTCTCTCTTGCTTTCTTTCTTATTAAGTAAGAGGCAGAGAGGCAGAGAGGCAGATAGGCAGACTCTCACAAATCCACCCAGTAAGCCCCCTATCTGGCAATGCTTTGCCCATCTGCGGCTACTGCTCTGTTGCTCAGCAACCAAGCTATTTTAGTGCCTGAGGCGAGGCCATGGATCCACCCTCAGCACCGAAGGCCAATTTGCTCAAACCATTTGAGCCATGGCTGTGGGAGGAGAAGAGAGATAAAAAGAGAGAGAGAAGGGGAAGGGGTAGAGAAGCAGATGGTCACTTCTCTTGTGTGCCCTGACCGGGGATCAAACCTGAGACTTCCACATGCTGGCTGATACCCTACCACTGAGCCAGCTGGCCAGGGCCCCTTCTTTTTTTAATAATAAGTCCCCAGTTTTTGCTAGCCAAACAGCTACCCAGTGAAAAGATTATATGGCCGTCTTACTAAGTTCTGACCAGTGAGGTATAGGCTTAAGTAATGTATGGGGTCTCTTTCCTGTTACCTGGTATCTGAATATGCTGGCTGGAGGATGTGCAGCCGTCAGGGATCGTGAGGTAACATGACAGGGTTCGGAGAGCAGTATATTAAGGAAAGTCTGATTTCCTGATGACCTCAGGACTGCCATACCAGCCCTGGATAGCCTATCTCCAGACTTCTTTTATGAAAGAGAGAACTAAAGGTCAGTTTTTATAAAGCCTCTATTATTTAGGGATTTTCTGTTACACAAAACCAAATATAATCCTAACTATTACACACAATTTTCTTTCAGCCTAATGAAAAGATCATTTATCTGCACTACCCACAAATTACCTATTTTAGAGAAAAGTCTGTAATAATAGTAATAATACCTCTTTTTCCAAATCCTTTTGTCCCCTCCCTGGTCCCCATGTCCCCTGTGCCTCCTTTCTTTTCTGACTCTCACACCAGAGGCAGGCCTGACTTCAGTGTTTCTGCTTCCACAAATGACATGCCTAACAGCTCGAAGGTTCTTGAGTTCCTGCTACTTCCCTAAGTGGCCACCTGGCTGGAGTCCTGCTGCAGAGAGTCAGCCACGTGAAGCCCAGGGAGGTAGCCGGCCTTCTGTTTTCATTCTCGCCCTTCCCAAGGAGATGTATAGAATTAGAATACATCAAAGACTTAAATATAAGCTGTGGAAACAATAAATTACACAAAAGAAAGCATAGGCACTAAACTTGTAGACCTTGGTCTTAGGATTTTTACGAATTTGACCCCAAAGAAAAAAATAAATGAATGGGACTTTATCAAACTAAAAAACTTCTGCATAGCAAAAGAAACCACCAGCAAAAAAAAAAAAAAAAAAGGCAACCAACTGGGAAAAGATATTTTCCAACAATGGGTTAATATTCAAAATATATAAAGAACTCATACAACTCAACATCGAGAAAAAAATCCAATTAAAAAATGGGCAGAAGATCTGGACACTTTTCCCTAGAAGTCACTCAAATGGCCAAGAGATATATGAAAAGATGTTCAACTTCACTAGCTATTAGGAAAATGCAAATCAAAGCTACACTGAGAGAAAAAAAAAAACTACACTGAGATACCACCTCACATCTGTTAGATTAGCTATTATCAATAAGGCAAGTAATAAGCGTTAGGGAGGTTGTGGAGAAAAGGAACCCTCATTCACTGCTGATGGGAATGTAAACTGGGACTGCCAGTATGGAAAACAGCATTGAGGCTCCTCAAAAAATTAGGAATAGAGTTACCATGTGACCCAGCAACCTCTCATCTGGGTATCTACCTGAAAAATTTGAAAACATTTATTTACAAAAATATTTGCTCCCCTATGTCCATTGCAGTATTATTCATAGTGGCCAAGACATAGAACAACCAAATTGTCCTTTGATAGGTGATTGAAGGTGTGGTTACCTCTGTACACTGGAATACTACTCAGCCATAAGAGAAGAAGTACTGCAATTTGTGACAATATGGATGGACCTTGAGAATATTCTGCTAAGCTAAATGAGTCAGAAAAAGTCAAGAACTATATGATTTCACTTGTATGTGGGATATAACACTGAAAGCAACAAACAAACAAACAAGAAAAACAAGGAAACAAAAACTCATAGACACAAACAATGGTGTGGTGGTGACCAGAAGGAAGGGGTAAGAGGTAGTAAAGGGCAAAAGCATCAAATATATGGTGACAGAAGATTTGACTTTGGATGGTGGGCACATAATATAAGATACAGATAATGTACTCGAAAATTGTACTCTTGAAACCTATATAATTTATCTAATTTTAGTGTCACCTCAATACATTTAATTTTTTTTTCTTTGTGACAGAGTCAGAGTCAGAGAGAGGGACAGATAGGGACAGACAGACAGGAAGGAGAGAGATGAGAAACAGCAATTCTTTGTTGCGGCACCTTAGTTGTTCATTGATTGCTTTCTCATATGTGCCTTAACCGGGGGGCTACAGCAGACAGAGTGACCCTTTGCTTGAGCCAGCGACCTTGGGCTCAATCAAGCTGGTGAGCTTGGCTCAAACCAGATGAGCCGGCACTCAAGCTGGCAACCTTGGAGTCTTGAACCTGGGTCTTCCGCGTCCCAGTCCGACACTCTATCCACTGCACCACCACCTGGTCAGGCTCAATGCATTTAATTTTAAAACTACCTCAAAAAAAAAAAAACACAACACCAGTTTGTTAGAATAATCAAGCAAAGGGGAGAACATAGGCAAATTTGGAGAAAGCACAAAAGTGATTAGAGATGCTTTAACAATACCTCTCTCCATTAAGCTGTAGGCTCTAATCTGTCTGTCTTCCCAGCAGCTGGCTAAGTCTAAGAAGTCAAGATTCAAACAGAGAAGATATCAATGTGTCTGGCTGGTTATAAAACTCAGGGTTGGCCGCAGTGAGTGCAAACTTCAGCATGCTGGGACAGATGAGATGAGCTCAGTGTGAGTTAAATTGTGTCCCCTTACACAAAAATATGTTGAAGTCTTAAGTGCCAGTATCTTAGAATGTGGCCTTATTTGGAGATTAGGCCTTTATAGAAGCAATGAAGTTAAAATGAAGTCATTGGGGTAGGCCCTATTCCAGTACATTTTGTGTCCTTATAAAAGGGGGAAATTTGGAGACAGACAAGCACAGAGGTAGAATGCCGTGTTACTATGAAGGCATAGACGTGGTGATGTTTCTACAGACAAGTAATACCAAAGATTGCCAGCAAACCCTGAGAAATTAGCAGGGAAGCAGGGGACAGATTCTCCCTACAGCCCTCAGAAGGAACCAACCTTGAGGATACCTATATCTCAGACTTCTAGCTTCCAGAACTTTGAGACAATGAATTTTTGTTGTTTAAGCCACAGAGTTTCTGGACTTTTGTTAGAATAGGTCAAGCAAACAGGAGTTTGGAGGCAGCCCCTGGTGTCAGATAATTTCCCTGCTGCCTCATGTTGAAATATGAAAATGTTGAGAGCAGCTGGAGTCTCCCTTGGTCATTTCTCTTAACAGAGAACCTCAGGGAGTGGGAGTCCTCTCTTCACCTGCAGGTAGACAACCAGTGCTATTCCCAGATATCAAGTTCTCCAGAGAGCCTTTCTGTTCACCTCCTAGGAGTCATGTTAAGGATGCCTCCCAACAATAAAGGGCTGATGCTAACTGGCAGGGTCTGACTGTGAATATCTGTCTGTCTCTGTCTATCTATCATCTATCTATCTATCTATCTATCTATCTATCTATCTATCTATCTATCTCCCTACTATCTGTCTATTTTTTTTCCTTTTGTTGGCAGAAAATCAATGTCTAAATCAGGGGTCCCCAAACTAGGCCCTCAGGCCGCGTGCGGCCCCTGAGGCCATTTATCCAGCCCCCGCTGCACTTCCGGAAGGGGCACCTCTTTCATCCGGGGTCAATGAGAGGAGCACAAGATGCATCCGCAGCCATAGGTTCCCATTGAAATACTGGTCAGTTTGTTGATTTAAATTTACTTGTTCTTTATTTTAAATATTGTATTTATTCCTGTTTTATTTTTTTACTTTAAAATAAGATATGTGCAGTGTGCATAGGGATTTGTTCATAGTTTTTTTTTCCTTTTTATTTATTCATTTTAGAGAGGAGAGAGAGAGAGAGAGAAAGGGGGGAGGAGCTAGAAGCATCAACTCCCACATGTGCCTTGACCAGACCAGTACAGGGTCTTGAACTGGCGACCTCAGTGTTCCCAGGTCGATGCCTTATCCACTGCGCCACCACAGATCAGACCTGTTCATAGTTTTTTTTATAGTCCAGCCCTCTAACGATCTGAGGGACAGTGAACTGGCCCCCTGTGTAAAAAGTTTGGGGACCCCTAGTCTAGATGGATGGGAAAAGTGCTATGTAGCCTTTTCAGACCCCAAATAAAGCTTTTCTCTGTTGAATGATTATATACAAAAAACACACACATGAGAAAACTGTTCATGGTCTCTCCTGCCCCTGTTTCCCCAAACTTTGCTTTCTTCTTGGGGGACCGGAAGGCAGAAGGGATAGGGGAAGAAAGAAAAAGGACACCCTAGGGCTCTGCAGAAACAGGCCAGTAAGCCAAGCTGCCACCAGATGCTCCTCTCATCTATTCACTTTACCCATCTCATGTCGTGACAGTCTAGGCTGCCTTGAGGATATGGGGCATTTTTTAAAGGAAATTGAGGACTTGCTCCTATTAAGCATCTCTGTTGCTTCTGTTCTATTGATGGCTGTTCATTTTTACTATTTACCCCTCAGCATAACCAGGTATTAACCCCACTTTTAAGAGACTGAATCTGAAACCCAATAATTTACTTCGGGAGACCTGAATGAAAGCCTTGGAGACTGAGCTATAGCAATGCTGAAAAGCTCACTCTGTGCCCATAATCCACAGCACATGAATTATGAAGGTCCCAGAAAGAAGTTTGTGCTAAGTAGGCATAGAGACTGATTCCCGGGTAGGGAAATTTGCACTTCCTTTTACATTTACCCAAAAATAATGCTATAGTTTGATTTTTAAGAGTTAGCATCAAAGAAGATAATGATGATAATGAGATAAAGGTGTATGGAAACTGATGGTAAGCCATTTGCAGAATATGGAGATCTATACTGTACCAAGCTCATGGAGGACACAAGCATGCAACTTTTTTAGGGGTCTAAAGTCTAAATTGGAAGATCAAACTAAACTCATGTGAAACAAGTTGACAACTGATATTTCTCTAAATTCAAAGTGGCTTTATTCAAGATTTGTTGATAATAAGGACAGAGACCACTCAAGCTGTCTCAAGACAATAGGGATTCAGCCTGACCAGGTGTTGGCACAATGGATAGAATATTGGCCTGGGATGCTGAGGACCCAGGTTTGAAACTCTGAGGTCATTGGCTTGAGCACAGGCTCATCAGGCTTGAGCATGTAGTCACTAGCTTGAATGTGGGATCATAGATATGACCTTATGGTCTCTGGATAGAGCCCAAAGGTTACTGGCTTGAAGCCCAAGTTTGCTGGCTTGAGCAAGGGGTCACTGGTTTGTCTAGAGCCCACCGATCAAAGCACATATGAGAAAGCAATCAATGAACAACTAGGGTACCGCAACAAAGGATTGATGCTTCTCTTTCCTTTTCTATCTGTCTCTCTCTTTCTCTCAGAAAAGAAAGAGAAAGAAAAAATAAAGATAGAAATAATAGAAATAGGGATTTATTTTAAGAGTCAATGCGGTTGGTGCTGGACTTGAGACAGTTCAAAGGACTGGTGA
Organism: Rhynchonycteris naso; assembly: GCA_037038555.1. Lineage (NCBI taxonomy): Eukaryota > Metazoa > Chordata > Mammalia > Chiroptera > Emballonuridae > Rhynchonycteris > Rhynchonycteris naso. The sequence goes on from CM072999.1 coordinate 47,657,409, forward strand.
GTCTTTTCCACCTCTCTCCTAACTTACAAAGGGCTTTCATCTGCTCTGACTCTACCTCAAGGCATTCTTTCAACTTTAAGTACCACCCGAAGTGGTATATTCATTCTGTATCTGGTAGTTGTTTGGTAGTTCTTTTTGTATTTGATTGGTCTAGCTTGTAGGCCTCTGTGAACTTATATTTTGGATATCCTTAAGTCATTTGCCATCCCTGAAGGTCCAGTCAGCTGTGGCCAGGAGTTGCGGGTCACAAGACCAACTAAAGGGCTATAGATACATAGATACCTAAAATAAATCCATTATGAGAGCTACTGATTATAAAGTTAACTGAGTGTCATTAAAAAGATAAAACTCTGAACTGGAGAGAGTAGTGAGATGGCTGGGGGTTCAACATGTGACATTTGAGTCATGGGAGAGAGGAGGAAAACTGAAATGCAGGAATTAGTACTATGGCAGATTATAGTAGTATTCACAATTATTTGTTTCCCTTCCCTATGGAAGGATTATACATTCCTACACAGACAACATCAAACTTGGACGTGTGACTCTGCCAATAAAATATGAGTAAAGGGATGTATGTTATTCCTAGGGAAAAGCTTTGATTGCATTGAGAACAACACTCTCCTAAATAGGGAATGTTCCATCAGCTTAGTCCCAGAATAAAAACAATTTGGAGTAGAGCCAGAGCAAGCCCCTGATGCACATATGATGTAAATAAGAAATAAACTTTGCTGTGCTAAGCCATGTAGATTTTGGAGTCATTTGTTATTGTAGCCTAGCCTAGCCTAACCTGACTGATACAAAGATCAAGTTGCGTTCAGATAAATGGGAGCGAGACTTGGAGGTAAAGAGGTGATGAGAAGTAGGGACATGAATGCAGATGTCAGAGAAGGAAAACTTGACAGTTTCTTGAAGGATAGCAAAAAAAGACCTAGAAAGAATGAAAGAATTTTAAGAGCCATTTTGAGGAAAGATATACCAGGTTTTGATAACAGGTTGGAATAGGGAATAAAAAGAGTAAAGAGTAACATAAATTTTTTACTAACTTACCATAGTTGGGAGATGAAACCATTTTAAAAGAAAAAATATCCTTTTAAAAAAACCGAATGAAAGGTTTAGTGGATATCTATATAGTGTTTGCCAAGGAATTGGATTCCCTGGAAATTGGATTTGGGGAATTGGATTCAGGGCTAGAGACAGAGATTTAAGAGCTATCTGAAGAGGGGTGAGAGTTGGGTCAGTGAGTGTTTGGAACTGGTCTTTTGATCTGTAAAATGTAATAGGTTGTGAGAAATGGAACACAGATACCACATTAGGAGAGAAAAAGCAATACTAGCTGAACAGAAGTAAGAGGAAGAAGGAAGATCTTCCAACAGCATCATCCCACTGCATGGCGGAGCCCCAGGACAAATAAGTCTGCCCACTCAAGATTTCTCATCGTCTGGTAGAAAAGGGCTTGTAGGCAGGCCCAAAATGAGGTCTCACATGGTATGTGGCACATGGCAAGGCTTCCTAGTGACCTTGAGTCATTGAACTATAAATGTGGTCGATCAGGCACAATTAAATGGAATCCAGAGATTATTTTTTAGTTTTCAAATATCATCCACATATATCGTTTTATTAATCTCTCTCTCTCTCTCTCTCACACACACACACGCACACACACACACACACACACACACACACACACACACACACACACACAGAGAGAGAAAGTAGGTGTAATTTCCATTGTAAAGCAAATGGAACAGAGGCTGGGCAAAGTTAAGGAACATTCTTGAGGTCAGCAGCTAGTACCTGAGGCTGGACTCAGTTATTTGCACATCACATTGCCTCTGAGATTCCACCTCAACCTTACCTCGGAGAAGTCTCCAAATCACAGCAGATACGCAGGACCTCCTGTTTGGAGACTTCTCAGAATTTGGCATGAGCACAGATCAAGGCAAGGGCAAGAAGCCATGTAAAGTGATAATTTCCCAGCTCTGAGGGTCTCTTTCCTCTGAATTTGGTAACAGTTTAGCCTCTGTCCTTGGAAGCTTTCCAGAAGCAAGTCCAGGTCCATCTTAATATTAAGGGGAGAACATGTCTCTTGCAGTAACAAAAATTTTCATTGATTCTGAGGAAACTCCTAAAGCACATATTTGCATTTTTTTTTCTCACTTGAAGAGGTCGCCCAAGAACTGGCCACTACTTCAAGTTTTTATAGAATTTCTCTTTTACTGGAATGATCTTTCCATATCCCTTAGATTCCAAAAGACTACATCCGGAAATTCATGGTTCCCACGATGGTAGCAGCATGTGCATAATTTTATTGCATGCTTCTTGAGAGCAGTTGCTGCTGTGTGAGAAGCACAATTGCACCTATTGTTCCTACTGGCGGAAACTGACTTCTGGTTCCAACTTCTTTATTTTCTTCTACTTCCTGGTCTCCTTTAGGAAACCAGGGAACAGCTGGAGAGATGAGGTTGTTGGCTTACATTCAATAGATTCTGAAAGTGTCTCTAGCCCTCTCCCAAGCCAAATGAACATGGCATTATTTTGTATCTAAAACATCATGGCATTGTAGAGCAATCACCAACCCACTCTCACAGTCTCTAACTGACCTGGAAGAGCCAGTCAGGCTCACCTTTCTGGCTTGTCTGTTTCCAGGATGTTCAATTGAAATCCCTCCCAAAAGGAAGGTAACAGCTATATTCTTGCTGGATCTTTAAAATAAGAAGTTAGGAAGCTTCGCAGAGGAGATTTCCCCTAAATCTACACTTCAAGGGCAAAAAGAAGAAAGAAAGAAAAGAAGAGCATTAACCTAGTTTAGCTATATTTTAGGAAATAAATTCTGAGCCCTGGAAAGCACATTGTGCTTCTGGCTGTAGCTATACTGGAAAGAAAACAAGACAGAACTTACCTTTGAGCACAGGGCAGAGTACATAGGTTAAGCCTGTAACTTAAGGACCCTACAGTTTTGGACCCTCCAATGAGTAAGTCAGTCAGCAAGAGCACTTGTGAACATATTCGGTTGAATGTATGCATTTGTAAGATGCTTTTTGCTCAGGCACCTTTCAAAGAGTTTCTTCTCTTGGAGGTGTGTATATGGCAGATAGGTTGGGCTGGTCCACCATGGGAGCAAATAGGGGAGGGGAAGACATATTAAATAGAGGCTCTACCTTTGCTGCAGGCTCTGTCTTTGCTGTAGCCTCTGAAAACATCACATGGAAACTCAGTCCCAACTGGGAAGTCAGAATCACAGGAAATCACCTTTAACTTAAGGGTAAATGTACCCTTAAGTTACAGAACAGCCACCAACAGGGAACTCTCGGTTCTAAAGCTTTGTAAGGTTTATACATTATGCATATTAAGTGATCAGTATTTGCATGGCCACATGCTCACCAGCTCTTATAAAGGGAGATAGTGATTGCATTCTTGCAGGCCAGTAACTGGAATTCTTTCACTTAGGCCTGGAAAGACACTCAGTCCTGCATCAATGAGTTGCCCTAGGCCTCCAGGGAAGCTTCCTTTTTCCTGATTTGCCACAATTTAATCTCTTGAAGTGGTGTGAGACAAGGACTAGTAAACTGAGATTTGACTTCATCTCTCTATTTTTTTTTCCAAAGGAAAAAACCCAATGTTTTAAATCTACTCTTATGTAACAAATGACTATTAAATGTAGCAGCTTAAAACAACATTTATCATCTCAGTTTCTGGGAGTTAGGAATCCAGAAGTGGCTAAAATGATGGTTCTGATTCATGGCCTCTCATGAGATTGCAGGTAAACTCTTGGCAGGGGCTGCAGTCATCTGAAGGCTCAGTTGGGGAAGGATTTGCTTGCAAGCTCAGTTATGTGATTATGAATAGGTTTTAGTTCCTCACTGGCTGTTGGCCAGAGACTTTGTTTCCTCACAACATAAACCTCTCATAGCCTAACTGAATGTTCTTATGACATGGCAGCTGGCTTTACCCAGAGCAAATGATCCAAGAGAAAGAAAGTCCAAGGCAGAAGCCAGTCTTTTGTAATAGAATCTCAGGAGTGACATACCATCATGTCTGTTATATTCTATATAGGTCATATAGAAAAGCCTTGTACATCAGGGAGTGGGAATCTCAGGAACCATCTTAGAGGTTGGCTACTACCGCCTGTTGGGAAATAGAGGAGGTCATGAACTGAAAAGGTTAATGGCTTATAAGAGACTCATTTATTAACGGGGTGAATGTCCTTCATAATTCAGCATCTCTGTTCCTCATGTCTGGGTCTTTCTTGTAAAGGCAGGTGTTTAATTGTAGCATGGTCTGTAAGTTCCTTAAGGTCTATGATTCTAGTAATTTGAAGTTGGTGAGAGGAGTAAAGAAGCAAAGGAGTAGGAAGGGAAATGAATGTTGGTTTCATGAAGCAGCCCCACAGCCTAAGCCCTGATCGCTGAGCCCTGAGATAGCTCCAGGTCCCAGGCCCAGAGGTTCCCATGGTTCCAGTCTCAGGCTGGATGCCCAAGTCCTACCATTTGCTGAGTAAGGAAATAGAAACAGGAAGCTCTTATTTAATAGCTTATGCTGGGTGTCCCTGAGGTCTTTAGACACATTTCTGTGGAAGAGCAAAACAGAGATAACTGAGGGTACTCTGAGACTAAGGAAAGGGCCCCTCTGGTTTCCAGAGCTGGTACCAGTCTGTGTATAAATCAGTGGTGGGTCCTTACTGTCGAAATGTTTTTCAGAGGGGAGTACAGCAACCCAGCACCTGCCTCCAGGGCAGCAGTCCCTAGACCATCATTGCTTATTTAATTTTTTTTTATTTATTCATTTTTGAGAGGAGAGAGAGAGAGAAAGGGGGGAGGAGCTGGAAGCATCAACTCCCATATGTGCCTTGACCAGATCAGTGCAGGGTTTTGAGCTGGCGACCTCAGTGTTCCCAGGTCGACGCTTTATCCACTGCGCCACCACAAGTCAGGCCATCATTGCTTATTTAACACCCTGCCCAGCTATTCTAGGCCCTTCTACCCATGGGTGATGGATCTATTGGACTTTGAGGGGCATATCACTCTGTGGGCACCTAAGAACCTTGATGTGAAAGTGTCCTTAAAAGTCTGTGGTGAGGCTAGTCCCACTTGGGGAACTGCCTGCAGAAAGAGCAGGGCCAGGCTTCCCTTGATCAATTTGCCTTCCTTTCTTTGGGCTCAGCCCAGGGAAAGAGCAGCTCCTCAGAGCCAGAGATGCATGGACTTTTGCAATCTTTGAGCTGAAAGACATGTTCTCAGAAATGAGCTATCTACTTCAGTAACTATCTTGGGCATTCTCTGGAAGCTCTCGGGCTTTATGATTAACCATGTAATTTCTTGGCATTGTTGGTGACGCCTGAGTCATCCCAGAAAGTATCCCAGGTGTTCATTCCCAAATGCCAAGATTTATTCCTCAGGTTTTGAGCTGTTCCTACTGGAAAGCTGTCAGTTTTGTGCTTCTCATTATAAAAGCAGAACCTATAATGGCTTCAAAAAGCCTCCAGGACTGAGGGGGAAGTGCCCAAGACTGCCAGACCATCAAACAAATCATTTGTACTTTTGCAGAGCTGGGCAGCCTGTAGCCAGGAGGAGGAGTAGTTGGATTCTGGTTGAGCCAAAGAGACAGAATGCTAAATTCTCAGCAAGTTTTCCTTCTGAGAAAAGTTGAAGAAGCTCATTTGGAAAGAAAAAACATGATCTAAACAGCCAGCCAATATTGGTGGTTGCATTCTACTACACTGAGAACATCCAAATATTTCAGACATATGTCTGAGGCTGCCTGCTGTAAAATAAAAGTTGTGGGTCCATCTCATAAGTCATATGGCTCTATCACTTAGACCAGGGCGACCCTAGTAAAGACCAAATTCTCAACCCTGAACATATTCAGGAGACCTAGCAGGGACTTCTCATCTGGTCAAGCTTTTTCCAGGATTTAACATTCACTTTCTTTCTTTTCTTTTTTCCTTATCTTTTCTTCCCTTCCCTTTCCTTGCCTTCTTTGGTCTCAAAAGAACATTAAATGAGCCTGACCAGGCGGTGGCGCAGTGGATAGAGTGTTGGACTGGGATGTGGAGGACCCAGGTTCGAGACCCCGAGCTCACCAGCTTGAGTGTGAGCTCATCTGGCCTGAGAGAAAAAAAGCAAAAAAAAAAAGAAAAGCTCAAAAGCTCACCAGCTTTGACCCAAGGTCGCTGGCTTGAGCAAGGGGTTACTCAGTCTGCTGAAGGCCCGTGGTCAAAGCACATATGAGAAAGCAATCAATGAACAACTAAGGTGTTGCAATGAAAAACTGATGATTGATGCTTCTCATCTCTCTCCATTCCTGTTTGTCTGTTCCTATCTATCCCACTCTCTGACTCTCTCTCTCTGTGTGTCCCTGTAAAAAAAAAAAAGAAAAAGAACATTAAATGAGTCCATATTTGGGAGTGCAGAATATTCTTACATCTAGAATCTAAGAGATGGATGGGGTCTTCATGTTGATCTAGTTCAACCTCTTCCCTAATTCAGAAATCTGCCAAGGTCTGGCTTCTGACACTTTATGACAGGGACAATACTATGGCACAAAGCAATTAATTCTCTTTGGATGACTCTATTATTTCAGAATCTATGTTCATAATGACTTTCTTATTGAAATCTGCCTCTCTGAAACTTACTCACATTGACTCTTATTTAGCCTTCTGGGCGACCTAAACTTCCAATACTTCTTCTCTATAGCAGCTTATTAGCTGTTTTAAAAAAGTTATTTGAAGAAAATTTATCTGAAGCATACAATTTGGATCTGGGTGCAGTCCCAGTTCTGCCACTCTTGGTTGTGTGTGATTTTGAGGAAGTCCCATAACCTCATCTGCAAGTAGAGATATATTCACTGCATATTGTAGTGTGTTGGAACCAGCCATAGAGTGTACCTCCTCTCAGTTCTGCATTCAGTGATCTCACATTAGTCTTACTTTTTAAGTTCATTTTTGTATTTTTTATTAAAAATATTTTTTGTTTATTTTTATTTTTGTGAAAGCAGGGGATGCGGAGACTCCTGCATGCTTCCTGACCAATATCCATCCGGCATGTCCACCAGGGGGTGATGCTCTGCCCATCTGGGGCCCTTGCTTGGTTGCAACTGGAGCCATTTTTTTTTTAATGCCTGAGGTGGAGGCCATGGAGCCATCTTCAGTGACCAGGCCAACTTTCTCTAATTGAGCCATGGCTGTAGGAGGGGAGGAAAGAGAGAGAGAAGCGAGAGGGGGAAGGGTGGAGAAGTAGATGGGTGCTTCTCCTGTGTGCCCTGATGGGAAATTGAACCTGGGACATCCACACACTGGACCAATGCTCTACCATGGAGCCAATCAGCCAGGGCCTATTTTTTTAAAAAAATTATTGATTGATTTAAAAGAGAGAAACATCAACCTGTTGTTCCTTCCATTTATGCATTCATTGATTAATTCTTGTATCTGCCCTGACTGGGGGTCAAACACACAACCTTGGCTTATTGGGATGATATTCTAACCAACTGAGCCACCTGGCCAGGGTCACATTAATTTCTTAAAATAAGCCATGGTGGGATAATTTACCATGGAAAGTGGCAAATATGATGAATCAGGGGGTTTTGTTGGTTTGTTTTACCAGCATACCACTGACTGTATCTTAACTTAGTTGTGAAAATCAGTAAGACAGTACAAGTAAATGTCTTTAGTGAACTATAAAAACTATAGAAAAAAATGGATGTTAGTTATTTTGAAAGACTGCTACAAAGCAGTACCCAACAAATCATATTCCTGTATTCACACTTTCTGTGAATCCATTTTGTATCCATTTCCACATTATATCTGAATGGGTCTTATGACTTGCTTGGTCTAGTTACAATATGACAAAATTTCTGGTCCTGGGCATTAGGAACCATGTAGCATTTGCTTTCACTGTCTTGCTGTCCTCAGAAACCATGAAGCCTGGGCTAGCTTCCTTGAGTATGAAAGGCCCAGTCGAGAAGGAGGCTGACCGAGCATGAGCAGAGAGATGCAGCCAGTCTGTAGCCAGTCTAACCATCCCATCTGAGGTGACAGACATGCGTGTAGCACAAGATGACTCCTCTAGTCTCAGCCAACCTGCCAGCTGGCTCTAAGTGTATCAGAGATCCCAGCTCACACCATTATACCACATGGGGCAGAGAAAATCTCTCCAGCCCAGACTTCAGAATCATGAGCAAATGAATAGTTATTGTTGGTTTAAATCACTAAGTTTTAGGTGTGGTTTATACACAGTGATACATGACTTATTACAGTTATTATTATATCAGGCTCCTCCATCTCGTCTCATCCAAGTTAAACTTTCCCAGATCTCTGGATGGCATCCTGGTCTTTCTCTGGCTGAGCTCCATTCACCAGCCCTGGGATGGATATAGTGCTGGCTTGCAGTGCTCTGACAGGCAGAAGCTGAGGGGTGTCTGCCCTCTGTGTTCTGGACCCTAGATAATCATCACAATAGGAAGGGTGAGCCAGAGCTTTTGGCACTTGTGGTTCATTCTATGAGCTCATCCTAAGTCTTTGTAGTCAACACAGACCTCCTCCCACCCCATGGCTATGAAACTAAGCTCTCCCTTCCTGACTCTTTTATAAAAAATCTGAGTACAAGGGTTTATAGTCATCACCATTAAACTTATATTTTCATTTTTAACTTATTATTTTAGCCTTTTAAAATCCGGGCTCCGCCTATCCAGGCGGTGGTGCAGTGGATAGAGCGTAGGACTGGGATGCGGAAGACCCAGGTTCGAGACCCCCGAGCTCACCAGCTTGAGCGCAGGCCCATCTGGCTTGAGCAAAAGCTCACCAGCTTGGACCCAAGGTCGCTGGCTCCAGCAAGGGGTTGCTCAGTCTGCTGAAGGCCCACGGTCAAGGCACATGTGAGAAAGCAATCAATGAATGACTAAGGTGTTGCAATGGCAACGAAAAACTAATGATTGATGCCTCTCATCTCTCTCTGTTCCTGTCTGTCTCTATCTATCCCTCTCTCTGACTCTCTCTGTCCCTGTAAAAAAAAAAAAAAAAAAAAAAAATCTGGGCTCCAATTTGATTTTAAATTTTGCAACAGTTATGGTATTTCCCAACATGCACACATTTACTCCCACACGCCAACACACGTATATCCAGACTTGTGCACATGCAAGCACATACAAACACACATGCATATAACAAAAGGCAGAAACTCGTTTCAATTTTTATAGCAATTATGATGTCTTCCTAATAGTTATGGCCCTACACTATAGCCTTTTGCCCTCCTTTCCAGTTTCGTCTCCTTGTCACTCCCTGTTCCAGTATCAGAAAGCACAGCTCCAACTGTGAGTTAACCAAGCAAGGTTTATTTTTTTCCAGCACCAAGAAGGCTCAGAGGTAAGGAGACCAGGACTAGGATTGATGTCCCATGCGCCATTGGAGATCAGGCATCTTCTGTGCTTTTGTTCTGCCATCTTTCACAACATCCTCATAATTTCAAGACGGTTGTTTCATCCCTAAGTGTTGCATGTGAAATTCAGGTAGGAATCAGACAGAAAGAGAGGAGGGAAAATGGCAAAAGACAAGTGGCCCAGAGCCTGTTCCTTTTTATTAAGAAAAGAACAGCTCTCCTGAAGGCCCTGCCCAGGAGACTCCTAGTTACATTCATTGGCCAGAACTGGGTCACATGGCCACCCACCCACCCCCGCTATTAGGGCATCTGGGGAGGTCAATATTTGTAACTGGGCACATTGTCACCCTGAAAAATAATAACATTCTGTAAATATGAAAGAGACGGAGAAGAAACAATGAGTAGAGAACTAGCAGGGTTTGCCACATTCTCCCACACATATTACAAGTTATCATCCTTGTATACCAGACTCATGTGAAGTTTCTTTTTAAAAGGTTATAGAAAATAGCCTGATCAGGTTGTGGCGCAATGGATAGAGCGTCAGACTGGGAAGCAGAGGGGCCCAGGTTCGAGACCCCGAGGTTGCCAGCTTGAGTGTGGGCTCATCTGGCTTGAGCAAAAAGCTCACCAGCTTGAGTCCAAGGTCATTGCCCCAAGCAAGGGGTTATTCGGTCTGTTGAAGGCTCACGGTCAAGGCACATATGAGAAAGCAATCAATGAACGACTAAGGTGTCAAAACGAAAAACTGATGATTGATGCTTCTCACCTCTCTCCGTTCCTGTCTGTCTGTCCCTATCTATCCCTCTCTCTGACTCTCTCTCTGTCCCTGTAAAACAAAAAACAAAAAAACCTTAAAAAAAAAGTCTATTTCTCTACCTGAATTTAAATCTTACCAATGAATGTGTCAGAAGTGATGTTATGTGACTGCCTACCTCAAACTTCAATCAGCTTCTATTCTTGCCCTCTAAGAAACCAGTGCTACATATGAAATGTCTCACAGTAGGTCTCCTAGGATGAGAGACCATATATAGAGAGAAGACTAGCCAGTAGCAGGCATGGGTTACCAGTCATGGGAGTAAGGTCATCTTAGACTATCCAGTCCCACTGGAGCCTCTATATGACAGCAGCTATCTAAGTAGCTCCAGTAGAACCCTCATGATGAGCTCAGTCCAAATGGCTGACCCATAGAATCATGAGCAAATAAAATGGTAGTGGTTTTAAGACACTGATATTTGGGGTGGATAATGAAATAGGTAATTCATTTGTGGAGTGTGAGCAGAGTGGATTTTTTGTGGTGGTGTTGGATTCCTGGATTGACTCAGATCTGGTTCTTAAACTTTGTTCCTAGGATCCTTGTGCGGAGGCCAAGGGAGGACAAGCTAACAGCTCCTCTAGCCCCGCCTTCACTTCATCCAGGGCAGCTTGTCTTTATGTATTTTGCAGTAAGGCTCTGCATAGGAGTCTGTGTAACTGCACAAGGTCTGTGTAACTCTCAGAGACATGGTCAAAGTGAGAGACGAGTGTTCTGAATGACACTTGCCCATGAGAGCAAAAGTGAAAATTAGCTCTTTAATGTCTGACATTTCTAAAGCCTTCCATGTGCGTGAGCTATGTATGCTAAATGGTTGATTATCTCAACAGATCCTAACAACCTCAGAAGATCGGCCCTATACTCCCACTTTACAGATGAAGAAATTGAGATTCAAAAAGGTTAGGTAACTCGTGTGGGGTCTCTGAACTAAAAGGTGGAGTTATAAGAGGCCCAGAGCATGTAAATAGATAGTGATAGGGAGAGTTTTCTTTTAAGCCTTTTTTATGTGATTGACATTAAGCTGTGTCTCTTTATCTTTTATTGTTTAGTTGATGAAATTTGTAATTTTTAAAAAAGGGACCCTGAACCAGAATATCTCCCCAGAGGCCATTTCAGATCCCAGACATCATTAAGGGGCCAGAAAACAAGCAGAGGGCTAAAGCTTTGACTGACCCTCGATGCTCCTGAGATGCTCATGTGTTATCATCTGCCTTGATTTCTTTCCCTGGGGAACCATTTGTCCCCTAGTAGATGTGATACAGGGGGCTGTCGGTCACAGTTCCTACCAGATATGAGCCACCATCAGTCTCCCATCCACCCTGACAACAGTAGTTGACCCAAGGGGTGGGTATATGCTGGCCCTCCATGTTGCCTATATCATGCTCCTATGTCCAGGTCTCCTGAGTTTGCTACCCTAGAGTTATACAGCAAACCTGTAAAATAATAGCATAGGTGTATAAGCATAGCATAGGAATACAACCATAGCATGATCATAGCATAGGAAGAAAACCATAGCATGGGGGTATGAGCACAGCGTAGGGATACAACCATAGTGTGGGGGTATGAGCACAGCGTAGGGGGTACAACCATAGCGTGGGGGTATGAGCACAGCATGGGGGTACAACCATAGCGTGGGGGTATGAGCACAGCATGGGGGTACAACCATAGCGTGGGGGTATGAGCACAGCATGGGGGTACGAGCACAGCATGGGGGTACGAGCACAGCATAGGGGTACAACCATAGCGTGGGGATATGAGCACAGCATGGGGGTACAACCATAGCTTGGAGATATGAGCATAGTATAGGGATACAACCATAGCATGGGAGTACAAGCATGGACTCAGGAGCTGCACTACCTGGCTCCAAATTCCATTTCTACCAATTAATAGCTATGTGGCCTTGGGAAAGCCACCTGACTTATCTGAGGCTCAGTTTCTTCTTTTGCAATGGGACCTAATTCCTAGGCCTTTTAAAAAATAGGGACTAAATAACTTAATATTTGGGACCTGCCTAGAACAGTGACCAGCTGCTTAAGTGTTGGATTTAAAAGAGAACATTCTGCAGCTCTAAGACATGTGACCCAAGTGAGGTCAGCATCCATTCCTGGGATTAATTTTCAGAAGTGGAGAAAAGAAGCTTTTTTTTCTACTGGGATATCTAAATTAGGGCTTCAGTGTTGGGAACCAAAAGTCAACAGGGTCTTTGCAGTTTAGATTTTTGGGGGACAGAGGTGTAGGGAACTGGCAGTAAGCTGACAGTCTGCCCAACCCCCAACTCACTTGTTCTGTGAAATTGCTAAAGGCTATTTTTTCCTCACCTTCCTGTTAGCTGTGGTGCTGGATTGTTTATACTCATCCTACCCCACCTGTCCCAGTAAAGACTGGAGGCAATCCTTTGTTTTGTGCAGTTAAAATGTGATGTATGGTGGGGGTTTTCTGCACTTGGGAGAATTCTTGGGATGCCTTGGAAATGTGCCTTTGTTTTAATGATCTCTTTGATTTGCAAATAGCTCACTTTGCCCTATAAATAAAGCAGATGGGGGGTGGAGGCTCGCTTTTTGCAAGCTCTCTCTTGCGTTGCAAAGAGACCTCCCAAACCCATCCTTTTTCTTTTTAAGCCTATTTTTCTTAATTCTGTGCTGTTCCCGCTCAGGACCTGGAATTACTAGCTGCACTGGTTTGCGGCACTTCAGGTGGCCACGATCCACACCATGTGGAAAAGGCATCTCTGCCAAAAGAGAACCAGGGCTACATGCAAAGATACCTGGAAACAAGCCGAGCTGAAGAGAGTCCTGGCAGGGTTGAATGGTTATTTTCTGTGATTCTTGCAGTCCTTCCTTCTATAGTTACCCACAGGTCCTTCCTAGCTGCATGAGCCAGTCCACCCCTCTTTTTATTTCTGTTTAAATTGGGTGAGTTTACTTTCTGTCTCTCTCTTTTCTTTTTTTTACAGGGACAGAGAGAGAGTCAGAGAGAGGGATAGATAGGGATAGGCAGACAGGAATGGAGAGAGATGAGAAGCATCAATCATCAGTTTTTCAACACCTTAGTTGTTCATTGATTGCTTTCTCACATGTGCATTGACCGCAGGCCTTCAGCAGACCGAGCAACCCCTCACTTGAGCCAGCGACCTTGGGTCCAAGCTGGTGAGCTTTTGCTCAAACCACATGAGCACGGGCTCAAGCTGGCTACCTCAGGGTCTTGAACCTGGTTCCTCCGCATCCCAATCCGACGCTTTATCCACTGCACCACTGCCTGGTTAGGTTATTTTCTGTCTCTTGCAGTAGAAACAATCTTGGCTAATGTAGGTGCTTTAGGTGAGGGTTTGCAAATTCAAATACCAATAGGAGTTGGGAGGTCTAGCGTTGAGAAATTGTTTTGCTGGCAAAAAGCATGTAGATAAATATTCTCTGCTATAAGGAGAACAACAGGGCAAGTGCAAGGACGATAGCACCTGGCCATCGTGAGGGATGTCATGGTGTGGTGGAGAGCATGGAGAATTGTCAGGCATGCACTCTGTGTAGCTGACCAGACCAGTTTGCTCTGACAGCCCAGGTTAGCAATATATTCTGATTTTTGTTTCCTCCTAAAGGAGCCATACATCTGTGACTTTACCAATCCTATCAACAGTGGGTTAAAATGTCTTTCAGTATTGTACAATACTCCTGCAGATGAATGTATCACCAGCGTTGCCAGTTACCACTGTTGCCAGTCCAGTTCCAGGGTTTCCCTGTATGGGGACTAACCCAACAGTCTAAATAGAATCAGAGTTCTGGGACTCCAGGTCTGGGGTTTAGCCTCTGCCAGAGGGTTTCTGGATCTCTCTGCCCCAACCCCCACATCAAAGCAGGCCTCTGTGTAAAGGGATTTCCTGTTGTCTGTTGGAACAGTCCTCTCCTTACCAGTCTTCTAACCACAGGTTGCCTTTTTCCCTGTATTTGAAGGTGAGAGATATGGGGTGCTGGCAGAAGAGACCTGGCCGCCAAAAGTGACCCCACAGTGTTGGTTGGGTTTTATAGCTCGTGTAGCAGGAACCTGGGTACCAGGGCCTGCAGACAAGAACATTAATGGCCAGCCAGGCAAGTAACACAGAGGGAAGCTCTTTTGGAAGTCTCTGAAGGAAGACCTATGGTGGCATCCTTCCAAGACCTATGCTTCTGTCTAGCTGAATCTTCAGCCTGCTCCCCTGATGCATCGCTGGTTAGAACAGGAGAGCAGGAGGAAACTATTGCTTTACCGTGGGCACAGCAGGTAGGAATTTGGGGCTCTCCTTGCAGGGCCCTTTTCAGAAAATTAAGAGGAGAAGCTTCTTGTGATGCTCTAGCTCTTGCTGGTAGCTAGAAACAGCCCAGAGGTAATTTTTCAAAAAAGAAATACAGCAAGAGTTTTGAAGGCAGGGGTTTCACAGTAAAAGAGTGAGATCCTTAGTCCTCTTTCAGAATAAAATGAGAGATGAAACAAGGGAGATGAGCAGTGAATCCCCCTTCCCTAAATTTGGAAGCCATGAAGAGAGAATTCAAAGGAAGTCTCTTGGATGTAGCCTCCAGGGCCTTCCATTGAGGACCCAGCAGCAGCTCTGTCCAAGACATAGGGTAACATTTCAATTTTATTCACCTGGTCACTTCTCAGGGAAGAGGCTCAGTTCCTGAGAAAAGCCAAATATTCTTGCGTGTTCTCATCAAGACTGTCTTCCCATCATTTATTAAGCTAAAGAGTTCCTGGGATTCTAAAGGACATTTGCAAATGTTGAGCCCACAAGAGAGAGCTTAAGGTTGCATCTGGAACCCTCTAAGATGTTGCTCTAATTTAGAATCAGCTAGGATATTAGCACCTGGGCATCAGACTATTTTTCTGCTGCCCTCTCTCATCTTGATCTGTCTCAACCCCTTACAAAAAGCCTGACATCAGTAAGTGCTCAAATAATGTTGCCGAATTAAACTGGAATAAGACTTATAGGAAATGAATTCATTCATTTATCTGTTCATTCAATAAGTGCTTATTTGTGCAAGACGATGTGCTATCAGAGTGGTTCAAGAGGGCACTCCTGGAGTTATGCCACTTGGTACAGCACTAGATTTGTGGCCCTGCTTAACTGGAGAAAAAATGCTGAGCTCTGGAAAACTAGAAAACTGAAGATGGGCCAAGGGATACAAAATCTTGTTGCTGCTGAGGACACAGCTTCATATGGGATGCAGGTACAAGTCAGGGAATTTAAACGCACTTCTGACCCTGTTCTTAACCTTTTTTGAGGTACCGAACCCACCAGTTTCATATGCACATTCACCGAACCCTTCTTTAGTGATAAATAAAATATGATTTTTTTTCCAAATTCAAGACATAGGTATATGTTTTTTTACTGGTGCACAAAATGAGCCGTGCATGAACATCACCTTGCTCAAAGAACAAAACCAACGAAGTGCATGAACTCACAACAAATTACGGTACTACTTTATTCTGGCCTCCGCAGCAGAGGCTTCTCCGAACCCCTGAGACCGACTCACCGAACCCCTAGGGTTCGATAGAACCCAGGTTAAGAACCACTAGTCTAGGTAGATGAGCCAGCCAACAATCTATAATAGTTTCAGTTCCTTAACATCCGTAATTCCAGCAATCTTCATCGTCACCCTCTCGCACCATCTCAGCCTGCTTTCTCCTTGAACTTCGCCATCTCATTCTCTAAGCGCTGCCTTCTGCCCTGCCAGCTTTCTCTGTCTTTTGAGACTATACTAATCCCTATTTCTGGTCCTTTGTTTCCACCTTATAACTCTTCCCTACCCACTATGCCTGCACCTTACATGGGCCAGAACAGTTGAATTGTTGGAACTCTGCTCTTCAGCACAATCCTTTGCTCCCCATAGCTTACCCTCACACTACCAGGGAAATCTCACACGCAAGATTCCTGGTTTCCAATTTCAGCTGAGTCCTTGACTCCTTTAAAATAGCTAGTGATACTTGGAAGGATGGACCTGTGATGAGGTTTAGAAGGTTGAGAAGTGAAGTGGTAGGAGTGGATGAGCGCAGCCAGACACAGGAGAAGGGAGAAAGGGGTGCATGGTCGGCAATGTCAAATGCTACAGAAGGGCCAGGTGAGTGAGGACTGAGGAAAGACTGTTGGAATTAACCATTAGGTCACTGATGATCTTTGAGGAAGCTGTTTCTGCAAGGGTGGATGCAGAAAGCAGACTGTACCATCTGAGGAATGAATTAGAAAGAGGAAGTAGGCACATGAAAAGAGACATCTTTAAAGAAATTTGGCTGGGAAAGGGAGGAGAGTGTTTAACAGCCCAAATACAAGTGAAGTTCAGAGTATGCGAGGCAGATGGACCTGGGATTGTCCTAACTTCACCACTTGGCAACTGTATAAACTTGAGAATGTCACTGAGCTCCTCAAAGCCTCAGTTTCCTCATCTATAAATAGAGAGGATATCATTGAATTGGTTGAGGATTAATTAAGATGAGGCAGATAAATCACTATGCGCCTAGCACATAATAAAAACCAAAATCATTATCTTCATAGGCTCCTGGGAACAACCAGTGGAGAAAGAAAAAGTAAAGATTCCGAAGGGGATGTTAATTGGTGGAGTATGTCCTACAGGAGACGGCAGAGGATGAGGTCAACCTCCAGAAGGAGGAAGAATGACTCTTCTTCCAAAAACAGGAGGAAGGGAAAGGATAGAGGAAAATGCATGATAGCTCGAGGGACTGGAAGCAATGGAAGTCCACATTGGAAGGTCTCTACAATGATCTGAGAATGATGTGGCTCTTCTGGACCTTAAGTTCTCCAGGTTCCCTTTTGCATATGACCAGTCAAATATCTGAAGAAAGGTGTCATGTCCATAAATTGTTTTTAGACGAATATCAGTGATTTTTTAAATGGTGTTGTTTCTACATCAATACCATCCTAAGGGATCCCTGTAGTACAGTGTGTCTGTAAAGTCACTGGTCAAAAGTGCACCATGACTTTACAGACACACTGTATATAAAAGTATTTCTTAAAATGTGGATTCAGAACTAAGCCTAAACATTTCAGCTATGGCCAGCCCTGTGGTGAGGCCAGGGGACTTCCAGCTCCTTCTCTAGACACTTGTGACTCAGCCAACACAGTCAAAGGTTGTCTGGATTTCTAGCTGCCCCATCAGCCCTGGGTTCACACTGAGCTTGCAGTCAACCCAAACCATCAAGATGGGATTCCTTCTCCTTTCATCTTTTTCTTTTTAATCACTAAGTACAAAACTCTACTTTTATTCCTTTAAATTTTATCTTCATTTTGACCCATCTTTCTAGTCTTTCAGAGTCAGTTCCCCTGGCCCCAGAGGAGGAAGTTACATTTCAGACCTGTCAGGTGACTCAGCCCAATCCACACAAAGAGTCTTTGTTAGTTACAGCCAGTCACCTCTGATTTCCCTGGGGACAGCATGGCCTGGGCAAAGATGCTTCTGGTTTTGAATGCCCCTGGGGATGAGCAGGGAGATGGGTACTCACCTGGGCCAAGGATATATAAGACTGTTTTGGAGAAGTGGGCCCCTCCCTAATAACTGTAGGCACAGTTTTCAGAAACGGTTCTTCTGAGTAACATTTACTTTCAAATCCAGAACGACTCTTGAGAAATGAAACTAGCTGTACAGAAGGTTGATCCAAATACATACCCTTCTTGGTAGCAAATGGAGACAAGATTTCCATATAGCACCTGTTAGTGCTCAATAAACATCAAATGAATATAAAATTTATTTTATATATATTTATATATATAAAGAGGGATGATTTTGAAGGCAATAGCACACTTGCTGTGCGGTGGGGAGGAGAGTGGCCCCGAGGTAGGGATGGTGGCTGTCCAAGTGTCCAAGGCACAGACATGGAAGACATGGGTGCCCAGAGATCCAAGAGCTGCCCTCTGCTGTCTGGTGGCAGAGAGTCAGGCTCTGGAAACTTCTTCTTTTCCCCTAGATCTTCTGGCATCTTGTTTTATACTCTGTTGGGCATTTTATTCTGCCCTCTGTTCCCTCCTCCATCATTTTTTCCTGGGAAGAGCTGGTGTGAAGATTAATTCAAAACAAAACGGCTATTTTGAAAAGCCAGCTGTTTCACTCCTACATTCCCAAGAAGGATTGGATGTAAAGCCAGTTCTCAGGAAGTTCCCCATAATTCACAGATATTATTGCTTCCATCAGCACGGACTACAATGGAGGGAGGGAGCTGGGAAGAAACAAAAGTAGTTGCTCTCACCCTGAGGACAGATGGACTGAGGCAGAGGCTCAGCTAGGGAGAGGAGGTAACAAGCAAACAGAAGCCACCACCACTGCTGTTTCCAAGGATGGGGTTCTGCCTGAGACTCCCCAACCCCTGGCCCATGGGACCTACATTGAGTCTTCACCATTTCTTCCAGGAGACAGAATAGGGGTGAGAAACCAGCCTCTTCAAAGATACATGCAATTACAAATACAGAAAGCAGGGCCCCCAGCTTCTCCTCTTGATTATTATTTGTTTTGTTTTGATGATTTAACATAAACTAAACAGCCTTTAGAAATTATTTTTATTAGAATTGTAAATTTGAGGGCAAAGGATGGTGTCTTTTTTATCTCTGTGACCCCCCATGGTGCTTAGAGCAGTCCCTTCTACATAGCTGTTGAGTAATAAATACAGTATTTCATAAAATAATAAGTCCTTTTTTCACCCAAAACACTCAGGCCCATATCCCACTAATATTGACGGAGTCCCGAACAAGTGCCTACCAGCATCTTGAGCACTCTGCAAATGTTAAGCAGTGAGCGGGGAGATTGGGGTCCTTCGCTGAGGACGGTTTATAGCACAGTTGTGCATGCATGCACGACTTCCAAGGCATCTGCAGTTCTTCTGAGCTGCAGGCGGAGCCCTGGGATCAAACAGACTTGTGCGTGATGTCACATTTTACTTAATTCATAAATGAACCCTCAATGTCAAATGTTAGTGAAATGTATCAAGAAACACACCCCACTTTCTTTTTTCACTAAAATAACGGTTATTGTCTAATCTCAGCTGAGACAGGGTCAAGCAGGGGCATGGCTCCTTTGCCTGCTCTCTGGCTCCCAGCAAGTCTCCTAAGATGTTTCTGCGGATCTAATGTCACTGTAAGACCAGCTGTCCTTGAGGAACTGAGACGGGATTTGAAGCCTTTCTCCCGAGGGGCAGTGATCCCTGAGTGGTCAGGACAGAAAATGATGGGGTAGGCTTCCCCAAGTGGTCTCAGCATTTGTAACTGAAGGGTGTCCATTCTGATGTGTCCGGAGTTGATAATTCTTTTCCCCAGTGGTTCCATCCGCGCCACCAGCAGCAGAGCTGTTCCCGGGAAGAGTTTTGCTGTGGCACATCATGGGATAACCTATACGGAAGAGACTCTAGTGTTCCCACCACCCATTTTACCTTTCTTCCTTAGTAATGGACCCCCGATATTTAGCTGGCACACAGAGCAAAGGGTGCCTTTCAAGCCTCCTTCACTGGTGGCACTGGTTGCGTCTAAGTCTGTCCAATGATGTAAGTGAAAGTGGTGTGTGGGGGTGGGCGGGGAGGGGGAGTAGGGAGCGAGGAGTGAATGTAGATGCCAAATGCAGAGGGTGGTGAGAAGGCAAGATAAAAAGATACTGGTTCTTGACGACTTCAGGAAGCCTAAATCCAGACTTCATTTACATGAGAGGAAAATAGATTTCTATCTTGTTTAAACCCTGTTGGGGATGGAGGGTGGAGCCATTAAAAGCCGAATCTCATTCTCACTGGCACCAGGATAGAGCATGAGGCGGCTTGTCCCACTGAAAGTTGGAAACTTCTAGAAGTAGAACACTCGCTCTAAGAACTATTTTCCAAGTTGTGAGTGGGGGGTCCAGATCACCATTCCCCATGGCCTCTGTCGATCAAGTTGGGGTGAGGGTTGGGGTTCAGTTTCTGGAGGAAGTCTCAAAAAAAGACTCCTTGGGGAGAAAACCTAAAGTGTCTGCATGACTAGAGCATGCCTCTCAGTCTCCTTTTCAAGGGAGTGTTGCTAAAAGCACAGTAGACACAGATGACATGGTTTTGAGGGAGGGAGGGGAACGGCTCTAATAAGCAGAGAGAAGATGGAAGGTGGTGTTTTTACAGACTCCAGCTTCTCTACCTTTGTTAGTCTTTTCCTCTACCTCTTTTTCTCTCCTTTACCTGAAGAAACACATTGTCTTTGATTGCTAGAAATCAGTTCACACTTCATCCAGCTAGCAGTCAGCTCTTTTTTACATGCAAATAAATTCCAATTCAAATGAACATACACACACAAAAAATAATTTATCAGCTCTTAGAACCAGGGGCTTCACACACACCCAGCTGGATTCAGGTACTTAAACAGTATCATCAAGACTGTCTTTCTCCTTGGCTGGTGGTGCAGTGGATCGAGCATTGCCCCAGAGCACTGAGGTTGCTGGTTTGATCCTGGAGTCTGGGGCACATATGAGAAGCAATCAATGGTGCAACTAAGTGGAAAGAACTGATGCTTCTCTCTCTGTCTCTCTCAAAAACAATACCTGACCTGTAGTGGCGCAGTAGATAAAGCATTTGACTTGGAATGCTGAGGGTGCCGGTTCGAGACCCTGGGCTTGCCTGGTCAAGGCACGTGTGGGAGTTGGTGCTTCCAACTCCTCCCCCCTTTCTCCCCCCCCCATACAAATAAATAAAATCTTTAAAAACAAACAAACAAACAGCAACAAAAAACTATCTCTCATGTTTGCTTTCTTCTGTGTGCCTCTTGCTTCTCAAGTGGTGGCAAGATGAGCACCAGAAGACCTAGTGTCACATTATCCCCACTCAGCAAGCTCTGTGGAAAACCAGACCGTCTTTCCCAATAGTTTCAGGACAGTCTCTTTGACTTAAGCCTAGACCTACCCCTGAACGCATTGCTGATTGGCCAGGTGGATGATCTATGCTGAACCTGGATAGAGTCAGCCTCACCCGTGAGTAAGGGAGAGGCTCCCAGAGAAAACAGGACAATGCTGAGCAGCACTAAGTTTTAAACCTTATATTTAGGGATACTTGGATTTCATAAATCCTGCCCAGAAGGCAAACCTGGTGTAGTACTTTCTATGCTCTTCATTAGAGAGACACACACGTGGGAGAGACACAGAAAGGGAAACAGAAGGGAGACTGGAGGGTGGAATTCATTCGTTTTCACATTGTAAGCTACACCAGTGTAGATAAGGCAAGGCAGATGCTAAGAGTGTGGCCATGTGCTGTACAGTGTGACAGGGACCTTGGAATTATGGGTAAGTGTGTCTTCTGATTCATGATTGCTTATATAAAATCATGGCCAGATTTCCCTGGACACAAGAGCTGGATGTAAAGAGCAATTAGGCAGGAAATGAGGGAACCCCAACTCCCTGCAAAACCAGCCCAGCAAGATGTGCAGGTGGATCTCACTGTACTCAGCCTGGGGGCAGCACAACTGTCAGCGCCCAACCCCACACCCCCACCCTTCCTAGGGATTGGAGGCCTCCGGGAAATGCTGATATGCCGAGATGCCTCACCTCAAGGGAAAGTCAGGGCCTCCCAGCCAGGAGAGCACCACAGGCCCTTCATGTGCATGCACAACCACTCACACATACACCTTGTCACTGTCACCTTGTGAAGCAGTTGTTCTCCTTCATAGAAGGAAGTGGAGACTTAGACCTGTAGTTTAGGGGACTTGCACAAGGTACAGGGACTCTTCATCACTGTGACAACACACCCTTCCCAAATAAAAATAACTAAACGTGCCATTATGGCACGAGCACTGGTGTTGGTCTGTGGGAGAAGGGGAGCTGGCCAGGGCAGTGGCACCACTGCCTCTGAAAAGCTCTGCGGAGGGGACACATGCTCTGTGGGCGAATGCTGCCAGCTCCCCTGCCAGTTTAGGGCTGGGCCAAA
This sequence comes from Rhynchonycteris naso, assembly GCA_037038555.1. NCBI lineage: Eukaryota > Metazoa > Chordata > Mammalia > Chiroptera > Emballonuridae > Rhynchonycteris > Rhynchonycteris naso. Next base: position 47,679,483 of record CM072999.1, read on the forward strand.
TCTGAGATGCCCATTGCTACATAGGCATGTTGGGTACTTGGCATCTTCTCCCTGGCATCTTGGGTACCTGGACACCTGCTGCTAGAAGCTGGGCTGAGAATTCACAGTAATTCTTTTCAGCAGCTTGGTTCTAAGAACTTAAGAACTGAGGGTCAGGACTTTGAGTTTATAGCACAGCCTTTTCTTACACCATTTCCTAAAATCAGTTAAGATTCAATCACTTTTCATCTTGCATGAGATTACAGTTAAGATTACAGTCATCAAAATTCAAGACTGTGGACTCTCTCAGGACCAGCCTGGAGGAGAGAGGATATGTCTTCATGGAATAAACCAAAAATAATCTTTATTTTTAAAAATCAAGACAAGAAGTCTTTCACCATTTAGATTTTACAGACTAATAAAATTTGAGCCGCAGGGTTAAACATAATAAACCACACACAGTAACAAATATTAAAGATATTATAACACAAAAGCATCAGGAGCAGCAGCAGAAATTTGTTGAGGTCACCATTTAATTACTCCGACTTGAACATATGGCTTTGGTTACATGTGGTTCCAGGCCAGAGGCATGAAAACCAGTGTTCGTGGGGGAGCCAGGAAGAAAAGCTGCCAAAGCAAGCCATGGAATGAGGGAGTGCCCTTCCCCACCCCCATGTTGGTGCCCTGGTTCTGGTGCCCCCACCTTGAGGTACACACAGCACCCATCCTATCACTTCTCTCCTGCATGGACCCCATTCTCTTAACCCTTGCAAGATTATGAGCTCCTTTGTAGCATGAATATTGCCTTATTCATTTTAGAATCCATGGTGTGCTTGTGGAGAGAATGAATGAATGATCAAACATAAATAATGGAGGGAACAGAGGACTTGGGCAGCTCTGATAAGGAAACATGCTCTTTCCTAGAAAATTCTTAATGACCCTGGAGAGAGCTGGCAGAACAAAAAGGAATAAAGCTCTTGTGTTACTATTTAACTTAAGTTACCAGAAAAGGTGAGAGGCTGAGCTTTTTATTTGAAAGAAGAGAGACCACTGGGTTCCCTCCAGCACTGTAGGGTTTATCTTAAGGCCACACATGAATGAGAAGGTAAGGGCTGTAAACCAAATGATGGGTCTAATGCAACCCAGGACAAGACACATGGCTCAGCCTAGTGGGAAGAATAGGAGCAGCCGAACCTGAGTGGAGCCTGACAGAGCCTGGGAAGTAGTTCAGGCACCAAGGGGTCTTTCAAGATTGTCAATGTAAGAAACATCCAAACTTGAAGAGAATTTTTATGAGTTTATTTGAGCCAAACTGAGAACCCTTGCCTGGAAGCAAGAACTCAAATGCTCCGGAGAATAACAGTTTTGCAGTTTCTTTTATGCATTTGGAATTAAGGAGAGGACATGAGAAAGATGACATGAAAGTGGGAGAAAGCAAGGCAAGGATGGGATTATAGAATAGTTCGGATTATGTGCTTGTTGAAGGTGGTTATGCTTATTTCAAAGGCGTGTTAACCTAGATGTACAAAAATAATGGACAGACTTTGACTAGGACAAAGATAAACCTTTTATTAAAGAAGTTATATGCCTGGGGTATTATTACACACTGTGACCTACCCATTTATGATCAGATCTCCCTATGAGGTTACTTTCTATAGAACCCCTTTTTTGGTCAACAAGATCAAGCACAGATCTGAAAACCAGACACTGAACCTCCTGGCCAGCTCAGCAATGGGCTCCATCAGTCCTTCTTCCTCTGCTACGAGGGCAACTCAGGTATTCCTTTTTCTGGCTCTGTTCTTTCTGCTGCTTATTTTAGCATCTGTTGCTTCCAGACCCCAAATGCCTGCCTTGTCTCAGTCTCCTTCACTACCAAGTATTCCCTCTAAGTCTCCTTATTAAGTTAACCAAAATAAAGTATCTCATTGGTATGGCTAGGTCTTCACTGGGCAACCAACAGGTAAGCAGGTTGCTTCTTGGACCCTGTGCACAGACCAGAGTAGTGGGGTCACAGGTGTGACTCTGTGTGTGACCAGAGGTTCTTCACAAGGACTGAAGGCATAGCAGTTGTCCTGGGGGCCAGAACCCGCAGCCCCCCATCATAGACCTAGCATAATTACAATGTGAGAGGGGAGGGGAACAGATTACTTGGATAACATGTTGAGTCTACAGTTTTGACAGTTCTAGTGTGCTTCTGACAATCACAGGAATTTGCTTTACTCTGCAAAGTTAGGGAGCACACATCCCTAGACCCCCCCCCCATGTCCTATGTATGCTCCACTTGGGTCAGAGAGTCAACCGTGGGGGTGAAGTGAGGATTTCAGCTGATAGTGGATTGATGTGTGGGGGTGGGGAGACGACAGAAAAGAGGAACATGAAGCCTTGACAAGGGATAGTGGGTGCCAGTGATTTAATCAATTCACTGATAAGGGAATCTGCAGGGCGACAAAGCTGGTTTAAAAGAGTATACAAGAACAAAGATTTTGTACACTCTGAGAACAAAAAAGAGTGCTGAAGTAAGATTACAAAGTTAGATATAAAACTGGTTAATGTCCTATAGTGCAACAAAACTATAACTTTAAGGTTATTTTTTCCACCAGATAGAAATCTTTTGCATTTCTACTGAACAAAAAAGTAATTTACATTTTAACAGTTTCTACACAGTATCATCTAATTTTAGAGTTATGTATGTCTGGACTCTAATTGATAGTCAATAGTAAGAAGTTACCTTCCCCTAGAGAGCCAGAGGATCCCCAGATGGGCTTGTTAGATATTGCTTTAATTTAATATTAAAAGACCTTACCACCACCACCCCCTCCCAAGTTTTAATAATTCTTCTTAACAGAGAGGGAAATCAACATTTTGCTTTATTGGGTATCAAAGAAAGAAAAACAACAGTGAATGTGGGATATGTAAAGCCCAGAATGGGGACCCAGGGTTCTCTACCTGGTTTGGCAATGCAACATTAAATCTGATCTTACTGGAACTCAGAGTCCTCATCTGTAAAATGGGGTTATTGGGCTGCACGCTTGGCAAGACTTTGCCCTAAAGGTCATTTTCAAAATTAAAAACAAAACAAACAAGCAAACAAAAAATCACCACACCCTTTACCCCCACTAATCCTGCGGGAGAAGGAGGAAGGGAAACGTTCCTGGTAGGGAGAGGATTGTTGCAATTTGACAGGCCTTGCTACTTTAGTTGAGTGTGGGACTGGAGGCTGCTGGTGATCACACTTCTCTGTCAAAAGTCACATTACTCATTTCCACACCCGCGCTGGCGTGGCGGCTGAGCCGGGGCAGCTGGGCGGCTCCGCGCGCGCCCCAGACCAGCCGCTACCCCCTCTGGGCGGCGGCGCCGGAAACACGCCAGCTCCGCAGAGATGCGTCCCCCGCCCCCAGGGGGACCTGCTGCCTCCTGGGCTCGGAGCCAGAATCTCTCTGGGATGACTGTGTCAATGAGCCACCCTTGTTTAGTTAAGCACACACTGCAGTTACAGGCAACTCTTGCCGGTTGCTATTGGTGTTTTCTGTTATGACAGCAGAGACACACGAATCCCTTGACTTTGGGTTGCAGGCTGTGAGTGTCGGTGTCTCCGCTGCTTTACGCAGGACGGATGGAGGTCTGCGCGGCCGTTCTCACTTTCCTTCTCTAGTCGCCTGACCTTGGCTAAGTAAACTCCAAGTGTTTTTGCTTAGGCTGGAGCCATGGGTACCCTTTTTCCTGCCAGGTGAGAGCTGAAAGCAACACCCTCTTTTCCTCTCTACAGTAGACAGAACTATGTAGCCCAGCCCTCTGATTGTTTCTGTCAACTCTGAATAGGACCAGACCCACAAAAGGCCAACAACGAACTCTGGCCAGTAACACCACGCAGGCATCCCAACAAGAGGAAGCAAGAAAAGGGTGAGGAGTGGAGAGAGGCCAAAGACGTAGCAGGGGGCGTTTGAACATGCGGGGGGGGGGGGGGGATAATTTTTATTTATTTATTTATTTTTCTTTATTTTGTTTGTGCAGAGGTGTATTTTAAAAACACAATGCTGAGCCCTTGTCCAACCACTGCATTACAGTAATATAATGTTATAGTAATTAAATATATAGAAATATAGAAAAATACGGAAGATATATAGAAATGTGAGGATATAATATTAAAAGGCATTAAGGCAAGTGAATAAGACTATGCCCTCTGGGTGGGAGCTAATCTACTGTGTACAGACATGATAGGCAGACTATGCCTTTTGTGCAGGGTCCAGTTAGTGTGTATGTGAAGTTATATAGAGATAAAAAGTGGCTTCCCTAGAAACACCTTAAAAGTGGCTTGATGTGACATTTCTGTAGATTAACATTAAAAAGGGCTCCCTGCTAGAAACTCCCCAAAAGGTGGTTTGATGTGATAATACCATATATAAACACACCTGTGAGAAGGTGTAGGCCAGAAAAGGTACTAAGGCTAAGGGGTTCCCCTGATGTAGTAGTCGCCCAGACTCCGACGTTGAACATTGGACTGTCTCCACGCTGCTCTAACCAAGGACAGCAGAGAGGAGCACATCGATGGGGCCCTCTTAAGCTGTACCTAGGCACGCCTTGAGGAATTGTGAGTAATAAACTGCCTGTGTGATTCTTGCAACTAACTTGTGTGTCAGTCCTGTCTTTCCTCCGATGGCAACTGGTCTCGGTACTAATAAGTAGAATCCTCATAGCCGCCTCAAAAGTAATGTCAAAGAGTCCGCCAGCCCTGCTGTTTTTTTTTTTTTTTTAAGACAACAGCATTTTTTAAAATTCATTTTAGAGAGGAGACACAGAGTGAGAGAGAGAGAGAGAAAGGGGGGGGGAGCTGGAAGCATTAACTCCCATATGTGCCTTGACCAGGCCAGTGCAGGGTTTTGAACTGGCAACCTCAGTGTTCCCAGGTCGATGCTTTATCCACTGCGCCACCACAGGTCAGGCCAGCCCTGCTGTTTGTTGAGCAGGAGTGTCCCACTGCACAGGGAAGTCGAATCGGAACGCATGATTGACGTAGGTCTTGGGCTCTACTGGGACACACTGCTTTTCAGTGGGGGAGGGCTCTAGTTTGGGGCAGGACAATAATGCTTGATTTAGTGAAGATGGGCTGCAGTGCAGGAAGTTTAGCATCACTAGCTTCCCATGCATTAAATGCCAGGAGCACCTCCGCAGCTTTGTGACAGCCAAAGATGTCACCACCTCTGTCCAAATACTCTTTAGAGACTGAGGTGCCTCCTTAGGCTGAAAATCACTGTTAAATCATTTCCTAAACTACATTATAAAGGACATTAGTGGCCTGACCTGTGGTGGCACAGTGGATAAAGCGTCGACCTGGGAACACTGAGGTCGCCAGTTCAAAAGCCTGCACTGGTCTGGTCAAGGCACATATGGGAGTTGATACTTCCAGCTCCTCCCCCCTTTCTCTCTCTCTCTCTCTCTCTCTCTCTCTCTCCCTCCCTCTCTCTCTCACTCTGTGTCTTCTCTCTAAAATGAATAAAAAAAAAAAAAGAAAGAAATTAAACGACATTAGTGCCTGACCAGGCGGTGGATAGAGCATCGGACTGGGATGTGGAAGACCTAGGTTCGAGACCCCGAGCTCGCCAGCTTGAGCACGGGCCCATCTGGCTTGAGCAAAAGCTCGTCAGCTTGGACCCAAGGTCGCTGGCTCCAGCAAGGGGTTGCTTGGTCTGCTGAAGGCCTGCGGTCAAGGCACATGTGAGAAAGCAATCAATGAACGACTATGGTGTCGCAAGGGCAACGAGAAACTAATGATTAATGCTTCTCACCTCTCTCCGTTCCTGTCTGTCTGTCCCTATCTATCCCTCTCTCTGACTCTCTCTCTCTGTCCTTGGAAAAAATAAATAAATAAATAAAACTTTAAAGGACATTAGTTAGTTTTTTGAGCTGAAAGTAGGTAAGCTATGAAAAGGATCCCTGGCCAATATTATGCTGGGGTTGAGAAATGATAGGTTCGAAAATGGGAACAGAATTTCTTGACTACAGGACTTCTCAAAACCTTTAGTACAGAGTGGGTAAATGGAGGGTTACAGTCTATAAGGCCAGTGGCTGCCGCTATGGCCGTGCAGGTTCTCACTGGATTTGGGCAGACGGGAAAGGAACTGTGGAGCCAGAAAATGGTAGGCCATTTCGTTTATTCCAGTCCCGTAATGGCAGATGAGCAAACAGGCAGGGAAGACCGCTTCCCTTTCTCCCAGGGCTCCCAAGCCCCTCAGCACAGGCCCCCACCAGCTTCAGCACCCCCAGCCAAACAGGCCTGCCTGAAATCAGGGCTCCCAAGCCCCTCAGTTCTCTTTCTGTCTCTCCCTCTTTCTCTCTGCCCACCCCAGCAAAACAGGCTGGGGGCAAAACCCCTTCTCCAGCAAAACAATAGCAAACAGTAGTCCTTCCCAAGCAGGAAGGCAATCCACAATTTGCAATCTGCTGCCCTGAGGGCAAGCACCCCAGCCTTCCATAGACTATACACACATGCTGCTGCCCCAATACAAGCCAGCAAACCTAAAAAACAAAAACTTGTTTACCCAACACAATTATACAAATAATACAATAATTAATAGCCCTAGCTGGATAGCTCGGTTGCTTAGAGCATCATCCTGCAGCACAGAGGTTGCTGGTTCAATCCCTGGTCAGGGCACACATGGGAACAGATTGATGTTCCTGTCTCTCTCTTCTTTCCTCTCTCTAAAATCGAGAAAATAAACATTAATAATAATACAATAATTAATAGTACAAGAATGAACTGTGTGTCATGTACTCACAACTATAGACCTATTTTACCCACTCCGTATATAAATATGTGTTTTGAATCACTAAGATTCCCCAATCTAATTGACAATTGAATTCTTTCTCTTTGGGGCTCCTGCTGGGTGGACCCACCTTAGATAACTCTTAACTACACTGTACCCCTAGTGCTCCCCCAGGGGAGGGGACTTTTGGTGTCCTCCACCATGTGAAACACGAGTGAACGCTCAGAGGCCCTTATGTTTCTACTGAATTGAAACAACTTCAGAACTCTGGCAAACCAGAATGTGTGAAGCTACCAGGAAGGAGGCCAGAGTGCCCGGAAACCACTGCAAAGATGACCTCACAAGGAAACCAGTGTGCTGAGGCTCCTCAAGTGCTCAAGGGGCAGTCCAACAGGCACCTCTCTCTGACCTGCATGGTTCAGAGAAATTAAAATAGCCCAGGTGGCTGGAAAAGAAGTATGGATGGATGAAACTATTCAAATGCTGACAGGTGGATTGGAGGTCTCCTTCCCTGCTGGTCTAGCAAACTCTGTGTGGAAAGCCTTGCCTGGGAGATGTGACCGGCAGCTCTGGTGAGATGCTGAGCTATAATTCCAGGCAGATATAATGGCAGTAAGTCACACTAAACCGACAGCCATCAGGTGCTCAGGAAGGAAGCTGAAGCCAGAGCATTCACTGAGCTGAGCGAGGAGCAGGGTCATCCTGTTGTGCAAAACACAAAGAGCACAGTGTTCAGGTCCAGGGATCAGATTTCTCAAAATGGAAGCCCGAGCTCACACACCGAGTTTCAGGCTTTGCTCCAAGGTCAGGTGGACAAAAACCTGCCTATTTCCATCCAGGAGGATGCCGCCCAAACACACCCATTCCTCCCAGGGCATAGGCAGGGGGCCAGGGCTGACAGAGATCTGCCAGTTCCCATGAAAAACTGGGTGAGCAGCCAGTGTCAGGGTCCCAGCACCTCACCCACACCCTCCTGGGCTTGTAACTCTGGCTTCTGTCTTCCAAGGGTGCTCTGTGCAAGTGAACTTTCTCTCTGAGCGGTTAGAAGTTATTGGCTCCTAAATTTTTCCAGTTTAACCTGGCTGGCCTGTGCCTGAGGCTGTGTTCAAGAAAGAAGAGAAAAGATAGGCAGTCCTCAGTTCTGCAGGGTTAGTGGCCTCTGAGGGCTCTGCCTCAGCCTGTTAGGCAGCCCAGAGTAGGGCTTTGGGCGATTTTGTTTGTTTCGTTTTTTGGCCTGGGCAACATTTTTGCTCACAGGTCATGGTAAAGCTTATTAAACTTGGATGACAATAAACCAATGATTAACTAGATAATTAAAACCACAAGTTAGGAGGCCTGGGTGGGTCCCTCGCCGGAATCTCCAGTGGTCTGTTCCATAGGTTAATGCCCCTCGTTCTCCTCACAGCAGAAATGCTTTTGTGAATTGAAAACCTTCTGTAGTGACCTCTACCTCTTCCCAAAGTCACTTCTCCATTTATCTGTTGCTTCTTCCCCTCACCCACCATCCCTGTCCACTGCAAGGAAGGAAGAAATCTAACCATACTCCCCCCCACTGCCACGACACGAACATGACAGAAGGTTTTCTACTAAAACCAAAGTTACTCAGCAGAGCTTCCTGCCAGGCTGCAGCGCTGGAGGGCATAGTGTGCCTCCCTCAGCTTTCCGCTCTACACAGTTTCTCTGCTGCAGTCACTGGAGAGGCTCCCCACTTCCTGGGGAGAATGGATGAGAAGCTTCAAAGCAGACAAGGCTGCAACTGAGGAGACCCGGACTTGCTGTAAAGACTCTGTCTTATCCCAGTTGGAAGCTCTCTGCAAATGCCTCTCTAGGTTCTGAGAGACAAAATGAAGAGCTGCTGGTGTTTACAATGGCCCCAATGACATTTCTGTATTTCTGCCTGTGACTGGACCATGGGCTTCTGCAAGAATGCCCCAGCATCCCCTCACAGGGATGCTTTCTGTGGCTGACACCATTTCTGGTGCCACTGACCTCTCTCTGCTGCCCCTCTGGCGGGCCCTGCTTCTTCCCTCTGCTCCGCTGTGCCCTCTGTCCCTCAGTGCCTCCTGGATCCCTAGTCTTACGCAGTCGCCCTTGTCCACTGAGGAAACATGAGCAGAGGAGGGGATGCAGCTGGGGGTGGGGTGGGCTATATGATTTTTGTATACTATTCCAGAATAGGTTTATGGTTATTTAAAGAATAACTAAGGCTTTGGCCGGGTAGCTCAGTTGGTTAGAGTGTCGTCCTAATATGCCAAGGTTGTGGGTTCAGTCTCTGATTAGGGCACTTACAAGAACCAGCCAAGAAATGCGTAAGTAAGTGTGACAAAAATTAGTGTTTTTCTCTCTCTCTTCCCCCCCCTCCTCTAAAATCAGTCAATACATATTTTTAAATTAAAAGTAATCAGTGTTCCCTCCAAATCTTTGAGGACCTTCATTCCAGGAAGGTGCGAACCATGTTTAGCACATGGCTTGGTGCTCTTACTTCACTTGGCAGGCTGTGGCTTACCCCTAGATATAAAGACCTAACACGAGAAGCAAGAAGAATTTGGATTTTTTACTTTTTAGCAAGAATGTCTTTCCACTAAATTGTGAAACTCTAGAGGGCAGGGGTTCTCTGATTTAATTTCACAGTCTTGCAATGATGCTTGGAAAATAGTAAGTGTTCTCAGGTGATTTGTTTGTTGGATTACTATCGTTCCTTTGCAAAAATTAGGCTGACCTGTGGTGGCACAGGGGATTAAGCATCAACCTGGAATGCTGAGGTTGTGAGTTTGACCCCAGTCTTGCCCAGTCAAGGCACATATAAGAAGCAACTACTACAAGTTGATGCTTCTCACTGTTCCACCCACCTTTCTCTCTCTCTCTCCCCTCTCCCTCTCCCTCTCTCTCCCTCCCCCCCTCTCTCCCTTCCTCCCTTTCTCAAGTCAATAAATAAAATCTTTCTAAAAATCTCAAAGAAGTCACTCTCTGTTCTCAAGATGCTCCATGTGAAAGTGTTCAGGCCACACGCATGTTGAGAAATTGCATATATATCATCTACACTTCATCTTGTATCACCAGGGGTTAATGCTACCAAACCTATTTTCTCATCTACTACTGTTTTATTATCTGTGTTTAGCAGACTAAGAGATAGAAACCAGAGGAGACTTCAGGAGACCCACAGACCATGAGGGCATTTGAAACAAAGAAACCCAATGGAGCTCTAAACCAAAATGTAAAGTGGAAAGACGGTCACGCTGTGAAGTAGCCTCAAGCCTCAGACCTACCCTCGATGTCACCATCCACCGCTGGCCTTTAGGGCCATTGAAGATGCTCATCTGAGGCCATTCTGCTGTGGTTTGACTTCCTGGCTGGTCAGGACCGTGGGAGTCAGTGGAGGAAGTGCTGTGGGTGAGCACAGTGAAGCAGATGAAAGCGTAGCGCACAGCCAGCGTGACACAGGGAGGTGGCTCAGGACAGGGAACTGCAGTGCGGGCCACTCCCTCTGCAAAACTGGCTTCCTTGTCCCCTCACTCCCCAGACACACACACCAACTAAAAAATAATAATTGTGTATAACTCTGAAGGCAGGTCTACACTTGTGTGTACGTCCATACCTGTGTATATGTGTTGCCAGAGTTCTTTGTTCCTGAGGAGAAACTTAAGCCACAAACATCACATTTCTTTTCAGTGTTGAATTATTACTACTTAGAAAGTCAAAGAACAAAAAGTGCAGTCAAGCCATCTATTAACAGATAAATTTAAGCGAGGACAGTGCAAGTTCTTGCCACTTTTCCAGAACAGGATCATGTACTGTTGAAGCAGTTAATAAGTGTGATGACAACCACCAATTTATTTATTTTTAAATATTAACAGCTTCTGGGTTATACATCGATCATATACCTGAAATGATACCAAATAGCATTATGATGACAGAGAGAAGGCAACCTCCTCCCTGAAGGTAACAGTATTCTGTTTTATTCTACCTTTCTAAAGTTAAAGTCACTCTGAAATAAACTCTAAGAAAATATTCCCTGGTGTCCCTTGAGTTTGTTGATCCCAACAAGGGGATCCTAGGCAGAATCCCCTGGGATGTATTCTGAGCAATGATATTAAATCCCTGTCCCTTATGCTGTCTGTTGCCAACAAGCCATGGCACAAGGCCTGGTGGGCTGTGTGTTGGTCATAATGAGCCATCTGGCTGCCTGGCAGAAGGAGCCCATGGGAGCAGATGTCTGGGACATTACTGACATTACCACTGACCTTTGCCAAGAAGTGAGTTTGGTTTTACCCGAAATAGCTAAGCCTGGTGGTAAGAGTGCATCCCCTTGGTCCAGAATACTTTCAGGGACTAAGCTGAACATTCTCAACCCTCAGATTGAATATTTTCTTGAGCAGTGGGACCAATGTGACACCTGGGTTGTTCTGGGACTTCATCCTGCCCATCTTTCTCTCCAGTCATAGTGCCCTGACCGCTCACAATGGCAGGGCCAAGGTTTGTTTCCTGGAGGTTTGTTTTGTTTTTTGTAAACAAATGTGTATTTTAAGTAAAAAAAAAAAAAAAAAGAGTTTAATATACAATGTAGTTTTAGGAGAAGTGCTCTAGCTATTCCCTGTTTCCAAACAAAATATCCCCACCCCTAAGATCTTTCTATGTAGAAATTCTGGAGCCACTAATCATCCACTGGGATGTGTGTGATGAATAAACAGTTTCTAATAGAATACCAAAGTACATACATGATTTACCTTTAAAAAATAAATGATAGCTCAAGGTTGTCCCCGCCATAAGGTTACTTGGGTTAGAATGTTTTTCTAGCCTGGGAAAGATGGTATTATAGTCTGTATACAGGATGTTATACTTGAGAGCAGTCCAAGGAATGAGCTACCTGTTATTAGGGGCTATCGGGGGCAAGGAGCAGTCAGAGGAAGAGGACTGCGCATCCCAGGCACCGCAGTGGAGTATCATCATACACCAGCAAAGAAGGGGGATTTCTGTCTAACCAGATGGTGGCACAGTGGATAGAGTGTTGAACTGGGACACGGAGGACCCAGGTTCGAAACCCCAAGGTCACTGGCTTGAGCGCGGTCTAAACACCTTAAGCGCAGGGTCGCGCCTTGAGCGTGGGATCATAGACATGACCCCATGGTCACTGGCTTGAGCCTAAGGTCACTGGTTTGAAGCCCAAGGTTGCTGGCTTTAGCCCAGGGTCGCTGGCTTGAGCAAGGGATGACTCACTCTACTGTAGTCCCCCCCGCATACCCGGTCAAGGCACACATGAGAAAGCAATCAATGAACAACTAAGGAGCTGCAACAAAGAATTGATGCTTCTTATCTCTCTCCCTTCCTGCCTGTCTCTCTCACAAAAACAGAAAGGAAGGAAGGAAGGAAGGAAGGAAGGAAGGAAGGAAGGAAGGAAGGAAGGAAGGAAGGAAGGAAAGAAACGAAGGGGGATTTCTAGGGCTCATAGAAAGCCAGAGGATTCCTTCTCCTCCAACAAAGGAAATCACCAGGTAGGAGGTGGATTTAGTTCTTAGACTTAACTTCCTTTGGAGGTTCTACTTATTAAGAGCAGAATTTAGAGCACACCAAGACCAATCCTTTAATTTTTTTATTGATTTTTTTTTTTTTTTTAGAGAGACAGAGCTAGGAAGGAAGAGAGAAAGAAGCATTCATTTGTTGTTCCACTTAATTGTGCATTCACTGATCACTTCCCGTATGTGCCCTACCAGGTACTGGACTCAAGCTTGGTGGTTGGGGACAATGTTCTAATCGACAGAACTATTCAATCCCTGAGGCCAGGCTCTCTACACAGTCTCAGACTGTGGCTGAAGGTATGATTTGCTTGGTCTGAGGAATTTTCTAAATTAAATGTGTCATAATTTTAAAATTGGAAGAATTCAGGTAAATTTGAGATTTCTGACTTCTTTCAAAGAGTCAGAGTGTTGGTAACACGAAACTCTCATTGATACCTGGCAACAATGGGCAAGAGCAAGTGGTGCCAACCCTGTTAGCTCAGGCATACCCTCTCTTCTCCTCCCTACAATACACATGTGTGCAGACCCCCTTCCTGCTTGGGTCCACTGTTTGCTCTGCCACTCAAAGGAATCTAGACACCTATTTCCGGATCAGAGTCAGCCCTCAGAGATGTATTCCTGCCTTAGCCTTCACACAAACACAAAAGCCTCCTCCCCATTTACTAAAGCCAAAGAATGTCAGGATTAACCTATAATTGAAACTTTTGAAAGAAGAGCTAAAGGCAGCTTTAGACTTAGCATTCCACAGCTTCTCATTAAAACAGGGACTGCTTGTAACTGGGGCAACTGGAGACACATAACCAAATTCAAAAGCTCACGTGAAAGATGCCTGCCGCAACAAGGCAAGGCCTACTTATCAGGACTCTTCACACGCTCTTCAGTCAAGGTCGCCTCTGGGTTCCAGCACAGTGGTGATGTGACCCGGGACCTCTGGAGCAAGGCAGTGGATGGTCACAGTCAGGGCCAAGCACCACTGGCCCCTGGCAAGCCCAATTCACAGGCTCCAAAGCTGAACAAACCAAGAAACAGGCATGTCCTGGAACCTGAGTACACTTGGCATTCCTAGAGCAGGACACTGGGCCACACGGATTGCTCCCTGGAGTCACACACTGACTCTCTCCTGGGGGTCCATTATGAAGGTTGCCATCTCCTCTGGACTGAATTGTGTACAATGTGCTAAAAGGGGCTTTGGAGTAAAAAAACATGGGAGCCCTATGAGGCGTCTTAGATAACATCTGCTCCAGGGTTACCAACTGTGACTGCTCTTCAGAATCACCTAGAACATATTCAAAGTACAGGATCCCAGTTCCAGCTCTCACACCTCCTTCTCCCAACACACACACACACACACACACACACACACACACACACACACACACACCACAGTAATTCTCCTGAGCAGTCAGGTTTGGGAGCCACTGATATCATTCAAACTTTTCACCGCTGTTTCTTAAGTATAATCCCAGATTCTATAACTGTTCCCAGGTCACTCAGCTGAGAGGACAGGACAGGGTTTCTTGAATGTAACCTAGGGCTTTTTCTACAGCACACTGTCTCCTGGATTTGCCTGTAGAGCAGGGGTCGGGAACCTTTTTGACTGAAAGAGCCATGAATGCCACATATTTTAAAATGTAATTCCGTGAGAGCCATACAATATGTTTAACAGTAAATACAAGTAAATGTGTGCATTTTATGTAAGACCAACACTTTTAAAGTACGATAAGTCTTTGAATTCTTTTTAATAATGCTGTTATGCTGTTGCTAACCAATGATGAATAAAGTACTTACCATTAATGCGACTTCTGGTGCTGCATGGTTTTGCTGATGGCTTTGTAGTCTGGTTGATACGTGGTGAAGTTAAGCTTCATGCAGGCGTTGAGACTTCCATCCGTTAAATGTGATCGTAGGTTGGTCTTAACGTTCTTTAGATGTGAGAAAGACTACTCACATGCATACGTAGAGCCAAACATTGTCAGTACAGCAATACTCACATGCTGTGGTATGTGATGGGAAGTGTGTTCCAAGTTATGACAATCAGCTGGTCCGCGGACTGAAGTTTTTTCATTTCTCCCCACTTGTGTTTGCTCTCCAACTCTGCTTGCTGTCGTGCAAGTCTTCATTCCAAATCTTCATTCAGTGACTTGAACTTATACACCCACATGTCTGAGGCCTTCAGGTCAGCAGCTTGTAGCTCAAACTCTCTGACAGAGACACCAGGGATGTAAATCAGGTTGGCGCTGTCCACTGCAGACTCATGTTGATGGGTGATAAACTTACAAAGACGAATGTGCTTACGAAATTCTCCAAAGCACACATTGAATGTCCGCAGGAGATTAGATGTGAAGCCCGCTAGCTGCTGGAGATCAAGATGTTGAGCAGGGTCACTTGCTGTGCATGCATCTTTAAACTCTCCCAGTTTTTCAAAGTGTAGTAAACGACCTGTTTCAATGTCGGGGATGTTTTCAAATGCAAACACTGCTTGTAGAAGGGATAAGACTGTATATCCAATGCCTTGCATTTTCACATTGAGCTGGTTCAGATGTTCAGTCATGTCCATGAGATAGTAGAACTTCAGGAGCCACTCAGTGTTAGCTAACTCAGGATGCTCGACATTTTTCATTTCAAGAAAAGTTCAGATTTCGCTCAGACAAGCTGTGAAACGGCTGAGCGCCATTCCTCTTGACAACCAACGCACATCGCTGTGCAGAAGATCAGGATAATTATTCCCAACTTCATCCAGCTGTATTTTAAACTGGCGATCATTTAAAGCTCGGGCAACAATAAAGTTGACAACCTGAATGACCAGCGACATCACCTCAACCAAGCTGCTCACCACACACCTGAGCACAAAGCGCCTCCTGATGTAGGATGCAGTAAGAACTTAGGATGGGTCTCTTTTCATGTTCATGAAGAAGCGCTATGAATCCTCTGTTTTTCCCCACCATGCACAGAGCACCATCAGTACACACCAAAATAAGTTTATCCATCGGTAGATTTTTTTCTTTAGCAAGCTCAGTGAAAGGCTTGAATAAACCCTTCCCTCTTGTTGTCTCTTTCATAGGCAAAACAGCAAGACTTTCCTCACATAGTGTGTCACCAACAGCATACCTTCCAATCATCCTGGACTGGGATAAATGACTTACGTCTGTTGACTCATCCAAGGCAAGAGAAAAGAATGGTGCTGCATTTATGTCCTTCACTTGTGTTGCCTCAATTTGATTTGACGTCATGATGGTATGATTGTGAACAGTTCTTGCCAACAAAGGCGTGTCTTTTATTCATTTGATTATCTTGTCTTTATCTGAAAAGTTGTCAAAAACTTCCTTGGCGCAGTGGATAAAGCATCGACCTGGGAACACTGAGGTCGCCAGTTCAAAACCCTGCACTTGTCTGGTCAAGGCACATATGGGAGTTGAAGCTTCCAGCTCCTCCCCCCTTTCTCTCTCTCTCTCTCACTCTGTGTCTCCTCTCTAAGATGAATAAAAACAAACAAACAAACAAAAAAAAACTTCCTTGTCAACATCAAGCATGAATGTTTTGGCATACTCCCCATCTGTGAATGGCTTTCCATTTCTCACAATTGCTAAAGCACCAGCAAAATTAGCTGAATTCCAGTCACCTTGTTGGGTCCAAACACGGAGTTGCTGCTGACTAGCTTGCACTCTGCACAGTAGCTCTTGAAAATGCTTTCTTCCTGCTGTCCTCTGCTGGATATTTCGATGCAAATGTAGTATGGCATGTGTCGAAGTACCGCTTTATATTTGACCGTTTCATCAATGCAATTTTATCATTGCATATTAGACACACTGCAGAACCTGCTCTCTCCACAAAGGCGAATTCCTCTGTCCATTCCTGCTGAAAAGTACGATACTCCTCATCTTTTTTTCTATTAGCTATCTTCTTTGTCAAAAGGGTTTCTGCAGTTAGCTAGCTGACTACTTGATTAAAAGGAGGGCAGTTTTCTTCCTGACCTCACAATGACCCATGTACGTTAGGCATTATCCAATAAAAATTTGGTTTTGTCCCGGAGGACAGCTGTGATTGGCTCCAGCCACCCGCAACCATGAACATGAGTGGTAGGAAATGAATGGATTGTAATACATAAGAATGTTTTATATTTTTAACATTATTATTCTTTTATTAAAGACTTGTCTGCAAGCCAGATGCAGCCATCAAAAGAGCCACATCTGGCTCGCGAGCCATAGGTTCCTGACCCCTGCCGTAGAGGAACTGCCAGACTACCCCAGAGATTTTGGGAGTGAAAGAGGGTCAGAAGCATAGTCTCTGTGCATGTAAAGCAACCCCAGATACAGTGGTACCCTGAGATACAAATTTAATTCGTTCTGTAACCGAGCTCGTAAGTCAGTCAACTCGTATATCAAACTGCCAATACTGGACCCATGTGCCAATGCTCCAGCTAGCGGCAGCTTCCTGAATCACGACTCGTATCTTGGAATTTTGCTCGGATCTCAAACAGAAATATGGACCGAGACGCAGCTTGTATCTTAAAAAAAAAAAAAAAAAAAAATTGTATGTTGGTCTGTTCGTATCTCAAGGTACCACTGTAATTTCCCCAATGTTGGCTTCCGTTGTGGTTTTTTATGACCCGGATGTCTCTGTCTCAAACCATCTGGGCAGGAGACTGCTTCCAGCTCTATAATCACCACAGTTTCACTTGTCCTTTGAGAGGTGGGAAGGAAGAACTGTGCGTGTATGTGTAGACTTCTCCGTGCCTCAGTTTACTTCTATATAAAATTGAGAGAATGCCTGGCTACCTTATGTCTGCTTTTTCAGTGCTTTGCAGACTGATTGAAGGACCACACAGGACATCCTATGATTCCCCCCAGACAGAGAAAGAAGTTTTCTGTACCCACACAAAGCTATTCTTACAGTCCAGGCTGCTTTTGCCACATTTTTAATAATTCGGATGTCAAAATACCATTGTGGTTTTTCTGGCTACCCTGTATGCCCTTGAGGAAGGGCTGCCTGCCTTCTTTTGGTTTCTGGAGGGCTGGTGAAATATTTCCTGTGGGTGATCATGGGAGGAGCCCCAATTCTGAAGGACTGAACAAGTCAGAAAATTAAGTAGCTAGCATTGAGTTATAATTAAGTACCAGGCAGTCTGCCAAACATTTCACATATGCATTATCATATTTAATCTTCATATAAATGAAGTGTTGTGAGTATTTCCATTTTACAGTTATGGGAAAGGAGGCTCAGAAAATTGAAGGAACTTGCTCAAGATCACATAGCTGCTAAATGACAGAGCCATGAGTCAAACCCACATGCTTCAGTGTCTAGGGGCAAAGATCCAATTAAGGGGGTTGATGACAAGCCACTGTCATCATGAGCTTGACCTTTTCCGTAGCACTGCCTGATACTTCCTGGTGCAATGTTATACCCCGATGCAGCTTAGGCCAAGGACAGCTCGGGCACTGCAGCTGAGACATTCCCCTGGGAGGTTAACAGCTCTGTCAGTTCAGGGACTGCCTGACCCAGCCTAACCAAATTAGAGCAAGTAATGGGTGTGACTTAATTTGGCATGTACATTGTTAATTGAACCCCATGGGAGAGGATTTTAAATAGAGACAAATAGCATGCTGTGTGAACTATTTGGGTTATGAAGCCTTATTCTCTTACTCTTGCAAGAAAAAAGAAATGTGTCATGATAAACTGAAAACCCCAAGAAGCTGTTCCAGGGTCAGGAGAACAGCAGGCTAGCTGGATTGGAGAAGATTCTCCCTGGGAAGCTCAGGAATTTCACCTTCACTTCGTAGCATTTTACCCTAAAACCCAGATCAAGTACCACAAACTCTACCTGTTCATCCCCAGAGACTTCCTAGCCAGGGGGACTCAGGGACCCAACCAAAAAGCCACCCTTGGTAAGACAGAAAAACAGGTACATCTGAAGCCTCCATATACGCCCCCCCCCATCCTGCTTTCCCTTTCTCAGATTCACAGACCCACAACCTACCCAAGGGCCTTGATGAGGAACCCACATAGGTGCCCCATCTCTGGGCATCCCCAATACCCAGTTCTTACACCTGCTCCCTATCATTAGCAAGCCTGACCTGGCCTGTCTCCCATGCCCGCCCACTTGCTCCCTGATCTTTATAAAGAGTATGTGTGCTTCCGTGCACTAGCCACTGATCCTAATGGCTTAATATGTGTCCATTCTCTCAGGCAAGACCTGCTGGCTGTGTACATAACCAGTACCCAAGAAAAGTTTACTGCATGAATTAATGAATGAAAATAAGAATAGCAAAGATCCTCTGGAAATCCCTTGCCTTAACCCAAACCAGTGTTGGCTTACTGGATAGTAGAAATGAATCTGGGAGCAAAAAACCTTTACCTGTTTAACAACAGAATCATTTTGGACCTGGCCAGTTGGCTCAGTGGTAGAGCGCCAGCCTGGAGTGTGGAGCAACAGCCCCAGATGGGCTAAGCATCTCCCAGTAGGGGACTTGACAGATAGATCCATCAAGGTGCATGTGAGAGTCTATCTCTCTGCCTCCCCTCGTCTTACTTACTAAAAAATTAATTAGTTAATTATAAAAACAGACAAATAAATAAATAAAAATGCAATCCTTTTAAATAGCACTACCTGGTGAGAACGGCCAGGAGAGAGACAAGACACGTGAGGTGCTCCCCACATGCATTCCTTCCCACTTCCTAGCAGGGTTCCATACTGCCCAGCCATGCACTTGAGAGGGATTAACCTAGTTGCAGTTCTCTGGGTGGACCTTGGGAGGCTTAAGCCATTCAGTGGGTTCCATTGTCCTAGCCACTCTGGCCACATGGATGGGTTTGGAGATGGTCACTTAGTCCAGATGCCAGGAAACTCTGCCAAGGGTTTCTGGGATCCTGATATCATCAGATGAGGTCGTCTAAGAATAAAGCCAGTACCATGGGAGACTAAGAAGAGATGGAAAGTTCCGACGTCTTCACTGACTTGTTCAGGTACTCTATAAGACCTTAGCTGACATACATGCATAAAGCCTTTTGTTGTTGTTTAAGCCAAATAAGTACACAACACAATATTATAACCCCTTGATTACTTTTTATAACTGATCTCAGAGACTATATTTGGTCATTTTAAGTTACCTTTACCTTATAGCTTACTTAACTTAAATAAACATACCAAAAAACATAACCTAATCTTTCACTTTTCAGTCAAAGCCTCCCCAAGATCCCTAGGCATGTGCTGTTTCGGGTGAATGTTATTAACAGTGATTTCAACAAGATAGAACATTATTTTTCTATCATATAAGAGAAGGCTGGAATATGGCAGGTAAGGGAGCTATAGTCTCAAGGTTCTAGGTTTTTTTCTATCTTTCTCTTCTGCCATCTTTATATAGCTTCTGTCTTCTAATTGACTTCACAGTTCAATGTGGCAGCTAGAGCTCCAACCATCACACTGATCTTTCTGTTCCAAGAAGATACAGAAGGAAGGAAGAATGAGAAAAAACTGAGTCTTTATTGAAGACCCATCCAACAACTTCTGTTTATATCTCAATGGTTATTCCAGCTACAAATGTGGCTGACAAATGTAGTCTTCTAGCTGGGCACAGTGTCACCAAGATTAAAATCTGGGGGCCCTGGCCAGGTAGCTTGGTTGGTTAGAGCATTGCCCCAATATGCTAAGGTTGTGGCCTCGATACTTGGTCAGGGCACATACAGGAATTAACCAATGAATACATAAAGAAGTAGAATAAGAAATTGATGTTTCTCTCTCTATCTCTCTCCTTCCTCTCTCTAAAATCAATAAATAAGAAGTTTTGTTTTGTTTTTAATCTGGGTTGTGTCACTAAGGTAAAAGGGGAGAAGAGATACTGAGTAGGCAACTAGCAGTTTCTGCCCCAGCCTATTTCTCATTCAAGTCCGGCTTCTGCGTTCAGTTCTGTTGTTGGGTGCCTGTTCCTCCAAGGAGACACCGTGGCTCAAGGTGCGATGACTCTGTCCATGGACCCTTACCATCCCAAGATGGCTCCCTACCACACCCTCACCAGGGAACTTCTCACCAGCATCGTCTGATTTATTTAGTTAAGAAGCATATTTTGAGTGCCTACTGTCTGTTATTAGACCTCATTAGTCTTTTATTAGAATCTTGACTTCAACTCAAAGTGTTCTTGAACTTGCCCTCTGTCATGCTCCAGTCAGACCCCATTCATGCTCACCCTTTTTCATTCACTAGTTTTTCTCTGGAACTATGTTTTTTCCAATGTAGGTCTGCTTTTCAAGAGTTGGTTTCTAACTTCTTTCTGTGTTCTAAAGCCCATGGATAAGGCATGTGTGGCCTAGGCATTGGTCGGCAAACTCATTAGTCAACAGAGCCAAATATCAACAGTACAACGATCGAAATTTCTTTTGAGAGCCAAATTTCTTAAACTTAAACTATATAAGTAGGTACATTCCTTATTGAGGTAGTGCCCACACGTGGTATTTTGTGGAAGAGCCACACTCAAGGGGCCAAAGAGCTGCATGTGGCTCGCAAGCTGCGGTTTACCGACCAAGGGCCTAGGGCAGCAAGGACTACGGTCAGTATCAGCAACTGCCTCAGGGCTACAGATCCTCCTGGTGTAACAGGGTATGACATTGCTTGGCTGAAGATGACTGGGTGAGGCCAGAACGACGCTGTTCTTTTCCAGCTCTCCCAAGGCCTCTGACCGTTATGGTACCTTTCAGGCCTCATTGATAGCATTGCAGGGCTCAGTTACCAATGAAGGGCACACACGAGACAATGTCAAACAATAATAATGAAGTGAATATTGTCTCAATAGAAACAAAACATCTGCTCCTCCCTACACAAAAGCAGAAAAAAAAGAAAAAGGAAAAAAAGTCAATGTCTGATAATGCTAACAAAACATGTTACCTTGAGTCCTCATATGCAGAATACCTCTCAGAAGTATCCAGTTCTTTCACTGGAATTTTCCCATTTTGATTTTAATAATGAACTGAAAGCTATTGTAACTCAAAATTTTACATTCTATTATGTGTTTTTAAATGGAAACATCATTACGCAGATGTGAACAATTATCTCCAATTGGATTTTTTTTAAGTTTAAGACTTCAGAGGAACAGCTAAATTAAATGCTGTAAATTGCTGCTTTAAAACTAAACCTACAAGGCCTGACCTGTGGTGGCGCAATGGATAAAACGTCAACCTGAAACACTGAGGTTGCCAGTTCAAAGCCCTGGGCTTGCCCAGTGAAGGCATATACAGGAAGCAACTACTACAAGTAGATGCTTCTCACCCCCCTTTTTCTTTCTGTTTCTCTAAAAATCAATAAATAAAATCTAAAAGAATAAAAAATAAAAAACTAAAAAACCCATAAACCTTTGAGAATTGAGATTATAGGTTTAACCAAGAGGGTGTGATTTGGAGTTAGAAACTTTGTTGCCTGGCCAGGCAGTGGCGCAGTGGATAGAGTCTAGGACTGGGATGCAGAGGACCCAGGTTCGAGACCCCAAGGTCGCCAGCTTGGGCGCAGTCTCATCCGGCTTGAGCAAAAAGCTCACCACCTTTGACCCAAGATCGCTGGCTCGAGCAAGGGGTTACTCTGTCTGCTGTAGCCCCATGGTCAAGGCACATATGAGAAAGCAATCAGTGAACAACTAAGGTGTTGCAACAAAAAACTAATGATTGATGATTCTCATCTCTCTCCGTTCCTGTCTGTCTGTCCCTATCTATCCCTCTCTCTGACTCTCTCTGTCTCTGTAAATATATATATATATATTTTGAATAATACATATTATTTATACATAAATATTTTTAACCAAATCATTATATCATCACTTTTATTTGTATATATTTTAAATAATATATAAATATATAAAAATAATTATTATAAATGTATATATTTATAAATAATAGCTATATATTTAACCAAACCATTGTAATAGTGCGTATTTTAGGACAGAGGTGTTTATTATCTTGATGACCAAATGATAAATGGTGAAAAGGTTTGAGATATAAGAGTCTCTGTTGCTATATTCAGAGGGCAGATAAATTCCAAAAGAAGGTGTTGGCATATGTCCTCTCTGCTTTTCAAGTCCCAACCACAGATGGTGACATCACAGCCCCAAGAATTTCCCATATAGTACTCGGATTGAACAGAACTTTATGCTCCAGGCAAAACAGGCAGCATAGACCAAAGAGAGGCGCACTTGCTGATAAGCCAGTCTGGACTCAGGCGTCACAACACCATCAGAAACGCAGCACGGGATGACTCCACACTGCTAGGAGCACAGACAGTCACCAGCACCCAAGGACAATGTGGAACTGGTTGGATATCAGAGGATGTGTCCTTTGTTGCTGGCGAAGATATACTGAGGAGGGAAGGCAGTGAAACAGACAGGACTTACCTCAGAAAGGTCGTTTGAAGGAGAATTTTACCGTGGAATGACATTCTTCTCCATCCTTGAGTAGAAAACCAGCCAGGTCTGGCTGCCCTACAGCCAGGACCCCTTTCCCGGGCTGCAGCACCCCTACAGGCAGTTGAGCAATGTGACCCTGGCAGCCGAGAAACCCCAGAGGCCGAGGAGCCTGATCACCACTACCTCACTGGTGAGAACTTGCATTATCCTTGGAGACACTGTTCTTGCCTTGACTTGAAGGACCTCCCTTTGTCTTTTCCACTCCAGCATATCACAGCCTGACTTCCTCTCCCCTTCCTGCTGGAGTGCTTTGCTTGGAGGACCCTGAGCCGTGAAGCTGGTGGGGGTTGGGAGGAGAGCTGTGTGTGTAAATCATTTTACACAAGGGACACAGGTTCTATACAACGAGCTGTGAGATATTGGGCAAGTCTCTTAACTTCTCTGTGCCTCTGCTGCCACAATCATACAGTGGGGCTTATATTCACATTCATCTGATAGGATTGTTAATGAGCATTCAACAGAATCCTACTGGAAAGCACTGAAGAGCAGTGCCTGACTCAGAGGCAGAGCTCCGCAGAGGCGAGCAATCACCACAAGTACAAGGTGACCAGATGTTCCGCTTTTGGCGGGACAGTCCCGATTTTTCACAATTTGTCCTGCTTCCCGTGGCATTTTTAAAAAGTTCCGATTTTTGGAAAGAATGCATGAAAAGCTAGGGAATGGCAGGAGAATGGGAAGAAAATATACGGCTTTTGGTGGGGAGACCCTGCCTCCACCTGGAAGAGCCCGCACTGCTGCAGAGCTTACTGCCCTGTGCGGCCCGAAACAAAGAACTTCAGGCGGGACGTACCTGCTGGGGGGGCGGCTGTCAAGTCCCCTAACTACCCATAAGCCCACGTCCTGGACGCAGGTGTGAGGCTCCGGGCTCCATGAGGTGCAAGCCGCTGGGTCTCCAGCAGGTGGGGGGGCTGGATGCTGGAGCGTGGCTGCCGCAAGGACGAGTCCAGGCGGGGAGTGTGCGTGACTGCTCCTGTGAGAGCAGGCGGGCGGTGCTGCCCTACCTGCTCCCTCCCACTCGTGCAGCTCTGGCATCGGTTTCGGGACCGTGTAACCCAATCCCTCTGACTCACTCGAAATTTCCCATATAGTAATATTTCCAAAAATGATCTTTTTAATGAGATATCATTATTTAAAAAATAGATTGATAAGGAAAAGGTTAAATCTTGGGCATCAGCAAAAATCACAATAGAGAACAAATGGTTAGAAATATTTCATTTTGAAACAAACCATGTTCCATACAATAATGCACTAAAAATTGTGGAATACGCGCTGTCTTTACCAGGAACTAATGCTGCAACTGAACGCGTTTTTTCTATGGTAAATAAAGTGTGGACATCAGAAAAATCACAATTAAGTGTTGAGACTTTGAAAGCCATTTTATGTGTGAAATATAATTTAACAAATTCTTGTGAAAAATTTCATGACCTTTTAAACAACGACAGAAATCTACTAAAAAAAAAAATCACTCAAATGAGAAATATGCCAAAGAATAAAATAATACTATACATAATTTTTAATGTATTATATTAGTAAATTATACTTATGTTGAAATTTAAAAAACTATATTACAATACTATTTTTGCATTCTATGAAAATTTTTTTTGCTCCATATAGACCAAATTTTTAATCAAGAACCCTCCACCCCCACCCCGTCAATGGTGTCCCGCTTTACTGATTTTAAAATCTGGTCACCCTATCATAAACTCAAAACATCGTATGTCGAGACTCGTAATCCAAGGACCTTCCCCACCCTGTACCATTTTACAAATTCCAAATAAGCCATGGGTAATTTATTGCAGAATTTTAATGGCACAACTATATAAAATCTAAGTGCACAAGCCCATAATTCCTTAGAACTTTCTCCATTAAAAAATATGTTTTAGTTATTTTTACAGATTATTTTATGAGAGGTGAGAATAAGTTCTTTTAATTTAAGAAAATGTTTATGTGATGAAATTTCCCCAAATCTTAGAGTATCTATAGCATACAGAACACATTCTATTTTGTGAACAGATAGGTGTTTGGTAAGAGGTTTATAAATATATCTTTTTCTGCTTTCATTTATTTTAAGAGGATTTTTTCACCTCATGACAGTCATTTGGGGCTGACAGTATTACCATAGTAACCATGTTCCAAAATGCTGGTTACCAGTATATATTGATCCTTGCCACCTCAGCAATTTTCACTACAGTGCTCAGCTCCCTTACTCAAAAATAAGTTCTGCTCGGAGCACATTTAGGTCAAGTCTACACTCGGTGGTAATTAGGTACAATAACAAATCTACTGGATTATCCTCTCAGGAACCAGTCTAAGAATTCCATTGAGAATCCTGGCTCAACCCACATCAATATGGTTTACATTTCGAAGGAAACAGAGGGAAAATTTTCTTCGTTTCTTCCCGGTTGCATTGTTAGAGCTCAGAAACTCAATCAACGCATCACCGAAGGCACCTAGGGAAAATTTCAGATGTGACTGGACATGCCCTCCCTAGAGGCAATAAAGTTTGCAAATTAATTTTTAAAGTCCTTAGTATATGATACTGAAATACAGATACTTCTCCCCTGAAAGGGAGGGAGAGATTTTAATCTGAGCAGTACACTGGGAACTTAATGATTGATCCAGATCAGAACCCAGGGATGTCATGAGGTAGACTGTCAGTGCTGTAGCAGGCCCATCGCAGTCTTCTATACACGGGGAGAGCCTCTCCCCTTCAGTGAGCTTTTCTGTATGAGAAAAGGGAGGCTTATTCCAGAGAGCTACGCTGAAAACTCAGTCTCCTTGCCAAGAACTAATGGACTGTCTTCAACATGCATAAAACGTATGTTCTGCATGGTGACCAGAGAAGCCAAAATGGGGCCTCCACAGACCTAATTTGGCATCAATCTATCACTGTGTGAGACGATCTGGATGTGCTTATTTTACTTTCTTCTGTAACTAAGAAAAACAAAACAAAATATCCTGCAGGGGTTCAATGGGACAACAGTCCATCTCAAAAAAGGAATTTGAACCAAGATAACATTAGTTACATTTTATCCACACCTTCCTGAAGCCTGTGCACAAACAGTTGAACTAAATGTGACTCAGCCTTTCACCATTAGGTTAAAATTTAATCACAACAGCATAGACTTTATATAATTAAAAGAATCTACCTATATACATGCATACACCGATACCTTTTGATATGTCAGGAACTACTGACTGAATTAAAGGAGTATGAAACCAAGAAAGACATTTCTCTTATCATCTTTGTCCTGTGTTGGTAGAAGCCAATGTGTATTTTAGTGAAGAGGAAATTCAGGGAGAAAGTGCAATAGAAGAAACTGCCCATTCATTACTAGTGTAAGGTGACCAGATTTTAAAATTGGTAAAGCGGGACACCATTAACTGGGGGGAGGGGGGTGTTCATGATTAAAAATTTGGTCTATATGGAGCAAATAAAATTTTCATAGAATGCAAAAAGTTTTGTAATATATTTTTTTAAATTTCAACATAAGTACAATTTACAAATATAATACATTAGCCTGACCAGGCAGTGGCACAATGGATAGAGCATTGGACTGGGATGCGGAAGACCCAGGTTCGAGACCCTGAGCTCGCCAGCTTGAGCACGGGCCCATCTGGCTTGAACAAAAGCTCGCCAGCTTGGACCCAAGGTCGCTGGCTCCAGCAAGGGGTTACTCGGTCTGCTGAAGACCTGCGGTCAAGGCACATATGAGAAAGCAATCAATGAACAACTAAGGTGTCGCAACGGCAACGAGAAACTAATGATTGATGCTTCTCACCTCTCTCCGTTCCTGTCTGCCTGTCCCTATCTATCCCTCTCTCTCTGACTCTCTCTCTGTCCCTGTAAAAAAAAAAATTAAAAAAAAAAGCTTTTAAAGTCTCAACATTTAATTGTTATTTTTCTGCTGTCCACACTTTATTTACTGTAGAAAAACGCGTTCAGTGGCAGCATTAGTTCCTGGTAAAGACAGCGCGTATTCCCCAATATTTAGTGCATTATTGTATGGAACATAGTTTGTTTCCAAATGATAAAATATTTCTAACCATTTGTTGTCTATTGTGATTTTTGCTGATGCCCAAGATTTAACCTTTTCCTTATCAATCTATTTTTTTAATAATGATACCTCATTAAAAAGATCATTTTTGGAAATATTACTATAT
This sequence comes from Rhynchonycteris naso, assembly GCA_037038555.1. Lineage (NCBI taxonomy): Eukaryota > Metazoa > Chordata > Mammalia > Chiroptera > Emballonuridae > Rhynchonycteris > Rhynchonycteris naso. The sequence goes on from CM072999.1 coordinate 47,706,336, forward strand.
CGGAAACTGAGTTACTCAGAGGGATCGGGTTACACGGTCCCAAAACCGATGCCAGAGCTTCACCAGGTGGCGGGAGCAGGCAGGACAGCGCCGCTGGCGCGCTCGCACGGAAGCAGTCACGCACACTCCCCGCCTGGACTCGTCCTTGCGATGGCCGCGCTCCCTGCGTCCAGCCCCGAGGCCCGCTGGAGACCAAGCGGCTTGTGCCTCACTGAGCCGGAGCCGCACACCCGTGTCCAGGACGGGGACCTATGAGTAGTTACGGGACTTGACAGCCGCTGCCCCAGCAGGCACGTCCCTCCTGAAGTTCTTTGTTTCAGGGTCTGCACAGGGCAGCCAGCTCTTGCGGCAGTGCAGGCGCTTCCAGGTCCGGGCGGGGTCCCCCGCCGAAAACCGTATATTTTCTTCCCATTCTCCCGCCGTTCCCTAGCTTTTCGTGCATTCTTTCCAAAAATCGGAACTTTTTTAAAACGCCATGGGAAGCAGGACAAATTGTTAAAAATCAGGACTGTTCCACCAAAAGTGGGACATCTGGTCACCTTAGTTTACGATGCTCAGTCCCATAAATACTTAAAAAAACTGAGATGTGCATGTTTCAGCTTACACTGTTATGTACTTGTGGACCATGCGGGCGAACTACATAGTTTGGTTGCACGTGGCGGTAGAATACGCAACGCAGCATGAGTGAGGGCGCTGGCGTCCGCTTACCCTCGCCATTTTGGACTGTTAAAAGCACAGGTGTCCGTTTGTGTCAGGCTAGGGTGTGTTTCAACTTACACCAAAATTCAGGTTACGTCACAGTCATAGAAACGGAACTGTGTCATACCCAAGGACCACTGTACTTAACTGGGAGTTTTCTTATGTCTAAATTGTACAGATTATTTCTGGCAGGCTCAATAAATAAAGTATCATAAAATGTGTTATGCAATGGGAGAAAGACATTGGGCACACAGATGAAGACATGGGCACAGTTTTTGCCAAGCTCCATCCCTTGCTTGCACTCTCTTACTAAGAGAACCATAATTTTATTTAGAGCAGCAATGTGCTCAGCTATAAATACTTAACTTTGTAGCTTTCCTTGCAGTTAGAGGTTGCCATTTAATATAGTTTTGGCAAGTAATATATAGGCAGAAGTCACCGAGGAGGGGATTGTTGAGAGTCAATTCCCCACAGTCCCTTGTATTTATGTTTATCTTGCAAGTGGAGACACTATCTTTTGTTTCACACTCTCTTCCCAAGGATGTTTGGACGGCATACAGCCTTAGAAGACAGAGATACTGCCCTCCAGAGCAAAGGATGGGCCTACCTACTGACCATTTTGTAAGGTTTGGGTTCCCTAAATTCAGATTTCTTCTCCTGTAAGGCATTCCTGTGGGCCTCTCTGTATTGCCCCCTTGGGTCACGAGGGCAAGGAGAATGCTACAAATTTGCTGATGCTCGTGCTACTTCCTGGGTTGTGACTAATCAAGACCTCAGACCCAGAAGTCTTCTGACTTCTGCCAGCATCCATGAAAACATGGCAGACTAACTTTTAGCTTGTTGAGAAGGTGAAATTTCAGAATCTCCATAGTTCTTGACAGGATATTCCTTTCAGAATAAAAAAATGAGGTAGAAGAAAGAGCTTGCCTGTTGGCCTTTCTCTTTTCATCCTGCCTTGAGGTACAGCAACCGATTTGGGACCATAAGATGACAGCATGAGGGACAGAAGTCTCTATCTAAAGATGAGATAGCAGAGGAGAAGGATGAAGAAGCCAGGTCCCTGATAGAGAGGTACCAAACTAGCCCTCAATTGCATAGTTAATTTCAGGCTTCTGGTTATATGAGATAAATGAGCCTCTACTTGTTTACATCAAAGTTAAATTTTTTTCAGGCAAATGTATCCCTAGAACTTGTGTCAAACATAGCAACGTAGTAATTATATAATAGCAATTGTGTCAAACATATTCAACTTATGACTAGTAAGTTGCTACCTTCCTAACTTCTTGATTCTGATTCTACCTTTCTGTATATTAACATATTGTATGTATCACTTATAAACTAACTCAAATCCTTTACAGAAAAATGTGAAAAAATCAATTCAATAAATACAATTTGGATCCAGGCCAATAGTATCCCAGAAATTTTCTGAGTTATCTCTTAAGTTATTAGTTAAGATGGAAAAACAATGGGACTATCCCTTTCTGCAAACTTATACCTGGTGCTATGAGGCCTGTTCACTCACCAATGTTATCTAGCCCTTAGCATAATGATTGGTTGTTAGTAGGCCTTCAAATATTTACTGACCAAGTGCTCATGAAACGTCTCTCTTTATCAAATCTGTGCATTACACCCAAAGAAAATTACCATTTAACAGAGAGAATTTCAATACATTAGGTCTGTCATTTGATAACAAGTGTTTTAAGAAAATAACCACAGCTCAACTTCAAAGAAACAACTTCTTATCTTTGTTCTTAATGCTGCATAACTAAACGATGAAATCAAAAGAATCTATGCAAACTCAAGGGCTGGTTCAGTAGGTTGCCAGAAGTATTAACAATTTTCATCAGAGATCAAAACATCTTCGCATGTCATGAATACAAATTATTTTTAGAACATGGGATAAAATTTGAAAGTTGTATCAAGAAGAAAAATTAACACACAAGATGAGAACATAGGACAGCAATTTAGAATTTTTTAAAATGTCTTATTTTATTGATTTTAGAAAGAGAAAGGGAGAGAGGGAGAGACGGGAAGATCAATCTGTTCCTGTATGTGCCCTGACAGGGGATCAAACAGGCAACCTGTGCTTTGGAACAATGCTTTAACCAACTGAGCTATCTGACCAGGGCGCAATTTAGAATCCCCCCCGCTTTTTTTTTACAGGGACAGAGAGAGGGATAGATGATAGATAGAGACAGACAAACAGAAACGGAGAGAGATGAGAAGCATCAATCATCAGTTTTTCGTTGCGACACCTTAGTTGTTCATTGATTGCTTTCTCATATGCGCCTTGACCGTGGGCCTTCAGCAGACCGAGTAACCCCTTACTCGAGTCAGTGACCTTGGGTCCAAGCTGGCAAGCTTTTGCTCAAGCCAGATGGCCTCGCACTCAAGCTGGCAAGCTCGGGGTCTCGAACCTGGGTCCTCTGCATCCCAGTCCGACGCTCTATCCACTGCGCCACCGCCTGGTAGGCTCCCTTTTTTTTTTAATTAAATGAGAGGCAGGGAGGCAGAGAGACAGACTTCTGCACGCACCTCGATGGGATCCGCCTGGCAAGTCCCCTGCTGGGCGATATTCTTCCCATCTGGGGCTATTGCTCCATTGCTCAGCAACCAAGATATTTTAGTGCCTAAAGCAAGACCTTGATACTATCCTCAGCACTAGGGGACAACTTGCTCCAACCGAGCCATGGCTTTGGGAGGAGGGATAAAGAGAGAGAGAGAAAGAAGGGGGGGGGAGAAGCAGATGGTTGCTTCTCCTTTGTGCCCTGACCGGGAATTGAACCCAGGACTTTCACACGCTGGGCCGACTACCACTGAGCCAACTGTCCAGACCCCTTCCCCCCGTTTTTGTTTGTTATAAGTGAGAGGAGGGCAGATAGTATTGCAGACTTCCACATGCATTCTAACTGGGATCCACCCAGCTATCCCTGTCTGGGGCCAATCCTTGAATCAACCAAGCTATTTTTAGTGCTTGAGGCTGATGCTCAGACCAACCAAGCCATCCTCAACGCCCGGAGCTGATGCTCAAACCAATAGAGCTACTGGCTATGGGAGGGGAAGAGAGAGAGAGGAGCAGAGGGAGAGGAAAAGAAGTAGATTGTCACTTCTCTTGTGTGCACTGACCAGGGATTGAACCCATGACGTCTATATGCTGGGCTGATACTCTATCCACTGAGCAAGAGGGCTAGGGAAATTTAGAACTTATACCAAAAATAGATTAAACAAAAAGATAGCATGCACAATTAGATGAGTTACAAACATCCCTAGTATTATTTTAAGCACATTATGAGTTTTAGCAACTGTTCAAAACCTAAACTACATGAAATTGCCTATAATATATACCCTCGATATGATTTCTGTTTAAACATCTATCCAAACCACTTCACACCCATTATGATGACTATTAGTTAGATTTTTTTTAAAAAAGGAAAAAAGCAAATGTTGGTGAGAATGTGTAGAAATTAGAACTCTTGTGTGCTACTGGTGGGAATATAAAATGGTGTGTCCATTGGAGGAAACTGTGGTTTCTCAGAAATTAAATAAAAAATTACCGTATGATTCAGCAATTCCATTCCTTGGTATATACTCAAAAGAATAAAAAGTAGGGACTGAAAAAAATACTTGTACCTCAAAGTTGATAACATTATTCACAATAGCTAAGAGTAGAATCAACCCAACTGTCCATCAGCATAGGAAGGAATAAACAAAATGTGATGTACTAGATGGTATACCACAGACTATTTAACAGCTGAATCAGAGCTCTCTATTTACATTATGAAAAACAGAAGAAGGAAAATGAGCAGATGATAAGAGAGGGAGGAGTCCTAAAATAATATCTTCACAAACAAATTCTAGCCCAACATATGCCTGAGCAGTGGGGTGGGGGAGTTCCATTGATGCACATTCCTGAGTAATAAGGAATTAGAATAAAATGTGGTATACATAAAATGGAATATTACTCAATCTGCTATACATGCTGCAACATGAATGGACCTGGAAAACATTGTACTAACTGAAATGAACAGACTCAAAAAGATAAATAGCCTGGCCTGACCAGGCGGTGGCGCAGTGGATAGAGCATCGGACTGAGATGCGGAAGACCCAGGTTCGAGACCCCGAGCTCACCAGCTTGAGCGCGGGGCCCATCTGGCTTGAGCAAAAGCTGCCAGCTTGGACCCAAGGTCGCTGACTCCAGCAAGGGGTTGCTCGGTCTGCTGAAGGCCCGCGGTCAAGGCACATGTGAGAAAGCAATCAATGAACAACTAAGGTGTCGCAACGGCAACGAAAAACTAATGACTGATGCTTCTCACCTCTCTCCGTTCCCGTCTGTCTGTCCCTATCTATCCCTCTCTCTGACTCTCTCTCTGTCACTGTAAAAAATAAAAAATAATAAAAAAATAAAAAATGATTAAAAAGAAAGATAAATAGCCTGACCAGGCGGTGGCACAGTGGATAGAGCATTGGACTGGGATGCGGAAGACCCAGGTTCGAGACCCCAAGCTCGCCAGCTTGAACCCAAGGTCACTGGCTCCAGCAAGGGGTGGCTCAGTCTGCAGAAGGCCCACAGTCAAGGCACATGTGAGAAAGCAATCAATAAACAACTGTGGTATCACAACAGCAAAGAAAAACTAATGATTGATGCCTCTTACCTCTCTCCGTTCCTGTCTGTCTGTCCCTATCTATCCCTCTCTCTCTGTCCCAGTAAAAAAAAAAAAAAAGATAAATATTGTATGGTTCCATTTATATGAGGTACCCAGTATAGGCAAATTTGTAGAGACAGAGAGAAGAAAGATAGTTACCAGGGATAGGGAGCGGGGTAGAATGGGGGATGGAAATTATTGCTTTTGGGGTATATAGTTTCTGTTTAAGATGATGAAAAAGTTCTAGAAATAGATGGTGATGATAAGTGCACACATTGTGAATATACTTAATTGCCACTGAATTTTGCATTTAAACATGGTTAAAATGGTAATTTTTATGTTATAAATATTTTGTCACAATAAAAAATAAATCTCTGAAGCAAATTAAACCAAAATGGTAGGTTTTGTTTCTTATAGGAAGAGCAAGTAAACCAGATTTTAAAATTTAGTATGTGCCTGACCAGGTGGTGGCGCAGTGGAAAGAGCGTCGGACTGGGATGCAGAGGACCCAGGTTCGAGACCCCGAGCTCGCCAGCTTGAGCGCGGGCCCATCTGACTTAAACAAAAAGCTCACCAGCTTGGACTCAAGGTCGCTGGCTCCAGCAAGGGGCTGCTCGGTCTGCTGAAGGCCCGCGGTCAAGGTACATGTGAGAAAGCAATCAATGAACAACTAAGGTGTCGCAACAAAAAACTGATGATTGATGCTTCTCAACTCTCTCCCTTCCTGTCTGTCTGTCCCTATCTATCCCTCTCTCTGACTCTCTCCCTGTCCCTGTAAGAAAATAATAATAATTTGTATGTGAGTTTGTTTTTTTTTAAATTTTATTTATTGATTTTACAGGGACAGAGAGAGGGATAGATAGGGACAGACAGACAGGAACAGAGAGAGGTGAGAAGCATCAATCTTTAGTTTTTCGTTGCCATTGCGACACCATAGTTGTTCATTGATTGCTTTCTCACATGTGCCTTGACCGCGGGCCTTCAGCAGACCGAGCAACCTCTCGCTGGTGCCAGCGATCTTGTGTCGAAGCTGGCGAGCTTTTGCTCAAGCCAGATGGGCCCGCGCTCATGCTGGCGAGCTCGGGGACTCAAACCTGGGTCTTCCGCATCCCAGTCCAACGCTCTATCCACTGCGCCACTGTCTGGTCAGGCTTGTATGTGAGTTTTTTGGGTTTTTTTGTTCTTGCTTTCCTTACGCTCCACCTGCCTGTGCTATGAAGCAGAGTGACTAAGATGACCCCATGACATTGCCACAGCCTTTCAGCTGTGGGTTTGAGTGGTCATGTGCCTCAGGAGGTCCTACTTCATTTGGAAAGATTTCTAGATCAGCTATTTTATTCTGTGTCTCATTGGAGCTCCCCCTCCCCCCGCCCCAAGCATATGTTGGGCCAGAATTGTTTGTGAAAATATTATTTTAGGATTCCTTCCACTCTTATCATCTGCTTATTTTCCTTCCTGCCTATTTCGTAATGTAGATAGAGAGTTCTGATTCAGCAGTTAAAATAGTCTGTGCATTAGTTATCACTTCCTTGTGACCCACTTTGTACACAATTTCTCATTCTGGCATTGAAAGCTCAGCTTTCCAAAAAAATTCCTGAGACTAAAGTATGCATCTGTGGGGAAAGAGGAGGGGAAGAGGTATGGACTCAATTTCTCCACATAGCTCTCAAAGGATCTCAACAGTGGGCATCACAAATCAGCCCTGAGAGTTCCCATTTCATTTACTCTTCCACCAAAGCTCTCAAGTTGCACCCTTTTTAGTTATTCCACACCTATCACCCTGCTTTTTCCACATCCCCTGTCTCATTTCCTTCCTAGGAAATACATCTCTGCACTGAATCACCAAACACTTGTGTCTGCTGTGCATCGCAGTCCTAGGTGCAGGAGGGAACACAAGGCACTGTGCCAGAGTCCCTGCTCTGAAGAGGCATCTGTGCCAGAGCAGCTTCCCTCCCACCTGAGTGTGCTGCCAGCACCATTCAATGTTTGGGAAATGCAGATTCCCCGGCCCTACCACCAGGGGAGTTGATTCAGTCAGTTTGCACTTTTAACAGCTCCCCAGAGAACTCTGATTGGGATCCTAAGAGCACATTTTGAGAAACACTGTGATGAGCTGGAAGGTAGTGGAATATCTTCTCTATTATAATGAGGTAGCTCCAAAGCACCAAGAGAACAGGGTAAGGAGAGGCAAAATTGGTCTGAGAGATTTAGGGAAGGCTTCATGGAAAAGGAACTTTCAAACAAGAGTTGAAACTAGACAGGAGGAGTGCCTGACCAGGTGGTGTCTCAGTGGATAGAGCATCAGCTTAGGACACTGAGGACCCAGGTTCAAAACCCCAAGGTTGCCAGCTTGAGTGCTGGCTCACTAGCTTTAGTGTGGAGTCACTGGCTTGAGTGTGGGATCATAGACATGACCCCATGGTCGCTGGCTTGAGCCCCAAAGGTCACTGGCTTAAAGCCCATGGTTGCAGGCTTGAGCACAAAGTAGATGGCTTGAGCAAGGGGGGTCACTGGCTCTGCTGTAGCCCCCGGGTCAAGGCACATATGAGAAAGCAATCAATGAACAACTAAAGTGCCACAAGTTGATACTTCTCATTTCTCTCCCTTCTTTTCTATCTGTCTATCTGTCTGTTTTACTCTCATACACAAAAAAAAAAAGGAGGAAGGAAGGAAGGAAGGGAGGGAGGGAGGGAGGGAGGGAGGGAGGGAGGAAGGAAGGAAAGAAAGAAAGAAAGAAAGAAAGAAAGAAAGAAAGAAAGAAAGAAAGAAAGAAAGAAAGAAAGAAAGAAAGAAAGGGGAAAGAAAAGAAACTAGATAAGAGGGAAGTATAACAGGCATTGTCACCTGCCACCACCCAACCCCCAAAAGTAAGGGCCAGACTCGGGGTCACATTTCCTCTGCCCAGGGCCTTTGGAGCACTTAGGAGGACAGGAGACTCTGGGACAAGGAGATACACTTGTCTCTGAGAGGATCGAGCTAGATAATGCCTTTTCCTGGGGTATCTTCCCTCACACAGATCCCCAGCTTCACCCCTACCTGCTAACAGAGGGCCCTGGACAAAGGTCCTTCACTTTTCCAGCCTCAGGTGAGGGATGATGTTGTTTACTTCATAGATAATTAAGTGACCCAATGTGTGTAGAACCCTTGGTATACAATTAAAATTCAATACACGATAGCTAACATTATTCTTATTTTTCTAGATTTTTTAACATAAATTCCTACAAGTGGGGTTACTGAAACAAGGAGTATATTAGAAAACGGTACACATAGAAACTGCGTGCAAATTTTGAGTTTTCTGAAAGTGTCTCAATTTGACTTCTAGAAGTAAAGATGTTCATTCATATCTATATAAGATACTAGTCGTGGTCATCTCTGAATGGAAAGGACAAAGGGTGTTCTTTATGTTCTTTTTATTACATTGATCCACTTATTTCCTCTTTCTCCTTTTTCTCCACCCCTCCTCCTCCTCCTCCTCCTCCTCCTCCTCCTCCTCCTCCTCCTCCTCCTCCTCCTCTTCCTCTTCCTCCTCCTCCTCCTCCTCCTCCTCCTTCTCTCTTCCCATTTAGCCACCCCACCACCACCTGGGAGGTCAGATGCCCATCATCTCTCACAGGGTTGTGTGACCGCCTCTTCACTGGCCGCCCTTTCTCAACTCTTCTCCTCAAATCCAACCAGGGAAATTTTTCTAACAAGCAAATCTGACTCCTGTTTCAAGCCTCTTTCTATGTCCCTACTCTCATACCATATCATATGTTCCAAGACCTAAACTTGGCATTAGAGGCTCACAGTTCTATTCAGAAGTATAGCTTTTTAAAAAGTTGCTGGGTGGCTTGGTTGGTTAGAGCTTTTTCCCAAAGCACAGAGGTTGCCAGTTTGATTCCTGTCAGGGCACATACAGGAACAGATCAATGTTTCTGTTTCTCTCTCTCCCTAAAATCAATAATAAAAAAAATTTTTTTTAGAGAATATCAATGTTTTAATCAAGGATCTCTTCCATACTCCTCTTTCTTTCTATTTTTTTAAAGATTTTATTTATTCATTTTAGAGAGAATAAAAAGTGAGTGAGAGAGAGAGAGAGAGAGAGAGAGAGAGAGAGAGAGAGAGAGAGAAGAGAAGGGGGGGAGGATCAGGAAGCATCAACTTCCATATGTGCCTTGACCAGGCAAGCCCAGGGTTTCAAACTGGCGACCTCAGTGTTCCAGGTTGATGCTTTATCCACTGCACCATCACAGGTCAGGTTCAAAATATATCTTTAAAGTGAAAAAAGCCTGGCCTGTGGTGGCGCAGTAGATAAAGCATCATCCTGGAACACTTGAGGTTGCCGGTTTGAAACCCTGGGCTTGCCTAGTCAAGGCACATATGACAATGTAATCAGTGAACAATTAAAGTGAAGCAACTTTGAGTTGATACTTCTTGCTACCTCCACTTCTCTCTCTCCTCTCTCTGTAAAAATCAATCAATAAAAAAATCTTTAAAAGTTACTTTATGAACCTGACCAGGCGGTGGTGCAGTGGATAGAGCGTTGGACTGGGATGTGGAGGACCCAGGTTTGAGAACCCAATGTTGCCAGCTTGAGCACAGGCTCATCTGGTTTGAGCAAGGCTCACCAGCTTGAGCCCAAGGTCACTGGCTTGAGCAAGGGGTCACTCAGTCTGCTGGAGTTCCCCAGTCAAGGCACATAGGAGAAAGCAATCAATGAACAACAAAGGTGCCGCAATGAAGAAGTGATGTTTCTCATCTCTCTCCGTTCCTGTCTGTCTGCCCCTATCTGTCCCTCTCTCTGACTCTCTCCGTCTCTGTCACACACACACAAAAGTTACCTTGTGAACTATTTATAACCCACAAAAAGGCATAAAAAATATAAACCACACACATACTCACCCTCTAACTTTAGAGATGATAAAAGCTTATCTGTAAAGCCAGCTAAAGCTCCCTACAGACTCCCACGTTTCCATCCTCCTCACAGAGGTAACTATCCTGCACTTGTCATTATTCCTATTATATCTTTGTAGTTTACTAAACATGACTTCCTCACTTTGTTATGACTTGTCATTCTTTCTTACAAGCCTCTCTTGCTGGGTAAATTTTAGTGAAGTCCATCCAGGAGATGCTACAGAGAAACAGCTTGTCTCTCCTTCCCCTTTCTTCCCTCTAAGATGGTGTCTGGGAAACTCACTGGGTGGGAGACGTGAGCTGGGAGGGTAGACAGCGAGGTGCTATAATCAAGACCACGTCCCCCAGATTCTCGCTGATTTCTGTTGCAGGGAAGCTCCTCCTCTGGACTCTTGGCTGAGCCAGGGCCCCCATTCCTTCCCACCCTGCCCAGCTTCCCCCGTCACCCTGACTTCAGGGATCCTCTGCCAGTCTCCCCTCCAGCCCATGGCCTGAGAGGCCCACCCAGCCTCTGCTATGGGCTCACCTTGCCCTGGACCACTTCAGACCCCAGAGTGGGCTCTCTGACTCTCACCTCAACCATCTCCCATGACACATGGGAGCCCCGGAGTGCAGTCCATGCCACATGGAAACTGAATGGGGGTTCAGAGGACTCACTCCAGCTCTTCCTCTGCCTAATCACACTACTCTGTCGGTTTTACACTGACGGGTCACAGCACTCTGAGAGGCATTCTCCTTTCAGAGCCCAAATATGAAGCAAGGCAACAACCCCCCCCCCCAACCCCTCCAGGTCTGCTGTTCACATCAACCTACCTGACAAGCAGACAAGGTTGTCCTTTATCTGTGCATCTCTCCTCCTCTTCCTCCTCCTCTTCCTTCTTCTTCCTCCTCCTCCTTCTTCTTCTTCCTCCTCCTCCTCCTCCTCCTCTTCCTCCTCCACCTCTTCTTCCTCTTCTTCTTCTTCTTCTTCTTCTTCTTCTTCTTCTTCTTCTTCTACTTCTCCCTCTCCTCCTCCTCCTCCTCCTCCTCTTCCTCCTCCTCCTCCTCCTCCTCCTTCTTCTTCTTCTTCTTCTTCTTTGAGATTTTGTTAATTAACTTTAGAGAAAGAAAGGAGAAAAAAAGGCTGGGTGAGTGGCAGGGGGCAGGAAGCATCAACTTGCAGTTGCTTCTTGCATGGGCTTTGCCTGGGAAAGTCCAGGGTCTTGAACCTGCAACCTCAACAGCCTAGGTCAGGCTCCATCCACTGCGCCACCACAGGCGAGGCTCATCTGTACCCTTCTTACCTCTGTGTGAAGTAGTCTGCAAAGATAACCACTGTTAATTCATCCTTCTATATGTGCATACTGTTTCTCCCATCAAGAAGTAGAAGCTGTCCTTGGCTGGATGGTTCTGTTGATTTGAGCATCGCCCAATACACTAAGGTTGCAAACTTGATCCCTAGTCAAGGCACATACAAGAATCAACCAGTGAATGTATAAACGAGTAGAACGACAAATCAATGTCTCTCTCTCTCTCTCTCTCAAATAAATTTTTAAAGAAAGCAGAAGCTACTTCTCCCCCTGATTCAGGGCTGGCCTTGTGACTTTGTGACTTGCTTTGATCAACAGAGTGCAGTGAAAGTGATGTCCTGGCATTTCTGAACTCCTAAACGCCCTGGCAGCTTCCTCTTCCTCTCAGTTAGAAGCCATCCACCATGTAAGAAGTCCAACTACCCTGAGATCATCATTCTATGAGGAAGCCCTAGCTATCTACATGGAGAGGTGAGGGAAGGAGGGAGGAAGGAGGAATGGAAGAGAAAGAGAGAGAGAGAGAGAAAGAATGATGCAAAGCCAGCCCCAACTATTCCATTTATCCCAAACATGGAAGCTAAGTTTTCTTGGATGTTCTAACCCCACCAGACACTCCAGGAATGGAAGAGCCACCCAGCTGAATTCAGCTAAGACTGTAGAATTATGATCAATGCTAAAATGTAGCTTTAAACACCAAGTCATGGGGGTAGCTTATTATGCAGCAAAGCTAAATGAAACACCTCTCCAGCTGCAGTCTCACCCTGCCTGCTTCATACTTCATGCTTTAACAACTCACAGCAGCTTGTGGCTTGCTGCATATGCTCTGCTGGGTCTCACTTCCTTACTTTTACTCAAGCTCTTATTCTTTTGCCTGGTTAACTTCTGTTCCACTTTAGTCTTTTTTTTTTTTTTTTTTTTTCCTCTAGGCACCCATGATAGCCTATGCAAACCACTCTGGTTGCACTAATGACATTATATTGTAACTGTTTCTTTATGTATCTGCCTCCTAACCAGGCTTAAATTCTTTAAGGGCCGGTATATGTCTATCTTATTCAGCTCTGAGGCATCATTTTATTTGGAAATGAGAGCAAGTCCCTTAAACTGCTTCAGCTCAGTTTTCCTGTGTCAGTTGGGGATTGCACTCAGTTGTCTCAGGCAGAAGGATGGGGGGCTAGGGGGTGAGGATGCAATCAATGCACAGATCAGGAAAGCAACATTTTCCCAGAAGCTCCCCAGGAGACTTCTACTGGAGTCTCACCAGCCAGAACGGATCACATTGCCGTTGAGAACTGCAGGAGAGGCTATAGTCGTTGCTCAGAGAACTTAAACTTTGAACTGGAAGCAATAACCATGTGAGGTTGTCTCTGTGGGGAACAAAGAGAAACTGGTAGTACTGTATCTGCCTTGTTCTTCAGCTTTACGTAAAGCTGGATTAAGATTAGGGCCTACTAATAGAACTACCATATGATCCAGCAATCCCTCTATAAGGTATATACCCCCCAAACTCAAAAACATTGGTACGTAAAGACACATGCAACCCCATGTTCATTGCAGCATTGTTCACGGTAGCCAAGACATGGAAACACCCAAAAAGCCCTTCAATAGATGACTGGATAAAGAAGATGTGGTATATATGTACAATGGAATACTACTCAGCCATAGGAAATGATGATATCACATCATTTACAACATCGATGGACCTGATAACATTATACTGAAGGAAATAAGTAAATCAGAAAAAACTAAGAACTGCATGATTCCATACATAGGTGGGACACAAAACTGAGACTCATGGACAAAGATAAGAGTGCAGTGGTTACCAGGGGGAAGGGAAGGGAGGAGAGGGAGGGAGTGGGGGGAGGGGAGGGGCATAAAGAAAACCAAATAAAGGTGAAGGAGGACACTTTGACTTTGGGTGATGGGTATGCAATATAATCAAATGTCAAAATAATCTGGAGATGTTTTCTCTGAATCTATGTACTGTAATTGATTAATGTCACCCCGTTAAAATTAATTGTCTAAGAAAAAAGAAGATTAGGGCCTATTTTGTTGAGTTGATGAAATTAAGGTAATTTAGGCAATATACTGTTCTTAGTACCAAGGACATGGAAGCATCTGAAAAAAGCAATTATCTTTCCACATTTCCACATTTGATTTAAACATCTAAGAGTTTTCCCTGAATGGCTAGAAAGTGAGTAGGCTCAAGACAATTGTCCCACTCTCTGCAATTCTTCTGCAGTGATTGCTTCTGGTGACTAATGAGTTTTTTCTCAATTGTCAATTCAACTGTTAATACATCCAAACTGGACTATCATTATGACTCTTCACTTACAATGTGTGTTGCCAAAAAACCCAAAAAACCAAGAAAACAAAAAACAAAGCTTGGAGAGTCACAAAAGGCAAATGAACTGTTTTCATTACTTTGTGGCTACAGCGCTGCATATTTCATTTCTGATTCATGGAAAAATATTCAGCACACAGGAGTCAGCTCTATTGGTGAGAGGCCTCACACCAGGGGTTTCAGCATAAAGTCTTCAACATCTAACTAAGTCATTGGGGCCTGGGAAGCGGGCCTGGAAGATTTGCTTTTGCTAGGAACCTGTACAGTTTTTTGTTTTTGTTTTTTTGTTTGTTTAGTTGGTTGGCTTTGGGTTTTTGTTGGTGCTGGTTTTGCTTATTTTAACAAATTATTTACATTTTCTGTATTGGCTGGGACTTACTTCTGTTTGCAAGAGAAAAGCACAAAATGGCTTGTTGAAAAGTGAATTTATGGGCTTAAGTGAATAAAAAGCCCAGTAGTAGTTTCAGGCATGACTGAATCCAGGTGTGCAGAAATGTCTCCCGAGCTCAGGTTCTCCCTCCATGGTCACAAGATAGGTCCTGTGCAGTTCTTAAATTACAACCCACCAGCTAAGCAACCCTGGAAGAAAGAAGATGCCTTTTCCTCAGTGGTTCTAGAAAAAGTTTCAGGGCTGACCCATCTTGGGTCACATGCCCACCCCTGAACCAATCACTGTGCTAAGGGAACATGATTCTCTTATTGGCTAGTCTGGGTCACATGCCTAAGCCTGGAGCCAGAGGTGGGGTCAGTCCCATTTAAACTACTTAGGTTGAGAGTGGAGAAAAGATGGTCCTCCAAAGGCCAGATGGGGTGCTCCTGCCAGCAGAACAGTGTGCTGAGGCCACGTCGTGCAAAAGCTCCAAGTGTCCTGCCCAGACCCAGGGGTGTTTAGATATCATCAGATGTAAATGCCATAATAATACCAGCGCCACTCTTCTCCATCTGTCAAAATCCGACTCATTTTTCAGGCTCATTTCAAATGTACCACAAACAAATTTCCCTAATGAGATTAATTTTCCATCAGCACTCTGTTCATTTTGCTCTCACAGCATGTTTCATATCTTGCCATGGATTATGGTGAGCTACACACCCATTTACCTCTACTCCGCTTTGAAAGAAACGTAGGGCAAAGCTGGAGCAGGGCACGCCTTCCATTCATCACCCAAAGCCTGGGGATGAGGGTTTCTGTCCTGGTGTGACCAGGCCTTGGAATGAAAAGAATGTGGCCTGGTGAGGAGGGAGAAATCACGTGGCTCCCTTCAGGAACTAAATGCATCCATGGTACAAAATTGCATTTTAGGAGTCAGGCTGGCTTTCCAATATGAAGTCATTCTGGAAAGTCTTTCTTTAATGTCTGGTGAAACCTGGAGTGATATGAAAACAGACTCAGATCCTAAGGTGGCAGTGCTCTTGGAAATTTCATGTCCTGAATGGATTAGAAAGAAAAGTTGTAAACAGCCTTCCTCCCTTCAATAAACAAAAATGCAAATACTCCAGATGCCTTCTACACTCTGCCCAGGGCTAGCTGCCCTTTGCATGCTACTCATATTTTTACAAGCCGTCTGTTTCCTCTCCTGTCGTTGGTTAGTGGCATCTTTCCAGGGACACACCCTGGGGAGAAGGAGCCGACATACCAAGATCTTTCTATTGTCACCCTTGCTATAGGCACCTGCAGATTTTCCTTGAGTGTTTCCTGTTCAACTCAAGAGGTTTAAATTATGTGAACTAATATTTGCTCACTATTAAACCATATTTACCCTCATAAAAAGCGAACTCCAAAGGCCTGGCATTAGGCAAGCCCAGAACAATCTCAGTGTTTACGCAATTGTTCTTATGTTTCCCACCACCTAGCATTTTGTAAAGCCAATAGCCAGGGCCACCATCACACCCGCCTGGCCCATGCAGGTTCACATTAGATTCGGACAGTCGGTAATGAAACACAGGAGCCAAAAACTGGTGAGCCATCAGCTTTAATTCTAGCTTGCACCCGGCGGGCAAGCAAAAACACACACTGGGCTCCAAAACCCTCTCATTCAGTGCTCACAAAGCTACTGACTTATCCGAGTTTCCTAGAATCAAAGGTTTCTAGCTCACCAGACTTATTCACCTCTCTTCCCCATCTCCTCCAGCACAAACTGGCTTCTCCCTCAGCTTTCTGCCATCTTGGCTGCTTCTCCTGGCCTCCATGTGGCCTTCATTTGCTCTCCTCTCCAATACTAACCTCAGGAACTCAGGAACCAAGAGAGAGATCAAGCTACTGGTCTCTCCCACTTTATACCGTAGAATCAAAACCTTTAATCCAATTATTCAAACAAGGAAGTCTCTGTATAATGGGATTCCTCAGGAGAGTGCATCCCCACCACCCTACATCATCCAATCAGTCAAGGGTGTGGGGAAGAGCTTACTCTTAAACTAAGCCTTAGGCTATAACGACCCGGCCTGCCCACAGCCTGTTCCAGAACACACATTAATATCAACGAACTTCCATGTGGGCAGCGCCATCTTTAACAAAGTGAGCATAATATATTTTATCTGCCCAATACATTTCCTAACTGCTCTATATTCTGTACCCTGTTTTTTGGGCATCTAACCCCTTGGCCTTCTCATTTAAAGCAAATGACCACATTCTCTCTTTTCAATTCCCACCTACTCCTGGTAGAAGCAGGACTGTTTTCCTAATGCAGACACCTCATGTTTCTGTACAGAAATATTCTCTCTGTTGGCTCCTTAGTAAAGACTAACAGTTAATGACCCTAATGGAGCAGTAAGGGTGCTTCCCTTTCTGTGGTTTCTGGGTTGTTTTCTGAACCTAGAATTGAAGGCAGTCTCAGAAAATCTTCAATGTACTGTTTCTCAATTCTTGTCAAGCATATCACATAATTTGTTTCACCGCCAAGCTTCTCCCTCATAATTCTGACCTGTTTGTTCCAAAACACATTTATTTTCCCAAATTAAAAGAGCCTGGTGAGGTATGGGGGGATGGACTTCAGAACTCAAGAGATATAAAAATTGGCACTATTTATATAACACTTAATGATTATAATAACAAACACAAGAGTTCCTAGTATATTGTTTTTGGTCATTGTTAGAGTCCAGTGTCCTATTTTATTTTATTTTATTAAGTGAGAGGTGGGGAGGCAGAGAGAACAACTCCCAAATGTGTCCCAACTGGGATCCACCCAGCAAACCCCCTATGGGGTGATGCTCTGTCCATTTGCAGCTGTTGCTCTGCTGCTTGGCAACTGAGCTATTTTAGCCCCTGAGGCAAGGCAGTGGTGCCATCCTCAGAATCTGGGGCCAACTTGCAAGAATGAGCCATGACTATGGGATGGGAGGAGGAGAAGGGGGAGGGGGAAGGTGGAGAAGCAAATGATAGCTTCTCCTGTGTGCCCTGACCAGCAATCAAACCCAGGACTTCCACATACCAGGCCAATGCTCTACTGCTGAGCCAACTGGTCAGGGCCTCAGTGTCCTTATTTTGAGCTTAGACATAATGAAAAGTCTTTTCCCTCTCCCTATACATACACACCAGGCAGCTCACACTGGGAGGCAGGGGACATTCTGGGAAAGGAAGCAAAAATCAATATGTAGCAAGCAATCATATATGTAGCAAGCAATCAAAAGTGAGCCATTTTATCTACAAAGTAGGCTGAAGGAAAAGTGTAAGCACCTTTCATCAACAGTGGAGCCTGGGTACGGATCGCCAAATATCTGAACCACACCAGAACCTCTTAGTGCCATAAACATTTAATAAGGCAAAATATACACCCTTCCTTGTCTCAAAAAAAGATCAGTGACAGTAGTGGAGTGAAAGTCTTCGGCTTTCAATACACATCATTCTGATATAAATAACTGTGTGTGGAGGCCTCAAACTTGACTTCCTCAAAGCTCATGTCTTCACTTCCCCTAATGTGTAGCCAAATACACCTGTTCCCCCAAAGAATGGTACAGGGAATTTTCCAAACCTCAAATATTTGTGAGGCAAGGTCCTGTGCCCAGTGGGTCGGTTGCACTTATATGCAAGATTCTTCATTGCATTTCTCCAAATACACTAACTTACAAATCCAGATGTAAGATTCTTGAAATCAAAGAAAATTTTCCATATACTGTTCTCTAATCACTGCCTCCCAATAGGTATAAACTGTTCAGTTGTAAACCATGCCTGTGAGGACAAGCTTAAGCCTGGGAGCACACACACACGCTCATACATACATACTCAATGTCATGTGTTACAAAGAGTAGAAAATTCCATGCTTTTAGGACAGGCACCAGCCAAATCCTTAAATTGTGAAGCTAAGAACGCAAGCAGTAAAACTTGTGATTTCAGGCCAGTTTTGATTCTATTTCTGGAGCTTGGCCAGCAGAGCAATTTCCAAGAAAACCAGCTCAGACGGTTCACACAGTTGCACATCAGCTCACCAGCTTTAAACCAAGCTCTTGGTCACGCTAAGGGGGAATGTTTCTTCTCCTCACCCCAGCTCAAGCTCCAGTCCTATAACATGTTAACTAAATCTCAAGTAATTGACCTTCCCAAAAATGTGTAAAGGAGAAGGAAAGGGGAGGAGCAAGCAAGAGAAAACCACCTCACACTAATAGCAACTGAACAATTCCATGCTGAGCATTGCTAGTTAACAGACAGGACAAGCCAACACTCAGTTTTAGACAAAAAGAGTAAATGGACTGAGTTCAAATTTACTTCTCCCATATGTGACCCTACAACTATCACCCAGCTAGCCAAAAAAAAGTTTCCCTCAAGTGGTCAGCCTTGCCTAAGGAAGTCATGTCTATTACCTAAAGCTGATCGTGAGGGTTTGCAATAAAGTTCAAAAACTGGACCTCTGGCTACTCTGGAGATGAGCTCAGAGCACATCATCCATTTGGGGGCATTTTCTCAGATTGGGAGAATATGGAACCTTAGGAGGGAATAAGCAGCTGTGGTGTTCCCGATGTGGATCCAGTGTGCAGTCAGGTGACCTTGAGTATGCTAGAATAAAGTCTTCCTCCTCATTAGACACACAAATCCATAAGAACTGTACTTCAGAGTTCCATACATACACAGTAAATGAATGGTCATTGGCCATTTGTATGCATGTTACAGCTATTTATGGCATTTTGGGTGCCAACCACTGATTAAGAACATGTGTCCTATTTAGATTCTACCCTAGGCTCCACTTAGGAGACTATACCGAAGTAAAAAAATTTCTTTTAATGTTTGATAGTTTCTTAGCTCTTTGGTGTTACCATCTATTTTGAGATGTTGAAAAATAAAAATTTAAAAAATCTAGGCAGCACCTGACCAGTGGTGGCACACTGGATAGAGTGTCAACCTTGGATGTCGAGGTCCCAGATGTGAAACCCCAAGGTCGCTGGCTTGAGTGAGGGTTCACCAGCTTGAGCATGGCATCACTGGCTTGAGCATGGGATAATAAACATGACCCATCAATGCTGGCTTGAGCAAGGGGCCACTGGCTCAGCTGGAACCCCCAGTCAAGGCCCATATGAGAAAGCAATCAGTGAACTAAGGTGCCACAACTATAAGTTGATGCTTCTCATCTCTCTCCATTCCTCTCTCTCTCTCTCTCTCTCAAATACAAAAAAATCCAGGCAACAAATGGTATAAGTGTTAGATAATAAATTAAATTAGCCTTTCTCATTCTTACAAAATAAATTCTAGACTGATCAAAAAGTCTAATGTTAAATCAGAATAAAGTGAAGATTAGAAAGAAACGTAAGAGAGTATTTACAACCTTGAGATAGAAAGGATTTTCTAAGTGAGATATAAAATGTAGAATCCATAATGAGAAAGATTTACAAATTTGACTACATAAAATTTTTAAATTTTGTGAAATAAAAGGAAATATAAGTGAAGACTAAGAAAAATATTTACAACAGATAGAACACAGAATTAACATCCAGAATAAACACATACAAATCAACAATAAAACACAAACCACCCAATATTTAATGTAGAAGGAATATTCATAGGAAATTCACAAATCTAATTGGCCAGATTGATAGATCATTGCTCATAAACCCCAGATTTTACTTTCAGGTTATAGC
This sequence comes from Rhynchonycteris naso, assembly GCA_037038555.1. Lineage (NCBI taxonomy): Eukaryota > Metazoa > Chordata > Mammalia > Chiroptera > Emballonuridae > Rhynchonycteris > Rhynchonycteris naso. Next base: position 47,726,261 of record CM072999.1, read on the forward strand.
GCCAACAGAAATGTATGCACATATATACTAAAAGACAGGCATAGGAATGTTCATAACAACATTATTTGCTTATAGCTTTAAGCTGGAAACAACCCAAATGTCCATCAATGAATAAATTGTGATATTTTAACGTAAGAACATAATAAGCAATGTAAGTGAGTATATTACAGCTACAGGCAAGAACATGAATGACTCATAAACAATGTTAAATGAAGGAAGCCAGACACAAGAGTGCATGTTGTCAGACTCCATGTATATTAAGTTCAAAACTAGGCACAATTAGTCTATAGAAGTTAAATGTCTGAATAGTGATTACCTTGGGGGAAGTGTGAGAAGGTCTGATAATATTCTATTTCTTGACCTGGGTATTGATTACAAGAAATCACCTTAATTCACTAGGCAGTGCACTTATAACTTGTGTACCGTTTTTGTGTTTTTATAATTCAAGAAAAAGAAATTCTTAAATCCGAATGGTCAGTAGGCATATGAAAAGATGTGCAACCTAACTGGTAAATCAGAGAGATGAAATTTAAAAATGACACAGCTTTCTCTGCACACGATGCTGGCAGTTAAAAAAAAAAATTGATAATGTCCAGTGCTGGTGAGTATGATGGTGCCTATCTAAATTAGAACAGAATCGTAGGAAAAAGCCTTGGCACTATTACCAAAAATTGAGACACGCATGTCTTTTGGTCCAGAAGTTCCATTTTTAGGAATATATTTATCAGAAATACTTACATATATGCACACAAATTTGTGTACAAGAATGTTTACTATAATATTGTTTGTAACAGTAAAAAATGGCAAACCACCTATGTGTTCTGCTCTAGAATAGTAAATACAAAACTAATACAGCTATAAAATCTGGAAGGAATGTAGCTGTTAAAAGAGAAGGAGGGAGGCCTGTTATGTACCAACACACAGAGAGCTACAGGGAACATTGTTAAAGTGACAAAAAGAAAATAAGTCAAGGAACAGTACATGTTGCATAACCTTGTTTATGTATAAATGAGCTGAATGTAAACTTTAGAAACACAAAAATATTTAAAACAAGATAAAATAAAACTGAAATCTGGTGTGGCTCATTTACCCAAATACCTGACAAAATAAATTTAGCTTCACTCTTGAAATAGATTGCAATGTATAAGAATTCTCTGAGAAAAAGAAAAAGAATTCTCTGAGACTGTTTCCCTGAAAGGACTGTCCCACAATAGGAAGGGGCTGTTTCTTGTTCCACAGCTTCCTAGAGCCTCAGTGTCTCAGAAATGCCAGCACCCACGCAGGCCCCAGCAACAGCACAGGCAATGTGTCCAAATGAGCGTGGCCACTTTTCAGTAATTAACTAATCCACCTCAAAGGCGGGGCGGGGAGGAGCAGAGGGGGGCAGGCCGGGATCCCACAGAGTGGGCACTCCCTCCCTCTTGACCTCTGCCCTCCTCCGGAAAGCAAAAGCAGCCCCCAGAAATGGCTGTTCCTCTGCCCTAAGCCTCCCTCAGCCCCAGACTCAACTCGGCCAGGTGAGGCCGTTACAGCACTGCCCGGGACAATATGACTTCCTCTCCGACTGTGTCTGTGCTCCAGGCCGTGTTACACTGCTCTCTCCTCTCCCGGCCCCACCCCCACCTATCACTTCAGGCCTAACCTTTCCTCTGCTGCTGAGGAAGAAGGTTGATAGAAGAAGAGGGAGAACAACCTAATACTTTCAATTTCAACTCTGCCCACTTTTGCTCAAGGATGTTATGAACAACAGAAACAGCAGAAACAGTCCCTTATTATTATTTTCAAGTGGTTGGTGTCCGGAGCAAAATTTCCAAGACTTTGGAATTTAACGAACTATTAAAATTCCAACAATTGAGGATGGCTCATTTTTACTTTGTCAAGTACAGACATTTTAAAAACAACATGATGGGCCTGACCAGGTGGTCACACAGTGGATAGAGCATCAAGACTGGGATGTGGAAGACTCAGGTTCGAGACCCCGAGGTCGCCAGCTTGAGCGCGGGCTCATCTGGCTTAAGCAAAAAGCTCACCAGCTTGGACCCAAGGTCGCTGGCTTGAGCAAGGGGTTACTACGTCTGCTGAAGGCCCAGGGTCAAGGCACATATGAGAAAGCAATCAATGAACAACTAAGGTGTCGCGACGAAAAACTGATGATTGATGCTTCTCATCCCTCTCCATTCCTGTCTGTCTGTCCCTATCTATCCATCTCACTGACTCTCTCTGTCTCTGTAAAATAAATAAATAAATAAGTGAAAAACAACTTGATGGTTAGAACGTCATCCCCATATACCAAGGTTTCCGGTGCAATCCCAGGTCAGGTCACGTACAAGAATCAACCAATGAATGCACAAATAAGTAGAACAACAAATCAATGTTTTGCTGTCTCTCTCTCTCTTTCTCTAAAAATCAATTAAGATTTAAAAAAAATAAGCCCTGGCGGGTCTGCTCAGTGGTAGAGCGTGTGCTCAGCATGTGGATGTCCTGGGTTCAATTCCCTGTCAGGGCACACAGGAGAAGCAACCATCTGCTTCTCCACCCCTCCCCCTTTCATGTCTCTGTCTCTCTCTCCCTGTCTCTCTGTCTCTCTTTTCCCTTTGCAAAGCCATGGCTCAATTGGTTAGAGCACAGTAGCCTGAGGCGCTGAGGATGCCTCCTGAGGCCTCAAGCACTAAAAATAGCTCAGTTGTGAGCATGGCCCTAGATGGGCAGAGCATCAGTCCTGGTGGATCCTGGTCAGGGTGCATGCTAGCAGTCTGTCTCCCTCCTCTTACTTGGAAAAAGAAGAAAAAATGATTTAAAAAAAACCCTGAAATATTGTCATCATCACTTAAATGAGTGGGCACCTTAACACCAAAACAGTCTGGTCATGATGGTCTCAGATTTAAAAAATAGCACTTTAAATTTAATACATTTAGATCTACAAAAAATACACACATATTTTGCATGGATAGGTGAACATTTCCTTATAGACCTGCATGTTTCCTTGGAAAGAACTGGCAGAGATTAAATCATAAATTTTCAAACTTAGCTAAGTTTTCAAACCTGGCTATGCCTGAGAAAGACAGGAAGGCATTTAAAAAAATACAAATTCCAGGTTGTTCCCAACCCATATTTACCACATCAGGTGATCAGCCTCTTCTAGACTGGGTGTGTGTGTGTATGTGTTTTGCATATAAAATTAAGTTTTATTTTAAAAGGTAAAACTTTATACACACTTTTAAAACATAAAATTTCAAAGTTATTAGGCAAGTGAATCATACAAAGCTGTTTACAAAAGTAATTAAAGATGTGCTATCATTTTACCAGTGTAAAATGTCACAGAATTCAAATCACATCTTGGATCTTCAAGATTCAAGTGTTCGAGCCCATGCAGTAAAATGTGGTCAGTTTTAAGATAAAATCCCTCTTCTGGATATCCTCAAATCTCTCCTTATCTCCATTATCTTACATGGTAGGATAGCAGGCTGCACTGGAGATTCCACAGTGGTGGTTCTGGTTTTTGCCCATCTTTACAGTAGCCGAGCTGTACCCCAACTGTTCTTGACAATCTAATATTTATTGTTATTTAATTCTGCTCTTTCAAAGCCATATCCAACCACCAGAATACCATTTTCTAGATCTTCACTGATGCAGTCTAAATAATTGCCTTTTTCAGAGAATTGGAGGCTAACATGGCTTCTTGCATCTATAGCAAGAGACCCCACACAGCTGCCACTGACTTCATGAGGGACCTCTCCTGCTGATGGTTGTCCATGAAGCCAGTGTCACTGGCAACAGAATCCTCAGGCTTATACTCTTTTTTTTAAAAAGATTTTTTTATTTTGTTTGTTTTTTTTTAATTTCTTTTTATTCATTTTAGAGAGGAGACACAGAGTGAGAAAGAGAGAAAGAGAGAGAGAAAGGGGGGAGGAGCTGGAAGCATCAACTCCCATATGTGCCTTGACCAGACAAGTGCAGGGTTTTGAACTGGTGACCTCAGTGTTCCCAGGTCGATGCTTTATCTACTGCGCCACCACAGGTCAGGCCTCAGACTTATACTTTCAGGATCCAATCTTTGCATGACATGGATAGGATTCCTCTGAGCCCGGGCCTCTGTTGGACTTAACATACTGGAAGGCATTATCCATTAGGCCACCATTCAGAGGCGGATTTAATGGCCCGACTTCTGAAGAGCCCCGTAAAACCCCAACTTTACACTTTTTCCTAATGTGAGGGGCCCAATATTTTCTTCTGCATCCGGGGCCTCAACCAACCTTAATCTGCCTCCGCCACCATTGTAGCCCTCACTGCCTTGACTCTGAAAGCAGTCCACAAGGTTCTGCTCAGTGAAATAAGTTTGACCATTTTCCAGAATATGTGTCCTCGAGGGGCACAAGCTACACTAAAACCACAGTGATGCTTCTCAGGAGTTACATAGCCTTCCTCTGTCCCATCCACAGTTGGGGGGGTTTCAGCAGAGAGGTTCCCAGAGCACGTTCCTTTTCTTATGCTTCTGGTTTTGAAGGCCATTCACCACCTGCCTGAATTCTTCACTGGTCATGTCACCAAAGGCACTTGTTGCCATGGTGAAGCTTTGTTTCCCTAGGTTGTATTCCTGCTTGTGCGGTTCAATTATTTTCACTCTTCTCCCACACTGCTCTTCTCATTCCAGCCCTGTAGTTTCCTGCTCTCCACTGGTTCATCTCCTGCTTTGTCAGGTTCTGTTTAAGAATGTACTGTTCTCTGAACACCTGGGTGGTTCTGCTGATGAGATAAAGACATTCCTTGGGAGCTATAGCTTTCTCAGATGACTTCAAAATTGCTGAATTTGAAACACTATGTTGCAAAGAGCTTCTAATATGCTTTGCAAAGGAATCTGGGAGTTTCAGCCAGAATTCAAAGGGGAAACTCTACCATTCAACTTCTTCTCCGCAGAGGAGGAGACGCTGAATGGACTGTGCTTAACAAAGGCCTTCAGAGGCATTTGTAGGTACTGGTGAGGCAGATCATCACGGGCCCTAGTATCCGCAAATCCAAGCTGGCTGTCTTCATGGCAATGGCTTCATCCAAAGGATGTGCTCTACAAAGCATTTTTGTTTGGTAGCAAGTTCCTGTCAGCTATCCTCATTTTCTTCGTCTGATCCAAGAGATGTATGAAGTTTATAAATCCAAGATAGCTCAACATTATGCACACCAGCTTCCTGAGGGCAGTGATCTCTTGAGGAGCAGTTGGGATCTCTGTGAAGATTGATTGGACAAAAAAACAAAGTTAGAATCAAGGGAATCATCTTCTAAAATGCCAGTTTCAGGGGAAGCTCCCATTCAACACACTCAAACACAAACAGAGAAGGATTGAGGTTGGCCCTACAATCCCAGGACTTTTCTGATGTTTGGTCGTTTTCTTCTTCCCCTTCCAACAACACAGTGATACAGCATTCCTGATTCAGTAGCAATCGCTAAGATGTTGGGGGCATAGGGTAAGCAGAGTATAGCACAAGCGTTATAACCACCAGAATCTTCAGCTGCAGGATGCCTGGGCAATGGACCTAACAGCTTCCTGATATTCCCAGGGCTGTGTAACACTCTGTAACATATGTAAGGAAAGTCTCCCCATTCTCATATAAGATGTACAGTGGGTATGCCACTACTTAATTTTTGCCATTTTAACCAAATATATATTTTTGGGACGGCTGCCAATGGCCCAAAGTCAAATGCAACTGCTGTCTCTCCTTAGAGATGCAGCATATGTCCTGTTTTTATTTTAGTATTAGACTTTACTTTTCTGCTTCTGAGAGTATGATGACCTTAGTGGGTGTCTGGGGCTCACATAGAGAGTAAATTCTTATCACATTGTCTGATGCTAACAGCACTCTGTGGGGATCTAGCATTTCACTTGGATACCAGGCAGCATGCTTTACAGTCAGAGAGGCAGAACTAATGAAAAATCTCAGCAAGTGAAGTGGTCCTACATTCACTGTTGATTTTCCACATTCAAATTCAGAATTTTTTCCTCATCTTTTAGGCAATTCTAATACCATATGTCCCTTTATTCCTGCGAGTGCTACATGATGTTGTATTGGACTTAACAAGACTAGATAGAGTTCAAACAAGAGCAGATTTGTGCAAAGCAGTCTCTGATTCTAGGAGTGGGAGGGCTCTTCCGTTGCACCACTGAGGCCCAGAAGGCAAACCACTTAGAAAGAGCTGTTTTCTGCATCCTACAGGAAGAGTTTTCCACTAAGGTCCAAGACCAGGTTTCTCATTAGAAAGTGTGGTGGCAGCAGCAATGAGGAGAGCAAATAGTAAGAAGCTGGTTTCTCAGCCTCTCTTGGGCTCTTGCTTTTTAGTCCCTCCCAGAGCCGTAAGAATGAGGCATGGTTCCCTGTTTTCAGTTCTTCTGGGAGAAATTGCTGCATCATATGGTAATTCTATGTTTAACTTTGTGAGGAACTGCTAAACTGTTTTCTACAACAGCTGCACCATTTTACATTCCCATCAGCAATGCACAAGTTACATTTCTCCACATCTTTGCCAACACTTATTATTTTCTGGGGGGTTTGTTTGTTTTGCTTTGTTTTATTATTTTGTTTTGTTTTCAGAATAGCCAGTGAAGGAAAACAATATCTCATTGTGGGTTTGATTTCCCTAATGACTAATGTTGGACCTCTTTTCACGTGCTTATAGTCATATATATATATATATATATATATATATATATATATATATATATATATATATATATAGTTTTTCGAGAAATATTTGAGTTCTTTGCTCATTTTTTTTTCAAAACAACAACAATTTATTATTTCTCACAATTCTGAAGGTAGAATGGGTGATAATTCTGTTGGCTGGGGTCACTTATGCAATGGCATTTAATTGGTAGCTGAACTGGACTAGAAGAGCCAGGAAGATCTCCTCATATTCTTTGCCCATTTTTAAGTTAGGTTATTTTGGTTTTTCTGTTTTTCAGTGAGAACAACTTTTGATATATTATTGATATTAACCCCTTATCAAATATATTATTCTCAAATATTTTTCACATTCTGTGGGTTGACTTTTCACTTTTTTGATGGTGACTTTGATGCATTAAAGTTTTTACTTTTGTTGAAGTCCAATTTGTCTATTGTTTTCTTTTCTTGTCTGTGCTTTTGATGTCATATCAAAAAAAAATCAATACCAAATTCAATGTTATAAAATTTTTCTCCTCTGTTTTCTTCTAATTTAATAGCTTAGGTCTTTGTTCCATTTTGAGTTGCTTTTTTGTATATGTTATAAGTTAAGGGTTCAATTTCATTCTTTTGAATATCAATATTGAGTTTTTCCAGCACAGTTTGTTGAAAATATTGTCTTTTTCCCATTGAATGGTCTTGGCACCTTTGTCAAGAATTATTTGACCATATGTGCAAGAGTTTTTTTCCAGGCTCTATTCTATTACATTAGTCTATATGTCTGTCTGCATGCCAGTACCACACTGCTTTAATCATTGCTGCTTGATAGCTTTAAAATCAGGAAGTATGAGACCTTAAACTTTGTTCTTCTTTTGCAAGATTGTTTTTGACCATTCAGGGTCCTTTGAGATTCCATATGAATTTTAGAATTGATTTTTCTATTCTGCAAAAATAGTGCTGTTTGGATTTTGATAGAGATTACATTGAATATGTAGAGCAATTTAGGTAGCATTTGTATGTTAACAATATTAAGTCTTCCAATACATAAATATGTCTTTCCACTTATTTACATTTTGTTTAATTTCTTTCAGCAATGTTTTGTAACTTTTAGTGTACAAGTCTTTGGTCACCTAGGTTAAAATTTTATTCTTAAGCATTTATTCTTTTTAATACCATGGTAAGTGGAATTATTTTCTTAATTTTTCAGATTTTTCATTGCCAGTATATAGAAATGTAACTGATTTTTGTGTTTTAATTTGTATCCTACAACTACTCAATTTGTTTATTAGCTCTAGTTGGTGTGTGTGTGTATGTGTGTGCATATTTGTGTAAAATCCTTAGGATTTTCTACATATAAGATAATGTCATCTGTGAACAGAGATAATTTTACTCCTTTTCCAATTGGATGCCTTTCCATTTCTTTCTAATGCTTAATTTTGCTGGCTAGAACTTCCAATATTATGTTGAATAATAGTGGATATCTTTATTTTGTTCCTGATCTTAGGAGAAAAGCTTTCAGTCTTTCATCACTGAGTACGATGTTAGCGGTGATTTCTTTGTATATGGTCTTTATCAGGTTGAAGAAGTTTTCTTCTATCCCTAGTTTATTGTATGTTAAATTTTGTCAAATGCTCTTTCTGCAGCAATTGAGATGATCCTGTGGTTTTTTCCTTCATTCTATTAATGTGGTGTATTACATTGACTAATTTTCACATGTTGAACCATCCTTGCATTCCAGGAATAAATCACATTTGGTCATGGTATATAATTCTTTCAATATGTTGCTGAACTCAATTTGCTAGTATTTTGTTGAGTATTTTTGAATCTATATTCATAACAGACTTGGTCTGCAGTATTCTTGTACAGTGTACTTCTGGCTTTGATATTGTTAGTCAAATAAGTTTGTAAATATGATGTACACGTTTGTTTGCTTGCTTAAAGTTTGCATTGGGTGTGGGAGACAGGCTATAAGCTAGCAAGGTCCTCAAAACCTGAGGCTTAGTTTTAAGACTAAGCCTTTCCCACCCTTTTAATACTAAGATCTTTTCAACATCCTTCAAATACTAAGATCTTCTCAAAACTAAGCTTTTCCCCACACCCTTGACTGTTGCATGATGTGGGGTGGTGCACTCTTATGAGGAATCCCATTTATGCCTCAGATAAGTGACTTTGTATCAGAGACTTCCTTTTTTGCATATTGGCTTAAAGACTTTAATTTCTACACTATAAAATAATGGAGATGGGGGTTCTTTTGCTCAGATCCTGCCATCAGCATTGCAGAGGAGAGGCAGCCAAGATGGTGCAGTGCATAAGGAGAAGTCAGTTTATGCAGAGTTTGTGCAGAGAGAAGGAGATGGGGAACAGAAGTGAATAAGACTGGTGAGGTAGAAACCTTTGATTCTAGGAATAATTGGATAAGTCAGTGGCTTTGGTAGCCTTGAATAGAAACGGAAGTGTTTTCCCGCTGTGTGTATTTCTCACCTGCTGGGTGCAAGCTGGAATTAAAGGTAATGATCCATCAGTTCTTGGCTCCGTTGTTTCATTACCGTCTGTCCAAATCAAATGTGAACCCACATGGGCCAGGAGGCTCTGATGGTGGCTGCAGCTACTGGCCGTACAGGTAGCAAGGTAATGCTATCTTCATGGAATGAGTTAAGAAATGTTCCTTCCTCTTCAATTTTTGGGAAGATTTTGAGGAGAAAGATTGGTGTTAATTCTTCTTTAAATTTTTGGTGAATGTACTAGTAAAGCTGTCTGGTCCTAGAATGTATATTTTTAAGCCAACTTCAACAAAATTTCTAAGTCTCTGCTGCTATGATTCTAATATACAGTTCGCTTTGGGAACAACTATCCAAAATACTTGATTTGAATGTATAAGGCCAGTACCCGTGGCCACCATCACAGCTGCCTGGCCAGTGCAGGTTCGCATTAGATTCGGATAGTTGGTAATGAAACAATGAAGCCAAGAACTGGTGAGCCATCAGCTTTAATCCTAGCTTGCACCTGGCGGGCAAGTAAAAACACACACTGGGCTCCAAAACCTACTCATTCAGTGCTCACAAAGCTACTGACTTATCTGAGTTTCCTAGAATCAAAGGTTTCTAGCTCACCAGACTTATTCAACTCTGTTTCCCATCTTCTTCTCTCTGCACAAACTTTACATTAACTGGCTTCTTCCTCAGCACTCTGCCATCTTGGCTGCTTCTCCTCTTCTCCACGCGGCCTTAATCTGCTCTCCTCTCTAATGATAACATCAGGAACCGAGAGAGAGCAAGCTCCTGGTCTGCTCCACTTTATAGTGTAGAAATCCAAATTTTTAATCCAATCTACAAACAAGGAAGTCTCTGATACAAAGTCACTTATCTGAGGCATAATGGGAGGATTCCTCATGAGAGTGCACCACCCCGCATAATCCAATCAGTCAAGGGTGTGGGGAAAAGCTTACTCTTAAAACTAAACCTTAGTCTATACCAACCCGGCCTGCCCACAGCCTGTCCCCCCAACACACATTAATATCAACGGACTTGAATGTGGGCAGTGCCATCTTTAACAAAGTGAGCATAATATATTTTATCTGCCTAACAGAATGCCTTTGGGTTTAACTTAATAAACTAGTAGCATTAAAAGAGAGTGATATAGCCAAGCTGCCCAGCTCTAGAAGTGCCTTCAGGAAAAAATCAGGACACAGGGGTGAACAAACCTCTGAGATTGAGGAAGCTTGGGAATGTCCAAACCTGTAGAAAAAATTTATAAAAACTTATTTGAGCCCTGGGCACTGAGTGGCTCAGTGGATAGTTTTCCCTCCCCCAGCCCTCAAGTCAATGGGAAATTTTTTTTTCTTTTTTTAAATTCATTTTTAGAGAGGAGAGAGAGAGAAAGTAGAAGGAACAGGAAGCATCAACCCCCATACGTCCCTTGACCAGGCAAGCCCAGGGTTTCAAACTAGCAACCTCAGCGTTCCAGGCAATACTTTATCTACTGCGCCACCACAGGTCTGGTCATTTATTTAAATTTTTTAAAGAATGTGTTTGAGTCAAACAGAGGATACATCCTCCTAGGAGCACGTTCTCAGCAGACTGAGAAAAATGCCTCCGAGAACAGCAACGTGCAGCTTCTTTTATGCCTTTGTGACTAAGGAGGGGATGTAAGGAAGATTACATGAAGGTGGGAGGAAGTAAAGATTGAATTATAAACCAGTTAATAAGATTATGTGCTCTCTTGAGGGTGGTTACTCTGAACCTAGATGCACAGAAACAATAGGTAGTGCTTGCTTAAGGCAAAGATAAGCTTTTACTAAAGAAGTTAGGTGCCTGGGGCGTGTCTATCCACCATGACCTGCCCAGTTAGGAATTCATGGTCAGATTACCCCGTCAGGTTGTGTCCCTAGCACCCCTTTAGAGCCCACAGGAGGAACCAGTGTGTCCTGGTGTGCAGTTCCCACGACTGCAGCAGCTTCAACTAGCTTCTCCTCACTGTTGGAGCAGCTCTGAAGCCTCTAAAGTTCTTCACAAGTCCTTAGTCTGGAAGAGAGTGAAAAGAGGTGTTACCGGTAAAATGCAACTCTGAGAAGTCAGATGGCCAGGGTCAGGTCCCTCTCTGAGCTGCGGGCCAAGGGGACGGTGCTGCGACAGGCAAGAGGAAGCTTCTTGGCACAAATGAGTGTGAGGTTATTCTCACTGAAATATTTTCTTAGTCTGTGTATGCACAAAGACCACAGACGATGAAAAAAAAATGGCATAAAACTTGTAACTAGAAGGAATAGCAATTTCCTACAGGTTCTTTCGCCTTTTTAAATTCCCTCTCTCTTCTTCTCACCCCCATCTTTCCTCAGGCACTAGTAAACGTTTCAAGTAAAAATCTTGTTTGGCCACTTGTGCCGAAAGAGCAATTAATTTAGTGTTTGAATACCCAACTGACTGGTTCTCCTTGGGAGCAAGTAGGCAAGTGAAGATCCAGGGAGAACAAGGGAAGGAACCAAATGGCACCGGGCCTGAAGGAGAAGTGCCTCACACATCCTGCAACACCCTGGATGTGCACACAGACCGCCATCCTCTTACCTGGTGAGTCACACCTCCCACACCCAGCAGGGTTTAGTAACACTGAGTGAAACCTGAATAAAATAGAACAAGTCAAGCAGGTAAAACATTCCCCTGCTGTCAATTTGATAAAATGCTGAACCCTGCTTCAAGATGGAAGGAAGGCAGAGGAGGGTTTGCAACAGCACAAGATTTATATAATCCCACAGAAACTAGGGATCTGTAACAAGGCTTGAGGATTTTTAGTCCCAGATATTTCCATCTTTAAACACAGAAGTGCACGGAAGCTCTGAACAGAGTTTTTGTTTAGTATTAAGGGGAAAGGCATTATGTAGAACTCTCAGCCTTGAGCAGATGATACAAAGCAATTTGGAAGATGTGAGTTTCCTTTTCAAAATCCAAGAGTAGGTGTGTTGGCAGATAAAATATATTATGCTCACTTTGTTAAAGATGGCGTTGCCCACGTGCAAGTTTTAAGAGTAAGCTTTTCCCCACATCTTTGACTCATTGGATGATGTGGGGTGGTGCACTCTCATGAGAAATCCTCCCATTATGCCTCAGGATAAGTGACTTCGTATCAGAGACTTCCTTGTTTATAGATTGGATTAAAGGTATGGATTTCTACACTATAAAGTGGGGCAGGCCGGGAGGTTAGTTAGCATTAGAGAGGAGAGCAGATTAAGGCCACGTGGAGGAGGCCAGGAGAAGCAGCCAAGATGGTGGAGTGCTGAGGAAGAAGCCAGTTAGTGCAGAGTTTGTGCTGGAGGAGATGGGGAACAGAGGTGAATAAGACTGGTGAGCTAGAAACCTTTGATGCTAGGAAACTCGGATAAGTCAGTAGCTTTGTGAGCACTGAATGAGTGGGTTTTACAGCCCAGTGTGTGTTTTTGCTTGCCCACCGGGTGCAAGCTAGAATTAAAGCTGATGGCTCACCAGTTCTTGGCTCCGTTGTTTCATTATCGACTGTCCGAATCCAGTGCGAACCTGCACTGGCCAGGCAGCTGTGATGGTGGCCGCAGCCACTGGCTTTACAAGGTGAATCAACAAACATATATTGTTTCTATTTCTACTCCCCGCCCCTTCCACCTCATACTTGTGAAATGGGGAAGGGGCAGTGATAACAGCATCCCAACCATTTAGAACTGGCTCAGAGACCAAAGCCCTGAAATATGTTGTATAAAACATTAGCAAGAAAGGCTGTGATTAAAAATCTGAAACTTAAGACCCAATGCTCAAATATGCTCAGCTACTGTTAGATCAGAAACATTATTTCTCCAGGTAGAGAAGGGCTAGTGAAAAACCTCATGAGCTTGCAAAGGTGTGCACTTACCTACCAGAATGCTGTAGGCTAAGCTCTGATCTTGATGAACACAGAGGTTTCTCTGCCTTTTTATATAAATAGAAAATGTCCCAAATAAACTTGCAGCAAGTCATTTAGGTCATTTCCTCATTATCATGATGGTTATTATCAATAAACACTTATTAGGCATCCACTTAGCCAGCACTGACCCAACCAGATCTATTTCAACTTTCCTGAACCACCACTTGGATGGCGAACATATCCAAAAGCATTGCTTCATCACTGTTCTGGAATTATTACCCTTTGAAATTTGTATATAGGTATGTGACACAAGCCTTCATTGTAAGTGGCCACTAAAGTAGAGGCTTATAATTAGCTCTCTGGGGAGGCCAATGTGTGGCAGAGCAGAGATCAAGGCAGGTGTTGAAGAAATACTGCATGGAAGATGGGCACTACAAAGGTCATTTGAAGTGTGGGCACTATTACTGAAGTAGGGGAAGAAAAAGGAGTCTTTATAATTTCCACCTGTATTAGAACATAGTTCTGAAAGAGCGCTTGCAATTTATTAACACCATGCAATCTTGGAAACCTGTAGTGGGCTGGAATTCAGGACACACAGTGCCAGACAGAGCATAGCTCCATGAGGACAGCATCGAGTCTACTCATGTCTGTGTCTCCAGCCCCGGGGTGAGCACCTGCCCCATGATGGACTCTCGGTTCCTGTTTCTTGAATCACATTTTTCCAGACCTCCCCGTTTGTTACTTTTTAAACCTTTTGACATCTAAATCTAAGACGAGATGTCAACTTTAAGCCATCATGTCTCTATATTTAAGTACCCTGCCATTGTACACAGAGCTGGCCTTGATACAGAAGGAATAGTAGGATGTTTTTTGACCTCTGCTGTGACAGGTCTGAGCCTGGCTCACACTAGATGAGGTTCCAGCTGCCTTATTTTCAAAACATTCCTACCTGCCCTGAGAACTCAGAGGTCATATACAGCACCAGGACTTAGACACTGGGCCCTGCCTCTGTCCACCCTTTGTGACCTTTTTTCTCACTTTGTACTGAGTCTACTTGATCCTCTCCATCATATATTTGGAGACTGTCTCTCATTAGTTTACTATAACTCAGATGACCTACTCTTTTTTCTACTCAGATTATTAAAATTGAAGTTACAATGTATTTGAGTGTTAAACTTTAAAACTTCATGGACCCCATTATAATCCATGGTGGTCTAGGTGATGAACAGAGATGTGCCCTGGAGTACCTAACACCTGCATCAAGAAAATACTGTGTTCACCTGACCTGTGGTGGCTCAGTGGATAGCATGTCAATCTGGGATACTGAGGTCCTAAGTTCGAAACCCTGAGGTCACCAGCTTGAGCACAGGGTCAGTGCTTTGAGGGTGAGATCATTAAGATGATCCCAAGGTCACTGGCTTAGCTGGACCCCCCACCCCCCAGTTTCAAGGCACATATGAGAAAGCAATCAATGAACAACTAAAGTGCGACCACAACCATAAGTTGATGCTTCTCATCTCTCTCCCTTCCTGTCTCCCTGCCCCCTTAAAACTAAAACTAAAAAAATAAAAATAAAATACTATGTTCTCTAGGAGTGTTTCTTCTTCCTCGAAATTGATGAAGTTGTAGTTGCACCAGGGAGAGCAGGGCTGCAGGTGCACAAATCTGATGGGAAAGATGATGATCAGCAAAACTTTCTTTAGAGCAAACTAACAATTCTATTCAGTTCTCTTTACACCGCGTTTCATAGTGAGACAAAGTTTAGGCAAATTTTAATAGCTGTGGAGTTTTGGTAATTACACAATGCTTAATACTGCATCGAATAACAATGTCATTTCCAAATTAGTTTGTGGGCCGTATGTTATTACCTGCAGAACCCAGGAGTGTAAGGAAGCATCAGTATACCCCCTCCCCCCAGATTTCAGGCTGGTGATGGTTCGCCTGGCTCTATTCTTCAAAGACTCTTTATAAAATGAATCAGTAAACTAGGAAGTATACAATACACCAAAATAAAGTTCAAGAGAGGATCAGCCCTGGCTGGATAGCTCCGTTGTTAGAGCATCATCCTAAAGCGTAGAGGTTGCCAGTTTGATTCCATTCCGGGCACATACAGGAACAGATCGATGTTTCTGTCTCTTGTCCCTCGCCCCCCCCTTTTCTCTCTCTAAAATCAATAAACAATAAAAGAGAGAGGCTCAAATCTGCTCAGAGAATTTTAACATACAGACAAACAAGTCAAAGTGACTTGTATCTTTTTAAATCCAGCCCAAGAGTAGACCAAAGGGCATAGGACCCTTGAGAGCAACCGTGCTGGGAAAGAGGAGCCCAACAGGAGTCACCCGCTATGAACAGTCCCTGGCGCTATACATTTCCTCTATTTTGTCTTCAAGACTCCCACCCTGAGGAGAGCTCTCAAAGGGTTTCATGTCATGCACCCTGAAGGAATTGTATTCATCATTGATCTCACCTCTGAAAAAGCCACATTTCTAGTTGTTCAGTAACAAGAGAGAAAAGACTCATCCCCTCCTGTCATTCTCAGAAGTAGTGTCGGAGAAAATATAACCAATCAGTGACATTTGCACAAGATGGGCACACCCACAGGTGAAGAGGACTGTACAGCAGAGGGTAGGAGGTTAAGCTCAGGTTTATGAGAAGCATTAACCACAGACCTGTTGTTCCTTCAGAAACTACCACATTTTAACTACAGAGCTGACAATGATGTCAAAGAACATTCTGCCTTCTCTTTACTACACTGATCTCTGTTCATTCACAAAACCAAAACTTCTAGGTTTTCTCCCCCAAGGCCATACCTTTCTGAAAAATGCAAAATGTTGGACTAAAACGAAAACACTGGTTTGAAGAAAGCATTTTATTTTTATGATGTTTTTATTCATGTGTTCACTCATCATCTTTATATGAGATAGGTTATTCAGTTAATTATTTTTATAATATTAAAACACACTATATGAGAGGGAAATTGCAATAATGAAAGCAAAACTACAAATTGTGATAACAGTAGTTGGTAAATTTCAGCCCACTAGAAAAGTCTCTTGCTTCTCTTTCAGCCAACCTTTATCAAGCGCCCTGTGAGCTGGACAAACACCATGCTAGATGCTCTGGGAATATTAGAAGGCAGAATAATAAATGGTCTATGCCCTTAAGGCATTTTTAGTTTAATTGCAAAGAGCAGTAATATGTAGATATAGATACAAAAATCAACGATTCTAGGACGTGAGTAGTGTAAAGGTCAGAAGCACGGGCTTGGAGCCAGATTGCTTTTGTTCGAATCCCCAGCTCTATCTTTCAAGGCCCGGATTAGAGTGGGACACTCACCCCTCGGCACAAAATTTAAGAGGATGACAAAAACAACCCAGTAATCAAGATAAATAATATTTTAATAAATCAAGTTAATGCAAAAACTCTCAATGCACAAAATGGCAAAAGTTTAGATAAAGACAGGTTCCAATAAGGTGGTGCCAAATCCTGTTGAAGCCCAATGCCAAAGGGAAAACGTGCATCCCAAACACACGGTTCCGTGTACGTTTCATTGATTACTTTTTTTTCAGGATATTAATATGGTTGATAAACTATTGAAAACTGAAAATTAGGTGTTTAAAACATTAAGTTTAAATAATTTATTTTTTATCCAAAACAGCATTTGGTATAATTTTATCTTCCTGGCTTTCATGAAAGCAAACTCATCACTTGCTAGCTTTGTAAGCAGACGTGAGTTTCTTAACCTCTCTTCATTTCCTGTCTATGAGAAACAGTGCTATCTCACAGGGTTGTTGTGAAGATGAAATGAGCTATTGTGTGTTAAGCATTTAAAATCATGCCCAGCCTATAGCAAATTCTCTTCAAAGCAAGTTGATGTTATTTATTCTATAGACAACATTTTGGAAGAACAGAAATAAGAAGTCAGTTTAAGCTGTGATGATTGGTCACTCATTATCTGATACGTTGTTGCCTAGCTTAACAGGAGCTGATACCCAGCTGCCTGCTCACCACAGCTGCCTGCTCACCACTCTATACTCTGGTCTATAACAGGTCAAGTCCCACAGGGAAGGTGGGATTTGAATTGATTGGACTTGAATAAATAAATATTAGGAATAGAATTGGAGATGTTGAAGGAAGGTATGATGACTCTAAGTGTACAGAGTTTGAAATACTAGCAGATACCCAATTGGACATCCCTGTCACTCATATGGAAATGTGATTTAGTGCTGGGAAGAGAGTAGAACCAACATAAAATTGGGCATGGTTCACGAGGTTATGAGAGAAGCATCCATAAGCAAATGCCCTCTCCAGGGCAGAGGGTGTGTCTGGAGAATAGCAAAGAGCAAAGGACCAAGATGTGGACACAGTGATTGGATAAGTCTGAAGAGAAGCTAGGAAAGTCATTTGGAAATTCAGGATGATTCTCAAGAAGTAGGAGCTACCAAACCACGTACCATCTCTCCCTGACCCCTACGACAACTCTCTGAGATTAGTGAAAATGCTCTTGAGTAAGAGAGACCCAGTTCATTAAGGGGCTCATTCTAAAATATTTTGTTTCTCCTGAAACTTGCTGAAAATTCACAAGAAACATCAACAGTTAGAATATATTTTAACATCATATATTTACTTCTAATTAAAATATAGAAAAAAAAGATGTTTCTAATAAGATTAATAAAGGACAAAGTCACCGACTGGAGATTCTATCCCCTTCCCTTCATGCTTTCCTCCTAATATGGTGTACTTTATATGGCCCCTGGTTTATAAATTGATAATTCTTCATAATTTTATTTTTTTTAAGCCAGTAATTTGGATCAGCGATGTGGCTTGGTTCCCAGTCTACCATGCAAATACCTATTTTTCCCACAGTGTCTCTGAACCACATTATTAATTGGTCTCTAACCCCCTACTTGTAATGTGCTCTCTATAACAACCATCATACTAGATGGTTTGCCTTTTTACTTATTTCCACTGCAAGTTCCTTGAGGGAAGAAGCTGTGCTTTAATTGCTTTTGTATCCTCAGCACCTAGCACCCTACAAGGCTGACATATGTAGACAATAAATATATATTAAGTGAATAAATGGGAGAACAGGATTCTGGGCTCTTTTTTAGTTTTGTTAGTGGAAAAAAGAAATTCTCTCCACATTGATTGATTGATTGGAGAGAGAGAGAAACATTGGTTGCTTGTTCTACTTATTTATGCATTCATTGGTTGATTCTTGCATGTGCTCCGTCTGGGGATCAAACCTGCAACCTTGGCATATCAGACAACACTCTAACCAACTGAGCTATCTGATTAGATCTCTTCACTTTTATTTTTTTAAGCTTTTTTTTTTTTCTGAAGTGAGAAGGGGGGCTATGCAGACAGACAGACCCCCACATGCACTTTACCAGGGATCCACCTGGTATGCCTTTTGGGCGATGCTCGGCCCCTCTGCAATCAGAGCCATTCTAGCACCTGAGGCGGAGGCCATGGAAACATCCTCAGCGTCAGGGCCAACTTTACTCCCATGGAGCCTTGGCTGCGGGAGGGGAAGAGAGAGATAGAGAGGAAGGAGAGAAGGAAAGGTGGAGAAGCAGATGGGCACTTCTCCTGTGTGCCCTGGCCTGGAATCGAAACCGAGACTTCCACACGTTGGGTTGACGCTCTACCACTGACCCATCTGGCCAAGGCTCCACTTTTTTTTTTAATTTCTTTTTATTTTATTCACTTTAGAGAGGAGACAGAGTGAGAGAGAGAAAGGGGGGAGGAGCTGGAAGCATCAACTCCCATATGTGTCTTGACCAGACCAGTGCAGGGTTTTGAACTGGCGACCTCAGTGTTCCCAGGTCGACGCTTTATCCACTGCGCCACCACAGGTCAGGCCAAGGCTCCACTTTTTTAAATAAGGAATTGGATGTCCACTGGGGACATGTAGTGGAAGTATGTCACGTGGTGTGGGTTAGAGAGAGAAGACATTTGAGGTTGTTAGGGAAGGGATGGTGGCAGTTGGGGTAACCCAAAATACAAGGGAGGTGGAGAAGGACTCAAAACACAGGAGCAGAATCTATAAAAGCCATTTATAAGCTCTCAGGATATAAGTTGGCATGGTATACACTGCTGGTTGCCTGTCTCAATCTATTTCTTCTTTCCTTGGGAAAGCAGAGATTTGGTCCCTATGGCCATGTGCTGTGAAAAGGGCACCCTGGGTCAAGCCCCAAGGAAGTAGTCTTGATTCAATTTTAACTAATGCAACAAGAAGTCGGCTGGGGTAGGAGCATAGTTCTGGGAGAAATTCTCTTGCTAGTAAAAAGAGACAAGCAAGAAGAAACCTTTCATTTCTTCTGACTCTGAAAATTTTGATGCTTAGAAGTGCTTCTGCTGTCTTGGGACCATAAGGGAAGAGCCAACACATAGAGAGTGGCAGAAGGGAATAAAGGACAGAAACTAGGTCTTCTGTGGTGTCACTGAGCCCTTGGATTGACCAATCCTAGATCTAACCTACCTTTGGCATTGTTAAATGCAACATAAACCCCGCTATGGTTTCAGTCCATTTGAATCAGTTTCTGTGACTTGAAGTCAGTAGTGGTTATGGTTTTATGAAGATCTCACCTCCCTTCTTTTAGTGATTCATTAGTTTTACAAAGATCCAGGCTTCATATGTGTGGAATGAACTAAACCTATACATTTCCAACATGTGAATTTTTTGCTTCTTGGAATCAGCGTCTATAATGAATAATAATAAAACAATGTTAGCAAATGCTTACTTTAAATGTATCAGTGAATTATTAGGCTCAATATTGGCAGAGATATATCACCCAAGCTGCCCTGCTACCCAAGATTGGAAATTCCATAGGAAGTGGATTCTATTCAAAGAAGCAGCTGGAACATGGGACTTAGTAAGAAGTTTGATTGTGAGTTATATGCTATTTCATTTGTAACACAAATATTTGTTTCTAACTGGAGTAGAAGTCCCATATTAATTAAGATAGAAATGCTGACTTGGTTTACAGAATGTAGACAAGAAACACTCCTCATTCCTGACTCTAAAAAGCTAGGGTGTGAAAGGAGGGAGTATTGGTGACCTTATTCAAACCCAAAGTGACGCAGCTCTTATGAAGCTTTGAGGAATCACAGAAGATAGTGACACCAAATACAATTAACCCTTCTATTTGGCAGCCCATAACCTTTCAGCACTTCTATTTTATTTTTCCCCTTATTAATTTTAAATTTTGACAAAACTTTAAAATCTATTCATTTGTTTGCATTCCCCTCCTACCCCATATTGTAACCTCTCTCCCTTCTCCCATTTGAGCAGAAAATAGATCCTGTGCTTCCTTGTCTCAAAGGAGGTTTGTGGAAGAGCAGAAAGCACAATTTGCCTGCATGATATTTTCTTTCTTGAATTTTGTGTTCAGAAGTTGAGACCATTCATTTACTGATGGGGGCAGGGGAGTTGTAAGGGAAACACCAAGAAAGTGGAATGTTCACAGCTAAAGATTCCTGGAGATAGGAGGGAGAGACAGAGTTCTATAGGTATTTCAAGCTTTAGGGACAAGAGCCATCTTCCTAATGGTGCCCTAAGGAGGCGACCAAATCTTCAAAGATTTATTTTTGTGGTACACTCAGGGAGACAAGACTCTAGGCTGTATAGCCTTGCCAAAGATTTCCATGCTTGAAGTGCCACAGGGGAACAAACAGAGTCAACAGGTTGAATGGACTGTACTGTCCAGGACAATGGGCATCTCAGCAGCTACCAGTACAATTCAATGACTGATGACCAGAGGGCCTCCCCCATATCTTGGCACTATGAGCTACCATATGACCCTTGGGGTATGGGGACTTTAGGACCAGTCAAATACGCTTGGGAATATATTTTCTTCTTGCTATGTAGGAAAAGATGAAGCTGAAATTAGGTTGATTTAAGTACATGGAAAAAACTCAGTATCTATCTCTTGCCACCTAGTTCTGGAGCTTGCAAATATTGACTATTTTAAGAGCCCATACTCAATAAAATTTCTCTCTACATTTGTTGGTTGTGTCTATTTTGGGAACATGCCAGAAACCCTTGCCTCTAGATTTATCTTAAAATCTCTAACTAGAGCTACTCTTATGCTTGCTTCCAGACCATTCTAAATAGAGACCAACCAGCAGCACTGGAAACACCTCTTTAGATTTGAGAACTGGAACATTAGGTGTTCAATTTAATTTTTGGTCGCATGCAACAGAACCCAGCCCTGGCTAATTTCATTTAAACTGGAATGTATTGGAAAGATTGAATAGTTCACAGGATGGCTGGGAGGGCTGGAGAACAAAGTTCAGAAGATAACCTGGAAACCAAGAGAGAATGGGCAGTAAGAATCACAGTCAAGGTCATGCCAGAGGACAAACTGCCTCTGCTAGTACCCCACTGCTGCCCACAGGATGACACCGTCAATACAAGTGACTTCTGAGTTACTCTTAAATCTTTGTTTCACTGCCTTGATATAGAAAGGCCCGGAGAGGAGGGACCGAGCTTGGGTCCTGCACCATACCCTGACTGTCTGGGGAAGGGAGGGGGGATCCCCCTTGATCCAGTATAGAGCATTGCACCTCCCAACACTACTTGCAGTGGAGAATTACCTTCAGATGAAAGGGATGCTGAAGAAAACACAAACTAGACAGATGTCCACTGTGCTTCTAACCACTTAGGGAAAGAAGGTGTTAATGTTCTGAAAGCTCCCGCTTTAAATTAACCACCTTGGAAATGAATTCACCTTATTTCTGGAATCAAGCCCTGTAAAAGCTTTATGGACACTTATAATTTTACTCCCAGATCAGTTTGTAAGCCCTGACCCTGACTCCGGCTGTGTACTTTGCCCTGCTCATTGGCCCTGGATTGCTGTTTCTGTTGATTTTAGATTACTGCAGCAATTCCCCCTCCGTGGGGACTGGAACCCCCGGCCAGGCCCTAAGTTCAAAACAGCCTCTTCATTTCTCACCTCTCACCTCCGCTCTGAATGCGCTTGGATCCTGTTGACTTCCTGGTAACGTTAAAAGGAAAGGTAAACTTACGAACCATAGATTTAGAAGGCTATTTTTGTTTCCTTACTTATAGGCAGAACTAAATCCTCAGAAAAATAGAAATATGAACTGTTTTTTAAGCTCTTCAGAAGCAGGAAACACTATTCTTAATATATTCAGCAGTAAATAAGACACAAGCTGTGTTTTAAGATTCAATAGAAAACAAAGAATGCTCATTAACAACAGGAAAAAGACCCTGGCCATGTAGTTCAGTTGGTTAGAGCATCATCACCATATACCAAGGTTGCAGGTTCGATCCCCAGTCAGGGCACATACGAAAATCAAACAATGAATGCATAAACAGGTGGAACGATAAATCAATGTGTTCTTTCTCTTTCTCTCTCTCTAAATTCAATAATTAAAAAAATAAATGTTTTTTAAAAAGGAAAAAAGATACTTATAGACTTTCAAATCCATTCATATGCACAAGAAGAATATGCCCAAGGGATCATGACAATGGCAGGGGGCATATCATTCCCACAATGAGATTGCTCCTTGCTGCTTCTCTCGCTTTGAGCAAGGGACATAGTAAGCAGACAGAGCCTGCATTCCTTCTGAGGCAGGAAAGGAGTCCTCCCTGACATCAGGCAGTGCTGACCAGAAAAACGCCCTGGATTTGTGTCTGACAAAGCAATCTTGTTTTTTCTAGAGATTCCTCAGGAACCGGGAACTGATAGCACATACACGTGCTCGGGGAAAGAAAAACTAGACGAGGTGTAAGGGCACATTCAAATCTGCACTGTGTCACAGCGAGTGCTACCAAATCTTAGAAAGTTTTAGAAGCCAGAAATGACCAATGCTTAATAGATGTTTATTAGCTAATTTTCTTTGAAAAATTAAATGTTGGGAAATTTTACATAAAGGCAAAATCTTTTCAATGCATTTGGTTCTAATTTTCCTTATTTTTTTTCATTTAGTTTGTTCGATATGTAAGGGTCTTGTGTTGTTAGTTTGGCCAAAGGAAGGACAAAGTCTTCCCTGGCTGTCTACGGTCCCCAACTTTGTATGTAGTATGTAACTAAATGTGCCAATTAGTAGGACCTTGAGAGCCACAGCATCGTGGCCTCAATGTTGGCCACTGGCCAAGAATAAACCGGTTCTGGCCGGCCATACCAGAGGTTTTGAAAGCTACTTTGTACCAAACCTAGAGGTGCAGTATGAAGCCTGGACAAGAACAGGCAAGCTTCTGCAGAGCTCTGTGGATGTGTGCGTAAGCCTGCTCTGGGCTCATTCCAAACTAGGCTCTGCATGGGAAACCAGGGGCAAAGGTAAGACGTCCCAGAAGAACACAGGGCCCATTTTAAAATTCTAAGGGTTCCATTGACATGCGGAAACCTTTATCTGCTCCCCTTGTTCCTTCCCTCATGGCTGATTACTCTGCTCAAGAAGGAGTTTCTGCTTCTTGTAGCAGGAAAAGTGTTAAAACAAAGGAAGAAAGGGAAACTTTATATATATGTATATATATATATATATATATATATATATATATATATATATATATATATATACACACACATACACACACACACACACACACATATATATATCTTCACCAGAAACGAAGCTAAAGTTACAGCATTTATAAGTATTATATAAAATATAAACTATATTATATTGAATTCTTCACTTTTTCCTAAATATGATTGACAATGATGACTGAAGGTCATGGAGTAAGAACTTTGTATGACTCACCTTTATTTCTTTCCATTTCTTAGCTGTTATACTCACCACATAATACAAAGCGTACTAATCTATTATTACCACAGGAACACTAACAGTTCTCAGGGGACCTCCCTACCCCCAAGGAGTTTTTATTCTATCTCCAAAGAACATATAACATTCTCCAAGACTGAGTCAACTTATCAGGTTACTTTGGGCATAAATTACTTAGCCATCAATCTTTAGACAATTTTTTTTTTTTTTTACAGGGACAGAGAGAGAATCAGAGATAGGGAAGACAGACAGGAAAGGAGAGAGATAAGAAGCATCAATCATTAGTTTTTCGTTGCCATCCCAACACCTTAGTTATTCATTGATTGCTTTCTCACATGTGCCTTGACCGCGGGCCTTCAGCAGACCAAGCAACTCCTTGCTGGAGCCAGCGACCTTGGGTCCAAGCTGACGAGCTTTTGCTCAAGCCAGATGGGCCCGCACTCAAGCTGGCGACCTCAGGGTCTCAAACCTGGGTCTTCCGCATCCCAGTCCGATGCTCTATCCACTGCGCCACCGCCTGGTCAGGCTCAGCCATCAATCTTTATGTCTATCAGAGTTGCATAGATTTGCTAACTTAGATCAAGTTATACAGTTGGAGACAAGCCTTCAGCTGGTCAGAAATTCCCAGTGCGAATCTTACAAGCAGTGGTGGAGACGCTCATACTTCATTGCTTTTGGTGTAAGTTGTTGGCTGTGGGTCATGATGTTTTAGAGTTCAGAAGGAAGTTACAAGTAACTTATATCCCAAAGTGGAAATGTAGTCAATGAGTTCCACAAAACCTAGGTGCATGATGTCTTTTAATGTATAAAGTCCTCCCAAACTCCACCAGCACTCCTTTCCTGCTTGGCCTCCTGCTTCACTGAGAAGGAGAAGGACATCAGGACTGGCCAGGCCCACAGTTTCTCTTCTTTCTACTTCCTAACATATTTTCCGTTGCCTCCTTCCTTCCAGCGGAGGAATGTGTACCCCCTTCCAGATTTACCACGGAGCTCCTGAGACTATCCTTACCACCCTGAAACCTCAAGCCATCAATAGGCCCCATTCTCTTTTTTTTTATTTTATTTATTTATTCATTTTAGAGAGGAGACACAGAGTGAGAGAGAGAGAAAGGGGGGAGGAGCTGGAAGCATCAACTCCCATATGTGCCTTGACCAGACCAGTGCAGGGTTTTGAACTGGCGACCTCAGTGTTCCCAGGTCGACGCTTTATCCACTGCGCCACCACAGGTCAGGCCCCATTCTCTTTTTATTTCATTTCTCCCATGCTGTGAATTCCCCCCTTTCCTCTTCTCCCTGAGAAACACAGTCAACACTCTTCATCTTGAAACACCTCTCAGCTCTACTCCTCACCTTCAAACCTGCCAGTCGCCTTGAATGCCATCCTCCTCTCACCAGTCATCCAGACCTCACCCGACTGCCCTGAATACTAGCTGTTTTTCAGCATATGCTTTCTCCCTTGGATATTTACACCTACTCTCATGGTTTCACATATTACTTACAAACTGATCATTCCAAAAGTCTGACTTTAGCCCTGAATTCTCTTCTCAGTTTCAAACCATTTCTGCATGCGTGCTGACCCTGTCCACCCAGGAATACTAGAGGCACCTAAATAAACACGTCTAAATCCAAACTCACCCACTCATTTTCATCTTTTCTCAAACCCGTACCTCCAGAAAACGCCTGCATTTTATCAACCTAACATGTAGTTTCAAATATCAGAAACTATAAACAAGAAAAGGCTACATTTACATTAAATAACCCCAAAGTTACAGAAGAATATGGAAAGAAATCTGTGAAAACCCATAAAAACAAACAAGTAAAAACACCAAAGAGTGACCTAAACGATTATTGCGTAAAGAAACCCTCAAGAAGTATAGAAAAACATACTAAAATAGCAAATTAAAGTGGTGTCTTAGAGACAACTGGTGAAGATCAAACCGTGTCTAACAATTAAGAAGTCATTAACTGATGGTACTCGCTTGGATTTAATTTGTTTAGGCCTACCGTTTCCAATGGAAAAGATCAAAGGACATCATTACCTGGAATATAATATGACTGTTGGCAAAGTGGATTTGCCTGTGGGAAATGCTCAGCACAGCAGGAAAGTTTGCTTCTAGCAGAAGAGCAAATGTGATTGCAGTTTTCCATGCTCACTTACAGTAAGAGCAGGCACCGCAGTAAGCAAGCTCCATGAGTACCAAAGGAAAACGCCAGAAGGGGAATGTCAAAAATCCTCACTTAGTCCATGTGCTCAACAAGATTACACACATCATAAATTAAAGCCACTTATTACAAGTAACTCCAAGATAAAAGAGAACTGGATTTAAACAATGTTCATCAGTTCCCAGCTCTAATGTGTGACCTTTGGCAAATGACTTAAATTTTCTGCATTGATTTTCAGATCTAAAAAAAGATAGTCTCACATTAAAAAAATCCCTTGAAAAAAAAATCAAGCTCAGGCTCAAGAGAGATAGTTAAGTGTTCAAAATTCCCAGTCCTGCCAAGTGACTTGTAGAATGCTCGAATATAACTTTCCAGTTGCCAACAAATGGAATAATGTTAGCTTACATTTCTAGAAAATGTCAGATGAGGCAATTTGGAAAATCCACCTGCTGTGCTGAAGCCTGAATATAAAACAGTCAATGGTCCATTTTTTCCTGAAAGCTGAGTTCTACTGAATTAATCTTGTTACAAGACGAAAGCCTGAAAGTAAATATGATGAATCACTCCTCCCACCCGGCCTGCTGGTCATGGCACTCGCAGCAGCTCCCTGCTTCCTTTCCAACGCAGCGCTAGTAAGGCGCCAAGCATCTGAAGCAAAGTGTGATCAACAGCTGCTCGTTTCCATACTTGGCGCTTTTCCAGTAGCCAATCCCAAATTTAATTAGCCACTTATCTGAAGCAGAAAGGGTCTGAAGTGTTCTAGTCATCTGTGCTCATTCTTTCCCCTGGTCCATGCCTCCGCGCTACGCGGTTCCTCACCCTGAAGTCTCTGAAGCACGCATATCAAATGCAGGATGTGTGCTAACTCTTACTGTAAATACGCAAGTCTAAAAATACTCATGAAAATTTTCTACTAGGGACAAACAGTAATGTTCCACTGAACTGAAGACTACATATGGTACATGGGAAGGACACTGGCAATGGAACTGCAGATGTAACTCAGTTCTAGCGGGTCAGCGTTTCCCTGGAGTTAACTCACAACTCTCCTACTGTGAACTCCCCAGCGCTGGGCTCCAGCCTGCAGCCGGCCCGGTGGTCCCAGTGGCTGCATGCATCTAATACTGTTTGAGCAATACCCTCCCTCCACTCTTCTCTAGGCGGACTTGTATTCAATGGGTTCTGTCACAGGTCCAAATCCCTTGGAACAAAAAAACTGTCTAACTTAGTCCTCATGACAATGATCTGCAGTAAGATGGGGTTTCCAGGAACTCGTGTGGTCATCTGACTCCACAATCACCTCAGGATTCTGTTGGCTCAGGGGGCTGGTGTCAAGCTGAAACAGAAGCTACATCTGCCCATGGGGTATTGGCAGATGGTGAGAGAGGTTAGACAGAGCAATACCTGCTGTGGTTGTGTTCCTCTTTCCTGCTCAGCATATTTTGCCCTGCCTGCTGGGAACGAAGCTCGTCTGGGTGGTGGTGGACGCATCCAAGTGCTCGGTCAGCTGCCCTTCCCCCAGCACACCCATTTCCTCCAAGGCCACAGTGACTGGAAAGAGTTGGGCTTATAATCCAGGATATTTGGTTTCTAGGAAGAGAATTTTCCTTGGCCACTGAGCGAAGAAACAAACAAACAAACACATCACGAGTCTTGCCCACCTCAAGACTCGCGATGGGTCGACCAGGTGGAGGCAAGAGCCTTCCCCTCCTTTACCATGTGAGCTCTGGATCCAGCCCTGCCTGGGGCCAAGATTAGCCTGATTTCACTTCCTGATTTGCCTGATTTTAATTCATGAATTGATTTCATGAAATCATCAAGTCCCATTTTTGCCTAAGCCACACAAAATGTGGTTCTTTCTTTGAAAGCTTCTCTACTACCATGTTTCCCTGAAAGTAAGACAGCGTCTTATGTTAATTTTTGCTCCTAAAGACGCGCTGGGTCTCATTTTCAGGGGATGTCTTTTTTTTCCATGAACAAGAATTCACATTAATTGTTGAACAAAAAATCAACATTTATTAATATACTGTAGTCATGTCATCACAAAGAGCATAACCAGCCAAACTCTGAATTCCATCAAGACTTTCTTGTGACTATTGGGCAGATAAAATATATTATGGTCTTTGATTAAATTCTCCATATCTTCCCCTCCAGTCCTTTAAACTCAGGTCAAAATCTAACTCTTCTAGGGTCACTTTCTATTGTATATTAATCCATACCTTCTGTAAAGCCAGTAGTCAAAGCCGCCATCACAGCCGTCTGGCCAGTGCAGGTTCTCATTAGATTTGGACAGTCGGTAATGAAACAATGGAGCCAAGAATTGGTGAGCCATCAGCTTTAATTCTAGCTTGCACCCGGTGGGCAAGTAAAAACACACACTGGGCTCCAAAACCCACTCATTCAGTGCTCACAAAGCTACTGACTTATCCGAGTTTCCTAGAATCAAAGGCTTCTAGCTCACCAGACTTATTCACCTCTGTTTCCCATCTCCTTCTCCAGCACAAACTCTGCTCAAACTGGCTTCTCCCTCAGCACTCTGCCATCTTGGCTGCTTCTCCTGGCCTCCACATGTGGCCTTCATCTGCTCTCCTCTCTAATACTAACCTCAGGAACCGAGAGCGAGCGCAAGCTACTGGTCTGTCCCACTTTATAGTGTAGAATCAAAACCTCCAATTCAATTACACAAACAAGGAAGTCTCCAATACAAAGCCACCCATCCGAGGCACAATGGGATTCCTCAGGAGAGCGCACCACCCTACATCATCCAATCAGTCAAGGGTGTGGGGAAAAGCTTACTCTTAAAACTAAGCCTTAGGCTATAATGACCCAGCCTGCTTACATTAGTCTTTTTCCCACACCCATCCCAAGCATAAGGGCAAGTAATATCACCTGGGTGATGGGCTTCCATGTGGGCAGCGCCATCTTTAACAAAGTGGGCATATTATATTTTATCTGCCCAACACCTTCCAAAGCCTTACAGTCTTCAATGTATATACGCACAGATAAATTCCATCCCATAGTCATATCCTAAGTGCTAGTCCATGAGACCCATTCTTGCTGTAACGCTTCTTTAACCAAGAGGTTTTAATTGCTGAAAAGAAGAGGATCCTCATTTTAAAGTGGTCTGCCTATTAAAAATGGGCTCCTATGATAAAATACAGTGAGGACTCAAGGTGTACGTATGTGTTTTTAAATAAATGCTAATAAAAACTTGTATGTCCGGCAAGAAAAACCTTACACATATTTTTTCATTAATCCTAATGATATTATGTGCTAGGTATTCTTAACGCCCATTCTTAAAAAGAGGTTGTAAAGTCAATAGCCACGACCACCATCACAGCCGCCTGGCCAATGCAGGTTTGCATTAGATTCGGACAGTCAGTAATTAAACAATGGAACCAAAAACTGATGAGCCATCAGCTTTAATCCTAGCTTGCACCAGGCGGGCAAGTAAAAACACACACTGGGCTCCAAAACCCACTCATTCATTGCTCACAAAGCTACTGACTTATCTGAGTTTCCTAGAATCAAAGGTTTCTAGCTCACCAGTCTTATTCACCTCTGTTCTCCATCTCCTTCTCTCTGCACAAACTGGCTTCTTCCTCAGCTCTCCACCATCTTGGCTGCTTCTCCTGGCCCCCTCCACGTGGCCTTTCTCTGATCTCCTCTCTAATGCTAATCTCAGGAATCAAGAGAGAGCAAACTCCCAGTCTGCCCCACTTTATAGCGTAGATTCAAAACCTTTAATTCAATATGCAAACAAGGAAGTCTCTGATACAAAGTCACTTCTTTGAGGCATAATGGGAGGATTCCTCATGAGAGTGCACCACCCTACATCATCCAATCAGTCAAGGGTGTGGGGAAAAGCTTACTCTTAAAACTAAGCCTTAGGCTTTAAGGACCTGGCCTGCCCACAGCCTGTCCCCCAACACACATTAGTATCAATCAACGGGCTTGCATGTGGGCTGTGCCATCTTTAACAAAGTGAGCATAATATATTTTATCTACCCAACAGAGGTGTAAATGAACTGCTTAAGGACATATAGCTGATAAGCTGAAGTCACTGAACTAACTGAATCCAAAGACCCTCTTATCACCCCCATGCCCACCACACTCTAGTCACAGGCATTTGCCTTCTTGGAATGCCCCAGTGAGGCTTCCTTTGGAGTTGCTCCACAAAAGGAATTAGGACCAGCAGGTCAGCATTCTACCTGCGTTAACTCCCAGCTGTTCCTGTGACCTCCCCTGCACTGGCTTCCCTCCAGCCTGCAGCCAGTCCCGGTAGTCCCAGTGGCTATGTTCATATAATAGCACCTAAGCAGCATTAAATTATTCATTTCAGTAATAATATTATATCCATTTTTAGACTTAAATGAAATACGTTCTGTCAACATAAGAATGGCCAAACCCGTAGAGAATTTTATAAAAATTATTTGTGTCAAACAGAGAATATACCCGGGAGCAAGATCTCAGTAGTCTGAGGCAAATGCTTCTAAGAAGTATCAGTGTGCAGCTTCTTTTATGCATTGGAAACTAAGAAAGGGATGTAAGGAAGATTGCATGAAGGTGGGAGAAAGCAAAGTGGGGATCAGATTACAAAATAGTTAAGATTATGTGCTCTCTTGAGGGTAGTCACACTTTCACTTTAGAAGGAGGGGTCTAAAAATAGGCATTTCAAAGGTGTGTGAACCTAAGTACTGTACACAGAAACAATGGAAGGTCTTGCTTTAGGCAAAGACAAACCTGTCACTGAAGAAGTTATATGCCTGGGGCATGATTACCCACCATGATCTGTCCAGTTAAGAATCTATGAATAGCCTGACCTGTGGTGGCGCAGTGGATAAGGCATCAACCTGAAATGTTGAGGTCGCTGGTTCAAAACCCTGGGTATGCCTGGTCAAGGCACATATGGGAGTTGATGCTTCCTGCTCCTCCCCCTTTCTCTCTCTCTCTCTTTTCTCTAAAATGAATAAATAAATAAAAAGAATTTTAAAAAAAGAATTTATGAACAATCACTTACTGTGATGTTATTTTCCGTAGAATCTCTTTTTGTCCACATTTGTTCTTTTTCCCTTCCTGGTTCACAGCAGGAAGGGAATAATAATTTGGAAGTGACTGTGAGGTAGTGGCTGATCCCAGAAAACACTGATAGATAACTAGTAGAGTTAGAAAAAACTTGAAAGCTGTTAGAGGAAGACGCAGGAACTCTAAATGTGCCCAGAGTCCACCCTTCCCAAAGTTCTTCATCACCTGACTCACAGACAGCCCTCAGGGCAAAGAGCCCTCCTTCTGTGGCATCACCACACGAAGTGGGTCTTCCAGAGCACTGGGGGCAGCATATAGCCCTGTAGAGTTGACAGACATGAATCTACTAAAAAGCTTACATGGGAATTTAGTAGGTATTTATATGAATATGCAATCATTAAACTGTCTTTACAAATATCTAAGTTTATCTTGGGTCTTCCCTAGGTGGTAATTTTGAGATCAGGAATCACATCTAATAAAATCTAACTTCACCCTGGCCAGATAGCTCAGCTGGTTAGAGCACTGTTCCGAAGTATAGAGGTTGCTGGTTCCATCCCCAGTCAGGACACATACAAGAACAGATGTTCCTGTCTCTCTCCTTCTCTCTCCCTTTCTCTCTCCAAAGTCAATAAAATAAACATTTACAAAAATAAATAAATAGGCCCTGGCCAGTTGGCTCAGTGGTAGAGCATCAGCCCAGTGTGTTGATGTCTCAGGTTCAATTCCCAGTCAAGGCATACAGGAGAAATGACCATCTGCTTCTCCAACCTTCCCCTTCTCTCTTCTTCCTCTCTATTTCTCTCTTCCTCTTCTGCAGCCATGACTCGATTGGAGCAAGTTGGCCCTGGGAACTGATGATGGCTCCATGGCCTCGCCTCAGGTGCTAAAATAGCTTGGTTGCCAAGCAATAGAGCAGTGGCCCAAGACAGGCTGAGCATTGCACCATAGGAGGCTTGCCAGGTGGATCCCTGTCAGGGCACATGAGTGAGTCTGCCTCTCTGCCTCCTTGCTTCTCACTTAAGAAAAATAAATAAATAAATAAATCTAACTTTATAATGTATCACATTAGCGCTTGATACCCAAATGTCTTTATTACACAGATAAAAAACTATTTCTGTGATGAACCAATTGTACATCTTTATTTTAAATACTAATTTGTAAGTTTTTTATTTTTTTACAGCGACATAGAGAGTCAGAGAGAGGGATAGATAGGGACAGACAGACAGGAACGGAGAGAAATGAGAAGCATCAATCATTAGTTTTTTGTTGCCATTGCAACACCATAGTTGTTCATTGATTGCTTTCTCACATGTACCTTGACCGCGGGCCTTCAGCAGACCGAGCAATCCCTTGCTGGAGCCAGTGACCTTGGGTCCAAACTGGCAAGCTTTTGCTGAAGTCAGATGGTCCCACACTCCAGCTGGCGACCTCGGGGTCTCGAACCTGGCTCTTCCGCATCCCAATCCGACGCTCTATCCACTGCACTACCACCTGGTCAGTCATAAGTTTTTTAATTTTTTAAAAAATTTTAAATATTTTTGTAAATGTTTTGTTTTCAATATCATTCCAGAAAAATCATTCCCTGAAACAGGGAAGGCCACCAGTTCCTTCATCAGCACCCCATGCTTTTATTTGCCCATTAATACAAGGAGACTAGAATGTGAATAAAAATAGTGGGGAGAGCCCCTCCCTGTACCCTTTCTATCTCTCTTTTCCCCTCACAACCAATGCTTCTATTGGTTCAGGCGTTGGCCCCTGGCACTAAAGATAGCTTGGTTGGTCCGAGCATCAGCCCCAAATGGGGGTTGCCGTGTGGATCCTGGTTGGGGCGCATGCGAGAATCTGTCTCACTATCTGCCCTCCCCTCACTTAAAAAGAAAAAAGAAAAAGAGAAAAGAAGTACATCTCCACTTTCATCCACAGTGTGAAAACATGATTTTTTTTTTGTTTAAAACTTTGTAGAATTCTGGTAATCAGCCTCCAAGCGGACCCTGAAGATGCTAGGTTGATGGTATAATCCCTTCCCACAATGAATAGGCCTGACTTGTGTAAACAATAAGATATTATGGAAATGATAGAATGTGACTTCTGATACTAGGTCATAAAAGATACTGCAGCTTCCATCTCTCTCTTGAATTAGATAATCTGAGGGAGGCCAGTTGTCATGCCATCAAGACACACGAGCAGCCCTATGGAGAAGCCTATCTAGTGAGAAACGGAGGCCTCCTGCCAACATCCAGCACCAGCTTGTCAACCATGAGAATGAGCCACTTTGGGAGTGGATCCTCCAGCGTCCATCAAGCCTTCAGCGGTCTGTAGCTTCAAAATGCCAGAGTCTTGACTACATACTCATGAAAGACCCTAACAGACCCCAGAACCACACAGTTAAGCTTGTCCCAAATTCTTGACCCACAGACTCAGATAATGTTTGTCATTGTTTTATGCCATTGAATTTTAGGGTAATTTGCTATGCAACAATAGATAATCAATACAAAAACCATGTATATTATATGCTCATGTAACTGATGTTTAAAATTCAAATATGTCATATGTTAATATTTTCACAGTCCTAAACAAATATCAAAATTCAAGACTAAGAACAAATGATGGGTTGTAAAGTCAGCTTGTATATGCAAGAACCAACCCTCTGTAGACTTCATTCCGACACTCAGTGGTGGAATTCAGCCGGTTTGCATGGGTTCAAGAGAACACATACCTAATTTTTTGTTGAGTTCAGCAAACTAGTCGTGAAAATGGCACTTGTTATCAGGGTTCTCTCTAAGGTGGGTGCCTGGGCAGCTGCCCAATGTAGAAATCACAAATTTATATTCCTCACTCTTTTTTTAACGTTCATCTGCACAACAGCATTCATTTCATCCATAGATGAAAAATATTACAAGTGAGGATGCCAATCAAGAAGCAATATGGAGCCTGACCTGTGGTGGCGCAGTGGATAAAGCATCGACCTGGGAACACTGAGGTCGCCAGTTCAAAACCCTGCACTGGTCTGGTCAAGGCACATATGGCAGTTGATGCTTCCAGCTCCTCCCCCCTTTCTCTCTCTCTCTCTCACTCTCACTCTGTGTCTCCTCTCTAAAATGAATAAAAGAACAAAAAAAAAAAAGAAGCAATATGGAGCCTGACCAGGCCGTGGTGCAGTGGATAGAGCTTCGGACTGGGATGTGGAAGACCCAGGTTCGAGACCCCGAGGTCGCCAGCTTGAGTGCGGGCCCATCTGGCTTGAGCAAAAGCTCGTCAGTTTGGACCCAAGGTCGCTGGCTCCAGCAAGGGGTTGCTCAGTCTGCTGAAGGCCCGCGGTCAAGGCACATGTGAGAAAGCAATCAATGAACAGTTAAGGTGTCACAATGGCAACGAAAAACTAATGATTGATGCTTCTCATCTCTCTCTGTTCCTGTCTGTCTGTCCCTGTCTAACCCTCTCTCTGACTCTCTCTCTGTCCCTGTAAAAAAAAAAAAAAAAAGCAATATGGAAGTATCTTAAATAACAGTTTTATTGTTTTAGTCAGGTATTGTTTAATATTTTTTCATTAATATTTTAGAACTCTTTTATAATGTAATCTAGTTTTGTGTACCTCTTTCATTGTTATTTTATTTTATTTTATTTTATTTTACAGGGACAGAGAGAGAGAGTCAGAGAGGGATAGACAGGGACAGACAGATAGGGACGGAGAGAGATGAGAAGCATCAATCATCAGCCTTTCGCTGCAACACCCTAGTTGTTCATTGACTGCTTTCTCACATGTGCCTTGTCCGTGGGCCCTCAGCAGACCGAGCCACCCCTTGCTGGAGCCAGTGACCTTGGGTCCAAGCTGACGAGCTTTTGCTCAAGCCAGATGGGCCCGCGCTCAAGCTGGCGAGCTCGGGGTCTCGAACCTGGGTCTACCGCATCCCAGTCTGACGCTCTATCCACTGCGCCACCCCCTGGTCAGGCTCTTTCATTGTTCTCATTTAAATATTAAATGCATGAAATAATAAGCTACCTTTTGGTATATCTTTTTTTATAATTAAAACAGTCATTAGGGCAGAGAACCAGTTGTTAAATTATTTGAATCCTAAGTTGCCAGTTCAAAACCCTGGGCTTGCCTGGTCAAGGCACATATGGAAATTGATGCTTCTTGCTCCTCCCCCTTCTCTCTCTCTCTTCTCTCTAAAATGAATAAATAAAATCTTTTTAAAAATTATTTAAATTCCACCACTGGACACATCAGTACTTAAATCCCAAGAGAACAATGAGACGAGGACCCTTCCGTTCAGTCCTTCAGTCCTATAGTCCGTGTTTTACTTTAGCTTCAGCTTAGCCAAGAACAAATCTGTAGAAAGGTCTGTGTATATTGGGGAGGCGGGAGGGTCAGGATGAGACACGTGCATGCTCACATGTCCAGGATTGAAGGGGAAAGATCAGAGTTTAAAAGTATACAGGTAATAACTTTACTAAAGAAAATTGAAATAGGTAGAAAAAATTATTTGAAGTCAGGTGCTAACAGAACCACAGTTCACATCGCTGCCTCTTTCCTTCTCATAGCGTTGTCCACTCAGGCTTGCTCGTCTGTACAGCACAAGGAGCTATTGACAATGACGAAGGGATACCAATCAGGGTTCAATCCTCACCTTGACAATCCTTGGCTTGACTCCATTTCTTTTCTTTTAAGATTCATTCTCAAAGGTGCAGAAATAAGTCATAAGCAAATAGGTGTGTATACACACATATAGGTGTGTGTAAATATGTAGAACGTGCATTTTAAGCATCTTTCAGCACTTCCTGTGTATGCCACACCAGAGCAGCTGTTTCCGGGAATCCTAAAGAAGACAGTTTCCGCCCTTAGAGTCTAAATTTTACTTTATACCGCTATTCAGCTAATATCAATACTCATGTGTTTCATTGTAAGCAAGTGGACCTTTTGTTCTGATCATTTGATATATCAGAAGATCTTTTGAAAATTCAGATTATTCATTATTCTCTAATGCATGGAGACTTTGAACAGAATCTTTATATATAAATACACTTACTTCTAGTTTTCATCTCACTGCTGGGGACAGGAAATAGCAAGCTGGCTTAAACAGAATCAGATCAGATGCTTCTGTCTTCAGTTAATATTGAGAAAAAATACTGTTAGTTGAGGGTCTACTTTGTACCTAGCATTTTACAGATTATCTTAATCCTTACAACAGCCTCAGATGGTAATATTAATCCCATTTTCCAGACAAACAAAATGTGGGTCAAAAGAGTTAAGTAACCTATCTAAAATCAACCAGCTGGTTAGTCCAGAGCCTGGAGTACAAACTCAGTCTGTAGCTCCAAAGCCTTTGTTCTTTTCATAGCACCACCAGACATATCAAACAGGGTTCTTATTTTCCATCTGTCCCCCAGTCCTCCTGTTCCCTGCACCAACATAGCTTTATAGATCTTTGTCTTCTCATAAGGAAACTGAGTATCTCATGAGGAGTAGCTAATTAGAGGTCTGTGAGCAAGTTTAGGGAGGGAGATACAGGGGTGGACGATTAAGACCACCATCCTTCAGCTTTTTCCACACACACAGAAATGGAAACCTAACACCTTGCCCAGAACTTTTAGTTGTTAAAAACTTGTAAGTCCTTCTTAAAACAAGGGAAATGTTTTACTTACAAGGGTTAAAATATTAACAGAACAGAACAGATACAGCCACTTAATCTTATTACTTAATCTCATTCATTTAAAATTTTTTTTCAAAGATTTTATTTATTTAGAGAGGAGAGAGAAACAGAGAGAGAGAAGAGGGAGGAAAAGGAAGCATCAACCCCCATATGTGCCTTGACCAGGCAAGTCCAGGAATTTGAACTGGCGACCTCAGTGTTCTCAGTTGACGCTTATCCACTGCGCCACCATAGGTCAGGCTTTAATCTCATTCATTTTTTTTTTCCTGGATGCTTATTCCTGAGCCTGCAATTTTCATTTGCTTGCAGAGTTAGTTACAAGTTGACTTCTTCCTATTGGAAACAGGCCATTCCTTGGTGTTCAGTACCTAACCCTTCTTTCTCTGTAGTTGAAAGGAGGAGTTTGAACATTCCCACTCTGAAATAGAGATATTAACTATTCAGATTCCACTGTCAGCCACAGAGCACGCATGTGCCAGACACTGTTCTTGAAGATTTTAGGTGCTTTATCTCTTGAATGCAACCTCCTGTCTGGCAGCTACTGAGGTGAGGGTTCAAACCAAATGGGTGTCCCCTCCTTTACACACAGCTTCCCCAGTCAGTGACTTGTTCCGACAGTGGTTTCCGAACACCTATTCATCACTTGGATAGCAATTCTTAGTGTAGTTAGACAGTGGTTGCTACTCTGCTGGTTTAGCTGCATCTCCAGGGAGTAAAGAAAGAAAATCATTAGATTTGTAATGATAGTTAAATGCAGAAGGGTTAAAAAAACTTGCCCAAGCTTAGGTAGCTGGTAGAGCCAAGATCTGAACCCAGGCCGGTGGGCTCCGAGTCTACCTTTATAACCACTGTGCCACATTGATGCTCACATGATTAGGCTAATAATAGCTCAGTTGTTATTTAAAATGTGGATAAATGTTTTCCCCAAATGCCAACCCTGGCAAAAATCATTTATAGAACTACATTTTACTTTTCATAGTCCTGAGCAAAGAAGTGGTTAAAACGAGCTGTTTCACGTGCTCTGTAATTCTGAGTGGTTCTGTGTGGTGAGACACAATTACTTAGCAGCAACTGCTGACTCAGCCATTCAGAATAATCACATTGAAGTTGAAGTGGTAATAATTCAAAATTGACAAGCTGGGAGAGACTTGAACAGTCATGCCTGTTATTAGCATTTAACAGAATCAAGTATTTAGCAGACAATAGTAGAAAGTATTATAAGAATAAGTCTCAATAAATCAGCAGATTCCAGGAATATTTTGGGGCTAAGAATATTTTAAGTATTCTATATGTAAGAAGTAATGGTTATTCCTGGAAATGAACTCCTGAAGTTGACAGAGTAGTTTTAGATTTCTTAAAATGCTTACAAAGATTCAATACGAGAAAAAAATAATTTAAACCTTAAATTTTTTTCAACAATACAGTTATAAAGATACAACACAAACTTGGTATATATTGAGAAAACTAAATATTAACTTCTTAACTATCATATAATTAAAGAGGTGTGACACTAATTATTATATAAGAGTAAAAATAATTACAATTGCATATCGGTTCAATATAATCCTTAAAACAATCTTAAATCTCCATATAAGTAAATTCTATTATTTTCTACCTATGAGATCATGTTGGTAGCGCTCGCATACCAGCCTGAGACTAGAAGACTATTTTATTGAAATAAGCACTAAAAGTCATGTACATCCCTTTCTTGTTCAGTTCAGTGTGTCAGTGATCTCTAAAGAATGAGGAGAGGCTCAAGCCATTTTCAGTTTCAAGATGTCCCATAATATTGCCATTTCTGTCATCTCTCAGAAACCACACAACAACAAAAAAAGGAAGTAAGAGACAGAAATACAAATCTCATCTTCAATCAAAATTTAAAACAGGTGAGGCTCCTAAAAACACAAAATAGGTGATAAGGGTACAGAAAGCAGTGGAGTTTGAGAAAAATCATGGAAGGAAGCTGAGTGAGGGCACCCACAGCTACAGGTCTCAGAAAGAGCTTCATAGTTCAACCATTAAGACACACACACAGAGGCGAAAAATCGGTGGCTCAGTTTGTACGACATTGGGAATAGGCAGCATTATGGGTTGCATTGCATTCCCCACAAATGATATGTTGAAGTTCCAACCCTTGGTATCTGTAAATATGACCTTATTTGGAAATAGAGTTTACAGATATAATCAAGGTAAGATGAGGTCATACTGGATTGGCAGGAAGGGGCTAAGCAATGACTGGTGTCTTTTAAGAAAACAGAAATTTAGACACAGAGACACAGAGATCAGAAGGTCAGGTGAAGATGGGACAGAGATTGAGTGATGTATTTACAGGCCAAGAAACACCAGGGTTGCCAGCAGCTACCAGGGACTAGGATGAAGGCATGGGACAGATACTCCCTCAGAGTTTCTAGAAGGAACCAACCCTGACAATACCTTGATTTCAGACTTCTTTCTATCCTTTAGAACTGTGAGTGAATAGATTTCTGTTTTTCAAGCCAGCTACCCTGTGGTATGTGGTTATGGCGGCCTTAACCGTCCAATTCAGATGAACGGGCTGGGAGCGTAGCATGAGTTTCTCTGGACCTAGTTTGGTTTTGTGTAGCAGAGGAAATGGGACTAAACTAGAATCCCACAAACATATAAAGTCATATGTTCATGAGGACAGAAAATAGACTGCACTGTGAACACCCCTGCAGCTGCCCATTTTCATTGACTGGGGAGAAGAAAAGGCTAAAATATTTCACATGCAAAACCCTGGGTCAAAAGAAAAATTCTCACTGATGTAGGTGTCCTTGGCCCCCTGACAGCACAAACCTCCAATAAATAAATAATGAATCTAGGAAAAATCCTCCTTATTCAAAGATGAGGAATTAGGAAGGAACTGATAAAGGTATAAGGAAAAAAATGTAAAACAAAAAAACAAATGCAGATGAAGAGTCATCATGACAATGTTACCTTAGAGGAGATGAAAATTTTGAACGCAGCTTTTGCCTTAAATTTTAAAGAGATGTAATGAAGCAATTGTTTCCCAGAAAACAAGCATGAAACAGAAACAACTAAGAGAAGGGAGGGTGAGATGACAAACAATGAAACATAAACTGATAGAGCTCAGGAAAAAGTGAATGAAAAATAAAACAAAACAAAAACCCCTGGTAGAGTTGTATGCAAAACTGGAGAGAGGGCCAGGGAAAGCGATACAGTAGGGTACGAAACCTAGGGGTCAGAATGAGCAAAGGTACATACTGAATTGTAAATAAAGACAAAATGTTCAGAGAGAAACTTCTAAATAGAAAGCAGGAGTATACAGTTAAGTAGTTGCAAAATAAGAAGACCTAAAGAAGATAACATGAATAGCAGACATTTAAAAATACAGTTCAGCCTGGCCTGTGGTGGTGCAGTGGACAAAGTGTTGACCTGAAATGCTAAGGTCGCTGGTTCGAAGCCCTGGGCTTGCCCAGTCAAGGCACATATGAGAGTTGATGCTACTTGCTCCTCCCCCACTTCTCTCTCTCTCCTTTCTAAAATGAATCAATAAAATCTTTTTTTTTTTTTAATTTTTATTTTATTCATTTTAGAGAGGAGACAGAGTGAGAGAGAGAGAGAGAAAGAGAGAGAAAGGGGGGGAGGAGCTGGAAGCTCAACTCCCATATGTGCCTTGACCAGACCAGTGCAGGGTTTTGAACTGGCGACCTCAGTGTTCCCAGGTCGACGCTTTATCCACTGCGCCACCACAGGTCAGGCCAATAAAATCTTTTTAAAAAATGTTTAAAAATACAGTTTAAGAAAATTTTCCTGGCCCTGGCCTGGTGGCTCAGTGGGTAAAGTGTTGTCCAGACACACCAGAGGTTGCAGGTTTGACACCCCAGTCAGGGCCCATGTGAGAAGCAAACAGTGAATACGCAACTTAATGGAATAACTAAGTAAAATAATGAGTTGATACTTCTCTCTCTCTCTCTTTTTCTCAAATCAATGGAAAATTAAAAGAAAGAAAGAAAGAGAACACCTTCTTGAAATAAAAGCCTTGAATTTACAAATTGAAATGGCATACCATATTCCAGAAAAATCTTGACCCAGAATGGTCATAAGTTTACTAAACTTTGAAGAAAAAAGATTATTTTAAAATATTCTTTGAACAGTCAAGGTGGGGGAAGGAAAGAGATATTTATAAAGGAGAAAAATAGATCGGCCACAGATTTTTCTGTGATAGCAATCAATGTTAGATAGAGAGTATAGCAATATCTAGAAAATTCTCCTAGAAAGAAATTGTCATTCAATTCTAAAGGCAATAAATAATTTTGAACTCAGGAAATATTGTTCCCATGAGCTCTTTCTAAAGAAACTATCAGAGGACAAATTGCAGTCCTTAAGACATAACTGGAAAAGCTTCAGCAATGAACTGCCTGTGAGCACTGAATCTATTTAATTGTGGGACTAAAACTAAAACAAAAGTAAGAATTGTGGTTACAGAACTGAATGAAAATACTATAAACTCTGACAAAGTGAAAGCAATTGATTCAAATTAAGAGTGTTAAGAGGGGATTGGGAAAAGGTAGGTTACTGATTTCTC
Organism: Rhynchonycteris naso; assembly: GCA_037038555.1. Lineage (NCBI taxonomy): Eukaryota > Metazoa > Chordata > Mammalia > Chiroptera > Emballonuridae > Rhynchonycteris > Rhynchonycteris naso. Next base: position 47,767,420 of record CM072999.1, read on the forward strand.
TGTGTTTTTTTTTTTATAGCTGGGGGCCAAAAGATTTCTTTGAACTGAGAAATTGATTAATGAGAATATATGTATAATTACCAATTACTAAAAAGATAATTTAGCCTGACCAGGCGGTGGTGCAGTGGATGGAGCATCGGACTGGGATGCGGAAGACCCAGGTTCAAGACCCCGAGGTCGCCAGCTTGAGCGTGGGCCCATCTGGCTTGGGCAAAAGCTGCCAGCTTGGACCCAAGGTCGCTGGCTCCAGCGGGGGGTTCCTCCGTCTGCTGGAGGCCTGCGGTCAAGGCACATGTGAGAAAGCAATCAATGAACAACTATGGTGTCGCAACGGCAACGAGAAACTGATGATTGATGCTTCTCACCCCTCTCCGATCCTGTCTGTCTATCCCTCTCTCTGACTCTCTCTCTGTCCCTGTAAAAAACAAAAAAAGATAATTTAGTCTTTTTGTTGTTGTTGTTGTTTTACAGGGGCAGAGAGAAGAGTCAGAGAGAGGGATGGATAGGGACAAAGTCTTTCTTATAATTATATAATGTAGATAATAGATAATAGAACTGATAATAGGTGGTAAATCAGCATCTCTGGGAGGTAGCAGTAGTTTCTAAGAAACCTTCCAGGTGATTTCAGTATGTAGCCAAGGTTGAGAACACAATATCAAATTGCTAGACATTTACAATGCTATTTAAATTGCTCCTTTGCATTAAAAAAAATAGGAATTTATTCATTATGAACCATTTACAAAACTAAATTTTTACTTTTTACACTAAATGTTACTATTAATTGTATAATAACTTATAATAATTAAAATTATTTATATTAGATATAATTTATAATATTATTAATAGTATCACTTCATAATGATATCAATGAAGAGACACCAAAATATTACGATAGCACACATACAAAAAACTACAAACCAATATCAAAAAATGATTATCAATGCTCCGGAGCCTAAACTGAGTGTCAGCAAACAGAATCGAGCATCACATTAAAATTATAATACGCCAGAGGGGTTTTCTTCTAGGAATGTAAGTTTCATTTAATATTAGAAAGTCTATTAATATAACTTACCATATTAATAAGTCTAGGGAGATAATCATGTATATGGGTCAATTCTATAGATGCTATAAAAAGATTTGACAAAAATGCACTATCATTTCTTGATTAAAAACTCTCACTAAGATAGGAATACTAGATGGATATTTCCTTTTTTTAAAATTCATTGGCTTGACAGAGAGAGAGGAAGGGAGAGAGGGAGACAGAGAGAAACATCTACACTGTATTTGTTGTTCCACTTATTTATACATTCATTGGTTGATTCTTGTATGTGCCCTAATCAGGGATTGAACCCACAATCTTGGTGTATTGGGATGATGCTTTAACCAATGGAGCTACCCAGCCAGGGCATACTTTCTTAATGTGACAAAAATTTTCTCCCAATCCCAAAGCATAAAGAGCCACCTGTGTCCTCATTAAACATTTTGCCCCCAGATCTCCCCAAGCCCGAATCCTTGTCCATGTTTGGGTCTGAGTTCAAATGGTACTTCCTATGAAATGCCTCCCATGACCATTCAATGAAACCATCTCACTGTTCCAAAATGTCTAATTATTTTTTTTTAAATGAGGATAATAATTTTTTTAAATTTATTTTTTACTTAAAAATTTGAGAGAGAAAGGAAGGGAGAGAGAGAGAGACAGAGAGATAGGAACATAGATCTGTTCTTGTATGTGCCCTGAGTAGGGATCAAACCAGCAACCATGCACTTTGGGACAACGTTCTGACCAACAGAGCTATCTGCCCAGGGCTCATTTTCTTATTCACTGTCTTCCCTCATTATATCATAAACTCCAGATGGGCAGGATTTGGTCTATTTTAGCACCACTACATACCCAGCACCTGGATCAGTGCCTGGCTTGTAGTAGGCACCCAGCAGAGGAGAGAGAGAGAAAAAAACAATGAATGAATAGTTTTGGAATAAACCCAAAGCATAGGCTAGTGGTGAGCAACACAAAATCCTGTTTATGAAAAATAAAATATTTGTGGTTTGCAAGGTCTTTTCTTTTTAATATTTAAAATCAGACAATGCAATATCTGAAACTTAAAAGCATTTCTTCCTTAAACATTACATCTCAGTCCTGCAAAGTTTTCTTTTTGGGGGAAAGTTCACCTGCTTCAAAACAAATGATTTTCTTTTTGTCATTTTTATTTTTTTAAGAGGAAAGGAAACAGTGAGACAGATTCCCGTGTGTGCCCCAACCAGTATCCACCCAGCAACCCTGTGTGGAGCAGACACTCAGACCAACCGAGCCATCCTCAGTGCCTGGGGTCATGCTCAAACCAATCAAGCCACTGACTAGTGCTGTGATGGCGAACCTATGACACGCATGTCAGCACTGACACGCATAGCCATTTTCAATGACACACGGCCGCATACCAGAGAAGTATGGGGCCGCATGCCAAGAAGGACGTTTCATCCTCGGCTCCTGCATGGCCAGATGCAGTAGCCGAGGATAAAACATTTGCTGTAGTGTAGACACTCTGTGCCGGAGGTCTGTAGGCCAAAACAACAGAACTCCAGCACAGAGCATCTAGTTCTGGGACTTCTGGTTAGGCCGGTTTTTTTTGTTTTTTGTTTTTTTGTTTTACAGGGACAGAGAGAGAGGCAGAAAGAGGGATAGATAGGGACACACAGACAGGAACGGAGAGAGTTGAGAAGCATCAATCATTAATTTTTCGTTGCCATCACAACACCTTAGTTGTTCATTGATTGCTTTCTCACATGTGCCTTGACTGCGGGCCTTCAGCAGACCGAGCCACCCCTTGCTGGAGCCAGCGACCTTGGGTCCAAGCTGACGAGCTTTTGCTCAAGCCAGATGGGCCCCCCGCGCTCAAGCTGGTGAGCTCGGGGTCTCGAACCTGGGTCTTCCGCATCCCAGTCCGATGCTCTATCCACTGCGCAACCGCCTGGTCAGGCCGGTTAGGCCATTTTTCTTAAAGTGACACACCACCCAAGTTATGCTCAGTTTTTTGGCAAATTTTGACACACCAAGCTCAAAAGATTGCCCATCACTGGACTAGGAGAAGGAAAGAGAGAGAGAAAGGGGTGAGGGAGGGTGGAGGGAAGCAGATGATTGCTTCTCCTGTGTGCCCTGACCAGGAGTTGAACCCAGGACGTTCACATGCCGAGCTGACACTCTATCCACTGAGCCACCGGCCAGGGCCAAAGCATATGATTTTCATTGGCTACTTTTCTTCTTCTTGAAAGTAGCCAAAATAAGAGTTTAAATTTGATTTAGGGAAGAGTCAGCCTTACTCATAACATCTTATCAACTGGGTTTTCTTCTCCACCCCCCCATTTTCTCCCAAATCCAGATGACAGACACCTTCAGTCATCCCAATTGACTGATCTTCCTTTGTTTGCCAACCTTGCAGTCATTATGTGCTAAATCAACATAAAACATCGGATAGGAAACAAACTAGAATGGGCCTGGCTTAACTTGACCTTTTCTGGGATAAAGATATCCCACAGCCCACACTCTTGGTCTATTAAGCTATTGAATTCCAAGCTAGTTAAGTGAAAAGAGGGCAATCTAGATGGTGAGATGTGTGTTGACACCAATATTATTGATTTACCAGGTCTTCTGCTAACATAACAGGAACTTTCCTCAATCCTTTTTAAAAGTCACTGATGCTGACTTTATTTTGAGATCGTGAGATATGCAAAATCCTGAATTCTGTGTTGGGCACATACCTTGCCTAATATGTAATATCCCTGGGAATTTTCATATTGAGGGTCACATAGGCTATTTCCGCTATTGTGAGTAACTCGGGGGTTGATTGAGAGCAAATGTTGGTAGTAAGATAGGCCAGTGAAAAGGGAAGCAGTTGGTGAGGTTACAACTTGGAAAATTGAATTAAGAAAAAATTGAACATATATGGCACAAACCCAAGAGAAATAGAGTTTATAGAGTCCAAGCAGTCAAGAGCAGTAGGAAGTAAAGAAAAAAAAAAGAATGTAGTAATCACCTAAATAACAGATAGAATGGGAAGGCTAATAATGTAAATGCCCTACATAGGTGGTATTATAGTATGCATATTTGGGTTAATCAGTAGACTACCAACCACACAAGCAAAATCAAAGACTTTTTTTATAATACATATAGGGGAGTATAAGCACTTAGTTATGAATCACTGGAAATTAATATGTGAAGCATAATTCTTAGATTTTATATTATAACATCACTTTGGTGGCTGACTAGTATAAAAAGAGATTGGTACTCCTTTTCAGTCTTTGAGAGCTGAATACAGTCAGGTGACCAATGCTGAGCGTGGGCAATAACATCCCCAGAAAGTGTGTATGATTTTAAGCCATGACAAAGGGGCTGTGTCAACTTGGTGAGAGCCTAGGAAGGACTTTTAGATTCAGACACTTTTCCTCTGCATGTCTCCCCATCAAATAAAAATTAATGTGTACTTCAGTACAAAAACCTATAGGTTGAGTTCCTTTAAGAAAATATGACAGTGCTTGTTTTTCAAACTATAAATCAAAGTAACAGGCTCTAGCCACGTGCTCAGTAGGGAGTTGTCCCGGCACACTGATGGTCAGGACATATGCAAAAAGCAACCATTGCCTGACCTGTGGTGGAGCAGTGGATAAAGCATCGACCTGGGAACACTGAGGTCGCCAGTTCAAAACCCTGTACTGGTTTGGTCAAGGCACATATGGGAGTTGATGCTTCCAGCTCCTCCCCCCTTTCTCTCTTTCTCTCTCTCTCTCTCTCTCTCTCTCTCTCTCTCACTCTGTGTCTCCTCTCTAAAATGAATAAAATAAAAAGAGATTAATTAATACTCTTAATTAATAAAATAATGGTCACAAAAAAGGATATTAAAAAAAAAAACCAAAAAGCAACCATTAAGTGTACAACTAAGTGGAACAAGTTGATGCTTCTCTCATTCTCTCTTTTTCTTCCCCCTTCATCTCTCTCTCTCTTTCTCTCAAATCAATGGAAAAATTAAAATAAAAAACAAAAAAAAGAGAAAAATAAAGTAACAGGGAAAAGATCTGCTTTAGATATCTGGACTAGATGTAACCTGGAGACAAAGCTAAACCAACAGATATATCATTCATTCATTTAACAGATCAGCATACTTGCTCACACCCAGTACAGTATTCTGTAACATGGCAAGTGATTCTTGCCTAATCCCACTGATTGATCCTCTTTTTCTCCATCCTCTAATTATGAACATTCCCTTAGGTCATTCCTTGCTCCCCTGTCCCGGTCTTTCTTCTGGGGACAACTTAACCACATTTGTGGCAATGCACTTAACAAATATGGATTGGGCACCAACTGTGAACCAGGCATTTTACTAGCACTGAGACACACCACGAGCACATTGTCCATCAGCCCGAGAAAAACACTTGAGTATAGACAATACAATGAGATAAATGTTCTTTAAGGTTGAATGAGAAGTTACCATGGGAGCAATAAAAAGGGTGCTACTGATATCATATAAATCTTCATAGAAGGAGATATTGCTAAAAGATGACCAGAAAGTTCAAAGGTGGACGTGACAGTTTCAGGCAAAGGGAACAAGTGTGCAAAGGCATGGACTTATGACAGCATAGCATGTTTGGAAAAGGACAAGAAGTTTTGTGTGTAGGAACTTAGAGGAAGTCAAGGAGATGCAAGGAAGTTGGGATAAAGTGAGTGACATACATAGTTCTTCTTCTAAGCACCAGTAATAAGTTTTTACTTTATTTGTTATGTATTGAAAGCCTTTAACAGGGGCTAAGCAGGAAGAGACAAGATCATATTTATGTTTTAAAATGATCCCTTTGGTCTGACCAGGCGGTGGCGCAGTGGATAGAGCATCGGGCTGGGATGCAGAAGACCCAGGTTCGAGAACCCGCGGTCGCCAGCTTGAGTGCGGGCCCATCTGGCTTGAGCAAAAGCTCACCAGTTTGGACCCAAGGTCGCTGGCTCCAGCAAGGGGTGGCTCGGTCTGCTGAAGGCCTGCAGTCAAGTCACATGTGAGAAAGCAATCAATGAACAACTATGGTGTCGCAATGGCAACGAAAAACTAATGATTGATGCTTCTCATCTCTCTCCGTTCCTGTCTGTCTGTCCCTATCTATCCCTCTCTCTGACTCTCTCTCTGTCCCTGTAAAATAAATAAATAAATAAATAAATAAATAAATAAATAAATAAATAAATAAATAAAACATTAAAATGATCCCTTTGTTTGCTTTTTGGATATTTCCTGGCTAAGACCTAAGCAGGTAAAAGGCATTTCAGTAATCCAGGTGAGAAGAGATGGGAGCTTAAACTACAAGAGCAGCAATGGGAGATGGAGAGGAAGGATGGATGCAAGAGGCAGACCTGATCAGATCTATGAGCAAAAGGATGTAGGGGGTAAGGAGAGGGAGCAATCAAAGGTAAGATCAAAGTGGTTAGCACAGTTATCTAGTTGGATGTTGGTATCACTGAACAGTAGAAGGCAAGTATGAGAGAGACTAGGCAAAAGGAAGGAGGGAAAATGGTATCTTTTTTGACATGCTGAGTTGGGAGAGGCTACTGCGATAACTGAGGGCAGATGTCCTGTGAGCAGCTGTATATGAGTGTGGAGTTTAGAAACAAATTGTTGGGGTTAAAGCATAAGCAAGTGACAGCTTTAGCATAGAAAGGAAATGAAATCATCCAGAAAGTGTAGGATGAAAAGTATATACTTTTATCTAGATATTCAAATTTTTCTCTGATACTCTAATCTCGCAAGGCCTGTGTCCTCGAGCTTCATTTACTTACCAGATTCTTTCATTTGGACGTCCTACCCTCGCCTCAACCATGAGTGAATCTAATGGTATTGCAGGTCAAAAAGTGGCCGAATGTTGGAATTACATGTGGTTCTACCTTAATAATTGGCATGTCACAGCTGCATTGTCACAGCAGTTTCCTGACCTCTCACCTCCATGTAATTCCTGTAGCTAAATATTCCTCATCCTTTTCTCTGTATATTATTTTCTTGCTCAAAGCCCTTTAGCAGTGCCCTATTCATTTCTTTTACTTTCATTTGGTTTATTTATTCTTTTTCTTGTTTTGTGCCCTATTAATCTCTAAGCCAAGCTAAGCCCCACACTCAATTTCTATCACTTATTGTTATCCTCCCCCTAATAGGACTAGGCTCCTCTACGGCCTGAGAACCAGCTCACAGTGTTCCTTCCATCCTTGTTCCTGTTGTACCCCTCGTCTGTCTTTTCCTACTCTCAGCTTACTCAAATGCTAGTGACATGTAGAGCTGTATTTCTCAACTCTTTGATTCCTTTCGATAGAGCTAACTCAAAACTCACTTTCATCCTTGTCCTCTTCCACTCCAGAGGCTGGAAAAGTTCAGTGCTTTTGTTCTGAGCCTCTTTTGGAACTTGGACAGGTCATGTGACACAGTTCTGGCCAATTATGCTGCTCCCTTCTCCTTCCTGCCTTAAAAGTGGGCACAGGTGCCAGAGCTGCAGCAGTCATCACAGGATTCCAAGTCAACTGCCAGTACACTAAGCATCGCAGCGTGCTAACACACAGATTGCTGGGTCCTTGATGACATCCCCAGGCCACACCAAGGCAGGACTGCCTACCTCTACTTTTTAACAGTGTGAGACAATGAGGCCTAATTCTTTAGGCTCCAGATGCCTGTCTTTGTGTTTGTTTGTTTTTTGCTGCAGGAAGAAATTCCAAATTGATATACGTGGCATGCTCACATTATACAGGGCGGGGCAAAAGTAGGTTTACGGTTGTTTGTATGGAAAATAATACAATAATTAATAAATAATAATAGATGAATAAACTGTTTCTTGTATGCATAGCTGTACACCTGCTTTTGCCCCACCCTGTATATTCTCAAACAACAACACACCCTTAAAGTCAGCAAGTTCACATGCATCTATCCGTACAAAAATTAACATTCACTTGATAGTTCAGATATGTATCAGGTAACTCGGTTGGTTCGAGCATCATCCTGAAGTACAGAGGTTGCTGATTCGATCCCCGGTCAGGGCACATCTAGGAAGAGATTGATGTTCCTGTCTCTCTCACTCTCCCTTCCTCTCTCGCTAAAATCAATAAATAAAAAATTTTAAATATATGTATTTAGTTCTCCTTTACTGTAACTCAGAGGAGAGTTCTAAGTTGTCAGATTTTTGTATATTAACCTTTTGCTTTCCCTCTCAAGAGATGGGCAATCCCTCAGAGCAGAGTCCTGAAGTAGTGTACTGCAGTATCTTCTCTAACTAACTCTGGGAAACAAAATTTTTGTTGCATCCACAACAAACACTTGTTCTTACCTAATTCGAGCGTGCTGATCTCAAATCTGACATGAGTTTTTCTCTATAAGCTACAGTTTTTTTGCAATTCAAGATTTTAGATTTTCATCTTATTGTAAAATTTTCAACATTTAGTTTAACATAATGAAGTAGAATGACTTCTTGGGCATCATCTTTGTGAAAATATAATAATTTATATAATGCAGCAAATACAGTAAAAGATATATTAGCATCAGAATTTGTCTACAATTTCAAAATAGAACATATTAAAACACTTATTTTAATCATAAAATTTGTGCAAAACTTATTTAAATTCTATTCAGGCAGAAATTTGCATTTGTAGCTCTTGAGTTTGTGTACTTGTTGGGGACAATCTCGTTTGATGCTCCAGCAGTAGTCTGCTCATCACTAACAGCTCCAAGATTTTCGCGAAACTTATCAAGGTGACTGTTCAGGAAGTGAATCTTAACGCTCATGTTACATCCAATGTCGCGGAAATCCAGCAGCATCCTTAGAACCAGAAATTCCGTTTTCTGCTGTTTTGTTGCCAAGGAAGTTCTTTTTAACTGCCACAAAAGACTGCCATGCTGCTTTCTCCTCCTTATTCATCTTCCTGGCAAATTCTTCGTCACATATGAGGGTTCAAATTTGAGGTCCATTGAATACACCTGCTTTTATCTTCTCGAAAGACAAGGCAGGAAAAGCAGAAATAATATTGAAAGCATTCACTTTCTCCATTCAAAACCTTAACAAACTGCTTCATTAAGCCAAGTTTGATGTGAAGTGGGGGAAAAAATGATCCTGTCCCGATTAACTACAGGTTCATTCACAATATTTTGCATCCCTACTTCCAGAGCTTCACGTTTCAGCCACCCCTTCTGTGTCCAGTGTTTCTCCTGAGCTCGGCTGTCCCACAAACACAGAAAGCAAAGATACTTCGTGAAACCTCTCTGTTGTCCTAGCAGGAAATTTACCATTTTAAGATCCACACAAATGATCTAATTATGCTCCTCATACTTTAGAAAGTTGAGGACAATTTTTATGTCATTATAATCTTCTCGCAGATGAGTTGAATAACCAATTGGAACCACTGAAAATAGGCAATATATGCGCGTGTCACAAATGATGAAATATTGCGCCTTTGACATTGAAGTGTGTAACAGCCACGTATATAACAGAAGCTGTCAGGACTATTCTTACATTTACACCTACTCGAAGAAGCCATGATTCAATCTTAAAACAAAATAAGAGAGTGTTTTTATCAGATAACAATTTTTTATATTGAAAAACCACTACAGCCTGACCAGGCGGTGGCACAGTGGATAGAGCGTTGGACTGGGATGTGGAGAACCGAGGTTCGAGACCCTGAGGTCGCCAGCTTGATTGCGGGCTCATCTGGTTTGAGCAAAAGCTCACCAGCTTGAGTCCAAGGTCGCTGCCTCGAGCAAGGGCCGCAGTCAAGGCACATGTGAGAAAGCAAACGAAAAACTGATGATTGATGCTTCTCATCTATTTCCGTTCCTGTCTGTCTGTCTGTCCCTATCTATCCCTCTCTCTGACTCTCTGTCCCTGTAAAAAAAAAAAGAAAGAAAAAGAAAAACAACTACAATTATGTAAAAGTGATGTTTGTAAAACATTAATTGCCTTGTGGTTATGTTCATTCCAAGAGTCGTTGCCCTTTAACTCCAACTTAAAAATCAATGCATGTTATTAACTGTAACAAAAAAATTAAAATTGCATAAAAACTAGAGCATGCACCAAAAAACGAATTTCAGATTTAGAATCAGCAATGCAGAAACATATAGAAAAAGTTCTAAAACCTCATGCAACAAAAAATGAAAAACATTGTTCCCTAGTGATCTATCCTGATTTTGACAGATGACACTCCATGCGATGGCAGTCTTCCTGTAAAGTGACCCCAGAGTGCCCCACTTCCCCATATTTACATTCTGTTTAATCTGCTCCCCTAGAGTGTGGGCTGGATTTAGTTGCCAGGTCATATGGTAGCTCTATGTCTACCATGTTGAGGAACTGCCAAACTTTCTAAAGTAGCTACAGCATTTTATAATCCAGATAAACTACTTTTTAAATCTACGGAACAAAATGCAAATTATTTAAAAGATTTTTTACTGATTGATTTTACAGAGAGAGAAGAGAGAAGGGTGTAGAAGCTAGAAGTATCAACTCATAGCTGCTTCTCTTTAGTTGTTCACTGATTGTTTGTTGTGTCTTGACCAGGCAAGCCGAGGGCTTCAAACAGCCTTCCAGGTCAATGCTCTATCCACTGTGCCACCACAGGTCAGACAAAATGCAAATTATTTAACCTTAGTTTTCCATCACTTATAAAATGGAACAATTTCAAAAATAAAGACTAACATTTATTGAGCACTTATATGCACCAGCAATGTTCTGAGTAATTTCTAAGCTTTTACTAACTTAATCTCCTGTGGTAGGGTTGTCAGATAAAATTAAGGATACTGAGCTAAATTTTAATTTTAGATTTTAAAAATTAATAATTTTTAGCATAACTAGGTCCTGGGTAATCTTTGCCCAAGGTCTCATAGTAACTGCTGTTTGGTGTCAGGATGGTAACTGTGCCAGTCTGACTCTGGGACAGCTGCTGCTAACTTCATGGGGCTCCACACTGTTCTGCAAGACAGACAGATACATAAAAAGAATTGGTGCCCACAACAGAAATTTTCAATTAATGTTTCGTCCCCTCCAGGAGTCTTCAATCCCTGTCCTCCTCTCTTTCTTACAACACCCCAACCCATTAGACCTAAATTAACCCTTTGGGTGCCCATAGCTCTTTGCTTATACCTCCTTCATAGTAATATTCTACAAGTAGGTGTCAATGTTGACTGATTATAATTCTTTTTTTTAATATTCATTTTTTATAGAGCAGAGAGAGAAAGAGAGAGAGAAGGGGCAAGGAGCAGGAAGCATCAACTCCCACATGTGCCTTGACCAGGCAAGCCCGGGTTTCAAACCAGCGACTTCAGTGTTCCAGGTCGACGCTTTATCCACTATGCCACCACAGGTCAACACTGATTGTAATTTTTGAATTAAGACTTTAATGAAAAATTACTTAAATATCAATTTACCAGGTTATGGTTTATAGTTGGGGAAAATTTTAAGAAATAAGCAATTACTTAATAAATGCAGAACGAGAAAGTGAAAATCCTTATTCCCAATAAATTGACACTTGACTTCTAATTTTGTTCATTGAAAATAAATCTTTAGCGCTCTCCCTCCCCAGGGCCCTGTGTGCCTGGCCCCTTCCCCTGCCCCCAGGCGTGGTTCTCTGTTTCCTAAGCTCCCCTTCCTTTTGCCACTATAGCTTGTTTCCTAAAGCCCATTTCTTCTACCACTCACTTCTACCTCTGTGACTTTCTAAGTAAGCTCTCTCTTGTAAAATAAATAAACAAATAAACAAATAAATACATCTAATTAATGATCTACAACATCAAGCATGACTGAAATACTAAGCACATTAACCTAATTACATTTCTATATTATGAATAACAATTGTTTAAATATATCAATGGCATTTCTTTCTTCCAGGAACATTTCTCAAATACAGTAGTCTCTAGAACTGACTCCAACAAGGCTTGCAAGAATTTTTTTAAAAGTAGATCTTTGGCTTTTTGCAATAATTGATCTGCCTTAATCAATCATTGAACACAAGAAAGTCATACTTCTTTTTCCTGTGTATCGCAATGCTGTATAGAATAGCCACAACCCCATTTGGTCGCTCTCTGGAATTTTTCAATTTTTTCCGTATACATTCATTCTTAGAAAGTTAATATGGTTCAGAAGAGAAAACATTGGTACATCTCCATTATTATCCCATGATAACAGAGGAAATATCTGTATATAAAGCTGGTTCCAGTGTCATAATAGTCATTTTAGTTAATGTATTTCTTGGTCCAACTGCTCTCTTTTTCCAGCTGAAAATTATGCTGACTGGGAGCCATCACACAGAACCACCACCCTGAGGTGTGACTCAGATAATTAGACAAAAGCATTTAAACCTCTCCAGGACTTTTTCTGGCCTCCCTCTTGTCATTCCTTTCTCTTAGTCAAAGAGTTGGTGACTACACATTTTGTGGCTTTGAAGGAAAAATACTATCACCATTCATAAACCAATAATACCTGTTCTCAATCATCATCTTTAAAAAAGTACAATACAACAAATAAGTTGGTACCTCATTCCATAGAGAAATTTCTTTTTATGTATGGCATAAATTTTTTAACTTTTCATTATGGATAATTTCAAACATGCAAATGAACAAAAACCCATACACTCATTCACTAAACTTTAACAATTACCAACTCGTGGTCAATATTGTTTCATCTGTAATCACACTTCCAGATAATTTTAATACAAATTCTAGTCATATAATTTCACCTTTAAATATTTCAATGATACTAACCATAAATTTTGAGTTTTATTTATGCTTCATTTTTTAAATTATTAAACTAGAGGGAAGAAAGAAAATAGAACTAACTGCTATTGAATGCTTTCCATGCCAGATGTCATGCTAGAGACTTTCTCGGAGTTATTACTGGGTGAAACCTGCTAGGTGTATATTAGAATTCCCATTTTTAGAAAAGAAAATAGGCAAAGAGATAAACTTTCTAATATCACTTAGCTACTGAGATATCAGGGCTGGGATTCAAGCCTAGGTCTGTCTGACTCAAACCCCCACACTTGCCTGACTAGGCAGTGTCACAGTAGATTAGATAGAGCATCAAACTGGGACACGGAGGACCCAGCTTTGAACCCCGAGGTCGCCTGCTTAAGCGTGAGCTCATCTGGTTTGAGCACCTTGAGAAAGGGGTCACTCCGTCTGCTGTAGCCCCCCAGTCAAGGCATGTATGAGAGGGCAGTCAATGAACAACTAAGGCGCAACAACAAAGAATTGCTGCTTCTCATCTCTCTCCCTTCCTGTCTATCTGTCCCTCTCTCTGTCTCTGTCACACACACACACACAAAACTCCACACTCTTTCCCCAGTGATGTCAGGCAAGGAATTAAATGTCTGATAAAAGGTAGGAAGGGTCTTCTATGACCTACTTGAAGAAAGGGAGATGTCTTCCATCTTCAGGCTTCCCTCCATGCTGTGAATGACATTCACAACATCGTACACAGGATGTTTCCAGATCCTAACTCATCTAGTATTTCTAACACTGTATTCCAGAATCCAAAAGTCACATCGTTTTCTAAATCACTATTTTGATGCTCATCAAAGCAACACAGCCTGACCTGTGGTGGCGCAGTGGATAAAGCGTGGACTTGGAATGCTGAGGTCATCCGTTCGAAACCCTGGGCTTGCCTGGTCAAGGCACATATGGGGGAAGCAAATACTATGAGCTGATGCTTCCTGCTTAATCCTCTCCCCCTTTTCTTTCTCTCTTGCTCTCTTAAAAAGAAAAATGAAACGTGAACTCTGAAGTGTACCAGTAGGAAGCATAATTTAGGTTTTATTAGTATGGGACATGCTGCAAGAAAGAAAAACAGCCTAGAACAACGACAACAAAACCTAGCCTAGAAATCAACATAGGTGTGAAAGGAGAAAAAGTAACATGTCTAATCATATGGAAGCAATAACCCTGACAATCATACCAATTAGAAGATTAGTTGCGCAAGATATAATTTAGCAAATTTGTCATGCTAGTCTAAAATCTATACTCTCTTCAACTAGCTATCCAACAAATTAAAGAGTACCTATTAGCATTTACTTAAAATATTTTCTTCAAGATGCCACAATCATATTATTACACTAAGTAAAGAAATTGTTTTGTTATATAATTCACGTTTGTCTCAATGACAAAAACAAAATAAAACAAAAGATTCCTCAAGTCGGTTTCTAAGTACTACGTTCTGTGTGAAATGCATTCACTATTTTAATATCATTCATGAATTGGTGAGAATAAAAACTGCTATCCAACTTATAAAAAGAGTTCAAATTATAAAGATAAACAATCAGCCACAAAAAGTTGAAAATTTTTTATCTAATAGTACTAGTGTTTACTTTGAGACACCTACCTATTTTTACTCTCCAACTTGATAATTACAGTCCATATTTTTAAAGTTTCAAAAATAAGCCATAATGCAAGGTATTCATTTCAGTTAAATGCTCAAGGTTCCTAGGAAACAATTCATGTTTAGAAATAAAAACCTCAAGAGTATCAATAGAAATATGATGTGTCAATGGTTACCAGTGGTTAAGTCTATTAATAAGCATCAGTTATTAACCTTAAAAGTCTTGCTTTAAAAGCTGATTAAGAATCACTATTGGCCTGACCTGCGATGGCAGGGTGGATAAGGCATCGACCTGGAATGCTGACGTCGCTGGTTTGAAACCGGGGCTTGCCTGGTCAAGGTACATATTGGAGTTGATGCTTCCTGCTCCTCCCCCCTTCTCTCTGTCTTTCTCTCTCTCCTCTCTTTCTAAAAGTGAATAAATAAAAAAATCTAAAAAAAGAATCACTATTGTTTTCCTAGAGCTAAGTACAATATATATTCAAAGACTGACATAATGCCTTATTACCAAATCACTACCTATTTTCTTAGTTTGAAGTACTATTTTTATTTTTTTCTTTTTTCTTTGCAACTACTTTTTTAATATCCCTAAATAGTTGCTACTAAATAGTTGTTGAAAGAACAAACGCATCCCAAATACTAATATTAAAAGATTTCTTTTTAAAAACCCTACTTTCAATTTACTGACAGCAAGCAAAAATGTTTTTGAAATAACTCAACATCAAGCTCTCAAAGTCAAAGCGTCAGAAAAAGGAAAGTTTTGGTTTACAGCCACTGACTCATTTCCTTAGATGATTCAACCTCCTGGCTTTGACACTGCCTTGCCCTCCCCTCCCCCTTCCAGTTTTAATTCAGAAGAGGGGGAAATCAACCACTGATGCTATCGTAGGGGTAGTCAACCTTTTTATAAAAACCACCCACTACAGCAAGCTTTCCTGTACTGCCACATCAGAATCTTTTAACTAAACTAAGGTTTTCTACATTCTTTTACACACTATTGATATAATTCAATTAGCAGGGTATCAAACTCACACATACTACATAGATTTTTCTAAAAGATACTGAAAAAGTTCAGGGATGTTTTTTTTCCCACCTCTGAGAAATGAATAATCAAATTGTCACTGGCACAAAGATGATTTCATTAAAATGTGTATTTTTCAGCCACCCTGCACAAACTTTGGAAAATAAATCTGTGCTTCATCTTGTTTTTTCCATGAATTCTTTAAATATTTATATGCCTCCAATGTTGAGGTCCTTATGAATAAGTTCATGAGTTTACTTAATACAAAATTCAGGCCCACAAAAACAAATGAAGAGAGTTTAAATACAAATACACCAAAGGCATGTCTACACACGCCCTGAACTCTTGGTCAAATAAATGCATAAGAGAAACAGACAGATCTGGCTCTTCCTCTCCAAGTACCAGCAAGACAAGATCTAGCCAGCTACAAAGGGATCAAAATTCATCTGTACTGACGCTGTGGTTGAAAAGAGCAACTTGTAAACCGAGAGGAATACCTCTTCCTCCTCACCATCCATTACCCACCTCCTGCCCCCAAGCCTTTTCTTTAGATACTGGTGGATGTATAGAGAAGAATATTTAGGAGTTACTTAAAATTGCCAACTCTTTCTCTCATTGGAGGGAAATGCCTTCCTCCTACAGTTCAAATAAGTCCCTGCCCCTCAAAAGTGCCGCTCTGTCTCCAAGACACACAGAAGACCTGATAAATTGGGTTGATGACACACAGACCTGTTGGAGCTCAGCCACCATGCCTTACTGGATTTAATTCGATGTTTAAAAAAATATATTGCACCCTCCCCAAATATATATACAGTATGTTGCAGTTAGACTCCCTGCCCCCTTCCCAAAGGCTATTGCTTTGGAGTCAACAGGACAGGTTTAAATATAGGTTTTCCCATTTAATAGCTACGGTATCATAGACAAAATACTTATATTTTAGTGCATTAAGTTTCTTAATTGTAAAATGGGAGATAATACCACCTGTTTTGCTAGTTTGTTGTGAGGACTACATTTAAAGCACGTAGCACATGGCAGGCATACACAATAATCATTTATGATTATTATTATTATTATTATTATAAGATTTTATTTATTGATTTTACAGAGAGAGGTACAGGGAGCTAGAAGTATCAACTCAGAGTTGCTTCACTTTAGTTGTCCACTGATTGATTACTTTAAGTATGTGCCTTGACAGGCAAGCCCAGGGCTTCCCACTGGCAACCTTGGCATTCCAGGTTGAAGGTTCCATCACCTGTGCCACCACAGGCCAGGCAGCATACAATAATTATTCAATAGTATCTTCTATTATTTAATTCTATATTCCAATTTGTCATCCTATAGCTGGTTTTCCCTCTAAATCACTGTGAAAGAAAATACAGTTAAACAATACAGGTTTAAAATGTTCAGGTGCACTCATATGCAGATATTTTTTAACTTGCAATATTGATAATTACGTACAGTACTATAAATGTATTTTTCTTACGATTTTGTGTGTGTTTGTGTGTGTGTGTGTGTGTGTGTGACAGAGACAGACAGAGAGAAGGACAGATAGGGACAGACAGGAAGGAAGAGAGATGAGAAGCATCAACTCTTCGTTGCGGCACCTTAGTTGTTCATTGATTGCTTTCTCGTATGTGCCTTGACCAGGAGTCTACAGCAGAGCGAGTGACCCCTTGCTCAAGCTAGTGACCTTGGGCTCAGGCCAGAGACCTTGGGCTTCAAGCCAGTGACAATGGGGTCATGTCTACGATCCCATGCTCAAGTCAGTGACCCCACTCTCAAGCTGGTGAGACTGCGCTCAAGCCGAATTAGCCCGTGCTCAAGCCAACAACCTCAGGTCTTCAAACCTGAGTCCTCCACGTCCCAGTTTGACACTCTGTCCACTGTGCCACCGCTTGGTCAGGCCTTATGATTTTCTCAATAAAATTTTTTCTCAAACTTACTTTGTAAGAATATAGTATAGCCTTACCTGTGGTGGACAGTGGATAGGCCATTGACCTGGAATGCTGAGGTCACTGGTTCGAACCCCTGGGCTTGCTGGGCACATAAGAGAAGCAACTACTATAAATTGATGCTCCCTGCTCCCCCCCTTTCTCTCTCTCTCCTCTCTGAAATCAATAAAATCTATTTTTTAAAAAAGAATATTGTATATAATATATGTTAATAAACTGTTTATATGTTATCAGGAAAGCTTCTGGTCAACAGTAAGGTATTAATTAGTTCAGTTTTGTGGAAGTCAGAAGTTATATATGGATTTTCAATTGTGTAAGGGGGGAGGGGATTGTCAGCACCCCAGACACTTGTGTTATTAAAGGATAAACCATATCCTAAAATTCAGAACTGGTGCTGAAAGTATTAAAACCTCAGTTTGCAAATCTGAAAAGAATTTTCATAGGTGTTAAATTAATCAGCATGATGCCTGCATATTAGAAATTTTTTTAAGTGTTACTCCATAGCTATATGAATGATAAGTACAAAGACATTTTGAGTCTATTCTCAGCTGTATCACTCACTAACTTGTGATGTACTGGGCTAGCTGCGTTTGTGAGATAAGAATGCCACCAACTATATCTGTAATTAGAGTGAGACTAGAATTTTTAAACTATTTTTTTGTTTGTTTATTTGCAAGAGAGAGAGAAAGAAAGAGAATCAGAGAGAGAGAGAGAGAAAGAGAGAGAGAGAAAGAGGGACGGAGGGAGATGAGAAGCATCAAGCCATAGTTTTTGTTCAATGGTTCTCAAAGTGTGCATCAGGGCACACTGGTGCGCCCTAGAAAATTTCCAGGTGCACCCTATGGTATTCCAAAGAAATATGTGTCTGTTGGGGACCAAAAAACCAACAGGGTTTTTGGAGTTTAGATTTTTTGGGGACAGAGGTGTGGGGAATTGGCTGTAAGCTGACAGTTTGCCCAACCCCCCACCTCACTTGCCTGATTAGGTTGCAAAAGGCTGTTACACTGTGGTGCTGGATTGTTTACACTACCCCCCATGTTCCCTGGAAAGAGTGGAGGCAAGTTTCTTCTATCCTCTGTTTGGTGTAAAGTTAAGATGATATGTATGGTGGGGGTTTTCTGCACTCAACACAATGAAGAGTAAAAAGAGAGGAATTCTTCAATGTATTGACAAGGAAATGAGAGTTTGCCTTTCAAATATATGCCTAAATATTGAAGAAATCACTAGGACACATCAGGCTCATGTTTCTCATAAACACAAGAATGAAAAAACACATTTGCTCCGGGACCTGCCAAATTTACTACATCTTACTAAGAATGAATCTATATATGTAAAAGATAACTTTTTTGTTGTTTTTTTATTTTTTAACCCCTCTATTTTATAAATTCTAAAAAGTATAACTCAAAAAATGTAACATAAATGTTTTTTAATGTCAGAATAAATTTAATTTTGTCGTATTTATTTTGTTTATCATAAAAGCACACTTGGACTTTATATTTTTTCTTTAATATTTGACTTAATTACTGTATTATCACATATTTCTCAGAAACTTGTACATAATGCACTTACAATAATTTGTAGAATTTTAAATGCGCCCCGACTTCAAAAAGTTTGAAAACCACTGCTTTAGTTATTCATTGATTGCTTCTCATATGTGCTGATGGGGTGGGGTTGGGGGTTCCAGCTGAGCCAGTGACCCTTGCTCAAGCCAGCAACCTTGGGCTCAAGCCAGTGAGGGTGGACTTCAAACCAGAGACCTTCGGGATCAAGCCAGTTGGCCATGGGGTCTTGTTGATGATCCCATGCGTAAGCCAGCAACTTCAGGGTTTCAAATCTGGTACCTCAGCATTGCAAGTCAACATTCTATCCACTGCACCACAACTGGTCAGGCTTTACTTTATATTAATTTATTAATTTTATATAGAGAGAAGAAGGAGAAAAGATAGAGTGAGAAACATTGATTTGTTGTTCCACTTATTTATACATTTATTGGGTGATCTTGTATGCGCTCTGACCGGGGATTGAACCCACAACCTTGCTATGTCAGAATGATGCTCCAAACAACTGAGCTACCCAGCCAGGGGTTAGTGAGACTAGAATTTACTTGGGTATGGTCATTGTAGTCATTTCCAAGAGGAAAATGAGCCCTAAAAAGCCACTTAAAGGAGTTAACATTTTTCAAATGGATACTTTTTTCAGTTTTCCTTTACCTCCAGGAAACTGGTGGTAGGGAGGCCATGTTACTCACTCCCCATTCCACCTTAAGCAATCAATACCTACAATAGTTAATGTTTTGAAAATTAAATAATCTTTTATCACACACTTAACATCTATTAACGTTCCTTTCTCTCCAGGTTTTTGAACACATCTATTAGCAGCTTCTCTATTGCCTCCTGTTTCTTTCATTGTAAACTAGTTTCTGACCATTTTACTCAAACTTACCTGGGATTCCAATGGCTTTTCATGTCAGTTCTACAGGTCATTTTGAACTTCAACATTCTTGATTTCCATGTAGGATATGACATCATTATCTCCCATTTGTTCTCAGTCTTCTATTTTTAACATTCTCTTCTTCTACCCATCCCTTAAACACATGTGTTCCCCAAGGAAGTGTTCTATCCTCTGCCCTTTATTCCTCTCACTCCCAGGAAATCTCACTAGCATCTATGGCAGGGGTCCCCAAACTTTTTACACAGTGGGCCAGTTCACTGTCACTCAGACCGTAGGAGGGCTGGACTATAAAAAAAACTATGAACAAATCTCTATGCACACTGCACATATCTTATTTTAAAGTAAGAAAACAAAACGGAAACAAGTACAATATTTAAAATAAAGAACAAGTAAATTAAAATCAACAAACTGACCAGTATTTCAATGGGAACTATGGGTGCGGATGCATCCTGTGCTCCTCTCACTGACCACCAATGAAAGAGGTGCCCCTTCTGAAAGTGCGGTGATGGGCCAGATAAATGGCCTCAGGGGGCCGCATGCAGCCCACGGGCTATAGTTTGGGGACCCCTGATCTATGGTTTTAAAATTCATTTACCAGTTAACCCCTAAACCTCTATCTGTAAATGCAGTGTCTCCTGATCTCTCTTTTGCATATTTCCATGTACCTATTCATGCCATAGTGCCTAAAACCTGCTGTCAAACTGGACATATAACCTTCCTCCTCTCATTAAACTTGATCTTTTCCCTCTAATTTATATCTTTATAAATGTAACCTCATTAAAAGTCACTCATTCAGACTTTCCTCCTTGTTTCCTTTCATTCCATTGGCCAAAACTTGTTGACTTTGCCTCTAAAATGGGCTTCCCAAACTATAGTCCTTGGAACACCTGTTCCATAAAAGAGAGATGGGTGGGTACTTGTTTTAAAAAAAAAGGGCAGGTGGGGGTTGTCCTGTGATCAAATTAGTTTGCGAAATGCTGAGAGCTAAAGCAGGACTTTTAGGAACCTTCACTACAGAAGAGCACAAAAGTAGGTTTATAGTTTTGAGTCTGCAAAATAGAGTTTATTCTTGTATTATTATTTATTTATTTATTATTGTATTATTCACGGTTGCTTTGGCAGCACATATAATTATTGTATTATTTTTGTGTAATATTTGTTTTCTTGTTTTATTTTTATTATTTTGTATCCTTACTTATGACTTATCTTTCAGGTAATGATGGCTGGTAATATAGCCGGCTTTTGTCCACCCCTGTATATTGCTAAATGGCCTTGTAAGTCCCAAGTGCAGATAAAATATGAAGCATTTGATCTTGGCCAGGTAACTTAGTTGGTTAGAGCATTGTCCCAAGTTGCTAAGGTCGTGGGTTCCATCCCAGTCAGGGCACATTCAAGAGACAACCAATGAATGCATAAATGGGTGGAACAATAAATCGGTGTTTCTCTCTCTCTTTCTTTCCTGTCTCTAAAGTAAATTAATTTTAAAAAATTATTTTAATATGAAGCCTTTGCCAAATAACTTGGAAACTTTTCTTCCAAGGATTGTGATCAGTGTTCTACAGAGCCCACTTTGCAAAATGCCAATTCAAGTATTTCTCAAATGTGCTCTCACCTCTCTACCACCATAGCCATTGCTTCAATTAGGGAATTCTCTCTTGCCTATTCTACAATAGGTTCCCTACCTGAGGATCTTTACTCATCGTTTCCAGTCATTAAGTTTCCTAAAATGTAAATCTCATGCAGTTTTTTTTTGTTGCTGTTTGTATTTTCTTTTTACAGAGACAGAGAGAGAGTCAGAGAGAGGGACAGATAGGGACAGACAGATAGGAAGGAAGAGAGAGATGAGAAGCATCAATTCTTCGTTGCGACACCTTAGTTGTTCATTGATTGCTTTCTCATATGTGCCTTGACCGTGGGCCTTCAGCAGACCGAGTGACCCCTTGCTCAAGCCAGCGACCTTGGGTTCAAGCTGGTGAGCCTTGTTCAAACCAGATGAACCCGCGCTCAAGCTGGTGACCTCAGGGTTTTGAACCTGGGTTGTCTGCGTCCCAGTCCGATGCTCTGTCCTCTGCACCACCGCCTGGTCAGGCTCATGTAGTTTTGTGCTTAAAAATTCCACAGTTTTCCCAGTACCCAAATTATAAAATCCAAGTTCCTTAAAAAAACAAATGCACTTCATGATCCAGCCCCTGCCCATCTTTCCACCTTCATCTCAAACCAGTTCACCCTGTGCTCTAGGCATAAGCTAGCTGTCAATTCCTGTTGGTGTCATGCTAACACCTCTGGCTTTTGCACAAACTATTACACTGCCTGAAATGTCATCCACCTTTGTTTGTTTGTTTTTTACAGGGACAGAGAGAGTCAGAGAGAGGAATAGATAGGGACAGACAGACAGGAATGGAGAGAGGTGAGAAGCATCAATGAATAGTTTTTCGTTGCCATTGTGACACCTTAGTTTAAGGTGACCAGATTTTAAAATTGGTAAAGTGAGACACCATTGATGGGGAGGGGGGTTCTTGATTAAAAATTTGATCTATATGGAGCAAAAGAAATTTTCATAGAATACAAATGTATTGTAATATATATTTTAAATTTTAACATAAGTACAATTTACAAATATAATACATTAAAAATTATGTATAGTATTTTATTCTTTGGCATATTTCTCATTTGAGTGAATTGTTTTTAGTAGATTGCTGTCATTGTTTAAAAGGTCATGAAATTTTTCACAAGAATTTGTTAAATTCTATTTCACACATAAAATGGCTTTCAAAGTCTCAACACTTAATTGTGATTTTTCTGATGTCCACACTTTATTTACCGTAGAAAAAGCACGTTCAGTGGCAGCATTAGTTCCTGGTAAAGACAGCGCGTATTCCCCAATTCTTAGTGCATTATTGTATGGAACATGGTTTGTTTCCAAATGATGAAGTATTTCTAACCATTTGTTGTCTATTTGCTGATGCCCAAGATTTAACCTTTTCCTTATCAATCTATTTTTTTAATAATGATACCTTATTAAAAAGATCATTTTCGGAAATATTACTATATGGAAAATTTTGAGTGAGTCAGAGGGATCGGGTTCCACGGTCCTGAAACCGATGCTGGAACTGCCCGAGCGGGCGGGAGCAGGCAGGGCAGCACCCCCGGTGTGCTCGCACATGAGCGGTAGCGCACACTCCCCGCCTGGACTCATCCTTGCGGCCGCACTCCCCGCACTCCCGCGTAGGCCCAGCCGCTCGCTGGAGACCAAGCGGCTTGCGCCTCGCGGAGCCCAGAGCCGCATGTTGGCATCCAGGTCCCGCCCGAAGTTCTTTGTTTCGGGCCCCACGGGGCAGTCAGCTCCTGTAGCAGTGCAGGTGCTTCCAGGTGGAGGTGGGGTCTCCCCTCCAAAAACCGTCTATTCCCTTCCCATTCTCCTGCCGTTCCCTAGCTTTTCATGCACTTTCCAAAAATTGGGACTTTTTAAAAATGCCGCAGGACACGGGACAAATTGTTAAAAAATCAGGACTGTCACACCAAAAGCAGGACATCTGGTAACCTTATCTTAATTGTTCATTGATTGCTTTCTCACAAATGCCTTGACCGCAGGCCTTCAGCAGACCGAGCCACCCCTTGCTGGAGCCAGCGACCTTGGGTCCAAGCTGGCGAGCTTTTGCTCAAGCCAGATGGCCCCACACTCAAGCTGGCGACCTTGGGTTCTCGAACCTGGGTCTTCTGCATCCCAGTCCGACACTCTATCCACTGCACCACCACCTGCTCAGGCATCATCTACCTTTTGTTTATCTGAATAATCCTACTCATGTTTTAAAATTCATCTCAGGTGGATCTCTTCTTCTGAAGCCTTCTACTCTTCTGACTACCTCTCATCCCTGGTCAGAGAAAGGTACCTCACTAATGTGTACTCAATGCACCATCTATTATAATATTTTCTGTAATTATCTGTGTACACATCTCTATTTTTCTACTAGACTGTGAACTTCTTAAAGATTAAAGAATTTATTTATTCTTACTCTTAGGGCCTAATACAGTGCCTGGAACCTATTAAACTTTTGATGAATAAATGAATTAATATATACATTATCTTTTAACTGTATCATGATTATTTCTTTCTGAAAATTCATTTAAATGTATAAAGAATGTGTTTTATCCCTGAAACTTTAGTTTGGGGTCTAGAATGTTTTAGGCTTTGTGGGCCATATGATCTCTGTCATAATTACTCAACTCTACTTTTGCTATGTAACAGAAGCCATAGACAATACACAAATAAATGACCATGGTCAGATGCCAATAAAACTTTACTTATAAAAGCAGGCGATGGGTTCACAGTTTGTCATTACCTTTCCTAGAAAGTTCAACGCATCTCAGTGACCTTAACTGATACCCTCTAGTGCAATTACTGAAATTGTAGGCATGGTATTAGGAAGAAATAACAATGCTGTAAATGTGAACTGTGCAATAGGATAACCACTAACCATGTTTGGCTGTTGAGCAGTGGACTGTAGCTAGTCTGAATTCAGATGTGCTTTAGGTATAAAATATACACTTTTGGATTGTGAAGATCTTGTATGAAATAAAGAATGTAAAATATCTGTGTGACCTGTGGTGGCACAGTGGATAGAGTGTAGACCTGGAACAGTGAGGTCACTGGATTAAAACCCTGGGCTTGCCTGGTCAAGGCACATATGAGAGTTGATGCTTCCTGCTCCTCCCCCTTCTCTCTCTGCCTCTCTCTCACTCTCTCTTCTCTCTAAAATAAATAAATAAACATCTAAAAAAATAAATGTAAAATATCTCATTAATATTTATTTTATACATTGAAATAATATTGGGTTAAATAAAACATTAAATTGATTTGACTTGTTTTCTTTTTACTTTTTAAAATATAACCAATAGACCCGGCCAGATAACTTGGTTGGTTAGAGCACTGTCCCCATGTGCAAAGGTTGCAGGTTTGATCCCCAGTCATGGCACATACAGAAACAGATCGATGTTTCTGTCTCTCCCCCCACCACTTCCTCTCTCTCTAAAGTCAATAAATGAATTAAAAATATATATATGACTAACAAAATGTTTTAAATTATGTATGTGGCTTACATTTTATTTATATTGGCTAGAACTGCTCTAGGACAGAATAGTTATAGAAGAGAATATGCCTCTTTCAAGATTACAAATGAGATACTTTACATAATTTCCAAAGTGTCTCTATCCACATCTGCTGTGTATCCTGGTTTCTTTCTATTAATGATGCTATCCTTATCTTTTACATAATAATTAAGGGTTAAAATATTTAATTCTTTCTCCTTCTACAATAATGGATGTCTACCAATTAATTTTATCTCACTTGTTTCTCATTCCCCCCCCCCCCATTGATTTGAGAGAAAGGGAGAGAGAGAGAGGGAGAGAAGTACAACTCATTGTTCCATTTAGTTGTGCATCGATTGATTGCTTCTCATACATGTCCTGACCAGGGTTCAAACCAGGACCTCAGGGTTGAACCGGTGACGCCGGGATTGTACCAGTGACCTCAGCATTCCTGGAAGGGGATCTATGCACTGAACCACTGGCCAGGGTTTGTTTCTCATTTTCTCTATGATATACTTGGTCCTCATTTTCTAACCCAAATTAACATTCTCTTGAAAGAACTTTCTTTCAATCTCTATCCATGACCTGATACCCATAATTCTATACAAAGCTACTAGACTAATACCCCTAAAAGTTGTGACTCTCTCAGCTAGGTAAACATTTTAAAATTTTAGTGGCTTCCATTACACACAAAATAATATCCAAACTACTTGATCTAGCTCTTGAGGCCTTCCAAAAATTTTTATTTTCAACTTCCACTTTGAAACCTACCTTCTCTCCTACTACTTAAGTCAGGTACGGGATTGCAGGTAATATACAAGCTCCCTTGTATTTTAAATTTGAATTTCAGAAAAACAACAATTTTTAGTATGTAATTTTAGAGTATTACTCAGAATATACTTGTACTCAAAATAGTTTATGTGAAATTGAAATTTAATTGAGTGTCCTATATACTTATTTGCTAAATCTGGCACCCTAGCCTGATGCAAGAAATCCACTTATTGCCTGACCAGGCAGTGGCACAGTGCACAGAGCAGATGGCCTGGAATGCTTAGGACCCAGGTTTGAAACCCTGAGTTCACCAGCTTGAGTGTGGGCTCATCCAGCAGGGTTGCCAGCTTGAGCATGGGATCATAGACATGACCCCATGGTTGCTGGCTTGGGCCCAAAGGTCACTGGCTTGAAGCCCAAGGTCGCTGGCTTGAGCAAGGGGTCACTCACTCTGCTGGAGCCGCCCAATCAAGGCACATATGACAAAGCAATCAATGAACAACTAAGGTGCTATAATGAAGAACTGATGCTTCTCATCTCTCCCTTCCTGTCTGCCTGTCCCTATCTGCCCCCTCTCTGTCTCTCTCGCTCACTAAAAAATAAACAAAAAAAATTTTTTTTGTTTGGCCATTTCATATTATCACTTTTCTCTTAAATCAAAAGCATATATATAAATAAACATGCAAATAATCTTATCAGTGAAAGCATTTCCTATTTTGCACAATGATGTGTAGAATTCAAAATCTATGAAGTAGTCATGTGATTTTTACAGAAAACTTCTCAAGCAGAATCTAGTGCCATGTTCCCTGTCATATATATGATTCAAATAAGTACCACTCAAAATCTATTGATGATCAAGTAAGGGAACTATGGAATATTATTCAAAGTAAGCTTTTTGATCTTAGATTTTTTTAAATTTATTTATTGATTTTAGAGAGACAGAAATATCAGTCTGTTTCAGTAGGTGCCCTGACTGGGGATCGAACCAGCAACCTCTGTGTATTGGGATGATGCTCTAACCAACAGAGTTATCTGGCCAGGGTTAAGTAAGCTTTTAGTAAGCAACACACACAGGAAAAATTAAGCATATTATTAACCACTGGCTCACCTCAATCACACTTATAGCATAGTACAGACTACCTGAGTCCAAAGTCTGGCTCTGCTTATTAACCTCTCTGAGGCTCAGTTTTATCAACTATAAAATGGGAGTCCTTTCCCCAAGGTTGTTGTGAGGATCAAGAGAATTAATATGCATGAATTGCTTAGAACAATGACTGGCATATGGCAAACAATCAAAAAATGCTATTATTCTTAGAATGTTTTCCAATTTGATTTCTTTAGGACTTAATCACAAAAACTTTTAGAAATAAAGACAGAGAAAGCACTCTGGTTTGCCACATCAGAATAAACTCTAAAGATCCAAATCCCTGCTTCTAAACTCCCATAACAAATTTAGTTTTTTCCGTCTCATATGCTATGACCTTATTAGACCAGTCCATTTACTTGTAATGGGAAACGGCTTTTATGATTATGAATAACCAGATTCACACAGGTCTTTCTGTGAACTACAGTGTTCTTTTTAAAGTCCATTTGTAAATGGCCTCTATAAAACGTACTTCCATAACTCCTGCTAAATTACTTGTAGTCTCTCTTTTAAGAGTTGCAGATTCCCATGCCCTACTACTATGTAAGTAGTATACAACTCTAGGCAAGAAATAATTCATGTGTGAAGTCAATTATTTTTCCTAGTTTATATTGGTTACAGGAAAAATACTAGAAGAAACCAAATATCATGCGACATATTTAGTTTCCAAGTCAATAAAACACTTCCTCTTACAAAGTTTCATAATATAAAATACTGGACTCAGGACCTGATGATCACAGTAATACCAACTGAATAAAAGCCACAGTTCAGTGATGCTATCTGAACCTATCCCAAACTAGTCTAGGTTATCTGGAGGCACTTTAACAGAGAAGCACATTTAACTTCTACCCCAAGACCAGTAAAACTACCATAAAATAAGGAAAATATCTTTAAATGAAATGATTCATAAAATTTTAGAGAATGTGAAGATTGAAACTGAAAAACTATTGATTTCACATTTAAACTTTAGGAAAAAAGAAAATCCCAGTTAGACTACTCGAAAGCAAGTCTCAAGGATCCCTAAATGTTCAAATGTAGTAAATTATGTGCCACTGTATTCCAATGTTGTTTTTTTCCCTTTTCTTTCTCTTTCAAGCATTAACCCATAGTTGCTTCACCTTAGCTATTGCTTGCTTGCTTGTTGTATGTGCCTAGACGGGACAAGACCAGGGCCTAGAACCAGTGACCCCAGCATTTTAGGTCAAGGCTCTATCCACTGTACCACCTACAGGCCAGGGCCAAAGTTTTCTAGACTCATTCATTTAACAATGGTATTTTACTTTGAATTGTTGGATTTCCCACATATTTTGGTAATATTTTTAAAAATTGGGCTTTAGATCTGGGGTTAACAAACATTTTTCATAAAGGGCCAGATAGTAAATATTTCAGAATTTTCAGACTTAAATACTGTCTGTGTTGCATATTCAGATTTATTTTGTTGTAGTCTTTCAAAATCTTTTTAAAAACGTAAAACCCATTATTTGCTCAGTCTCTATAAAAACAGGCTGCAGTCAAATTTGCCCCTGGCCATAGTGTTCCCACTCCTGCTTTACACCATATATATTACTATATCAATTCCAGATATTAATCTTTCTTCCTTCAAATATTTATTCAAATGTCACCTGAATGAGGCTTCCTCTGAGCACATTCCTACCTGTCCCCATATATATATAACATAGTATATAATACATACTACCTTTGTCTCCCTAACCCCACCTCTGCACACCACCACCAAGATAGGTTCTATCTATGAAGGCAAATAGTTTTTTTCACTGATATCTCCTGTCCCTAGAATATTGTCAGGCATATTAGTAGGCACTTAATAAATATATCTATCCTCACACTTATAAAATACCATGGAGGAAATATGTAGCATCCTAATGAAACAATTTAACAAATGAAAAGGTATTCAGGAACAAGATTGACAAATACTTTCATTTTTAAATTGTTTCTAGTCATAAAACATTTTAAAGGCAAGAATAGTTCAAAATTAAACCATTTTCTTACTGTCCCATAAAATGAGGTTCTTATATACTAATTCCCTAGAGGTTTATCATTACTTTACTTAACAAATTTCAATTGTCATTCCTAAACCCCTACACAGAAATGTTCTGCCTCTTAGATCTCATCTGTATGTATTCCCTGCCCATTCCACTCACTAATCCAGTTTGGCAACTTGAAAGTTTAGCAAAACCGGGAAAAAGTTACTTCGTTTCAACCATGGCTCCATCTCCCAAAATACCCTTTTAATAAACTTCCTAATATTGTAATCTTTCCTACTTTGTCTTTATCATTCGATATAAAGAAAGCATAAAGCTGTTTCTATTGAATTCTCAGTGATTAGGTCAGACTTAAAAGTTATTTTTAATTGCAATATGTGGTTTCATAATTTTTACCTATAGATTTTCTTTCCCATCACCATGACATTCATTTGGCAAGGTATTGAGGTTGAGGAAATAACTGGGACTTTAGTCAGGACCACAACCATTCAAATTATGGCTACTATACACTATTCCTAAACTTATATTAAAACAAAAACCCACTAATGACTTAAAGTTTCTACCACTGACAAATTGATATTTAATAGCCATTAGTAAATCAATACTAAGTATTAGTAACAATGTGGGGGTTAAATCACACTAGAGATCACAAAGACATTCTAAAATCAAACTACAATTAACTGCTGATACAAGAGGGAATGCTTACAGCAAAAGAAATGTGTTTAAAAACCTTTTTATCCAAGTTTTTCTTCATCTACTATTTTCTCTCTTAATGGCTAATTCTGCCATTCTTATCAGACAAGCAACAAAGTTCAACTTTAAAATCCAAGTAAGAAAAGAATTAATAAAATCCAAGATCCAAGGGTTAAGCTAACTCTTCAGACCTATTCTTTATTGACATAATTCTGTACTCCTAAAAGTGCTAAGGCTGTGATTTTGAAAGAAAAAAAGAAAACTAGAATAAGAGATGCTATAGAACTTTATTTTCTAAAAATTATTTTCAACTGTTTTTGTGTCTTAAATTATCATAAAATCAGATTAAGTTTGGTAGAACTAAATCAGGGCCAAACCTCCTTATAGAGCTAGCATTACAAAAACCAAATTGATCCTTCTGGGTTCTTAAAAAAGTTAGGCGATTCCTAAATTAAGTCACTTTGTCATTTTATACCAATGTCCCTGGAGAATAACATGGCCCCGCACACCACATATCCCACTTAATCTAGTTCGAAGGAGTAACATAACGTGAGAAACTGCACTGTGTAATTCCTTTATTTTCTGCATAATAGTGCTTTACCAACACTACAGTCATTAAGAACACAATTCCAGGTACTGTACTTTTTAGTTTGGGGCAGTCTACAGACTCATTTACTTATATTAGACAAGATTAACCTCATCCAAAACTTACTGCAGTTTAAAAATTCACATAAATACAGAAATTGATGCAATTAAACAAAAACTTCTGGATCTCATTTTTTAGATTCTTAGATTATAACTTTCTCTGCAGGTTATAATTACCTGCCCTATGATCAGCAATAGTTATAGTTCAATTTAACTACATCAATTATCAGCCTTTCACTTTTTTAAAAAAAATGAAAATTACAATTTCTTACCAAAATTAGGGTTTTCCAAATTTCAGATATTTGCTTCCCCCAACCCCCTTGTTATTCAACATTTCAGATAAACTAAAAGTAACATATCACCTGCAACATTCAACAGCAATCACTTGATGTATAAAATTTTAACTATGCCCCAGTTATTTTTAAGACACACAAAAAATGGCTGCCTATCCATCTAACTCTCATAAGTTAGAAATACTACATTAAGAATTAAAACGAGGGTTTCAAGTTTCCTCCAGTTTAGGCATTTATACCTTTGTGCTTGTCTTGTTTCAGGACGTTATTATAGCATTGACATTTGTATTACCCATGTATGTACCTTATGCAATCATTTAAAACACTAAGAATTAAATTTATGGTGGAGCCTTGGGAAATCTTAAAAGCAACTGAAAATGTTCTTAGATGTGTCTGCCAGCTTCATTTCTAGAGGTACTTCTACTAAAGTAAAACAGAACTTGACACTTGTTGCATTTTTAATTCAAAAATCCCTCCACTCTGGAGAACCTTTGCTCCTTTGCTTTAAGTAAAATGCTTGTCAAAAGTTTTACTTTGAATAGTTAATTTTTTATAGCCTTATGCTTCTCATACATCTTTGGTAAAAGCTCCATCATACAATATGGCCAAAGCACAAAGGACTAGTACTGTCCAACTATATACCATGATATCCCGTTCAATTTCAGTTTTCAAACACCCTCATAAAACCCACATCTTTTCCTGTACACTGCCTTTGCAGTCTACATTTCTGAAATTCCCTAAGTTTAATTCCTTGAGGATCTCTAAAATTAATCCTTAAGGCTAGTAAGAACCAGATGCTGCTTCACAATTCTGTATCAGGCATTAACATTTGGTTCAAAGTATTATCATAATGGTCTCAACAATCTAGTTACTGGTCCTAACCCGCTAAGCAAGTGATCTTGTTAGGATCTGGGTATCACCAAGTGAGCACACTGCTTACTCTTGAAGAAAAATAAGTTTACATTCATTGTCATTTGTAGGTTCTCTTCATCTTACTTCCTCTTTGTCATTCTTCAAGTCTACACGTCATTCATTCATCACATTTCCTTCCTTAAAAAAGATACTGTATTATTGAACCTACATGATATCTACTTTACTCTTTGCATGAGTTAAACCTACAATCAAACAGAATTACTTTATTTATAAAACATCTTTTCCAGTGTTCTTATTAACGGAGGTGTGGCTCACTCATCTATAAGACACTTATCCTCAGTTGCTATAATGTGAAAACAGAAACGTGTATTTTTCCAACTAGGTAAAAGCTGCATGTAATTTGAACTGTTAAATGCTTAATAAACAAAGTAAACATCCTAGTAATTTTTAAAACTATTGGATTTAAACATTTGAAACATGGTAAAAGTATGTATTCCAGTTTTGCCCAAAAGTTACTTAAAATATCTACAAATATTTTGACAGTGGGAGGATAAACTATTATTGCTGCATTTTCAGGAGTCTTTTAAGTTAAAAAAGGGAAAACACAGCAAAGTTGCTAACTTTGCAGTGGAAAATATCTATGTTCTTGACAGGTTACAATTTCATATTTTTGTGCAGTATAAGTTAGCTATGTAATGGGAAACTTGAGTTTTATCCTTACTCATGCATGATGTATGTTTCAGAACTTAATAGCTGGCATTTCAAGTAACTTCTTATATTACTTTTTTGACATACTGATGTGCAATTGGAACATATTACAATGTATTTATTACTCATTATTTGCCACTTTGGGCTAAGTTTACTATACTGATCTTAGATATAAAAGGTCACATTTGAAATTACTAAATTAGAACTCAGAAGGGAGGGGGAAAAGGCCTTAAATATAAAAGACAAACGGCAGTTTGATTAAGCAATAATTTTCAGTTTACTAGATGAAACAGACTTGCAACATAGTCTGAATGAATGCAAAATAAGCCATCTACAGCAAGTGATAAGGAAACGGGGCAAAAAGGAAAAAAGCATACACTGGAAAAAAAAGGTTCTCTCGAAATAAAAAAATCATACCATTATTATAAAGGACTTTGCCAAGAACTGCTTGCTATATTTCCCCCATCCCATTTGCTGGAAGTTAACAAGAGCATCTAGCACTTTGTGTGGTGAAATTGTCAGATCTGAGTACCCTAACGCAAAGCAAAAAAAGAAGAAAAAAAGAAGGAAACCCCCTACCCCATCCCAAACCGTAGAACTGTAACTCCAGAGTTCAAATTCAAAAGAAAGTGGCAACTGAAAGAGGTGATGGTGGCGATAATCCTATGAATGGGTTTTTGATTTCTCTCCTTCCGGGGGATGGGTGGAGAATGCTCATTAGGATTTGTAGTTAGAGGTTAACCATGTGAGCCCCTCATAGAGTCCGTCCCCTGTGGTGGCACAGGAGGGCTGCACATACCAGTTCCTGTCCCGAATCCGGGTCAGGCCCAGTTTCTCCTGGATCTCGTGGGGCTTCATGGCATCAGGCAGGTCCTGCTTGTTGGCGAAGATGAGGATTATGGCGTCCCTCATCTCCCGGTCATTGATAATGCGGTGCAGCTCCTGGCGGGCTTCGTCGATGCGGTCGCGGTCGGCGCAGTCCACCACGAAGATCAGACCCTGGGTCCCGGTGTAGTAATGCCGCCAGAGCGGCCGGATCTTGTCCTGACCGCCCACATCCCACACGTTGAACTTGACGTTTTTGTAAGTCACCGTCTCCACGTTGAAACCCACGGTGGGGATAGTGGTCACTGACTGGCCCAGCTTCAACTTATACAGGATCGTTGTCTTGCCGGCCGCGTCCAGGCCCAACATGAGGATCCGCATTTCCTTGTTCCCGAAGATCTTGGATAGCACCTTCCCCATCGCGTCGGAGGAGCCGGGGCCGGGGGCATTCAGGTGTCCCGGGTCCCCTCAGCCAACAACGCCGCCGCCGCGAAAGCGAAACGAAGCCTCCCGGCCGCGAGGGCGCCCGAGCGGCCTGCGTGGGAGTTGCCTCCTCGGAGCAGAGGCCAGGGCCCGCCACTCACTCGGGCATCACCGGCCGCACAACTTGACTCCTCCGGTCGCCGCTGCCGCCGGGGCCCTGAGCCTGCGCCCCGAGAGCCGCCGCCCTGCTGAGGCGCGGCCCGGCCCGGAACTGCCCTTCCCCCCGCCGGCGCCGCGCGAGCGCCGCTGCGGTTCCCGCTCCTCCGCCTTCTCCTCCCAACGCCGCGGGAGAGAGACTACGACCCTCCGGTCCTCCCGCCGGTCCGCGAGCACCAGGCTCACCACCGACCCAGGCCACCCGAGAGGCAGCGAGGCTCCGGCGGCTCTTCAGGTCATTGATCCTCGCGGGAACTCGGTGCGCTGCCTGCAGAGACACAGAGAGGGAGAAAGGAGTTACTCCCAGAGTTCCAGAGGGGAGCGAGGGCCGAGGTGGCCCGCTTTCCCAGGTCGGCCCGGGAGAGTACCTCTAACCGCCGCCCCGAGCGCGGGCTCCCTCCGGCCGGCCGCCACCGCCTCCTCCCAGCTCTGCCGCCGCCGCCGCCGGAAAAGGCGCCGAGGAAACCGCCTCACTTCCCCTCCCGACCACGCACGCGCAGCACAGGCCGACCGTTCGGACCAGAGCGACCTCTGTAAGGAGAGCGGCCCGCGCGCCAAACGTCATGGGCGCCACGCGCAGAAGGGGCGGGGTTACGGCGGCTCGGAGGGCTTGCAAGTGCGACCATTCTCCTCTGCCCAGACCCGCGAATCTCGGACTCCCACCGCTGCCCACCTGTTGCCACTCCAGCGTATCCTCCTTTTTCTCCTTCCTCTTTCCCAACATCCCCACTCGAACTAGAGGAACAAAAATACAGGGGAGATGCATAGGGTGGGGCCCGCGGGTAGCCGGCTCCCATGATGACCGCCTAGCTCCACGCTGCACCTAAGTCGTTCCTCAAACCTCATTACCCGCCAGATGCTCCCTGAGTTCCCTCCATACTGCCCCAGCCTTTGAGCTCCCTCGTCTATCAGGGAGGGCCTATCTGTTGTTTTTACCTTCCCACCCCTCCTCGGCTTCCTTTATTCCTTGTGTTCTGTGCGTTTCCTGAAAAACACGTGGGAGACAACTGTGTCCTGTGGAATCTGCCAGTCAGTGAGTTGCAGTGCTTTTACTAGCTTGGGTCGGCTCTGAAGCCCTTATTCTGAGTGTTTGAAACTTACCTTTAGACAACTCATTAGGACCGGTCCACGTTTCTTAAACATTACAGTATTATTAGTTACTGTGCCTTGCCGCATTTTCAATTTTATGCGGTAACTTTACATATTTATTTATTTTAATTTATTGTGTTTACATAGATTCTAGTGTTGCCCCGAATGCATCCCCCCTCCCCCGTATTACCCTCAACATCTCCCCTGCCCCTCTCCCCAGACCGCCCTCCCCCCTTCTCTTCAGGTTTTCCCATTCTATTAACTACATATTTAAATATCTCATTTTAATGTATTAGTAGTAACTTCCTACCCACCACCCTGTTCTTAACTTTTAAGAGGCCTATATGGTATAATCTTAGCATAAGATTTAGAATCAGAAAGATTACTTTTCTGGCTTGGATCTAGGCATTAACCTTTCTAAGTTCGTTATCTCATGTGTAAACAGTATAATACTGGCCTTGCTCTCTGCACCCTACTTGAGGTTTAAATAATATTAGGGAACCTAATATTAGGGAAGACTTTACCGACCCTTTTTGTATCAAGCGGTTAGCGATAAGGTTAAGCTTAAAGTTAAAATGAGGTGAAAGCTTAGATGAACCAAGGGGAGGAAAAACAGATTTTTTAAAATAGGAAGACAGTATAACAAACAGCATATGGTAAAAATTTTTATTTCATAATTTAGGAAAAATTGAAAATGGTGTATAGGTGAAATGATAACTTTGTAAGCTTCATGCCTGAAATAAACTTAACTAAAGTTAGTAATATTTGGGCAATGACCTAATTTACTTTCCATCTGCCTTGATGTGTACTTAATCCCCTAAGAGCCCTGTGGGATGGGTAGCATTAATACCGTCCCTTTACACTTGAGGAAACTGGGCTTTCTAAGAGATCACAAGCCCTAAGGCCTACAGCAACCAAGTGGAGGAGCCAGGATTCAAACCCAGACCACTTAATTCAGAGCTTTGTTCTCTATAGCCCAAGTCACAAAATTATACTTCCTTGGGAAAAAAAGCCCCTGGCAGAGAGCCTCACTTTCCTGCCATCTCTACATGGCAGGCCCTTCTGGACATTATCCCTGGTGAATTTGCTCTCAGTTGAGGCGAAAAAGGGAGAAGAAGAAAGTCTGACTTTATTTTGTGTCCCAGCATCCAGAAGGTTCAAATGGAGGCTGTTTGGAGAATGAGCTGGCCTTGCTTGGGGAAGGACAGATTACCTTTGTCTCTGTCGCCGCCTCCTGCCTCAAAAAAGAACTTCACATCCCCACAGCCCTTGGGGAGCATCCTAACCCCAGTGTAGGCTAGAAAAGTGGGTATGGAGCAGTGCTTCCTAAGGCATCCATGAAGAAAGACTAAGCTGTGGGTTTTCTTTTAACTTGCTTTTAACTTTTTATAAAATTAAATAAGAATTAATTAGTATGCAAATTAAAACCACAATGAGATATCACCTCACACCTGCCAGAATGGCTTTCATTAACAAATCAACAAACAAGTGCTGGTGAAGGTGTGGAGAAAAGGGAACCGTCTTGCACTACTGTTGGGCATGCAGACTCGTACAGCCACTGGAAAACAATATATAGCAATTCTTCATAAAATTAAAAATGGAGCTGCCTTATGACCCAGCTGTCCCACTTCTAGGAATATATCCTAAGAGTCCTAACTAAAACACTCATTTAAAAGAAGATATGCATCCCCATGTTCATTGCAGCATTGTTTACAATAGCCAAGATCTGGAAACAGCTCAAGTGTCCATCAGTGGACAAGTGGATAAAACCACTGTGATACGCTTATGGACTGAAATACTACTACGTGGCCGTAAAAACCAGGAAATCTTTTTTGTGACAGCATGGATGGACCTGGAGGTTATTATGCAAAGTGAACTAAGGCAGGAAAAGACAAATACCATAAGATCTCACTTAAATGTGGAATCTAATGAACACAAACTAAGGAACAAAATAGAAACAGGCAGAGTCACGGAACAAATGGATAGCTATCAGAGGGAAGGGGGAAGAAGGGATGGGATCAAAGAAGGAGAAGGGATTAGCCCAAATCAAATCATATAAACATAACACATAGATACAGATAACAGGGTAGCAATAGCCAGAGGGAAGGAGGGAGAGGGGGGCAAAAGAGGGGAAATGAGGATGGAAAGAGATTTTGCACGGGGTACGGGGTGGCACGATGCTGTGTGTAGAGCCTGTTATATTGAGTGGGACACTTGAAACTATGTCAACACAATAAATAAATTTTCCAAGCAGAAGGAGGGTAGATAGACTCACTCCCGCATGCACCCCAACCAGGATCCACCTGGCAACCTCTGACTGGGGCCAATTCTTGGCTCATCTGGGGCCATGCTTCCAACCAAGCTATTTTATTTTAGTGCCTGAGGCAGAGGTTCCACGGAGTCATCTTCAGCACCCGGTTCAATGCTGCTTGAACCAATTGAGCCATGGCTGCAGGAGGAGGAGAAGGGGTGGAAAAGCAGATGGTCACTTCTGTGTGCACGGACTGGGTATTGAATCCAGGACATCCACACACTGGGCCGAGGCTCTACCACTGAGCCAACGTGCCAGAGCCTAATAAAACAATTTTTTTCATGAAATGCTGCTTCAATGGTATGGCACTGTCAAGTTGCTATAAAAGTTTCTAAATCCTTACTCTCAAGTTCTCAGTAAGTACTTCCTGTATGTGTCTTCATATGGACAAGTAACAATAGTTTGAGCCAGCACAGGTCCAGGGGCCACACATGGAGTAGAACTGGTAAAACGGCCTGACCGGGCGGTGGCGCAGTGGATAGAGCGTTGGACTGGGATGTGGAAGACCCAGGTTCGAGACCCCAAGCTTGCCAGCTTAAGCTCGGGCCCATCTGGCTTGAGCTAAAGCTCACCAGCTTGGACCCAAGGTCGCTGAAGGCCCGCGGTCAAGGCAGGCACATGTGAGAAAGCAATCAATGAACAACTGGTGTCGCAACGAAAAACTAATGATTGATGCTTCTCACCTCTTTCTGTTCCTGTCTGTCTGTCCCTATCTATCCCTCTCTCTCTGACTCTCTCTCTGTCCCTGTAAAAAAAAAAAAAAAGAACTGGTAAAATGGCCACTGCCAGCCCAAGGTCACATTCCCTGGGGCACTGCCTCAGCAGCCAGTAAGGACCCCTGCTGCTGACTCAATGCAGCTCTGGAGCTGGAGCAGAAGGTCGGAGAGAATCCCAGGGACAGTGCCCAGAAACCAAGCCCTGGGCTCTGCCCTCACCGACTGAGATGGACCCACAGGAAGGCTGAGGCTGTCCAGCCAAGGAGGTCTCTAGAAGTATAGTCCTTCCTCAGACAAGCAGGGAGGTGGGAGGTTAGAACCTGATGTGTGGGCAAGTATGGTAAATGCCTTGGGTTTGACTCCAAAATTGTACAGGCAAATCACCTAGGCACTCGCAGCTTCCTCTTCCACAAATGTAAAAAAGGAGAGGGTTGGGTGCCCTTAGAGTCCCTTGTAAATCTAACAGGTTATGTTTGTCCTGAAAGATCTGCCTGTCCTCAAGGAGGGGCAGCGAGGCTAATGCACTGCCAGTAGGACAGATTAGACTGAGCTCAATGGAAGTATTAGGTGTGCATTGCAGGGTGCCCCCAGGGCTCCTTCAGGGACAAGGAAGATCCAGGGCTGGAAAGACCAGAAAAGGGAGAAGCAAATACATTATCCATTTAATTGCTAAGATGGGCATCAAACCACACTCCGCAGCTGAGCAGAGAAGTGAGTGCTGTAAGTCACGGAACTATTACTGTAAAGGAGGCATGGCTACCAATTCCACAGAGGACATAAACTTTCTCCTGGCCCTCATTTTTAAAAGAATTTTTCACACGTGACAATAGCCTCCACAAGTTTTATGGCAAAAGCAGAGGTGGTTTTCACGTGACAGTTTCTTTCAAAAACCTTGGAGTAAAGCCAAGGGCACATCAGATAGCATAGCAGCTCAGTAACCATCTTAATTTTTTAGATAAGAAATGAACGTGATCATGTGAAAAGGAAGAGTAAAACGTACTAATTACACAGGAGGCAAGGCCATATTAAAATGCACTTGGTTTCCTCTTAGGTGGGTCACTAGTAGACGTACAAATATGCCCTTTCTTTCCACAGTATGAACTGATTTTCACCCGTGGGCCAACAGCAGACACCCTTGCCAGCATGACTC
Source organism: Rhynchonycteris naso (assembly GCA_037038555.1). Taxonomy (NCBI): domain Eukaryota; kingdom Metazoa; phylum Chordata; class Mammalia; order Chiroptera; family Emballonuridae; genus Rhynchonycteris; species Rhynchonycteris naso. Next base: position 47,806,144 of record CM072999.1, read on the forward strand.
CCACACCCTGGCCTAGGGGCAGTCTGCTATGTAGAGGCTAGTTTAGTCATTCCTATGATTAGCCACTGTTGGGCAGAATTGAGCAAACTTTAAAAAATCTCCTTTGTAAGCAAAGCCATCCAGCTTGTATGCAATTCTACCAATCTACTAATTCTATTAATTTTGAAAATCAAATATTCAGCTGTTTTCATAATTCAAAAGGTGTACAAATGGGCCCTGTCCAGTTGGCTCAACGGTAGAGCGTTGGCCCGGTGTGTGGAAGTCCTGGGTTGGATTCCCGGCCAAGGCACACAGGAGAAGCGCCCATCTGCTTCTCCACCCTTACTCCTCTCCTTTCTCTCTCTTCCCCTCCTGCAGTCAAGGCTTCACCATTGGAGCAAAGTTGGCCCGGACATTGAGGATGGCTCCATGGCTCCAGCCTCAGGTGCTAGAATAGCTCTAGTTGCAACGGAGCAACAGCCCGGATGGGTAGAGCATCGGCCCCTAATGGGCTTGCTGGGTGGATCCTGGTCTGGCGTATGCGGGAGTCTGTCTGCCTCCCCGCTTCTCATTTCAGAAAAATACAAAAATAAATAAGTGATGTAAAAATGAAACTGACTTTAATAGTAAGAATTATTTCTCAGATTCTCTTTTAAATGTTTTAAGTGTCCAACCTATGAGAGATAGCAAAGAAATGCTAACTTTTTTTAAAAAACACAAATGGTGCTGTTTTACATGTACCATTTCACTTAATCTTACAAGAACTCTGTGAGGTATCCCCACCAGACATATAAAGAAACAGGCAATTTACCTTCTTGAGTGCCTCATATAAGGTCTCACTGCTTATAGTGGCATTGTGGGATTTGAGTCAACCCAAGTAGTCTGACACCGAGCACTTAACCCTGCATGCCCAAAGACCTGAAAATTGGCTGGAGTTCTTCTCTCCAGAGCTTCTTGGAATAAGTTGTTTCTCCTCCAAATTTTGAAAAATTAACAACAGACTTAATTGTTGCTCCCTGCCCCTTAAACAGCCATATGGTAGTAACGGGGTCATTATTCCCAATTTACAAGTATGTCCCATCCCATTCCTGCTGCTTAATGAAAGTGCTGGAATCTCCTGGAATAGAACTTTCACAACAAATCCACTAACCAGCACCTGAAACCATGATGCCAAACTTAAAAGCTATTAAAAGTAATTCAGAGTTGTGGTTTTTAAAAAATCCAAACAATATGCAAAAGGATAAATTGAAATGGAAAAAGAAATCTCTCTCCCATCTTTTCTAATTACTCTCCTTAGCGGTAATCACTATTGTTACTTTTTAATCCTTCCAAAAATTTTCTTTACACATAGAAATATATGCATGTGGATCTTTTAGGATATTATATATACTGGTCTAAACTTGCCCTTTTCTCTTAAGTTATCCTGGATAACTTAAGTAGCAGCATTCCTGTTAACGGCTACATGGAAGCCTCCTCTCATGCACATATTTTCTTTTTACAAATAATGCTTCCATAAAATTGTACATATATTTTTGGATGGATTTCTGTAAGTGAAATTCCTGGGTGGAAGGTTAGGGAACTTTGAATTCTGAGAAATAGAACCCAATTACATTCCTTAAAAAGTTGTAACTTACACTTAAAGCAACAGTCCATTTTCCAAGTGTTGTCAGCATGATTTATTATCCAACTGTTAAATCTTCCTTCAGTATTTGAAGACAGTTATTAATTCAGTCATTCAGTGTTTAGTATGCTCCCTCTACTTTGTAGGCACAGTGAGAGTAGCTGGCTTTGCTTTAATCCAGGAGGAGTTCCCAACTCTAAGCACCAGACTCTTCAGGAGTGTTTGCTGAACTGCAGATTCCTGGCCACCTCCTGTAAGTCCTGGTTCAGTGGCCAGTGGAGAAGCCCGTGAAACTGTTTAGTTTCAGTCCGGGTTTGTTTTTTTTTTTTGCTGTATTTGATTCCCAGGTGACTCAGTAGATAAACAGCCAAACGTAAAGCAAATCTTTTCACTTCTTTCTATGAACAAAAACGTTTTATGGAAATGAAGGTGCTGGGAATAGTCTGGATCCACCTCCCCAAAGCAAAAGGTAAGGGAACTAATTGACATAATCTCAACTAGTAATGCTCAAACGCGGAAATCTATTGTCACTCCCTAACCCCTCAAAAAAAGCCTTGCGTAGGAATGTGTCATTATTCCCAAATTACAGAAATATTCCATTCTATTCCCGCTGGCTAATGAAAGTGCTGGAATCTCCCGACATAGAGGTTTCACAAAAGATTAGTTGTGTTAAGCCACTAACCAGCGCCCGACACATCGACGCAGCCTCTAAACCTGCCTTCAAAAGTTACTACTAGCGAGCCTGACTAGGCGGTGGCGCAATGGATAGAGCTTCGGACTGGGATGCGGAGGACCCCGGTTCAAGACCCCAAGCTCACCAGCTTGAGCACGGGCCCATCTGGCTTGAGCGAAGGCTCCTCAGCTTGGAACCAAGGTCGCTGGCTCCAGCAAGAGGTTGCTTTCGTCTGCTTAAGGCCCGCGGTCAAGGCACATGTGAGAAAGCAATCAATGAACAGCTAAGATGTAGCAATGGAAACGAAAAACTAATGATTGATGCTTCTCACCTCTCTCCATTCCGGTCTGCCTGTCCCTATCTGTCCCTCTCTCTGACTCTCTCTCTGTCCCTGGTAAAAAAAAAAAAAAGTTACTACTAGCGAGACTGATGCTCATGGGCACGCGCAAAAGGTCCGATCATCCAGTGCCCCTAGTGGTCAATAGGCTTCAGTGCAATTGGGAAGTTCGGCTTCTGTCGGTCACACTCGGCTTCTAGCCCCGCCTCTCGTCCCGCCATTTCCTGCCAGCGAGGACGTTGATTGGCAAATGGCAGGCTAAAGAATTTGAACGCGGGCGCACTCCTCTCATACACCGGCGCCAGTAGAGAACCTTGGTTCTTCGTAAATAAAAGGCCGAAGCGAGTTGAGAGCACTTCATTCGGCCATGGCCTGGGTCTCCTGCATCTTCTCCCTCATCCTAGGCGATGACGTGATTAGGGAGGTGACAGGTCACCGTGGCCAGAAGAAAGTTTACGGGTTTAGGGATGCCACGCCTTTGTTTTACTGTCTCACCTGCTGAGACTTTTTTCTTCATCAATAAGGCCTGGCATAGGCATCACTTGAGAAAACCCCCTGATGCTCTCTCGTTTTGTTTGTAGAGCTGGGTCCTCTGGGTTTAGGATTAAAGGATGTGTAAGGCCAGACTTCGGCCCTCATCTGGCTCCCTGGGTTCCCATCTCAAAACCTGAATACCCCCGTCTGTATCTGGCAACCGGGAAGGTGCATACTAAATGCGGATTAAGCGAATTAGTGAGGTTTGTGCAGCACGCTTGTAAAGCCAGGAGTCAAGGTCAGGATGACAGGCGCCTGACTCATGCAGGTTCCCATTAGATTCGAACAGTCGGTAATGAAGCAATGGAGCCAAGAACTGGTGAACCATCAGCTTTAATTCTGGCTTGCACCCGGTGGGCAAGCAAAAACACACACTGGGCTCCAAAACCCATTCATTCAGTGCTCACAAAGCTACTCACCTATCCGAGTTTCCTAGAATCAAAGGTTTCTAGCTCACCAGACTTATTCACCTCTGTTCCCCATCTCCTTCTGCACAAACTACACAAACTGGCTTCTTCATCAGCACTCTGCCATCTTGGCTGCTTCTCCTGGCCTCCACGTGGCCTTAATCTGCTCTCCTTTCTAATACCTCAGGAACCGAGAGAGAGCAAGCTACTGGTCTGTCCCACTTTATAGTGTAAAATCAAAACCTCCAATCCAATTACACAAACTAGGAAGTCTCCAATATAAAGCCACCCATCTGAGGCACAATGGGATTCCTCAGAAGAGTGCACCACCCTCTATCATCCAATCAGTCAAGGGTGTGGGGAAAAGCTTACTCTTAAAGCCAAGCCTTAGGCCATAACGACCTGGCCTGCTTACATTACAGCCTTTCCCCCACACCCATCCCAAGCATAAGGGCAAATAATATCACCTGGGTGACGGGCTTCCATGTGGGCAGCGCCATCTTTAACAAAGTGAGCATATTATATTTTATCTGCCCAACAACGCTACAGTGGAAAGAGCATTTGCTGGGCCAGGGACTTGTGTTCCATTTCTGGCTCTGCTAATCACTGCTGCTGGGCACATTCCTTTTCCAGGCTGGGCCCTGATTTTCTCACCGTTAGAGGAGAGGTTAGACTTTGATAAGTATACAATGAGTGCCAAAAATGAGCTAGGCATTGTGACAAGTGCTGAAGATACAGGTGGGTGAAAACAACCCTGATCCCCAAACTTACCATGTGGAGAGGGAGGAAGATAATTGAATGAACAATCACAAACACCCTTACACATCTGCTTTTAAGAAGTGTACTGGAAACTTAGAACAGAGATTTAATATAGCCTGGCATGGGCTTCTTAAGGCTGGAAGGAGTAGAATTTAACTGGGGTAGGTCAATGGATAGCAAAGATTTGGAAGGTGAGAGACACACATTTCTTTATTTTCTCCAAGACTTCATTCATTTGGGGGGTCTGGGGGGGGTGTCGAGGAGCAGGAAGCATCAACTTCCATATATCCCTTGACCAAGCAAGCCCGGAGTTTCGAACAGGCGACCTCAGTGTTCCAGGTGGATGCTTTATCTACTGTGCCACTGCAGATCAGGCCACATTTCTTACTTTAACTGAACATCATAACAACTCTCAAAGTATCTAAGTGGGTTGCAAGCTTCAGTGAGTTAAATTGAATAGAATTTGGGGATTCTTTGTGTAAAGCCAGTAGTCACGGCCACCATCACAGCCGCCTGACCCGTGCAGGTTCGCATTTGATTCGAACAGTCGTTAATGAAACAACAGAGCCAAAAAAACTGGTGAGCCATCAGCTTTAATTCTAGCTTGCACCCGGCGGGCAAGCAAAAACACACACTGGGCTCCAAAACCCACACATTCAGTGCTCACAAAGCTACTGACTTATCCGAGTCTCCTAGAATCAAAGGTTTCTAGCTCACCAGACTTATTCACCTCTGTTCCCCATCTCCTCCAGCACAAACTCTTAACAAATTGGCTTCTTCATCAGCACTCTGCCATCTTGGCTTCTTCTCCTGGCCTCCATGTGGCCTTACTCCGCTCTCCTCTCTAATACTAACCTCAGGAACCGAGAGAGAGATCAAGCTACTGGTCTCTCCCACTTTATAGCATAGACTCAAAACCTTTAATCCAATTATACAAACAAGGAAGTCTCTGTATAATAGGATTCCTCAGGAGAGTGCACCACCCTACATCATCCAATCAGCCAAGGGTGTGGGGAAGAGCTTACTCTTAAACTAAGCCTTAGGCTATAACGACCTGGCCTGCCCACAGCCTGTTCCAGAACACACATTAATATCAACAAACTTCCATGTGGGCAGCGCCATCTTTAACAAAGTGAGCATAATATATTTTATCTGCCCAACACTTTGGAAGCACATAACTATTTAAATCCTGTGAAAATATGTGATAGCTTCCAACCCCTGTGTGACAGGAGTTTTCTAGAAGATTGTTGAATCTGACTTGAACAATTCTGGTTCCATGATACATGTTGGGTGGTGTTGGGCAGATAAAATATATTATGCTCACTTTGTTAAAGATGGCGCTGCCCACATGGAAGTTCGTTGATATTAATGTGTGTTCTGGAACAGGCTGTGGGCAGGCCAGGTCGTTATGGCCTAAGGCTTGGTTTTAAGAGTAAGTTCTTCTCCACACCCTTGACTGATTGGATGATGTAGGGTGGTGCACCCTTCTGAGGAATCCCATTATACAGAGACTTCCTTGTTTGTATAATTGGATTAAAGGTTTTGATTCTACGGTATAAAATGGAAGAGACCAGTAGCTAGCTCTCTCTTGGTTCCTGAGTTCCTGAGGTTAGTATAAGAGAGGAGAGCAGATTAAGGCCACGTGGAGAGGAGAAGCAGCCAAGATGGCAGAGTGCTGAGGAAGAAGGCAGTTTGAGCAGAATTTGTGCAGGAGGAGATGGGAAACAGAGGTGAATAAGTCTGGTGAGCTAGAAACCTTTGATTCTAGGAAACTCGGATAAGTCAGTAGCTTTGTGAGCACTGAATGTGTGGGTTTTGGAGCCCAGTGTGTGTTTTTGCTTGCCCGCCGGGTGCAAGCTAGAATTAAAGCTGATGGCTCACCAGTTTTTGGCTCCGTTGTTTCATTACCGACTGTCCGAATCTAATGCGAACCAGCACGGGTCAGGCTGCTGTGATGGCGGCCTCGACTACTGGCTTTACAGGTGGTAACTGTGATCTGACTTTGAGGGAGATCTGGCTGTATTAATGCTGTTTTGAAAGTAGACCATGTCTATCTCAAGCTTGCAAAGATGGGAGATGTGGTTTGTAAAGTGACAAAGAAAAGCATCAAGGGCTAGTCACTGTACCTTACAAAAGTACAAGTATGGGCCTGACCAGGCAGTGGGCAGTGGATAGAGCGTTGGACTGGGATGTGGAAGACCCAGGTTCGAGACCTCGAGCTCGCCAGCTTGAGCGCGGGCCCATATGGCTTGAGCAAAAGCTTGCCAGCTGGGACCCAAGGTCGCTGGCTCCAGCAAGGGGTTGCTCGGTCTGCTGAAGGCCTGCGGTCAAGGCACATGTGAGAAAGCAATCAAAGGGTTGCTCAGTCAGGCCTGCGGTCAAGCCACATGTGAGAAAGCAATCAATGAACAACTATGGTGTCGCATCGCAACGGCAATGAAAAACTGATTGATGCTTCTCACCTCTCTCTGCTCCTGTCTGTCTGTCCCTATCTATCCCTCTCTCTGACTCTCTTCTGTCCCTGTAAAAATAAATAGATAAATAAAACCTTTTTTTAAAAAAAAAAATACAAGTATGGAAGGGAAGTTCATGGTAGAATTGCTGGACTGAGACACCAGAGGTAGCAGGGCTAGCTCTTTGCCCTGCACTAGCTGTGTGAACCTGCACTCAGACTCTGAGCAATTTTCTTGATGTAGGCATACTTCATTTTATTGTTTCATTGCGCTTCACAGATGTGTTTTTTACAAATCGAAGGCAAGACCCTCCACCAGCAAAGATTACCAATCACTTTATTGCAGTAATTTGGGCTGAAAGTGCAATACTTGAGGTATGACACCACAGAGGCATAAACAGGGCTCATTATGTTCTACTGACATGGTAAAGTTCAGAATGGGAGAACATGTGAACATTATTTCTATTTTATTTTTATTTCTTTTATTAAGTGAGAGGAGGGGAGGCAGAGACAGACTCCTGCTAGCACCCTGACCGGGGTCCACCCAGCAAGACCCCTATGGGGCGATGCTCTGCCCATCTGGAGCATTGCTTCGTTGCTCAGCAACTGAGCTATTCTTAGTGCCTGAGGCAGAGGCCACAGAGCCATCCTCAGCACCGGGGTCAACTCACTCCATCTGAGCCATGGCTGTGGAAGGGGGGGAGAGAGAGAGAGAGAGAGAGAGAGAGAGAGAGAGAGAAAAGCAAGAGAGGGAAGGGTGGAGAAGCAGTTGGGCGCTTCTCCGGTGTGCTCTGACCGGGAATCATTCCTGGGACATCCACACTCCGGGCCAACACCCTACCACTGAGTCAACTGGTGAGGGCAGTGACATTATTTCTAAATTATAAAGTGCAACCCAGCCATATCAATAATCACCTGGATCACACTATTCCCTCAACATTTTACTGTATATGCTCCTTCAAATTATAGGGGAGCAAGGATTTAACACATTTTGTATGAATTTGTAGCAATATACCAAATTGCTTTGTTGTATAATTATTTTGAATCTTTCTCTTTCCCCTCTTCTTCCCTCTAGACGTTACCTTTGCATTTCTCTTCCCTAAGCTCCAAGGGCCCTTCTCTGCCTTGTTTCCTGAGCCTTCATAGCCCAGCTGGCTCATTTCTACCTCTGTAACTTTCTCAATGAACTTTCTCTTATAATTCAAAAAAATAAAATTTCACATGTGGTTCTCTCCCTATCATTTTTAATTAAGAAAGAAGAAGAAAAATAAAACTAAAACAGTTGAGCGGAGCCTCAGATTTCTTTATTATTATTATTATTATTATTTTACTTATCCCATTGTGCAGCAACACATTCTGTGATTTAGCTCCTGACAGGGTGTTTCAGGGGATAGAGTGTTGTCCTAGGCATTGAGGTTGTGGGTTCAACCCCCTGTCAAGGCATAGAGGAGCAACCATTGAGTGCACAACTGAATGGAACGAGTTGATGCTTCCCTCTCTCTCTCTCTTCCTTGCCCCTCCATTCCTCTCTCACTCACTCTCTCAGATCAATGGGAATTTTTTTTTTTTTTTTTTTTTTTTTACAGGGACAGAGAGTCAGAGAAGGATAGATAGGGACAGACAGACAGGAACGGAGAGAGGTGAGAAGCATCAATCATTAGTTTCTCTTTGCTGTTGCGACACCATAGTTGCGGACCGCCTTCCCACATGTGCCTTGACCGCGGGCCTTCAGCAGACCGAGCTAACCCCCTGCTGAAGCCAGCAACCCCGGGTCCAAGCTGGCGAGCCTTTCACTCAAGCCAGATGGGCCCGCACCCAAGCCGGCAAGCTTGGGGTCTTGAACCTGGGTCCTCTGCATCCCAGTCTGACGCTCTATCCACTGCGCCACTGCCTGGTCAGGCAGGAAATTTTTTTTTTAATTAATAAATAAAAAGTTGTTCTTGCCCTGGCCAGATAGCTCAGTTGGTTACAGCATCGTCCTGAGTGCAAAGGTTGCTGGTTCAATTCCCGTTCAGGGCACATACAGGAACAGCTTGATGTTCCTATCTCTCTCCCTCTCTTGCTGAAATCAATAAATAATTTTTTAAAGTTGTTTTTATATGGTTTGTCAGTGGGCATCTTTTCCTAAAATTCTCCAAAACATGAGGGATTAGATCCTTTACACCTTATTCTGGCTTCCGGCTGATGTAGAATTATTACAGGGGTGAGTTAGCCAGCCAGCAATGGAGCTAAGTAGGCTTTCAGTGACCACAGAATACTTTGGGAACCAGGGGTTTCCAGCTGTGTTCCTTCTACCTTATGCAGAAGGGAAATAGGATCACATGCAGCAAGCATTGATGGGCATGTTCACTTACCCTGTTTATTCCTCAGTATGAAGAGATCTTATTTATGGTCTGCAAAGAGCAAATCTATGCTCAGAGAAAGATGAGTGGAACTGGACAGTTTTATTCAATACGAAATGAGTAAGAGATTAGCAATTATATGTGTATAGCGGGGGAGGTCTAATATATCAGATCATTCTTTTAAAAGGTTTTGAGCTCTATTAGATTTTTACTATATTAAGAGATTTGTTTTCAAAAGCCAGCCACCCATTAGCCATATTAACACTTGAGTCTTGTTATAGTGAACATTTGCAATTGCATCTTTTTTTTTAAATTTATTTATTCATTTTAGAGAGGAGACAGAGAGAGAGAGAAAGGGGGGAGGAGCTGGAAGCATCAACTCCCATATGTGCCTTGAACAGGCCAGTGCAGGGTTTTGAACTGGCGATCTCAGGGTTCCCAGGTCGATGCTTTATCCACTGCGCCACCATAGGTCAGGCCTGCATCTTTTTTTTTTTTAAAGACTTTATTTATTCATTTTAGAGAGGAGGGAGAGAGAGAAAGAGAGAGAGAAGGGAGGAGCAGGAAGCATCAACTCCCATATGTGCCTTGACCAGGCAAGCCCAGGGTTTTGAACCGGCAGCCTCAGCATTCCAGGTTGATACTTTATCCACTACACCACCACAGGTCAGGCTGCAATTGCATCTTTTTAATTTTTATTTATTTTTTAGTGCGTGCATGAGAGAGAGAGAGAGAGGGAGAGGGAGAGAGGGAGGGGGAGAGAGAGAGGGAGAGAGGGGGAGAGAGAGAGAGAGAGAGAGAGAGAGAGATATGAGAAGCATCAACTTGTAGTTGTGGCATTTTAGTTGTTCATTGATTGCTTTCTCATATGTGCCTTGACCAGGGAGGCTCCAGCTGAGCCAGTGACCCCTTGTTCAAACCAGTGATCTTGGGCTTCAAGCCAGTGACATGGGGTCATGTCTATGACCCCACGCTCAAGGTGGTGAGCCTGTGCTCAAGCCAGATGAGTCTGTGCTCAAGCTGGTGACCTCGGGGTTTCAAACCTGGGTCCTCAGTGTCCCAGGTCGACACTCTATCCACTGTGCCACCACCTTGATCAGGCTACAATTGTATCTTAAAAATTTTTTTAAATTGATTTTAGAGAGGAACATTGATTTGTTGTTCCACTTATTTAGTATTCGTTGATCCTTTTATGTGCCCTGACTGGGATCAAACCTGTAACCTTGGCATTACCAGGACAATGCTCTGAGCTACCCAGCCAGGGCCTGCAATTGTATTGTTTGGTTAACTATATTTGATGTTTATAATATCCTAATTTGCCACTAAATTTCAGTTGTTCTAGCTGTGCTTTTATCTTTTTAACTCACTTTAAGTATTTCCTCAGCTAAATGCAGTTTCAGTATTCCCTCCTGAGAAGTGCAAGGGTTTCCTGTTATCTTAGGCCTTTCCAGTACTCTGTAAGGTAGGTTCAGTCATACTGGTGAGGCCCTAACCAGAGTGCTCAATTGGTTTGAACATTTGTCCAAAGTGCAGAGGTTGCCAGTCGACCCCCAGTTGGGGCACATACATAGAGTAACAGATTGACATTCCTGTCTCTCTCCCTTCCCTTCTTGCTAAAATAAAAATAACAATCATACTGATTCAGGAGGGGACAAAAGAATAGGAGCATGGAGAGAGATGCTGTTAAGAGAACAAGCTTTGCAGGCAGAACCTCCTTTTAACCCTTCCACTCACTCACTGGTTTGTAAACCTCAGGTATGTTAACCTTGAGCTTCCACTTACCCATCTGTGACATGGGGTCTCACCATGCGATTGCTGCAAACATCACATTCATAACTAGCAGTGCTGACCCCTGGCCGATGAAAGGCAGGCAATTACACTGCATGTGTGGATCAGACATCTTTGCCACATTCCTCATTGCTTCTCAATGGCCTTTTTCTATTATGGAAACTCTAACAAAATTTGATTAACAGCCCTGGCCACTTAGCTCAGTGGTAGAGCGCCAGCCTGGCATGTGGATGTCCTGGGTTCAATTCCAGGTCAGGGCACACAGAAGTGTCCATTTGCATCCTCTCCCCTTTCCCTCATTCTTCTCTCTCCTCCTCCTGCAGCCATGGCTCCACCAGAGGAAGTTGGCCTCAGAAGCTGGGATGGCTGCATTGCAGCCTTCATCTCAGGTGCAGAGCTTGGTTGATGAGCAAGAGCAACACTCCAGATGGGAAGAGCATCAACCTCTAGTGGACTTGCCAGATAGAACCCAATGGGTGCACGTGCAGGAGCCTGTCTCTGCCTCCCCTCCTCTAACTGGGAAAAAGAAATTTGATCAACAGTAACACCAATATACTTTTCCTCATCCTACCCTATACCTTACTGAAGGTCCTAATACAAACCATTAGTAAGAATTCCTATCTGTAGTGTTTCACTGCTGAGAATTTAGAACCACTTTCTGATGAGCCTGAGACTTTTGCTATTTTTAAGTCTTTTGGGCATTTCCAGAGATGTACAGTATCTTGATGTCCATATGTGTAGGGTTATAGGCTGTTCAATTTTACAAGATACAACAGCCATTTGTCTAAGTAGTTATAGTAAGTTTCACAAATAGTCCTGTACACTGGAGTAAGGAGTGGGACTAGAAGTCCTGCTTTTCATCAACTTCTGAATCTCATGTGTGCTTTAAATGGAGACACAGATTAAGAGCAGAATGTTCTGGGTCAGGGGTGCCCACACTTTTTCAGCTTGCGAGCTACTTATAAGATGACCAAGTCAAAATGATCTACCTACAATAAAAATGCAAAACATAAATTTATTTCTTCTACATTATCATTATTTAAGTTACTATTATTACTATTTAATATTGTGTATTCTTCTTTCACCTTTCTCCTCAGCTCTTTTCAGAGGAAAGTCAATGTCATAGTTTTTATGAACAGTCCGAAAAAGCCGCTCCACATTTCCCTTCTTTGGAATAGCACACAGACAGATGAGGCAAACACACTTAGAATATGACAGTTAAAAAAATCCCCTCCCATTCTGTATGAAAGTGGTAGGTTTTAGGCTTCTTACTCGGACCAGCTACGGCACTCATTTTTATACCCTTTGTTGTATTTAGTTTAAATAAATTGAAAGCTAACTATGCAGCAATGTAACTAAAGTTAGCGCGGTTTAACACGCATGCATAGGGTGTCAAAAGTTCAGGTGTCAGATTGGCTACCCTGTATGCCAATCAAAAGACAAATGTCTTCTTAACGTCATGCGATCTACCCACACTTCCTTCGCAATCGACGTATTGAGCACCCCTGTTCTAGGTGATAGGTTCCCTGCATAGACAATGTTTTATAAATCCAAGAATCCTTTGGCGCTGTAGCAGTTTGAGAAACGAACCTGTTTCCATTTCACCCATTGTTCAGTCACAATCTCCTCCTTCCCTTCCCACAAAGCTAGTTCATTTGTTAACTGCTAGGATTGTGCTTGGGAATTATCAACGGCGCTTTCTAAACCTGAGGTCTTGGAATAGCACCACCTCTGCCTGGGACTCTTATTCATGTCCAGGGGACCAACCCTGTAATCATGAAATTAATATAGGCAATCTGGACAAGGTATCTGCCTTGACTCTTTCTCCTACCTACCAACATGCAATTCCCAACACTGCAGTGTTAGATGTAGATGTATTATTGTTCTTAGTTGTGTCCGGCTTGTCAGAGCAGAAAAGGTTAAAAGCCAGCAATTACAGAACTGAGATCATCTCTACATAGCACATCACCAAACAGCAAGACTAACAGCAGCAGAGTTCAGCTTTTTATTGAACGTTACAAAAGAAGTTTAGTCAAAAAGACCAAAGCCCATGTCATCATCAGACTCTTCAGATTCTTCTTTCTTTGCTTCCACTTTCTTTTCCTCAGCTTTAAAAAAAAAAAAAAAGATCAATCATACACCTTTATTTTAAACTTCAAAGAGCTGTAGGCACTTTTAACTCCCATGGTCAAAAATACCCCTAACTTGTTTCTAGTTTTAGGATTTCTATACAGCATCCACTTAGTAAATTAGTGGCAATTCTGACTAAATCAGTGGTTCTTAACCTTTTTTGAGGTACCGAACGCACCAGTTTCATATGCGCATTCACCGAACTCTTCTTTAGTGATAAATAAAATATGATTTTTTTCACCAAATTCAAGACATAGGTATATGTTTTTTTACTGGTGCACAAAATGAGCCATGCATGAACATCACCTTGCTCAAAGAACAAAACCAACAAAGTGCATGAACTCACAACAAATTACGGTATTACTTTATTCTGGCCTCCGCGGCAGAGGCTTCTCCAAACCCGAGACTGACTCATCGAACCCCTAGGTTAAGAACCACTGGGCTAGAATAGTATTTCATTTCCACTCCTCCCTTCAATACAAAAACGTTTCCTACCTGGGGCAGCCGTGGTGGACGGGGCTGAACCTCCTGCTGGTGTAGCACTAGCTGCTGGGGCAGGTCCACCAGCTCCTACATTGCAGATGAGGCTCCCAATGCTGACGTTGGCCAGAGCCTGAAACACAAGCAAATACTCAGTTCTGTCCTTTTGTTACAATGCTCACCCAGAAAAGAAAAAGTACCACTCTTTTGAAATTACAGTAATCCATCCCTATCACTATATACACAGGGTGGGCAAATGTAGCTTTACAGTTATATATATGGGAAATAATACATCAATAACAGCAAGAATTCTGTCTTTTGTGTACTCACAACTATAAACCTACTTTTGAGCTCCCCATATATTTTTCCTTCTTTGCTAGAGTCTGCCAGTGTCAGTCTGTAAGCAATCACAAAAAGCTCAGGCTTTAAATTTCATACCTGCCTTGCTGTATTTAAGTAGTAAGGCATAACTAGCTGAATTCCTTTTAAAGATGAGAAAACTGGCCCCCAAATACCAGCTTAACTTGTTTAAAATCTCAAGCTTCCCTAAGCCAGGATTCTTTCCAGTTCTACATCTCCTTTTAACAGTGAGTTCAAATTTTCAGACTGCTAAGTAATTCTAGGACTTTTTCCCCAAGGGAATTTTTAAATTTATTTTTATTTTATTCATTTTAGAGAGGAGACACAGAGAGAGAGAGAGAGAAAGGGGGGAGGAGCTGGAAGCATCAACTCCCATATGTGCCTTGAACGGACCAGTGCAGGGTTTTGAACTGGCGACCTCAGTATTCCCAGGTCGACACTTTATCCACTGCGCCACCACAGTTCAGGCCTCCCCAAGGGAATTTTTAAGATATACAGGTACAATGTTTGCAATCTTTCAAAGCTCTTTGCAGAGCACAAGGTGAATAGTTAGCATCTATGAGCTGCACTTGCCGGAGATTCAGTAACCTGTACAATGGGACGTAGCCAGTACCATCCTGTTTCTTATAACCCAACACACAGTAAACGGTCAATAAAGGCCACCACACCGAATTTCCATTAAAGCACGCTATCATACCAGAAGGATTTGCTTGGAATAACATGGGAGTTACCTCCTGGGTGACCCTTTTAAAAAAGGAATGACCTGGTTAATTCTTTTACCATGGTTTCAGAACAGAAGAGGAATCAGTCTGAGATCAGGAAAGGCATGACAAAGAAACGAAACTAAAACCTTGTAATTAATTAGCTCCTGGACAGAATTAGTCCACTGGCCTATTGGGCCTTCTGGTACATTTGGATGTGGGCATGAACACCTTACTTAGTACAGTAATCAGTAGGTCTTCCCAAATATACTTCTCCAAACCACTTTGCCACCATCACCTTACCTTTGCAAACAAGCCTGGCCAGAAAGGTTCAACATTTACACCAGCTGCTTTAATGAGGGCATTGATCTTGTCCTCCTAAAACAAATCAAATGACAATCCTTCAGAGACTAAAATGGCTTTCTTAAACATCTTCAAAATACAACTTTAAAGTAAATCAAAACGTGTGTACAAAACCATGTCTATCCAGTTTCAATATTTTATCTGTATTTTCTGTATATTTAAATCGACCATTTCTTACACTCTTCGTCTGACACGAGCAAGAGAAATGCCAACCGCTCATGGGTGTCAGGCACCTTGCAAGGTGGCGAGTTCATTGCTACTATTTCACGGGCGGGTCCTGCCCAAGCCATGCTATTTTAAGTTATAAGTAAAAGCTAGAAAATGGAGCAGAGTTTAAGTGCTCTCCTCCATACTATGCAGCCTGGCCACACAGGGCCTACTAAGAGAATCAAGTTACACAAGATAGGTCGTGTCCTTTATAACGAGATGTGGATTAGGATGTCCGTGTGCCGCACGTGTTTCTCGAAGCCAGAACCCGGACAGCAAAATGTTATCCGGTCCTTTCCGGAGCCAGCACGCGGCCGAGGACCCTGGCCCACTCACACGTGAGCCTACTTGAACTGCCGGAAGCCGCTTCGGGGGTGTCCATGGCCCGGGTTAGGCCGGAAGGGCCAGACCCAAATGCCTGGGAGGGCGGGGAAATGTGCTGCGCGCAAGCCGTCCCCGCCGCCGGCCCGGGTCCGCACTCACCGTCACCGTCACCTCATCGTCGTGCAGGATGAGGGCCGAGTAGATGCAGGCTAACTCCGAGACGGAGGCCATGGTGTGGGCGAGTGCTGGGCGAGCGCTGCCGGATCGGTGCTAGTCGCCGGATGAAGTGAGGACCTCACCCCAACGCGGCCTTAGCTCCCTCGGAAGGACCGAGCACCTTAGCAGCAGCTGGGGAAAGGGACTGATGCGCCTGCGCGCAGGATTTTATATGGGCCATGCGGACCAATCCGCACCCGCTCCTGGCGGAAGAGGCGGGCGACAGCCGCTGCGACGAACTTCACTGGAGGCCCCTGCGCACAAGACGTGACTGAAGTTAAAAAGAGTTGCTACGTAGAATGGTCAACCACTACAATACGGTGTGCAGGTGCTGTGTTGTAGAATTGTGCACATGAAACCTGTATAATTTTGTTAACCCGTGTCACCTCAATAAACGCAATAAAACGGAAAAAAGTTGTTAGGCACCTATAAGTGCTAATTGAGTCAAAGCTCAGTCCTGGTGAAGAGTAAAGTTTTTTTAGGAGAAAATCACATGGTAAATGGACGTCAACCTATACTGGGTAGGTCCTGTGATACTATATGACAATCATTTAATGACGTCGTTTCTCCCGTCCCTCAAACCTGGAGGCAGGAACTACTTTATTGCTTTTAGTTCCCGGTGCTTAGCACAGCGCCTCAGATAAAATAGCTGAATATAAGAGGAGATGGTGAAACTTGCAGCCTGCGGATAGCAGTAGCATTTGAGCGCCAATATTGTCCCAAGCACTGAGTCACATGCTACAAGGTTTCACTTAATCTTCGCACAACATAAGAGGTAAGTACTATTATCTCCATTTTATAGATGGCAAAACTAAGGTGTGGATCCAGTAACTAGTCCAAGATGACAAGTGCGGCGGAGACTGGATTTGGAATCTGGAATCCTAACTTGAGTACCTCCTGCTTGTGTGTGCAGAGGAATGGGTTTGGGCATTATTAGTATATTTTGTCTTCTCCCCCACCCCAATATAAATTATATATTAGAAATGTAAGGGAACTTTTTTTTTTAAGGGTACGCGCGAGAGAGTAAGAGAGAGAAAGAAACAGACAGGAAGAGAGATGAGAAGCATCAATTCGTAGTTGTGGCACTTTAGTTGGTCATTGATTGCTTCTTATACCTGCCTTGATGTGGGCGTGGGGGTTCAAACCAAGCCAGTGACCTCTTGTTCAAGCCAGCGACCTTGGGGGTTTCTGACCTGGGACTGTCCTAGGTCATTGCTCTAGTCACTAGTCAGACTGCACTTCAACTTCAGTTTTTCTAACTGAGGCACCTAATGATTTGGTGAAAATGCCTTGAAAGTGCACTAGAGATGTTACAAGACCTCTTGCTGCAACTGCTGCCTGGCTTGGTGCTGTATTGTGTTTTTTGTCTCTTGACGCTAATAAAGCCGCTGTTGGGTTCATATTGAGAGTATTTTTATTTTTTTATTAAGTGAGAGGCATAGAGGCAGAGACAGACTCCCCCATGCGCCCACCCGGATCCACCTGGCAAGCCCCCTACTGGGTGATGCTCTGCCCAGCTGGGCCCCAGTTCAGTGGCTCCACAAAGCAAGCAACTGAGCTACTTTATTAGCGCCTGAGGTGAGGCCATGGAGCTATCCTTGAGGGCCAACTTTGCTTGAACCATTGGAGCCATGGCTGTGGGAGGATGAAGGGGGGAGGGGTGAAGAAGATATGGTCACCTCTCTTGTGTGCCCTGACCAGGAATCGAGCTTGGGACTTTTTTTTCCTTTTCCTAAAGTGAGAAAATGGGAGGCAGAGAGACAGACTCCAGCATGCACCCGACTGGGATCCACCCGGCATGCCTACCAGGGGGCGATGCTCTGCCCCTCTGAGGTGTTGCTCAGTTGCAACCAGAGTCATTCTAGCGCCTGAGGTGGAGGCCATGGGGCCATCTTCAGCACCCGGACCAACTTTGCTCCAATGGAGCCTTGACTGTGGGAGGGGAAGAGAGAGATAAAGAGAAAAGAGAGGAGGAAGGTTGGAGAAGCAGATGGGCACTTCTCCTGTGTGCCCTGACCAGGAATTGAACCTGGGACTTGCAAACACCAGGCTGATGCTCTACTGCTGAGCCAACCAGCCAGGGCCCATATTGTGAGTACTTAAAAAAATTTTAAACTGAGGTATAATTGACATATAACATTACATTGGTTTAATGTGTACAACATAATGATTTGTATATATTGCAAAATGATCACAATAAATTTAGTTAACATCATCAGCATAGAGGTTATTTTTCCATTTTTATTCTTTTTTTTTTACACTTATCATGCCATTAATTCACAGGGAATGGGTTCCAGCAGCTCAGGCTCCTTTCCATTGGTTCTCACAAAGTGTGCTGCTCTGAGTGGAGCAGGCTGATGCTTCCGTTAAACCCATAATACCTTTTTCTGTGGCTTCCTTTTTTAATTTTTATTTTATTTTTTGACAGAGACAGAGAGAGGGACAGACAGACAGGAAGGGAGAGAGATGAGAGTATCAGTTCTTCACTGCATCTCTGTAGTTGTTCATTGATTGTGTTTTCATATGTGCTTTTGACCTGGGACTGCAGCAGAGTGAGTGTTCTGTTGCTCAAGCAATGACCTTGAGCTTCAAGTCAGCGATCTTTGGGCTCAAGCCAGCGACCATGGGATCATGTCCATGAGCCCATGCTCAAGCCAGCAATCCCACACTCAAGCTGGTGAGCCCATGCTCAAGCTGGTGACCCCGGGTTTTGAACATGGGTCCTCCACGTCCCAGTCCAATGCTCTATCCACTGCACCATCACCTGGTCAGGCAGGACCTTGAGTTCTTGATGTTATTCCAAAGACCCCTTACTCTGTCCTCATTCTTTTAAGTTCTTTTTTTCTCTTTGATGTTCTGATTGGTTGAATTCTACTAGTCTAGCTTCCAAGTTCCTGATTTGTTCTTCTGCAATAGATAATCTGTTGTTAATTCCTTCTAATGTATTATTCTTTTTTTAAAATTTGTTTTTCAATTACAGTTGACATAAAATACTATTTTAGTTTTAGCTTCCAATGTATTTTTTATTTCTGTTGTTTTATTTTTTAGGCCTGCTTGGCTATACTTTTAGATTGTTGAAATTTTCCCTAACTTTCTCTATTTCACCCTCAAGTTTGGTAAGCATCCTTATGACTGTTTCCTTGAATTCTTTTATCAGACAAATTACTTATGTCTGTTTCCTCAGGGCCCTTTTATCCTGGATTTTTCTTGTTTCTTCATTTGAGAGATAATCTCCTGTCTTTTCATTTTGTTTGACTTTGTTTGTTTCTATGTATTAGACTAAATAACTATCCTTCAAGTCTTAGAAAAGTGGCCTTATAAAGAAGCAGCCTCTGTGTAGGGTGTGTGCTGGGTGGTTCTGGAAGGCCAGTAGGAGTCAAGGGGGTGCCTAAAGCAGGGGTCCCCAAACTACGGCCCATGGGCCGCATGTGGCCCCCTGAGGCCATTTATCCAGCCCCTGCTGCACTTCCAGAATGGGCACCTCTTTCATTGGTGGTCAGTGAGAGGAGCACAGGATGCATCCGCACTCATAGTTCCCATTGAAATACTGGTCAGTTTGTTGATTTAAATTTACTTGTTGTTTATTTTAAATATTGTATTTGTTCCCGTTTTGTTTTTTTACTTTAAAATAAGATATGTGCAGTGTGCATAGGGATTTGTTCATAGTTTTTTTTTATAAATTTTTATTCCTAAAGTTCAAATTAGCTAGCGGTAGCACTGAAAATACTTTCACTATACAAAACAGGGTAAACCAATTACACATTAATAAAGAATTTAACACACACATTTCTCTAGTGAAAGAAGCTAGATGCAGCCCTTGCTATAAATGTTCATAGTTTTTTTTATAGTCCGGCCCTCCAACGGTCTGAGGGACAGTGAACTGGCCCCCTGTGTAAAAAGTTTGGGGACCCCTGGCCTAAAGCACCAGGGCACTGCCTACAAAGCTGGAGCAGCTGCAGGTTGGGAGGCCATGTACACAAAGTAACTCCTGTTGATCTTGCTTACTCCTTTTGTTTAGGGGCAAAATGGGCTTGGGAGATGTTCCCCAAAATACACTATAATGTCTTTGCAGGTTGATCAGAGCACTTATTAAAGCCCCCGCCCACCCAATGGAGGTGGAGGTGGACATAAACAATGGCATTCATTGGCACCTCCAGCCTTGGAGAGTTCCTGCAGCCCCCAGAGAGCACCTGTGGCTCTGCAGCCTTCTCCACACAGTCTTTCTCTGTTTTGTTGTATAGAAACTGGTCATATGTAGGCTTTATGTGCCAAGTAGTTTTGGGAAACTGTTTGGAGCCATGGTATTATTTTTAATCATTCATTTATTAATTAATGTACTATATTGCATTTAAGGATTTGTGTATGTTAAATCATGCTTGCATCCCAGGGATAAATCTCACTTGGTCATGGTGTATTATCCTTTTTATGTGTTCTTCAATTCTGGTTGCTAATGTTTTGTTGAGAATTTTTGTTTCCACGTTCATCAGGGATATTGTTATTTATTTTACAGGGACAGAGAGAGAGTCAGAGAGGGATAGACAGGTACAGACAGACAGGAACGGGGAGAGGTGAGAAGCATCATTAGTTTTTTCTTTTTTATTTTTTTTTTGCATCATTAGTTTTTTCTTTTTTATTTTTTTTTTGCATCATTAGTTTTTTCATTGCCGTCGCAACACCTTAGTTGTTCATTGATTGCTTTCTCACATGTGCCTTGAACGCGGGCCTTCAACAGACCAAGCCACCCCTTTCTGGAGCCAGAGACCTTGGGTCCAAGCTGGCGAGCTTTTACTCAAGCTAGATGGGCTCATGCTCAAGCTGGCGAGCTTGGGGTCTTGAACCTGGGTCTTCCACATCCCAGTCCGACGCTCTGTTCACTGCGCCACCGCCTGGTCAGGCTCATCAGGGATATTGATCTATAGCAGTGGTTCTTAACCTGGGTTCTATCGAACCCTAGGGGTTCGATGAGTCGGTCTCAGGGGTTTGGAGAAGCCTCTGCCGCGGAGGCCAGAATAAATTAATACCGTAATTTGTTGTGAGTTCATGCACTTTGTTGGTTTTGTTCTTTGAGCAAGGTGATGTTCATGCACGGCTCATTTTGTGCACCAGTAAAAAAACATATACCTATGTCTTGAATTTGGAAAAAAAAATCATATTTTATTTATCACTGAAGGGTTTGGTGAATGCGCATATGAAACTGGTGGGTTCGGTACCTCAAAAAAGGTTAAGAACCACTGATCTATAGTTTTCTTGTGATGTCCTTATCTAGCTGTGGTGTGGGGTAATGATGGCCTTGTAGGATGAGTTTGGGAGTACTCCCTTCTCCTTAATTTTGAGAGATATGTTAATTCTATAAATGGAAAAATTTGCCAGTGAGACCATCTGGTCTGGGTATTCTGTGTTGGCAGGTTTCCATTACTGATTTGATCTCTTTGCTCATTATTGGTTTGACAAGATTTTCTTTTCTTCCTGATTCAGTCTACGTTTTAGAAATTTATCCATTTGTTCTAAATTATCTAATTTGTTTGCATCTAATTGTTCATAGTAGTACCTTATGTTCCTATATGTATTCCTGTAGTATCAGTAATGACTACTTTTTCATTTCTAATTTTGAGTTCCTTTTTTCTTAGTCTGGTTAAAGGCTTGTCAGTTTTGTTAATCTTTTTGAAGCACCAGCTTTTAGTTTCATTGACCCTTTTTTATTTTTTCTAGTTTCTATAGCTTCTATTTCCAGTCTGATTTTTATTATTTCTTTCATTCTGCTAAATTTGGGCTTACCTTGTTCTTCTTTTTATAATTCCTTGAGGTATAAAGTTAGGTTGTTTATCAAAGATCTTTTAAATTTCTTAATATATGTATTTATCACTATAAACTTAACTCTCAGAACTACTTGTACTGCATCCCATAAAATTTGATATGTTGTATTTTCATTTTCTTTTTTTAAGTTTTATTGATTTTTAGAGAGAGGATGGGGGTAGGGGTGAAAGGGGGGAACAGGAAGCGTCAATTCATAGTAATTGCTTTTTGTATGTGCCTTGACCAGGCAAGCCCAGGGTTTCGAACGGGCAACCTCAGCATTCCAGGTCAATGCTTTATCCACTGTGCCACCACAAGTCAGGCTGTATTTCCATTTTCATTTGATTTGAGATACTTATTTCCCTGTGATTTCTTCTTGACCTATTGGTTATTTAGAATTGTGGTGTTTAGTTTCCACATATTTTTAGATTTTTCCAGCTTCCTTTTGTTAATTTTTAGTTTCATACTATTGTGGTCAGAAAAGATAGTATGATTTCAATCCTCTTAAATTTGCTGCAGTTTGTTTTGTGCCCTAATACATGATTTATCCTGGGAAGTATTCTGTGTGCACTCGAGAATGTGTATTTTGCTGCTGTTGTATGGCAAGCCAGGGTATTGCACACATGACCTCAGCGTTCCAGGTTGACACTCTATCGACTCTACCACCACAGGCCAGGCTCTTTATCATTAATTTTTAAGTTTCATTATATCTTGGAGGTCTTTTTTTTTTTTTTTAGAGACAGAGAGTCAGAGAGAGGGATAGACAGGGACAGACAGACAGGAACGGAGAGAGATGAGAAGCATCAATCATTAGTTTTTCGTTGCCATTGTGACACCATAGTTGTTCATTGATTGCTTTCTCACACATACCTTGACCATGGGCCTTCAGCAGACCGAGCCACCCCTTGCTGGAACCAGCGACCTTGGGTCCAAGCTGATGAGCTTTTGCCCAAGCCAGATGGGCCTGCACTCAAGCTGGCAACCTCGGGGTCCTGAACCTGGGTCCTCCGTATCCCAGTCCAATGCTCTATCCACTGTGCCACTGCCTGGTCAGGCTTGGAGGTCCTTTTTAACTGAGAAAATAAGGTGTTCCATTAGCTTCTTGGACTTGTATGTACCATTTCTTCCCCAGATTTGGGAAGTTCTCAGCTATTATTTTTATAAATAGACTCTCTGCTCCCATTTCCCTCCTGTTATTCTTATATTTGTTTTTCTCATCATTATCAGTGCTTGTAGGGTTTTATTTTCTAAAAATCTTATTTTGCTCCTCTTTCCTGATTCATTTCTAAATTCCTATCCTCCAAGTCAGAATTCTTTCTTTGATCTGATCTGCCCTTTTTCCTGAACTTTCTAATACATTTTGCATCTCATTTATTGACTTATTCAGCTCCAGAATTTGTCTGGTTCATTTTTAAAAACTTCAACCTTAGGTACAGAATGCCTTCTGTTCAATAACTTTATTCCTAAGTTCATTAAGATGCTTTTCTGAGTTTTCTGGTAGCTGGTTGAATCCTTTCAGCCATTTAAAATTCTTTATCAGTTAGATTAATTGTAATAGATTAATCCATTCCTTTGGGTTCAGGTGCTGGAGAGTTATTTTTATTTAATACTTTTATTTATATTTTATCTTTTTAAAAAGATTTTATTTATTGATTTTAGAAAGATGAGGAAGAGAAAGGTGTAGGGAGGAACAGGAAGCATCAACTCAGTTACTTTTTAAAATTTTAATTCAGTGAGAGGAGGGGAGGCAGAGACAGATTCCTGCATGCACCTGACCAGATCCACTTGGCAAGCCCACTAGGGGGCGATGCTCTGCCCATCTGGGTCTCAGCAATCTAGCTCTTCTTAGAGCCTGACGTGGAAGCAATGGAGCCATCCTCAGCCCGGGCCAACTTGTTTCAACTGAGCCATAGCTTCAGGAGGGGAAGAGAGAGAGAGAGAAGCGAGAGGAGGAGGGGTAGAGAAGCAGATGGGTGCTTCTCCTGTGTGCCCTGATCAGGAATCAAACCCAGGACATGCACATGCCAGGCCCATGCTCTACCACTGAGCAACCAGCCAGGGCTCATAGTTGCTTCTTATATATGTCCTAACTGGGAAAGCCCAAGGTTTTGAACTGGCAACCTTAGCATTCCAGATTGATGCTTTATCCACTGTGCTACCACAAGTCAGGATTATTTTTATTTTTGTAATACCATATCACCATTTTTCAGTGTTTGACAAAATGTGCCTCTCCTGTCACATTTGAAATAGTATACCTTTCTTAGTTGTTCATTTTGTTACAATTCAAGACTGGCAATTAGGATCCTTCCTTTTATTTTCCAGAAGGTGGCACAATAGTTCAAGTTTTTGATTTCTCTTTTCCTGAGTTGGCTCTGGAACTGGCTGCACTTGGGAAGGAGTTAAAAAAAGATTAAAAAAATAAAAGCTGGTGTAGAAAAATCTAGTGCAGAGTTACGGGATGGGACATGTGGGCTCAGCAGCACAGCCAGGTAGAGGGATCTTCCAAAGGCAGTCTTTCAGCACAGACCTTCTGCTGAAACACAATGGTTCTTTCAACAACCCCTCCCCCTTTTAAATTTATTGATTTTAGTGAAAGAGGAAGAGAGTGAGAGGGAGAGAGAGACAGGAACATCAATCTGTTCCTGTATGTGCCCTGACCGGAGATTGAACCAGCAACTTCTCCATTCGGGACAATGCTCTAACCAACCAAGCCATCTGGCCAGGTCAATGCCCTTTTTTATCCTTGTCTGCCACCTTCCCTTTCCTCTCCTTCCACCTGACCATGAGGTCCCTTCCTTAGAAATTACTGCTACTGAAGATAAATGGGTACCTCTAGCTGCAACCCTTAAAGCCCATGGTCAGTTTTTTTCCACTTCCTTTGAGGGAGGTAGCTGTTGTTACTGCTGGTGAAAGCCCAGCTTGTCACAGTGCCACCCTGGCGAGGACTAACTTCTTGAGTTACTCTTCTGCTTCCAAACTAGTCTCCATCCCATCTGATGGCATGCCTGGTGCTCTCGGTTGGCTGGACCCCCACAAATGCTCCATCTCCCATATGTGGCCACCTGTTCTGCACTCTCCAGTTTCACTCCATCACCGCAAGTGGGAGTCGGGCAGGCTCACTGACTTCCTTGGATCTGAAGCCACCTCCTTTCTGAAGCACATGTAGGCAGAAATCTCGTGGATGTCCTGGTGTAATGTGCAGAGACCTTTCTGTTCCTTTATGAATGACCAATAAGTTATAAGTAAAAGGGAAGAGAAAAAAGGACTCATGCCACCATGATGCTGATGTCACTCTTTACTTTTCTAATTTACTTATTTATTTATTTGTTTTAGAGAGGCACAGCAGGAAAGAGAGAAAGTTAGAGAGTGAGAGGATAGAAGGGCAGGGAGAGGAGCAGGAAGCATCAACTCCCATATGCGCCTTGACCAAGCAAACCCAGGGGTTCGAACTGGTGATCTCAGCATTTCCGGTCAACACTTGATTTACCACACCACCACAGATCAGGCACTCTTTACTTTTCTTATATGGATTTAAGTTACATATAGTATCAAGAATTAAATTTTTTGCCTGACCAGGCGGTGGCGCAGTGGATGGAGTGTTGGACTGGGATGCGGAAGACCCAGGTTTGAGACCCCGAGCTTGCCAGCTTGAGCGCGGGCCCATCTGGCTTGAGCAAAAGCTCGTCAGCTTGGACCCAAGGTCGCTGGCTCCAGCAAGGGGTGACTCAGTCTGCTGAAGGCCCGCAGTCAGGGCACATGTGAGAAAGCAATCAGTGAACAACTATGGTGTCGCAACGGCAACAAAAAACTAATGATTGATGCTTCTCACCTCTCTCCGTTCCTGTCTGTCCCTATCTGTTCCTCTCTCTGACTCTCCTGTAAAAAAAAAATAAAAAAAAGAATTAAATTTTTCATACCTGGAAATTTATGAACACTGCTCTTAAAACCCAAGTAGGTCAATTGAATTAAGAAAAGGGAAGATTCCCAGGTCAAACACTGTATTAAAGATTGTCCATGAGCTGTGGCATATCATCAGGTTATGCATGTGAACTGGGGTTAAGATTCCTGGTTTTTGGCAGGGGATACACCCCCTTATAAGCCATTTCTCTGTGTGCTAAAACAGGTCACCCCAATGTGAGGAAAACCTCAGTGTTCTTCATTCCACACAAGTGCCAGCTAAACCTACGGCACAGTGCCAGGTGCTGGGAACATGTGTTATGACTGTCACACAACTTTGTATTTTTAGTGCTTTTTATTTTAATTCTTTTGGCTTATCTAAATATCAGAAAGTGAATATGTACAAACAAAATTCAAAACAACTTCCTAAAATGATTTTTGTATTGGCCAGTCATGACATCTTTATTTTGAAGGTTTGAATTGTCAAATATATCTAAAGTGCATATTTGCAGCTAATTAGTAGCAGCATTTGTTTTGTTTATAAAACCTTAAATATTCAGGTAAGAGCTAGAAAAGTCACAATAAAAAATGAAGTGTGGTCTAGATATATTCTTCCTTAATCACCCAAGACAAACACTTGCATGAATTAGTTTATAAGTATACAAGAAATATACAAAAATAGCATTATTTAAAAGTTCATATGGCAATGAGAAAAGAGGGTCTTTCTCTGCTATTAATATTAAATATGGCAAGGCATATAATATAACACATTTGTTGGATCCTAGGGTCTTTGGAAGCATGGGGGAATCTCTGATCTAGGCCGGTGTGTGATGCGTCCAAGGTCTGTGATAGTAAGGAAGCTGGACTCCTGCAGGATGACTCCTTCTGACATGGTTTTGGAGAAATTCAACACAATGCAAACATTCTTTCATTATCAAGACTGTCAGTTCATGGCTTCTTGCGCCTAAAACATAAATGCCAGCAATTAGTGCTTAATTATGCAATCAATTAACACATTTGGATCAATCTGATTTCTAGGAGGGCTTTAGAGCATTCCTGGTTTTATCATGGGAAAAGTTCAAGTCCTTTTGGGTAAACCAAATAACAGTTACGAGGTATACTTATCTAGTATTAAATTAAAAAGAGCCTGACCAGGAAGTGGCGCAGTGGATAGAGCGTCGGACTGGGATGCAGAAGACCCTGGTTTGAGACCCTGAGGTTGCCAGCTTGAGCGCGGGCCCATCTGGCTTGAGCAAAAGCTCGTCAGCTTGGACCCAAGGTCGCTGGCTCCAGCTAGGGGTTACTCGGTCTGCTGAAGGTCCGTGCAAGGCACATAAGAGAAAGCAATCAGTGAACAACTAAGGTGTCGCAAGAAAAAACTGATGACTGATGCTTCTCACCTCTCTCCGTTCCTGTCTGTCTGTCCCTATCTATCCCTCTCTTTCTCTGTCCCTGTAAAAAAAATAAAACAGGACTTCCCATCTTTATCCTGTTGTAATAATTTTACAAATTGCCTAAGGAATACATGTGTTAAAAATGGACACATGGACTTATATAAATAGATATTTGAAAAGGAGTTTTACTAATATGAAAAAAGACTGGGCCAAACTGTTGGGTATGTGCTTAATAGAAGAGGGAAAAGGGTGATTCCTTCCGAACCA
Organism: Rhynchonycteris naso; assembly: GCA_037038555.1. Taxonomy (NCBI): domain Eukaryota; kingdom Metazoa; phylum Chordata; class Mammalia; order Chiroptera; family Emballonuridae; genus Rhynchonycteris; species Rhynchonycteris naso. The sequence continues at coordinate 47,833,168 of CM072999.1, forward strand.
TCACTTTCACAGTTGTTTTACTTTTGTGAATATTTATTGCTGTAAAAAGACCAAGAGGCAAGTTCGGAAAGAGTGAATTACAAGAGGAGCAGGATTCCTGACTAAAACCTTTAGCCTCCCCTCCTTACAAGGGATCTCAGTTCAGCCTCTGAAAGCTTTGAGCAGTGGCAAAAGATGAACAGGAGCGAGTCAATCTTGCATCACCTCTGGTTCTTGCAGCTCTAATTGCCCTTATCCAGCTTGCAGGTCCTCAGCACTCCAGCTGCCTTCTGCAGTCGGGCCCAGAGATGCCAAGGGGTAAACAAAAAGCCACTTATGTCCTCCCAGTGGTAGGGAGGAGGGGTAGTGTTGAAAATACCAGAGGAGGGAAAACATACACAGAAAAGCCCCAATTACCCAGTACTCACTTGGGTTGTGCATGATGCTGATATCCAGGTCCCAGCTGAGACCCTGCTCTCATCTCTACAGCCACAGAGCACTAATGGGAAAATTACAGAAGAGATAAAGATCAATTCTTTTTAGCAGTCTATAAAACACAATTCTATTTAGATAGGTTCCACCAAATTGAAATTCAGCATTGCTTTCTAGTTCAGCACAGGCACCTGTTAAAACACCAGTCAGATACTTGCAGTTTATTTGACAGAGGCCACAAAGACTGTGATTCACAGTGATCTTCAGATTATTGAGGTAAAATTCCTCATTTAAGATAAGGAAAAGGAGTTAGTTCATAAGAAAGTTAGTGGCCAGCGCTTGGCCTCCTGGCCCCACCTTCCCATGCTCTCTCCATACGAGCCTCTCATTAGGAATAATAGTACCACAAGAAAGTTCTGCTTCCGAGAGATTCCCATCATTGGTGTAGGGCAGCAGTTTTCAACCTTTTTTATCTCATGGCACACAAACTAATCACTAAAATTATGCAGCACACCAAAAAGAAATTTTTTTTGCCATCTGACAAAAATAAAAGGGTATAATTTTGGTTAACAAATAATAGTAATTACCAACCCTTTCTGATCCAAGTGACTTTTAAAAAATCAGTTGTCTATACTTTTATACAAGAATTTCTAGTACCAAGAATTAACCAATCAGATGCAACCCTATTCTATGACCCATACATGCAAGACAGGGCATTCACACCGGACAGCTATTGTGTTGGCTGTCTTTTTTTTTTTTACAACCTAAGAGAGGTCAGTGCCCTTGACTTAAAGTCAGGTATCACATGTTTTAAAAATTCTTGCAGTACTCGGCTTGAAAATCACTATTTCTAGGGTCATGCTGTCTTGAGTTTTGGGCCCTGTCCTTCTACACTGAAAACAGGGGCTTTAACTCAAAGAACTCCAGTAAAACCAGAACTCAAAAAAGGCAAATAAGTCCTTTCAGAGGTTTGCTGGGACAGGTCTAAATGCTGCACTGGAAATGTGACACCAGACCTCAGCTACTTCAAGGAGCATGAAAAGCCACAGTTGTGGGGCTTAAATTTGACAGCCTTAATTTTTTTTTTTATTTTTTTTATTTTATTCATTTTAGAGAGGAGACACAGAGTGTGTAAGAGAGAGAGAAAGAGAGAAAGGGGGGAGGTGCTGGAAGCATCAACTCCCATATGTGCCTTGACCAGACCAGTGCAGGGTTTTGAATTGGCGACCAGGTCGACGCTTTATCCACTGCGCCACCACAGGTCAGGCGACAGCCTTAATTTTTATTAAGCAGACAAATATTAAATTTTACCCCTACCCTTGTTTCTACATCGGTCCATTCAGACTCGGCACCATCTGGTTGGGTAGGTGATACTGTGGAAGATCTTCGTTTTCGACTACGGAGAAAGGGGAAACATGATTTAACAATTATTTCCGCATCTATCAACAGAAAACATATTAGAAATAGGGAAGCACCACTTCACTTCTTCAGAGAATAAATGATACATTTTACAGGCTATTCTGCTCCTTGAGAGTGAGCAGCTAAGAAAACTACTGCACTCTAACGAGACACAATTGATGATCACTCACCCAGTCGGTGATTCTTGCTTCAAAGTCTCAATCTCAGTAAACTGAACAGATTGTCCACCACCCCTTGTTTTATAAACATCACCCTAGAGCCAAGAGAAAAGATCACCATTACACTTTGATACAGCTCAATGATAAATGTACATATATCTGTCAAATTGAACTTAAGACTGCTGTTTTATGGAAACTCCTATTCACAAAACCACATGGTACTTGGGACTCCTGGGTCAATATTAAAATACTTGAAAATTTGAATACATATTTCTCCTTTGACAAAAGAAGTCCAATGCAGTATAATCAGTAACATACTTAATTGCAGAAAATAATATTCCTTTCCATTTAACTTATAATCTAAAAACTGCTTTGGATCAAGAAATCTGTCAGAAGTTTATAATAAGAATTATCCTCTAAATTGAATTTGAAATGAAAAACTTTAACCCCAGTCCTGTCTTTTACTTCCCTGATTCTTCATTGACTCTATGATGAGGGGGAGGTCCTTCTATAGTCAGGAAAGGACTTGGGGTAGCTCAATACTAAGTAATTTGATAGGTCAAATTTTAATGTGGGTTTTTCATCTTGAACTGATGGAAAGAAAAGGTCGTTCTTTGTTGAGGTTCACTTTCCAAGTCATGGTTAAAACTAAATATACATTAATTTAAAGTACATAATAGATCTGGAGTTTCTCCAACAAACCTGAGGATCTAAACTTCGTTCAAAAGAAAACAAATCTAGTCCCAGTTCAGTTTCCCACCCGAAGCAGGCACTAGCTTTCTAGCACAGAGGTTGTGTTCAATGGACACTGTCTATGTGCCAAAGGAATAGAAAAGTAAGTGGTTTCTGTTGACTTTTTGTATATTGTTTTCCCCTGTGTAAATTTGTTTTACCTTAATTAGTTTAGTTTCAATCTCCCCATCGGAGGCTAGTTCCTGGTGGGTCAGCATGTACTTCTCACACTTAGCTAGTGCCTTTTCATTTGCAACAGATACTGTGATGGCATGAGGGACATGTGGCTGCATGACTGTTTCAGTTTGCACGTTAGAGGCAGGCTTATGATCTACCCATCTGTCTCCTGCAGAGCGTGATCGTCTGTGTCGGAGACGAAGTGGTGGTGCATTCTGATCAAGTTGAAAGGAATCAAGAAACAAGCATAACCCAGAATTAATTTAAGGGTATTATTAGAAGTGCAGCAGATTTGGCTACATTTTCAAAAGCTAAACATGTTAGTCAAATACTTTAAATATTCCCTTTATTTAAATACAAAACCAACAAACATCTTTTAACACCAGCTTGTATTATTATATAGTCTACCAGGGAGTTTACCTTTCAACAAAAAAGGAAAGGAAAAATTCTGGTAATGCTGCTGCTAGTCTTTCCTGTGTACGTGGTATTATTCAAGACAAATAATTCATTTTGCAGTCACAGTCAAAACCAATATTTGCATCTACCATTATAAAGTAACCTATGAGGTCCACAACTATGTTAAAAGCTTCAGTAAGATCAATAAAAACCTGAACAGCTAAACATAAGAGAAAACACTCTTTATACAAACACACAAAAAAGCTGACTGGGCTACACAGTACAAAATGTTAAAGATTGTAAGGTATAATTAAGAATCCTATGTATAAAATGATTAAAAAAATATACTTTCTGAAATTTTAAAATCTCTAAACCCGGGGTCCCCAAACTGCGGCCCCCTGAGGCCATTTATCCGGCCCCCGCCGCACTTCCGGAAGGGGCACCTCTTTCATTGGTGGTCAGTGAGAGGAGCACAGGATGCATCCACACCCATAGTTCCCATTGAAATACTGGTCAGTTTGTTGATTTAAATTTACTTGTTGTTTATTTTAAATATTGTATTTGTTCCCGTTTTGTTTTTTTACTTTAAAATAAGATAGATATGTGCAGTGTGCATAGGGATTTGTTCAGTTTTTTTATAGTCCGGCCCTCCAACGGTCTGAGGGACAGTGAACTGACTCCCTGTGTAAAAAGTTTGGGGACCCCTGCTCTAAACCAAACTTCATTAAAAATTCAAATACAACAATGACTATAACATAACTACTTTCCCCCCAAACATTTCATAAAAGGTTCCAAGAACCATAGTGTCAAATCAATCTATTATACAATTAAAAACTAGTTGCGCCTGACCAGGCGTTGGCGCAGTAGATAGAGCGTCGGACTGGGATGCGGAAGACCCAGGTTCACGACCCCGAGGTCACAGCTTGAGTGTGGGCTCATCTGGCTTGAGCAAAAGCTCACCAGCTTGGACCCAAGGTCGCTGGCTCCAGCAAGGGGTTGCTCGGTCTGCTGAAGGCCCACGGTCAAGGCACATGTGAGAAAGCAATCAATGAACAACTAAGATGTCACAATGGCAACGAAAAACTAATGATTGATATTCTCATCTCTCTCCATTCCTGTCCGTCTGTCCCTATAAACAAATAAACAAACTAACAAAAAAACCAAACCAGTTGCTTCCAGTCAAATGTCACGTAAATTTGGAAAAGCTGAATTTAGTAAATTCAACCTAAGAAAAAATACTTCATATAAAAGACATAGTTAATAGTTTGAGGCAGAGTTATCTTTTGGTATTTTACAAATATGTTTGTTTGTAAAACTGAAAGCAAATGCAACAGCCTGCCACAGGCCAAATCCTTTAAAACAGGTCAAATATGAAGATCCCAATTTCAAAATACATCTCTTGATAACTAAAAGATAAATGAAGCACCAGTGACAAATCATGATAGTATAAAACATGGGTGGCCTGGCCTGTGGTTGCACAGTGGATAGAGTGTCAACCTGGAATGCTGAGGTTGCTGGTTTGCAACCCTGGGCTTGCCTGGATAAGGCACATAAGACAAGCAATCAATGAACAACTAAAATGAAGCAACTATGAGTTGATACTTCTCACTCCCCCACCCTTCTCTGTAAAATCAATAAATAAAATCTTAAAAAATAAATACATGGGCAAGATAGTTTGTCCCTAAAGGTGCCCAAGCTGAACAGCAAACAGGAAACTTTCCATTCTTAAAATGGCTTAAGTAATGCTGAACAAGAAGTCTGGCTATCATGATCGACCATTTAGCAAGTGACAGTTTTCTTGAACACATTTAGCAATAAAATACATTCTCAAACAAGTTTTGGAAAAATGATAGACCTTATAATCTACTACCATTTATGAAATAAATGATACTTAACATTTCTTTCTCACTGAAGTATAATTTCAGCCCACTGGACATAATCCCCCCCCCCACCACTAGACATAATTTTTGACCAACAGATCTAGATGCATAGATACTAGTGCCTAAACTTTTCTGCTGCACTTCTTAAAAGATTTTGATTTCAAGTAAGACGTTCAAGGATCTTTAACAAATCCTCTTAAATATCTCTTAGCCAAATTAGGTATTAAATTAATGTTGACCAGGAATAAGCAAGCCTTGAATAGTTTTATATATAAGTTTTTATGAAATAAAGGGAATTTACTAGAGTTGATCAGAAAGACCAGTCACCTTAATTTGCTCTCTAAACAGGTTTAAAGCCGTATTGGCACAGGGAAGAACTTAAGCGACTTTAACATTTCTATTGCCTTGGTGTGTGTGTGTGTAGGTATGTGTATATACACACACCTACACACACACACACACCTTGGAATCATCACCATTCCTTAATAATCATGAATTCAGGGCACCTGAATGAAAATTTTCTGCACCCTAAATTATACAAGTAAATCTAAAGAAGAAAAGAGTTATTATAAGATATGTTTAGAAGAAAAAATTTTAAAAGCTATATATTAAGATTTTACAAAATGTAAATTCACAATAGTAACTTGGTTCATTTATTCAGATTCAGGGGCTTTACCTTAAATCCTTATGTGAGTTTGTTTAAACACCCTTGAATGAGGCAGAGCCCTTGTGTAAATGGAAATACAGGTTTTGAGATTAGAAGCAATTTATTGAGCATGCAAACCTTCAGTAGTTGCAAAACAACTGGCCCAGACTCTTCAAAAACAGTGAATGTCACGAAAATCAAAAAAGCGGGGGACTATTTTATAATAAAAGAGATGAAAGAGACATGACCACATGCAGTGCATTCACCTTCACAGGATCATGGACTGAAAAAAGAAAAGCTATTACAGGAACAACTGGGGAAATGTAAACGTGAACTGTGTATTAGAGAATATTTATTCAGAGTTAATGCTAACTCTGTGTGTGATAAAGACTGTGGTTATAGCCTGACCGATGGTGGCATAGTGGATAGAGCATCGACCTGGGAGGTTCGAAATCCCAAGGTCACTGGGTTGAGCACAGAGTCACTGGCTTGAACAAGGGGTCATGGCTTGGCTGGAGCCCCCAGTCTATAAGCCTCGTATGAGAAGCAACCAATGAACAATTAAAAGTGCCACAACTATGAGTTGATGCTTCTCATCTCTCTCTCTCTCTTAAAAAAAAAAAGGAAAAAGAAAAGATTGTGGTTATAAAGGACGATATCCTTAGTTTTAGGGATAAAGTATCATGAAGTCAGACTTACTTTCAAAAGTTCAAAAAAAAAATGTTTACAATATCTACAAGGTGGGGCAAAAGTAGGTTTATAGTTGTTTGTATGGAAAATAATACAATAATTAATAAATAATAGTACAAGAATAAACTGTTTAGTGTACTCACAAACTGTAAGCCTACTTTTGCCCACCCTATATATAAAGTAACAATTGGTAAATCCCAGGTAAGGGGGAGAAGATAATACTGTACCATTCTTTTAACTTTTCTTTGGGTTTGAAATTTTCAAAATATAAGTTGGGAAAACTTTTAAAAGTAAAAGTTCAAAAGCAGCAAAAACAAAAAATAATAATTTGGGGGAAGAAAAATCAAAAGAAAATAATTGGAAAAGGGGCTCTAAGACACTCATATTCACACACCGATTAGTTTATGCAACTCTGGCATTGCCCTACTGACCTGGGCTTGCTGAACACAAGGCATTATTTCTGTTGCCAGATGTGTTTAGGCTTTTTTCAGCTTAAGAGCTAGACCTCAATTTTGGGAAGATTTGATCTTTCAAATTAACATGAAAATTAGACTTTGTTTATATTGGAGCTCACCAGCTTTCTGTTGAACTTTCTGAACCAAGTTACGAAAACACAGATTAAACCTGTTGCTGTAATGCTTTAAAAGAATACTGGCACTAACCCTGCAGCGTTGGTCCTCTTCTATTTCTATCTCATTTCTGAGTGTGGGAACCAACTCCCTGCCTTCAGTGCAGTACATCCCTCGCCTTCTGTCTGACACGACACAAGTTTTACTTTGTCCTGGCTCCTGCTGCCTACGCCTTGCAATGGATGTGACATTGAGAGGTGTGTTGTACGGAGGAATTTTCTGCTCCCACTCCGAAATACAGGAAGCTACAGAAATGCTGCTGCAAGAGTTAGAGCGCCTATGAAGCTGAGGCTGGGTCATGAGTTGCTGGCCGTTGGAAATCTGAGCAATATAGTTACCAGAAAGCTAAAAAAATTGAAAAGAAATTAATGAGCAAGACTGAAAAACAGAAACAATTCATTACTTTTCTACAATTTAACACATGAAGATAGCATTATAATTATTGTACTAAATTAATATATTGTTATACTAAATTTGTGTTTATACTGAATTAAAAAATTAAATAGAAGTTTGAGAAATATAAATAATATAAAACAAAAATATTTTCTCATGGAAATAGTCACCTAATCTGAACAAGTTTTCCCTAGCCCTAAATTACTACACAGAGACAAATGACTCACAGGTACTGGCGATGGAGAAACAGATCTTGGAGTAGCTTTGTCTCGATCCCGCTCCCGAGAGGGCCTTTCTGGCTTCTCAGCTTTGGGTTCAGTAACAATAGCCTTCAGCTGTTTCAGTTTCTCATCTTTCACCCAGAGTTTGTTCTGCATCTCCATTTGTTTAGCTGCCACTCGGCGTTCCTACAGACGATCAATGGCAATTATATTCTAACTCACTTTCACCAAACCAGTACACCAGATTACCAACACACCGTTTCCTAAGAAATGACAGTTCTCCAGTTCTTCCTGAGGTAACTATACTTCATAATGCTAATGAATGTCAAGGGCAGAGAAAGGAAGGAACTGAATAAGCAAGTAATGCCGCACCACCAAAACCCTATCCCAGGTGCGGCCATAATTCTCCCGTTTGAAATCAATCCCTGTCTGTGCTCAGCACCACAGGCAGGACACTCACACATTCTTTCTCCCACTTCATGGTCGTTTCTGTCACCATGCCTTGCAGCCTGGCTTCTAGTCGGCGTTTGTCAGAAAACTGTCGCTGAAGTTTCTGATTCTGTGTTTCAAGTTCCTGTTGCAGATTGCGCTTATCTTCTTCATAGATAGTAGTTGTTTTCTCTAAAATTTCAATCTGGAAGGCAGACCATTATGTTCAGTTACTGGAATGTAAATATAAATTACTTTCCCCTAAAATTAAGGCCTTAATTTTTTTTTTCTTTTTATTGGCCAGGACACGCTAGCAGTCTGAGCTCCCAAACACTGGACGCTGCCTGGTCTTCAGCCACGAAGCCTGTGCTAGTGGAAGCCGGTCAGTGCAGGCAGGAGAAAGATGTTGCTTTTTGTGCACCTCTCGCTGCCTCAGGCCCGGGTCTCTGTGCTGGCAGCAGAGAACAGCACCAGGTGCTAGACCAGTGGAATCAGACCGGACCTTGGTTCAGCAACCTCGGTACTTGAGTTCTGGCTAAGAAAGAGTTCAGATACAAGACTCAAAACTATAAGAGAAAGTTTATTTAGAAAGTCACAGAGGTAGGAGGGTAGAGGAAATGGGCTCAGGAACCAAGTTAGAGAGGCAAAAGGAGGGTCTTTGCACCTAAGGAGAGAAGGGTAAAGGTAATACTGCTGGTGGGACGAGAAGGGGAAAGGGACAGGTGCGGTAGTGTTCCTGAGAAGGAGAAAGGGACAGGTGCGGTAGTGTTCCTGAGAAGGAGAGGGCCAGTCCTAACATTTTATTTTATTTTAATTAAAAAATTTATATGCCCTGCCCGGATAGCTCAGTTGGTTAGAGCACCATCCAGAAGCACAGAGGTTGCCAGTTTGGTCCTCAGTCAGGGCTCATATAGGAACAGATTGATGTTCCTGTCTCTCTCTCATTCTCTCCCTTCTTCTCTCTAAAATAACATTTAAAAAAATTATTTTTTCAGAGAGGGAGAAGGGGAAAATGGGGAGGGAATGAGGGGGAAGGAGAGAGAAAGACAGATCAATCTGTTTCTGTATGTACCCTGACTGGGTATCGAACCAGCGACACCTGTATATGGAGATGATGCTCTAACCAACCAAGCTATTTGGCCAGGGCTCTAAAATTTTATTTTTAAGACTATTTTGGAAATAGGGAACACTGTATTGGTTGAGACTAGCTTCTCTCTAGAAATTGATCCTCTGTAAATGAGGAAACAAACATATATTATTTGGTGATAAGTTAAAAATCAAGCTATAAGCAAAGCTAAATTCTAGAAAGCTCTCTGGAGAGCTCACTTGTTTAGGCCAGAGAACATTCTCTTCAACTGCTAACATGTAACTCATAAAATTAAAGAGTATAATATCCCTTTTATACATTTCACTTACATTTCCTCTTTTTGGGTGGGATGAATATTAATAAATAGCTAAGTGATAACTCTCAGTAAGCAGCACTGACAGGAGGGACAGCGTAAGGGCTAAGTTGGAGAACAGCAGTAAATAGCCACTATAACAATGTCAAAACTAACCTTATATTCTAAAGTTTTGTTTTTTTTCTCCAGTCGTTCTATTTCCAATTTCTGTCCTGATATCACCTTTTCTTTTTCATTTAGTTTTCCTTGAATGTAATTTTCTTTATTTAAAACACCATTGTCAAATTCTTGCAACAGAACTTTAAAAGTCATAGCTGAAACAAAAGCATGCAGGTTTTGTTTACTCCAATTCCAAAATAACCAATGTAATCACCTGTTATTAGCAAATACTATAAAGTCTTGCATTTTGCACGATGGCCTCCCCTTCCCAATCCTTATGGGTAAATAATTTGCTTCAGAACAACAAATGCAAAAACAGAAATCACAGCAGAATCACTTTAGGAACAGTTAGATCCTGCTGATTCCCTAGTACACCACCACTTCCTAGGTATGTGACTTGGGCAAATTATTTTTGTCATTCTAATTAAACAAAATCTTGAACATTACAAAGTGCAGACACAATATAACGCTTCCTTAAAGATCCATTCCACCACAGACTCAGATTCACTGCAAATTTCTGGAGTTAAAATGATCACAAATGGTTTTTGCTCTTACATTGTTTGTTAAACTCCTCAATCATCATTTGACGTAGTTGATGGCGTCTCTCTAATGCTTCAATAAACCTGGGGAGAGTCTGCTCATCATTGACACCGAGAATTTCACAGGACGGCAATGGTGGAAAACTCTGTAAAACCACTTCTGTAACCAGCAGTTCTGTATTGAGTTATAAAGAATTATAAAAGGTTACAGAGGAGAGAATGAGCTTATTTAAACAAGTTTAGCACTGTGATTACAGCACCTGTCTAACGAACCGTGTACTTTCTTGAGTTGTCATAATCATAATGCCTTAAAAATTAGCTGTAAACAAAGGAAAAGTTAAAAGAAAAAATGAGTTCTCACATATAACAAAAGAAATCTCATACATTGGTTCAGATTTCTTTTTACATTTGGTCTTTGAGGGGAAGGGAAGTAAAACATCTTATGTGAAATAGATTGAAAGGAGAGACAGACAGACAGACTAATCAGTGGGCAAATGATCTATTCTGAAACCATACCATCTCCAACAGGGCCTGCCCGAGTGTGGTTCCTGTATCGCCGTCCCGGTGTTAACCCACATATTGCCTTGTCTACTGGTCTTGCTACTTCAACTTCTTGGGTCACTTCTGCAAATCTCATGACTTGCTAAGATATCAAACAAATGGAGTTTAAAAGAAAAAATATAAACAAACACATCCAAGTCCTTCCTCAATAACTACTAAACAAAACAATATTAAATTGGCCATCGTCTGCATCAATTTTTAAAATGTTCAAAATGTCATTCTTCACACCCAGATATAGTGGTTTTCTCTGCAGAAAACTGAGACTGTACAGAATAAATACATTAAAATTACCAAACTTTCTTCATAATCTTCGGCCTTTGGATTCACACACACAATCATGCGTACTTTTCCTTCCCCATCAAAGTAGTTCTTGAACAGATGAGTTAACTTTGAATCTCGATATGGGACCATCTATAAAAACATTCAAATCCAAATAAACACAAAAGGCAAAAACTGCACACAAATAAACTATACAAACGAAAGGCTGCTGCTTACCTTGTTAGTTCCATAGATTTGGTTCTCTCTCAGGACTTCCATACATGTTCTTAGTGTCATTAGTGACTGGTTAATATTACCTGACAGAAAAATATACAGAGAAGACATCTGAAAACAAGAGTAGGTAGAATGTGCTCTGTTTGCTATAAAATACCTACTGCATAAAACTATTAGATGGAAATAACAGATTTTAGTGGCTCAATTTAAAGGGTTGTCCATGCATGGTCTGGCAGTATTTCCAGAGTAGTTTACTAGCCAAATTTCAGGAGAGGTGAAATACCATCCTTCAGGGATTCCCGCAACCTTACACTTTGTGGCCCATCAAGTTTCTTCCAAATTTAATTCTGTGAAAGAGTGTATTAGATGTACATGTTTAAAATCCTCATATAAAATATTACCTCTAAAGCATGACCATTTCAGGCTACAGGTGGCTCCATCAGCACTGAAATCTCTCCTGCACCCAGAGTGGCGCCTGTTTTTAACAGTCAAGTGTCTTAGAATCCAGCTAACTCTTATCCCCTCTACATCTAAAATAACAAGTATTTCTTAGGTGGCATACTTGTTACCTCTGACCACTCATGTTTGGATTTCTCAACCAAGACAAGTCTAACAGATTAACCAAGCCTCCAATAACACAAGAGCTCTCACCTGCATAGATCCTAAAAGTACATAGGAATCTCTTCATTTTGGAACTTTGATTAACAGGCCTTTCCCTAATGGCCAGGTGTCCATGGGTAAACTTAAGGGAGTCTGCTTACTTGGATGGGAAATAAAGGTACATCTTTGTTTTTATATAAGGTGACCAGACGTCCTGCTTTTGGCGGGACAGTCCCTATTTTTAACAATTTGTCCCGCGGCATTTTAAAAAAGTCCTGATTTAATTTTTTTTATTTTATTCATTTTAGAGAGGAGACACAGAGTGAGAGAGAGAGAGAAATAGAGAAAGGGGGGAGGAGCTGGAAGCATCAACTCCCATATGTGCCTTGACCAGACCAGTGCAGGGTTTTGAACTGGCGACCTCAGTGTTCCCAGGTCGACGCTTTATCCACTGCGCCACCACAGGTCAGGCAAAAATGTCCCGATATAAAAAAATATATTACAATACTATTTTTGCATTCTATGAAAATTTTTTTTTCTCCATATAGACCAAATTTTTAAACAAGAACCCTCCCATCAATGGTGTCCCACTTTACCAATTTTAAAATCTGGTCACCTTATTTTTATAGTATTTACAGCTTATTGCTAATTTCAAGATATTTATGTTCATTACTACTTATGAAATTATGTAATCATTAGCCCTGCTAGTGGGTTTTTATTTAAGGCATTAATAAAATGGCACATAAATTACTTTATGACAGATGTTTTAAGAATACTTTAAAAACGTATTTCAATCTAATTGGTTTCCTTTACAATCCTATCCCTCGCAGCCCTGGAGTCTTTTTGAGTAAAAGTTGCTTGTTTTCTATAAAGTGCTGTCAGAGGGCCTGAGCTCAGCTCTAGTAAATCTTTATTTCCTGACCAATGTGGCCACACACCCATGCAGGAATCCTAACCACAGCACTCGGAACTGCCCCATCTCGAACCTGAGGCTGTCCTATGCCCCAACCACAATCTTCTTTCTTTCTAGTACTCACTCCCTAACTTTTGTCACACCTGTTCCTCATTCATATTAACAATGATATGGTCCTTTCTATTTTCTCCCAAGCATCAGAACCCTCAGGTTTCTACTTTCTTCCCAATCCAACTACATGTGTTTTCCCATCAAGGTTCCTGGTCTTTTTACATAAAAGCCCTCCCTTATGCACAAGGGATACATTCCAAGACCCCCAGTGGATAACTGATACCATGGACAGCATACATACCTATGATAAAGTTTAATTCATAAATTAGGCATACTAAGACATTAACAATCACTAATAAAAATACACTATAATAAAAGTTATGTGAATGTCATATTGTTAAGTAAGGTTTCTTGAACACAAGCTCTATGATACCAGGACATATGATCTTTTTTTTTTTTAATATATATTTTATTACTATTAGTTCTAATGGGATGACACCAATAAATCAGGGTACATATGTACAATGAAAACATCTCCAGGTTATCTTATCATTCAATTGTGTTGCATACCCGACATATAATCTTATAACAGATGGCTACTCAATGACTGACAGCTGGACAATGCAGACAACCTGGACAGGTCCCAGGTGGGATGGTGCAACATTTCATAATGCCACCCAGAACAGTGCAAAATTTTAAGTTATGAATTATTTCTAAAATTTTCCATTTATTATTTTCAGACTGCAGTTAACCGCGGGTAACTGAAACCATGGAAAGCAAAACTGCAGATAAGAGGGGGACTACTATATGCAATGTGTACATAAAGTCATAGTGCACTTATGACAGGCCACAGGTCAAAAGTGAACCATGACTTTACGGACACAATGTACACATATATAAAGTGTGTGTTTTTTCTCATTTCATAAATCAGTTAAGTCACAATCTCTCTCCTTCCCAGGCTCTTTAATCATCAAGGATTTGTTGTACAAGGCTCTCTCTTCAGCTTGTTCCTCTCTGTTCTCCGTGAAAAATCTTATCTCCCCCATCGCCTCTATCATTTTTCTCTATTGGGAAAACCTAAACCTTTGAACATTAAGTCAAATCTTTCTCCTTCCAAAAGTCCATGTACCTCTGCGTCCAATTCTAGGCACTTCCACTTGAAAATTCTGAATATACCCAGCACAAAATTCATTAACTGCTCATACCTACACCTCAAACTGCTTCTCCTTAAACAAGATCTTCCTTCTCTTCCTTACTCTTCACATCCCAGAGGGCCAAGTTCCTAACTAGCTCCCGGTTTGGTCTGACGTTTGCCTCCAGGTCATACAATTGCTCATGTGAATTACAGTAAAAGGCTCCTAACTGCTTTTCATCTTTGGACTCACCCCTGGTAAATTAATTCCCTATACTGGGAAAATGATCTTTTAAAAGACTAATCCTTCATGGACTTTATGGGGAGGCTGTATAACAGTAGAAAGACACAAGTTTTGAGAGTCTAACAAACTCAGGTGCAAACTTTGGGAAAATTACTTCTTCCAAATCATTTCCTCATCTGAAAAAGGGGTACAATACAATTCTGAAAAGTCAGAATCAAGAAATCAAGCCTATGCATAGTATAGACTAGGAAACACAATAGTCCCTTAATAACTGGTCATCATCATTATTCCCTCAAGATAAAATTCAGATTTTTAGAATGACAGACAAGGGTATCCATGACCTTGCCCTGCCCTCCCGCCTCTGTTATGGTCCACCCTCCACCCCCTCCACTTGAGCTGCCTTGACTCTGCCATGTTCTCTCAGGACTAGTCCGGTTTTTTTTTCTTTTTTTACAGAGACAGAGAGAAAGTCAGAGGGAGGGACAGATAGGGACAGACAGACAGGAACGAAGAAAGAGGTGAGAAGCATCAATCATTAGTTTTTCATTGCTGTCGCAACACCTTAGTTGTTCATTGATTGCTTTCTCACATGTGCCTTCAGCAGACTGAGCAATCCCTTGCTGGAGCCAGTGACCTTGGGTCCAAGCTGGCAAGCTTTTGCTCAAGCCAGATGGGCCTGCGCTCAAGCTGGCGAGCTCGGGGTCTCAAACCTAGGTCTTACACATCCCAGTCCAATGCTCTATCCACTGCGCCACCGCCTGGTCAGGCAGGACTAGTCCGTTTTTAAGTGATGCCTCCTCTGTCAGGGGTGATGACACTTTTTTTTTCCTTTTTGACAGAGACAAAGAATCAGAGAGAGGAACAGATAGAGACAGACACACAGGAAGGGAGAGAGATGAGAAGCATCAACTCTTTGTTTTGGCATCTTAGTTGTGATTGCTTGTTCATTGATTTCTTTCTCATATGTGCCTTGACCCAGGGTCTACAGTAGAGTGAGTGACCCCTTGCTCAAGCCAGCAACCTCGGGTTTCAAACCTGGGTCCTCTGTGTCCCAGTCCAAAGCTCTATCCACTGCGCCACTCCCTGGTCAGGAAGGGGTAGTGACACCTTTAATCCTATCCTTCATACAGCTCACTCATTAGTTTAAATGTCAACTCCATAAATTCTTCCTCTAAACCCCCTCCTCCCTTCAGATTGGATGGAGCAGCTCTACCCCGTGCTCCCTACAGTGCTCACTCCTATTGTATTCTACTGAAGCAGTCTCTTTATCTGCCTATCTCCTGTACTAGGCTGGGCTCTCTAGGGCAGGGCTCCATCCTTTACATCTATCAATGTTAATTCCTGGCACAGAGTAGGTCCTCCATAAATGTTATTAACATAACTCAATGGCTATACAAAATGAAAGATTATGAGAAATGGGTGGCTGTGAGCTCATTGTACATTGTACAAAAGATATGTTGTAGAATTGTATACCTGAAACCTGTATAATTTTGTTAACCAGTGTTTCCCCAATAAATTAAAAATAACACCTACACATTTCCTTTCAACTGGCTTTTATATTCAAAGATTTTTGCCAACTCCAGAAGCCAATTTTACCGATATGAATGCTGGAGTAACTGTTAAATAACTTCATTTTAAGAACTCTGAACTGACAATACCAGCAATAGATATAACAGACACTTTCAATATGAATATAACATATTTATTTTAGTCACTTTTGCACACTCTTAAAGAAATCAGTGTATTGTAATAGACTACTGATACCAAACCAGCCTAACTAAAGAACAGCACTAACCACTAAACTTATCCTTTAAATCATGAAATTGAAGACAATTATGCTTACACTTCCTATCAATGAACAGATGAAAAACTGAAGTGGCAAGTTTTTAAAAGTTGTAGCAATAGATAAGTACTACGCTTCACTCACCAGCTTCACGCAATCTGTTTCCTTCTGCTTTTGTCCGGTTAGTTCTTTCACTTCCAGCAAGATCTACCAAGGACAACTGGCTTATAGTAATTTGTTCTTTTTCCTGAAGGGAAGATCATAATGCCAACAATATAACATAAGTTACAACTGGTTTACAGTGTTCTTTAAATATATTCAAACTTCCAGCCACCTCAGTGAAGCACCAGACATGCGGGGGGGGGAGCGGGGGGGGGGGGGAATGATGATACAGTTTGGATTAAGTATCTCAGAATGGTTTTAAACAGTGTTTTGTACTGGATCTGCCAAAGCATCTATCCAGTTTGGTATCCTGATTAAGTTTGTTATTGTCCAAGTAGACATTCTTATAGAGTACTGTCTTTAAAATCAGATTAAAAGTTTTTTGTTTTTTTTTTGACAGAGTCAAAGAGAGGGACAGATAGGGACAGACAGGCAGGAAGGGAGAGAGATGAGAGGCATCAATTCTTTGTTGCGGCACCTTAGTTGTTCATTGATTGCTTTCTCATATGTGCCTTGACTGGGGGTCTACAGAAGAGTGAGTGACCCCTTGCTCAAGCCAATGACCTTAGGCTCAAGCCATCAATCTTTGGGCTCAAGCCAGCGACCATGGGGTCATGTCTATGATCCCACGCTCAAGCCAGTGACCCCTTGCTCAAGCTGGTGAGCCTGTGCTCAAACCAGATGAGCCCACGCTCAAACTGGCGACCTGAGGGCTTCGAACTTGGGTACTCCACGTCCCAGTCCGACGCTCTATCCACTGTGCCACCACCTGGTCAGGCAGAGTAAGAGCATTTTTATGTTTTAAAATTTAAAATTAGGTTTTCTTATAGATATTGAGCAATAAAGCTGAAGTCGGATGTGTGTTTTTAAAAATGTTTTTAGAGATGAAAAAATTTTATATTTGTAAAACTAATATACTGTACTGGGACAAAATAGTTTTAAATTATATTTTGAAAATCTAAAAAAGGCCTGACTTGTGGTGGCACAGTAGATAAAAGATTGACCTGGAATTCTGAGGTCGCTGGTTCAAGACCCTGGGCTTGCCCGGTCAAGGCACGTACGGGAAGCAAGGTGATGCTTCCTATTCCCCCTCATCCTTCCTCTCTAAAATCAATAAGTGAAATCTTAAAAAAAAAAAAAAATCTCTGTTCTGGAGCACTATTTATTGCAATGAAACCTCCCGAATTTAATTCTAATACCAAAAATTAAGGATTCAGTTAGAAAAAGAAAAACTCAATGCACTACAACTCACCTGTAAGACATTGTCTCCATCTGCATCCAGTGGAGCTTGAACTAATTTAATGTTGAACACGGTATGGGAACGGCTTGACTCACGATTCAAATGTGTATTAGCAATACGTCTCCTTTTCTGGCCTACAATGACAGAAGAAAAATCACTGCTCAATCCTGAACTCAGCTATTTCATTATACATGCTTTCTACTAAACCAGTGGTTCTTAACCTTTTTTGAGGTACCAAACACACCAGTTTCATATGCGCATTCACTGATTATTTAGTGATAAATAAAATATGATTTTTTTTCCTCCAAATTCAAGACATAGGTATATGTTTTTTTACTGGTGCACAAAATGAGCCGTGCATGAACATCACCTTGCTCAAAGAACAAAACCAACAAAGTGCGTGAACTCACAACAAATTACGGTATTACTTTATTCTGGCCTTCGCGGCAGAGGCTTCTCCGAAGCCCCGAGACCGACTCATCGAACCCCTATGGTTCGGTAGAACCCAGGTTAAGAACCACTGCACTAAACCAAAAGATACTGCAGGTCAAATATATTTATAGTTCTCTAATTTTAACTCTAACCTCTCCAGAAAACTTCAAAAGCCTCCTCAGTAGATTTTACTTCTACTTCTGTACATCCTGCAATATACATATTATGATTCTTATCTTCGCGAAGCAGTTTAGATTGTGGAGGCCTATGGAGAAGAAAAAAAACACGTTTCCTAAATCATGAGTTATTACTATCCTAATTTAAGACTAGGACTAAAATGTCAGGCAACATAACATCTATTGTTATTATGGGAATAAGCCTAAGTAAGGACCCAGAAAAATACTAAACAGGTAACTTTAAGGATACATAGTCCTTAGTGACAAGAACTAATTTTGCTTTAGAAGTTTTACTCTGACTTGTTCTAACAAAGCACATGAAATAGCACTTACTGAACAATTAGAGATCAAGGTATTATTATAGCAAGATCACAAACACAGGTAAGCATAATAATCTAGCATTTTCCTAAATCTAAAAATTCAACAGATAGAGCTGGTTTTAATCTCAGGGTCAGCAAAAAAAAAAAGAAAAAAAAATCAGAAAGTTTGCTATATACCAGGAGTGGTAACCCTCCCTAAGGGGGTGGTCAAATTTTAGCCTGTAGGGAATGGAAAGGATGGGAAAGAGTGCTGCCTGTTGGACCTCAGGCTTGCAAATGGTGGGGGTAGAACTGTTTACTACCGTCATTCAGTAAGTAGCAGAATTTTCAGGAAGCAAGAAGGGGCTCATAGGTAGTAGACAGCCCAATGCCAATGAAAAACCACCTACATGCAAACATACCACAGATGCCAAACACTAGTATAACTGCACCCTTCTCTCTAAGAAAAGAGCCAACACAATCACATACACAAAGTCTGTGTTCCTCATGGGCGTGCTGCAACTGTTCCACCTACCAAAGGAATAAGGTATAAGTTACAAGTTACTGTTTCCACAGAAGCCATCTCACAGCAACATGTTCAGTCCATAGCATGTTACAGCCACATGAGTCCTATTTTAAAAATCCTTCAATGTAACATTTCTTCATTGCATAAAATACACTAAACATTAATCAGTCCAAAAAGCAGGTTATAACCCAGTGCCAAATAAGCACCTTATGAGTGCATTTAAGGAGTTACCAGAAAGGTTACAAGTCATATTTGTGTAACTAAATAAAATCAAGGCTCTTGAAAATAATCTCATTTAGAAAAAAACAAACAAAAACTTGGCATATGTGCAGACATGAAATGATTGGTAGCAATGAATGACATCACAAAAGTTTAGGGAAATGGGTACGCAGAACTGACACTTTGAAACAAATGGGAAAGTAGTTAGGCTATACCTGTTTAATGTAATTAAAAGTGAATATACTGCGGGGCTTGGTGGGAATGAGCAAAGCCAGTCACTTTTAAGGCCTGGACAGTATTTCTTTTGGCTTTGGTAAACTTGCTGCAATGTGGTTCGAGATTCTCCGCGGGCTTGCCGTCATGGGCGTGTGCCTGCTCATCCCCGGAATTGCCACCGCGCATCCACTGCTTCACTAACGGGCAAGGAAAAAAGGTTGCCTACTATTCCTATCAGTGGACTTTGATGGAAAGAGATAAGCGGGTCTCTGGAGTTAATCGTTACTATGTGTCAAAGGGCTTGGAAAATATTAAGGAAGCATTTTCCTGATTGATGAAAAATAACTCAAAGATGCCCGTCTACTCCTACTGGAAGGTTATGCAGTGTATTATGTAGCATACAGTGTGTTATGTACTCTGAAATCAAAATTAAAAAAAAAAAAGTGAATATACCGACACCTGTTCTCAATCTAATGGTTTTCTAAACCCAGCTCTTTCTCCAATAACGTTAGATTATACATACACACAAAAGTGAAGACATAGGTTTTCATATTATTTATGTCCTTGAGAGACCCTAATGAAGAGGACACTGAAGATAACCATTCATCTTAAGAACAAAACCCTCAACTCAGGCTCTGGCCAGTGGCTCAGTAGATAGTGTCAGCCCTGGTCAGGGCTCACAGGAAAAGCAACCACCTGCTTCTGCACCCCTCCCTCTTCTCTCTCTCTCTCCCCTTCCTGCAGCATGGCTCAACTGGTTTGAGCACATCAGCCTCTGGCACTGAGGATAGCTCAGTTGCAAGCATCGGCTCTGGTGTTGTGGGTGGATCCTGGCCAGGGTGCATGAGGGAGTCTGTCTCTCTACCTCCCTTCCTCTCACTTTGAAAAAGAAGGGAAAGAAAAACAAAACCCTCAACTCAGGAACAAGATATCAATATTAGACAATATTAGACATGAGATATCAGAGTCGGCACTGGCAGAAATGCAGATTTATTGTGATGCTAGGTTGTAATTGATCTTCATTCTCAGCAAGACTCAAGGAAATCTAGGGAGTAGTCTTTTAACTCTGGCAAAATGACAATACAGATGCCACTTCATATTAATCAATGAAGGGAGGTCTGTATTAGTTATACAGACAACAGCATTAGGCTCCAGTTATAGAGATCACCAAGACAGATGGTTAAAATGGCTACAAACTCCCAACACTCAGTATCAGGTTCTTGAAAGGTAGCCCCAGGGCACCTCTATAGGGACACCTTCTTTATCCAATTAAGGCCTTCTTAAAATATAGCTCCAGGATAAGAGTTTTAAAAAATGTCAGGTTGCTCTCCTTAGATGCTTTAACTCACTGGGTCCCTAATATACCTGCATATCTAGTTACTAATAAAACAACTCATTGAACACCAACTGCATGATACACAAGTTATATTTCATTTTGAAAACAAAAATAAGCATTATTCCTATTTATAGCTGAGGAAACTAAGGCTCACCAATGTGAAGGGACTTCTTCAAGATTAAGCAGCTAAAGGACTCTTTTCACTACTTACTTAGGCTTTATGGGATCAAACGGCACCTCTTCCAGTAGATCATATATGTAATTATTATATATTTCAATATAAGAGACAAATAAGCCATAGACACTGTCTTCATCAACCTCTTCTGCTTTGCAAAATTCTTGTACATTTATCATATCTGCAAACTCTGGATCTACTTGTCGTCTGAAAGAAGGGGGAAAAATAAATGCAAAAAGTCTGATCTTTTACGTTGTGAATCAATAGCAAAAGTAAATGATCCCAAGAGGAAACTAAAAGACAGAACGTAAATGACCTGCCACTACAAGCAGAAGTGAACCAATCAACTTTATGCACACTGACAGCCAATACTCCCATGTCCTCCCAGATAAACAGCTCAGGTCCTCCCCGACCCAGAGCTACGCCTTCTCTAAATAGCGATTCAAAGGCAATGTGCTCATAAAGAGAACATCTAAGCAAATAAAGTTACTTATAGCATTATTCATCCTTGATCTCACTAAAGTCAACTGTCAGACCCTAGTCTCCACTTCATGGTTGCCATTCCCTATGCCTGAGCTGTATATGCAATTACTTACTTGCTAGAAGGAGTCTTTGGATTGGGCATGGCCTCTCTTTTCTGCCGTTCTAATAAGGCATCAACTTCACACTGTATATCCATGCTATTCCTATCATTAGATTTAAAAACCTGGAGTGGGGGTGAAAGACAATGGTTTTGAGGATTTGACTTAAACAGTAAGAAACATTTGAGATCTGAGACACATTTATTTAAACATACTTAAGGTTTTAAAATATATCCAATTCTCTTTTAATACTACTGTATGCACTGGTGTCTTGGTCTCTAGGTCGTCAAGTAGAATAGTTACAACATAGAAGGATTATACTTACATATCTTTTAGCTTGAAAAGACCCTATACTGTTAAAGATCATGTGCAAACAGCGAGGAAGCAGCCCTCCTACCCCTGGAGAACCTGTCATGGTGTGAGTTTTTCCACTTCCCGTCACACCATATGTAAAAAGGAGACCTACAACAGAGCAAGTCATACTGGGTTATATCTTAACAGTCCTCCATTTGTAGTAAAAAACACAATTAACCAGCTCAAAAAAGCAGGTTTAACACCTAACAAATATGAAGTCAAGGCCAAACATAAACCAAATACATAAGTATCAAAAAAGTTTATCAGAGGGGGAGAAAGAGGAAAACCCAACAAAACTCCAAGGATCTTACCATTTTTGCCATGAATGAGGTCATCTACCAAGGGATGAGCCACAACATCAAAGAGCTCCTTCTGGGTGGTATGAGTGCCAAATACTTGTTTAAATGAATACTGAGTCTGTGGAGAAAGAAAAAAAAAGCGCTTAAATGGATGTCCCCATATCTAGGCTACCAGTATATCTGCTCGAACTTATTCAGTTGTTTCTTTATGAACATTTAAGATCTACATGCACAAAGAAAAAGTACATATGGTGTTTAAACTTGGAACCCCTTAAAAACATCATTACCTACCTAATTATACCAATTATAAATGCTAAATATTTAGTTATAACTACCGAAAAGAATGTAATAAAAATCTTTTTCTTTTAGAAAGAGAAGCATCAACTCTTTGTTCCACTTAGTTGTCCCTATTGATCGCTTCTCATATGTGCCCTGACTGGGGACCAAACTGGCAACCTCAATGCTCTGGAAGCACTGCACCATGGGCAAGGGCACTAGAAAAGTCTTTAGTCTACTAAATGCTTCATAGACAAGGCTGACTTTGTTTTAATTAAATGACTAAGATCAAAAGGTATTAAACAATGATTCAGTCAGACTTGTGAAAATCCTCACATATCACCTCCTTTTATTGCTATTTTTTCTCATAAAGGTGTCATTTTTAAATGGCATATTACCATAAAACCAAGTAGTTTGATGTTCTGTTTTTTTAAAAAATAACAACACAAAAACCAGTACTGAACTTCAAATATAAACTCATCTGAGTTCTTATTAAAATGTCCTAATTGTCCATTATTTTTATTTTCGTTATTTTCTATTTTTACTGCATTGCAGATGTTGCAATTATTTCTTCAAGTTTTCCAAGTTTCCTGCAGTTTTTGTTTCATGAATCTCAGTGCTGAGTTTTTTGGTGCATGAGTATTCATTAGAATTTATTATGGATTATAGTCTTTAGCAAATGGCTCTCTTTTTTCTGTTTTACACACTTTACATTAAGTTGCCCCTGCTCAGATATCAATATCATGACTCTTTTTTCCTTTATTTATGTTTTTGCTAGAGAGAGGGAGGGAAAGAGAGAGAGAGAGAGATAAGCAGCATCAACTCATACTTGTATACAGCACGTTAGTTGTTCATTGATTGTTTCTCATATGTGCCTTGATGGTAGTGGGGGGTGCTGCAGCCAAGGCAGTGACCCCTTGCTCAAGCCAGCAACCCTGTACTCAAGCCAGATGAGCTCACACACAAGCCAGTGAACTCAGGGACATGAACCTGGGATCTCAGCATCCCAGGTCATTGTTCTATCCACTGCACTATCACTAGTCAGGGTATATCACGATTCTTACATTTTTTTGGTTGTTTTATTATTTTTTTAGTGCATGCGTGTGCAAGAGAGAGAGAGAGAGAAAGACAAGGACAGACAGGAAGGGAGAGAGATGAGAAGCGTCAAATCTTCATTTTGGCATCTTGGTTGTTCATTGCTTTCTTTTATGTAGCTTGACCAGGGGGGCTCCAGCAGAGCCAGCAACCAGTGGGTCATGTCTATGTCCCATGCTCAAGCTGGTCACCTCGGGGTTTCGAACCTGGGTCCTCAGCATCCCAGGCCAAAGCTCTATCTACTACACCACTACACATAATCAGGAACGATTATGTTTTTAAAACTAGTAATTTTGTCCCTCAGAAGGAAACATGTATATAGATTAGCACTCAAATAGAACAAAAACAACAACACCTGACACTTCGCTCTGACCATGTCCCAAGCACTACGTTAGCACGGTAGTCAATCATTTCATTCTTACAACCACGATGTAGATAATAGTTAATATTAATTATTAAGCTGTATATTATTATTTTGTATATTGTAAAAGATCACACACCTATTTCAGTTAGGCTAACTCTTACTTTTGTTGAACTTTTTATTCCACTCAAGTGAAATAACTCTAGTTAGAATTCATAAAAAGAACAATCTTAGAATTGAAAGGATTCATACAGGATAGTGCTGACAGGATAGTCAGATGACCTCCAAGTCCTCATGAACAAGCCCCTCCTTTCGAGGTGAAGAAAACTGAGGCCCAAAAGAGTAACTTGCCCCAAGCCTATAGAACTAAGTAGTATCAAAGCTGTTTCCAGTCCAACACTCTCCATTACTCAATGTTGCCTTCAGTCACATGACATAAGAACTTTTAATTTCCACCAAACCTTTTGTACTATTTACATATACTTGAAATTAACTCTAACAAGTAAAAATTCAGTAAGTAAGTTTTCAACTATTTTATATCCTTAAAGGCCTACTCCTCTATGAAGCCTTCCTGGACCATTCATTCATGCTTCATCCATACTAATTGTTTGGCAAACTGGACAGAGAAGGTACAACAAACATCCCTTGAAGCTTACATTAACCAGGGGAAACAAACAATAAACAAATAGATAAATCTATAGATTGTGGTAAGTGCTATCAAGGAAGTACATAGAGTGCAGATCAGGTGAGAAAGGAGTGTGACTTCTGATGGGGTAGCCTGGACACTCTGGGGAAGTGATATTTAAGCTGAAAACAGGATGAGGAGCCATTCATGATAAGAGCCAAGGGAAAAGTCCAGGCCAATGGAGCAGCCCTGAGGCAGAATTCTGGTTTATCTAAGGAATCCAGGATTGGAGGAGTTCTGAGATGAGGTAGCCATATAAACAAGAAGCAGATTAAACAGGATTTTGCCTATTTAAAAAGTTTATTCCTTGAAAGGTTTGAAACAATAGAAATGTTTAAGAATAAATTACATTAGTAGAGATTTTATTTATGCTTTAAAAAGATCACTCTGGCTGCTCTGTGGAAAATGGATTAGAGAAAAATCGAAGTGGAAGGAGGCATCCAATTAGGCTTCTGCATTGTCTCAGGAATGCTACTCAGAGTAAGGTCAGCAGACCAGTGCTTCTCTGAGAACTGTTTGTTTCCAGTCTAGGAGAAAATAATTGCAGAAATTAAGAGGAAATGTTTAGAAACTTTTATAGCCATCAGTCACAATTAATTGTTTTTTCTTTCTTCTTTTTCCAAGTGAGAGGAGATAGAGACAGATTCCCGCATGTGCCCTGATTGGGATCTACCCTGAAACCCCCATCTGGGGCTGATCTCTGCCCATCTGGGGCCATGCTCGCAACTGAGCTATTTTTAGAGCCAGGGGAGGAGGGTCCACAGAGCCATCCTCAGTGCCCCCAGCCAATGTGCTCAAACCAATCGAGCTATGGCTATCGGAGGGAAAGGAGAGAGAGAGAGAGAAATAAAGAGAGGGGAGGAGAAGGGTCACTTCTCCTGTGTGCCCTGACGCTCTACCACTGAGGCAACTGGCCAGGGCCACAATTCAATTTATTTTGTGTTTGTGTGACAGACACAGAGAGAGACAGAGAGGGAGAGAGAACCATCAATTCTTTATTGCTGCACCTTAGTTGTTCATTGACTGCTTTCTCATATGTGCCTTGACCGGGGGCTACAGCAGAGCAAGTGACCCCTGGCTCAAGCCAGCAACCTTGGGGGTCCTGTCAATAATCCCATGCTCAAGCCAGAGACCCGACGCTCGAGCTGGATTAGCCCATGCTCAAGCTGGTCATCTCAGGGTTTCGAACCTGAGTCCCCTGTGTCTCAGTCCTCTACTCTATCCACTGCACCACCACCTTGTCAGGCCCACAATTCAATTCTAAAAAGCTGTTCCTTCCCCAGAGATTGAAAGCACTGGTCTCCATAATTAATAACATGGTTCATATTAACAATGGTGGCAGTGGAGATAGACATGAGAGGACAAGTTCAAGATATAGACTGGAGTAGAAGTGGCAGGACCTAAGATGAATAGGATATGAGGGGAACTGGAGAAAGTAGGAACATGATTTCTGGCTTGAGCAAATAGATGGTGGCATTATTTATTCAGTAGGGAGGAAGTGAATTAGAGGGAAAAAAATCAAGAGCTCTTTTGGACATGTAAAATTTGACATGCTGAGGAAGGAGGAGCAAGCCCCCTCTTCCCTGAGAAGAAATGAAAAGAATACAAGGGAAAGGAGCCAGCAGGGGTAACCGAGTCAGCCAGTGATAAATTAACTATATCCCATAGTTACAATACAAAGCAAGAACAGCAAGATCTGTATGTAACTAAGACCAGTGATCTGGAAACCCTTTCCCCCTTGTTTACCCCACTGAAACTTTCCCTCCCCTCTCCTTCAGTCCTGGGAAACCTTTAACAAAGAAATCACATGCTTGTTGCTGACATACTGTAAAGGTATATAACCTGTAAGAAAATCAACTTTGGGGAGCCTGTATTTTGGAGTCACAAGCCCCATGTGATCCCTAACATATCCTCTAAGAAGCATTAATACCCTGTACAAGAAATTGTCTTCTAAAAAGCAATCTTTTAACTCAAGTATACTGAAGGTATATCTGTATATCCCAAGAATTAAAAACTTTAGATATGGTGGTTACAGTGAACTACATATGTTTCAAAAAAGTGAAAACACATGAATTTTGTTAAATTTTAAAAATGGCTAAGCAATTCAGGAAAGAACATATCAAGTAGAAACAGCTTGCTTTCAATAGGAAGTACCTCCTTATAGTCTCCATTTCGGTTGAGTCTATAACCCTCAGGAGTATGAAGCTGAACAGTTGTGTTATTGATTACTTCTATGCAACACTCTTGATCAGGAAAGCTCAGTGGGCGCACCCTACAGTATACCTGAAAATACAGGAAAGGGCTGAAAGAACCAAGTTTGACTTTTTACCCAACTTTTCATTAAGCTTTCCATTCATTCATTCATTCATCATTTAGTGTCTTAATTTAAGAGAGCAATATAAGCCTAGAGCTATGAAAACCAAAACCTGCTACCTGAGATTGTCAAAGACAAACAGATATTAGATATGAGATTTTAAATGCACATAAAATTTAAAAATTTTGATGACAAAAGTATCAAATCCACAGCTTCTCTTCATCACTATTATATTGGCACATAACTTAATAAAGTTATACTAATTTAAAACTTCAATCAATAATATCAAAATGAGAATTATTTGAAAATCTGTTATAACTCTTTGGGACTGGATGTCAACTAAAACTTGACAGCTTTACACTTAATGCATAAGTAAATAGATGCAAGATCTGAAATGTGGTTTTCTTTTATTAAAATTAAAAAATATAAATTTTATTGATTTTAGAGAGGAAGGGAGAGACAGAAACAGACACATCAATCTGTTCCTGTATGTGCCCTGATGGGGAATCAATCTGTCAATGTTTGCACATGGGAACCAAGCTCTAACCAACCAAACTATCCCGCTAGAGCTGAAATGTGCTTTCTTAATCAGTGACAGAGTTGAGGAAAAACTGTTCAGCTGTTTATGCAGATCATCTTATTCCCTCAATTCAGACCAAGAGACACACTCTAGTAGCAGTGGAGACTTAAAATATATCAGAGCAAACCAATCTTCTTGTTTGCCATTTGCTTTTAAAAGCAAGTTCCCAAGCCTAAAACTAGTGAAGTACATGCAATTATGGGTATTCATTAGACTGAATTAAACTGTTCTATATCAAAGTCTTAACTTGGTCCCATAAAGCATGGCACTTGGGGCTTTCTTAATGAAGTCTAACATCAGTTGGTATACAACAGTCTCTAAAGATGGGAGAAGATCCAAGTAGAAAGCTTTCTCCCATCTCACAGAGAGTATGAAGAATTCTCTGGGATAGTTGAATATTTTCATTCTCTAACTTTTAGTTATAGGAAGTATGTAGGAGACAACCAAAAACTTCATTTTACTGAAATAATGAATCCTACATAGAAACAAAATTTCAAAGCTAAAACCAGTCTTAAGCAATTTAGTACACTCCTTTTAACTAAATGTTCTTTGACTCCACTTTCACATCTCCATCCATTCCAAGCATACATATAAGACATAAAAGGAATGAAGAATGCACACACATAATGCATAGGGAACCTTACCCCAACTGGGTCTTTAAAACTTGTTTGGGATCCTTTTTTCAGTACAGGTTTCCTGGGTGTCTTAGTCCTCCTAGTCATATATAAAAAAATTTCAGTTCAACAGAAACATTCAAAAACCTTACTCATAATTCATCGTGACAAACTTCCTAAGGTTTATAAATTATTCCTTAGCAGTTACAAAAGACTATACCCTAAATAACTAAAATTAAGAATAAATTACATTAGTAGATGATTGTTTATGGCATGCATAATCCAATAAATCTTGGTTTAGGAGACTTTTTTGGTAGTCAAAGTACCTACTTCATATTTAAAATAGCTTGGGTATTTTCTTGAACAACAGTTTTACAGAAGCACTACAAGTCTGAAAAATCTGCAGATAAATGACTACACGTAATGTCGAAAGGCATTTATATGTGTGCATGAGCACACACACTGCACCAGCAGCTATGGTCCAAGGTATATGGACAAGTGATTAACTTCAACCAATTATAAGAACAGATGGAGGAATCCATTCTTTCATCAAGATTTACATGTATACTTAGGTGACCAGAAGTCCCGCTTTTGGTGGGACAGTCCCGATTTTTAACAATTTGTCCCACGTCCAGTGGCGTTTTAAAAAAGTCCCGACTTAAAAATATATATTACAGCCTGACCAGGCGGTGGCGCAGTGGATAGAGTGTCGGACTGGAATGCGGAAGACCCAGGTTCGAGACCCCGAGCTCGCCTACATGAGAGCGGGACCATCTAGCTTGAGCAAAAGCTCGCCAGCTTGACCCCAAGGTCGCTGGCTCCAGCAACAGGTGGCTTGGTCTGCTGAAGGCCCACGGTCAAGGCACATGTGAGAAAGCAATCAATGAACAACTATGGTGTCACAAGGGCAACGAAAAACTAATGACTGATGTTTCTCATCTCTCTCCGTTCCTGTCTGTCTGTCCCTATCTATCCCTCTCTCTGTCCCTGTAAAAAATAATAAAAAAAATAATAAAAATATATATTACAATACTATTTTTGCATTCTATGAAAAAAAAATTTTGCTCCATAGAGACCAAATTTTTAATCAACCCCCCCACCCCCCCACCCCCCCGCCGTCAATGGTGTCGCACTTTACCAATTTTAAAATCTGGTCACTTTACGTATACTTTCATTGAATTCTTAAAACCTATCGTCCTTTGTTCCCAAACAAAATGTGGTTGCCAAACTGCAAGTTCTTGCTCTCTTAAATAGTGTAAAAGACAATCGGCTCAAAACGGAGTCACCTGTGCTAAGTTTACATCACCCAACCAAGACTTAATACCTAACCTAACTGCAGTTTTAGTCTCTCCCAGGAATGTAATCTCAGCCAGCCAGTCAGTATGGAGTTCCTTGGTCAGCACTAATAAGGTAATACCCTTCATAAGCCCCTGTGGCCTGTCACACATAGGAAGGTGTCCTTGCTGGGAACAATGTGCTCTTTGCTTGTTCCTGCCCCTTTCTGCCTATGAAGTCTCCGGTTGTTCAGCTCCTCAGGTCTTTCTAATTGCCAAATGATAACACCCAATTCATGAACTGTTGAATAAAGCCAGTAAGATTTTAAGAACTTACTCAGTTGAATTTTTTTTTATCAGTCGGGACAATAGAAAAACTATGTATTTTGATTTATTTCACCCATTCTCTAGCATGCCCTCCCATCCCCAATTTATCTAAGGCTGGACGAACATTTTAACATTAAAAACAAGTTGCCTTTTGCAAACGAGTAGCTACGTGATAACAAGGATCAAGTCGAGTCTCCTGCTTGCACACTTATTTGTGCACCCAGTAGCAGTACAGGAAATCCGCGGCACCGAAAACGTCGCGGATTTCGTGAGGAATGGGGGCGGGTACGTCTGTGGCCGAACAGGGCAAATGGAACCGTCCTGTACACGGGCCGGCCGGCGTCCAGGCCACCGCGCTGGGATAAAAGCACGCAGTGCTCACGACCGCCAGGGTCTCCAGGGCCTGCGACCACCTAACCCACCCAACACCAGGGCTCAACACGACCCCACCCGCGACACAGCGCCAAACTAAGTCGGCAAAATGCAGCCCGGGAGCGCGGGCGGCCAGCAGGGAAAGGGGAAACTTAAGAAAGGGTTGGCGGGGGGCCCCCCGAGCCCGGTGCCGGGCAACCAGCTAACGGGAACCGGTGTGGGGCACAGCGCTTCCCGCGCCCCGGCTTGGGGCCGCCCTCTTCCGGCCACGGGAGGCCAGGGAACGGGGGTCGGGGTAGATGCGTCCGGGTCTCCGCGCCGCGGCTCCCCCTGAGCGGTTCACGTGGGGGCTCCCACTTCGGGGGCCGCAGCCCGTGGTGCGGCCGGCTCGGCGGAGACTGGGCGGCCCGCGGCTGGCGGCGGCGTGATGAGACGGCCGCCTCAGCACTGGGGCCCGGCCCCGGCTCCGCTGCCCCGTACTCACGCTGGTTTCATGGCAGCAAGCTCCAAGCTCCCCAGACGCACACGAGAGACTCCGGGCTCGGCCCGGAGGCCTAGTGAGGACCGCGGGCTGAAGAGACAAACCGCGGGAACCCGTACACTGAGGCGGAGGCACTGAGTTCAGTGGAGCCGGGAGGCGCGGCTGCGAGCCCAGGTGAGCTCGCGCGCGGCGCATTTCAAACGGGCCAATCAGCGCCCCCCTAAGGAAAGGAGGCGGAGCCTCCGAGGAAGTGATTGCTCTTTCGGAAGTGGCGCGCATAAGCTACAGACGCCACACGGAAAGAACGAGGGGAGTCTAGGTGTCTGCGCTGCAGCGCTGGAACCGGGACCTCCAATGTGAAATCCAGTCCCTCCATTTCCGATGAGGAAACTGATGGTTCGTTTTCCTACAGCACAGGAAGTCCAATGGAAGAGCACATCCATAATTAATCTAGAAGTCAGCTCGTCGTTCCAGCCCAGGAGTGTTCTATTTTTGCGCTGTGCCCAGTGCAGGCTCAGAATCCCTCTCTGGCTTTCACAACACCACTTCATCTTGGCTTCCTTTCTTCTGTTCTTCACCTTTAATGGGTGTGTGTGTGTGTGTGTGTGTGTGTGTGTGTGTGTGTATATATATATATATATATATATATATATATATAATTTTTTATCAAATTCTTAACAATGTTTGATCCTGAGCATACAGAAATGAATAAAATTTTGTTATATATATTATTTTTATCAAATTCTTTTTTTTTCCCTATCCTACAGGGACAGAGAGCAAATCAGAGAGAGGGATAGACAGGGACAGACAGACAGGAACGGAGAGCAGCATCAATCATTAGTTTTCTTTTTCATTGCCATTGCGACACCATAGTTGTTCATTGATTGTTTTCTCACATGTGCCTTGACCGCAGGCCTTAGCCACCCCTTGCTGGAGCCAGCGACCTTGGATCCAAGCTGGTGAGCCTTGCTCAAGCCATATGGGCCCGCGCTCAAGCTGGCCACCTCGGGGTCTCGTACCTGGGTCTACCGCATCCCAGTCCGATGCTCTATCCACTGGTCAAATTGTTCTCTATAAAGTTTGTCCAAATGTATAAAGGTGCCTGTTTCTCCACAATTCTCAGACAACAGAGTTGATCTAATAGGTAAAAAAATATCAAAATGTAGTTTAAGTTTTCTTTTCCCTTATAATGAATGAGGTTGGGTGTCTGTTTACATAGTCAAGAGCCATTTGTGTTACCTTCTCTATGAACTATGTTGATCTTCTTTGCCTTTTTGTTCTATTGAGTTGCTCATTTTTACTATTGAATTGTAAAAGCTCTTCATATTTTACAGAAATTGGTCCTTATCCAAAATATGAGTTCAAACATTTTATAGTTCATAATTTGGTTTTTATTTTGTTTATGTTTTTTTGTGACAGCTTAGAAAAATATTTAAGATAGCCAAATTTATCAGTCTTTTCTTACTGTCTTCTGGTTTGTCTTCCCCAGTGAGATAATTTTTTAAAAATATATGTTCCAGTGCTTTTATTTCTTTGTTTTTTATGTTTAAGTATTTGAACCATTAGGGTGTTATTTGTTGTGAAATGAGAAGTTGGGAGCTGTATCATTTAGGAATTGGGCATGGCTGCTGGCTGGCTTTTCATTACTCTGAAATCTGGCTTTGGCTTCAGTCTCTCCATTGAAACTCTTCCCACCAAGATCACCATCTCCTTGATGCTAAATCTGCTTGTCCCTTCCCCACCCTTATCTTCACCTTTTAATAGCACTAAAAGTATTTCTCCTTCATTTTTTCCTATGCCTTATTTTTCTCCTAGCTCTCTAGACCCTTTCTTGGCCTCATTTGTGCGTTCTTTTTTTCTCCTGTAAATGTTGTGACTTAGGGTTTTTACCTGGTCATTAGTTGGGCCCTCCCCCTGGACACTCCTAATCATGCCCACGGCTTCACAGACGGTTTACAATTATCCTTCTGAGCTCCAGACTCAGATATCCAACTGCCTTATCGATTTTCCACTGGGGTATCCCACAGGCACCTCACACCTAACACATCCTAACCTCTTCCCTTGAACCTGCTCCCTATCAGTGGATGGCATCACGTTCTACCCACCCATCCAAATCTGAGTCCAAGGTACCATCTTTGACTTTTGCCTCCCCTTCTGTTCCAGCGTTCAATGATCAGATCTTGAAAGTTCTATCTATAGACTTCAAACCTTTCCACTTCTCTTCATCCTCTTGGCTACTACCATCTTTTATCGAAATGATCACAATATTATTTTAACAGGCCTCCCTGCTGCTACCCTCCAATCCAGGATCCACTTTGTAGCCAGCTCATCTATAAATCACAGATTGATCATGTCATTCCTGTGCTTGTAACACTGCAGTAGCTCCCCATTGCTGGAGATCCTCACCAGAGCCCCAAGGCTCTCCCTCTTCAAGCTCATTCACCTAACATTCAATCCCTGTATAACCAGTCTCCAGCCACATTGACCTTCAGTGCCCTGCACACACAGGGCTCACACACCTTTCCCTCTTGGTGTTAAGCTCTCCTTCCTCCTTTCCTCCGGCAACGTCTTCTTATCCTCAGTTCTCAGCAGATCTCCTGCCACCTACCCTGCTCTGCATGCTGGCCTCTGCTCTGTATCCACAGTCCCCTGCACTCCCCAGTTACTGTACCTCCTGTCTGCTTTGGCGCTCACTTCTCAATTTACAGGCACTGCTTCTGTCTCCTTCCCATCTTATCCCCACACCCTCACTAATGGCACTTTTGCTTCCCTCAATGCCCAATAATGGAGGTACTCTACAAATGTTGAGAAAGAATGAATGGATCCATCCCTTCAGAGGACACCCTAGTCGAGGACCTAGTTAAGTTGCACCACCTTCAGCTTTTCTTCTTCCTCCCTCACTTCAACCCATACCAAGTGCTCTGCCTTATTAGTTTTCTTTAAAATGTCAATTCTGTTACTTCTCTGGGTATCCCACAGGCATCTCACGTCTAACACATCCTAATCTCTTCCCCCAAAGGGCTTCCACACCCAGTGAACGATTTGCATTACACCCTGGAATTCGAGATTCTGACCAGAGGTGAGGGCAGGAGAGGGGGAGAGAGTAGAACTGGGAGGCTGTCTTTTTTAAAGTCAG
Organism: Rhynchonycteris naso; assembly: GCA_037038555.1. Taxonomy (NCBI): domain Eukaryota; kingdom Metazoa; phylum Chordata; class Mammalia; order Chiroptera; family Emballonuridae; genus Rhynchonycteris; species Rhynchonycteris naso. The sequence continues at coordinate 47,866,753 of CM072999.1, forward strand.
GTTTATTGAGGTACAATTTACATACAGTAAAATGCACCCTTTTTAGTTGTACTGTCTATATATTTGACATAAAACGTTCTGCAACCATCGCCACAAGCAAATGCGTAATATTCCCACCACACAGAATTCCCTTGTAGTCAATGACTGTCCCCTAACCCCAGGCCTTAGCCACCACTTTCTTAACTTCCTTTGAGAGTTTTGTCTTTTCTCGAGTTTCTTCTTTAACTTAACATAATGCTTTTGAGGTTTATCCATATGTTGCCTGTACTGGTAGTGTGATCCCTTTTTATTGCTGAGTAGTATTCCATTGTATGAATGTATGATGATTTATTCATTCACTAGATTGATGGATATTTAGATTGTTTCCACTTTCTGGTGATTATGAATGAAACTGGTATAATTATTTGTATACAGATCTTTATGTAGACATGTTTTTTCATTTCTCTTGGGTGGGATTACTGGTATTGTAAGTGTAACTTGATAAGAAACTGACAAACTAGACTGGGAGGGTCCTATGCAAATCACTGAAGAGGAGTTGCCACTATACAGATTGGAAATTATAATCAATCCAAGCTCCCAGCTAAGGAACCGAATAAACACCAATGACAAAAACCTGTGAAAGCCCAGAGTATTTGAGGAAAGGTGGTAAAATGGAGACAGGACTAACTACCCTGGGAGCTGGGATACACCCAACACCCAAGGGAGAGCGTTCTTCCTCCAGTGATCTTGGAAACATCATCTCACATTCCCAGGCTGTTTATAAAACAAACAATTGGAAGTGAATGTTTTATATACTCAGAAAACAAATCAATAAAATCAACAAGCTTGGGGTGGGGGGGGGGACTATAAAATTGAAACAGAAGAAAGCAAATTAGATCATTTGCTTTCAACCACATCAAATGTGTGTTTCAACCACATCAAATGAATAGCATAAACACACAAAGGGGGCTATAACTAACCCAAGTAATGAAGACTAGAGACCACATGCCCTCAGGCTCAAAAAAAAAAAAAAAAGATCTTGAAACATATATGGAGTTCTAATTAGTAAGCTCTTTTTTCTGACATAGGTTAGTAATTTGGAAACATTGTATACATTCTAGGATTGAGCAAATAACGTATTTTCGCTCCATAAGACGCACCTGACCATAAGACACACCTAGAGTTTTAAGGAGGAAAATAAGAAAAAAATATTTTGAACCAAATGGTGTGTTAAAAACTTTAATAAAATACTGTATCTTTCACTCCATAAGACTCACGGGCATTTTCCCCTCCACTTTTTTTGGGGGAAAAAGTGCGTCTTATGGAGGGAAAAATACGGTACATTGTGGATAACGATAGCAGTTTCTCCCTGTTAGAGAAGAGTTATACAAATATCAAAAGGGGGGAGGGTAAAATGTACTTGGGGATTCTTTGTACCATTTGGCAATGTTTTTCTAAGTCTGAAATTATGTTTTTTTGTTAAAGGAGTGGTTGGATGATATCAGTGCTTCTTAAACTCCCTTATATTAAATATCACCTGGGTTTTGTTTTATTTTTTAAATTAAAGCTCCAACCTCCTCTTTCTACACCCTGTGCGTTCTTTGTTCATTTAGGCCTAAAATTGTGCATTTTACATCAAATACATTTTTGAAAGGCTGGATAGAATTATCTTTGAAGCTTCTTATTCTGTGCCTTGGAGGACACAAATGTTGAACCAGTTTTAGAAATTTGTTGCTGAGATGAGAATGGGTATTGAATGACAACTTTCTTTGTCTGAAGTATATTTATTACAGAGTTGAAACATTCATACAAGTATCAAGGGGGCATAGGAAAGCCCCTTAGCAATCTGTGAAGAGCATTGGTAAGAAATTTCAGAATATCTTTTTTTGTTTTTTAGCGAGAGAGGTGGTGGTGGTGGGGAGAGTTAGATAGGAAGGGAGAGAGATGAGAAGCATCAACTCATAGTTGTGGCACCTTAATTGTTCATTGATTGCTTTCTCATATGTGTCTTGACTGGGGTCCCCCAGCCGAGCCAGTGACCCCTTGCTCAAGCCAAGTGACCTTGGGTTCAAGCCAGCAACCTTGGGCTGCAAGCCAGCAAGCACAGGATCATGTCTATGATCCCATGCTAAAGCTGGTGACCCTACACTCAGGCCAGATGAACCTGCATTCAAGCCGGTGAACTCAGGCTTTTGAACCTGAGTCCTCAGTGTCCTAGGCCACTGATGTTCTATCACTGCACCACTGCCTGGTCAGGCAAATTCCAGAATTCTTGAAAATTCAAGTCATCCAGACATCTTCTGGAGTTACACATTTCAGGAATCAGTGGCCGGATTTTCATGCTTCCAATAGGACAAGTGCCTACTGGCCTGGCCTTTGCAATTCCTGCTACCTCAACCCAAAGCACTCCCCTCCCTCACCCTGGCACAGCTGGCACCTTTTGGCCCATCAAGTCTCTCCTCAAAGATCTACTTATCAGTGGCCCCACCCCTCCCTATTCCTTCACCAGGCTTCTTTTCTTTAGCACTTACCATTATTTGAATTTATCTTGTCTGATTGACCGATCAGAACATCGACTCCATGAGGAAGGGACAATGTGTTTTGTTCACTTCTGTATCCCCAGTGTCTAGGACATTGTTTGCTCTCTATATACCAGGCCCTGGATAAATATTCATCAAATGATTCAGCAATGCACACATGTGCAGAAATATATTTCTTGTGATGAATGAACACATTTGCAATGTGGTAGATAAAACATAACCAAAACAAGTGGGAAACAGGACAACTGTATTATAATAAATAAACTTTATTTATTTCTCCCACACAATTTAAGAAAACTAGATATTGGAAGGACAACTCTGAGTCTGGAAATGGGTCCTTTTGTCATCCATAGTGGATTGTTGACTAGAAAATCAGAGGCTGGCATTCAACTAATACATCATAAAACATTGTTGTACAGTATTAACAGGTGTTTTGTATAAGAAGGGTATCATGGCTGAAACAAATTCGGGACACAGTAGATCCAAATGAAGTGTTTCTCCAACATGCCTGACAATACCATTCTACTCCACCCACCTTCCTCATAACCTCGCATACGAGCAGGGTTCCACAAAAAAGCAACCAACATTTAAATCACTTTGTACTCAAAAGTTTCTAAACTTCCCACTTCCAAGTTTAATCAACAATGACAAACTCATTTCTTTAACAAAAATGATGGATCATAACTCTAAAAATTAAGCAATGGAAAATGAAACTACAGTGAATAAAGGGAGATACAGTTGACTTAATGACCTCATTCAAACACATTCAGGTTTTATCAGAACTGTAAGTCTAGTACATTTTAGAGTTATGTTTTTCAAACAGAGAGATGGGGGCGAGGGACATCCCATTACAAATGTGCTTACCCCCAATGATCCCTTCTGAGACAGTGCCAGGGTGAGCAGTTGACACCAATGGGAGTATATAGCCCATTTCTAAAGTGTTTGAGACATTAAAAATGTTTTTGAAAACTACATTAGAAAGCATCTTCCCAGTGAGGTTTTCAACTGATCCACTGCTAACCTTTTTTGATTTTCTGGGATGACTTAGGTAAAACTATACCCACATCAGACTTAATGATAATTCCTATATTTGAACTCATTCTCACCACACATTAGAAGCTTTGCAAATTGTTATAAAATTTTAATTTGTAACACTGTCCAAAAATATACAATGGATTAAGTTTACCAAACTTATAAAAACGTTATGAAACACTTAATCCTATTTTGTTGATATAACATTTCATTTTCATCAGTAAGCATGACAAGAGTAACATAACCAAAGACCAAATAATCTAAGAGCTCTTCAAATTAACCACCCATTATCTTCCAACTATTTATTTTTCATTTTTATTGATTTTAGAGAGAATGAGGAAGGGAGAGGAAGAGAGAAATACCAATTTGTTGTTCCACTTATTTGTACATTCATTAGATGATTCTTGTATGTGCCTTGACCAGGGATCAAACCCCAAACCTTGATGTATTCATACAGCACTCCAACTAACTGAGCTACCTGGCCAGGGTTCTTCCCACTATTTCTAAGTTAAATGAAGAATATGAATTTACTGTTATAAATAAGAGACTATGAAAGCCTTCATGTCTTTGGCATTACTAAAATAGGGCATTTAAAATACTGTACCTTCTTTTCACTGTAAAATTAAAGGTACAATAAAATGAGACAGAAGCTCACCTACTCTGCTGGAATAAAATTTCACCAATGGTTTCAGATTGTTGCTAAAAAAAATTTTTTTTGTCATGTAGTTTGCAATTAATGGACCAAAAATTTACCAGCCCATATAATTTTATCAGTCTACTTGCCCTAGAGGAAGAAAACAGATAATAAAACTAATGGAATCATATTTCTTGACCACTCTCATCCAATATAAATTGTTACTGTCTTCAGAGGATTGGACGATGAGCTATTTACAGGGCATTTCAACTTGAGCCAGTTAACCACAAAGGCAGTATTCTATGATATGGGGGTGTTCCTGAGTCAGCAAAGAGGATCCTGTATGGTAGACAGCCCCTTAAATTATTAGCAAGTGCATATCAGGGGTAGATGGGCCTCTGTTAACAATTCCTTTGTGTCAGCATTTCTGAATGCTGTGAAAATACCATGAAATACTGAACTTTAATTAGTAATGCAACGGATGGGAAAATGCTCAGTGTTTTAGTATTATGCAGAGTGGAAAGCGGGGAACACATCCTTAGGTGGTGAGTTGCTGAAAATTATATCAATGAAAACAAAGCTGATAAGCCCAGTGCCTTCTGGAATTCCTGACAACAGCATTTCTTCAACTTTGGCCTGTGGCCCTTCCACATTAGAATCATGTGCTACTCCCCTCTTAGAAACCTACATTTTACAGTAGGAAAGCAGAATCTCTTGGTTTCACTGGGAATCTGCATTTGTCACAAGCTCACCAAGTGTTTCAGATTCTCAGGAATGCTTGAATAATCACCACATTCGATCAACCCTTTGGCAAGGTCTTTAGCATCCTCTGCATATAAAAACTAATTTTTTTTTTTTTTTTTTAGTGAGAGGAAGGGAGGCAGAGACAGACTCCCACATGTGCTGTACTGGGATCCACCCGGCAAGCCCACTAAGGGGGATGCTCTGCCCATCTGGGGCTCTTGCCCTATTGCAACCGGAGCCATTTTTTAGCGCCTGAGGAGGAGGCCATGGAGCCATCCTCAGTGCCCAGGGCCAACTTGCTCTAATTAAGCCATGACTTCAGGAGGTGAGTAGAAGAGAGAGAGAAAGAAGCAAGAGAGGGATGTGAAGGGGGAGGGGTGGAGAAGTAGATGGTTGCTTCTCCTGTGTGCCCTGACCAGGAATTGAACCCGGGACAGTGACACACTGGACCAATGCTCTACTACTGAGCCAACTAGCCAGGGCGAAACTAAATTTTTTAAAAGAATTGTTTGCAGCATATTTGAAATGCTTAAGTGACACCAAAAGTATGACATCCCTAAATACAGTGATGTCATTGACTTAAAAGGTGACAGATGAGCAAGACCAACAGGGATTAAGTCAGCCAGCTCCCATGGTGTAACACGTTTTACCCGCACTGACTAATACTTAGCAGCATCGAACTGGCAACAGGAAAACAGAACAAAACAGAAAGTACACAGGACACCCAGTCATCGGCTATGGACTTTTAAGAAAATCTAAATCCATTGACATGGGAACTAACACCCTGAAGCAGAACGAATTGAGGAAAAAGAGGGCTCTCTTTCTATTCATTCCCTTCACTAGGTGAGGAAAGAAAGAAGACCCCCTCCTCAAACTGGGTCTCTTCATTCTGGAATGCCTTTCCAGTTCTCAGGGCTCCCACACGCCCAAGTTCCTCCTTCTAGGTCCCTTTCCCCTTGATCTTTCCGGCTTATTCTCCTTCCACTGTGGGAGCTCTTGGGACAGGCTTTGCTACATGAAACTCAGCAGATGAAGCAAGTTCAATTTTTAAAGAATAATACTACAAGGTTAGGAGAGCTTAATCCAATTGCTTAATAGTAAAGCTACAAAGCTAGAATGCTTAGTCCAACTCTTTAAATAAAATTGAAAAAGTCATTTTAAATAAAATTAAAACTTAATGAAATATTAAAGATTTACCTGAATGAGGAGACTTGAACCTACGTTCCTCTTTTAAAACCAAAGATACAGAGTCAGTGCAAATCTAGAGAAATTCCTCTAGTTAAATAACTTATTGATATGAACCCATTAAATATGCCAAGATACCAATCATTATGAATATTTGAGGTCACTGTAAACTGGTAACATACCACTGGCTTACGGTGGTTAGGATATTGAAGCTTAATGTTGACATCTGGCACAAAAAGCTCAGGGTCCAAATCATGTTTTCTTTTTATGTAATTCTGGCTCAGGCATCCGGTACAGAGCAGCTGAGAAATAAATTATGTTGCCGAGGCTGAAGATGAGGCACAGAAGTATGGCTCCAGCGATCTGAGGGAAAGACAGGGTCCTGCAGTTGGCCAGGAGCCATTCCTTCCTCAGAGTCTTGTCTAGAAGTATGGCTTCCATCTGCATGTGCGTGGCCAGGATCACACACACGTGGAACAGCTGGTGACTGTGACCTATATAGCAAGTATACAAAAAAAAAAAAAAAAAGGTCATCAAGATCAGCAATAAAAAAGAAATGACTAGGCCTGGCCTGTGGTGGTGCAGTGGATAAAGCGTTGACCTGGAATGCTGAGGTTGCCGGTTCAAAACCCTGGGCTTGCCTGGTCAAGACACATACGGGAGTTGATGCTTCCTGCTCCTCCCCCCTCTCCTCTCTCTTTCTCTCTACTCTCTCTCTCTCTAAAAATGAATAAATGAAATCTAAAAAATAAATTTAAAAAGATTAAAATAAAAGAGATGCCTATAGATACATGGTATGGCATGTATGCTAAACCATCATGCTGAGTGGAAGAAGTCAGAACCCAGACACACACACTATCTGATTCCATTTATATCACTTGTCCAGAAAAGGCAAATCTACAGCAACAAAATATTGATTAGTGGGTGCCCTGGGCAGGGGGTGGGAGTGGGAATGAACAGTATAGGGGCATGAGGGATCTTACTGGGGTGATAAAAATATTCTAAACCTTGTTTATGGTGATGGTTATACAACTTGGTATATTCACTAAAAGTATCATTAAATTGTCTACTTGAAAGTAGGGAATTATGTGATATGTAAAATATGCTTCAATAAATTTATTTTTTAAATGTAATGTGATAAAAATAAAATGGCCATCAGAGCAAACCAAATTCACCAGCCCTGTTTCTCACATGAAAAAGGTAGGCATCACATTCTGCCAAAGGTCATCTCTTAAGAGCCAGTGCTAATGAACTCAAATTGTGACCTCAGTGCCACAGCAGAAGTCACCAAAGCCTCTATTGGCTACTTATACTTTCTACGGCTGGCAATCCCAGACATGACCAGGAGCTCTTCCTCCCATGACCTGTAGGACTCCAGTTCACCAGATCACATCCACAGAGGCAAGGTGGGGGTGGTAAGTAGAGGGGGCCGGGAGTGGTCGGGAACATGAGCATTTGTTGGTTGGTGAGAAAAGGAGGCCATTGCCCAGGAGTGGGGACTGTTTTGAAGGACAACCTTTAGATACCAGGAGTAAGATGAGAAGACCACATGTGTCATGGGCTGAACTCTGTCTCCCTCTTTCAAATTCATATGTTGGAATCCAAACCCTCAGCATCTCAGAATGTGACCATGTTTGGAGATGGGAAGTTTTAGACAAGTGAAAATGAAGTCGTCATGATGGGTCCCACTAAATTGGTGTCCTTATATAGAAGAGGAGATTAGGACATGGACATGCACGTACACAGAAGGGAAGACCACGTGACGAGAGATGGAGAAGATGGCTGTCTGCAGGCCAAGGAGAGAGGACGCAGAAGAAACCAACCCCAGTGACACCAGAATGTCAGACTTCTAACCTCCAGAACTATGAGAAAAAAGACTCTGTTTAAGCTGCCCAGTCTGTGGTTCTTGGTTATGGCTGCCCCAGCAGACTAACATAACATAGTACATAAAGACTCTTCTTCAGTTTAAAGAGAGAGAGAGAGAGAGAGAGAGAGAGAGAGAGAGAGAGAGAGAGAATTAAGTGTTGTACCCCAGGACTCATCCCAGAGTAAGTATTAAATAAATGTGTCCCCAGAAGGGGCTAGCCTGGCCACTAGTGCAGCTGGGTAGAAGCAGAGTTAGAAATGAGAGTGTAGGACAGTTGGGGCTTCTCAGGTGGGTGACTGATGAGTTCCTTATGGCAGAAAGCATCCCCTGGAAGAGGGTGTGTTTAAAGGAACCACCCCTGCCTCACCCATGCTATACTAATGGGCTGTGTACAATTTCCAAATTCTGTGGGTGATGCAGCAAAGTGACTTATTGTCAGTAGAGAGCTGGGTTCTCCAAAGGCAGGGCCAAGCAGAGGGAGGTGACTATGTTCACCAACCGAGGCTCCAATGTGTCTCCATTAGGACAGGACATGGAAAGGGAGACGAGCCACAAGCCCTAGACAGATCTGAAACGTGGCCGCAGCAGGCAGAGTGGTTTCAGCAATCCCGCCTGATAGGAAGAGGGAGGAGCTTCCTGTGGGCAATGTGGTCCAGCACTTCCCCTGGGGCTGGTAGACAGGGAGTCCAGTATCCAGCAGACTCAGTGATTGAATGATCTGTCATTAACTGCTCTCTGGCAAATTTCTCCCCATAGGGTTGTCTTTCTGCTCTGTATGTACCTCAAGGCCCAAGAGGATGGGACAGACGTAAAAAAATAAAATGTTATAAGAATCTGGGAACTTGGCAAAATAAAGCCCAGAGCTATTTTTCTTGGATCCCCCAGACTTCATACACGACCACTTCCCCTTCCCCACCTCCAGCTGGGGCTAGGGAGGTGGATGTGGTCGGTGGGTTCCTGTAGGCAGGTACCTCCTCTTGTCTCCCTCCTTTTTCGAAATCTGTCCTCTAAAAGCATTCTGTTTACTGTCACCCCTCCCAGCAGGACAGAATAAGTAAAAGAGATACAACTCTAATCAGAATGGACAAAGCAAATCTGGCCACGGGTCTTAGGTGGGAGGAGATGGAAAATGATAGACGAGCTGGGTTGGGAAGAAACAAGGTTCCGCTCACCACATGGAGACAAGGATGACCCCTTGGGCCCCATGGTAGCTTATCTAAGGAGCTTTCCTCCCGACACACATGCGCCTCACCAGAAGTGACCCAAGGGCTGCCCCAGCCATCCCAGAGCCAGTCCTAGAGCCAGCGGGTGTGTGTGTGGGGGGCATCGCATTCTGCAGTGCCTGCCTGACTCCCCTAGGCAGAGAGGGAGGGGACTCTACCAGCAGGTGTAAACCCTGTGGCTCTGACACCTCCCTGCTGCCACATCACTTCTTTAACTTTAGCAGCTCAGGCTTACTTAGCACCCCACACAGCTTCTGAGTGAGGGCTGGACCCACCCCCCACGTTTCTGGTTTAGGATGTCTGGGGAAGGGCCCAAGAATCTGCATGTTCCCAGGTGAAGCTGAGATGGCTGGTCTGGGAACCACACCTGAGATCCACTCCTCTACCTGACTCCTGGCCCCCGTCACTCCCACCTAAATGAGGCAAAGGCAGACATGTTCCTCTCCTCGGCACAGAGGCAGCCCTGTGCCTCACAGCAATGCTTTAGAGTAGTGGTTCTTAACCTGGGTTCTGTCGAACCCTAGGGGTTCGATGAGTCGGTCTCAGGGGTTAGGAGAAGCCTCAGCCGCGGAGGCCAGAATAAAGTAATACCGTAATTTGTTGTGAGTTCGTGCACTTCTTTGGTTTTGTTCTTTGAGCAAGGTGATGTTCATGCACGGCTCATTTTGTGCACCAGTAAAAAAACATATACCTATGTCTTGAATTTGGAAAAATAATCATATTTTATTTATCACTAAAGAAGGGTTCAGTGAATGCGCATATGAAACTGGTGGGTTCGGTACCTCAAAAAAAGTTAAGAACCACTGCTTTAGAGTCTTAGACCCACATGTTCTTCCATCCTCCCTGGCCACTTGCTGGCTACACACATCCTAGCCTCTGTTAAGTCACCCTGGCCTGCACCTGGAGAACTTCCTGAGGAGCTGCTTCTCTCTCTGCCCCTGTCTCCCCTCCCCAGCTACGTCACAGGTATCAGGATGGGAGCCCTCCCTGGGCTGGAGGGCAAGGGCAGCAAAGTCACCGCACACTCACCAATGTAGTCAAAGCATCCAGGGGCCAGGCGCTCCGGCAGGTGCGCAGAATAGAAGAAAGAGGCCAGGAGAGTCATGGCTGTGTGTTTCTGGTGGTACAAGGTGGCTTCGTTCTGTACACTCTCCCCTGGGAACAGGAACAGCTGCAGATGTTTAAAAGAAACATCGGGTCTTGAGAGGAGGTCCCCTTCCTTGTCATTTAGCACCTGCAGACACCTTGGCACACACCTGTGGACTCCGTGGGCCAAGGCCCCACCTGCTCAGGGCTGGGGCCTGGAAAGAGAACACTGAGGGACTGAGTGAGCAGAATGCGTATTCTGAGAGGGATCGGTTAAGACCGGATGCAAGAGTATTATAATCCCGCAAGTGCTCATGAGAGCCTTTTGGGTTATTTAATTACAACAACAATGACGACAACAAGGAAAAATAAACAAATGAGAAGAATGGAAAGAAAAGGCATAACCCCATTAAATACCTTCCCTCTCTTTTTTTCCAGAGGTAATGTGTAAGTATAGTAAAGAGCAATCATTTCACATGTGAACTCCCTTCTAACCAGCACATCCCCTAAACTGGTGCTCCTCATTAAGGCGTTGAGACTTAGCAATCCCTTAAAGGCCTTCTGAGTCATCAGAAAGTATTAATTATACCACAGCACTGTTTCAGAGTTAAGAATAGTTATTGCTATTGTTATAAATGGTGACAGCAGTCACCACCTTGAGAGGACACAAGGCCAGGCCTTCTACTTGCATCATTTCACTGGCCCCTGGACAACTGCCACAAGGCAGACCCTACTTTCCCATTTTGCAGATAAGGAAGCTGGGCTGGAGGGCGACTTGCAAACCACTGATTAGAAGTGAAGTCAGCCCTGGCCAGTTGGCTCAGCGGTAGAGCATTGGCCTGGTGTCCTGGGTTTGATTCCCAGCCAGGGCACACAGGAGAAGCACCCATCTGCTTCTCCACCCTTCCCCCTCTCCTTCCTCTCTGTCTCTCGCTTCCCCTCCCACAGCCAAGGCTCCATGAGAGCAAAGTTGGCCCGGGTGCTGAGGATGGCTCCACGGCCTCTGCTTCAGGCGTTGGAATGGCTCTGGTTACAACAGAGCAACGCCCCAGATGGGCAGAGCATTGCCCCCTGGTGGGCATGCCCAGTGGATCCTGCTCAGGCACATGCAGGGGTCTGTCTGTCTACCGCCCCCAGCTTCTCATTTCAGAAAAAATAAAAATAAAAAAAGAAATGAAATCAGGCTCTGGATCCAGGTAGGCTGGTTCCGGAGTAGGAGCGCTGCTCAACGTCATATTCAGGGTTAGACCTCCCTCCCGTTACCCACCAGATGGCGCAGAACCTATGCTGTGTGGTTTGCTGGCGTGAGGGACCAGAGTGGTCTCTCTGATCTCGTTTCCTGTGGGTGGTTTATGTCCTCAAGGAAGGAAGGAGGGAACAGGCTGCACCCCAGCTCTGTCTCGCCGGGGGCCCACACCTGGCAAAGCACAGAACACGTGGTCAGTGCTCCAGCTGGGGGAGCCAGCTTGGCCCCTCCCCTTCACTCCTTGGCCCTGCTGTCCTGGTGGCAAGCATCAGACCCACAGGCTGCCTCTGGAAGGGGAGTGCCACTCACAGGGCGCTGACCATGTGCCAGGCAGCACTAAACTCAGCACATCTGTTGTTTTGGTTCATCACCTCTACCCCCTGTGAAGGAGGGGATCTTGGTCCCATTGGCAGAGGAGGAAACTGAGGCTCAGAGAGGTTATGTGCACTAAGGTCACACAGCTGATGAGCAGGGGGAGACTGGCATTTGAACTCACGCCCATCTCTTTGTTTGTTTTCTTCAGAGACAGAGAGAGGAATAGATAGGGACAGACAGACAGGAATGGAGAGAGATGAGAAGCATCAATCATCAGTTTTTTGTTGCAACACCTTAGTTGTTCATTGATTGCCTTCTCATATGTGCCTTGACCGCGGGCCTTCAGCAGACCAAGTAACCCCTTGGTCAAGCCAGCGACCTTGGGTCCAAGCTGGTGAGCTTTGCTCAAACTAGATGAGCCCACGCTCAAGCTGGCGACCTCGGGGTCTTGAACCTGGGTCCTCTGCATCCCAGTCCAACGCTCTATCCACTATACCACCGCCTGGTCAGGCACGCCCATCTGTTTTGAGAGTGCATAAACCTTCCTGTCTTTCTTCCTACACCCTCTTATTTCATGTTTTCCAATTAATTCCCATCTCTTCAAGACCTTCATTTATATGTTTTCCATCACTACTAATAACACATTAATTGATAATAACATAGAATAATGCTTTTTCTGGACTCTTGCCACCAGCTCATGTAATCTTTCTCCAGCCTGATGGAAGGTGTTATTACCACGCCTATTTTACAGATGAAACATCAAGGCACAGAAATGATAGATAACTTGCCCAAAGGCCCCCAGTGAGTAAATACTAGAGATCTGCCCTTACAGCTCGCTCTCCTGGTCTACCAAACCCCAGGCCACCTCCCCTGCTCCTGAGCTCCCAGTCAGTACAGGTGGTGGCCCATCTCCTACGGTCCCTCGAGGGCTCTGTGTCATGCTGTCTTATAACTACGTTGCAAGTGCCAATGAGGCAGCAGCTGGGTCCCCACTCCTGTGTGTCCTAGGGTGACCAGTGTGGTGCGCTGACCCCTAGAAGCTCAGGAAACAACTGACTCCGTGCTGTTGCCAATGGGCAGAGGAGACGGAGCAGGCCCTTACCCGGTAGAAGATGGGGAGAGAGTCCCAGGTGTAGGGGTAAGCAAATGCGAGGACACGGAGCATCTTACAGAGCCTGGGCTTCTGGAGTTCCAGAAACCTAAATCAGGGAAGAAAGGGTGAGGGGAGAAATGAGAACGAAAGAGTGTAATTAAATTATACACACATGCAAATTAAACGTAACCACAGGCAAGCCATCCACAGGAGGCAAGCATTCTTGTATGCCCCCCAGCACTGCGGGAGTGGCTCAAGCTCAGATGTGGAAAGATGGGGGCTCCATCTCTTGGCATCACGGGAAGCAGTGGTACCCGGATGCAGTTGGGGAGGAGCGGTCAGCAGAAGCCCTTCAAGTACCAAGTTCTCTGACTGCCAAAGGGCCTTTTAGAAGTGCAGTGACCACCAGGACGAGGAGAGGTGTGGGTGTGGGTGGCCACAGTGGCACAAGCCCCTGGGGGAGCACAACTGCGAAGGTTCAGATGCCTGACTAGTCAGAGCCACCCTAGTGATTACCATGCAGAAGCCTTGGTTCAATCAGGTGCTTAATTACTCTGAGGGAGTTCTAGAATATTTAACCCCATACAGAGCGATACTAATAGCCTGGGAAAACTGAGTAAATGTGGTCTTTTCTTCTCGCCTTATCACCACTGCTACCCGCCTCCGATCCAAAGACAAGTGAAATCAACATTAAAACGAGTTGTGCTGGTTGTCACAGACAGGCAGGTCCTAGAGGACATGGAACATGACAGGGCCTCTGCTGGCGTGGGTCTGGCCTGGGGAGGGGACAACAGCTGAGGGTGTGGGGGGCAGGGGTGGGACAGCACCAATGGCAGAGAGGGCATGGAGGGCAAGAAGAACGTCCACATGAAGCCACAGCCCTGAACTGGGGCTTGGGGAAAGGGACGCGCATGTGCCTGGGACAGGTGATAGGGCAGGTATACACTTCAGTACCGCAGTATGTTGTGGAGGGCTGGTCTTCCCTCCGGGCCCACAGGGCTGCACGGGGGATGTGCAGGGCCAGTGCGCTGAGGCTCATGGGGTGGCTGTTCTGGTGAGTTCTGTAGGACAATGGAGGCACTCGGCCCTCTCAACCTTGTCCACAGTTCTGCCCCTCATCCTGTTCTCCCCAGGGGGTAGGGTCTGTGTCCCACCACTATGCCTCACTTCTGCTCCCCAGACCCCTTATCTTCATCCCACAAGCCTGCACCTTCTCCCCCAAACATGGTCTGCTGCTGCCCCCAGACCAGGCCCATTTTCCCTAGCCAGGCTGCCCATGTCCCCTATGAGCCAGTGTAGGCACCTGTCCGGAAAATCCACTGCAGCCCATAACCGTGAGTCAGGGACATGTCAGAGTCTCCCATATCTGCCTCCAGGGTGGTCGGAAACCTTAAGGGCTGGAGCTGGGTCTGCTTGGGTCTGGATCGCTCACACCCAGCTCAGAAGCATGTCTGAGGTCCTGGAAAGAACACACAGCCTATGAGGCTGTGTTCCGCCCAGCTGTCAGGACTGCTGACCAAAGGGATCCCTGTTCTGGGGTAAGAGGCAGCCCTATGGGACCTGACACGCCCCACGGCCTCCAGAGTCAAGCTCTAACTTAACTCAAGCCCACCGGCATATCTCTCCTTCTTTCCTGACCCTCCCATAAATCAGAGAAGCATGTGGAAGGCATGGGGTAGAGAGGAAACAGAAGCTCAAGGGGAAGGAGGAAGAGAAATAGGGACCTCACTTATCAACCCCCCACATAGGAACCCCAGCCTTGGAGCAAAGCACGAGCCCAGGGGTAGGTGAGACAGCGCAGCGCTGTGATCTCGCATGCAGCGTTTGACCTGGACAGCCTGGGTTCAAATCCTGCCTCTGTCCTTTGTGACTGTGTGAGCCTGAAGGTTACGTGACCTTCGTGTACCTCAGAGTCCTCATGTGTAACACGGAGACAAGTGTACCCCCTCCTGGCTTCACTGCTAAGATTTGATGAAACAATATAAGAGCTTATAATTGTGCACAGCATAGAGTAACACTAAATGGGAACTTTTATAACAAGGTGTGTTATGGGACCCATCCTCTCCCCACCCCATCTTGTAGCCACCTTGCACCAGAAAATAGGAACAGGAGGAAAGAGACAGTGCTGAGTGATTTGTCTGAAATCAATGACTAATAAGAGGCAAAGCTAGGATTTAAACCCAGGGCTGTCTGGCTGCCATTTCACACGTCCGACGACCAGCAGGCTGAGCAGGCCTTAGACTACTCCCCAGCCCTTGCTTGTCCTTCCCTAGGCCCCTCTGCCCCAGAACCAGGGCCAGTCTCAACAGCCCTGAGAACTCCTGTCTCCCCTGGCAGACCCCGCAAACCACAGCAGGCCGCTCCCTCCTTCCCCACCACAGCCACCACCTGTCATGTCGGGCTGAAGGAGGCCCCCCTCTGAAAGTACGCTCTTTCTGTGGCACTTACACAGGAAGAACGCTGGCTCTGGCTGGCGAGGGTCATCCCCAAAAGCATAGATTTCCTGTGACTTGAGACAACATTTCGCCCAGCCTGATAAAGAGCTTTCCTGGGGGCAAATGAATCAGCCTCTCCAACTGCAAAGCTGAGTCTACAGGGGAAAAAAAGGAGAAAAGGCAGAACAGAAGAGAGACAGCAACAGAGAATAAAGGGCAGAAAGGCCAGCAGCCACAGAGAGGGGTTCCCACTAACAAGGTGCAATTTCAGGATAGGCCACAGGGTGTCGCTAGTGTAGAGTTTCTGAGAGGAAAGGGCCCCAGTCACAGAATCCTGCAAAGCACCCCTGCCTCAAAGTCTCACCTGATAAGGCAGTCTCTGCACCCCAATGAGGGCCAATTTACAGGGAGTCAGGCCTCCTCTGCCTAGAATCGGGTTGGCAGGAAACACCAGATTTTGGGAGAGGATGCCATCATGAGAGGGTCGACACAAACCAGACTGTTTTAAAACCTGATCGATATTGTTGCAACAAAGCTGGAAAGATTTGCCAATTAATTTTGGAACTAGTGGGCCTTTGAAAACATTCTAATGCTGAGGGTGTGTGTGTGTGTGTGTGTGTGTGTGTGTGGTTGTTTTGTTGTCTGGGTGATATTGCAGGGGACACTTTCATGTGCTGGCCTTGGCTCTCGCAGCACTTTGTCATCTGCCCAAGCCCTCTGACCTCTGATGTATCTAAGAACCAGTCTGCTGAGACTCCTGTTTGGACTCTGTCCTCCAAAGCCCCTTCCGGACCACCACGCTTCGCTGACCTGCCTCGGCCCCACTGCCAGGGCGTGGCTCTCAGAGCACGGCTCACGTTTCCATGGGATGACAATCCCTTCTGTCCTTTAAAGTACTGATCACAAGGCATTTCACTAAGTAAGTATTTGTCCAAAACAAAACAAAAAAGAAAATCCCAATGGCTGGATGCTTTGTATAGATAAACAAAAATGTCCCTACAGTGACCTGCGATGTACAGAAAACACTGGGTAACTCAGGCTCCTAAGGGGGTGACGCCTTCCTGGGCTTTTGGGGGTCGGCCGGCACAGCCTCCATCACCCCACCTGCTCCAAGAACCACAGAGAGGCCACACATTCCCTCATTTCCCTTCTCCAATGCTGTAGAATGAGAAAGCAGTTTTCTGGAATATGTTCATTTGAACTAATTTCCATGGTAATAAGGACCAAAGAGCCAGCCGTGGGAGTCCACAGTCCTCTGTGTGAGGATTTCCCTTCAGGATGTGTACGTCGTGGAATGAGTACCATTTAGACCATGATATTCCAGGAAGCATGGGAATTAAGTGAAAAGCTACTAATGAGGTTTCTGGGCTCCTGCTGTGCTTGGGGACAGAGGAGGTGAGGTTCCTGGTCCCCTGCTGTGCTTGGGGACAGAGGAGGTGGGTCTTCGCACACCTAGCCATACAGCGGACCGAGGGAGCAGGAGCGAGAGGCAGGAGAGAAATCTCAGAAGAGACGCTGGCGTTGTAGGATGCCCAAATGAGGAAGAAGCCAGAGGACATCTCAGATGTCCTTGTTGAGGTTAGGAATGCAGAGGCCCAGAGTGGGCAGTGACCAGTCACACAGCAAGCCTATGAAACCCGGGAGATGGCCCTTACCCTCCTCTCCACCTGCTTCTCCTAAAGTTAGTCAGGGCTGGAGTCACGCCCTGCCCATGTCACCCTTTCCACTCCTCAGACAGGGAATGGACACAAAAAGGGCAGGCCTTGTAAGATCAGGGAAGTCACCAAAATGAGAAGGAAAGAGGACAAGAGGAGGACACCCAAGGACCCCCACATGGGACATCTCACTCTACCTCTGGCTCCAAGGAGGTGGTGTTTGCCCCCTTCCCCTTCTCTTCCAGCACCGCCTCCGCGCCAGTGGTTAACACTGAAGCCGCTCAAGGCAGGAAGCTGAGTCTAAGGAACTGGCTTCCTAGGAATATTACCGTCCTTTAGGAGCACAGGGTCAGTCCCCGTAGGCCACCTGAGGCACCTCAGACCCCGTCCACCTCTGGGCCCTCTCTGGCTGCTCTGTCCCTTCCAGCCGTGTGGGCTCTGGCAGCCCGGAAGCTCCTTGCTGCCTCCCAGTGCAGTCCCACCCTCTCCGGCCGCCTCACCCTTGTCCAGGCTGCTTGCTCGCCAGCTCAAGTGCTTAACCTCCCTCAGTACTCAGTCCTAATGCCCCTTTGCAGAACCCTGGTAATCTACGCAGGTGTCATTTGGTATTTTCATTATTTGTTTATGGCACATTCTGTAATGCTACATACACTATACAGGCCATTTCTCCTGGCCTTCAGAGGAAATGACAATTCACCATCTGGACTGTTGGGGGCTCTGCAGTCTGTCTCTCTGAGGACAAGGACTGTACCTTACTCTTCCTGGTATTCCCAGATCTTAACATGATGCCTGGAGCATGGCAGGCATTGAGGACATGTTGTGTGTGGTTAATTGGTTGGTTGGTTGGATACACGGATGGATGGTTGGATATATGTATGAATGGAATAGCCACAGATGTGTCATATACATGAACAGAAATAATCCATTTTACTGATAAGGAAAAGTCCCCATCACGGGCATTCAAAAGATTCCTAGCCAAAATGCCCTGCCAAACAAGTTTGTCCAAAGTTTCCAGGCTTGTCACATGCAAAAGACCCATTCACTGGATCTGAACAGTCAGGGGGTAGTCCTGGCTAGAAGGAAACAGTCTATACTGGTGGCTTATAGTTAATTTGGGAAGGTTAAAAAGGAAAGCAGCAAATATTCCAAGAGTTTGCACTGGGAGTTCCCGGGAAGTCAGTCCTGGATCATGAACTCAGGGGTTGTTCCTCCCACACTCACAAAGCCTTCCCAGCCCCCTCAGACCACAGTGCTTGCTGCCTCTGATCCCAAATTCCAAACACCCTGCAGGAGCTAACCAGACAGGACAGGGACTTGTCCAAGGGCCAGTTCCAGGTATGGGCGGGTCCCCGGATCAGGCCGTCAGTGAGCTCACGCGTCCAAGCACACTGCCTCGTAGACATGCTTCCCCTCTCCTGAGCAGGTTTTAATCTTCTGTCACTTTCCCACGTGTGTTCCTCCTTGTCTCACTCAAGGCGGGGACCTGACCTCCTCCTCGCTGTCATCTCTGCGGCCCTCCCAGCTCTGGCCTGGACAGGGCTGCACTTCAGAGGGAGCTTTTACTCACCAGTGCCCTTGAGGAATGGGGATGAAGGAAGGGAATAATCGCCCCATGACATTTTATTCTACTTCCGACCCTGTGGACAGACCCGATCTCCTCACAGCTTTAGCTTTAGGGGAGCTCTGTGACTTCTAGAAAGAGGGCAAAGAGGGCTTACCTCCCACACCCACTCCCACGCCCAGGCTTTTCCCAGGACAAAGTAACACAGAACCCAGTGTTGAGACTGTGCCTAGAAACGAGCCAGACGCACGCCCACCGAAAGCAAGCGCACGCTCCAGCCTGTCCCAGGACAGGGAAGGAGAGGGCAGGTTGGTGCAAGTATCTCTAATGCTGTTTAAGAATCTCTCTTTTCATTCTTAAAGAAAACCAGTTTGTCCAGTTTGTGAAACTTGCCTACCTGTCAGTACCACAAAACCTAAGTGTCACCCAAAGAGAGCTGGAGCCAAAACCACTATGAAGTTAGGGAGGCAGGCCTCTCCCTCCTCGTTCTCTCCTGTGCAGGGGACAGTGTACCGCCACAGGTAACAGTTATTCTTGGAGGCCTGCGGTTTAACAGGAAGACTAATGGGCTCACTGGAATCGTGACTGAGGGGACTGATGGGAGGTGCGACCTGTCAGCCAACCTTGGACCCATCTAGAAGGGCGGTTGCCCTGACACTGCCATTTGAGAAGTTCCCTAAGTAATTTAGGGAACTGGAGTTTGGGGGAAGTCACTTTTTACAAAGAGCTATATAAACTAGAGTAGTTACCCTCAAAACAATGTCTCTTGCTCTCATTCCAATAAACTTTCTTGAGTGAAATGGGGAAAGAATTGAGGGAATTAGAGCGAATAAGCTGGGTGTGCCCCATGGCCCTGGGGCTCCCCTGGGAATGTGTCTGACATCTGGATACCATCTGTCACCCACCACATATTCAGAGACAGGCCCAGTTAGTCACAAGTAGCAGTGGGACACTCCTTTGGGCCAGGCCTGTACTAAGTGTTCTGGTTACAGTATGTTACCTGTAATCCTCACATCCATCTCACAAAGTCAATGTTGGCCCATTTTATAGGTGAACAAACTGAGGGTCAAGGACAGTAAGTGACTGTCCAGCAATAAGACCACTACATAATTTGCAGGACCCAGTGCAAAGTGAAAGAGTAGGATCCCCCCTTGTTAAAAAACATTAATAATTTCAGGACAGCAACAGCAGAATCTTAAACCAAGTGTGGAGCCCTTTTGATTGTGGGGCCCTGACCAACTGCAGAAGTTGGGCACCCACAAAGCTGGTCCTCCCCGGCCACAGGAAGCCTACGTGGAATGGAGTCCCAGGCTCCCGAGTGCCTCCTGCACTGTCCCCTCCCACATGCGAGATCCCGTCCCTGTTCCATCTGAGACAGAGTGGCCAGGTACCTGGAGTAGCAGGAGAGGCCGGTGCTGATGATGGTGTTCAGCACAGCCAGGGTCACGTAGTAGTCACAGAAGGTGGTGTGCACCAGTGCATCAGGGAACGAATAGGCAGAGTAGGCGATGGCTGAGCCTGAGGAAGAGAAATCAGCGTTGGGCAAGAAATCACTACTTGGCACTGCCTGGACTTGCTGGGAAGACCAACCCTGGCATGTGTTTGAGCCTCCTCATCCCCACCGACCACGAGTAGTCCTGCTGCCACACCCTCATATGTGCATCTCTCTCCCCCTGCCTGAGAGCTTCCCCCCTTCTCTGCCTACCCAGACCCTATCCTGAGAATTTACAGTGCTCCTCGGGTTTTGCAGATATTAACTCCCATGATCCTTCCAACCACCGTCCCGCACTTATCCCCATTTCACACATGACAAAACGGAGGCACAGAGTGGTTTGGTAACCCACTCAGGGGCACAGGCTAGAAAGCAGCAAAGTCAAGCTCCAAGCGCAGGCAGTTCAGCTACGGCCCGTGACCACACTCCAGTGTGCTCGGCTCTGCTCTGAGTGTGCACGTGTCGTCCGCCCAGCGGCATGGCACAAGGTGCTCCTTGCGGAAAGATCACCAGGCAGGGAGGGGGACCCCTGCGGAGGCGAGGAGAATCACATCAGTGGGCTGCAGTGCTGGCCAGCTGAGAGGCTGGGTATAAGAGGCCAGCCTCGGCATTTTGTTTTAGGGTTTGGAGTTTGTGAGAGGGCTCACTAAGGAACTCCATGAGATGTGTCTGCTGCAGCTTTCATTGCAAAGAACAGAAGAAGTCACTGTCTAGGGACGTGGACCAGATGTCCTCTGCAGGCACCCTTACCTGCTGAAGTCCTTTCTGGGAGAGGCAGCCCTGGGCATTCAGCCCAGGGCCTAGGGGATTAGGTATAAGGTCACCTGTCATTTCAAAGACAGAGAACTTGGAATTCGAGCTCAAGGCTGAAACAGGGCTCAGTGCCACAAAACCTCTGCCTCTGATCCCACTTGACAGATGGAGTCTAGTGAAGCCAAGTGGTATGCCCAGGGTCACACAGGCAGAAAGGGTCTAGAATTGTCACCTCCTGGCCAGAGGTGGATTTAACAGTGGGCGCACAGTGTGTGTGTCCTGGGCCCTGACTTCTGAAGGGCCCTGCAAAACCCCAACTTTACACTTTTTTCCTAATATAAGGGGCCCAATATTTTCTTCTGTACCCAGGGCCTCAACCAACCTTAATCCATCTCTGCTCCTGGCACAATGCTCCCCAGCCTGCCACCTGTGAGGACTCAGCTGGGGGATGCCTCCAGGAGGGCACTCTTCTCTCTCAGCCTGACACTATGGGGAGGTCCCTATCTGGAGCAGGATGCATTCGCATTAAGCATGCTGCCTGGGGCCGAGGTGCCAGTCCTGTGGTTGGTATAAGAGCGAGGAGCCTCAGATTCTGCCAGAACCTGCAGTGGGAGGCAGAATTGATCAGAGTCTCCGGGTAGGTTGTGGTGTGAGGTGGGCTTCAGGATGGGTGGGCACCCAGCACAGGGGCCTATCTGGGTAGCTTCCTTAGGAACTGGGGTATTGTGACGGGCACCTCTGAGGGCTTTCCAGGGAGCAGAGCAGGATATGACTTTGGAAGCCAGACTAAGGAAAGTGAACTTCATCTTTCAGGCACTTGGGAGCAACTGGAAGGTTTGTTTTTTTTTAAAACAATTTTTATTACACTCAATACAGTTTACACTCAATATTATTTTGCATTAGTGTCAGGTGTAACCAGAAGGTTTTTGAGTGGGGGACCAAAGTCTAGTGAAAGTGCACAGGATGGCCTAGAGGGAGGACGGGCTGGAACGAAGGGGGAAGCTGCAACAGTCTGGGGACCGTAGTTCTCCACAGGGTCAGAGAGCGTGCGGAGGGGTCACTGCAGACGTGGAGCTGGGGGACCTGGTGGAATCCATGGGCGCTGCAGCCACTAGATCTTTCTTCCCTGCTTATTGAATACCCCACGTCAGATACTGGGCTGGAAAGCCAAATGTGAAAGGTACACATCTGTCCTCAGGGAGCCATTCCTAGTGAGGAGCAGAGATGCAGGGACCACTGACCAGGCTGGGGACCAGGCTAGGGGCTTGGAGTAAGCCCTAGGCAGGGGTGCCTCATACTCCTGGGGCCCTGGTCAGCCATTGACAAGCTGCGTGATGGGTCACTGACCTTCACTGTGCCTCATTAGTCTCACCTACAGCATGGGTATAATGATGGTCCCCACCTCAGGCTGTCAGGGTAACTAGATCATTGTGGTAATGCCTATTCTCCCATGCTGACTAAAGGCCAGGCACTGTCCAATGTACTTTACTTCCAAAATGCATTTAATCTTCCTAACACTCCTATGGAGAAGCTATTATGCCAATTTTGTGGATGAGAGAATTGAGGCTGAAGAGGTTAAGAAACTTGCCCAAGAGCATAAAACTACAGTATTAGGGCATGGTAGCAGTTGGGGCACGAAGCCCCATGATGTGCTACCACTTAGTGATGAGTGTCAGGTGCTCAGATCGGAGTCTGTCTTGTCATAATTACTCCAATATGCTTTTTCTTGTCATAGTGAGTCTGGGCATGTGATCAAGGGCTGTGGAAACTCCTGGGTGAAGGAGTTTGGACTTCAGCTCAGGAAGCTGGGAACTCTAAAAGGTTTTACGTGGGAGGGTGCCATGGTCAGAAGTTGTTGTAGAAACCTCTCCAGGACACCTGGGTGGAAGTGGGGTTGCAGGGGGGGGGCAAAGAGGAGACTGTTGAAACAGTGCAAGGTAGAGGGTATTTGAAAAGTGTGGAGTAGAGACTCAGCTGAATGTGCTGACTGATTAGAGAGGATAGTGGTGGTGGGGTGGGTCAAGCAAGAGGGAGGGGGGACGAAGGGTTGCTTACAGGTTTCTGACTTGGAGGCGGGGGTGGGGAGAATGCAGACAGTCTAGGTCACAGCTTGATGTGGGGTGGATCTCAGGGAAGCAGTTTAAACTAGAGATGGGGCTTGGGAGCACCTCTGAGAGGTGTCAGGGGATGATGCGGGCACAGGGCCGATCACCCAGGGAGCTGGGCCATGTCAGAACAGAGACGCAGGGACTGGTTCTGAGCTGACCCACATATGGAGGAGAGCAGAAGAAGGGGACCCAGCAAAGGAGAAGGAGAAAGGGGAGGGAGTGATGCAGCAGAGACCAGAGACAGGGAGGAGCTCTGAGGAGCACAGGGGCCCTGCATCAAAGGGGAGAGAGAGCCCACAGAGCTCCCCAAATCCCAAGTGTCAGGGGGAGGCTGGGCCCTGGCAACCAGTTTAAGTGAATGGTGGGGGCTGGATAGCACTGAGGAGTGGGAGGTGAGGCAGTACCGACTCTGTGTGTGTGTGTGTGTAGATGTGTATGTGCATGTGTGTGTGCATGTCTATGCGTGTATGGTATATGTATTAAATGTGTGTATATAAGAGTACACATATATACGTGGTGTGTTTATGTGTACACATGTATAGTGTATCATATATGTGTATGTGTGTGTGTACGTGTAACCTGTGAAGAAAGAGAAAAGAGGAAATGGGATAGAAGCGGGCTCCTCATGGAGAAGGAAAGACGAGGCCTTTGCCTTCACACATGGAGCAGGATCAGGAGGGAGAAGAGGCCAGAACTGGGATGTGAGGGGACAGAGGGGTGCTCATCGTAGGGCAGAGGAGACGAGACGGTACGAGGGACAGCAGAGTTAAAGAGAAACACACAAAGAGTGGAGTGTCAATACCCAAACTCACCAGCTTTGGGTTCAACATTCTGTTCCTGTGGCACATTGAGAAAATTGCTAACTCCTCTAAGCCTCAGGACAAAAGGGGGTTGTGATCACCCCACTACTCTGTCAGGCACAGCAGAGACCAGCACTGATGTGTGTGGTTGGCTCACCCCGCCCTATGAGGGCAGATTGTTGGTTTCAGAGAACTTGTGAACCAACTGTTAGAAAAAAGCCATCATTAACAATTAAATAACAGCCTGACTAGTGGTCTTAGAGTGAATAGAGCTCAGTTCTATCCCAGAACCTGGACGCTGAGGTCCCAGGTTTGAAACCCTGAGGTCACCAGCTTGAGCACAGGCTCACCCCATGGTTTCTGGCTTGTGCCCAAGGTCAATGGTTTGAACAAGGGGTCACTGGCTTAGCTGGAGCTCCCTGGTCAAGGCATATATGAGAAAGCAATCAATGAACAACTAAAGTGACAAAACTATGAGTTGATACTTCTCATCTCTCTCCCTCCTGTTTGTCTGTCTATCTCTGCCTCTCTTTCTCTCTCACTAAAAATAAAAAATTAAAATTAAAATTAAAATTAAATGATATAAACTGACATTAAGTGAATTATATTAACAAAAGTAGTAACTATTTAATTATTCCATCTACTGTGTTAGTTCAGAGGAATTACTATGTAATGGTGAGCTACTGTGTATTTTTCCCCACTCCTCTGGTTCAGTGATGTCATGGTGGTGGCTTGAAGTCTGATATATAGAAATATTTATACCACAAATCAGCAAACACCACAGATCAGGGCTTTTTCCCCCGGAGAACCAGTCGTTAAGTATAGCCAGCATACCTCTGGACAAGTTGTGTATAAAACATTCATTGGGACCCTGGACGGGGCACTGCATACCCATGACTCTTCTGCAAACCCATCAAAGCCTTATGGTGACACCAGCTTCCAGGGGAAGGAGCAGGGAGCTCAGTCCCAGTGGAAGGAAGTCGAGAGCAAGACCTCACATACCCAGGCTGAAGAGGTTGACAGCACCATAGTCCAGGAAATAGCAGATGTGCCGGGCATTCTTGGACATGGAGCTGAAGGTGTGTGCACAGCTGGATGCAAGCGGGTAGACACAGCTGGTGCTCATGTATACAAGCAGAGGCCAGGAGTAGCTGTCATTCTGGATGTCTATCCCATACAGTGCGGTCACAAACCTCCACATGAAGAACCTGGAACAAAGCATGGCCCATTCAATCCCTATGGCTGGAGGCTCCTCTTATTCCCACCTGACTATCTTCTGCTGTCTGTTCACCGGGATGGCCAATCCCTACATGTTCTCACTTTGGTGAAATAACATGAGCAAGGGAAGGTGAATGGGGTCCTTTTTTGGTTGGCAGTGAGCAGGAGGGGCAAGAAGAGAGCCTTTATCTAGTCTGGTCCCCTCTCCCTGCTTATGGTGACAGATCCCTTTTAGAGCATCTTGCCCAAGTGATTCTTCAGCCTCAACTTGCATGCTTCCAGAGATGGGGAGATCACCACCTACTAAGGCAGCTCTTAGTGTTAGAAAGTTCTTCATTGACCTACCATCTGTCTCCTTGGAATCGATCTCCATTTGATCAGCCCTAGTGCTCCCCTAGCAGGACCATAGAAAACAAGCCCATCAAATATTTTAAGGCAGTCTTTATAATCCCTCCCCACTGCTTTGAACTTCACAGTAAATAACCCTGGTACATTCAACCATTCCCCATAGGATCCACATCTGACCTGTTACCATTCCTATCATTTGTCTATGTCTACTTTACAGGAAGGCTTCTTAGTCAGAAGCAATTCCCCCAGGGGGGGCCTGAAAGTCTAGAGAACATCAGGAC
The DNA here is from genome assembly GCA_037038555.1 of Rhynchonycteris naso. Classification (NCBI taxonomy): domain Eukaryota; kingdom Metazoa; phylum Chordata; class Mammalia; order Chiroptera; family Emballonuridae; genus Rhynchonycteris; species Rhynchonycteris naso. Next base: position 47,892,348 of record CM072999.1, read on the forward strand.
ATTTTCCTCCCTTCTCTTCCACACTGTTCCTCCACTAACATTGCAACCACTTTTCTGAGTGGCCAGGGCCTAGGAGGGCCTCAGAGCGGGCCCAGCTCTCGGGCTCCATCTCTACATAGCAATATCGCACACTTCTGCATCAGATCTGCCTAAACTGTAACTCATGCAAGGGGGTCCTGCCTCCAGACCGACCACTTCCACAGAGTGCTAAAGAGCGGCCCCTCCCTCCACCTCTCCCAGGGAAGGCACCACAAAGCTTTGCACGCAGGGATGCAAGGGGCATCGCTAAATCCTCTGGCTGTACTTGCGATCTTTTCCCTCCTATCCCAGTAGAAATAAAGCTTAAGCTATTTGCTGTTTCTCAAAACATATCCTTTGATCATCTTGAGGTTATTCCCTAGTCCCCCTTCCTTAGGGTGTCCTACTCCTGGCTCTCCCAAGCCCTCCTGCTACTCTGTTGTTAGTGGGCACCTCACCCAGCGTGGCTCAGTTGTCAAACAGTTAGGAAGTCACCCCACAGGATCTGTGCACAGGCCTCAGGTCCCACAAACAAAGATGGTCAGGCCAGCACTTTGTGTAGTGGCACAAACTTCAAAATAGTCTAAAACACCCATAAATGGCCCATAAAATGGACACTGTGCAGCTGTTCCAAAGCCAGAGAGGCTGTGGGCCAGAGCTCCCCAGGGAAGCAGAGTGTGGACAGGCGGAGGGGGAAGGACAGGCCCTGGTTACACACACGTCAGATCTCCTCTCTGTGAGAGCACTGGGGGAAGCTGGCCACCAGCGGTTCCAGAGAGAAGAAGGACCAGGGGAGTAACTGACTCCGTTCCTTTCTGCAAATTAGCACTTGTTATCAACCTCAGATTTATTTAATGTAAAATGACAGACAGTCTCCTTGGGCAGGATCTCACTGCTACCCAGACCAGTGAGCAGGCCATAGGCTTCTTTACAGACTGCTGTAGGCCAGCACAAGCCTCCGTGCTATCATCTGCCTGGGAAGGTTTCTGGCACCTGCCCCTGCACTGGGCGACAGGTCAGCCTCTGACCTGGATGGAGCACGTTCCTCCCTCGGGCCCCTCTCCACCTCTGCACACTCCCGGTCCTTCCTACCCTCTTGGCTTTGGAACATGATATGAAGGGGAGTCCAGAGACCAGCCTGTACCCTGCAGGGGTAATGTAAGCAAGCCACCCCCTTCTCTAGGCCACATCTCTACCTACCAGTGGTCATCTGCATGGTAGTCAGCAGAACCTCTGAGGTCCTTCCAACCCTGATATACTATGATTGGGTCTCTGACGCCATGTGTACTCTCCCCTCATTATGCAGCATGAGGGGTGTGAAGCTGCTCTTTGGACCCCCCTCCCCACATGCTTACTCACCCTCCCCTCTTCACCTTCCTGGCAACTCCCATTTGTGTCCATGTGCGTCCCAGAGCTTTGCTCTTAGCTGCTCCATTAAAGCGCCGCCTGACCCACTGCCTGAAACTGCTGTGGTTCCCGAACAATTACGGGGCACCCACAGCTCTGTGCCCAATGACTTCCTAATGTCTTCTCCCATAATCCTCATGGCAACCCTGGGGAGGGTGCGGACTATCTTCCTGTTTGGCAGATGAAAAAGTGTGAAGCTCAGGGAGGTTAAGTGAGCTGCTCAGGCTTATGACATTTTAACCAGGGCTTATGGAAGACTCACAGAGCCTCCAAGATACCAAGGGGATAAGACCAAATCAGGCCTGGGAGCAGGGAAGGCTGCAGAGCCACCAGGAGTTCCATGAATGCTACCACAATCCATGACCTAGAGTTCACCTAGCTCCCCACACCCACACACCATGGGGCGGCCCCAACGTCCCAGCACCGCTCTCAGCCCTGCCAACCCCTGTGGTGTTCTAAAGATTCCCCTGTTCCCCAGGGCTCCCAAATGAGGCGGCTGGCCAGCGAGGCTGGAAGGTACCAGAAGGGCAGCAAGTGAGTCCAGATGTTGAGGGTCTCATTGGTCATCTGGAAAAGGCTGAGGACGCAGGCAGTGGCGGAGCTCTGCGGATGTCGGTAGCCAAAGAGGATGCCCTGCTCATGGAACACCTGTAGGGGGAGAAAAAGCGCACCGCGGTGAGATGGGAGGGAGGCAGGCAGGTCTCAGGAAGAACGTCTCTGGTAGCATCTGCTTTTCTCCCAGGCTGTGCCCTTGGACACTGGGTCCTGGAACACTTGACCCCTGGCAGAGTGCTGGAATCCCACGTCCCTCAAGAAGACTGCAGCCAGCTGGAGCAGAGAACTCAAGGCCTGGGCTCCCTTTGGGAATCGAGCCTCTCTTCCCTTCTCTGACACACTTACTGTTGTTATGCATTTAAGAATCTGGTTTGGCACTCTCTGCCTGGGGCCTGCAACCTGATCCTCGGGTGCCTCCGTGGCTGGCTCACATATGTGTGGTCTGTCTGAGCCGACATACCCCAGATGTCAGGGGCTGGTGGGAGATGTCTGCAGGAGATCCCTCTTGGATATATTCACCATGGCGCTTCATAAAGGCCTCTTTTTTTTTTTTTTTTTCCATAAAGGCCTTTTGCTGATGAAGACTACAATGGCATCAGCCTGGGCTGAGGCAGAGGTGAAGGCTGGCCACATCAGGCCCACAAAAGCTACCCCTACCCCATGCAGCCCGCGTGGCAAGCCTCGTAGGAACCAAGTTGCCGTGAGGGACTTGGACTGGTCAGGCAAATTATGGTCACTGTGAAGACAACGAGGCAAGAAGGACCAAAGCTCAGCATGCAATATTAAGTGAAAAAAAGTACACAGAATGCAAACTGTATCTCAGCCATGATTATAAGAACTATAGAAACCTCAGTACTGTGGTGGGACTGAGGCTCGAAGGAAACAGTGAAAATTTAGATCACGGTTTCCCAATCTTGACACTATTGACATTTTTGGCCAAATAATTCTTTGTTGTTGGGGCAGTCCTAAGCATTGTTTAGCTGTGTCCATGCCTCTCCCTAAAAGATGCCAGTAGCCCACACTGTGCTCCCCTCCCAAGTTGTGACAACCAAACATGTCTCCAGATATCAGTGTCCCCTGGGGGTAAAATCTCCCCTAGTTAAGAACTACCCATTTAAGTGAATATTATTATAACCGTTAGGAGGTAAATTTAAAATGAGTAGATAATCAAGGCAAATAAGAATGATAAGATCAGTAATCCTAATACAAATCAGGTTACAATACATTTGAAATCTTTGCCTTTGGTTTTCTAGGACTGTGGAGGAAGGGCAGGCTGGGGGAATGCTAACCTAGCCACGTACACGTCTCATCTGAGTTACCAACTTCTCACTTCAGGGAAGGATCCCAATTCAAAGACACATAACATAGAACCTAAGTGATTCTATCTCTTGAGGTTCTGAGTCAAGCGGTCACTTGAAACAGTGGAGAGAATAAGGTGTTATTAGAGTAAAAAGTCAGATGTGGGCCACTGAGGTGCCACATGACCCTGAGCTGGGTCACCCCTCTCAGGGCTTCAGTGTCCTCATCTCTGAGACGGGAGGCAGTGGCTAGCTGGATGGTCAGTATGCTTCCTTCTTAGTTCAATTCTGGGTTACACTGGTCAAGTGGGGGAGAAGGGTAATGAAGTTGGTTCATGGTTCAGTGAAGAAATACTATTTAAATTAGATTTGGGTCTTAGCTAATTAAAGCAATTTGTTCCAGTTTTAGATTCGCCATTCAGTTCTGCTGACATCCTGGTTTGCAGCGGACAGGCTTCTCTAACGGGCAGCAGGGATCTTGGCTCACAGCTGCCCACCCCACCAGGACCGCAAGCAAGGAGGCAAATGGACCGACAGCTTCGGCCTTCGGTCCACGTGAGGAAGGTGTTGTGGATGTGGTGGCCACTACTCAGAAGGCCCTCGTGTAGAAACTATGGGTCTTTCATTCTACTTCTTACATTTCTTTCTTTCATAATTTTTTTAAACTGAAGCATTGGCCACTTGTTAAAATGCAAAGACTCCAAAAAGGAGCAATTGTTACTATTCACTCCTTCCCATGAATGAATTTAGCAGATCCAGTGCAGCAGGAGATACCGTGACAAGGGTCCTGCAGAGCACTGGGCATGCAGGGATGGTGGCACACAGGGAGGAAGCAGGGTGGGCTGCAGGCCAGCTGGACACAGTGGACCATAGGTGGGCAGTTTATAATGGGTATAAACCAGAGAGGGAGATCACGTACATTTTGCTCAGGGTGACTCAGGGTATAGATACTGTTCTCTCTGTGGGCCCTGAATTTTGGGAGACAAGAGGGGATGCTGACATACTCTAAAGCCAGAGAACAGAGGGGCTGGGAAATACACAGACTGGGCACCTTGACCACACTTAAGAATCTAGCCTAGCCTGACCTGTGGTGGCGCAGTGGATAAAGCGTCGACCTGGGAACACTGAGGTCGCCAGTTCAAAACCCTGCACTGGTCTGGTCAAGGCACATAGGGGAGTTGATGCTTCCAGCTCCTCCCCACTTTTTCTCTCTCTCTCTCTCTTTCACTCTGTGTCTCCTCTATAAAATGAATAAATAAAAAAGAATCTAGCCTAGACTTAGGGAGGATACCTTACCATGAAAGCCAGGGCTGAACCCTGATCAGAAGAACCTGCTTTCCCCTGAGCTGCTGTCCTGATCTAAGACAGGGGTGGGAAGCCAACATGAACCATGCCATAGGGGCAGGATTTAAAGCAGCCACTCCCTCTAAAAGTAAAGATGATAAAGGATAGATAAAAGACAGAGATCCTTGACCCTGGCTGGTTGGCTCAGTGGTAGAGCATCAGCCCTGCGTGTGGATGTCCTGGGTTCGATTCCTGGTCAGGACACACAGAAGAAGCGACTATCTTCTTCTCCACCCCTCCTCCCTTCTCCTTCCTCCTCCTTCGCTCCTGCAGCCATGGCTTGATGGAGCGAGTTGGCCCTGGGCACTGAGGATAGCTCCATGGCCTCTGCCTCAGGTGCTAAAAAACAATGGCTCCGGTTGCAACTGAGCAAGAGCCCCAGATGGGCAGAGCATCACCCCTTGGTCAGCATGCCTGGTGGATGGATCCCAGTCAGGCGCATGCAGGAGTCTCTCTGCCTCCCCTCTTCTCACCAAAAAAAAAAAAAGACCAAGTCCCTTTGTCCAGAACAGTGATATTCCTGTCCCTATCTGTCCCTCCCTCCCCAACCCGTGAGTTATTTGGCCACTCTGCCAGGAGCACTGCAGTGCTGAGTCCCTCTGAACCTGGGAAGGGATGGGAAGGGAACTCATTCTTCCCAGCTTTCCGCTCTAGCCTTAGCAAAGTGCTCTGCAGAGAGTAGATCTCAACAGAGTGCATGCTACATAAATCTAAACAAATGAAACATTTCAAAACAATTTTGTATTCACACCCAGTTTGACCCCAAAAGGCAAATTGCAATCATTGCCTTAATGCTCTGTAGCTGGGCCTCATTTCTAAGCACCCCCAGGTTAGCAGGCGCCGGCTTATTTGCACAGCAGAATTGATTTGCAGGACTCCGCCTTGCATCCCTGGTTGCAGGCTGGGCAATTTAGAGTGAAATGAAATCAAATTGTGCACGGCCTATTATTTAGAAGCGAGAACCCCCAGGCACTGGGGTGGAAGGGCACGTCAGCAGGTTTTCCTTTTAGTGCCTGCCACGGGCTTGGCTTCCACAAAAGACCCTGTGCACCTGCCAGCTGACGCCTGACATTCCACCACGACCATTTTAAGCCCTTGGTTTTTCTAGCTATTAAGCTGCAAATCACCTGGGGGAAATAATCAGGCATTCTGGCTGGTGGCAAGTAAGTGGATTTTGATAGCAGGCGAAAGGGAGAGGCAGAGTGGAGTCAGGAGGCTGCAGGCACCCTCGGTGTGGAAGTCTGCATTTCCGGTCCAATTATCTTAGCATCCTCATGGCCTTGTGAGGGAGAGCCTTCCCTTGCCCCCATTGCACAGAAAAGGGAACTAAGGCCTGAGGAGGTTTAAGGCATGTATCCAAGATCCCAGAAATAGTGGGAGCAAAACGTAAACGCAGACATCAGACTCCATCTCGCCAGCCTCCTATCATCACCGCTGCTTGGAGGGGCTCCATCAGAGATGCAGCTCTCAGCTCCTGACCTGCAAGGTGATGTTGTGTTGTCACATATTTCTCTGAGCATCAGTTTCTTCTTCTTCAAGGTGGTGTTATGGGATGAATTTTGTCCTCCACAAAACTCATATGTTGAAGCCCTAATCCCAGTACTTCAGAATGCAACCGTATTTCGAGACAGGGTCTTTAAAGTTAAAATGAGACCACTAGGGTGGGTCCTAATCTAATCTGACTGGTGTTCCTCATAGGAAGAGGGAGCTGAACACAGGGGTGTGTGTGCACAGAGGGCTGACCACATGAAGAAGCAGTAAGAAGGTGACCATCTGCAAACCAAGGAGGTGGCTTCAGGAGAACCTTGACCTTGGATTTCCAGCCTCTAGAGCAGGGGTGCCCACACTTTTTTAGCTTGCGAGCTACTTATAAGATGACCAAGTCAAAATGATCTACCTACAATAAAAATGCAAAACATAAATTTATTTCTTCTATATTATCATTATTTAAGTTACTATTATTACTATTTAATATTGTGTATTCTGCTTTCACCTTTCTCCTTCTCAGCTCTCTTTTCGGAGGAAAGTCAATGTCATAGTTTTTATGAACAGTCCGAAAAAGCTACTCCACATTTCCCTTCTTTGGAATAGCAATGGCACACAGACAGATGAGGCAAACGCATTTAGAATATGACATAGTGAAAAAAATCCCCTCCCACTCTGTATGAAAGTGGTAGGTTTTAGGTTTCTTACTCGGACCAGCTATGGCACTCATTTTTATACCCTTTGTTGTATTTAGTTTAAATAAGTTGAAGGCTAACTATGCAGCAATGTAACTGAACAAGTTAGAGCGGTTTAACATGCATGCGGAGTGTCAAAAGTTCAGATGTCAGATTGGTTGCCCTGTATGCCAATCAAAAGACAAATGTCTTTTTAATGTCATGTGATCTACCCACACTTCCTTCGCAATTGACAAGTAGATCGCAATCGACGTATTGAGCACCCCTGCTCTAGAATATGAGAAAATAGATTTCTGTTGTTTGAGCCAGCCAGTCTGTGGTACTTTGTTATGGCAGTCTGAGTGGACTGACATACAATGCTAAGGTTGGGTTACAAAGTCCTAAGCCAGTGCCTTTCAAACTTTCTCCTGCGGATGCCTGTAGATCCCCTGGGGGTCTTATTGCAGTTGGGTGGGGCTGGGATGAGTCTGCATTTTTTTTTTTAATTTAGAAAATTGAATTTTACAGGGTGACATTGATCAACAAGAGTTCCTAGATTTCAGGTAAACATCTCCACATCATTTGAACAGTCAATTATGTTGTATACTCATCACCTAAAGTCAAATCATTTTCCGACACCTTATATTTGCCCCTCTTTACATTGTCTCTCCACCCCAGCGCTCCCCCACATCCCCTTTCCCCTGGTAATCACTGCACTCTTGTCTATGTCTATGAGTCTCAGTGTTGTATCCCAGCTATGTGTGAAGTCATAAGTCATACAGTTCTCAGCTTTCTCTGATTTGAGGATCTACATTTCTAACACACTCCCTGGGAGTGCTGATTGTAGCAGTGCCTCTGGCTTTGCAACCTAGGCTCCTGCCTCTGCCTCCTGCTGCCACCTCCCTGCCTAAACTCTAGTTCACCCTAGGAGAGGATTCCTTTAGGTAAGAGGGACAAGTTGAACCCCAAAACATGGGCATGAAAATCCAGGGCAGGGGATAGAGGCCAGCAAGGAGTCGAGTGAAATGTGGGCAGAAATGGCTTGGAGAGAATGGGGAGGAAAGAAGACGTCCTGAACTGCTGCATCACTTGACCCTGTCATTCAGTGAGTGCCTGCAGACTGCCTGGCACTGGGCTGGACACCAAGCACTGTCTCACACAGGGCCATGCTCACTCAGACCAGGAAGGAGAGAACATTTAGGTTCTCAACGAAACATCACCTGCCCACAAACCATATGCAATTCTTGAACTGTAAATATGTTGAATAGACAACCATTGTTGGTATTAAGCACTTATAGGTAAATGCTAGTTTAGAATGCTGGTGTGATACTCTTTAAAAAACAACTGTCCAATATCCAATAAGGATGTTTTTTGTACATGCAACACAGTATTTATAAAAGATGGTGGTAAATTACTTCTGGCCAAACATATAAGAAGGGTAAAAGGCATTGAAAACAAATTATTACTATCTAGGATGGAAAATGTAAAGGATATTTGTAATTTAATGAAAACGTGAAAAAAAAAAGGAGACATAAAATGTCTTTAAAAAGTAAATATTGCCTGACCAGGCAGTGCCGTGATGGATAGAGTGTTGGCTGGGATGCAGAGGACCCAGGTTAAAAAGCCTGAGGTTACCTGTTTGAGTGCAGGCTCACCAGCTTGAGCGCAGGGTCACTGGCTTGAGTGTGGGATCATAGACATGACCCCATGGTCGCTGGATTGAGCCCAAGGTCACTGATTTGAGCAAGGGGTCACTGGCACAGCTGGAGCCCCTGGGTCAAGGTACATGTGAGAAAGCAATCAATGAACATCTAAGGAGCTACAACAAAGAATTGATGCTTCTCATATTTTTCCCTTCCTGTCTATCTCTCTCTCTTAAAAAAATCGTAAATATTACTCAGTTCAGGTAGGGGGTACCTGGGTGAAAAGTCCCACTGAATGATTAGCATTATACAGAGTGCTAACCTAGTGAAGATGAAAGTGAGGAAGTTGAAACAATGAAGCATTCCATTGGTTTTGCGTTTGTTGTTAAAATGCAGTCTTTGGCTCAAGAGCTAGAAAAATAATTTTCAATTATAGGCATTGATTTAAAATTCTGCTGTGGGCAAGCTTGTGGTAACAGTATAACTTGATTAGAAAGTCTGTGGTAGGCAGAAAATGGCCCCCAAAGGTGTTCATGTCCTAATTGCCAGAACCGGTGACTATTAGGTTATATGGCACAGGGGAGTTAGGGTCTCAGATAAAGTTAAAATTGTTAACTAGATAAGCTTAAAATAGGAATATCATCTGGGCTTTCTAGGTGGGGTTGGTTAATCACAAAGGTCCTTCCAAGTGGAAGGGGTAGACCAGTGGTTCTTAACCTTTTTTGAGGTACTGAACCCACCAGTTTCATATGCGCATTCACTGAACCCTTCTTTAGTGATAAATAAAATATGATTTTTTTTCCAAATTCAAGACATAGGTATATGTTTTTTTACTGGTGCACAAAATGAGCCGTGCATGAACATCACCTTGCTCAAAGAACAAAACCAACAAAGTGCATGAACTGAACTCACAACAAATTACGGTATTACTTTATTCTGGCCTCCGCGGCAGAGGCTTCTCTGAACCCGAGACCAACTCATCGAACCCCTATGGTTCGATAGAACCCAGGTTAAGAACCACTGGGGCAGACAAAGAAGAGAGACAGAAGGTAATGTTACTATGGAAGCAGGGTCAAGAGATGCAACATTGAGGAGACGGCAAGATGGCGATGGAGTAGTTGGACGTACCAACTTCCAACTCCTGGAACGAAATTGGATAATAACTTAATTTTAAGAACCATCATCTGGATAAACCAACTTTGAACTAAACTAAGTGGACACTTCAACCAAGGAACACTGAAGAAGCCACATTGAGACTAGTAGGAAAAGCAAAAATGTGGAAAGGGCTGCCCAGCTCCCTGGAGAAAACGGCACACTCGCGTGGCGGGAAGAAAGTTTAGCGGAGAGGGAGGAACCTGGGTCCCAGGAACAAAGCCCCAGCCTGCAGCCCCAGAGCCTAGAAGAGGCGTTTGGATGGTATTGAGCTGTGAAACAAGTGAGGATACTGTTTGTGAGAAAGAGACAGTTTTCTCAGACCCAGGATTCTTTTTAAAGGGACAGCACAGAAAACCTCTCTCACAACCACTCACCCAGGGCTCCGGGAAACAGGGACAGAGAAGAGGACCGGAGCAGCGGGAAGAGAGTGTGGACTAGAAGGCACAGGGAGAAACACTCTGAGGGGAAGCCACCCTAACCCCTGGGCTGAGTCACTTCCCTAATCAAAAACGAGTATTTCCTCTGGAACTAGCAACACCAGCAAAGGGAGACAGGACACCAGCCAAACAAGCTCTCCCGTGGCACATAGAGCAGATCTGCTTAGAAGGAGGGAGCTTCCAGGACTACAGTATGGAGTGTTAGGGTCTGAGCTGCAGTGCCTCTACCCACACTGCTGAGGGCTTGCTGGAGGGACGGTGGCAATGGGACGCGGGAACGCGGTTCTGTTGGTGGGGGCAGAGGCCCAGCTGGCGTGAGCTTGGTCTAGCCCAGCAGGGGCGGAGGGGATGTGCGAAAGTGGTCCGGCAGCTGCGGGCCCGCTTGCAGCCCCATCTGCGGTGGAAAAGCGGGAAGCCAGGAATGGGCAGAGATCTGCTGCTGAGCAGGGGCCAATGGGCGCGCAGCATCACCTGGCCTCTGAGGTTTGTGACCCTGCACAAGCTGGCCCTGACCACGGGGGCGGAGCTAAAGCCCAGGACAGGTGGAGGCTCACGGCTGAGCGCACACCAGAAGCCCTGCCCAGCCCGAGAAACCACAGTTTGCGATCCTATACAAGCCGGTCCTGCCCGTGGGAACTGGGCGGAAGCCTGGGGACAGGTGGAGTCCGCAGCTGAGCAAAGATGCTCACCCCTACCCTTGGTGGCAAGGCTTGTGGCTTGGGTGCGGTGTGCAACCCCACCTGTGGGGTGAGGCAAAGGCCCAGACAGGCTGAGGCTTATAGAGCCGGTCACGAGAACACAGCCCCTCCCACGGAAGAGAGGCGGAAATCACAGCAACAGCTGCAGTGGGCTGGCGCCGGCAACGCCCATCCCAACCTCCCTAGGCAGCGGCAGAGGGGGTGGTGGGCATGCAGACAGACCACACCTAGGGAACACAGAGGCAACACCCATTGGACTCCAGTGGCCACACCCTTCTTATACACAGACAAAATGGGCAGGCAGATAAATTCAATCCAAATGAATCAAGAGGAATCCCCAGAGAAAGACCTGAATGAACCAGATATAACCAAATTACCGGATGCAGAGTTTAAACTAATGATAGTTAGGATGTTCAAAGAGCTTAGAGCAAGAGTGGATAGTCATTACGAACACCTAAATAAAGAGATAACAAGTATAAAAAAGGAAATTGAAATAATAAAGCAGAATCAGACAGAAATGACAAATACAGTATCAGAACTGAAGACCACAATGGAAGGAATTAAAAGGATGAAGCTGAGGATCGAACCAGCAAGTTAGAGGACAAAATAAACAAAGGCACAGAAGCAGAGCAGAAAAAAAAAAAAGAGACTCAAAAAATCTGAGGAAACTCTAAGGGAGCTCTGTGACAACATGAGGAGAAATAACATCCGCATCATATGGGTTCCCAAAGATGAACAGAAAGAACAAGGGATAGAAACTTTGTTCAATCAAATCATAGCTGAAAACTTCCCTAAATTAAGGCTGGAAAATGTTTCACACATTCAAGAAGCACAGAGAACTCCATTAAAGAGAAACCCAAAGAAATCTATACCAAGACACATCATAGTTAAAATACCAAAGCTAAGTGGTAAAGAGAAAAATTTTAAAGCTGCTAGAGAAAAAAAGGCTATCACATACAAAGGAGCTCCCATAAGGATGGCATCCTACTTCTCAACAGAAATACTTGTGGCTAGAAGGGAATGGCAAGATATATTCAAAGTAATGCAGAACAAGAACCTACAACCAAGACTACTCTATCCAGCAAGGCTAACATTTAAAATTGAAGGAGAAATAAAGAGCTTCCCAGACAAAAAAACCCTCAAGGAATTCATTAAAACCAAACCAATTCTGCAAGAGATACTAAGGGGCCTGTTATGAACAGTTCAAAGGGCAAAAAGAATATAGCAAAAGAAGAATACAGCTTTAAAGAATGAAATGGCAATAAACAACTACAAATTAATAATAACCTTAAATGTAAATGGATTAAATCATCCAATCAAAAGACATAGGGTAGCTGCGTGGATAAAGAAACAGGACCCATACATATGCTGTCTACAAGAGACACACCTTAAAACAAAAGATGCACATAGACTGAAGGTAAAAGGATGGAAAAAAATATTTCATGCAAATGGAAATGAAAAAAAAGCCAGGGTAGAAATACTTATATCAGACCAAATGGACTTTAAAACAAAGGCTGTAGTAAGAGATAAAGAAGGACACTACATAATGATAAAGGGAACAATTCAACAGAAAGATATAACCATTATAAATATCTACGCACCAAACATAGGAGCCCCGACATATATAAAGCAGACTTTGATGGATATAAAGGGTGAGATTAACAGCAATACTATAATAGTAGAGGATTTCAATACCCCACTAACATCACTGGGTAGATCCTCAAGAAAGAAAATTAATAAAGAAACAGCAGACTTAAAGGATACACTAGATCAACTTGATTTAATAGATATCTTCAGAACTTTTCACCCTAAAGCAGTAGAATATACATTCTTTTCAAGCACTCATGGTACATTCTCTAGGATAGTCCACATGTTAGGACACAAAAGTGGTCTCAACAAATTTAAGGAGATTGAAATCATATCAAGCATTTTCTCTGATCACAATGCCATGAAACTAGAAATGAACCATAAAAGAAAAACTGAAAAAAACTCACACTTGGTAAAAAGCTATGGTACATATATACTATGGAATACTACTCAGCCATAAGAAACGATGACATCGGATCATTTATAACAAAATGGATGTACCTTGATAACATTATTCGGAGTGAAATAAGTAAATCAGAAAAAAAGAAAAACTGAGAACAGCACGATTACATACATAGGTGGGACATGAAAGTGAGGGTATGAGACATGGACAAGAGAGTGTTGGTTATGGGATGGGGGGAGGGAGGGAAAAGTGGGATAGGGAGGAGGGGAGGGACACAGAGAAAACCAGATTGAAGGTGACAGAGGACAATTTGACTTTTGGTGATGGGTATGCAACACAATTGAATGATAAGATAACCTGGAGATGTTTTCATTGTACATATGTACCCTGATTTATTGGTGTCACCTCATTAGAATTAATAATAATAAAATATATATTAAAATTAAAAAAAATAAAAAAAAATAATAAAAAAAAAACTCACACTTGGAAACTAAATAGCATGTTATTAAATAATAAATGGATTAACGATGAGATCGAAGAAGAAATAAACAAGTTTCTAGAAATGAATGATAATGAGCATACATCAACTCAAAATTTATGGGACACAGCCAAAGTAGTACTGGGAGGGAAGTTCATAGCACTACAGGCATACCATGAGAAGCTAGAAAAAGTTCAAATAAGCAACCTGATCCTGCATCTAAAAGAACTAGAGAAACAACAGCAAATAAAGCCCAGGACTAGTAGAAGGAAGGAAACAATAAAGATCAGAGCGGAAATAAATGACATAGAGGCTAAGGAAACAATACAGAGGATCAATGAAACCAGGAGCTGGTTCTTTGAAAAGGTAAACAAGATAGATGAACCTTTAACTAGACTCACCAAGAAAAAAAGAGAGAGAACTCAAATAAATAAAATTAGAAATGAGAGTGGAGAAATAACAACTGACACAACAGAAATGCAAAGCATTGTAAGAAAATACTGTGAAGAACTCTATGCCAAAAAATTAGACAATCTTGGTGAAATGGACAAATTTTTTGAATCATATAATCTTCCAAAAATCAATCTGGAAGAATCAGAACACCTAAACAAACCAATTACAACAAAGGAGATAGAAACAGTTATCAAAAAACACCCAACAAAGAAAATTCCTGGGCCTGATGGCTTTACAAGTGAATTCTACCAAAAATTCAAAGAAGAATTAAGTCCTATCCTTCGCAAGCTATTTCAAAAAATTCAAGAGAAAGGAAGACTTCCAAACTCCTTTTATGAGGCGAGCATAATCCTGATCGTGAAACCGGGCAAAGACAACACAAAGAAAGAAAATTGTAGGCCAATATCCCTCATGAATTTAGATGCTAAAATTCTCAACAGAATATTAGCCAACTGGATCCAGCAATATAGGAAAAAAATCATACACCATGATCAAGTGAGATTTATTCTGGAGAGGCAAGGCTGGTTCAATATTCACAAATCAATCAATGTAATTCATCACATAAACAAAAGGAAGGACAAAAATCACATGATAATTTCAATAGATGCAGAAAAAGCATTTGAGAAAATCCAGCACCCATTCATGCTCAAAACTCTCAGTAAAGTGCGAATACAGGGAACATTCCTTAACATGATAAAGGCCATCTATGACAAACCCACAACAAACATCATACTAAATGGACAAAGATTAAAAGCAATCCCCTTAAGATCAGGAACCAGGCAGGGGTGCCCACTTTCACCACTCTTATTCAACATAGTTCTGGAAGTCTTAGCCACAGAAATCAGACAAGAAGAAGAAATAAAAGGCATCCAAATTGGAAAAGAAGAAGTAAAACTGTCATTATTTGCAGATGATATGATATTGTATATAGAAAACTGTAAAGTCTCAGTCCAAAAACTACTGGACCTGATAAATGAATTTAGCAAGGTGGCAGGATATAAAATTAATACTCAGAAATCAGAGGCATTTTTATATACCAACAATAAACTGTCAGCAAAAGAAATTAAGGAAACAATCCCCTTCACTATTGCAACCAAAATAATAAAGTACCGAGGAGTAAATTTAACCAAGGAGGTTAAGGACTTGTACTCGGAAAATTATAAAACATTGATAAAAGAAATCAAGGAAGATACAAACAAGTGGAAGCATATACCGTGCTCATGGTTAGGAAGAATAAACATCATTAAAATATCTATATTACCCAAAGCAATTTATAAATTCAATGCAATACCAATTAAAATACCAATGACATACTTCAAAGATATAGAACACATATTCCAAAAATTTATATGGAACCAAAAAAGAACATGAATAGCCTCAGCAATCTTGAAAAGGAAGAATAAAGCAGGAGGTATCACTCTTCCAGATATCAAGGTTTACTACAAGGCCATTGTACTCAAGACAGCCTGGTACTGGCATAAGAACAGGCACATAGATCAATGGAACAGAACAGAGAACCCAGAAATAAACCCACACCTCTATGGACAACTGATATTTGACAAAGGAGGAAGAACATACAATGGAGTAAAGACAGCCTCTTTAACAAATGGTGTTGGGAAAATTGGACATCTACCTGCAAAAAAATGAAACTAGACCATCAACTTACACCATTCACAAAAACAAACTCAAAATGGATAAAAGACTTAAATGTAAGCCGTGAAACCATAAGCATCTTAGAAGAAAACATAGGCAGTAAGCTCTCCGACATCTGGTGCAGCAATATATTTGCCGATTTATCTCCACGGGCAAATGAAATAAAAGGCAGGATAAACAAATGGGACTATATCAAACTAAAAAGTTTTTGCACAGCTAAAGACAATAAGAACAGAATAAAAAGACAAACCACACAATGGAAGAATATATTTGACAATATGTCTGATAAGGGATTAATAACCAAAATTTATAAAGAACTTATAAAACTCAACACCCGGAAGACAAACAATCCAATCAAAAAATGGGCAAAAGAAATTAATAGAAATTTCTCCAAAGGGGACATACAGTTGGCCAATAGGCATAAGAAAAATGCTCAACATCACTAATCATTAGAGAAATGCAAATTAAAACCACATGAGATATCACCTCACACCAGTCAGAATGGCACTTATCAGCAAAACAACACAGAATAAGTGCTGGCAAGGATGTGGAGAAAAGGGAACCCTTCTGCACTGCTGGTGGGAATCAGACTGGTGCAGCCACCGTGGAAAACAGTATGGAGATTCCTCAAAAAATTAAAAATCGAACTGCCTTTTGACCTAGCTATCCCACTTTTAGGAATATACCCTAAGAACACCATACCACTGTTCGAAAAGAAGAAATGCGCCCCTATGTTCATGGCAGCATTGCTGACAATAGCGAAGATCTGGAAGCAGCCCAAGTGTCCGCCAGAGGACAAGTGGATTAAAAAGCTATGGTACATATATACTATGGAATATTACTCAGCCATAAGGAATGATGACAGATCATTTACAACAAAATGGATGGACCTTGATAACATTATACAGAGTGAAATAAGTAAAACAGAATAAAACGGAGAACTGCATGATTTCATACGTAGGTGGGACATAAAAAAGAGACTATGAGACATGCACAAGAGTGTGGTGGTTATGGGGTGGGGGGAGGAAGGAGAGGGAAGGAGAGGGGGAGGTGTGGGGCACAAAGAAAACCAGATAGAAGGTGACAGAGGACAATTTGACTTTGGGTGATGGGTATGCAACATAATTGAATGACAAGATAAGCTGGAGATGTTTTCTTTGAATATATGTACCCTGATTTATTAATGTCACCCTATTAAAATTAATAAAAAAGAAAAAATTAAAAAAAAAAAGAGATGCAACATTGCTGGCTTTGCAAATGGAGGAAGCAGCCAGGAGCCAAGGATTGCAGGTGGGTTTCTGGGAGCTAGAAAAGGCAAGGAAACAGATTCTTCCCTAGAACCTCCAGTACCTGGATTTTAGCCTAATGAAAGTCACGCCAGACTTCTATCCTACAACTATAAGATAATTAACTTCTCTTCTTTTTTAAACTTCTCTTCCTTGATCCCCTTTTTAATCCATTCACTATTTTGTTTTATTGTTGTTGTTGTTTTGAGAGACAGTAAGAGACACAAAGGGAGAGAGAGGGTGAGAAGCATCAAATTGTAGTTACTTTCACTTTTGTTGTACATTGATTGCTTCTTGTATGTGCCTTGACCAGGCCTGAGCCAGTGAACCCTTGTTTAAGCCAGCAACCTCTGGGCTCAAGCTGGTGAGATCTGGGATTGTGTGGATGACCCCTTGGCTGAAGCCAGCAACCCTGTGCTGACAAGCCTGTGCTCAGAGCTGGTGACTTCAGGGTTTCAAAGCAGCAACCCCAGCGTTCTAAGTCAATGCTTTATCCACTGTGCCAACACTGAGTCAATGCTTTATCCACTGTGTCAACACTTCATTGTTTAGTAACATGTTATTTAGCTTCCATGTCTTTGTGTGTTTCTCAGGGTTTTATTTTTGTGTGTGATGAATTTCTAGATTCATACCATTATAATCAAAGAAGATATTCAATGTTATTTAAATCTTCTTAAATTTATTGAGATTTGTTTTATGTCCTAACATGTGGTCTGTCGCAGAAAATGTTCCATGTGCACTTGAAAAGAATGTATATTTTTCTGCTTTGGTGTGAAATGCTCTAAAGATAGCAATTAAATCTAGCCCTGGCCCGTTGGCTCAGTGGTAATTAGCTTGGCATGTGGAAGTCCCGGGTTCGATTCCCATACAGGAGAAGTGACCATCTGCTTCTCCACCCCTCCTCCTCCACCTTCTTCCCCTCTCTCTCTTTCTCTCTCCCCTCCGCTCCCGCAGCCATGGCTTGAATGGTTCCAGCAATTTGGCCCCAGGTGCTGAGGATGGCTCAATGGCCTTGCCTCAGGCATCTCTGTTCAAGCAATAGAGCAACCAGGTCAGATGGGCAGAACATTACCACCTAGTGGGTTTGCTGGATGGATCCTGGTAGGGGCGCATACTGGAGTCTGTCTCTCTGCCTCCCTGCCTCCCCGCCTCTCACTTAATAAAAAGAAGAAAAGAAAAGAAAAAAAAATCTAGCTAATTTAGTGTGTCATTTAAGGCCACTGTTTCTTTATTGATTGTCTGTCTGGAAGATCTATCCATTTATGTCAATGTGTTAAAATCCCTTACTATGACTGTATTACTCAGCCTCTCCGTTTATGTCCATCAAGATTTGCTTTACATATTTCAGTGCTCCTATGTTGAGTGCACAAATGTTTACAGGGGTTATATCCTCTTGTTGGACAGCTCCCTTAATCATTACATAGTGTTTGTTCTTCTTTGTCTCTTAACTATAGCTTTTGTTTTGAAATTTATTTTGTCTAATATTAAGTATTGATGCCCAGCTATGTTCATTTCCATTTGCATGAAATATCTTTTTTCTATCCCTTTAATTTTAGTCAGTGTGACTCTTTTGTTCTAAGGTGTTTCTCTTGTAGACAGTATATACATGGGTCTTGTTTTCTTATCCATTCAGCTAACTTATGTCTTTTGATTGCAGCATTTAACCCATTTACATTTAAAGTGATTATTGATAGGTACATATTTATTGCCATTTTATTCTTTTAACTACAGCCCTCTATTTCTTCTTTTTCTTTTTAAAGCAGGCCCTTTATCATTTCTTCTAATGCTAATTTGGTAGTAAAAACTCCTTTAGTTTTTCTTCTCCGGGAAGCCCTTTATTTCTCCTTCAATTTTAAATGATAGCCTTGCTGGGTGAAATAGTCTTGATTGTAGGTACTTGCTTTTCATCACTTTGAATATTTTGTGCCAATTCCTTTCTGATTTGTAATATTTCTGTGAAATAAGCTGACAGTGTTATGGGAACTCTCTTTTTTTTTTTTTTTTTACAGAGACAGAGAGAGAGAGTCAGAGAGAGAGATAGACAGGGACAGACAGACAGGAACGAAGAGAGGTGAAAAGCATCAATCATTAGTTTTTCGTTGCTGTTGCAACACCTTAGTTGTTCATTGATTGCTTTCTCATATGTGCCTTGACCACGGGCCTTCAGCAGACCAAGCAACCCCTTGCTGGAGCCAGCGACCTTGGGTCCAAGCTGATGAGCTTTTGCTCAAGCCAGATGGGCCCACGCTCAAGCTGGTGAGCTCGGGGTCTCGAACCTGGGTCTTCTGCATCTCAGTCCGATGCTCTATCCACTGCGCTACCGCCTGGTCAGGCGGGAGCTCTCTTATGGGTAACTTTCTCTTGCAGCTTTTTTTTTTTTAAATTTCCTTTTATTTATTCATTCTAGAGAGGAGACACAGAGTGAGAGAGAGAGAGAGAGAAAGAGAGAAAGGGGGGAGGAGCTGGAAGCATCAACTCCCACATGCGCCTTGACCAGACCAGTGCAGGGTTTTGAACTGGCGACCTCAGTGTTCCCAGGTTGACGCTTTATCCATTGCGCCACCACAGGTCAGGCTCTCTTGCAGCTTTTAAGATTCTCTCTTTGTCTTTAACCTTTGTCATTTTAAATATGATGTGTCTTGGTGTGGGCCCCTTTGGGTTCACCTTGTTTGGGACTCTCTGTGGTGCCTAGACTTGAGTGTCTTTTTTCTTCACCAGGTTAGCAAAATTCTTGGTCAAATATTTTCTTCAAATAGGTTCTCAATCTCTTGCTCTCTCTCTTTTCCTCTGGTATCCCTAAAATGAGTAGATAAAACAGCTGTGGCACATTTATACAATGGAATACTACTTGGTCATAAAATGAAGAAAATTTTACCTTTGTGACAGCATGGATACTCTCTATCCATGCTGAGTGAAATAAACCAGTCAGAAAAAGACAAGTACCATATGATTTCACTCATGTGGAAACTAACAAACAGAATAAACTAACAAGCAAAATGAAGATAGACTCATAGAGAGCAGGATGACAGCTGTTGGTTAGAGGCTGGGTGAGGGGGTGGAGGGACTGAGCAAAAGAAATAAAAAGAGAACTCACGAACATGGACAACAGTGTGGTGACTGCTTGGGGGAGGAGAGGTGGAGGAGGATATTGGGGGGGGAAATGGGGAACACACAATCTAGTGTACAGTTGATGTGCTGTAGAATTGGGCTCCTGAAATCTGTATAATTTTGTTAACCAGTGTCACCCCATAAATTCAATGAAAAGGAAAAAAAAGAAAACCAATACAAGGTCAGAATGTGACCAAAACTCCAAAAGCAATATTAGAGCTGAAAATGGCAGCACATGGTTTCAATTTCTTATGAGGAGACTTCCTTCGGAACAATTCAAAAATTATGTAGGACACTCTCCGAATCTTCTTCAATATGGGATGTCTTGTTGAAATGCACAACAAATTTAACCATAAGCTATTCTTAGTCATACAATGGGAATGCCAAATAAATGTCATTAAACACTTAGATTTGATTTAGACAAGATACAAGGTGACTGGCAGAAATCAATGAAATAACAAAAGGTCCTCAAATATAGAGCAAATCCCACCTCTGGTGGAAACTGACATTAATTTTAATCTGAGCTTTCCACAGACATTTGTTATGAGATGTTGTTAGCAAAGCCTACAGAAAAAATCTAGGTTTGGCTATTTCACTTTTAAAGGGATTAAAATACATATTTATTATTTTAAATGTATATAGGATTTTTCTGAACCAAAGGAGCCACATGTGAAACATGTAACAAAATGACATTCAGATAAAATAAAATTCAAAAAAAGAAAACAAAATGTCTATGAACTATGAAAGAAAAGATTCACATGCAAATAATCGTGAAATTAATTTCTATACAGATTATTTTTCTGGACATTATAAATTGAGGTATAATTTTCACTAAGCAAAACACTATTTCAGCCTGACCAGGAGGTGGCGCAGTGGATAGAGCGTCGGACTGGGATGCGGAAGACCCAGGTTCAAGACCCTGAGCTCGCCAGCTTGAGCGTGGGCCCATCTGGCTTGAGCAAAAGCTCGCCAGTTTGGACCCAAGGTCGCTTGCTCCAGCAAGGGGTTGCTCCGTCTGCTGAAGGCCCGTGGTCAAGGCACATGTAAGAAAGCAATCAATGAACAACTATGGTGTCGCAATGGCAATGAAAAACTAATGATTGATGCTTCTCATCTCTCTCCATTCCTGTCTGTCTGTCCCTATCTATTCCCTCTCTCTGACTCTCTCTCTGTCCCTGTAAAAAAAAAAAAAAGAAAACAAAACCTCCCCCCTCACTATTTTCAGTTTTCTTTATAATGTCTTTATTCTTGAAGAAAAATAAAATGAAATCAGTACTATATGGACCTAGATGTTTTAAGAGAGATGAAAGCAACTATGTTAAAGATGGTGATCCATATGAGATTGAAATATTTAATTTTCTTCTAAATTATAATTATGCAACTTCTTTACGATGTTTAAACTTGATATATAAAATTTATAGTTAATATCTGATTTTAAATATGGCTTTAAGAATGTTTTTTTTTTATAAGTACAGTTGTTCTACCTCAGCAGAACTGAGCAGAAACTCAGCAGAAATTTCTTCCAAAAGACATTAATTACCAAAAAACAAACAAACGACTCAATGACTCAAGAATAGTGGTGTAATTTGGCATTACTGTTAATAGAACACAAATTATGTGATAATGCTCATTACAACAATGTAACTAATAATTTTTCTGAAATGAAAGCAAGGAAAATAAACTATGGAATTAACATGTAATAATTATAAATTATGTATGTTTTTATTTTATTAGTCATCCAAACATCACTAATCCATCATTAAAACATCCAGACATGCAATAGTAATTAAATTTGGTTGTTTTTACCATTTTGCTGACTTTAGCTAAATAAAAATCAGAGCTTTACATGCCACTTTTTGTCATTAGGAAAAGATATTGTCAAGGTAGAAATAGAACCAACCACATTGTATAACTGTTTGATAGCTTTCTTTGCTAGCGTCATTTGTAGTGCTTATATATTTAGATATGTGGTCTGTGCCCTCTGTTTGTTCTGCTGGTTCAGACCCAGCACATGCTGGGGCAGAGCCTGTTTTATTTGATCATCATGAGAGCACTGCAAGGAAGGGATTGTCAACCTCATCTTACAGATAAAGAAACTAAAACTAAACTCAGTGAGATGATGCTTCCAAGGCCATAATTACCTCATGGTGGTGTTGTGGTTAGGATTTGGTGCTCTTACCACTGCAGCCCTAGTTCAATTCCCAGTCAGAGTTTAATTCATGGCTTGTTTGCTATAGCCACCCTCCCTCCCCAAAAAGAGAAAAACCCCAAGGCATAATTAATAACAGAACCAAGATATAACCCATAGTCTGTTGGATCAAAAAGTCTATGCTTGCATCACTGCGTTCAGCCTATTAGAACTAGGGATTGCTACAAACATTTTGTGGAAATACTCAGTGTTAGCAAAGTTTACAAAGAAAGAGATCACTGCACCCATAGTGATGAAAGAAGGACCTAGAAGGATAGCTGGGGAATTTCTGGTTCTGGCAAAATGATAATAAAGGATCCTTTTTACTAAAACAATTCAGATGCTGGACAAAGTCTGCATCACATGCTAGAGAAATGTATCAGCAAGATAACACAAAGGCAAGAAGTCACAAAGCCCCCAAACAAAAAGAAACCAGGAATCCTATAAGGTAAGCTGCTTTCACTATCAAGGATTCTGCTGTCAGACTTTGTAAATAAGAGGTAAAACCCAAGGTCCATCAAAGGCAGAGACTCTAACAAGAGACCTCACCATAAGGAAGGCTAGGGCTCTAGAGATAAGTAAATGCAA
Source organism: Rhynchonycteris naso (assembly GCA_037038555.1). Lineage (NCBI taxonomy): Eukaryota > Metazoa > Chordata > Mammalia > Chiroptera > Emballonuridae > Rhynchonycteris > Rhynchonycteris naso. The sequence goes on from CM072999.1 coordinate 47,914,806, forward strand.
ACTCCTACCAGGCAGAAGGAGACAATAAGGAAAGTTATCTCTCTGAAAAAAAAAAAAATCTCTCCCAAAAATTCAGAACCATTACCTTGCTTTCAGAGAGGTTTCTGATCCAAATTCACACTACCTCTGTGATCCAAGAAATGTCAAGTAGAAAAATTAAAGTGGTTACAAACAGGTGAAAGCTTTGTAGCTCCCTTTAATACAAGCATGTCCACACCTGGAAACTAAACACCATGAAGGAAGAACAGCAAAAACAATAGATGACAGAAAGAGAGCTCAAAGAACAGATATTAAGTAAGAAAATACTATGAAGAACTATATGCCAAAAAATTAGACAATCTTGGTGAAATGGACAAATTTCTTGAATCATATAACCTTCCAAAAATCAATCTAGAAGAATCAGAACACCTAAACAGACCAATTACAACAAATGAGATCGAAACAGTTATCAAAAAACTCCCAAAAAAGAAAAGTCCTGGGCCTGATGGCTTTACAAGTGAATTCTATCAAAAATTGAAAGAAGAACTAACTCCTATCCTTCACAAGCTATTTCAAAAAATTCAAGAGGAAGGAAGACTTCTAAACTCCTTTTATGAGGCGAGCATAATTCTGATCCCAAAACCGGGCAAAGACAACACAAAGAAAGAAAATTATAGGCCTATATCCCTGATGAATTTAGACGCTAAAATTCTCAACAAAATATTAGCCAACCGGATCCAGCAATATATGAAAAAAATCATACACCACGATCAAGTGGGATTTATTCTGGAGAGGCAAGGCTGGTTCAATATTCGCAAATCAATCAATGTGATTCATCACATAAACAAAAGGAAGGACAAAAATCACATGATAATTTCAATAGATGCAGAAAAAGCATTTGAGAAAATCAAGCACCCATTCATGCTCAAAACTCTCAGTAAAGTGGGAATACAGGGATCATTCCTTAACATGATAAAGGCCATCTACGATAAACCAACAGCAAACATCATACTAAATGGACAAAGATTAAGAGAAATCCCCTTAAGATCAGGAACCAGGCAGGGGTGCCCACTTTCACCACTCTTATTCAACATAGTTCTGGAAGTCCTAGCTACAGCAATCAGACAAGAAGAAGAAATAAAAGGCATCCAAATTGGAAAAGAAGAAGTAAAACTGTCACTATTTGCGGATGATATGATATTGTATATTGAAAACCCTAAAGTCTCAGTCAAAAAACTACTGGACCTTATAAATGAATTCAGCAAGGTGGCAGGATATAAAATTAATACTCAGAAATCAAAGGCATTTCTATACACCAACAATGAAATATCAGCAAAAGAAATTAAGGAAACAATCCCCTTCACTATTGCAGCCAAAAAAATAAAGTACCCAGGAGTAAATTTAACCAAGGAGGTTAAGGACTTGTACTCGGAAAATTATAAAACATTGATAAAAGAAATCAAGGAAGATACAAACAAGTGGAAGCATATACCGTGCTCATGGCTAGGAAGAATAAACATCATTAAAATGTCTATACTACCCAAAGCAATTTATAAATTCAATGCAATACCAATTAAAGTACCAATGACATACTTCAAAGATATAGAACACATATTCCAAAAATTTATATGGAACCAAAAAAGAACACGAATAGCCTCAGCGATCTTAAAAAGAAAAAATAAAGCAGGAGGTATCACTCTTCCAGATATCAGGGTTTACTATAAGGCCATTATACTCAAGACAGCCTGGTACTGGCATAAGAACAGGCACATAGATCAATGGAACAGAACAGAGGACCCAGAAATAAACCCAGAGCTTTATGGACAACTGATATTTGACAAAGGAGGAAAGAACATACAATGGAGTAAAGACAGCCTCTTTAACAAATGGTGTTGGGAAAATTGGACATCTACCTGCAAAAAAATGAAACTAGACCATCAACTTACACCATTCACAAAAACAAACTCAAAATGGATAAAAGACTTAAATGTAAGCCGTGAAACCATACGCATCTTAGAAGAAAACATAGGCAGCAAGCTCTCCGACATCTGTAGCAGCAGTATATTTGCCGATTTATCTCCACGGGCAACTGAAATAAAAGGCAAGATAAACAAATGGGACTATATCAAACTAAAAAGTTTTTGCACAGCTAAAGACAATAGGAACAGAATAAAAAGACAAACCACACAATGGAAGAACATATTCGACAGCACATCTGATAAGGGGTTAATAACTAAAATTTATAAAGAACTTATAAAACTCAACACCAGGAAGACAAACAACCCAATCAAAAAATGGGCAAAAGAAATGAATAGAAATTTCTCCAAAGAGGACATACAGATGGCCAATAGGCATAGGAAAAAATGCTCAACATCACTAATCATTAGAGAAATGCAAATTAAAACCACATGAGATATCACCTCACACCAGTCAGAATGGCACTTATCAGCAAAACAACACAGAATAAGTGCTGGCGAGGATGTGGAGAAAAGGGAACCCTTCTGCACTGCTGGTGGGAATGCAGACTGGTGCAGCCACTGTGGAAAACAGTTTGGAGATTCCTCAGAAAATTAAAAATCAAACTGCCTTTTGACCCAGCTATCCCACTTTTAGGAATATACCCTAAGAACACCATAGCACTGTTCGAAAAGAAGAAATGTGCCCCCATGTTCGTGGCAGCATTGTTCACAATAGCGAAGATCTGGAACCAGCCCAAGTGTCCGTCAGAAGACGAGTGGATTAAAAAGCTATGGTACATATATACTATGGAATACTACTCAGCCATAAGAAATGATGACATCGGATCATTTATAACAAAATGGATGTACCTTGATAACATTATACGGAGTGAAATAAGTAAATCAGAAAAAAAGAAAAACTGAGAACAGCATGATTTCATACATAGGTGGGACATAAAAGTGAGACTATGAGACATGGACAAGAGAGTGGTGGTTATGGGATGGGGGGAGGGAGGGAAAAGTGGGATAGGGAGGAGGGGAGGGACACAGAGAAAACCAGATTGAAGGTGACAGAGGACAATTTGACTTTTGGTGATGGGTATGCAACACAATTGAATGATAAGATAACCTGGAGATGTTTTCATTGTACATATGTACCCTGATTTATTGATGTCACCCCATTAGAATTAATAATAATAAAATATATATATATATAAAAAAGAACAGATATTAAAATATATAATAATTATGCTCAATATGTTTAAATAAAAAGCTTAAAAATGAACAAAATTAATGGATTTGAAAAGAACCTCATATAGCTTTTAGAAATTAAAATAGAAATAAAAAATTCATTGAAGAATAAATAGCAGACTAGACCTAGCTGAAGAGAAAATTAGTTAACTGAAAGAAGATCTCCAAAAAAGTATGCAGAATGTACTCCAGAGAGAGTGAGACATAGAAAATATGACAGAGCAAGTAAGAGACATGGAGCCTATTTCTCCAGGAGAAATACAATGGTCTTCTCTGTGATATTTGAAGAGATAACTGATAAAGTTCTAAAATTGTTGAAAGTTACCAGTCCTCAGATCCAAGAGGTTAAATTAGGTATGGCAGAGACAGCTGGTGCTCACCAAATATTCCATGTGCTTTCCTACATTTTTTCAGACTTCCTTGCAGTTAGGCTGGGGCCATATGGTTATTTCTGGTTAACATTACTTCTAGGCCAGGGCAGTTAAAGCAGCACTCCTTCTTGTAGTAGATATCACAAAGCCCTTAGGAGGGAACTCTTCCCCCCTTCAAAACTGAGCCACTCATCCCACTACAGAATTGTTTTTGACCAAAGACCACTACCTTGACCATGTCATACTCCCTGCTCAGGGGCAGCACACGTTCACTGATGATGGGTACATAGTCCTGGCTTCCTTTTATCATTTGGGACACATCTGAAGGGAAAACCCCATTCCAGAGCCCTGTGTGGGATCGGGATCAGAGGAGGCCTCTGTTGCAACTTCTCCTTCTCCCCAGTCCTGCTTTCCTCACTTCTCTACAGGTGTTGTTCCCGAGAACTCACCATGATGAACTTCCCGCACACAAATCTTTGGTTCGGAGTCTGTTTCTGGGGAACCCAATCTAAGACATTGCCCTTTCTTCCCTTTCTGTGGCAAACCATGAGGCCACATGTTCCAGATGGTGCAGCTATAAAATGGCAGCTCGTCCATCTGCCTGGGTCCCTCACGGTTCGCCATAGAGTACTCAGTTATGTAATGTGAAATGAATCTGTGCCATGTTAAGTCATGCTATCTGGAAGAATTTTTAAAGTCAGCATAGCCTAGCTCTTTCTGCCTAATACAGTTACTCATGTTAAAATAGCTAGAGTAGCCCTAGCCAGTTGGCTCAGTGGATAGAGCATGGGCCCTGCATACAGACATCCCAAGTTCAATTCTGGTCAGGGCACACAAGAGAAGGGACCATCTGCTTCTCTTCCCTTCACTCTCCCCCTTCTCAGTCTCTTCCCCTCCCGCAGTGAGTGGTTCAATTGATCCGAGCATCAGCTTCAGGCACTGAGAATAGCTTAGCTGAATTGAGCATCAACCCCATATGGGGGTTGCTAGGTGGATCCAGGTTGGGGTACATGCAGGAATCTGTCTCTCTATCTCCCCTCCTCTCACTTAAAAAAATTAGCTGGAATAGCCACTAAACTAATAAATATAGAGTATATTTCTAGATATAATTACAAAAGAAGTGAAGGAGAGAATAGAATGTTAAAAGGAAAATAGAAAACAAGAATGTAAAAAAACAAAGAAAACAAGAATGTAAAAATCCAAAGACACCTAAAAAAGGAAAGGATAACTAAACAGAGAAAACAGGACAAATGGAAAGCTCATAAGCTTACTGAAATAAATGCAAACGTATCAATACTCATTACAAATATAAACAGACTGCACAGTCTCATTAAATAATAAATATTGTCAGACTAGATAAAATCCAACTATGTGTCATTTATATGAGGCACAGTTAAAATATAAGGACAGGGAAGGAGAGTCAAAGGAAAGAAAGAAACCAGACAAATAACAAAAACAACAAAACTGGAGTGACTATGTGACTATCAGATTCCAAGACAAAAAGCATTGCTGGACACAAAGAGAATCACTACGAAATCATAAGAAATTTACTTCACCAGAAAGATATGACTATAAACTTGGACATACCTAAAAATCAGACTCAAAATATATAAAGTAAAAATTTACTTATCTACAAGGAATAATTCACAAATATGCAATTATAGTGGAAGACTTTAACACATCTCAATTATTATAGACCAACTTGAACAAATCAGTAATATAAAAGTGTTTGATCTTATTAGAGATATATGGAATACTGCCCCCAAAAATTGATTATACAATATTTTTAGGTACACTTAAAAGAGTAATGAAAATTGATTATGTGTTAAGCCATAAAGCTAGTCTGAACAAATTTCACGTATTGGAATAATACAGAGAGCATTCTATTTTTTATTTTTTTTAAAGACTTTATTTATTTATTCAATTTTCAGAGAGGATAAAGAGAGAGAGAGAGAGGGAAAGAGGGAAAGAGAGAGAGTAGGGGGAGGAGCAGGAAGCATGAACTCCCATATGTGCCTTGACCAGGCAAGCCCAGGGTTTTGAACTGGTGACCTCAGTGTTCCAGGTCAATGCTTTATCCTACTGCGCCACCACGGGTCAGACTATAGAGAGCATTCTAAAACAACAATCGATTGAGTTAAATTAATAGTATAAAAACTCCATTTTATATTTGGGAACTAAAAAAACTAAACACTTCTAAGCAATCATAAGTCATATAAGAAATCAAAATGGAAGTTAGAAATTAATTAGAATATGGCCTGGCCAGGTTGTTCATTCGGTTAGAGTGTCATCCCAATATGTCAAGACTGTGGGTCAGGGCACATATAAGAATCAACCAATGAATGCATAAATAAGTGGAACAATAAATCGATGTTTCTCATTTCTTTCTTTCTCTCTCTCCCTTTCCATTTCTGATTCTATAAAATCAATAAATAAAAAAGAGATTAATTAGAATATCACATGTGGACTGCAGTTAAAGCCATACCTAAAGGGCAACACATATACTTAATTGCTTACATTATAAGGCAGTGATTAACTTAAGAAGTTAGAGGAGGAACAGCAAACAAAACTAAGCTCAAAGTAGAAAGAAAATAAAAATAACAACAGACATTAGATATATAAAATACATAATAGAAGCTCCACTGAACCCAAATTTTCTTCTTTTCAAAAATTAAAAAATACAAACTCACAAGAGTAATGAAGAAGGTAATAAAACAAAAATCATATGATCACGTCAATAGATGCAGAAACAGCATTTCACAAGATCCAATACTCTTTTGCAATAAGAAAACACTCAGGAAAGTTAAGAGTACAACTATTCAACCCAGTAAAGCTTATCTATGAAAAACCCACATTTAACATACTTCTTGAGAGAAAATGAAAAGCTTTCCCCTTAAGACTAGGAACAAGACAGGGATGTCTGCTCGCATCACTTCTATTCAGTATCATGGTGGAGGGCCTAGCTAGGTCAACTGGACCAGAAAAATAAATAAAACACATCCAGACTGGGAAGGAAGAAGCAAAACTGTTTGTAGATGACATGATCTTACATATAGGAAAACTTAAATGATTCACTAAAAAACTATTAAAACTAATAAATGAGTTCAATAAGATTGCAGGATATAAGATCAATATACAAAACTCAGTTTTATTTCTATATACAAGCAATGAACAATCTGAAAATGAAGTTAAGGGAACAATTTCATTTACAACAGCATCAAAAACTATAAAATACTTAGGAATAAGTTTAACAAATTCTTTTAATGGTCCAAGACCTGAAGACTTGAAAACTATAAAATATCACTGAGAGAAATTAAAGAAGAACTAAATATAGGTAAAGATAACTCACATTCATGGATTAAAAGACAATATTGTTAATATGGTAATGCTCACCAAACTGATGAACAGATTCAATGCAATCTCTATCAAATTCCCAGCTGCTTTTTTTCCTTTCAGAAACTGACAAGTGGATCCTTAAATTCATATGGAAATAAAAGAGACCCTGAACAGCCAAAACAATCTTGAAAAAGAACAAAGTTGAAAGTCTCACACTTCCCAAAACTTATTGCAAAGCTAAATAATCAAGACAATATGGTACTGGCATAAGAATAGACAATAGATCAATGGAACAGAATTCAGAGTTTAGAAATAAGTCCTTGCATTTACAGTCAATTGATTTTTAATAATAGTGCCAAGGTGATTGAATAAAGAGTAGTCCTTTCAACATATGGTTCTGGAACTACTTGATACTCACATAGAAAAGAAAAGAATAAAGTTGGACTACTTTCTCACATTACATGCAATAATTAACTTAAAAATGAACCAAAGACCTAACTGAGAAAGATAAAACTCTTAGAAGAAAATATAGAAGTAAGTCTTCATGACTTAGGATTAGCTAAAGTTTTCTTAGATATGGCACAAAAAGCACAAGAAACAACAACAAAACAGATAACATCAAAATTTAAAACTTTTGTGCTTCAAAGGATACTATCAATAAAGTGAAAGAAAAAAACCCAACACATAGAATAGAAGAAAATATTTGCAAATCACATACCTGATAAGGGGCTTGCGTTCAGAATATATAAAGAACTTTTACAGAATATATAAAGAACTTTTACAACTCAACAGTAAAAAGACAAAAATGGCCCAATTTAAAAACGGGCAAATGACTTGAATAGCCATTTCTCCAAAGAAGGTATACAAGTGGGCAATAAACACATGAAAAGATGCTTAATATCACTAATCATTAGGGAAAACAAATCAAAACGACAGTGAGGTACCACCTCATACCCATTAGGATGCTACTATATGTATAGTATTAAAAACACACACACAGAAAACAACAGTGTTGGTGTGGATGTGGAGAAACTGGAATCCTTGTGAATTTTTGGTGGGAATGTAAAAATGGTACAGTCACTGTTGAAAACAGTATGGTGGTTCCTCAATTTAACAGATTTACCAAATTATCTAGTAATTCCACTTCTGGGTATCCAGCCAAAAGAGCTGAAAGCAGGGTCTCAAAGAGATATTTGTTCACCCATGTTCATAGCAGCATTATTCACAATAACTAAAACATAGAGGAAAGCCAGTGTTCACTAATAGAGGAATGGATAAGCAAAATGTGGTATAAACATACAATGGGATATCATTCCGCTTTAAAAAGGATGGAAATTCTGACATATGCTACAAAATGAATGAACCTTGAGGACATTATGCTAAGTGATATAAATAAGGCAGTTATTGCCTCACCAGGCAGTGGCACAGTGGATACAGCGTCACACTTGGACACGGAGGACCCAGGTTCGAAACCCTGAGGTTGCCTGGCTTGAGTGCGGGCTCACCAGCTTAAGTGCGGGGTCACTGGCTTGAGTGTGGGATCATAGACATGACCCCATGGTCGCTGACTTGAGCCCAAAGGTTGCTGGCTTGAAGCCCAAGGTCACTGGTTTGAGCCCAAGCTTGCTGGCTTGAGCAAGGGGTCACTCGCTCTGATGTAGCCCCCAGTCAAGACACATATGAGGAAGCAATCGATGAACAACTAAGGAGTTGCAACAAAGAATTGATGCTTCTTATCTCTCTCCCTTCCTGTCTGTCTGTCTGTCCCTATCTGTTCCTTTTTCTGTCACTAAATAAATAACGCAGTTACAAAATGACAAATACTGTATGATTCCCCTTATATGAGGTACCAGATTAGTCAAAATCATAAAGACAGAAAGTATAATGGCAGTTGTCTGAGGCTGGGGGGAAGGGAAAATAAGAAGTTATTGTTTCATGGGTATACAGTTTCAGTTTTATAAGATAAAAAGAATTATGGAAATGAATGGTGGTGATAGTTGCACAAACAATGTGAATATGTTTAATATCAATGAACTGCGCACTTAAAAATGGTTAAGATAGTTACTTTTTTGCTAAGTATACTTTACTACAATAGAAAAAGTTAATCATAGAGTTATTAGCACATGACCAAAAAGTTCCACTCCTGGGTGTGTATCTAACAGAACTGAAAATATGTCCACATAAAAACTTGTACATAAATGTTCACAGCAGCATTATTCATAATAGCTGAAAGTTGAATCAATTCATGTGTCCATCAACTGATGAATGAATAAAAACTTTGGTATATCCATATAATGAAATATTATTCAGCCATAAAAAATAAATTAAGCACCAATACATGCCACAGCCCAGATAAACCTTGAAAACATTTTTCTAAGCAAAAAAAGCCATTCACAAAAGACTACCTATGGTTTGATCTCATTTATACAAAATGCTCAAAATAGGCAAATCCATAGAGAGTGAAAGTAAATTAGTGGTTGCCATAGGCCTGGGAGTGGGGGTGGGAAATGTCTGCTAATTGTACAGAGTTTCTTTGTAAAGTGATGAAAATGTTCTAAATTTGATTGTGGTGATGATTTTGTGCAAACTTTGTGTGTGCAAACATACTAAAACCCACTGAACTTTTAAAGGGTGAATTTTATGGTATGTGAATTATATCTCAATAAAGCTGTTATATAAAAAAACCTTTCAGAAAGCTGTAGAATTGAGTTGTTCCCCATATAGCTTCACAGGTTGCCATTCATGTAGACCAGGGGTCCCCAAACATTTTACACAGGGGGCCAGTTCACTGTCCTTCAGGACCATTGGAGGGCCAGACTATAAAAAAAAAACTATGAACAAATCCCTATGCACACTGCACATACCTTATTTTAAAGTAAAAAAAAAAAAAAAAACGGGAAAAAATACAATATTTAAAATAAAGAACAAGTAAATTTAAATCAACAAACTGACCAGTATTTCAATGGGAACTATGGGTGCGGATGTATCCTGTGCTCCTCTCACTGACCACCAATGAAAGAGGTGCCCCTCCCGGAAGTGCGGCGGGGGGGGGGATAAATGGCCTCAGGGGGCTGCAGGCCGTAGTTTGGGGGCCCCTGATGTAGACAAAGAGGTAAATGGTGCTCCCTTGGAGTGGGCTATATGGTGGCCCTGCTCAGACATTTTAAAGGTAAATTGAACCAAATACTCAGAAGTGTGTAACTGTGCCTGAACACGTGGTGGCACAGTGTATAGAGAGATAGAGTGAAGGACCCGGTTTGAAATCCCGAGGTCGCTGGTCGCCGGCTTGAGGACAGGCTTACCAGCTTGAGTGCAGCGTCTCTGGCTGAAGCCCAAGGTTGCTGGCTTGAGCCCAGGGTTAGCTTGAGCAAGGGGTCACTCGCTCTGCTGCAGCCCCCTGGTCAAGGCACATGTGAGAAAGTAATCAATGAACAACTAAGGAGACTAAGAAGCCACAATGAAGAATTGATGCTTCTCATCTCTCTCCCTTCCTGTCTGTCCGTTCCCCCCCCCCTGTCACACACACACATAAAGGTGTGTAATTGTAATATTATAATTTTTTTCCATAGAATAAATAGGCAACATTCTCCAACTTGTTTGTGGTTGGGATAATCTTAATCCCAAATCCAGGTAAGAGCAATATAAGAAGGAAGAATTACATGTCAATTCATTAAATAGATTTAAGGATCCTAAAAAAAAATTAGTTAATGGATCCTAGCAATATATTAAACAGATATTAAATCATGACCAAGTTGTATTTAAATGCAAGGTTGATTTACATTAGCAATCAATCAATGTAACTCACCACATTAACAACTTAAATGAATCCAGTATGACCACCTCAAAAGATATATCAAGAAAAAAAGGTTCAGTAAAATCCATTCCTAATTAAAGCAAAAAAAAGAAACAGGAAAAAATATCCTAGGAAACTAGGGATAGAGGAGAATAATAGCCTTACCCTGATATTACTTACACACACACACACCTAACATTATAATAAATGATAAAATGTTAAAGCATTCCTTTTGATTAAAATCAAGAGCAATACCAAGATGCCAGCAATCACCACTGCTACTGTATTTTAATAAACTCCCACGTGATTCTGATGGTGACCCAAGCACCCACTTTGAGAAATCCTGAGCTGGGGAAACCATTTTCCTGCTGAGACAACTGCTTGTGCCCAGGTGCCCAAGACCACCTACCCAACACCACTCCCAGCCATTTACTGGCCTATGTTTCTTTTCTTTCATAATAATCCAACTGTTCTATTTAATTTCTCTTGGATCTTCACGATAACTCTGTGAGACTGGCCTGCCAGATACTAACTCTATTTTACAGATAAGGAAACTGAGGCTTAGAGAGTTACGAGTCTTGCTGGAGTTCCCACAGAAACAGCAGAGCTGCAGTACAAGGCTGGGAAATTCTCTCTGCGAAGCACCTCAGGGAATCCTGTCTGTGCTCTGAACTAAGGCGTCTGGGATAATGTCATGTGCTTGCCTGTAGCTTGTGGGCCAAGGCTGTAGTTAATAAAAGATTCTCAATTCAACACAAAATGCCCTTGTTTCATGTCAAAGTGTCACATTATGTTCCATATTAACTTGCACATAGACGTCTCCATTTTGTCTCTAAATTTAGTCTATTTAGGAGTCAAAGCCTGCATATTTCTTTCATATCCCTTGGCTATTTGTTCAAATCTTTAATAACTGGCTAACATATCCAGGCCTGTTTTTAGGCACAGGGAGACTAGAAATTAGGAGGCATATACCCAAGTCCCACCTTCTAAGGGGAGGGAAAATCAGGCAGCAATGTGCCAGAATTACAACCCACAATGCTGAGAGGTGCTGTCCCTCCCTCCTCCACTCTAAGGCAGGGAAGTGGCCCAGGCCACACAGCTAGTTGATATACAGGGCAGGGGTTGTAACCAACATGCACAGGGACTCAGGGAAAAGAGAGGACACCTGCAGTGTCATGAAGAAGGAAGCCAGAAATGGGATCAGAGGGTAGGAAGGAGAAAAGCCTTTACCAAACAGAGATCAAGAGAAGTGAATGTCCAAGCTGGTAGAGAGACTCAAGGGACCACCGGTGTGACAGAGAAGAGGGTCTATGGATAAAAACAGAGCAGGAGGTGGGGAGCAGACAGGCATGCCAATAACCAGGTGAGGAAGCCCAGGTTTGAGTCTGTGGGAGGGGCTGCTCAAATCTCCTGACACACTCTACTGATCCAAGTGCCCTGGAGGGGAGGGCTTAGGAGTCGACAATAATAATGACAGCCAACATTAGTCACCGTATACCAGGCACTTCACACGAGTTCTTATTTAATCCTCACTATAATTCTAGGAAGCAGATACCACTATCACCCCAATTTACAGATGGGGAAACTGAGGTAGGTAGATTAAGTATCTTGTCCAAGGTCACTCTGCAGACTGTCTTGGGACTCACAGAGTCCACCAAAAGTAAGCTTAACATTTGTATAAAATCTTTTATTTTAAATATTTATGTAAATTATGCTTTTTTCTCCTTAATATACTTACACCTGTTTTATTTTTATTTTTTATTTTTGACAGAAATAGAGAGTCAGAGAGAGGGACAGATAGGGACAGACAGACAAGAAGAGAGAGAGATGAGAAGCATCAATTCCTTGTTGCAGCTTCTTGTGATTGCTTTCTCATACATGCCTTGACTGGGTGGCTCCAGCAGAACAAGTGACCCCTTGCTCATGCCAGCAACCTTGGACTCAAGGCAGTGACCTTGGGCTTAAGCCAGTGACCTATGAGCTCAAGCCAGCTACTGTGGGGTCATGTCTATCATCCCACGCTCAAGCCAGCAATCCCACACTCAAGCTGATGAGCCCATGCTCAAGCCAGATGAGCCAGCACTCAAGCTGGTGACCTCGGGGTTTCGAACCTGGGCCCTCTGCATCCTAGTCTGACACTCTATCCACTGCACCACCACCTGGTCAGGCTACTTACACCTGTTTTAATACTAAAAAATGCCTTTCCCTCTCCCGCACCAAATCCTCCTATAAGACTACCCTCCATCTGGGCAGGGCCACTTTGTTCTCATCTGAGCCAGGAACCTTGGGCATGATGCTGGCAAGCACAGTAGTGGACGTGGGAGCCCAAGGTAGGTTTTAGCCTTCCGAGGTTTTCTGGTCTTCATCTTTGGAATTCCAGCAGGTTACCCAAATACCCATTGAGACAGCTCTCCACTTCTTTCCCGCATACACTCCGAACCTGAACTTGACCAAGACACCCAGGGAGACATCCAAGCAGGCACCCATGATTCCCACACCTGCCCTGAGGTTTCCCATCTCCAGGCCTTTGCTCACACCATTCCTTCCACCTGGAATGCTCTCCCCATCTCCCAAATCCTACCCACCCTCACAACCTATCTTAAAGGTAGCCCCCTTCATTGGGCTGTCCCTCATCCCTTCCTCCACCCTGATGGAAGTGCCCACTCCCTCCTCTGAACCTATCTGTCCCTCTCTTAGGACACACCCTAACCCACTTAGCAACAGAAGTGCTTGTGCAAGGGCAGGACTTGTATGATTCTCTGCGCCCTGCACAGAGTAACGCCTTGCACATAGTGGGCAGTCAATAACAATCTCATGAGTGAATGGGTCAAGAATCATCCTGTGTTTGTACTATTCACAGCCACTAGTGCTCTGTGGGTAGAATCAACCGCTGAAACGCATGCTCCAGAAAGGCAAGTGGACGGTCCTCTGAGACCCGAGGCAGACGCTCTGGTCCACAGTCAGGGACCCCAGCCTCATTTTGAATTTGTTTGTTACCTGCTGCATTCCTCATCTCTTCCCACCTAATAGCCCCGCACTGTCTTCACTTTCCCCTCAATGTCATCGTGCTGGAATCACCTAGCTTCCCCGGCTTTTCAGGAGAGTATCTGGCAGCGTATCACTGCTTAATCTTCCATTCCTGCTGCTGAGTGTTGCAAGCTCTTGGCATCAAACTGAGTGCAAAGGAGCTCTCCTCTCTGTGACACCCTCCTGATGGGACAGCCCACCGTGAAATAACACTTTTCCACTCAAAAAGCAAGGGCATTTGATGCCAACACAAGGGTTTCATGGTGATCTCTTTGCAAGGGAAGGAGGGCGGGAAGCAGTTGGTCAGAGTACAGCTCACAAGAACACCAGCTTATTGAAAGTGCAGACTGACAATGAGTCCCAGGTGTTCTGGATGATTGCCCCTGAGTTCCTAGGCCCAGGAGACCAGGGGCAGGGCAAAGGCCCCTCAACAACCCTCCTCATCACTTCAATCCCTGCCTGGCCAGGGCCCCCTGCAAGTGATGGGAACAATACCAAAGTACACCCTGGGGTGTCTTCACCCCTGGCCTGAGTTCAAGCACCCATGTCAGGGCCCTATAAAAAGACCTCTACCTCATCTCTTCAGCTTGACTCTACAGTCTCGATGACTCTACTTCAGGATAAAGTACAGATGTCACAGGGAAGGGCTATGTCATAAACAGTTTCAGGAGCATTTCCATTTCCAGGTTTGGTGTAGGAGGATGAACAGGAAGCTCTCAGCCACTGAGGAGTCTGGGAGGAACTCCTGGAAGAGAGTGGCCAATACCGCACAGACTGGTTGAAGACAGAACAGTTACCCTGTTGCAGAGGCCACAGGCTTATCACCACCTGGAACTCAACTGAAGCGAGAGCACGTACCTGGGGCATCTGGTCGATTCTGAACAGCCTGGGGAGCTTCAGGCTCAGCATCTTGAAGCCAGGTTGGGAAGCTGGTGGATGGTAGCTGCTCCGTCACCAGGCTCACTCAAAGTTCTGACATGGCCTGGAAACCTCTGGCCAGCAGATGCCCAGGCTGCTTCCCTGAAAGAGGACGATGTGAAGAAATCTAGTCAGTCTCCTCTGAACGCTGGCTGGATCAAGACTGTCAGATTATTTACAGGACATACACTTGCTGGTGATGGCAAAATAACCAGGCTTTCTTAAAAAAACAGCCAAACTATCTGACTGCTGAGCCACTCCAAGAGTGCAGGAGGGAAGTGTTTAAATTATAACAGAGGCGATCACTAAATTGTAGAGCTGGAAACGGCTGTGGAGGTCACCCAATCTCCTCCCATTGCACGTGAGGGTCAGAGGGGTGGAGTAACTTCCCCAGAGTTACACAGCGAGGGGAGGGCTGGGACCGCTCACTTTCCACTGCAGCATGTGCTGTCCCCTGGGCAGACAGTGTGATCCCGAGTCTGAGTCCCCCCAGTGGGCAGAAGAGGACCGAGAGCCAGGTTCCCATCACCTACAGAGAAGCAGCTCTCCTAGAAGGCTGACTGGAGAAATGGTTGCCCACAGACACAAAAAAGAACCAGCCCTGTCAAATCCGTCACACTTGCTGGAGAGAGAGCAACTCAGACTATATAGCAACTCAGACTAACAAGGTTGTTTAAATGCAGGATTAAGACTGCTGAACAGCTGTGATTGTGAACTAGAGAAACCCATGTCTTCAGGACAGGCCCAGGGAACTGAAAATACAAGCTGGGTTTAGCAAAGAAAGAGCAGAGCTTGGAACACAGAGTCAACGCCTTCTCTACACCCATTACCATTGGGCCAAAATCTGCAGCGTCCTTACTGCCCTCAGAGGGTTTCTGTCCCTGCCTCTGAAGGCCTGAAAACCTTGCCTGTGCCTCTCCTTCGGCAGAAGCCAGATCTCCACAGGGAAAGCAACCCAGTGCCCCGCCACTGTTGGAGAGGGCCCTCCAGGATGCTTGGAAATTCAGGCATGTGCCTGGCTCATCCTGGGCCTTCATCAAATACTTATTTAATTCTGTTAATTAAAGCAATGCTGTTTATCCTCTGAATTAAAAGTGTGTTTTTGCTTTTGTGGTTTGTTTATACTTTTGCTTCTTATTCTAGTTCTTTATGTACTATGTGTTATCTGGAACTATGTAGCAAAATCCGATGTGGGTGGTAGGGATTGCACAACAACCACGCCACTATTCACTGAATGGTTAAAATGGTAACTTTTATTTTATTTTATTTTTACTTTTTACAGGGACAGAGAGAGGGATAGATAGGGACAGACAGACAGGAACAGAGAGAGGTGAGAAGCATCAATCATTAGTTTTTCGTTGCCGTCACAACACCTTAGCTGTTCATTGACTGCTTTCTCACATGTGCCTTGACCGTGGGCCTTCAGCAGACCGAGCAACCCCTTGCTGGAGGCAGCGACCTTGGGTCCAAGCTGGCAAGCTTTTGCTCAAGCCAGATGGGCCCACGCTCAAGCTGGCGACCTCGGGGTCTCGAACCTGGGTCTACCGTATCCCAGCCCGACGCTCTATCCACTTTGCCACCACCCGATCAAGCTAAAATGGTAATTTTTATGTTGTATATATTTTACTACAAAAAATGTTATATAACATTTCCAAAATTACAGAATAATAAAGAAAACAATTTTTAAGGCACATGTACATTTTACCCAGGTTAAAACACAAAAGTTGTACTTTGCAAACAAGCAACACTGATGTGAGTGGGCCGCAGTACACCTTGTTTCTCTTAGTTTCCAGGTCTAAGTTACCAAGCCAGAAGCACCATGAATTCACCCAGTGGCAGGACAAAAGGTGAAGGTCTAGCCCTGGGGAATCTCAAGTACACCAGCAAAACCGTGAACAGTAGTGGGGCCACAGTTGGGTCTCCACAGACCAGCCCATCTTGCTCCTCTGGCTCTCCCTGGAATAGACTCACTAGCATGGGCAGGAAAAATAAGAGAAATGCTCCCTTCTCTCACAGCACACACTATCTGTGTAGGATGACTGGACTATAAATCAAAAGTGAGGGGTAACAGAGCTTCTTGTCAAGGTGACTGCTGTGCTCTTCTCCTCCCATGACCAAATCAAAATGATTGAACCATTAACCTGAGAACCATCTGAAGACTAGCCGAACAAAATTCCTGTAACTAAGGATATAAAGAAGCCACGTTGAGAATGAATGTCAACTTTAATTGAAAAATAAAATAAGTGAAAGGTAGGCCCTGGCCGGTTGGCTCAGTGGTAGAGCGTTGGCCAGGCATGTGATGTCCCGGGTTTGATTCCCGGCCAGGGCACACAGGAGAAGTGCCCATCTGCTTCACCAGCTTTCCCCCTCTCCTTAATCTCTATCTCTCTCTTCCCCTCCTGCAGCCAAGGCTCCATCAGAGCAAGGTTGGCCCGGGCACTGAGGATGGATCCATAGCCTCAGCCTCAGGTGCTAGAATGGCTCCAGTTGCAAAGGAGCAATGGTCCAGATGGGCAGAGCATCGCCCCCTACTGGGCTTGCCAGGTGAATCCCAGTTGGGCACCCCATGTGGGAGTCTGTCTCTGCCTCCCTGCTTCTCACTTCAGAAAAATAGAAAAAAAAAGTAAGAGGTAATAAAAGTAATATATGATTCATTCAGCCACTGTTCACTGCGTTTTTATCATGTGGCGAGTAAGAGTAAAGTCTAATGTATAGTTGATTATTCTTGGTGGGCTGCTACAGCTGGAAGGAAAAGGTGAGAATTTAATGGACATAACACTGTAGAGGTTTGTGACACACAGAGTGGAGGGAAGTGGGCATCCTCCATACCATTCTATTTTTTTGTTACATTGGAAAAAAAGATGCATAAGACAGTCCCTGTTCCCAAGAAATATATAAAGAAAGAGGTGAGACATGCACCAACCAACTAGCACAGTCACCCTGAGAACGGGGGAGACCCTCAGCCACTCTGCACCATGCCTGTTCAGGTCCCCCTGCCACCTGCTTTATCTTGTTCACTCTCACCATGCCATCTCAGGGAGCTGGTGCAGCAGGTAAGGACCCGGGTACTGGACTCAATCCATGTGGGTTCAAACACTGATTTGCCATTTCCTTTGCAACGCTGGGCAAGGAACCTAACTAACTCCACATGCCTCAGTGTCCCCATCTGTAAAATGGAAATAACAGTAGTATTTTCCTCATATGGTTGTTGTTATGATTAAAGAGAGAGAAGTCATGGGAAAGCCCTGCTAAGGTTCCAACAAATGCTTGCTGTTATTATTAATTTCCACACAGAAGAAGAAAAAAAGATTAAAAAAATATGAACAATAAAATGGCAATAAATCATATCTATCAACAATTGAATTTAAACAGACTCATAGATACAGAGAACATGTTGATGGTTGCCAGATGAGAGGGAGGTTGGGGAATGGGTGAAAAGGTGAAGGGATCAAGAAATACAAATTGGGCCTGACCTGAGGTGGTGCAGTGGATAAAGTGTTGACCTGGAATGCTGAGGTTGCTGGTACAAAACCCCAGGCTTGCCTGGTCAAGGCACATATGAGAAGCAACTACTATGAGTTGATGCTTCCTGCTCCCCCAAACCCCATCTAAAATCAATAAAGAAAATCTTTAAAAAAAAGAACTACAAATGGTTGTTATAGAATAGTGATAGAGATGTAAAGCACAGCATGGGGAATGTAGTCAATAATATTTCAATCACTATGTATAGAGACAGATGGGCACAAGACTTAGGATGATCACTTAGTAATTTATATGATGTTTAATCACTGGGTTGTACACCTGAAACTAATATAACATTGTATGTCAACTGTAAAAAAAAAGAAAAAATAATTTTATATTTTATAGGCGGGAAACCTGAGGTATCAAGAAGTTAGGGGCTTGCCCAAGATTATACACGACTTGCTCCTGAACTCCAGCCCAGCTGTAGCCAGGGTCGCATGCCCAACTCAGCAAAATTACAAACAACTTTCAAATAGTTCACTATTAATTAAAACCAAAATTATTGTGTCTGTTTATGCAGTGGTTTTTCCAAAGTGCAAGTCACAACCTGTCAGTAGATTATAAAATCGACCTAGTGGGTCATGACTAGCATTTAAAAATAAAATAGTATGGAAAATAATAAAACAGAATATCAGTGTATTGCTTATGGTAAAGATAAGTATTGCTCCATGATGTGCCTGTTTGTTATGTATGTGACGTTATATATATTTGTTTGTTATGTTATGTATGCCAATATGTATGTACTAGGTTATGACAAAAGGGATATTTTACTGATGGTCACAGTCAAAAAAGTCTGAAAAAATGTGCTAACATCACAGAACACCTATACTGATTATGAGGAGCTATGGCCTTTAAAATTTTCATCTAGAGTCAGACACACCATGATGTGTCTATGGAGTCTGGGGGACCTATGCTTCCAGATATCTGGACAGAAGAATGGCTGGATAAGAAGTCCTCCTAGAATTCTTTGGTATATGGTAACAAACACCCTGAGCATCCAAGCTTGAAAACTGTTCTAATGGTGGAACTCCAGCTCCTCAGAAGCCTTCTGATAAAGCGTGAAAGGAGGGAGACATATGAGGCTCCGGACCTACGATAGCCAAGGTCAAGTCTCCCCTCTGCCGTCTCCTAGGTATGACCTTGGCTGGGCTAAGTAATTCTCCGTGACTCATTGTCCTCTGTGAAATAAGGATATTAATATCTACCTGGGCCTGACCAGGCGGTGGAGCAGTGAATAGAGCGTTGGACTGGGATGCAGAAGACCTAGGTTCGAGACCCTAAGCTCACCAGCTTGAGTGCGGGCCCATCTGGCTTGAGCAAAAAGCTCACCAGCTTGGACCCAAGGTCGCTGGCTCCAGCAAGGGGTGGCTCGGTCTGCTGAAGGCCCGCGGTCAAGGCACATGTGAGAAAGCAATCAATGAACAACTAAGGTGTCACAACGAAAAACTGATGATTGATGCTTCTCATCTCTCTCCATTCCTGTTTGTCTGTCCCTATCTACTCCTCTCTCTGTCTCTGTAAAAAACAAACTTGCATACTGTTCTATTCACAGGCAGTCCATTCACTTGTCCATCCCTTTGCTCATCTGTTCATACAGTGAGTCTGTGCCGGCCACTGCATCGGGCACGGGGGCACTGTGGTGTGACCACCAGCAGAGCCTTGGTGGAGCCCCAGCAGAAGAAGGGAGCTGCGCAGACCAGTGACAGGGCAGGCTAACTGCTATGCGGATGATGAAACAAAGTTGTATGGAAGTGTGTGGGTGGGAATGCGGTCAGATTGGGGTGAAACCCGGGAGGGTTACAGCTTTACAGAGAAGATGACATTTGATGGGAGCATAAGAGATCAGAAAGAACCTGTCAGTCTGGGAAGGGCACAGCTGGCAGAAGGAACAGCTTGCACAAAGGCACTCAGGTGTGTTATAGGCACAGCAACTCAGGTCTTTGAGCTTCTTTAGCAGAGTAGGAGGTATGTGTTTTCTGAACAATAGGGGGTAGAGCTGGGGAGTGTGTGCACACGTGTGTAGGACGGAGTCCAGGTTACCACTGGGGCATGACCAGCGCCACCAGGGGGAAGTTTCTTATTTATTTATTTAATTTATTTATTTTCCTTCTCACATGTTTTCCCAGGCTTGCTCACTCATCCACTTTCTTTCTTTCTTTTTTTTTTTCAGGGACAGAGAGAGAGACACAGAGAGGGATAGATAGGGACAGACAGACAGGAACAGAGAGAGGTGAGAAGCATCAATCACTAGTTTTTCGTTGCCGTCGCAATACCTTAGTTGTTCATTGATTGCTTTCTCACATGTGCCTTGACCGCAGGCCTTCAGCAGACCGAGCAACCCCTTGCTGGAGCCAGCGACCTTGGGTCCAAGCTGACGAGCTTTTGCTCAAGTCAGATGGGCCCGCGCTCAAGCTGGCGAGCTCGGGGTCTCGAACCTGGGTCTTCTGCATCCCAGACCGACGCTCTATCCACTGCACCATCACCTGGGTCAGGCTCATCCACTTCCCTGCAGGAGGCTGCCGTGTGGGCAGGGGGGAAAGGAAAGCTGGCACGTTCCATGGGGTCTTGAAGAACTCCCCTCGCTCCTGCTAAGGATCCAAGCATCCTGCCACCCAAAGCTGTGTTTGTCTTCAACCCTCTCCTCTCTAAAACTGTACTTGCTGGGACGCCTGCTACTCTTCCCTGCAGCTACTGAAAAGTGAGATTTGGCCAGGTCTCTGTCGCTGGCCGCACGTTCTCTCCCTGTTGTCCATGGCACCCAGCGGCCGCACAGACATTCACTCAGAACAGAGTGAATCCCCAGAACACTCCAGCCTTGTCATAGGCAATGAGGAGACTCGGGCTTCTAGACTTCTTAGGCTTCTCTGAGTGCTTCCAGGAGCTCATGTCTGATAGAGAGATGAGACAGACCAGAAACTGCCCACATGCATGGGCAGGAAACTCCAAGGAGCACAGAGAGGTGAGAGAGCTGAAGAGAATGTGGTAGAGATAAGGAAAAGAGGGGCAGAGTCAGATAAAAGAATGTAGAAAACAGAAACTTTGGGCTTCTAAAGTGTTTTAAAAGTAACAGGATTATACTGTCATGGGGGATACATGACATTATCATTGGTCAAAGCCCATTCAATATACAATAGAGCGTAAACACTAGTGTAAACTATGGACATCAGTTAATAATAATATATCAATATTGGTTCATCATTGGACAAATGCTGAACTAATGCAAGATATTAATAACAGAGGAAACTTTGGGGGAGGAGGAAAAGGGGGCATATGGGAGTTGTATGTACCTTCTGCACAATTTTTCTATAAACCTACAACTGCTCTAAGAAACAAAGTCTATTAAGAAAAAAAAACTAGGCAAACATTATAAAAAATCTGACAAATCTGAAGACATAAGGCCATGGGCCAAATTTGCACATGGCGACAAGTAGCTGCTCCTTCCAGCAGGGTAAGCAGCACCCAGTCTCCTGCCAGACTCAGCTGGGAGCTCTGTATTTGTGGCATTGGTGGTAAAAGTCAGAGGTCCAATAACAAGGAGAAAGCTGGGGTCTTGAAGTGCCATGAAGTGCCATCTCCCTGGGGCTGGGAAATGGTGACACCCATGAAGGAAGGGAGAAAGATGAGGGCAGTTTTCAGATGAGTTTAATTTGATTTGCACAGATTTGCAGTTTAAAGATATGTGACCATGGCCCTGGCCAGTTGGCTCAGTGGTAGAGTGTCAGCCCGGCATGTGGAAGTCCTGGGTTTGATTCCTGGCCAGGGCACACAGGAGAAGCGACCATCTGCTTCTCCACTGCTCTGCCTCCTCTCTCTCTCTCTTCCCCTTCCGTAGCCCCATAGCCATGGCTTGAATGGTTCCAGCAAAGTTGGCCCCGGGCGCTAAGGATGGCTCCATGGCCTTGCCTCAGGTGCTAAAATAGCTCAGTTGCTGAGCAATGGAGCAATGCCCCAGATGGGCAGAGCATCACCAGGTAGGAGGTTTGGCAGGTGGATCCCGGTTGGGGTGCATGCTGGAGTCTATCTCTCTGCCTCCCTGCTTCTCATTTAATAATAATAATAATAATAATAATAATAATAATACAATAATAATTAAAGATATGTGACCATGTCTTGGAGGTGAAGTGGAGGCTACAGATTAATTTAAGAGGCAGAGAGAGGTGAGTTTCTAAGTACTGAAGTCCCATAAGGGGGAGAAGCACAGATAGAGGACCCAAGAGATGAGAAAAGTCAGGCTCATGGGACTGATGGGGCAACTCTGACAAAGGTGGGGTGGGGCAGAGGGGCGATAGGATTCACCCAGTACCTCAGTTTCCCTGGAAAGCAAAGAATGGGGTGTGAGAGAAACGGGTGAGCCAGGCTTAAGGAGGATGAGGTTGGGTGCAGGTGTTGTGGGGCAATATCGGGGAACCAGCCAGGTGAGAGGCGGGGAAGCAGGGAGTGGCTGCTGGTGGGCAGGGCGCTCCTGCAATCTGCTTGGGTTGAAGCTGTCCCTGCGCTCTCCCACTGAGGCGAATATGCTCTATCCCAGGGGTGCTCAATACGTCCATCCCGAAGGAAGTGTGGGTAGATCGCAGGACATTAAAAAGACATTTGTCTTTTGATTGGCATACAGGGCAACCAATCTGACATCTGAACTTTTGACACTCCGCATGCATGTTAAACCGCGCTAACTTGTTCAGTTACATTGCTGCGTAGTTAGCCTTCAATTTATTTAAACTAAATACAACAAAGGGTATAAAAATGAGTGCCATAGCTGGTCCGAGTAAGAAGCCTAAAACCTACCACTTTCATACAGAATGGGAGGGGATTTTTTTCACTATGTCATATTCTAAGTGCGTTTGCCTCATCTGTCTGTGTGCCATTGCTATTCCAAAGAAGGGAAATGTGGAGTAGCTTTTTCGGACTGTTCATAAAAACTATGACATTGACTTTCCTCCGAAAAGAGAGCTGAGAAGGAGAAAGGTGAAAGCAGAATACACAATATTAAATAGTAATAATAGTAACTTAAATAATGATAATATAGAAGAAATAAATTTATGTTTTGCATTTTTATTGTAGGTAGATCATTTTGACTTGGTCATCTTATAAGTAGCTCGCAAGCTGAAAAAGTGTGGGCACCCCTGGACTCTATCCCTTCCTCGTTCACAACACACATTTACTGAATAACTGCTATGTGCCCAAGGCTATAGCAGGATATGGGGATGGAGAAACAGATCAAGCAGTTCCATCCCTTAAGAACCTACATTCTAGGGTAGGAGATTGGCACTAATAATTGACACAAGGCACTTCTGATGAGTAGTTAGAACCAGATGCTTCCCGAGAAACCCAGAGGGATATCACACTGGGGAGTCAGGAGAGACTTCTTGAAGAAATGAAACCTGAGCTGAGTCTTGAAGGAGAGAGGGCATTCTAAGCTAAGGGTGCAGCAGGAGCCAAGGAATGTAGGTACATTATTCTGGGAGCTGTCTGTACTTCAGCATGGGGGTGGTGGAGGGTGTGGAGTGACAGGTGGTCTGGGTGGTCGTGGAAAAGAGCTCAGGTGAAGACTCAGTGTGTACTCCATCTGAACATGGAATGAACACCATAGGGGCTGAGGAGTTAGAACTAGGGGAAGGGGTGTCTCATGAATAGTGATAGGAGAGACGATGGTGACCTTAGATCAGAGAAGGAGAATTCTGAGGCGTAGATAAGGGTCAATTTCAAATCCTGGCTCCATCATTTGCTGTGTGCCTCTAGCTGATTATCTAATCTCTTAAACTTGAATGTTCTTATCAGTTAAATGAGGATAATGAAAGTATCAATGGCTCTTGTGAGGAAGAACAACCATGGGATCTATCAGATAACAACCACTCGATAAATGGTAGTAGCTATTACCACAGTTGCACCCCAAACCATCTGAATTCTGCATTCATGCTCCCTCATGCTCCCTCTGCCCTTGGTTTGTAATTCTGCATGAAAACAGACTGTTTCCCTTTGGCTCTGACCCACCTCTCTGGCTGGAGCTGTGACTAATGGGCACTCCACGTGCTGCAGCTGTGGAAAAGGGTTGCCATGGCGACCTTCCAGTTTGGCTTATGGACTGAGTGAGTGACCCAAACCTTTCCTTTGTTCCAGCTATCCCAGCTATTCTAGATATTTATTGCTACGTGATTTGTGCACATTTGAAAAAGCCTGCACGATAGTCTTTAGCACGTTGTAGAGAAAAATTGGAAATAATCCAAATTTCTGGCGGTAGAGAGCTGGCTGGTGAAGTTACAGTACACCCCTGCAAAACTGTACTGTGTGGCTATTAAAATGTTACAGATCTGTGGTTACTGACAGGAAATGGTGTCACGACATGTTGTTAAATGAAACAAGCAGGTTAGGGAATAGCATAGATCCTGTAACACCGTCTATATAAAACGGTGTTACATTTAATGGCTTGTATTTATGGACAGAAAAGTGTGTGGAAGGATGTTCCCCAAAGTGTACGCAGCGGTTCTTTCTAGATGGTAGTGGTTAGCTCTAGGGATTTGCTTTTTCTTTTTTTTTTACTTTCCTATAACCCTAGTTTGCCTACAATGAGCATGTGTGTTATCATTATTATTATTTTAGCAAAGCAACAATACTATTATAGTAGGAAATAAATGAATGAGTCCTCTAACCTTTGGCCAGTCTTAAAGAAATTAGCTATGTGAGCCGACCCATGGCAAACGTTTGCAAATCCATCGCAAATAGTGGCGTTTCTTCACACACCTACCTGAGAAGCTTGCCTCCCCCTGCCTGATGGCCCAGGGGCAACAGTGGCTTTGCAGTCCTCCATTCAGGGTAATTGGGACCCAGGTCCCAAAGCCAAATAGCTTACACATTTTGGGAAAAACCACCACCTTACCCAAGCCAAAGGCCTAAGGGGATTGATTCTCTCTGTCATGACCATAGTGAAGACAGAGGTTGGCAGAAGTGCCCTACACTGGGAGCCCTGGAGGTTCGATCACAGACAGATACTGAGCACTTTCTGTATGCCAGGCGCTGTGCTAACCTCAGAGACACATGAAATGGAGGCAGAAAGCTCTGCACCCGTGGGACTCCTGCCCTAGTAGTGATAAGGCTCCAGGAAGGGCTGGGAAATCCAAACAACCCCTCAGAGTTCCTGCAAAGCCCTGCTCTCCTGATTCATGGTCCCCACTTTAGGCTCATACAACAAAATCATTGGGTCCCCTGGGATGGTCCCAGAATGCCTCACTCCTTAGCATATATATCCTTAAGCTTCCCAGAGTCCCCACAGCCCCCACAGCTCCAGCCTCAGCTCCCACCAGCCTTGCCATATGCCCCACACGCCATCACTGGTCTCCGGCCTTGAACACACCAAGGGCTGTTGCACGCACCTCCATGCTTGCGTACTTGCTGTTTACTCTAGTGATATACCTCTTCCTCCACTTTCTCTTCTTGACGAAATTCTACCATTTCAAGTCCAACTCAAGTATCACTTAAAAGGGTCTATATCATCCCATGTGCAAACACCAATGCCCTGGCTCCCTGCAGGTCAAGCCTGGCCAAGTCCGTTGGGTTCACTGCTGTGTCCGACATGCTCAGCTCAGAACTGGGCACAGTGCTACTGCTGAATGAATGCATGTTTGCTGTACAACTGAATCACTTCTGCCATTCACTGCACTCTGAACATTAGAGGCAGGGTCTGGCCCATTTCTCTAGAACCTACTACCCAGTGCTTGCCATATCTATTCACTTCAGGGCCAAAATGGTATCTTTTCCTTGGTTCAAAATTTTTATTTCAGAATTTTTAAGATCTGAAATCTCAAACCAACTACAAAAAAATACATCAGACGATTGGGGAAATCTGAACACTGAATATTTTATGACAATGACAAATGGTTAGTTCTTTTTTTTATTTTTATAGGGACAGAGAGAGAGTCAGAGAGAGGGATAGATAGGGACAGACAGACAGGAATGAAGAGAGATTAGAAGCATCAATCATCAGCTTTTCGTATCAACACCTTAGTTGTTCATTGATTGCTTTCTCACATGTGCCTTCACCATAGGCCTTCAGCAGACCGAGTAACCCCTTGCTCAAGCCAGCGACCTTGGGTCAAAGCTGGCAAGCTTTTTGCTCAAGCCAGATGAGCCTGCACTCAAGCAGGTGACCTCAGGGTCTCGAACCTGGGTCCTCCGCATCCCAGTCCGACACTCTATCCACTGTGCCACCGCCGGGTCAGGCACAAATGGTTAGTTCTTAGAGTGCAGTAATAGTATTTTATTTTATTTATTTTTTTATTAACTGAGAGGTAGGAGAGGCAGAAACAGACTCCCACATGAGCCCCGACCCGGATCGACCTGGCAAGCCCCTACTCAATGATGCTCTGTCCATCTGGGACCACTGCTCCCTTGTTCAGCAACCGAGCTATTTTTAGTGCCTGAGGCAAGGCCATGGAGCTATCCTCAGCACTCAAGGCCAACCTGCTCAAACCGTTTTGAGCCATGGCTGCAGTACAGGAAGAGAGAAAGAGAAAGCGAGAGATAGAGGGGGAGGAGTGGAGAAGCAGATGGTCATTTCTCCTGTGTACCTTGACAGGGAATTGAACCCAGGACTTCCACACACCGGACTGACACTCTACCGCTAAGCTAACCAGCCAGGGCCATTATGGGTATGTTTTTTAAAAGGCCCTTTCATTTAGAGATGTGTACTGAAGTAATTACAGATGAAATGATATGAGGTCTTGAACTTGCTTCCACAGAACCTGCTAGGGAGCAGGGGTGGTGAGTAAGGGTAGATATGGAAAAGACTGGCCCTGAGTTGATGAGTATTGAGGCCAGGCACGGAAGGAAATTCATTATATGAATCTCTTAGTTTCTGTATATGTTTACAAGGAGACAATCACAATGTCAGGAAGTACCCCTGAAACATGAAATACATCTTGAGTTCTCAGACATTGCATGGCAGTTAGACAAAGCAGAAGTCTCTTGCATGAATAATTATTGCTGTATTCACAGCCATTCCTAACATATGAAACATCAACATGACAGTTTTGAAACTGAAACCAGAAACTCAGCCTCAGATTCTCCATCTGAAAGAGATAAAACTAAAGAACTTAAGGACAAACTAGAAATGCTTTAGAAATAAAAACCATGGCTCCAGATGAATAGGAGACTAGAGTGCCTGAGGAAAAAAGTAAAAGCTAAAAGGCCTTGTCAGCGGAAAATATTCAAAGATATCTGAAAAATATATCTTCACTGTTCCCCAGCTAGCGTAGAGTCAGGAAAAGCTTTCTCTAGAAAATTTATAGGAAAAAACATACTTGTAACATAATGATATTGTCAATGTAACTTTGAATTTAAGAGTCTACTTTAAAAGGGATCGGATATTTCCTCTTTAATTTTTCATGACTGAATTTGATGTTTTGAAGCATGTATTTTAATGTTTTGAATACTTTCACTTTTGTTTACCTGCTAATATAGATCAGAATTATAATGACTAGTTTTATAAATTTACATTTATTTGATATTCTAAGCTATTATGCATTTTTGTATCTAACAATTGTTAAATATTTGGTTTTAGTGATTTAAAAATTTTAAATACCTCTTTCTAAAATACAAAGATTTACTCTAGTACAATGTGCTATACGGAGTTAGACAGCCTGGGCTATTTTACTCCAGTATAACTATTTCTCTGCATTCTCAGAGCTGGATGGTGGCTGCCGGGCATCCAGCCTGGGTGGGGTCCTTAACTCTATGTACCTTGACCCCTTGGGGAACTTCACAATACACTGTTTCCCCAGGCCCACTATATCTATGGTAAGTCAGGCCCTCCAAGGTCAGGTTGGGAGGAGAAGGCCAGGGACTGCAAATCACAGCCAGATGTGACACCACTGGGAGTCTAGGCCAAGGTAAGAACAGCCCCTACCCAGAGCTGACCTGCCACTGCGCCCTGCAGAATGAGGACCAGGGCACCTGTGCTAGGGCTCACTGGCCTTGAGAGTGGGTACAGCAGGCAGGTCCCTCCCCCAGGTTGGGAAAGGGTGAAGTCCCTGCCAGGCTGATGGAAGGTAAATGCAGGCCCTGACTGTTGGCGTTCCCCTCCCTCACCAGGGAAATGTCAGACTGCTGGGGTAGGCATGATCTTGCCTCTACCCCTCCCTCCCAACCTCCTAACCTAATCAGAAACTTAAAAGTCTGAGATAAGGCTGTCAACCTGTGAGCGCCCAGACCATAGGGGGAGGAAAAGGAGGGAGACCCAGTGAAGATGGGGGCATAGGTACCTTCCCATATCATGGGGAAGCAGGTCTGGAAACTTGGGAGAGGCCATGCAGTCCCTGAGGCCATAACCAAGACCCCCAGATGGGAGCTCTGGGGAGGCAGGCTTCAGCTTAAGCCACAGAGGCCCTGTTCCCCAGGGAGGAAGGGCTGCCCCATGGGCACTGAGCACTGCGCTCCCCACCTGAAAAATGTCCAGGCAGGGTCTAGGGTGCCAACTCTTGGGAGGGGGGGAAGTTAGGGGTGCAGGGAGGGGCTTGGAAAAGCTCCCCAGCAATAAGTCCCAAACTCAACCATGTATCTGTATTATTTAGAAGTCTTGCTGCAAACACAGAACAAACCAAGTGAGCCCACCTCAGCCCTTCTGGATCAGAATCCCCGGGGCAGCCTGGTTATCCAGCTCTAACAGAGATTCCCACGCTCAGCCCAGTTCTGGAATGGTTGCCCCGAGCTTCTGTGATTGTGCAACTTCACGTGCCCTAGAACCCACTTGGGAGATGAGGCACTCCCGGCCCAGAGTGCACAGAAATACAGGAGCTAGGGACCTGAGCCAGCAGGGAGGGGGAAAGCAGGTGCGGGGCGGGGGCACAAAGGGAGTCCAGTGATGGGTTCCGAAGGCGGTGAGCCTCGGTCAGTCCCACACCCCCTCAGTGCTGCACGCGCAGGTCCTTGGTGAGCGGTTCAGGAAACTGGCTGCCCTCGAGGAGAGTCCCTTGTGTCTGAGAAGACAGTTACACTTAGTAACAAAACTGCAAGGGATTAACAGAAGGGAAGGAGAGAGACTTATCTGAGAGCCCACCTGCCTCTGGACAGCCCCAAGTGGGTGCCTTGAACCCGACACACCCACAGCTGAATCCGTATCTGATCCCTGAGTCGTGGCCTTGCACACGCTGCTCCCTCTGCTTCGACACGCCCTGACCCTCATTCCTTGTCTGGAATGAGGAAAATTCTACTAACCCTCCAGTGCCCACCTAAGCCCACCCACCCACCCCATCAGTCTCCAGTGCCCTTCACCTCCCATCTGTCCCAGGTCACAGGTCACTGGGAACTCCAATGGCACCCGCCACACTGCCACACCTCAGGCTGCTCAGCTTCCCCTGGAGCATGTCTGTCCCCCTCGTGGGCTACCACTGGCACCTTGCTCACTGCAGGGACCCAGGGACTGAGCACAATGCCAGGCATGCTGGGAAGTGCTCAAAACTTTATCCAAAAGCCTTGAGGAGTTCAGAGAAGGGACGCACAGCAAGTATGTTGGGGCAGTCAGAGAAGGCTTCTGGAGCGGGCAGCGCTTGGGGTGGATCCCAAAGGCAGGAGGGCTGACTTTGGCCGGGAAGAGGGAACGCAACCCCAGGGAGAGGAATTTTGGAGCAAAGGCCCAGAGAAGGGAAGCAAGCTGTCAGAGGGTCATCAGGAAGGCCTGCTGGTGCTGGACTCACAGAGACCAGAGATGGGAGGACAGCATGGGGGGGGGGGCACACGGAGCAGGCCGAGATTCGGTGTTCCCCGCTGCATCTCCCCTCCAGGCCAGGGTGTTCAGGGCAACCTCCCTCCTCAGAGACTCTACATTCCTGAGAAGCTCTCCTTGGCAATCATTAACCCTGAGCTTCACCCAACAGGACTGGGGGAGTTGTTAACTGATCAAACTACTAGGTGAGCCATTTCACATAATTATTATCCAAAAAACACACCCTGCAGGCGAGGGGGAAATGGTCAGGACAGCCAGGGTGGTGCAAACTAGCAGAAGGAAGAAGGTCATGGCGACTGGGTAGGGGACGAACTTGTGCCCCAACCTTCAGGCTAGAGCACACTGGGGGTCAGAGAAGGACACAGGGTCCAGGTGGGAAGAGGTGTGACTGGCAAATGACCCCATAGCCAATAAGGAGCTCAGGCAGGCAGAAGCCTCCCTTCCGTACAATTATTCGATTATTCGCATTGGTGGCACAGGAGCCTGGGCCTGGAGTCAGGGCGACCAGGCTTTGAGTTCTAAAGTCACTCCAGGCCTTGCTTTCCTCCAGTGTAATATGGGGATGGTGGTGTTGATTTGAAATCTCACTTGTTAGTCTATTCCAAGCTCTGCATGGGTATTTCACACTCCACTGAGTTTTCACAAGATGCGTCTGGGTGAGCATGTTAATAATCTCCAGACTGACTACCTCTTTGGCCTATTTCAAGCATTAACAAGAGCCCATGTGTGAAGGTTGCGGGAACAGTAGGTGTTCAACAGGGCACCTGCCCTTATGATGTTGTGAAGACAGAGGACCCGCCTTCTCAAACCTGCCACAGGCCACAGGGTAGGCCGCAAACTGATTCTCCTTCCTCCTCGTTAGGACAGTATTTTTCCTGCAAACCTAATGTCACAAGAACCGCATTTCACATTTGAACGCAGCAGTGGATTAAGAGCCCAGTGGCTGACATGTGACACAAGGTCATTATTCTAGCATTATTAAGCACAGGTTTTTTTAAAGGGCTGAAGCAAATGCATTATTCAAAAACCCATGAAGAATGGGAATAATGGGTCCTTTGGAATCCGCCCCCAAGAACACGCAGCCAGAGCTCGGGAAGGTGGAAACGGTGTCGCCTGTCTGCCTTCCATGCGCCTCCACTGCCAGACCGCCCTCAGGCTCCAGGCTGGCCTTGCACTCCTGCTGGAGGTCCACCCCAAACCCAAGAGAGGCAGCATGTAGGCGGGGGTGTGGATACTGTCCGCAGCCGCCCTGGTCATCCCTTCCTGCCCTCCAAGTTCCCAACAGCCACTGGTAACTGTGGAAAATGTTTCATTTTGTACAGGGAGGAAAAGCCAGGCCTCTATATGAAAAGTGAAATGGAAAGAAAAGAACCATTTTCATGTTTAAAATGCCTCTCCCAACATGTGCCCCTAGTGCACCACTGAGCACTGTGAAGTAGGAAGCACAGGGGTGGGTGGGGACATGCATGAACGTAGGTCTCTGTATTTCCTGGTCCAGCAATGTCACACTGGGCTTATCATTTGTATAAGGAAGTGGAAGAGCAGTCAGCTCAGCAGTATGAATCAAAGGCCACCCTAACACCCTGAGGCTGAAAACTTCACCATTACAGATTCATTTTTGGGGGCCTTCAAGGAAGGGCCTCAGGAACATACTGGTACTTTGGGGAGAAGGGAGGTGTCATGGTGATTTGCTGAAATTATTAAAGGAAATTTTTTCCCTTTCATTTTTCACACAGAGGCCCCAATCTTCCTACCTGAGCCAAGTGAGTTCATTTCCACAATGACTGGCAGCAGAAGGCACTTAGGGAGGTAAATCCGAGGGGGAGGGGGGGCAGAGAACCAGTGTGTGAGGGTGCATCATAAAGAGTTTGGGGGAGGAGAGCGCTGGGCAAGGGAGTCCAAAGACCTGGTTCAGATCTAACTGAGTGGCCCAGGTAAGTGTACAAGCTGCATGGCCTTCCTGTGCCTCAGTTTCTCCATCCCAGCATGAGAAAATGAATGTGGCAATACCGACCCAGAACCCACAGGCACTCCATAAACAATGCAGAAGCTATGGCTGGGCACCACCAGCTGTGAAACCTTTGGCCCACCTAGAGAGGAATCATTTAATGCCCCAGCGAGCAGGGTCGCCCGGTGCTCCTCATGCCAGCAGGACACTGGGACTGAAGGTGGAGCCCAGGCAAAGCCATCTTGACTGGAACAGGCCCCCTGTATCCGGAGAGGCACTTTCCCTTTGAAAGTCAAATCTGAGGCTTTCAGACAATGAGAGGTGTGCACAGCACACCGGGCAGGCTGGGCAGAGGGCCAGCCCGAGGCTGCGTGCCTCCCCCTCCAGGGCCTGCAGGAGCCCGACCCCTGGACCACGGGAACTGACTTCTGACTCCTCTTCTGCTCTTTTCAGGCCCTTAAAGACATCTTGAAGATGACAAGCAAAGACTTGATTGTTAGGAGGCACCTCCAAGACAAACCTGATGCTTCCAGAAGAGAAGCCAGGTGTGAAACCCAGGCCCAAGGTGGGTGGCTTGCTCAGGGTCACACAGCGAGCTGGGCCTGGCGTAAGTCCTGAATCCGCGGTCTTAAAAAGCTACATTCCATTAGCTGTGCATCTGTGGGACTCCGAGAAATTTCCCTGGGAGGATGATGAAGGTGAAACCAAACCAGACTAGGAAGGGAGTGGGGCGGAGGAAGGGGGAAGGAAGGAGGGTGAAGAGGGAGGGGGGCAGTGGAACTTTCCCTTCCTCCTGCCTCCTGCCTCCTCCCCCCAGCCTCATGGTTAAGCCAAATGTTTCATCCTCCTTCCTCCTTCACACAATTTCCTTTTTTTTTTTTTAAATCATTTGCATTCTTTTTAAACAATCAGGCAGGTTCTAGAGAAGATATGTACCACAAACATTCAAGAAATAAACTATTGAGGTACATGTTTCAAACAAGGACACATCCCCTCCTCATGTCCTTCTCACAGAGGCTGCCCCTCCCCCTTTCACGAGGACTCCCTGATCTGGGAAAACACCTGTTCCCTGGGGGCAACGGAGGGGTCCTCCCGGGGGCAATAACCCCACTGGAGGTTCTCAAAGCTTTACAGTTCTTTAGAGAAATGCAAGTTCACTGGGTCCAACCTCTCCCATCAAGCTTGAGTCTGCCCGCCCCTGGGCTCTGGTGCTAGCCAAGATCCCCCACTATGACAGAGCCCAAAGGGGCGTTGCTGCCTCTTCTCTCTTTTCATCTTAGCAGCTTGCATGTTGCCCCAGAGTGACCACTACCATCCTCCTGTCACCAGGAGGCCTAATGCTACTCTCCCCCAGGGAAATGCCAGTGGAACACCGGAAACAAGGGGCCTCCTTACTGAACCTTGTTTCCCTTCCTTCCCCCTTTTGCCACCTTTCCCAGACCCACTGTCTGCTCGAGCTCTTCCTCTTTCATGAAGTCTTCTCTGCCAACCACAGCCCGGCTGGCTTCCCTGGCTCCTCTGCAGTGGCACCTGGGGCTGTCCTGGAGGATCGCTACATGATGTCTTTAAGACCCTGTAAGACCCACAGCACGGGGCCCAGGTCAGAGTTCAAGAGAAGTTGGTAGGCACCTGCTGAATGTGAGATTATTTTCCCCCAGATGCCACTTTCAAGAAGGTAAATAACTTTCTAGGCAACAACAAAAGAGAAATCACAAGGTAGCATGATTTTGTATACATGCATTTGTGAACTTTTGGTGACTTACTGATTTACAGCACATAGGACGGGACTCTAAGCCAACATTATTAGAATAGGCAAATTCCTCCCTGTCCCCCCAAAAGATTCTGTTCTGATCATTGTCCCCTCCACCCCACCCACACATGCACTCCCCTGCCTTCCAGCCTGTGGTCCTGTATTCTCACCATAAGGCCTCGCCTCCTCTCCAGCCCACCTCCTCTAGAAAGCCCGCCCTGAGAGCTTCCTGTGATGGCGCTAAGAGCTGCTTATTCAAGCACTCACTCTGTGACAGCTCTGGGCATGACTGGGACCTGAGGTTTACTGACGCTCATACTCTGTGCCTGTCCAAGGGTCCTTGATGTCTCAATTGTAGCCGTAGGGCTGGTTAAGGGCAGGGGAAATGTTGACTTGGTGTGGGACAGTGAGATAAGGAGGTGGTTCAGGGTATGGGCTATGGACAGTAGGGGAGATGTAAACAACTTTAGCCGTTGGTTTGGCCCTGTGATTAATGGGCGTCAAACAGATAGAATCCAAGCGACCATAGAACATACATTCACTCACTTCCCTTCAACTGGCTCAGCTTTAAGAGTTCATTAATCCAAATACTCTCTTGCTAACAGAGCAATTCTCCTGCCCCTCGAGCTTTTTGATACCTCCTTAACACAGCCCCATCCACGGGTGAACGCAGCTATCAGCCTTCACTCCCTCAACTCGGTGTGGCCACCAACACCCTGGCACCAGCACCCTCCTCCCTTGCTTCTGCCTGTTACAACAATGGAGTTGTTTCCCAGCCTGCCTGATCTGGAATGTCCCCTATGGCTCCTCAGGGACCTTTGTGCCAGAGACCACCCTCTTTAGTGAACCCCTCCCATCAGTATTCATAATTCTTTAAAGAAATTCTTTTCCCATTG
This sequence comes from Rhynchonycteris naso, assembly GCA_037038555.1. NCBI lineage: Eukaryota > Metazoa > Chordata > Mammalia > Chiroptera > Emballonuridae > Rhynchonycteris > Rhynchonycteris naso. The sequence continues at coordinate 47,949,265 of CM072999.1, forward strand.
ATTTGAGAGGGGCAGAAGGGAGAGAGAGAAGCATCAACTCACTATTCCACTTAGTTGTTCCATTTAGTTTTGTACTCACTGACTGCTTCTTGTGTGTGATCTGACCGGGAATCCAATCCATGCCCTTGGTGCTCTGAGACAATACACACTGACCCACCCATCCAGGGCCAGCATTCATAATTCTCTTTTTTTTTTTATCATTTATTTATTTATTGACAGAGACATACAGTCAGAGAGAGGGACAGCTAGGGACAGACAGACAGGAAAGGAGAGAGATGAGAAGCATTAATTCTCTGTTGCGGCACCTGAGTTGTTCAATGATTGCTTTCTCATATGTGCCTTGACCAGGTGGCTCCAGCAGAGCAAGTGACCCCTTGCTCAAGCCAGTGATCTTTGGATTCAAGCCAGTGACCTTTGGGCTTGAGCCAGCGACCATGGGGTCATGTCTATGGTCCTGTGCTCAAGCTGGTGAGCCTGTGCTCAAGCCAGATAAGCTCGCACTCAAGCTGGTGACCTTGGGGTTTCAAACCTTGGTTCCCTGCATCCCAGTCCAACGCTCTATCCACTGCGCCACCGCCTGGTCAGGCACATTCATAATTATTAAAAATAAAAAGAGTAGCAACAGCAAAAATCTCCTTGATAAACTGGAGGTGGCAGGAGAACCATTTATAATTTATAAACAAAAGACTAGTTTCCCAGATACAAAAAGACTACCTCCCATTCAATAAGAAAAAGGCCAACAACCTGCTAGAAAATGGGTAAGACATATGTATAGATAGTTCATAGAAAAGGAAATAGAAATGTCTCTTATCTCTATGAAAACATGTTCAACCTGATTCACAGCAAGAAAAGTACAAATTAAAACTACATTGAGAGCCTGACCAGGCGGCGGCACAGTGGATAGAGCGTTGGCCTGGGATGATGAGGTCCCAGGTTCAAAACTCTGAGGTCACTCACTGGCTTGCTTGAGGGCTTATCTGGCATGAGCGCGGGCTTATCCGGCTTGAGCGTGGGATCACAGACCTGACCCCAAGGTCGCTGGCTTGAGTAAGGGGTCACTGGCTTGGCTAGAGCCCCCCTGTCAAGGCACATATGGGAAAGCAATCAATGAACTAAGCTACCTCAACTATGAGTTGATGCTTCTCATGTCTCTCCCTTCCTATGTGTCCCTCTCTCTCTCGCTTAAAAATACTGAGAAATTATTTTTGTTTTCTAGATTGGTAAGTATCAGTAAGTTTGGTAATGCTGTACATTGGAGGGTGTCGACAAATGAGCAAACTCATACATGGCTGGTAAGAGTACACATTCTCAGCAATCCTGTGGAAAGCAATTTGCGATATCTTTCAAAATACAAACTCACATAATTCTTACCCATCAATTCCACTTCCTGGACCTTATCCCACATGCACCTACCTACACTGCAAAATAACTAAAGCCCAGGCAATCCAGTAGGATGCTGTTTGTGATGTCCAAAAAAACATGAGACAAGTTATAGGAATGACATCTATGTAGTAGTGGAATATTATATAGCAGTAAACAAGAATGAAGACTCTATGTACTGATCTGGAAGCATCTCAAGGTTGCTAACTGGGAAAAGAACAAGTGGGGGCAAAAGGCTGCATGTAGTGTGATACCATGAGGGGGAAAGATTCTATTTATGTGTTTACTAATCATGCATGAAGTATCTCTGGAAGAATCTGGAAGAAACTGGTGAAGGTGTCTCCAAAGAGGGGGGATATCGGGAGGCCGAGGGGAACTGGGGTGAAGACTTCTCACATTGAAATCTTCACCGTTTTTGAATTCTGAACCATGTATATTTATTTTCTAAGAAAAGAAAAAAGGTATGTGTGTGTGGGGGGGGGGTAAGCAAGATTAAAAAAAAAAAGCCCTCCCTAATCCACTTCCCTTTCTGATATCCAGCTTCCCTCCTGCTCCATTCCTCAGCTAGCTCCACCTGACCTCTTCCATAGCGTTGACTGGTAAGTCCAGCGGCTGCTTCCCAGTCCTCATTTTACTTGCTCTGGCTCCAGAGACATCACGGCAGGCTAGGCTCTCGTCCTTGGATATTCTTCCAGGGCACGACACAATCTGGGTTCCTCTATACCTTCTCTGGGAACTCCTCTGGTCTCTGCAGGCTCTCCTCCTCACTCCTCAAACGTGGTGCTCCTGGAGCTCACTTCCAGGCCTCCTCCCTGCTCTTCTCTTCTTGGTCCACACGCACTCCCTGGCTCGTCCACCCCAGGGCTTCACTCACCTTCTATGTGTATGAAACTCCCAAATCCACATTTTCAGCCCAGATCTCGCTTCTCAGCTCAGGTCCCACGTGGGTGTCTGCTTGGATCTCTAACCCAACATAATCAAGACCTAACTCACCAGCTTCCAGCCAAGTTTCATCCTTTACCCCTGGGATGTCTTCTTGCCTGTGCTCCTTCTTGAGTGTCCCTAGTCTGTCCTCTTCTCTCCCTCCACCACTGCTCACCAGCTGGGTGCCTCTTCATTGCCTCTACCACCTCCTCGCTGGTCTTCCTCATGTTCTTTCCCATCTCAAGGCCATTGCACACATCTGTGCCCTGAATACTCTCCTCCACTCTCCTGCTTTATCTTAACGTCTGTCTGTCTTTTAAAATTCAGATGAACACAATTTCCTCAAGAAACTTTTCTGACCTCTTAGACCCATGGATCTCAATGGAGGGTGACTTTGCCCCCCAGGGGACATTTGACATCTGGAGACATTTAGACATTTTTTATTTCACAGTTGTGGTGGGGGCGTGTGTGGCTACTAGCATCTATGGGTAAAAGGCAGGGATACTGCTGAATGCCCTCCAATGCACAGGACAGCCTCATTGCAAAAAGTTGTCTGGCCCAAAACGTCCATAGTGCAATGGTATAAAGCCACTCCCCAGACTAAATCACGTCCCCGTGACACACTTTCACAACACACTGTTTCTCCTGCATATCACCCATCATAATCATGATTGAATATTTAACTGTGCAAGGATATTGGCCAAGTTCCATTTTCTAAGCTTCATGGGGTGAATAAATAAAGTCATTGGCTCATGTTTATCTCTCTATCTCCAGTTTCAAGCCCAGAACCTTGAACTTGGCAGCGTAAAGGTGTGGATTGATATAAGATGCTAAGGGCAGTGACTGGCCTGTCCTGAGCAGATGTCTCCCTGGGTCCTGGATCCAACTCTACTGGGTCCTCTGTGCCGTCTGACAGCAGTCCTTTCCTTGCCTGCGCCCGTGACAAGCCGTTCTCTCTCTGCTGCCACATCTTGTTCTGCACAGCGCTGACACCCCTCAAACCCTCATCTCCGCCCAGGTGGTTCCTGGGGCCCCTCCAAACCAACTGGACCCAAGCTTATTGCCTCATCATCTTGTCAAACCAGCCGCCCCTCCTGTTGGCTTACCCGCCACTCACCCAGCTGCCAACCCAGAAACCTGGGCACCCTGTGTGGCACACCCACCCTTCAGAGCCACTCCCTCCACACACCCCACGATGCAGCTTCGGTGTTACCCAATTTTCTCTCACTTGGTTCTTGCCTTAAGCCTCTTTTCCTCCCGGTTGACCTGTGATATCAATCTCAGTTATGTCCTTCTAAGGTGACAAGTGTCATGTATTATTTCCTGATAAAAACCCCTCCAGTGCTTCTCACTGCCTCAGTGTGGAGACTAAGTTCCCTAGCCTGGTCCGAGACCTTTCATACTGTGCTCCGTGGCCTTGCCACTAGTCACACCCTTGCTTCTGCCACAAGTGCAAACACTACTGTGCCACTAGTTTCATGCCACGTTTTAGGTCGTCCCCTCCCCCGCTCCCCTTCTTTCCACTCCTCTTAACTCCCCTCTCCTTACTCTTCTCCTCCCCTTCTTCTACTTAGATACCTGGAGAGCTCATGTTCAGCCTTAAAATCTAGTCCAACTTTCTTCCTCAACAGTATGGCAGGCAGTTCCTAAAAAGATTAAACGTAAAAAAAAATATATATATATATATTTTTTAATATATATATATATATATATATATATATTAAACGTAAGTTATCGTAGGATCTAGTGTTCCTACTTCTGTCTATATGCCCAGAAGAACTGAGAGTAGGGACTCAAATAGATATTTGCACATTGATGTTCATAGCGGCACTACTCACAACAGCCAGAGGTAGAAGCATCCCAGTGTCTATCAACAGATAAACGGCTAAACAAACCATACTCTCCCCACACAATGGGATATCATTCAGCCTTAAAAAGGAGGCCGTTCTGTGCACAGTACAACACAGGTGAACCTCAAAGCATGATGCTGAGTAAAATAAAGCCGCACACGAGCGGCCAGTGCTGTATGAGTCTACTTATATGAGGTATCTAGGTACCTAAAGTAGTCAAATTCATGGGGACAGAAAGATGAACGGGGTTGCTAGGGACTGGGGGGAGGAGGAGATAGGGACTTAGCGTTTAGAGTTTCAGTTTTGTAAACTGAAAAGAGTTCCAAAGTTGGATGGTGGGGATGGTTGTATGACAATGTGAATGCACTTAAAGGCACTAAAGCAGTGGTTCTTAACCTTTTTAGAGGTACCGAACCCACCAGTTTCATATGCGCACTCACCGAACCCTTCTTCAGTGATAAATAAAATATGATTTTTTTTCCAAATTCAAGACATAGGTATGTTTTTTTACTGGTGCACAAAATGAGCCGTGCATGAACATCACCTTGCTCAGAGAACAAAACCAACAAAGTGCATGAACTCACAACAAATTACGGTATTACTTTATTCTGGCCTCCGCAGCAGAGGCTTCTCCGAACCACTGAGACCGACTCATCAAACCCCTAGGGTTCGATAGAACCCAGGTTAAGAACCACTGCACTAAAGTATATACTTTAAAATGATAAAAGTAGCCAAGTTCATGTTATGTATATTTTACTACAATGAAATGATGCAAAACCACAACCTATAGCTGCTTCTTTGTGTTGAAAGCCTCTACATGCCACCACCGCCTCACCAAACCCTTTCCATACATCCCACGTTCCCTACAACACACGTGGGGTGGAGCTGATCAGACCTCCTCTGCGCAGGTGTGCACACATGCATAGTACATGACAGTTACAGAATGACATCGTGTCCTCCCAGACTGAAGGTCTGCGTAGGCAGGAACTATGTCTAACTCACCGCTCCTTCCCCAGCATCTAGCCCACAGTCTAGAGCAGTCTGTAAGGACTATTAGAATGAATAACCCAAATCAATTATTTCGGATTAATACTACCTAAATCTCAAAGCCTGTTGTCCTTAGAACAGTGATTTACTTCCAAGATTCATCGACAAACCCCATCCTACCCCTGGAGAAGATAAATGCTTGCCGTTCTATTAAGCAACACAGTCCGAAGGGGCTCCCACAGACAAAGATAATAAACAGCTTACTTGGGAGGAATAAACAAGATGAAACCAGGACTGGATGGGGCAGCAGTGCACAGCCCTTGTGTCTAACTAACATCACCATGCTCTGTCCTCTCCCTCTTCTGTGCAAAAGATGGACTGATTCACTTCCTGTACCCCCTCTGAGGACAATGAGAGAGAGGACCAAGGAGAAGCCAAGTTTTCTGAGCACATAGAGATGATTAGTCACTGGCTGAAAGGCTGCTGGCCTTAGTGCGTGGCCGACCACAGGTCTGCAGCCCATGCCCCACCTCTCCATATAACGCAAGATCTGGAAGCAGACAACTTGGCCTTGCTCTTAGCAAGAAGCCTGGCAGGCCAGAGTCTTCCCTGTTCTCACCAATAAGCCCTTGGAGCCAACCCCCTTCCCCGTCCATACCCACAAATTCACACACAGTCCACATTTACAGAACAGGGGCTGGAAAGAGAAAACTGTGTCCTGGGTCCTAAGAGTAACCCTTGGGATGGTATCTAGGAATCATCACACCCAGTGGTCTCAACCAGGGACCATTTGCCGCCAGGGGACATCCAGCATTGTCTAGAGGAATTTTTGGTTGTAAAGAAGAAAGTGAGAGGTAGTGCCACTGACATGTGGCGGGCAGAGACCAGGGCTGCTGCTAAACACCCTGCAGTGCTCAGAACAGCCCCCCAACAAAGCAGTACCCAGTCTAGCCCGTTAGTCATTCCTGGCTTAAGCCAAGCTATCTCTTTTACAGATGAGAAAACTGAGGTCTAAGAAGGGGCAGAGCTAAAGTCAACTTGAGTTAGTGTCAGAGTTAGAATCTAGGACTCCCCACCAGCCACACCAACCCTCTGCTCTCAAGAGTTCGGTGGCCGACTCAATGACCGATGGCAAGCTGGCCGAGTAGTGGAATTTGGGACCATGGAATCTAGAAGCCTATGATGGCTAGGCTCTGTGCCTCTGGCAGGCTCCAAATAAACCCCACCAAGGTCAGCCCAGTCAAAAGGCTCCCAAACAACCAAAGAAAAAGAAGGTCTTAAGAGGCTATGGTGTGTCCAGGCAAAATGCCTATTTGAGGCTTAGGCAAAATTTGCTACGTAAGTCCCCACAGACATAATTGGGGTGATCTTAGCCTGAAGTGAGCACAACTCTATAAGGTAAACCCTGGCTCAGAGAACAGGGCATGGGAGCTACACTCTAGATTACTGCTTTCAGGGGAGGACACTCTTTTTGCCTAGATGCCAAAAATGACTGTATCTCTCATACCTGTTGGCTCCTCACTGCCAACCTGCATAATTTTAAAATAACATCTCGAGTCACCTTTGTCTTTTTTCCCAGGAGCCAACACGACGGCCCTAACCATGGGCCAAACACTAGGGCACAGGTCCAACCGTCAGAGCTGACTGTGCAACCCTATTATTTATAAAGGACTGACTCACATCATGTCACAACAGGCGTACTTTTCCATCCACTGCTGCTGAAAGCCACCGCACTTGTAGTGATGGTAGTGATAAAGAAAAGGTCGAGGCAGAAATGCATGAGCTATGTCTCATGTCAAGGCCTCACCCTCTTTAGAGGAAGGGAGTCCACAGGGAGTGGGGGGGGCATGGATTGGAAGAGAGAAACTACAGGGCTGCAGACACAAGACTTACATTACAAATTCATTTCTTTAGGCTAAAAATCATTATTGTTCCTTCCACCTGCCCTGTGCTCTTCCTCTCTAATTTTTCCAACAAGCTGGTCAACTCCTACAAATCCTTCAAGGCCCAACATCTGGAGTCTCTGGACCCAAAATCAAGTCTCAGGTGCATTCCAACTCTTAATTTGGCAAACCATAATAACAATGGAAAAGGATTTGGGGGTCGATAGCAGGGCATGGGGGAAAAGCCAGAGCTCCCCGTGGATCTGCTGTGTGGACTGGCATGGCAGCTGCATCCCCTGTGAGGGGCGTGCCAACCACCTGGCCTCCGGGCTCTCTGTCCTACCTGTCTGGCCTACCCGGTTGATTGAGGCAGCATGACATGGAGGCTAAGGCTGCAGAGTCTAGAGCCAGACTGTCCTGGCTAGTTGTGGCGCCCCCTGTCCCTACAAGTGTCATCTTGGGCAAAGTTATGCCACCTTTCTAAGGCTCAGTTTCTCCATCTGTAAAATGAAGAAGACATAATTTTAACCTTCAGGGGTAATTATAAAGATCAGTTAATACCTATAAAGTGCTCAGAACAGGGCCTGACACTCAACTAATAGGTACTGAATGTTTATTACTACGCTGCTCACAAAAATTAGGGGATCAGGGAACGTGCAGATACTCCAGTACTTTCAGCCTTTTGTTTTGTTTTTCTTTTAATTTTTTTTATTTTATTCATTTTAGAGAGGAGACACAGAGTGAGAGAGAGAGAGAGAGAGAGAGAGAGAGGGAGGGAGAGAGAGAGAGAGAAAGGGGGGAGGAGCTGGAAGCATCAACTCCCATATGTGCCTTGACCAAACCAGTGCAGGGTTTTGAACTGGCGACCTCAGTGTTCCCAGGTCGACAGCTTTATCCACTGCGCCACCACAGGTCAGGCAACTTTCAGCCTTTTGTATAGTGCATTTTCACCAATGAAATAAAAGTCGGGTTTGCATCTCATTTGCATAATCGAACAACTTTCTTTGACTTGTCGTTTGCTTTTTTGATATTCTTGTTTGATAAAAAAATTAAATGCTTCTTTTTTTTATCGCTTCATATTCATTTTGAAATATCCCCTAATTTTTGTGAGCAGTATATTACAAATGCAGCCCTCCTCCCTCCAAGCAATCATGAAAGAAGGCACGGTCTATACTTCCTGAGCGTGGAGGAGGGGAAATGCCTCCATGGACCCCATCTCCCATCTATGCTCCTGCAGTAGCATCTTCAGGAAGTCCCGTTGCCACCAGTCTCTTCCCCTCCAATCAACTCCACAAGGCCCCAGAGTTTCGCCTTAGAACACAGATCATATGCCTTTGCTGAAACAATGGCAGCTGGAAGAATGGGTGGGGGGGCTGAGGTTGCTTGGTGTGTGTGGATGTTTCTCCCATATCTTCTATGCCATAGAAAGTTCCCAAGGGAACCACCCTTATCAAATTCCTAAGTGAGCCTCAGAGCCTCAAGCCTTCCCAGGGCCTTGGCAGGGTAATGTCCTCACTGTTCCTAGCCCACATGTCTGGTTAAACCTTCTCAGACAGGTTTGCTATTCCCTGACCCAGGTGATCTGACGCTCAACCTGCCTCCGCAAAGTGGCGGGGACTTGGCTTTGGTCTTCCTGCGTTTTCCAGATCCATTTAAAAGGCGGCCTGGAGAGGGCGCATTTTCCACCACTAACAGAGGAATTGAGGAATTGCCCACCTTTAGAGGACAGTGCTGGGAGGTTTCTTTTCAGAATGGGGGTCTGACCCAGAGCACTGCTCCCTGGCTCTCTCAAACTGCCCTGTGTGGGTGGCCGTCTGTCCAGCCTAGGAGCTGCCCCTCTGAGTGACTGGAGACAGCTGGCTTGGAGCACCCTTAGCAATTTGGTGCAGGGGACAGGGACCCAGCGTTGAATCAGTTGGAGTCCAATCAAGAAAAGCTCTAGTGCTCCCTCCAACAGGTCACTCCTCATCTCTGGGCCTCAGTCTCCCATCTGTACAGTGAGGAAGGGCAGGCTGGACGTACCACTTATTCAACATGTGTTAACCAAGTACCCACTACAGACCAGGCACTGCTCTGATCCCTGGGGACAGAACAGTGAACAAAACAGACAGAAAGCCCTGCCCTCACAGAGCTGATATTTTAACAGGGACAACAGACAATAAACAAGAGAAAAAAGTGAAATGTACAAGATGCTAGATGGTGATCAGTACCATGGAAAACGAAGCAGGGAAGGCCCGTAGTGATATAATCACTAAGGCTGACTCCAGCGGGGAAATTCTGGGTCTAAAGCTCTTAAGACTCAGAAACCAGCAGTAGGAATAGGGACAGCTAGGGAGGGAGGGCATGTTGATGCATGGCTTAAATCCCAGCTATGCCCTCAGTGGCCTCCTCTACGGGACAGAACTGACCGACTTTGGGGATACTGATCTGTCCTGGGGCCAAGCAGACGCTGGGGTCTGCTGAGCAGTCCAGGTGGTGTGGGTTCCTGATAGGGCCTCTGTCTTCAGGGCACTGCCATGGAAAATATTCTAGGGCCCGCCATGGACACCCCACTTGACATGGCCTTGGATAAACAAGAGGATGACCACAAGCACCTCCAGGGGCTCTCACACCACTACTGTCCCTCATCCTGGACCCTCCCTATATGGTAGCCTGTCCCCTATCCTTACATGGAGAAAGGGAAGAGGGGTCAAAAACTCTCCCTTTCTCCATCAATTTTAGTATCTTCTCATCCTGCAGAGACTGTTTTTGATCAATAAGTATATCCTGTGAACCTACTGTGTGCTCAGGATGAGGTCAGCTCTCTGAGGGATTCCAAGATGCGTGGTCACTTCCCAGAGAAATGTACAGCCCACCTGGGCAGGTCAGGCTGACATGCACACATAAAAAATGACTATGTCTGGCCATGGCCGGTTAGCTCAGTGGTAGAGCATCAGCTGGCATGTGGAAGTCCCAGGTTCGATTCCCAGTCAGGGCACACAGCAGGGTACACAGGAGAAGCGAACATCCGCTTCTCCACACTTCCCTCTCCACTTTTTCTCCCTCCCCCTCTCCCTCCCCCCCTCCTGCAGCCATGGTTCGATTGATTCGAGTGCATTGGCCCTGGGCGCTGAGGATGGCTCTATGGAGCCATAGTGAGATAACTATGGTTTACTCTGCAGCCTACAGAACCATTTGGGCCACCCACTCTCCCATACAACCATGCAGATTCTGTGGTCCCCATTGTACAGGTGAGGAAATGAAGGCCCAGAAAAGCAAGTTCTCTTCCCTCAGTCCATGGTTGCCCCATGGAGTGGTAAGGAGAGGGAGGAGGTAATGAAAATTAACACTTCCAAGTAAGATTTCCTGAAAGGATGGGTGAGACTTGGGTGCAGGTGGGACAAAATCCAGGGCAGGCCAAGCTGGGCATGTAACCCACCTCCTTCTGCTTCTTCCTGGCCTGACATAGAGTGGACAGAGGGTAAAGCCAAAGCCTGTCTGCCTGGAAAACCACCTGGGATTGTGGATGTGTTCACTGGTTTAAAAAATGCCAAACTGCCTCAAGTAGGTGGGTAAGGCCATTGATGGTGGCAGCGGCCCCTTTCTGTCCAGCTTTTCAGAGTACCCTTTCTTCTGCTCACTAGGGGCAGAGAGTCATCAGCTGGGACACAACCTCTGCTGTTTCAGGTTAATTCATTCCGTTCTTGTTCCTGGTACTCTGGCTACTTACTGACTGTGAACAAAGCAGGACCCTGCCCTTCTGCAGTTCTTGGTTTACCAAGGAACAGATTCTCTCTTGGAGAAGCTTCCAGACCAGATTACATTTCTTCTTGGAGGTCCTCTTTCCTGGTCTGCCCCTTTCAGAGCAGGACCCTCAAGGGAGAGAGAGAAGAAACCAACCCCTGCTGAGTCGGGGCACCAGCAAAGATGTTGAGAAGCAACCACCTGGTTCTAGAAGAGTGTTTTGAGGTTCAGATTCACCACTTCTTCTGAGCAAATTGCTTAACTTTTTTGGAGCCTCCTTTTTCCTTCTTCCACCATGAAATAAAGACCTATTTAGGGTACTGGTTTCTTGTGGGCATAAAATGAAATGAGATGTGTCCATGTTAGCTCCTCTCTGACCACGACTTCCCCCAACCTGTTCTCTGGTTCTGGTGGGAAAGGGCACCCTAGGCCCTCATCCCTGCCCTGAGCTGAGCCCTTCACACAGTCCAGGCTGCAGGAAGCCCATTCTGTTCAAATCAGCAAGGGTTACTGAGCGCTAGGTCTAAGCCAGGGCTGTGCTGCAGGTCACCTTTTCTAATTTGCTCAACTCACTGGGACTTGGAAAGTACTGGGAGAGCCAAGGATAACCAGCCAGGGCTGTGACCAAACACAAGCCAGGACAGAAGCCAGGATGCCCCTTGGCTGGGCACCCATTTTAACAGGGCCCAGACTGACGCCCCTGGGCCAAGGGTCGCCGCCTCACCCTCACCGGCTCATTCAGCCGGGTGTCCCAGCGTGTATCTGGCCCGAAGAGGCGGGAAGCACAAATGTAAACATCCCTTAAGACATCGTCAACTCTGCAGTCCCCATCCAAAGATTTTTTCAAGGGGCTAGTTGAGTGGCGCGGGGAGGGCCGCAAAGGTTCGGCCCTCCCCGAACCTTTCATTCAGATTAAAGAATGAGAGATGGGAAAAGTGAGAAGGCAAAACTCAACCGATTTCAGGGTGGATTCTGTGCTCCCGCGCGGCCGCCCCACGGCGGCACCAGCTCCCCGCAGTAGGAGGCAGACAGGGGACTTGCAGGGAACGGGGCTATTTCCCTACCGCCCCGCGAACAAGCCGTCCGGCGCAAACTTCCCAAGACCCGCCCTCGGAGCGGCTCGCGGGCCCCAGGGGTCGGGTGCGCGTGGACCCGCACCCGGGAGGGCACGAGCGGGGGGCCCGCGGCGGCACCGGCGAGGAGTCCCGCCCTCGGTTACCTGGGTTCCGAGGGTCACGGGAGTCCAGCTGAGAGGGCGCGCGGACCCCGGCGCTGCTTTGGGCGAAGCAGCCCCTAGACACGCGGGCGCTGCACCTGGCCCGGCCGGTCGGCGCGCCTACCCGGGCGGGCCAGCCCACGATCCCCTCCCGCGCGGGGCGGGGCGGGCGGGGCGGGAGGCCGAGGGAGGAGCCGCGGGCAGGGGCACCCTGCAGTCGCGGGGCTTGTATTTAACCCGCCAGCACGGGCGCTGGACTCGGTGACCTCCAAAGGGTCGCCCCACCACTCATCAGGCTGGGTTGTGGCCAAATCCCTGTGCCCGGGGGGTGCGCATCGGGTCCTTTAACCCTCTGCGCCCTCATGCCCACCTCCACTCCCAGGGGCCAATGGTTGGGAGCCCGAGGCCTCCTTGAGGGCTAGGCCCCTGAGCAAGCCCTTCAGAAGAATGCATGGGGTGGAGCACCGGGAAGGAAAAAAAAACAACGAAAAAAACCTGGGTCCCCACAGCCACACCCCATATGTCCTCTTCTCCAGGGGGAGGGGCTCCTGACTGTTTTGGTCATGAAGTTGGGGTGGTGGTTAGGGAGGTGTTGCTCTCCCACCCCTCACCCTTTCTCCCAAGTTTGCATTTGCCAGGCCCTGGAAGGTGCTGGGCCTGGGCCTCTGCCACTCAATAGGCACAGAGATAAGAGTTGAAGGGACACAGAGGACAAAGAAACGTTTGCTGCCTAAGACCCAAACTTTGTGGCTGCTTGCAGGTGCCAAAGGAACAGGCTGCAGCTACTTCCTGCCCCCACCCTTGACCCTCCCAGACAACTCTGGAAAATCCATCTCTTGGACAAAAGCTCCCAGCCTGAAGTGGTGTGGGGTGAGGGTAGGGGCGCATCATACCCCCTTTCCTCAGGCCCCCTGAGCTCCTTCTGCTCCCTGCTTTGCGGCATTTGCTGAGTGCACACAGTGGAAGGAGCATTACACCTGGAGTCCAGAGGCCTTCATTTAGTTCTATGACTTCGGATGAGTCTCTGTCCCTTTCTGGGCATCAGTTTCCCCATTTTCAGTTGATTATCTCTAAGGCCCTTTTTATGGGTCCCAAACTGTGTTATTGAGCATGTTGCTTTATAAGGTTTTCCGTGGCAGCACCTCTTGTAAAGGATGTGTGTGTGGGGGGGGGGCACACACACGTGAGACCCTCAGTCTAGATTAGCTTGTCCACGCAGACTTAAGTTCTTGAAGGGAAAGTGACTGAGGGAGTACAAACAGGTAGGCAGTCATCCTGTGCAGAGCAGAGGTTAAGAATGGCTGACATTGGGGGAATAGATGTTGGTTCTTGCTTGTGCTGAATTCAGAGTAGCCTTAGGCAAGTCCCTCATTAATAATCCTCCTTTTGCCTGACCAGGCAGTGGCGCAGTGGATAGAGTGTCGGACTGGGATGCAGAAGACCCAGGTTCGAGACCCCGAGCTCGCCAGCTTGAGCGCAGGCCCATCTGGCTTGAGCAAAAGCTCGTCAGCTTGGACCCAAGGTCGCTGGCTCCAGCAAGGGGTTGCTCCGTCTGCTGAAGGCCCGCAGTCAAGGCACATGTGAGAAAGCAATCAATGAACAACTATGGTGTCGCAACGGCAAGGAAAAACTAATGATTGATGCTTCTCACCTCTCTGTTCCTCTCTGTCTGTCCCTATCTATCCCTCTCTGACTCTCTCTCTGTCCCTTTAAAAAAAAAAAATAATAATAATCCTCTTTTTGCCTTTCTAAGGGTGTTGCAGGCTAACTGAAATATTAGATATGAAGTCCTTTGAATAGGGAAGACAAGAGGTTGTTTCCTTTTTGATGTCTTTTGATGCCTGTGACAGTGATGAACTTTAGAGGCAGAAGAGTTAAGATGTTCAAAGCCTAGTGCTGGCCTCATTCGCACCCTGCTGAAGCTGCAGCACACACAGCATAGGCATGCACCCCGCTCCCCAGCAAAGTGATAGACGGACAGGGCCTCACCAGACTCCGGCCCACTGCAGGCCCTTTGTGTGCACCTTGGGAAACTAAAGAGGGAAGATTAAGAAGCTCCCAACCTAAAGGGAGGTGATCAGTGGATTACCTATGAACCTATCAGCACGTCCTGGCTGAACACCTGGTTGGCAGGTGCTACAGACCTTAGGGAGAGCAAAACCTAGCTGAATGATTAAGCAGGAGAGGCTGCTGTGGATGATAAGCACACAGAGAGGGCACAGCAGGAGAATGGGGAGGGAGGGAACCTGGCAGGGGCAGGGTGGGGGCCTTCTGTGCAGCCCAGGGAAATCTGAAGCACAGGCAGGACTGGGAGATATTCCAACGACTGGCAGAAGCATTCTAGTTGGGAGAAGGAGTTAAGCCAAGGTGCAGAGTTGGGAATGAGCAGAAGGGGGGGCGCTTGGAGGAATTTTGAAGCCACATCAGTTAGGAAGATATGGGCACAAAATATTCCCAGAGAGGCACAGGACCCAAATTACCCAACGAAGCAGCAGATGACAGGTCAGGAAGGTAGGGAGGTGACAGGGAAAGAGCACCAGGAATCAGGCAACCAATATTCAAATGGCTTTGAGCAGTTGTTTCTCTTCACTGACCCTTGGTTTCTTTATCTAGAGAGTGGGAATTATAACTTTTTTTCTTTCAGGGTTATCACAGGAGCCACAGGATGCGTTTGGAAGTGCTCTGTAGACTGCAGAGAGCTGAGTGAATTTAACATTTGCGCTTTTGTTATTTCCTTCGGGGCCTCAGTAAACATTAGTGGAACTGACACATTGGGTTGGGCCCTGCATGCCTCTTCATGGCAACGGGTGGATGGACAACAAAGGTGGGGGGGTCTGCAGATGGTCAGAGGGACCCATGAAGGACAGGAAGAAAGGAGAATGCCAGTCATAAATGTCACATCCCTTTGGACACCTTTACAATGTAATTTAAATACCAATTTTTGGGAGAATAGCCCTGCCCCACCCATATGACTCGGAATCTTCCATCCCTGCCTCTAAGTAAGTAGATGGCCAGGGTGAACAGTACAGTATCAGAAATTACTTTCCTGACCAGGTACCTTTATGGGGCTGACCAGCTCCTCCTCGATGGGCTCAGACTGTCCTTTTTGTTCAAAGTGCCTTGTCTGACAGCAGGAACAGACAGTACAAAAGGGGCTGTCAGCCCCATTCAATGACAGGACTCACGTCCCTCACACATTCTTGGCCCTTTAGCATCCAACCCTAATTTAACACATGAGTCCTCTCCTTCTTGTTGTCTCCTCTGTCTTGGAGCATTCAGGACAGGGTTTATTGCTCCACTTTGTAGATGAGAAAACTGAGGATGGCAGAGGTGCCAGGTGTGACCTAGAATCATCACCTAACCTAGAGGGTCGGAACTGCCCTGCTGGGCAGGCCCTTGCCCGCCATCATCCCATCAGGGCTGGAAGTATAGGCCTCAGTGTACAGAGGCTGCTTGGGAAGGGCATGTGGTTGATGGGAATTTCTCTGAGAGCTTTCCTTTCAGCGGCTGTGCCTGGACACACAGTCACAGGCATGATTAGGGTCTAGGGCTGCAGTAACAAATTGGTACAGATGCAGTGGCTTAAACAAAAACGTACTCTCTCACAGTACTGGATGCTGTGAGTCCCAAATCCTGGTGTCAGCAGGACCTTTCCCTTTCAAGTTTCCATAGAAGACTGTGCCCTTGTTTCTTCCAGCTTCTGGTGGCTCTGGAAGTTTCCTGGCTTGCAGTGGCTTGCTCACCCACCTCCCATGCCCCAGCCCCTCCTCTGATGTCCAGGCACTGGCAACCCTTTGCCAGGGAGCAACAAAGCTTTGCATTCTGTGCAGAGAGCACATTCTGTCCAGAGGGCAAAGGCCCCTGGAGTGGGGGCTGAGGGACAGTCCCTCCCCAGGTGTGGATCCTGTTCTCAGAAGGCCTGAGGGAGGTAGAGCATGAAAGGCTGGCCCTTGAAGAGTGTGTGTGGAGAAGGGAGGCTCTAGGAGGGGAGGAGGTTGACCTCCTTTGTTTGGGACTCACACTGGCCAGGGCTAGGCCAAATGGCCATGTTTAGGTTTAGACCCCTGTCCCCCCAGGGAGAGACCCTGAAGGCCCGGCATCTCAGGTTCCTGAAGGAAGCCCTAGGTCTGCCAGTGCCAGTATCCATCAAGAACCATGGGATCCAGATGACCTTCAGGATCATTTGACCTAAGTAGTAAAGACGCTCAACAAGATACAGATGCCATGAGCGGAACCAGCAGACCAGCGGTGTCCAGGGGCTGCCTCTGGTTCAGACGCCGGCTTCCCAGGCCCAAGGTAGTATCTTTACAGTAGACGGGGAGGGGGCACAGTCCTCTATACAAGGGGCATGGGTAGTGCCATTCTTGCAAGGGAAGAGCTAGGGGGCTGGTCTTGAAGCTATATTGCAGAGAAATGCAGTTTGATTTGGGTGGAGGGTTTATTTGGGTGGCTAGGGAAAGGGCATACATAGAGATTATGAAGCAGGGTTAGCTCACCCTCCCCCTGCAGGAACCATTGCCACCCCACAGTAACCTCTGTTTTCTCCTACCAGCCTCAGAGGGTCTCTGTTTCTGCATCCAAAAATGCTCTAACAAGAAAATATAATACCCGATCCAGTGGTTCTCAGTCCTGGCTGATGCCAGTGTCAGCCACCAATTCAATCTGAATCTCTGGAGGTGGGGCCAGTTCTTTTTAAAGTTCCCCAGGTAATTCTGATGTGCAGCCAGAGTGGAGACCTCAAGGTAGTCAGGCAACTCCCTCAGCTGCCTGACTCTTGGGGCTCCTAGATGGCCATGGTCACATCTGTGTCCTTATCATCCTGACCCACAGTACCCTGGGTTGGACTCAGCACACAGCAAATATACTGTACATACAGTGAAATGTGTGCAGAGCAAGGAGAGCCTGGCTTGGCTGCTTCAGCAATCGATGGTGGTGGATTTCCCCTGCAGCAACTGCAGTTGCACTTCCTGCCTGAATTCTGGGCCATCCAGTGCACGAGGCCCACAACTTTCCTGGGTTTCTTCCTCTCCTAGCCTCTGTATCCTTCACTGTCAGAGGCAGATTTAACGGCGGGCACTCTGGGCCCCGACTTCTGAAGGGCCCTGCAAAACTACAACTTTACACTTTTTTCTAATGTAAGGGGCCCAATATTTTATTCTGTACCCAGGGCCTCAACCGACCTTAATCCTCCTCTGTTCACTGTGGACGCTGCACACACTGGAGGAATGGGAAAGAGGGAGCTTCCCTGGGCAGCCTCCAGCCTCTGCTCTCAGCTTAAGGCTGCTGCCTCTCCTCCAGAGCTAACAGCCTTTAAGGATTGCCCCTGCAGAATCCTCACTGCCTCAGTGAACCCAGAGACCCCCCATTTTTACCCCAGCTCTCTGTCAGTCCCTGAGTACCAGCTGTCTGCAAGCTCTAGGCTAAACCTGGACTCAGCTCTCTTTCAAGAGCCACACAAATATCCATCGCATTTAATCCAGCAATCCCACACCTAGGAATGGATCCCAAGGGAACAATCCTCAAACAATGAAAAAGCTCTTTGAACAAAGTTCCAGCATTATACCTAACAGCAGGGAACTCCAAGCAACCTAAGTGTCCAGCTCCAGAACGCTGCCACACAGCAGCCCACCCATTTTAAAAGCTAATTGTGATGACTGCTGCAACATGGGAAACGCTGATGATAGGGCATCGAGTGCAAAACTGCGCTGGGCAGAGGTCCAGCTGCGAAAAAGCGTCTATGTGCCTATACAAGGACTGGAAGGGAACTGGGGAAGACAAAGAGAACTGAACTTTCTATTCACTAGGTCTAGGATTGTGAGTGATTCTTTTTCTGATTTCTGGTATTGTGGTAGGAAATATGCAATAAACATATATTTGTATGAGCATATAATAGTAATCATTCTTAATCTTGCATTCAGGGAAGGCTCTTGAATACACCTATTCAAGCTCAGGTGTAAATGAGTGCAGGCAGCCCCTCTGGGACATTTGCATTTGAAAGAAGCTCAAGTTTCAGACAAAGTGTGGCATTCAGGACAGGGTGGCAGAGCTATTTTGTAGGTGGAACTACCTACCCTGAGGTCCCCAGCTTAGATGAGCCCTCCTTTCCATGTTCCCGCGCCCCCCTGGCCCTCTAAGCTCAGTGCCCACCTGTGGGGGCAGCAGAGGGAGAGCGCACAGGTAACAGCTACTTGAATAAGGACGTCTTTGGGGGCAGACAGGGACAACGAGTGGATAAGAAAGGGGCTGAGGGTCTACAGCTCGTATAGACAGGGCTAAGGTTCAAACCCAGGTGGGACTCAGCCAAGGGCAAGGGCTTTCTCCCCTCTGTTCTTGGGGCTTGCCCCTGATGTGGAGGGGTGACCCAGTGCTATCCAGAGCCTCGTCCGCGGCAGCCTGGATGGCCAAGGACACTTCTAGAAATACGGCTGGGACAGAGTGCTGGCTCCAGGAAGGGGGGGGGGGGCTGGCGCTGGGCCTGAGGCTTTCTTAAAGTCTGGGTGTGGCCCTTTTGAAGTTCATTCTCAGGAAAGGCCGGCGGAAGCCTTGCTGTGCTCTTTGTCCACACCCAGCTCAGGAGCTGTTAGAGGCGGAGGGAGAAGTGCTGCGCAGTCTCCCGGGGCCCGGCGGGAGCGAAGCTCCGACTCGGCGGACGCTGCGGCATAACCAGTCTGCTTGCTGCGTGGACGGCCGATTTACACAAAACACCCAGCACGAAGGCTTCATTCTGACAAGAGGATTTAAGCTGATAATCATAACCAGTGTTTATCAAGCTCTTAATGCAGGTCGGACACACTATCTCCCGTAACGCTCACCAAACCCCAAGCCTACTATTATCCCCGTTTCATCAACTGGAAAGTTGAGGCAGTGACTTGCACAACGTCACACAGTTGGGACTCAACTCAGGACTGGCCCAAAGTCAGTGCTGTCAACTGCTGTGCTATACGGCCTTTCTCAGTAATCAGAAGGCACATTTCAAAGTCCAAAAATTAAATATATATACAATTCTTCCTGGAACACGTCTTCACCACAACATATATTCTATAGCTAATGTTCAAAATATGACTCCTATTCACATTAGGCAGCCAATCTCGAGGCTTTCACAGGACCAAGCCTTTGAGAAATTGTTCACTTATGGGAAATATGGAGAACTTATAATCAATTTCAGACATTAGAATACAGAGAGGTAGAGATCTATTAGCTATTCCAGGAAAAGTAAGATCCTAAAGGGGCAAAGTGACTTGTCTGAGGTCACTCCATGAATTAAAGGTTGAAATTGCATTAGATTGCCATCTGCCTATCTGGGCTTCCTTCCTCCGCAAAAACTCTTTGTGCAACTGTTTTTAGGGTGGTTTCTGACATGGATACCAGAAAGTCCCTTCGGGTCCCATCTCTGCCGTAGCAGCCCACACGGTTTATTTAGTTTGCCTTTGAACGGCCCAAGTGTAATGTCTTTCTTCCAAGACATGGATCTGAGCAAGCCCAGTGGATTGTCCTGGTCCTCAATGAAAGCCGCTGGGAGTCTGATAAAAGCAATGGTCAGTCTTCCTCACTATCAAGTTTCTTTGTGACCCATAGCTGAGTTTGAGAATACTTCTGAAATCCCTGCTAAATATTTTAGCACGGGGAGGGAGCTGCTAAAGAGAGGGAGAAGATAGTTGAAGGCTGTGTAAATATTTAATTCAGCCCCAAGCTGGTATCCTTAATTACAGAACATTAATGTCTTTATCATAATATTCCTGAGTCTAACAACAAGCAGCCCTTTCTCAGGCTCACATCAAAACCCCAGTCGGAAGACTACAGACAGAGCCTCTTTCTATTACTTGTACGCTCTGTTCCCTCTGTTCTCCCAGCCCACACTCCTGTTATGCTTCACAACTCTGGCACGTCCTCATCACTGAGGGCCCAGGGAGAGGTGGGACAGATTGCATCATTCCTGCTTATGGATAAGAAAACTGAAGCTTAAAGGTGCAGGGAAGCTGGTAAATGCTGAGCCCAGGGTTTCCCACCCAGATTCTGAGCATTTCCTGCCCCACTGTGGGGTCCACAGGGAGGCCACCGGGACGACGGGCACCTATGACTCCATCCTTCTGGGAGTTCAGTTTCCCTGTACTGTAATGAATGGCTAAAGGGAGCCAGCAGGTCACTTGGAAACAAAGGGCCATGTAAGACGTATAGCCTAATTCATGTCCACAGCTGTCAGGTCTGGGGGTCAGGGGCCTCAGGCGGGTGGTGGGGGGAGGCTAATCCCAGGCTTCCCAGAGTCAGAGTCAGCACCGGCCCCACCCAGCCGCCCAGGCTCTGGCTCCAGCTCCCTATTTCGCCTCCTCATCAGCAAAGGCATCCCTGCCTCCATCCATTGTCCCAGGGCCGGGACTTCATTCCTTTTCTCTAGTTCTCATGCACTTGGCAAAAGGCTGAGTCAGGACTTGAGCCCAAAGTGCATGTTGTCTTGGTGATCCCAGATATCATGCTTGCCCAGCAGACTCCCTTCACAGCAGACCTCGGTTTATCAGTCAGCCTGCCCCCAGTGTTTGGTGAGTACCACCTGTCAGGCTCCATCCTGGCTGGTAGAGCCTCAGTTTGGGGCTTTACCTTCCCGGGGCACATGGCACCTGTCCACTTGAACTGAAGGGCCAGTGTGCCAAGGAGCATTGCAGGGTCTCTTCATCTCAAGACCAGGTCAGAAGCTCACCGGGGGCCTGAGCTCACACGGGGTAAGGGGAAGCTTCATTTGGCCCTTGGTATCTTTCTTCTTTCACTCATTTGTTCATTCTTTCTAGAGATCCTTACTGAGCACCCTGTCTGTGACAGAAGCTGTGGTAAACTAGAAATGTCACATCCTGATCCAAGATCTTGTGACTGTGTTACCTGACACAGGATTTTGCCGATGTAATTAAGTTAAGGATCTTGAGATGGGACAATTATCCTGGATTATGAGAGTGGGCCCTTTGTAGTCATAATGGTTCCTGTAAGAGAAAGGCAGGAGGATCAGCATTCACAGAAAGAAGTGTGATGATGGAAGTCGAGGACAGTGGGATGCAGCCTTGAGCGAAGGATTGCAATCATCCTCTAGAACAGTGATTCTTAACCTTTTTTGAGGTACCGAACCCACCAGTTTCATATACGCATTCACTGAACCCTTCTTTAGTGATAAATAAAATATGGTTTTTTTTTCCCAAATTCAAGACATGTTTTTTTACTGGTGCACAAAATGAGCCGTGCATGAACATCACCTTGCTCAAAGAACAAAACCAACAAAGTGCATGAACTCACAACAAATTACAGCATTACTTTATTCTGGCCTCCGCGGCAGAGTCTTCTCCGAACCCCTGAGACCGACTCATCGAACCCCTAGGGTTCGATAGAACCCAGGTTAAGAACCACTGCTCTAGAAGCTGGAAAAGGCAAAGAAATAGATTCTCCCATCTACATCTGAACCAACACCTTGATTTTAGCTCAGTGACACTGATTTTGGACTTCTGATCTCCAGAACTGAAAGATAATAAATGTTGTTTTAAGCCACTTTGCGGTAACTTGTTGGAGCTGCGATGGGAAACTAACACAGACGCCAAGATAAATGGGATGTGGTCCCTAACCTTGAGGAGACCTTTATGTGGCCCTGTAGGATCCCCTGAAGGGCTGTTAAACACTGACCCTGGGCCCCGCCCACAGATTTTGGGATTCATAAATCTGGGCCGAGAATTTGCATTCTAACAACCTCCTAAGAGATGCTAAGGCCATTGGCTGAGGACCACACTTTGAGAACCGAGAGTGCAGAGCAGTGGTTCTCAAGTTTTAATGTGCATTCAACGTCCCGGAGACCTTGTTCACATAGAGGTTCTGCAGTTAACTTATTAATTTATTTGTTGACGTTTTTATTGCCTGAACCCTCTGCTAGAATGTCAGGGCTGTGAAAGCAGCCCTTTGGCTGTTGGTGCTAGGGCAGCGCCTGGCAATAGATTCACAATGAATATCTGCTGACCAGGTGGATGAGTGAGCAAGGGTTTGGAGCTTGCCAGAACTGTTTAGGCTAGACATGGTGGTGTGGGCGTCCTGGGTGCCCTTGCTGATGTCATGGAGTGTGTGAAATCCCACGAGGACAGAATGAAGATCAGGAAGAAAAAGGGGATGGAGGGGAAGCAGGAATAGCCACAAAACAGGAACAGCTGGAGGAGCGGGGAGAGTGAGGACAATGCTGGGGGGGGGGGGTATTTCCAGAAAAAAGGGAAGCAGCAACTCCAAGAGCAGAGCGCCACAGGGGGCCTCTGGACAAGGCTGGAGGGAGGACGACCGAAGCGTACAAGCCCTGTTGTTGGCAGCCGGGGGGCATCTCCTCTGTGAAGAACAGATGATTAGGGATGGCTTAGTGGCCAGACATCCATTTTTTTCTCTCTCGACTTAATGAGACAGTTTATAAAAGCAATATGTGTATGTTGGGAAATATTTTGGAGAATTCTGAGAAGTATAAGGAAGACACTGAGATCGCCTATAACTGCCATACCCAGAAATGAGACTAATATATATATTTTTATGTATTTCAGTCTTTATTTAATACAAGTGTTTAACACACATACATAATTTTCCTTCATATCAAGGTAATACCGCTTATATTTTTAAATATTATTTCTTTACTCAATATGTTGTTCCATAAATATTTTTAATGTTATTTTGAAGAGCAAAATACAATTTTGAAAGACAGTTAATATACTTTTGTACAAATGTGCCATAAGTTAACCCGTACCCATTAGCAGTCTCCCTTTATCCATAGCTTTGCTTTTTACAGTTTCGTTTACCTGTGGTCAACCTCAATCTGAAAATATTAAACGGAAAATTTCAGAAAGAAACTATTCAAAACTTTTAAATTATGCACTGTTTTAAGTAACATGATGAAATCTCGCACCTTCATGCTAGCTGCATATGCCCCCCACCCCAATCATTTAGTAGCTTACTGGGTTATCAGAGGGAGACAGATAAAGAGAGACCTCATTCACATAAATCTTATTAGAGTATATTGTTATAATTGTTCTCATTGACTATGAGTTATTGTTATTAATCTCTTATTGTGCCTACTTTATAAATTAAACTTTGTCATAGGTATATATGTATAAGAGAAGACATATACTGTATATATGTGGTCCAGTCACATTTGCAGTTTTAGGCATCCACTGGGGGTCCTGGAACATATCCCTCACATACAAGAGGGGGCCACTGTAGTTTTGAGTATTTGAGTTCCTTCACTCTGGTGCTGATTTACATTACCCTCAGATGAATGATGTCCGGCATCTTCCATTTGCTATCCTTATTTCTTCTTTGCTGCACAATTGTTTGAAATCCTTTGCCTATATTTAATTGGGTTATTTCTTACTGCTGACTCCTTTACATATTCTGAATGTGAGTCCTTTGTAAGAGATACGATTTGTAAATATTTTCCTAGGCTGTTTTCCTTTACAGTGTCTTTCGCAGAACAAACATTTTTAATATTGATGAAGTCCAATTTATTATCAAGTTTCTTTTTTGCCGTGTATGCTTTTGTTGTCATTAAACTCTGCTGAGACTGAAGTAAAAATATTTTTCTCCTGTATATTCTGTTTTTAAAGGTTTGAATTTTACATTTAAGACTATGATCTATTTGGGGTCTAATTTTTGTATATGATGTGGGGAAGGTGAGAGGTCTTTTTTTTTTCTGTCGTGCAAATAGAGGTCCAACTGTCCCAGTCATTTATGCACTTGTGCAAAGCACATGAGTGTTCACCCTGGGGCTGGATGCTCACATGAGCACATCCCCACCGACACACAGAATGGATACAAGAATTCGCTTTTCCACCACGCTCCTTTCCCACAAGGGGAGACAGGTGCTGTTGAGAAGTGCCCTGGGCTTGGGATCAGAGTGCTCCTTGTTTCTGGCCTGTCCCGGCTTCTCTAGAACAAGCCACACCATCTCCCCAGGCCTGTTTCATCATCTGAAAACCACCACTACCAATCTCACTGTGTTGTCTGAGGGCTGTGCAGGTGCAATGCGGTAGCAGGATTCTGAACACGTGCACTCACAAACTGAGGAGTTTTCCTAAGGCAAGGAACTGGGCATAAGAGGAAGGGGGTAGGGGGGGACCGGGGGTGGCTTGAATGGGACGGGAACTCCTGATGTACTACTATGGAGTTGTATCTCTGGAACCCCTAGGAAGCAGCTGCAAAGACTGCTTGGTCTTGCCCTATTCTCTATTTCTTTGCAGTGAAAGGGCTTCCCTTGCAGCCTGAGAGATTAAAGTTAGACATTAGGAAGAAATTTCCTTCTGCTTGGGGAAGAAGGGAAAAGGGATAACTAAATTAACGGCGGGAAGAGTAGGATGGGTCTTCCTGGTTGCACTTGTGAGATCTGCGGTGGTTCTGACCCAGACAAGGCTCCTTATTCTCAGTGCTTGCTCTGATGTGAGTTGGTTTGCTCGGGAAGGTCCCCTGGTGCCCTGCAGGTGGCGCCCTCGTGCCTGTTAAAGAGGAGGCGCAAATTCGGTCCAGCGGTGCGACAGCTGGGACCCGCAGTCAGATGTTTCCTCCCTAACCTGCACCACACAGAGTCTCACACTAGGGGCTCCAGGACCCCAGGCCTCAGGCCTGAAGGGGCCAGATGTAGCTGCTGTGTGGCATTAGTGTGAAGACAGAAAACCCTGGGTTTGGGGGCTGTCCACCTGCCCAAAACTGTTCAAGGGCCCTGTCCTGTGGACGTTTCCCTAGGGTGGTACTCAGTATGTGGTGAGTTACCTCCTGATGCTGTCCCTCACTGTGAGGATACAGAACAATTTCTTAGTTTCTCTGTTTTCTTACCCTAAAAATGTGAATAAGCCCTCCAACTTCCTAGGGCTGTCAGGACATACAATAAGCACTTATTAATGTTAGCGGTTCTTGTTATTCAGCACACAGGATGTGCCAGAGTCAGAGAAAGGTATATTGCTAAGTAGATGGACATTGAGTGCTAGAATCATGGGTGGTTTTATTTTTATAAACCAGTAAGATATAATTATAATTTCTAAAAGTTAAATAGAAAATCCCAGGTTTAAGTAATTTTGATTTTAAATTTTGGTATTCATTACTTATAATTTGTATTTGGCCTTTAAAATTTAACAGATATTTATTACTATTTTAGAAAAAATAAAATTATTTTTCACATACCTTTTTTAAAAATTTCATTTTCACAATTTATTTAATTTACATCGCCATGATGAAAATATATTCAAATTTTATACTCAAGATAAAGTTATTATTTTTAGTCCTATGGATAATTGAGAATGAGTCCAACTAGAGATCACGATTGAAAGAACAATTATGAATGTGGAGCTCAGACAAAAAGAGGTGAAAAGAAATAGAAACTCTTTACTGTAGAAATAGAAAATCTTGGATATAGCAGTCTCCTAAAAAAATTTTAAAACTGCCAATAACAAAAGTGAGCATATTTTACCTGTAACCCTAAAAAACACTTGTACAATTACTAGAAACATATAAAGGAGCTGACTGAACAGCCAACTGTGGACAGTTTTTAATAAAAATAAGTAAACACTAATAGGGCACATCAATGGGACGTTCTTAAAAAATAAAATGATATGTCTGGTATTCAGCCAAACCGAATATTGCATTTGGGGTGGGGAGAGGCACTAATGACATAATATATACAGAAAACAAAATAATAAAAAGTAGGTTGAGTAGAAGTAACTATAAATTTTGATGCTAAGATAGGCAAACATGTAAGATAAAATTTTAAAAAGTGAAACAAATAATTACCTAGGATGCAGACTTCAAAATGAGATTATTAATTTTGAGGGCAAAAAGAGAAGAAATTGAACATAAAATTAAAATTATATATAACTTCAATTCGATTGTATCAGAGACAAAAATTATATCAAATGACTAATATTTATTGTATGAGTTTTGAACTACAGAAAAAGAAAAGTCAGACTGAAAAAAGGAGTACTTTCATTAGTTTTATGCATTTATGAGAAGTATAGGTTTTGATTACAGTCACAAACTTAACAACAACTTTCAATTATAGGCATCGCTTTTAAAAAATTGTCAAGGGTGAACCTCTGATGATGCCACTATTTAGTGGCATATTTATGATCATGAGAAAAAAACTGTATGAGCCAGAATTTTAACCCCAAATGAAGAAGCATTCTCTGTGCTGTGTTCAGTGTGTAGTTTCAATTTATACTGAGATGTGGCTTCAACTGTGCCAGTGCAATGGCCTTCGTCGAATAATTTAGTGATTATATATTTTTCTGGATCTGTCCCAAGACAGAATATCTTGATGAAACACATATCAAATTTGGCCTTACAACCACTCACAGACACTTAATGGGAAGGTCAGCAAATGCTCTTAAAGGCACCAGAAGTAATTTGGACAAGATGCAATATGATTAGAAGAGTTCAGTGAAACAGCAGATCCTCAAAAGGGTAAATCATGGTTCTTGACAGAAAATACAACTATTTTTAAAATTTGTGCTACCCGTAATTATTTGGTATAAACTCTTGCATGTCAATAATGTTAGCAAAATACTATTTTTTTTAAAAAAAAATCTAAATTGGCTGTCATTTTTTAAGGGACTGAAAATATTTTTTAATGTTTAGAGAAATTTTTGAAATAAAAAGAACATAAAACTATCATATGACCCAGCAATACCTCTACTGGGAATATACCCCCAAAACTTGAAGACATTGCTACGTAAAGACACATGCAGCCCATGTTCATTACAGCATTATTCATGGTAGCCAAGACATAGAAACAACCAAAGTGTCCCTCAATAGAGGACTGGATGAAGAAGAAGTGGTACATATATACAATGGAATACTACTCAGCCATAAGAAATGATGACATATTGCCATTTACGACAACACAGATGGACCTTGAGAACATTATACCGTGTGCAATAAGTAAATCAGAAAAAGCTAAGAACTATATGATTTCTCACATAGGTGGGATATAAAACTGAAACTCATGGACACAGATAAAAGTGAAGTGGTTACCAGGAAGATGCAGATATGGGAGTAAAGAGGGACAAATATATGGCGATGGATTTGACTTTGGGTGATGAGTATACAACATAATTCACAGTTCAAATGCTATAGAAATGTTTACCGGAAACATATGTACTCTTATTGATCAATGTCACTTTCTTAAATTTAATTTTCAAAATAAAAATTTTAAAAAAGAACATTTATATAAAATATGCAATAAAAAGTGATATACCAATGAAACAAAAGGAAATTGGCAAACACAAATAAAATGCTCATATGACTATAAAGAAGATGCACGTTCAAACAGTCCAGTTTATAGAGACCATTTTCTGGTCATTAGCAATAAAGGCAGAGTCTCAATTGAAGAGAGATTTGCACAAATGAGCAAAATACTGGTATTTTTGGTTTTCTTTATAATATCTCAGGGTTAGAAAGTGTGAAAGAACCTAAATGCCACATGGATTCTTCACGCCAATTAAGAAATGTAAATCAGCATACTGCTTTCCTCATGGAGAAAGTCTTGGGATGAAACAATCCAGCCACACTGAAGAGCGTGCCTGCAGACACGTCCCCCCGCAGACCCTTAGCTCGTCACTGACCAGCACCAAGCTAGATGCGGCTTCAGGAAAGGTGGAGACCTGTAAGGGACAGAGATGTGTATGGGAAAATTAGAATATCACATAATGTTTCCTGTAATAATAAGTTATCATAAAAACGCCCATTACTGTGGTTGAACATGATAGGTAAAATTTAGGATTCACCTTGGAATCTGAGTACTGCTTTAAGGAGTATATTGATAATTCCAGTTCCTGTTGTTTCAGAAAACTGAAGGTTCTCCATACAAAATTTAAAGCAAAACTGTTTAAGAACTCAAGAAAAATGGTCTAATTTGGCATGTTTGCCAACAGAACAAAATTTTTGTAAAAACCTTTATTAGAAATTTTATTGGAATAAAGAGAGAAATTTTAGAAAATGAAGAAATAATGTATAACTTATTTGTTCTTATTTTAGTATTTTTTCAAACATTGCTAGCTCATCAACAGAACACTCAGACATGCCTAGTAATGATTAAATGCTGTCATCTTTGATCTCTCACTTTTAGCCATATAAACACCAGTTCTCAGTTATACGGAAAACACTATTTTTCAATTTTGTCATTATTAAGGTATTATTTGTAAAGGTAAGAGAAGAAAAAATTTCCTTCTATGGGCTTGTGAGACAGATTAATAACTTTAAAGTATTTATTTATTTATTAGATTTTATTTATTCCTTTTCAGAGAGAGGGGAGAGAGAGAAAGAATGGGGGGAGGAACAGGAAGCATCAACTCCCATATGTAGTACCTGGACCAGGCAAATCCGGGGTTTCGAACCGGTGACCTCAGCGTTCCAGGTCAAGGCTTTATCCACTGCGCCACCACAGGTCAGGCTAAATATTTAGACATCTGGCAAACAGACATATGCTTGTACCCTTCAGGCCCCGGGATGTGAGGAGCCATCCCAAAGACCTCTGCCAACTGGGACGGGTCACTCAGGTGCCTCACCTGCCTTCTTTCCACAGGTTGTGAAGAACAATGGGGACTCCTGGGCTTGAAAAGAGAGGGCCCACCTTACTTGACTTATTTTGCTTTACCATCCATAAACCAAAGGTGATACAGCCTCCCTCACAGGGCTGTTTAGAAACCACGTGAGATAATTAATCCACATGGAAGTGCCCCATGACGTGCAGGAGAACTGTCCAGATGGAACCTCTTCTGCCCACAGCCCCCTGGTCTCATGCCTTACCTCCTTCCACAGGAACGGTGGCTTTTCCCAGCTGTTGACTCAGTGGCAGGTCTAAGCCATCATACTTTCTACCACATGCTTCCTCTAACCCACAGTTGACCCAAAGGTGGTCAAGTGACCTACGACAAAGATCAACTGAACAGGAAGCAACATTGTCACCCTCTCACTGATTCCCTCTCCCTCCCAGGAAATCCTGCTCTCCGGCCTGCCCTCAACAGCCCAGGAACGTCACCACACTTCTCTCTTCCCTACCCCGCCTCCGCCTGTCTCCACCTCACGCATGTAGTCACGATTTTCTTGTGGGTTAAGCTTAGAAATAGTTATAAACTCTAAAGTCTTTTATCCGATGCATGAAAATAACTTAGATGGCTCAATTAGGTTGCTATTTACTAGAATTCATGAAAGAATCAAATGTTCTTGACAACATTTAGAATGAAATGTGGCCCTAGAAAATGGACTTGGTTGCAGTGAAGGTTACAAGAGAAAACCTGCAGGAGAGAAGCTATCATCAGTGAAATTTGATATTGACTAAAATTTGATCTATGAACCAAATTTCTGATATAAAATTTAAGTGAAAAAAGGAATTGGTCCCAATGAAAATAGTTTCAGTCTACTTGAAATGAAAAAGCGAAAAAATTGGAAATAGCTTAACGGAGCTTTATAGAAAATTGATCAAGGAATTAAATTGACTTAATGAAGTCCATTCCGGAAAACCCTTTCCCAAGGAAAATTCATCAAAGTCAACACACTTCCTAGTTACATGTTTGTATTCAAAATGTCTCCAGTGGATTTCTGTGGGATTTTCAGTAAGAGACAAGGGGGCGGGGGCGGCATGCTGGGAGTGGCACCTGAGAGGTCACAGAGTAGGGGGCACAGACGGGGTGGTGGTCAGTTTCTTTGGGAGTGGGCCTTACTCTTTTTATAAAAATACAGTATTAAATATAATGTAACTGCATTGGTATAATGATGAATATAATCCAGGCTAGATTCATTATTTTATATTCATTATTAGTATATTCTTCAGTTCTTCTGATTTTAAAAGAAATTAAAATTAAAACAGATTTGTGGGTCCTAAGCACTTTGGCTAATAGATAAGTTGGCCCAGTAGGAGCCCAGGCCAAGAGCAAGCTGACCTCTAGATGAAGCTGGGGGTGGGGTTGGGGCAGGGCTGGATGGAAGGACGAGATATGGCTTTATCTGTGTCTTCTTAATGGAAGATGCTGGCGTGATGGCTCCCAGCCCAGCCTTCCTGCGGCTGTTCTGCTTTTCCCAAGGCTGGGTTTTTCTGGGGTTTCCATTCACTTCCGTCTTCACGGTGAATGTTCTCCTCTCAGGGAGCCCTGGGCGTATTCTGTTCTTGCAACCTAGAGAGCCCAACTAAACAAACAGTTCTAATGCTCCCTCTGCACACTCGTGAAGCCCCTCCCAGAAAGCTCACTTCAGCGTTGTCAGCCCTGGTTGTCTGTGTGGAGGTGAGCCAAGGTGCATGGGGAGTGGGGTGGGCGGTGGGGTGGAGGGTCACTCCGCTGTGTGCTAGTTGGGCTGAGATGAAATCTTTTCCTTTAGGCCCACCCCCTAGACACTCCACCTCATCAAAAGGCCTGATCTGAGTTCCTAGTGTGTGTCAGATCCTGCGGCAAGGGCCCTGGGAGCACAGCACTAACCACCGCGAGGCCCCGGCCATCCAGGAAGGGGCTGGGCTGCTCACGACAGGGTTTCTCAGCCTCGGCACTGTAGACGTTTGCGCCAGATGATTCTTTGTTGTGGGCGGTCCTGTGCACTGTAGGACCTGGCCTCTCCCTACTAGATGCTAGTCGCGCCCTCTTTCCCAAATTGTGACCATCAAAAATGTTTCCATACATTACCAAATGTCCCCTAGGGGCAAAATCTCCCCTGGTTTAGGGAATGGGTGTTGACAACCACATCAGACGGGGCTCAGGAAGCGCACTGTGGCTCTGGCTGCCGGATGCTTCGTGGCTGTGGTGCTGTTTAAACTTGGGCCTCAGACCCGAGGAACCTTGCAAGGACCAGTGACAGCACAGAGGAAAAGGGTTGAGAGAACTCTCACCAGGTAAGACCGAGGAGAAACAGGCTTATGCTCTGGAGGGCGTGATTGAGGTTAAATAATGGGCAGATTTCATTATCAATTGGAGGGTGAATTTAGGGATAAATACTGAAAATACCCTAAGACAAAAAACATAGGTTACTCATGAGTTAAATCTAATCTAAAGATTCATCTTGTTTGGTCTCTCCAGTACTAATTTAATTTTTGAAGCTAAATTTGAAATTTTATATGGTTAATTTTAGCCATAGTCCCCATCATTCCTTATCACCCACTGACATGTTATTCATTTACAATATTTTAACTGCCAGATTTCTTAAGATTTGTGAGTTTATATATATATATATATATATATATATTGTAAGGCCGGCGTCATGGCTGTGCAAGTTCACACTGGATTCAGGCAGAGGGGAAAGGAACTGTGGAGCTGGAAAATGGTGGGCCATTCCATTTATTAGAGTCTTGCAACAGTAGATGAGCAAGCAGGCAGGGAAAATCACTTCTCTCTCTTAGGGCTGATGAGCAAAACAGGCCAGGAGAAAAAACCCCTTCTCTGGCAAATAATAGTAAAAAATGGCCCCTCCCAATGGTGGCAGTCAATCCACAACCTACAATCTGCCACCCTGAGGGCAAGCACTTGCAGCCTTACATAGACTATACACACATGGTGCTGCCCTGTGCTCATGCTCCAATCAGGCAAAGTGCAAGCGAGCAGAGGGGACACAGAGAGACAGACTCCTGCATGTGCCCCAAACGGGATCCACCCAGCAACGCAAATCTGGGGCCGATGCTCTGCCCATCTGGAGCCATGCTTGCAACTGAGGCAGAACTTTGACAGAGTCATTCCTCAGTGCCCAGGGCTTATGCATTTGAAGCAATCGAGCCATGGCTGCAGGAGGGGAAGAGAAAGAGAGGGAGAGAGAAACAGAAAGGAAGAGGGAAGGGTAGAAGCAGATGGTCACTTCTGTGTGCCCTGACCAGGAATCAAACTTGAGACATCCACATGCTGGGCCAACGCTTTACCACTGAGCCAACTGGCCAGGACTGTGAGTTTATATTTTTAAATATTAAAAAAGTACAGTAATTTCTCTCTTGGGTTTCATGAACTCTCTCCAGATCTTTGGATAATATTCAGGGTACTGGGAGGCTCCACAATTGTGGGCAGGAACCGTGAGGCCTGAAAGGTATCTAAGATTCTCTGAGCATTTTTCTTGTGGAAGAGTTTGTGGCTATCAAAGAGTTCTTCAGAGGGTCTCCCTGTCTCTCCTGAAAGAGGCCTAGCGAGGTGGGGAGGGGGCCTCTACTGATCCCTGGAGAAATTTTGAGCGATCAGTAAAGGAGAGACCCAGGGCTGAGTTCTGCTCATCTTTTCCTCTCAGTCTATTTTAATTCAGTTGGTAATTAAAAATATTAATGCACTGTGAGATCTGCTTAGAGCACAGGCAGGCACCGTGGCTGTCACCAGAGGGCTGGGCGCATTGATTTAAGGCAGCTGGGCAAAGTGAGTGACTTCGTGAACCAGAGAGAAAGCCTTCAGTTAATGATTTCCTCCACTCATTAAGAGGCCACTCTGAAGGACACAGAGCTTGAGAGGGAGACAAGCTTTGCAGCGGGGAGGCTGCCGTCAGCCAGGGATGCCGCTGGGCCAGGCTGGTATGGGTCACACCAGGTATCTCTCTCACCCTGGCTCCCCGGCCCCCAGCCGTGCTGCCTCCGAGCAAACCACTCTTAAAACAGGACCTGGTTACTCCATTTACACCAACGTGTAGATGTTGGAAACAGCTTACTCTGCATTTGACTGGAATCATAATTCAGTCCCGGGCTGAGTCTGATTTCCCAGGTGATTTGCCGGGGTCAAGGTGAGGGTAAAGGACAACTTTGCAGTGGGGTCTGTGAGGTGGACTTGGGGGAGGGCCAGGAAGTCTTGTCTTCAGCCCCACATCCCTTTTCTTCATCTGAGAATTGGAAGGGTTCTCCGAGACCCAAGCACAGCCCGGCGATTTTCTCAGTGGTTCTAGCATGGGCATGGACTCCCCTTTCCACTGAAGTGACAGCAGCTGGTGGGGTTTTCCTGACTTCTCCCGGTTTTCTGTAAATCCAGCCTTTTTGAAAGTTAATGACCAGAGGTTGGCAGGGTGTCCACTGTGTGTGTGAGTGCATGGATGCATATTCACACACGCGTCTGGGGTGCTCACCCTGTCCCTGACCCACCAGACCACTCTGTGCTGGGAACACAGGGAACTGGCTTGTTCTGGGGGAAGTGGAAGAAATGAGAAGCCTGAGGGAGGTCCTGTCTGGTCGGGGTTTGGCCCCCACCGCGGGTGATGCCCTAGTGATGGGGGAGTCACAGCTCTCCATTCAGAGAACTCTTTGAGGAAGAGGAAAGCAGGGCCTGGAACAACTTAGGCGCTAAGAGGGGCACGTACATTTAACCAGTAAAGCCAGAAAGTGCTTTGCACAAGTGAGCCAGAGACAGGGAGGCAACCACACCTTTCCCTCCTTCTCTCCACCTGTGGGACTCAGGCCTTGGCCCTTGTCCGTTCCTAGCGCTTTGCTCTCTGTTCCCCAACAGGAAAGAGCACCAGACACTAGCTCTGTCTCCACCGTGGCTGCACATTACAGTGGGTTGCACAGTCCAGTCCACACCCAGACAGACGAGAGCAGGGGCCCAGGCATCAGAGTTTTGTGTAACTCCCCTGGGAAGCCAACGTGCAGGCAAGGCTGAGAATCAGCACACTGGGAGGTGCTTCAGTGTGCACATCAGTACCTGGGGCCAGCCGCACAGCACTGAACCCAATGCAGAAGGTTTGGGACGAAACCCAATGTTCTTTTCTCCCTGGGCTCCCTGAGCGCTCCTGGCTGAGGCTCATGCTGAGGGTGGAGGGTAGAGAGAGCTCTCTCACAGTGCTGTGAGGAGAGAGCTAGTTCTCAGGCCTCTTTCTTTGGAAGGTTTCATTAATTAATTAATGAAACACCGACCATTTGTTGAGCTCATCCAACAGGCAGGGCTCTGTGCTGGGTGCTAGGAATAAGGCAGAAGCTAGAGTCAAGCTCCCTGGAGTCTGTTTTGGGGCAATGGGAGCCACTGGAGAGTTTTAAGCATCTGATTTTTATTCTAAAACAATGTCTCTGCTGGCTACGTGGACACAGGGTTAGAGAGGCAGGAGTGAAATCCCATTGTGAATAAGAGGTGCAACACATACATACTCTAATCTTCCTTACTCCTCATACCTTCAAATACTCTGATCTTGAGCCCAGGAGAGGACCTAGTTGTTTATGCACAGGAGAGGACCCCTGTACCTAGGAGTTGCCCTCGATTCCTGGATACCCCTCACCCTGCACAGCCAGCCCATTAGCTCTGCCATCTACCCTTAGTCCATCCCCCTCTCAACACTTCACCTCAGTCCTGGCCATGTCCCCTCCCACTGGAGCTCCTGCAGTGATCACCCCTCTTCTACTCCTGTCCCTGCAAGCCCGTGTCCTCACAGCAGGAGGAGTCACTGAGCTGTGGAGAGAGAGAGGTGAAGTAACTTGCTCGACCTCCCACAGCCAGTGAACCGTGAGTGGGTCAGTCCCCTGCCACGTGGTACCGCCCTTCTCATGGCTGCGAGAAAATGAAAGGCTAGGGGGCCACTCAGTGGTAAGATTCAGCCTGGGTGTCCCTTGGGAACGAAATAAAATCATCTTCCTTCAGATTGAAGTAATTGGCATCTTAAGATACAGTATTTTTTTTCCCCTTAAAATGTGTTTTCTATACATAAACACCCAGCTTTAACATGGCAACCGAGCAACATGCAGGCAGAACTTTGGGTGATGTTCGGGATCACTCACTTTCTTCTGGAAGGAGAGCTTAGGTGTGATGAGATAGAGCTGAACCAATGACCAAAGAAACCAAGAGAGACGTTCCCCCTCCTGCCCGCCTTCCATCCTGAGCTTAGGAACAAAGGAGACAAAGCCTGCTGGGTGAGCCGGCACTGGGCAGCATCCACCCCAGCGCTCCTTTCTACACTCCTATGTAGGATGTGGAGGCAGTGCTTCAAGCCCAGGGACCCGGGTTTTGGTTCCGCTCTGCTACTGGCACACTGGCCCTGGAAAGCTACCAAACACCAGTCCTCTGCACCTCTATTAAAAGGAGACGCCCACTCCACCGGTCCCCTAAGACCATGCTGAGGATAAAGTGAAATGATGAAAGGACTATAGAATGTCATTCATTCAAACTAACATTTTAAATGTGTTCTGTTTTCGTAGCCAAGAGTAAAGAATGTGCGCCTCCAGAATCTGTTACTTCACAGACCTAGAGGGACGGGGCAGGCTTACTCAGCACTGTGGCCCCAGCAGAAGGCAGAGTGCCTGGTCACTGTTTGCTGGGAATCCTTCCAGATGTTCCCTGTGCATTTGCACATACACCAGCATACTCGACTTCTACCTTTCTCTGTAATATATATAGTTTGTGCAAGTCTGTTAGGGAAGACAGTAAACAGCAGGAGGGGCTTGGAGAGGCTGTGACACTGGCTTGTCCAGAATCCAATGAAAACAATCAGGGATGCTGAAGCAGGGGCACAGACCAAGGAGACTGCTGAAAAACCTCCAGTCTGTTTCTTGGTTCCTCTCCTCGTTTAGTGGAGCAAGTACCAATGTGAGCAGATCTGACACAGAGTCCACAGAGGAAATGGGCTCATTTTCTCATCTGGTGGGTGTGGGAGAGCACTGGGTTGAGATTTGCATCTCTGGTTGAGCACACTGTGCAGGGCCCTTGGGTGGGGGGCAGTCAGGAGATGGTGGATCATGGCTATTGCTTGGGGATGATGGTAGAACATGGATTCTGGGGCCAGACATACCTGGCTTCCAGACCTTGGTTTGTCAAATAACCGAATGGCATCTGGCAAGTTGTTTAATTTCTCCAAGTTTTTCATCTATAAAGTACACATGCCTGACCTGTGGTGGCGCAGTGGATAAAGCGTCGACCTGGGAACACTGAGGTCGCCAGTTCAAAACCTGCACTGGTCTGGTCAAGGCACATATGGGAGTTGATGCTTCCAGCTCCTCCCCCCTTTCTCTCTTTCTCTCTCTCTCTCTCTCTCTCTCTCTCTCTTACTATGTGTCTCCTCTCTAAAATGAATAAAAATAAAAAGAAATTTAAAGTACACATCACATTTCCAGGATTAGAAAGAATGCATGTGGAGTCCTTTTGCAAGAGCTTGACTGTGGGCACTCTGGCCCCTTGGCTGTGAGTAAATAGCACCAGTGGTGGGATTTAGCCAGTTTGAACTGGTTTGGCAGAAACAATACCTAATTTCTTGTTGAGTTCGGCGAACCGGTTGTTAAAATGGCACTTGTAATCAGGGTTCTCTCTAAGGTGGGCAGTTGCCCAATGTGGAAATCACAAATGTACATTCCTTACTCTTTTTTAACGTTTATCTGTGCAACAGGGTGTCTAAGTGCCTGGTTAATTCTGTGGATAGGTGAAAAAAATTGCAAGTGAGGGTGCCAATCAAGAAGCAATATGTAAGTATCTTAAATAACAGTTTTATTGTTTTCTGTCAGGTATTACTTAATATTTTTTCATTAATATTTTAAAACTCTTAAAACAATCTAGTTTTGTGTATCTCTTTTACTATTCTTAAAGTATTAAATGTATGAAATAACAAATTACCTTTTGCTTATCTTTTTTTTATACTTAAAACGGTCATTAGGGCAGAGAACCGTTTGTTAAATTATTTGAATCCCACCACTGAATAACACCATTGCTTGGTCTTTGATTTTGGAAAGGGGAGGCACCCAAAGCCTCCCAGAGAGGAAGAGTGGTAACTGGGCAGGAAGGGGATCTTCTCACCTTTTCTGTCTCAGTAGGTAGCACATGACTGGTAAAAAGGTGTTCAATAAGTATTTAGTGAAAAGGATTTCACAACCTGGAGCCAGTTATTATTAAACAGGGTTTCCTCTTCTCACTACCTCTGGAGTCTGGCTTCGAGTCCTGGTGAATTGTAAATGAAAATTAGTTTGAGGAGCACTTATAATGGTGCTTGCTCCTTCTCCCTATTTTTAAAGCATTAAGGACCATTCTAGAATCATAGTTTGCTCTACTTGGTCACTAAGAACTCTGAATATTTATTCAAGCTCCTAAGAAGTCGCCCAGCTGATGTCCTGTGGATATCCCCAGATGAAGCTAGTGCCCGCTAGGTCCTTCCCCTTGTGTTCTGATTACCTTGCCATGTCACTGATTGGATCTGAGAATTAGTTTGGGGTCTCCCACTCTATCTTCAACTGATTTATACTGCTTACAAAAATTAGAGGATATTTCAAAATGAATAGGAAGCAATAAAATATTTCCTAATTTTTGTGAGCAGTGTAATTTCACTTGTGTTAAAAAGGAAAAGACAAAGGAATAGGCATTAAATTAAAACCATGTACTTTTGCTAGGACCCCCACCCCCACCAGGGATTTTTTTCCTTTTCCAGTCTCCAGAGATGAATATTTGTAGGTTTTCTAAACCAAATAGGGAACAGCCATTCCTACCTCAGTGATTTCACTAGGTGCCGATGACAACAGCACAAAATCCCATGAAGGCAGTGGCTTTTCCAGGGGGTGAATTTAGATGCAATGAGCTTGGGGTTGCCTAATACCCAATCTAAACTGTTTACCATTAGTTTATTGGCTACTCTATTTCTAATCCCTCAAAGGGCCTTTTTCTTCCCCGTTTGCCATGCACTTTGCTACTGTTCCTCGATGGTTTGCTCTGCGGCCCTGTCATTTCACAGAATTTTTCTACTCCTGGAAAAGGCAGAGCAAAATTGCAGTGTTGCTGCTAGTTAACATTCAGGAAATGCAACACACACACACACACACACACACTTACCAATCACGCTTACCAGATGGTAAATGTATCCCATTTCATCAGAAAGTGAGCAGCAAACATTCAATTTCATCACCAAATACAACATTTAAGTTCACATCAATTTTCAATTTGACAACCTTACTGAGTTGGCATAATGAAAATCAGTATTTTATCCCTATATTATTAACTGTTTGTAAATTACAATAATGCAGACTTGAGATTTAAAAAATTGTCATTAAACCAATCTCACAACTTGCTATTTTCATATACTATGTATCTCCATATTTTTTCAATACCTCAGAGTTCTATATTCAGAATGGGCTGACAGAAATGGCACAGGGTAGAAAGAATAAAAATCTAGTGGCTGATGTTGGTGTGTGTATATATATATATATAAAACACCACTACTCAAGTTTAGAGGTTACCTTTTGTTGGTTTATAAAGAAAAGATTAAGATCAATTTGTTCTCTCTTACTGGACTGTGGCAATGGAAGCCCATGGAATGGAGGAAGTGCCTGATGCTACAATGGAAGAACCAGGAAGCCCTCTCTTCTGAGTCCCAAGTCTAGATTTCTGTCCACAGAATGGTCCAAAGATTTCTGAGTTTCAGCCTTAACTGGTTATAAATAAACTGAATGGCACTCTGCTAGTTCAGTTTCTGTGCACTTGAGAGTAAAGAGGGGTTATGGCCTCCATGTTGGAGCCCTAACTCCTAGGATCTCAGATTGTGTCTGGATTTAGACATAGGACCTTTAAAGAGGTAAATGGTCCCTAATTCAGTATGAGTGATGTCCTTATAACAAGAGATTAGGACAAAGACAAGATACAGAGGATTCGGGAAGAAGGTGTCCATCTGCTGCAACTCAAGGAAAGAGGCCTTGAAAGAAACCAAACCTGCTGATACCTTGAATTTGGACTTTGAGCCTCTGGATTGTAAGAAAATAAGTTTCCATGGTTTAAGCCACCCCGTCTGTGGTATTTTGTTAATGGCAGCAGCCTAGCAAATAGTTTAGTCCAGATTGGAGGAAAATGTAAAATTTACATTACATTATACAGTGGTCCCTCGTCTATTACAGGCATTAGGTTCCAGAACCTCACCAATAGGCGGAAATCCGTGAAGTAGCGACCTTATATTTGGTTTCTTATTTACATATATTTTAAGGCTTTATAAACCCTCCCCACACTTATAAACCTTTTCCACACTGCAATTAACCTTTCCCCCAGTCTTATAAATGCTTCCTATGCTCTTAAACACTTTGTAAATAATTAAGATAATATATAAAAATACCTATATACTGCCTGACCTGTGGTGGCGCAGTGGATAAAGCGACGACCTGGGAACACTGAGGTCGCCAGTTCAGGACCTTGCACTGGTCTGGTCAAGGCACATATGGGAGTTGATGCTTCCAGCTCCTCCCCCTTTCTCTCTCTCTCTCTCTCTCTCTCTCTGTCTCCTCTCTAAAATGAATAAAATAAAAAGAAATTTAAAAAGTACATATATACTGCAAAATCCGCGATATAGCGAAAAATCTGCAATTCAAAATTAGATATATACAATTTAAAAATCTGTATATAGTGAGACTGCAAAACCGTGAACCACAATATGGCAAGGGACGATTGTATTTTTCTCTATAATGGAGACACTTATTAATTAGGATTCATTAGTTGCAAGTAACAAATCAAATCCAGCCAACTCAGGGTCCTCACAGCTGGCATGGCATTCCGGCATTGCTCCTGATACGCCATCCTCCTTTTCCACCCGGTGCCAGGCCTGAAGCCCCTGCTTAGGTTCCATCTCCTCCACACATCTGACCACATAAAGCAGCATTTTATTTTTCTGAAACTGCTTTGTGGACATTTGTACCCCCTACAGACTAAACCTCCTGGTAAAGGCCCATGTGACATATTCCTGCCCACAGTGTCTTAAAGGGTCCGATTCACCTTCTAATGAACATAGCTCTCACGGGCTGAACAAAAAATGATGGTCAGAAATCTGCCTGCTTGGATCAAATACTCTTAGGACAATTAGAGAAAGAAGAGAAATGCCAAGGTATATTCCTTTTAAGATAAAAAACTTTATTTTACAATTTTATAAAGCAGCTTTACATTAAGCACAAACAATCCATTTACTTTGTATAGAAACAAAATACCTTTCCATCTGCAAAAAATCAAGTTTTGCTGTATATAAAACTAACATGTGCACATTGTGCTTAAACTGCAAAGTCTGTACAGCTTTACAAAGGACTACCCTTCAGAAGGGCATCCAGTAAACACTTTATTGCATATTTAACACATGGTGTATAACCCACATGTACAATGGAGAAAAAACAAGAAAAGCAATTACAAGGAGGATGCAAATAGCAGCTTTCAGTGAAAGTTTGCACACTAACAAAGAAAAGGACCGCCACATCTGGAGAGTTGTGCTTGTGTGTCATTTTCGTATTTGCTCACATACACTCTGTGGTTTTTGGATGAAGCCTTTATGTACAGTAACTGCTAAAGGGTCAAACTTGACCTTTATCCGAAACTTTTGGCTGGTTTAAAAACTGAAGTGGCAATAGATTTAACTTAACATAAAAGCTAACTCAAGATAAGTGTAAACTAATACCCATAATCTTGAAACGCAAATTTAAAGAAACAAAACAAAACTTCAAAATGCCTTCCCCATTCTCTTCAAGCTCAGAATAAGTAAACATTTTACATGATTTAAAACCCTAGAAAGCTCCATAGGTGTTTAGGAACAAAAATGCAATGTATGCTCTTGGGCAGTGTTCCTCTACGTATGCTCCGAGATCACCTGCATCAGAATCACCTGAATGCTTGTGAAAAACACAGTTACCATGGTTTAACAGACAGACTTACTATCTGGAATCTGTATTTCAGTAAGTTCCAGGTGGTTCTGAGACATCCTAAAGTGTGAGAACCACTAGTCTGTACTGACGGTGCTGCTACAGGTTCAACTCTCTCTCTTAGGAAATTCTGGGATCACAAGAAATATCAAGTTGCTGTTGCAATGTGGAAGGCAGTGTGAACCAACAGCAATGAAATAGCAATGCCATTTCTAGATCAAAATGCCTTTCCTTTTCCAGTGGAAAAGGACAGACACATTGTTAAGGCACTGATATTTGTCACAGAAGCAGTACCATACTGTTTTCCTTGAGTCCCTTGATCTGAAGTACCAGTATGCAAACACAAGGCAGAAGTCTGGACTCTTCTAAAATAGTAACAAATATGATGCAGTAAAAAGAGTTCCCAGATTGGAGAATGTTTGTTTTTGAGCACTGAAATTAAAAATGAAGGCATCCAGATCTTGTTGCGACAGCTAATGCGTAAGAACTGCAAAGGTCAAAAGCGATGGGAAAACCTAATAGCCCACAACTGTTTTGTTGTGAACAAAACAGAGATGTGGTGTGTCTTTACTGCAGGTCATAGACGAACTGCACTGTTGGTGTGTGACCCCTGAAAGCGTGGGTCTCATATTCTCATTCTGTGTAAGTTACAGTGTTGATTTAGTGTACTGTCATACACTAAAACAAGACAGCAAAATCAACCTCCTTTGGTTCTGACCTAATGCTTGAAACCCTACGGCAGACACTGCCCCGGGTATGTGGGCTAAGGAACCTACAGGAACAGGGATAGTGGAGCACAGTGAGATATAAAAGCCAAATAAAGTCTGATCACACATGGACATACAACAAGCGCAGTAGCATCACTTCTATCCAATGGCTGAAATAGTTAAAAATTAAAATTTCAAAGGAAAAACAATAATGCTCAGCGTCAATGACCAAGAATGCTCTAGGAAAAAAACAACCTGCTGTGACTTTTGTATGTAATATCTGACCTAGTAATTTCCTTTAAGGGGAAATAATTCCTAAAAGGGGAGGGGTGGTGGACTTATCAAAATTACTAGCTCTTTCCCAAATTTAAGTTTATATTAAAATTCCCAAATAATGTCCCAAATATGTCCCCCCAAATAGAAAAAACTTGAGTGTAGTCTGAAATGAAATACAAAATTCTAGATAATGACAAAAGAAAGCATCACAATGGGGATAGGGGAAGGAGAGACTGATTATCAAACCTTTACTGATTGTAGATCAAGTTTCACAAAACAGGTAACATTTTTGTAATTTCTTGTGCAGTCAACATGTTTCATTTTAGTTTCATTTTAATTGTGCTTACATTACATAACTGTGAAGCCTGAACAGGACTGTGTTTTTAATTTACATATCAAGAAAACCATAAATTCAAAATATTCTCCATATATAACAAGTTAAACAAATGCAATGAATGCTCATTTGCCCCCAAGAAGTTAATCTATAGAAAAGAAAAACATTTAAAAAAGGTGAACACAGTCCACTATTCAGGCTACAACTAAATATTTACTGTATTACAGCACATTTTTAAAGTTTGCTTTCAACAAAAACATAAATAATCACATTTTAAAAGCACCCCATACTAAGTTTTCAGGTGATAGACAGTTGGCCAGTAACAGCTACTTAGCACTGATTTTCCCCAGACCAGCAGGGACTGGGCTACCTGTGGAACTGTACAGGGTGGTGAGCAAGGCAAGATTAAACATCTTCGTTCAGCCCACTGACTAAACACTCTTCTGCTCTAAATGACACCTACAATTCTAAACACCCAACCCATGGAATGCGGTTATCTCAGAAGACTGGTTTGAAGGATCATTTATCACTTGATGTCATCTACAAAACGCAGTCTATGACGTCTGAACACATGCCTGTGCTCGCTGAGACAGGGCCGTAGTTTCTGTGTACAGTAGAGGCTGA
The DNA here is from genome assembly GCA_037038555.1 of Rhynchonycteris naso. Lineage (NCBI taxonomy): Eukaryota > Metazoa > Chordata > Mammalia > Chiroptera > Emballonuridae > Rhynchonycteris > Rhynchonycteris naso. The sequence goes on from CM072999.1 coordinate 47,991,697, forward strand.
GATATAATTTTGGTTGTGAGCTCTAGTTGTGCTTTGCCCTGCTGCCTTTAAGGTAGCTTTTCCACCTCTTGACAAATTCTTTGAAGATCGGGGACTCATCAATGGTGCTGAGGAGCTGCAGCTGATTGATGTGGGTGGTGTGATAGTCCCAGCGGGCCAGGTTTGGGGCGATGCCAAGCATGAAGTGCCGGAGGTCATAGATGGTTCCTGAGCCAGTGTCATACAAGGGGAGCATGGCTTTCAGGGATTCCATGCCATGCTCATACAGGGACCTCGCTTCTTTCCCCAGTTTCTCTCCTGCAGTTTCTTTTAAGTCATATAGCCCAATTAAAGAATACATAAAGCCATTTAAAACAAAAGAGCTAGGTGTGGTTGGATACTCTTCATACCAGTCATGTTTATTCATAAACACAGCTTTAACTCCATGCTGCTCTGACAGAAACTTGTAAGGGGCTGTTGCCCTTAAAGCTGAATTGAGGAATATGTGGTCTTTTGTTAATAGGTAGGCCCTGACTAATGTTGAAATGGCTTGCCCTTGGGCCATGGCAGAGTACCACCCAGGCTCTAAAGACTTGAACCCTTCCCCTAACTTACGGGTTACCATAATTGGCCAGCCACCTTTCTCATCCTGGTTCCTCACCAGCCAATCACTGGCAGCGAAGAATGCAGCCATGTGGGCTGTGGTAGAGATGGTAACGTTATCAAGGAATCCTTTCCCTTTTGCAATCAACCTAACCACCTTCTTGGGCATTATTTTGGTTGGCTTGACAGCTTTTGTGTTGGAAAGACCCACTCCTTTTCTGAGGTCAGTGACCAGGTCCCTGGTAACCGTGCTCCATGAAGTTCTGGGCCCGATGCCATAATATATGTCTTTTTCTTTAAAAGCAATTAGCTGGGTATTTGAGACATAATGTACAGTGAAGAGCTGATTCTTTTCTGTAGTCTCTAGAACCACGGACACACTTCCATTTGTCAAGAACTTGAGGTCAAATGAAATAATAAAATCTTTTGTGTTCCCCAGTTGCAAAGATACACCTTCACTGGTCTCTGTAGGGGATAAATATACCAACAAAGACAGATTAGAATAAAAGCCTCTGAGTATTTAAAAGTTAACTGCAATTCATTCTTAAAAACCACTGACTGTATGAAATTAATACTTCAATATTTTGTGTCAGATCATCATTGTTGTTATTATTTTCACTATAATTAACCACAAATGATAGACTGATGAGTCCATGATGGCCTGTGAGTATCAGGCTAAAGCTCTTATCCTTTGGCCCATGTGGTTTACATTAGAGAGTTAAGAGCAAATGGCTAAGGTATAGTTCATCAAACTGCCTTTTCTGGATCAAATACCAGCTTATCAATCATCAGTGACTACTCTGGTATACCCACTCTGCAGAAAGAAAAAAATAAGCCAAAGGCTAGCTGAGCCCAGGTTGTTTAGTCTGGCTCCACAATACATGCTCTCAGTGACTATCTGATATTAAAAATGGTTTAAGTTTGTATGAAGATATTTGCTGGAATATGAATAAAATTTCTGGTAACTAAGGAACAGGCTCACGTAGTCAACAAAATGTGAGAGAAACTGAGGTAGGTAGAGGAAGAAGAAGCACAGGCTTTGGAGTTAAAAAAAAAAAAAATAGCCCTGTAGGAACTTTTATTTTACCACTTACTAGCATTGAGATGTCCAATAAATATGTATACCTCTTTGATTCTCAGTTTCTTCACATATTAAATGGAAATATTACTCTGTAAGGTAATTGTGCGGATTTAAGGAAAGATAGTGTCTTGGACCATAGTAAAAAATGATAGTGATTACTATTATTACTATTATTCTGAAGCCATTGGCTTCAGAAGCTGATAAAATAGGAAAAGCTGTTTAATCTGGCAAATTATCAAACAGGAAATTTCTCTTGCATAATCTGTAGTGCAATGCTGGCTGACTCCCAGAAAGATGACTTTCTGTATACTGCTGAGCTAGATCTACCACGCACAGAAACCGAGCATGTGAAATCAGATGGCAGCAGCAGGAAGAATAAGAAAACAAAAAAAATGTACAAATTTTATAATGGTAGAAATATAAATATCTTGGTCTTTAGAGAGCTTTTAAATATTCATAACGCATTCACATGTATTTATTTCATTTGATCCTTACAGTAGTCTACTGAGACTGGTAGAGTAGGAATTAAAACTTCCATTTTAGAGGTGAAGATATGGAGGCTTTCTTTGCAAGGTTAAAGGGTTTGCCCAAAGTCATATGCTAATAATTAGTGGTGTAGCAGGGACTAGAAACCAGGATTCCTGAACCCAAGTTCAAAGACTATGAAAAAGAAATGATAAAGGAAGTGGCATTCTCATAAGAATAATCAGTGGGAAGAGTTATTTCTCTTAAATATTCAGCCATAGAATCAGATCTGCTTTAAGGAGTCCTCGAGGAAATCTTTAGTGTGTAACCAGGAGCAAAGATTAGAAATGTGAAGTGGTGATAGTTTATCTAGTGTGATTAATCTGGGGAGTATTATCAAGTTGAGTTGATCGTTAACTCTCCCAACATTGGACTTTACTAGTGTGGATATAATTGACCCAAGGCTCTTAATGACTTCATCTGATGGACAATTATGGAAATTGTATTAAGAATGAGAACATCTTGACAGACTCATGTATCAAATAATACTTTGAGTGATTTTTAAAAAGTGATTTCCTAAGTATACTTCTAATGCAGTAAAAATCTGGAAAAATGTCAACATGCAATCTGTTAACTAGTATTTTTCTGTGTCAATATTACAATGAAACCTGACACTCAGTATAGGATTCCGCTGACTTATGAATCACTCAAGATTAAATTATATTCAGCAAAGCAGACTATTTTGAGTGCTCTTTATTTTTTCATTCTTAGGGTAATGCCTTATTAATCAGATAAGGTATTAACTATGACATCCATTTTCACCAAAACGGGTAACAATAACCCATTTTTAGAAGTCCAAAATGGAGGAAGCTGAAGAAGTACCCATTTTTCTCCCAGAAATCCATTCTGATTTTCACTTTATGTATACAAATCCAATGAAATGATATGTTTCAAAAAAATCACCTTATATCTCAATATAACAGATTAGTTCAAAGAACTCAGTAATGAATGATGTCACCTTATAAAAAAACCACTATTAATTTTCCTAAAATCTAACATCACCTGAGGGGAATACTGAGCCACATAGGGAAGTGACAGAGAAGTCACACTCCCCAGTTTAAATCAGTCTATTGACAATTATCATCTTCACAACTATTTTATGAGACAGTTCTTTTAGTTCAATTGTACAGATATACAGATATGTTAACTTGTCAACACCGCTCAGGAGGATCTGAATGGCAGACAATGGAATGTGACTATGATTGTGGCAACCATAGATAGTGTTTTAAATCTACTAATAGAAAGTTCTGAGTTTAATTATTTGAAGTTCATGACCTCTCCTCTCTCTGAGCAGTTATTCCCAGTAGTCACTACAAGTGTGTATTTTTATTATATGTGTACCTGTACTTTAGGCAACAAAGAATGATAAATATTTAATAGTCTTTAAAATCAATGTTATTACATACAACACAAACTGTAATGACTCATTCATTTAATCAACAGGCTTACTATGTGGAATGAGAAGAGGCCATACTAAGAACCTCCAGGAACACTGAGAGATAAGGGTCAGGTCGAAGAAGAGGTCACAAGAAGTCTAAGAAGAATGGCTACAGACAGAAGGAAAAATAAGGCCATGGAAATGAAGTAAAGAGAGTGCTTTGGGAAAGAAAAAGCTAATTTAATTGAATAGAGTAGAACAGGTATAAAATTTCAGTTCATTCCATTTTAAAATTAGAAGAGGAAAACATTATTCAACAAATAAACAAAAAAAAGATGCTGCAGACTCATTTTATGATTCTCTCCTTTAAATGATTTTGTCCCTTCCAGGGAAAAAAATATTCTAGGCCAAAAAAGAAAAAATAGAAGGCCAACAGCACTCAGGCCTTTGTCTTCCAGAGCCTCATCTCACTTAGGCCTGTGAGTTTATGCACAAGCCCCGGTTTCTTCTCAACAGTCATTCTCTGAATTTATCTCCCACGAGGTCTATAAAAAGCCTCTTCTTCCATACCAACACTTTAATAAAAACAAGCCCACCTCTGGGATTCCTTTCTCCTGCTGAGCAACAACTCCCATGTAACTCCAACTCACTCTCCCTTGAACACTTGTATCGAATGCAACACCAGGCACACCCAGGACATCAAAACCAGCATTCCACCCCCAGCTAGCACACTCCCACCAACAGGGAGTTGCAACTGTGAGTAGCTTGTGTCCTACTGGCAGAGTTACTGTCACAGAGTTCTCTTCTCCACATGCTTAAAACCACCTTGGGAAGTAGTTTTATCTCCAGCTACAGGCCGCAGAAAGAAGTGCTAAAGTGAGGATCCCTCACTAAGTATGAGGGACCCTATCTTTTATATCATCCAGGGTGTCCAAAAGTGCACCATGAAATCTATTGCTCTAACTAGGGCAGAGTTCCAAAGATTTTTCTAGAAAACCTCCCAGCACTCTAGGAGGTTAAGATGAGGGCTGTTTTCCACCCTAATCCAGACGACATTATTAAATAGTGCAAAAATAAGCATCTTTGGTGTACCCCAAACCAAATATCCTTTTGCTTATTCTAATCATGACCTGCTGCAATAACCTCTTAAGTATCATAAGCTAAATATTCATAAACATTTCCACATACATTCTCAGCCAACCAAGCTGCTATTTCAAAATAAGCAAAGATGTTCTATGTACTGGAATATCACAGAATGCCAAAGGAGAAAAGACATTATAGTCACAGAATAAAATGAAAGGTCACCCATTATTTGCACAGCGTTAAGTACTCATAAATCCATTATTTAAGGCCATTCAGAATGAGTAGATTCGTATTGTGGCTTCAAGGTCTGTGAATTACACAGTTATCAATGAAGGACACGGAGAGAATACAGAAGAGGTCTTATAACCTTTTCTTTCTATTTACCGACTGCAAGGTTGGTGGGAGGGAGCAAGGAGTTCTGTTCTTGACAACATTTCCCCATAGAGAATTTAAACCTGAGGTGCTAACTAAAATTATTTCATTTTCTTTTTAAGTAATGAACTCATTAATTCTCATGGATATTGATTAGCGGAGGAAAATGCATTAAATCCTAATTAATGAGACTGTCTTAGTAAAAGGGGAAACGTTGCACAAAGTTAATTTGATTTTATAAATGATTTTATTAATGAAATGGTTTTATATAAAGTTTGGGACAATCTATAACAAAATTCAATATGGGAAGCAGGCCTAGTTGGTAATGCTGTCTTACTTTGAAAAAAAATTAAAAAACAGGCTCTTTCTACAGGAAAATTTCTACCTTAATGCAAAAGAGTTTAAAAATTAAAGAATGAATACTGTACTTAAATACTAAAATAAACAAAGAAACTTCGTTCTTGTGGGTATAGATTCCTAGAAGGAGATGCATACCATGCAGTAGAAAAACAATTTTAACAGAGTATCAGATGCCATAAATCAACATAAAATTAGCAGACACACATTACGTCACTTACCTGGAGAAATGAACTGTTTAACATTGGTGAATCTAGACTTATCAGCCACACTAGCCATAAAGCAGCCCTTTGGCACGGTCCAGTCACTGGGCTTGCTGGTTTTGTCCTTTTCTTCAGCTGTTTCATATACCTCTATGTGAGGAGGTTTCTCAGTTAGATTTTTGCTGTAATGACTTAACCCATACTGTGCAATTTGGATTGGGTAGAAATAGCCTTGAGGTCCCCATTGTGTAGATAAAGGTACACCTATAAAACAGAGAAGCAAAATCATTAATTAATTATGTCCAGACATTTGTAAGTTTGCTCTGAACACCACTCCTCACTGCTTTACTTCTGGTCATTATAAGGTCATCAGCAAAATTTGAGCATCCATATTATACTGTTTTCATACTTACCTAAAAAATAGTACTAAGTTAAGTGTTTGTTCACTCTCATTCATTATTTGTTGATAGCAATGTAATGTTGTAGATCATCTTTTAAGGACTGACTTTTTATGTGCATTACTTCTGTGCATAGCTACAGGCGTCATGTTTCATAATTCTGTTTCACAAATTCAAGTTTTGCCCAATTCAAATACATGTAGATAATGTTACCAGAGTTTTATTCTAGAATATCAAACTTGAAATTTTCTTAAACATTTATACCTAAACAATCAAGTTAATTACATACTCATCTCTACTACCAATGTCAAGATGTGGTCATAAGTATATAATCTGATTGTTAACACATTTGCTTAAGAACCCAGTTACGGCCCTGGCCGGTTCACTCAATGGTAGAGCATTGGCCCAGTGTGTAGAAATCCTGGGTTTGATTCCCAGTCAGGAAATACAGGAGAAGTGACCATCTGCTTCTCCACCCCTCCCTCTTCTCTTTCTCTCTTTCCTCCTCCCACAGCCATGGCTCATTTAAGCAAGCTGGCCCTGTGCGCTGAGGATGGCACCATGGCCTCGCCTCAGGCACCAAAATAGTTCAGTTGCCGAGCAATGGCCCCAGCTGGGCAGAGCGTAGCCCCATAGGGGGTTTGCTGGGTAGATCCCAGTCAGGGTGCAGGTGGGAATTTGTCTCTCTGCCTTCCTGCTTCTAACTTAAATTAAAAAATAAAAAAGAACACAGTTATGATTAGGCAACTTAAAGTATAAATAAGCTTGTGTTTTTTAAAAACATAAGGAGTGTTTTTTAAAAACATAAGGAATGTTTTTAAAAAATGAATTAAAGTTGTATGTTTAAATATACAGTAGATTCTTGAAATAATTCATTGAATTAATTACATACTCATCTCTTCTACCAATGTCAAGATGGATTAATGGATAATTAATGGATTACTTCTTGTTAAGTTCTAAGGAAAACATTTAAATGTTTGGTGTATTTATTTTAGTAATTCCCTACATGGGAAATAAAATCATACCACATTGCACAGACTACTGTATTGTTTGCATCATGGTGTATGTGTTGAAAAATCAAGTCTTATCTGTATGTAGTTCCAGTCCCAGCAGAAATTAGGAACCTATAAAACTGTATGTGTTCTGATGTAGTTTTAACACAGTTTAAAAAATTAGAGGCTACAGAGGTTAAGAGATCTAGGTTACAAATAAACTTAACTTCTGAATTCTTTCTCCAAGGGGGGATTTTTTTAAAACTAGGAAACAGAATTATTTTCATTTAATAAAAGGAAGGCTTATACAACAATGTAGAATCAATGGCATAGTAGGCCAGAAATATACTCTAGTATTCAAAATACTTTAGTATAATGATAAAGCTCATACCATGAATCAGTGGGGAAAAGAGATTATTCAATATATCTTAGGAAAAAAAGTCTCAAGTAAGATCCTGACCTTTTACCATTTCTCAAAACAACCAATTTATAGCTGGATGAAAAAGTTAAATGTTAATAAACAAAACCATAAAGCTATTAGAGAAAATACAGAGGAATAGCTGATCATGGTATGGCAAATGACTTTCTAAGTAAGAAAGGAAGAGGTAAAAAGATCCCTAAGGTTAGTAAATAAAACTGAAAACTTCTAAAATTAACAAATCATAAGAAAATTAAAAATCCAATTCAGTTAGGCTTTCTGATCAATCCTAGGTTTGAAATACAAATTTCAAATTGTATTAATATACTCAAAAGGAACCTCTACTGCTCCAAATTTAAGACAGTGTGTAATAGACTACAGGAGTTCAGAATAAGTTCACAGAAAATGATATCTACGTATTGTTTAGCTCTGAAGACTTTAAACCTCCATCCAGAGATGATCCCTGGCTAAACTGTTAACAAGACTGTATTGGAATACTGATGGGTCCACTGAATGGCCTCTGTTCCTTCTCTATCTCCTCTCATAGGATAATTATATATTTTAACACAAAATTTCTGGAGATCCTATTCCTTGGCCTTACTGCTGAAAATTTCAGATTCTGAGGCAGATTAATGGAATAATCCTATTTAATCAGTTATGATCTTACTGTAGCTTTAAATCACACCATCTAGAAAGTTGTCCTAGGTTCAGAATAAATTATTTCTCCCTGCTAAGTTCAAATGATGAAAGGTCTCTTGGTAGTAAGTTATGCTTGTACTTGCTATATAATTAACACCTACAGTTTCTTATTCCTCAACATAATCAGGATAGAAAAATGCAGTGGAACAGTGATACCAACCTTCGACCCCACTTATGCACTTGACTCTGTCTCGGACTTCCACATTGTAGCCTTCAAAAGACATAAACACACCATCAGGGTGATAAGGAGCTCTCTGTGCATAGACTTTGGAGTAGCTATGAGAGAATTCAAATCGATCATAGCCATCATACTGAACCACCTTTCCATAAACGTCAAAATATTTCTCTATCCAAGAGAATGGAAGGAAGATTTCATTTCCTTCTCGTCTCCCTTTAATTGTGTGGTCATCATTTATGAGACAGTCAATTTCTTCATATTTGAGCCCTAAGACCTTGCTTCCCCCATTGCTATTGAAACCCCCAGCGACAGGGGGTGCTTTCTGCTGTTCTGGAGGAAATGCCTCTTCTGACTGTTTGGCCAGATGATTCACATAGTTGTTACTCTCAGATGCTGCTGTCCTTTTTTCTAATCCATCCACTCTGAAGCCACTACTCAAGTGCCGTGGAAACTGGATCGCTTTGTCGCTGGAACACTTATTCCACAAAAGTACTGTGACCAAAGTGAAGAGTGCGCAGATGATAATCAAAGTCTTATAGTTGACCCGAGCTGCCAAGCAACGCATATTCAGACCATACCTATGGAGTCAAGAAGAAAAATTCATGAAAAGATGTACTACTGACATTCACAAGATATTTTATTTTTTATGTTGAATAACCACATTAGGAAAGTTTTATTAATTGCATGTAATTTAATCAGATTTAAAATTACTAACTGAAAGTTTTCAGCAAAGACAAAGAAAAGGCAAGAGGTGTTTTCCCCTCTTAAAATGCTAAGTTGGCATGATCCTCTAAAGCAGAATTCCCAAACTTTGTTTGTGGCTCCATTTGTATTTCAGTAATTTTTTCACAAAACCCCTATGCCCAAAGAACTATCTAACAGTTCCATTTATTAAGTAGCTGTGCTCAAACAACTTAATACATATTTTTATCTTAACAACATAGTAGCTGTTTAAAAAACATAACAGGTCTTAAGGTAAACAGGACACCCATGTTGCCAAATCCAAAAGTGAATTTTCAGAGCTCTTCCTATCCTATATTGTCAATGGCTCCTTGTTGAAATATTTTCTCCCCATGGCTTCTAGGGCACCATTCTATCTTAGTTCTCTCCTCATGCTCCACTGGCTGCTCCTCCTCAGTCTCCTTTGATCATTCCTTCTCATCTCTCAGAACCTCAATTGCTGGAAGTGCTATAGGGCCCCAGTCCTCAGACCTTTTCTTTATTTCTATTCACTCTTCTCACCCTATCTCAAAGCTTTAAATACAATTTATATACTTCCAAAATTCTATTTCCAGGCCAGACCTTTCTTCAGAACTCCAGACACATATATCTAAGTGCCAAATCATGTAATTAATATCTTTACTTGGAAGTCAAATGGGCTTCTGAAATATAACACCCAAAACTTAACTCCTAATCTTTCCTCTCAACCTGTTCCTCATTCTTATTGCTCAGACCAGAAATCTTTTTTTTTTTTTTAAGTGAGAGGAGGGGAGGTAGAGAGAAAGACTCCCACATGCGCCCCAACTGGGATTGGGATCCACCTGGCAACCCCATCTGGATCAGATGCTCGAGTCAACCAAGCTATCCTCAGTGCCTGGGCTGATGCTTAGACCGGCTGAGCTATACTCATCATCCCAGGGCCAATGCTCAAACCAATGGAGCCACTGGCTGTGGGAGGGGAAGAAAGAGAGAAGGGGAGAGTGAAGGGGAGAGAAGCAGATGGTCTCTTCTCATGTGTGTCCTGATGGGGATTGAACTTGGGTTGTCCACACGCCAGACCGATGCTCTATCCACTGAGCCAACCAGCCAGGGTGAGAAATCTTGATTCCTTTCATGCTCATCCCTTGGTTGTACCTTCAAATTATCCCTAGAATCTGAACTTTTTTCTATTACTATTACCATCACATCAGAACCACTGTCATCGTTTACTTGGAATACAGCAATGATGTCCAAACTCGTCTCTGTGCTTCTATCCTTGTTCTACTATTCCATCCCCAAGTCTATTTTCAACACAGCAGTCAGAATGATGCTTGTAAATATAAGCCAGATATTGTCATTTCAGTCGTGATGGGAGAATTTGATGCTGTTGTCCCTGCTGGCCATACAGGGTACCAGCCAGCTGTGATTGCATGTAAGCAGTCCCCAGTTGCCTGTTGTTGGGGTCATAGAGAAATATGAAAAATCATGGGTTATTTATATGTGCAATATATGCTGAGATTGTAAAGGAAGTAGTCTCACTACTGTTTGCTACAGTTCTGTAATTTATTTTGTGGTATAAATCCACAACTACATTTTTTTTTTTTTTACAGGGACAGAGAGAGAGAGTCAGAGAGAGGGATAGGTAGGGACAGACAGACAGGAACGGAGAGAGGTGAGAAGCATCAATCATTAGTTTTTTGTTGCCGTTGGAATACCATAGTTGTTCATTGATTGCTTTCTCACATGTGCCTTGACTGCGGGCCTTCAGCAGACCGAGCAACCCCTTGCTGGAGCCAGCGACCTTGGGTCCAAGCTGACGAGCTTTTGCTCAAGCTAGATGGGCCCCCGCTCAAGCTGGCGATCTCGGTGTCTGGAACCTGGATCTTCCACATCCCAGTCTGATGCTCTATCCACTGCGCCACCACCTGGTCAGGTCCACAACTACATATTTTATTGTTTGCAATTCTCCTTCGCCCTTTCCTCTCAATAAGCCCTTTTGGCACCAATGAGTTTTAAAAAAATCAAAGCCCCAAATGAAAATGTTTAATAAAAAAATTATACAATAAATTCCTGTTTTTTAAGAAGGTTGATGGTGAATTTCTAATCCATTCATTTCTTTTAATTCCAAGAGAAGGTAAACTTTGAGTCCTTGCCTATCTGAAAACAACTTATGCTGCTCTCACCATCTTTGATTAATACTAGTTTGGCAGGATATCCCTGGTTGTACAGAATTTTCTTTTGAAATGTTGTAGGCAAATTTTATTGCTTTAAAACATTAAAGGTTACCAAGAAGAGGTTTGATTTCAGACTGATACTTGTTACTTTGTACATGACTTTTCTCTGGATCTTTTATCCTAAGAATGCTGCAGGTCCATGTGAATGCATTACAATATGATATCTGAGTCACTACTTCAGTGTGTCCTTTCAATCTAAAATCTTGTGTTCTTTTATTCTTATTTAATGGATATAGTATCTTTTTGCAGCTCTGAGTACATTAGAGTTCCTTTTTCATAAAGTTCTCTCTGGTTAGCTCTATTTTGTCTAGTGGTATTTTCCCGATTATTTTCGTTTCACTCTCATGCCTGGTAATCTCTGGTTACTCACTCATCTTGAGGCCTGAATGACTCATTAGACAACATAGATTTTCTCTCTTACTGTCGAGATGGTCTGTTTTTTGGCTAGATTGCTCTCCTAAGGGGGCCTCTGTGTGGGCTAGGTATACAGTGTTCCTTTAGGGTGTGTAGGTGGGGAGTCAGCAGGCCCTCTAAATGCCAGAATAAAGATGGCTTTTTCTTTTGTTCTGGGGACATAACTTGTACTCCAGAAGGTTTAGCTTTTTCCAATTTCTCTAAAGAAAATCTGTGTGGTATTTTACCTAGGTTCATGCCAGCTACCTGTAGTACAAATGCAGGGGTGAGAGAGGTAGAGAAAGGTGGGAAGAGGGTACACTTGTGCCTTCTAGTACTTGAAAAGAGATATAGAAATCTTTTCAATTATTACTCTTAGGTAGTCTTCCTGTTTATTGTTATTGGCTTCTTCACTTCTTATTTCTATACATTTTATTTCAGTGGGGCATCAGGAGGAAAAGGAGGCAAAAATATGAGTCTAATGTATCTTGAAAATCACATAAATTTTAAGAGCTAGAATCCAATAACATTGTATCACCTGCATTATTACTATGAGAAAATGTGTTGAATGCTAAAAAAACCAAAGTGTGGTATAAGCAAACCTTTAGAAGTTGTATGTTATAAATTGAGGCTTTCCTTACATTGTAGTACAGGTAAACTGATAACACTAAATGGTCTTTATTTTATAAAAAGTCATTTAGTAAAAACACTTATATGCCAAAATTTGAATCATATGTCAGCTATACCTAACATTTAGACCAATTAAAATAGAAATATAAAGCTTTTTGTCGCATCTTTGAGAAGTACCCGCTCTTCATGACTCAAATGAGTTACCCTACTTATGAGACCTAGGCTACCATTATGATGGGGCACATGAGTGGAAAACAAAGAAAAATCAAAATTAAAAGCTTTCGGCCCGACCTGTGGTGGCGCAGTGGATAAAATGTTGACCTGGAACTCTGAGGTCATTGGTTCAAAACCCTGGGCTTCCTGGTCAAGGCACATACCCTGCTCCCTCCTTCCTTTTCTCTATCTCCTCTCTAAAATGAATAACAAACAAACAAATAAATCTTACAATAACCTTTATGCCCAGATTCCTAACTAAAAGAAATCAGGACTTTTTAAAGAAATAGATCATTCCAGGGCTGGGGCCTTTGCCATGACAAAACAAAACAAAAAAACTTTCAAATATGAATGAACTGGATTGTAATTCAGGAGATCAGCAAGTAGAAAAAGACAAATAAGTGAAGACTGAAAATATATTAAAAATTACTGAAGCTGAAAGATAACTTGGAGGTTCACTATGTTTTTCTTTACACTTCTGTTTATGTTTAAAGATTTCCATAGTTCAAAAAATAGTATCATGGCAAAAAGACACAGGGCAGGAATCAGCCTGAAATGTCCCCTTCCTCACTAGTCAAAGTTGTGAAAATAAAGACAGATGTTTATTGAAAAACACTGAATCAATTAAAATCCACGAGTTTACAATGATATACTGCTCACAAAAATTAGGAGATATTGCAAAATCAGTATGAAGCGATAAAAAAAAGAAGCATTTGATTTTTTTTTATTAAACAAAAATATCAGAAAGGCAAGCAAGTCAAAGAAAGTTGCTCAATTATGCAAATGAGACGCAAAGCCAACTTTTATTTCATTGGTGAAAATGCACTATACAAAACGCGGAAAGTACTGGAGTATCTATCTGCACATTGCCTGATCCCTTAATTTTTGTGAGCAGTGTAATAAAGGAGAAAGCCAGAAAAAAAAAAACCATTTATGTTTCTTTTGAGCTAGAAAGAATTTACCTATTAGATCTTTGCAGAAGAATAAATTCATAGCCTCAGTTGTTAAAAATTTCTATTTTACAAAAAAAATTGTGGCCAATATAGAAAAAAATTATTTTAATTAGAAAAGTAGCATTATGGGATCCCTCATGAAATTACTAATTTACACAAGTATTATAATCAGTCATATGTTTGACAGGGACCTAAAGAGTTAAACTGCCAAATAACACCAAATATAGTTATTTTCTAGTCACAGGAGGAAAAGGTAAAACTCGATATGGTGAATGACTGAATCATCATTACCCTAATTCAGTGGTCAAATTCAGTCTCATTAAGGGTGACTCATCCAAATACTATTTCTCTTGAGGAGTTAAATTAAAAAGTACATAACCTATCACACAGCCCAATAAAAACTGTCTTTTAAAATAAATTTATTTAATTGATTTTAGAGAGGAAGGGGGAGAGGAAGAAACAGAGAGAGAGAGAGAAACATAGATTTATTGTTCCATTTATTTATTTTTACAGGGACACAGAGAGAGAGAGGGATAGATAGGGACAGACAGACAGGAATGGAGAGAGGTAAGCATCAATCATTAGTTTTTCGTTGCCTCGCAACACCTTAGTTGTTCATTGATTGCTTTCTCACACGTGCCTTGACCGCGGGCCTTCAGCAGACCAAGCAACCCCTTGCTGGAGCCAGCGACCTTGGGCCCCAAGCTGGCGAGCTTGGGGTCTCGAACCTGGGTCTTCTGCATCCCAGTCCGACGCTCTATCCACTGTGCCACCGCCTGGTCAGGCAGTTCCATTTATTTATGTATTCCTTGGTTGTTTTCTGTATGTGCCCTGACTGGGGATCAAACCCACAACCTTGGCTTATCAGGATGATGCTCCAACAGAGCATCAGGCCAAGGCCTCCAATCAAAATGTTTAACAAATCTTTCAGGCCTTAAGATTTAACTTCTAGTTAACAGGAATAAGAGTTATAGAGGAACAAATTAAATGTGGAAGCCATTAGATTGTTTTATTCTTTTGAGAGAGAGAGAGAGAAATAGGAATGGAGAGAAATGAGAAGCACCAACTCTTAGTTGTGGTACGTTAGTTGTTCATTCATTGCTTCTCATTTGTGCCTTGACCAAGGCTTGCTTGCTCATTCTTTTACTTATTTATGTATCTAACAATTTACATTTGTTAAAATTCCTTGGTACCAAGTAAAAGAAGAAACAGTAGAGGCTCCAGCTGAGCCAGTGACCCTTTGCTCAAAGACCTTGAGCTTCAAGTCAGCAATCACGGGATCATGTCAATGATTCCATGTTTAAGCCAGTGCTCAAGCTGGTGAACCTGCACTCAAGCAAGATGAGCCCATGCTCAAGCCAGTGACCTCGGGGTTTTGAACCTGGGACCTCATATATTTAAAAGGTAAGACATCTGGCAGAAGAGCTGGCCTTGTCTCCTCAATAAATTAGTGGTATAAAACAAAAAAAAAGAACTGGATCAGATTTCTTTCTTTTTCTTTTCTTTTATGATGTAAGAGATATAACAACTAGATGTGTCCCACAATGGGAAATTTGAGTATGAGCTTGGTAAGAAATAAAGCTGTAAGTACATATGGAGATTGTTAATTTTAAAAAAGGTTATAAAACAACAATACAGTATAATCTTACTTTAGTAAACAATGCATACATAGGTCTTTATTTTCTAATTTTCATGATTATATTTGCTATTTTTAACCATAAAATTTAAAAACTCAAAAGGTCAAAGTAAATTTTGTTCAAATATTTGAAGAAAGAAATGTAAATTTTATGTTAAAAATGTCTATAAGTATTTAGTTTTCAAAGTATGCATTGACATTTGGGGGGAGGGGGAGAGACTGGGGAGACAGAAAGAGGATGGAAAACCCCCAAGTATTGTCATGTGGTGTTTACTATCAAATAAGGCTCATCCACAGGTAAATGTGAACATTTTATTATAATGTTGCTCAACTTGTAGAAAGCTGACCACAGAAACTTTCAAATTTCAAAAAGTAGATTACATGGACATTTTGCTAAGTATAAATGATAGTAACTTTAAGAGCTAAAATGAGGGTTTTCTGCTGAGTGGTGATAAGCTTCCTACTTACTTTAAAGCTTTTGACATCCATGAACTAGATTAACCTTTCAAGTTACAAAAAAGAGTTTTAAAAAACCATAAATTCAAAAACCTTGAAACCTCATCTATTGCTAACCCTAACTTTTATTAGAAACATAATGCAATATAAATTGGGTTTAGTAACTTTGGTGATCTAAAATAGAAAATAACATTCAGTAAGATGTCAAAGAAACGGAAAAATCTGCAGAAATAGGAAAAAATTAGGGAAAGCAAAATGTAACTTAGTTTGTCATTGGGAGAGCAAATTGTTCTCTTCTAAAATGATCTGCAATTCAAAGAACTCTTCCGTGATACCTTACTTTTCAAATTCATTTTTCTAATCAAATATTTCAAATAATCATTAGAGTACTTTAGTAAACATTAAAACTGTGACTATCACCATGAATTTTTAAAATATGAAGGTGATATTTCAGTGAAGAACTTTTTTTTCCCCTGAAGTTAGAAGTGGGGAGGTAGTCAGACTCCCATATGCACAGGACTGGGATCCACCTGGCATGCCCACCAGGGGGCGTTGCTCCATTGTGGCCAGAGCCATTCTAGTGCCCGAGGTGGAGGCCATGGAGCTGTCGGCAGCGCCCGGGGCCAACTTTGCTCCAATGGAGCCTTGGCTGCAGGGGGGGGGAAGAGAGAGATAGAGAGAAAGGGGAGGGGGAAGGGTGGAGAAGCAGATGAGCGATTCTCTTGTGTGCCCTGACCAGGAATTGAACCGGGGACTTCCACATGCTGGGCCGACACTCTACCACTGAGCCAACAGCCAGGGCCATGAACAACTTTTAAATAAATTTGTAAAAGATTTCACTGAAAGAAATGATTGGCTTTTTCTTTCCTCTGAATTGTAATCTATGTCTTGCTTGCTCATTCTTTTATTTATTTATGTATCTAACAACTTATATTTGATATAATTCCTTGGTACCAAGGAAAAAGAAGAAACAGTAGTTGTTCCAGAGATAATCAAACTGATTATATATAAGGCAAAAATTGTAAAAAAAAAAAAAAAAAAAAAAAAAGCTATATAAGTTTGGTATGAAACACAAAGGAGGAAGCCCATAACTCTCCCTTAAAATTTTAAGCTGTTGAAGCTTTCTTCAAGGTGGAATGAGCAGAAGATCTGTGGACCAGCATGTTACAACTCAGGGTATTGGCATTTGCTATCCTCTGCCTAGTACAGTTTCCCCAAATATCACCCATTGGCTTGCTCCCTTACATCTGCAGGTCCCTGCTTACGGGTCAGTATATCAAAGAGGACTTTTAGGACTACCATATCTAAAATAGCAGTTCTCACCCTGTTATATTCTCCAGGTCCTTGCTCGGCTTCATTTTTCTTCCTACTATTTATCACCACTTGATATTATGTATACATCTTCAACCCACTAGAATCTAAATTCCACAAGGACTAAGATTTTCTTTCTCCTGAATTCCCAGTGGCTAGAAATGTGACCAGTTCACAGCAGGCATTCAATATAGATTTGGTGAATGAATGAACAACATTAACAATTTTTAAAACTAACAAATTTAAAAGACAACTTTGCTTTCTTTCCCATATTTGGGTATTCTGAAATCATAATCCAAATAAAAATGAACATAATGGATACAATGGAATATAGATTGTGATGCTGTTTATTGGCCACCTCTTTAAAACAGATTTACAACTTAATTACTGCTCTTAGTAATGTTCCATCTGTTCACTGCTTGATAGACCAAGACTTAAATTACACAGTCAAATGGTTAAGTATTCTGTGATGGCTCTAACTCAAAGGAGATTGCCTACTATTTCTGGTGGTCAGGCCTCTTCTAGTAATGTAAACATCTGGTAATTATTCACAATAAAGGACAAACTGAGAAGGTAATTTTGCTAATCCATTTTTTTAAGTGAGAGGAGGGGAAACAATGAGACAGACTCCCACATGCACCCAGACCGGGATCCACCTGGTGACCCCCATCTTGGGCCAATGCTTTGCCCATCTTGGGTCATGCTCGCAACCAAGCTATTTTTAGTGCCTGAGGAGGAGGCTCCATGGTGCCATCCTCAGTGCTTGTGGCCAATATGCTGGAACCAATTGATTCATGGCTGCAGGAGAGGAAGAGAAAGAAGCTGCAGGAGAGAAGAGGGGAGGGGAGGAGAAGCAGATGGTCATTTCTCCTGTGTGCCCTGACTACTAGGCATTGAACCTGGGACATCCACATGCCAGGCCGATGCTCCACCACTGAGCAAACTGGCCAGGGCCAAGATAGTCTATGTTGTAAAAAGTTACCAGTTGTGAATTGAACTCAAACATTAATAGGTCTTATTCTAGACAAAGTTGAATTCTGACCTTGAATCAATCATCTGCAAAGGTAAAATACAATTTTAGGAGTAATCTAGTATTTTAAAATTTTACTGGTATTTTTACATGAAGCTAATGGAGTTTTTGAATTTTCTTCAAATCCAACAATGTAATTACATGCCATATTAATATAAAAGGAGGAATGAGTCATAATTATAAATATTTATGTATATATAGTTCAATAAAGCTACCTGGTCTCCAGGTAGCTTAGAATAATTAAGCCCTTGAAAAGAGGATCCCCGCTGGTCCCACAAATCCAGCAACAACTTTCAAATGCATTACAAAGATTCATTTCTGCTAATAATTATGATGTTCTGGGATAGCTTGTTGAAGCAAAACCTTTCTCCAGAGATAGAAATGGAGCACAATAACAGTTTCATCAGTCCATGCTAATTTGAGGCTTTGAAAATAATGTATTGATGTTCTAAAAATCCCAAGGTGGCAATATATATAAGGAGAGTAATTAGCAATAGTATAAAATGCTAGGGTATAAAATGTACAAATCTTAAAATAAAAAAGATTTTTATTTCATGATTGTCTTTCAATTAGTTGTGGCCAAAAACAAAAACAAAAAAACTCACAACCTGGAATATAAATGTTTTAACCTTTTTTTCTACTTAGTTTAATTTCTGGAAAGCATATGTAATCTTGGATATAGATTGTCTGTAATTACCCTCAGAATACAAATTACCTGTGACATCAAAACTCAAATTTATCTGCTCAGTTACTCATGAAGAATATGTTAATTATTTAATAAACACTTAAAATAGAAATTGTGAGTTGTGGAAAGGTATACTTGTGGTACAGTGCCATATTTGCAAGAAAAGCTAAGACCACCTGTTGTCTTCTACTATTCCTGAGGGTGGAAAGTCATTCTCTTTCTTTCCCCCAATTAAAAAAATTGTGGTAAAACGCACATACATAAAATTTATCATTTTAACAATTTTAAGTGTATAGTTAAGTGATATTAAATATATTCATAATGTGCTATCATCATTACTACTTATCTCTATAACTTTATCTTGTAAAACTGAACTCAATAAATATTAAATAATAACTCCCTATTCCTCTCACCCCATCCCATGGCAACCACCAGTCAACATTTTGTCTTTATGATTTTGACTAAATTAAGTATCTGATACAAGTAAAATCACACAGTATTTGTTTTTTTTGTGACTGGCCTATTTCACATAATATAAAGACCTTAAGTTTTATCCAAGTTGTAGCACATGCCAGAATTTCCTTCCTTTTTAAGGCTGATTAATATTTGATTGTATGTATATACCACATTTTACTTATTTATCCATCAATTGATTGATACTTCGGTTGTTTCTATCTCTCGGCTGTTGTGAATAATGTTGCTATAATTATGGGTGTACAAATATCTTTTCGAGACCATGTTTTCAATTCTTTTGGATATATACCCAGAAGTGGAATTGCTGTATCATATGGTAATTCTATTTTTAAGTTTCTGAAGAACCACCATTCTGTTTTTCATAATGGCTTTAACATATTACATTCCCAGCAAAAGTGTCCAGGGTTCTAATTTCTCTACATCCTCAAAGACACTTATTTTCTGTTTGTTTTTTAATATTAGCCATCCGAATGTATGTGAGGTAGCATCGCATTGTGGTAATGACTTGCATTTTCCTAATGATTAGTGATGTTGGGCATCTCTCTATGTGCTTACTGGCCATTTGTTTATCTTCTTTGGAGATATGTCTAATAAAGTCCTTGCCCATTTTTGAATTGGGCTGCTTTTCTGTTATTAAGTTTTAGGAGTTCTCTCTATCGTCTAAATATGAACCCCTTATTAGCTATATAACTTGCAAATATTTTCTCTCATTCTGTGGCTGCTTTTCTACTGCTGATATTGTCCTTTGTTATATAAAATTTAACTTCCATGAAGTCCAACTTGTCTATTTTTTCTTTTGTTGCCGATGCCTTTAGTGTCATATTTAAGAAATCATAGCCAATCTAATGTAAAGCTCTTTGTTCAATGTTTTCTTCAAAGAATTTTATAGTTTTAGGTCTTAAGTTTAGGTTGTTGATCCAGTTGTGATTTAATGTTTGCAAGTGGTATGAAATAGGGATCCTACTTCATTCTTTAGCATATGGATATCCAGTTTTTCAGCAACAGTTGTTGAAGATTGTCTTTTCCTCATTGAATGGTCTTGATACGCCTATTAAAAAATCATGTGACCATATATGCCAGTGTTTGTTTCTGGGCTCTCTATTCCATTGATCTATATATGTCTGTTGTTATGACAGTACCATGTTATTCTGATTACTGTAGTTTTGTAGTGGTAAATTTTAAAATTAGAAATGTGAGTCTTCCAGTTTTGTTCTTCTTAAAGTCTGCTTTGGCTATTTGGGGTCCCTTGAGATTCCATCTTTCATCAGTGCAAATTCTTCAAGTTGGCCCCCAAGTTCTTCTAACACAACTCAAGTAGTTTGTGATAGCTTTCCTGCCTTGTATGACAAGATATCCCAAGTTCATCATATACACTTCCTGCCAGACCTGAAACTAATTGCTCTTAGTGAAAATATCTAGATTACTTCTATTAGAAATTTCTTGACATTTCTGAATTTCAGGTATATAAACATCCCCTTTTTATGTTTCAGTGTTGGTGTAATGTTTTTAGATATATTAGTCATTTCAGTAGTGACTGTAGGTGGAGGTTATTACAGGGAGTCAAATGCCTGTATTCACACTGTTGTCTGAATTGTTGTAGACTGCAAGTGTCAAAAAGCCTTTGTAAAATCGATGCTTAGCAAAAGGCTAAGTTCTTCCCCCTCCACCTTCATACTGGCTATGATGCTGAGTATTTGCACCCACTTCACTTGCTTGCTTAAGTTGCTGGAAGCAATTTATATGCCCTTCCTCTTACTCTTTGTTTGTTCATATGTTGGTTTGATTTCGCTTATGCATGGTAGGAGGATTCCTGTTTAGCCTTGGGAGAGTACCTGTTTTAGCCTCAGATGTGTAACTTTTTATCAAGGACTTCCTTGATTTGCATATGGCTATATAATAAAGCAAACTGGGGCTATGAGGCACTCAGATATTGCCACCAGCACTGAAGAGGCCTCCAATCCCATCCCTTTTACTTAATAAGTCTGCTTTCTTAATTCCGCACCGTTCTCACTCAAGACCCAGAATTACAAGCTGTGCTGGTCCGCAGCAAGTGGTGCCTGAACAGAGGACTTGAGTACGAGAAAACTAAACTGAAGGAAGGTGACGGACCTCCCCAAGTGAAGTGTGCACAGTGAGTAAAGAAAGTTTTTGGGGAAAATATAGTCGAGAGTAAAATATTATGGGCAGTTAGGGTAAAAAATAAGGGACCTTCTTGTAGAGGTGTTTCCGTATGAGGACAAATTGCTGTCAGAAGAGTATCAGCTGGATATAGAGGGATGTGAATACAAGAACAACTTGGAGTCGGAGGATGACTCAGGGGATAAAAAATCTGTGGCAATGGCTGCCTTAGCCGCAGGGCCTCCGCTGCCTTCGGCTCCTTCCTACGTTCAACCCTTTGCTCCTCTGTTCCCTTATCGGGCTGATTCCAGAGTCTATAGCTCAAAATCTGGGAAACCCCCTCTTCAACAATCTATAGACCAGGCTTGAAATATAGGGGAAACAATAAATGGCTTTACCTGTTTTCCTGTTGTAGAAAGACAGGACAATACGAGGAGACTAGTGTGAGAACATGAACCTGTACCTTTTAGAACTCTGAAAGAGCTTAAACTTGCTTGTGTTCAGTATGGGCCTACTGCCCCTTTACATTTGCTTTATTAGATACTATTGGTGCAAAGGCTCTTCCCCCAAATGGCTGGAAGGCGATTGCTCGTGCGTGTCTCTCTGGGGGTGATTATTTGCTGTGGAAGTCAGACTTTCATGAAAAGGCCATTGAGGTAGGGGAGAAATCTCAGCATAGTCAACCTAAGCTGCCAGTTACAGCAACTATAGAATTTGAGAATGGATAGGAGACTCAGATATTAGGAAAGTTACAGCTTTTCCTGTTATGGTCTACTTTTCTTTAATGTTTTAACTACAATCTTCTGAACTATCATTTTGTTTCTGTTGGGCAGATAAAATATATTATGCTCACTTTGTTAAAGATGGCGCTGCCCACATGCAAGTTTTAAGAGTAATCTTTTCCCCACACCCTTGACTGATTGGATGATGTGGGGTGGTGCACTCTCATGAGGAATCCTCCAATTATGCCTCAGATAAGTGACTTTGTATCAGAGACTTCCTTGTTTGTAGACTGGATTAAAGGTTTGGATCTCTACACTATAAAGTAGGGCAGACCGGGAGCTTACTCTCTTGGTTCCTGAGATCAGCATTAGAGAGGAGAGCAGATTCAGGCCACGTGGAGGAGAGGAGAAGCAGCCAAGATGGCGTAGTGCTGAGGAAGAAGCCAGTTTGTGCAGGGTTTGTGCAGAGAGAAGGATATGGGGAACCGAGGTGAATAAGTCTGGTGAGCTAGAAACCTTTGATTCTAGGAAACTTGGATAAGTCAGTAGCTTTGTGAGCACTGAATGAGTGGGTTTTGGAGCCCAGTGTGTGTTTTTGCTTGCCTGTGTTTTTGCAGCTATAATTAAAGCTGATGGCTCAACAGTTCTTGGCTCCGTTGTTTCATTACTGACTGTCCGAATCTAATGCGAACCTGCATGAGCCAGGCGGCTCTGATGGTGGCCTTGGCCATTGGCTTTACAGTTTCTTTCTTACTCTTTGCCTGGAAAGAGGGTGAAGGGGGTGCCTGTTTGGATGCTGCTAAACAGAAATCTCATACGTCCATCTTGAGATTTTTCAACAGAGATTTCTGTTTAGTATTTATCCTTATTAAAATAACCCTATATAAGATCAAGCAGGCCACATTCTAATCTCTAAAGTCCCGGGTTTCACTCCTGATTTGTGTGATTGTATGTGAAGTCTTTGTTTAATGTCTAAATGTGTCTGTTTTTGAGGCCTGAATTGAGTTCTTGCATGCAAAGATTGGAAATGCCAGCTCTAATATTGAAAAAATAAAATGATTTTAGAACTTGTAAGGAGTGCTCATTTAAATTTAAATAGAATAGAGTGTAGATCGTTAAGACTTACTAATTTGGTTAGTGCATTGTGAGGTGTGTCCAGAGTTAGGAGCCAAATAGCAATTCAAGTATTAGGATTAATCAAAGTTATATGTTATACTCGTGTTTTTTGTGCATAAATTGTCTTGTTTATGTGTAGGGCTATACTAAGATGGATAAGACAAAGGAATTGAGCAAAATTAAGCAAGGCCCTAATAAGTCATTTCAAGAATTTGTTTCAAGCTGCTTCAGGCAGTTACAAGAATAGTATAAGGATGCTAATGCTGCTTCTCGGGCCAAACCCTGCAATAAGGACTCCGAGAAAATCAAGGATTTGGCTCCTTTGATTTTCCCTATTGGATTCTAAAAATAGGTCAGGAACACCCTGAAATGGAACTAACAATACTAGGGCATAAATTTAAAGGACTTTTAGATACTGGGGCTGATGATCTGTTGTTGCTAAGCTACATTAGCCTCCTTCCTGGCCCACTCATGCAGCAGCCACAGAATTACAAGATAGAGGGCAGAGTAAATCCCCTCAACAAAGCTCTAGTTTTTCACAATGGGAAGATAAAGAAGGTCATTCTGGACTTTTTCAGCCCTATGTGCTCCCTGGATTGCCAGTTAATTTGTGGGGTAGAGATGTTTTAAAAAATATGGGAGCATTGCTTATCAGTCCTAATAGCTGAGTCAGTACTCAAATGCTTGATCAGGAATTTTTTCCTACTAAGGGACTAGGGAAGAAACAGCAGGGAATTTTCACCCCCACAGAAGTGGCATCCAATACCAGAAGGCATGGATTAGGATATCAAAATTTAGCATAGAGGCCTTGGTAGCTCCTGCTACCCCAATAATGCATTGTGCAAACCCAATTACTTGGAAATCAGATAATCCTGTATGGGTAGACCAATGGCCCCTTTCTCAGGAAAAACTTAAGGTAGCTGCTCGATTGGTACAAAAGCAGTTACAGCTTGGGCACAATGAACCATCTGATAACCCATAGAATATGCTTATATTTGTCATTAAAAAGAAATCAGGAAACTGGAGACTATTACAAGATTTGAGAACAATAAATAAGATTATGGAAATTATGAGTCCTCTCCAGCTAGTACTCCCTTCTCCTACTGCCATTCCATGGAATTTTCACCTTGTAATTATTGACTTGAAGGATTGCTTTTTCACTATTCCTTTAAGCCCTCATAATTGCAAGCGTTTCTAGTGTTTCTTCACTTAATTTCCAGGCTCCAATAGAGCGATACCAGTGGAGAGTTTTGCCTCAAGGTATGGCTAACAGACCTACCTTGTGCCAAAAATATGTTTCTCAAGCTATCGCTCCAGTATGAAAGCAGCACCCTAAAGCGCACATAATTAATTATATGGATGATACTCTTATTGCTCATCCAGATAAAGACACTGGGTTGACCATTTTGCAACAACTAGAATGTTTTTTGAAAGAATCAGGACTTTATATAGCTCCTGAAAAGGTACAGCAATCTTTACCTTTCTCTCATTTAGGACAAATTATTGAGGGACAACAAATTCGTCCACAAAAATTAGAAATCATGACAGATCATTTGCAAACATTAAATGATTTCCAGAAATTATTAGGAGATATTAATTGGCTTAGACCTTTCTTGAAATTTTAACTACTGGGGAACTGAAGCCACTTTTTGATATTTTTAGAGGCTTGGCTGAACCAGTTTCTCCTCAGCTACTTACAGCTGTGGGACAGCAAGCTTTAAGAAAAAGCTTTGCAACAAGCCACAACTAAAACGCAAAAATCCTGAAGAATCAATTGCCTTACTAATTTGTCCCTCAAGTTACACTACAACGGGACTATTGTGGCAAGCTTCAGGTCCTATTGAATAGATTCATTTAGCTGTAAGAAAGTTTTATATCTTGTCGCCTCCTTGATTATCAAGGGGTGTAGGTGACTCTTAGCTTCTAGGTTTTGAGCCTCAAATTATTGTTGTTCCTTTTTCAAAGGATCAACAAAAATGGCTCTGGGAAACTTCCACTAAATGCCAAATTGCTTTTGCAAATTTTACAGGCCAAACTGATTCTCATTACCCAGCTGATAAAATAGTTACATTTGTATTTCCTAAGACAATTGTTAGTGAGCCCCTTCCTGAAGCACCTACATAAAGTCTTTACTGATGGGTCCAACTCAGGAATAGCAGGCTTAATAATTGATAGACCAGTTTATACTGAAACAGTTGCCTTAAAATCAGCTCAAAGAGTAAAATTACATACCATTATCATTGCTTTTCAACATTTGCCATGTTCCTCCTCTAATCTGTATACAGACAGCAAATATTTACTTATAGTTGTTTCCAGTAGAGATTGCTGTCTTAGGGACAACTGATGATGAGGAATTATTTCAGCAATTTGTCCTTCTTCAAAGACTTGTACGTCAACATAGAGCTCCATGTTTTATAGGACATAGCTGAGCTCACTCCATGCTCCCTGGAGCTTTAGCACAAGGGAATGCCCTTGTTGATCAAGCTACCTAAAAGAAAATTATTGGAGCAACCATGACAAATCAAGCAATCCAGTCTCATACTATTCATCACCAGAATGCTGCAGCCCTATGTAAACAGTTTCAACTTTCGGGAAACAGCACGGCAGATTGTTAAATCCTGTCCAAGGTGTCCTATATACTATAATCTGTCCCTTCGTTTAGAGTTAACCCTTGAGGACTCCTACCAGGACAACTTTGGCAAGTGGATGTTACTCATACACCTTCATTTGGCAAACAGTCCTTTGTCCACGTTACAGTGGATACTTATTCTGGATTTATAGTAGCCTCTGCCAGAACAGGAGAGGCTGCTAAGCATGTTATATAGCTCTGTATGTATTTTCTATTATTGGACTTCCTAAACTGATTTAAACTGACAATACTCCTGCATATGTAGGAAAAGCACTATATTTTGTCAAACCTTTCAAATTATGGCTATTTTGTACAATCTTTAAAGTAGGAAAAACATTTACTATATTTTGTCAAACCTTTCGAATTACGGCTATTTCTCACAATCTTTAAAGTCAAGGTATTATTAAAGTGTATCCAGCAAATATTTAAGGTCAATTTAAAAAATTATAAAAGGGGGAGTCATCCTGAACTCCTGAAAATCTACCTTATCATGCTTTTTATTTTAAAAAATTTCTTTTGAATGCTGATGTACAGGAGACGCCAGATCTTTTTCTCCTGCAAACTTCTACCCTCTTTTATTTGATCCAGCTAATAACGCTGTTTTGTCTTTTTCCAAATAGCTCCAGATATATAGGCGGATAAGAAACCTCAAACCCCTCAGCGAGATCTTCTGAGCATGGCTTTTAAGGTCTATAAAGAGGCAGAAAAAGCCCAAAAGAGATCAGGTAAAATACCAGCTATTGGCATATGCCCTCAAAGGCTCCAATGCCCCAATGGGGCCTCATAGGACTCCATCTAGGCCCTGCTTCAATAGTGAAAAGGAAGGTCACTGAGCTAAAGCCTGCCAGGCTTCTCGGCCCCCACCAGGACATGCCTTTGCTGTAGGGAAAAAGGGACACTGGAAGGTAGACTTCCCCCTTGCTCCTTTAAGGAAGGATTCAGTCTCTTCCAGCCCTGTTCCAGCCACCTGTGACCTAACCTTGCCCAGCCTGCTGGGACATGCCACTGAAGGCTAAAGGTGCCCAGGGCCATCGGCCCCATCTCACATCTCCGTGGATGAGTCTAGGGTATTTCTTCCAAGTAGCAGGTAAACTGATCTCATTTCTTACAGACACAAGGGCTACTTACTATGTCTTGCCTGAATACTCGGGTTTTTATTCATCCCTTGGAGATCTCTGTTGTAGGTGCTGCTAGTCCTATTTTCTGCTGCTTTGTTTATCTCCTTTATTCCTCCTGCCTCAGTGCTCCATTCATATTTTCGGCTGGGACCTACTCCTAATTTAGAGCTCTTTTTCTCCTTTTTGCCAACTTCTGTTACAAATTTACCTCTGCCACCCAGCTTAGTATATCCCAGGGTTCTCCTCACCACCCCACAGTTGTAAAGCTCCAAGGAAAGGTTCCCTGGGTTCATCTCTCCAGTTTTGAAAAAAACGGAAGCTCCATCTCCACACATGCTGCAGATGGCTTTTCCAGTCTACCTGAATCGTTACCAGCTAGAAGCAGCGGTTATTGGGGCTTGGACTCTAGCTGCAAAGTGTAGAAATGTGACAATAATTCCAGTGCCATGCACACTTTTCCTGGACTCCTGCTCCTTGTGACAGCTCTTAATGGATTGAACTGGGGTTGGGTTGCATTTGCTGGGATGTAGAATGGTGATGGTGCCAACTTAGACTTGGTGAACATATTAAGGACATTCAAAACAGCAAAGACTTTTTTTTTTTTATAGATCCTGTTATATAGGCTAAGAATTGGCTTAAAGGCTTTAATCCCTGTAATGTGTTAGAATATTTGTTTGGGTATCTGTTATGATTGGCTATGCTAATTTTGTGTTTATTCTGTATTTTTTCAGTCTGCCTCCAAATTAGAATCTGGGAAACTAGGAAATCAAATGAGTGCAAATCTCAGCACACAAATTAAAAATAAAAAAGAAAAGGGGGATATGTTGCAGACTTCAAGTGGCAAAAAGCCTTTGTAAAATCGAGGCTTAGCAAAAGGCTAAGTTCTCCCCCCTCCACCTCCATACTGGCTATGATGCTGAGTATTTACACCCACTTCACTTGCTTGCTTAAGTTGCTGGGAGCAATTTACATGCCCTTCCTCTTCCTCTTTGTTCAGATGTTGGTTGATTTAGCTTATGCATGGTAGGGGGATTCCTGTTTATGTCTTGGGAGAGTACCTGTTTTAGCCTCAGATGTGTAACTTTGTATCAAGAACTTCCTTCCTTGATTTGCATATGGCTATATAATAAAGCAAACTGGGGCTATGGGGCACTCTGATATTGCCATAAGCATTGAAGAGGCCTCCTAATCCCATCCTTTTTTCTTAATAAGTCTGTTTTCTTAATTCTGCACCATTGTCACTCAAGACCCAGACTTAGGAGCTGCGCTGGTCCGCGGCATGAATCTATTAGGATTTGGTTCTGCTGCTACTAGACGATACCAGAAAATAAATCCTTATACTGTATGTTCTAGCCATTGTTATTTTTTACAATAGTAAAAGAAACTGTTGAACCTGAGAAGAATATACCTGCCAAAAAGGACTGCCCGTGGTTAACTGAGCTTCAATTTATAACCAGAGTCTAGCAGCCATTATTTGCAGAGGTCTCTTGAACGTGCTGCATTTCAGGCAAAAGCCACAGAATGGTCTGTCAAGGCTCTTGCACTGTGTATCTGCTGGCTGAGAGAATTCCTGGGACTATATTTCAATCAATAGTACTGAGACTTTTCCTGTCCAATTGAAGCTGCACAAGCTGTATACTCATTTGCATCTTCATCAACCAATCAGAGAATGGGGGCAGGCACTACTGTCTATATAATCAAACTACTTCTGTCTCACTTGTGAGCACTTTAAGTTTCCATCAACTGTGTTTCCCCAGGTGGAGATGTAACATTAGAGCTGGAGCTGTAACACCAGAGATGGAGCTGTCATGCAGTAGAGTGAAGCTATAACACAGGCCTCCTTGCCTGAGCTGTTTCACAGCTGTGCTGTTCCAAAGCATGCTATATCTCTATTGAGCTGTCACACAGCTAGCTGTACTGTCCCATAGCTGAGCTGGATCACAACTGAACTATCTGTACTGAATAAAGTCTCTCCCCCTTCACTGCACTATAAATTGGGGACTCTTGTTGCTGTGGAATTGGTGACAACGCTTTCAATTGACAAAACTCAGAAGTAGGCAGTCTGGAGCTAATATATACCTACATCATTAAGGATCTAGATACTTTCTACCTCTTTACATCATGCCATGGCCCAAAAAAGCTTCTGAAGCCTCAGTCATGTTTTGTGTTGTAGTCCAATGAAAGACAGAAAGGCACAAGAGTAGAATGTCTTACCCATTATAGGGTACTCCTCAAATATTAAATTGAGATATGCCTTATTCAGGTATGTATCTAGACACAGCGTTTATCTTCTTTTCTTTTAAGAGAGAGGAGGGAGGCAGGAAGACACAGACTCCTGCATGCACCCTGACCGGGATTCACCCAGCAAGCCCATTAGGAGGTGATGCTCTGCCCATCTGGGGCAGCTGCTCCATTGCCCGGCAACTGAACTATTTCAGTACCTGAGGTGAGGCCATGGAGCCATCCTCAACGCCTGGGGCCAATTTGCTCAAACCATTCGAGCCATGGGATAGGATGGGAGGAGGGAGGTTGGAGGAGGGAGGGGGGGAAGGGAGAGAGGGGCAGAGAGAGAGAGAGAAGGGGAAGGGGTGGAGAAGCAGATGGTTGTTTCTTCTGTGTGCCCTGACTGGGAATTGAACCCGGGACTTCCCACACGCTGGGCCAATGCTACACTGCTGAGCCAACCAGCCAGGACCTACAGTCACATATATTTTCAAACGAATCTATTGGTTTGTATTTACCTAATATAGCAACCAAATCTTCCCACAGTCCAGAGGTTGTTTGGAAAATCATCCCCAGCATTCCATGGGTAGGTCTACCTGCTACCCTCATCTATCCTCAAACCTATACGAGACATATTTAGGTGTTTAGAAAAAATTAATTACATTTGAATGATTAAAAAAGTGTTTCTATTTTTATGGAATTGGAGAAGTTACAGGGAAAGGAAATATTTAATGTGTAGTTTTATCATATGTCAGGTGCAATGCATACTTTCAGGTACTGAAATCAGACCCTAAAAAGCAACTCTTATCACTATCGTAGTTGAGAAAACTGAACAGTTTTAACTCTGCTGAAAAAAAAATATTAGCAAGCACATAGTGGGATTTAAACCTAGATTTATCTGCCTTCAAAGTGCAGGTTCTTTATATCAGACCACAATAGCATATTATCTAACTCCAAGTCATCATTTATTTTCTCACCAACGAGATAAGAGCACAGTGATGTGCCCTTGGTTTGTGCAGACACCTTAAACTATGAGTATTATGCAGCAACTTCCGAAACTAAAATGTGTTTCTGAAAAGAGCTTCTGAATATATTCAGCTTAATCCTCTCTCGCACTGAAAGCAATATAAAGAACTAGGACAGGAATGTTTTTTAAAGAGCAAAGAACAGCTTTGTATCCAGAAAAGCTAAACAATTATAGTGTATCTAAAATGTTCTCTGAAGTATTGTCTAGTACTTACCCGTATTGCTTCCTTTTAGCACTGTGTCAAACTAAGCATATGCTATGTAAATAAATCAGTTCAGAAAGGAGTCCCAGGCTTCTCAAGCTGTGTAAGATTTCTCTCCTCATTAGGAAAGCCAGGAGAAAGAAAACCTAATGATGTGTTTACTCTGCATGTCTCACGGACAGAGGGATTTACTATACAAATTGGTAGAATTATCCTAGGGGTTCTACAAAAAAAGCTGCTGATAATGTTTTGTCAAGTTTGGCACAATCCTGCAAAACAGGAATGACAAAAGGGGAAAGGTTCATCAAGTTGCTTGCTTATAGTGATTTTAAACAATCATAGGCATTAAGATGTAATCTTGGCCATGCAGAAGCTGTATGAGGAAGAAATCAGTGCCCAACCTGATTTTTAAATGTGAGAAGTTGCCTGGCTAATTTCTGACACTGAAATAGAATGCATTTCTGAGCTACTTCACAAAGCAATGCAGAAAGCATCACATTGGAAAAAAATAATTGAGAGAACGTGCTAACAGGAATCACATGAGAATTATCTATCAGGTTGTTAGATTACATTATGAATTCTATTTGCTAGCTGACATTGTTTCTGATATAAAGAAGCATCTGATATACAGCCTTTTGACACTATATAATCTTTTGCAATTTAAAAAGGATAAGGTTAGCACTCACATTTTAGACTTCTCTTAACAGCAGAACAGCAGGGCAGGAGAAAGAGAAAGAGGGACATTTGTAAAAAAGGGAAGGAGAGACAGAGAATATCAGTTCTAAGTCCTTATTAATTTAATCACATGTAATTCTCATACCTACAAAGTGGGTGTTACTTCTATGACTCAACCACCTACTTCCTAGCTTTGCTGCCACTGCCAGTTATTTCATTTCCATGAATCATGGTTCTTTCCTCAGTAAAACAGAGCTAGTACTATCTATGTAACTCATAGGCACCTCAAAGGATGGTCTTGAGAACTAAATGAAACAATGTATATAGCTAAAACACCTGGAAATGTTAGTTTTGTTTTTCTTCTTGAAGAGGGTTTCTAACTTGCTCAAAGTCAAATTTTTTCAGGAGTCTGATATGATATAGAGCTGGAAACTGACACCAGATTAGTTTCAAATTCAATTTTTGAACTTAGTCCAGTGTTTGCCCTCACACTACATTTTCACTGTACTTCATTTCATAGCATTTATCTTTCTACTTCTATAGCATGCTAAATTAAAAAAGTTTGTCCCAAATGTCATATAATGCCTCCAAATTTTGAAAACAGTACACATGTTTTTCATCCCCAACTTCTAATAGAGGGCTCTGGGTCCTCAGTGAGGAGTCTTGTCTTAGATTACCCAAGACCAAAGCACCTCTGATCTAGTCACTCAACAGAATGCCATACTAATCCAGAAATTCTAACGTTAAATAGGTTATAAACATAAAAGTGTTTATTTGTGTTTTTTTTTGTGAGAGAGATAGAAGGACAGATAGGGACTAACCAGACAGGAAGGGAGAGAGATGAGAAGCATCAATTCTTTGTTGTGGCACCTTAGTTGTTCTTTGATTGCTTTCTCATATGTGCCTTAATCAGGGGACTACAGCAGACCAAGTGACCCCTTGCTCAAACCAGTGACCTTGGGGCTCAAGCCAGTGACCCCACACACAAACTAATGAGCCCACATTCAAGCTGGATGAGCCCGTGCTCAAGCCAGCAACTTTGGTGTTTCGAACCAGGGTCCTCTGCATCCCAGGCTGATGCTTTATCCACTGTGCCACTGCCTGGTCAGGCTAAACACAAATGTTTATATCAGTTCATTTATAATAATCCCAAATTGGGGAAAAAAAACAATAAATGTCCATCAAATTGATGATTAAACTGTGCTTCATTCATGCAATAAAATACAACTCAGTACTAAATTGATACCTGATATATGCAACAACATGTATGAATCCTAAAAGAATTTTGCTAAGTAAAAGAAGCCAGACATAAATGTTCCATTTATGTAACATTCTGGAAAAATCAAAGCTATTGGGATAAAAGTTAGATCAGTGGTGGCAGAAAGAAACCGAGTATAAAGGATCATGGAGACTTTCGGGAAGTGGTAACAGAAATGTTCTACATTTTGATTGTTGGGGTGCAGGTTACATGACTATATATGTCTTTCAAAACTCATCTAACTGTATACCTTATGCGTTTTTTTTTGTTTCTTTTTTGTACAGGGACAGAGAGAGAGTCAGAGAGAGGGATAGATAGGAACAGACAGACAGGAACGGAGAGAGGTGAGAAGCATCAATCAGTTTTTCGTTGCCGTCGCAACACCTTAGTTGTTCATTGATTGCTTTCTCACATGTGCCTTGCCCGCAGGCCTTCAGCAGACTGAGCAACCCCTTGCTGAAGCCAGCGACCCTGGGTCCAAGCTGACGAGCTTTTTGTTCAAGCCAAATGGGCCTGCGCTCAAGCTGGCGAGCTCGGGGTCTCAAACCTGGGTCTTCCGCATCCCAGTTCGACGCTCTATCCACTGCGCCACCACCTGGTCAGGTTGTATACTTTAAAAGAAGTGCATTTTATTGTATGAAATTATATCTCAATACACCTGACTTTTTTTTTTTAATGTTTTATTTATTTATTTATTTTATAGGGACAGAGAGAGAGTCAGAGAGAGGGATAGATAGGGACAGACAGACAGGAACAGAGAGAGGTGAGAAGCATCAATCATTAGTTTTTTGTTGCCGTTGAGACACCACAGTTGTTCATTGATTGCTTTCTTACATGTGCCCTGATCGCGGGTCTTCAGCAGACCAAGCAACCCCTTGCTGGAGCCAGCGACCTTGGGTCCAAGCTGGCGAGCTTGGGGTCTCGAACCTGGGTCTTCTGCATCCCAGTCCGATGCTCTATCTACTGCGACACTGCCTGGTCAAGCAATACACCTGACTTTTAAAACAACTTGTAAAATTAGAATTTATTTCTATAGGTTTTGAGAAATAAAGGCTATGAAAAACTATAAGAAACTAATAAAATAGGTCAATTAAACAAAAAAATAGTATATTTTAGAAAAAAACTGAGCTCTTGAGTCTGACAGACATAAATTTAAATACTGGCAAACTGGACAATCTTGGACTAGTTAGGTAACCTTTCGAAATCTTGACTTCTTATAAAGCTGAGGTCAGATTGTCTACTTTATAAAGTAGTTTTAAGATTAAACAAACACTTGATTTGGTTCCCACCAGAGAGCAGGGAAACAAAAGAAACTGTCTATAAATGAAGTGACAGCTCTTTTTTAAGTCAATAAAAAAGTAACCTATTTCTACCTGTTAATTTCATCAACATATTAGCTGTGCATCTACTACAAGGTATGTTAACATTTTCTAAATAGACAACCTGAAAAGAGAGAAGTACATTTCTCTCTGATCCAGAAAAGACACCTTTCTCTAAGCTTCTGCAATTTTTATTATGTCATAAAGTGGTAGGAACAGCAGTCAAGAAACAAATACAATCTGCCTTTCCACAGAATGATATATTGGTATGGAACATAAATTTTATCAGCAATAAAAATGAATTAAATAAAATTTAAGCTAAGATTTCCCAGATGTACAATTTTCTAAGCAAATAGGAAGGTTACCAAATTGAATTAACTTCAGGATTAGAAACTTTCACATAACTCCTATTTATGGCCTTACTGCATGCTGAGCAAAGGGTATAGATACTTTGTTAGTTTTTAAATTTGAGACAAATGTAACTGCAACACAAATTCCATTTACAAAGAAATAAGGTGGCTGAGGTAGAGAGGAAATTTATCAAAAATAGTATTATTTTTTTTTTTACAAATGGGAGGAGAGGAGATAGACTCCCAACATGCTCCATGACTGGGATTCACCCAGCAACTCCCAGCTGGGGCCGATGCTCAAATAGACTGAGCTACCCTCCCTGCCTGAGGCTGATGTTTGCAACAACAGAGCTATTCTCAGCACCCAGGGCTGGCACTCGAACCACTCAACCTATTGGCTGCAAGAGGAAGAGAGAGAGAGAAGGGTGAGAGGGAGGGAAAGAGAAGCAGGGGGTTACTTCTCATGTGTGCCCTGACTGGGGACTGAACCTGTGACATCTATCTGCATACTGGACCAAGGATCTATCCACTGAGCCAACCGGGCAGGGTCAAAAATATATTTCTTAATGTATAGACTTCTATACATTTTCTAAGAGTTGAAACTAATTAAAGTTTGCACTGAAATTTACATAAAGTCTCAGATCTTGGCACTGGACTAATTTACAAAGGTAAAATTTGAATTACAAATATTTGGCAGGGAAAATGATTTTCTCCCCAAATTAAAATTCTTTTCTCCATAAACGTATGTGTATGTATCATGTATATTCTATATTATCTATATCTATAGCTTTATATAGAGATACATATTTTCTTCCTGCAAGAAGTTGTTTTTAAAATATTGCTCCCTCGGCCCTAGCTTGTTAGCTCAGCTGGTTAAGAGCGTCATCCCAAAACAAGGTTGCAGGTTTAATCCCCTGTCAGGGCATAAAAGGCAAGCAACCAATAAATGAACAACTGAGTGAAATAAATGAATGCTTCCCTCTCTGCCCCCCCCCCATCTCTCTAAAAATCAATCAATCAATAAAACCTCGGCTGGTAATTCAGTTGGTTAGAGCGTTGTCCTGGCACGGGTTGCCGGTTCAATTCCCTGGTCAGGGCACATACAGGAGCAGCTTGATGTTCCTGTCTCTCCCTCTCCGCCTTTCTTAAAAAGAAAAAAAAATGTTCCTTTAGAATAGAACTTAAAAGTATTAAAGCTTTAGGCTTCAAACTGTGGCAAATACTGATTAAGGAATAAGAAATTAAGATGATACACAATCTTTCCTTTTCTATTAAGCTAACTACAAAGCAGCTAGGATTTCTAAACAATCCAGTAGAAATCTAGGTTATTAATTGAGCTTCTTTTATGCCCTATGATGCAAATTTATAATAAGGATAGAGATTTTTTTTTTTTTGGTTAGTACTAAAACTCCATCTCTAGGAAACAGTGAATTTAAAAAGAAGCTTAATATTATGTACTGAATTTGAAGACATGACATCATTGTTTTCTATCCCCTTACTATTGCCTGGAATAGGGAAGGAGTAGGGTGTTCAAGTATGTTATTGATGTTTATTTCTTGCCTGAAAATTAAATTCTTCTAGCAATTTACACAGTACATTTATATAGCCTGAATGGAGAAATGAAACAAGGGCATTTGATTATAAGCTATTTTTTAAGGATTTTATTTATTGATTTAGAGAGAGGTGAGAGAAAGGCGGGGGGGGGGGAGGCGATGGCGGTGGTGAGAAGCAGGAAGCATCAACTTGTTGCTTCTTGTATGTGCCTTGACCAGGCAAGCCCGGGGTTTTGAACCAGCATTCCAGGTCCACACTTTATTCACCACAGGTCAGGCTTTTATAAGTTAAAAACAAGCATAAAGTCAATGAAATTTTATTTCTTTCTTAGTCTCCACTTTAGTCACAAGAAGTGACTAAGCAGGTCATAGGGAAGTTGGTGGTTTCAAGACTTTTGGGGGTTATATGGAATCTTTTTACAGGTTTTTAATATACTTTAGACCAGAGGTCTCCAAATTACGGCCCGTGGGCCAAATTGCGGCCACCTGAGGCCACTGATCCGGCCCACTGCACTTCGGGAAGGGGCACCTCTTTCACTGGTGGTCAGTGTATGGAGTATTTATGTGGCGGTCCTCCAATGGTCTGAGGGACAGTGAACTGGCCCCCTGTGTAAAATGTTTGGGGACTCCTGCTTTAGACTTAAAACTCTTGGAGGTTACAGAGCACCCTAAAGTTAAATATGCCCAACCTTAACATACTTTCTGTAAGGAACTCCTTAAGACTCATCAAATTCAAAGCTAATGTACCGTCCTTCAGCCTTTCCAGGAAAATGAGAAATTACCCTAAAATGCCCAAATATGGATATTCTCCAACTTCAGTAATAATTATTTATGTTACTAGAAAATTATCTCATTTGTATAGTCTCTGCCTCCTTCCTTCCAGCCTTTTTCACCCAAACAGCACATCCTCCATTCAAACAGAAACACTCGGTCTTACGATTTTATTTTTATATTTTAAAAAAAGATTGATTTTAGAGAGAGAGAAGGGGGGGTGGCAGGAAGCATCAATTTGTAGTAGTTACCTCTAGTATGTGCCTTGTATGGGCAAACCCAGGGTTCTGAACTAGTGACCTTAGCATTCCAGGTTGATGCTCTGTCCACTGTGCCTCCACAGGTCAGGCTGGTCTTATGATTTTAAACTAATCTAAACCTTGCAACTGTCCAAGGATGAATTTCTTATATATCCTTGTTGTTGCATTTATATCAGAAAACAAATTCCTTGAGGGGAGAAACCATGTATAAATGAATTATTTTCCCCCTTCAAAGCACCTAGGACAATACAGTTTTGTTTTCCTTCCATATATGGATCTAATTATACCTGGAATACATTTGAATAAATTCCTATGAATATAATTCCCACCTCAAATTCTACTTTGCTATCCTAAACACAAGTTACATCTTACCTGTAAGAAGTAGCCAGTAAAACCCAGTTTGGAATTCTAATTTCCAGAACTGTAAGAATAAATTTGTGTTGTTTTAAGCCACCAAATTTGTGGTGATTTGTTACAACATCAATAGGGAAACTAATACACCTAGCAATTAGTAAGCCCCAACATTCCTGACTCCTGGTTGTAGATACTTATGCAGAATCTGCACCTTTAATACTACTTCTATAATCAGGTTTGGCAGGCATAACCTTTTAGCTAATGAGAGAGCAAATCCTAACTAAAATATAGTTTCCAACTATAATTGTGTATTTGACTATTTCTTTCAGTTTTTCTAGTTTTCCTTCATCTATTTTAAAGCTATTATTGGATGCCTACACATATGGAATACAGATATCTCATTTCTTACTCTGAAATCTACATTTCTGATACTAATATAGGAACTCCAGCTTTCTTTTGATTAGTGCAGTGGTTCTTACCCTTTTTTGAGGTACCGAACCCACCAGTTTCATATGAGCATTCACCGAACCCTTCTTTAGTGATAAATATGATTTTTTTCCAAATTCAAGACATAGGTATATGTTTTTTTACTGGTGCACAAAATGAGCTGTGCATGAACATCACCTTGCTCAAAGAACAAAACCAACAAAGTGCATGAACTCACAACAAATTACAGTATTACTTTATTCTGGCCTCCGCGGCAGAGGCTCCTCCGAACCCAAGACCGACTCATCGAACCCCTAGGGTTCGATAGAACCCAGGTTAAGAACTACTGGATTAGCATCTACATTGTATATACTTTCTCATCTGTTTAATTTTAATCAGTATCTTTATGTACTCAAAATTTGTTTCTTGTAGACAGTATATAATTGAATCTTTTTAAAAAACATATAAATCAATCTTCTAATGAGGGTGTTTAGACCATTTACATTTAATGTGATTATTGAGTTGGTTGGATTCAAATCTCTAACTTGCTATTTCTCTATTTATATCATCTTTCTCCTATGATGTTTTGGTATTTTTTGATTCCATCTTATATCCACCACTGACTTATTAGCTATACTTTTTTATTTTTTTACTTCTACTTATGTTATAGACACTACATTATATTTTTATTTTTGTTGGGAGCAATTCTCTTCAAGGAAAAAAAATCTTAAATGAAGGGAAAATAGCATTTATATCTACCCACATTTTACCATTCCCAGTGCTCTTCATTTCTTTATACAGATGCACATTTCTATCTGATACTATTTTCCTCTGCCTGAAGAACTATTTTAACATTTCTTGTAGCACATATCTGTTGGTGACAAATTCTCTCAGCTTTTTTATCCAAAAGTCTTTATTTTACCTTCATTTTGGAAAAATCTTGTCAGGTACAGAGTTCTAGGCTGTTTATTTCTTCTTCTTCCAGTACTTGAAGAATGTCACTTCACTGTCTTCTAATTAATGTGCATAGTTTCTGACAAAAAGTCTACATGAATCTTACATATCTGTTCATCTGTTATTTAAGGTGATACTTTTTTTTTCCTCTGGTTGCTTTTAAGATAATTTTCAAGATTTCTGTCATTTGTTTTCAACAATTTGATTACTATACTTGGTTATTCTTTGGAGATTTGTTAACTTCTATAATCTGTGGGTTTAAAGTTTTCATCAAACTTGGTAAATATTTGCCTGCTATTTCTTAAAATATTTTTTTCTGTCTCCCCATTTCTTTCTAAAATTTGTGACACTTGTGTTAAACTATGTGATACTGTTCCATGGCTCACTGATGTGTCTTTTTATCTTGGTGGTTCTTTTTTAGATAGTTGCTGTTGCTGTCTTTAGGTTTTAACTAATCTTTTTCTCCTTCAATGTTTAATCTGTTCATCTCATTGCTACATTTTCCATTTCAGATATTCTATTTTTCATCTCTAGAAATTCTACTTGGGTCTCTCTTTTTAAAAATAACTTCCATTTCTCCCCTTGGCATGTTCATGTTTTCCTCTACTCTTCTGAACATATGGAGTATATTTCTTTTTTTTTTTTGAACATATGGAGTATATTTCTAATTGCTGCCTTTAATGTCCTTGTCTGATAATCATATGTCATTTCTTTCCCTCTTCCTACTGGTTGATTTTTGTCCTCATGATGGGTCATATTTTCCTGCTTCTCTGATATCCAGTAATTTTTTATAGGATACAAAACATTTAAGAGTTTTACACTGTGGGTACTGGATATTTTTTTTCAGATTTGTTATGGATATGCATTTATCTTTCGTGCTTAATTTTCATTATATATATATATATATAGCAGTTTTTAAAAAGAAGAAATGCTCTTTATAGGAAATTTGAGTGGACAAATGAATTTGTACACTTTGTTTACCCTCAATAAAGTTTTAAGTGTATAGTACAGTACTGTTAACTACAAGCACAATGTTACACAGCAGATGTCTAGAATGCTTTCATCTTTCATAGCTGAAACCTTATGGCTATTGAACAGAACGTCCATCCCTCCCTCCCTCAGGACCTAGCCATCACTATTTTTCTTTCTGCTTCTATGAGTTTGACCACAGTAGATACCTCATATAAGTGGAATCATTCAGTGTTTGTTCTTTTTGTCATTAGCTTATTTCACTTAATATAAGGTCCTCAAAGTTCATCCATGTTGTTGCATAAGAGAAGTACTTCTTTTTCATTATATGTGTATATTTCATTGTATGTATATACCACATTTTATTTTTTTACTCATCTGTAGATGGACATTTACGTTGCTTCTACACCTTGGCTGTTGTGAGTAATGATTCAATGAACAAAGAATTGCAAATATCTCTTCAAGATTCTGATTTTAATTATTTTTATCAAATATTGTACCTAGATTTGGGACTGCTAGATCTGATGGTATGGATTTTTTGTGCCCCTTTAAGTGTTTCTGAGCTTTGTTCTGGGTATAGTTAAGTTACTTGGCAATAATTTGATCACTTTAAGGCTTACTTTTATCTTATACTAGGGCAGCAATTTTCAAAAGTGTGTGTTGCAAGAACTTTTTTATTTTATTTATTTACAGGGACAGAGAGAGAGTCAGAGAGAGGGATAGATAGGGACAAACAGACAGGAACGGGTAGAGATGAGAAGCATCAATCATTAGTTTTTCGTTGCCATTGCAACACCTTAGTTGTTCATTGATTGCTTTCTCATATGTGCCTTGACCGCGGGCCTTCAGCAGAACGAGCAACACCTTGCTGGAGCCAGCAACCTAGGGTCCAAGCTGGCGAGCTTTTGCTCAAGCCAGATGGGCCCACGCTCAAGCTGGTGACATTGGGGTCTCGAACCTGGGTCTTCCGCATCCCAGTCCGACACTCTATCCACTGCGCCACTGCCTGGTCAGGCTGCAAGAACTTTTAAAACATGATATATGTGACTATTTAGTCAGGGAACGGACCTCTTTTCCTTCAGATTGTCAGAAAATAACAACAGCCAACACAACAATAGCTTTCTGGTGTGAATGCCCTGTCAGAAACCATAAATAGGTAGGTCATATAATAGAGTTTCATCTTACTGATTATGTTGTATAAGATTGTGTCTGATTGGATAATTCTTGGTACAAGAAATCCTTGTCTACAGTACAGGAAACTGGTTTTTCAAAAAGTCACTTTGGAGCAAAAAGGGTAGGTAATTACTACTACAATGTTTCTTTGTTTATAAATTAATAAAAATTATAACTATATTTTGGTGGGCAGCAGAATTTTAGTTTATTTAAAAAAACTAATTTATGTGTGCCATGAGATGAAAAAGGTTGAAAATCACTGGTCTAAGGTAATACCCTTCTTAAGACTTTACCCAGTGCTTATTAGGAGGTCTTTTCATTCTGGTTGGTGAGGCCACCCTAATCTGTGTGAACTCTGAGGCCTTTTCTTCCCACTCCTTCCAGAGGTTCTTCTCCTAATGTTGAGTAGTTACTTCATATGTGTACACAGACTGATACACTAAGGCAAGGACTGGAAGGGGCCCTTTACAGGTCTCTGGCACTCTCCTTTTGTGCAGCCCTCTCCTTTCCCATATTTTGCCCTCACACTTATAGCTTCCTTCTCATCTGTGAACCCCAGACTCAATCCTGTGAGACTCCTGGGCTGACAGTTCCCTCACCCTGCACTGCAGCTTGGAAAAACTGTGGGCTCATCTTGTTTCTCTTTTCTCAGAGATAATTATCCAATGTCTGAAAAACCAAAACTAGGAAAAGAGAAGTAAAGTTGAGAGTCAATTCTTATCATTAATGAATTCTGTTTAATTATTATGCCATTGTTTTGCTGCAATTTAAAAAGCCTTACTCACTTGACCGGTGGTGGATAGAGAGTTGACCTGGGACACACATATCACAGTATAATATATATAGTATACACTTTGATTAATTTTCACAAAGTGAATATATCTGTGTAACCAGTACCCAGATCAATACTGTAAGAACACAAGCTTGGTTTACCATTCAGAATTTTTTTATTTATTTACTTATTAAACATTTTTCTTAAGTGAGAAGTGGGGAGGCAGAGAGACAGACTCCCCCATGTGTCCCATCCGGGATCCACCCAGCAAGCCCACGGGGGCCATGATCTGCCCATCTGAGACTGTTGCTTCATTGCTTGGCAACTGAGCTATTTTAGTGCCTGAGGCAAGGCCATGGAGCCATCCTCAGTGCCTGGGGGCAACTTGTTCCAACTGAGCCATGGCTGTGGAAGAAGGGGGGGGGGGGAGAGAGAGAGAGAGAGAGAGAAAGGAGAGGGGAGGGGTGTAGAAGCAGATGGTCGCTTCTCCTGTTGCCCTGGCCGATAATCGAACCTGGGACTTCCACACACAAGTCTGATGCTCTACTGCTGAGCCAACAGGCCAGGGTCAACATTCAGAATTCAAATAGAAAAAGGGAGAAAAATCACACCATCTGAATAGGTTTTATTAAATAAAAGCTTTTGATAAAATTTACCTCTCCTGATTTTATTCAAAGCGTATGGCAAACTAACTGTAGAACAGAACTTCCTTAACCAGCCACATAACATCTGTTCGTGTTATTTCCCTGTCGAAACCCTTCCCCCAAAGGACCAACTCTCTTGACTAATACAATAAATTGGTTTTGCCTGTTTTAAAACTTCATATAACTGGAATCACACAAGGGGTACTTTTTTGTGACTGGTCCTTTCCACTGAACATTGTTTCTGAGATTCATCTATGTGGTTGTGCACTGCAATATTCATTTATTCTCATTACTGTATGGCATTACATTGCATACAAATACACCACTATTTAGTTATCCAATTTGCTGTTGCCGAACATTTTGGATTGTTTTCAGTTTTGGGCTAGATGAATACTGCTCTGTGCACACTCTCACACATGTGTTTTGAAAAAAAATATGAGGTGGGGGAGAAAGTAAGTTTACTGTGCCACTGTGACATTCTTTTTCTTTTTTTATTTAATATTTTATTTATTGATTTTAGAGAGGGGAGAGAGGGGAGAGGGAGAGGGAGAGAGGGAGAAGGAGAGAGAGGGAAGAGAGGAAGGAGAGAGAGGGAAGAGAGGAAGGAGAGAGAGGGAAGAGGGGGGGAGAGAGAGAGAGAGAAAGGGGGTAGGTAAGAGTGGGAAGCATCAACTTATGGTAGTTACTCCTCATATATGCCTTGATTGGGCAAGCCTAGGGTTTCAAACCGGTGACCTCAGGGCTCCAGGCAAAACTTTACTTACTGTATCACCACAGGTCAGGCATCACTGTGACATTCTTTTGAGTTTACAAAACTATTGTAATAATCATAACCTGCATGTCTTTTTCCATACAAACAACTGTAAACTGAAGACAGAAATTGAAAGGTCATGTGGTATAAGTTTAACTTTTTAGTAAAAAAAAATTTTTAAGTATTAACCAAAGTGATTAAAGCAATTTATATTCCTATCAGCTGTGGAAAAAAAATTGCAGATGCAATACATCCTCACCAATATTGGTATTGCCAGACTTCAAGTCTAGTCATTTTATAGGGTAGGCAGTGATATCTCATCATGGGTTTAATCTACACTTTGCAGATGACTAATGAGTCTAAGGATCTTTTAATATGTGTTTGCTTTTTAAGTATCTTCTTGGAAGTGACCATTTAAGTGTATCACCCATTTTTCTACTGGGCTGTCTGTCTTCCTTACTGCTGAGTAGAAATTTTTTATATATTCTGGCTGAGTTCTTAGTATATATAATGCAAATTGCAAATATTATTTCCCCACTCTGTGGCTTGCCTTTTCATGCTTTTTAAAAAATATTTTTTTAATTTATTGATTTGAGAGAGAGAGACCAATTTATTGTTCTACTTATTTATGCATTCATTGGTTTATTATTGTATGTGTCCTGACTGGGGATTAAACCTGCAACTTTGGTATGTGGAAACAATGCTCTAATCAACTGAGCTACCTGGCTAGGGTTTTCTTTTTCATTCTTAATGGTGTCTTTTAATGAAGAGCATGTCTTAACTTTAATGTAGACAATTTATTGGGTTTTTTTATGTATTGTTTAAGAACATTTCCCTATCTCAGGGTTATCAAGATACTGTTTACTTCGAGAAGCTTTATTGTTTTACTTTTAATATCTATAATTCATCTGTAATTAATTTCTTTATATGGTTTGAGGTTGACAACAAGATTCATTTTTTCTTTTCACATGGGTATCTAATTGACCTACCACAATTTATCGAAATGAGCGTCCTTTCCTCACTACACTACAATGTTATCTGATATAAGTCAAGTAAATCTATCTATCTATATATATCTATCTATATCTATATCTATCTATCTATCTATCTATCTATCTATCTATATATATGAATTTTTTGGCTTTCTTTTGTTTATTGGTTTGTATTTTCTTACACCAGAACCATGCTGTCTTTATTACTGCAGCTTTACAATAAGTCTTGATATCTTGTAGTATAAATCCACCAGTTTTATTATTCTTCAAGACTGTCTTGGCTATTCTTGGCCCTTTGCATTTCTATAATAATTTAAGTATCAGCTTGCCAATTTCTAAGAAAAAACAAATCTGAAATATTTTTTGAGATTGCACTGAATCCATATAGAGAGAACTAACATCTTTATAATAATACTAAATTCATGAACTGGCATATTCCTCTATTTATCTGTCTTCTTAATTTCTCTCAATAATGTCTTAAAGTGTTCAGTATAGAAGTCTTTTGTTGAATTAATTTTGTGTATTTGATATATTGATATCACTTATTAAATTTCATTATTTGTTTGTTGCTGGTAAATAGGCCTAAAATTGATTTCTGTGTATCAACTATGTACCTGGCAACCTTGCTAAATTCACTGTTTAATTCTATTGTTTATGGATTGTTTTTTGAATTTTCTTTGTTAACAGTCATGTCATCTATAAATAACTGAAGTTTTATTCCTCTCCTTCTAGTCATTAGCTTTTTCCCTTATTGCACTATCCAATAGAAATTTCTGTGATAATGGAAATGTTCCATATTTATGTTATATATGGTAGCCACTAGCCACATGTACCTACTGAACACCTGGTATGTAGCCAGAATGACAGATGACCTATAATTTTAACTAATTGAAATTTAAATTTCCACAAGTGGTATTAGATAGCTTGGGTCTAGAATCACATAACAGTGAATACAAGTGCTTAAGCAAGCATCCTTAAGTTTTTACTTTTTTATGTGTGTGAGAGAGTCAGAGAGAGGGACAGACAGATAGGAAGGGAGAAATGAGAAGCATCAATTCTTTGTTGTAGCTCCTTAGTTGGTCCTGATTGCTTTCTCATATGTGCCTTGACAGGGGCTGGGGGGGGGGTGTCTGAGGGGGACTACAGCAGAGTGACCCCTTGCTCAAGCCAGCGACCTTGGGCCCAAGCCAGTGATCTTGGGCTTCAAACCAGCGACCTCTGGGCTCAAGCCAACAACCATAGGTCATGTCTATGATCCCAAGCTCAAGCCAGTAACCCTGCACTCAAGCTGGTGAGCCCTCACTTAAGCCAGATGAGACCATGCTCAAGCTGGCAACCTCGGGGTTTCAAACCTGGGCCCTCTGCATGCCAGTCCGATGCTCTATATCCACTGTGCCATGGCCTGGTCAGGCCTTACTTTATTCCTTATCTCAGATAAATGCATTCACTATTTCATCACTAAATATGATGC
The DNA here is from genome assembly GCA_037038555.1 of Rhynchonycteris naso. NCBI lineage: Eukaryota > Metazoa > Chordata > Mammalia > Chiroptera > Emballonuridae > Rhynchonycteris > Rhynchonycteris naso. Next base: position 48,036,524 of record CM072999.1, read on the forward strand.
TTGTTGAAGGTAGTCTATTTTACTAACAGATGGCTAAAGCCATTTAATAAAATCATGAACAGATAAATTTTATCAAATAATTTAATAATCAGCTTGCCAATATCAAAGAACTAACAAATCTGGAATCTTGTTGGGAAATACTTCTATTTAATAAAATCTATTGTGATAATGTTATTCTTTCTTGTTCTGTTAATTTGGTCAGTTACATTGGCTAAATGTTAAGATAAACTGGTTCTCCTATAGTAAATGCAACTTGCTTATGACCTCTACCTATATCTATCTATCTATCTATCTATCTATCTATCTATCTATCTATCGTCTATCTATGTAGATTGGGTAATATTTTTAGAATTTATTAATCTATATTGGCAAGTAAAATGGACTTGAAAATTTCCTTTCTTATAATGTCCTTACCAGGTGTTGATATTAAGGTTATGAAAGTGTCAAAACAGGTTGGAAAATATTTTCTATCTTTTTAGTGTCTGAAAGAGTTTTAATAATGTTGATGTTATCTCTTCTGAAAATTCTTGGAAGAATGTGTGAAGCCATCTGGGCTTGGAAAAATTCCAAATTACAGACTCAATTTCACTAATAAATATGGAACTATTCAGATTTGTATGTTCAAAGTTGTCTAAATTTTTAAATCTATTGACATAAAGTAATTTTTAAAATTTCTGTAAAATGTAAGATGTTCTTTTTTCATTCCTGAAATTGGAAATTTATGCCTTTTCCTTTTTTTCTTCATCAGTCCTCCAGGGGAGTTATTACTTTATTAAATGTACTGATTTTGTTGAATCTTTGTTTCTTACTTCATTAATTTTGGCTCTAACTATTATTTTCTACATTCTACATTTTTTGTAGAAGAATGTTGCAGAGCTTATGTTTGGCCCAAAGCCTTTGCTCAGAAAAGATTATCCCCTTTTTTCCTGTTATATATATATAAAATTTGATAACTCCTCTTAGTTATCTAACAGGTCATTCTACTGAATGCGTTTTTAAAAGCTTTCTCTCACACATCTACTCTAGCATCAGCTGTATAATAATATAATATTCAAACTACTGACTGATGTTGTTATTGGGCTTCACTAATAGTGATGTTCTCTCTCCAAAGTATCCTTTTCTATAAATAGGGGTATCTCTAATGATTAACTGGATAGCCTTACTGTAAAACATACAAATTAGCTTAGTCAGGATAATCAAGGCCTGGGGCAGTAACAAATATTCCCCATACCCTTAGTGACTTAGTAAAACAAATTTATTTCTTGTTCACACATGGTCTGTCTCAAATTCAAATTATATTTAAACAATCACCATTGATTTAATTAGGCAATAATTGTGTGCGTGTATGTATGTTTCCACTGACATCTACTCAAGATTGTATTACCTTAGCAGGCTTACTCGGGCTAAAGACTGAAATCTATATTAAAAGTTCTAATTTAAAGACTAGAAATGTTCATGAACATTAAGTCCTTATAATGCTTCCATGCAGACATGTTTTGATTTTCACTAAGATGCTGGAATTCATTTTACTATGAACTTTCCCACTTGGCCATTTAGCATTATTTTGAGACTCCATTATTCCTATGCTGTTTAGCAATACACACTATGGGCAAAGTAAAAATGCTACATACATTTAGAGAGTGACTGACTGGCTACATTATTATTTTAATTGAATTTATTGGAGTGGCTCTGGTTAACATAATTATACAGGTTTCAGGTTTACAATACTACAACACATCTCTGTACACCAAATTGTCTGACTGGCTATATTATTGCCCCGGATTTTCCTATCTTTTGCATTTGTACATTTTTAAGACAGGCAGGGTTTATACAGAACAGAAAATTTATGAGATCTTTATAAAACTATTTAATTTGCATTGCTTATTTATCTTAATAGAGTACTCAAAATTCTATCTAGTTTGACACTTCCAACAACAGCAGTGTTTGGAACTTTGCTAAAATGTTTATTACTCATAGATAGTTCTAAAGTGTTAATAATTTGGAAAAAAAGTGATATTTGTGTCAAAGATCTAATTCTTATCCAACTCACCTAAAGATATACAGTTCATCGAAAGAAAATTCCATGAGCACAAGATAGTCTAATCACCATAACAAAGAATTGAAATAGGTGTGTGTACCCGCAGGCACACGTGTGCTTAGGAGGGTGAGTTTTGATGAATTTAGGGCCTCAGTCCAACAAAAATTTGAAACATCACACATATAACATCAGGAAGCTATACAGAAAAGTAGTGAAGGATGTAGGTTTCTAACTGTTCCTTCTGCGTTTGAATCCTGACTCTTATCACTTATTAACGCTGTGTCTTTAAGACATTCATTTAACTTGTTTACATCTCACTTTCCTCATAAACCTATGGCAGTGGTTCTTAACCTTTTTTGAGGTACCGAATCCACCAGTTTCATATGCGCATTCACCGAACCCTTCTTTAGTGATAAATAAAATATGATTTTTCCCCCCAAATTCAAGACATAGGTATATATTTTTTTACTGGTATACAAAATGAGCCGTGCATGAACATCACCTTGCTCAAAGAACAAAACCAACAAAGTGCATGAACTCACAACAAATTACGGTATTACTTTATTCTGGCCTCTGCGGCAGAGGCTTCTCCGAATCCGAGACCGACTCATCGAACCCCTAGGGTTCGGTAGAACCAACCCAGGTTAAGAACCACTGACCTATGGTCTTCAAGAATAACTATTTTAAAGGATGAGATTAAATGTTAATGTATGTAAGGCCCTGGCCAGTTGGCTCAGTGGTAGAGAGTTGGCCTGGTGTGTGGAAGTCCCGGGTTTGATTCCCTGTCAGGGAATACAGGAGAAGTGCCCATCTGGTTCTCCACCCCTCCCCCTCTCCTTCTTCTCTCTCTCTCTTCCCCTTCCATAGCCAAGGCTCCATGGGAGCAAAGTTGGCATGGGGCTGAGGACAGCTCCATGGCCTCTGCCTCAGATGCTAGAATGGCTCTGGTCACAATGGAGCAAAGCCCCAGATGGGCAGAGCATTGCCCCCTAGTGGGCATGCCAGGTAGATCCCGGTTGGGCGCATGTGGGAGTCGGCCTCCCTGCTTCTAACTTCGGAAACACACACACACACAAGTTAATGTATGTAAAGTGTTTACATCATCAATGCTAAGCATATAAAAAGTACTCAATAAATGTTAGGAAATACTACCCATCACTACCACCACCATCACATTAAAAAAGCAAGAGAAAAAATCTTTAATAATTTAAAGTACAAGTTAAAAATTTTAATTTAAACACATTCCACAGGAAGTTATATATACTTTCAACCTAGTATCTAACCAAGTTTCAAAACCTTTACTATGCTACAAAACAATATTATTCCTTATCTATGATGACCAAATCAACAAGTTTATTGAACACCTATTGGTTACTTACTGGGATATAAAAACAAGAGGTATAACAACTGCCCCTCAAAACCTTATACTCAGCCCTGGTCAGGAAGCTCAGTTGGTTAGAGCATAGTCACAATACACCAAAGTTATGAGATTCAGTCTTTAGTCAGGGTACAGACAAGAATCAGCCAATTAATGCATAAATAAGCGGAACAACAAATTGATGTTTCTTTTTCTCTCCCCTGCTCCCTTTAAAATCAACAAATAAAATTTTTTTTAAAATCCTTATTATTATTATTAACAAACAAGTTATTTAGAATTAAGGCCATATATAATTAATGCTGAGCTTGTGGTAGAGAACATACATATTTTGTCTATAATGACAGCAGGGAATTCCATGAGAGCTGGTACAAGGGTGCCTAATGTATTGCAGGCATTTCCAGAACTAAGAGTTGACTCTGCATTACGTCCAGCTCATCAAGGACCAAATAAGCTAACTCTTCCTTAACCTACCTCCTGTAAAAAAAGGGGGAAAAAAGCTTTAAAAATATTTTAAATGTTATTGTCTTTTGTTCCTATTGGCAAGAATCATACCTTTTTTTAAATATATGTACTGTATTAGTGTAGGTATATATAGTACCATAAACCCTTAAATTCACCATAATTGCATTGGGCTGCCCATTCTAAAAACAGACAAACTCCCTAATCTCTATTTATTGTTTAAGAACCAGAAAATTAAAACAAGTATACCTTTTATGTTAGGTTTAGCAATGACAAAACTTCTGGCATAAGAATCATAAAGCTAAAAATAATCTTAGAAAACACAGTCCAATTACTTTATTTATAGACAAAAGAATTAAAATCTAGAGAAATTTAATGACTTGTCCAAAGTCACACAACTAATACTGGCTGCACCAACATTAGACCTTAACTCTAATAATTTCTAAGGCTGTGCTTTCTATTTCAACTTACTGCCTTTATTGATCTACCTGCAACAACAAAATAAATAAGAAAATAAAATAAATAGGCTTAGGTAATGATTTGAAATATTGAATTCTGGACTTTTTCCTTACCAAATGTCAACTGATATTTAGCACTTTTTAAACAAGAAGTCTATGTATATATACTGAAACAATTGCCCATACAATTTTATCATGTTTGAAATACTTTTTATATTCAGTCATTTGAGAATTTCAATATGCTAGGAATAAATACTAAATAACTAGTAACTGGCCTTTAGATAAATTTAGAGTACAGTAAGATCACTAATGTAAAAAAATGTTAAGAAAAACTCTTACAACCAACAGTTCTACATGTGGTCGTTAATTCTGACAGTATAACATTACTACAGAATAAAATACCATTAAGATAAAGAAGGTTTAATTACTGTGAAATGGAATTTATTGATCTACCATAAAATGAGTTTATTGACAAAACAGTTTAAAGCATTATTGGCAGTTATACAAGAGTTTGTTTTGCAAATGTTATACCAAGTATTATTTCTAGAGTTTAATTAGACCATTAGAAAGTTTCTGCAAATACACTAAAATTTTGAGATCTTTTTACTGCTAACAGCAATGCAGGTATGTATTATTCCTTAAAATAGATGATTTTTATTTTCAAGAAAGCTATTAGTTATAATCAGTATCATTAGAAAATCCTTTCTGGGATATCAATTGGAGACTTACATAATTAGTATTAATGAATACTATGCTGGCTGTTCCTTCATATAACATGTGTAACATAGATTTTCCAAAAGTGATGCCCCTTAAGGGTGAAGAAAACATTAAATAAGGGTGAGATAATCAGTCTTTTGCAATTATTACCTTCCCTCCCAGAGGTTTAAAAGTTTAGATACTTTCTAATAGTTTTCATTATTTTTCTAATCTTAGCAGAAGCAGTGTAGCACAGTAGATAAGAGTGTGGACTTTTAAGTAAGAAAACAAAGATTCAAATCCTGACTTTGCCAATACTAGCTGTGTTACCTTGAGTAATTTTTCTTTACTTATAAAATGTGGGTAATCATGCACACCATGGAACCTAATTGTGGAGATTAAGCTAAATAACACAAAAAAGAAAGTGCCCAACTTGGAGTTGACCAAAAAACTGTTGCTCAAAAGAAATTAAATTTCATCCTTTCTAGATTCCCCAACTTTAGAAATGGTTGTTTCAGGTAAAATTGTTTATCAGGTAATATTGATAGTCAACTGTCATACAAGCACAACTACTTGTAGCTGCCAGTTTATTAATCTCTGGCCCTAAAGAATACGCAACTTAAGTCACAAACCTCATTTTCTGAGTTTTCCATAAATAAGGAAGTAGGCTGTCATCAAGACCTAAACAAACAAAAACCCATACTTTCCTTTTTTATCCCCACTATTCAGGAAAAGGGAAGAGGAAAATAAAATGTATATTTATGTTATAAATATATATATAGTCCTTTTGCACTCCTGCCCCTTTTACAAGGCTAGGAAAACACTGTCTTATTTATATCTTATTTACAAAGAGAGCCCAAGAAGGTGCAGTGTGACAGTATAAGTTATGTTATAAACAGTAACCAGAGCAGCCACTATAGAAAGGGTTGCACCTTCCAATTTAAAACTGGCTGGCTTAAATTCAAAGACTGTCATCATCATAACTACAACAAACCTGGGTATAGCCACTAGAAATATTAGTGCAGTGGTTCTTAACCTAAGTTCTATCGAACCCTAGGGGTTTGATGAGTTGGTCTCAGGGGTTCGGAGAAGCCTCTGCCATGGAGGCCAGAATAAAGTAATACCGTAATTTGTTGTGAGTTCATGCACTTTGTTGGTTTTGTTCTTTGAGCAAGGTGATGTTCATGCACGGCTCATTTTGTGCACCAGTAAAAAACATATACCTATGTCTTGAATTTGGAAAAAAAATCATATTTTATTTATCACTAAAGAAGGGTTTGGTGAATGAGCATATGAAACTGGTGGGTTCGGTACCTCAAAAAAGGTTAAGAACCACTGTATTAGTGACATAATCACCAGAGCAAGCAGGATGTTTAAAAAGATATGCTCATTCTGAAGCACAAAAGAACTCATCTTTCCATTTGTAACAACTCATAATACTAACATGTTCAGAATCTGAATATGTAAGTAAAATAGTTTTGGCTTTCTCCTATTGAAATAGGAGATAATGCACCTACTTAACTAGAATCTGTATTAAGGGAATAAATCATAATTACCCAAATGATGTAAGAGGAATGCTATCCTTTAAGGCATATATTATTTTTCCAATTTAAGCATAAATTTTATATAACAGCCGTGGCCAGCGGCTCAGGGGATAGAGCAACAGCCTGGCATATGAATATCCCAGGTTCGATTCCTGGTCAGGGCACACAAGAGAAGTGAATATCTGCTTCTCTCCCACTTCTTTCTCTCTTCCCCTCTCGCAGTCAATGGCTCAATTGGTTCGAACGTGGCCTCAGACACTGAGGATAGCTTGGTTGGTCCAAACACGTCATCCTCATGTGCTAAAAATAGCTTAGGTGTGAGCACTGGCACCAGAGTTGCTGGGAGGATCAGGGTTGGGGCACGTGAGGGAGTCTGTCACACTATCTCCCCTCCTGTCACTTAAAAAAATATTTTTTATGTAATATATTAAGTTCCTGAAAGGACTTTATACAGCAAACAGAAAAATCTATTCAAATAACATGATATCCTTGTACATATTCTAATAGACTAAATATAGGTCTTTATAAAAACAGTAATAGTAAATATAAGGCTCAATAAATATAAGGCTCAAATAGTGTAAAAAAAATCACTCACTAAAACTTTCTCTTTGTTCCATTCTTTTTTTTAAATTATTTTTTATTTTTTTAGAGTCAGAGAGAGGGATAGATAGGAACAGACAGACAAGAACAGAGAGAGATGAGAAGCATCAATCATCCGTTTTTCGTTGTGGTACCTTAGTTGTTCAAATTCCATTCTGATAAAAGCTAAATATAAATTAAGAATTTAATTAGTTATTGAATTACAGGTTTTTTAGCAGTAGTCTTTGAAACTCAAGAAAACAGGTAATGAGGATTACATACATTTTTATTAATTCAGCTCAATGAAGCAACATATTACCTTATTTTTCGCTCCATAAGACAGACGTACTTTTTCCCCCAAAAGTGGAGGGAAAAATGACTGTGTCTTATGGAGTAAAAAATACGGTATTTTATTAAATATTTTAACATATCATTGGGTTCAGAATTATTTTTCTTATTTTTCTCCTTAAAACCCTAGATGTGTCTTATGATCAGGTGTGTCTTATGGAGCGAAAAATATGGTGTTTTTAACTTGTCAGTCAATTTAAAAGTTTATATAAAGAGGCCCATCTTTAAAAACATTCATTTGTAATCTCTTTCACCTAATATTAACTGATTAGTTATAAGAACATATCAAAGGTTGCATACGGTGACAGACATCCCAAGAAAGTATCAGGTTTTCTTTGCTAATTTGATAGACAAAGGGAAAAAGATCTTACCTAAGACCCTAAAATTTCTTTTTCTCAAGTGATGTCTGTCAATCCAAAGCCAACGTTGGATTGTATTGCACTAGCATAATGCATTGCATCTTTCCTAGTCTTACATGTCTTTTCAGTCCAAGATATAATTCATCAATAGATTCTTATAAAGCAATCTAGTTTTGGACAACAATGAAATTATTCAAATACTCAGCTATATAAGAAACCCTATATATTCATTCTATTGTAATAGCATAGAAAACCAAAACTCATATATGGAAATGTATGTTTTTATTATAAAATATAGCCAAACATTCAGAGATGATAGCAACTAGTTCGATAAAAAATATATTGAAAACAATTCTATCTACCTGGTTGATCATAAAAGAAGATTAAGAGACTATAAAGGAGACCAATTGTCCTTTCACAAACATATAAATAGCATAACACCATTAGTCATTGGAAAAATGCAAATAACACAAAATACCCCTACACATATAGCAGAACAGCTAAAAGACAAAAGCAAACTGATAATACCAAGGTGCTGAAGACTACGCAGAGCATCAGGAACTCTCATGCACTGATGGTAGTAGTGTAAAATTGTATAGCCACTTGGAAAAAAGTTTGGCAGTTTCTTATGAAGTTAAATATACAGTTACACTAAGCTAAGGTCCATAACCCTACTCCCAAGTATTTACCCAAAAGAAATAAAAAACAAAGAGCACAAGTGTCCATCAGGGGATGAGTGGATAACAAAGCAGTGGAACATTTACACAAGGAATACTATGTGGCCATAAAAAGAAGGAAATCTTATTTTTTACAACAGCATAAATGGGCCTGGAGATTATGCTAATTATGCTAACTGAAATAAGCCAGTCAGAGAAAGACAAGTATCATATGACCTCACTTATATGTGGAATCTAGTGAACACAATAAACTGAGGAACAAAATAGAAACAGAGGCAGAGTCACAGGGAACAGATGGACAACTGTCAGAGGGAAAGGGGAAAAGGGAACTGAATCAAAGAAGGTGAAGGAATTAGCCCAAAACATATATACATATAACACATATATACAGACAACAAAGTAACGATAAACAAGGGGAAAGGGGTAGAGTTAGGAGGAGGGGAGACAAAGGGACAAAATGGGGATGAAAAGAAACTCTGCATGGGGGGCATGATGAGGTGCGTAGAGGGTGTTATATTAAGTGGAACACTTGAGACCATGTCAACACAATAAAGTAAAATTAAAAACAGATTTTTAAAAAAGATAGAAAAACATACACATAACAATACAAAGCACCTTTACATAAATGTTTGTAGTAGCTTATTCATAATTTCCCAAAGCTGGAAACATTCTAGCTGTCCCTCAAGAGGTAAATGGGTAACAATCTGTAGTTAGTCCCTGGCCAGTTGGCTCAGTGGATAGAACGTCGGCCTGACATGTGGAGTCCTAGGCTTGATTCTGGGTCAGAGCACACAGGAGAAGTGACCCTCTGCTCCTCTCCCACTTCTCTCCATCTTCCCCTTATACAGCCAGTGGCTTGATTGGTTCAAGCATCAACCCCAGGCACTGAGGATAGCTCAGTTGGTCAGAGCATGCCAGTCTCAGGTACTATAATATAAAAAGCTTGATTGATTTGAGCATCAGCTCCTGATAGAGGCTGCTGTGGGGATTACAGTTGGGTGCATGTGGGAGACTGTCTAACTACCCTCCTCTCAAAAACAAAAACAAAATACTGTGGTAATACAATGGAATGCTACTTGGCAATAAAAAAAGAACAAACTAATGCTTTATAGAATGAATATTAAATGTATTTTGTCAAGTGAAAGAAGCCAGTGATTCCATTTTTATGATATTTTTTAAAAGGCTAACTAAAGGCATGGAAAATATATCATCAGTTGATAAAATTTGGGGTAGTAAGAGGGGCTGATTACAAAGGGGCAACACAAAGGAATTTAGAGGTGATGGAATTGTTGGTAAATATAGGACTCTATGCGTTTCTTAAAACCCAGAACTGGGCAACGCAAAGAGTGAATTTTACAGGACACAAATTAAACAAAATAAAACAAACCAAGGTGTCAGGGAAAAGGAAGATAGAATGCAAACTGTGACAAATGAATCTAACTGTATTACAATGAGTGACATAACAGACTGAAGGAGATATGGAAGAAAAGACCTGACTTAACTAACTTTGGAAGAGAGCATTTTGGCTGGATATTATGAGAATAAAGATAAACAAGAACACTATACAAACTCTGCATTCTATTTGGTAAACTTGTTTCTCATAGGAGTATGGGTTAGCAATTCTAAAATTACTACCCACACATGTACAGCAAATAGGTAAATGTAGTTACAAATAAGCAAGAGGAATGCTAGAATAATCTGTATGGTGCTATACTGAATTGGGAGGTATCAGTATAAATTAATTTGTTTTCTGTATACACAGATAGATAGTACATACAGAAATAAAATAGATGGGTATATATACAGGGTGGGGCAAAAGTAGGTTTACAGTTATAAGTATGTAAAAGTCTATTCTTGTGTTATTTATTAATTATTGTATTATTTTCCATAGAAATAACTGTAAACCTACTTTTGCCCCACCTCATATATAAATGGGGTGAGTGCTCCATATAAAAATGGGTGAGTACTCCATATATAAAAGGGGTGAGTGAGTTCCCCATATATAAATGAGTGAATACATAAGCATTCACTTCCTCACTCTAACCACTGAAAGGCCTAGAAGTAGTAAGGCTTCAGTAGGAATGAACACACCTACTACCTAGAAGTTGGTTTCTAAATATTACTTTTCAGTAAAATGGATTAGGCTCTCTGGAGAATAGGGTTGATTACATGCCTAGGACAGGGAAAATACAGGATGAGCCAGGACCATCTTGTAGAGCCAGAAAGTAGGAAATTAGTTAAAACAAAAGAAAACAAAACATGCAGGAAGGACCTAGAAGCAAATTTCAAAGGGCTCCCTATGGCCAAAGGTCAAACAATTTGAGCAACAAAATAAATAACAACAGCAGTGATTCTAATCCAGAGAATAATAAATATCCATGACTGTGCACTTGCATAAACAAATGATTAAATAAAATAAATGTGGGGAGGGACAACTCTTTCTTACAGATGAACTATAATTAACAAATGTAGAAGGAAGGAATAAAATTGAAAATCACCATTAGAATATCAGTAATAATTGCTGTAGGCAAGACCCATCAGTTAATATTAAAATTAGTGGCCAAAAACTTAAGGGGAAACAGGATTATTTGTGTAACCTCAAAGTATTTTCCCCAAATATTAGTTAAGAGAAAACAGTCACTTTACAGTGGCAAAATCCAGCAGACATCACCAAGATCAAGTGATCAAGGTTAATAACATCACCAGTAATGAGTCATATTGACATCAGGTAACCCCTGATATCATGCGCTGAAGACACACCACCTCTCCAGTATTCTTTTCCCAAATCTGAAAATTCAATCTAACTATGAAAAAAACATCAGAGAAAACCAAATTGAATATTTACAAAATACCTGACCAACTTCACACTTCCAAAGTGTGAAAGAAATGAAATACAAGGAAAGACTGAGGAACTGTTGGATTGGAGAAGATAAAGGAAGTATGACAAATAACATAGGCTCCTGGAAAAAGGACATTAGTGGAAAAATTGGTGAAATCCTAAAAAAGTTTGTTTGTACTTTAGTAGTGATTTCTGATTCTTTAGTTCTGCCCATAGTACCAAGGTTATATAAGATGTTAACACCAGGAGAAGCTAAGTAGAGAATATACAAAAGCTCTGTACTATCTTTAGGACTTATCTGTATAATATCTAAAATTATTCCAAAATAAATTGTGTTGTTTTTTTAAAGAAAGCCTTAAAAAATAGCTTTTATTTTATTCTTTCAAGTGTGTGTACACTTTTTTTTTAGGGGCAGGGAGAGAGAGACAGGAACATCTAGCTGTTCCTGGATGTGCCCTGATAGGGGAACTGAACTAGCAACCTCCGTGCTCCAGGACACCGCTCCAACCAACCAAGCTATTGGGCCAGGGCTTAATTTCTATTTCTTCAGACAGAGAGAGGAAGGGGAGAAAAGGGAGGGGTAAAGGAAGCACTCATTTGTTGTTCCACTCAGTCGTGCATACATTGGTTGCTTCTTGTGTGTGCCCTGACTGGAGATCAAACCCACAACCTTGTAGTTTTGGGAGGACATACTTAACCAAATGAGCTAACCGGCCAGGGCCTATATACCTTTCTTGATAACAAATTCTGTGAATCAAATTGTTTTTATTTTAAAAAACGTTTTGGTAGAAAATGAAGTGACTATGTATAAAGAAAAGCTTTTAAGAATACTTAACATTTTTAAGAGAAAATCCCATAGCGGTCAATTAAAGATGTTTTTACATTATCTCCTGTGAGAATAAGCCTTGGAGGTTCATTTCCGAACTTTTCTTTATTGACCTGAAGGCTATACAATGACATTGATCAGGATCTACAAAATTAAAACACTGACTGATATAGACTGAATATTTGTGTTACCCCTAAAATTCATGTTAAAATATTAACTCCCAATGTGATGGTATTTGAAGGTAGGGCCTTAGAGAGGTGACTGGGCCACTGCCTCATAGATGGAATCAGGGCCCTTTTAAAAGAGGACCCAGAGAGCTTCCATACCCCTTCTTTCACATAAGGACACAGCAAAAAGACAATCATCTATTAACCAGGAAGTGAGTCCTTACTAAACACCAAATTTGCTGGCACTTTATCTTGAACTTCTCAGCCTCCAGAACTCTGAGAAATAAATTCCCATTGTTTATAAGATACCTATTATGCTATTTTGTTATAGCAGCCCAAATGGACTATGAAACTGACATTCTTTTTAGTCAGAAAATCGTCTAGAAAAAAATTCTAAAATAACTCCACCCAAGCCCTTTCTTATCTAGCTATAAAAAAGACAAGCAGCATATTCCATTTAAAGAAGAAGACCTGTTCCTGTCTTTAACACACACATATCCAATTTCAATGATATTGCCAAACTGGCAATGACTCAGTATTTGATATTTTAAATAAAATATTTTACATTGACCAAGAAAAGTAAGTTTGTATAGGCAATTATTTGGAAGAAAAATAACAAACTGTAAACTTTTCTATCAGTTATTTTTATTTCTTTTATTTTGAAGTATCACACTGAAATTGAAATCAAGGAAGTATTTTTTTTAAAAGATGTCTTTAGATATAATTTTGATAGAGACAGAAAGCTTTAGCAGTACCTTTTGATATCATCTATCATCTAAAAGAAAATTTTTTTTAAATATTTAAAAAATTTATTGTACTGACATAGTTTCAAGTACCCCACTCAATATAATACCATGAAAGGGGATTCTTATGCATAAGTCTCAGTCTATAAATCAGATAGGCACTTTATAAATGCAACTCAATTTAGACTACAACTAATACATACAATACTAAGGTGGCCTCGCTCATATATTCAAGCTATCAAGATTCCTATCAATTCTTCCGCTGCTTAATTGTATCTAAGTCTTTCATTAGTCATATGTATAAGCACTCTAATTCTAAATCTATACTGACTTAAAAATAAAATGTATGATGGTATAAAATGATGCAAAAATATTCTTACAGATAAATACCTACATTTCTCTCCTTTAAAAATTAAATTTTAAAACATTTTAAATTCATTTTTTAGAATACAAGCAAAGATAACTCACAAAAGTCTGCTGGGAATCCAAATATATCACAGATTATTAATGACATAATTGAGGGTGTTTTCAAATCATATAGTTCTTAAGATATGATTTCAGAAACTTATTTTATTTTGTAAAATTACTTAGAAACTAGCAAAAAGAAGTCTTTTAAAGATTTTGGTTTCTAAAACAAATTCAAAACGAGAAATTCCTTTCTCATATATTTCATTTAATATCTTTTGGAAATTCTAATTTATATATCATGTTTAAAAAATATGTTTTTTCCTTCAGCCAAGAGATTTTTTGAGAAGCCTAGCAAACATTTTATAGATTCTCTAGGCTCAAATTTTAATTTCTCCTATTTTATATTAAATGGTCTTTAAAAAAAATATTTATTGCTTTTTAAAGAGAGGGAGAGAGAGACATTGATTTGCTGTTCCACTTATTTATACATTCATTGATTGATTTTTGTATGTGCCCTGACTCTGGAAATCAAACCTGCAACTTTGGGTATATTGGGACAACACTCAACCAACTGAACTACCCGGCCATGGCTTTTTTAAACATTCAGTTTTAGGAATCACACATAGAAATAAGTTATTCAAAATAAATATCAGAGATAAATATAATTCCAACTTTAACCATTAAACACAGTTTTATATTAGAATGTTTTCATTTAAAACTTCATATATTCTAAACCACCATGTTAACTAGGATAGATATTAAAAACACATAATCATTACTCTCAAAATATTACTAGTTTTGTTTAAATTTACCAAGAAAAACAAGATATAATTAAATATATTGGCATCAAAAAAACTTTAGAGTAGGAGCAAGCATGGCCTTGACAACAGTGACTTTTATTTTTGAAAATTTAAGCAAAATAAAGCCTTCTACTTAGACGTAAACACTTGGCATTTAGCTGCTAACAGTATTGTCTTATTTTTAAAATCAATTATTTCCTAAGAAATACTACAGACACTTACTTTAGTGGGGCAGGAGCATACCTACTCATATGCATATTCAAATCTTCAATTAGTTTTCAAACATGACAACACTTACTAATAACTAAAAATTGGTTAGCTATCAATTCATATATTATAATCATTTGATTATCACAGAGCATAGTAAGACAGTCTGATTTAATCATCTTGGCCAAAGGTCAGCAAAATTTTCTTAATGGGCCAGATTTTAGGGTTGCTGGCCATGCTGACCCTGCTACAACTAATAAATTCTGCTATTGAGTGCTATGTACGCTAAGGCAGCCATAGACAACATGTAATTAATGCTTGGACTATGTTCCAATAAACCTTTATTTACCAAAATAGGTGACTGGCCTATAGGCCATAGCTTGCCAACTCCTGCACTAGACAAACAGATCTGATTATCAATATACAACATCTTTAGTAGACATATAATCATATGTTCTCCTCATAGCTGGAAGTTGCTACATGGAATATTGGCTATTCAAATCATAAAGGAACCATGAAAATATTTTCTGAGGTCAGAATCTCAGGTACACTGAAAAGTTAAAATATGTTAATAAAACACACCTTAAAATATAAGTTTGAAAATGTATAGTAAGAGTGTAATTAAATTTTATTAAGCAATCTTACCTTAATCAAATGAAAGAATCTAAGCTCTTGTACATGTCTAGTTTCAAACTCAAAATATTTTTTGATCAAAACTTCATTTTCTTGTCAAACTTCTGGGGAAACAAAAGTAAAAACCTTGAAGTCAAGTTCTAGTACCAGATAAAATGGGGTAGTCACACTCCATTCAACCTGTCATCTAAGTGAATGTAGCTACAAGACCTGAATAGAAAACATGGAACATCTACCAGAGGACTCTGAAAAGCAGACTGAGTAAGAAGACCAGAATTAGAAGTATCACTGAAAGAATATTTTGTTTCCCACTGGTTTCTTCCAACCTGAACTTAATATAGCCCCACCCAGAAGTAGGCATCAGCACAGAGAAAGCTTTAGAAGCCTTCTAGTGTTAGCTCTAGGAAAGGGAAAGAGATCTCCTAACACAAGAAAGTGTGGAAATCTTTCGCTCCTTTTTTCTCCATTCTCTCAGCCTTAGCCTCCTGTGGCAGTTGTGGCAACAGAAACCATCAAGACCCTAAGACTCTGATGAACACCTTCCTCTCTGATCAGAAGTAGCTTTAGTCCTAATACAGTGGTTCTTAACCTGGGTTCTATCGAACCCTAGGGGTTTGATGAGTCAATCTCAGGGGTTCAGAGAAGCCTCTGCCACGGAGGCCAGAATAAAGTAATATCGTAATTTGTTGTGAGTTCATGCACTTTGTTGGTTTTGTTCTTTGAGCAAGGTGATGTTCATGCACGGCTCATTTTGTGCACCAGAAAAAAACATATACCTATGTCTTGAATTTGGAAAAAAAAATCATATTTTATTTATCACTAAAGAAGGGTTCGGTGAATGCGCATATGAAACTGGTGGGTTCGGTACCTCAAAAAAGGTTAAGAACCACTGTCCTAATAGAATGTGGTGAATCCTGTTGTTTTTTTCCTTTTCTCCTGTCTTCCTGCCACTTTGCCCTAGATATGTGCACAGTCGTAGGTAATGCACATGAGAGAGGGATAAAGAAAGCCTATCCTTCTGATCAGAGAATGGAAGAGGGGAACCCCAGGGAATCAGAAATTACTGGGAAACCCCAGAGATGGAGGAGTTTGGGGAAGCAACATTTCAAAGTTGTTTATGAACTCCTAGGCTTACTCTCAAGCAGCGTATATGTGAATCTGACCCAAACACGCAAACAGACTTTGAGACTTGAACTATAGGACTGACCACTACCAAGTTCTAGATTGGGCAATGGATGGTGCACATGTGGGACAGATCCAAATAGTAGGGCAAAGGTTTGAAAATTGAACTGGTGTTGTAACTGCACAGGAACTTTTAGTTTGAACCTAACTAGACTGACTGCCTACTCCACAAATACATAAACATTCTATACAGGATATAAACAATACCCAAAGTTTCATAACATAAGAGTTAAAATGTCCAGGATATAATCCAAAATTACTTGAAATAAGAACCAGGAAAATCTTAAAATCTTAACTTGCGGCCTGACCAGTGGTGGCAGAGTAGATAAAGTGTTGACCTGGAACACTGAGGTCACCAGTTCGAAACCATGAGGTCGCTGGCTCTGAGCACAGGCTTGTCAGTGCAGGGTTACTGATTTGACTGGTGCGGGGTGGGAATGGGTGGGTGGTGGGGTCATCCACCATATGATCCAAAGCTTGTCAGTTTGAGCCCAAAAGGTCATCTGGCATGAAAAAAGCCGAAGGTCACTAGCTTGAGCAAGGGGACTGGCTCGGCCCCAGGCAAGGCACATATGAGAAGCAATCAATGCACAACTAAAATAAAAGCAACTATGAGTTGGTACTTCTCACCCTCCCTTCTTATCTCTCTCAAAAACAAAACAAAACAAAACACCACCTCAACAATAAGAAAACAATTTATACATGAACAAAAAGCACACCAATTATAATGGCTAAAACTAAAAAACAACAACAACTTGTTAATACCAAATACTGCCAAAGATGCTGGGCAATAGAAGTCTCATTCACTGTTTATGGAAATGAACATTGCATAGTCACTTTATAAAACAATTTGGTAGTTTCTTATAAAGATTAATCTACACTTCTCATACATTGAAGCAATCAAACTACTAGGTATTTACTCAAGTGAACTGAAAACTTGTATTTGCACAAAAATATGCACATGATTGTTTAACAGAGCTTTATTCATAATCACCAAAACCTGAAAAGAACCAAGATGTCCTTCAACAGGTTATTAAAATAACTAAAGAAAACAATTCAGCTGATACAAACTTTACTTAACACTTCATGAAATAAACAGTTCCCATTAAGAGAACTGCAAAATAGTGTAGAAGGCAGGAAGTTTTTATAAGATAAAGAATAAAGAACAAGGAAGAGAAAAATAAAAAATATCTGACAGGCGGGAACCGCACAGTTTGCAGAGAAAAGGCCCAGCCTTGGCTTGCTGATTGGGGATTGGATGACCATGTAACAGCACTGCTGGTTAAGGTGAATGGATAAACTAATTGTGGTACACTCATACAACAGCATATTCTGCAGAAATAAACTATTTGAACCAAGCAATGACATGGATAAATCTTAAATGCATTTTGCTAAATTTTGAAAGAAGTCAGATCCAAAAAACTACATAGTGTATTACTGCATTCATTATGACACACCAGAAAAAGCAAAAGTACAGGAAAAGAAAAGAGACTGTCAGGGATCGAAGGACAGGGAAAAGGCTGACTACAAAGCAGATGCACAGGTACAACACTGATTCATATGAAATACATATATTTGGTCATTCAGATGATCAAAATATATTTTTCATATATATTTAGTCTTCATTCACAACTCTCCAAACCCTTAGGATTTCTTGAGTTATAAGAGCAATAGGAGCATCCTTTGTTATAACATTGGGTCTCCTGTCCTCAGTTCATATAAATAATTCAGAGCCATAAAGGCAAAATGGGTATATTAATATTCGTAACAAATCCCTTTCTACCACACCGAGCTATTGTTTTTTGTTTGTTTGTTTTTATTTTTTTACAGGGACAGAGAGAGAGTTAGAGAGAGGGATAGACAGGGACAGACAGGAACGGAGAGAGATGAGAAGCATCAATTATCAGTTTTTCGTTGTGACACCTTCGTTGTTCATTGATTGTTTTCTCATATGTGCCTTGACCATGGGCCTTTAGCAGACCGAGTGACCCCTTGCTCCAGCCAGCAACCTTGGGTCCAAGCTGGTGAGCTTTTGCTCAAGCCAGATGAGTCCGTGCTCAAGCTGGCGACCTCGGGGTCTTGAACCTGGGTCCTCTGCATCTCAGTCCAATGCTCTATCCACTGCACCACCGCCTGGTCAAGCTGAGCTATTATTAATGAGGTGATTTTTGGAAAGCACCTAATTGAAGAGTAAATCCTGACATCTACTTAATGGTATCATAAAAGAACTTCCATTAAAATTGTCTTTTCTTTTTCTTTAAAAGAATACTGCTTTATAGTCAGAAAATTCCAGGGAGGGAAAAAATGTTTTGTGATTAATTCTACTTCAAAAGCATAGAGAGCATTCTAAAAGTAAAAAAGTAAGCAATGATTTCTTTCCACCTTTATTATCAGGGTAAAAATTACTTGTTTTATTTGTATAAATAGGACAAGGTAAAACAAAAGTATAAATAATATAACATAGTATTTCAGAATTAATTGTATTCTTCTGCAAGAATTTATTTATCTTATCCCAACTAATAAACTAGAACTATAAGCTTCCATTACATACTATACATACACAAAGCACAAAACATTCAAATCCATATACTACAGGAATTAATTAAAAATTTAAAAAAACAAAACCATGAGTGCAAAGGTGCTACCTGTCCTAAACACCTTTATATTATTTAATCTATTTGATTCCTGTTTATTTTAGGTCGGTGGTCCTTAACCTTTTCTGAGGTACCAAACCCACCAGTTTCATATATATGTGCATTCACCGAACCCTTCTTTAGTGATAAATAAAATATGATTTTTTTCCCCAAATTCAAGACATAGGTATATGTCTTTTTACTGGTGCACAAAATGAGCCGTGCATGAACATCACCTTGCTCAAAGAACAAAACCAACAAAGTGCATGAACTCACAACAAATTACAATATTACTTTATTCTGGCCTCCGCGGCAGAGGCTTCTCCGAACCCCTGAGACCAACTCATTGAACCCCTAGGGTTCAATAGAACCCAGGTTAAAAACCACTGTTTTAGGTGTTTTAAAATCATATTCAGTCAAATACTTCTATTTAAGTAAAATTCAATGATTACTTGTTTTATAAGGGATACAATTGTTCTCAGTTGTGCTAGTAAATTTAGTAACAATTGCACATTGCTACACTTTATTTAAAGGAATCAGATTTTTTAAAAAAAGACCAATCTTTACAGCTGCACTAATTTCAAATGAAAACCAAAAAACTTAAGAAACTGTTTTTGCCTTAAGGCCTTTTATTTTCCTAATATACACTTGATTGGAAGTGAACTGGCCTGCTTCAAGAACTGAGGATTATTCTTCCCAGAGACACGTTTGGAAAAATATATGACTTTTCCTGGAATAGTATTCTTTCTAACTGAAGTTATTTGTATGTAGTTGCTTTAACAGCTCCTAAGGTCATTTTAGTTGTTTTAACACCCATTAAAACATGCTTAGTCCTTCTGTGATCTTCTCAGTATGCGCTCAATTTACAAACAAAGCTGCTTTAATATTTCTACCCTGACTTTAAAGATTCAATGCATCTGTCAAAAGCTTTACCATAAGACAGTAAATTTCACCTTTTTGTGACTGCATGTATTTAAATTACTCTATTTTAATGTCCAAACCACAAAGGGTTTTTCTTTTTTCAAAAGAATCAAGAGAACCTCAGTCATTTTTATCATTGCTCCATTCACTGATAAACTTCCAGTTTCCATGTAATAAGAATTTTTACATATGAACTAAATCCAACAGTATGCTATGCTTTCCTAGACACTAAGATATCAAAAGAAGTTCACAGAAATCAACATTATCTACTAACATTTTAAAGATTAAAGTGCATTAGTCCATCTTTATAAAATAAAAGTAGTTATTACCTTTACTTACCCACGTTAGTATCATCCAAACTTTCTTTTTCTTTTTTTCTTGGGGGGGAGGGAGAAGGGGAGAGGAGATAGTGAGACAAACTCACACAGGTGCCTGGACCAGGATCCACCCTGGCAACCCCATCTGGGTCCATGCTCAAATCAACTGAGCTATCCTCAGCGCCTGAGGCTGATGACCTTGGACCAACCAACTGAACCACTGGCTGTGGGAGGGGAAGAGAGAGAGAAGGGGGAGAGAAGCAGATGGTTGCTTCTCCTGTGTGCCTTGATTGGGAATTGAACCTGGGACATCTATACGCTGGGCTGACACTCTAATCCACTGAGCCACCAGCCAGGACTGTACCATCCAAACTCAATATGACCATAGCCATCTCTCCATAAGTAAATAAAGTGAATTTTCTATCCACTATTCCAAAAGTTATTTTTTCAGAAATGAAATATGTATAAACATATTGAGGCTATTTAGAGATCTAAAGAGTTATACTGATAAGAAATTATCCATAAATAATGTTAAATTGCCAAAGAATCATGAAAGAATACTGGCTGCAGAATTTGGTATGTATTAAAGTATCCTAAGAACCCATGTGACATTTACACTTTATACCCCAAACTTGGTGTTACAAGGTATATTTAGTCATTCACTAGCAGTTCTCATTTTTAAAAAATGCTGTAATGGCCTGACCAGGCGGTGGCGCAGTGGATAGAGAGTCGGAATGGGATGCGGAAGATCCAGGTTCAAGACCCCGAGCTCGCCAGCTTGAGAGCGGGCCCATCTGGCTTGAGCAAAAGCTCACCAGCTTGACCTGACCTGTGGTGGTGCAGTGGATAAAGTGTCAACCTGGAATGCTGAGGTCGCCGGTTCAAAACCCTGCACTTGTCTGGTCAAAGCACATATGGGAGTTGATGCTTCCTGCTCCTCCCCCTTTTCTCTCTCTCTCTCTCTCCTCTCTAAAATGAATAAATTAATTAATTTTAAAAAATGCTGTAATGGTCAAGTTTCAAATTAATGCTTGGGTAGATTTATTTATAAATTGTATATACCTATGCTTACTCAAATTCATCATTACTAAAATTCCCTATTGCTCCTTTGGGAAACTGTAACACAGATTTGTAACCTTGACCATCTCTAAAAAAATTAGGTAACTGTCTTTAGAGGTCTTTGAACAATATGTAAGAATACTGTGGTTTTTCCATAATGAGTTGACTGAAGCACATAATGAGAGTGCAATAGGGAACTGTATATGAGGGAAACAGAAGCTCCAAGAGTAGTAAACAACAGCTATCAAATCTCTTTCATTATTTAAAAAAGTCTATCCACTCACAGAATAGCCATGTTGAGAAGTTTGTTTTAATGTGCTTCTGGGTTGGCAATTCTTCACTATCTATTGATGAATACTGCTTTAAAGCAACTGCTGATTATTTTTTATTTGAGTAAGTACTTTATGGCTACGGAATGCAGGGGGAAAAGCAAAAGCTTGCCAATTTATACATATAATGACAGCATTTGTAAAGCTGCCTTTAACACTTCAGTGTTTTAACTAAAAAATAAAATGAAGTAGATGATAATTCTTAAGGCCTTTTTTAAGCAGAATCTTAAATTGTCATCTGAATCTGGATTACTGAACTCAAAATTCTTTACTACTTTTGCAGTAGAACACAGCAGAAAAGAGAGCTAAGTCAATTTCCTAACACAGAGGAAAAACAAAAGCCTTTGGTAATGACAGCTGTTCATCTGTTGAGTATCTAAAACAGTGTTATAGTGGCAGTGTGAGGAAAGGGCCAAAACAAAAAAACACTAGAAGAGTACCTGCTTTCAAATAACTTATATAAATATAAAATACACAAAAAATCTTTTATAAAGCATTGCTATATCTGTTTTCCACTTTTTTTAAAAATAAGTATACAGCTATATACATAAGGACAGGGACCATGTCTTGTCTATCACAGTAGCCTCAGAGCCTACTGAAATACCTAGCACAAAGTAATCAAATATTATTTGTTGGATAAATGAAGACTTTCAACAGTTACATCAGTACTGACACCTGGCTTCCTTGACTTCAGGAACCTAGCTAGCCTCCTTTGACAGAATAATGGCTCTTCAAAAATATTCTTGCCCTTCCACCCTAACCCCCAGACTAGCTTTTCTTTTTTTAATTTTATTTCATTAATTTTAATGGGGTGACATTAATAAATCAGAGTACATATATTCAAAGAAAACATCTCCAGGTTATTTTGTCATTCAATTATGTTGCATACCCATCACCCAAAATCAAATTGTCCTCTGTCACCTTCTATCTTGTTTTCTTTGTGCCCCTCCCCTCCCCCCTCTTCCTCCTTCTCTTCCCCCACCCCACCCATGTCCATGTCTCTTAAGTCTCTTTTTTATGTCCCACTTATGTATGGAATCATGCAGTTCTTAGTTTTTCTGATTTACTTATTTCACTCTGTATAATGTTATCATAGACTAGCTTTCCTTACATGGTAAAAGGGACTTTCAGTTATAATTAAGGTTAAAGACACTGAGATGGGGAGATTACCCTGGATTATCCAAGTGGACCTAATTTAATCACACAGTCCTTTAAAGTGGAAGAGAAAAACAGAAGATGGGTCAAAGTTGTGAGACAGGAGTAGATATTGGAAGTTTTAAAGGGACTTGACCTGTTTGTTGTCGGCTTTTAAAATGGATAAAGGAAGGTCACAAGTAAAGGAACAGGGTGGTTTCCAGGAGCCGGGAAGAGCCCTCATCTAGCAGCCAGCAAGGCAAGCTGAAAGGAAAAGAATCCTGTCCTACAGTCTCCAGAAGGGAACATGACCAGGTGGAAACTTTGATGTTAGCTTTGTGGGAACCCAGTGTTGTCCTACTGCCCTACATAACATAAGACAATAAAGTGTTGGTGTTTACACCACTAAGTCTGTAGTGGTATGCTTATGGCAGCAATGGAAAACTAGTACTTCCCCTTTAACCTCTACTCTAGCAACTCAAATATACAGCCTCACATCACCCTGCCACTACACTTCAATAAAAGATCTAAAATTCCTAAATGCTTCAACCTGATCACAATCTCCTGTTCTTACTCTTCTGCTTCACACTTCTCACACCTGCCATTACAAAGGAAAGAGCTCATTAAAAGAATAGATATCTTCAAACAAAAAGAATTAGTATTTTCTAGTTACAATGTTAGGTCACCTTGTGCCAACAAAGAGTACTTGACAGCCCTATAGAATGGTTATAATCAAACTGCAAATTTCACATTCTTTGCAACATACAGTACCAAGGGCATACACAGAAATGTGTTATTAAACAACCCAGTATGTCGAATTCTGATTCACTTACTTTTAAAGGAAAGGCCTTTTGTTTTTAAATTTGGAACCATTTCTTTGCCTCTTTATATACACTTGCTCAAAATATTAAAAATAACCTCATAAACAATCTGCTTAACAGTAATTAGAATTTTATCTAGTTAAAACAATAGCAGAACATGCAACAACACAGATGGCTAAAGACTTTCTCCTAGCCTGATCAGTGTCAAAGAACTGTTCCCCTATTTCATAATGATGAAGAATCTTGTTGCAGGCTATCTCATTTACAAAATATATACTTATGAGTGGAAGGGCAGCTTTATTAAGAAAGCCTGTTAGGCCCTGGCCAGTTGGCTCAGTGGATAGAGCATCTGCCTGGTATATGGACATCCTGAGTTCAATTCCTGGTCAGTGCACACAAGAGAAGCATAGTGACCATTTGCTCCTCTCCCCCTTCTCTCTCTCTTCCCCTTTTGTAGCCAGTGGCTCGAGTGGTTTGAGCTATCCTCAGCCCTGGTTGCTGAGGATAGCTGGATTGGTCTGAGCATGTCAGCCTTACGCACTTACAAAAGCTTGGTTGACTTGAGCATGCACCCTAGACAGGGGCTGCCGGGTGGCTCTCCATCAGGATGCATGTGGGTCTGTCAACCTTCCCTCCTCTCACTTTAAAAAAAAAAAGAGTTCTGTTCAGCAAAATTCTTGACTATTTCTCCATGTAAAGACTTTTCTTATTGCCCAGAAAAAGACCTAGCCAAATATATGACTAAAGAATCGGAATGGATAGAAGTCTATACTATTGATTTCACCCTGGTTCCAAGTCCTTAAGCACACTAATACCTTTATTGAGCAGGTTCCCAAACTTAAAGCTTTTAAAAATCCCAATGCTCAAGTTCTATCCCATACCAATTAAATCAGAATGTCTGGACATGGGACAGGCATCAGTATTCTTAAGATCCCCAAGTGGTTTCAGTGTTGTTTATTATTGGCAATGTGGCACGGTACAGTACACTGAATGGAGTCAGGAGGTTTAGGATCTGGCATTGACTCTACCACCAGCAACCCTGAGTATGTCACCGGGTAGCCACTTTCTCATCTGTAAAAAGATAGGGTTGAAAAAGTCATTTCTAATATCTAACAGGTTACAAGTTTATGATTGAATTACTTAGTTCTTAAGATTAAACTGCCTCAATATTTAAATTACACAAAATAATAAAATATTAAAATCTATGACTTAATTCTTATTCTAGCCCATTAAAAATTTTGATAAGGAAAGATTATCTTACAGTAGAAGTTTACTTATACTTCAATTGTGCGGATTTTGGCATATCATTATGTCTAGATAGGTAATAAAATATATGTGTTGAGAATGAGTGGGAAGCTTGAATTATCTCAAAATATAGCTTGCTGTTGACTGTTTCTTGAATTATCATTAAATTATATGTTGCATGCATTCTGATTTTCTTAAATAGTATTCCTGGTTTCATTTAGGTCCTAAAAATTTTTTTATGATTTTGACTTTTTACCAATACTAACTTATTTCATTAAAGCAAATCACTAATGACACCACAAACATGGGTTGAAAGAATCCTTAAGTAGCAAGTTGTTATTTGACAGTCTCAAACTTAATTTGTACCCCCGGCCAGCCTCTTACAAAGTAATGCTACCAGTTAGGAGGATACAGGGGAAAAGGTTAATTCATTCAACAAGTTGAGAACTTTATAGTACTAGGTTTGGGGACTGGGTGGCAGACTTCTAAGATGCAGCACAATGATCTCTGCCTCCTAGTATTCACACGCTGTTTAATGTCCTGTTCCTCTGAGTGTGAGCTGGGCCTGGTAATTTCCTTCTAAAGAAAAGAATATGGTGAAAGTGATGGGATGCCGCTTCTTTGATTGGGTTATAAAAGACTGTGATGTCTCTGCTGGCACTTTTTCTTGCCCTCACTTACTTGCTCTGATTTCAATTGCTTTCTCTGAGGGAGATGCTCTATGAAGAGGTCACTGTAGCAAAGAACTGAGGGAGGCCTCTGACCAATCCCAACAAGGAAATAAACCTGCCAACAACCAGGTAAGTGAGCTAAGGAAGTGGTTCTTTCTACAGCAAGCTTTTAGATGGATGGGTGCTTGCATGCCCAGTCAACTCATTGATTGTAGCCTGCCTTCTAAGCTGTTACTGAATTCCTGACCTACTGTGAGATAATAAATGTTGTTTTCAGCTCTAAGTTTTGAGATAATTTAATAAGCAGCAATAGATAACTAAGATAGGCACAGAGCAATGAGTAAAAGCACTGTATTGAAGAAACCAAAAGTTGAATAATGAATAGGATCAAGGCATCAGCAATTTAGTAATGGGTGAGAGATATGTAAATACAATAGTAGGCACTGTATTAATATTTGTTTAATGAATGACTGAACCAACCAAGAGGATTCTCTCTCTGATCCATTCTATTATAGGGGAGTAATCCCCAAAATGTCAAAGGTACCAAATTTCACATTCATATTTTAATCATTGTGATGTATGTTCTGACAGATTTAACTCCTTAATTATACTCACATTGGGTTTATAATAAAATAGTTTGCATTCCCCTCAGTGCATACTAATTAGGAGGGGAAGAACAGTTCAGAATCATCCTAGACAACAGGGAGCAATAAGATTTTGATTATAAAAAATAATTCTTTATAGATGGTCCAAAGTGGAAACTACATGCAACATTTCAAAAATATAACTGCTAAGAATTTCAAAGTCTAGGAGCAAAAGAGAAGATGAGTTAAAATTTCAATCAAATTTTATCAACATGAAAAAAGCCCACTGGGAATATATCTTAAGAATCCTGAAACACTACTTTGAAAGAATATATGCACCCCTATGTTCACTGTACTGTAATTTATGATAGCCAAGATCTGGAAACTGCTCAAGTGCCCATCAGTAGATAAGTAGATAAAGAAACTGTGGCACATTTACACAGTGGAATACTACATAGCTGTAAAAAACAAGGAAATCTTACCTTTTGCAACAGCATAGATGGACCTGCAGATTATTATGCTAAATGAAATAAGCCAGTCAGAGAAGGATAAATATAATATGATCTCACTTATATATGTGGAATCTAATGAATAAATTAAACTGATGAACAAAATAGAAACAGAGGATACAAGAAACAGATTGACAGCTGTCAAAGGGGTGGGGGGTTGGGAGACTGGATGATAGAAGGTGAAGGGATTAAGCAAAAACCAAACCAAACCAAAACAAAAAAGACCATATATATAACACATAGAGACAGACAACAATGTGGTAATATCCAGAGGGAAAGGGGGTTGCGGTTAGGTGGGGGTAGGCAAAGTGGGGAGCATGGAATGGAGACTAAAGA
The DNA here is from genome assembly GCA_037038555.1 of Rhynchonycteris naso. NCBI lineage: Eukaryota > Metazoa > Chordata > Mammalia > Chiroptera > Emballonuridae > Rhynchonycteris > Rhynchonycteris naso. Next base: position 48,063,424 of record CM072999.1, read on the forward strand.
GACTTTGGGGCAACAGACACACGAGCCAGTCTCCAGATGATGTTTTAGTAAGTTTCACACCTGAACCTATACCCAATTTAAAAACAAAACACAAAACACTTTAAGGAGATTTTATAAATTTGTATAGGTAATTTATAACCTTTGTCTAAGATAGTATCATCTGTTTTCCATCCATTTTTCCAACTTACCAGTATATATAGCTCATTTCCTTTTAAAAAAAAACTACCAGTGATAAAGAAATAAACTACTCATATGGAGCTAAACAATTTTTCAAAGAACAGGACTTGATTGAGCTGAGAAAATAATTTTATAAATATTATCTTAACAGTACTATTAAATCTTTACCTATCACCATCTTCATATTGAATGTACAATAAGCATGCAGATATAATCACATCCTCTCCCATCTTCAACATACATATACATACTTTACAGATGGAAAAAACTGAGTTACAAAGAGATTTACTGACTTGCTCAAGGTCAATGAGCCATTAGTGTTTCACCTGGACTAGAACAATTCTTTCAAATCTAAGTCCACTGTTTTCTATCACGACATACTACCTTGCCCGGTGATTAAAGAAAGGTACCACAGCATAAGTCTTCAAAAACTTGACTGTAAAGGCATCTGCCTTCAGGATTGGGCATTCCACATTCCAATCTATATATAAAAGTGTTTTGCAGATGTTTACAAATGTGCTAATATTCTTACAGAAAACAAGGGGGAAAAAGTCCAAGAAGTCAATAAAATCAACGAAAGAAAACTTAGTATCCAAAGCAAAAGAAATATGTGGTTAATGATTATTCTCTGTATAAAAGATCAATGTTTTAGAAACTTCAAACTGTTAAACAGTTATCTAATATCATTGTTGCCAGAAAAATATATTTATTTAACAGAGGCTATTCCAGGTAAAAATCACATATTATTATTGCTAGACCTCATACTAGATGCTTATATGAATAACCATGGAAATCTGGACTGAAAATAATAAGGATAAATTCCTTCTGCCCTAGTAGAAATCTAGATTCATTTCTAAAGCAGTATCAGGCTTATTGGGACTCTCAAACTGCACATATGGCTGCAAGCCCAGTGGGCAATAGCATACTTGGAATTAACAGAATGTGGCCTAAATGGGGAGGGCCATGCATTTCCAGGGCCAAGTCAGACTAACCTAGAAATAGGTAAGGCTTCAGCACACACAGTTTGGCTCTGTGGAATAGTATTTGCTACCTCAGACACTCTTTTCATTCAATACCCAAGAACTGACACGTTAAGTCAACTTTATTACAGTTCCTCCCAGGAAATAAGTGATTGCAGAGAAGTTAAAACAATTTAACTATGAAAGTAAAAAAGCTTTACACTTCTTCCAAAGAAGACAGGGAAAGAGGAAAAAAGCAAAGAACAGATAGGACAAAACAAATAGCAAGATGGCAGACATAAGCCCAATCACATTAACAATTACATTAGATGTAAATGGTCTGAACTCCTGATTAAAAAGAGACTGTCAGGTTAGATAAAATGTGGTATACAAAAAACACATTTTAAATATACAAACAAAAAATTTTAAATTAAAAGACCATAAAGATACACTAGGCTAACACTAATCAAGAGAGCTAGAGAAGTATATTTCACAGCAAAAACAATTACTAAGAAAAAATAGGGTCATTTCATAATGATAAAGGAATCAAAATTCATCAAGATGCTACAAGAATCTTTAACAGTTCAAAATACACACAGCAAAAACTGAAAGAACTGCAAGAAAGAACAGAAAAATCCACAATTGTCAGAAATTTCAACACTTATCTCCCAAAGATTGATAGAACAAAAAGACATAAAATTAATAATATAGCAGATTGAACAACACTAACAACCAACTTGAATTAACTGACATTTATAGGACATTCCATTTCATCAATAATACCAGAATATACATTCTTTTCAAGTACACACAGAACCATTACCCAAGACAGACCACATTCTGAGCCATAAAACCAGTCTCAATAAATTTTAAAAATATAAATTGATACAAAGTATATTCTCTGATCACAATGGAATGAAATTAAAATCAGGACATATAAAAAACAAAAAATAAAACCCCCAAAATCTGGAAACTAGAGGACACATTTCTAAATTTTAAAAAAGGTCTGAAATCAATGACCTAAATTTCTACCTTAATAAATTAGAAATAGAAGAGCAAATTATTATTATTATTATTATCATCATACTTTTTTATTCAGTGAGAGACGGGGAGGCAAGAGGTAGACTCCCGCATGCGCCCATACCAGGATCCACCAAGAAAGCCCACTAGGGGGCGATGTCTGCCCATCTGGGACATTAGCAACCCAGCTCTTCTTAGCACCTGAGGCGGAGGCCATGGAGCCACCCTCAGCACCAGGGGCCAACTCACTCTCATTCAGCTATGACTGTGGGAAGAGAAGACAGAGAGAGAGAAGCCAAGTGAGAGGGGGAGGGGTTGGAGAAGCAGATGGGCTCTTCTGTGTGCCCTGATGTGGGAGACTGCAAGCTAGCAAAGCCCTCACAGTTTAAGACTTAAGCTAAAGGCTAAGCTCTTTCCCCACAACTCCATATTGGCTATGAAGCTGAGTATTTACTCGTCACATCACCCTACCTTACCTGTTTGATTAAGTTGCCAGAGGCAATTTACATGCCCTTCCTCTCACCTTTGTTTGTTCTGATGTTGGTTGATTTCAGTTAGCAAGGTGGAGGGTTTTATGCATTTGGGAGAATTCTTGGGTTGTCTTGGAGATGTGTGACTTTGTATTGAAGAATTCCTTACTTGCATATGGCTCTGCACTACAGTGCCTCTGTAAAGTCATGGTGCACTTTTGACCAGTCACAAGGTTAAAAGTGCACCATGACTTTACGGACACATTGTATATAATAAAGCAGACTGGGGGTTCTGCTCTTGCTCTGGCTTGCCATCAGCTTACAGAGGCCTCCTGATCCCATCCTTTTTCTCTCTGAGTTTATTTCTTCATTCCCCACCATACTCACTCAGGACCTGGACAATTACTAGCCACGCTGGTCCGTGGCACCCTGACTGGGAATCTAACCTGGGACATCCAATGCCAGGCTGACACTCTACCACTGAGCCAACCGGCTAGGACCAGAAGAAATTAAACCTAAGCAGTAGGAAAAGTTTCATACAGAAAAGCAAGCAGAAGAAAAGCAGAAAAATGGAATGATAGATAGAATAAAGATAAAACAGAAAATAGAAAAAAATCAGAGATAAATACTAGTTCACTGAGATCATCAGTAAAAAGCAAAATTGTAAAGACCCTTTGGAAAACAGATTAGCAGTTTCTTTTAAAACTAACCATATATTTTTATCATTAATCTATCAATCACATTCCTTGATATTGACCCAAATGAGTTAAAAACTTAATCCACAAAATAGCCTGCACATGGATGTTTATAGCAGCTTTATTTATAATTATCAAAACTTGAGAGGAACCGCCTGACCAGGCGGTGTCGTAGTGGATAGAGCGTCGGACTGGGATGCGGAAGACCCACGTTTGAGACCCCAAGCTCGCCAGCTGGAGTGCGGGCCCATCTCGCTTGAGCAAAAGCTCGCCAGCTTGGACCCAAGGTCGCTGGCTTCAGCAAGGTGTTGCTCGGTCTGCTGAAGGCCCGCGGTCAAGGCACATGTGAGAAAGCAATCAATGAACAACTATGGTGTCGCAACGGCAACGAAAAACTAATGATTGATGCTTCTCACCTCTCTCTGTTCCTGCCTGTCTGTCCCTATTTATCCCTCTCTCTGACTCTCTCTCTGTCTCTGTAAAATTAAAAAAAACAAAACAAAACTTGAGAGGAACCAAGATGTCCTTCAATAGGTGAATGGATAAACTGTAATATATGCAGGCAACAGAATACTATTCAGGGTTAAAAAGAAATGAGGTATCAAAAAACATGAAGGAAGCTTAAATGCATATTTCTAAGTAAAGAAATTTACTAATTTCTAAGTACAAACATATTTCTAAGTAAAATGCATATTTCTAAGTAATGCAAATTTCTAAGTAAATGGCTACATACCATATAATTCCAACTATATGACATTCTAGAAAGCGCAAACTATGAAGACAGTAAGGATCAGTAGTTTCCAGGGGCTGGGGAGAGGAACAGATGACTAGGCAGAACACAGTATTTTTAGGGCATTGAAACTATTCTGTGTGATCCTTAAACATTTGTCCAAACCCATAAAATGTACAACAACGAGAACCCTAATGTAAACTATGGACTTTGGGTAATAATGATGTATCAATGTAAGCTCATCAATTGTAATAAATATACCACTCTGCAGAGGAATGCTGGCAGTGGTGGAGATGGTGCATATGTGGGAGAAGGGAGTGAGTGGGTATATGGTAATTCTGTACTTTCCATTCAACTTTGCTGTGAACCTAAAACTGCTCTTAAAAAATAAAGCCTATTTAAAAATGCTTAAAAAGTTAATGAAACCAAAAACTGGTTCTCTGAGGGCAGTAAAATTGATAAACCTCTATCTAGTCAGACTAATCAGAAAAAAAAAAAAGACAAAATACCAGCATCAGAAATCAGAGAAAAAAATATACATTAAAAGAGCAAGGAAATGTTATGAAAAACTTTGTCAATGAGTTTAATAACTCAGACAAAACAGACAAATTCCTTGAAAGACAAACTACCAAAGCTCACTTACCAAGAAACAATCAGAACAATTCTGTATCTATTAATGATATTTGGCATTATAGTTAAAACTCTTTCCATAAAAAAAAAACTCTAGGCCCACTAGCTTAATGGTGAATTCTAAAAACTTAAGGAATAAAGAAAACCAATTATAAAATCCACCCAGAAAATTGAAGAGAAGGGAATACTTTTCAACTTATTGTATAAGGCCAAATCTCCCATAAAAATTCTAAACATTTCCATAAATTAAGTCCAATAATATGTAAAAAGTATGACCAAGTGGTGTTTTTACAAGAAAAGCAAAACTGGTTTAACATTTGAAAATGAATCAATGTTAAAAACAACTTTATATAAGATTCTATTCCTTAAAAAAAAATTCTATTCCTTAATGTGGTATGCATATTCTTATATTCCTATTCTTAACCTGTACACTTAACTCTTTTCTTCATTTGAAAGAGAAAATAACATCTTCCTCAAAGAGGAGCTGTAGCAATTTAATGAAAGCAGGTACGAAAAAATGTAATGAAAGTAGGAGAGAGGGAAGGAGAGTTGGATTCCTCCATTAGAGTAATTTTGAGTTTATTTCATCTCTAAACTTAATTTTTTTAAAATGGGGACACTAATACTCTTATTCTTAGAGGAAGAATAAAGTTATATAAATGTTAGGTGCTTGGTATGCTTGTACATAGTAGCAGGGTCAACATGTTAGTTCTCCTTTCTTTTCAATGCCTATATATAGTATCACCAATATAACAGAAAAAGACATACTATAAGGTTAATCTCTTTTAGAAAAGGGTAATGCCCCAAATCCAACATGACAGATAATAGCAACTAGCTAAAAACCAAAATGCCAATGAGCAATTCAAGAAACACATATGCTTTGTTTCACCGATAGTAATAAGAGAGAAACTATACTTAATACTCTATAGCTAATTAACATATTCAGACTCAGGTCCTAGCTCAGCAGTAGAGCGTTGGCCAGGTGGGTGGAAGTCTCTGGTTGGATTCCAAGTCAGGGCACACTGATAGTCGTCTGCTTCTCCACCCCTCCCCCGCCATCTCTCTCTGTCTCTCTTCCCCTCCCACAGCCATGGATCAAATGGTTCAAGCACAGTTGGCCTTAGGAACTGAGGATGGCTCCATAGCCTTGGCTTCAAGCACTAAAATAGTTCTGCTGTGGAGCAATGGAGCTTAGGCCCCAGGTGGACAGACCATCTCTTGAAAGGGTGCTTGCTGGGTGGATCACGGTCGGGGTGCATGCGGGAGTCTGTCTCTGCTTCCCTGCCTCTCACTTAATAAAAACAAACAAACATATTCAGACTCAACATCTTTATTAACTGAATACATGATGAATGTATTAAACAATATTTTATAAGTCAAATTTCTTAATGTCGTTTTAATTTCATTCAACTTCAAACACAATGAAATGTGACATCCCATTGGTGATTAAAAACCAAACTTCACCAACATTTGAGTTTGAACCTCAGGATTTTTTTTAAATTTAAGGATGTTCCAAGAAAGGAAAAGAACAGAGTACATATAAGAAAAGTCAATAACTAAAGTAAATAAATGTATCCATGATACCCTGCAAGCCACATAAAGCACTGTAATTTACAATTTACTCCATACTTGTTATCTTCAGAAACAGCTTTAACCAAAAACCAGGGCAAAAACTGAAAGTTAAATAATTCTGAGGAATACTTAAAACGTAGCTCTAGATTACACTAACTAGAATCAAACTTTCAAACAGACATCTTCTTTTCATTAAGCATTTAATTTCAAAAAAGCTGGACACATCTTTATTTTCTACTGATATAATTTGAATACTCAGAATCTAGATCAAATGTTTATTTTTTAGTACCAGAATCTCCCATGTTATTTACGTTTCTTCTTTTAATTGCCTATTTTTAAGTTAGTGTAATATTAAGACAATTTAAAATTGTGTGCTACTCTATACTTTTTATATTTATATATAAATATAAAACTTTATTTATTTTACTCCCATAGACACAATTTGGTGATCAGATAGGTAGTATTTTCTCAGCCTATACAAAAGACAGTTGCAGTTCTGAGAGATAAAGTGATTTGCCCATGATCACACGTAACTGGAAGGCAGTGAAGCTAGAATTAATTAGAACCTTAATCATAACCCAGCTCACTTTCTACTTTGCCACAATGCTCCAGGCAACTTGAAAAGAGAAAGGAGATACAAATCAAATTACTAAAGTCTTTATGTAAATGGTAGCTAAATCAATTATGTAGATGTGAAAGCAGTGAAAAATTATTGGTTACAAGGAGATAGAGATTCAAATTTGCCAACTATTCCAATCTTTTCACTACTCCAACATTCTTTTTAAAGAAAGGAATGCTTAATAATTGCTATATTGCTTTATATGACAGAAAGCTCTGAACTGGGCAATTAAACGAATAAAACATGACTAAGCATATTTTTATTCATTATGACAGTATAACAAAAAAAGAATGGAGAAAAAAACTCAGAGCAATAGGACACAACCAAAGCAGATACTATGACTGCATGCTCCAATACCTATTCCGCAATTCTAAGAGGCAGCAATTTTGGAGAACTGACTTGGACTCAAGGGTAAGCCTATCACAACCAGAAATTGATTCAAAAATGAGGAATCATGCCAAAAGAGATATGTAAAGGTTTCCTGGTAGTTTCTGGTTAAGTATGTCCTTTCTGCTAAGAGGAAGCCAGATTTTTTTCTTCCTTGTAGAACAAATGGTTCCTTTCTGGCAACCATCATACAACTACAAGGAAAAATCCTGCTTTGGTATAAAGCCAGGATTATGAATAATGGAGTGGAACAATGCAAAGAATCTGAATCCTTGTTGTCTTCATTAAAGTACTAACCAACTAATCCTGAAGCCTACTGTGCCCTTGACTTCCAGTTATGTTAAGCTAATAAATTTCATGAAAGCTGTTTGAGTTGGGCTTTCTGATACCTACAAATGGAAGGGGCCTCACTGAAACAGACATGGAGATAATACATCTAGCTGATGGCACTATAAAAGGTGCCTAAGAATCAAAATGAGCTTAGATTTTTAAAAAGATTTTTAGAACACTGTTATTTTTTCAGTGGGTAATTTAGATATAGCAATATAAAACAGATGATACAGATTATAGAATAAACTTTGAAAAAGAAATAGAAAAATCTCTTCTTAATTTTTAAAATTACTATTTTTTAGAATTAAATATTCTTGAAACGCTTGGAAGAAGGTGGAGTTCATGAAAGAGGAGAGGTGTGACTATTCTGCACTGCAAGACTTGTACACTGTAAGTGACAAAAGATTGTTAAAAGAAATTCAAGAAGATCTAAATAAATGGGAAAATATCCCACGTTCATGAATGAGAAGGCTTAAGATTGTTAAAATGGCAATATTCCCCGAAGTGGTCTACTGACTCAACATAATCCCTATCAAAATCTCAACAGCTGTTTTTGTAGAAATGGAAAAGGTAATCCTAAAATTTCTATGGAATTCCAAACAACCAAAACAATCTTGAAAAAAAAGTTGGAGGACTCACACTTCTCTATTTCAAACTGTACTAAAAGCTACAGTAAGCATGTAATAATGGCATAAAAATAGACATACAGATCAATGGAAGAGAACTGAGTTCAGAAATAAACTCAATCATCTAAGATAAACTGTTTTTTGGCATAAGGGTACCAAGACAGACCCTCAACAGGGACCATCAAATAGGGAAAGAATAGTCTTTTCAACAAATGGTGCTGGGATAACTGGATATCCACAGGGAAAAGAATTTGGACCTCTATCAAACACCACATGGAAAAGTTAACTCAAAATTGAGCAAAGACCTAAATAAAACATCTAAAACCATAAAACTTCAAGAAGAATATACTGGGTTAAAATCTTCATGACCCCTGGCCAGTTGGCTCAGTGGTAGACTGTTGGCCCAGCGTGTGGAACTCCTGAGTTTGATTCCAGGTAAGGGCACACAGACGAAGCACCCATCTGCTTCTCCACCCCTCCCTATCTTGCTTTTCTCTCTCTCTCTCCCTTCTCCTCACCTCCTGCAGCCATAGCTCAATTAGAGTGAGTTAGCCCTGGGCACTGAGGATGGCTCCATGGCCTCCGCCTCAGGCACTAAAAAAAAAGAGAGAGACTCCAGTTGCAAGGGAGAAAGGGCCCCAGACAGGCAAAGCATCGCTCCGTAGTGGATGGATCCTGGTCGGGGAGCGTGTAGGAGTCTGTCTCTCTGCCTCCCCTTCTCTTCACTAAAAACAAAACAAAACAAAAATCTTCATTACCTTGGATTGGGAATGGTTTCTTATATACAACAACACCAAAAGCATGAGCCACAAAAGAAATAGAAATAGATCAACTGGATTTGACTCAATTAAATTTTGTGCATTAGAATATCAAGAAAGCAGAAAACCATTATCAACAGTTCAAATGCTATAAAAATTGATCAATATCACCCCATTAAATTTAATTTTCTTAAAATAAAAACAAAAAAAGCAAAAAGAAAACCTATAGAACAAGAAAGAATATTTGCAAATCATGTCTGACAAGGATCTAGTATCCAGAATATATAAATAACTTTTAAACTCAAAAAGATAACCTCATTAAAAATTGGGCAAAAAAATTAATATATACCCAAAGAAGATACACAAATGGACAATAAGCACATGAAAAGATTATCTGCATCACTAGTCATTGGGGCAATTAAAATCAAAACCATAATGAAATGTCAATTCATATCCACTAGGATGACTATAATTTAAAAGAAAATTAACATCAAGGATGTAGAGAAAGTGGAACCACCATATACTGTCAGTGGAAATGTAAAATATCGTAGCTGTTATAGAAAACAGTAGAGGGATAAAGTAGGTTTGCAGTGTAATACAAGTAAATACTACAATTATTAAATAATACAAAATGAACTATTTCATGTACTTACAACTGTAAACCTACTTTTGCTGACCCCTTTATAGTAATTCCTCAATACGTTAATCATATAATTTTCATATCACACAACGATTTTGCTCCTAGATACATCTAAACATATGTTTAAACAAAAAAATTTACACAAATGTTCACAGTAGCAGTATTCACTATAGCCCAAAACTGGAAATAACACAAATGTTCATCAATGAATGAATGAATGAACAAAATGTGCTATGTCCATACAGGTAAGTATTTTTCAGTCCTAAGAAGGAACTAAGTAGTTTATATGTTACAACACAGATGAACCTTGAAAACAATATGCTAAGCGAAAGCAGCAAGATACTAAAGGGCACATAATGCTTGATTCCATTATATGTAATTTCCAGAATTGACAAATCCAGAGACAGAGGAAGAGTAATGATTGCCAGGAGCCTGGGAAAAAGGAGGAATGGGAAATGATTGTTTAATAGATACAAGGTTTCTTTTTAGGGTAATGAAATATTCTGGAACTAGATACAGGTAACAGTTATATGTTATTAATGTACCAAATGTCCAACTATAGTTTAAATTTGCATAATAATCTTTTATTACTCACACTTGATATTATACGAAACCATAACGTGTTGAGAACAAGTGATGTACCTAACAAAGTTCTGCTATGGGGAATTATAATCAATGAATAAAAAAGGGAGGGGGCTGGAAAAGTCCACAGAGAACAGCTTGATTAAACTCTGTTCAATCCATACTATAATGCTTCAATGACAGAATGTCCACTCTATTTTCACTTCAATTGTTAAAAACATTATGTACCAATAGTTCTCTTCCTCTTTCATTGATTGTTCCTACTTTTATTCTCTGGGAATGCAAAAGATATGTTTAATTCTTCTTCCATGTGGCATTCTTTCCTGTGTTTCACAGATTCACAGATTAGAGACAGGAAGAATTTTAAAGATAACTCAATTACCCAATTTTAAAAGCATTACCATATATCCCACTAAAGGGTCCTTTTTCCCAGGCTGAAAATCTGAAATGTTTCAATTATTTTGTAAGTATCTGTTTCAAGACACTGCTTCATATTGATTACTCTCCTCTGAATACACCGTTTATCAATGCCCTCCTTACACAGTAACAAACAGAGATTCAACTATGTTTTGGACAACACTTCAAAATAATCTTTTTAGTGGGTGTAACCTGTTGGATTGTTACAATAAACCACTGACATCCCAACTTCAAACAAGAAAGACACATCCAGGCCCACACCTGCTTAAAAACAAAGACAAACAAAATAAACCCCACCTACTGTGCTAAATGCTGGTAGGTTTCCAAGTCTCCAACTCTGCATTTGTGCAGTTTTTTTTTTCTTTTAATTCAGTTACAGAGTTTGTCACATAACAATTCCTGACTGTCACATAATGAATATACTAGCACTCCCCCTCACAATTTTAAGAGTAACTGATAAACATCTTAAATAGGACATGGAGAGAGAGCACTTGGGGGCAAACCACTAAGAATAAACTGTAGTTTATTTTTAACATTGGCCAGTTAATCAATTACAAATCCACCTATCTATAATTATTCAGACTACATTTCTCTTGTCTACAAAGATATTTTAAAAGGCTGTCAAATATATAACTGTATAACCTTGGTGGTCCCTTTCCATATTTATAAAAAAGGACTAAATGAGGCAACCTATCTAAAAGCATTTTTACCAGTGCATAGCACAAAATTAAAAATCCAATAAATGTAGCTATAATTCCACATGTCTAGAATAGCTCTTGAGATACTACCAGTTTACTTACCATGTAAGAAAAGAAGTGAAGCTAGTATGGCATGACTTGTTCATTATGACCCCATGCTGGCTCCTAGTGATCAGTTTTTTGTTTTTTTTTTTAAGTATCAACAATACATGTGCTTAATCATCTGAGAACTTGTTCAGGAATGACACCAAAGTTACTAGTTTATTATAATTATGTGCAACCTTTACTTGCTTTCCAATACCGTACACACTTCAGCAGCTAAAACACTCTTTTACACATATAGATGTTCAAAAACAAGGCTTGTTTCTTTTAAAAATTGAGAGGAATTTCTTAGTTTTGATAAATGTACCATGGTTATGTAAGATGTTGACATTAGGGAATGATGGGTGAAAGGTGTATGAGAATTCTCTGTACTGTCTTTGCAATTCTCCATTAAATATATAAATATTTCAAAATTAAACGTTTTAAAAAATCCTGATTATCTTTTTTCACCTCTGATAAATTCTTCCTTAAAACTTCTCAAATATTACTAACCACTATTAGGTGCAAATTCTTTAACAGCCTTTATAGCTCTATAATTAACCTGGAAAAGGAGACAAATTCCAGCAAATAGGAAGTCTTAATAATACCCCTACTTATCCTGGCCCACAGGTAGTATTCAGTAAATAGTCACCCCAAAATTTTATTTTATTTTTAAATTTTATATATTGATTTTAGTGAGAAAGGCAGAGAGAGGGAGGAACGTGGATCTGTTCTACTACGTGCCCTGACCAGGGATTGATTCTGCAACCTCTGCGCTTTGGGATGATGCTCTAACCACCTGAGCTATCTGGCCAGGTCCCCAAATTTTTCTTTTGGGGACAAGGGCCTTAAAAAGAAATCTATCCCCAGAGCAAGTATCTTTTCCCTAAAGCATTAAAACTGTAGAATCCAATTAAAACCTCTGACTCTTATTGCTCAAAATACTTATTTAGCAGTGTCATTTAAGTCAAGCTCAAGCATCTTAGATGTATGAAAAATTATTCTATGCTATTTGCATGAAAATCTTATAAAATATATTTTTAAAATATGTTTATATCATGGCTGATTGGTTTTTGAATTAGTTAACTAAGAAATTTAGGAAAATGATAAATTTTATTTGCTATTACTGTATTCCAGTCAAACTTTTACTTGTTAAGCAGTGAAGCCATGAAAGTTCTGCTAAAATTGTAACCATCAGGCAAAGAAATCATAAAATACCTAAGAACAAAGTATCTTTCCCCTAAATGTTCTCTTAAATACCTCCAAATAGCTTTTGTACTTTAAAGAACTTCTTTTAGGTACCCACTGTCTAATTTTTAAAACCTTGGATTTCCACTTTGGAACAGTATTATAGAATTGGTACTATAAACAGAAGTGCTATTGTCAAAGAATCGATCCAATAATAAAAAGAGCTAAGGCCACTTGTCTTATAGAAAATTACTGCCAAATACTGCCAAACCCTGCTTTTCTTCCTTGTGGGTCAGTAGCCAGATACTAATCATTTTTAGACCCTTTCTAATTTTTACTACACAATTTAGTACACAATACCACATCTGAACTAGACAGTATTTTTTTTTAACTAGACAGTATTTTAATGAATGTTCTCCATAATCCGTCTATTGTCCCCCCAATACCTCTGGAAGTATACAAAAGAACTGATAATAGAGATTGCCCCTGGAGCATCTGTTTGGGTTTTTATAATAACTATTCAAAAAACAAATTTATCTATCAAAAAGAAAGAATCTACAATAAAGCATTAATTCTGGCCCTGGCCGGTTGGTTCAGCAGTAGAACATTGCTGGGAACGGGGAAGTCCCGGGTTTGATTTCTGGTCAGGACACACAGGAGAAGCAACCATCTGCTTTTCCACCCACCCTTCCTCTTCTCTCTCTCTCTACCCCTCCTGCACCCATGGCTTGGTTCGAGCAAGTTGGCTTTGGGCACTGAGGATGGCTCCATAGCCTTGCCTCAGGTGCTAGAATAGCTCAGTTGTCGAGCAATGGAACAGGGGCCCCAGATAGACAGAGCATTGCCAGGTAGGGGGCTTGGCAGGTGGATCCTGGTCAGGCACATGCAAGAGTCTGTCTCTCTGCCTCCCCTCCTCTCACTTAATTTAAAAAAACAACAACAAAAAAAAACCCCACTAATTTTAAACTATTTCACCTTAAAAATGATGTATGAAGCACTATCTTTTAAAAATATTTTGTTAGTGTCTTAAAAATAATTTACAACACTCAACTTCACTTATAATGGGAGAAATATAAATTAAAGCAAAATCATTTTTGCTTATCAAATTAGAAAAGGTTTTAAAACTAATATTAAATATTGGCATATAAAGTGTCATAACCTTTCTAGAAAGCAATGTGTCAATACCTATTTATTAATTTTAATGGGGTGACATTAATAAATCAGGGTACATATGTTCAAAGAAAACATCTCCAGGTTATCTTATCATTCAAATTGTCCTTTGTGCCCCTCCCCTCCCCCCTCTCCTATATATGTACGAAAGCTTTTTATTATTATTATTATTATAATTATTATTAATTTAATGGGGTGACACCAATAAATCAGGGTACATATGTACAACGAAACATCTCCAGGTCATCTTATCTTTCAATTATGTTGCATTCCTGACAAATTGTCCTCTGTCACCTTCTGTCTGGTTTTCCCTGTGCCCCTCCCCTCCTCCCTATTTCACCCTTCCCTCCCTCCCCCCACACCGTAACAACCACTCTCATGTCCATGTCTCATAGTCTCACTTTTATGTCCCCCCATGTATGAAATCATGCTGTTCTCAGTTTTTCTTTTTTTCTGATTTACTTATTTCACTCTGTATAATGTTAATAAGGTCCAACCATTTTGTTGTAAATGATCCAATGTCATCATTTCTTATGGCTGCGTAGTATTCCATAGTATATATGTACCATTGCTTTTTAATCCACTCGTCCTCTGACGGACACTTGGGCTGTTTCCAGATCTTTGAAATTGTGAACAATGCTGCCGTGAACATGGGGGCGCATTTCTTCTTTTCGAGCAGTGCTATTGTGTTGTTAGGGTATATTCATAAAAGTGGGATAGCTGGGTCAAAAGACAGTTCTATTTTTAATTTTTTGAGGAATCTCCATACTGTTTTCCACAGTGGCTGCACCAGTCTGCATTCCCACCAGCAGTGCAGGAAGGTTCCCTTTTCTCCACATCCTCGCCAGCACTTGTTCTGTGTTGTTTTGCTGATGAGTGCCATTCTGACTGGTGTGATATGATATCTCCTTGTGGTTTTAATTTGCATTTCTCTGATTAGTGATGTTGAGCATTTTTTCATATGCCTATTTGCCAACTGTATGTCCTCTCTGGAGAAATTTCTATTCATTTCTTTTGCCCATATTTTAAAATTTATTTTATTTTATTTTATTCATTTTAGAGAGGAGACAGAGAGAGAGAGAGAGAAAAAAAAAGAGAGAGAAAGGGGGGAGGAGCTGGAAGCATCAACTCCCATATGTGCCTTAACCAGACCAGTGCAGGGTTTTTAACTGGCGACCTCAGTGTTCCCAGGTCGACGCTTTATCCACTGCGCCACCACAGGTCAGGTCATCTTTTGCCCATTTTTTTGATTGGAATGTTTGTCTTCCTGGTGTTGAGTTTTATAAGTTCTTTATAAATTTTGGTTATTAACCCCTTATCAGACGTGTTGTCGAATATGTTCTCCCATAGTGTGGTTTGTCTTTTTATTCTGTTCTTATTGTCTTTAGCTGTGCAAAAACTTTTTAGTTTGATATAGTCCCATTTGTTTATCTTGCCTTCTATTTCATTTGCCCGTGGAGATAAATCTGCAAATATACTGCTGCACCAGATGTCGGAGAGCTTGCTGCCTATGTTTTCTTCTAAGTTGCTTATGGTTTCATGGCTTATATTTAAGTCTTTTATCCATTTTGAGTTTGTTTTTGTGAATGGTGTAAATTGATGGTCTAGTTTCATTTTTTTGCATGTAGCTGTCCAATTTTCCCAACACCATTTGTTAAAGAGGCTGTCTTTACTCCATTGTATGTTCTTTCCTCCTTTGTAAAATATCAGTTGTCCATAAAGCTGTTAATTTATTTTTGGGTTCTCTGTTCCATTGATCTATGTGCCTGATCTTATGCCAGTACCAGGCTGTCTTGAGTACAATGGCCTTGTAGTAAACCTTGATATCCAGAAGAGTGATACCTCCTGCTTTATTTTTTCTTTTTAAGATTGCTGAGGCTATTCGTGTTCTTTTTTGGTTCCATATAAAGTTTCGGAATATGTGTTCTATATCTTTGAAGTATGTCATTGGTATTTTAATTGGTATTGCATTGAATTTATAAATTGCTTTGGGTAATATAGACATTTTAATGATGTTTATTCTTCTTAATCATGAGCACGGTATATGCTTCCACTTGTTTGTATCTTCCTTGATTTCTTTTATCAATGTTTTATAATTTTCTGTGTACAAGTCCTTAACCTCCTTGGTTAAATTTACTCCTAGGCACTTTATTTTTTTGGTTGCAGTAGTGAAGGGGATTGTTTCCTTAATTTCTTTTGCCGACAGTTCATTGTTGGTATATAAAAATGCCTCTGATTTCTGAGTATTAATTTTATATCCTGCCACCTTGCTGAATTCATTTATAAGGTCCAGTAGTTTTTTGACTTAGACTTTAGGGTTTTCTATATACAGTATCATATCATCTGCAAATAATGACAGTTTTACTTCTTCTTTTCCAATTTGGATGCCTTTTATTTCTTCTTCTTGTCTGATTGCTGTGGCTAAGACTTCCAGAACTATGTTGAATAAGAGTGGTGAAAGGGGGAACCCCTGATGGTTCCTGATCTTAAGGGGATTGCTTTTAATTTTTGTCCATTTAGTATGATGTTTGCTGTGGGTTTGTCGTAGATGGCCTTTATCATGTTAAGGAATGTTCCTTGTATTCCCACTTTACTGAGAGTTTTAAGCATGAATGGGTGCTGGATTTTATCAAATGCCTTTTCTGCATCTATTGAAATTATGTGATTTTTGTCCTTCCTTTTGTTTATGTGATGAATCACATTGATTGATTTGTGAATATTGAACCAGCCTTGCCTCTCCAGAATAAATCCCACTTGATCATGGTGTATGATTTATTTCATATATTGCTGGATCCGGTTGGCTAATATTTTGTTGAGAATTTTAGCGTCTAAATTCATCAGGGATATAGGCCTATAATTTTCTTTCTTTGTGTTGTCTTTGCCCGGTTTTGGGATCAGAATTATGCTCGCCTCATAAAAGGAATTTGGAAGTCTTCCTTCCTCTTGAATTTTTTGAAATAGCTTGAGGAGGATAGGAGTTAGTTCTTTGAATTTTTGGTAGAGTTCACTTGTGAAGTCATCAGGCTCAGGACTTTTCTTTGTTGGTAGTTTTTGATAACTGTTTCAATCTCATTTGTTGTAATTGGTCTGTTTAGGTGTTCTGATTCTTCCAGATTGATTTTTGGAAGATTATATGATTCAAGATATTTGTCCATTTCACCTAGGTTGTCTAATTTTTTGGTATATAGTTCTTCATAGTATTTTCTTACAATACTTTGTATTTCTGTTGTGTCAGTTATTTCTCCACTCTCATTTCTAATTTTATTTGAGTCCTCCCTTTATTTCTTGGTGAGTCTAGTTAAAGGTTTATCAATCTTGTTTACCTTTTCAAAGAACCAGCTCCTGGTTTCATTGATCCTCTGTATTGTTTCCTTAGCCTCTATGTCATTTATTTCTGCTCTGATCTTTATTATTTCCTTCCTTCTACTGGTCCTGGGCTTTATTTGCTATTGTTTTTCTAGTTCTTTCAGATGCAGGGTCAGGTTGCTTATTTCAGCTTTTTCTAGCTTCTTATGGTATGCCTGTAGTGCAATGAACTTCCCTTTCAGTACTGCTTTTGCTGTGTCCCATAAATTTTGAGTTGATGTATGCTCATTTACATTCGTTTCTAGAAACGTTTTTTATTTCTTCTTTGACATCATTGTTAATCCATTCATTATTTAATAACATGCTATTTAGTTTCCAAGTGTTTGAGTATTTTTCAGTTTTTCTTTTGTGGTTAATTTCTAGTTTCATGGCATTGTGATCAGAGAAAAATGCTTGATATGATTTCAATCTTCTTAAATTTGTTGAGACCATTTTTGTGTCCTAACATGTGGTCTATCCTAGAAAATGTACTTTGAGCGCTTGAGAAGAATGTATATTCTACTGCTTTAGGGTGAAAAGGTCTGAAAATATCTATTAAATCGAGTTGATCTAGTGTATCCTTTAAGTCTGCTGTTTATTTTTTTTCTTGAGGATCTATCCAGTGATGTTAGTGGTGTATTTAAATCCCCTACTATTATAGTATTGCTGTTAATCTCACTTTATATCCATCAAAGCCTGCTTTATGTATGTCGGGGCTCTTATATTTGGTACGTAGATATTTATAATAGTTATATTTTCATGTTGAATTGTTCCCTTTATCATTATGTAGTGTCCTTCTTTATCTCTTACTATACAGCCTGTGTTTTAAAGTCCATTTTGTCAGATATAAGTATTGCTACCCTGGCCTTTTTTTCCATTTCCATGAAATATTTATTTCCATCCTTTTACCTTCAGTCTATGTGCTACTTTTATTTTAAGGTATGTCTCTTGTAGATAGCATATGTATGGGTCCTGTTTCTTTATCCACGCAGCTACTCTATGTCTTTTGATTGGATCATTTAATCCATTTACATTTAAGGTTATTATTGATATGTAGTTGTTTATTGCCATTTTATTCTTTAAAGCTGTATTCTTCTTTTGCTATATTCTTTTCTCTCTTTGAACTGTTCACAACAGGCCCTTTAGCATCTCTTGGAGAATTTGTTTGGATTTAATGAATTCCTTGAGGCTTTTTTTGTCTGGGAAACTCTTTATTTCTCCTTCAATTTTAAATGTTAGCCTTGCTGGATAGAGTAGTCTTGGTTGTAGGTTCTTGTTCTGCATTACTTTGAATATATCTTGCCATTCCCTTCTGGCCTCAAGTGTTTCTGTTGAGAAGTCGGAGTCATCCTTATGGGGCTCCTTTGTAGGTAATAGCCTTTTTTTCTCTAGCAGCTTTTAAAACTTTCTCTTTATCCCTTAGCTTTGGTATTTTAACTATGATGTGTCTTGGTATAGATTTCTTTGGGTTTTTCTTTAATGGAGTTGTGTGTGCTTCTTGAACGTGTGGAGTGTTTTCCAGCCTTAATTTAGGTAAGTTTCCTGCTATGATTTGATTGAACAAAGTTTCTATTTCTTGTTCTCTCTCTTCTTCAGGAACCCCTATGATGCGACGTTATTTCTCTTCATGTTGTCACAGAGCTCCCTTAGAGTTTCCTCACATTTTTTGAGTCTCTTTTCTTTTTCTGCTCTGCTTCTGTGCCTTTGTTTATTTTTACCTCTAACTCGCTGATTTGATCCTCAGCGTCATCAATCCTGCTTTTAATTCCTTCCATTGTGGTCTTCAGTTCTGATACTGTATTTGTCATTTCTGTCTGATTCTTTTTTATTATTTCAGTTTCCTTTTTTATACTTGCTATCTCTTTATTTAGGTGTTCGTAATGACTATCCATTGTTGCTCTAATCTCTTTGAACATCCTAACTATCATTATTCTAAATTCTGCATCTGGTAATTTGGTTATATCTGGTTCATTCAGGTCCTTCTCTGGGGATTTCCCTTGATTCATTTGGGTTGCATTTCTCTGCCTGCCCATTTTGTCTGTGTATAAGGGTGTGGCCTTTGTGTTCTCTAGGTGTGGTCTGTCTGCAGGCCCGCCACCCCTCTGCCACTGCCTAGGGAGGTTGGGTATGGGTGTTGCCAGCGCCAGCAAACTGCGATTGTTGCTTTGATTTCCACCTCTCCTCCTCGGGAGGGGCTGTGTTCTCATGCTCGGCTCTACAAGCCTCAGCCTGCCTGGGCCTTTGCCTTGCCCCCACAGGTTGGGTTGTGCACTGCACTCAAGCCACAAGCCTCAGCACCAAGGGTAGATGTGAGCTCCTTTTCTCAGCTGTGGACCCAGCTTGTTCCTGGGCTTCCGCCCAGCCCCCACAGTCAGAGCCTGCTTGCTACTGTTTCTCGGGTTGGATGGGGCTGCTGACGTGCACTCAGCTGTGAGCCTCCGCCTGTTCAGAGCCTTAACCTTTCCCCCGAGGCCAGGGCCTACCTGCGCAGGATCGCAAACCTCGGTTTCTCGGGCCAGGTGGGGCTGCTGTCGTGCTCTCAGCCGGGAACCTCCGCCTGTCTCTGGTCCTAGCCCCACCCCAGCGGTCAGGGCCGGCTTGCGCAGGGTCGCAGAGCAGATCTCTGCCTGTTCCTGGCCTCCCGCTTTGCCCCCCGCAGGTGGGGCTGCAGGCGGATCCGGAGCTGCCGGAGCCTTCCAGTCCACACTCTCTTCCCACTGCACTGGTCCTCTCCTCTGTCCCCGTTCCCCAGAGCCCCAGGTGAGTGGTTGTGAGAGAGGTTTTCTGCGCTGTCCCTTTAAGAAGAAACTTGGGTCTGAGAAAACTGTCTCTTTCTCACAAACAGTATCCTCACTTGTTTCACAGCTCAATACTGTCCAAACACCTCTTCTAGGCTCTGCAACTGCAGGCTGGGGCTTTGTTCCTGGGACCCAGTTCCCTCCCTCTCCGCCAAACTCTCCTCCCGCCACGCGGGTCTCTCCGGGCTGCTGTTCGCTCCGGGGAGCTGGGCAGCCCTCTCTGCGTTTTCGCTTTTCCTACCAGTCTCACTGTGGATTCTTCAGTGTTCCTTGGTTGAAGAGTCCATTTAGTTTAGTTCAAAGTTGGTTTATACAGATGATGGTTCTTAAAATTAAGTTATAATCCACTTTGGTTCTGGGAGTTGGAAGTTGGTACGTCCGCCTGCTCCATCACCATTTTGCCGTCCCTCTCAATACCTATTTTTTTTAAGTTCTACTGTTTGAAAGAACATTTTCATTCCTGTCCTAATAATCAAGTATGCAGAAACATTTATGCACAAAGATTTTCATCAACATTATCATCAGAAGAATAAAATGTTCAATAATTGGGAATGGTTAAATTATATATCCACTCAATAGAATATTCTGTTGATATATTAAAAAAATAAGGTTGAAACAATTTTAACTAAGCAGTAAACTTACTGCTTGCTGCAGGGTACACAGCATACAAATTAATAAATATACTCATGAGAGGGGAAGAATATATACCATAATATTAGCAATGCTTATATTTGCGTTGAGACATTAAATTTTTGTCTTTTGTGTTCTCTAAGTTTTTAAAATGAGTTCCCAGAATTTATATAACCAGGGGGAAATATTATTATATATATATATCTCACACACACACTTATTCTTAAATTTATAATACTGTAAAACTGATATGGAAACAGCTTAAATAAATTAAGTTTAAACCTAATTAATAACACTTATGAAAGTCAATGACAAAATAGTCCATATATTATGTATCATTAAGATGATGCTCAATACACAATAAGCACTCCCGCTAGCTTATTTTTTAGTCAATACGATAAAAAAGAAAACTTCAGACTATCATATGGTAAAATATGGGCAAAAATTAAACCCCATAAAGTAGAATTAATAATGTAATTATGAGTTAAATTATAACATTCATTAGGATAAATCATATTCCTGGAAGAAGGAACTGATTAAACTAACATACAACATCTAAATAAATATAACCAAACTTTTCCTTTAAATGGACTGAGTCTGCTAGTGGGAGAATCGATACTTATTAATGAATGGGTAAGTCATTTCTCACACATTAATTAATCTGTATAGTCTCAAATGTAGATAGCATTTACCCTAAAGATTATTTCTACCAATAGTTGCCCACTAGGAAATCACAAATTTCACTAAATTACTATTATGCTTAGCATCCTTCAGTGGATTAACCACTGCCTTAAATGCAACGTCTTTACATTGGTTATAAAAACCCTCATGCCTTGCTTTCATCCCTACTTCTTCATTCTTACTTGCTTCCTATGCTCTAGCCCAGTGGTTTGCAAAATGTGATCCTTAAATCAACAACATCTCCATCACCTGTGAACATGTTAGAACTCTATATTCATGCGGCCCACTCCTACCAGGGGATTCATAAGCATGTGATCATTTGAAATCCACGGCTCTACCCCTCCTGAATTGCCCACAGATCCTCAGATCTGCCCTGCTTCCTTTGCAAATGTAGTTGCCTACTTATAGTATGCTTTTACCCACCCCATCCCCTAAGGTCTTCCCATCAATCTTGTTTCCTATTCATCTTTTAAGACTTAGCTTAGGAATCACTTCAAAAAGGAACTGAAAACTTTTCCAAAATGAGACAAATATTTCTGAAGATTGTTTTCTATAGTATTATTGTAGGGGCTCTCATTTGCATTCTTCACATCTAATGCCACTTCTAAAATGACTTAAGGCCATCAAAGAGAGCCTTTGCTTGAAATATCCCCTAATGGAAGTTATTAACAAATCAAAGAAATAAAAAATAGATTCACAGTTCTTCTACCCATTGATTTCAAACTATAGAGTAATAGGAAATATAATGTATGGTAAAACCAAACTATCACAGAGAAATGACTTTTATTGTGGAAAAATGATAGGAAAACAGCCAATAAGGTCTGAAATTTACATCTTGAAATGAATTTTTTTAATTTCTTTTTATTATATTCATTTTAGAGAGGAGACACAGAGTGAGAGACAGAGAGAAAGAAAGAGAGAAAGGGGGGAGGAGCTGAAAGCATCAACTCCCATATGTGCCTTGACCAGACCATCGCAGGGTTTTGAACTGGCGACCTCAGCGTTCCCAGGTCAATGCTTTATCCACTGCGCCACCACAGGTCAGGCTGAATTTTTTTTATGTACATATTTCTCCCACCTTCTAGAGGAGGGAGACCAAGTGTGGGGCAGCTGTGTTAGGTTTGATTGCCGGTTTACCAGCTGCAAGCACTTTGCCTGATTGGTATGTGAATATGTGGCAGCGCCACGTGTGTATGGCCTATGTAAGGCTGTGGGGCACTTGTGCTCGAGAGAGATGGGCGATTGTGGTTGTGCAGATTGGCTGCTCACCACTGTGAGGGGCCATTTTGCTGTTTGTTTGCCTGAGAGGCGGTTTCCCCTGCTTGTGTGCTTGTCTGCCATTGTGAGGCTTTATTAAATGGAATGGCCCAACCCTATCTGGCTCTGCAGTTTTTCTGCCATCTGCCCAAATCCAGTGTGAACCTGCCTGGCCTCGGCCACCAGCATTACATCTAGCATAGTGGGCAGGATTCAGAGCAGATGGGTATGGAGCCGTTGACACTCTTGACGGGTGAAATAGAGGAGTAGCTGTTTCTGGTGGCTCTCTTGTTGGAGACTCTGGGCTGACTGTTTTTTACAATCCTGTGAGAAGAAACCAAGAGCTCTGTGCGAGGTGCTGAGCAAGGTTGAAAGCTCCAGGATGAGCTGCACACTGAGCATCAACAAGGGTGTGAAGCAGAGTGAGCACTGAGAAGGAGGCTGACTGGGTCTGAGAGTTGCAATGTAAGATGCAGGCTGAGCACCAATGACAACTGGAACTGGAGCCGTCTCTGAACAGAGTTATGGGTTCGCGAGTTGCAGCTTGCCCTGGAAGCTGAACGTTGGCAGCAATGGCTACTGGAAAAACAACTGCAGGTTCAGGAGCCTGAGAGTCAGCTTCAGGTTGAGAGCCAGCAGCCACAGGAGCTGAAGCAGGCGTGGAAGATGCAGCTGCATTCCTGCCAGTGGAGTGGCTCTGAGTCTGCTGGAGCAGGAGTTTCCAACTCCTCCTCTTCGGAGGGGGAAGCTCAGGCTGCAACTGCAGGTGGAGCCCAGCCAGTGGTCACCAGGAAGGTCAAGACCCAGCAGCCAAGAGTCCTTCAGGGGCAGCCACAGCCTCCTCCCCAGGTATTGGAGCACTCTGTGGTCTGGCCCTACACCCAGGCAGAGATGATGGAGTTGAGGGTGAAATACAGGCAGAAACCTACTGAGCCCGTGGCAGCCTGCTTGGTGCAGCTGAGGGACATAGGGGGTGGATGGCATCATGCTCTCCAGAACAGAGATGACCACAAGGCTATGAGGGCTGCTGCCTGTGCTGCTCCCCAACTAACAAGAGAAACAGGCCTGCAAAAGTTATCCAAACACAGATGTGAGTAGATATGATTGTAGCCGGGGCAGATAAATGGCTGGCGTTCAGGTTACAGGATCCCCAAGATCCGTTGTCCCAGTTTGAATAGAGGGACAGGCAGGGGACAGAGGTCCCATGTGAAATTGGCAATCCACTGGTCCCCTTCTAATGTGCAGCAGGTGTTGGCATGTAGAAGGTAATAGGTGCTTTGTTTTAATTTATTTTTATTTATTTATTTTAGAGAGGAGACACAGAGTGAGAGAGAGAGAGAGAGAGAGAGAGAGAGAGGGGAGGAGCTGGAAGCATCAACTCCCATATGTGCCTTGACCAGACCAGTGCAGGGTTTTGAACTGGCGACCTCAGTGTTCCCAGGTCGACGCTTTATCCACTGCGCCACCACAGGTCAGGCAAGAAGGTAATAGGTGCTTTTTTTTTTTACAGCAGCAGCAGCTAAGAGAACTGTTAAGGTGACACAGACCTTGAATGTGTTTGACTCCGCCAGGCCTTGTGAGCTTGTTGAGGAATGTGGATGGAGCTTGTGGCAATGCACAGCACACTGTGGAAAAGTGCTGAGGTCCATTAATAAAAAGCTGTATGGAGCCTGACCAGGCGGTGGCGCAGTGGATAGAGCATCGGACTGGGATGCGGAAGACCCAGGTTCGAGACTCCGAGGTTGCCAGCTTGAGCACACGCCCACTTGGCTTGAGCAAAAGCTCGCCAGCTTGGACCCAAGGTCACTGGCTCCAGCAAGGGGTCGCTCAGTCTGCTGAAGGCCCACGGTCAAGGCACATGTGAGAAAGCAGTCAATGAACAACTAAAGTGCCGCAACGAGAAACTAATGACTGATGCTTCTCCCTTCTCTCCATTTCTGTCTGTCTGTCCCTATCTATCCCTCCCTCTCTCTCTCTCTGTCCCTGTTAAAAAAAAAAGCTGTATGGCTAGCTGCCTATACTGGACTTTTTACCTTTACTGACAGCTGGGCTGTCTACTGTAGACTGACTCTTGGACTGTGACCAGAGGGGGGCACTGGTTCCCTTGATGAATGAACACATCCCTCGTAGGCAGTACTATGAGAGACCCTGATTTGGGGGGTCGGGGGGTGGCACCTGTGGAAGCCCTCCTACACCAGGAAGCTGCTCTCATCCAGTTGCAGAAGTGCACCAAGGACAAGGACATTTTATGGTTTCCATGGACACAGCCCTGGACTATACAAGCACTCCTACCTACCATGAGGTACGGAGTTAGAGGTGGGCCTCCAGGTGACACCTTGGGCAAAGTGCTCTAGGAGACACTGTTAAGGGCACCTTTGTAATTATTGTAATTGCTGTGTAACTTTTGTTGTTGCTGTAGTCTGTACTGTTTTTTGTAACGTATCGCACTTCTCACACAGGCACCATGCACCACACTGGAAGAAACCTGACACATAGATTGTGAGGCAAGCAACCCTAAAGAACTGGAATGTGGGGCAGCTGTGTTAGGCTCAATCACAGGTTTACAGGCTGCAAGCACTTCACTTGATTAGTGCGTTAGCATGAGGCAGAGGCACGTGTGCATGGCCTATATAAACAAAAATTTGAGCACCTACTTTGTAACAGGTACTGTTCTGGATGCACTGCTACCCCTGGGTTGCAATTCTCCCAGACCGCTCTCCCACCGCCCTCCCACCACCGTGAAGGGCGTTTTCCTTGCTCCCTTGCCCTTAGGGTGAATAGCAGATTTTCCTTTGTTTATTAGCTCTTTCCCTTTTGTTCTTTATTTGCATGTCTGTGCGTGTGAGCCTCCAATAAACTGGTATGGCCTGACACTCTCTGGTTCTACAGTTCTGTGAATTCAATGTGGACCTGTCTAGCCTCGGCCACTGGCATTACACCAAGTAATAAAGAATGTTCCTTTTTTAAAAAAGCAAAGCAAGAGAAAATGTGCAGGCACTGCTCTCCAATATTTTGAATAATTATCTCAATATTTTGGGATAATCTCACAGCACACAGTTAATAATTTATCTTAAATGATTAAATGATCATCTAGTATGTGTGAAGAACCATGGTGGAATTAAAAATTATGTGCATCTATCTAGAGAGAGAGATAGGAGGTTAATTCCTCGTTATTTAGCTAAGAAATAAATTCGAATGCCCACCTTTTGGGAAAACAGCTGTGTTAGGCTTGCTCGCTGGTATACCAGCTGCAAGCACTTTGACTGATTAGTATGTGAGCACATGGCAGAGGCACATCTGTAGATAATCTATGTAAGGCTACAGGTGCTTATGCTCATGCGGTAGATTGCAGATTGTGCATTGCCTGCCTGCCCGCCACTATGAAGCATCATTTTGCTGTTCGTTCACTTGCTCCTGTGAGAAGGTTTTAACTGCCTGTTGGCTTGTCCGCTGTTTTGAGAATCTATTAAACAGTAATGGCCCAACCTTTTCTACCTCCGCAGTTTCTCTACCGTCTCTGCCTGAATCCAATGTAGACCTGCCTGGCCTCAGCCACCCACATTACACCACCAAAAGACAAAATTGTTCATAGCAGGTTTCTTCTGAAGAGCTAAAAACTGGAAATGGCCCAAATGTCTATTAGCAGTAGAACAGAAATATATATACTCATAAAATGGAATACTACACAATAATGAAAAATAATAAACTGCTAACTCTAAAAACATGAATAAATCTTATAGACACAATGTTGAAGAAAGGACACCAAACACAAAGTGACTTAAGGCAGTGAGTGAGTAAGGATAAGATAAAAAAAAAATACAGTGTGTCCGTAAAGTCATAGTGCACTTTTGACCCGTCACAGGAAAGCAGTGTACTATGACTTTACCGACACACTGTAGTGAGAGCCTGACCAGGCGGTGGTGCAGTGGATAGAGCATCAGACTGGGATGCGGAGAACCCAGGTTCGAGACCCAGAGGTCACCAGCTTGAGTGCGGGTCCATTTGGCTTGAGCAAAAAGCTCACCAGCTTGGGCCCAAGGTCGCTGGCTCGAGCAAGGGGTTACTCGGTCTGCTGAAGGCCTGCAGTCAAGGCACATATGAGAAAGCAATCAATAAACAACTAAGGTGTCGCAACGAGAAACTGATGACTGATGCTTCTCATCTCTCTGCGTTCCTGTCTATCTGTCCCTATCTATCCCTCTCTCTCTCTCTGTCCCTGCAAAAAAAAAAATAGTGAGAGGTTTCCCCTGGTCTTTTTGTCCTTTAACACCTCTTCAACTCTTTATTTAAAGAATGACTTAAGATAAACCTTTTTTATGCAGACATTTCTGTAATAATTAACCACTCTATACTTAGCTAATCTTTTCTGCTCCTACAGCTGTATCATTCATGGCATCTTTATATACTACCTTGCAATTAAATACGGGGTGAACAAAAGCAGGTTTTTCAGAATAAATACCATAATTAATGAATAAATAATACAAGAATGAATCTTCTCATAGTCGTAATTGTAAGCCTACTTTTGCCAAACCCTGTATATACTGCCTCCCACTCCCAAATAAATCAAATCTCTTCAAAACAGTAACTAGATTTTATGCTTTTTTGTATCCCTAGTACTTGGCCTATGATTGGCACTTAAATGGTTACTGGTAAAGCAAATGCTATTAGTAACTTCATCAGCCATAGAATTAGTAAATTGTGGATAAATTTTTAAAAATAAAGAAAAGGAAGGAAAGAAACCAAGACTAGGGAACTAAGTGAGTAAAGGTACTGAGGCATCTCCATGTGTCACAATCCAAAGTTAGGATTACCCCTTGAGCCATGTCCTTAAGACTCGGAGCTCAACATCCCTTTCCTAAAAGCCACTCTAGGCTTTTTTTTCTTGGGGGGGAAATATGGCATCTGGTATTCCTTTCAAATAATGGTTTTATAACACCAATGTTCACAACTAACTTAAAGAAACTTTTAACCAACTAGCTGTGTGATGTTGATCAAGTCATTCAACTTCTTTTGTATAAATTCCCTCATCTGCTAAATTAGGGAGTTGAACTAAATAGTCTCTGAAGTCTGAACTATATCAAATTTTCTACTTTAGCCTTTTGAAAATCTAAATGGACAAAACTTACAATCTACTTCTTTAATTTATAGAATGAGTCAAGTATCTAGTAATAATTTAAAGTACAATGAATAAGCAGTCATATTAAGAAAGCAGTGTACTGCTTGACCAGGTGGTGGCGCAGTGGATAGAGCGTAGGACTGGGATGCAGACGGAACCAGGTTTGAGACCCAAAGGTCACCAACTAGAGTGCGGGCTCATCTGGTTTGAGCAAAAGCTCACCAGCTTGGACCCAAGGTCGCTGGCTCAAGCAAGGGAATGCTCGATCTGCTGAAGGCCCGCAGTCAAGGCACATGTGAGAAAGCAATCAATGAACAACTAAAGTATGCAACAAAAACCTTTTGATTGATGCTTCTCATCTCTCTCCATTCCTGTCTGTCTGTACCTATCTGTCCCTCTCTCTGTCTCTGTAAAAAAAAAAAAAGAAAGGAAAGAAAGCAGTGTACTATTTTGAAAAATCATAGAATCTGGAGTAAGACAGACCTGGATCTAGTTATAGCCTGCTTCTTAGTAGATAATGACCCTGTGCAAGTTATTAAATCTACAGGACTTAATTTGAAAATTAAAGGCAATGTATGTAAAGCAATTATTAAGCGAATATGAAAACCCACACACACTAGAAACAATCATTTTCCTTACAGAAAGCAGCCAAGGTAAAATATCTACCAAATCACTGATATCTAAGATATGAACTGCATAAACTACATAGTTAATAATAATTCCCTTAGCAATTTTAAATATAAGGATTACTGGTTGTCTCAAAATTTGGCAAGACTCTTCTACAAGTTTAATACAGTGAGCCTTGATTCCTATAGTTCTGAGAGTCTCACATCCTAGATATGAGAATAACTACAGCTCTAATGTCAGTATGAGGTCACTGAGGCAAAAACACAGTTTAGAAAGCCCCAAATTTTAGAAAAATAGGACAAGACTGAGATTGGGCTTAACTCATCTCAGATATTATGACGACATTAATGTTGGCATTGAGAGTTCAAACATATGAGAGTCAACAGTATAAAAGAAGCAATAGAGCCTTAGCAGGTTTGCTCAGTGGCAGCGCGTGAACACGGCGTGTGGAAGTCCCGGGTTCAATTCCCAGTCAGGACACATAGAAGAAGCTTCTCTTCCCCCTCTTCTCTTCCCACAGCCATGGCTTGATTGATCTGAGCACACTGACCCCAGGCACTGAAGATGGCTCTGAGGAGCCTCCACCTTAGGCACTAGAAATAGCTTGGTTGTGAGCATATTCTCCAGATGGGCAGAGCAACGGCCCCAGATGGGGGTTGTTGGGTGGATCCTGGTCAGGGCGCATGCAGGAGTCTGTTTCTCTATGTCCCCTCCTCTCACTTAAAATAAAAATAAAGATTTAAAAAGCAATAAGACACATATAAGCTCTCCTTGCATCCAGGAGGAGATAGGCATAAATAATTATAGCAAACTAAGGAACATAAGAGAATGAATAAACAAGATATACAGAGTGAGTAACTAAGTGGGGTGGGAAGTGGGAGGACCAAAGAACACAGAAGACTTAAAAAGCTGAGTGCTTAAGTTACACCTTGAAAAATCAGGAGCCTTTGTCAGCAAGACAGGAAAAGGAAAAGTATTCTAAGCAGCAGGGAGAATATATGAAAAGACTCCAAATTAGGAAACAGTATGGCTCTCTCTGTGAACTGATTTTATTACAGCTTGAGATTTATGGTAAGGAAATGGCAAGAGGTGAGTCAGATGATGAAGAGCCTCGTAACAATAAACAGTTTGGACTAACTAATATAGGTAAGGAAGAAGTAGGGGCTTTAAGAAAGACACATTGAACAGATTTGCATTTTAGAAAAATCATCTTGGTGGTATTGTAAAAGGATGGATTAAAAGAGGGTCAATCATTAGAGACCTCATTCTACAATTACAGTTAAATAAGGACATTAGATTATCATATAGATAATCTACTATAGAACCAGGGATCAGAAATAGAAAACAAAAATGCTTGAACAGATAAAACTAAACTATCAAAAGGAGATAGCTTACTTTCATGAATATATATTCTAGAATCAAGTACTTCCTATGTATCTTAAAAAGGAAGAGATTTCTAAAATTAGGTATGATATCCCTGCCCATAGCTTAGGTGACTAGAGCACTGTCCTTATATGCCAAGGTTTTGAGTTTGGTCCCTGGTCAGGGTATATGCAAGAAATCAACCAATGAATGCACAAATAAGTAGAACAACAGATTGTTTCTCTCTCTCCCTCAAGTCAATAAAAGATAAATTAATTAAATAAAATTAGGTATGATATGTAAAAATTACATGGAACTAACTACTCTTAAAGCATCTATCTCTTTTTGTACATATAATACTGCAGAGTTGCAACATAAAAACCAATGCAATAAAATCCTTGGAATTGGAATATATACTGAATATTTACAGAGACTTCTGCTTTAATTTTATACATACAAAAACTGAGGTGCTAAAAAACTAGGGAATTACCTAAGGTCATATGGTTAATGGAACAGTGAAGATGGGAATTCATGTCTTATGCTTTTCTTTTTAGAAACTGCTTTAGTATATCATATTTATGATTCTAGAATGTTGTATGATAATCCAAAAGACACTCTGGTATTGTAATTTTCAGCAGTGTAATAATAACTACAGAACTATTTTTATGTTTCATATGCCTCATAAGCAAAACATATCTATTAGATCTGCATGTTTCACAAAAATAAATCTCTTCCTGAGGTTTATGCTACAATAAGAACACTTCCTCCTCTGCCATAAAAACACACTTTATTCTTCTGTAGGATGTCTAAAAACTTCATTTGTCCAGCTTAGGACACAACTAAATTTGAACGAAGAAAAGTCTAAGATTAATTTACCTTTATATAATTAAATTTCCAACATCTTTAACATGTTTTAACATTACTTAGTTCTCAGTCTTTTTCTTATTTTGTCATGTTCCCCACTCCTATAATGTTTAGATCACTGAAATACATTTTCCCTTCACCAGTACACACAAGTAGAAGTGGAAACACAAAGAAAAAAACTGATAAATATTATATTTTTCACAAATTGGCAGTGACCAAAATGTTTAATTTTTAGACTTCTCTAATTTACACTTAAGTAATGCCTGTTCATTAAAAAAGATTCAACTAATATAAAAACATAAAATTAATAAGCTGTCTTATGACCTTGCAATTTTCTCTAGAAGAATCCTCCAAACACTGATAAGGCTGATGTGTATCCTTACAGACATTTTTATGCTTACATGACAAAAGGTGCTAATCCTCAAAAAGTCAATATATATTTAACACCCAAACTCTACTGATGATAATCTAATCTTGCTTTAATAATTCAGAAGGTAGATCATCATCTTGCTTGGTGTCTGGTTTTCACAACAGACATCAATTATATTATCATTCAGCAGTTATTAAAAAAGTGAGCTAAACCCCAAGTACTGCTGTTTATTTCCTCTTTATCAGCATCTCAATTATTTTATGTATGTATTTATTTTCTTTCTTTTTCTCCATGTACGTAAGTTACATGAGAGCTGGAATCATTGTATCTCCAAGCGTTTGACACCTAGCAGATAATCAAATACTTGTTGACTGATCAGCATGTTTACTAAATTTAAAAAGCTGCTTTTAAAAAAAATTATTGAAAGAAGTTATCGGCTTAATTTATCATTTGTCATTCAAAAGTGAAGGGTAAAAAGTTTGCTAACATTTTTTTGGGGGGGAGGGGTTGGCTGTAGTTCCAAGTTAGTATCTGCTCAACTAATCAGTTTTAATTGCTATAAAAGTCAATCAAGTATTTTGGTTTGAACAATAACAACAACAACAAAAAACAACAAAAGCTCTCCAAAGAGTTAAATATTGCTATTAAGATTTTACTGTGTGGCCTGACCAGGCGGTGGCGCAGTGGATAGAGCATGCAACTGGGATGCGAAAGACCCAGGTTGGAGACCCCAAGCTCACCAGCTTGAGAGCGGGCCCATCTGGCTTGAGCAAAAAAAGCTCACCAGCTTGGACTCAAGGTCGCTGGCTCCAGCAAGGGGTGATTCGGTCTGCTGAAGGCCCGCGGTCAAGGCACATGTGAGAAAGCAATCAATGAACAACTAAGGTGTCGCAATGGCAATGAAAAACTAATGATGGATGCTTCTCACCTCTCTCCATTCCTGTCTGTCTATCCCTCTCTCTGTCCCTGTAAAGAAAAAAAAAAAAAAAAAGATTTTACTGTATGGTTTGTTTTTTTTTTAGATATTCTCTATTTTGTAAACATCTGGGTTTAAAATAGATGAACCCTGCTCACAATTCATATACCGGACCGAGACAGTACACAAAGTTCATCTGTCACAGGGAGATAGTGGGGGCTTAGGAGCAGGTGGAATGCCTGGGGCTGGGCTGAGTCTCAGGACAGCAGGTGCAGAGGTGGTGAGGAATAAACAGGGAGGGGTGCCCGCTCAAGTGTCTGGGCCTAACGCCAGATCCCAGGCAACCTCCTGGACTCGAGAAGTTTAGGGGTAAGAGGCTGACTGGTACCTGGTGAGCTTAACTGCACCCTAACACCCCAACCCTCCTCTAGCTCCTATACCTTTCCCAGCTGTGGCTCTAGAATGGGGCTAATCAGGTCACAGAATCTCAAGTCCTTATTTTCCCTTCCAGAACCCCTAGGGCACAATTAAAATAGAGTTCCTCTGTCCTAACGGGGTTAGAAAAAAGGCAGTGATGCTCTCTCTGCCTGATCTTCAGGGAAAGGTGCAATATTGACCCACAGATTGGAGTCAAGGTGAATATGACTGACTTTCCCTTTCTTAAGTCTGGGCTGAGGGCACTCTGGGGGCTGGCATTACTGACTTTCCCACCCCCAGGGTGGTGTTGTTGCTTGTGTCCTTACTCCCAAGGAGTCAGTCCTCAAGGAAGCACCCTTAGAGTCACCTCTCTAAATTTCTCATTAGCCAATGACTTGTAACAAACAGGGAGACAGCAGTATGTAGGAATGGGGGACAGGAAAAGGATTCTATTGTTTTTTAAAATGATTGCAAGATTCAAGTATTCAGTACATTATCCCTATCCTTTCTGGTTCTAAGACCACAAAAAAAAAAAAAAAAAAAAGGAAATAAAAAGACTAAGGCAGACAAAATTCTTTGCTTTGGCATATTCAAATTTGTCTGTTTACCTAAAATTACATTACTGTGAGTGCGGGCTCCCCTGACTGCCACATCAGACTTCATTTACAGGCCTCTATGATAAGGTAGCTATCTAACCAGAATAATTGTCAGGCAAATGCACAGACTTTCTGACCTACAGATTTCTTAAAAATCACATACAGGTCATTTAACTTGAATTCCACCTAAGTCTCAGCTAGTTACCAAGAACCCTACATATGTTTCAAAACTAACTGTACCTTTACAATAAAACTGTTAAGCAAGATTCTCTAAGAGCTCTGTCACCTTTAAAGGTCTCAAATGACGCTGCAGAGTTCTAGCATTGGAACTTCAAATTTCAGCCTGTTACTTAAGAGGCTAAATTTGAAGTTCTCCCTCTCTACAAATGCTTTAGAGAAGCCAGAACACACTTCCCAGCACGACTCTTTCTAACATTCAGGCAAGACTTTAGCGCAGATCTAGTAATGCAGTATCAGTAAGGCAGATCACCTAGGGAAGGGAAGCCAAACCACCAAAACTACACATTTCCCCCCATCCTCAGCTGTTTCCACGCTCAACCTGAGGGCACTGGCCTCCTAAAGAACCTACTGTTTACACCCCTATCTAAGGTGCTGCCAATCTTGTTCCCAGAGCAGCCAGGTTAGAACGCCCCCACAGGGATCCTGGGGCAGAGGAAAGAAAACTGCAGAACAAACCCACTATTTCTCCAACTAGACAACAAAACGGATCAATCTTCCAACTAAGCGTTGAGTGCATTATCTTGAAAGACCTGTTCCAAGATGCTGATCAGCCACAGACTGTCTACTGGGCGGGCTCAGGATGCCACTGAAGTCGCCTCTCGCTGCGAGCCGCCCCAGCGCCTGCTGAGCCGCACCCTCCATTCAAGATCACTCGGCGACCCGCTAACTCGCCCTGTTGCCCCCGAAAAGACTGGAGACCACGCCAGGTTACCGCCCCCCTCTGGGCAAAGCAAAAACCCTAGAGATGCTGGTCTCTGCGGTACACCCTTCGCCCCCCCGAAGCTCACCAAGGCGGCCCGGTCCCTGCAGGACGCAGATACATCGCCCTCTAACCCGAGACCCCTCTACACAGACCTCTTTCCCCGGAATCCTAATAAACTGCTTCTTCCTCCCAGAAATGCGAAACGGACACCCACTCCCGCTCAAAGGATCCCCCACACCCGAATGATCTTCTGCCCCCTCAGAGACTTACTAGCACATTGCTAAACTGAATTTTCTGTCCCCAAAGAGCCTAAGACCGCGATAAAAGGACCCCTTGTCCCGGAACCCCGCTACACCACCTGAAGGAACCGCAGGTCCCCGATAAGTCTCCTTCTATCCCGAAGACCTAGCACCTTCAACGCCACCACCCACCCCACCACGCAAAGCCAGAGGAGCCCTAGGACCCCCAATAAACCTCCCCTCACCCCAAGGAGCTCTGGCACCCGCTACACCGCCCTTGGGTGCCCGCACCCAATCTCACCACACTGCCTTCTCACCCCACGCACTCCCGAACCCTGACAAGCCTTGCGCCCACAGGCAACGCCGCGCTGCCGAGGGAGCCGCCCCCGTCGGGAGCCCGCCTGCCCCGGCTGCTCCGTGTCCCGGCTCCTCGACTGCTCCTCCGCGGAGACGCGCTTTGGGCTTCCTTACCTGGGCAGCGTCGGAGGGCGAGCGGACCCGGGAGCCCTAAGGAAGAGAAGGAGGCAGCAAAGAAGGGTTGGCCCAGGCCTGCGGCTGCTGCAGCTCCAACCTCTCCGAGAGGAAGCGCTTGTGTGAGGAGAGAGCCCTCCCGCTCCGCGCGCAGCCAGCGGACCCAGCCACAGCCGTGCCCGCCGCTCTTCCCGCGAGATCCTAGCCACGACGAGGGGCGGGGCCGCAGCGAGGGGCGGTAGCGGCAGCTCGAGTGACAGCACCCACAGCGTGTCGGCGGCGACGTAGGAGGCGGGACTCAGAGCCAAGTACGACCAATTACAAAATAGGAAAAATGATTCGCCCCCGCCCACTACTACTTCCCCTCCTCCGTCCTTCGTCAATAAACTAGAACCAAAGGTAGCAGTGACCTTAGCTAGTCAGAGGCGGTTGGGGGGAAGTAAATTGGTAGTGATTTTGGCTTGTATCTGGACCCGACCAGCTTTCGTAGATACACCTGGTTTAGGGTAGAATCCGCTCTTCGCACCTGTTAGGCAGAAGCGCTGTTACCCTTGGTAACAGCGCTGCCTGAAGTGCGCAAAAGGTTCTCATCTTCGTAGTTGAAGGCACACCGTCTTTGGTTACCCGGGTCTAAACTACATTTCCCCCACCTCAGCTTCTCCTCCCTCTCCAACTCAAACATGGTGCCATTGTTGAGGTGCCTATGTTTTCCGAACCCCAACTCTAGACATCGGTCTGACAAAGGACTCTCTTCTGATTCGTGCCTTTATTTCTATTTAAAGCCTTCTAGAAGAGTAAAAAGTAAAAAATCTTACTTAAGTCACCACTATAGCAGATTGCATGTAAAGTTGTATCTCCGTAGACTCCAGTGTCTAGCACACGCAGGCCACTGAAAATATGTGAAAGGAGTGAATGAAGAATGTCATATTTAAATATGGGACATCTGAACCCATCCCCGAAAATACTGGCTCTCCAAACCTTTCTTTTACAAGGACAGCCACTCCCTTAAATCCAGTCTTTTCATTGTCATGCCTATCCTGTAGCCTTCATTCATGGTCCTCTCCTCATAGCCTTATTTACTGCGGCAAAAAGTGCTCTCTCTCCTCATCAAGGTTAACCCCAGCAACTGTGCACTGGATTGCAGCCATTTCCAGATTTTGTTTAATCAACTATCTTTTCTCTCCTCATCAGTTTCCCCCCTTTAATCTAGCTCTTTTCTTCCACAAGCACACTCAATCCCCTCCATCTTTAGAACAGAACAAAACCACCTTACCTCATCCACACTCTCAATCTACTCTATCTCCTTTCTTTTCAGATTCATACTTCTTGAGAAACATCAAAGTATATTTGCTGTCTCTGCTTTCACATCTCTATTTTCCCCCACTACAATGTTGCTTTTGCCCACACAATCTGCTGTTCTCTCAATGGTCACAAAAGATCTCTTTCCTGATGGGCAAATGGCCTATTTGGAGGCATCTTCCCCAATGACCTCTCTGCAGCCTTTAGACAATGCTGACAGTCTACTCCTTTAGTACCTGACTAACCACATTCTCCTGATTCTCTAGCTACTCTTCTGACTTTTCTTTTTCTTTCTTTCTTATTCTTCTTTTTAAAAAATCTTTCCTGGTTTGAAAACCAGCATATTGATGTTTCCTTATCTTATAGGCACACATTGTGCATAGTAAGAAAAATAGCTATGCACTATTGTACACTTTGAGTGCCAATAAGTGTTTCGGACAAAAGCTATTAGAAGAGTCCAGAGGGAGGAGACACAACTCTGAGGCTGGGTCTTAACACGATAGCTCAGACTATTGAAATATAGGGCAGAAATGAAGGACTTTCAGTAAACCTGAGCACAGAAACAATGATGTGGGTGGAGTTTGGCTATGGGTAGATCAATTTGATGGATGTAAGATTCCTGCAGAAGAGCAAGGGG
Organism: Rhynchonycteris naso; assembly: GCA_037038555.1. Classification (NCBI taxonomy): domain Eukaryota; kingdom Metazoa; phylum Chordata; class Mammalia; order Chiroptera; family Emballonuridae; genus Rhynchonycteris; species Rhynchonycteris naso. Next base: position 48,099,741 of record CM072999.1, read on the forward strand.
AGGTCAGATCAGAGAGGATCCAATAGTAAAAGGCCTTAAAAATCAGGCAAACTGATTCAGCTTGCCTCTGTATTAAACAGGGAACCAGAACCAACCATACATTTTAGGATCCACAAAAAGGCTACACTTGGAGGCCCGCATATCAAATGGCTAAATATGTAAAACTTATAAAACAAGCCAAAATTATGTGAAATTAAAAAATTGAAAGACCTTAGCCCTGGCCGGTTGGCTCAGTGGAAGAGCATTGACCAGCATGTGGAAGTCCCGGGTTCAATTTTCAGTCAGGACACACAGGAGAAGTGCCCATCTTCTTCTCCACCCTTCTCCCTCTCCTTCCTCTCTATCGCTCTCTTCCCCTCCCACACCTAAGGCTCCACTGGAGCAAAAAGTTGGCCAGGGCCTTGAGGATGGCTCCATGGCCTCTGCCTCAGATGCTAGAATGGCTCCAGCCGCAACGGAGCAATGCCCCAGAGGGGCAAAGAATTGCCCCATGATGGGCATGCCAGGTAGATCCTGGTCGAGTGCATGCAGGAGTCTATCTGACTGCCTCCCCACTTCTAACTTTGGGGAAAAAAAAGAAAAAAACATTGGAAGACCTTGTTTGCACTTAGAATTCTGAGACTTCTCATAGTTCCTTGCTAGAGCAGGGAAAACTAGTCCCCACAAAGAGCAGTCTTTCCCCGCTTTGCTTTCCTTAGCCAGTTCAGCCCCACAATGAAAGGTACTTTCTACTCCCAGGGCACTCCAGCCCACATGTCTAAACTTTGTTCCAACTTTTCCCTCTATAAAACTGTCATTTCTGGGCTATTCCATAGATCCAGGAGTAATATTTCAGGAGCTAGGGGAGAAGCTCATATGGGCCCTGGAAAAGCAGGCACAGGGTCATCAGCACAGAGAATCCTGGCTTCTAGGTGCTGGAGAAAGGTCTGAAGGGGTCGAGTCAGCTTCTGACGAGCACACTTTTTACAGCTTGATAGTGTGGTAGGTAGGAGCTCTGCTCTGGAGAAGGGGCAGAACAGAGACTTTAAAGGCAGGCCTCTCTTACTTGTGCCTGTTGGTGGTACCCGGAGAATCACTGAATTTATTTAGTAGGGTATTGACATGTATAGTCGATCTATATCTTGAAGCATACTGCTCACAAAAATTAGGGGATATTTTATCACTTCATATTCATTTGGAAATATCCCCTAATTTTGGGGATCAGTATATAAATCTGTGTTTTCTGTTTTCCACCACCTCTTCTCTTGCCACTGTTATCTTAATGGCAGGAATATACTGAAAAGAAAACTTTATTCTTCATTCTACTTTGTCTTTATATGACATCCCTTTTATTGGCATGGTTTCATAAATTAAACCATTCTACAGTTTTCTTATTAGTGTACCAGAATCCCAGGTATGTCTAGTGAGAAAAAAGAAAAGGTATGAAGTGCCCCTAGCCTGGACTAAATCTGGGAACACTTACATTTGACTTTTAGATTAAAATGCATTGGAAGTAGACACTCTTGAAGAGACCCTGTGTGAAGGGTACATAGGCAGGATGAGTACAGAAAAGGCAGTAAGCCACCACAGACGGGGGCACCCCTCTCACCATCTGCCTTTATGGCACGATGCTTCCCTCTGTGGCCTGACAGTCACACTCTGTTCTCACAACCTACCCATCTGGTACCAAGTGCTCCTTTCCTCATGTCCTGCAATAAGAGCCAGAACCACCATGGTTTCTGTTTTCTAAATCCAAGCCTAGAATTCCACCCACGAATTCTGCATTTCTCTCAGTGGTGCTGCGGATAATTTCAGCAGGAGGCTGTGGCACTTACTTGATCCCAAGAGTCGATTCTACTCATAGCCTCACCCTTACCATCTGTGACTGGTCTTTGCCAATCAGCAGTGGAACAAAACCAGCTAACTCCTTGCTCAGGTCTCCATCTGATGCCTGTATTTGACCTAATTAGTCCAGGCAAGTATAACCAAACACAAATGCATTTATCCTTGGTCAACACCCATCCTTACTGCTGTCCCACTCTGCATATGCCCCGGGAAGAGCTACTTCCCGGTCACTGCATATTCACAAGGGACACAAAACCTCTACTACATGCTTTTTGAGTTTTAGTGGAAGTTTTTTTGGTTAGTTTGGAAGGCTGAAATTCTGTGTGACTTATCCCAACATTGAGGGAGCAGTATTCATCTGTCCATTTGCTGACCATGAATCTCTGACTTTGGTTTGTTTTTGCAAATAACCTGTAACAAAGGGGAGAAGTCAAGAGAGTTGTAATGGTTTAAAGCATGTCCACAAATTCTTTGATATACTTCCCTTCAAGAAGTGGGGGCTTAATTCCCCTCTCCCTGAGTATGGACTAGACCAGTGACTCATTTCTAATAAAAAGAACATGGCACAAGTGACAGTGTATGACTTAGACTTGGTTTTAAGAGGCATTGTAACTTCTCCTTGGTCTCGCTCTTTGATCACTCACTTTGGAGGGAGCCAGCTGCTGTCTTAGGGACATTCAAACAGAGGCACACATTGAAAGAAACTTAGGCTTCCAGCCAATTGCTGTATGAGTGAGCCATCTTGGAAACCCCAGTTCAACCCCAATTAAGCCTTCAGATGCCAGCAGCCCCAGGTTAACACCTTGATACAAGGTCATGAGAGGCCCTCAACCAGAATCATCCAGCTAAGCCTCTCCCAGATTCTACCCAGAAACTGTACGAGATAGTACATGTCTTTTGTTTTAAGCCACCTCATTTTGAAATTATTTGTTATGCAGCCATAGCTAGCCATTTTGAGTGTCTTGAGAGTAGTTCAGTCCATTCCTACTCCTGGACAAAATTTTAAAACTCACATCCTACTATTCATCAGGCACTAACATAACCTAAAGAGCAAAGAACAATGGATTTGTCACCATAACTTGTTACATCTAAAAGTGAAGTGGTGCTACACCAAAAGAAAGTAGAGGAAATCCATTTCTTGGTAGGAACAAAGATCCCAGTGTCCTAGAGACTATTAAGAGCAGCATAGAATTTGGAGATGACAATAACCAGGGCAGTTAAATAGTAGGTTTTGAGCAGTACAGAAACTTCTTACTCTCAAAGGCTTTGAGTGCTTTACAAACATATTACTGTCATCCAATTTTATGGGAAAGCATATATTTCCATGAAAACAGAGAGGAAAAAAACCTCAAACACTCTCTTATCCATCCATATTAACTAAGAATAAAATGTTGAAAATTCCATCTTTGGGGGCCCTGTCAAAATTAAATTGACATCCTGACAATATTAAGTGCCCATGTGAGGGCAGAGTGTGTTTGACAGTAAGGAGATTGAAATTCTTTCTGAATATAAAACTGTATTTCTGATGTCTTAATATTGTGAATTAAGATTCAGTAGGAGAACAGTTTTCCTATTAAATAAAAAGTGAGGAAAAGGCACATTAAAAGGAGACCAGGCACTGGCATGTAGAGGTCCCAGGTTTGATTCCTGGGCAGGGCACACAGGAGAAGCACCCATCTGCTTCTCCACCCTTCCACCTCTCCTTCCTCTCTATCTCTCTCTTCCCCTCCCACAGCCAATGCTCCATTGGAGCAAAGTTGGCCCCAGCACTGAGGATGGCTCCATGGCCTCCGCCTCTGGCACTAGAATGGCTCCAGTTGCAAGGGAGCAATGCCTCATATGGGTAGAGTATCACCCCCTGGTGGGCATACAGGAGTCTGTCTCTCTGCCTCCCTGCTTCTCACCTAGAAAAATACAAAAAAAAAAAAAAGGGGGGGAGACCAATTAGCCAAGTTATATCCATTGCCTGTCTCAATTCATTTTACATATATAAAATTCATATAGATGGACCATACATACAGAGTAAAATAATTTACAAGTTGACCAGGAGATAACTTACTGTTAAGAATAAGGTGACTGATTGTCCTCCTTTAGGGAGGATAGTCCTTCTTTTGTAAGTTTTATTCTCCATTGAAAAGTGTCCTCCTACATGTCCTCCTTTTTGATATTGGAAGACTAATCTGTAAATGTCCGTATTTGATCAATGCAGAGTCGATCAATTGCGTGCGATGTGACATATCTGTATTTGACATGACGATTCATCAAGGATCAGTACAGTGCAGTGAGACACAATTATGAGACGCATGTGCTCCACATAGGAGACCTTGAGAGAGGGCGCGATACTGAGCGTGCAAATGGCTTTGTGTACTTCTTACCAAAACATGACATGACACATACAACATTGTAGACTCACAATTATTTCTTTCTCAGTGAATATTCAATCATAGACAGGTAAGCACAATTCACGTTTTATTAATTCATTATCTAATAATTTCCAAATACGTATAATTTTATTTACAAGTATTTTCCCGAAATTCACGTTTTTAAACATGTTTTACTTATTTATTTATTTTTTTTTTACAGGGACTGAGAGAGTCAGAGAGAGGGATAGATAGGGACAGACAGACAGGAACGGAGAAAGGTGAGAAGCATCAATCATTAGTTTTTCATTGCCGTCACGACACCTTAGTGGTTCATTGATTGCTTTCTCACATGTGCCTTGACCCCGGGCCTTCAGCAGACCGAGCAACCCCTTGCTAGAGCCAGCGACCTTGGGTCCAAGCTGGCGAGCTTTTACTCAAGCCAGATGGGCTCGCGCTCAAGCTGGCGAGCTCAGGGTCTCGAACCTGGGTCTTCCGCATCCCACCCAGTCCAACGCTCTATCCACTGTGCCACTGCCTGATCAGGCCCGAAATTCAAGTTTTAAAGTGGAAATCTAACCTCATACCATATCTATTAATAATGCATTTTGATTAAATAGTTGCATAAAACAGACGTTTTTAAATTAGAAAATGATAAATACACCCAAATATCACTCCAAATTAGTGGTTTTGTTTGATAGTTTTACTAAATGAGTATTTTTTTCTTATAGTTATTATTAAAAATTAGTAGGCATGTAAGCATAATTACAATATAAAACATTACAAATGTTTTTATTATGCATTCATCATATTATAGTGTACTATTGTTGCAATGAATAAAGTTTCTTTTATTTACAATATTGTTTTCTTCAATTTATTTTTGTCCTCCTTTTCATTGTAAAAAACTTGGTCACCTAAGCTAAGAAGATATATTTGAGATCTATTTGCATTTCTATGACTTAAATGACCATAACTCAGATGTGGTAATCTTTCATTTTCTTTTACAGTGAGGGCAAAAATTAAGTCTTTGAACCACAAGATCCCAGAAAAACTGAATTCTATGCCCTTCTTTCAACCTTTCGCCATCAAATTTTAAAAATCAACAAATACTTACTGGATGGCTACTAAGTGCATAAGCCATGGTTTCTGCCATTGGAGAAAAAAAAGCCATGTGGACTAGATGAGAATCAGAAATATACAGTGTCTTGCATGTGATAAGTTCTCAATCATTAGCAAAAAAGTTAATGACAAAGAATCCTGGGCAGTCACTCCTGATTTTCTAGTCAACAGCAAGAAACCCACTCCTTCTTTCCTTCTAACAGAACCCTTCTTTAGTTTAGCAATGTCCTTGCTCCAGGAATAAACCTTGTTTGAGCTAATCCAAGCTCTATTATTCCATTCCCCTTTGCCAGATACAGTAAGTCCTCACTTAATGTGGTAGGTTCTTGGAAACTAAATTTAAGCAAAATGACTTATAACGAGACCAATTTGACATAGACCAACTGATATTAACAATACGTTTTTTTTTCGTTTGTTTCTTTCTTTTTTTTTTTCTGACAGAAAGAGAAAGTCAGAGAGAGGGACAGACAGAGAGGAAGGGAGAGAGATGAGAAGCATCAATTCTTCGTGCAGCACCTTAGTTGTTCATTGATTGCTTTCTCATATGTGCCTTGGCCAGAGGGCTACAGCAGACTGAGTGATCCCTTGCTTGAGCCAGCAACCTTGAGCTTAAGCTGGTGAGCCTTGCTCAAACCAGATGAGCCTGCATTCAAGCTGGAGACCTCGGGGTCTCGAGCCTAGGTCCTCCGCTTCCCAGTCCGATGCTCTATCCACTGTGCCACCGCCTGGTCAGGCAACAATACGTTCTTATGTAGTATTTTTGGTCACAAAAATATCATCAAACTTCTAAATACAGACCCCAAACACTTTCTAATATTAAACCTTAAACCAAATGTGAGTTATACATATATTTAAGAAAAATTAATAGAAACAACTAAGAGAATTATTTTCTAACCCGCTTATTCCATTTCAGGGTCGCAGGTGGCTGGAGCCTCTCCTGGAGGCTCAGGGCACAAGGCAGACATCCACTCTTCTATCACAGGGCCACTCATACCCACCCATACTCACTCAGACTGGGACAATGTAGACATGCTAGTTCAGCTCATGTGCACATCTTAGGGATGTAGGAAGAAACCAGAGTCCTGGAAAAAATCCATGCAGATGTAGGGAGAACAAGCAGAGACACAATGGCTCAAGCCAGGTATCATTGTTTTTCCTCACCAATGTTACAGTGAAATGACATTGAATGAAACAACGTTATTTGAGGACCCTCTGTACATAGTACATGCTCAACAAATTTATGTAGGAAAAAATGGAAGAAAGTAAGAAAGAAATCCTATAATTTTACCGAGGCTTGGCATATTTTTCAGGCAGGCAAACTGACTCTTTTTTCCCTGAGCCTGCACATATCATGAGTTGGGATGTATACGGACAAGAAAACGGGAGAAGAGAACACAAACACATTCTCCAGAAAGTCCTCAGCGTTCATGGAGCAAGACTTGTGATCCAGCTGGTCCAGAATCACGACATAAGAGAATGGATTTGCCTTCCAATGAGAAGACATCTGACTTTTCCCTAGGAAGGATGGGAACCTGGAGAATGGGCAGGGACAGAGAGCCCTGTGAGACTAGCGGCAGAATAACCATGGCAGGTGCTGCATTTTCACACCTGCAGGGTAGAAGTCCAGCACCTGCACTGTGGAGACCCTACATCTCTGAGGCTTCATTTGCAGAAGTCACTACACTCCTTTGGACGTTTTTTTTTTTTTTTTTTAGTAGTAGTACCTGGAACATACTGTTCATTAGCAACCTCCAGAGGTTTTGTTTAAATGGCCATATTAAATTATTATTACTGACCAAGGCTCATCCATACCTATAAATTTTTGTACATATGTTGGGGCAGAATAATCTGAGAAAAACTGTTTTTGAGTAGTTAAAGATGACTTCTCTTTTTCTTTCCTTGCAATAAAAAGATAAACCTCTCATTTTATTCTGCACATTTCCACAAATATTTATAAGCTTTTGCTGTCAGAATAAAAATACTTTTGGAATAGCTTAGTAAACTCAACATGTTAGTGGTAACTTGACCTTTCACTGATATCAAATTAACCAACAGGGAAACAATAAGTTGCTTTAATTAAAGCATTATCTTCAGAAAAGATTATTAGGTGGATATGAAGATGGCTCCCTGAAAACCACCATGTGCTCTCTGGCTGTAACAACCCCAACATTTTGAAATAGAATGATTGAAGGGTCCAGAATTGAATTTGATGATTGGATAGCTCTGCAAAATATGAACCATGTTAACAATGATTCTTTCTCCTTAGCGTGTTCTAAAGATTGTTTCCATGGCAATCTACATTGTTTTTTTCTAAATTATTCTTTATGTCATTTTCCCCTACATCTAGATATTTATGAGGCACCTATCACTTGAGTATCTCTTCTTTGAACAAGTCCCTAAGAGGGAAAAGAGAATATTCCTTGGAAGAAATGAAAGGCTGACGCTTGTCAAAAAGAGCCCAATTTGTGAGATTATGTAGGGCCTGAGGCTCTTTGCAGAGTGCCTGAAATCTTTCTTCTGCTCAGGTGGAAAGGCAAAAGCCTGATCCACATCTTCAGTTGCTTGTAAGATGTCTTCTCAAGAGTCCAGTCCTTTCTCCGTTTTGGACAGAATGATAAACTGGGATGGGGGAGGTGGGCTGGATTAGGAGGAGATCACTTAGAAAAGAGATGTCTAGCCTGACCAGGTGGTGTCACAGTGAATAGAGTGTCAACCTGGGATGCTGAGGTCTCACAGCTCATCAGCTTGAGCACGAGATCACTGGATTGAAAATGGAATCATAGACATGACCCCATGGTCACTGGCTTGAGCCCAAAGGTTACTGGCTTGAAGTCCAAGGTCGCTGGCTTGAGCAAGGGGTCACTGGCTCAGCTGGAGCCCCCGGTTAAGACACGTATGAGAAGGCAATCAATGGATAACTAAAGTGCCACAACAATGAGTTGATGCTTCTCATCTCTCTCCCTTTCTGTTTGTCCATGTCTGTCTGTCTGTCTCTTTTGTGTGCGCTAGAAAAAGAAAGAAAGAAAAAGAAAAAGGAAATAGATGCTTCTACTATGTAGCAGAGACAATGCTATTTGTACACCAACCATTCCATTTTCTCCTGATACACAGGAAGACTGCATTTTCTAGGTGCAACCAGGTACAAGTTGTAGTCAGTGATGGGGGCAGGAGCCAGGTCCTATACCACCATGTGGTAGACTGTTGAATACTTGCACTGTGAATACTTGCACAACGTGGGTGAGAAATAAACTTGTCATCTGTTAGGTTACTGAGATTTGGGGTTGTCATAGCAGTTGGTCTAATAAATAAGATAAGGTAGGTTTCTGGGCAGACCCAGCAACAGATGGTAGCAGGAAGTCTATGGAGGGTGACAAAGTGCAGTAACCAGAGATGACATGGACAGGAAAGGGGTCAGAGTTCAGATCAGGGTCTTCAAGTTGGTGTTAGCAGCCATAGCTTGTCATTAACAGAGGACGACAAAAAGGTATCTTGGGGTCTAAGGACTGGGGCTCCCCTCACACCGGACTCCAGCTCCTGAGGGTACAGTTTGGATGGTGATGGCAAGAGATGACCCTCATTCCAAAGGAATGAAATGGAGCATTTAGAAAGAAATCAGACAGGACAGGGATTGGAACAAAAGGATAAGATGTAAAGCTGGTGAGTAGGATTTCAGCACCAGGCAGAGGCTTGGACACAGAAGAACAAGGCGAGAACCTTTTTCCTGGCCCCGGGACATTTCAGAGGAACAGAAGAAGTAGCCATAGTAGCCACAATATGGCTGACTCAGTGTCAATCTCTTAGGGTAATAACACTCACAGAGGGATCTTGTAGAGTGGTACTTATAGGAGTTTATAAAAGTCACCTTGGCAATCACAGTCAGAGGACAGCAAAGCATGGGGTGGTGGTGGGGAAACCAGTTATATTGTGGAATGTCTGGAAACCAGAGCTCAGGAAGAGAGAAAAAAGTCAGGAGATCATCTATGGGGTTAGGAGGTGAGAGATGGCAGCAAGAAGAGGTTAAAAGAGCAATCTGAGAAAAAGCAAGAATAGAGTTAAAGATTAGTCAATTGCCTTCTAATAGTTGGTCAGGTTGACTTCAAGGATGGCAACAAGTGGGAGTTGAGAAAGGACACTGATACGCCAGATGGTCAGGCAGTACCTGACAATAATCAACAAGGAGAGGAAACCAAACACCTCAAGGAAACATCCTTATTCCTCCCTTGCAGCACTGTGGATGAACTGTGTCAGTGTGTTGGTGAGGTCTGGCTTTCCCTGCACATCATTATAACCCATATGTTCTCACACAGAAAATCAGTACTGATCTCATTCAGCTAGTAGGAGGTGAAATTATCACTCTAGCTCCAGGCACTGGACAATCGCCTGTTACTTAGGCACTTATAAAAGAGTTTTTATAGGCAATGAGCTATGAGATTGTTAACATCTACATTCTGTTACATGCCTAGGAGTATGGCTTGTTGTATGTGAAGGATAATAGTTCTGCAGTTGACCATTATGGGGTATACTGTGTTTTATTGAAAGAAGTGGTTAGCAGCGCTCAGGATAATTAAGCTCTCATCCAGAGACTGAGGGAGCTCAAAATGACCAAAGATAATATAAGCCCATTGAATTGGACAACTGGTTAGTTGAGTAGTTGAGCCCAGATTTCAGTGTCTGGTGAAAATAGTAGATGTTTGCCCATAAGACTCTCTCACTGTGGATATTTGCCGATTTATCTCCACAGGCAAATGAAATAAAAGGCAAGATAAACAAATGGGACTATATCAAACTAAAAAGGTTTTGCACAGCTAAAGACAATAAGAACAGAATAAAAAGACAAACCACACAATGGGGAACATATTTTACAGCACATCTGATAAGGGGTTAATAACTAAAATTTATAAAGAACTTATAAAACTCAACACCAGGAAGACAAACAATCCAATCAAAAAATGGGCAAAAGAAATGAATAGAAATTTCTCCAAAGAAGACATACAGATGGCCAATAGGCATATGAAGAAATGCTCAACATCACTAATCATTAGAGAAATGCAAATTAAAACCACAATGAGATATCACCTCACACCAGGCAGAATGGCACTCATCAGCAAAACAACACAGAACAAGTGCTGGCGAGGATGTGGAGAAAAGGGAACCCTTCTGCATTGCTGGTGGGAATGCAGACTGGTGCAGCCACTGTGGAAAACAGTTTGAAGATTCCTCAGAAAATTAAAAATCAAACTGCCTTTTGACCCAGCTATCCCACTTTTAGGAATATACCCTAAGAACACCATAGCACTGTTCGAAAAGAAGAAATGCGCCCCCATGTTCGTGGCAGCATTGTTCACAATAGCGAAGATCTGGAAACAGCCCAAGTGTCCATCAGAAGACAAGTGGATTAAAAAGCTTTGGTACATATATACTATGGAATACTACTCAGTCATAAGAAATGATGACATCGGATCATTTATAACAAAATGGATATACCTTGATAACATTATACGGAGTGAAGTAAGTAAATCAGAAAAAAAGAAAAACTGAGAACAGCATGATTTCATACATAGGTGAGACATAAAAGTGAGACTATGAGACATGGACAAGAGAGTGGTGGTTACGGGATGGGGGGAGGGAGGGAAGGGTGAGATAGGGAGGAGGGGAGGGACACAGGGAAAACCAGATCGAAGGTGACAGAGGACAATTTGACTTTTGGTGATGGGTATGCAACACAATTGAATGATAAGATAACCTGAAGATGTTTTCATTGTACATATGTACCCTGATTTATTGGTGTCACCCCATTAGAATTAATAATAATAAAATATATTTTAAAAAAAAGACTCTCTCACTGTGGGCTAAAATTTCATTTGTCATAGAAAGAATATCCACAACATTATTTCAAATAACAGAGACACAGCCTTTTCTTTTATAAGCTAAAATCAAATTTCTAAAATAAACAAACAAAACAAAACTCTCCATGAAAGAATTCACTGGCTTATAGACTATAAGGATTCTCTTTTATACTACAGTGTAAATGACTAATATCAGACACTTTCCAGAATAGATTTTAATTGTGGAGAGGCAGAGAGCAGGGTCTCAGAAGTGGGGGTAAAGTGGGACTATGAGGAAGGTAAAGCTCAGATAAAGGGAGGTAGCTAGGGCTGCTACTGATACTACTTCACCATATGACCTCAATTAATGGCTCCAGCTCCTCCCACCTTTCACTCCTGTCTCCAACACTGACCAGATATCAATCTTTCTCAAAACACATCCTTTTATGTCTCTGGGTCTCCTGTGTCTATTCCTCATGCTCAGCATTTTATTCCACCCATGGTGTTTGCCTGGACAGCTCGTACCTCTCCCTTCAAGTCCAAATTAAATGTTAGCTCCCTTCTGAAGCCTGCCAATCTCACAGACAGTACCTGTTGCTGCTTCCTCTGTGCTCCATCAGCACTTTGGTCAGGTTCTCTTTAACCCTGGTTATGTTAGATATCTTTTCCTTTAGGCTGTGAATTCCTCAATAGCAGGAACCATTGCTAACTTGTTCCAGGATTCTGTATCTAACATAGGACCAGGCATTGTCACTTCCCAATCCATGGCTGCTGGATCAGTGAAAATTTTTCTACTTTATAACTTTCCCCAGAGTTCAACCCTTTCCTCAGACTCTACCTGATGTTTTTGATTCTCTTGGTCTCTCATCTCTCATTGGTAGATTAATAGTAAGTACACGTAGGTATTGTGAGAATGAATGAAGAGAGAAGTAAACTCCAGATAGGAATAATCAAAGTATCTAAGCAACCTAAAATGATTGTTTATATGGCCCTCACTTTGGAAAGGATTTAATATCAACTGTTGATTCATTAAAGAAAACAGTAAAACAACCCTTTGTAAAGTACCAATTATGTTGCTAATGCTGGAATAGAAGTTAGCCATTTAACTTGATTTTAATGGAATTTATATACATTTTCCATTTCAATTTTCTTTTCTTTTTTTATTGGGGTTTAATTGATATGCAACATTATATTACATTATATTAGTTTCAGGTGTACAACATAATGCTTCAATATTTCTATATATTGCAAAATAATCATCACAATAACATTTCAATTTTCTGAGAATAGACAAGGCCAAAATGTTCCATGCACTAAAAGATATTGTTCTGTTGGGCTGATCATACACCACTGTGATGAGAATTCATATTTGAGTAAGTCTTTTCATTAAATTAATGACCAGTTAATTCAGAAAGATAAAACCCAGAGCCAAAAGCAGCAAGGTAGCAGAAGGAGCTCAGATTTGAAGAAAGTTGTTCATGATCCAGCTCTGCCCTTAGTAGATGTGTCTTAATTCTTTGTCTTCCTCTTCATCTTTTAAATAAAGAGGATTTGGCAGACTGTATTTTCTAATCATGGCCACAACACTATCTCTGATCCCACATGCTCTTTTTACATGGTTACAATCATTCTTGTCCTCTTCCTTGATCATGTGTAAAACTTTGGGGTTGCCTCAATGAATAGAATACAACAGAAGAAGCACTCTGTGACTTCTTAGTCTGGATTATTAAAAAGCCATATAATTCTGCCTTGCTCTTAGAACACCAGCTCTTTGAACTCAGCTGCCATTGTGTGAGGAAGCCCAAACTAGTCCTTGTGACAAGACCACAGAGAAAGGCCATGTATAGATATTCCAGTCAATAGATAGACATATGGTTGAAGACACATCCAGATAAGTTTACCCATTGACCATTGAGTTACCCCCAGCCTTTGAATCTTCCCAGCTGAAGTTCCAGACATTATGGATCAAAGAAAGCATTTCCTGCTGTGCTTGTCTAAAATTCTGACATAAGGAATCCATGAGCATAATAAAATAGTTGTGTTGTGCTATCTGGTTTTGGGGTGGTTTGTTATGCTGCGATAGGAACTGGAATAGATGGTAACATCTGTCCTGACTACCTCACAAAGTTGTGAAGATTAAACAAGATTAGTATGTAAGACCATGCTCTGCACCTTTAAAAAATAGTCCACAAATAAATTTCAATAAGCTTATGTGAAGCAGCTGTGCCTGTCAGTCACTAACCTCCCAACTTCCCTGCCCTTGCAGGTTCTGAGGCACACTGTGGAACCGTAAGACCTTGAGGAACTCAGTTTGAAAACCACGGTTCCCTTTCAACCCATTCATTTTAAGGAGGAGAAAATATAGACCCAGACTGACTTGTCCAAAAATCACACAGCTGGCTATGTGCTTGTTCTAATTTGTCATAGTGCCTGCGAGAAAAGAACTATTTAAGGTAGGGCCATCCTTGTCTGAGAGCCAGAAAGTTGCAAGCAGGGACAAGCAAGATCACTGTGCGATATTTCCTCTCAAGTCTCAAACAGACACTTTGAGCTGTTGCCCAAGCATGCCAAAGACAGGCCTGTTTCATTTCCCTCATTCCCTCCCCTGTACTTCTCCCACTCTCTCCTAGTAGCATAGATCATTTCGGTGGGTAAAACAGAAAGACTGAGCTGCGTGCTCCATCCACATGGAGCTCTGGAGGCTGTCAGCTCAGTGATGAATGGAGAGCTGAGCTAATGTAATGCAGAGGTCCGCCTGATTTGGATGAAGCGCTGATCACCAGTCATTGGCATTCATGGAGAGTCCCTAATTGTCACTTGACGATGGGGTGCTGCACTATGTTTAAGTGCGTGGGGACCTCTCTCCATTATTAACCTTTATGTTGCCCCTATAGGAGTGAGGGCAAAGTCAGGCTGAGATTCTGATCAACTCATATTTAATGCACTGCCTCTCTTAGCTGATATCCTAACTATTTCAATGAAAGAAAAAAAAATAAACATAAGCCTCCAAGCCAAACCAAGCAGGAAGGATAAAAGTGAAAACTATTGACCCAGAGTATAGTAATGGCTTGCCATTTGATGTGATATGTTCCTTAACCTGGAAAGGTCCTGTGGGTATTGATGAAGGACCCCTGACATTCTGAAAGCCACAGATTCATAAATCATTGAGTTTAAAAAAGGCGTTGGTCCCTGTCCCCTAAATAAGGGTGTCGTTCATTTAGGATTTATGGTTCTGTGGAAGGCAATTTATCTAAATGGCTACAGAGAACATTAATGGGAGACTTCAGTGTTTCTGATCCAATAAGAGCCATGAAGATAGGAACTTTATATGGGAACCCAGAAATATCAGGTTTAAATGAACTTTCAAAAAACTATGGATGCAGTAATTACTGAATAATCATATGGTTGGAATATTAGTGCCTGTATACTTGAGGCTGAGATAATGAATTATCTTTAAAGACAAAGCAAGACATTTATTATAGTGTTTCTGGCAGAGTATGGGGATTTTATATTTTAAAAAGATTTAAAATGAGCACTTTTATTACTGTAAAATGCATGTTCACTGAATAAAATTCAGCATATATAGAGAAGTCTAAAGAAAAAATTAAATCACCCATATTCTCACTCTGCAATAATTATAACAGTAAATATTCAGGGTGTATTTCCTTCTAGTCTTTATTGTATGTGAGCTTGTATACACACACACACACGCACACATTTTATATGTAATTTAAAATGAAAAACTTTTGTACGACAGCTTTGCATGCTGCTTCTTGACATTATGTGGTATCATTTCACATTCTTCAAAGTATGTTTTGTAGAAGCAACATAACATTTAGTCAGACACATGTACCATAATATATTCAACAATCCCCCTGTTATTAGATATCTAGTTGTTTTCGGCTTCCACACTGTCTCTGAAATTCTCTTTTGGTAAATCCTAGAAGTGAGGTTCCTGGATGAAAAGATACATACTTTTTTATAAGGCAGTTGCCTTTAGTTTCTCAGTCACTTCATTTTCTCTTTTCTTTTTCAGGGGGCTATGGGACTACAGCTTGACTGGTCATCCCTTCTCCAAAAATTATCACTGGGTGTGTCATTCTCTTCCTCTACTCCCTAGTAATTCCACAGTTTTGTTGTTTCCCCCACAGTTCTACAATTTAGTTGTTTGCCCTTGTGTTGACTTCTCCCACACTTTCCTGGAAAGTTGTTTATTCATTGTTCCCTGTCTATATGCTGCATTTGTCACTCATACTCACTTGTTCCCTTTACTCACTTGTCTCCTTTCCTTCCCTTCCACAAATTCCGCCGTCTTCAAGGTCCAGTTAAATCTCTCCTCCCCCACAGAGCTTTCCCAGACAACTCTATCCACAGGCTACTCTCCTGAACTGTTCCATAATTTATTGTCTTTACACCACTCCTCTGACAATTAATCACCACTTACCAGCTGTATGACCTTCAGTAATCCCAGAAGCTTGTCGTGAGAATTTAATGAGATCAAGCCTGTAAAATAAATACCTATCACAGAGTGGGGCACACACTGCAATTGAGCAATAAATGGAAGCTGTTATTATTATGGCCAGTTTGCCTTGTGACATTTCTTCTGTTTAATGTTACACACACCTTCTCCCACTGCTATTTAACTGTGTGTGACCTGGATTTCAAATTTCCTGAGGGCAGCTGCTCTATGGCACTGAGAGCAGTGTCTTCTCAGAATATTGAATATTGCTGCTTGTGATCAAGGAGTAAGATCATCCAAGTTTCTCTCCTTTGCTTTCCCCAAATAGTTCTGCTTGTTAGATGACCTCTGAACCTGATGCTTTGAACTTGACTGCCACTTGAATGACTATCTAAGCTGCTGAAGCACATGGCAAGATTCAGTAGGATGCTGTGGTCTTTTGTCAGGTTTGTATTTAATTTGATTGAAGAGTAGAATATATATATGTTAAAGTTTCTGAGTTGGAAGCTTAGAGGTCACCTGTCCCTTTTACCTATTCTCTGGATATGGGGATATACCTTAGTGTTGAGCCTGGGTTGGTAGCTAGGAGATTTCAGCTTTGGCTCTTCTATTTATGAAGCTTTGCATCCTGAGCAAGCCACTATTCTGTTTTTCATATTATTCATCTATAAAATGAGATGGTTAGACTAGATTATATCTAAAGCGTCCTCCAATTAAATTTTATGAAACTGAAGCCCAAAGAGGTTAAGAAACTTTTCCTAATTATAGAGAACTAAGACTAGAATAAAAACCAGCCCCAAATTCCAGAGCTTTATCAACCAATCTAGTCTACCTGGTCAACCAGAGGCATTCATCTAACTCCTTCTATATGTTGAACACCATGAAGGAGCCCAATTTTCATAAACCTTACAGTCTTGCTGGGAACACAGTCACAAACAGAAAATTATAAACCTGTTAAGTTTTCCCCAATATCTATTTAATCTTCTTACTCACACAATATATAAAACTCTCAATTGTCACTGGGCATGTAATCACGCAGAATAATGTTTAATCTCTCAACCATTTTTGTAGCTAAGCATGGCCGTGTGATTGAATTCAGGACAGTGAAAGGGGATTAAAATTGTTCTGTGCAACTCCTGGGTCATTGCTATCCCTCCCTTCATTTTCCCTTTCCCCATTGGCTGAAATGTAAACACGGCGATGAGCCATCTTGGACCACACGAGGGAAGGTACTATCCTAGAGCTAAGAAAAAAGATAGAAGCCTGGGTCCCCAGTGTCCTGGAGTTCGCACTGGACTTCTTGCACTTTTAGGGAAGACAGAAATGTATCTCTAGGTGTTAAGTGAGGCATTAATGTTATTTTGGGTTTCTGTTACAGCTCTAAATTTACACCCTAACTAACATATGTGCTAGTTGAAGACCAGAGATGCTCATGGAACATAGATAGGTGTTGGGGCCATTCCTGTTAACCTTGGTGATCGAGATTCTTATAGATTGAGTGTAAGCTGGGATAACACATAAAAGAATGATGGGTGGGAGTAGAGAAGATCTGGTCTAAGTGAAGTCTATGGCACTGAGTGAAGTCACAGAAAAGGTAATTTGGAAAGTGATAAAAGAGAAGGTTTGTATAAAATGATGGTTTCCTAACCAACTCATCATATCACTTGGGAGGCTTAAAAGCAGATTTCTGGGTCTCAGTGTCAAGTATTATGATTGCCGTAAATCAGAAATGAGGGCTTAGAATCTGTATTTAAGAGCTTTAAGATGATTCTTCTTATTTATTTATTTATTTATTTCACAGAGACAGAGAGTCAGAGAGAGGGATAGGTAGGGACAGACAGACAGGAATGGAGAGAGGTGAGCAGCATCAGTCATCAGTTTTTCATTGCGACACCTTAGTTGTTCATTGATTGCTTTCTCATATGTGCCTTGACTCCGGGCCTTCAGCAAACCGAGTAACCCCTTGCTGGAGCCAGTGACCTTGGGTCCAAGCTGATGAGCTTTTGCTCCAACCAGATGGGCCCGCGCTCAAGCTGGCGACCTCGGAGTCTCGAACCTGGGTACTCCACATCCCAGTCCGACGGTCTATCCACTGCACCACTGCCTGGTCAGGCTCAAGATGATTCTGATGATAGAAAACATTGTGTCTGTAATAAGAAGAAACTAGAATAGGACAAGATCATAGAGGAAGAGTTTTTAAAACCATGCAAGAATCTACTGTTCTGCAGTACTGTGCTTGGCACCACCTGAACTTACATTGTGCTTTTAAAATTAATTGTCAACAACAACAACAACAAAAAATTAATTGTCAACCATACCTATAGAAAATGAAAGGCTCTTCACTCTGCCTTTGCCAGTGTGTTTGTGTGTGTGGCTATACATTTTTTTCTCCAGTTTTGGCTAAAGTAGAGCAGTCATTGTATAAGATTTCTGTCTTGATAGAAGTGGGTAAATGGAGTGGGAGAAAAAACAGAGCACTTGAGGAGAAAGTTAAGCATCTGAGCAGTCAGTATATTGGAAGCATCATCTACATTTATACTTAAATCTCTAAGAATTCAGAAAACAGTACCTTAAGAGAGAATGACAGGTGGTCAGGAGTAAAAAAAAACCTTTGCCAAATACAGGAAATGTACTGGTTAGTCACTGGCATGATCTAGTACCATGAGAGTTAACACAGAGAGTTTCAGGGAGGAAGGGAGGAGAATGGCGTTCTATACATGCATTTGTTTGGGGAAACAGATTCTGCTTGGTTATAACATTTTGTTGTTAAATATTAGTTTTATTGACATTCACATAAGGTGTTGGATTTAGCTCATTGATATTAATTTAGGATTTGGGGGTCTATTATCATAAGTGGTATTTATTTTTTTCTTTCTGAAACTGCCATTAATCTGCTTTTGATACCAAGATTAAAGTAACCATAAATGAAGTTATGGATTTTCCTTTCTTTATTTCTTTGTCACATTTTTAATGATAAAAAGTATTGTAAATCTAAAAACAAAAAACTTAAGTGTCAGGTAAGAGAAATTCTAAGAGAAAGCCCACATGGTATCCAAGAAATCAGTCAGACCTCGGCTCTCATTCTGGTTCTAGCCCTTGCTAAGTGTGTAACCTGGAGGATGAGCCTCAATTTCTTTACCAGGAAATACAGAGAAACAAAGCATTGCTTTGGAGATGAAATGGGAAAATGTACGCACAAATATCTAGCTCAGCTTAAACACCCAATAATGTCACTGAACTGTTAGCTGCCCTTCAGGCACTATTAGCTGCTCTGCCTGTTTCGTAGGGGGTGGGGGAGGCTGGGGGGTCTAGAAATGAGGACTGCAGACTTGCCTCTGGTATCCACTCATTTTAGACCTCAGAACCCTGGCACTCATGCCATCATGTGTCATTGCCCCCTGGATAAATAATTCAACCTTGTTGTTATTTAGCATTCTGTGGTCACTGCTGGAGACTGACCAAGGTCAGGCCAGGCCTCTGAGGCACTGAAGGGCTCTGGTCGACTCCCCTGCAAGCTCAGCCTTCAACCTTGATGATTTCCATCAGCTCAGGATGGAGGAAAAGGGCACATTCTGGGCGCTCCCAGGGTTGTGCATTGTGACTTAGTGAAAATAAAAGGGCTTAATTACTTTGGGCTAAAGTACACAGTCATTTGACATTTTGAAAAATGATTTTATGACATTTCTTTGATAGACCTGGACCAAAAGCAGCTGCTTATACTTTAAGGAGGTGACAGAAAGGAGAAGGAGAGTGAGCATGTGAGGAAGCTTAGCATTTTAATAACACTCCCTATATTTACAGAATGCTCTATACTTTGTAAGGCAGCTTTACATTTATTACTAAAGCACTTGATATTTATAATTACTCAACAAGAGAGAGAAAAGGTGGGAAGAAATTCTGCCATTTACTAACTGGATGTGCTATGACAAATGAACTCTTCTGACTCAGTCTTCTATTTCTTGAAATGGGAATATTTTCTACTACATAGGCTTGTGGTGAAATGCAAGTGGTAAACAAAGACCCTAGCATAGCTACTATGAGCAGATGGTCTCTGAGAGTTTCCATATTGTCCCATTATACAGATGGGAAAATTGAAGAGAGAGAAATAACATGAGTCCTTAAAGTGAGAGGAATCAGTGTCTGGGTGATGCCTGGTTCAGGGATTTTCCTTATTACAACATCTAAAGTCATACGAAAGGCTAGTGCACAAAATAAAACAAATACTACTTGTCATATGTGCCCCTAAACCTCATCCTGGGTGTGGGATTTGAAATGGATTTGTGGGGCTTCCAATAAGCAGGATGAGCGGCAAGTGGGAGGAAAGAGACCCACTGTGAAAGGCAACAGCCAAGCAGATGGGTGTGGGGAGCAGAAAGCGCATGGGGAACCTGGCTTCTGGCAGCGTGTCTTCTCTGCCAAGCTTCCAGTGGAGCAAACTGGCAGAGCATCCAGAACAAAAAGCATTCAGAGCTAGAAGATGTTCCAGCACAAGGCTGGGAGGACCTGCCACGACAATGCATCACCAAATCAAGGCCAGAAAAGATCTTGACAGATTGGATGAGATGAATAAGATGAAATCTAGAAGAACTAAACCCAAGGTCATGCAATGGGTTCCAAAATCCAATAGTGCGACATATTGAGTGAGACAAACTGCCTTGAAGTAGAAGATGCTTTTCACTTCCCTTCTGAAATGACACCAAGTCAAAAGGCAGCATGGGGTAGTAGAAAGAGTACCAGATCAGGAGTTAGGAGTCTCTTCTCTGCCCCACTCTACAGAAGCTGTGAGTCAGTTGACGTCTTTGGGCTTCAATTTCATTTCCTGGAAAATTAGTGGATTGGTCTCTTGCTTGGTGCTGCCTATGGAGGTGACTGCCATCTCCTATTTGGCATTGTGGCTACCCTCAGACCCCTCATGAAAACCAAGATTGTAAGAAAAATAAAAAGGACAAAGAAGTTCATCTGGCACCCGTCAAACTGATATGTCAAAACTAAGCAGAACTGGTAGAAACCTAGGGGCATTGACAATAGGGTATGCAGAAGAATCAAGGGCCAGATCTGGATGCCCAGGATTGGTTATGGGAGCAACAAGAAAACAAAGTACATGCTGCCCGTTGGTTTTCAGAAGTTCCTGGTCCACAAGGTCAAGGACCTTGAAGTTCTGCTGATGTGCAACAAATCTTACTGTGCTGAGATTGCTCACATATCGCCTCAAAGAACCTTAGAACCATTGTGGGAAGAGCAACCCAGCTGGCCCTCAGAATCACCAATCCCAATGCCAGGCTGCACAGCAAAGAAAATGAATAGAGAGATTGTGTGCACATTGTGCGTGTGTTAACAAAACCATAAAATTCTGCCATCTGTCAATAAATAAAAAATACTAGCATGACCAGGCGGTGGCGCAGTGGATAGAGAGTTGGACTAGGATGCGGAAGACCCAGGTTCGAGACCCCAAGCTCGCCAGCTTGAGTGCGGGCCCATCAGGCTTGAGCAAAAGCTCACCAGCTTGAACCCAAGGTCGCTGGCTCCTGCAAGGGGTTGCTCAGTCTGCTGAAGGCCCGCGGTCAAGGCACATGTGAGAAAGCAATCAATGAACAACTATGGTGTCTCAAGGGCAACGAGAAACTAATGATTGATGCTTCTCACCTTTCTCCGTTATCTATCCCTCTCTCTGACTCTCTCTCTGTCCTTGTAAAAAAAAAGAAAAAAAAAACTAGTGGATTGGACTACTAGATAATTCTTATAGTTTATTTTAACCTTTGAATATAACTATCTCATTTTAGCTGTCAAGAAGATGTGTTAGTTTTAGTTGGCTATAAGTTCAGTAAGAGCCAATAGTGTGTACACAGTAATTGATGCAGACTTAGGGTGTACCAGTAGGACTATATGCTCACTAGTAGTCCAGCTAACTTCAATTTCTGGGTAGACCACTTTATAGTAGTCAATTTGGGGACAGGACATATTTCGTGGGGTCTATAGGAAAACTAGGATTGCTTCAGAGAAAGCCCTTCTAGACTCTGAGAGATCATAGTTGAACTTGGAAATGTTGAGAAACTGGAAATATTTACTCTCAAGAAGAAAATCCTGGAAAGGAACATAATAGCTATAATTTCAATATCTGACAGGCTGCAGCTCAAAAGATGAATCGGGATTACCCTGAGCTTTAACTTCTGGCAGACAAAGTCGGTCAGCTTGAGCTCAACATATGAATCTCCCCCAGTGGAGCTGTGACAAGAAACCCATTATGTAGAGAGGGGAAGCTTTTGCTAGAAGTGTAGGCCAGTACCCAGGGACCGGGTTCGAGAAGGTGCAGGCTGAAACCTCATGCAACCCAAGATCTTTCTTAATTCTGAGAACTGATTATTCAAGTTAAGGAAGGGGCTTAAGAGATTAAAGACAAGGCCACTGGTAAAATGATAGAAGCGGGGTGAAGGGAGGCAAAGAGGAGAGAGGGCCTGGCTGCCTCTGTAAACTCCACATTAATTACATGACCACCCCAGGCAATGATGTCAGAACAATGAACAAGTGGGCAGGAGGCCATGTGGCCATTGGACTGCCCCATACAGCCTGGATATGGGACAACAGATTAGGGTGGGAGTGATGGGTCAGCAGAGCCCAGCGGCTTCCGGTTTATGTCGGTTTTGTCTTTTAGATTGTTGGACCCCAGAGAGCAGGGATCTTGTTTGGATCTTTCTGCTCCCCCATCGGCTAGCTCCTGGCACCACTTCAGACACACCACTGGTGCTCAATAAGCAACTTGTCAGGTGCCTGTGTGAATGGACAAAGGAACAGCTAGAGCTCAATAAATAGTTCTCCAATTAATTAATTAATTAACTAATTAAGGGAAAATTGACACAGGCTTTCTTTCTGATCTTAGGAGGGTGAAACTATGAGAAAGGAAGCTCACAATGGAGATAAAAATGGAGGTGATAAGCCTGACCTGTGGTGGCGCAGTGGATGGAGCGTCGACCTGGGAACACTGAGGTCGCCAGTTCAAAACCCTGCACTGGTCTGGTCAAGGCACGTATGGGAGTTGATGCTTCCGGCTCCTCCCCTCTCTCTCTCTCTCTCACTCTGTGTCTCCTCTCTAAAATGAATAAAATAAAAAAGAAAATGGAGGTGATAAAAACTAAGGAAGCAAAAATCATGTTGGAGGAAGAAAAAGAGAAAGGTGAGAAGGAGAAACAAAATGCAAATAAACATCAATGTTAGAGGACCATCAACACTGGCTTCCAGGAATGGCGCTCCATCCATCTATCTACCCATCCATGTCATGTATCCATGAATTAATTACATTATTTCTTTTCTTTTAATTTTTATTTTATTTTTTTAGATTTTATTCATGTTTTAGAGAGAGGAGAGAGAGAGAGTGAGAGAGAAGGGGGGGAGGAGCAGGAAGCATCAACTCCCATATGTGCCTTGACCAGGCAAGCCAGGGGTTTCAAACCGGCGACCTCAGCATTCCAGGTCAAAGCTTTTACCCACTGTACCGTCACAGGTCAGGTAATTACATTATTTCTTTATTCATCTTTTTGACAAAGCCTCTTCTAAGGGCTTACTATCATTCCAGATAGTTCTAGAGACTACCTAAGACACTATGAGGCATAAAATCCAGCTACTGTCTTTAGTGCCTATACTAGAGATTCACTAAAATAAACCTCAGTACAGATATAAATACAGGTATAGATATAGGTATAGATGTAGATATAGATATAGATAGATATCCATAGATATCGATGATATAGGATGCATAATGGTTCAGCATTACATACCAACTCTGCAGTTTCTTAAGCCACCAGGGGCCAGGTTGGAGAGGAATCCTAGGAATACTATTTTTAAAATATTTTTCTAGCTGTCACTTATCCATTCTATGGCACCTCAAATTCTTCCCTTATAGTTCTGAGGGGTCCCAGTGGGTGAAACGCTCTGTTTATAGAGGACTCAGAGTGCCTGACACCAGCTTGATCATCTGCTCTGCCTTGCTGAGCTGAGGTTTTCAGTCATCACCAGTGCCACGTGCAGTAGCCACAGAGGGTGCCTGCTAAAGCCTGGTGCATTAGGGCACCACTAAGGACTCTGCTGCTGGTGATATTATCTGGGAATTGTGCTAAAGCTTCTCATGTCCAACACCTGCATGTGCCCCATACCTGACATAGGTATCCAGAGAGACACTATCTCTCTGAGGCAGAAGTTGCTGGCCCCAAAGCAGCAGCTATCTTAGATAATTGGCAACTATAACTATCATTGTGAAGGTCATCTCATTATTTTTTTGTAGCCCTTCCCATCAATAAGGGCTGACATCAGTTCAATTTGGATTGGGCTAGGTCATTCTGAGCAGTAACATCCACACCCTTGCTCCCAAACCATGAGCTGTTACCCTTAAACATGACTTCTGTGGCTCCCTTCTCTCTTCTCTTAGACTAAATTCTTTTCCAGAGGGCTCTTTGGTTTCTCATATAAACAGTCCTCTACTGGGCTTCTCAGTGGTCCACAAACTGGAATGGTCTCGCTTTCAAAGGATGAACCAAACGAGTTGTAGAGAAAGTGGATCAGGTCCTAACTGGTGTGCAGCCTGGAACACTGGGTTAAGGATTCTGGAGCCTCATTTAAGATTAGCAGGACAGAACACAGTGCATTGATTAATTATTAAGATCTGTCACATGCATGGAAAGAGCAGGGATACCACATGTTCCACATCTATACCCTCCCTGACCTTGGTTACTGTTTGCCTTAGAAGAATAATGAGTGTTTCGGAAGGGAAGGGACTTAAGATTTGCTTACACAAATATTTAATAGTGGACATCTCATTACATTTAACAATAACCCCCCCAAAAGAAATATTATTAACAACACCTTTTACAGATGAAAATATAAAACTCAAGAGAAAGTGAAGTAATTGACTTAAAACTAGACAACTACTCACTCAATGGCAGAGGCAGGATCGACACCCAGGTTTACTGGACTCCAGAAGCCATGCCTTATCCACCATACCATGTGGTCTCCCAATACACAGGTTGAAATGGGATAGACCACAAGATCACTGAGGGAAGTGATGAGGACTTGGCTCTTATCTTAGACAGAGCTTTATTCAAGCACCATACACAAGGAGGCACATCAGTAACTCACCCTGGCAAAGATGGCTGATAATGATAAAGACTGTGGGGTATTGCCCAGGTCCCCTTTCTCATAAAGGGTTGGACTTCACCGCAGTAGAGAAAGGGTTAGTTGCCCCCACAGGCATCTTTATCTGTGATAGATTACAGACAAACTCCTGATCGTTTCAAAATGCACATATTTATCAACGTTATCCGAGCCCCACAGGAGCACTCAGCTGGAAGATTCACCCAAATGCTTTTCCTAAATGCAGACTGTCTTTGACCTCCTTGCTGACACCAACCACAGAGGGCTGGTCACCTTTGACTTCCAGCTGCCCCTGACTATCAAGGTGTCCATACACAGTGGTTGGATTTTATGCCTACAGCTTTCCCATGGCATTTTCTTTTTTTATTTTTTATTTTTTATTTTTATTTTATTCATTTTAGAGAGGAGACACAGAGTGAGAGAGTGAGAGAGAGAGAGAAAGAAAGGGGGGAGGAGCTGGAAGCATCAACTCCCATACATGCCTTGACCAGACCAGTGCAGGGTTTTGAACTGGCGACCTCAGTGTTCCCAGGTCGACGCTTTATCCACTGCACCACCACAGGTCAGGCTCCCATGGCATTTTCCAGTTTTACAAAATATGACACATATATTCTTCCATTGCACATTTATGTACTTATGAGTCTAATTACTCCAATTAAGGAATGTTAAGTTTCCACGAGAGGCAGGTAGAGTCTGCTCCTGTGTCTGCTCTACTCCGTGACACACACCCAGCAGTTACCCCTCCCCTTGTTCCACATTTCTCTATGTGCAGGAAATGGAGTTCCAGCCAAGTCAGCTACTTTCTTTGATCAACAATGGGTCCTCACTGATGTACTGAGCACTCGACCCAGTGCTGATCACTGTGGAAGAGATAAGAAGAGAGAGAATTCACAGACCCTTCCGCCCAGACACAACAACACCATGTAGCATAGAATTAAGGGCTAGATTTTGAGGAGAGAGAGGGAGAGAGAAGGGGGAGAGAGAAAGAGAGGGAGGGAGGGAGGGAGAGAGAAGAGAGAGAAAGAGGGAGAGAGAGAGAGAAATTTGAAAAGTCAGAGATAAATGGAGGTAAATATAGCCTGAATTTTCAGGGAGGGCTTCATAAAAGGTGGTAGGGGAATGGGTATAGGGGTGAGGGTGGGAATTAAATCTGGGTCTTAAAAGAGGCTAGGATTAGAATTTGGAGACAAATCTGGGCTTAGGTCTGGTTCAATCCCTCATTAGCTGGTAACCTTGGCCATTTGCCTTCTCTGAAACTGTTTCCTAATCTATCAAATAAAATAATCATATTGCTCCCTAAGACTGTGGTCCTGGCCACACCCCCACTCCAAGTGCCCAATGAAGTATCAGAATTACAACATGATGCTTTAGTGGCTATTTTGATATCCATAATGCTCTGAGAACCAAAAGGTATTTTTTAAAACTCATTCGACAGTCACATCTGCTCTGACCCGAAGTATTTGGTGGTAGGAGCTAGCTTTAATGGATGGAAACTTGTTGATGATCTTATTTATCCCACGTAGTGAGAATATTCAATAAATATCACTATATTTATAATTATGTGATTATGGCATGCTGCCTCAGCCATCGAACGTGGCATGTAATACACTATACATACTACTGTATATATTATGTATTCCTATACTAAAATCAGAGCAGTTCTGAGTTCTGAAATATATCTGGCCACAAGAGACCTGTGTTATTGTACAGCCTTGGCTACAAGGAGAAGAGTGGGCATTTCCATCCCACTAGCTCCTGTGACTGTGACAATGGCTATGAAAAGCAAGGCTCACAGACTTCTTTCTTTCTTTTGTTTTTTTAAATTTATTGATTTTAGCAAAGAGAGAGGAAGAGGGAGAGAAAGACAGGAATATCAATCAGTTCCTGTATGTGCCCTGACCGGGGATCAAACTGGCAACCTCTGTGCTTTGAGACAATATTCTAATCAACTGAGCTATCTGGCCAGGGCACAGACTTACTTCTATAAAGGAAGGGCCAGGTAATGAATATTCTAGGCTTGTGGATCACACATGTTCTCTGTTGTAATTATTCAACTCCATAGCATGAAGGTAGTTACCACACATGGGCATGGCTGTGTGCCAATAAACCTTTATTTACAAAAACAGCCAGCCAGCTGGGTTTGACCCATGGGCTGTGGTGTGACGACTTTGATGTAGAGGAATGGGCCTGAGAAGTGGAAATAGCTCCAGAGGTCACCTACTCCATCCCTTCCTTATTGCACGCTCCAATCTCTGAAAGCGGCAGGAAAAGGCAGAGCCAGGGCCAGAGCCAGACCTGTGGCACTCCCAATACCCATGTCATTGTGGTAAGTCCATTTGGTAAGTCCCACTGTGGTAAGTTACTGTAGTGAGTCCCTGAAGTGACTCTGCCTGGGCCTTCTGACACCTGGGAGCAGGCAGGGGCCCCTGAACTTCTTCGGATTCTGACTCAGCACCAGAGAGCACTGGAAGCAGAAGAGAATCTGAATTTGCAATGAAGTGAAAATGCCAACTCAAAAAGCAAAAGCGATGAGAAGTATGAAAACAAATCACAGTGTTTTTTGTCTGTAAACTCCATTTGGCCGACTCGCTGGGCTGTGGGCTGGGTGCTGCCAGCAAAGAAAGGCCATGGCCAGAGTGATTTGAAGGTGGCAGGTGACAGCCACCCAGGGCCTGGGGGTAGGAGCAGCTCTGCTCACCATCTGCCACACTCCTTCCCTCTCCTCAGTCAGATGGAGGAGAGCCCTGTGTTTTGGCCAGGAACCACAGGGTGCCACCCCCTCCCCAACTTTACACCAAGAAGCAGGAAAGCAATGACAGATGCTCACTGAAGGCTCTGGAGTGTGGAGTGGGTGGCTGGCAGAGCTTGGGTGGAAGCCACAAGCCTGTGCCTGCTATGAGAGGGGTGGCTAGGGCAGGAGCTGAGTGCCCAGCCTAGACCAAGAAAACCAATGGAAAGACAAGGCCCTGGGGCTTTCCAGGAACCATAGAGCCTTGGCAGAAATGAGCTTCAGCTATGCTGTACTTTAACCCCTTGGGCACTTGGATTGGGGGTGTGGCCAGGACCACAGTCTTAGGGAGCAATATGATTATTTTATTTGATAGATTAGGAAACAGTTTCAGAGAAGGCAAATGGCCAAGGTTACCAGCTAATGAGGGATTGAACCAGACCTAAGCCCAGATTTGTCTCCAAATTCTAATCCTGGCCTCTTTTAAGACCCAGATTTAATTCCCACCCTCATCCCTATACCCATTCCTGCTCACATTTTACAGGTGAGAAGACCAATGCCCAACAACACTTATAAGCAGCAAAGTACAAGCTACACGCTATGTATTCTGATTCTTAGCCTAGGCTTCTTTCCACCAACAAATGCATGTCTTTTCTAAAAGACTTTTGCCTATGGGAAATGTGTCAATCAGTAAAAATGGATGTAACAGTAGTACCTATGTCATAGGGTTGTTTTGAAGGTTAAATAAATAACTACACAGTAAGCTTTCTCAGAAGTAGGTTTCATCACTTGGGTTGTCCTGTTGCTCTTCTTTGTTGGTTCAGGCTGACTAATTGATTTTTTCACAGATGAAAAGAATGCTCTGACTGGTCATTGATTGGCTCAGCATAAAGACCTATGCCTTTGTAATAGCCAAGAGAAAAGGGGTGTTACACTGTTGACTGTGTGTATATATCCATTCTCCATCTATACTATCCTCTTTCTATAGCTTCCGTCCTTTTTACATAGTTATAAAACCTTGTCCTGCAGACAAGTTCAGAAACAAACAAACAAAACCCAGGCATTTTTCAATGCTTTCCCCCGCTGCCCAAGGACAGGGAGAGTGTGAGCAGGTGACTTGGAAAATCATGTCAGGCACCTGCCTCTGTACCCTTGGTTTCAGGAGGCATCACCAATTGCCTTGTGGCTGCTTCTACCTCAGTGCCACAGGTCCCAACCTGAAAGCATCATCTTCCTCACACACTGGCTCCCTTTTTCAATTACACTGATGGAGACAGGATGACACAGCAACTAAGAATTCAGGGTTTGGGAGTCAGGATACTGGGTTTACATTTCAGCTCTACCATTTACTTGTAGGTGACATTGAGCTAGTTACTCAGTCTCTCGATACCTCAGTTTCCTTGTCTGTAAAATGGGGAGAATAATGATACCTACTTTATAGGATTGTGGGAAGGATTCACCAGTTAGTAGTATCTATACATTAAGGATCACCATACACGGGTGAGCTGTTAGCATTCCATGCCCACAGGCAACACTCCTACTTTTCCCAGGCCCATAATGTGGGGCAGGCATGGCTCTAGTCAGACTGGGCTGTGACTCTGTGTCCCAAACATGCTTTGTGCTTCCAGCTCTGCCTTCGCTTGTGGGATAGCCTCCACCTTCTTCTCCATCCCACTGCCCTCTGAGTGGCTCCTGGTGACCTCTGCTGGAAGTGGCTTTCACACTCCCCTCTGAAGTGTCTCAGCTCGGCAACTCTGGCTTTCTCATGGGCCACCTTCTGGTTTTCATAATGACCAAGAGATTGCTTTCCCAAAAAGTTTTTTTTCAGGACCCTTGAATTTAACTGTCTACCATTGAGTCAGCTCTCCTAACAAGGTCAATCAATGTAGACAATCAGGCCTTCTTCCTCATTCCTTCCTTTAATATTTAAAGTCACTGGTCAGCTTTCAAGAGTTGCTCACATTTTAAAGTGAATGATAATATTTTCTTTCTAGCAAAGGCCCCAAGGCACTGGTCAAGCACCTCAGTTTGGTGGCATTTTCCAGGACACATTGAGAATTGTTCAATAAAGACCGACCTATTGGTCAACTGATCAGCTGGGTGACTGATAGCTCTTCCAGGGAGCTGGGCACACGGCCTTGGGGCCAGCTCACAGGTTAGGGGGCTTGGTGCCAGGCCCACGGCACCCAGAGGTAGTGAATCTCAATTTCGCTAAGCCCTCCGCCCTAGTTTCTTTGATCCTCCTGCGGTTTCCCTTTCCTTGGGCACACTTAAACCAGAACTGGCTCCTGCAAAGAACCTGCCGGGGTCCTATTTCATCAGGGCTGGAAAACCAGCTTCCTAGAGTACAGGTACAGCCTTGATGGATGCTGCCTGGCAGGGTGACAGCAGCCCAGATCCCTGGTCGATACTGCTCAGTGGAGGCCTTTTCAGAACAGCCAAAGAGAAATAGGAGGGGTTGTTTGCTTGGTAAGTAAACCTCTGCTGGATGGGGATGGTATTTCCATCTTCTTCTTTCAGCTACTTGTCAGTTACTCTAGCTCCTCTTTACTCCTTTTCTTCCTTCCACCCCCTTTTCTCCCTCAACACAGTAAAGGGATGGCCAACAGTAACAAAATAATAGCGTCTAGCTTTCATTTTATTTTAGCTCTGGAACTGGGTCTGCCTGAAATAATTTTTGAGAGCTGTATAAAATACATAAATGAATAAATGGGTGGATGGAGGAGGGGGTCACAGCAGACTCAGCATAAGGCACTTAAGCTTGTCTACGCTTCTTCTGAGGGACTCTTTTTCACCAGGTTTCTTCAAGTCATTAGGATGGGGAAAATGAGTGCTAAGCAAACTTTTCTGACAATACTGTTTTCTTTAAACTGGGGGTTTCCTCATTCACACATGTGGGTTGGTTTGGTGGCACACACAGTATATCCTTCCCGCGAGATTTATTTGTGATCCAGGTGGCGGGTCAGCTGTGTTCCTCGGTAGCTTGCTACCCAAACAAGAAACTAAGGTTTGTCTCATGTTCAATGTCTTTGCAAAAATCAATCCACCTTTCTAGGTCTCAGTCTTCTCGCCTGTAAAATGAGAGGTCTACTGAGTAGAGTACTTTTTCTTTGAATTTTGTTTTAGACACATTGTGAAATTGATGTGTTTATTTTTAAGGGCTCATGCCCCCTGTATTGGAATCACCCAGGGCCTTGTTAGAAATGTACAATCTTTATTCAGCCATCATTCTCAGTAGAGTCTGTTAGTTTTTCTTCTAAATTCCATTCTCTCCTTTTCCTTTCTTTCTTTTTTAGTGAGAGAGACAGAGAGAGGGACAGATAGGGACAGACAGACAGGAAGGATAGAAATGAGAAGCATCAATTCTTAGTTGTGGCACCTTAGTTCTTCATTTATTGCTTTCTCATATCTGCCTTAACCCAGGGGCTCCAGCTGAGCCAATGACCCCTTGCTCAAGCCAGTGACCCTGGGCTTAAAGCCA
Organism: Rhynchonycteris naso; assembly: GCA_037038555.1. NCBI lineage: Eukaryota > Metazoa > Chordata > Mammalia > Chiroptera > Emballonuridae > Rhynchonycteris > Rhynchonycteris naso. The sequence goes on from CM072999.1 coordinate 48,130,675, forward strand.
GTGACCATGGGGAGATGTCTCTGATCCCACACTCAAGCCAGCAACCTCGGGGTTTCGAACCTGGGTCCTCTGTATCCCAGTCCAACATTATCCACTGCACCACTGCCTGATAGACTCCTTTTTCCTTTCGTACTAGATTTGCTGAATATAATTAGTCACATGGCCCCCAGAATAAAGCCTCTGTCTCACAGCCTCCTCTGTAGTCAGATGTAGGCATGTAACTAATTCAGGCTACTGGGATGTGAGTGGATCCAGTGTTTGCAGCTTCCTTAATGGGAAAGACTGTATCCTATACTGCCTTTTCCCCTTTCTGGCAGTAGAAAAAGTAGTGAGCCAACTTCAGCCAGTCAAAAATATTTATTGAACATCTACCATGTGCTGGCACTCTTCTATGCACTTTGGATATACATCAGTGAATAAGTAAGACAAAGATACCTGCCCCCGTGTAGTTTATAGTCTAACAGGTAGAGACACACAATAAGCATACTTTTTGGCAGCTGGGGGGGGGGGTTACCATTTAACAAGCTACTGGCACCAAGAAGCATGCAATATGTTATTTGAAATTGTGTGCTCGGTCACAGTGCTCAGCTTGTCATGTGAATTTGTGCAGTCCTCAGCGTGGGTTTCTGTGAAGTGGGCCAGCCAGCTTTGGCTGCTGAACATTCCCTGTGAGCTGAGCTCCAGCCCTGTGCTTGTCCCAGTGTAGACAAAGGGCTAAGAAGAGCCCCTCTTGTCCCAGTTACTCTTTCCAAAATGGGTTCACCTCTTTTAGCCTTATTGGATCTGAAATCATCCCACAAAGAAGTTAGACCTAAAACTACACGGGGAGCTAAGAGTATTTAAAAAGCAACGTATAAACAAGGCACCCTCCTCAATGTCTCAGCTCTTAATGGAGGAAACAAGGAGGGCGGAAGTGAAAGCTTGAACAAGGATGAATTTTAGCTAGACTTTGAGGAAAACAAACTAGAGAGGCCCAATGCCATGAAGTATAAGGATTATAAAAACTATCATTTCTCTTGTGTCCCAGCAATTAATGTGCTGGGTGTGGCAGGTACATTATTGTGCATCACCACAGCCAAGGCCAATACTAAAATATGCAACAACCAGAAAGGCCTGGAAACCAGCGTGTCAGAACTGACCCTGGCCACAGCTCTGGAACTGGTCTGCAGGCTCCTGCTGGGTCTGATGTAGCCCTCAGGCTGCTGATTCTGCGGATGTCTGGAGGTTTCATGGAGGTGGTAGTGGTGGGGGAGGTGCTAGAGCATTTGGGGTGAGGGAAATCCAGGGTTTAGGACAGCAGCTTTCCACCAACTGCTATGATGCATTTGAACACTCTAACAATCAGAATACCCCCACTGATGTGTACTAGCTGAGTAACAAGCTTGCAAGGTAGGTGTAGATGTGTCCCCATTTTATAAACCAGGGTGCCAAAGCTCAGGATGTGAGGAGGTTTCCCTGAGGGTGCATGGCTAGTAAGTGAAATACTTTGTTGGGAAGGAAAGAATGTCAGAGTTGCTGGAAGGATGTGGGAGTGCCTGGGCTACAGCTTTAGAAGGAGTAAAGGATTTCAGCTAAGAAATCTCTCCTGACAGCTTTCATCTGAGGAGCTTAGAAAAAAGCAGCCACGCATCAGATAGCTTACACAGGAGGGATCTCAAAGCATCTTCTTCTTCCCCAGGGAGCTCTCTGTCCCATGTTAAATACAATGAAAACGCATCAGCCGTGCCACACCGAGGAGGCCTCCTTCCTCGCAAGGGACAGCGCATTACAGCTGCCCAGCTTGGCAGCGGTATGCAAGGGACAGAATGGAATGGAATGTCCAGATATGGCTGGGCAGAGGGCCATGGAACAGAACACTTCGACGTGGCGGCAGGAAAGTCCTGGCAATCAAACTGAATGTCCACCCATGTGTATTTATGAAATACTTGGCAAGAGGAGCATTACCCGGTATAAGAGGTCAGCTGGGAGTCCTTTCATTGGGTTTCAAATCACATAGCCTGTGAGGAGAAGGGAGTGCTGTATCCCACCCAGGCTTCAGCCACAGCACCTCTCTTTCACTTTGTTTATACAATTAGGGCACTGATTCCAATTGCACAAAATGGTTCTACTGCTAACCATTTTCTCTAAGTTGGTAAACCACTGACCTCATTTTCTGTCATACTTTGCTGATGAGGAAACTGAGGCGCAGAGTTGGAGTGCCTGGCTGTCACACAGTGGGAGTGTTTTCCCGATGGCCTGTCCAACGCTCTTTCTAGTTGGCCTCTCACTCACCTCCTTACAATGTGCCCAACACTCTGCTAGGCAGAGGGGTCGGGGAAGAAAAGAAAAACAATGCTTATCCTCATGGGGTGAACAAACTTGATTATGGAGAAAGGCTCAAATTACACAGGTTGTCACCCCTGCATGGAGTAGGTCTGGAAGGCAGCTCAGGCTGCAGAAGCTCAGGGAGGGAGTGGTCAGTTGTTCTGTAATGTCGGTGACATGAGGACACCTGGGACATTAGCTCTGTTTCTGTAACAATAAGTTATTGTCTCGGACCATAGTTGTTCTTCAACCATGTAATAAATGATTAGATCTCAGCCATAGTTCTCAAACTCTACTGGCCATCAGAATCATTTGGAAGCTTTTTAATAACACAGAGTCCTGCGTTCTGCCAATTCTGAGGTAGGTCGTTTAAGTACCACTTTGAGAATTTAGACACACCTGAGTTCCCTTCTGGCTCTAAAATTCTGCAACGTTATGGTTCTTCTGCTGGCATTAGGATCTGTCCCCACAAAACTCAAAAAAGCATACTATTCTCCAGCATCTATAGAGAGCAGGTCCTTAGCAGATGTGTGATTATCCAGAGCCTCCAGGAACAAGAGTTGCATCTTTTAAGGAAGGAAGTTGCTCAGCAAATCCCAGGCACATGTGTCCTTGGGGATGATGATGCTTTTGCTTCTGGTGTTTATCCAAAGCATGATAACTACTGTTGGAAGCTGTCCATGCCTGGGGCTTCTTTTTGATTCCAACCATTCCTTCTCACTCAACCTACGGCCTCTCACTCACCCCATCTCCCATCTTCATGGTGTGTATGTGCCCATAAGAGCTGGCTAGTGCTTTAGGCTCAGCACCAGGACAGATATTGTTTCAAATTGAAAAATTAGTTTTATTGGATATTTAACTAGGCTTATTGGGATAAAATTAGGAATTGTATGTTAGAAAAAAAGAAAGAAGATAACTCAACCCAAATTTTATTTTAATGATATCTGCTATTAAGATTCTGAGATACAGTCTTCCAAACTTTTTCTAATCCAAGGAGTTCTACCATATTTCTTTAATAAGTGCACTTTTCCATACTTCTCACCTCATCTCTGCCATTCTGAGAGAATAGAAGGCCTTAGACACAAATGCTCTTGTCTTCTCACCACCAGGCCTAGGAACTTACCTCTATCTGTACACATACACTCGCCCGCCCTCCTACTGCAAAGGAAGTGAACTTGCTCACGTCAAAGTCCAACCCCTTCAGCTGCCAGGTACTGGATGCCATCCTCTCTTTCCTCTCTGGCTATTACCCCTGCTCTCTTTCCCTCTAAGGGTCTCATTCTCTGGATCATTCCCAGTAGCATACAAACTTGCTCTCTTTAAAAATCCATGCCTTGTCTGACCTGTGGTGGTGCAGTGGATATGCTGGGGACCTGGAATGCTGAGGTCGCCGGTTTGAAACCCTGGGCTTGCCAGGTCAGGCACATGCGACAAGCAATGGACAGCTAAAGCGAAACAGGTAGGAGTTGATACTTCTTGCTCCCCCCTCCTCTGTAAAATCAATTAATAAAATAAAATAAAAAGTCTGTGCCTTGACCACTGTCTTAGTTTCCTGTGACTGTTGTAATAAAGTTCCACAAACTAGGTGGCTTAAAACAACAGAAATTTATTGTCTCGTTGTTGGACAAATGAGTTGTAAAATCTGTATTTTTTGAATTTTTCTCACTCTTATTGTTAAAGATGGCTGCTGCTTATGTGATGATACTCTCATGTGATACAGCTAATTGCCTTTCATGCTTGGGAAGGGGCTTGGTTATGCTACTGTGTGCTGGAGGAGAGAGTTGTCCTGTCGAAAATTTTTAAAAGGAGGAGCTAGGAGGCCAATTTGGGAGAGAGACCACGTTCTTGTAGAGAGGAGAAGCCGTGTTGTAGCAGGGTAGAGAGGCCATGTGGAGGAGAGTAGGTAGCCAAAATGGCGGAATGCTGAAGGAGAAGCCAGTTTGTGCAGGAGAAGGAGAGCTGGCAAACAGAGGTGAATAAGACTGGTGAGGACCTTTGATTCTGGGAAAAAAACGGAAAAGGTCAGTGGCTTTGGAAGCCTTGAATAGAAAGGGAAGTGTTTTCCCACTATGTGTATTTTCTCACCCACCAGTTGTGAGCAGGAATAAAGGAAAATGGCCCACCAGTTCTTGGCTCTGTTTATTCCTTACCGTCTGTCTGGATTAAATGCAAACCTGCGTTGGCCAGGTGGCTATGATTGTGGCTGTGGCTACTGGCTTTACACTCATACTCTGGAGACCAGAATGCAAATCAATGTGTTGGCAGGACCATTCAGCCTTTGAAACCTGTAGGGGAGAATGCTTTTCTGCCTCTTCCTAATTTCTGGTGGTAGCTGTCAATCTTTTGTGTTTTGTGGCTTGTATCTGCCTCTCTCCAGTCTCTACCTCTGTCCTCATGTGGCATTCTCCCTGTGTGTCTCCAAGTCTCTTCTGTCTTATAAGGCCATCAACCATTTTGGATTAAGGGCTGACCCCGCTCCAGTATGATCTCATCTTAATTTACATCTTTTTTTAAAAATTATTTTTATTATTTATTCATTTCAGAGAAGAGAAAGAGAGAGAGAGAGAAGGTGGAGAGGAGCAGGAAGCATCAACTCCCATATGTGCCTTGACCAGGCAAGCCCAGGGTTTCAAACCAGCGACCTCAGAATTGTAGGTCGAGGCTTTAATCCACTGTGCCACCACAGGTCAGGCTTAATTTACATCTTAATTGCATCTACAAAGACCCTACTTCTAAATAAGGTCTCAGTGTAGGTACAAGGGGATAGGACTTCAACATATCTTCTGGGGAGGGAGCCACAATTCAAACCACAACTACCATGTCCTTCTAGCGCCTGTGCCATCTCTGTAACCCTCCCTTGTCCCCATGATATTTGTCTAAATGGCTTCCATCTCACTCTCTACCTCTGCACCCTCCAGTCTTACTCTTCATTCCTTCATAATCCCACTTGTCCCACTGCACCATGGGGATGACTTGTGTAGTCATTCAACCCACTGTCACTAGACTACTTTTATAAACTCCTAGCTGGTCTCTCTGACTTCACTTTTGCCCCTGATTGTATCTTCTGCATTGATTCAGAGGGAGCTTTTAAAAATGCAAATCAGAGCATGTCATTGCTCTGCTTAAAACTCACCAGTGGCTTTCCATCACACTTAAAATAAAATCTAAACTCCTTACATGACCTGCAAGGTTTTTCTTCATCTGCCCCCGCCTACTTCTCTGACATCACCTCCCCTTACACCCCTGTGCTCACTGATCACTGTTTCTGGTTACCTTTCTGATCTTTTTAGGGTCTTCCCCCTCCACCTCCCCTAGAATGTGATCTCTGGATAGCAGACACCTTGGTTCTCTTTTTATGAGTGTACCCTCAGTGTGGTGCAACTAGTATATAATGCTTAGCAGGCACTCAAAAACTATTTATTGAATAGTGCAAACACTGGTAGACAGCTTTCAAGATGGTCCCTAATGACCCCGGCCCCTAGAATTCATGCTGTTGTGTAGTCCCTTCCCATACTGAATAGGCTAATTTGCATAATCAATATAACATTGCAGAAGTGACAAAGTGTGACTTCCGAGGAAGATGATGAAAGACATTGTGATCTTTATGTTGTTCTCCAGGATCACTTGCTCTGGAGGAAATCCAGCTGCCAGGTCATGAGGATAGTCAAGCTGCCCTATAGAGAGGTCCATGTGATGAGAAAGAGGCCCCCTGCCAACAGACATCTGGATGAGATATCTTAAACGCAATCTTCTAGCCCCTTACAGACTTTAGTTAACACTGTGACTGTAACCTATGAGAGACTGAGCCAGAAGCCAGTTCTGAATTCCTGACTCACAGAAACTGTAAAGTAATAAAGGTGTTTTTTTTTGTTTTTTTGTTTTTTTTTACAGGGACAGAGAGAGAGTCAGAGAGAGGGATAGACAGGGACAGACAGACAGGAATAGAGAGAGATGAGAAGCATCAATCATCAGTTTTTCATTGCAACACCTTAGTTGTTCATTGATTGCTCTCTCACATGTGCCTTGACCACGGGCCTTCAGCAGACCGAGCAACCCCTTGCTGGAGCCAGCGACCTTGGGTCCAAGCTGGCAAGCTTTTGCTCAAGCCAGATGGACCCGCACTCAAGCTGGTGACCTCGGGGTCTTGAACCTGGGTCTTCCACATCCCAGTCCGACATTCTATCCACTGCACCACCACCTTGTCAGGCAGGTTTATTGTTTTAAGGCACAAAGTTTTGGGGGTAATTTGTTATAGATAATTAATATACTTATATATTTTCTTTAAAAGGTAGGATCATAATATACATATTGTTCAAAAAACAACTTTTTCTTTTAAACAGTGTATCTTGAACATCTTCTATGGTAATAAATCCATATCTATAATCCCTTTTAATGGATGTGCAGAATTTCATTGAATAAATTTACCACAATTTAGTTAACTACTCCTCTAAGTCTCAAATTTTTCACTATTATAATAAAAATTGCAATGGCAATTTATTTTGTGTGTGACAGAGACAGAGAGAGGAACAGACAGAAAGAAAGGGAGAGAGATGAGAAGCATCAATTATTCGTTGCTGCTCCTTAGTTATTCATTGATTGCTTTCTCATATGTGCCTTGACCAGGGGGCTACAGCAGAGTGAGTGACCCCTTGCTCAAGCCAGCAACCTTGGGCTCAAGCCAGCGACCTTGGACTTCAAGCCAGCAACCTTTGAGTTCAAGCCAGAGACCATGGGGTCATGTCTATGATCACATGCTCAAGCCAGTGACCCCACGCTCATGCTGGAGAACCTGCTCTCAAGCTGGATGAACCTGCGCTTAAGCCGGCAACCACAGAGTTTCGAACCTGGGTCCTCTGCATCCCAGTCTGACGATCTATCCACTGCGCCACTGCCTGGTCAGGCTATTCACGATTTTCTTGAGATAAATTCTCAGCAGTAATATTGCTGAGTCAAAGGATGTACAGTATTGTGGGTTATGTATTTTCAAACTGTGTGTCCAGAAAGCTTATGTGGTTCTTTCCAATAGAATTTGAGAACTCCTGTTTAATAGGCAAACTCTTCAAAAACTTTTACTATTTTGCTCATCTTATGTCTTTAAAAGGCCTTTGACTATTTGAGTGTATATTTATTTGATTCTTAACTACAGCAGCTTGGAAACTGTGTGAAGGAGAAGCCCGGGTTGGGGAGGTCTGGGATGTAGGGAGGACTCTGCCAGGCCATTCGTTGGCCCAAACAGCCTCAGGAATGCCTGGACTTCCTCTTTTTCTAAGCTATTCACTTTTTCTCTCCCCAGGGACGGGCTGAGCAGGAGTCAGGGGTTTCCTCCTTGAGGCCAGGCTGGTCTTGGTTTGCCCCTGCAGATGAGGGCACTGGCATTGCTGGGCCGCCAGCCCGCTGACCCTGCCCTGCAGGCTGGCAGAGTGAGGACCAGCAATCTGACCGCTCCACGGCTGAGTGAAGAGACACCTGTTCTCAGAGACGGAGGGACAAGCATTGCTTCCATCCCCCACTCCCAGTCCATCCTACCAAGTGCTTGAGGAACAGAGAAGTGGTATTTAAATTAGTAACACCACTGACAACACCTGGGTGAGCTTCAGAGTCAGCCATTAAGAGCAGCACTCATCAGAAAGAAGATGGATGCCACTGTTCTCAGGGGCCTTCCCGACCCTCCTGCTTGGGGTCCCCACAGTTGGGAGATCTCCAGTGGGCACATGTCTCTCCATTTTCTAGTGTGTAGGAAGAAAGCAGCTGAGAAGGAGAGAAGGGGAAAGGAGAAAGGAGTAGGGAGTCAGAGGGGAGAAAAAAAGGAAATAGAGGGGAAAGAGGAGGGAAGGAAAAGAGTAAAGAAAGAGAAAAAAGGAAGAGCGGGGAGGAAGATGGGTTACTGGAATACACTGCCAACTGGGAAGTCCGTGATATTGCCAAAAACATTCAGCTCAACTCCCAGAACTGGGGTGAGTAATATTCATTTTATGGTGAGTCCTGTGGAGGAAGATGGGTTTCATCACATCCTGGAACAGCATACCCTAATCAGATTTTCTCACATTTCTTCTCCCCTAAGTCTCCCATAGCCTGTTTTTGAAAACTCCCTTTAATTTTCAGAGTGCTTCTGATCTTCATTCCAGCCTAATTACTGGTACCCCAAGGAGCAGAAGGACCACCTTGTCGGCAGGTTAGCTACGCCTCTTGCCCCTGCAGTCCTTTACTTCTTCCTGTTCTCCTCCCTGCTCCCCTGGATTATCCCAGAAGCTAGTTTAACACTCTGGCCAGAGTTGTGTGGTTCTGTGAAGGCTTCTGTTTCCCTGGAGCCCCACAACCCCTCAAAGGCCCGGCTTCCTTCTCCAGCCTCTCCTTAACTTAGTTTTTCTCAGAAATGGGACAGGTGGTGACTGCCTGGTGGATGTTAGGGTGCTATGGAAACACTCACCTGCACTCTGGAGCATGTGGGTCTCCATCTTCCCTCCAGGTTTTGAGAACCTGAACGTTTATATACCTAGTGCATAGTTCCACAATCTCTTTAGAGCTGGGACCAAGAAGAAGGGGAGAAGAGGAACCCTCAATCATCTCCTGACTTGTAGGACACTGGACACACAAGAAAACTATAGCCCTGGACGAATGATTTACTCAAGGCAACAGGGTCAATAAGGTCAACAGGATCTGAGGTGGGACTACAGCCCTGCCCCAAAACTCCATTTAAATCTCTTTCATACCCTATGTTCAGGGCTGCACCATGATTTTGCTGGGCCCTACACCTTCATGGGTCCCTTCCATCATAAAAAATGAAAAAAATTAAAAATTATACTTTATGATTGTATTGATACAAAGACAAATAAAATTCCAACTGAATTCATTGTTCTATGTTTATTATTCTATTTATTTATTTACAGAGGGGAGGAAAAAAGGAAACAGAGGGGAAAGAGGAGGGAAGGAAAAGAGTAAAGAAAGAGAAAAAAGGAAGAGAGGGGAGGCAGATGGGTTACTGGAATACACTGCCAACTGGGCAGTCCGTGATATCACCAAGAACATTCAGCTCGACTCCCAGAACTGGGGTGAGTAATATTCATTTTATGGTGAGTCCTGTGGAGAAAGATGGGTTTCATCACATCCTGGAACAGCATACCCTACTCAGATTTTCTCACATTTCTTCTCCCCTCAGTCTCCCATAGCCTGTTTTTGAAAAATCCCTTTAATTTAATAATATATCCCTTTAATAAAATAATATATTATTTTAAAAGAAACTAAAATCAAAGCTTTTTCATGGCCCCTCAGAGTCCTGTGGGTCCCAGTGCTCACTGTCCGAAGGGTCAGTGGGCCTGCTCTGTTGCCTCACATGAAACACTCTGCATAGACAGATGGCTGCCTTTTCAACATGCTTCCACACATGTGGAGGGAGGGGGAGATTATTAGGAAGAAAAAGATCTAGCTGATTAATAATGCAAGACACCTGTGTGCCTCAGAGACCTCCAGCTGAGGAACACACAAAAGCCACTATTGACGCCCTGCGTAGCCAAGGGGCTGAAAGTCCAGGTGCTCCTGGGTGCTTGGGTCCTCCAGGTCCCACCCGCCCCTTAGTCCTCACCACCCTGACAGAACCGGCTTCCGAACCTATGCGGTTCACCCCGCATCTGCCTGTGCCCCACAGAGAGCACTCTTCTTTCTCTCTCCTCGCCAGTCCGCATCAAGGCTTTTATCACAAAGATCAGGAGGACATGCATTGTGACTGGGGACAGCTCCAACCTTCCGAATTGATAGTGGGAGACAGTCTCCATTAAGAGGTTAAGTTACCCTTTCAAAGCAACTGTCTTTTTGGCCTCAAGGGTGGAAGCAACTAAAGCAGAGATGGCAAATGTGGGTTGCACATTTCCCCAGGACCCCTGCCCAGATTGGAGCAGACATTTTTGCTCAGCCATGCACTCTGTTTGCCAAGACTTGAGTCAGTCTTGGAGTCCTTCACAACCCTGACGGTGCAGTGTGCTTGCTGGTGGCGCCTGCAATTCCCCCCAGGTTAGCGTCATGGTGGAGACGTATCAGCCATCCCTGATTGCAATGGTTCACTTCAGTCCTGACTCCTTCCACTCTTTTCTGTAACTTTAAAGAAATATGTTCATAAGAAATCCAGATGGCACTATATATTTTAACTGTGTTTTTTTATTTTAATTTTCCCCATTGACTTGAGAAAGAGAGGAAGGAGAAAGAGAGTGGTGGAGTAGGGAGAGAGAGAAGCATCAGCTTGTTTCTCTTAGTTGTTCCATTTAGCTGTGTACTCACTGATTGCTTCTCATACATGCCCTAACCTGGGATCAATTCCAGGATCTTTGGCGTGTGGGGTTGATGCTCTATCCACTGAATCACCCAGCCAGGGTCTATATTTTATCTCTTGTAATAATTATAACTATATATACAGTATACACTTAAATATATAATCACTGTTCCTGTTTTATAAAGGCAGAAAGTGAGGCCTGAAGAGGTTAAACATTTAACCAGAAGATAAAACTAACAACTAGTAGAGCTGGGTATTGAGTCCAAACTGACTAACCCAAGCCTAGAACATAGCTTAGTGGAGATGCCAATTCTAACAGAGACAATCTCTTAAATTAATGACGAAACATGTATTCTGGAATTCCTGGTGAGAGGGAGCCAGGGAAATTGGAGTATCAGTAGCTGAGAACCTGGCTGTGTGAGCCTGCCTTAGTGAGACTGGGATCTTAATTTGTTCTCCCATCCAAAGCTCAAGATACGTTTTAAAAGAAAGAGAAGTGAACTACTGGGAAGGGGGGCATGGGAGCCTTATCTCTGCTTCTCCAGGGGCACACCTACCTCTCAGGATGCCTTCAGCTACCTGTCTTTTGGCTTCTTGGGAGATCTTAGCAGTGCCGGGGCAAGAGTCAGGTCTCCAGGGTGGCTTCTGTCAACTGCGGGCTGTCTTCTCAGCCCTGAGGACCTGGAATTATAGGGAAGCTCACCACTTCTATATGTACACCAGTCATCTTCCACAGGAAACCTTTAGACCTGAAACTTTAGTTAGACTAAAGCAGGGGAGATGTAAGCAAAGAATCAGCCCCACCCTAAATCTGGGAAGGGTGGTGATGAGACTGGGCTACTGGGGGTAGAACTTGCAAAACAGAGGAAACCAGAAGAGGAGAGTTATTCACATTCTTGTGCCTCCTTCTCTGTCTTGGCATCCCATCCAGTTCACAAATCCCCACCAGTGAAACCTTCTCCCCACCATGGCATTGCACCCAGACTTCTTCTCTATGAGAAACGAGGTGGGGGATAGTTGGGGAGAGGAGATATTAGCACTCAGTAAGCTCCTATTATGTGCAAGGTCTTTACACGTCTTATTTCATCTTTGGCACTTTGAATTGGTAGCACAATCTGAAGTTTACAGTGGAACAAACAAAGCTGAAGAGGTTGAGTGATTTGCCCAGGGTCACACAGCTAAAAGGCAGAACTCAGAGTCTGTTCCAGCTCTGCCTGACTGTACTAGCCAGATGAGACCTTCCCTCCTCTTCCTGCTCCCAAGTTAAACATAGATACTTTCTTCCCCCAGATCCTGATGCAGAAGGTCTGGAGTGAGGCCTGAGATCTTGCATTTCTAAGGAGCTCCGAGATGCTGCTACTGCTGGTGGGGGGACCGCATTTTGAGAACTGCTCCAAATGATAAGATTGAGTCTCTGATAATGGAATTTCTGCCTTACAGCAGGAAAGTACAGTATTTGGGGTTTAAGGGATTTCTCCAGCCACCCTGGAATCATACCCAGTAGGCAGCTGCTGCCTCAGCCCAAGGCGGTGCTTCTGTGCCAACCTTTGATGTTCTCCAAGGTGGAGCCAGAAAATACGCTCTGTAACCTGATCTTTGGGGAAGGGCACCTCAGTGCCTGGTCTCTGGCCCCGGTTGTGCCAAGGGCTGGAACTGCCAAGCACACGGGAAACAGGAGGGAAAACCGGGACAGCAGCTGAGGAGCTGCTCCAGAGGCTCCTTGAGCTTTTTGTAAACTGGAGCTGTATTTGCCCTCAGGGTGAGTCTGACAGGGTTGACAGGCCACAGCAGCTGTGGCCCAGTCACAGCAGCTGCCCCCACCTGCCCAGTAATCGACACAAAGCAGTAAGGGGGTTAAAAGGCTGAGCAACTGCTACTCACCTTGGGGACCCCACGAAGGGCTGGGGGAGCTGCCTCCCTGATACACTCAGGGCTCAGGAAGGAGCTTCCTGCTCACCCAGGCTTCCCAGGAATACTTTATTTATGTGTGTGTGTGTGTGTGTGTGTGTGAGCAAGACAGAGAGGGAGACAGAGAGAGGGACAGGGACAGACAAACAGGAAGGGAGAGAGATGAGAAGCATCAATTCTTCATTGTGGCTCTTTAGTTTTCTTAGTTGTTTATTGATTGCTTTCTCATATGTGCCTTGACTGGGGGGACTGCAGCAGACCGAGTGACCCCTTGCTCAAGCCAGAGACCTTGGGCTCAAGCTGGTGGTCATGGGGTCATATCTATGATTCCATGCTCAAGCCAATGACCCCATGCTCAAGCTGGTGAGCTCAGGGTTTCAAACCTGGGTCCTCCGCATCCCAGTCTAGCACTCTATTCACTACACCACTGCCTGGTCAGGCCCAGGAACCATCTTTTTAAGAAGGTGGGAAACCCAGGTCCAAGGCAAATTCGAGAGGAGTTAGGTGAGAGAACAGAGTCTGAATGACTAAGAGGCCCACATACCAGCCCCCTGCCCATTCTAGTAAGAACTAATATTTATCGGCCGTTCCAGGCACCAAGCAATGCACGTTAGATGGATTCTATCACTTCCCCCTTACAGCAGCACTAACAGGAATTGACTATCCTCCTTTTACAGATATGGAAAGTGGGGTTCAGTAAAAGCAGCACAGCTACTAAAGTAAGGAGCTGGGATCCGAGTTCAAACCAATCTTCTTCAGACCTCATGCTCTCTGTAATACTGCCTCCCTTCTGAGCTTGGACTTCTTCTGTTTATTCATCTGTTTATTCATTCACCCATACATGCATTCCCTCACTTAAACAATTTAGGTACTGGGAGTAAGACCCAGTTTTTACTCAAGAAGTTTGAGTATAAAGAATACTCATATGATAAGAGGAATTTTAACCTAACATTAAGGAGAATGAAGGAGGCCAGATAAAACTGCACAACCAGCCACACTGCCCGAGATGTGCTCATTACTTGAATGTCATGATCCCAAGCATAGTTCTGCCTGTGTTATTTATTTGGGATCTGAAAGAAACCAATATTTGTGGAAAACTCACAATACGCTAGACACAGTACTAGGAGTTCAACATAATTTATTTCATTTACATCTCAACTAATGAAGTAGGGAATGATATCTTCATTTTACAGAGGAAGACCCTGAGTCACCAAATACCCAGCAGTGTTAAGCCAGAACTTCAATCCCAGAAAGGGCCTGGAGGAAGATGGACTTGCTGACTTATCTCAGCTGGGGGAGAAGATAGCTCAGTGATCACTGTGAACTCAGACCCACCTAAGGCCATCGTTTCATGCCTTGATGCCCTTGGAAGTGGGCAACCTGGCTCCAGCCCAAATGCGGGGTCAGCTCATAAGGAACATGGCATGGTGATCACCAAATCTACACATTTCAAAACCACACGTGCCAGGACGAGCACCTGATTCCATCATGTCAAATAGGCTGGAAAGAAATAAGTGAGGGTTGTTGGAAGAATTTAATAATCTAGGTAGTTTAGGAGTGGGGCTTCCCAGAGGAGATGGGGTTTCAGAAGTCTGGGGCGGGGAGTGGGGAGTCAGGTCAGGATTGTGGTTGTAAGGGGGCATTTAGACTCAGCTTGGTCGCTGATATGGCTCTGCTTACCAGCTGGCCTTGCTAACTTCTCCCAGCCTCAGGCTTTCCATCCCTTAAACGGGAGTCACCTTTCTTCAGAGAGTTGCTGTGGATAAATGTGTACAGCACTTGGCGTAGCTCCTGGCACATAAGCAGAAGCTTACTAAGTCTAGATAGCTAACACAAAGGTAAAGAGTTTGGCCTGACCTGTGGTGGCATAGTGGATAAAGCATCAACCAGGAATGCTGAGGTCGCTGGTTCGAAACCCTGGGCTTGCCTGGTCAAGGCACATAGGAGAAGCAACAACTATGAGTTGATGCCTCCCGCTCCTTCCCCCTTTCTCTCTCTCTCTCCTCTCTCTAAAATCCATAATTAAAATCTTTTAAAAAATGGTAAAGAGTTTGGCTTTTGTATGTGAGGGGTGGGGAGCTACAGCTTCGAGATAAGTGAGGCTGTTTCTTTCTGCCTTTGAGAAGGGACAAGTCCAGCACCTGGGCCACCCTCTGTAGAATTCTTGGAGAAAAATCCCAAGAATTAATATAGCTTCTCCACAGAGTCCCGGAGAATTCTGCTCCCAGACTCTAAAGGTAGAGGATTCCTAATGTCTAAATGTGACTATTTCCCTGTGACTCCTTGTAAAGGGAGGATGAGCGGCAGCTGCATCCATCTGCAGACCCTCAAAGCTGCTGCCCACTCCCCTTCTCCCCCAGCCGTGGGGACAGCTCAAGAGTATATGGGGTGGGGGAAGTGTGTTCCAGCCAGGAATGCCATTCAGAACCAAAACCATCTCAGGTGCAGCTGACATGAGGCAGCTTTCCAGAGAACATGGTGCATCCTCATGCTGTGGTGCTGGTCCCTGCCTGCCACACTGAAACCCCACCAGCCTGCCACCATGCACTGCTGCAAAGCCCGGGCTGCCTGCTCTTTCCACAGCTGACTTGTCCACCTCAAGACAGTTATGAACACAGGAGATGAGAGAAACTGCTGTTGTCCTTTCTCAGGGAAGGCTTAGAAATGGATTTACCCATTAAGCGAGACCATCTGCAAGAAGCAGGGACCACAAGGCATGCCCCTGCTTTTAAAGAATGTACTATTCAGTTGAAAGAGCAGAGGAAAATCACAAAGCATGTTATTAAGGATCAAAGGAATATCTCAGACAGTAAGTGCTTGAGTTGTTTTAAGGAAACTGATCTCCAGAGACTGAGGTGTGGCCAGGAAGGATTAATGGCAGATGTGGGATTTGGGCTGGGCCTTGGGTGAAGATGATTTTACTAAGAGAGAGAAACAGAAAGGGTATTTTTCCAGATGGAGTAGCTGGCTCGAGCAATGGTGTGAGGGAGGGCTGGAAAGTGCAGGGCCTGTTTAAAGGCAAGCAGGCCAATTTGAAGGACAGATCGGGAGTAGAGGCAGGAGAGGTGGGTGAAGCTGCACCCACCAGGCCATGGTGGACAGTGAGGGGTGGCCTGGATGGATGGTCAGGAGGCTTTGGGCTTGATTCTGTGGGTAATGGAGAGCGGTGGCAAGGTCTTGAGTCTGGGTCTTATAAGCTTGGCAGAAGCATAGAGGACAGATTGTGAGGTAGAGGGAAGAAAGGGAAGAATGTAGCAATGCAATGGAACAAGAAGGCGGTGCAGGTGAGGACACAGACTGCTCATGGCAGTCACAGTCATGGCAGGTGCATTGGGAGAAGACATGAAGGGGTGACACACTCACTGCCTGTGGGAACTGAGTAGCTGGCGTGAGCAATGATGTGAGCAATGGAATCTCACCATCTCATGGAGGATGGCTCCATGGCCTCCACCTCAGGGGGAGGCAGGAACCTAAGGGGACTCCAGCTCTCCAGCTAGAGCGACTGGATTAAAGGTGTCAGAGGATCATGAAAGAAAATAAGGTTGTGGAGGAAGGGGCTGAGTTTTCAGGGAAATAGACAGAAATGTTGAATGTAACCACTGTGTGTGGACAAGGGGATGAGGAATCTGGCATATGAGACGGGTCTTGAGGTTTCTCCAAGACTCCAAGAGGCAATGCAGCATTATCAGATACTCACTGGGGAAGCCTTAGCTAAATGCTCTCCCATCACCACCTCCCCGACCCCTCTTAGTCCATCACCTCTCAGGAGGAGAAGTTGCAGAAATAGCCCAGCACTGCCCTGATGCCCTCCACCCAAATTATCCTTTAATTATTTTACTTCCAAACAATAGGAGCCATGTATTAATGATAGTGTTGCATCCAACAGCAATTAAACAGTAAAAAGGTTAATCACATTTATTTTTTTTTAAATCTGTGCAAAAAGAACTCGTTCAAAGAGTTGGGCAGACTAATTGAAAGCTAATGTCACTAAATTGAATTTCAAATGAATTTTACATCCATAGTTCATTTTGCTAATTTCATTCTCTGCATCCTGTAATTTGTTGACAGTGATTGATTATTAAAGTGAATAATATCTGTGTACCAGGATCATTTAGTAATAGAAAATGCCACACATGATTATAATGTTAATGAATATTGTTTTCTTAAATTTTCACTGGCCCTGGCTGCTTGGCTCAGCGGTAGAGTGTCGGCCTGCCGTGTGGAAGTCCTGGGTTCGATTCCTGGCCAGGGCACACAGGAGAAGCACCCATCTGCTTCTCAACCCTTCCCCCTCTCCTTTATCCCTGTTTCTTTCTTCCCCTCCTTCAGCCAAGGCTCCATTGGAGCAAAGTTGGCCCAGGCACTGAGGATGGCTCCATGGCCTCCATGTCAGGCGCTAGAATGGCTCTGGCCGCAACAGAGCAACACTCCAGATGGACAGAGCATCGCTCCCTAGTGGGCATGCTGGGTGGATCCCAGTCGGGCACATGCAGGAATCTGTCTCTCTGCCTCCCCCTGCTTCCTACTTCAGAAAAATACAAAAAATAAAAATTCACCACCTGCTTAGTATGTAGAAAATGTTGGCTCATCAGAGATAGTCTCAAGATTCAGGGGCCCAGAGACTATGGGGACCAAAGAGTGCTGGGCTGACCTTCACATGAGGGTCTATATGGGCCCCTGTACCTTTAAGACACTGGGTCACAGCTTCACATTGTTTGTGGGTCATGTATTGCTGAGTTTCTTTTTCCTCACCAAAAAGAAATCAGAAGCAGACACAAATTTCTGGGTTTGAAATGTAGGAGTCACTTTTGCATAAATTTCTGGCTATGCAGGTGAAGAGAAAAACAAGCTGTGTGTGGAGAGTGAGGAGGAAATGTGCAGAGAGGCTTTTGATAGAGCCAGAATAGTGATATGTGGACAGAGTTACAGCGTGGGCATGCGCACGCGCGCGTGCACACACACACACACACACACACACACACACACACACACACACACCATATCCTAAAGCCTGAAATTCTCACATTTCAATGTGCATTAGAATCACCTGGATGCCAGTTTAAACTGTAGATAGAAACCCAGGTTCTACTCTTGAAAAAAATCTAGGAAGAGCCTAACCTGTGGTGGCGCAGTGGATAAAGCGTCGACCTGGCAACACTGAGGTCGCCAGTTCAAAACCCTGCACTGGTCTGGTCAAGGCACATATGGGAGTTGATGCTTCCAGCTCCTCCCCCCTTCTCTCTTTCTCTATCTCTCTCTCTCACTCTGTGTCTCCTCTCTAAAATGAATAAATAAATTAAAAAAAAATTTTTTTTAAATCTAGGAAGGGGTCCTGGAATATGCATGTTAAATAAGCACCCGAAGAGAAGCTACTGTGGATGGCCCTGGATGACACTTTGAGAAACACTGTTCATGCCTATACATTAACCATAACTTGCCTAAAACTCTTTTATTTATTTATTTGTTTGTTTATTTATTTTTGAGAGAGAGAGAGAGAGACAGGGACAGACAGGAAGGGAGGGAGAGATGAGACAGCAATTCTTTGTTGTGGCATTTTAGTCTGTTCATTGATTGCTTTCTCATATATGCCTTGACCAGGGGGCTCCAGTTGAGCCAGTGACCCTTTGCTCAAGCCAGAGACTTTGGGGTCATCTATATGATCCCACACTCAAGCTGGTGATCCCGCACCAAGCTGCTGAGCCTGTGCTCAGGCCAGTGACCTCCTCGGGGCTTCAAACCTGAGTCCTCAGCATCCCAGGTTAATGCTCTATCCATTGCTCCACCACCTGGTCAGGCACTTTTTTAAAAAAAATATTAAAACTGATTTTAGAGAGAGGAAGGAAGAAAGAGAGAGAAATATTGATTTGTCGTTCCACTTATTTATGCATTCATTGATTGATTCTTGTGTGTGCTCTAGGCAGGGATTAAACCTGCAACCTTGGCATAGCCAGACGCTCTAACCAACTGAGAGCTACCTGGCCATGGCTAGAATTCTTTTCCCACTTGTTTCTGATCCACTCTACTTCTTGCTACTTCCTCTCCCATCCTCAAAACAACCTTATAATGCTACCACTTTTGTCCCCATGTTATGATTGAGAAAAATGAGGCACAGAGAGGTTAAGTGTGTAGTGAATACAAGTCCAGGTTCTGGTAATAGACCTGGAAAAGAATCTTACTTTTGATTTTTACCATATAAACTTTCTCAAGTAAATTACTTAACCACTCTGACCCTCGGTTTCTTCAAATATAAATAGCAATACTAATCTCTCCCCAACAGAGGATTAAGTGGGATTTAGTAAAGTACTTCACATAATGTCAGTGCCCAGCAAGCATCCAATGAACTGCTGCTATTACTCTTAATGAGACCATGAGAAGCAGAGAGCATGGAAAACAAGATGGCTAACCCTGGCTGGGGGCATGAAGAGGACTTGACCCTCATAAACATTTATTAAAAATTTTATTTTTAATGGCCCTAAACCAAATAGCTGTGCCTCATTTGGGCTGATTCTAATGCAAGAAATTGGAAAATTGTGGGCCTGACCTGTGGTGGCGCAGTGGATAAAGCGTCGACCTGGGAACACTGAGGTCGCCAGTTCAAAACCCTGCACTGGTCTGGTCAAGGCACATATGGGAGTTGATGCTTCCAGCTCCTCCCCCCTTTCTCTCTCTTTCTCTCTCTCTCTCTCTCACTCTGTGTCTCCCCTCTAGAATGAATAAAATAAAAACAAAAAATTAAATAAAAAAAAAGAAATTGGAAAATTGTGTAACAATCAAAAGTGGGAAGTGAAGTAAATTTGGTTTGAACCATGCAAGGTTTATTCCTGAGATATACACATAGCCCTTTCCCACTGGCCTAAAGATAGGAAAATGCCCCCACAACCAAAAAAAAAAAAAAAGAAACAGCCTACTGACCTGTGGTGAGTAGTGGATTGAGCATTGACCTGGAGCTCTAAGATTGCTGGTTCAGAACCCTGGGCTTGCCCAGTCAAGGCACAGATGAGAAGCAAACAGTGAACAACTAAAGTGAAGCAATGATGAGTTGATGTATTTTACCCTGCGTTCCTCTCTCCCTCTCCCATTCCCTCTTTCCTTCCTTCCCTCTCCCCCCCTCTCTCTAAAGATCAATAAATAAAATCTTTAAAAAAAATTTATTTTTAAAAGTTCAGTGATTTAAAAAACGTATGATGCTAGTCTAATCCGTGGTGGCACAGTAGATTGTCAATCCAGGATACTGAGGACCCTGGTTTGAAATCCTGACATCGCTGGGTACAGCATGGGCTCATCGGCTTGTGCATGGAATCATCAACATGATCCCTTGGTTGCTGGCTTGAGCCCAAAGGTCGCTGGCTAGAAGAATAAAGGTTGCTGGCTTGAAGCCCAAGGTCTCTGGCTTGAGCAAAGGGGTCACTGACTTGGCTAGAGCTGTACCCCCAACTCCACCCCCATCAGGGCATATGAGAAGCAATCAATAAACAACTTATGTAAAAGTAACTATGAGTTGATGTTTCTCATCTGTTCCCCCACCCTCGTCTCACTCTCTTAAAAAAAGAAACAAAAAACGTACTATGCTATAGTTATCATTCACAAGTGTGAAAATAACCAATCTACAGTGTTTCAGCATTGTTTGGAATATCAAGGGATTGAAACAACCAACATGTTCACTAACTGAGGACTGGTTAAATCACTTTAAGGTTTATACACACCATGAAATACTATGTACTGTTAAAAGGAGTGAGGAAATTCTTATGTACTGCTATAAAACACCTTCAAGTTTCAATGTTAATTAAAAATCAGAGATAGAGGATAGATACTCAGATATAAAATCTATAAGAATAGAAAAGAAACTGTTATCAGTTGCCATCGGGGAGAGGCACTACAGTGGGGCTGGATGGACCGGGGTTGGAGGAAGATGTTTTGCTGTGTATCTTCTTATACTTCATGAATTTTGAATGATGTGACTATATAACATTCAGAAACCAGTACTTAGAAAAAGAAACATTATATTAACATCTCTTTATGTATTTTTTCACAAAACAAATGTTTGTTGGACCCCTGCTACATGCCAGGCCCTCTTCTAAGTGCCAAGGACTCAACAGTAAACAGAACAGGCACAAACACCTATCCTGGTAGGAGAGAAGCAGTAAACATCACCAGTGAAGTACAGAGCACACTGGAAACGATAGACACTATGGGGATGGGGACGGGGGAATAAAACAGAGCAAGCAGAGTAGAAATGTAGGGATCCATATTTAGTAGGGTGGTCAGGGTAGGCCTCTCTGAGATGATGAGAATGGAACAGAGATTTATGAGAGGCACAAGAGTGAGCGTAGACACCTGGGGAAGAGCCTTCCAGGCAGATGGAACAGCCTGGGCAGAGTGCATGAGGGTCGGGGGTAGGGGGGAACAGCACTTGCAGTTTCAAGGAAAAGAAAAGAGGCCAGTGTGGCTGAATGGGGTGGGCAAAATGGAGAGAAATAGGAGCAGGGGTTCAAGATAGAGAGGGTGGGCCGATCAGACAGGATTTTTCAAGCCACAATAAAGAATTTAGCTTTACTTTTGAGTTAAATTGGGAGCCACTGGAAGTTTTAAGTAGAGTAAGGTGACTTGACTATTTTTTTAAAATTGATTTTAGAAAGAGAGAAAGGGAGAGAGAGACAGAAACATGGATTTATTTTTGTATGTGCCCTGATTGGGGATTGAACTGGCAACCTCTGTGCTTTGGGATGATGCTCCAAACCAACCAAGCTAACAACCAGCAAGGGCAGATCTGACTTACAGATTGCTTTAGTTTGTGGATTGAGAAAGGACTACAAGGAGGGAAGGAATGAAACAGGAAGACCAATTAAAAGGCTATTACAATAATCTATGTGAGAGATAATGGTGATTGTATCAACTTCCTACGGCTGCCTTAACAAACTGTCACAAACTAGGTGGCTTGAAATAATAGAAATATATTCTCTCACAGTTCTGGAATTTTTAAGTCATAAATCAAGGTGTGAGCAGGGCTGCGCCTCTCTAAAGGCTCCATAAGAGAACCCTCCCTGCCTCTTCCAGCTTCTGGTGGTGTCAGGCTTGAAAGTGCAAGACTCTGATCTCATGGCCTTCTCCCTAGTCCCTGTGTCTCTGATCTCCCTCTGTGTCTCTCTTATAAGGATCCTGTCATTGAATTTTGGGCCCATCTTGAGTCCAGGATGATCTATCTCATCTCACGATTCTTAATTACAACCACAAATATCCTTTTTTATTTTTTATTTTTTTATTTTATTTTTTACAAATATCCTTTTTGAAAATAAGAGCATATTGCAGGGAGCTAAAATTTGGACATATCTTTTAGGGGGCCATAATTCAACCCACTAAAGTGGCTTAGAACCAGGATAATAGCAATGAAGGTATTGAAAATATTTTTTATATATTTTGAAGGTAGAACCAACAGAATTTGAGGAGCGAGAAAATGAGGAGTCAAGAATGACTCTACTGTTTTTGACTGAGCAACTGGATGGATGGAGCTTCCACCAAGTAAGATTGAAAGCTGCAGTTGGAGTAGATTGGGGTGTGGAGCGTATAGATCAGAAGTTCAGTGTTGAACATCTTAAGTTTGAGATGAGTATTAGGCATCCAGGTAGAGGTGTAGATGGATATAAATGCTAGAGTTAAGGAGAGAGTTCTAGGCTTGAGACCTAGATTTTTGAGTTGTCATATTTAAAGTAATAAACTGGATGAGATTATATCAATAGTGAGTGTGTCAGGAGAAAAAAGGATCTGTGCCCAGGATGTATGCTGGGCTGTGGGCAGAGATGAATTTGATGGTTCCTGTTTCCAAGTAAACCATAAAGACAAGTACAAAGATCAGTGACTAGAAGTGTCCCACTGCCAGCTACCCTTTCACCCAGGCCACCATGGGGCATGATTACTCTCCCTCCACACATTCTCCAGTGGCTGCTAGATCATGCCTTCCATTTTTATAGACTTCCTTTAATGATTGGTTCTTTTGTGCATCCATGTGGCATAAAAGAGTAAGAGCAAGCCCTGGCCCAGTAGCTCAGTTTGTTAGAGTGTCATCCCAATATTCCAAGGTTGCAGGTTCAATCCCTGGTCAGGGCACATACAAGAATCAACCAATGAATGCATAAATGAGTGGAACAACAAATTGATGTTTTTCTCTCTCCCTTCCTCTTTCTCTAAAAACCAATCAATAAATTAAAAAAATAAAATTTATGAAAGAATAAGAGCAAGAAGAGGGAATGCCAAGCCCCTTGGGGCTTGGGGAATTGTCTTAAACTCTCCAGGAAGAACCTGGCCATGGCAGCCCCAAGTTCATCTCCATCACAGAAGACAGTTCTCATTTCTGATTTTTCTTCCTAAACAAAAGGCCAGTCAGACGCATCAATTCAGATAAAAATAACTCTGCTTACCTGAGCGACATCGCCAGCCTCTGTCCATCTCTGCAGCTCTTGTTCCTGTTGAAAGATAAGAAGACTAATATATTGGCAAGTTGTCATGAAATGTTTTCTCCCCAAATCCAATATACTGTGTGGGATTCAAATCTATTTATACTCTTTAAAAATTAAAATCAATACTTCTGTTGGTAGCATGGCTGTTTGTTCTTATCGAGTTTACCTTCACAACGAAGAGACTATCAAGTGTGGTGAGAGCTTTCTCCATTCAGGAAACTTGTATGTTTTGCAGATAGCTGATGGAGCCAAGGTTTTAGAAGAGACCACTGCAAAGCCAAGGTCTAGAATGTCATGTTTTGTGGACTGTCAGTTTAGTTATGTTTTATGGCCATAGAATGTAAGTCCTTGAAATTATGTGTCTTGGGGAAAGGGAGGCAGGGATTTGCCTACTCTGCTGCAGTTTCCATTGGTGCAAGTACTTCGTACATTTTTAAAGATGTGCATATCCTCATATAGGAACAGAGCCTACAGATATCGTTTCATATGTACACAAAGCACACTTGAAGAATATTACCGGTGGCACTTTAGCAATAGCATAACACTGTAAACAACCTAAAAGTCCATCAACAAACACATTTTTTGTACCATCTATAAAATAGAATACTATGTTTCTTATGAACAGTTGGCTGTATTAGTTGTCTAGGGCTGCCATAACAAACACCACAGGCTGAGTGTCTCTGAAATGTATTTTCTCAAAGTTTCGGAGGCTAGAAGTCCAAGATCAGGGTGTCGGCAGCTTGGTTTCTTCTGAAGCTTCTCTCCTTGTCTTTTAGATGGCTGCCTTTTTGCTGTGTGTTTACACAATCATCTCTCTGTGTGTGCACATGTCTGATGTCTCTGAGTCCTAATCTCTTCTTCTTAAAAAGACACCAGTCATATTGGATTAAGGCCCACCCAAATGACCCATTTTAATTTAATTACAGGGGTCCTCAGGTTACAACAGTCTTGACATACACGTTTCAAGTTTACAATGCTCACTCTCCTAAAGAACTTAAAAAAAATGAGACGTGAGTGTTTCGGCTTAAGCCATCAGTGTCGTACTTACAGACTACATGGGTGAACTAGTTTGGTTGTGTGCCGTGGAAAAATATGCAGTAATGCAGCATATGGGTGAGGGAGTCGGCTTCCCCAAGTACGCTTACCTACGCCATTTTGGACTGTTGAAAGTGCAAGTAAGTGTCCCGTTTGTGTTAGGTTAGGGTGTATTTAGATTTACACCACAATCCGGGATATGTCACTGTCTTAAGAACGGAACTGTGTCAGAATCAAAGGACCCCCTTTACCTATGTAAAGACCTTATCTCCAAATACGGTCACATTCTGTGATTCTGTGGGTTAGAGCTTCAACATACACAATTAATCCTATAACACTGGACTAGCTCCATATATTCTGCTTGGAAAAATGGCCAAGAAATTCTGCTTAGAGAAAGAAGTAAGTTGCAGAAGAGTATACAAAGTATGGTTCTAATATCTCTTTAAAAATTGTGTGTGTGTATGTGTGCCTGACCAGGCGGTGTCGCAGTAGATAGAGCATCGGACTGGGATGTGAAAGACCCAGATTCAAGACCCCAGAGGTCGCCAGCTTGAGCGCGGGCCCATCTGGCTTGAGCAAAAGCTTGCCAGCTTGGACCCAAGGTGTCAGTTCCAGCAAGGGGTTACTCGGTCTGCTGAAGGCCCGCGGTCAAGGCACATGTGAGAAAGCAATCAATGAACAACTAAGTTGTCTCAAGGAAAAACTGATGATTGATGTTTCTCATTTCTTTCTATTCCTGTCTGTCCCTATCTATCCCTCTCTCTGTCCCTGTAAAAAAAAAAAAAAAAAAAAAGTGTGTGTGTGTGTGTATTTGGAAAGACATTAGTGGACATCCTGAGTTCCATTCCTGGTCAGGGCACAAAAAGAAGCAACCATCTGCTTCTCTCCCCCATCTTCTCCCCTTTCTGTCTCTCTTCTCCTTCCACATCCAGTGGCTTGATTGATTCAAGCATTGGCCCCAGGCGCTGAGGATTGCTTGGTTGATTTGAGCATCGGCCCCAGTCAGGGGTTGACAGGTGGATCCCAGTTGGGGTGCATGCAGGTATCTCTCTATCTCCCCTCCTCTCACTTAAAAAAACACAAAAAAGAGGGGTTTCTAATTTAGTAGTGGTAGGGACCAGGTTTCTCTGATTTTTTTTAAAGCAAGTTTTTATTATTAAAAGACCTTTTTAATTTGTTGGTCAGTGGGGCAGAGTTGCAGGAGGGGCCCATGCAGTAGGTAGGGAGTGAGGTTCAGGGAGCTGGCAGGCTTGAGTGCAGAGTAGTTCTGAACTAGTGCTGAATATGCACTGGTTTCCTTTCATTCCGAACCTAGTAAGTGCTATTAGTATATTGGTGACATTTGGGGTGCCTTGGAGCTCCATATTTCTAACTGACATTTTTTATTAATGCCTTCAGACTGGTCAGCATTCATTAGGGTATTGGGTCCAGCTGGTGATTTCATGGAAAGGGCATTATTCAAAGCTGTGCACAAATGTAGGTTAGGGAGAAATAGATAAAACTCTCCAAGACAGAATGGGGACCCACAGGGATGAATGCAAAGTCATGCAGTGATGTTCAAAATATCATCGTACAAGATGGATTGAGGGGTCAGGCTGGACAACACTTTACATGAAGACTTCATTTTTTCCTTTTTAATTAAGTGAGAGGCAGGGCAGCAGAGACAGACTCCTGTATGTACCTTGACTGGGATCCACCTCGGCAAGCCCCTACCAGGCGATGCTCTGCCCTGCTGGGCCACAGCTCCATTGCTCAGCAACCAGCTATTTTAGCTTCTGAGGCCGAGGCTATGGTGCCAACCTCAGCACTCAGGGCCAATTTTGCTCGAAACATTTGAGCCATGGCTACAGAAAAGGAAGAGAGAGAGGGGTGGGGGAGGGCAGGGGTGGGGGAGAAGCAGATGGTCGCTTCTCCTGTGTGCCCTGACCTGGAATCAAACCCAGGACTTCCATATGCTGGGCTGAAGCTCTACCACTGAGCCAACTGGCCAGGGCACATGAAGACTTTAATTCACTCACTTGGCCACAAGTTCCATGTGACCTTAAAGAATATAATATGCCAGCCTGACCAGGAGATTGCATAGTGGATAGAGCATCAGTCTGTGATGCTGAGGACCCAGATTTGATCTCCAAGGTATCCAGGTTGAGCGTGGTCTCACCAGCTTGAGTGCAAGTTTGCCGGCTTGAGTGTGGGATCATGAACATGACCCATGGTCTCTGGCTTAAGCCCAAAGGTCACTGGCACAGCTGGAGTCCCCCGGGCAAGGCATATATGAGAAAGTAATCAATGAACAACTAGGGTGAAGCAACTACGATTTGATGCTTCTCATCCATCTCCCTTCCTGTCTATCTGTCCCTGTCTGTCTGTCTCTCTCGCTTGCTTGTATAATAAAAAATGAAAAGAAAAAGAAAATTAAAAAAAAATAATATGGCACAGCTGCTAGAAAAACCTATTGCAGATTTAATCTGCATTCCAGATACATACTGTTTCTGTCAAGTGAGCTGTCCTCAGGACTGTCCGAACTTCACTGGTATGTTGGGTCTAACTGGTAAACAACAATAGTAGTTGTAAACCAGCAGCCCAAGGACTGACTCCAGCCTGCAGACACATTTCGTTTGGCTTACAAAATGTAAAAAAACCAAAACCAAAACAACAAAAAAACTCCACCTGATCTGATAAAAATAAAAAGTTTTCAAATAGAAACCCAGATTTTCAGCAACTTTTGAAAAGTTCCAAAGATCTGGCACCATCTTTTAGCGACAATGCTTGGCTAGATCTATGCAGTATCGGCTTACATTAGATCAAGCATGTGCTTGCCATGTTGTCATGGTGCTCACCACTCCCTGTTGTCCCTCAACAGTGAGGCTGAAGATTATTAGTTGCTTTCTATTATTGAATTTGCAGAAAAAACTTCTCTGTATCCATGTCTCTATGAAAAGTGGGAAAATGAAAGAGTGAGAGGGCCATGTGACTTGACTGTACCTGCCCTGCTCTATTGATTTTCAGTACGAGTCTTATGTCTGCAGAAGTTTGTATTTGCAGTTCAAGTGCAGTGTACATAGAGGAGGAAGCGTAGCATATAGGAAGGTTTTGTGTGCCAGGGTTAGAATAGCCGTAGATAAACATCTTCTTGGAGAAGAAAGGCCAAGAGATGCATGATTGTGGAGTGCAGGTAAAGGAAAGAGGGTCATAGGATAGAGGAATTGACTGGCCCATGGGTTACTTCAGTGCGCAAACCAGACAACAAGAATTCTAGTGAAGCAGACTTCAGCTTAATATATGAATGAGTTTTTGAGCAACCAAGCTTTTCAAATAGGAACAAGTTGTCAAGAGAAGTGGAGAGATGAGGGCAGAGGCTGTCATGGGCTGGCATAGAAAGGACTAAGGAGGAGGCAGCGCATAGGCAGGTGTTTCAGTCCCACCATTTGCTGTGGCCTTGAATAAGTTGCTTAACTTGATGCTTCTAAAACAGACCTTAAAATTATATTAACCTTTAAAGATGTGGTGAGGGTAAAATTAAAGAGTGCAGATAAAGTATTTAGTATGCTGTTTGACATGTAGTAAGCACTCAACAAATATTAGCTATTATTATTATTATTATTATTTGCAATTGGGCAAAAGATTGAATAATTTATTTCTAAGAGCATTGTCAAGTCGAAGTTCTGTGATTATATGTATCATTCATCTCCATTTTCTCCTTCCAAGAATTTGCTGAAAAGAAAGAAAATGAGTGAATTTCAATCTCATTTCCTTTTATTGCTTCTCCTACCAAGGTACTTCTAACTCTTGAAATGGCCACAGGCTAACTATGTAAACAGCAGACTTTATTTTTAGTCCCTTCTATGGCCTCCTCTTTTGTGCCAGACATCCTGGAAGTCTGCAAAGGTTTGCAGAAGATATGCTCATTTGAAAATGTTTGCTCATCTCCATTGCTTCACATTTGAAGTTGATTTTGCTCTAAGACCTTTACTCAGTAGTGGTGGCATCAATAGGCTGAATCAAGTTCAAGATCAATCAGCTTTTCTTGAAATGAACCTGGAAGAAACAGGCAAATTTAAAGTGCTGAGCCATTAAATTGAAACAGAGACTTGTCCCTTTGCCCATGGGCTAACTTTGTACTGGTTATTTGGGCTGCTGGGCTTGCAGTCTTATGGCTACATTTGGTAGAGAAGGGGGAAACTGAGAGAAAGAGAGAATGGTAAGTTGTTTCTGTTTCTAGCAGAAGCTGGTAGTGGCAGACACTGCGAAAAAATACCCATTCTTCCTTCTTACAAGTCAACCCCCCCCATTGTGTGGGATGTAAATATGCCTAGTTAATTACACTTCCCTTTTTTGTGCAGCTGGTTCTGGATCAATGAAACACAGGTTGATTTCTCATTACATGAGCATAATAAACCTCTTCCTTGTTTAAGTCACTGTATGTCTGGTGTTCTGTTACTTTCAGCCAAATAGAATCTCTGTAGTACTCAGATCCTCAGCTGGGTGTCCAACAATTCAATTCTGATACTATCTACCTGAAGTTAGCATTAGACCCCACAGGGTAAGGGCTCCGTCCCACAAGACTGCACCTACTTTAGAAACCAGTCACGTACTTCTGACCAATCAAGTATAAATCAGGAATTCTCATGACCCCCTTCTCAGGTTTGATAGTTTGCTAGAATGGCTTTACTTATGCTTACTAGTTTATGATATCACCCAGGAACAGCTACATGGAAGAGCTGCATAGGATGAGGTATATGGGTTGGGTGGGGGGCTTTCATTACCTCCCTGGGCATCACACTGCCAGCACCTCCATGCATTTACTAACCTGGAAGCACCTTAAATACTGTTGTTCAGGGGTTTTAACGGAGATTTCATTACATAGGCATGATTGACTAAAAATAATTGAATATTATTGATTGAACTCAATCTTCAGACCCTCTCCACTCCCTGGAGGTGGGATGGGGTAAGGCTCAAAGTTTCAGCCCTTCACTTAGACCTTGGTCTTTCTGGTGACCACCCCCATCCTGAAGCTATAGAGGGGCCTCCAGCCACCAGTCACCTCATTAGTCTATAAAAGACAGCATCCTTGAGGAGATGCCAAGGTTTTTAGGAGTTCTGTGCCAGGAACCAGGCACACAAAGACCAAATATTTTCTTTTTATTATACCACAGAATCCTATCTGGTTCATAAACCAACTAATTACTAGGTGTTTTTATTCATTTTCACTGTGTAACCAAGTACTCCAAACTTAGTGGCTGAAAACAACCACCAATTTATTATTTCTCATGACTTTATGGGTGGACTGAGGCTCAGTTGGCCTTTCTCTCGATATGGTCTTCCCACATGGGGAGCCTTTTTGTATGGCAGCTGGTTCCCAAAAGTAAGCACTCCACGAGGGCACATCCCAGTGTACAAGGATTTATCAAGCCTTTGCTTGCATCACACTTGCTAATGACCCATTGGCGAATCCCAGAGTCGCCACGGGCAAGGACTCCACAAGACCACACAATTAACAGTCTGCCACACCAGGGTGTTGTAGGAGTGATAGAGGATAGAACTATATAAGTCCCCAGGTCCTTTCTAAATAGTAGATTCGTTCTTTTTACAATGTTTTCCATGATTTCATCCTTCTTTTCTTTCTTACTCTTCTCATTTTCCTCTCCCTATAACTAACCCTCACCCCCCAAAAAGCAAAAAAATGTGCCAAATTCCTCCAGAAGCATATCTATGAATAAGGATCTAGAAAGTAGGACCTGAACTCTTCAAACTAGTGCGATAAACTGGTATCCTACAGACATGTTTTAATTGGACCTCAGTTTTATAAAGTATGAAATTTTCATATTAGACTTCCCAGAATCTCTCGAAAAATTGAAACAATAAGCAATTCCTGGGCCCTCATTCTTCCAGGGCAGCAACAGGCAAGAGCTGAGTTGAGGCTCTGCTTTCAGAAGCGCTGGAGCTCTCCAGTTTACCATAGTCCCCACCACTCCATGTTATCTTATTCAAATTGGAACCACTGGTTCTAATTTGACTTGTCTGCCTCACTTATTTCTATTAGCTTTCTGGCCTCTGAGGTTTTTGAGTTGCAACCCCTGCTTTAAACTTATTCTGAATTTTCTCTCTCTCACCATCCCCTTCCCTAATTTATCTCCTCCCAATAAAATGTGCTCATTGTTATTTTCCATTTGCTTACTTACCATAATTCCATTACTGTGCCTTATCTAAAGCCTTTCCCTGATTGAGGTCAGCTCATCAAATAAAGCCTTCCTTGCCTTTCATTTAAGCAGTGCCCCAAATCCCACCTCCTTTAAAAGCCTTGCTTGATTTAATAATGGTAAAGCAATAGTGGATCATCTGAATTCAACTGTGTTTAAATCCAGAATCTTAGATTCTACGCCTCCTTCACAATGTTTCAAGTAAAATCTTGATTACAAATGCCACTGGTCCAAGAGGAAATACAAATGGCCAATGGATATATGAAATGATGCTCATCTTTACTAGCTATTAGAGAAATGCAAATCAAAACTATGATAAATACCACCTCACACCTGTTAGCTATTATCAACAAGACAGGTAATAACAAGTGTTGGAGAGGCTGTAGAGAAAAAGGAACCCTCATTCACTGTTGGTGGGAATGTAAATTAGCGCAACCACTATGGAAGAAAATATAGTGATTCCTAAAAAAATTAAGAATAGAACTACCATATGACCCAGCAATCCCTCTACTGGGTATCTACTCCTAAAACTCAAAGACATTGGTATGTAAAGACACATGCACCCCCATGTTCATCGCAACATTGTTCACGGTGACCAAGACATGGAAACAACCAAAGTGTCCTTCAATAGAGGACTGGATAAAGAAGATGTGGTACATATATACTATGGAATACTACTCAGCCATAAGAAACAATGACATAGGGTCATTTATGACAACATGGATGGACCTTGATAACATTATATTGAGTGAAATAAGTAAATCAGAAAAAATCTAAGAACTGTATGATTCTTTACATAGGTGGGACACAAAACTGAGACTCATAGACATAAATAGGAGAGCAATGGTTACCAGGGGAGGGGGAAGGAGGGAAAGGGAGAAAACTGGGGGAGGAGGAGGGACATAAAGAGGAACAAATATAAGGTGACAGAGGATGATTTGACTTTGGCTGATGGGTATACAACACAATCGACTGTCCAAATGATGTGGAGATATTTGCCCAAAATTTATATACTCTAGTTGACCAATGTCACCCTGTTAAATTTAATTGTCTAAATAAAAATTAATATACAAACAAAAAGACAAATGCCACTGTTTCTGGATTATAGAAGAATGCCCAAGACACAAGGACAGGGTTTTAATGTAAAGTAATATTCTATGATGTGAGGACCAAGAAATACAACTGAATCCTTTTCAAAAAAGACACATTTGGCCCAAATTTGGAGAATCATTAAGGGAACGGCTCTCAAACTATGGTCCTTTCAGCAGCATCACCAGCACTTCCTGCAAGCATGTTAAAAATGCAAAGCCTTGGACCCCACCCCTGACCTAAATGGATCAGACACTCTGGAGAGTGGAGCCCAGCAATGTGTTTTAACAAGCCTTCCAGGTCATTCTGACGCACACTGCAGTTTGAGAACCACTAACCTAGAGCCATCCATACTATTAAACCTTCCTTGAGTTCCAATTTGAGCTAAGCAGAGTAAGTAGATGGCTCCCTATGGAACAGCTGGTTCTGCTGCTTTTTAAATGTTTTCTGAAGTCCCTTGTGGCTGCAAGTTAGTGAGTGCCAGAGTGGCTCAGCATCAGCAGCACCAGAGGAGCAGCGTCTGACCCACCCCCACGCCTTCCCACCACTCTGAATCAGTAGGTCTGGGCTGGAGCCTGGAAGTGTGCAGCTCTAACAAGCTCCCAAGTGATGTCTGTCATCACTTAGGTTTAGAAACCATTTGCAGAAAAGTACCTGCTAATGGGTTGGTTCATTTCTTTCCACCTCCCACTAAGCACAGGGTGGGGCAGTTTGGCACTGGAGTTCCTAGAAAACTGCTTTCAAAGCCTGTTGATCCTCCCACTGGTTTTGGAGGACACTGAGGCATCTGTGGAGTGACATACCTGTATGCATACCACACCACTTCCGCAGGCAAAGTGCAGCTCCCCCGCCCACATGCCCACTTGGCCAAACTATTAGGTTGGCCTGCCCTTTGGGGCTTTCTTGTAATAGCATCTGACCCATAATATGCTTTCTGCCTGGCCACAGGGGATTGTTTGCAGACCTTCTGGAGGGTTAATAAATAAATGATGGGCTTCTTTTTGGCCACAGGAAACCATCTCAAGGTCAATGATATTGCAGAGCAGGGCTTTACAGAGCTTGCTAAGATTTAAAAAATCATCAGCTTCCACTAACCACATCGCCTCTTTTCTGAAACTTTGAAGCTTTGCTGCTGCAAAAAGGAGAGCAATTAAGCCTCGATAAAATTTTAATAGCGGGAATTATGCACTCTGCAACCAGCCTACAATTAGCTGTTGCTATGCTACAGGCAGAACCTAATCACGATAATGAGGCAAACAAAAGGAGGGAATTAATCAGGGCTGTAAGGTTAGTGCAAAGCCAGTTCCATCTCAGAGCACTGATTTCTGAAACGCAGCAGTGGGACCCCTGGGAAATCTCAGTCCTGCATAAGGTTAGATTAGCTGGTGTGGAGTGGGCGTGTACGCAATCTTCTGAGTAAGGAAAGCTACGTGCAATATCATTCCTTCCTCCCTATGAGGATGCATTTATTTTAAAAAATTATGGTGCCCCTACTCTGTATAGGAAATCATACCAGATTCTGTGAGAGATGCAACCATACAAGACACAAGGCTGCCCTCTAGGACTTTGCTATTCCAACTCTTGTCCTTAGACCAGCAGCAGCAGTAGCACCTGGGAGCTTGTTAGAAATGCAGAGTCTCATGCCCATCCCAGACCTTCTGAATCACAGTTGGATTTTAACAGGTGATCTGTAGGTACCCTGCTCTAGAAAATTTTAACCTAGTAATAATAACAGTTGTCGTTATAATTATAATAATATTGTTTCTGTCAGGTTCTGTGTGAGGCATTCTACATGTGTGATTATTTCGTTTCACTTTCACTGTAACCCCATGAGGTTCTTCCCATGTGCACGTGAAGAAATTGAGGCTCAGAGAAGCTAAAAAAGCTTGCCCAAGCTCACTGAACTAGTAGGAAAAGGGAAAATTATTATTCGAGGGTTTCCTGATTGTAAAGCCTGGGTTCTTAGCCCCTGGTCCAGAATGCCTCCAATCACACATAAAGGGAGGGTCAATAAAGATAATCACAATTCAGATTAGGATATGAGAAAGGGTCATATGTGAGTTAAAACAGGAGAATAGCCTGACCTGTGGTGGCGCAGTGGATAAAGCGTCGACCTGGGAACACTGAGGTCGCCAGTTCAAGACCCTGCGCTGGTCTGGTCAAGGCACATATGGGAGTTGATGCTTCCAGCTCCCTCCCCCTTTTCTCTCTTTCTCTCTCTCTCTCACTCTGTGTCTCCTCTCTAAAATGAATAAATAAAAAGAAATTTAAAAAAACCAGGAGAATAGGTTTAAGAAATCATAAATGGACTGTGGTCTCTTTTGTTGGGGTGTCATGAATGGAGAAAGTAACATTTGAGCTGGAATTTGAATAAGTAGGATTTATATAGATATAATGATGGAAAGGGCATTCCAGGCATCAGGATTAGCATGAACGAAGCACAATAGCCTGAAGGCATGAAGAATGCCTGTGGGGCTAATGAGTAGAACACTTGTAGGATGTGTGTGTGAGGTGGGGCTGGATTATGGGAGGTCTTAAATGTCAAGATAAAGGTTTGACTGTCATTAGAGGTGATGAGGATCCATGGATGTTGTCTGATATGGGGGTGTGTCAAAATCTGGACAGGCTCTAGAACAGTGGTTCTTAACCTGGGTTCTATCGAACCCTAGGGGTTCGATGAGTTGGTCTCAGGGGTTCGGAGAAGCCTCTGCCGCGGAGGCCAGAATAGAGTAATACCGTAATTTGTTGTGAGTTCATGCACTTTGTTGGTTTTGTTCTTTGAGCAAGGTGATGTTCATGCACGGCTCATTTTGTGCACCAGTAAAATAACATATACCTATGTCTTGAATTTGGGGAAAAAATCATATTTTATTTATCACTAAAGAAGGGTTCGGTGAATGTGCATATGAAACTGGTGGGTTCGGTACCTCAAAAAAGGTTAAGAAAACTGCTCTAGAAAGAGCTTAGATGTCATGAACTGCAGAGAGAGAAGACCAGAGGAAAGCCTGAGAGCCCTAAGTCACCATGGTGTCTGTGGGGTCTGAACTGGGGGGGGGGGTGTCAGTGAAATTGAAAAGTAAGGGGTCCTGAGAGATCCTCCGTGGGAGATGAGTGACGGTTCACTGGGATGAGTCAGAGCCTCCAACTCCAGGCTCCAACTTTGGGAACTGGGGGAACACTGAGTCATAGGGGAAAAAAGCTTGAGAAGAAATGATAGCATTGTTTGCGACATATGACATTTGACATGATTGACAGCCTCTCATCAATAATATCAATGTTCATTTCACAGACATTTATTGAGAGGGATAGCAAAATGAATAAAGCACAAAAGAAACAAATGACAGTTCATAGTACGTGAGGACCATGTTCAGTGCCTGAGCTCAGTGCTGTACAAACATTGCCGACCTAACCCCACTCCAGCTTCCTGAAGAGACTCGTCACCCAGTACCTCAAACTCCAGGATGCACGTTATAAATATCTGGAGAGCTTAGGGGGAAAAAACAAAAACAAAAACAAACCCAGGACTTCCCCTCCTCCCCCCAAAAGATGTGTGCAGTATTACTGAGTTGAGTGAGGGTCCTGTTCCAAGGCAGTTGAGTGAGGGTCTCAGATGAATTTTGGTAGAACCTCTGATTCTATTGATGACCACCAGGAACACATCTGCAGTTAAATGAATGGACTTTATTTCTCACCTCAGAGAGGGGAATGTACCCTATGGGGAATTACAGGTGCATTCTCCCCACAAGAAGGTGTTAGAAAGAATCTATGATAGCACATGGGCTTTGATGGGGTGACTTGGGGGAGGGTTTAAGGAAATGGGGGTGTTACTCTCGATTGAATGGCGTCAGAAAGCAGAACAATTCTGATTAAATCTCTCAATAAATCTCATCTATTGGGAGGGGAGATTAGAATAAAGACAAAGTTAAAGTGGATAGAAGTAGCAGTACTCAACTTGGCCAAGAGAAGCAGGTATTTGGTATTTGGCGAGTGTTAGTGACCTTGTTTCTGTGCTTAGAGAATGTCACGCAGTGACCTTGCTTCATCTCATTTTATCTTGGTTTCAGAGTAAGCTTGTCTGAGGCTGGTATTCTGTGAAATCGTTTATATCTGACAGGAGCATAGTCTGGTTTAGCTGTGTCAGGCCAGCTTCTGGATGTCAGGGACTGCCAGTTTTTGTTTCTCACCCCTCACACCCTCTTTAATACTCCCATCCCTCATCTTACTCCACCAACTGCAAAGGAAAGAGAAGACAGAGTAGAAGAGAAAAGGCAAGAATAAAAACGGTCAAAATTAAGAAAGTGAAAAGAAGAGGCAAAAGGAGGAGATGTGCGTGTGGGCGTGGGGGGAATAACCCTTATGGATTCTGCTTCCCAGCTGCACACTGAGCCCGTCTCCGCGGAGTGTGGTGGCAGGGCACAGGACCCTGCAGCTCGCCCTCACTTGTTAGCAGTGACCTTGCTGCCCATCACCCCGCGGAGGGAGCATTCCTTCCTGCCATCTGTTTGGCACTGGGCAATTGGTGATGCTCAGCTTGGTGTGAAGTGAAACCTGTTCATGAAATGGGAGCCAGGCCTGCAGCTGTGTGCGTGTGCGTGTGTGTGTGTGTGTGTGTGTGTGTGTGTGTTCACACTGGCTGAGAGAAATCCTGATCAGACTGTTCCCTAGGCAGGTTGACACCCAAGTTGTGTGTGCAGAGGGTTCTGACTGAATTTGGAGTCCGGTCCCAGAGCAGGTGGCTGCGGCCTGTCTTACACTCCAGCTTATTTAGAGGAGGAGGAGCATGCACCTGAGCCCTTTAATACCCCCTACCTGGCTCAGAGCTGCCATCTGGGAGGCCAGCGCCAGTTAGCCACTCTGAAGCTGGCTCTGTGAAACTCTGATGACTCCAGGACCTTGGAGGCAGCGGGGTCCAGGAGGCATCAAACACCCATGTCTGCTGTACCTTTCTGGTCTTGGCTCAGGCTTTCCCTCTTCCTGGAAAGCCAGTGCCTGTCCCACCTTATTCGGCTCTCAAGACTGAATGCAAATGTCTGCCTCCCTGGCAGAATGGATGGCCCCTCCCCCACACTCCCCGAGGGAGGCTTCTCAGGAGTCTCACGTCCTAGGAGTCATTATTATATGCTCCTTACCTGAATGTCTCTCCTACTGGACAGGCCTCTGGCTTATTTATTGCTTGGTCCCCAGCCCTTGGAACTGGGCCAGATCATAGAAGACAATTGGTAAATAAATATTTGGGAAAGGAAAGGAAGGAAGGAGCGAGGCCTTGCTCGCCATTCTGAACACCCAGCAATTTCCTAAGGGGTTGTGGGGGCGGCAGAAGCCCTCCCCCTGGCATCTAAGTGTGGCCTGTTTGTTGTTGAAGACAGGCAGGGGTTCCTACCTGGGCCAAGCTGCAGTTGATCCCCCTATCCCTTTCTCTTCCTGTCTTACAGGAGCTTGGATGGAGTCCAGAGGGAAAGAGGCAGACATGGAAGAGTCCTAAATTCAGGAAGAATCTGGGCCACAGAGAGCAGCAGGTGTCTTGGTGTTAGTTCAGAAAAGCCTCAAAGGAAGGGGCAACTGACAGGTGGCTCCCCTGTTTACACAAATTAATTAGCAAGTTTTGTTGTTCTCTGGAACCAGCTTCTCACTGAAGCCACAGAGAAAAACAAAACTAAACCAATGCCTAACGCAAAGTTCCCAGGGCAATAAGATGAGGGATGTGGGGATTAGGAAACATGTAATCTTTCCCCTGAGTTCTTCTGGCAGAAGCAGAGTTACTTCAGCACTTGCTTGGGAAGGCTAGGTCCCTGTGCAGACAAGGGCTGTCATCTCCTGGCCCTACTCCAGCCCTCCAGGGAGACCTGTGTGCCATGATATTCAACTACAGCCAGGTCTCCTCTTTGCAAACTCAAATTGTGCAGCATTTCATGATGCACCTGAGCACCTGGAGCTTTAGTGGAGATGCTAAATGAGAATGATGATCAGCACCGCACAATGATCCATAGCATTTGTAATTGGTGAGACACATAAAGAGAATAGGGAGAGGCAGTTAATGTAGGAAGGATTTCTTTTCTCTTTTTTTTTTTAGCTTGAGATGAGCACAGTGGTCAGCACCTGGATTAAATTGAAGGAGCTGCCCTAGCAGTGTTTTTTCAAATGCCTGTCCATGAACTGGTCCACTAGAAACTTTGTGCCTATTTGTGAAAGAGTTAACCACCCTGAAATTGTATGAAGATTATAGACCCAATGATCTTAGTCAAATTTGCTTATACTCAGGGTGATTTCTGCCTTAGCAGTTCCTGAAATAATTCTCCTATTTTAACCAAGTCCCCAAGCAAAAAGTTTGAAGACCACACAAGCTATAGGAAAGGGGGAGGGGGCAGAAGCCTGCCATATTGGAGAGGCCCAAGAAAGGAGTTCTCTTCCCTCCACCCCCATTCCATTTCCCTTCCCAGGACAGGAGCATGTCCTCCCAGCCTTCTCCTTGCCAACACACCAGGCAGCCTAGTTTCTCAGAAAATTAAAAATCCAGGAATTCACCTGTATCTAAACAATCTGTGTATATGTCCTTGGCAAAGAGGAAGGGGCTGGCTGGAGGTGGTGGTCAGTGGGTTCTAAATATTGACTCTCCTATGTGTAAAGCAGAACTTCTAATTTGTCCTGAAAGATAGCCATCCAACTGCAGGAGGGCCTCAGGCTGGAGCAGGCTGTGATTGGGAAAAAGCTTTTCCTTTCTCATCACGATCTTATCGACCCTAATCACCTCTCTGTCCAGACATCCAGCCTCCAAGTTTTCAGCTTCAAGTGATTCATCTCAAAGGCCACCCCATGAGCCCTTCATCTGCTATTTGATTGGAGAAGGGGGTGCTGGAGGTCCCAGTGCTTTAATTGCATTTGTTAATGGGTAGGTGCAATTATCCCTGCCACACTCCTGCACACTGCCAGGCAGACAGATGATTAAGGGCATCTTTAAAACTCCAGCTCCCTACAGCCCTCTCTACTAATTGAGCAGTGAAGGAAATGATATTGAGCTCTCCTACTCCTTTCTTTAAATTAACTCCTGGCTCCAAAGTCTTCCTTGGATCAGTGTGTTGGCCACATGGCTCAGAGTCTTCCGTTCCAACCCATCTGTCACCCATCACTTAGGCACAGGGCCCAGCCCTATTGTCAGTGGATCCATCCATCACCCGCAGACTGGGAGTGGGCTGGGGGTGGGGAGGTACCTTCAGGGCCCCAGAGGGTGATATCACCCAGCCTCATGATAGCATCTGATTTAACTGAGAGGGGGCCTGAGATGTTCCACTGTCCTCTGACCTTGGCCACCTGTGCTTAGATCCAGTCTGGACTATTCTAATCACTTAGTGACTGGTCCCCTACACCCTAAGTTAGTGTCTTCTGGAAGCCGAAGTGATCAACTTGATTCATAAACAGTGGTCAAGCTCTAATATTAAAAACTCTTTGGGACCCTGGTCGGTTGGCTCATTGGTAGAGCATCGGCCCACCATGTGGAAGTCCTGGGTTTGATTCCGGCCAGGGCACACAAAAGATGCACCCATCTGCTTCTCTACCCTTCCCCCTCTCCTTTCTGTTTGTCTCTCCCTTCCCCTCCCACAGCCAAGGCTCCATTGGAGCAAAGTTGTTCAGGGTACTGAGGATGGCTCCATGGCCTCTGCCTCAGGCACTAGAATGGCTCTGGTTTCAACAGAGCAATGCCCCAGATGGGCAGAGCATCACCCCCTTGTGGGCATGTCGGGTGGATCCCAGTTGGGTGCATGCGGGAGTCTTGTCTCTCTGCCTCCCCACTTCTCACTTCAGAAAAATAAAGTAAAGACTAAACTTTGGGTGGTGAGCACACAATGCAATATATAGGCGATGTATTATAGAATTGTACACTTGAAACTTATGTAACATTACTAGCCAATTTTGTTTCAACAAATTTAAGAGAACAATGAAAACCCTTCAACAGCTTCCCAATTTACCAAGAATGCAATCCAAGCTCCATGCCATGGTCTACAAGACCCTAGGTGGCCTGAAACCTGGCACACTGTTCATCTTTAACCTATATTCTTCTAGCCCTTGCTTACTAAGCTCCAGTGATACTGGTCTTCTCCTTACAGTTCCCAAATAGAGCAATCTCTTTCCAGCCCCAGGACCTTTGCATATTATTGTTGCTCTGCTTGAAAGAATTTGCCCTCAAATTTTCATGGTCGGCCCCTTCTCACCCTTCAGTTCTTCATTTAAATGTTTCTGAGAGAGGACTTATGTCCTTTTGCCATATCTTAAGTAATTTTCTATCTTTTTAGTTCTTTTAAAAACCACTTGTTTGTTTCTTTCAAAACATGTCACTATTTTTCATTATTTTAGTTTTGTTCTTTTGCTATATATTTTTGTGTTTATTTCTGTCTCTCTGGACTATACGCTCCATAAGGTCAAGATATTCTTTTAGCTCACTGTTGTATTCCAAGTGCCTTTTGGAGTACTTGGTACATTCTCGCTCATTCAGCAAATATCGGTATTTATTAAGCACCTACTTCATGCCAGGTACTTTTTTAGGTAGTGGGGATACACCAATGAACACACAGGAGACAATTCTTTGTCTTCCTCAATCTAAGATTCTAGAGAAGACAGAAGAGGAGGGCAATAAACAATGAACATAATAAGTAAATCATATAAAAATTTAGAAGGTGACTAGGGTTCTTTCTTCTAACCAAGGCTAGTAATGAATAATTCTCTGTGATCCTGAGAATTAAATATTGCATAAAAAAGCTAAAGAAGGCCTGACCAGGCGGTGCAGTGAATAGAGCATCGGACTGGGATGCGGAAGACCCAGGTTTGAGACCCCCAAGGTCGCCAGCTTGAGCGCGGGCCCATCTGGCTTAAGCAAAAGCTTGCCAGCTTGGACCCAAGGTCGCTGGCTCCAGCAAGGGGTGGCTCGGTCTGCTGAAGGCCCATGATCAAGGCACATGTGAGAAAGCAATCAATGAACAACTATGGTGTCGCAATGGCAACGAAAAACTAATGATTGATGCTTCTCACTTCTCTCCGTTCCTGTCTGACTGTCCCTATCTATCCCTCTCTCTAACTCTCTCTCTGTCCCTGTAAAAAAAAAGAAAGAAAAGCTAAAGAGGAAAGGTGTGTGTGCGTGTGCGTGTGTGTGTGCGTGTGTGTCTGTGTGTGTGTGTTGTGGTATGGGAAATCAGTTAAGGGGGTGGATAACATTGAGACACGAGTGCATTTTGTTTCCATGAAAATGAAGACTATCAACTTACAGCTTCCTACTTGTGGGTGTCCATCTCCTGACTGCCACTTGCATTCACTCTAGCTTCTCTAGGTAGCACCGCCATTCATACTTCCTACATTTACTTCCTCATTCCCTATAGAAATTTTCCCACCCTTTGTCCCATCACAGGATGGTGCAGTCGGGTGAGCTTGGCTTTTGCCTGCCTGGCATTCATTCCTCTTTCTTATGGAAACAGCATCCCAGGTTATTTGGGGGGACCACTCTTTATCCCATTGGATATAGTCTTGGTAGAACTATCACTCACAACCTCTACCCTCTCCTACCCGACAGATGACCCTGAACTCAGGCCCTCCTGAATCTGAATCCTAATTGGAGAGACAAAAAGATTTCAAAGCTGAAGTTTAGTCATTCTGAGGAGATGATTGTCCCTTCATTTCTGCCACCCAGACCCTTGAAGCTGCTCTGCTTCCTGTCCTTCCTAATCACATACCTTACTTTTCCTTTCCTTCTAGAGCAGCACCGCAGTCCTTTGGTACATTCTTTCTTGGTTAGAAAGATGGGGGTCAGTTGTTGCTTGCAGCGAGTTGACCCATGCTGACTGCATCAGTACCAATTGATACAGTTGCAGACAAGTTCTCTTGTTTGTTAGTGGGTGAACTTGGACTAGAAACTCATGTTTTTATTATTATTTATATTTAAATTTTTTTCCATTGATTTTAGAAAAGAGGGGTGGGGATGGGAGAAAGAAAAAAGCATCAACTTGTTGTTCTATTTAGTTGTACACTCACTGGTTGCTTCTTATATGTGCCCTGACCAGGGATAGATCCCACAACCTAGGCACACCTAGGCAGGGCTAGAAATCCATGTTTATAAACCTCAAATCTCCTTATCAGTAAAATGAGGACAATAATAGCGCATTCTTCTTGGGGTTATTGTCAGAATGAAAAGACTTGAAGCGTTTGCATTTAAATGTGTCTGGCAGTCCAGCCCTCTCCCTTCCCATTCTAGTCCTAACCTCTTACACAAGCCAGTAGGAGCTGTGGTGAAGGAGGGGCAGCAGGTCCTACAGAGGTTGCTATGGGAACCCCAGCCACATGTGCAACATCCCAGGGGGTGTCCACAGCTGCTGCGGTCTGGCTGCAATGACGACCTTTTGGAACAGAAAGGCCCAGCTGTTTCTGTCTCCCCAGGTCCCAACTCAGCTTGGTTCACAGAACTCCAAACAGAGCAGCTGTTCAGCCTGAGGACACGGGAGGAAGAATATACTCTGTGAGCTCTCAGCTTCCAGTCTCAGGGGAGGCTGGGGAAGAACATTACTCAGCTTAGAATTCTCAGGCTGCAAACAAGTTCTCAGGAGCCATGGAGTCAATCAATCCAACAATAAACATTTAGTGCATCGGTTCTGGGAGCCAAACACTGAACCAGATAGGTGGTGAGCGGGACAGAGAATAAAAAACCTTAGTGGAGGACCTCGGTGGAAATAGTAATTAAAACAGCAACGACAGTCATCACGAGGCTGTGATTGACAGTCCTATATCCAATGAAATAGGGAGTGGTCCCCAAGGAAAACTTGGGATATTGTTTCCAGGCAGACCAAGATAACACCTACCCCTATTGTCCATACCATAAACTCTGCCAGGAGGTAGCAGTACACTCTCTTACCCATGTGAAGGCTGAGTGCAGAGAAATTACCGTGCATGCCCAGGTATTACCTAGCTGGGAAAGATCAACTAGTGTGATCAGCTAGTGTGATCCAATCAGAATGCTATTGAGCACCTGGTATGTTCTGAGCTCTGTACTAGACATGCTCAGAGTTCAGTGGGAGAAGCTCATATGCACATCGGTGATGATGATACTGGTGAGGGCAAAAGAAAGAACTGTAAGGGCTATGGGACAGGGTAGTGACCATATCTTGAATGTCAGGGTAAAGTGGACAAGTTGGCTGAGCTGGGCCTTGAAGGGTGAATGAGTACCATTTTAGCACAGGAAATGATGCAAGTGGAGAGAAGGGCATTTCACACAGCGAGCCCAGCATGAGCAAAAGCATGGGGTGTGGGGCAGGACAGCTTCCTTCAGGAGGCCTTCAGCTGGAGCACTGGGTGTCCAGGGCTCCATGCCAAAGGCTGAGGCCAGACCATGAGCTGAAGCCAGACTACAAAGGGCCTTACATTGGATACCAAATGTTTTGAACTTTATCCTGTAGGAAAGGGAAGACCTCTGAAGGGCTTTCAGCAGGGGAGCGATGCAGTCATATTTGCCTGATACCCCAACAACCCTTGTTCTTATGAGTTGGATGGACTGAAGGTTGGACGCCAATGAGGCGGGGATCCAACAAAGAGACTGTTGTTATTGTCCAATGGTCCAGGTGGGGATTAAAAGGACTGGGTCTGTGGCAGGGGTGAGGAAGAAAGACAATTAGAAGGGATTTCAGAGATGGAATCATTGGCAGGAAGCTGAGGACAAAAATATGTCCCTTGCCAAGAACCCCTGGGTGTGTCTCTGTATATTTGTGTGTGTATGTGATTATCTACATACATGTCACTTGCATCCATGTCTATCTATACATGTGTGTCAGGCTGCTGCCTGGGTGCACTTTGGAGCCATGTATGCACCTGGGAGCAGGAGAGTTTCTGTGCTCTCGGGCACTTTTCTGCGACTATTTGTGTATCTGTGCCTGTGGCCTGTGTGACTGTCTGCTGCTCGGTCCAGCTGTGAAGTCCCTGCCCCCTTGTTGTGCTCTGGG
Source organism: Rhynchonycteris naso (assembly GCA_037038555.1). Taxonomy (NCBI): domain Eukaryota; kingdom Metazoa; phylum Chordata; class Mammalia; order Chiroptera; family Emballonuridae; genus Rhynchonycteris; species Rhynchonycteris naso. The sequence goes on from CM072999.1 coordinate 48,173,885, forward strand.
TCTCAGTGCAGGATGCTGTCTGACAGCTTCCCCTAGGGACTTCAGTTGCTTTAGAAGCTTGCGCTGCTGAGGGGAGATGCGTCTTCCACTTGTTTGATGCTGCAGCATGAACCCTGAGGCTGTTCTTCAAAGGAAGCAACTGAGGGTAGAAAGAAAGAAAGTAAACATCAGAATTCAAAGTGTGGACTAGCCTTGCCCCTGCTCCAGCTTGGCCAGGGACCTCCTCCACCTATCCCACAGACAGGCTTTGATGCGCAAACTGCATTTTCTGGCCAGAATTGGGGGATGGGGGGTGGTGGCGAGCTGTTGGAGGTGTGCTACTGAAAGGGGTTCTTTTTTTTTTTTCTTTTTCTTTTTAAATAGTCTAACTTTTTAAAAAATTATCTTTATTTATTTATTAATTTTAGAGAAGAGAGAGAAGGAGAGAGAGAGAGAGAGAGAGAGAGAGAGAGAGAGAGAGTGGGGGAAGAGCAGGAAGCATCAACTCCCATATGTGCCTTCACCGGGAAAGCCCAGGGTTTTGAACCGGGGACCTCAGTGTTCCAGTTTAATGCTTGATCCACTACGCCACCACAGGTCAGGCCTGAAAGGGGTTCTTGCAAGAGAGAGATGGGCCGGGCTGGGTGAGGGGACTGCGGAGCTGTCCCCTTCCAGGCAGCAGGTTCCCACAGCTGGGGAGTCACTATGCATGTGAATGTGCTGTCTATGGGTCTGTCCTTGGGGGCACTGGACAGAGGGACCCTCCCTCCTCTTCCTGTCCTTCCTACTCTCTTCCCCTCCCTCCCTTCTTCCTTGTCTCTTCCCTTTCTCCTTCCCTAACCATTTTTATAAGACTCTGAGGCTTCAAATTGACTCCTAGTTGAGTACTAATTGTAATATTTTGTGACTGTGTGATTGTGGGCAAGTGTGTCCTATTTCAAAAGGTAGCTAGCTACTCACCTCCCATGGTTGTTTGTTAGGATTAAGTAAATTCAAGCATGTGTGTATACAGCGCAGTGTCAGGCCTGTCGGAAGAACTCAACACATGCTAGCCATTTGAACTATTGTGATAATTGTACAGGGAGCAGGGGCCCATCTCTCCATCTAAAATCACTTCCACTAGTGAGAAATGCAGGCAGATAAACAAATAACTGTAGTACAATAAGACTTCTATAAAAGGCTGGGTACTAGGGTGCTTGAAGGGGCTCAAAAGAACAAGGACCCATTCTTCTTGGGAAAGGGGTAAGATCACAGAGAGCTTCCTGGAAGAGGTAACTTCTGAGTCTTAAAGGACAGCTGAATTTCACCAAATAAGTCTGAGCTGAGGACATTCAGTACAAAGAGAGAATTTTGTTGAGATGTGAGAGGGAAACTGCAAAGACCCCATAGTGTGTTGGGGTCTCAGTTTCTATGTGGAAACCTGCCCCTGGAAGAATTTAACCAGAGTAGGAGTGCTAGGGCTGAGGGACCTCAGCAGATCTTTCTAGGCCAAAAGATCTTTTCCTCAGGGTTTCTATGGTGACTGTTCAGATGTCCCTTCAACGAGGGACTTGCTGGGACAGTTGTGGCAGGCACAACAGTCAGACCTTTCAGCGCTGCAGACTAAGCTTCAGAAGGCAGCCACATCTAAGGCCACCCTTTGACTCCTGGTGGCCCACACCCAGTGGCTTGCCAATGCGAAAGCATAAACTTCTAGGCATTGCAGCCCAATTCAGGACAACACTGAGGGACTAATCTAACTCCAGGACTTGTTTTTGACCTTTGAGTTAATGGAATGTGTAGTGTGTACGCTTACATGCCTGGCTTGTCTCACTCTACCTTACTTTGGTGAGACTCATGCATATTGTTGTACGGAGCAGTGGTACATTTGTTGTTACTGCCACATGCATTTCCACCATCTAATTACCATATTTTATTTATCCATTCACTGCAGAGGGGCATTTGGGTAGTTTCCAATTTGTGTCTATTACAAATAGGTCTACTATGAACATTCTAGTAGATATATACCTACACTTGGAATATTTTTGATATATACCTACACTTGGAATTTCTAGGGTAAGTATGAATATGTTCACCTTTAGCGACACTTTTGAACTATTTTTCCAAAAGAACTGCACCAATTTACCTATTTACCAGCAATATATGAATGTTTCAGTTGCTCCACATCCTCATCAACACTTGATATTGTCAGTCTTTTAAATTTTAGCCAGTCTAATATAATTTGAATTTCTCTGATGGCTAAAAAGGTTGAGCATTGTTTTGTGCTTATTGGTCGTGTGGACATCCTCTTTCATGAAATGACTGCTCTAAGTTTTTTGCCTTATTGATTTGTAGGAGCTCTTCATATATTCTGTTTATAAGTCCTTCGTTAGATCCCCATGCTCAATTATTTTTTAAAGAGTTTTTATTTTATTTTTCTGAGAGACAGAGAGACAGGAAGGAAGAGAGAGTAGAAACATCAACTTGTAGTTGCTTCACTTTGGTTGTTCATTGATTGCTTTCTCATATGTGCCTTGATTGGGGTGCTCAAGCTGAGCCAGTGACCCCTTGCTCAAGTCAGCAAACTTGGGCTCAAGCCAGCAACCTTGAGGTCATGTCAATATCCCGTGCTCAAGCAAGCGACACCACACTCAAGCTGGTGAGCCCCTGCACAAGTCGACAAGTCCGTGCACAAGCCAGAGAACTTGGGGTTTTGAACCGGAGACCTCGGCATCCCAGTCTGATGCTCTATCCACTGCACTACCCCTGGTCAGGCCCCCTGCTTCTTTTTTGAAATTCAAATATCCCCAGAGGTAGGAAGGTGAGATCTTGGCGTTACCAACACTTGAGTGCTACTAAATTGCTTTTCCCCCTCTTGGGGCCTGGAAGCCCTTTTAGAAAGAAGGATTTGCCTCCCTCTTGCCAATCATCTTTCAGTGGGGGGAATACAAAAGAAGAGACACTAAGATCCAGGAGCAAAGTTCTGAAGTTTTTACAGCAGGAAAGATGAGTAAGGGGAAGAGTTGTGTTTCTGTTGTTGTTTTTGTTTTTACATTTTATTATTATTTAAAATTATTTTTCAATTACAGTTTACATTTAATATTATTTCATATTAGTTTCTGGTGTATAGCATAGTAGTTAAGGGGAAGAGTTCAACCGCCCCCTCCTCCTTCTGGGCATGAAGAAGAGTTGAGCCTCTACTGTTCGCCTCCGAGTGAAGAGATGTGGAAAGGACAGCAGGAACTGCCAGGCTCAGGACACCTGGCAGAGCACTGGAGGACCCTGAAGCACCCACCCCTTCCGGTGAGACAATGTGCTGAGCCCAGGGGGCATTGGAGAAGGAGGTGAGAAGGAAAAGCCAGGGTGCCAGAATGTCTTGCTGGGAGATGTGACCACCTCGATAGACAGGTTTTTCTCTTCTTTGACTCCATATCCTTGCCCCTTAGAAAAGTAAGTGCCTCATATTTGGCCAGCAGAAAGTAGGGGACACAGCACTTTCTGAAAGTAAGCTCTGCAAGAGGTAGGTGCTCATTAGTGTGAGTTGAATGAATAAAGTGCAACATGCCATGTAAGTAATAATAGCTTTATTTCCTGATTATCTACCCTTATCCTGGTGTACTTACATACTAGTAGGTCACTTAATACAATAAATATCTCCATTTTGCAGAAGAGAATATGCAACTTGCCCAAAGTCACTAAGCTAGAATTCATACCTAGCTCTGCCTGACTCTAAAACCATTGTGCTTTCCCCTTGAATCATACAGCTCTCATCAGGGGAGCCACAGAGGGCAGTTACCATGGTATTTCATGGACGGGAAGCACGCTTCTCCCTTCCAAGTGAGGAAACACAGAGCAGCTCTGGGAGAAGGAGGGGGACAAGGGGGACATCATAGGCAGTCCTCTTATCCTGCCTATAACCTCCCTCAGGATCTGTATTATTTCCTCCTTCCTTCCTTCCTTCCTTCCACAAACACTTCTAGAACATGTATGTGGTCACATGGGCCATGCTAAGGGGGTTTGCGATTTCTTCCGGCAGGCTCGGTGCTAGAGCCAAAGTGAACAAACCAAATGCAAAAATTCTGCCTTCATGAAGCATATGCTCAAGTAGGGAACCCTGGAGACAGTCATTAACCAAATGAATATGTAATTATAAATGGAAGGGTGATGGGGGAATCATTCACTTGGATTTGTTCTCCCTGCCACAGACATTCCCCCAGCATGGGAGGCATCCCAGTGGTTATAAGGTCTGTTCTCAGAGGACTTTGTGTTGCCTGGTGAGCTGGGAGCCATAGACTGCAGTTCGTTGCCAAGCACCCAGAAGACACCCTCCCTTTCTTGGCTTTTGTTTTGTGAAAACACATTTTCAGGGAAATTATGCTTCATTGTCCGAAAGAAAGAGGGCTTGGAGGGAGCAAGCTGGAAGCAGTTGGAGTAGAGAATTGGGGAGCTCCTTCCAACCAGAGAAGGGCAGGCTTGGGAAGTGGGGAGCATACCCTGATGGGACCTTGGGCGGAAGTGGCCATCAAGGATCCTCTTGTCACACAGGCTGTCAATCTTGGCAAAAATGCAAATAGCCACCCCCACAACACACACACACACACACACACACACACACACACACACACACACAGGCATATGCTTGGCAAGGGCATACTAGAGGCTGTAGTCTTTGGGGTCTAGGATATGGGCACAGCTGTTATATGTGGTTTCAAGAGTAAAATGTACACCGAAGGACCTAGCCTGAACGATGTAGATTCTGTAAGGCCCCTGAGGCCGTTCTTGAGTGGGAGGAACCCCAAAATCAACTGAAATCATGTTTTCCACCCTCGTGAGCACCTCCAGTTCCTCACCTGATTCTTCCCACTTCATAGTCAAACTCTTCCCTGGTTTAATCACTGTGTGAGGGGCTGGGTGATGATCATACTACCACTCACTGGGAAGTTGTACGGATTAAATGAGATAATCCACGTTTAGCATTTAGTACAGTGCCTGGCACATGGAAAGTACCCAATAAACAGTAGTTTTTGTTATTGATTACCTCTCCAAGCACAGGGGAAGCAGGAACTCAGGCCCAGAGGCATAAAGGTGCATGGCACATTCAAATAGTTTGATTATAAACAGTCAGTGTGGTGCTCAGCTCATATAAAGGTAACCAAAGTTAGGAAAGGGACCCAGGACCTAGAATATGTGTGTCATCATATGTGTCATGCTAAGAGGTTAGCGATTGGTTCTGGCAACCCATGGAAAGTACTGATGTTTTTAGAATCCCACTAAGCCACAGTGGGGAAGATGGATCTAAGTAGGAGAAACCCAAGGACGTTCTATTCCATGCCATTGACCTTGGTTGATGAGGACAGACTTCGGTATCTCGGCAAGCCACATAAGGAGAAAGGAGTCTAACCTATTTTCCAACAACATCTCATTTTTAGTGAGTAAGCAACTTTTGAGTCATGTTAATTGTACTGTCAGGAAAGTGATACAGCAGGAGGGAAAAAAAACTGTAAAGAAATTGCAGAATAGAAAATAGAAAATCTGCTGATGTGGCTCTGTGACACTGAACTGTTGTTCAGTGTCGGTTTCTATGATCCTGACATCTCCCCTCCCGTCTCATGTTCCACTCACTGACCCAAGGAGGTCTGTGTCTCAGCTTGCGCATTAATTAGGGCTCTGTATTGCAAGCAGCAAAACAAATAAAATCTCTGCTCAAACTAACTTAAACAGTAAAAGGGAGTTATTGACTTGCATAACTGAAAAGCCCGGAGCTACATGTAGCTTCAGGTGAGGCTTGATCTAGTGGCTCAAATAACATCATCTAAAACCTGGTTTCTCTCTGTCCTCCCATCTATAGTTTAGGCTTCATCCTCAGGCCTCACTTACGGTACCCCCAACAGGTCCAGGCTTTCGCCTCACACTGCATTGGTACCTGACTTCATATCCTTACCCTACTCTTTCCAAGCAAAGGGGTTTGTCACTCTCCTGGTAGAATTCCCCTTTCCCAGAAAAGCTTCCTGATTCTTGCCCTTACTTGCACCATGTCTCCTTACTTCCCATTCAAACCACACTCAGACTACATGAAAGACAAAGGAGAAAAGATGCTTCCCAAAGAAAACTACCCTCAAAGAGTGGCGTGTGGACATGGAGCCATTATGACATCACCCTCTCTGTGTGTCCTCCTTACTTCCTATGACCACTCATCTTAGACTTTGAGGTTCTTCTCAGGTCCTTTAAGTAGGGGGTCCTCACAGTACTGTCTTGCGTTTTCTCTTTCCTGAGCTGTCTCATCCTCTTCTGTCTTCCCTGACCACTCATTTGTTGATGCCTCCTGAATCCACACCGCAGTCCAGATGTCATTCTGTGCCATGAAACCATAGATCCAAATGCCTATGGACCTGTCCACTCAGAGGTACCATGGGGGCCTGAAATGCCACATATCTAAAAGCCAACTCAATCTCGCTCCCCTCACCCACATGTCTCCAAATCAGCTTTCCCATGTATGTTCTCACCGTTCCCACTGAGCTGGAAACCTGCTTATCCTTGACCCCTCCCACTACTCCCAAATGTAATCCAGCTGCAGGCCATAAATCTCTCTGGAATCTATCTATTTCTCCCTAGCCCTACTCTCAGTTTGTTTATGTGCTCAGGAAGTACTGTGTGACCGATGGTGTCTATTTTAGCCAAGGCCCAATCCCCTGGGCTTCAGGACCTCCTCAATGCTGCATCAGCCAGCTAAGCAGCCTTGTCCTGAGTGCAGGTCTATATCACTGTCACTGATGCACTGACCAGAGCCCAGGACAGTGCCTGGTGTTTAACAACTTCCACAAAAATATGTTGTATAAACAAACAAATGAGAGAGAAGAATTCGAGGATTCTTCTTGAGAAGATCTCAGGGGAGCAGGAGGTCGCTCAGACCCCTGTGCTGGCCTTGGGCCTTGGACCCCTCCCTCATCCCATGCTTATCAGCCGAGGGTTGCCTGCCACCAGGCAGGGGGGAACAGAGAGGTTTCTGGTGTAAGTAAGGCCATGGTGAGAGCAGAGGGTTCCTACAGCCCTTCAAAATTCCGGGTCCTGGGATTCCAAGAGTATAGCTTTTTCTTTAAGCTTAGTACAGTTAGTCCCAGTTACCACCTGAAGCAGCTAAAAGTGGAATTGCTCCATTTCTTCTTTGTATTTACCTGAAAACTAGCACATCGCAGCAGGGGCTCTGGGGACAAAGTGGGTTTGTTCTGCCTCTCCCCTGGTCACGGGCAGAGAGCATGTGGGCTAACAACACCTAGGATTTCAGCTACTGCAGTGACAATAAAATGTGTATCAGGGAGGAGGCAAAATGTGCCTGTTTGGCTGTAAAAGGCTCACAAACTTTATTAGCCTTCTGTGACTTGGCAGAGACGACAAACTTGCGGCAGACACACAAATGTGAAAATAGATCTGTGTCTGCGTGACTTTGGTTTTCTCTATGAGGTCTCTGTACTCTTACAGACAAAGACTTGCTCTTACCTCTCTTCAGTTGAACAAGGGGCTCCTTTAGCCCTTGACAGGATTGGAAAGAAAGGTAAGGAAGGAGAGGAAAACTTGGTTTTGTTGTGTTCCTGGCTGGGCCAGTCTGCATGCCGCCTATGCACCTCACAAGGATTATCTTATTTAAGCCTCACAATAACCCCAGAAACCAATGTCCTCACCATCACTGCTTTTCCAGACGACGAGACAAAGGCCCAGAGAAGACCCCTGACTTGCTGGAGGCCGAATGGTTGGTGAGTGGCAAAACTGAGACCTGAATGCCAATCTGTTCTCCCCCTAGCCCTAGAGGCACCAGGCAGACACATCATGTTTGGACCTTAGGGCCTTGGTAACCCAGGTCACAGATGCCAGGAGCCCGGGGGTGGGGTGGGGATTTAGTACACTTCTTTTGGCTCTAGACCCCAAGAACAGTAAACCTTACAGAATAGCCCAGCGCTTCCTGTTGGCAAGAAAATAATACATATATAGTATACCACAAGAGATTCTCTGCCAGACTTGTCCCCATGTGGTCCACTTGTTATTATGCTGGTTGAACAATCTTTCTTTTTTTTAATACAGAAAACTGCTAAACAGAAAACCAAAAATATGGCATAATCTCACTGGTCAGATTAGATTTTGTTGACACACACAAAAATCTCTGAAGTATACTTCTTCTGGTAATCATTGGGCAATGTATACATGTATCAAGTCATTATGTTATATACCTAGAACCAGGACAGTGTCATATTATATACCAGTAAAATGAAAAAATTCAAAGTATAAATTGAGAAAATTCAAGTAGCAGGGAAAAATTTAAATGTGAAATGCTATTCCCCTCTATTCCTCTACTTAAGGCAATCTTCGCTAACATTTTCTCTCAAAAAGTCCCTTCCAGTACAAAGAAACATGTATGGCCCTTGCCAGTTTGCTCAATGATAGCGTGTTGGCCCTGCGTGTGGATGTCCTGGGTTCGATTCTCAGTCAGGATACACAGGAGGCGTGGCCAACTCTCCCCATCCTGTGCTCTCCACTCCTCCCCCTCCTCCTTCTCTCTCTCTCTTCCCTCCTGCAGCCAGTGGCTTGATTTGTTTAAGCATCAGCCCCAGACAGGGGTCGCTCAGTGGATCCCAGTTGGGGCACATGCAGGAGTCATCTATTTCCCCTGCTCTCACTTGGGAAAGAAGAAGAAGAAGAAGAAGAAAAAAGAAACATGTATGACTCTATTTTGTTTTCTACACATGTGGGGTCATTTAATTTTCCCTAGATGCTCTGTATCTTGGTTATTCCTTCTCAGTAAAGTCAGATAGGGCCTTTCCATTTCAGCACAAAGCCGTCCACCCTTTGTTTGCCGAATACACAGCATTTACGTTCTTTTCTCATTAAAAAATCTGGTTTACGGTTTTCCTTATTAAATGTTTTGTAAATTAAAGAAAGTAGTTCTTGGTCAACTTTATGTGCTATATATATGTTTTTCCTGATTTTCACTGCTTAACTTCAAATAAATGTTGGCACTTCTGGTTCCAAGGAGTAATTCATATGATTTGCCATTTAAGGATCACAGAGAGGGAAGCTGGATGTATTAATTTTCTTTTGCCACTGAGTACCACAGACTTAGTGGTTTAAAACAGGACACATTTATTTTCTTCAGTTTAGGAGGTTGGAAGTCTACAAATGAGTTGGCAGGGCTGTGTTCCTCCCGGAGGCTCTGGGGCAGAATCCATTTTCTTCCTTTTCCACTTTGAGAGACCGCCATGGCTCGGGTCCCGTCCCCGTCTCCAACACCAGCAGTGTAGCATCTTCTCACCTCTCTGACTTCTGTTTCCATGCTCACATCTTCTCTCTCTGTCTGAGCCTCCTGATTCCTGTAAGGACCCCGTGATTACATTGGGCCCATCCAGATAATCCAGGATAATCTCCCCACCTCAAAGTCTTTAATTTAATCATACCGGCAAAAATCCCTTTGCCATGTAAAGTGACATTCACAAATTCCAGGAATTAAGACATGGACATCTTTGGGGGGGGGCATTATTCAGGGAACAAAGAGAGGATGGGGTGGGAGGAAGGGGTGGTACTGTTGCTCCAAAGCATGGCCATCCCCCATCTCTTAGTATGACCTGAGCCTCATAACAGACCTCTTTTCAACCCCACCTAGAGGGCAGCAAAAATTCCTGCACTGCAAGGGCTATCACATCATCATGTTTGTTTCTTATTTGTCACCTCTTCTCCTTCTTGGGCACAAGGACAGTTTATGGAAATCAAGCATCTGTGCTGGGAAGTTTACTCTCCCAGCTGAGCTTGCCTCATTAGGTGGTTGGCTCCTGGAAGTCAGGGGCCAAGTCTCAAGCTTTTGATGTTGGTATTGTATCATATATAATATTCCTGGAACAGAACTTCACACCACTAGAGAGAAAAGGAAGGAGGTTAAAAACGAAGAGGGAGAGGCAGTTGCCTCTCTGCAGACTCACCAGCTCTCCCTGCACAGTCCTGGATGAGCAAGCCCCTACCCTGAGGGTCTCCCCTCACCTGGGGCTCAGCTTGACTTCTTTTTCCTTGGCTGACCAGCTCTTCTAAGAGGACACTGCCCACAGGCAGGTCCTAAGGCCAACCGAGAGCAAAGATTTTGCAGGATCATGCTCTATTTTCCATCTAGCCTTCAGTGCCCTATTTTCTACTTAGTAGAACACTGGAACCACAAGAACAATAAGGGCACTTAGCATGAAGTCTAACCTCTTTTGAGATTCTGTGGGCAGTGGAAAGGTGGGGAGGCAAGAGGTAGTATTTGTCATGGGGAAAGGGTTTCAGAGATTGTGTTCTGTTCAGGTATTTTGTCTCAGAGGCAGGGGTATGGACTGGATGATCTCTCTGACCTGTTCATAACCACCATGTCCCCATCCTTGTAAATCTGCCTTCAGCCTCTTACTAAGAAACCTCCAGCCTCAAGGCCTCCTTGAGCAGATGGATATGGGAATTTTTTCTCTCCTGACTATAAAAATGGCATATACCTGTTATTACAAAAAAATTGACAAATTCAGAAAAGCATAAAGAAGCAATCCAGATATCTGGAGGGAACCATGATTGACTATTTTCTTCTAGTCTTTCTCCCATGCGTATATATTTGTAGCTTCAGTGAAAGGTTTCTTTCTGGAGTCTTCTGGAGAGAAATATCTCTTCAGGAGATAATAGTACCTCCAGGTGTCCCCAGTGGGTAAACACTGTTCATGCCTAGTGGCTCTCAGGAAAGAAGGTGCTAGTTGGCCTGCCCCAGCAGGGAGGAGGTGGAGAACCTTTCTGGGCAGTGATCCTGGAGCATAAGACAGATTCCCATTCTGTACTGAATGAGAACAAGAGACCATCTCCTAGTCTTACAGAATTGAAGTCGAATTAGGTGGGAATGGATAAGCGGAGTATGTATCTCATAAGGTTCCATGGACTTTCACAAGGTCTCCCACTTGGATCTCTTTCCCTCTCACCTCTCCTCCTGTTGCCTCTCTGACTCTTTGTCTGTTTCTGCTCAGAAATCCAGCCATCCAGTTGGGCAGATAAAATATATTATGCTCACTTTGTTAAAGATGGCACTGCCCACGTGCAAGTTTTAAGAGTAAGCTTTTCCCCACACCCTTGACTGATTAGATGATGTGGGATGGTGCACTCTCATGAGGAATCCTCCCATTATGCCTCAGATAAGTGACTTTGTATCAGAGACTTCCTTGTTTGTAGACTGGATTAAAGGTTTGGATTTCTACACTATAAAGTGGGGCAGACCAGAAGCTTGCTCTCTCGGTTCCTGAGGTTAGCATTAGAGAGGAGAGTAGATCAAGGCCATGTGGAGGAGAGGAAAAGCAGCCAAGATGGCGGAGTGCTGAGGAAGAAGCCAGTTTGTGCAGAGAAAAGGAGGTGGGAAACAGAGGTGAATAAGTCTGGTGAGCTAGAAACCTTTTGATTCTAGGAAACTCGGATAAGTCAGTAGCTTTGTGAGCACTGAATGAGTGGGTTTTGGAGCCCAGGGTGTGTTTTTGCTTACTCGCCGGGTGCAAGCTAGAATTAAAGCTAATGGTTCACCAGTTCTTGGCTCCATTGTTTCATAACCGACTGTCCGAATCAAATGCGAACCTGCACTGGCCAGGTGGCTGTGATGAATGCCTCGACTACTGGCTTTACACATCCCTTCTGGGAATGACCTCACCTCTTAAAACAGCAGAGGAACTCTTGAATTCACTCCTGTGCTTTCCACACTCCCAGCTTCTGGCTTTAAAGGGCCATGTCTTTTCTTCACTGCTGCCAGCTGCTCCTGCTGCAGAGAAAAGGGTAGACCTTGGGGTGGGGGGCAGTATGAGGGGGTGGAGGTTCAGGGAGCACTGTTCTCTGGGGTGCAGGGGTAGGAGGTAGAATATGAGGTGGTCTCCACTTAACCTGTAGCTGCTTCACCCAACAATGTAGCTAAAATAAAGCATATCTCATTACACCAAGACTAGTTTCTTCCAAGGAAAAAACCTCACAATCATACAAATAATATTTGACCCACATAAGAAATTAATATTCTTTTTATTACTATACTTGTAATTCGATTTCCTGTGAGCAAACATTTTGACCTCATTAGTCCCAGAGAACATTTACCTCCTTTCTGTCAAGATTAGATGACAAGATATCCTTCATTAACTTGACAAAAAAGCATATTGCTTTAATTGCTTGGAAGGGAAATAGGGGTGGGTGTGGGGTGGTGGGGAAGGCAGGGTGAGAAGTCTCTTTTTACTCCATCACACGTATTTTTTAACATAGTTGAAATTATACAATTTTGTATCCTTCCTTCTCTACAATATGATAAGCATTCTCCCAAGTTTTTTAAAAAACCCTAAACACACTGTCTTATATATAAACACCATTTTAAATGATCGTATAACATTCCACTGTAGAGCACAGCCTGGCAGAAAGTCAACATCCCCGGATTATCCTTGCTAAAGTAAATCTTTAAGAGCCATAATAACTAGATTAGGAGTTTCTGGAGATTTTCCGAAGAAATCGCTAATGGAGAACAGGTTCCGTTAGCCTGGAAGTGCGGCTCTGGGTTCCTAAAGCTGTGTCCAGGAGGCGTTGGGGCCAGACAGGCGGAAACCACGTGACCAGTCAAGAAACATCCCAGGAGGAGCCAAGGTAAAAGTATAAAAAAACTGGATGCAAAAGACATATTTCGTGGGTGATTGTGTCAAGCAGCCATCAATCTGTCCCCAGGGAGCAGAGTGGACACAGGCAGACTGTTGTATTACTGGGTAGGAGTGAATAGGCCTGGGGCCAGCAAATTTCTAACTTTGAACTCTGACCATCTTAGAGACTGTGTAACCCTCGGTTCTCCACTCTGAATACACAATAAGGGGAAAAAACTAATAAAGAAAATGCCCAGAACTTATCATAACTGTTTAAAAAAATGTATTTTGCAGCTCTAGGGAAAGACAAAGCTCTCTATTTAACTTTTGTTGTTTAGATATTCTAAAAAAAAACCTTTATGGAGGCAGGGAGTAAGCTATGTGATCTCTAACAGGTTACTCCCTGCCCCCAAACCCTGTCCCACGCTCCCCAGGTCACGGATCTATGTTTTCCTTAGCCTATGACAAGAAACATTGGGATAGCAACAATTCTATGGATTATTTTGTACCCAGGTTTTTTTAGGAGTTTAATAATTTTATTGGTTTATTTTATTTATTAAAAAAATTTTTAAAGACTTTATTTATTTTAGAGAGGAGAGAGAGAAGAGGGGGAGGAGCAGGAAGCATCAACTCTCATATGTACCTTGACCAGGCAAGCCCAGGGTTTCGAATAGGCGACCTCAGCTTTCTAGGTCGTCATTTTATCCATTGTGCCACCACAGGTCAGGCCTATTGGTTTATTTTTTGAAGGAACCAAAGGTCATTTTTTTTTTTTAGTTACATACAGTTTATTGTCAATGTTATTTTTGTATTAGTTTCAGGTATACAGATTAGTGGTTAGACAATCATATCTTACAAAGTGATCCCCGTGATATTTCTAGTACCCATCTGTGACCATACATAGTTATTATAATATTATTGACTATATTCTCTATGCTGTACTTTACATCCCCATGACTATTTTTAACTACCTATGTGTACTTCTCAATCCCTTCACCTTTTTCACCCTGTCCCCCGACCCCCTCCTGTCTGGCAGCCACCAGTCGGTTCCCTATATCTATGAGTGTGTTTCTGCTTTGTTTGTTTGTTTATATTGTTCTTTAGATTCCATATATGAGTGAAATCATATGGTATTTATCTTTCTCTGACTGTCTTATTTCACTCAGCATAATGCCCTCTGGGTCCATTCCAGTTTTGTTTTGCTTGTTAGTCTTGCAAACCCTATTTTCAGGTATCGTCATCAGGATACTTGGTTTATAGAGCAGAATTTTGGAGATGACAAGGAACTCAGCTTGTGACTGCCTCATGTCTTCTCAGTCATTTCTGGCAGTGAAGAGTCTCATTCAGATATCCGAGGGGACCTCCCAGGAAAGCAGTGGAAAGCTCATCTCCCACCAGGACTCTCCCATGCTTTACCAGCAGGCCCAGGCTTGGAACTTGGCAGGAAACTGCAGAAGAACAAGCCCGTCTCCCCAGTACATCACAAGCAGCTTCTGGAAACCTGCCCTGAAATATTTCACCTCCTTCTGATCTGTGCCCCTGCCCCCACTCACACATCTAGTTAGCCAGCAGGAATTATCAACACGACCTTCTAAGTCAGTCCTGGATCCACTTCTCTCCAACTCCTCAGCGACACAGGAGCAGAGCCTCATGGATCTGCCGACCTCTGGGCTCTCTGCCTCTGGTCTGTTCTCCAGGCCACAGCTGGTGTGATCTCTCCAATTTTAGCAATTCTGATTTGAAATCATCCAAAGTCAAAAATAAATTGAGAAATAAGTACACAAACTCCATTTTTAGTGAAAGTAGGAGACACCTAAAACATAAAATAGACACCTAAACACAGAAGAGCTGCCCCAAACAATGGCTCTTTAGCAGAGGCACTAGTAGGGGGAAGTGAGTGAGGACACTGCGCCACAGTGTCTCAGGGACAGCCTGAAACAAACACTCATCCATCAAGTGAGGGGTACACCTGGAGGTACCATACAGAAAGCCCTCATTGACAACAGTAGGAAGCAGGTACATGTGCTGGTAGCATGAGTCCTGGTGTGGATCAGAATTAAACGAGGCATTTCGCAGACCTGCCATACTTGTAGAAAGTGGTCTGTCTCTGTGGCAACAGGACAGGAGAGACTTTGCATTGGGCAAAGCCTCACCATTGGCTGGTGAGAATTCAAGGCTGACTGCACTTGTATTTACCTTGAGTTATAAGGAAAATTTACCCTACCTGGTGGTCCATCAAGGAAGAAAAAGAAATCACCTACTTCAATGATGAGTAATCTACACAAAGATATCACAAGAGAAAAGAAATGGAAAAAAAAAACCCAGCAGGCAAAGAAAAAACATCAAAAAATGCTGCCATGGAGCAGATGAAAATTCTAATCAGAAATATTTTAAAACATAGAGTAGAAATTGATTGTGTGAAGGAAGTACACACATTAGAGATCAGCAGAGGTCATGAAACAATAGGACAGTGGTTCTTAACCTTCTTTGAGGTACCGAACCCACCAGTTTCATATGCGCATTCACCGAACCCTTCTTTAGTGATAAATAAAATATGATTTTTTTTTTCCAAATTCAAGACATACGTATATGTTTTTTTACTGGTGCACAAAATGAGCCGTGCATGAACATCACCTTGCTCAAAGAACAAAACCAACAAAGTGCATAAACTCACAACAAATTACGGTATTACTTTATTCTGACCTCTGCGGCAGAGGCTTCTCCGAACCCCTGAGACCAACTCATCAAACCCCTAGGGTTCGATGGAACCCAGGTTAAGAACCACTGCAATAGGAGGAAATAAATTCTGGGCTGGCAGAGCTAAGGGAAGGAGTGGGAGAAAAAAGACAACCATCCAAACCTTATTCTTAATATAAAGTCTGAAATCTGAAGGAGGAAAAGGGAAAATAAATACTGCTAAAAACTCAGTGAGAGATAGAGGAATAAGAAAAGTTAACAGAATAAATAGAAATAAATAAAGGATTAGAGAGAGAACAATAGATATGAAATACAAAGCTCTGTCTGTGTATGCATTAAATATCTGAAAAGGCACACAAGATATTAATAATATGGTTTTGCTTCTAGGAAGAAAAACTGGGCACGTGGATGAGTGCATGGTGGGCAGGGATGGAAGAAAGAATTTTCACTTTTTTTTACAATTTTATTTAGAAAATTGAATTTAATGGTGTGACATTGATCAATAAGAGTACACAGGTTTCAGATAAACATTTTTACAGCATTTGAACTGTTGATTATGCTGTGTACCCATCACCCAAAGTCAAATCATTTTCTGTTATCTTGAATTTTCACTTTTATGTCCTTAAAAATGTTGACTTGTATGAATATATTAGCTCACCAAAATAATTTTGATTAGGAAATCCCCACAACCCACCCACCCACCCACCAGCACTCAGACCCACTCACAAATCTGTTTATTTACTCTTCTCTCTTAAAACCCCGAGTTGTTCTCATTGTTAGGATAAAAAGCACACATCTCAAAATGCCTTAGTAGTAGGGCAACCATAGAAATTATTGCCCAACAGGGCACTTTTGAGATTGAAAAGAGGAAGTGCAAGTGGTTAAATTAGGACAAAGTTCACCTATTAAAGGCCAGTCCTGATCTGGCCCTTGGTGCCCTCTCTAGCCTCACTTTCCAGCCCAGGGGCCCTGCCCCAGCCATGCTCCAGCCTGTGGGCAACTATTGCTCCTGTACAAGTTCTACCTCCTTTATACCCCCCCCCACACACACACACACAACCTGCCCTTTAGCTAATTCTGCCAAACGTCCTCTGCATCTGAGTTTACCCTTCAGCACTTACATACCTTATCAATTCTAAAATGTGCATTTTCCCCCTACATTTTCACATCTGATATCAGAATAGTCTTAGAGCCCATGACCTGTCATGGTTTAATTGGCAGCATTTTTCTTAGTGGCACATGCATGAATGGTACATCTTACAGCAGAAGGCACCTTAGATTTGGTGACGTGTGTTATCACCGTTGTAACTGTTGTTGTAACTGTCTAGTTCCATGGCTAGCTTTCCACTAACTGGGATATCTTTGAGGACAGGACCGTACGTTATTTGTCACTGACTGTCCCATGGCACTTACTGGGGAAAAAAAATTGGCTAAGTGTAAAGGTTTTTCTCTTGAAAATTTCTGCAAGTTTTTTTTTCAAGAACATTTCTGGTTTCTCTGGGCCTTTCGATTTCCAAATATCCATACTTGATGATTGAATGAAGAAAATAAAATTCCATATAAAATATATCTTTATGTTTCTAACAATAGGACTTTAGGTCTATAAAGGTAAATGAAATAAAATATTGTATATATTTCTATTTTCTTTTGAAGTTTCCATTTTATTCTTGACTTGGTTCTTAATAAGGTAGATGTGACAAAATACAAAAGAACACTTAATCATTCAACAAACATCCATAAAGTGCCCACCATTTGCCTACACTCCTCTTCATGCTGAGAATACCACAGTAAACAACACAAAGTTCCTTCCCCTTTGGAGCTTATAATCTAATGATGGATGTAAAACAATAATATACACACAAATAAAAATATAACATGTCAGAAGTGGTGATTATAATGATGACAACATGAGACTATAACGTTTTGTTTTGTTTTTTGTATTTTTCTGAAGTGGGAAGCAGGGGAAGGCAGAGAGACAGACTCCCGCATGCGCCCGACTGGGATCCACCCAGCAAGCCCACCAGGGGGCAATGCTCTGCCCATATGGGGCATTGCTCCGTTGCAATCGGAGCCATTCTAGCACCTGAGGCAGAGGCCATGGTGCCATCCTCAGCGCCTGCGCCAACTTTGCTCCAATGGATCCTTGGCTGCGGGAGGGGAAGAGAGAGATAGAGAGAAAGAAAAGGGGCAAGGATGGAGAAGCAAATGGGTGCATCTCCTGTATGCCCTGGCCAGGAATTAAACCTGGGACTTCCACATGGCGGGGCAACGCTCTACCACTAAGCCAACCAGCTAGGGCCGAGAATATAAGGTTTTGTTACAGTTGTGGGTCCCCAAGCTTATCTGATCTTAACAACCACCAAGGAGCTCAATAAAGGCACAGATTCACTGGCCCATGTCAGATCCCCTGAATCAAGAACTATAAGAGTAGCTTGGGTGAAATTATTTGGAGGAGTTCTCCAGCTGATTCTTGTGATCACTGGATATGTAGGTTATACCAGAGGTTTTAAACTTTGGCTGTATGATAGGATCACGTAACCCAGGTCCCTGCCCCATAGATTCTGATTTAATTCATCTAGGGTCCTAAGCTTTTGTATTTATTTAAAAACTCACCAGATAATGTTAACGAGCAGACAGGGCTGAGAACCAAGGGCTATATACTGTCTCAGGGATGGTTGGAGATCAAATTAGGAATCTTCCACTTCCAGCCTATCCATCCTTGCCCAGGAATTAGGCTCTTGCAGATGTGCCTACCTATGTCCAAGAATAAATGCCTCAGATCTACAGCCAGAAACAACCTTTCTTTTGCACCTGGTTTTTATACTTTTGTTTTGGTTCCTCCACAGGTGTGCTTTCTGTACAAAGCCCCGCCTGAGAGTTGACCTGACTGTAACATTAAGCCATACCTGGCCCCCATTTCTAATATTTCTAATGTGCACAGCCACAACAACCTGGAGCAACACTACCAGTCATCCAGCACAAGCTGATCGCTCTCTATTAGCATTTCTTCAGAAAGTCCCCAGGGAATAATTTTCACTAGCAACTTCATTTTGAAATCCCATCAAGTCGACCAGGTGCTATGCTGGGAACCCAACAAGCAAACACGCTAACAGCCCCCTCTTTAAAAAAAAAAAAAAATGCTTTCCTCCTTCAGCTCATTTCCAGACTCATTACATCCCTAGACCTGGCCTCTGAGGGGAACTGAGAGAGAAGAGGGGAGCTCCAGAGCCCTTTTAACTCCCATACCCCATGTGAGGAGCACAACTCTGCTCTTTTCCTGTGTCTAACCTCTGAAGTCGCCCCATTCTGACATGCGGTTGAAGGGAAGCCCCCCACACAGATGGCCTCCGTTGTAGCTGTGTGACATCTGTGAGCCTCAGTTTCTCCATCGAGGAGTGTTGTTTTAAGGATTGGTGGTGAACGTAGCTGAAGCGGCAAGTACTACTGCTCCTTGCACATCGTCAGCAGCTGTGATTGTTACGACCTTTTTTCTGTCTTCCGGTGTTTTTCCTCTAGAGAACCGACTGCGTTGGGACATTTTTATGTCATTGCTCAATGAGCTGGAAACAGCAGCCCTACTGATTAAAATTCTGGTTTGATAGTGTTGACATTTGCAGAAAGCTTTCTTGCTAAACTTTAAACACTTTGCAGATCTAGTCCTGCTGGCATTGCCTGTTAGTGATATTTCTATGGCTATGATGGACACATCAAGTTCAATAGACACCCAGGCAGAAGGGCAGGATAATTGGTTTCACCAAGTCTATTTTATCATGAAAGAAACTAACCTGTATTGAGTGTTACTGAGACAGGCCAGTAAGCCAAGTAAGACAAGTGGAGGGAAACTGAGACATATACAGTGCGTCCGTAAAATCATGGTGCACTTTTGACCGGTGATCGGTCAAAAGTGCACCATGATTTTACGGACGCACTGTAGTTAAACAGCCAAACAGTTTACAGCCATCTAGTAAATTGTAAAATCCTACCTTTCTAATCAAGGACACGTAGGAGTAAATGGTTTACACTAGTGTTTCTTTTTTCTTTTGTTTTCCTTTTAAAGATTTTATTTATTGATTTTAGAGAGGAGAGAGAGAAAGAGAGACGAAGTTGGAGAGAAATGGGAAGCATCAACTTGTAGTTGCTTCTTGTAGGTGTACCGGGTTTTGAAGTGGTGACCTCAGCATTCTAGGATGACATTTTATTCACCACAGGTCAGGCTATACTCGTGCTTTTCAACTGATCATATGTGAACCAATGCTGGTCCACATAGACTCTGTAATCTTCATACAACAATCAGGATGGTAACTCTTTCATGGACAAGCACAAAATTTTATGAACCAGCTCCAGTCCATGGACTGGGGTTTGAAAACCACTGGTTTACACTTCTTCCCAACCAGAAGATAAATAGCTTAAATTACCTTACTCAGGAAGATAGCAAAAATCCAGTTAGTGCCATTTTTGTCAACAACACCCAAGGACAGATGAAGTCAGGGGAATCAATCTTTTTTTGGTGCATCAGAATAAAGCTGGTGTACTTTCTATAAGGACCCTTTCTTTTTTTTAAATTAATTTTAATGGAGTAACACCATAAATCAGGGTACATATGTACAACAAAAACATCTCCAGGTTATCTTATCATTCAATTATGTTGCACACCCATCACCCAAAGTCAAATTGTACTCTGTCACCTTCTATCTGGTTTTCCCTCTGCCCCTCCCCTCCTCCCTATCCCACCTTCCCCTCCCTCCCCACCCTGTATCCACCACACTCTTGTCAATGTCTCATAGTCTCACTTTTATGTCCCACCTATGTATGAAATCATGCTGTTCTCAGTTGTTTTCTGATTTACTTATTTCATTCCATATAATGTCATCAAGGTACATCCATTTTGTTGTAAATGATCCGATGTCATCATTTCTTATGGCTGAGTACTATTCCATAGTATATATGTACCAAAGCTTTTTAATCCACTCGTCCTCTGACGGACACTTGGGCTGTTTCTAGATCTTCGCTATTGTGAACAATGTTGCCACGAACATGGGGGCGCATTTCTTCTTTTCGAACAGTGTTATGGTGTTATTAGGGTATATTCCTATAAGTGGGATAGCTGGGTCAAAAGGCAGTTTGATTTTTAATTTTTTGAGGAATCTCCATACTGTTTTCCACAGTGGCTGCACCAGTCTGCATTGCCACCAGCAGTGCAGGAAGGTTCCCTTTTCTCCACATCCTTGCCAGCACTTGTTCTGTGTTATTTTGCTGATAAGCGCCATTCTGACTGGTGTGAGGTGATATCTCATTGTGGTTTTAATTTGCATTTCTCTAATGATTAGTAACGTTGAGCATTTTTTCATATGCCTATTGGCCATCTGTATGTCCTCTTTGGAGAAATTTCTATTCATTTCTTTTGCCCATGTTTTGATTGGATTGTTTGTCTTCCTGGTGTTGAGTTTTATAAGTTCTTTATAAATTTTGGTTATTAACCCCTTATCAGACGTGCCGTCAAATAGGTTCTCCCATTGTGTGGTTTGTCTTTTTATTCTGTTCTTATTGTCTTTAGCTGTGCAAAAACTTTTTAGTTTGATATAGTCCCATTTGTTTATCTTGCCTTTTATTTCATTTGCCCGTGGAGATAAATCGGTAAATATATTGCTGCTACAGATGTCGGAGAGCTTGCTGCCTATGTTTTCTTCTAAGATGCTTATGGTTTCACGACTTACATTTAAGTCTTTTATCCATTTTGAGTTTGTTTTCGTGAATGGTGTAAGTTGATGGTCTAGTTTCATTTTTTTGCAGGTAGATGTCCAATTTTCCCAACACCATTTGTTAAAGAGGCTATCTTTACTCCATTGTATGTTCCTTGTTCCTTTGTCAAATATCAGTTGTCCATAAAGTTGTGGGTTTCTTTCTGGGTTCTTTGTTCTGTTCCATTGATCTATGTGCCTGTTCTTATGCCAGTACCAGTCTTGAGTATAATGGCCTTGTAGTAAACCTTGATATCCGGATGAGTGATACCTCCTGCTTTATTTTTTCTTTTTAAGATTGCTGAGGCTATTCGTGTTCTTTCTTGGTTCCATATAAATTTTTGGAATATGTGTTCTGTATCTTTGAAGTATGTCATTGGTATTTTAATTGATATTGCATTGAATTTATAAATTGCTCTGGGTAATATAGACATTTTAATGATGTTTATTCTTCCTAGCCATGAGCACAGTATATGCTTCCATTTGTTTGTATCTTCCTTGGTTTCTTTTATCAATATTTTATAATTTTCCGAGTACAAGTCCTTAACCTCCTTGGTTAAATTTACTCCTAGGCACTTTATTTTTTTGGCTGCAATAGTGAAGGTTATTGTTGCCTTAATTTCTTTTGCTGACAGTTCATTGTTGGTATATAGAAAAGCCTCTGATTTCTGAGTATTAATTTTATATCCTGCCACCTTGCTGAATTCATTTATCAGGTCCAGTAGTTTTTTGACTGAGACTTTAGGGTTTTCTATATACAATATCATATCATTTACAAATAATGACAGTGTTACTTCTTCTTTTCCAATTTGGATGCCTTTTATTTCTTCTTCTTGGTGAGTCTAGTTAAAGGTTCATCGATCTTGTTTACCTTTTCAAAGAACCAGCTCCTGGTTTCATTGATCATCTGTATTGTTTCCTAAGCCTCTATGTCATTTATTTCTGCTCTGATCTTTATTATTTCCTTCCTTCTACTGGTCTGGGCTTTATTTGCTGTTGTTTTTCTAGTTCTTTTAGATGCAGGATCAGGTTGCTTATTTGAGCTTTTTCTAGCTTCTTATGGTATGCCTGTAGTGCAATGAACTTCCCTCTCAGTACTGCTTTTGCTGTGTCCCAAAAATTTTGAATTGATGTATGCTCATTATCATTCATTTCTAGAAACTTTTTTATTTGTTCTTTGATCTCATTGTTAATCCATTCATTATTTAATAACATGCTTTTTAGTTTCCAAGTGTTTGAATATTTTTCAGTTTTTCTTTTGTGGTTAATTTCTAGTTTCATGGCATTGTGATCAGAGAAAATGCTTGATATGATTTCAATCTTCTAAAATTTATTGAGACCATTTTAGTGTCCTAACATGTGGTCTATCCTAGAAAACGTACCATGAGCGCTTGAGAAGAATGTATATTCTACTGCTTTAGGGTGAAAAGTTCTGAAGAAATCTATTAAATCGAGTTGATCTAGTGTCTCCTTTAAGTCTGCTGTTTCTTTATTAATTTTCTTTCTTGAGAATCTATCCAGTGTTGTTAGTGGGGTATTGAAATCTCCTACTATTATAGTATAGCTGTTAATCTCACTCTTTATATCCATCAAAGTCTGCTTTATGTATGTTGGGGCTCCTATATTTGGTGTGTAGATATTTATAATAGTTATATCTTCCTGTTGAATTGTTCCCTTTATCATTATGTAGTGTCCTTCTTTATCTCTTACTAAAGCCTTTGTTTTCAAGTCCATTTTGTCAGATATACGTATTGCTATCCCGGCTTTTCTTTCATTTCCATTTGCATGAAATATTTTTTTCCACCCTTTTACCTTTAGTCTATGTGCATCTTTTGTTTTAAGGTATGTCTCTTGTAGACAGCATATGTATGGGTCCTGTTTCTTTATCCACGCAGCTACCCTATGTCTTTTGATTGGATCATTTAATCCATTTACATTTAAGCTTATTATTGATATGTAGTTGTTTATTGCCATTTTATTCTTTAAAGCTGTATTCTTCTTTTGCTATATTCTTTCCTCCCTTTGAACTGTTCACAACAGGCCCCTTAGTATCTCTTACAGAATTGGTTTGGTTTTAATAAATTCCTTGAGGCTTTTTTTATCTGGGAAGCTCTTTATTTCTCCTTCAATTTTAAACGTTAGCCTTGCTGGATAGAGTAGTCTTGGTTGTAGGATCTTGTTCTTCATTACTTTGAATATATCTTGCCATTCCCTTCTGGCCTCAAGTGTTTCTGTTGAGAAGTCAGATGTCATCCTTATGGGGGCTCCTTTGTAGGTGATAGCCTTTTTTTCTCTAGCAGCTTTTAAAATTTTCTCTTTATCCCTTAGCTTTGGTATTTTAGCTATGATGTGTCTTGGTGTAGATTTCTTTGGGTTTCTCTTTAATGGAGTTCTGTGTGCTTCTTGAATGTGTGGAATGTTTCCCAGCCTTAATTTAGGGAAGTTTTCTGCTATGATTTGATTGAACAAAGTTTCTATTTCTTGTTCTCTCTCCTGTTCTTCAGCAACCCCTATGATGTGAATGTTGTTTCTCTTCATATTGTCACAGACCTCCCTTAGAGTTTCCTCACATTTTTTTGAGTCTCTTTTCCTGTTTCTTCTCTGCTTCTGTGCCTTTGTTTATTGTGTCCTCTAACTCGCTGATTCGATCCTCAGAGTGATTCATCCTGCTTTTAATTCCTTCAATTGTGGTCTTCAGTTCTGATACTGTATTTGTCATTTCTGTCTGATTCTTTTTTATTATTTCAATTTCATTTTTTATACTTGTTATCTCTTTAT
Organism: Rhynchonycteris naso; assembly: GCA_037038555.1. NCBI lineage: Eukaryota > Metazoa > Chordata > Mammalia > Chiroptera > Emballonuridae > Rhynchonycteris > Rhynchonycteris naso. Next base: position 48,197,688 of record CM072999.1, read on the forward strand.
TTAGGTGTTCATAGTGACTATCCATTGTTGCTCTAATTTCTTTGAACATCCTAACTATCATTATTCTAAATTCTGCTTCTGGTAATTTGGTTATATCTGGTTCATTCAGGTCCTTTTCTGGGGATTTCTCTTGATTCATTTGGTTTGCATTCTTCTGCCTGTCCATTTTTTCTGTGCATAAGCAAGTTATGGCCACTGGAGTCCAGTAGGTGTTGCCTTTGTGTTCTCTAGGTGTGGTCTGTCTGCAGGCCCGCCACCTCCTCTGCCACTGCCTAGGGCGGTTGGGTATGGGCTTTGCCAGTGCCGGCCCACTGTGGCTATTGCTGTGATTTCTGCCTCTCCTCTGCGGGAGGGGCTGTCACTCAAGCCACAAGCCTCAGCACCAAGGGTAGAGGTGAGCACCTTTGCTCAGCTGCGGACCCAGCCTGTTTCCGGGCTTCCACCCAGCACCCGTGGTCAGAGCCTGCTCGCCACAGTTTTGCGGGTTGGACGGGGTTTCTGACGTGCTCTCAGCAGTGTGCCTTTGCCCGTCCGGAGCTTTAGCCCCGCCCTCAAGGCCAGGGCCCTCCTGCGCAGGGTTGCAAACCAAGGTTTATTGGGCCTGGCGTGGCTGCTGGCATGCACTCAGCTGCGAACTTCTGCTGTCCGGGGCTCTACCCCACCCCTGTATTCAGAGCCAACTTGCGCATGCAGGATGGCAAACTGTGGTTTCTCCAGCCGGTTGGGCCTGCTGGCCTGAGCTCAGCCACGAGCCTCTGCCCGTCCCTGGTCCTAGCCCCGTCCTCGCGGTCAGGGCTAGCTTGTGCAGGGTTGCAGAGCAGATCTCTGCCCTTTCCTGGCCTCCCGCTTTTCCCCCACAGGTGGGGTTACAGGCGGGCCGCAGCTGCCGGACCGCTTTCACGCGTCCCCTCCGCCCCTGCTGGGCTAGACCAAGCTCACACCGGCTGGGCCTTCGCCCCCGCCAACAGAACCGCGTTTCAGCGTCCCGCCACCATCATCCCTCCAGCAAACCTCAGCAGAGTAGGAAGAGGCCCCACAGTTCAGATCCTAACACTCCATACTGTAGAACTGGTAGCTCCCTCCCTCTAAGCAGCTCTGCTCTAATTGCTGCGGGAAAACTTGTTTGGCTGGTGTCCTGTCTCCCTTTGCTGGTATTGCTAGTTCCAGGGGAAATATTCGTTTTTGATTAGGGAAGTGACTTAGCCCAGGGGTTAGGGTGGCTGTCCCTCAGAGTGTTTGTCCCTGTACCTTCAGTCCACACTCTCTTCCCACTGCTCTGGTCCTCTCCTCTGTCCCCGTTCCCCGGAGCCCCGGGTGCGTGGTTGTGAGAGAGGTTTTCTGCGCTGTCCCTTTAAAAAGAATCTTGGGTCTGAGAAAACTGTCTCTTTCTCACAAACAGTATCCTCACTTGTTTCATAGCTCAATACTGTACAAACGCCTCTTCTAGGCTCTGCGACTGCAGGCTGGGGCTTTGTTCCTGGGACCCAGGTCCCTCCCTCTCCGCCAAACTCTCCTCCCGCCACGAGGGTCTCTCTGGGCTGCCGTTCGCTCCGAAGAACTTGGCAGCCCTCTTCGCGTTTTTGCTATTCCTACCAGTCTCAATGTGGCTTCTTCTGTGTTCCTTGGTTGAAGAGTCCACTTAGTTTAGTTCAAAGTTGGTTTATCCAGATGATGGTTCTTAAAATTGAGTTATAATCCACTTTGGTTCTGGGAATTGGAAGTTGGTACATCCTCCTACTCCATCGCCATCTGGCTCCTCTCCAAGGATCCTTTCTTAAGACCACACCTAAATGTTTAGCCTTTAAAACCTTCAAGACAAGTACCTATAGTGTGCTCTGTCTCTACATCTGTGACTTTCTTTTGTCTCAGGCTTGCATCTCCTAAAATCTAAAGGTCCCCATGAGACTTGCAACTGGGGCACAATAAGCAGTGACAGCTTGCCCAAACTACCCCCCTGAACCCGTCTCCAAAACCTCTTTTCTTGATTCTCCAGTGAGCTGACCTCAAACCTGCGTAGGCTCATTTCTTTCATTTGTAGTCATGTGAACCTCTCTTCACGTGACCTCAAACCAAAAAGCAGTCAGTGTTTGAAACAAGCTAAGGTGTTGACTTACAGGTTTTCATCAGAGGATCATTACAAACTCAGGAGAATTCACGAAAGGTCTCCAAATGGGTTTTGTTTGTTTGTTGTTGTTTGTTTGTTTTGTTTTGTCTTTGTTTTAGGCAAGAAAAGAAAGAAAGATAACCTTGGGGACAAGCAAGCAGCTCAGCAGGCTTGACCTGGTTCTCAGTAGACCAGCAACATCAATTTCACCAGAGAACTTGTTTGAAATGCAAATGCTCATGCCCCGCACTGACCTTCTAAATCAGAAACCCTGGGGACGGAGCCCAGCATTCTATGTTTTATCAAGCCCTCTTGATGATTGTAAACTAAAGTTTCAGAGCTCCTGGGCTAGATTATACACTTTTACTTTGATTCTAAGTGCAGTGGAAACCTACAGTGTTTAAGTGAGGGATGGGTATGTTTTGATTTTTTTAAAAAGTATTAAAAGCACTCTACCTGTTGAGAGGGGAAAAAGCACTGTAACAGAACTATAAAAACAGAAGCAAGGAGTTAGATGAGGTGGCTATTCTACAAGTCCTGGTCAGATGTGACAGTGGTTAGAGTAGGGTGGTGTGGCAGAAAGAAGAGGCCAAGGAGGCAGAAATGAGGGCTACAGAGAATGGGCCACCATCTATCCAGAGAACAGTTCAAGGGCAGTGTCCTCAGAGAGAATGGTCAAGTTCAGGTTCACTGTCAGGTTCAAGGTCAGACTAACAATCAGGATCAAGGTCAAGTTCACAGTCACATTCACTATCAGGTTCGTGGTCAAGTTCAGGGTATGATCTGGTTCACAGTCAAGGTTGCGGTTAGTTTCACAGTCAAGTTTAAGGTCACATTCAAGTTCATGTTCACTTTCAAGTTCATGGTCAGGGTCACAGTCACATTCACATTCATGATCACTTTACGGCTCCAGCTCAATCTCTGGCTACAGCTCTGGTTCTGGTTGTGGCTCTGATCAAACCAAAGTGCAGTCCAGGTGCTAAAACATAAATGATGCATAAAATCCCCACAGATATTATTATTTTAAACAAAGTGGCATTGGAGCCTTAGTGTTATTGTTTAAACTTAGGGAGTCTAGTCTTACCTCCAAGCACAGCTTCCTCAGTAAGTAATGGGTGGAAAAAGCTCAAGTTCATGGTCATGGTCAATTTCATGATCAAAGTCACAGTCACAGTCATGGCCAAGTTCACATTCACATCCATGTTGGATCTCTGGCCTAGCCTCCTTCTCCGGCTCTGGCTGCAGCTGTAGCCGCAGCTCAGGCTAAGGCTCACGCTTCTTACATTTGACCTTTGGCATCTAATTAAGAGTCTGTCTATTTCACTTTATGGGTGAAGATTTTTTAGAAGTTTTATCTCTGACTGAAATGAATGCAGAATTACTTATCAGTACCATCCTCAGTTATGTTTATAGTTCTATACAGTGTTGACACAGCTACATTTAAGGCTTATGATTACACTTCATGTATTTGAGGTCATGTAAACTTCTCTTTGTATCACCTCAAACCAAAAAGCCGTCCAGGTGCTAAAACATAAATGATACATAAAACCCCCATGGATATGATCAATCTAACCAAAATGGCACTGGAGCCTTGGTTTTATTGTTTAAATTTACAAAGTATAGTCTTACTTCCAAGCCTGCTTCTTCAGTGAATATTGGGTTGAAAAAACTTCCTTATTTCATACTGGCCAGGTTTAATATGTGTCTATCATTATTTACATCAGCACCAACGACAAAAGCAGAAACAGGAGACCCTCATCTTTTCCATTTTATTTGGTTTTCCCCTACTTTAACTGTACAAAATTTATAAAAAATACTTGTGATTATTGTGTTAAGTAAAATTAAGAAATATTATGAAATATTTTCAATTATTTATAAGTAGTGCTTTCTACATTTCAAATAATAACAGCATTATTATAAATACTTCTAGTGAATGCTATAAACTGACCAAGATTTCAAGCTATTGCATGGACATAAATGTAAATTTAAAACTGAACAGACATTTCTCCAGATCATCACATAATATCTTATTATTGTGAAACTTTCAACAAGAGGTTTGCTGTGGTTTAGCTGGGCAAGGTTGCCAATTAGAATCTGTCAGTGAGGTTTCAAGTTAGATTTGAGGCATTTTAAGACATTTTTTCTGTATTTACCATTATTTTCCAAAGGTAATCCATGTAGAATAAACACTTGCAATCATCTTGGATTCTTCCCTTCTCAAAATATTACGCCCACTCATCCTCCTTTTTTTCTATCTTCTCTATCTGTCTGCTTTTCTCTTTTTAGGATTTTCCTTATTTTATCACATAGTGGAATACAGAGATGCATTTTCACAGTAAGAGATTTAAACAATACATGCATGAGACTGGAAAGCAAACTGTCATTATATAGCACTTCTGCTCCCGCCCTCCTTAGCCCCCTCCTCCACAATTTCCACATCCCCCCTGCAGGGCAGAATGCCTGCCAGCACTTTGCTATGCACCATTTCATCCTTGTTCACACATATATGAATATATACATTAGTGTATACACAAGTTTATTTTTATTACAGATTTGCATATATGTACATGTATATATAATTTTTGGTATTTTTATATGCTTGGGGCCACACCATAAGTGTTGCACAAATTCCTATTTTTTGCATAATAATGATCTGGAAAGCTGTCAATGACAGAACATATGGGTCTTTTGCAAATAGCCCTATCTCATTCTAACAGCTGCGCGTTCCAAATTTTGGAAATCTCATGGTTTATTTAACCTCTCATCATTGTCATTTCTAATTTTTTTGCTATTACAAACAAGGAAGTAATGACTTTTGTGTTAGTTATCTATTGCCTAACACATTACCCCCAAACTTGGTGGTGTAAAACTATAATAAATATTTATTATTGCTCACGGCTTGTGCCAGTGAGCAAGATGGGAGCTGCATAGCTGGGTGGCTTTGGGCTCACTGTCTTTCAGGAGGTTGTAGTTCAGTTGTTGGCTGGGCTACAATCACTGAGGTGTGACTAGCGCTGGAGGGTCCACTTGCTTAGAGGCTGGCAATGGGTGTTGGCTAATGGTGGGGAACCTTTGTTCTTACCCATGTGAGCCCCTCCACCAGGCTGATTGAGTGTCCTCACAATATGATGGCTGGTTTCTCCCAGAGAGGGTTATTCAAGAGAAAACAAAGCAGCCTGACCAGGCAGTGGTGCAGTGGATAGAGCATCGGACTGGGATGCAGAGGACCCAGGTTCCAAACCCTGAGGTCACCAGCTTGAGTGTGGGCTCACCAGCTTGAACATGGGGTCACTGGCTTGTGCCTGGGATCATAGACATGACCCCATGGTCATTGGCTTGAGCCTTAGGGTTGCTGGCTTAAAGCCCAAGGTCGTTGGCTTGAGCAAGGGGTCAGTCACTCTGCTGTAGCCACCCACCCCCATCAAGGCACACATGAGAAAGCAATCAATGAACAACTAAGGAGCCAAACAAAAGAATTGATGTTTCTCATCTCTCTCACTTCCTATCTGTCTGTCCCTATCTGCCCCCCCCCCTCTATCACACACACAAAGAGAGAAAACAAAGCAGAAGCAGCAGTGCCTTTATGACCTAGCCTCAGAGGTCACACATTGTCATTGCTGCCACATCTATTCATTAGAAGCAAGAAACTAGATCTAGCCCTTTCAAAGTGTTGTGTCAAAAATTTGTGAACATATTTTAAAACCACTAGTACGACCTTTATATATAATCTTTATTTTGTTATATAAATATTTCCTAGAAACAATTTTTGGAGCCACGATTGCTGGGTCAAATAGTATATAAACTCTTTTATTTATTTTCTATCTTGTCATTCATTTACGTTGCATACCCATCACCCAAAGTCTAATTGTCCTCTGTCACCTTCTATCTGGTTTTCTTTTGTGCTCCTTCCCTCCCTCCCCCACCCCGTAACCACCACACTCTTGTCCATGTCTCATAGTCTCGTTTTTATGTCCCACCTATGTATGAAATCATGCAGTTCTCATTTTTTTTCTGTTTTACTTACTTCACTCTGTATAATGTTATCAAGGTCCATCCATTTTGTTGTAAATGATTCGATGTCATTTCTTATGGCTGAGTAGTATTCCATAGTATATATGTACCAGAGCTTTTTAATCCACTCGTCCTCTGACGGACACTTGGGCTGTTTCCAGATCTTTGCTATTGTGAACAATGCTGCCACGAACATGGGGGCGCATTTCTTCTTTTCGAACAGTGGTATGGTGTTCTTAGGGTATATACCTAAAAGCGGGATAGCTGGGTCAAAAGACAGTTCGATTTGTAATTTTTTGAGGAATCTACACACTGTTTTCCACACTGGCTGCACCAGTCTGCATTCCCACCAGCAGTGAGGGAAGGTTCCCTTTTCTCCACATCCTGGCCAGCACTTATTCTGTGTTGTTTTGCTGATGAGCGCCATTCTGACTGGTGTGAGGTGATATCTCATTGTGGTTTTAATTTGCATTTCTCTAATGATTAGTGATGTTGAGCATTTCTTCATATGCCTATTGGCCATCTGTATGTCCTCTTTGGAGAAATTTCTATTCATTTCATTTGCCCATGTTTTGATTGGATTGTTTGTCTTCCTGGTGTTGAGTTTTATAAGTTCTTTATAAATTTTGGTTATTAACCCCTTATCAGACGTATTGTCGAATATGTTTTCCCATTGTGTGGTTTGTCTTTTTATTCTGTTCTTATTGTCTTTAGCTGTGCAAAAACTTTTTAGTTTGATATAGTCCTATTTGTTTATCCTGCCTTCTATTTCATTTGCCCATGGAGATAAATCAGCAAATATATTGCTGCGCCAGATGTCGGAGAATTTACTGCCTATGTATTCTTCTAAGATGCTTATGGTTTCATGGCTTATATTTAAGTCTTTTATCCATTTTGAGTTTGTTTTTGTGAATGGTGTAAATTGATGGTCTAGTTTCATTTTTTTGCATGTAGCTGTCCAATTTTCCCAACACCATTTGTTAAAGAGGCTGTCTTTACTCCATTGTATGTTCTTTCCTCCTTTGTCAAATATCAGTTGTCCATAAAGGTGTGGGTTTATTTCTGGGTTCTCTGTTCTGTTCTGTTGATCTATGTGCCTGTTCTTCTGCCAGTACCAGGATGTCTTGAGTACAATGGCCTTGTAGTAAACCTTGATATCCGGAAGAGTGATACCTCCTGCTTTTTCTTTCTTTTTAATATTGCTAAGGCTATTCGTGTTCTTTTCTGGTTCCATATAAAGTTTTGGAATATGTGTTCTATATCTTTGAAGTATGTCATTGGTATTGCATTGAATTTATAAATTGCTTTGGGTAATATAGACATTTTAATGATGTTTATTCTTCCTAACCATGAGCATGGTATATGCTTCCACTTGTTTGTATCTTCCTTGATTTCTTTTATCAATGTTTTATAATTTTCTGAGTACAGGTTCTTAACCTCCTTGGTTAAATTTCTTCCTAGGTACTTTATTTTTTTTTGGTTGTAATAGTGAAGGGATTGTTTCCTTCATTTCTTTAGCTGACATTTCATTGTTGGTATATAAAAATGCCTCTAATTTCTGAGTATTAATTTTATATCCTGCCACCTTGTTGAATTCATTTATCAGGTCCAGTAGTTTTTTGACTGAGATTTTAGGGTTTTCTATATACAATATCATATCATCTGCAAATAATGACAGTGTTACTTCTTCTTTTCCAATTTGGATGCCTTTTATTTCTTCTTGTTGTCTGATTGCTGTAGCTAGGACTTCCAGAACTATGTTGAATAAGAGTGGTGAAAGTGGGCAACCCTGCCTGGTTCCTGATCTTAAGGGGATTGCTTTTAATCTTTGTCCATTTAGTATGATGTTTGCTGTGGGTTTGTCCTAGATGGCCTTTATCATATTAAGGAATGTTCCCTGTATTTCCACTTTACTGAGAGTTTTGATTATGAATGGGTGCTGGATTTTATCAAATGCCTTTTCTGCATCAATTGAAATTATCATGTAATTTTTGTCCTTCCTTTTGTTTATGTGATGAATCACATTGATTGATTTGCGAATATTGAACCAGCCTTGCCTCTCCAGAATAAATCCCACTTGATCATGGTGTATGATTTTTTTCCTATATTGCTGGATCCAGTTGGCTAATATTTTGTTGAAAATTTTAGCATCTAAATTCATCAGGGATATTGGGCTATAATTTTCTTTCTTTGTGTTGTCTTTTCCTGGTTTCAAGATCAGAATTATGCTCACCTCATAAAAGGAGTTTGAAAGTCTTCCTTCCTCTTGAATTTTTTGAAATAGCTTGAGGGAGATAGGTGTTAGTTCTTCTTTGAATTTTTGGTAGAGTTCACTTGTGAAATTATCAGGCCCAGGACTTTTCTTTGTTGGGAGTTTTTTGATAACTGTTTTGATCTCATTTGTTGTAATTGGTCTGTTTAGGTGTTCTGATTCTTCCAGATTGATTTTTGGAAGATTATATGATTCAAGAAATTTGTCCATTTCACCTAGGTTGTCTAATTTTTTGGCATAGAGTTCTTCATAATATTTTCTTACAATACTTTGTATTTCTGTTGTGTCAGTTGTTATTTCTCCACTCTCATTTCTAATTTTATTTATTTGAGACCTTTCTCTTTTTTTCTTGGTGAGTCTAGTTAAAGGTTCATCGATCTTATTTACCTTTTCAAAGAACCAGCTGCTGGTTTCATTGATCCTCTGTATTGTTTCCTTAGCCTCTATGTCATTTATTTGATTAATTCCTGTTTTTGTCAGAAACTGTAATTGTCCCCAAATAGCCATTGTCTCTCTTCTTCCTTTTCAAAATAGATCTCTTGAGTTTTCGCTGGAAATTTTGAGTCATATTTCCCAGCCTCCTTTGCTGCTGCACAGGGCCATATAACTAAGTTCTGGCCAATGAGAAGTACTGTGTGAAACTTCTGGGTCATGCTCCTAAAGATGCTGATAGCCTACTTTGTATTTCCTCCTAGAGAATGTTGTTTGGAGAACAGATGTGGTTGGAGCCAGCTTCCTTCATATGCTCAAGGCAGCACCATTGAGGGTGATGGGGTGACCATTGAAAGAACCTGGTCCTTCCCTGGTCAGATAGCTTGGGTGGTTAGAGCCTCATTGTCCCAAAGCACAGAGATTGCTGGTTCAGTCCCTGGTCAGGGCACATACAGGAATGAATGTTTCTGTCTCTCTCTGCACTCTCCCTCTCTCTCTCTAAAATCAATTAAGGAAAAAAAAAAAAAAGGATGACCTGTGGAGGCAAGCCACCTTTCTTCTTGGACTTCTTACCAACTCAGACTTTTATATGAGAGAACAAAATTTATGTCTTTTCTAAGCCAAAGTTATTTACTGATGAATTTCTAGGCAACAGCAAAGCTAAATGAGAGGCACTTGGCCCAATTCAGGGTACATCACTGATGCTGTTGAAATCATAATTTGAGAAGAGCTGATCCCAATTTCCCTCTTGCCCACACCCCCTCTCTCCTCTCTTCTTCTCTCCTCTCCTCTCCTCTTCTCTCCTCTCCTCTCCTCTCCTCTCCTCTCCTCTCCTCTCCTGTCCTCTTCTCCCCTCCCTTCCCTTCCTTTCCCCTCCCCTCCCCTCCCCTCCCCTCTCCTCTCCTCTGTTTTCTTTCTGTCTATCCTAAATGGCCATCTGAATCCCTGATGATTCAATGTGATTACATTTCCATAGGCAGGTGTGTGTCTTGTTTAGTCATATTAAAAATAAATCACTTGGCCACACACAGTTGATGCATCAATCTGTTACTTTCCTCTGCTTTCCAGGAACAGATTGCTCAAAAAGCAAATAACTGTTGGGTAAAATTTGGGCAGTAAAAGGAGTGCAATGAAGTGAACAGAGGCCTTCCAAGCTTGTCCTTCAGACTTCTCACCAATCAGAAAGTAAATCAGTCATGCCGCGATTATGCCAATTGCACACCTCATGCTGCATCCGTGGGACCAAGGAGAGTGAGCTGTGGAGGAATACAGTTTGGGAGAAGAGGTGGGGCCTGTGTTTATTAAACACCTACTATTGCCAGGCCTTGTGCTGCTTTTGCATCTGTTCTCTTCTAAAGGGTATCAGGACCCTGGAAAATTTTGCCTTTAGGGTTTCATTTCTTCAGACTAGACACAGTATATCATTCTTTAATGAATTTCTTTTGGTATGATGAAAAAGTCATGGTGTGCCTGACCAGGTGGTGGTGCAGTGGATTGAGCGTCAGACTGGGATGCAAAAGGACCCAGGTTTGAGACCCCAAGGTCTCCAGCTTGAGCGCGGGCCCATCTGGCTTGAGCAAAAGCTCGCCAGCTTGGACCCAAGGTCACTGGCTCGAGCAAGGGGTTGCTCAGTCTGCTGAAGGCCCGCGGTCAAGGTACATGTGAGAAAGCCATCAATGAACAACTAAGGTGTCACAATGGCAAAGAAAAACTGATGATTGATGCTTCTCATCTCTCTCTGTTCCTGTCTGTCTGTTCCTATCTATCCCTCTCTCTGACTCTCTCTCTCTGTCCCTGTAAAAAAAAAAAGTCATGGTGCTAGACAAACCTAGCTCTACCACTGTGGGGAGATTACTTAACATCTCTGAGCTTTAGTTTCTTCATCTCTAAAATAGGGATGGAGGTCAGGATCAAATGAGATAATGTATCTAAGACACCTTGTAAAAAGGCAGCTAAAAATGATGGTGTTTAACCTCTCCTTCATAGCATATACACAACTTCACCCTCGTAAAGATTTTGTAATTTTTATATGTTGGGTGGCAGTGTTCCAGGAGGAGTGTGTGTGTTTTTCCTATTCTTGATAAAAACAGTTGGAGGAAGAGAAAACCAAGTCTTTTGTAGAAATCTGAACGCTTCAGGAAACCAGACCCTGGCCTGCATAAAATGCTGTTGGGACTCAGTGAGCAGTGAGTGTCAGACATCCCCCAGCAAGCCAGCCTCTCGAGAGTCCCACCCTGTGTGCTCTCCTTCCACATAGGAGCTGGGCTGCACTGTGTACTTTAACCAATAAAATGTGGTGGAAGTGACCCTGGGACAGTACTGGGATTAAACCATAAGAAATCCTAGAAGTTTATACTTTTGTACATTTGAGGGTTTTGAGCCAATATGTGTGAATTTTGGTCTCTCTGTGTCAGAAAGGCCCTATAGACAGAACACATAGAAAAAGAGAATATATGGAGAAAGAGAGAGTCCCACCTGTTCTAGTTCCCAACTGAGCCCAGCCTTCTAACCACCCAACCAAGGAGTGACCCACAATGAGCACTCCAGCCCAATCCAGCCCCCAGACTCTGGTCCCAGCCAATGTCATGTGCAACCTGAGAACTGCTCAGCTGATCCCAATCAACCTGCAGACTTGTTAGAGTCCTGAGAATGGTTCTCTTAAGCCATTGATTTTTGGAGTGGTGTATTACACAGCAACAGAGAATCAAAACAGCAGCGATACTTTCAGGCTTTCACTCTGCACCAAACCATGTGCCCTCATTATGAGAGATACAGGGGAACCACCCTCGGGAACTCAGCTTGGCCAAGGAGATTGTACTTAGCCAGGTACAAAGACTTGAGGCATTTACTGACCCACACTCCAGTGCGTGCTTAGAAGCACAGTGCAAACAGACTACTTAGTGATGGGGCTGGGAGGGTGAGGCAGGGAACACTTTCTAGAGAAAAGGGGCTTTGACCCGGATTTTGAAGGAAGGGCAGATGACATTAAATGACATTTCCAAGATTGAGGTTGAGGCATGGATAGCAACATTGCAAGAAAATTAGGAGCCCAGGGAGAAGGAGCTGAGAGATTTCAAGTTTGATATTAGCTGGATATTTAAAAAATGGGGCTAAAAAGAGATCTTACTAAGTCAGGTTCCAGGCCTACCACAGGTACCTCAGTAGAGCTGGTTGTTTCATGATCTTGACCATCCCCTTCCCATTTGGTAAAAATATAACTTGTGTTTGTGATTGTGGAGTCTCTTGAGGAAAAGTTCCTTTTCAGCTCCTGTTGGAAGGAGCCAGGAGGGTGTGCAGAACCGGTTTGCAGAGAGCCCTTTAGGCCGTCCCCCAAGGACAGCTTGTGGGGGTAGAAAGTGAGGTTGGCAGGGTCCCTCTATAGAGCTGAGGAGCAGAGACTTAAAAGATTGTGAAAGCGGCAGCTTCAACCAGAGCTAATTGGTTGGTAATTAGCAGGTTAATGGCTCACATCAGGGATAATGCAAGGCTGGAGCCGTGTGGCAGGAAATGACTTTAAAGTGCCCCCTCTTGGCTTCCCTCCCCTCCTGGTGTTTGGTGAGGCTTTGACAGGCTCTTCCCTGGGAAGAGCCTGTCCTGTATGCCTTCTCAGCTCTGGGAGTCAGGCCCAGGTTGAAGCACTAGCACCAAGAAACAGTAACTCCTAAGAAAATGAGCAACTCTGCCCTTCCCTTGAGGGACAGGGAGGGGAGCAAGTGCCAGTTGGAGCAGGGAGAGGGGCAAGTGGTCCCCACTCTAGGCAGAAAAGGCTAACGGCTAGGGAGCCATGGGGCTCATCACAGCATCTTGTTCCAGATTTTAGGGTGGCACCTGAGTTTGGGGTCCATTCAGTTTACTCCATTTATAATCTTAGCATATACTTTATTAATCTTTACAGATACTAAATGAATTAGCTAGGAATATGTTTAGTTGCAGGTAATGCATTTCCCTAAAATGACAGTGGCCTAAAGACATTCCCTCAATCCACAAAGAATTATCGGGAGGTGGCCATGGGCCAAGTACTGTAGCCGAGGTGCCCAGGTAAGGGCAGAGGCTTGATAGTGCCCTGAATGTCTGAGTGACCTCTGCCTTTTTCCTCCGTTCACCCTGTGTATTGGCTTCTGCCTCATGGCCATTGGATTGCTCAGGATGTCCAAGAATCATGGTCAAGACAGAAAGCAGGAGATAGAGGTGGCACCAGCCTCACCCGTTTCTTTCTCAGGACAAGAAGAACCTGAGAGTCCCAGAACTCCCAGTAGACTCTTCCTTCCCATCACAAGGAAGAACAGGTACTTGGCTACATTGGAATGTTCCTGACAATTATTATAATCATTGTCTAGCACCTGAGATTGCCCAGAACAAAGTCAACATTCAGTTAGCATAGAAGAGGGGGAAGGGTTTGGGGTCAGGTGGCCTTGCACCCTCCCTCTTCCCAGGGTAAGAGGCAGACACTGACAGAGGTAAACCCTCCATGGGCAAGTGCACTACTGTAAATCTTGAGTAAATAGTGAAACAATTCAACAATGATGTTAGATACAATCCCAGATCAGACAAAAAGTCTTTATTGAATGCCCACTGTTTACTCTTTTTCAAGTGCTCTGTAGGAAATGTGCAGGGGTAAGAGAGAACCCAGCGTGAGGGAACTGCCAGACCAGCTGCAGGTGATACACACAGAGGAAACAGCCTGTGACCAAGAGAGAGTGGGAAAGGTGTTGGTAAGACCTGCACATGCCTTCTAGAGAACATGTCACAGCTTCTGGAGGGGTAGTCAGTCCTACCATGCCCCTCCCTGCCCCCAGCCTTGGCCGGTGCCCCGTGTGCAAAGGCAGTCAGTCCACTGGCTGCTGCAATGGGATGCGCAGAGCCATTCAGACGCTCGCTCTTAGGAATCTGAAGAGACACGGAGGAGGCTACTGCCCTGGTGGAAAGGTCCTGGTATCCCGCAGGCCATATCAGGAGGTCACACAGATCCTTACTCCTGACCTGAGTCCATCCCACCACTGGTCTCCCCCGAAATAAACAGTCATACCTTTGTGCCTGTGCACGTGGTGTTTAGACTCGTATGCAATATACCCCCCAACATTCACACACACACACACACACACACACACACACACACACACACACACACACACACACGTTTCCCACTCCTTCAAGACTGATGTCAGGGGTCGTTTCATTGCACCCTGACCTTGACTTCCCCGTTATTCAGCCACTACCACACTCCATGAGGCCCTGCGCTGGCATCTCCCTGATGGTATTGGCCCTATACGTGGTGCCCTTGTCACTTACCACAGTGCCTAGCATAAGGCGGGCATTCAGCAAATTCTGTGGGGTGAATGAATGAATGATTCTCTAATGGTGAATTAGTGGGCCCCAACTGATTTGAGAGGGTTTGCTGCGCACAGTGGGGGCATGAGGGAGGAGCTTTCCTTTCTGGGAAATCAGCCTTAGTCCAGCCTGGTGTGGGGGTCAGTTGCTTTTTTGAGGCCCTCCTGCCTCCTTCTCCAAAAGCCCCCCATCTCCCTGCTCTCCTGGAAATGGGCTCATAGAAATTGGCCTTTCTGTCCTCCACACTAGAACCCAATCCCCTAGGAGTATTTATTTCCCTGTTTTCCTCTTCTGGAGAAGAGGAGCTCAGAGACAAAGCCAGAGGGTGGGAAAGTCTGGCTCAGATTTGATAAACAGGCAGGAGATTTCAGAAGCAATCAGGAAAGAAAAGAACACATATTATCCCCGGAATTCACAGTTCAGCGCTAATGAGCTGGGGGAGCTGTGATCTGGTCTCCTCCTGCCTCCTGCAGCCCAAGATTAGCAGGCTTGGGGAGGGAGCTTGAAGGTGTGCTGTCTGCTCTGCGAGTCCACACAGCACAGCCGGCCCAGGCGTGCAAGCTTCGCTGGGATATGAAGGAGGGGCCATGGTGTTTGCAGAAGCCTGGGAACCTTGTGTTGCCCTCCGCCCCCAGGGGAGGAGAGGGCATTTGTTGGCCCCAAAATGTGGCTGGTCATAGAGAACCGGAAGACCATGACTGCAGAGACCTCCTGGTAGCAGTAGAGCCACCTGGACTTGGGTCCTCTCCAGAACTCCACCCTGCTGGCACCCTAATCTCAGATTCCAGCCTCTGGAACTGTGAGAAGTAGATTCTGTTGTTTATAAGCCACTCAGTCTGTGTGTTGTTGTTGTTGTTGTTTTATAAAAGTCCAAATAAACCAAGACAGAAATAACCAATGTCTTACTGAAACTTATGCATGCCAAGCCTGTTTGAAGCACCTCTCACACATTAACCCATTTAATCTTTCTCATTTTTCTATCTAATAGATATCGTTTTTATTATTGTCTCCAATTTACAGATGAGGAAACTGAGAACAGAAACCTTGCCTCTTCTATCCACTGTTGAACTCCAGCACCCAGGACGGTAGGGATTCAACAAACTCATCTACTAACATCATGGTTTGCTCTAATGTGGAGCCTGGGGGCCAATAATCTCCCAGGAAATGTCATCGTGTGACCTGGAGAAGGGCTGAGGTTCTGAAGCTATTCAAGAGGCTTTACTCCTTTCTCCCACACTTTTCTCTCCCAAACCTACTTGTTTTTTAATTTTAATTTATTTATTTGAGAGCGAGAGAGAAACTTTGATCTGTTCCTATGCATACCCTGACCGGGGATCAAACCCACAACCTCTGTGTATTGAGACGATGCTCTAACCAACTAAGCCATCCGACCAGGACTCCCATACTTATTTCTTAAGGGCCTCCTAGATGCAGAACTTGTGTACAGAGAGGTATCAGATTTAGTTCCCACCCCCAAGTAGATTATACTGTAATCACAATTTAATCAGCAAGGATAAACTATGAATAAAAATTCAGGTAAAGTAATAAAACACACAAAAAGAAGAAGATAGTGTGCTGCAATAATTTTGTCATCCATCCACTGACCCACTCAGTCACTCATTTGAGGAGCATCCATGGCTAAGCCCTGGATACAGGGATGAATGTGATTTAGGCCCCCCTTCTGGCGGGATGATGCAGGGCTGCTGCCTATAGCAGAATGCCCAGAAAGCAAGTTTCAGACCTGGAACCTGCCCCCAGTGCCTCTCCTCTCTGCTCTGGGAGGTGCTTTCCCCAGTGCTGACCCAGCCCAGAGTGAGGCCTCCAGGGGCTCTATCCTGTCAAGAAAGCAAGTCAGAGAGAGCCTGGTCCTGGTTCCTGGGCTGATTGTCCCCTTTCAGTATCTCTGGCTCCCTCCCACCCTCCCTCTCTGCATGGTGGCTGGCAGAGGGCCCCAGGCTCCTGGTCTGGCCTTTCACGCACAGGCACAGAACTGTCTGCAGACAGCACGTGGCCACTCCCACCCACCTGTCCACAGAGCTCTGTGCGGTGATTGATGGGGCTGCTCTTGCTCTGGGTCCCAGAGAGCTCCTTTGAATAATAACTTGGCAAAATTACTCTCTTCCTTTGCTTTCCCTATTTCTGATTCACTTGTTCTTTGTAAGTCATTCATCTCTTTAAGTTCAAGGAAGAAGAATAAGGAAGAGGAGAAGGTGTCACAGAGGTACAGGCTCATGAGACCCACCTCCTCATTTTATAGAAGGAGCTGCAGACAGACTGCACCTCGGCTGTTAGGAGTTCTATATTAAATCTGGCCTCTGCTTCAAAAAGAAAACCAAGTCTAGAAGGTATGAGAGGTGGGGCGAGGCAGGATTCTTTCTAGGCTCCTGAAGTTACACCTTGAAGGCTCACTCTGTCCACATATAAAGCTGGTCTTGTCTGCCTGCAGGGTATTGGCATTTTCTTCTTGAAGGGGAGGAGCAGAGAAGGTAGGGAAAGGAAGGAGGGAGGAGGGTTAAAGGAGTCATGTCAGCGCACCAACACTGTCATTGATCACATCCTACGTGCCAGCACCGGGGAGATGACGATGAATAGACCCTGCTTCTGTCCTCTAGAAGTTCACAGATGAGTAAGCGGGTAAATACAACACCTGTGGTGGACACTCTGGCTACAAAGTAGGACACAGGCCGTCATACGGAGGAAATTGCTCATTCGTCATGACAGAGGCCTGCCAGGAAGTCTCCACTGATGGGTTGATAACAAAATGTTCTGAAATCTTGTCTGACCAGGTGGTGGCACAGTAGCTAGAGCCTCGGCCTGGTATGCTGAGGAACCAGGTTTGAGACCCTGAGGTTGCTAGCTTGAATGCAGGCTCCTCTGGCTTGAGTGCAGGGTCACTGGCTTGAGAGTGGGATCATAGACATTGCTGGCTTGAGCCCAAAGGTCACTGGCTTGAAGCCCAAGACTGCTGGCTTGAGTCCAAGGGGTCACTGGCTCAGCTGGAGCAAACCCCTACCACCGGTCAAGGCATGTATGAGAAGCAATCAATGAACAACTAAGGTGCTGCAACTATGAGTTGATGCTTCTCATTTCTCCCCCTTCCTTTCGGTCTGTCTCTCTTGCTTGCGCGTGCATGCACTAAAAGGAAAAGAAAAAAGTGTTCTGAAATCTCAATATGAAGGTGAGGGAGTATGCTCCAAATATCAGGCACTGCAGAGACAAGGCTTGAAGGGGTGACACTTCACGGTGTTTTGGGGGAATTCTAAGTTACATGGCAGTTTTAGAGCATGGAGAGTGAGATGGATGTTAGCAACACACCAGAGGCAGACAAAGGCTGGGGATAATTTTGGTTTTAATAATAAAAGAAGAGCTTAATAGAGTGCTTACGGCAGGGGGTGGGGGTCTGTGTGCAGTCTCAGGACTTATCCAACAGGAAGTTGTGTGATCATATTCCCAACAGTGTGGAGGATGGACTGAAGCTGACAGAGGCTGGAGAAAGAGGACCAGTCAGGAAGTGGACGCAACAGTCCAGGCAAAAGGCAGTTTAAGAACTGAACAAAGGCAGGCCAACAGAAACGAGAATGGATTTGAAAAACATGTAGTGGTGGGATTCAAATAATTAACTTAACAACCAGTTCTCTGCCATAATGACTATAAGTATAAAAAAAGATGTACCGAAAGGTAGTTTATTATTTCATGCATTTAATACTTAAATAAGAACAATAAAAGAGGTACACCTAGCTAGATTATGTTATAAGAGTTTTAAAATATTAATAAAAAATATTAAATAATACCTGACAAAAAAATAAAACTGTTACTTAAGATATTTCTATATTGCTTCTTGATTGGCACTCCCACTTGCAATATTTTTCACCTATGGATGGAATGAACATTACTATGGGCGCCTAGAATACGCTGTTGTGCAGATGAACATTAAAAAAAAGTAAGAAACAGCCTGACCTGTGGTGGCTCAGTGGATAAAGTGTCGACCTGAGAACACTGAGGTCGACAGTTCAAATCCCTGCACTGGTCTGATCAAGGTACATATGGGAGTTGATGCTTCCAGCTCCTCCCCCCTTTCTCTCTTTCTCTCTTTCTCTCTCTCTCTCTCTCTCTCTCTCTCTCTCACTCTGTGTCTCCTCTCTAAAATGAATAAAATTAAAAAAAAGAGAGAAAAAAAGAAGAAAGAGTAAGAAACATAAATTGGTGATTTCCACACCCACCTTAGAGAGAACCCTGATTACAGGGTTTTAACAACTGATTCACCAAATTCAAAAAAATTAGGTATCAGTTCTGCCGAACCGGTGTGAACCGACTGAATCCCACCACTGGAAACATGTAGAACAGGGGTGCTCAGTACGTCGATCGCGATCTACTGGTCGATTGGGAAGGAAGTGTGGGTAGATCGCATGACATTAAAAAGACATTTGTCTTGCCTGACCTGTGGTGGTGCAGTGGTAAAGCGTCGACCTGGGAACACTGAGGTCGCCAGTTCAAAACCCTGCACTGGTCTGGTCAAGGCACACATGGGAGTTGATGCTTCCAGCTTCTCCCCCCTTTCTCTCTCTCTCTCTCTCTCACTCTGTGTCTCCTCTCTAAAATGAATAAAAAAAAAAAGAAAGGAATGGTAAAAAGACATTTGTCTTTTGATTGGCATACAGGGTAGCCAATCTGACGTCTGAACTTCTGACACCCTACGCATGCGTGTTAAACCGCGCAAACTTGTTCAGTTACATTGCTGTGTAGTTAGCCTTCAATTTATTTAAACTAAATACAACAAAGGTTATAAAAATGAGTGCCGTAGCTGGTCCCAGTAAGAAGCCTAAAACCTACCACTTTCATACAGAATGGGAGGGGATTTTTTTCACTATGTCATATTCTAAGTGCGTTTGCCTCATCTGTCAGTGTGCCATTGCTATTCCAAAGAAGGGAAATGTGGGGCGGCTTTTTCGGACTGTTCATAAAAACTATGACATTGACTTTCCTCCGAAAAGGGAGCTGAGAAGGAGAAAGGTGAAAGAAGAACACACAATACTAAATAGTAATAATAGTAACTTAAATAATGATAATATAGAAGAAATAAATTTATGTTTTGCATTTTTATTGTAGGTAGATCATTTTGACTTGGTCATCTTATAAGAGCTCGCAAGCTGAAAAAGTGTGGGCACCCCTGATGTAGAATGTCACATCGAAAGGGTTTGGTGATTGACTATGGGAGGAGAATGGGGGACATAGAGGGGTCAAGGGCACCTCCTGGGGATCAAGGGGGGCAGAAATACTCAAGAAACACTGCCAATGCCCACTAGGCGGTAGTGCTATTCCAGTCACAGAGATGCAGAAACAAATAATTCATTTCCCTTGAACCTTCTTCAGCGTTAAAGACAAGCTTCATCTGTATATATAAACTCACAACCAGCCAAATTTTGGTGAATCTCAGAACTTTATTCTTTTATCAAAAAATGCACCCTTTCATTCCCTGTCACATGGGGATGATTCAGGCAGGCCCCATTAGTGCGTGGGCAGGATTAGGGCTGCCCATTTGGGGACATTGCTGCATGGCTGAGGTTGGGAGGCTGGAAGTTTTCTTTTCGAATTGAGTCTCCTTTCAGCCATCTCTGCCATTCGGCTTGGGTATTTTGCCTCCTGGGATAAATTTCCCCATAAAATAAATGTCTTGTCTGAATTCATCTTATTTTTTTAAAGGAGAAAGTCGTCATATCATAAAGACAGGTCATAAAAGATGCATCAATCTGTCAGGAAGGCTGGTTAATACGAATATTTGTTTAGCAGAGACAGTGCGCCCTGAGGCGTCTGCACTGTGAGGCGGGCAGGTGCAGGGACCAGTCCTGGGCACAGAGTCCGCCTGGATGCCGATGGCCTCTGTAGTCCCTCAGGACCAGCCTCAGGTCTGAAAGGGGCCTTTTATTTTAATATTTTGAAGGAGCCCCCCCCCCAGTTGGAGAGGGTAGTCCCATGTCCCCAGATGTGTCTGAAACACTTTCATTTGAGAAATAATTTACATGAGGGAATTTTAGACAATGGTTCAGACTATCTTTCCATTTTGTTTTATTCTTTTAAAAACTGCACACAGGCCATAGCATAAGTACATAGATAAAAAAGTAAAAAATCATATGAGAAATATATGAAATGCATGGTGTAACAATTCTATCCTGTGAAACATTACACGGGAAATTCATAGTGTGTGAAACAGAACAGAGAAAAGCGCCCACGCCCTCCTTCACCTGCTCTGCGGCCGCCAGCATGCACTATTCCGTGGGTCTCCTCACGCTCTTCTCGTACAGTTCTGCCTGCTGATCCCGTGCACAATACACATTCCGTTTATGTTTTGTTATGTGATAAGATACCAAGGAACTGCAAAATTGTTAACATTAATATTTTAAAAGGAAGAGTCAGGTCCCCTTACCCCTCCTTTCTGAGGAAGAAAAAACAAGAAGAAGAGCTTACAGGGGCAAAAGTCAGTTAGTCATAGTTTAACTAGTTCCTATAGTTCTCTGGAAGGACTGACGCCACTTGCTAGACAGAGCAAAGAAGATAGAGCCTATCTGAAAACCTCTTCCTCTTTTCTTAAAAGCCTTTAGGAGACAATGTTTACATACCTTAGTTAAAAATTCCTACACTAATCCTAACTCTTCCTCCCATCCTGAAGTCATGAGAGTGACATATACCTAGACAAAGGGATCATGAACCTACTTCCCTTGCTTGAAAACCTGTATTCTGTAACATTTTATATGCTTTCTAATAATCATCCTTCTGAAATTCTTTATATGTACGAAACTTGTAAACTAAGCAAGCGGGGACTGGCTTATTAGGTTTCCTAGTAAGCAGGCCCCAACACTCTTAGCAAAGGTAATTTCATTTAGCTTCTCTCCTTATCCTAAGCTAAACATTTCATTTCCCACTGTTGTGGCGACAGGGATAGGTTGTAAATCCTAGAAGATTTGGGAATGTCTTTGTCTGGTATGTAAAACATTTATCACTACTGTGTTATCTTGTGGTTTTGATGTGTAGGAACATTTTCTTCTTTTAATAGATCCTATAGATAAATGTAAGCTTATTAGTAAATGACTTTTGTACTATGCTCCCCCTCCTCTTTCCCCTAACCAGTATGTGATTTTGTCTCTATAAAAGCAGCATCAGGACTATGATC
Organism: Rhynchonycteris naso; assembly: GCA_037038555.1. Taxonomy (NCBI): domain Eukaryota; kingdom Metazoa; phylum Chordata; class Mammalia; order Chiroptera; family Emballonuridae; genus Rhynchonycteris; species Rhynchonycteris naso. The sequence goes on from CM072999.1 coordinate 48,219,000, forward strand.
TGGGCTGCACGATTTGCGTTAGCTCTACCCTGTGTATGCTGCCGGCTTATTAATAAAGCTCCTCCTAATATTTCTCCTATAACTTATCTTGGTGTTTATATGTAACCTGCAGATTACACTATTTTATAACAGTTACATGAATAAAACATGTCAAAACTTGGTACTTTTAAAAACAACATTCTATATGGGTTTCTTTTAAAAATAAAATTAACAAAACTAATACATCCTTATTATAAAAACTTCAAACTTTAAAGAGGGAAAGACAATAAAAAGTAAAAAAAAAAACTTTAAAAACAGAAAACAGAAAGAACTATTTCCTTTTTGTTCCTCCATTCCTGCTCTTGAGAGAGAGAGAGATAACATAAACATTTTTGTCTGTTTCTTTTAAGAAATGATTATGCATATACTAGCATTTAAACACATACCCTGCATCTGTTCATTTTATGGATGAGGAAGCGAAGAGCTCAGAGGCGTCACAGGCATAACCAAGGTCACACAGCACTGGGGCAGAGATAAATGTGGAGTCCAGTGCCCTGACTTCAGGGGGCGAAGACCTTTCCACTGCACATCTCCAAGGTGTTTGCCTGGAGCCAGTCTTGGCTGGCATCTCTAATTTCTTCCTAATCTTGACCTGGTCTGCAAGGTAGTGACACTTCTCATTATTGCCCATGTCACCCTCCCCTCCCAGGAATGCTGTAGGTTCTCAGTGTATTAATAGATTACACTTGTGCTGCTTGTCTGGGGACCTGCCTGTTTGTTTCCCTAATGCCCACTGTCATTACAGTGGACCAGTGTCATGGAACCTGGCAAAGCAACTCATTCAATGAGCTTGTGTTTGCACCTTGGTTCCCAGATTACAAATGACAATTACATGCAGAGGACCCTTTCTAAGGATACTTCTAGTTAAGTAACCCCTTGGCCTGGTGAGGACCAATGTCTGCATTAGGCCTATTGCCCCTCCCTCTGTGCTGGATTCTGGGGCCACAGGCCTGACCCTGAGGAGCATACACCCTTTGCCTGCAGTTAGCCTGTGCTTCTCTGTGTCTGTGTGTCAACCTTAGCTATCTCGGGGCCAGATTTATCTACAGTATTGCCAACATCTGGGTGAAAGGCGAAAAGTCAGCCAGCCATACGGCTGCATTTGTTTCTTGTTGACAGCAGGATGGCCCCATCTGGACATCTGGGAACCATCCAGATGGACAGAGCCAGTGATCTGTACACCCACATATTTGATTCCGCCACCTGTGATGATATGAGAGGGCAGAGCCCAGACCTTCAACTCTCCCCCAGCTGGACCTGTCATGACATTACAGATGGGAAAGAGTGAAGCCCAGAACCTGGTCACTGGGTGTGGGCAAGGAAGGAGTGTGTATGTGTGTGTGTGTGTGTGTGTGTGTGTGTGTGTGCATGCATTTGTGGTTGGGATGAGGAGCTGGCAGCTAGAGAAACTCACTCAAAAATGAAGTCTCTTGACATCACAGTTCTGCCTGCGCCTGGAGATGCTGCCCTGAGCCCTTGAGCCGGGAGCTTTGGCGTGAGGTGCTGTCTCTGTGGCCGGTCTTTGATTCACTGCCACTTAGGAAGCAGCCTCCTTCCTAGCAAACAACTCATCCTGGGATCCCTGATTCTGCAGCGCCCTCCAGTGGCAACTGGAATGTTTGGAGAGAAAGCCTTCCGACCACTTGCTCACAAGTCAAACATGCGGGTTTCAGTCTTAGTTCTTTTCCTTCTCATCCCAGGGATGTCCAGCCCAAGGCACAATCTACAATCCCATTGGAAAGTGTCTGATCCCAACTCCAGGAAGGCAGCTTTGGGGACGAGTGCTCTATACTGTCACCAGAAAGACAGAAAGAACCAGACAAGACTGGCTGCCAGGTGGAGGGTGCCCAGGGACCGCGGGGTTAATAAGGGTTTATGGTGTCAGGCAGCTCTGATCCTAGGGGCAGTTCAGATCCCACCCCTGCCCTCAGTGGACTTTAGAACCTAAGTTCTGCCACCTGCTCTCACCCTCTGCATAATACAAAATTCCAAATGAAGAGTGGCCGTTTGTATGTAGGTGTGGGAGACTGATGAAACTATGTTTTGAGTGAGCAAAGAACTGAGGACTGGGCCTCCTGGGTCTTAGGAAAGTGTGGACAGAGACTGAATAAATATAAAATGGTGACTGTGTGTGTGTGTGTGTGTGTGTGTGTGTGTGTGTGTGTGTAAGTCCAGTGCTAAACAGACTCGGCTCTGCCAAGTTTCCAAGTGACCTTTCCATCCTCTTTACATACCCCAGCCCTAAGTCAGAACACACCCTTAACTTACTTTTACGCTTCTACGCTCAGGGCAGTGAGGGGCTTTTCCCAAGCCTTCCCAAGTCTGATGAAGAGGAGAAAACAGACTCAACAGGAGAAAACGGGCTCTAAGACTGCATGACCTCCGGCTGGTAACAACTTCTCCAGGTCTGAGTTTCCCCGTGAGAACTGCATGTCTACCCCCGGCTTGTTGGAAATGAAACACAATCATGCTCGAAAGGCCCCCAACACCAGGCCTCCCAGCCCCAGCAGAGGCTCAGTGAGGTCCCCTCCTTTTTGCCCCCCATCCTGAACGTCGTTACCGCCTTCACTGAGGGGCTGGGAGCTAGATCCCACTCTTCCTCGTGGATCCTCCTCCTGCCCCTCCCGCATCTTGAATACGATACCCTATGTCCCATCTTTTACCTGTCCCAGTCCTCACAGTATGTCCCGCCCCCTCCCCACTTCAACTTCATCCACTTTGCTCTCTGCTTCTTTTTGAAGAGAACTTTCCCTCCGACTTTGTTTCATTGTCATCCACAGGACTCTTCCATCAGTTCTTCCCGATCATCCTCTGCACACCACCCCCTCATCTGCTGCGCCCCAGCCCCCCAGTTAGACCCCATCATCATCATTGTTGCCACCCAGTTTCTTTTTCTGTTCTCCCCCAGAGACCTCCAACACGTGGAAAAGAAAGGCACAATATAAAATCCCATTAGAAAGTGCCTGATCCCAATCCCCTGAAGGCAGCTTTGGGGATGAGTACTTTATACTCTCACAGAAAAGACAGCACCTGGCAAGACTGGTTGCAAGGTGGAGGGTGCCCAGGAACTGTGGGGTTCACAGGGGTTTGTGGTGTGAGCAGCTCAGATCTGAGAGAGTGAGGCCAGTCCCCCCCTCCCTTGCCCACAGCCCGGGGCCTCTCCTCCCCAAAGTGCCTCCTAGGAGAGCTTTTGCACCTGCTGTCTCTGCCATCCACTCCCGCCCAGGCAGTGACAGGTGCACAGCCTGGGACACACAGAGAGAGGGAGCCACAACATAGCCTGGAGATGTGGAGACAACACGTCTGCAGGGATAAAGAACCCTACGAGGAGGGAAGATGAGCTTCCTGAGCGCTTACAGTGATGTCTCATTTCACTTTCACTTGTGACTGGGAGATGCCATCGGTCCCACTTTTTTTCAGACGAAGAAACAGGCTCAGAGGTTGCCGGGGCCATACAGCTAGGTTGTGGCTGAACTGAGCCACAACCTAACTTCCAGCACATGGCCTTTCTGTGACCCCACAGACACAGAGGCACGGTCTCCATCCTATTTCTCTAATAACTCAGTGCTTGGAGAGAAGGGAGAGACCAGCATGCAGAACAATGGGGGGACACTGAGGGACACTCCCAGGAAAGAGACAGAGAGAGAGAGGAAAAAAGTCACAGATAGACAAAGGATGTGAAGACAATAACAGAGAAAGGTAGAAAAAACTATGCTGCTTATCCCCCCCTACAGGAACAGATTTTGGAGAAAATACACATTCTAGGAGGTCTTATCCCCAGATCTTCAGAATCAGAATTTCTGGAAGTGGAACCCAGGACTCTGCACTTAAAGAAATCTCTTCTGAGTAGCAAAGTGTGCTTTGAAATGCGCCAGGAAAGTAAGGTACATTGATGAGAGAATAGAGGGACAGATAATGGATAATATGTCATAAAGTAAATATAGCAAAATGTTAACTGAGGACTTTAGAAAGTGGGTAATATTGTTCATTATACAATTCTCTTGATTTTCTGTATGTTTGAAATTTGTCAAACTAAAATGTTAGGGGAGCAATTTCCTAAATGGTCGTGATGGTTAGGTGGGTCTGGGACCACTGCTGTAGGGGGAAGGCCCCCTCGGGAAATTTTTGGAAGAGCAGTTGCCCTGGAAGCCTCTCCCCCACCCCCTTGGGAAAGAAGTCCACCTGCCCCTTGGTGGCAAGTGGGACTGTTCTGTGTAGAGCAGGACTAGGTGGCTGTCTGAGGCTGGTCCTTGTGGGGCACTGGTAGTGACGCCATCCTGCTGGCTAGTGGTGGGGATTTGGGCGGAGATTGGGAAGGTGGGGCTAGAAGTTTTCTTGGAAGAATCTGAAGCTGAACTGCTCACAGTGGACCTTGAGCACCTTGGCCAGGGCTGGGGAGCCGCAGAAGAAGACTTGCACCTTGCCCTTATTCTCAGCGGCCACTTTCTGGAACACCTGGAGTCCATGGGGTTAGGGAAGAGCAGAGGGAGAAGAGGTGGGACTGTGGACCCGCCCAGGGACACACCCGCCTAAAGCTGACAATGGAAGGGGCTGGCAGCAGCAGCACGGGCCATCTGTCTATTGGCGTGAGGAACACCAAGACTCAACTGCTTGTTTTTAGAGCAGAGAGGCCGACATGCAGCCATTTGTTTAGAAGCCCTGTGCCACTGCCAAGGAGGGGGCGGGCCAGGCACTCCCCCAAGGAGCTATGTCTGAGGGGAATGCACACCACACTGCCTGCTGTGTTGGAGGACAATGTCAGATCCCAGTGTGGCATGTTGAACCCCAACTGCCGGGACCTCCTGCTGTCTTCCTGCTGGCCATATGCCATCATGGGAATGTCTCTTTCTTGAAGTCAGGTGTGTTTTTTTTCCCCAGTGGGGACCCTTTTCCACCCAAATGCTGCTAAAGAACTGCCTTTGCGGGAAGTTCTCTTTGGTGCCTTCACACCACTGCATTCCGTCCCCCTCCATCCTCACTACCTAGGCCTGGATTATCTACAAGTTTGACAAGCAGTACTTTCTGGGGCACTTTGTGAAACTCTAGACCCCAAATGGTAAGTACTAAGGGCAGAAAAATAGTAAAACCAATCTGAGAAATAAAATAGGAAGACTGTGGATAATTCTGTGTCCATGGGCCTCAATTCCCTATTTGTACCAGAAAGGGATAAGACCAAGATGCTGTCCACTTAGGTCTTCTACTCTGGTTCGTAAGGAATCAGGGCTGGGAGAAGCCTTGGAAGTCATACAGGCTAACTTCCTCTCTACACAGATGGGGAAACTGAGGCTAATGATGGCACAAAGTGAGCTAGTGATGGATCCAGAAGCAGGTTCCCTGTCTCTGATCCAGCCCTAAGGTACCAGCTGGACCTCAAATGCCGGCCTCATGCTTTGCCCTTGGCTGCTTGGCCTCATCTACCTGGCCACCGCTGCAGGCTCGCAGCCTGACTGGTCCCTGCCGGCTGGCCCTTACCTTGTTCCAGTCAGGCCGCCCAGGCTGGGTGCGTGTCTGGAGACCCGTGATGGAGTCCTTCTTCTCCTTCTTGGCTACAAGGTCAAGAGCCATCTGCAGGCCAATGGCCTTCATGTCATTCTTGCTCAGAGCAGAAGTCATGTACATGTGCATCTCCAGAAAGCGGCCTATGTGGTGAGAGGAAAGAGTGGCACTGAAAGGCCAGCAGCCGTGATGGGGACAGGGCAAAATGTCAGCCACCTTGCCCTGGGGCTTGGAGGGACACCAAGAGGGCTTGGAACTCACCCTACAGCTACTGTGTTCACCCAGGGCCCCCATGTGACCAGCAGAGAGGAACAATGCCCACTGCTCGAGTGGGGCCTACTCTGTGCACAGCATATATGGGTTGTTTTATGTCCATTGTCTAACATGAGCCTCACAACCACTCCGGGAGTTATATTTCTGGAGGAGGAATGAATCCCAGGGCAGCATGGCAGTCCTTGGGCTCCAAAGTGCGTGCCCTTCCATTCCAAATGGTGCCTGCTCTTGCTCAGTCAGATTGGGGACATAAACCATGTATACATGAAAAGGTAACTGAGACCAAAGGGCCAAGTGTTGAGTGAATGGTTCAGATGGTGAATATTACTGTTATGCAAGGAAGGGCTAGAGCAGACAGAGCTGCTTCCTGGGGGGTGTGGGGGGGCTTGGGTGAGGTCTTGGAAGAGGGGCAAGATTCAAAGCGGAGATGAAAATAAGGAATCCTAAGAAGGGGACATGACATGAGCCAAGGGCAAGAGGCTGGAACAAACAGGACTATGGGGCATGATATGACCTCTGGCTAGAGCTGAGGATCTTGAACAGGAGCCACAGGAGATGGGACTAGACACCCTGAAGCTAGAATGTGAAAGGTCTTAAAAGCTCAGATAAGAAATTGGGGCAGGTAGAGGGTATCTGAGCAGGGTGTGACAGTATAGAAACAGTGTTTCAGAAAGAGGAACCAGATGATCAAAGGGAGAAGGCACAGGCTGGTAACACAGAGACCATTAGGGCCGGACTGGTGATGGTACAGTGGATAGAGTGTCGACCTGGGATTCTGAGGTACCAGGTTCAAAACCCTAAGGTCCCCACCTTGAGTGCAGACTCATCTGGTTTAAGCGCGGGCTCACCAACTTGAGCATGGGGCCGCCAGCTTGAGCGTGGGATCATAGACATGACGCCATAGTGTCATGGTGGTTGGCTTGAGCCAAAGGTCACTTGCTTGAGTCCAAAGATTGCTGGCTTGAGCAAGGGGTCATTGGCTCAGCTGGAGCCACCCACAACCCCATGAAGGCACATATGAGTAAGCAATCAATGAATAACTAAAGTGCTACAACTACAAGTTAATGCTTCTCACATCTTTCCATTCTTATATATCTCTCTCCCTCTTTCTTTCTCTCACACCTCAAAAAGAGAAAGAGAGAGAGAGAGAAAGACCATAAAGTCTGAGCATTATCAGTTACATGCCTGCAATGGGACAAGGTATCAGCCCTCAGGGCAATGGGAGCTCCCGGGAGGTTCAGGCTCCTTCCTCTGTTTTCCCAGACATGGCATACCAGCGTTACCATTTTCCAGGTGTGCCACGATGGGGAAAAGACTGGCGAGTGCTGCCTTAGACCCATGCATTTGTGCGAAGACAGAAGTTGCAGGGCCTGATTCCAGCAGGGCTGCTGGATTCATAAGCTGATGATCACTGCATCCTTCTCTTCTCCCTAGACTAAAAGATTTGTGCAGTTCTCAACTAGCTCTTGATTACTTCATATGGCACCATTAGCCCAATTACCCTCTGGCTTAAGGTCTTGGCCACTGTTAAAATGCAGATGGCCTTAGAAGAGATACCACATTGTATTTTACATGTCAGTGAACTTGAGTAGTGCTGGGTGGTGTGGGAGGGAGAGCAATGTACTCTAATGGATGCCTGCCTGCGAGGGTCCTGACCCTCCTCCCCTCCTGCAGTCACCACACCCCAGAGAGGGGTAAGAGAAGAGAGGAGGAGACATTGCGTGGGAGAGAGGTGGGAGATCTGACCTGACATAGTCTCACCCTCTCCAAAACAGCTGCATGTGAGACAGTCATCCTATTTCTGGGACCCTCTCCTAAGAAAATCATACAAAGGAAGGAAAAAAAACTATATGCATATACATATTAATTGTAGCTTTACTTATGATAGTGGAGAATTAGGAATACTGTAAACAAAATGTCCAGTAGTATAAACTTGGTTAAATAAGTTATGGCAAACTACTAACAGTATCATTCAGTAATAGCCATTAAATACCACTGCTACTATTGCTAAATTTATTGAGCAGTTACTATGACTATTACACAATTTATTGAGCAGTTATTAAGCTCCAGTCACTGTTTAAGTGCTGTACAGATGATATCTCATTTAATCCTCACAACAATCCTATGAGGGAGGTACCAGTCATAGGCACATTTTTCAGATGAAGAAATTGAAGAAAAGCGGTTAAATAATGTGCCCACACTTCTGTAGCTATTAGGGGACAAAGATTCAAACGAAACAGAATGACTGAAGCTTAAGCTATAGAAGTTAAAAATGATAAATCACAACAAATGCTTTAATTCAAACCTCAATATAAAATGAAAATTAAAATCAGAGGCCACAGGTTTCTGCTGCAGTCAGTGAGAAACCTTGGTAGAAATGTGAGGTGAGAAAGGTGTTGACTCAAATGGCTGGAGGCCAGGCAGAACTGGGTTAGCTGTTACCCTTGGTTTACACAGATGAGGAAGAGCAAACAGAAATATTTACATACCAGTAACTAGATACTTAAATTAAATCTAAACTTTTCCCCTAGTTTGTCATCATACAATCCAGTTTCTAATGAATTAATACACAAAAAAGCATTTAGAACAAAGTTGATGCTATATAAATGTTTGCTAGGATTGTTATTTACAGGAAAGGGCAAGGAGCTTTACTGCAATTTTCTAAGGTTTAATAGCTATCTTCCAAAGACTGTTGACTTGAGCTTTAAGGCGTTGCATGTTTGTTATAATAAAACTACGTCTGTTTGAATGTTTCTTGTAGAAAACAGTGTTTGATTACATAACTTATAAACTATGTTTATTATTGGAATTTGAATGTATTCATGGCAACGTTGTGGTGATTAAATAGCCAAATAAGATCTAATTCCAATGAACTCAACCAGTATTAAGAAAACACACCAATTCTCTTGAAGTTAGAAGCCTATCTAAACATTTTTCTCCTCCTATAAGTTGTTGCACAAATAAGACAAAATGAAACAAAAATCATGAATCTAACAGATTAACTTTAGAACACAGGAAAAACCTCAGTATCACAGAAAGATGGCTTATGAGGACTATGATGTAACTCAGAGAAGCATGTTATCATACAAACTAAGCATTGGCTTAGTAAAAAATGTAGAAGTTACACTTGGGTGGGTGAGGGGGCACTGCTGGGGCTGGAGGAGGACATTCGAAACATTCATATTTAATGAAAGTATAAAAGAAGGGACCAAACAGTAAAAGGGCTCGTATATGCTAAGGTGATTAATTTTATCTTAGACCACTCTTTAAACTTCTTGATTGCTACCACATCAGAAGAATATTGAGCCTTCAACCCCAATAAATATATATGTTTATTCACATGCTTATTTCCTCTAACCAGTTATGTACATCCAAAATGTATGTTGGAGTAAAAAGAACCATATTCATTTTCTCACCTTAAACAACTAGAAAAGTGGACAAAATACATAAAATGATGGTTAACAGGTAGTGCAGGACTGTAACTGGCAAGAGAGGGAAACAAATGGAATGAGCCCTGCAGTTGCCCAGCTGGTGTTAGACTCACTGAGTGAGGTGACGGCAACTGGAGTTCAAGGAGGCCAAGACAACTAGAATATACAGGCACGATACTGAAAAAAAGGAACTGCAGAAAGAGAGAAAAAGAAGAGAAGAGGGGAGGAAGAGAGGGAATCACAGAGGAGGGAGGGAGGGAGCTACCTCTGGAAATCTGCATAAAGTTTCCTGCAAGCCTTTGGCTAAGCACTAGGCTTAGCTAAAAACATTAGGCTGAATTTCCAGAAAACACTAGGCTGAACAGTACCTGGATCTCAAACAGAGTTGAGAATAATTTGTGCTTCCACCAGCAAGAGTGGGGAGACTTTACAGTACACAGGGCAGTAAGTAGAGTTCTTAGAGGTGTAACGTTTAGTACTGAGGCAAAATTAGTTCCACAATAAAGTCTGCTCTGGACTTGAAAAGATTGAAAGTATCCTAAATAATGTAACTGTACACTACAATAAAGTAAGTACTACTTAAAGAAATACTACAGAATCCAGAAGACAATAACATGCAATTCACAATGCCTGGTATCCAATAAAAAAATTATCAGGTGATCTGGAATGTTGAGGTCGCAGGTTCAAAACCCCAGGCTTGCTTGGTCAAGGTACATATGGGAGTTGATGCTTTCTGCTCCTCCCCCTTTCTCTCTCTCTGTCTCCTCTCTCTAAAATGAATAAAATCTAAAAAACAACAACAACATTAAAAAAAATTATCAGGCATGCAAAAAAAAATTATAAAACAAAAACAAAAAAACAAACCAGGAGAACACAATTCACAACTAGGAGAAAACTAGTAATTAGATACAGACCCAGAAATACCAGATACAACGAATTTAGACAAACATGTTACACAAATATTGTAAATGTGCTTGAGAATGTAAAATCAGAGCAAAGCAGGTATGATGAAGAGAGAAATGAAAGATATAAAAGAGATCCAAGTGGAACTTTTAGAGAAGAAAAGTACAATAACAGAAATGAAAAATACAATGGATAGGATTAACAGCTATTTTAGGCCTTCAGTTTTCCAAATAAATTTTAAAGATATTTTATTTATTTGTTTTAGAGAGAGGAGAGAGACAGAAGAAGAAGAAGAAGGGGAGGAGTAGGAAGCATCAACTCCTGTATGTGCTTTGACCAGGCAATCTCAGGGTTTCAAACTGGCAACTTCAGTGTTTCAGGTTGATGCTTTATCCACTGTGCCACCGTAGGCCAGGCCCAAATAAAGTTTAGAATCAACTTCTCAATACCTATTATTTTAAAAAAACTTGCTCTAATTTTTACTAGGATGGGCGTGATAGATAAGGTTTGGCAGAAGAAAGGATAAGTGATCTTGAAAACACAGCAATAGAAACTATTCAAAATAAAGCACAGGTTGAGGTGGGGGCAGAGTTTCAGAGACCTGTAGAATATCAAACTATCTAAAATCTGTGTAACTGAAGTGACAGGAAGGGAAAGGGGAGAGAGAAAAAAATATACGGAAAGAATGACTGAAATATATTCAAATTTGATGAAAACTACAAGCCCATATATCCAAAAAGTTTAATGAACTCTAAGCACAAAACATTTACAGAAAAGCACTTCTCAGAAATGCTTTGTAGTTTTCAGTGTACAGATCCTGCCCACATTTTACTACATTTATCATTAAGTATTTTATGTTTTTAAAATTTCTATTAAAATTTTTAATTATAATTTTTTGTTATTAGTAAATGGTAATACAATTGATTATTGCATATTGATATTTTATCCTGACTTTGTTAAACTCACTCACTATAAGACTGAAATGAAGAGATAAAATTACAGAACTTTTTGAAGAAAACATAGGAGAAAATACTCATGACCTGAGTAAAGCAAAGATTTTAGATAGGACACAAAAAGTGAGAAGAATAAAAGAAAAAAATTGAGAATTTGAACATTTTGTACTTCAAATGACAGTTTTAAAAAATGAAGAGACAAACCACAGACTGGGCAGAGTGTGTCTGTAAGATGTACACCTGACAATGAACCTATTCCCAGAATATGTATATAACTGTTACAACTTAATCTTTAAAAAAGGAGACAAACATCTGGATTTAAAGAGTGGACTAAATATTTGAAATTTTGCAAAGAAGTACAAAAAACAAATAAGAACATGAAAATATTAGTCATTAGGGAAATGCAAATTAAGAGCACATTAAGATGCCACTATACACCCACTAGAACAGATAAAATTAGAAAGACCGCCACCCTGCCCGGGTGGCTCAGTGGAGAAAGCGTAATCCAGGTACACCAGAGATCTTGGGTTTGATCTCCAGTCAGGGCACGTACAGAAGCAATCAATGAGTACACAACTAAATAGAATAACTAAGTAAAATGAGTTGATGCTTTTCTCCCTCTCTCTCTCTCCTCCCTTTCTCCTTTCCACCCCCTCTCTCTCAAATCAGTGGAAAATTTAAAAAGACTTCTATTATTGTCATGGTGAGGTTTTAGAGCAACTGGAACTCTGAGACATTGCTGATAGAAATGCAAAATGGCCCAGTCACTTTGGAAAACAGTTTGACATTTTTTTTTTAATAAAGTTAAACTAAATGTATACCTAGTAATCCCACTCCTAACTATTTACTGAAAAAAGATGGAAACATATGTCCACAAAGGACTTATATGTACATATTTATAGCAGTTTTATTCACGATACCCAAAAAGCAAAAACTACACTAATATCCATCAACAAGTGAATAGAAAAACAGATTGTAATATATCATTAAAAAGAACCCTACTCAGCAATAAAAAGAATAAACTACTTACTGATATATGCAACAACATGGATAAATCTCAAGATATTATGTTTAGTGAAAAAAGTAACACAGAAAAGACTACATATTATATGACTCCATTTATATGAAATTCTAGAAACTGTAGTGATAGAAAGCAGACCTGTGGTTGCCGAGGACTATAAGTTGGTGGGGGGTATTGATGCAAAGTGGGATGAGGACACTTTTGGGGGATAATAGAAATGTTCTCTATTTTGATTGTGCTGATGATTACACAATTGTACACATTTGTCAAAATTTCATATTTATTGTACAGTTATATTGGTGTATTTGTTGTATGTAAATTATCCCTTAAAAAAACATTTTCAAAAATGTATAAGAATCATCTGAGAAGTATGTTAAAATCAAAATCCTGATGTCATTTTTTAAAGAAATAGAACAAAAAGCCATCAGATTTTATGGTACCACAAAAGACTTTGAATAGCCAAAGCAAGCCTGAGGAAAATAAAAAATAAGACAATTTGACTTTGGGTGATGGGTATGCAACATAATCAAATGTCAAAATAACCTGGAGATGTTTTCTCTGAACATATGTATCCTGATTTATCAATGTCACCCCATTAAAATTAATAAAAACAAATAAATAAATAAATAAATAAGGCTGGAAGTATAATACTACCTGACCTCAAATAGCAACGATATTCAAAACAGCATGATATTGGCAGAAAAACAGACACAGAGACCAATGGAACAGAATAGAGAGCCCAGAAATAAAACCACATGTATATGGGCAAAGCCAAATATATACAATGGAGAAAAGAAAGCCTCTTTCATAAATGGTGCTAGGAAAATTGAAAAGCCACATGCAAAGAATGAAATTTGAATACAGTTTGTCCCCATACACACAAATTAATTCAAAATAGATCAAAGACCTAAATATAAGATCCAAAACAATAAATTACATAGAAGAAAACATACTTACTAAACTCATGGACCTTGGTCTAAGAGATTTTATGAATTTGACCCCAAAGGCAAGGCAAGGAAAGGCAAAAATAAGTGAATGGGACTATATCAAACTAAACCACTTCTGCACAGCAAAAGAAACCACCAACAAAACAAAAAAGACAACAAATCAAATGGAAGACAATTTTTGAAAATAACAGCTCTGGCAAAGAATTAATATCCAAAATATATAAGAACTTATACAACTCAACACCAAACAAAAAATCCAACTGAAAGGTGGGCAGAGATACTGAACAGACACTTGTCCCAAGAAAATATACCAGTCCTGGCTGGGTAACTCGGTTGGTTAAAGTATTGTCCCAATATGCAAAGGTTGCTGGTTCGATCCCCCATTAGGGCACATACAAGAACAGATTGATGTTTCTCTCTCTCTCCCCTTCCTCTCTCTCTAAAATCAATAAGTAGAGTAAAATAAAGACATACTAATGGCTAACAGATGCATGAAAAGATGCTCAACTTTACTAGGTATTAGAAAAATGCAAATCAAAACTATGAGACACCACTTCCACCTATTGGAATGACTGTTATCAACAAGACAAGTAGTAACAAGTGTTGGAGAGGTTATGGAGAAAAAGGATCCCTTGTTCACTGCTGGTGGGAATGTAAAACTATGGAAAATAGTATGGTGGTTTCTGAAAAAATTAAGAATAAAGTTACCATATGACCCAGCAATCCTCCTTCTGGGTATCTATCCGAAAAATAATAAAACATTTATTTGCAAAGATATATACATCCTTACATCCTTTACAGCATTTTGACAGCGGTGAAGAGATGGAAACAACCAAAGTGTCCTTCGATAGATGGCTGGATAAAAATGATGTGGTTATACTGTGGATTACTACTCAGCCACAAGAAAAGATGAAATACCACCATTTGTGACAACATGGATAGACCTTGAGAATATCATGCTAAGTGAAACAAGTCAGTCAGAAAAAGCTAAGGACCAGATGATTTTGCTCATATGTGGGCTGTAATACTGAAACTCATAGACACAGACAACAGTATGGTGGATTCCAGAGGGAAGGGGGCTGGAGGATAGGTAGTAAAGGTACATGGGGCCAAATCCATTGTGACAGAAGATGATCTGGATTTGGGTGGTGGGCACACAATGCAATATACAGATATATACAGATCACGTATCATAGACATCTACATGAGACCTATTTCATCTTATCAACCAACATCACCCCAATAAATTTTAAAAATAAAGGACTAGCAACCTGTGGGAGAAAATTAATAAAAAAGGTATGAGTAAGAATCATGTGAGAAGTGTGTTAAAATGTATGCTCCTGGGCCCTCACCCAGAGACTCTGCTTTGGAGGGTCTCAGGGGAGGCCTGGAAATCGAAATTCTTAACAAGTACTCACTTTGAATTAAAAGAAATGTCACGAAAAAGAGAAGTTAGAAAAATAAAGAAGGGTATACATTTTTATGAAATGCAAACAAGGGAAAATAGCAGAAGGAAATCCTTTAAAATGCCTGGAATAGTCTGAATAGTTGGATGGGATTATGAATTTTTTTCTCCTTTATTTTTTGTTTCACAAAATGTTACATTTAAGTGGGAAATAAAAGCAAACCTTTCTTCCCTACATTTCTGATAGAAGTGGAGTAATCTAAACAGCTTCTCACAAAGACCCTGACCCTGAAACCCCTGCCACCCTCCCATCCTCCTCAGGCCTCCCTACCCTCTGGAGTCTCCTCAGCCTGGTCCATCTCCAGTTTGGTCAGCAGGCTCACAAACCACTCAAACGACCGCTGGTCTCTGTTGATCCAGATGAAGTCCACCTAGGGAGAGGGGCCTTCTGGTTCTGAGACGAGGCCTACCTCACGCACAGCATGCTCATAGCTGTGCCCTCCAAGGCCCGTATGACCACCTTGCTGTGAGCAGGGCACACATTATCATCCCCATTTAACGAAGGGGAAAACTGAGGCTCATGGAGGTGAGGAGCCGTGACTAGGTCACAGAGCAGCATGGGACCAGAACTGATTCCTGACTGCCGGGTCAGGATTTTCTGTAATGATCTATTGTTACACTAAGCAGTGTTCTGATATCCTAAGCATAGGACAGCCAGAATAACATTACTTTCTTTCTTTAAAGAAATTTTTTGAAGTGGCCCAGTCAAAATAATAACTTTTCAAAAGCAAACATTTTCATTTCTAAAACTACCACAAGGGGATGGCTAGTGAGTGAGCATCATGGCTATAACTGAATCCAGGCTGCCTGACTTTCAAGCTCCTCAGTCTTTAATGAGAGGCTGTCTTCGGAACATCTCTCAGTGACAAGGGACAATGAAATGGGGGAGGCACTGGAGACTGCAGAGCACTGGGGGAATGTAGGGACCAGAAGATCCCAGCAAGGGAGAGGTCATCTGTCCCTCCCCCACCTCTACACAGGAGGGTGGGCTCCTGTCCCAGGGGGTGTCCCAGGGAGAGGGTCCCAGGCCTGCCGGGGGAGGCCACGCTCACCTTGTGGAGCTTCATGTCATCGTCCTGGATGCCTTCCGTCCAGGAGTGCTGGCAGCTGGGGCAGACGCGCTTCCTCTTCTGGTACCTTAGGAGAGGCAGGAGCAGGGGTTTTGAATTTAGGGCGAGCAGGAGGCTTTTCAGGATCTCAGAGAACAATGCAGGGGACAGGGAAGGAGGGTGGGGTGACAGACCCCCCCACCCCAGGAGGAAGGAGAGAGATGAAACCAAATAAAGAGAGGCTGGAGGAGCAGGAGAAGAAAGAGAGAAAAGGGGAGAGGGAGACAGGGGAAGGAAGAAGGGAGGGAGGAAGGGGGACAGAAGAGGGAAGGGCTCACTCAGGACTGTGCCCCAGGATGCAGGCAGGGGCCACGGCCTGGCCACCCACCTATACACGATGCTCTGCAGGATGGAAGCAAACGGGGTGATGCCAATGCCCGCCCCAATGAGCACGGCGTGCTCAGAGGCAAAGATCCTGCGGGTGGGGGTTCCATAAGGACCATCGATGTAGCACTGTGCACCAGAGAGGTCAGAGGAAAGAGAGCAGTGAGTGGGTGAGGGGAGAGCTGGACCCTGAGGCTTCTGGACCCCCTTTATATGCAGGCAGCCGTCTCCCAGCCTGGAACACAGGCCTAACTGGCTCCCACCCCTGTGCTCTGAGAGCATGTCTGGGAGAGCCCTGGAATGTCAGAATGCAGAGTTGATGGGAGTGGGGCTCAACCAGCATCCCTGGGACCTGGGACAGGTGGGTTTGGTTCCATCATCTGGACAACCTGGAAGTCAGCCCATGGGAACCTGAGGGACTTGGGCACCCAGAGCCATAGCAAGCCTTCTCTGCAGGCAGGTTCGGGCAGGAGTTCTGGGGCCACTTACCTTGATGTTACAGAATTGGTGGTTCTCAGGGAACATCTCAGAGACCTGTGAGGACAGTAGTGAGCTGTGGGTCTCTGGGAATGGGGGTGTCAGCATTTCCCAGAGGCTTCCCAGCCCTTGCCAGTCTCAGCAGCTTTACAAAAACGGAATTGCTCTTTGTGCCTCGACCATTCCAGAAAGCATGCGGCCCTTCTGATTAAGAACATCGGTGGTGTTCTGGAAAATTCACTCTTCAACAACAACAAACCTCCTGATTTTTAGGGTCTGCTGGTTTCTGGTGTAAATACTGCCAATCATAGCTCGTGTGGCCAGTACAAGTCAGCTTCTGGGTGGGACTGGACAACACTCACCCAGACACATCTTCGGCTCTGTCTCCAGCCACTCCCGATAATTTCCATGTCTCCAGACAGGTCAGATCCCCTGTCCTTGAACACTCTCTCCCCTCAGCCTAGAACACCCCTTCCCTGGCCCCAGCTGGCCCACTCCTGAGCAGTCTCTGGAGTCCAGCTCCTCTGAAGTGACTGCTCCTAAAAGCTTTGCCCACCTGAACCTTTAGAACAGCCAGTGGCCAGCCTGAGCAGGGTTACCTGGGGACAGGGAGCTGGGGCTACCTAGGGACAGCGTGCAGACCTGCCTGACTCCTCTGGGCCGGAGCAATGGCAAACAGTCAGACTGGATTGTTGAGGTCAAAGTCTGGAAGGAGTAGGAAGCAGCCCCCCAAACAGGCTACAGGGCCCTGTGATAGTTCCCTCTCTGGTGCCAGGGGCAGAGTCAGAAGTGACCTTCACAGTCACCCAGGCCAATTCCTCCTGTCACAGAAGAGCTGGGTTTGAGGGGGCCAATGACTTGCCAGTTCTCTTAGAGTCTTGGGCAGAGCCTGGGTCTCCTGCTGCCTGTCCAGAGCTCCTCACATCCCCCCACGTCACTTCTTTGTCCGGGAAGACTGAACACTGTGTCCCCCGGGGTGCTGGGCATTAACTACTTCTGGTGACTTTAGGAGGTACTCTGTGAGAGGCCTGTACCTTTCAATCCCTTTTAGTCCTTCTGATTGCAAAGAGAAAGCTTCACATTATGGTTTCTATGTCTTTAGCACTTACTAATCCCTCCTCTTTGCTTTTCTTCTAACAAAATGAGAAAGAGTGACAGCATGAAAGAGAGAGCAAAGACAGAGAGAGAGAGCGCGAAGAACGTGAGCAGAGCAGTGGAGTGCAGCTTCAGGCTCAGAACCTGGGCAGGCGGAAACACCTGGCAAGAGTCTAACAGTATTGGTTCTTATTTTTACGTTTAGAGCTACCTTCTATCTATGGCACAGGACACTGTTTTCCATTAACGATAGCCATTGAAAGAGTAAGGTAACAGAAACACCGTGAAAAGTGTGGTGCTTCTGAACGTGGACTGCCCTTACGCCCTCTCTTCCAAGTCCCAGGGTCCTGCCATCCTTAGGAAGACAAACCACTGGCACCCCAGCCACCAGCCCAGCTTCCTCAGCCTTACCAGAGCCCGGTTGCTGGCCGAGGCTCCCCACTGCTCCTGAGTCCCATCCTTTGTTCCTGCATGCACCAGGCCTTTGTCCCCCTGCCACGGAGTACCCTTGTGACTGTAGGGTGTCAGCTCCACAGTGACGTCCTTGTCGGATGCCACTGCTCCCTGTGCCAAGGCCTTAGAATAGCTGGGCTGGGCTTGCAAACTCTGTTTTTAAATGAAAATTGGCTTTAAAATGAAAATTGCTTTTTATTTATATCACAAAATTAATACATTAGTGTTCAAGATTCATACATTATAGAACATTAACAAATAAAGTAAAAAAGTACCTGAATTAGACAATATAACTTCTCTAAACATTTTCTCTGCCCTTCCAGACTTTCTCTTCCTCTCTCTCTCCCTCTCTCACACACACACACACTCACACACACACACACACACACACACACACACACACACACTATAACCTGGCCTTTCCACTTATTACATCTTGACTAGGTTTCCACACCTTCTAGTGCATATCTTTTTTAGGTGACCTCTTATTCCACTGTAAGGGTGACCAGCAACTTACTTAGCTACTTCTCTCTGTGAAATTTTGATTATCCTCATTTCCTCATTATTGTTAACAACTACCATATACAAAATAGCACCTTTCCCATCTCAATCCTTTCCCCTGATTTATTTTTCTTCATAGCATTTATTATCACTTGACACGTTATTGATTTTGTTTGTTTATTGTCTGTCTCTTCAGAACGTAAACAGTGGCAGTGTCTGTCTTGTTTACTGATATGTCTCCAGCATCTAAAACAGCACTTGGAAAGATGCAGGTACTGTGCTTAATAAATGTTTGCTAAAGGAATGAATGAAATGAACAAGGTGATTAACATACTTCTTATGCAACTGTCCAATTAGCTTTTTAGAATAAATCCCTAAACATGGAATTGCTGGGCTAGTAGGTATACATATTTAAAATGTTGATGCCCTGGCTGGATAGCTCAGTTGATTAGAGCATTGTCCCGAAGCACAGAGGTTGCTGGTTTGATCCCTGGTCAGGGCACATACAGGAGCAGATTGATGTTGCTGTCTCTCTCCCTCTCTCCCTTCCTTCCTCATTAAATATATATATATATATTAAATGTTGACACATACAGCCAGACTGCCCTCCAGAAAGACTGTGCCAATTTATTCTTTATCATAGGTGCATAAGGTCCTAAGGCAACACAACTTGTAACAGTTCCTGGTGTTTCACGACTTATCTGGTTTTGAAAGTTTCTTTGTTCCGGAAGTTTCCCCTGATTAACAGCAGAGAATGTTCTCTACCCGCCATTTCCCTAAGCTTTGCTCTTGGTACCACTCTAGAAGCGTCCTCTGGTCTGATCAGACATGGTTCTGCCTGGTTTTCCCACTGGACTTTAAATTCTTCTAGGGCAAGGCAGGGACGGGCCAGGCCTGGGGGCTTCTCTTCTTTTGATCTTCAGCAGGGTTTCTGCATGTGAACCTGTCTCCCAGCCTGGCGGTACAGGCTAGTAAGTGTTCAGACACCTGCAGCCTCCTTCATCTATTCTTACTTCCTCGGGTGCTGCTCTGATCCCTATGTGTTCCTCCCAAACCCCCCAGAGCCTGTGTTCACTCCAGACACAGGCAACTGGTCAGCTTTGTGGGTTTCATCAGGGCTCAAAAGGCAACAATACTGATAATGATGCTGATGGTGTTGATGGTGATCCATTCCCCGTGGGTGATAATGAATGGTTCACCTGGACCATGTTGCCCAGTTCACTCCATAGTTTATAGTCATTCATTCCATTGTTCCTTATAAGAACCATGTGAGAAAGGGAAGCCAAGGATGGGAATTACCTCCAATTCCTAAATGAGCAACTTGAGACTCAGCAAGGTTAAAGGATGAGCCCATGGCCATATGGTTAGCAAGTGCTGGAGCAGAGACATAGAAGTGAGTCTTTCTGATCAATTTCACTTCTCTCTTCATTGTCCCCCACCTTATAGTAAAGGACATGGACTGGGGAGAATCTGGGGAAGTTCAAGCTTTGAGGAGGCTTTTGGACCACACAGTCCTCAGCTGCGTTGGCCCCCACATTGCCACTCAGCCAGCAAACACACGGCTGCTCAATGATTGGTGCCCACCAGTTGGGAAGAAGGCAACTTGGTCACTATGGCTTACCTCCACAGTCTATCCTTCCCCACAGCTGCCTACCTGGGGCCTCCAATGGCTTCTTCTCCTTCTCAAACTCCTTGACAGTCTCTTGGAGTCACAGTCCACTGGGTCTGATGCCTTGAAGGATTCATAGAGCCTGTTTGTCCACTGGCCTTCTGACCGGATGTGTAGCCAGATAGTGTCTGAGTGAAAGATTGGGGGTTGTCAATGCTGCACTCCAGTGGAAAGCAGGACCAGCTCACCTGAGGGACTGGGAATAGGGGTGCACTGCTCAAGTCCTGGGGTGAATATCTTTCTTCAGATCCAAATCAGCAGCCACAGTCACAAGACATGGAGAACTGATCTCTCTCTTACAAATTTTCTCCATGAAGTCAATCTAATTCTGCACTATAAGGGTCAGTCTCTTCTGCCAAGACAGGGTCAGAGCTGCTCTGAGCACATGAGGAGCTCTTTAGGGGTGAGGTCTCTGCCTCCTCCATCAGGCCAAGGTCTTATCAAGGTGGAGATCCTCCCCACAGTTAGTCAGGTGCCTCTCAATGGTTCTGCACATAGTAGGTGCTCAACTGATAGTGGGACCAATGACTTTTATTGCACCCAGTGCCTGGGATGTAGCAGGTGCTTACTAAGGTTCTCTGCTGAGTGGATGACTGGCAGAAAGGTGGTGTGGGGGGCCACCCTTCTGCTGAGGGCCACCAGAGAGAACCCATAACATTAAAGAAGCCCCTAAGCACTCTCTTCTTTCTTTTATTTTAAACTATGGGCTGCTTTGGCAGTTCTGTGAAGGCAAAGGATAGACTCCTTCTCACAATGTAGCTTTTAAATACATACAGTGACATACATAGGCATTACAAATAAAATTAGTTATAATGAGAAAGTTATCAAAATATTTTTAAAAACCAAATGTGTGATTTAGGGACACACGTGCTTCTCTGCCAACACATGAAGTAACAAGACCCAGCAGGAGATGCATGTCCACAGCACCTTACATGAAGTAAGATGACGTATCGGCCGCAACTGTCAGGTGATGGAAAGGAATGCATGGTTTTCATTTAGAAAAAGTCACAGGTATTGTTAACACTACTGTGGGTTGTTATCTGCATTCCTAATTGAAAAAGACCAAATTTCAGTTAGGGGTTAGTGGAAATAAAAACGTCACTTTTCCCCCTCTCCAAGTTCATGAATAAACTGGTTCAACCCTGTATTTACAGAGGCCCAGTATGGCGTGGCGTGTACTCACAGCTCTGTGAGGCCTGAACTGAAAAGTCAGGACCAGAGCTCAGGTCCTCAGACCCCTGCGCCCAGGTCCTCTTTCAGGCTTCCTCCGCCAAAGGATGCAAGCGTGTGTGCATGTGTGCGTGTGTGTGTGCGTGCGTGTATGTGTGTGTGTGTGGGGGTATGGCTTCTCTACATAAATACACCCTGAAGTGCCTAACACAGTGACTCACACGTAGGCGGCCTCCCTAAATGTCAGTTGCATTCAATCAGCCGCAGCTGCCAACCTCTGTCCTGTTCCTGATCTTTGTAAACCAGCTCTGTAAACTAAATCAGAGTATTTACCAGGCCCCAGAAAGACTCATTCAACTCACTGTGGGAGACTCGAGGCCCACGAGACAGGCAGACTCCAAGCTGAGACCCTGAAGGAACCCCTTTAAAAACTGGTCAAATAAATGACTCATCCATATAATAAACATAGTCGTTATAATCATAGTAGTAGCTATACACTGAAATACTATGCAGTCCCCAAAAGAAAAAAATTGAAAGAATTGACATGCAAAGATTTTCATGACATACTATTCACTGAGAAAAAGTCGGCTGCAATAGAGTGTGAAAATAGGTCCATGTATGCAAAATTATCTCTAAACCTGATTATCCACATAGATGTGTAGGCTAGAAAGCTGTTCGCCAAAAGATTGACAATTATCTTCTTTGATGAAATTATTTGAGGGATTTTAATTTTCTTCTGTATAGATTTCCATTTTGTCTGAATTTTCTAACAGCATTTATCTTCTTTTGAAAACAGAAAAGGGAACAAAAATACAAAATAACCTGCCCTCCCCAACCCCCATCCCTATCTTTACCCCATTGTACATCCAGGCCACCAATCAGGTCACTGGCAGGTGGGCCGTACGCAGCCTCCTGCGGTGGGGGGGGGGGGGGGGAATCCTGGCTTTGGGTTTGCACCCTGAGCGGTGGGAGCTGGGTCCTGCTGGGCATCCTAAGTGAAACTAAATCTTTGAATGGGGATGGGTGAGAGAACCTCTTTACGCCTCATGAAGCCAAGCAAGGCTTTCAGTGTGACAGGCCATGCAAGGCCCTTCCTGTTAGAAACACCACTTGAGGTGGGAAGGCCGGCCAACCTCTGGCCTGGCCAGGAGGGCAGGGATCTGGGTGCTGGCCCCTACAACAGCCCAGGACTAGAAAGAAGGCATATGCATGGGTGGGGGTCAGAGTATGTCAGGCAAAGGGAGAGTGGGCAGAGCAGTTCTGGGGTGCTGGTGACATGCAGAGAAATGGGAGTTGTGCAGGGCTGGGTCAAAGAGCCTGCCGGAGTCTGCTGCCTCGGGGCTCCACTGGGCTCCTACCCACAGGGAGTGGGGAAGCCTGGATTCTTGTCACAGCCCCCTTGAAAATGTCCTGCACGCTGGCTATCCCTCTATTTAAGATCTTCACGGGCTCCCAACTGCCTGTGCCACCCTGCTTCCAACTCGGCATTCAAAGTCGTCCTTGGTCCCACCCTGGCCCTAGTTGGCTTCGCCAGCCAACTGTCTGCCTTCCATCCATTTTCTGACCCTTTCTCCTGTCCCCCCACTCTCATTCTGTCCTTCCTCCCCACCCCACTCCCACCCTTAACTCTAACACAGTGGTTCTTAACCTGGGTTCTATCGAACCCTAGGGGTATAATGAGTTGGGGTAGGGGTCTCAGGGGTTTGGAGAAGCCTCTGCCACGGAGGCCAGAATAAAGTAATACCATAATTTGTTGTGAGTTCATGCACTTTGTTGGTTTTATTCTTTGAGCAAGGTGATGTTCATGCATGGCTCATTTTGCACACCAGTAAAAAAACATATACCTATGTCTTGAATTTGGAAAAAAAATAATATTTTATTTATCACTAAAGAAGGGTTCGGTGAATGCGCATATGAAACTGGTGGGTTCGGTACCACAAAAAAGGTTAAGAACCACTGCTCTAACAACATCAGACCTCCCATATTTCAGGTTTTTCACCTATGCTTCTCCCTCTGTCTCCTCTCCCATCTCCTTCCCTGTCTACTAACTCCAATTAACTTTTCAAAGTTCAGCCGAAATGCCGCGTGTCTGCGAAACCTTGCACATTTATTCCATCATGTCAGGCCCTCCCCGGGGACCCTCACAGTAGCTGGTACAGCCCTGACCATGCCACTCGGCAAGTGTCTTAATGTTTCAGAAACTTGTTTCCTTGTTTCCCAGGGAGCTTTTGGAGGTTGACTTTGTACATCTGGTATTCACCTCCATGTGCCTGGTTCCCAGCCTATGCTTGACACACAGAACTCGGTGAATATCTGAATGGTTAGAGGACTTAGCGTACCTTTCTGCTCCGGGGTGCTGCTGATGGTGAAGGGGTGCCACTCATAGCGAGCGATGGTGGGAATGTTCAGATACAAGTAGTCGCCAGGCCTGTAGTTGAAAAGAGGGGGCCTCTTGATGACGAGATGAGTCACCTGGGGAGAGAAGGACATCAGCATCATTTGTGCAGATCCAAAGTTGTCAGGGGCCCCCGGGGCAGGAGGGCAGAGGCTGGGCTACCTTCTGCCATAAACCAAGCCAGCTCAGACACGAGACCCTTCTGTGCCTGGGTGTGGGGGCCACCCCTGAAGCACATCTATCAATCAGGGAGGGGCAACTATCAGAAAAGGGAGAAGTCAGACTGTCTGATGTGAGGTTCATGGCCTGCTTCTACAGTGTGTCCGTAAAGTCATGATGCACTTTTGACCTGTGACCAGACACACTGTATTTTCTTATGGTATAAGTGGTACTCTTTAGTTGCCCCCTCCTCTGTGAAGTACTCCCTGACTGCTCTAGCCCCTTTCTTGGAACTGCTGTAGCTCTTGGCCAGCATTCCAACCACTAATGGTCATCTCTCACGGGATAATAACACCCTCCTGGATGATAGCATCAAGTTTATTGAACATATACCATGTATCAGAGCAGTGTAGAGTGCTTTAAGTTGTTATCTCTAGTGCTCACAGTAACTCTGAGACAAATATCATACTTTCTCCACCTTCTGGATGAAAAACTGAGGCTCAGAGAAGATTAAATAGCTTGCTCAAGATCATCAGCTAGGAGACCAATGGGGCTGGACATAAACCACAGCCTCGTTACTTAGCTTCTATGTCCTCCCACTCAGGTTGTCCAGAGCCTGCCTTCCCAGAACTGCCTTCCCTCTTCCATAAACAGCCCCAGTCCCTCAGACACCTGGGAGATGTCCTAGCTTCCTTTCCTCTCTACCCTAATATGCAGCCAGTTACCTTTTTAGTCTTTCTGTGATAATGCCTCTTCCCCATCCCATAGCCCCTGCCCCAGTTCAGAGTCAAGGCCCTTGTGAGCTCTTGTCTGTACATGTGCAACAGCTTTCCAGATGGTCCCCTCTGCGCCATCTTACACAGAGCAACAGGGAAATCTAGCTGGAATATAAACCAGCTTAATTCTACCGCCACCTTCTCTGTGCCCTGCTCAGGAGTTTTCCAGGACCCACAGAATGAGGCTCCCTCACCATCAGGTCTTGCCCATCTCTCCAGCAATACCCTTCCCTGTCTTATCTATCCAACAAACTCCTACTCGTCTCTCAAAACCCTGATATAGCATCTCCTCCCTGATATAGCATCTCCTCCTTCATTCTGAAATTTGCTCTGACTTTTCAAAGACCAACTGTCTGATACCTCCTGAGACTCTACTTCTCTTTCCAACACAGCTCTGCACTATAATGAAAGGGCCAATTCACTCCTAGCCTGTGGACCTGTGGAGAGCAAGGCAGTGCCTGAGCCTTCTCTGTGTCTCTGTCACCTAGCACAGGGCCTCCCACCTTATGGACATTTAATATATGTTAACTGAGCATTGTCTGTGCAGACCTGGCCTTTAGTATTATTCTGTCATTCTCTTTCTTATGTCACTCCTAATCACTCTAAACTAGTCTTGCACTTTGCTTGTCCTCTCCACTGTGCTGGGGCTCCCTATTTGCCCAGCTGCTGTACCCTACCACTCTCCATGTCTCCCTGTGGCCCCTCAGGCCCTCTTTGCACCTTGGAGGGAAGGAGATTGACTTCTACGATGCTCAGGGCTGCTATGTGGGACACTGACAGCCCGATGGCCTTCTCCAGAAAGAACAGGATGCCAGGGACCAGCAGCCACTTCCAGAAGTTGGGCCCGTGCAGGATGAGCAGGATCCACATGGGGAGGTAGAACAGGTGGGTCCAGTAGAACACCTGCAAGGGTGGGAGGCATAAGCTGCTAGAGGTCAAGGCTTGGGGTAGAACAGAGCCAGGACTTATGGTCATCCTCAAAGTCAGGATGATGCCTGAGTCTTGGACATACACATACACCTTCTCCTGGGGATCAGGCTGGGTAAAAGGCTGGGGCTGGGAAGCTTCCTTGCTTCTTTGTCCTGGGGGTTTGGCCCAGGGAGTCTGTAAGGGAAGATTCCTGGTGCCGGCAGGAAGACATCTGAAACATTCCAGGATGCCCTGGGCAGAGTGGAACACCCCCAAAGGGCTCATCAGCACTAATGTCTGTCACACTGACCCTTTCTCATGGGAAAGAAAGGAAAGACAGTAATGGTTTTCTGGGAATGGACAAGAAAGAGCTGAGACTGAGTTTTAATATGTGTTCCGCTAGTAGCTTGGGACCTTGGCCTAGTAAATTACTTTTCTGAGCTTTAGACTTCTCATCGGTTAAATGAGGATGCTGATTCCTACTTCCAAGGATTGTAGCTGACCCAGTGTAGGTGCTCTGTCTATTTCTGATGTGACCAGATCAGTCCAGGGGACAGCCAGGGTCTCCAAACTAAATTTTCTGTGACCTCCCATGTCTTAAGGAGGTTAGAGAGGAAGAAGCAAAGATGAAGTTAACACTTTTGGAGCACCTACCTATTCTCCAGGTAGGTAGTTACTGGCTGCATCTATATTATCTCATTTAATTCCTAATATAACTTCAAAGGTAGAGAATTATAGCTCTATTTTACAGACGAGGAAGCTGAGTGATCTGTAAATAGTTAAGTGGGGATTAGAATCCTGAGGGCCGTGTTCCTTCCCCTTTCTATGCCATCTTGAGCCCAATATAAACAAATGGAGCAAGGGGATGAGCCAGAGAAAGGCCAGAATCCTCTAGAGCAAAACATTTGCACTCGGCAGACGTGAACTACAACCCAATGACAGAAGCCAAATTACATGCACACAATATGCATACTAGCCTGGGACCTCCCTGGACTTTGGGGTAAGTTAGAGGGACGTAACATAAAATGAAGGTGGGAGCCCATCTTGGGAGAGTTAAGGGGTAAGTACTGGGCACCTCAAAGTGGCCACTCCTGCGGACACAAGAGCTGGAGCAGGCAAACATGAGGAGCAGCAGCAGCAGGAGAGCCACGCCGGTTGGGGAAGCCAAGCCATGGATCCAGCCAATGCCAGGCCTTGTGGTGAGCAGCAGTTCCCAAAACTGGAAGGGGCTGGACTTAGACTGAGTCTGGAGCGCTGGAGATAAGCACAGACAAGCTCTTCCCACTCCACCTTCCCTTTGTGGTCCCCACCCTTCTGTGTCAGATGCTATGCCAGCAGGACTTTTGTCCAGAGTGCAGGTTAACCGAGGGCACCATTTTTCCACTCACTGGGCAGGCGGGACACAGGGGACCGCTTAAGTGAGTGGTCTGTGACAGGCTCATGTCCCACCATCCCTCCAGCCCAAGGCCACTCACCAAAGTTCACAATGTGGGCCACTGTATGCACGAGGGAGAGCCCGACCACCACGTAGCCCATAAGCTGGTGGAACTGTATGTTCTGGTCCAGTGGCAGGACCTGGGCCAGCCACGTGGCCCGAAGCCACGTGAGGCAGCGCCTGAGCATCAGCACCTGGCAGGGCAAAGGAACAGAGAGCCCCACCTGGCTCTCTATCTGCCCTGTCCTCCCTACCCAGCAGGTGTCTCCCTGTCTCCCTCTGAGCTGGCTGGGCTTCCTGAAGGGACCCCCTTACCCCTTCCCTGCTTCTAAGCCTTTGCTGCTCTCCTGAGCCCGCAGCTGGGGTCTCCAGAGTAGGATCTCCAGAATGGGGGTGGGAAGAAAAAATGTTACAGAATGCCTGCTGGTGTTACTTTTATCTAACTAAACACATGAGAAGCACATTTGTTTTCACTAACATTTAATATCTGCATTGACATGGTGCTCTCATTTAGTCTGTATGCCAGATAAGCATATGTCACCTATGTTTCTCAAGGTGTCCTGGGGGAAGACTTAGCTTTCCAAGAGGCTTTTGATGAGGGCTCCCTTACTTGCTCATTTGTTTTCACTGTAACTATTTGTGCCCAGATACGTAGATTTGCAGAGTACATTGTCCAGTTTTAACTAAGTTAACTATTCCCTCACAGAAGTGATAAGTAGCTTAAAAAGATTTCACTGCAAAGAAAGTGAAGATTGAAAATACTGTTGATAATACAATAGCAAGCTACCCAGAAAACAAGTCATGTGTCTCCCACTCCCCAGGCTGAACTCTCTGTAGCCAGTTATGAGGTTAAAAATACCATCCACTCTAATACGAAGCTGATATTATCAAGAAGAGTGTTTAAACTGGAGATGTATATCCCTGACTACACACTGCTCACAAAATTAGGGGATATTTCAAAATGAATATGAAGCTATAAAATATCCCCTAATTTTTGTAAGCAGTATATTAAAAATGAAGCCTTGCCTTATATGTATCTTGTGCCATAAGTCAATTAGCTGATGATATTAGGGCATACATATAACTAAATGAGGGTATACTGGGTTCTTGGAAGGGTCTTTTGTTTTGTTTCAATTGTAGAAGTGTGCAAAAATGTTTGGTGACCTCATTCCCTGGCTCAGAGGATCAATCACATTGACACCTTAGTCTGGTATCCACGGACTCTTGAAAGGTTCTCTCTGGTCCTTGCCTAAGAGCCAGCCCCACCTCCTCCAGATCCACCATAGTTTTGTTGTGAAGATCAAATGTAAAGTGCTTAGCACCCTGATTGGTACACAGTAAAGTGCACAAAAATGCCAGCTATGTCTTTTATGTGCTGTGTGACTATGGACAAATCACTGCCCCTCTCTAGGCCCCAGATTCCACCACTGAGTATTAGCCGTGATTTCTAAGGTGCCATCCTGCCCTGGCACTTCAGGTGTCCATGTGTGGGCCGTTTTGTCTGTGAGGAGCCTACATCGATCCCCCTGCCCGCTTCCTTGCGTTGTGGCCTCGGATCCATACCGCGATGAAGCTGCAGTCGAAGTTGAGGCATTGGCCACAGCCCTTGGCCACCATGACGCTGATGCCGAGGGCCCTGTGCGCACTAGCTGCCAGTGCAAAGAGCAGAACGTGGAGGCCCATGTAGGTGGCCAGGCAGAGGAGCTGGCTCTGGTGACTGTGCCAGTAGGCAGAGGTCAGTGGGCGAGGACGGTGTGGACGCAGGTGCCGCTGGATGGTGGGGGGCTTCAGCCAGTGGGCAGCACTGCGAGAGAGGGGTTCCACTCAGAGGGACGTGTTGGGGTGGGCTGGGGAGGGGAGGAATTCACATGGGTTGTAATGGGGACCACCAGAATCTGAACCTAGAGACCCCACTCTCACTGCAGCCCACCAACTCTCTGGAGCCTTGTGGCAAGCAGGCCAGTTTGCTTTCACAGTAGGAAACAGAAAGGACAACCGACTTGCTTACAGCCACACAGCTGGGAAGAGCTGGAATGGAACTTTAGTCTGTGTGATGCCACATCGGTGACTATTTTTATTACCTCTCCTTACTTCCCAATAAACAAAAAAAGAAACAAACAAACACCGCCCCCCCCCCAACAACAGCAATCAAAAACGATAGAAGAATCTGAGATGTGCTGTGAATGAACTACAAAACTGGCACTCTTCAGAGCTTGAGACAAACTTGGGTCTGTTGCACTCTATTTATATTATTTCTCCACAACTCTTATCACATTGGAACTTCTCTATGTATTATTATTATTATTATTATTGAGAGGCAGGGAGACAGAGAAAGAGACTCCTACATGCATCCGAACTAGGATCCACCCAGCAAGGCCCCTACAGGGTAATGCTCTGCCCATCTGGGGCTACTGCTATGTTGCTCGCAACTGAGCTATTTTTAGCACCTGAAGCAGGCCATGGTGCCATCCTGGGGGTGGTGGTGGCTTGCTGGAACCATTTGAGCCATGGCTTCAGGAGAAGAGAGAGAAAGGGGAGAGAGGGAGGGGTGGAGAAACAGGTGGTCACTTCTCTTGTGTGCCCTGACCAGGAATCAAACTCAAGACTTCCACAGCTGGGCCGAGGCTCTACCACTGAGCCAACCGGCCAGGGCATGTATTTGTTTATTGGTAGAAATTATGCATCTCTAGGTCTGGAATGCAGCCCCAGCAAGGCACTGCTCTCATTCAGAACAGTGCCTGGTACATAGCAGCAGCTTGATGGAGTTGAATGATGGCCTTTGCTAATTGCCATCATACTTGTATGATCTAGGGATGTTACTTCGGGTGAAATAACTTCAATTTCCTTTTGTAACTTTAATCCCTTTTAAAACTTTAATTTCTTTTTACAAATATACCAGTGATGTAAAATGCTCAGCACACAGTAGGTGCTTAAATTTGTGAGTTGATTCTGAAGAGACAGTAGAAATGGAGATTCCATATTTTCCCTGCGAAAAAGTGGGCAAGACTGAGCTAAAATGGGTTCGGCTGGGGTGGGGCGGGACTGGGGCTGAGCTCGGCTGGGCTAAGCTGGGTTTAGGGAACTCGCTTGAGGCGGAGCGGGGCGGAGCGATCGCGGTGAGTTCAGACAGCTCTTCGCACCTGAAGTCTAAACCCGACACATGCATTTCCTGTGCCCGAGGCAGGGCCGTACCTGATAGTCAGGTTCTCCATGACTTCGGGGAAGCGTTGCAGCTCATCTCGGAGCTCCTCGAAGGTGATATCGCCGCTGCAGTCCTTGTCCGCCGACTCAAACAGTGCCAGAGTCAGCTGGTCCAGCTTCTCACCCGGCAGCGAGATGGCGCTCTCGCGCAGGCACGACTGCAGCACGGTGCGCAGCTCGTCCGCATCGATGGAGCCGTTGCCTTTCCCAAGAGCGGATGAAGCCAAGTGAAGGCCTCCTCCCGGACCCATTCTGTACCCACAGACCCCCCTGCCCTGCTCTATCATTGCATAAAGCGGGGAACTTTTCCTGTTCGCCCACCTCAATCTTCCTGCCAACCAATTTCCTGTCTGGGTGTAGACCACAAAGGACCTGCATCACCCTCTGCTCACAAACCCTCCGTGGCTTCCTACAGCCAAGCTCAGCAGAGATAAACCCCTCCCCAAGTATGGAGAGTCTTTGGCTTTGGTGCATGCCTTCCTGCGGAACCTGCAGTCTCCTCTATAAATACCACTCAACATCCAACACCAACTGTTCGGAAGATATACTTGTTTGCTTAATCTGTAAGGAGCTATGTGCCCAGAGTCTCAATTATCCAGAGGCAAATTGTATAAGGGGTGATTGATGCTGAAGGGGTAGTTCCCAGATTTCACCAAGTTGTAGTGGGCTCTGCTCATCCATGTTGTCCCAAGAGGCCACAGCAGCATGTGATGTGAAAAGGAAACCAAAACTATCAACTGAGAAGAGATTTGAGGGTTTTTAAAAAACATGTTTTCATTCTTCAAAAACAGCAGGACCCTTGATTGGTGATTTCTTGGGCTGCTTTGAATATTGAAACTTGCTACCTGTGTGAGGGTGAGCTGTAAGTTCTTTACCATAGTAAACATTATATTGCTCATCCTGAAAATGGGGATGATAGATCTTCCCTTTCAGAATTAATTATCTTCAAGGATGAGGGATCATTAATTATAAAGCACTTAACACAGAATCTAAAAGAAGTGGTTGCATATAAATAGAGTCTTATTGGCTTTGTGATAGCCATTTGGGCCAAAGCCAAAGTCTGTAATCACGTTAAGGAGCAGAGTCTAGCCTGACC
Organism: Rhynchonycteris naso; assembly: GCA_037038555.1. Lineage (NCBI taxonomy): Eukaryota > Metazoa > Chordata > Mammalia > Chiroptera > Emballonuridae > Rhynchonycteris > Rhynchonycteris naso. Next base: position 48,250,297 of record CM072999.1, read on the forward strand.
AGGCGGTGGCGCAGTGGTTAGAGCTTCGGACTGGGATGTGGAAGACTCAGGTTCAAGACCCCGAGCTCACCAGCTTGAGCGCGGGCCCATCTGGCTTGAGCAAAAGCTTGTCAGCTTGGACCCAAGGTCGCTGGCTCCAGCAAGGGGTGGCTCAGTCTGCTGAAGGCCCACAGTCAAGGCACGTGTGAGAAAGCAATCAATGAACAACTAAGGTGTTGCAATGGCAACGAAAAACTAATGATTGATGCTTCTCATCTCTCTCCGTTTCTGTCTGTCTGTCCCTATCTATCCTCTCTCTGACTCTCTCTCTGTCCCTGTAAAAAAAAAAAAAAAAAAAGGAGCAGAGTCTACACACATCACTCTCCGGCCATACCTCCTGTCCTCAGCTTTCCTAGTCAAGAGCCACCATGCAACAGGTATCAGACCACATGCAGAGCATCAGTCCCTCTCCTAACCCCCATCACATCCTCTCACCCATCCAACTCTACTCTCTTCATGGCTGTTTGCACATCCAGAGTCCTCCTTCACAATTATTCTTGTGCACACATTCTTCTTTCGTATCTCTCTGTCTTTCTACTCCATGGACCCTAAAAATAGCCCATCCCTGGGTGAATCCAACCACCTGTTTTCTCCTTTCCTGCACCGGGGCAGCTAAGTGAATATTGCTGAGGAAAATCACCTGAGAGGGCAGGAATTATTTGATCCCTGGTCACAGCAAGACCTGCAACTTGCCCAGCAGTCTTCTCTTGCCTCTCTGGTAAGGTCACTCTCCCACTGTCTGCCAGACCACTTCTCACCTCCATGTCCATTCAATCACTCCCTCCCTCCTCTCAGTGAAAACTGGAACCATTAGAAAGGAATACCTTCTAGTTCTTGCTATAAAACTACAAATCTCCTTACACTTGCCCTGCCCTGTCTTCCTCCCCACTCTGTCTGCGAGAAGAAGGTGAGTGTGTTGCTTCCCCCTGTTACAGGCCAATATCTCTGTCTAAGGTTGTCAGAAACCCCAGTTGTAACAATGGTTGATAGTCAGAAAACAGCCAGTGAAGAGGGTCCCATGATGACTGGAGTGGAGTCTGAGGACGAAGCCCAGGAAGCAGCATGGTCAACTGTCCATGGAGTGGGCAGGTGGGTCAGCTTAAAGAATGGGTTCCAGGGATGAGGTCTGCTAGACTGAGTCAGGTGGGAATGGGAGATAGAGAAACCTTACAGGCAGAGGGCCTTGCTCAGCAGCAGGTCTACAGGCCGGTTGAGCTTTGCAGGATGGAAATCCAACCCTGTGACGCCTCTGCTCAACATTTGTTGATGACTTCCCATTGCTCATCGTACTGAGACTCCAAACCTCGGCCTCTGGGCCTGTACAGTGTGGCCTCACCTACCATTCCAGTCTCACTGGATGCCTCTTTCCCATTTCAGTTCCCCTTTGCCCTGATGATTCCAGGCCTTCAGAGACCCGTTAAGCTACAAAGTCACCAAAGAGCTAAAAATCAGGATGTTCAATGCAGTGTCATTTATAATGCCCCCGCCCAAAAGAAGGGAGAAAATGAAGAAGTTCTCTATTTTGGTAATAGGGTTTGAGTAATTAATAAAGAAGTGACAGCTGATAAGTTAATTAATTTAATGCTCACATCAATCTTATGACTACGTACTATAAGAATCACTATTCTTGTGTGATAGGTGAAGAAATTGAGGCACAGAGAAGTGTAGTAACTTCCCCAAGGTCATATAATTAGTAGCTGGTAGAACTGAGATCTGAACCTAAGTAGTCTTGCTGAATCAGAGATTGATTGATTGATTGATTTTATTACAGGGACAGAGAGAGAGTCAGAGAGAGGATAGATAGGGACAGACAGACAGGAACGGAGAGAGGTGAGAAGCATCAATCATCAGGTTTTCGTTGCAACACCTTAGTTGTTCATTAATTGCTTTCTCACATATTCCTTGACTGCGGGCCTTCAGCAAACCGAGCCACCCCTTGCTCCAGCCAGCGACCTTGGGTCCAAGCTGACGAGCTTTTGCTCAAGCCAGATGAGGCTGCGCTCAAGCTGGCGAGCTCGGGGTCTCAAACCTGGGTCCTCCACATCCCAGTCCAACACTCTATCCACTGCGTCACCGCCTGGTCAGACCAGAGTCAGAGATTTTAACTACTAGGCTGTGCTATATGGAACATAGGGCCATATACATACAGTGTAATATGACATAGCCGCTCAAACGATGCTATAAGTACATTTAATTACTACTTCATACCTGCTAGGATGGCTATTAGAAGCCTGTGCAGTGCTGGTGGGAATGTCAAATGGTGTAACTGCTGCGGAAAAGAGTATGGTTCTAAAACATTAAAAAATAGAATTTTCACATGATCCAGCAATTCCTCCTCTGGGTATATGCCAAAAGAATTGCAATCAGTCTCAGACAGATATTTGTATACTCATGTGCCCTGCAGCATTATTCACAATAGTTGAGAGATAATAACAACCCAAGCATCCATTGATGGATGAATGAATAAATAAAATGTGGTATGCATGTTCAATAGAATATTATTCAGTCTTTTTAAAAAATGAAATCTTGTCACCTAGTACTACATGGATAAACCTTGAAGACATTATGCTAAGTGAAATAATCAGGGCAAATATGATGTGATTCCACTTATATGAAATACCTAAAACAGTCAAAATTTTAAAGACAGAAGGTAGAATGTGGTTACCAGGGGCAACAGGAGGGGAGAATGAGAGTTTAATGGGTCCAGAATTTCAGTTTGGAAAAGGAAAGGTTCTGGAGATGGATGGTGGTGATGGCTGCACAACAATGTAAAACGATTTAATTCTGCTGAACTGTGCACTTAAAATGGTTAAAGTGGTAAATTTGATGTTATGTGTGTTTACTATAGTAAAAATGATCTTATAAAGCGGGAGTAGTCAACCTTTTCATACCTACCGCCCACTTTTGTATCTCTGTTAGTAGTAAAATTTTCTAACTGCCCACCAGTTCCACAGTAATGGTGATTTATAAAGTAGGGAAGTAACTTTACTTTATAAAATTTATAAAGCAGAGTTACAGCAAGTGAAAGTATATAATAATAATTATTTACCAAGTACTTTATGTCGGATTTTCGCTAAGTTTGGCAGAATAAGTCTTTATAAAACAACTTACTATAGTTAAATCTATCTTTTTATTTATACTTTGGTTGCTCCGCTACTGCCCACCATGAAAGCTGGAATGCCCATTAGTGGGCGGTAGGGACCGGGTTGACTACCACTGTTATAAAGTGTTATAGTCTTACATGAACAATGTTCACATTGCTTAGTGATAAAAGGCAGCATGGTATAATCCTGTTTTGTTTGAATAATATGTGTGGTAGGTGTGTGTGTGATTAGTTAGAAGACAGTATAGAAAATGTTATCGGTTATTTTTGCTTTCTTCTTTAAACCATTTTGTATTGTGTAAAATGTTTACACTGGGCTTGTATTATTATTGTTATAAGGAAAAAGCAATAAAGAGATTTTGTTTTTCCAACATAGAAAGAGACAAAGGAAAGCTCTGGTTTCTGTTGAGTTGAATCAAGGGCATTTGTCTCCTGGGCCACAGTGTCTCCCCTTCTCTCCCACTCACCACAAAAGGGGGGTAGGGACCAGACAGAAATATGGGGGACACACAGAGGGAGAACCATCAGCCTCACCTGGAGGAAACAGCCCTATGTTGGGCACAGCACTGAGATGGGCTGATTCCCTTTGTCCTTGCCCATGGAGTACAAAAAGCCCTTACCATCGACGTCATACACCTGGAAGAGGAACTGGAGTTTGTCCATGGGGTTGCCGTGGATGAGCAGCGTCAGTGCTTCCTGCAGCTCCCGGAGTGTGATGGTGCCACTTCCATCCGAGTCAAACAGGGTGAAGAATCGCTCAGCAAAGAAAGACTGTGGCCATAGAAGGGCAGAGACAAGCACAAACGTGGTCACAGGGCCTGGGCTTTGAATTCATTCTGTGTGTATGTGTGTATGTGTATGCGTGCATACAACAGGGGTGGTGGGTTTCAGGTCCTATGATGCCACAACGGAGTGCAGTGTCTATTTGACCTGCTAAGAACAAGTTTGGGGTCCAGTAGAAAAAGTGTTTAGAGTCCCACAGTGAGGATGGACTTGTATCTGGGGCTCAGGCCCCCTCCTGGCTCCTGGACCTGGTCATTTGTAGGCTGTCTGTCCCTACATGCCATCACCTCCATTAGCCTTGCAGTCCAGACATCCAGTGGCCCCTTACTCAGCATTTAGAAAGGGTTAGACATAAGGTCCTCCTGCAGGCTCTCCCAAGTACTTTCCATCCTCTTTGGGGTGACCACCGGGGATAAGTGAACCCAGAAAGGCCTTACAGAGTAGATGTCACCCATCTTCTCCTTTACTTGTTTAGGCTTCCTACAGCCTACACTTAAGGCTTATTTTTAAGTGTCAGTTCACTTCATTCATTCATTCAGTAATCATGTCCTGCATAGCCCCTGCTTTCCAGACCTGATGTTAGGCACTAGAAATACCAGTATATATATATTTTTAAGTGAGAGGGAGACAGAGAGAGGGGCAGACAGAGATAGACAGGAAGGAAGGGAGAGAGATGAGAAGCATCAATTCTTCATTGCAACACCTTAGTTATTCATTGATGGCTTTCTCATATGTGCCTTGACCAGGGGGCTACAGCAGAGCGAGTGACCCCTTGCTCAAGCCAGCAACCTTGGACTCAAGCCAGTGACCTTTGGGCTCAAGCCAGCAACAATGGAGTTTTGTCTATGATCCCACACTCAAGCCAGTGACCCTGCACTCAAGCTGCTGAGCCCGCGCTCAAGCAGCGGAGTTTGCGCTCAACCTGGATGAACCTATGCTGAAGCTGACGACCTTGGGGTTTCGAATCTGGATCCTCTGCATCCCAGGCTGATGCTCTATCCATTGTGCCACCGCCTGGTCAGGCTGAAAAGACCAATATTAAGAAGACAGGCTGGCTCAGTGTCCCAGCTATGTGGTGACCTGAATGCCTTTCTCAAGGCAGGAAGAGAAGCCTGCAGGGCTTTTGTTTCTGACTTAAAGAAACCATGAGTTCACATGAAGTTTGAAGTCAGCTGTGCACATTAAGCCTGCCGTGGCTTTACTCTTTTCCCTGTGGATCTATTGAGAAATGCCTGTATCACTCTCCACTATCCTGAATGGCCTTTATCTTGAAACATTTTACAGCCTCCCATTATGATGGTGATATATTGTAAGGCATTAGGTCTTTTTCCCCCCTCATAATCACAATGGAAGGAGGCAGATCATTAGAGTTCTTTGTAGTATCCCAGGTACCAGCAAGTGTGGGGCCATCTGACCCCAAAGTGGGCATTCAAATGCTCACTGGCTCACCCTCATCAAGGACATAGACCACCACCAGAAGCCAGCCCACAGGACAACTGGAGAGAAGTTTGCATTTCCTACTATGTCTCTGCTAATGTTATCACTGTTTGTCAGGTGTGCAGGCTGTTATGGGGACGGGCAGAGGACCCACCAAACTGAGAGGAGACTAGGAATAGTGTAGCAGTACGAAAGCTCATTTCCTGGATGGAAGCTCACATGATAACATCAACTCCACCAACGAGGCTAGTGGAAATTGTGAGGTCAAATCAATAATACTTCTTAAGATTTGACAAGCTACTGATTTCTAACTTCATGTGTTGTGAAGATTGCATGAGGCATGGCTATCAAGAGGGATGGTAGGGCCTCAGTAACAAAGACAGAAACACCCTCTAATTCTGCTTAAGTGGGGCCTCAAGCCCGGAAGAAACCCAGAAAAAACAGAGGGGACCTTTCCCTTCTTGGAGGCACCATATTCTGGGAACCAGACTGCTCTTCCTCTGTCAATGCAGCGTCCCCGCTTCTGGACGGGACACTTGCCTCTTTCACTTTCAGTGCTGTTTTGAATTCTTGCAGGTCGATCTCCCGGTCTTCTCCTGCAATGGTCTCAAACTGGTGTGTCACCCACTGAAGCCACTTGGCATCCTCCTTGGCACTCATGGTGCTGAGAGACAAAGAAGACAGAGTTATGAGGTTGGGATGGCCTAGGGCTTACAGTGGTCCCAGGACACCTGTGTTCCTCTAACTAGGGCCAAAGGCCTCCCATGGGGTTGAATCAACTTCAGCGTGGAGAGGAACTGCTGCCCAGATGTGCTTTTTGTCTTTGAGACTCTGTCTTCTCATTCCATCTAGCATCAACTAGCCCAGGCTCGTTTGTGTCTCTTTAGGTTCTGGAATGGTAGGGGCCCCGTGAGACGAAGCCCAGACTATGGGTGTAAGGTCATAGGAAGGCACTCTCCTGTGTGCCTTCAACGTGATGGCAATACCTTTCCCACTCACATTAACATGACTCTGGACTGTTTTCCAAATACTTCCCACTCACTACTCAGTTTGGTCTCTGTGACAATCTAGTGGACCACAACATTTTATAGTAAAGAAAGAGGCTCAGGTCAGTTGAGTTATTCGATGGAACTTATTCAGCTGGTTAAAGATAGAGCTCAAATCCAAGGTCAGTGTTTTCTCATCATGCCCTAGAGCCTCCACCCTCTGTAAGAACACGTCTAGTACATGTCATGCCAGGACTCAAACCTCGGGTCTTGACTCTACAGGTCCAAGGCGTATTTTACAATACCCCAAAGGCATCAGCTGTCTGAAACCCTCACAGATGAGCTAGCTATCCAGTGATCTGAGCAGAGATTAGTGATGAAATGAGGACACCAGGTCCCAGAAAACCAAAATGAAACAGTAAATGAGGATTTATAGCATCCTGTTGCAATAAATTTTTGTCTGAGAGAATGGCTTTGTCTATATCCCATGAGGTGAGTATAACCTTAAATGATTGAGCTACAATCGATCCTCACTAGTTGCAAATTCCATATTTGCAAATTCACCTACTTGCTAAGATTTATTTGTAACCCCCAAATCAATACTTGCAACACTTTTGCGGTCATTGTGGACACGACCGAAGCAGTGATAAATTTGAGTCTCTGATGCACAGCTTCCCAGCTGAGGCTGAGCCGGGCAATATTCTGCCATCTTGTTTCAGCTCTCATACTGTGGATGAGCGTCCTTTTCATGATCTACTTAGTACTGCATGTTTCACATTTTTGTGCTTTCTGTTGGCGACTTCACTGTTTGAAATAGCCCCTTACAGTGCTGAGTGCAAAATGGCTGTGATGTGCCTTATAGAGAAAAAGGGTTAGAAAAGCTGAGTTCAGACATGAGTTACAGTGCTGTCAACTGTGAGTTCTATATTAACAAATCAACAACTTATAATTTTAAAGGAGTCTTTAAACAGAAACACACATAAAATAAGGTATGTGTCGTCGTTTGATGAAAAATTTGTGCCCGGATGTAGTCAAGAACCAAAGCCTGTATTTTCCTTAGCAATAATTGTTCAGAATTCTCTACTGTTTGTTTATAGAATATAACTGAGAAAGAAAGAAAGAAGAAAGCGGGAAATATATATATATATATATATATATATATATATATATATATAGAGAGAGAGAGAGAGAGAGAGAGAGAGAGAGAGAGAGAGAGAAGGGGAAAGAAAAGGAAAAGAAATGAAAGAAAAGAAAGAAAAAAGAAAAGAACATAACTGACACAAATAACAAGAATTGACTGGGCTTGTGGTGAGCACATCGGCTTGATCAGATACCAGATTCGGTAGTGCACTACTCTGGTCCCAGTTTACTTGAGTTTTGCGAGGCCCAACCTTATAGGCTCTAGGGAGGCAAAGCCAAGTCTGAAGCTTAAGTCTTTTAGCAATGAATGTTCTTAGCTATGAAAATGGGAAACTTTACAAGTGACAAAACAAAGACCCTGAGAGGTTTGTTTCCTATCCCAAAAGAACATAGCTTGGAAATGGCAGACCCAGACTCAGATAAATTCTAGGATCCAACGCTTAGGAATTCCCTCTATCAAGACTGCTGCAATTTCCCATAAAGAAGTGCATATTTTAAAAAGAGCCACTTTGGGATAGAGAATTAGAAAAGGTTTTTATTCCCCTCTGACTGACAGGAGGCCAGGTGGTTGAGAAAAGAAATGGCTTCTGGTGTTGTCACCACAACAATCTAGATTATTATTAGTATTTTTAAACTATGCTATGTTTTCCTCTAGTACTCTTTTTCCTAAGATAAAAATGGCTTTGTTTTTTACAGCTTATTTAAACAATACAGAAAGATAAAGTAAATTAAAAAAAGAATTGACTGTATTTATAAATAAAGATGAAAAATAAATGAGCTAACTTCCATTTAAGAAACTAGAGAAAGAGTAAATTATGTATACAAATAAAGGGATATGCTATTTAAAAACTAGAAAGCTTTAAAAATGATTATGATGGTTGATTTTGATGATAGTTTTGATTCTGACAATGGTTTTACAGATATATCTACGTGTTCAAACTTATTAAATTTGTTCATTTTAAATATGCAGCTTAGCTTACCTTAATTTTCCCTTAATATAGTGAAAAACCAAATTGGTTCTTTGAAAAGACTATGAAATCATGATTAAAGAAAAAAATGAAAAGAATACAATATTATCACTGATAAAGACAACAGAACTCCAGGAAACGGAGGGCTATAGAAATGTAAGAGTATCAAGTACAAATGTTTGGTGAACTTAGAGAAATAAATTAATTTCAAGAAGTAACAACCTGAATTGATCAATAATCATTTAGAAAATTAGAAAAGCAGTTAAATGTCAGCCATTTAAAATAATGCCAGGCCCACCTGGTTTTTATAGCTGAATTCTGCCTAATATTCAAAGAATAAGTCCAATATCAAACTATCTCAGATAGTAAAAAATAATGGTAAAATCGCTGATTTATTTTACAAAGCTAGCATTACCCAATCCCCATTATGATAGCATAACAAAAAAAAGATAGTTCTAGACAAATTTAACTTATAGAGATGCAAAACTCAAACTAAAATACAACCAACCTAAATCCTGAAGTCTATTTTAAAAAATAATAATCCACATTTATCAGGAAAAGCTTACTCCAGCAATATAAGGATAGTCACTATTAAGAAATCTGTTCGCCCTGGTTGGTTGGCCCAGTGCTAGAGCATCCACCTGGTGTGTGGAAGTTCTGGGTTTGATGCCCAGTCAGGGCACACAGGAGAAGTGACCATCTGCTTCTCCACCCCTCCCCCTCCTCTCTCTCTCTTCTCCTCCCACAGCCATGGCTCAAATGGGTTTGAGCAATTAGCCTCGAGTGCTGAGGATGGCTCTATTGCTCACCTCAGGCACTAAAGTAGCCTGGTTGCTGAGCAACAGAGCAGCAGCCCCAGATGGGCAGAGCATCAACTGGTAGGGGGCTTGCTGGGTGGATCCCAGGAGGGCCGCATGCAGAAGTCTGTCTGCCTCCCCACCTCTCACTCAATTAGAAAAAAAAGAAAAAGAAATCTGTCAACAGCCCAATGGTGCAGTCTGTTAAAAAGTGGTGACCCCCCACTCCAAAAGGAAAAAGATAAAAAAAGAGTAGTGGTTCCCAAACTGTTAAGTGCCTGTGAGAAACAGGGAGCCCTTGCTAAAATGTGACTTTGGGGTGGGACTCAAGAATCTGCACAATTAACTGGCACTGGATATTTGTGACTCATGCCAGAGAGAAACGCTGCCCTGAGAGTTAGACAACCCTTACTTTCTTTACCTCTCGGAACCCCAGAGGAAGACAGCCCACAAAGCAGAGAGAACTCTGGAAAGTTAGCTACGTGCAAGTGCTAACCCAGAGAGGGTAGAGATGGGGTAGCTGGTGTTCACCTCCCTCTTCTCAGAAATATTAATGTCTTGCCCTGTGGAATGAGAAAGGTAACTTGGGGAAGGGGATGGAGAAAAGGCTGGAACAGCTGGAAACAGGTAGGGGGTGAGGGCCTGAGAGCGGGGGGAGGCAGCACCAAGGGGTCCAGAAATCTTGACAAGGAACTGGGGCTCTCCGGAGCCCCAGTTGTCAGGTGTGCAGGCTGTTATGGGGACGGGCAGAGGACCCACCAAACTGAGAGGAGACTAGGAATAGTGTAGCAGTACGAAAGCTCATTTCCTGGATGGAAGCTCACATGATAACATCAACTCTACCAATGAGGCTAGTGGAAATTGTGAAGTCAAATGTACTCACAGAGACCAGAATTGTCCCCAGAGATCAGGATTTTAGGTCCAGCCTTGCTTTATACCAGCTGAATAACTCACCCCACTGCACTGTAGTTTTCTCATCTATGAAATGTAGCCTGACCTTGCCAAGTCCTTATTTTACAATGAGAAAGCAGTCCCAGAGAGGATTGATGACTTACCCAAGATTGCACAGCTAGTAACCAGGTTTCCGGACTTCTGTCCCAGGCAGACACAGTCACCCTTTGTAGATTCCCCCAAAGGCAAAGAACCCTTGCCCTTCCCTTGTCCCTGGCATGGAAAACTTGACAAATGAGCCACTCACCCTCTACAGTCTTCAGGGTCTGGCTGGGCTGGGTCTCCCGGCATGCTCATCCTTTTTTCTGTCCTCTAGGTCACAGGTCCTAAGAAGCTGCTGACCACACAGTAGCCTGCGTGGTGGAGGCCACAGCTCACTTCTCCCCAGCTCCTCCTTTTCCTGACTTTCCTAAATAGCTGTTCACACCCACAGCCCCGCTGTCATCCATGTGTTGGCTTTTGGCTGGTTTGGTTCACAGAAGTTTCAACAAGGAAGCCCCGTGTAGGGGTGGGGCAAGACTTTCACTGGAAAGAATGTTGGCTTTCTTTTTTAAATTTGTATATTTATTTCTTTTTATTTATTATTATTTTGTCAAATTGAATTTATTAGGGTGCATAGGTTAATAATATTATATGGGTTTCAGGTTAGCAGTCTTTCTTCCAGCTCAGTGTCTTCTACTTTTCCCCCTCAGTGAGAAAGTACAGGTAAGAGATCTAGAAATGCACCCTGAAAACAATTCCCAACAACTCAAAACAGGCCCTGCTCGGTGCCAATGAGCAACATGAGATCTCACTGATCACAAATGTTGAGCCGCTTACTCTGAGCTGAGCACTGTGTTAAGGTCTTTACACATATTGCTCTATTAACTACCCAACATAGACCTGCTGATGGGCATTAACATCATCATTCTACAGATGAGGAGAGGGTAACTCAGACGGGTGAAGTAACATGCCCAGGTGGCTTAGAAGGAGTTTAATCCATGTTGGAGTGAACCTGGAGACTGCATTTAACCATGCAGGGAGCTAAACTCAGCCCCAACATACTGTGAAAATACATTGGAACAGCCAAGAGACCTGGGGAAGAAAGGAGGTCTGCAAGCTCTATTTGTTAAAAATCTAAGAGAAATTATATAATTACTTAGAAAGGCCACCCTGCAACTAAAATTCAAAGTGTAGTTTATTTATTTATTTTTTGTTCAGCCTGGCAGCAGATCAGTTTAGCCTGATAACCCTGGACATCTGTTGAAGATTAGCACCTCCTCCTTATAATTTTAGGTGTCTCTAATTTGAAAAAAAAAAAATGAGGGAAATAATTTTGGTTTTGTTTTAAAGCAGGGTGGTAGAAGAAATTTCTCCAATTCTATAGTCCATGTGAGGTACTTTTTTTAAATACATGATATAATTTTTTTTTAAGTTTTACTTGTTAATTTATTCATTTTAGAGAAGAGAAAGAGAGAAGGGGGAAAGAGCAAGAAGCGTCAACTTCCATATGTGCCTTGGCCAGGCAAGACCAGGGTTTTGAACAAGTGACCTCCGCATTCCAGGTCTATGCTTATCCAATGCGCCACCACAGGTCAGGCATGTGTGAGGTTCTTTTAATGGGTTCCTTGGGTGGCAGTCATATCAGGACTCTTGAACCAACAGGGATTCACTAGAAGCCCCTTTGCTGTCACCCACATATTCCTCTGCCCACAGGCTAAGAGGTTCTCATTTGGACCAACCCTAAAGCAAGGTAAGGTCTGCAGAACTGGGGTGATCTAATGATCTCTGGCAATGCTCTCATTCTGACTTGGCAAATGATTAAATCATTTGGGTTCAATTCATTTAAAACAGAGTATCAGAAAGAATGAAGAGCATCTGGTTTTATCCCCTCAAGGGTTTGCACTGTGATGGCTGCATTTTTGGAGTTTAACCTCATGATCTTAGTTTAGGCTTGCCTTGTTTTACTTAGAATCAAGATTAGAAAGCCCTTCAAGGTCATAGAGTTCAACCAATTTTTTTTCTCCCCCATTTTTGTCCCTCTTCCACCCTTTTCCAACCACACCCATGGTCACCAGTCCTGACATGCATGCCGGTCACAGGGTTCTCTCTTGCTTGGGAAGCAACCATTGGGGGGACGGTACTACTTTGTTCAAATACTATTCCTCATACCAGAGTGAAGACGGAAATACAAAGAAAGTTCTATTAAACAACTTCAGAAATGAAGTGTAAAAAATGGAAAATTCCTTTGAAGAAATGCACCAAGCTTTCATTTCTGGCCAAGCCTTAATTTCAATTATGGCCAATTAAGAGAGAAAAGAAAAAATGAGAAGAGGTGAAACAGAGTTGCCTGTATCCAATTGTCATTGTAATTATATGTGCTTCTCTCAGGCTATCCCACAAGACTGTGAGCAAAGTCTATGTCTCATTAATATTTTTTTAAAGAATTGAGAGTTTCATTTTTACTATTTTTTAAAAGACTTTATTCATTTTAGAGAGGAGAGGGAGAGAGAAGGGGGGAGGATCAGGAAACATTAACTCCCTCATATGTGCCTTGACTAGCCAAGCCCAGGGTTTCAAACGGGCAACCTCAGCATTCCAGGTCAACGCTTTCTGAGCCACCACAGGTCATCTCATTAGTTTTGAATCCCAGGAAACTAGCACTGTGCTCAGCACATAGTGACATTCCATGTACATTTGTGGAATGAATAAACCAGCCTCTATTCAACTAATACTTATGAAATACCATGTGTAGGTGTTGTCTGGGTACACAAAGATGCGTAAAATATGTGACAAAGGCAGATACAGAAGTATGTACATGGTGGAGAGTGCCCAGAAGAGAGCAACAGGAGGACTTCCCAGTGGAAGTGACTGATCTGAGGTGGGTATTAGAGTATGAATAGGACTGTTTTCTAAGTGGAAAAAGAAAGTTGGAGCAGCTGGAAGATCAACTACAAAGGTATGAAGATGAGAATGCATTCTGGGTTCAGAGAACTATAAGCAGTTCAGGTATAACTAAACAATCAAATGGAGAGGGACAAGCTTGCAAGAAGAACTGGAGTGAGAAACAGGAGTCAGAACATGAAGGGTGTGGTATAAGGCAAGTTAAGGAGCTAGCTCTGGAAGAAGTAAAAAATGCCAAAATTCAGAAAGGTAAAAGACTACTAGGTTTGTAACCTAGTGTCAGAGCCCACCAGCTCCTCAAGGGATGATGTCGGCAGTGAGATCTCCAAGGTGAAGAAAAGCATGAGGAGCCGGAAGAAGGTGAAACATTCTGCAATGCTTTATTCTGTGCTGGGTTCCAAGGAGTACTGCAGACCAGCAGTCTTCTGGAAAACTCTCTCAGTCTCTTGAGTCCTGATGTCTCCTCAGTCCCCCAGTCTCCTACCTAGCAGTGCCAGAGTTTGTAGACATAATGCTTAGTTAGGGACAATAGCTGCATGGGGCCAACATCACATCAGTGAGGTGATGTCAGCTGTTGAGTCAAGTGAAAGCTGAGTCAGTCAGCCCAAATATGCATGGAAGCTGGAGCTAGGGCAAGCAGCCCAGAAAATCATGGGGTCTGCTTCTGCAGTTTTTCATGTTAACCACAGCTAATATCCTGGATTTCATTATTAGGGCCCCCACCCTCAGTATCTGGACAAAATATGCAAGTTTGTAAAAAGAAGATGTTAAACATTGTGAAATTTTATTTTTAAAAGTGTTTTCCTTCTAACAAGCACTCCTCTTGGGTGGACAAAGTTTCCACCCAATAACATTTTTCATGATTATAAAAATTATAAACACTAATTAGAAAAATATACCTAAAAGCACAAAAGAAGGTTTTAAAAATCACTCTAATACATGCACCCAGATAAAATCACTGCTAAAATTGAGTGTTTCTCTGTAGTCACATGCACAAGGTAACACAGTATAGAATTCAGAGTGGTGTTGTGTCTGCTGAACTCATTCACAGAGCTGGTTTGCCTGTAGTAAAGGGGCCACTGAAGAAAACGGTATAAGTGGAGGACTTGGGGTGGCACCTGAGAGGAAAGCATGGGTCTATTCTTCAGTCCTTCCCTTGAACTCTGGTCTGAGATTTCTGATGAGAGACGGGGTTGTTGATCAATTTTGACCAAGAGCTGCAAGGCAAACAAAAGCTTGATTTGGGGGGGCTTAGGAATTGCAATTGGGAGACACAGATTTGAGTAGAAACCCAACTGTGTTCTGAAGGGAAAAAAAAGAGACAGAATTTATAAAAACACAAAATGGGGAATTCTAAAGAAGAGATATACAAGATGTTTTGAAAGAGCTATGATTAGTGCTGGCAAACTCACACTGTACTATATGTGATTGATTGCTTATTTCTGTTGCTAGGTGAACATTTTATTTCTCAGTAGAGAGTTCCGTGACAGAGAACTAATTACAAAAACTACCAGGATGCAGCCACTTGTAGTTTATCTCAGTTTCTTAGGAAGGGTCTTTGAACTTAGCTTCCTAAAGGCTTCCTGGTTCTATTGTAGACCCTTCCCTTGATCATATCACCCCCATTTGGCTATTTTCCTTTCACAGGGTGCTCTCCCCTCTTTTGCAGAAAATTCAGATGACTCTGGTACTGTTTGGACTCAGTGGTCTTGAATATTTGGAGGTTCAGGAGATCACCCTTGCACTGGGAGGTACTTTCCAGAAGGACACCAGTTACAGACAGTGGGAGCAGAGATGTCCTCAAATGGCTGCCAGATGGTGGACAACCCCAGGACACCAGAGTGGCCATATTTGAGTAGGCTGGCTGGTGATCACCTGTGACACACCCAAGTGCTCACCCTGAGAAACCCCCTGGGGAAAAGGGAGAGTGGAGTAGCAGTACAGTTGGCGAAAGTGGAGATAGATGCTAATGACACTTCCTTCACACCCACAAGATGAAGTCAGGAAAGTAAGAAGTTGCAACTTAGGACTTTTGGTTAGGATGGCATTAAATTCACTCTTTAATGCCCCCTCATCTGTACCACACACAAAGTGATGATAGATAATATATTTAAAACTTTTTTAAAGCTGCTTTTAAAAATAATATAAGCACTTCTGTTGACCAAAGATGAAGCAGAAGCACACATTAGCAAGTGAAGTGAAAGCTTTGGTTCTGCTTAGCTCTGGGTTAAGAGGCAAGCAGAGGCTTCTAGGAGTTCTGCTGCTGGGAAGGGATGCGAACCTCTCTGCCGAGGGGGGCATAGATTATGGAGCAGAGCTGAATAAAAGCTAAGACTGACTGTTATCTGGGCCTATGATTTGTATTTTGTACTTAGAAGTAATGGAGAAGTTGACATAGCCTCCTAGCCGAGACCTGGACCAATTGCTGCTTGGTTGCTGGATCCACAATATTCTCAAGTCTTCATCGATAAGAGCCCCAAGCCACCAACGTATGGTCCATATTGAACTAAAGGAATCAGGAAGCTGAGTGAAAGCAACCACAAAACTTCTAGAGTTGGGCTGAATATGAACACACACTCTCTCTCTCTCTCTCTCTCTCTCACACACACACACACACAGAGAGAGAGAGAGAGAGAGAGAGAGAGAGAGAGACTCACATAGACTATTCAAGATGAGCTAGCAAACTGATATTTCAAAAGACCCAAAAAGAATCAATACTGCCTAATCTGTGGTAGTGCAGTGGAGTGTCGCTGGTTCGAAACCCCGGACTTGCCCTTCCTCTCCCTCTCTCTTCTTTCTCTAAAGTCAATAAATAAAATCTTTAAAAAGTTGGTTTTTAAAAGAATGAATGATAAAAAGATAGCCAAATAAACCAAGAGTAGGGAGAATTTATTCTGAAAGAAGTGAAAATAGTATACTTTAAGCATACTTAAAATCCTCAAAAAGAGAAAGGAAACAAAAGCATTTATTTAAAAAGATTAAGACTTTGGCCAGTGAGCAGTCGGTTAGGGCATCATCTTGAAATGACAAGGTTGCAGGTTTGATCCCTGTCAAGGTACACAACAGGATGCAACCAGTGAATGTATGACTAAATTGATCAACAAATGAAGGCTTTCCTTCCCCCTCCCCTCTCTCTCCCTTCCTCTCTCTATAAAAATTGACAATAAATAAAAGAAATTAAGCCCTGGATAAATAGCTCAGTTAGTTCGAATATCATCCCCAAGCACAGGCTGCGGGTTCAATCCTTCATCAGGGCACATACAGGAATAGTTTGATGTTCCTGGCTCTCTGTTTCTCTCTCCCTGCCTCTCAAAATAAATAAATAAATAGAAAATAAATAAAAAATAAAAAAGAATAAGAATGTTAATAAAAATGGGCAGAGATGAAACCAGCCCCAGTTGACGTTATAGAATACCTAGCTACAAATATGGAGAAAAATATAATTTTTAAAATTTTTAAATAATTTAGTAAATAGAATAATTTTTGGATTAGACATAGTTGAAAAGAAGTTGTATAATCCCTAAGATAATATTCACTTGGGATAATTTTGTAACTTTTGTTTTACTTACCAATATATTTTAAACATATCTCCATAATATGAAATATGAATACTTCAGAATGTTACAAACTAGTCCTCTATGTTTGACCAGTAAATTTTATTTGTATTTATTCCATTAATTATACTTTAACTTCTCAAGTTTGTGAGAAAGCTTGTGGTTAAATATTTTTCCAAATTTCCAGTGGTTTCTCTACGTTGGATTCCTATAGAAGGAATTACAAAGCTCCAAAAGTATGAATTATCCTAAGTCTGTCAATATAGCCAAATTGTGTCCCAAAAATCTTGAACCAGTTTTTATTTTCATTCTTATTTAAAGTGAATGCCTGTTCCACCAAACACTTGTGAATACTAAGGTTCATCTTTTAAATTATTTGTTGATTAGGGGGTAGAAAAAGATACCTTGCAGTTTTATTTGCTTTTATCTGATTAGCAACAAAGTGAAACATCATCATGAAAGAAAACATCACAAAATCCTCTTTTCTTCATTTCTTGGTGAAGTGAAACATATTTTCTACACTGGGGATACAGGGCTTCTTTTATATAGGCAAGCTCCCAATAGGTTGGTTTTTAGAATAAAGAACTTTTTTATATACATTTTTATTTTTTATCAGAGGCATTACATGCTTTGCTCTAGTCCTAACTCAGATTATTCATTTATTCTTGGGCCTGATTTTAAGTCCTGAGTCTGTAACCCAGTGTTTTTCAAATAGACTCTATAATCTTCATATAACATCAGGGTAGTTAATTCTTTTGTGGACCTGCATGAAATTACTGGTGAACCAGCTGGTCCATGGACCCACAGTTGAAAACCCTGCGGTAGCCCATGGATTTCCCAACTTGCGGTGGGGTGAAAATACTGTTCCAACACTTTTTCTGCCTCACCAGTAGGAGCCAGGGAAAACGGAGGTGCAAAGGCAGGAAAGGCAATCGGTCACCTGCCTGTGCTCCTGCCCGTGGCTGCCCACCACCTGTGCCTGGGGCCCTCATCCTGTCACCCACTCAAGGATCGTGACCTGCAATAATCCCCTTGTTTTCTGCATCATTTCCCCTTTCCCTGCTCATTCTTTCTCCAGCTATTGACCTGAAAGAGTTACCTATACTCAGTCTCCACTTCTTTGTTTTGTTTTTGGTTGAAGAGGTCTACTATCCCCCAAAGAAACCTTTCTTATAAGATCACAGTAACCTCCTAATGACCAAGTCCAACGATCATACTCAGTCCTCTCCAGAATTTGACAAATGTGAGTACTCTTTCTTTCTGATCCTGTCTTTACTTGGTTTCCACGATCCAGCCTTGTCCTGGTTTCCTTCATAACTCACTAACTCCTTCTCAGTGTCCTGACTTATTAATCCATCCTGTTCTTTTATCCGACCTTTGAAAGTTGGGCTCAGTTTTCAGTCCTCTTATTTCTTCTTTCTATCTAGATTAACTTCTTCATTAAGATCATTTAGCTCCATTGTTTTCTTTTTCCTTTTTTAGAGAGAGGCAGGGAGAGAGAGAGACAAAGAGACAGGAACATTGAGCTGTTCCTGTATATGCCCTGACCAGAGATCGAATCGGCAACCTCTGCACTTCAGGAAGACACTCCAACCAATCAAACTATCCATCCAGGGCTTAATTTTTTAATTTATTGATTGATTTTTAGAGAGAGAAAGCAGAGTGAGGGAAGAGAATCATTCATTTGTTGATCCACTCAGTCGTGCATTCATTGGTTGCTTCCTGTGTGTGCCCTGATCCGGGATCAAACTTGCGAGTTTGTCCTTTCAGGACGATGCTCTGGCAGACAGAGCTAACCGGCCAGGGCCAGCTCCGTTGTTCCCGAAGTGCATCAACAAGAGCATGTTTCCTACCCCAACCTTGGCCCTGAACTTACCATCTCCACTTGAATGTCAATATGCATCTCCGACTTAACAACTCCTTAACCGGACTCACAGCGTTCCTATCGCTGAACCACCCTCATGTGTCCATCTAGGTGAATGACCCTTTTCCCTTTCACCTGACTGTTCAGAGTGAGAACCATGGAGTACTCAGCAATTTTTTTCTTCCCCACCTGCCTGACATCCAATCCCCAAGCAAATCCTCTTGCTTCTACATTAGAAATAGATCTAGAATCTGACTGCCTCTCTGTAGCTACCACCCCAGCCAAAGCCACCATCACTGCTCACCTAAACTATTATTTTGACAGCCTCCTAACTCACCTTGCTGTTCCACCCTCAACCCTGTACAGTCTGTTCTTTACTCAGCTTCCCTGGAAATTCTATTCAAATATCAGTCAGATGAGGTCATTCCTCTGCTTAACACCTTCACATGCTTTCTCATTCTACTTAGAATAACCACCAAAGCCCCCTACAGTCCCCATGACATGGTCCCACTAGCCACACTGGCTTCTTTAGTATTTCTTGAACATAGCAGGCACATTTTGGCCCCAGGGTCTTTGCACTGACTATTCTCTCCATCTGGAATACTCTTCCCCAAGAGATCACCTGGCTAACTCCCTCACCTCCTTTAAGCTTTTGCTTGTCTCACACTTATTCAATGAATTCTACCCAGAGCTATTTTAAAATTGGGTCTCACCTCACCCCAAACTACTGATCCCCATTACCTGGCTCTCCTTTTTCCAGAACATGTATCCTCTTCTAATATGCTATGTCACATTTATTGTTTTATGTCTGCCACCCCTCACTAGAATGTCAGCTCTATGAAGGTGGGAGTTTGAGTCTGTTTTATTTGAAGATGCATCTCAAGAGACTCAAAGAGTACCTGGATTATAACAGTCACACAATCAATATTTAGTCAGTGGCTGAAGTGGGCTGGCTACATCAGCATCCCATAGAAGAAGCTCCACACTTTAGTCAACCATTCACAGTGTCCCACTTCAGTCCCAAGGGATATCAGCAGGAACAGAGGACCAACCAGCTCCAGTTGTTGATCAGAAAAAGTGGCCTCTACACCCAACCTAACTCACTGCATGACCTGGGAGAGTCACCTCCTCTCTCCAGGACCCAGTCCCTCACCTACTCACTGGATATGTTTTTCTCTGTATGTCCTGACTGACTCAGGACATAGTATCAAAGCAGACAGGGATAGATGTTTTTAAAACCAATAAAATTCTTCTTCTCCACATTACTCAACTCATGTCTAGGAAAGAGGTTCCCAAGAAGCTCTTTACAGGCTATTTGCTGAGGATAATTTTCCCCCTGGAGATCTGTCCACCAGTTTGGCATCCTTGAGGTCAGTAAACCCTGATGTAACTAGGGTGCGTTCTAATGAGATGAAATATTATCATTCCCCCACCCCTAAGTTGAAATGACCTCATGCAAATAGGGCAGTTAAGATCACCTAATGTCATTTCAAGTTCTGTTACATTTCACGGACGTGAAGTTTCACCAGTTTTTTGTTTTCCTATTTAAGCCCTATTAGGCTGGGGCTTCTCCTGCATTTCCTGCAGTGCACCAGTTGGTACTGCTCCACCAGTGGGTGCTGATATGGTCCTTGTCAGTTTCCTGGGCCCTGAGTTACTCACTGGCCCTCCGCTGGAGGGATTGCGGAACACTGTGCTGGCCCCAAGCAACAGGTTTCTTGGGGAGCTCGAGGGTCGAGGTGAGCATCAGCATTTGCAGACCATCTTTCAGAATGCAGAATGCCTCTGCAGACACATCTCAGGGACTCCCAACAAGATCCCAGTGGGATGGAAGTTAAGCTTCTGTTTATTAGACAGACAAATAGATGGACAGGTCTGGACCAGAATATTCTAAGCCAAGTTAGTCTTGCCCTGTCTCCTTTCTCTCTGTGGCACAGCCCCACCTTCTGTGGGAGAGCTTGAGCGTGCCTTGCTCATTTCCAACATATAGGCTTTGCAGGGGCAAAGTCCATCTCCTCTGGGAGGCCCTTCCTGCTGTCCCCAGACCAGAGTTACTCCATGTTCCTGCAGTTTGGACTGAACACATGTTGTCTTGCAACATTTCTTTTTTTTTTTTTTTTTTTTGAGACAGACAGACAGATGAGAAGCATCAATTCATAGTTGTGGCACTCTTATTTGTTCACTGATTGCTTCTCATATGTGCCTTGCCTGAGGGGTTCCAGCTGAGCTAGTGACCCCTATCTAGGGGTCAAGCCAGCAACCTTGGACTTCAAGCCAGCAACCATGAGATCATGTCTATGATCCCATGTTCAATCTGGTATGCCTGTGCTCAAACCAGCAACCTCGGGGTTTCAAACTTGAGTCCTCAGTGTCCCAGGTTGACTCTCTATCCACTGCACCACCACCTGGTTAGGCTGTCTTGCAACATTTCATACCTTTGCTTTGTATGGTAACTTGGTCCTTCAGTCATTATTTAACTTTTTGTGTGTGTGTATCTTCTCTCCCTAACTAGTCTGTCAGCTCTAAGAAGGCAGAAACCATCTCCACTCATTCTTTATTTCGTTCATGCCTTCCTTCAAGAAATAGTCTATGCTGTTTGAGAGATAAATCAATGATTATGGGAGACACAGTTCCTGTCCTTGTAGAGCTTACTTCTTCAAGACCAGGTGTCTATCACCCACCTGTGACCAGCAGGCAAGAGTTAACAGTGACAGCATCTGGCCCGCACATTGCAGCAGCTTGTGTCCCTTTGATCTGATCAAAGCTCTGAGTGGGGACTATTTTTAAGTAGAAAAGCAGGAAGGACCACAAAGACAGGGCTTGTGTGGGGCAGCTTCCAGCTGGCAAACCTAGATAGGGACCCTTTGGGCTCTGCCCCTGGGATATAGTGGGAGCCCCACCCATAAAAAGGTTGGAAACCTTCAGCCCTGCAGAGACCTGCCGCTTACCAGGGAAAACTTTCATGGCACAGATGGGGAAACTAAGACACCCAGAGGGTTGTGGCTTCTCTGGTACTGGACTCCTAGCACGGTGCTCTTTCCTAGGACCCCACTGGGGTATGATTTCCTTCTAAAGGGAAAGACTTGTTTTCTCAGTTGGCTGTTAGGAGCAATTCTGGCGCACGAGAACCTACACATGAAAAAGGGAGAGGCTCTGGGCAGGGCGAGGAGAAGTTTACCACTTCAAATATTTTAAAATAGCTTGGAAAACACTCATGCTCTGGTTCTGAGCATCACCTCTGCACCCAGGGCTGGGCCAGAGGCAGGAGGGAGAGGGTGACTTATACATGACTCTGTGCTCTAGGAATTTACATAAGACAATTAGCTGTTGGTAAGTGTGAGCAGCAGGCCCCACGACGGGTCTGAGAACAGTGAGTGAGAGAGAAGGATTGGCCTGGAAAGGCTATCTGCCCTCCCTTGCAGCCCCGAGGAGAAAACACCTGGCCCAGAACAGACACTCAACTCACTTTCACTTATTCCAAAGGTTGTTCTGATTATTCTCAACTATCTTCTTTGCTTCCCAAGTTCCAGTGAAAGAACTCTAATTAGTCCTATTGAAACAGAAATAACAGTGCACCTGACCCCTCCTATCCACCCAGGGGTCATGGTCCTGATGCCCCACTCACTAACCACCTACGGAATTGGCACTTGGTCCACCACTTGAGGCCTGAGACCAACCTGCTCCCTTTCCCTGTTTCGCATTTTTCTTACCTGTATAAGGGGGTTGCCGCTTAGCCCTACATTCATAAAGCTGTTGGGCTCCTTTGAGACACCACGAGGACACCCCTCGCAGGTGGCACTGGATCCACGCTAGCTCCTGTCCCCCTTTCCTCCTCCTTCCTGGAGAAGCTGGTTCAGTTAGTGTGGGGCAGAGTTCTGAGGCTGGGCAAGAACCTCTCATCCTCGGCCACCCACTTCCCCAGCGGTCTGCAGCCTTAGCACAGGGGCCCTCTGCCCCTGCAGCCATTGAAAACACATGCAGCAGGGCCAGCTGCTGCTGCCACCACCATTCAGCTCCGGAGACAGGTGACATGTGTAAGACGCTCCTCTTTGTGAAAAAGGGCAGTGGATGGGAGAGGGTAGCTGTGGGGCCTGGCTGCCATCGTCCTGTTCCCTTCCACTTTTGCTCTTAAAGTCGAGAGACTGATAGGAGTTAGGTCAAGGTACAGTCTTGGAAATTATTTATTCCAGGGCTTCCAAACACTTAAAATTAATTTCTTACATTACTTTTACATTAGTTATGTGGGTAGAATTTTAACTGACCACCCAGTCCCCCCCCCCCCCAATATGTATGCTGCTTGTTTTCTGTGAAAGATTTAATGCAACCTTTCCTTTCTAGATGGAGAGACTCAGGCCCACAGAGTGGCTGTATCTTCCTGGAGGTAACTCAGGAGTTGGTGGAGCTTGGACTAGAACCCTGGACCCCTAGTGCAGGTCTCTTTCCATCAGCCTCCATACTGAAGTGGTGACTCTGAAACATGAGATTTGGCTCTGCATCTGAGAGGTAAGGAGGGCAGAGGCAGGGTGGGGAACTTTCAGTATCAAGGGAGGATTAAACTTAGGCTGATCCAGGAACTCCCTCAATTTGTCATAACCTCTTTTCCTGAGAACTGACTGGTTCTTGGAATAAGATTAGGTTAGGAGCTATCAATTCACTCTTTTTGTTGGAAGAAATAAAAATATTATTCTTGTCTTTTGTTTTTTTAGAAGTGCCAAGAATCATCAGGCTTAAGGAATCCCAGAGGAAAGAAATAAGAACTTTGTGGATGAAAAAAGGGATCTTATGTAAAGTAACCTCGCAGGGTGATCTGATCATAAATTCATAACCGAACAGGCCATGGCCTAAGGTCTTCACCAAAGCAGACTTGCCATTCCCTATTTTCTCTCTCTTTCCATGTCTTTCCCATCCCCTTCCCTTTTCTTCCTTAAACTCTATACAGTTTGTACCCATAGGAATCACGACACAAATGACAAGGTCTTATGTTAGAGCAGAGGGCCCAGCCCATTCCCAGAACACTGGTTTTACCAAAGAAGCAGTGGAACACCTGGTGATTTGGTGCGTATTGTCATCTTACAGGTTCCATCTTGACCAAACACATTCTAGCCAGCTGATAAGAGGGTACTGCTTCCCTCTAGGCTCTGAGCTCACCTGAACTTGCTTCTTAAATCCTGGAGATGTAGAGGTGTTGGGGCCACAGCAGCATGGTTTGGTTTGGGAACTCTCTGGACAGAGTCAGATCTTGGATTTTAGCACCAAGCATATCATAGCTTTCTTCATTTCTTCACCTAGTGAACTCCTACATAGCCTTCAAGAGCCACCACAAATGTTCCTTCCTCAGCACACTCCCTCAAAAAACCTAATTTAGTTCTCTCCTCTAGTTCTCACTCCACTTTACTTTTACTCTATCAAGACATACTTGAAGAGTATATAGTAGAGTAAAGACAGTCTCTTCAATAAATGGTGTTAGGAGCCTGACCAGGCAATGGCACAGTGGATAGAGTGTTGAACCAGGACATGGAGGACCCAGGTTTGAAATCCCAAGGTCTCTGGCTTGAATGTGGGCTCATCCAGCTTCAGTGAGGGCTCATCAGCTTGAGTGCGGGGTCGCTGGCTTGACCATGGGATCATAGGCATGACCCCATGATCGATGGCTTGAGCACAAAGGTCACTGACTTGAAGCCCAAGTTTGCTGGCTTGAGCCCAAGGTCTCTGGCTTGAGCAAGAAGTAACTTACTCTGCTGTAACCCCCCAGTCAAGACACATATGAGAAAGCAATTAATGAACAACTAAGGAGACTAAGGAGCCACAATGAAGAATTGATCATTCTTATCTCTCCCTTCCTATCTATCAGTCCTTATCTGTCCCTCTCTCTGTCTCTGTCTAAATAAATAAATAAATAAATAAATAAATAAATAAATATGGTGTTAGAAAAATTGAGCAGGTGCATGCAAAAAAAAGAATGAAACTAGACGACCAACTTACACAATACACAAGAATAAAGTCAAAATGGATAAAAGGCTTAAATATAAATCTTGAAACCATAAAAACCCTAGAAGAAAATATAGGCAGGAGACTCTCTATCATATTTAGCAGCAATATTTTTGCCAATATATCTTGTCAAGCAAGTGAAACAAAGGAAAATATAAACAAATGGGGCTTCATCAAGCTAAAAAGCTTTTGCACAGCAGAAGAAATCACCAACAAAATGAAAAGACAGCCCACTGCATGAGAGAACATATTTGTCAATACATCTGACAAGAGATTAATAATCATAATTTATAAAGAACTTATAAAACTCAGCACTAGGAAGAAAATTCAATTTAAAAAACGGGCAAAAGCCTGACCAGAAGGTTGCACAGTGGATAGAGCATTGGCCTGGGATACAGAGGACCCAGGTTTGAAACTCTTGAGGTCATTGGCTTGAAGCCAAGGCTTGAGCAAGGGGTCACTCGATCTGCTGTAGCCACCCCACCCCAGTCAAGGCACATGAGAAAGCAATCAATGAACAACTAAAGTGCCACAATGAAGAATAGATGCTTCTCATCTCTCTCCCTTCCTGTCTGTCTGTCCCTACCTGTTCCTCTCTCTGTCTCTGTCACCAAAATAAATAAATAAATAATTTATAGGTTTAGGCATTCTTGCATTGACATAGCAGTGATTCTTAAACTTGTTTGTTAAAAATACAGCTTCTTGGGCTCTCCTGTTAGAGATTTTAGATTCAGTTTGTTTGATGTGAGGGGCTAATTATGACAAGGGGAAAGTATAACTAGTACTTAAGAGCAAGAGCTCTGGTTTAAAAATCAACTCTGCTATCTGCCTTATGAATTTGCTTAATCTCTCCAAGACTCAGTTTCTTGATCTGTAAAATGGAATAATAATGTCATCTATTATGCTACTATCCACTAAAGAAAGTTTAATAAAATGGTTGTGAGCATGCACCCCAGAGTCACACTGCCTAAATACAAATCTGTTCCTGTCAGTCTGTCCCTATCTGTCTCTCTCATTCTCTCTCTTTCGATTAAATAAATAAATAAATAAATAAATAAATAAAGCAACAGACCTGAATAAGCACTGCTCCAAAGAGGACATACAGATGGCTAATAGGCATATGAAAAAATGTCTAACACCACTACTCATCAGAGAGATGCAAATTAAAGCCACAATGAAATAACACCTCATACTTCCTAGAATGGCTATCATCACAAATCAACAAACAACAAGTGCTGGCAAGGGTGTGAGGAAAATAGAGCTCTCATTCACTGCTGGTGGGGATGCAGATTGGTTCAACCACTGTGTAAAACAGTATGGAGTTCTCTCAAAAAATTAAAAAGGAAACTGCCTTTTGACCCAGCTATCCCACTTTTAGGAATATATCCTAAGAATCCCAAAATACTAATTCAAAAGAAGATATTTACCCCCATGTTCATTTCAGCATTATTTACAATAGCCAAAATCTGAAAGCAGCCCAAGTATCTATCAGTGAATATGTGGATAAAAAAGCTGTGGTATACTCACACAGTGGAACCACACATGGTTGTAAAAAGGAAAGAAATTTTACCCTTTGCCACAGCATGGATGGACCTAGAAATTATTATGCTAAGTGAAATAACCCAGACAAAGAATGTCAAATACTACTTGATCTCACTTATATATGGACTCTAATAAACATAATAAACTGATGAACAAAATAGAAACTGAGGCATGGACACATGGAACAGATGGACAGCTGTCAGAGGAGAGGTGTTGAGGGGACTAAATGAAAGAAGGTGAAGGGATTAGCCAAAAAGCATATGTACATAACACAGAGATACAGAAAACAGCTTGGCAATAGCCAGAGGGAAAGCAGGATTGGAATTCAGGGGAGTGGGGCAGACGGGGAAGTGGGGACGGGAAGAGACTTTGCGTGGCCGTAGCGGTGTGCAATGTGGCGTGTAGGCGGTGTTATACTGAGTTATACACTTGAAACCTGGGTGGTTTGGCAAACCATGTCATTCCAATAAATTTTTAAAAAAAGACATACTTGAACTGAAAGAAAACTTATTAAGAATTTAACATAGCACAACAATTTATTGAGAAATTAATTTGTCATTCATTTTTGTTGACTCGCCAGGGAAAAACCAAAGCTTTCTGGAGCTCACCCGCTCGAAGGGTAGCCTGATTTCCTTCTTACAGACATTTGGGTTCTTTAGTCGTTAAAAGCAATAAACAATTCCTGATTCTGGGTCTGAGAGAGGAAGCCGAGTGGGTCAGGAGGAAGCCTGGTGTGGGAGGGAGCTACCACAAACATAACCTCTGCACAGGACTTTGCGTTCAGAAAGCAATGGAGGTAGTTAAACCAGATTATCCCACAGGGGAGGGGATCGAGCACTTGGTGCTTCAAGGCGGAGGGTAAAAATGCTTTTAGATAGAGAGTATTTGTCTTTAGGGAGAGCACACCATGCAGCACAGAGCACTCAGTGCAGTGTCTTCCTGAAGTAGCACTGCTGACTCACTCACACACTAGTGTTATTACAGTCCTCTGTTAAATATTTGGGACCCAGGCTGGCATGAGCATGCTGCTGCCTGGGGAATAGGAGGTGGTCCAAGTGCCCTACACAGACTGCTGGGAAGGCCAGACCTGCATCTTGTATCACTGGGAACAACAGCTGCTGACCTGCTTTTTCAGATACAACTCAAGCATATAACTTTGATCATAAAAGGGTTTATCTTTGCCTAAAGCAAGCCACTGTCACTGTTTCTGAGCATTTAGACTAACATACCTTTGAAATGCCCCCTTTCATACCCCTTAAAAGAGCACATACTTTTAACTACCCTGTAATGTCATCCCTACAGGGCTTCCTCCCACCTTCATCTTATCCTCCTTGCCTTCTAAAAAAACACTGCAAACTGTTATTATTGGAAGCATTTATCTGCTGGGATCTTGCTTTCAGGTGTATCCTCTTTTCAATTCAAATAAATTTTTATAAAAATTATTTATAGGTTTAGGCATTCTTACGTTGACATAGCAGGGATTCTTAAACTTGTTTGTTAAAAAGACAGCTTTTGGGGCTCTCCTGTTGAAGATTTTAGATTTAGTTTGTTTGATGTGAGGGGGTAATTATGACAAGGAGAAGGTATAACTAGTACTTACGAGCAAGAGCTCTGGTTTGAGAATCAACTCTGCTATCTGCCTTATGAACTTGCTTAATCTCACCAAGACTGTTTCTTAATTTGTAAAAATGCAATAATAATGTCTTCCATTATGCTACTATGCACTAAAGAAAGTTTAATAAAATGGTTGTGAGCACGCACGCGCCCCAGAGTCACACTGCCTAAATACAAATCTGCTCCCCTACTCAGCAGCCCTGTGACCTTGTGCTTACCTGGTGTGTGCCTCAGCTTCTATGAAATGGAGGTAATATTAGTATCTCTCTCAGAGCGCTGTTATATTTAAGTGTTCATACTTAAAACGTTTGGAATAGGGTCTGATGAAGAGGAAGGACTCAGCCAATCAGTGATAGCTACTACTATTATTAATATTATTATCATCATGATCACCATCTTGGCAAGAGAAAAGGAGGCTTTAAATAGGGCAGTCACTAACGGAATTAAACCTGAAGGGAAGGGGGAAGAGAGCTGTTAGAAGGGGGGCAAGGGATATGTTGAGGGAAATACGGGGGAGGGGGGTTGCAATCAGGGCGACACTAGAATCTATGTAAACACAATAAATTAAATAAATAAGAAAAAAGAAGAAAGAAAAGAAACATGGTTACTCAGAGCAGGGAGGAAGGGGAAACCAAAGACCTAGGTCAAAGGGTCTGAAGCTGTAGTTATAAAGGATGAGTAAGTTCTGGAGATCTAATGACTTGTGTGATCACTATAGTTGATAAAACTGTACTTGATACTAGAACACCATTGGGATTTTCTAACCATCACCATCATTTCTTATACTTGAGTACTTTTTATTGATTACAAAAATATTTAAAATCATACCTAAACAACATTGCTTTTTAAAAAAGTATCTGTCAATGTTGTAGTAATATAAGGTTACAGTAATTAAATATATAGAAATATAAAAATATGGAAGATACATAAAAGTAACTAAAAGGATATTAAAAATAATTATTAAAGTTATACATAGATAAGAAGTAACTTGGTGCTATAACTCTGTAATGTGATAAACAGACTCTGACTTTCAAACAGAGCCCAGTTAGCATGTGTGTGAAGTTATACCTAGAGAAGAAGTAGCTTGGTGTTAATTACGTTAACTTTGTAAACTGACGTAAATAAGAACATTTTAAAAAGTGGTTTGATGTAAGCATTTCAGTAGATTGACATAGAGGAGATTCTCCCAAAAAAAGGTGGTTTGAGCCTGACCAAGTGGTGGCGCAGTGGATAGAGCATCGGACTGGGATGCGGAAGATCCAGGTTCGAGACCCCGAGGTTGCCAGCTTGAGCACGGGCCCATCTGGCTTGAGCAAAAGCTCGCCAGCTTGGACTTGAAGGCCCACGTGAGAAAGCAATCAATGAACAACTAAGGTGTTGCGATGGCAACAAAAAACTAATGATTGATGCTTCTCACCTCTCTCCGTTCCTGTCTGTCTGTCCCTATCTATCCCTCTCTCTGACTCTCTCTCTGTCCCTGTAAAATAATAATAATAATAAAAAAAGGTGGTTTGAAGTGATAATCCTGTAGATTGACACCTGTTAGAAGGTGTTGGCCAATAAAGGTACTAAAGCTGAGGGTCCCCTGCTGCAGTAGTCGCCCAGACTCCAACGTTGATGTGGACTGTCTCCATGCCGCTCTGAGCTCTGACCAAAGCCAACCAAGAGCAGCATGCTGAATGGGGCCCCCTTACGCTGTACTCAGGCACGCCAAAAGGATTTGTGAGTAATAAATTGCCTGTGTGATAATTGAAACTAATTTGTGTGTCGGTCGTGTCTTTCCTCCAGTGGAACTTAACAGTAGTATCCTCATAGCTGCCTCAAGAGTAGTCTCGAAGAGGCTGCCAGCCCTGCTGATAAGCAGGAGTGTCCCACTGCCCAGGGAAGTCAAATCAGGGATGCCTGATCAATGTAGAGCTTGGGCTCTACTGGGACAGTCAATCATTTTGAGGAGGTTTTAGCTACAAGACATGATATAATTTATTACTTCAGCGAGTAAAAGAATAAAAAATAAAAATAAAATCCAAAAAATAAAAATAAATAAATAAGTGGGGCAGTCACAGTAGGACTAGATAAAAAGGGGCCCTGGCCGGGTAACTCAATTGGTTAGAACATTGCACCAGTACCCCGAGATTGTAGGTTTGATCCCTGGTCAGGACACATACAAGAATCAGCCAATGAATGGATAAATAAATGGAACAACAAATAGATGTTTCTCTTTCTCTCTCTCCCTTCCTCTCTCTAAAATCAATAAATTTTTAAAAGGGAACACAGGCAAAAAATTTAAAAGATGAGCTCTGAGGGGAGCAAGAACAAGAAAAGGAGAGTGTGCTGACCTTTATCCAAACACTTGGTGATGAGGATTGTGGTCAGACTTGGGGCTAGTCCTGGTTGTGTCATTGGCATTTAGGGTGATCCTGAGCAAGGCCTTCCCTTTTTTCGCTCTCAGTCTTATCATCTGTAAACAGAGGGTCTTAGATCAGCCTACCTCGTAGATCGCCAATTTTAACACACTGAGAGTTTAAGAGATTTAAGGCTAATGTTTTTTTAAAAAATTTCCTTGTTTACTGGTGAGTTGGGGCATCCTCTTGTATTCCCAAGTTGTCTTATTTTAGCCTTTCTGAAGGACGTATTCACTTTCAACACCACACTGGCACAGATCTATAGAACCTGGGCAGGGAAATGAAACCCAAAGGTTAAGACATCTTCCAGGTCCAATCTTGGTGACCAGACCAGAAAACCTATCTGACCCTTGTTTGCCACACCCACTTTAAGAAATGTCTGCATGGCCTCTAAGAGGTTGTGAAAGGAAAACAAATGCAAAAATGTTCAATCTTTCCCCCATTCCCTGCCACCTATGTAGGGATGAAGTATCCAGGATTGAGGGACTCACTCAATGGAATGGCCACCCAAGGTTAGTTGCCTGCTCAGCTAACTTCTGCCAAGCTGGATGAAGATGGACGGAACCCAACCCACTGTAACAGAGACAAATCCAGATTCTTGCCTCCAGACTCCTAGTCATTCCTTCAAAGCAAAAATACAGATGTCCATAGCAGCCAGATTATTTGGCAATAAACACTGCTTTTGCTCCTGAATAATTTAGTGTTAGATATTCAGCTACTGTTGAGCTAGTGAAGACCCTCACCCCTGCTACAGTTAATGATGCAGCTGAGAAACCAGACCCTCCTTGTGACTCTTAGAACATGTTCCACAGAAAAAAAAATCCCCTTTCCAAAGTGGGAAAGGTAATTTGCCTACATTTTTTTTATATTAAAAACAATGCAAAACAAAATCTATAGAGTCAAAGCTGCTGCCAGTTCTCTGTGCTCTTAAAATAGACCCCATGGAGACTGGCAAATGCTTATCAGATTCTTTTTATGCATCTGGGTCCATCTTGAACTGTGAAGATGGACCCAGAACTAGATGTAGAATTGGGTTGTGAGCTGGAAGGTGCTGGAATATTGGTTTGAAGTCACACAACTAGAGATGAGAGAGCTGTGGAGAGGCAAGCTGGGGCCAAAGTGGAGGCCAGCAAGCAATGGCAAGTGAACTTTAGAACTGTGTGGTCATTGAGTTTGCTAAGAACTGTTAAGAATTACCTATTGTTGAACTTCCAGTCAAGATGACAGAGTAGGCTACACCACAAGAGTGAGAAAGGGAAGAAGGGTATAGCAATTTCTATTCTTCTTTTTCCCAAATATCTATTCTACTCATTTGATATTGTTGAATTAACATTTGATACTATTTAATATTGTAGAATTTTAACTATATTCTGGGGTTTTCAATGAAAGCAAAACACAGTACAATACTGTTTTTACCAAAAAAAATAATTATCAATTGTTAATAACTGACTGTGAAGAACTTGCTGTTACTGTCACTTATTGTTAAGAACTTATTCTCACCTGACCAGGCGGTGGCACAGTGTATAGAGCATCAGACTGAGATGCGGAGGACCCAGGTTCGAAATCCTGAGGTCGTCGGCTTGAGTGCAGGCTCACTAGGTTGAGCGCGGGGTCACTGGCTTAAGTGTA
Organism: Rhynchonycteris naso; assembly: GCA_037038555.1. Classification (NCBI taxonomy): domain Eukaryota; kingdom Metazoa; phylum Chordata; class Mammalia; order Chiroptera; family Emballonuridae; genus Rhynchonycteris; species Rhynchonycteris naso. The sequence continues at coordinate 48,281,977 of CM072999.1, forward strand.
GGATCATAAACATGATCCCATGGCTGCTGGCTTAAGCCCAAGGTCGCCGGCTTGAGCAAGGGGTCACTTGCTGTGCTGTATGTAGCACCCTAATCAAGGCATATATGAGAAAGCAATCAATGAACAACTAAGGAAATTAAGGAGCTGCAATGAAGAATTGATGCTTCTCATCTCTCTCACTTCCTTCCTTCCTGTCTGTCTCTCTCTGTCCCTCTCTCTGTCTCTCTCTCTCTCTGTCTCTGTCACAAAAAAGAAAAAAAAAGAACTTACTCTCAAAACAAATGTGTATAGCTGAACCCACTTCTTTCAGTCCACTGTATTACTGAGAGGTCTCCAAATTAAATCCCATGTAGCATATACTGTTTATTAAAAGATAAGTAATACAAAGTGATCATTTGGAAACTTAACATAATACTAAAACTCAACAGAACCACAACAATGACTTAGAACTTGAATTTACGGAAGATTTTGGGGAGGAAAGGAGTATTTTATGTCGAATAAACCCAAGACAAGGCCAAGGCCAAGGCCTAAGTGATTCCACTGGTAAAAATAGAGAGAGCCACCTTTTGGTACAGACAGTTCATCCCTAACACGACAGTGAAAGAAAGAACAGCCAGATGTGCCACCTGCCCCATGATCCTCGTCCTACACATCAAAAAGGATGGCACTGAAACAAAGGGCCAGGTGACTGCCACCTGAGTCATAGGAAGACTATGGTTGGGGCACCAATTCTAGACTGCAGCAAAGAAGCTCCAGAATCTGCAGCTTCACTGAAGCGGCCAGGGTGGAGAGCCCACCCCTCATCAGCATCCACAAGGAGAGGAGGTCCGTGAAGGCCTCCCAGGGGCGATGAGGAGGGAGTGAAGGAGGCCTCAAGGTGGTTTCCTCACAATTCTCATTCTCCAGTGTTCCAGAAGGATCACAAAATTTTCTTTTAAGATATATTTGTTGCCCAAGCCTTTGCCTGTAAGGCCTATGTATATATATAAAAAATCGCCAGGTTGTCATGGTGGAACGCAGAACGTTTTATCAGTGACATTGTTTAAAACAGCTCATGTGTGGTGATAGTGAAAATCGGACCACCTTTTCTGTCATTTTATTAAAGTCACAGCTCCTATTAGCACACAGCTCTCTGTCTCTAGGTTCTGGTATGTCTCCCTCTCCTCCCACTCTAGACTAAGGGAAATAATGGTGTCCCTGCTGTTACTTGCCCTGGGACACCACATTCTTCTTTGTGGCATCCATGCCCATACCTGTGTAAAAAGTCTCTTTATTAACTCTCCTCAAATTACAATTTGAGAGTGCCATCTGTTTTCCTAAAGGGGTATGGAATAGGGCCCCAAGAAACAGACCCTCAAAATAGGATTCTAGGGTTGGATTGCTTACATATTTGAGGAGCACAGGGTTATACTCCTGGGAATAATGATGAAGCAAGCAGAGGCAGATTAAGGTAGGTTGAGGCCCAGAGCACAGAAGAAAATATTGGGCCCCTTAAAAAAGAGAGAGATAGGAAAAATAAAAATGCATCTTAACCATATTTTTAAATAAATAAAAAATATTATGTACTATTAATGTTAAAATTGCACATATGAAACCAAACTTGGTGTCATTAGGAAAAAGTGTAAAGTTGGGGTTTTGCGGGGCCCTTCAGAAGTCGGGGCCCAAGGTGTGTGCCTGATACACCCACTGTTAAATTTGCCTCTGGAAGCAAGTGATCCATAATTGTCACTGGTGTGCACAGCGGAGATTGAGATCAAAAGGTACTCTGATGCCATACCCACTCAGCCGATCTCTGACCTCAGCCTCCCATCTCAGATACCTGCCTTGTTCTTGCACACTTCTCCCTGGGGGCTTTCTCTTAAACCAGGGGGACATAGCTGGCCCGCCAGAAATGCAAGCCTGAAATGCAAAGGGAGATAGCTGCCTTCCATAAGTGGAGGGATAGAATGATGTTTAAAAGACCACCATTATTCTTCTATAGGGTAGTTCTCGGGTATATACCTCATAATTTATCAGAGGGTCATTTGTCAAAGGGTCATTAATCCTAATTGCCCACAGAGATACCAACTCAAATATACTTTTGCATTTCCTGTCTTTCTCACCAAGTTCTTTTATCCCTGCTTTCGTAACTCATCTTCCAAATAAACTTCCTGTACTCACATCTTAGTCCTACACTCTGCTATGTGGGACAAGCCAAGTGGACACAATTGGTACCAGGAATGGCAGGAGAATTGAGTGCCCTTGAGATGAATTCTAGACCTGGATCATCCAGTCAGATGGCAGCCAGCATGTCATCAGTGGTAGTAAGTGGTGTGGTCGCACCACCTGGCATGCTGCAGCATCACAATGACTCAGAGTCTCCTGTGCAGTGGGTGGGGAGGAGCTATGGAAGGAAGAAGTCGGGGCGGGGGGGCGGGTATGCCGGCTCTGTACAGCAGAATGGTGTGAGGCTGTACAGCAGGGGTGGGACCAGGTGCACTAAGTAAGAGGCCCCCAGCACAACATTCAAGGAGGCACTCACTCTGAGTCATGCAAGCGCAGCCGTGGCATCCGAGAGTGTTTCCTCGAAGTCTGTACCCTAAGAACTTCACTTGCCTCGCCCTGGTTCTGGCCCTGCATCATTGCTCCTGGGCAGAGTGGGAATTCAAGGCCAGGTGATGAAATTGAGCTCCTGCTCAAGTCTGTTACTCAATGGTTCTCAAGGGTCCATATGTCACCCTCCAGTTATTTAAGTGTCTTTAAGTGTATGACTGAGACCAATTTTCTTAGCAGCTCCTAGCATTGTGTTGTTTTCCTGACCCACAGCATTAGAGTCATTATTCAGAAAGGGCAGGTGCAAGCTCCTAAATTAGTGCCCCCCCACCAAGATGGCAAATTAGTAGATATAATGAGTCCTTGCTGAGTGAATCACTCTAAGAAATTTAAAGAATGTTGTGGCAGTAATCCCCATTTTGCCCATTCAATTACTTGTATGCCCCCTGCAAAACCAGACAGATTGTGGCAGATAATGGTATACTAACTGAAAACTCAACCAAGGGGTAGCTCTAATTACAGCTGCGGTGCCAGGTGTTACCGGTTTACCATAGCAGATAATACTTAATATTGTGACTAATGTTTTTGGCAGATGCAATATTTTCGATCTCCATCAAGAGGGAAGAGCAAATGACGATAACATTTACATGGAAAGAACAGAAGAACACATTCATTGTCTTGCCCAGGGCTATGTTAACACTCCTTTTCCTTGTCACAATGCAGCCCAGAAGGACTTGATCATTTTAACATTCCGCAATATATCTTGTTGGTCAACTATATAGATAAAATGTCATGTTAATTGGATCCTGTAAACAAGAAGAACAGAGAATAGACTGACAGCTGGAGGGGAAAGGGGTTGAGGGCTGGGTGTAAAAGGTGAAGGAATTAAGCAGAGAAAAGCTCTTACACACAGACAACAGGGTGGTGATTATGGAAAGAAAAGGAGGGAGGGGAGAAATAGAGAGGGTAAAGTGGGAGAAATGGTGATGGGAGGAGACTTGACCAGATGATGAACACACAATACAGTGTACAGATGATGTATTATGGAATGTTACATATGAAACCTATGCAATTTTATTAACCAATGTCACCCCACTAAAGTCAATTTTAAAAAAAGAAATGAGATGTTCTAAGAAAATGTGCCAAAGGGTAGGAGATAAACTCTGTCAAGGTTTGGGAGCCTGTCTGATTGGTGAATAGCCTGGCCATACCAATTCATCTTTTCATAAGGTCAATTTTTTGTATCTCTCATCTCTTCATATTAAGAAAGAGACACAACACCTGATGGGTTTCTTGATTTTGGAGAAAATACATGTACTTCTTTTGGAATTATTGCATCAAGTCATTTATTGGTAACTTAGAAAGCTATCGGTTTTGAGTGAGACTCCAATTAGAGAGAGGTCTATTGCAAGTCCAGGCTTTGAGCAGCCCTGACATTTAGATTAGATGTTCCAACCTGGACAGGGTAGAATATCACTAGATATCCATGGTAGATAAGTACACTGTGAGGAGTCTCTGGCAAGTCCCAACAAAAACCTATAACTCAGACCTCTGGGGTTCTGAAGCAAAGCCATGATTTCTGCAGTGGGAAAGGATGCCCTGTTAGAAAAAGAGGTCCTGAAGTGAATCTCAGTAGAGACTGAGCACCTAACTATGAAACATCAAGTAACTATGAAATGGGAGTTGCTCATTATGAGGTATATATTGTCAGATCCACAATGTCAAGAGGTAGACCCATGCAACAGTAATCCTCTGTATGGTGGAAATGATATATTCAGGATTGGGCCCAAGTATGCCCAGATAAACTGCCTAAACAAGTGAGCAAAACCTCCAAGATTCCCACATCTTCTGCAGCAACACCTTACCTCGAACTGTGTAGGGGTTCATACAAACAGACAAAAGAAGAAGGAAAAACTTGGGTCTAATTCATGAGTGGGGCAGGTTGATATATTGGTATGAACCACCTACCGCTTCCGGAAATCCCCATCAGGGGCACACCTGAAGGACACTGTTGGGTGGTGGTGGGGAATCCTCTCTGTGTGTAGAACTTTGAGAAGAACAGTTATCAGTTTTGCATGGAGGGAGTAATGACCTAAATTAAAGATATACATGAGTGCCTGTGTAGTAACAAATGGTCTAGGAAAGAGAGTGAAGACTAGGAACTGTGGGAAAGAGACATGTACATGATCCATCAGGGTGGGTATAAGTGTGTGGAAATTTGTCTTTCAATCAATGCCTGTCTGAGAGTATCACTTTAGTGGGGCACTGAGAAATCCAGTGAATAAGATGATGCATAGATGATTCATCCAGTGCATGTCAGCTAGCCTCTGTCTTTGGCTACCTCAGAGCTTGCAAAATGATCCCATGAATGGAATAGCTACAGTGGCAATGGTAAGGCTCCCCTTTCACCAAAGCCGATTTAGTCATTGCCACTGCTGACTGCCTGCTTGTACAGCAACATAGAAAGAACCTGAGAAGCCTGTAGGGTACCATTTCTTGAACAGAATAGCCGGCTAATTACATCAAATCTCTTCATCATGAAAGGGGCAGTGATTCCTCCTTCCTGGGATTGGCATACATCTGGAATAATTACATTATATGAGGTGTCCAGAACAGGCAAATCCAGAGACAGAACACAGATTAGTGGTTGCCAGGGATAGGGGAAAGAAGGGTGGGAAGTGACTGCTAATAGGTATGGGGCTTTACTCTGTAGTGACAAAATTCTGGAATTAGATGATTGTGATGGTTGTAAAACTTTATGAATTACTAAAACCATTGAATTGTACACTTTAAAATAAATAAACACTAAATAATAGTGATAACAACAAATTCTGGTGAGCTTTCAGAGAAACCCATATATTGCTGTAGTTATATGAATGATGCAGCCATTTCCACTCTGGAGAACAGTGGGCAGTTTCTTGTAGAACTGAATATGCAACCACCATACAGCACAGCAATTTGACACCTGGGCCGTAATCCCAGAGACATAAAAACTTATGTTCCCACAAAAACCTTCAAATTAATGTTTATAGAAGCTTTGTTTGTAATAGCCTAAAACTAGAAACAACCCAGAGGTTCTTAAACAGGTGAGTGGTTAAACATATTACTCAGCAATAAAAAGGAATAAGTTGATACATGCAACAACCTTGATAAATTTCCAGAGAATTGAGTGAAAAGAAGCCAATTCCAAAAGATTATGTACTGTATGATTCTATGTGTGTAACATTCTTGAAATGACAAACTTATGGAAATGGAGAGCAGAATAGTGGGTACCAGTGATTAGGGCAGGGTGAAGGCAGGAGGGAAGTGGGTGTGGCTATATAAAGGCAACATGAAGGTTTTTTGTGGGAATGAAAATGTTCAGTACCTTGTATCAATAGTTATATCTTGGTTGTGATATTGTACTATAGTTTTAAATGATATTACCATTGGCTGAAATGGTTGAGGAGTACATTAATAGATTTCTTTGTATTATTTATTACAACTGCATGTTTATCTATAATAATCACAAAATGTAAGTTTAATAAAAATTAGTAGGTCACAATGAAATCACTACACACCTATTAAAATTATAAAAATTCAGAACACCGACAACACCAAATGTTGATTGGAATGTGGAAGAACAGGAAGTCTCATTCATCGCTAATGGAAACACAAAATGGTATAGCAACTTTGGGAGACGGCATGATGGCTTCTATAAAACTAAACATACTCTTACTGTATGACCAAGATACTATGCTCCTTGGTATTGTCAACTGATGGTTGTTGGTACCAATTCAACCCAAAAGGAACTTTCAATTTGGAGTGCGGTGAAGAAGGAAAATTTACTCAATGCAGAACAACTAATTGTGATACAGCATGACTGTGAAAATAACATGGCTGTAGAACAACTCTGGGGTCAAGCCCCTCTCGTTAGAAAGCTCTGCTCTGCTCCTTGATGGTCTGCTCCATCATTCTGCTTTGCGCCATGCTGATCTGCTCTGCTCTGGTGAGACCTCTTCCATGTTTCAGTTCAGCAGAGAGCCATAGTCTTTAGTTTTCCGTGGAAAAGGAAGGTGTGCACTCTGTGCTGGCTTATATGGACAGGAGTTCCTATGCAAATGAAGAATCCAAATCATCACAGTTTGATTGGTCCAAAAAACTCTGTCTTGATTGGTCAGAAAAGAGCCACTCTGATTGGCCCAAAGTGCACAACTCTGATTGGATAGGGAAAACCTCAGTCCTAGTGTTTCAAATGAGATTCCAGGAACTCCTTTATAAGGGCTAGCTCAGACGGCAGAAACACAGTGCAGACAGGCAGTTCAGTGCTGACTTCTCAGTGAAGTGCAGTCTGCATGTGAGGCTACTGTGCAGAACTTGCTGTTAGGTTCTGTTTTAAAAATTGAGCTCAGGCCTGACCTGTGGTGGCGCAGTGGATAAAGCGTCGACCTGGGAACACTGAGGTCGCCAGTTCAAAACCCTGCACTGGTCTGGTCAAGGCACATATGGGAGTTGATGCTTCCAGCTCCTCCCCCTTTCTCTCTCTCTCTCTCTCTCTCTCTCTCTCTCTCTAAAATGAATAAATAAAAAAATAAAAAAAAAATTGAGCTCAGTTAACCACCAGGAGCCCTTTACAGTAAATGTCTTTTGCCCCCTTAGGATTCACAGTATTTACCCAAAGAAATGGAAATATTATTTTTACACAAACATATGTATAGAAGCTTTATTGATAATTGCTCAAACATAGAAACAACCAAAATATTATTGAATGGTTGAGTTGGAGAACTGCAGCACATTCAGATAATAGAATATTATTTAGAGCTTGTCACAAACCAGCACGACTAGTAATTCCAAGTCCTTAGTAGGAACGACGTGGAATTAAGAAAATACACTTAAAGAATTAAAGGATGGGTTTGAGAGGGCTCTGCAAATATGATAGAAGAAACAGAGTGCGCCCCAAAACAGCTTCCTCCTTTATTTATAGGGCAAATAGGGACATTAGCAAAATCAATGAGATCTCTGATCATATCTCCAAGGCAACCCAAGAATTTTACCACGTGCAGAAAACCACCACCATTCATAACATCATTTTTTTTAAGCTTGCCAGTTTATTATTATTTTTTATTAATTTTAATGGGGTGACATTAATAAATCAAGATACATATGTTCAAAGAAAACATCTCCAGGTTATCTTGTCACTCAATTATGTTGCATACCCATCACCCAAAGTCAAATTGTCCTCTGTCACCTTCTATCTGATTTTCTTTGTGCCCCTTGCCGCCCCCCTATCCTTCCCTCTCCCCCCATCCCCACCCCATAACCACCACACTCTTGTCCATGTCTCATATTCTCGTTTTTATGTTCCACCTATGTATGAAATCATGCAGTTCTCCGTTTTTTTCTGTTTTACTTATTTCACTCCGTATAATGTTATCAAGGTCCATCCATTTTGTTGTAAATGATCTGATGTCATAATTTCTCATGGCTGAGTAGTATTCCATAGTATATATGTACCAAAGCTTTTTAATCCACTTGTCCTCTTACGGACACTTGGGTTGTTTCCAGATCTTCACTGTTGTGAACAATGCTGCCACGAACATGGGGGCGCATTTCTTCTTTTTGAACAGTGCTATGGTGTTCTTAGGGTATATTCCTAAAAGTGAGATAGCTGGATCAAAAGGCAGTTCGATTTTTAATTTTTTGAGGAATCCCCATACTGTTTTCCACAGTGGCTGCACCAGTCTGCATTCCCAGCAGGAGTGCAGAAGGGTTCCCTTTTCTCCACATCCTTACCAGCACTTATTCTGTGTTTTGCTGATGAGCGCGATTCTGACTGGTGTGAGGTGATATGTCATTGTGGTTTTAATTTGCATTTCTTTAATGATTAGTGATGTTGAGCATTTCTTCATATGCCTATTGGCCATCTGTATGTCCTCTTTGGAGAAATTTCTATTCATTTCATTTGCCCATGTTTTGATTGGATTGTTTGTCTTCCTGGTGTTGAGTTTTATAAGTTCTTTATAAATTTTGGTTATTAACCCCTTATCAGACATATTGTTGAATATGTTTTCCCATTGTGTGGTTTGTCTTTTTATTCTGTTCTTATTGTCTTTAGCTGTGCAAAAACTTTTTAGTTTGATATAGTCCCATTTGTTTATCCTGCCTTCTATTTCATTTGCCCGTGGAAATAAATCAGCAAATATATTGCTGCGCCAGATGTCGGAGAGTTTACTGCCTATGTATTCTTCTAAGATGCTTGTGGTTTCATGGCTTATATTTAAGTCTTTTATCCATTTTGAGTTTGTTTTTGTGAATGGTGTAAGTTGATGGTCTAGTTTCATTTTTTTGCATGTAGCTGTCCAATTTTCCCAACACCATTTGTTAAAGAGGCTGTCTTTACTCCATTGTATGTTCTTTCCTCCTTTGTCAAATATCAGTTGTCCATAAGGGTGTGGGTTTATTTCTGGGTTCTCTTTTCTGTTCCATTGATCTATGTGCCTGTTCTTATGCCAGTACCAGGTTGTCTTGAGTACAATAGCCTTGTAGTAAACCTTGATATCCGGAAGAGTGATGCCTCCTGCTTTATTTTTTCTTTTTAAGATTGCTGAGGCTATTCGTGTTCCTTTTTGGTTCCAAATAAATTTTTGGAATATGTGTTCTATATCTTTGAAGTATGTCATTGGTATTTTAATTGGTATTGCATTGAATTTTTAAATTGCTTTGGGTAATATAGACATTTTAATGATGTTTATTCTTCCTAACCATGAGCACAGTATATAATTCCACTTGTTTGTATATTTCTTGATTTCTTTTATCAATGTTTTATAATTTTCCAAGTATAAGTCCTTAACCTCCTTGGTTAAATTTACTCCTAGGTACTTTATTTTTTTGGTTGCAATAGTAAAGGAAATTGTTTCCTTAATTTCTTTTGCTGACAGTTCATGTTGGTATATAAAAATGCCTCTGATTTCTGAGTATTAATTTTATATCCTGCCACCTTGCTGAATTCATTTGTCAGGTTCAGTAGTTTTTTGACTGAGACTTTAGGGTTTTCTATATACAATATCATATCATGCCTTTTATTTCTTCTTCTTGTCTGATTGCTGTGGCTAAGACTTCCAGAACTATGTTGAATAAGAGTGCTGAAAGGGGGCAGTCCTGCCTGGTTCCTGATCTTAAGGAGATTGCTTTTAATTTTTGCCCATTGGGTATGATTTTTGCTGTGGGTTTGTAATAGATGGCCTTTATCATGTTAAGGAATGTTCCCTGTATTCACACTTTACTGAGAGTTTTGATCATAAATGGATGCTGGATTTTATCATATGCATTTTCTGCATCTATTGAAATCATCATGTGATTTTTGTCCTTCCTTTTGTTTATGTGATGAATCACATTGATTGATTTGCGAATATTGAACCAGCCTTGCCTCTCCAGAATAAATCCCACTTGATCATGGTGTATGATTTTTTTTCATATATTGTTGGATCTGGTTGGCTAATATTTTGTTGAGAATTTTAGCATCTAAATTCATCAGGGATATTGGCCGATAATTTTCTTTTTTTGTGTTGTCTTTGCCTGGTTTCGGGATCAGAATTATGCTCACCTCATAAAAGGAGTTTGGAAGTCCTCCTTCCTCTTGAATTTTTTGAAATAGCTTGAGGAGGATAGGTGTTTGTTCTTCTTTGAATTTTTGGTAGAATTCACTTGTGAAGCCATCAGGTCCAGGACTTTTCTTTGTTGGAAGTTTTTTGATAACTGTTTTGATCTCATTTGTTGTAATTGGTCTGTTTAGGTGTTCTGATTCTTCCAGATTGATTTTTGGAAGATTATATGATTCAAGAAATTTGTCCATTTTACCTAGGTTGTCTAATTTTTTGGCATAGAGTTCTTCATAGTGTTTTCTTACAATACTTTGTATTTCTGTTGTGTCAGTTGTTATTTCTCCACTCTCATTTCTAATTTTATTTATTTGAGACCTCGCTCTTTTTTTCTTGGTGAGTCTAGTTAAAGGTTCATCGATCATGTTTACCTTTTCAAAGAACCAGCTCCTGGTTTCATTGATCCTCTGTATTGTTTTCTTAGCCTCTATGTCATTTATTTCTGCTCTGATCTTTATTATTTCCTTCCTTCTACTAGTCCTTGGCTTTATTTGCTGTTGTTTTTCTAGTTCTTTTAGATGCAGGGTCAAGTTGCTTATTTAAGCTTTTTCTAGCTTCTCATGGTATGCCTGTAGTGCTATGAACTTCCCTCTCAGTACTGCTTTTGCTGTGTCCCAAAAATTTTGAGTTGATGTATGCTCATTTTCATTTATTTCTAGAAACTTTTCTATTTCTTCCTTGATCTCATTGTTAATTAATTCATTATTTAATAACATGTTATTTAGTTTCCAAGTGTTTGAGTATTTTTCAGTTTTTCTTTTGTGGTTAATTTCTAGTTTCATGGCATTGTGATCAGAGAAAATGCTTGATATGATTTCAATCTTCTTAAATTTGTTGAGAACACTTTTGTGTCCTAACATGTGGTCTATCCTAGAGAATGTACCATGAGTGCTTGAAAAGAATGTATATTCTACTGCTTTAGGGTGAAAAGTTCTGAAAATATCTCTTAAATCAAGTTGATCTAGTGTATCCTTTAAGTCTTCTGTTTCTTTGTTAATTTTCTTTCTTGAGAATCTATCCAGTGATGTTAGTGGAGTATTGAAATCCCCTACTATTATAGTATTGCTGTTAATCTCATCCTTTATATCCATCAAAGTCTGCTTTATGTATGTCAGTGCTCCTATGTTTGGTGCATAGATATTTATAATGATTATATCTTTCTTTTGAATTGTTACCTTTATCATTATGTAGTGTCCTTCCTTATCTCTTACTACAGCCTTTGTTTTAAAGACCATTTTGTCAGATGTAAGTATTGCTACCCTGGCTTTTTTTTCATTTCTATTTGCATGAAATATCTTTTTTCCTCCTTTTACCTTCAGTCTATGTCCATCTTTTGTTTTAAGGTGTGTCTCTTGTAGACAGCATATGTATGGGTCCTGTTTCTTTATCCATGCTCCTACCTTATGTCTTTTGATTGGATCATTTAATCCATTTACATTTAAGGTTATTATTGATATGTAGTTGTTTATTGCCATTTTATTCTTTAAAGCTGTATTCTTCTTTTGCTATATTCTTTTCCCTCTTTGAACTGTTCACAAGAGGCCCCTTAGCATCTCTTGCAGAATTGGTTTGGTTTTAATGAATTCCTTGAGGCTTTTTTTATCTGGGAAGCTCTTTATTTCTCCTTCAATTTTAAACATTAGCCTTGCTGGATAGAGTAGTCTTGGTTGTAGGTTCTTGTTCTGCATTACTTTGAATATATCTTGCCAATCCCTTCTGGCATCAAATGTTTCTGTTGAGAAGTCAAATGTCATCCTTATGGGGCCTCCTTTGTAGGTGATAGTATTTTTTTCTCTAGCAGCTTTAAAATTTTTCTCTTAATCACTTAGCTTTGGTATTTTAACTATGATGTGTCTTGGCGTAGATTTCTTTTGGTTTCTCTTTAATGGAGTTCTCTGTGCTTCTTGAACATGTGAAACATTTTCCAGTCTTAATTTAAGGAAGTTTTCAGCTATGATTTGATTGAACAAAGTTTCTATCCCTTGTTCTTTCTCTTATTCTTCAGGAACCCCTATGATGCGAATGTTATTTCTCTTCATGTTGTCACAGAGCTCCCTTAGAGTTTCCTCAGATTTTTTGAGTCTCTTTTCTTTTTTCTGCTCTGCTTTCGTGCCTTTGTTTATTTTGTCCTCTAACTCGCTGATTCGATCCTCAGTGTCATCCATCCTGCTTTTAATTCCTTCCATTGTGGTCTTCAGTTCTGATACTGTATTTGTCATTTCCGTCTGATTCTTTTTTATTATTTCAATTTCCTTTTTTATACTTGCTATCTCTTTATTTAGGTGTTTGTAATGATTATCCATTGTTGCTCTAAGCTCTTTGAACATCCTAACTATCATTATTTAAAACCCTGCATTAGGTAGTTTGGTTATATCTGATTCATTCAGGTCCTTCTCTGGGGATATCTCTTGATTCATTTGGGTTGCATTCCTCTGCCTGCCCATTTTGTCTGTGTGTAAGAAGGGTTTAGCTACTAGAGTCCAATGGGTGTTGCCTCTGTGTTCTCTAGGTGTGGTCTATCTGCAGGCCCGCCACCCCCTCTGCCGCTGCCTAGGGCTTTTGGGTGTGGGTGTTGCTGGTGCCAGCCGCTGCAGCTGCTGCTACGGTCTCTGCCTCATCTCCATGGGAGGGGCTATTTTCTCATGCCAGGCTCTATAAGCCTCAGCCAGCCTCCGCATTCACCCCTCTCCCACGAGTGGGACTGCACACTACACTTGGTCCACAAGTCTGGGTACCAAGGGCAAGGTTGAGCACTTTTGCTCAGCAACCGGTCCCTGTCAGCCTGTTTCTCTGGCCAGGAGGGGCTTCTGGATCATGCTCAGCTGCAAGCCAGGCTTCCTCCCAGCCCCCGCCAATCTAGGCTCCTCGGCTGGGCGGGGCTGCTGCTAGCACTCAGCCACATGCGCCAGGCTTCCACTCTGCCCCCACCAACCTGGGCTCCTCAGCCAGGCTGCTGGTACACACTCAACTGCGAGCCCAAGCTTCCGCCTCACCTCCGTGGGCAGAGCTGGTTTGTGTAGGGCTTCAAGCCTCGGAGGCCAGGTGAGGCTGTGTGCTCGCTTGGCCCTGCCCAGCGGTGGATCTCTGCCTGTTCCGGGCTCCTGCTCTACCCCCAAAGGTGGGGTCACAGGTGGCCCGCAGCCGCCGGATCACTTTCACGCATCCTCTTTGCCCCCGCTGGGTTAGACCAAGCTCACGCCAGCCTGCTTGGCCTCTGTTCCTGCCGACGGAACCACACTTCTGCGTCCCACCGCCACCTGCCCTTCAGCAAGCCCTCAGCAGTGTGGGTGGGGCACTGCAGCTCAGACCTTAACACTCCATACTGTAGTCCTGAAAGCCCCTTCCTTCTAAGCAACTGTGCTTTGATTGCCGCAGGGGAGCTTGTTTGGCTGGTGTCCTGCTTCCCCTTGCTGGTTCTAGGGGAAATATTGTTTCAGATTTGTGAAGTGACTCAGCCCAGGGATTAGGGTGGCTGTCCCTCAAAGCTTTTCTCCCTGTGCCTTCCAGACTGCACTCTCTTCCCACTGCTCCTCTCCTCTCTCCCTATCTCCCAGAGTCCTAGGTGAATGGTTGTGAGAGAGCTTTTCTGTGCCGTCCCTTTAAGAAGAATCCTGGGTCTGAGACAATGGTCTCTTTATCACAAACAGTATCCTAACCTGTTTCCCAGCTAAATACTGTCCATACGCCTCTTCTAGGTTCTGGGGCTGTAGGCTGGGGCTTTGTTCCTGGGACCCCAGTCCCTACCCTTCCCCTGGCCTCTCTTCCCACCACACGAGTCTCTCCAGGCTGCCTTTCGATCCAGGGAGCTGGGCAGCCCTTTCCACGTTTTTGCTTTTCCTACCAGTCTTAATGTTGCTTCTTCAGTGTTCCCTGGTTGAAGAGTCCTCTCAGTCCAGTTCAACATTGGTTTATCCAGATGCTGGTTAAAATCAAGTTATAATCCACTTTGGTTCTGGGAGTTGGAAGTTGGTACATCCGCTTACCCCATCGCCATCTTGCCCTACCTCCCGTACTAGAAGATTTTGATAGGAAGGAAGGGGAGGAGACGTTGTGGGAGCCCACTACTTCTCCACACCTTTTCTTCCTGTGCTAGGTGCCCGCCTTGCGGGAATGGATGCCGGGGACAGAGTTGGGCAATGATGGGACCATACATAACATCTTAACTTCACACAAAGTATAGAAGAAACTTGCCTCCAGTCTTTCCGGAGGACATGGGGAGGGGGGTAGAATGAATACAGACAATCCAGCACCACAGCTTCACAGCTTTTAGTAACTTCACAGAATAAGTGAGGTGTGGGGGGTGTTGGGCAGACTGTCAGCTTACAGCCAGTTCCCCACACCTCTGTCCCCCAAAAATCTAAACTGCAAAAACCCTGTTGGTTTTTCGGTCCCCAACAAGAACTAAAACTAAATGAGCTATTAAGCAATGAAAAGACATGGAGGAAACTTAAGTGCATATTACTAAGTGACAAAAGGCTACATACTGTATGATTCCAACTATATAACATTCTGGAAAAGGCAAAACTATGGAGACAGTAAAAAGTCAGTGGTTGCCACGGGCTAGAGATTAAACAGAACACAGAAGAATTTTAAAGTCAGTGATATTATAATGGTCAATACATGTCATTATATACTTGTCCAAACCCACAGGATGTACAATACAATAACTGAACCCTAATGTAAACTATGGACTTTGGATTATAATGATATGTCTGTAGGTTCATTAGTTGTAACAAATGTACCACTCTGGTGGGGATGCTAATAATGGGGGAGGTAATGCATGTAAGGGGGTAGGAAGTATATGGGAAACTTCTGTACTATTTGCTTGATTTACCTTAAATTGCTCTCAAAAATAAAGTGCATTTTTAAAAAAAAGACAATAATTAAAATACTAGATTGTAATGGGAATATTATAAAATCTCAGCATGGAAAGGCAAGACACAAAACATAAAGGCCCCCCAAAATAAAAAGTGTATAAATGTATAAATTTGATTTATAAATGTTTTAAATTTTTCCCTGGAAAAGTCAAAAGACAAATAATAAACTGGACAATCAAAATTCAAAATCAAAATCTTCATTATATAAAGGATCGTATCACTCATAAAAAGCAAACCAAGAGAGAATTAAACATGAACAGACCATTTCCAGAAATAAAAATATAAATATGAAAAGCAGTCCAACTTTGCTCGTAATTAAAGAAATATATATTAAAACAATGACTAGATAGCATTTTTCATCTATCAGATTGGCCAAAATGTAAAAGTTTGCCAAAATACTGCATGTTCAAAAGTATGAAAAACTGGCACAATTGAAAACTCATATCTATGTAAAAACCTGTGCACAGATGTTTATAGTAGCTTTATTCATAATTACCAAAACTTGAAAGCAACCAAGATGTTCTTAAATAAATTGGATCAATTGTGGTATATCCATACAATGTAATACTATTTAGCACTAAAAGAAGTGAGCTGTTGGCCCTGGCCAGTTGACTAAGTGGTACACCATCAGTGTGGCAAGTGGATGTCCCAGGTTCAATTCCCAGTCAGGGAACCCAGTAGAAGCACCCATCTGCTTCACCCCTACCCCTCTCATCTCTCTCTCTCTCTCTCTCTCCCTTCCCCTCCTGCAGCCATGGCTCAATTGGAATGAGTTGGCCCCAGGTGCTGAGAATGGCTCCATGGTCTCTACCTCAGGTGCTAAGAAGAGCTCAGTTGTTGAGCAATAGAGCAAACCCCAGATGGGCAGAGCTTCACCCCCTAGTGGGCTTGCTGGGTGGATCCTAGTCATGGTGCATGCTGGAGTGTGACTCTGCCACTCCTCCCCTCACTGAAGAAAGAAAGAAAGAAAGAAAGAAAGAAAGAAAGAAAGAAAGAAAGAAAGAAAGAGAAAGAAAGAAAGAAAAGAAAGAAAGAGAGAGAGAGAAAGGAAAGAAAAAGAGGGAGGAAGGGAGGAAGGGAAGAAGGGAGGAAGGGAGGAAGGAAGGAAGGAAGGAGGAAGGAAGGAAGGAAGGAAGGAGCTGTGAAGCTACAGAAAGACATGGAGGGACCTTAAATACATATTGCAAAGTGAAATAAGTCAATGTGAAAAGTCTATACACTATATGCTTCTAACTATACAGTTATGACATTCTGGAAAAGGCAAAGGTATAGAGACTAAAAATATCAGCATTGCCAGGGGTTGAAGGAGTTCAGGAAGAAGAGAAAGAGATGAACAGGTGGAGCACCGGGCATATTTATGGCAGTAAAACTATTGTGCATGATACTGTCATGGTGGATACACGTCATTATGCATTTGTCAAAAACCATAGAATATACGCCTGACCTGTGGTGGCGCAGTGGATAAAGCGTCGACCTGGGAACACTGAGGTCGCCAGTTCAAAACCCTGCACTGGTCTGGTCAAGGCACATATGGGAGTTGATGCTTCTAGCTCCTCCCCCCTTTCTCTCTCTCTCTCTCTCTCTCTCTCTCTCTCTGTCTCCTCTCTAAAATGAATAAATAAAAAAAACAAAAACAAAAAAAAACCCATAGAATATACAACACAAAGAATAGACCTTAATTTAAACTAGGGCCTTCAATTAATAATAATGTATCAACATTGGTTCATCAATTATAAATGTATCACATTAATACAAAGTGTAAATAATAAAAAATTTATGGGGGAGGAAAGGTAGGTAAGTGGGATCTTTATGCTGCCCGACCAATTTTTTGTTAAGCCTACAACTGCCCAAAAAGAATGAAGAGCTATTTTTTTTCAAAATAGGTCACAATTGAAGGATTCTATAAACTAATTATTTTGAAAATCATTAAACAAAGAGAAAGATTCAAGCATTTGATGTCTTTCCAATATGTACTGGACAACTGGGAAATCAAATTAATAGAAAGTTTCTCTTGACAGACATATTCCAGTTAATAAAGGAAGGAATGCTGTTTTCATTTTGCAATACTTGATCAATTAATCTATCCAGGTAATGATCTTCAATGACTGCTAAATACAAAAGGAGACACACCAGATGGTTAAGGTGACCAGATTTTAAAATTGGTAAAGTGGGACACCATTGATGGGGTGGGGGAGGGGGGAGGGGGGCGGGGTTCTTGATTAAAAATTTGGTCTATATGGAGCAAAAACCATTTTCATGCAAAAATAGTATTGTAATATATTTTTTAAAATTTCAACATAAGTACAATTTACAAATATAATACATTTAAAAATTATGTATGGTATTATTTTATTCTTTGGCATATTTCTCATTTGAGTAAATTTTTTTTAGTAGATTGCTCTCATTGTTTAAAAGGTCATGACATATTTCACAAGAATTTGTTAAATTATATTTCACACATAAAATGGCTTTCAAAGTCTCAACACTTAATTGTGATTTTTCTGATGTCCACACTTTATTTACCATAGAAAAAGCGCGTTCAGTCGCAGCATTAGTTCCTGGTAGAGACATGTATTCCCCAATTTTTAGTGCATTATTGTATGGAACATGGTTTGTTTCAAAATGATGAAATATTTCTAACCATTTGTTTTCTATTGTGATTTTTGCTGATGCCCAAAATTTAACCTTTTCCTTATCAATCTATTTTTTAAATAATGATACCTCATTCAAAAGATCATTTTCAGAAATATTACTATATGGGAAATTTTGAGTGAGTCAGAGGGATCGGGTTATATGGTCCTGAAACCAATGCCAGAGCTGCACGAGCAGGCGGGAGCAGGCAGGGCAGCAACGCCCACATGCTCTCACAGTAGCGGGCGTGCACACTCCCCGCCTGGACTCATCCTTGCAGGGGCTGCGCTCCAGGTCTAGGCGGGGTCTCCCCGCCGAAAACCGAAAATTATCTATTCCCTTACCGTTCTCCCCGTTCCCTAGCTTTTCGTGCATTCTTTCAAAAAATCGGGACTTTTTTAAAACGCTGTGGGACGTGGGACAAATTGTTAAAAATCAAGACTATCCTGCCAAAAGCGGGACGTCTGGTCACCTTAGTAAAATACAATACCATCTTGACCAAAGGGGGAAAAAAAAGACAAGCCTTATTCTGATAAAGTCTCTAGAACCAACTACCAATTTATAGAAAATACAGAGGACAGGAAAACATACTAAATGGCATTATGGGGACACAGCAAAATCTGTATTGTTTATAACCATAGACAAATTTCTTTGATAAATAAATTTGGAGAAAAAAAGACGTAGGAAGAAATCTTTAGATGAAAAGAAACTTCTGAGTCAAATCAATCAATCTCAGTGTGCAAACTCTATTTGGATCTTAATTCATACAAATTCTAAATTTAAAAAATTATTAGACAATTGAAAATTTTAACATTGACTGAATATTGGACGATATTAAAGAATTATTAAATTGTTAAGTGTAATGATATTGTAGTAGTGGTATTTTAATAAAACTTACAGAGCTTCACACTGTTACATTTACAGATGAAATGAAAAAGTATAAGTGATTTATTTCAACATAAAGTAGGGAAAAAGAAAAGGGGTAGGGGTTTTGGTGCAACAAGATCAATCATTAGTATATAATTGTTGAAATTGTATAATGAGTACATGGCTTTATTATATGAATCTGTTTACTTTTGCACGTTTAAAATTTTCCAAAGTAAAATTATTTTAAAAAATAAGCAACAGCAGTAAAGAGTGTTATTATTTTAAAAGAAACTATGTATTCCGTTTTATAATATAGCTAATTGTGTGGGAGTTATTTTTGATCACCGCTACTCCCTCAGTCCCCATATATCTATTCAATCACCAAATTCAGTTCATTTTACCTCTTTATTGCCACTTCTTCCATCGAGTCCAAGCTAAATTTGGCCGGTGTACAGTGTACTTCTATTTTTATGTACCTCCCAAACTGTAGCCAGAATACTGTATTTAAATAAAAAACCATTTAATCATACTCATATCCATCCTTTGCTTAAAATCCATGACTTCTTGTTGATCATAGGATAAAGACTCAAATCTTCAATATGCAATTTAAGACCTTTCTGACCCCATGTGCCTCACCAGCTCCATCCTGATAGGCCCTCCCTTGCCTTTCTGTTATACTCCAGCTACTTGTTGAACTTGCCACACCCATTCTCAGCTCAGAGCATTCATACATGCTGTTCCCTTTTCCTGGCGTGCCCACGTCCCTCTTACACACACACCCTTGTCCTTTATATCTCACCTGAATGCTATCTTCTCAGGGTAGCTTTCCTATAATTCCTCGGCTAGGTCAAATTTCTCACACTTTCATAACAACCTGTCACAACTGAAATTTAAATATTGTTAAAATCATTTGTGTAGTGTATCTTTCCTGCTATAATATAATTTAAGAGAAGGAACTATTATTATTATTGTATCCCCAAATCCAACCACTTTGTCCTGCACATAGTAGAAGGTCAATATATCTTTATTAAACTATAAATGATTGGCTTGATTAATGAATAAATAAATAAATTTAAATATAATACTGGTCAAATCATGAAACAGGATGACCTGTATCATAATTACAATATTACATGGCTAACCTTATGATGTTAGTCATACGCCTAAATAAAAGATTGCAAAGCTTCGGGAGCAAGATGGCGACGGAGTAGGCGGACGTACCAACTTCCAACTCCCAGAACCAAAGTGGATTACAACTCAATTTTAAGGACCACCACCTGGATAAACCAACTTTGAACAAAACTAAGTGGACTCTTCAACCAAGGAACACAGAAGAAGCCACATTGAGACTGGTAGGAATAGCGAAAACGCGAAGAGGGCTGCCCAGCTCCCCGGAGCAAACGGCAGCCCGGAGAGACCCGCGGGGCGGGAGGAAAGTTTGGCGGAGAGGGAGGGACCTGGGTCCCAGGAACCAAGCCCCAGCCTCCAGTCCTAGAGCCTAGAAGAGGCGTTTGGACAGTATTGAGCTGTGAAACAAGTGAGGGAGCTCCCAGGCCTACAGTGTGGAGTATTAGGTCCCTTCCTACTCTGCTGAGGGCTGCTTGGGGTTTTGGGGCGGCGGGACGCTGAAAGGCGGTTCTGTCGGCGTGGGCAGAGGCCAAGCCGGTGGGAGATCGGTCTAGCCCAGAGGGTCAGAGGGGACCGCGAAAGCGGTCCGGAAGCTGCGGGCCCACCTTTAATCCCACTAACGGGGTCAAAGCGGGAGGCCAGGAACGGGCAGGCCCTGCGCAAGCCGGCCCTGACCGCGGGGACCGGGCTAGGACCAGGGACGGGCAGGGGCTGTGGCTGAGCTGACGCTACCAGTCCCCCACTCCCCCACCCCAACCCCCCCCCCCCCCCCGGCCGGAGAAACCGCGGTTGGCCAGTATACGTGCGCGAGCGGGCTCCGAGCGCGGGAACGGGGTGGACCCCGAGACAAGTGGAGGCTCGCAGCTGAGCCCACGCTACTATCCGCGCCCGGCCGGAGAAACCCCAGATAGCATTCATACGTGCACGAGCGGGCTCCGAACGCGGGGGCGGGGTAGAGTCCGGGACGAGCGGAAGTACGCAGCTCAGCGGAAACCATCAAACACGCCCGCCCCAATAAACCTTGGTTTCCGACCCTGCGCAGAAGGGCCCTGGCCTCGAGGGCGGGGCTAAAGCTCCGGACGGGCAAAAGCTTACAGCTGAGAGCACGTCAAAAGCCCTGCCTAACCCGCGGAACTGTAGCGAGCAGGCTCCGACTGCTGGTTCTGGGCGGAAGCCCGGAAATAGGCTGGGTCCGCAGCTGAGGAAAGGTGCTCACCTCTACCCTTGGTGCTAATCTTGTGGCCTCAGTCACAGCCCCTCCCATGGAGGAGAGGCAGAAATCATAGCAAAAGCCACAGTGGACCGGCGCTGGCAACGCTCATACCCAACCACCCTAGGCACCGGCAGAGGGGGTGGGGGGGCCTGCAGATAGACCACACCTAGAGAACACAAAGGCAACACCTACTGGACTCCAGTGGCCACAACTTGCTTATACACAGAAAAAATGGGCAGGCAGAGGAATGCAAACCAAATGAATCAAGAGAAATCCCCAGAGAAGGACCTGAATGAACCAGATATAACCAAATTACCAGAAGCAGAATTTAGAATGTTCAAAGAAATTAGAGCAACAATGGATACTCATTATGAACACCTAAATAAAGAGATAACAAGTATAAAAAATGAAATTGAAATAATAAAAAAGAATCAGACAGAAATGACAAATACAGTATCAGAACTGAAGACCACAATGGAAGGAATTAAAAGCAGGATGGATGACGCTGAGGATCGAATAAGCGAGTTAGAGGACACAATAAACAAAGGCACAGAAGCAGAGAAGAAAAAGGAAAAGAGACTTAAAAAATGTGAGGAAACTCTAAGGGAGCTTTGTGACAACATGAAGAGAAACAACATTCGCATCATAGGGGTGCCTGAAGAAGAGGAGAGAGGACAGGAAATGGAAACTTTGTTCAATCAAATTATAGCAGAAAACTTTCCTAAATTAAGGCTGGGAAACACTCCACACATTCAAGAAGCACACAGAACTCCATTAAGGAGAAACCCAAAAAAATCTACACCAAGACACATCATAGTTAAAATACCAAAGCTAATGGATAAAGAAAAAATTTTAAAAGCTGCTAGAGAAAAAAAGACTATCACCTACAAAGGAGCCCCCATAAGGATGACATCGGACTTCTCAACAGAAACACTTGAGGCCAGAAGGAAATGGCAAGAAATAATCAAAGTAATGCAGAACAAGAACCTACAACCAAGACTACTTTATCCAGCAAGGCTAACGTTTAAAATTGAAGGAGAAATAAAGAGCTTCCCAGAAAAAGAAAGCCTCAAGGAATTCATAAAAACCAAACCAATTCTGCAAGAGATACTAAGGGGCCTCTTGTGAACAGTTTAAAGAGAGGAAAGAATAGAGCAAAAGAAGAATACAGCTTTAAAGAATAAAATGGCAATAAACAACTACATATCAATAATAACCTTAAATGTAAATGGATTAAATGATCCAATCAAAAGACATAGGGTAGCTGCATGGATAAAGAAACAGGACCCATACATATGCTGTCTACAAGAGACACACCTTAAAATAAAAGATGTTCATAGACTGAAGGTAAAAGGATGGAAAAAAATATTTCATGCAAATGGAAATGAAAAAAAAGCAGGGGTAGCAATACTTATATCAGACAAAATGGACTTTAAAACAAAGGCTGTAGTAAGAGATAAAAGAGGACACTACATAATGATAAAGGGAACAATTCAACAGGAAGATATAACTATTGTAAATATCTATGCACCAAATATAGGAGCCCCGACATACATAAAGCAGACTTTGATGGATATAAAGGGCGAGATTAACAGCAATACTATCATAGTAGGGGATTTCAATACCCCTCTAACAACACTGGATAGATCCTCAAGAAAGAAAATTAATAAAGAAACAGCAGACTTAAAGGAGACACTAGATCAACTTGATTTAATAGATATCTTCAGAACTTTTCACCCTAAAGCAGTAGAATATACATTCTTCTCAAGCGCTCATGGTACGTTTTCTAGGATAGACCACATGTTAGGACACAAAAATGGTCTCAATAAATTTAAGAAGATTGAAATCATATCAAGCATTTTCTCTGATCACAATGCCATGAAACTAGAAATTAACCACAAAAGAAAAACTGAAAAATACTCAAACACTTGGAAACTAAATAGCTTGTTATTAAATAATGAATGGATTAACAATGAGATCAAAGAAGAAATAAAAAAGTTTCTAGAAACAAATGATAATGAGCATACATCAACTCAAAATTTATGGGACACAGCAAAAGCAGTTCTGAGAGGGAAGTTTATTGCACTACAGGCATATCATAAGAAGCTAGAAAAAGCTCAAATAAGCAACTTGACCCTGCATCTAAAAGAACTAGAAAAACAACAACAAATAAAACCCAAGACAAGTAGAAGAAAGGAAATAATAAAGGTCAGAGCAGAAATAAATGACATAGAGGCTAAGGAAACAATACAGAGGATCAATGAAACAAGAAGCTGGTTCTTTGAAAAGGTAAACAAGATTGATGAACCTTTAACTAGACTCACCAAGAAAAAAAGAGAGAGGACTCAAATAAATAAAATTAGAAAGGACAGTGGAGAAATAACAACTGACACAACAGAAATACAAAGCATTGTAAGAAAATACTATGAAGAACTATATGCCAAAAAATTAGACAATCTTGGTGAAATGGACAAATTTCTTGAATCATATAACCTTCCAAAAATCAATCTGGAAGAATCAGAACACCTAAACAGACCAATTACAGCAAATGAGATCGAAACAGTTATCAAAAAACTCCCAAAAAAGAAAAGTCCTGGGCCTGATGGCTTCACAAGTGAATTCTATCAAAAATTCAAAGAAGAACTAACTCCTATTCTCCTGAAGCTATTTCAAAAAATTCAAGAGGAAGGAAGAATTCCAAACTCCTTTTATGAGGCGAGCATAATTCTGATCCCAAAACCGGGCAAAGACAACACAAAGAAAGAAAATTATAGGCCTATATCCCTGATGAATTTAGACGCTAAAATTCTCAACAAAATATTAGCCAACCGGATCCAGCAATATATGAAAAAAATCATACACCACGATCAAGTGGGATTTATTCTGGAGAGGCAAGGCTGGTTCAATATTCGCAAATCAATCAATGTGATTCACCACATAAACAAAAGGAAGGACAAAAATCACATGATAATTTCAATAGATGCAGAAAAGGCATTTGATAAAATCCAGCACCCATTCATGCTCAAAACTCTCAGTAAAGTGGGAATACAGGGATCATTCGGTGGGAATGCAGACTGGTGCAGCCACTGTGGAAAACAGTTTGGAGATTCCTCAGAAAATTAAAAATCGAACTGCCTTTTGACCCAGCTATCCCACTTTTAGGAATATACCCTAAGAACACCATAGCACTGTTCGAAAAGAAGAAATGCGCCCCCATGTTCGTGGCAGCATTGTTCACAATAGCGAAGATCTGGAAACAGCCCAAGTGTCCGTCAGAAGACGAGTGGATTAAAAAGCTATGGTACATATATACTATGGAATACTACTCAGCCATAAGAAACGATGACATCGGATCATTTATAACAAAATGGATGTACCTTGATAACATTATACGGAGTGAAATAAGTAAATCAGAAAAAAAGAAAAACTGAGAACAGCACGATTACATACATAGGTGGGACATGAAAGTGAGGGTATGAGACATGGACAAGAGAGTGGTGGTTATGGGATGGGGGGAGGGAGGGAAGAATGGGATAGGGAGGAGGGGAGGGACGCAGGGAAAACCAGATTGAAGGTGACAGAGGACAATTTGACTTTTGGTGATGGGTATGCAACACAATTGAATGATAAGATAACCTGGAGATGTTTTCATTGTACATATGTACCCTGATTTATTGATGTCACCCCATTAGAATTAATAATAATAAAATATATTAAAAAAATAAAAAAATAAAAAATAAAAAAAAAAAAAATGAAATTGAAATAATAAAAAAGAATCAGACAGAAATGACAAATACAGTATCAGAACTGAAGACCACAATGGAAGGAATTAAAAGCAGGATGGATGACGCTGAGGATCGAATAAGCGAGTTAGAGGACACAATAAACAAAGGCACAGAAGCAGAGAAGAAAAAGGAAAAGAGACTTAAAAAATGTGAGGAAACTCTAAGGGAGCTCTGTGACAACATGAAGAGAAACAACATTCGCATCATAGGGGTGCCTGAAGAAGAGGAGAGAGGACAGGAAATGGAAACTTTGTTCAATCAAATCATAGCAGAAAACTTTCCTAAATTAAGGCTGGGAAACACTCCACACATTCAAGAAGCACACAGAACTCCATTAAGGAGAAACCCAAAAAAATCTACACCAAGACACATCATAGTTAAAATACCAAAGCTAATGAATAAAGAAAAAATATTAAAAGCTGCTAGAGAAAAAAAGACTATCACCTACAAAGGAGCCCCCATAAGGATGACATCGGACTTCTCAACAGAAACACTTGAGGCCAGAAGGGAATGGCAAGAAATAATCAAAGTAATGCAGAACAAGAACCTACAACCAAGACTACTTTATCCAGCAAGGCTAACATTTAAAATTGAAGGAGAAATAAAGAGCTTCCCAGAAAAAGAAAGCCTGAAGGAATTCATAAAAACCAAACCAATTCTGCAAGAGATACTAAGGGGCCTCTTGTGAACAGTTTAAAGGGAGGAATGAATAGAGCAAAAGAAGAATACAGCTTTAAAGAATAAAATGGCAATAAACAACTACATATCAATAATAACCTTAAATGTAAATGGATTAAATGATCCAATCAAAAGACATAGGGTAGCTGCATGGATAAAGAAACAGGACCCATACATATGCTGTCTACAAGAGACACACCTTAAAATAAAAGATGCTCATAGACTGAAGGTAAAAGGATGGAAAAAAATATTTCATGCAAATGGAAATGAAAAAAAAGCAGGGGTAGCAATACTTATATCAGACAAAATGGACTTTAAAACAAAGGCTGTAGTAAGAGATAAAGGAGGGCACTACATAATGGTAAAGGGAACAATTCAACAGGAAGATATAACTATTGTAAATATCTATGCACCAAATATAGGAGCCCCGACATACATAAAGCAGACTTTGATGGATATAAAGGGCGAGATTAACAGCAATACTATCATAGTAGGGGATTTCAATACCCCTCTAACAACACTGGATAGATCCTCAAGAAAGAAAATTAATAAAGAAACAGCAGACTTAAAGGAGACACTAGATCAACTTGATTTAATAGATATCTTCAGAACTTTTCACCCTAAAGCAGTAGAATATACATTCTTCTCAAGCGCTCATGGTATGTTTTCTAGGATAGACCACATGTTAGGACACAAAAATGGTCTCAATAAATTTAAGAAGATTGAAATCATATCAAGCATCTTCTCTGATCACAATGCCATGAAACTAGAAATTAACCACAAAAGAAAAAATGAAAAATACTCAAACACTTGGAAACTAAATAGCATGTTATTAAATAATGAATAGATTAACAATGAGATCAAAGAAGAAATAAAAAAGTTTCTAGAAACAAATGATAATGAGCATACATCAACTCAAAATTTATGGGACACAGCAAAAGCAGTTCTGAGAGGGAAGTTTATTGCACTACAGGCATATCATAAGAAGCTAGAAAAAGCTCAAATAAGCAACCTGACCCTGCATCTAAAAGAACTAGAAAAAAAACAACAAATAAAACCCAAGACAAGTAGAAGGAAGGAAATAATAAAGGTCAGAGCAGAAATAAATGACATAGAGGCTAAGGAAACAATACAGAGGATCAATGAAATAAGAAGCTGGTTCTTTGAAAAGGTAAATAAGATTGATGAACCTTTAACTAGACTCACCAAGAAAAAAAGAGAGAGGACTCAAATAAATAAAATTAGAAAGGACAGTGGAGAAATAACAACTGACACAACAGAAATACAAAGCATTGTACGAAAATACTATGAAGAACTATATGCCAAAAAATTAGACAATCTTGGTGAAATGGACAAATTTCTTGAATCATATAACCTTCCAAAAATCAATCTGGAAGAATCAGAACACCTCAACAGACCAATTACAGCAAATGAGATCGAAACAGTTATCAAAAAACTCCCAAAAAAGAAAAGTCCTGGGCCTGATGGCTTCACAAGTGAATTCTATCAAAAATTCAAAGAAGAACTAACTCCTATTCTCCTCAAGCTATTTCAAAAAATTCAAGAGGAAGGAAGACTTCCAAACTCCTTTTATGAGGCAAGCATAATTCTGATCCCAAAACCGGGCAAAGACAACACAAAGAAAGAAAATTATAGGCCTATATCCCTGATGAATTTAGACGCTAAAATTCTCAACAAAATATTAGCCAACCGGATCCAGCAATATATGAAAAAAATCATACACCACGATCAAGCGGGATTTATTCTGGAGCGGCAAGGCTGGTTCAATATTCGCAAATCAATAAATGTGATTCACCACATAAACAAAAGGAAGGACTAAAATCACATGATAATTTCAATAGATGCAGAAAAGGCATTTGATAAAATCCAGCACCCATTCATGCTCAAAACTCTCAGTAAAGTGGGAATACAGGGATCATTCCTTAACATGATAAAGGCCATCTACGATAAACCGACAGCAAACATCATACTAAATGGACAAAGATTAAAAGCAATCCCCTTAAGATCAGGAACCAGGCAGGGTTGCCCACTTTCACCACTCTTATTCAACATAGTTCTGGAAGTCCTAGCTACAGCAATCAGACAAGAAGAAGAAATAAAAGGCATACAAATTGGAAAAGAAGAAGTAAAACTGTCATTATTTGCAGATGATATGATATTGAAAACCCTAAAGTCTCAGTCAAAAAACTACTGGACCTTATAAATGAATTCAGCAAGGTGGCAGGATATAAAATTAATACTCAGAAATCAGAGGCATTTCTATACACCAACAATGAAATATCAGCAAAAGAAATTAAGGAAACAATCCCCTTCACTATTGCAGCCAAAAAAATAAAGTACCTAGGAGTAAATTTAACCAAGGAGGTTAAGGACTTGTACTCGGAAAATTATAGAACATTGATAAAAGAAATCAAGGAAGATACAAACAAGTGGAAGCACATCCGTGCTCATGGCTAGGAAGAATAAACATCATTAAAATATCTATATTACCCAAAGCAATTTATAAATTCAATGCAATACCAATTAAAATACCAATGACATACTTCAAAGATATAGAACACATATTCCAAAAATTTATATGGAACCAAAAAAGAACACGAATAGCCTCAGCAATCTTAAAAAGAAAAAATAAAGCAGGAGGTATCACTCTTCCAGATATCAAGGTTTACTATAAGGCCATTGTACTCAAGACAGCCTGGTACTGGCATAAGAACAGGCACATAGATCAATGGAACAGAACAGAGGACCCAGAAATAAACCCACAGCTTTATGGACAACTGATATTTGACAAAGGAGGAAAGAACATACAATGGAGTAAAGACAGCCTCTTTAACAAATGGTGCTGGGAAAATTGGACATCTACCTGAAAAAAAATGAAACTAGACCATCAACTTACACCATTCACAAAAACAAACTCAAAATGGATAAAAGACTTAAATGTAAGCCGTGAAACCATAAGCATCTTAGAAGAAAACATAGGCAGGAAGCTCTCCGACATCTGTAGCAGCGGTATTATTGCCGATTTATCTTCATGGGCAACTGAAATAAAAGGCAAGATAAACAAATGGGACTATATCAAACTAAAAAGTTTTTGCACAGCTAAAGACAATAGGAACAGAATAAAAAGACAAACCACACAATGGGAGAACATATTCGACAGCACATCTGATAAGGGGTTAATAACCAAAATTTATAAAGCCCTTATAAAACTCAACACCAGGAAGACAAACAACCCAATCAAAAAATGGGCAAAAGAAATGAATAGAAATTTTTCCAAAGAGGACATACAGATGGCCAATAGGCATATGAAAAAATGCTCAACATCACTAGTCATTAGAGAAATGCAAATTAAAACCACAATGAGATATCACCTCACACCAGTCAGAATGGCACTCATCAGCAAAACAACACAGAACAAGTGCTGGCGAGGATGTGGAGAAAAGGGAACCCTTCTGCACTGCTGGTGGGAATGCAGACTGGTGCAGCCACTGTGGAAAACAGTTTGGAGATTCCTCAGAAAATTAAAAATTGAACTGCCTTTTGACCCAGCTATCCCACTTTTAGGAATATACCCTAAGAACACCATAGCACTGTTCGAAAAGAAGAAATGCGCCCCCATGTTCGTGGCAGCATTGTTCACAATAGGGAAGATCTGGAAACAGCCCAAGTGTCCGTCAGAAGACGAGTGGATTAAAAAGCTTTGGTACATATATACTATGGAATACTACTCTGCCATAAGAAACGATGACATCGGATCATTTATAACAAAATGGATGTACCTTGATAACATTATACGGAGTGAAATAAGTAAATCAGAAAAAAAGAAAAACTGAGAACAGCACGATTACATATATAGGTGGGACATGAAAGTGAAGGTATGAGACATGGACAAGAGAGTGGTGGTTATGGGATGGGGGGAGGGAGGGAAGAGTGGGATAGGGAGGAGGGGAGGGACGCAGGGAAAACCAGATTGAAGGTGACAGAGGACAATTTGACTTTTGGTGATGGGTATGCAACACAATTGAATGATAAGATAACCTGGAGATGTTTTCATTGTACATACGTACCCTGATTTATTGATGTCACCCCATTAGAATTAATAATAATAAAATATATATATATATTAAAAAAAAAAAAAGATTGCAAAGCTTCAATGTACATGTATATAAACACACAAAAAGAGGAAATAAGTGAGAGTGAATTCACCACCAATTCAGGTCACAGTCCCTTACTGGTACTCCAAAGGTACTCAACAACAAAGGAAAAGAGGTATCTTAATATTCATCTACCTTTCAAAGGGGGCACACATAGATCCATATAAAAGTAGTTTTGATACAAGCTCTACTTCTCTAAGCTATTCAGACAGAAAAATCAAATTCTTTGGAAGAGTAATAAAGACCATATACCCTAAAAATTTACATTTATATGCAATCATTAAAAACAAGCCACACAGTTCCTTAACTCTTACAATGGATGAATTTAACTAATTTATTCAAATAAAATCAAAGCTTAAACATTTTAAAGATTAGGTTGTCATAACTTTTAAAATTAATTAATGAATAAAAACTACAAACTCCTGAACAAAAATTTTATTTGAAATTATTAGGCATATTGATGTATATGAAAAATTTTCATAACATATGACATGTAAAGATGTTAGCACATTGAACTACAGTAGAAAAATAATTTTATACAACTTTTGAATCACTAATATGCTTATTTCTGCTGTGAATAAATGTCCAATTTTCTTAAGTCATCTTTGTCATGGAACATCAAGTAGGTTTAAAATTTTCATATTATTGTTTAATAACTTTCTAATAAGGTTTTGAGTTTCTAGTTGACTTACACATAATGTTTTTTTCAATGTATTGATTACAGTAATAGCTTTTTCTCTCATCTCTGATGGAACATATTTAATATCTAAATACTGAGATAACTTAGATCTCGAATTATACAGTATGTTAATAACAGTTTCAATGTTAACAATTTCAAAACTTCTTTGTGCGAGTGGTAATAACTGGGATTCATATATATTTTTTAATCTATGTTCTGCTGACGCTGCGAGAGCAAAGCTTCGCTTCAGGTAATCTCTGGATGCTTCAATGTCCTTTCTAGATTCTGGCTTGAAGCTCTCAGCAAGAGGTACCTGTTTTACTAGCGAACTAATATCTGAAATTTTCTTCAAAATTTCTTTATTACTCAGAATTAGTGGGTGATTTTCAAATGTTGGTGTTTCATAATTGCCTGAGAGCTGAGGAACATCTTCTGTTTCTGTGGCAGTACTACTTGGAGTACTTGGAGGTAATTCAGTAACATCTTGCCATAATATTGGTGTCTCGGTTTGTCTTACAGTTGGCTCTGGCTCCGGTTCTTCTTTTTCAATAAAAGGTTCTTTTGTACGTAAAACAACAGAAATATTGTTTGGTTTAATTGACCAGAATGCAGTATTTTCAGTTTGTTTTTTCCTCCCTGTTTCCATTTGGAAGTCTCTAGTAGTGAAAGTTTTAGTGTTATTACTGACAGGTTTGATTAAAACATTCTCAGTTGAAGCTTTGTCATTTGTAATTAACTCTTGTAATCTCGATCCCTTTAGTTTCCTAGCATATACATTATTTAGAGACTCTGATTTTTTCTCATGGCCTGACTCCCTTGTGGGAACACTTAGTAGCAGGTTCTGTAAAACTTGTACATAATGATTCACGTTCTGTTCTTCGTCAGGTGTCACGGTTACTCCTGGAGAAGGAAAACATCAAACAATAAGAAAAATTTATTATTATACGTGACATAGTGACAAAAGTCTACTGACCCAAATTTACTTCATATGCTATCACTTAAAAGTTGAGATAAAAAAACAAGAAATAAAGTGTATCTAACCGTCAACTTTCATTTAAAAGAACAAAATTATTTTTTCAGATTTGTATTAAAATGGAGGAGCGAGGTTAGTGCAAAACTTATATATAGACACAATTCTCTCTACCTTTTTGCTTTTACTCTCCCATATAACTTATGATTCATTAGGTAACTTATTAAAACAAAATTCTTGATTATGTCTTCCAATACAGTGGTATGCTGACTCTCACCAGAGCCAATTGTTAAATTTTTAGGAATTTTCTGAGCTATTTATTAAACAGAAACATCATTAAAAATTAAATTATCTGAATTTAATTTGCACTTAAATAAGTTGCATTAAAGAAAAAATATTCAAAACTCATCACTTTCTTATTATTTTATTTCATTCTACTATTACCTATCTTGAAGTTAGTTACATTTAGGCTATCTGTATGGTAGAAATGCTAGGTAATGATGTGCTACTGGATATCTCTGTCTACTTCCCTGTTCAGTGATGTCAAGTAGGTAGCTTGAAATCAACCATCATGGACAAATGCTATAAATCAGGGCTTACTCGTCTTTCCAAAAAGCCAGTTAAACATTTACCAGTGTACCACTGCCTTCAACCCAGCAAAGATCTAACTACAGCCTGTGGGTCATATCCACCCAAATGTGTTTGTGAATAAAGCTTTATTGGAACCAGCCAGTCTTGCCCATTTGATTACATATTATCTATAGCTGCTTCTGGCTGCAACAGTAAAGTTGAGTAGTTGCAACAGAGACCACATAGCCTAAGAAGAGGAAAATACTGTCTGGCTTTTTTTATAAAAAAGTTTACAGATTCCTGTGTAAACCATCAACATTTCACTCTTATAACAAAAATCACAGTTCTATTTATACTGGTATTTTGCAGCATCTAAGTGGTAAAGCTTCTCATTTCCATGTGGAAAACAAAAGAGACTATTGAATAAAATATTCTGAAATTCTGCTCAATTCCCTACTCCTAATCAGGAGTTTTAAATTTTAAGTGTTAGAATTTTGTGTTGCATGTAAATATTTTTTAAAGGGCAAACAATCTTTAACATTTTTTCTTTTCTTCTTTTTTTTAGATTTGATATATTTATTTTAGAGAGGAGAGAGAGGAAGTGAGAGAGAGAGAAGGAGGGAGGTGCAGGAAGCATCAACTCTTACATGTATGTGCCTTGACTGCGTAAACCCAGGGTTTTGAACTGGCGACTTCAGCATTCCAGGTTGACGCTCTATCCACTGTGCCACCACAGGTCAGGCTGCATGTAATTTTGAATAGATTTGCCACTATTATGGATCCAAATTAATTTAATTAAAAGAAATAAGTCACTTTTGGCCAAACTCTAATGCATAACATCTACCTAAACCCTCCCTTTGCAGGCAATATGAAATATAGTGACAAACTTTCTGTTCAGGAGCTGTTTGTCAAGCACAAAGTAGTCCAAAAATACTTTAATTTACGTTTCACCTCTCTTCTTGAACCCTTCTGTTACAACTTAGAAAGACCAGATGAAGGTTAATCAAAATTAAAAACATATTTCTAAATTTTAAAAAATTCTTCATGAGAACAGTTCAGTGAGGCAATATGATAGTGGGAAGATGCCAGCCTTGCCTGCAGATCTGGGTTCTACAGGTAGGTTCTACTTTTTATGTCATGCTTCGAAAAGCTGCATACGCCAAGTTCCATATGATAATGGTGAGTGAGATAAAGGAAGATACAAAACATGAGGCAGGTTTTGATATTATCCTAATACTAACATTTTAAAATCACTAACATAATATCACACATTTTATCTGTGAATTGTGGATTAAAAACAAAACAGACAAAAAGTAACAAATCAAACTCATGTAGGTAGCTGCCTCTGGAAAGAGGGACTGAGACTGAAATTGGTCATTAAATAGGACTTTAGACTTATCTACAGTGTTTACCATTCCCCCAAAACACACAAGCACCCCCCCAATCATTCAAAGTTACATTCTGAAAGGTAATATAACTTACTTATGTATTCTTATATGTATACAATGTATTGTCCTGAATCTAGAGCTCTCCTGAAGGAAAATATTAAGTAAAATGAGTATGTAGCCTAGAGTACAGTAAAAGAAAGAAAGAAAGAGAAAGAGAGAGAAAGAAGAGGAAGGAAGAAAGGAAGGAAGGAAGGAAGGAAGGAAGGAAGGAAGGAAGGAAGGAAGGAAGGAAGGAAGAAAGGAGGGAGGGAGGGAGGGAAGGAAAGAAAGGAAGGAAGGAAGGAAGGAAGGAAGGAAGGAAGGAAGGAAGGAAGGAAGGAAGGAAGGAAGGAAGGAAGGAAAGAAGGAAGGAAGGAAGGAAAGGAAGGAGGGAGGGAAGGGAAAGGAAGAGAAAGGAAAGGAAAGGAAAGGAAAGGAAAGGAAAGAGGGAGGGGGGGAGGGAGGGAGGGAGGGAGGAAGGAAGGAAGGAAGGAAGGAAGGAAGGAAGGAAGGAAGGAAGGAAGGAAGGAAGGAGAAAATCTATTCTGATCCTGGCTCTACCCCTTATCTTCATGACCTAAAGCAATTACTTAATTTATCCAAACTATACAACTAAGATACTATATCTACCCTTTTATCTCATAGAAAAATAAATCACATACCTGATGATACTTTAAAAGCTATAGAGCACTATTAAGATAATAATATTCTCTATAATGGCAACTGCTTACATTACTCATTTTAAAATATAAACTTAAGTCACTAAAAAGAACACTAAAAACATGCTTGATATCCTATATTGTAAAAAACTCTAGAAGCTTTCCTTCTAAAGACAAAAACAAGGTCAGGATACTAATATTTCTGTTACTATTTAACAGGGTTTTGGAGGTATTAGTCAATAGAATCAGACAAGGAGAAATAAATGGAAGCATGAGACTTCAGATGAAAAAGGTAAAATTAGAGAGTGGGATGTCTGGCTTGTTGTGAGCAGGGACTTCTGTGTCGCGAGACAAAAGAGCACTTTCAAAATGGGTGATGGTGAGAAGAACAAGAAGAACAAAAGTTCAGAAGTGTGCCCAGTGCTATACTGTGGAAAAGGAAGGCAAGCACAAAACTGGGCCAAATCTCCATGGTCTATTTGTGTGAAACACAGGTCAGGACGCTGGATTTTCTTACATGATGCCAACAAGAACAAAGACATCACCTGAGGAGAGGCTACACTGATGGAGTATTTGTAGAATCCCAAGTACATCCCTGGATTAAATGACCTTTGCTGGCATTAAAAAAAGTGCAGAAAGGGCAGACTTGATAGTTTACCTCAAAAAAGCTACTAATGAGTAATAGTTGGCCACTGCCTTATTTATTACAAAAGAAATGGTTCATGACTTTTTTAATGTGTATCATATTTAAATTGATCTCATACACCAGAATTCAGATCATGAACAACTGATAGAATAATTTCTTTTCGGCAATCCAGATTTAAATAAGATTGGCTTGTTAAATGAATATAATCAGCTTTTTGAA
Source organism: Rhynchonycteris naso (assembly GCA_037038555.1). Taxonomy (NCBI): domain Eukaryota; kingdom Metazoa; phylum Chordata; class Mammalia; order Chiroptera; family Emballonuridae; genus Rhynchonycteris; species Rhynchonycteris naso. The sequence goes on from CM072999.1 coordinate 48,316,670, forward strand.
CTTTGATGGTAATTTCAGTTAAGTGCCATGACTGTTTTCCCCTTATTCAATGATTGGACTTGATTCATAATGTTTAGCTTTTCACAGAGATGGGTGAATGCCTGTAGGAGATTGGTTTTATATTTAGATTTATATAACTGGTTATATTGATATGTTTAAAGACTGAGGAAACCCCTTCACTGTCTCTTAGAGCAGCAAATCACTTTTGTTTCAAGTTGCATTTATTAGCCTGTTACAAGACAAGGGCTGAAGATACGCTGGCAGTGTCCATTTTATCTTTTTAGTTCTAACTATGCCAATTTAATTAAAATTCCTTATATCTAAACTGTTGCCTTTTATTTAAGGAAAGGCATCTTAGTGTGGTTTATGTATAATATCAAATAAAGAATATTTAACACTTCTCAAAAGAAGAAAAGAAAAAGGTAAAACTACCTTTATATGTAGATATAATTATACATCTGCACCACACAAAACAATCCATTGAAAAGCTACTAGAAGGAGTAAGAGAATTTAGTAAAGTAGCAAATTAGAAAATCAATTAACAATCAATATACAAATATATACCAGTTATGAGATAAAATGAGAAGACGCTATTTTGATAACAAAAAAGAAAAAGATCTAATAATAAAGTTTTAAAAAAATGCCTTTATATAATTTATATGAGGAATTATACTAGGTTTATTATAGACTTTCAGAGATCAAGCTCTAATCCCTGGAACCTGCCTGTAAATATTACTTTATAAGAAAAAAGGGTATTTGCATATGTGATTAAGTTAAGGATCTTGACAAAGGGCATTATCCTAGATCAGTGATGGGCAGTCTTTTGAGCTTGGTGTGTCAAAATTTGCAAAAAACCGAGCATAACTCGGGTGGCGTGTCACTTGAGAAAAATGGCCTAACTGGGAGTCCCAGAACTACATGCTCTGTGCCGGAGTTCTGTTGTTTTGGCCTACCAACCTCCAGCACAGAGTGCCTACACTACAGCAAATGTTTTATCCTCAGCTACTGCACCTGGCCATGCAGGAGCCGAGATGAAACGTCCTTCTCGGCATGCGGCCCCATACTTCTCTAGTATGGAGCCGCATGCGGCCATGTGTCATTGAAAATGGCTACGCATGTCAACATCATAGGTTCGCCATCACGGTCCTAGATTATCTGGGTGGGCTTTAAATACAGTCACAAATGTTCTTATAAGAGAGAGATGGAGAAAGATCTGATACACAGACAAGGATGTGGTAATATGGAGGAGGTGGAAGAGATTACTGTGAAATGGACACAAGACAAAGAATGCTGGCGGAGGCAATGAAAAAATTATCTCCTAGAGCTTTCAGAGGGAGTACACGTCTGCCTTCCACCTTGATTTTGGCTCAGTGAAAATGATTTTAGACTTAGGCCTCCAGTGAGAGAATAAATTTCAGTTGTTTTGAGATACTGTAAATTTATGGTAATTTGTTACAATAACCTTAGAATACTGACAAAAGATATAATAAAATCTAAGAAGTATAATGCAAACTTCTACAAATAGAAAGATATATTGTGTTCTCAGATAAGAAGATTCAATATCATAAAGATGCTCAGATGTCATATTCTCTCTATTAATTCACACATTTAATATGTTCCTAATAAAATATCATTGATTATTTTCTGAAGACAGAAAAATGGATTATGAAGTTCATTTGAAGAACAAATGAGTAAGGATAGCTAAAAAAACAGGAGCTACCCTTCTTAGATATTAAAATATAGTGTAAAGTCTCTATTATAAAAGTAGTTTAGCATTGCATATGAATATATAGATGAATGGAATAGAACAGAAAATAAAGAAATAAACTGAATTGCAAATTGAAATATAGCTCAAGGTGAAGAAAAGTTTCAATTTATAAAATATCCCAGACAATAAATGAAGAAACCATTTATAGTGAGAATATGATCATTTTGCAATGATAATATCAATGACTAATTATATATCACAGAGTGATACAAAATTAGACATGCATCCCCATGAAAGAACACAATACCTTCAATGTGGTAGTTTTTTTAAAAAGGTCAAATTTAAATCTAACAGGTCTCTCTAGATCTAATTAACAATAAAAAATATACATGGGGCCTGACCTGTGGTGGCGCAGTGGATAAAGCGTCGACCTGGGAACACTGAGGTCGCCAGTTCAAAACCCTGCACTGGTCTGGTCAAGGCACATATGGGAGTTGATGCTTCCAGCTCCTCCCCCCTTTCTCTCTTTCTCTCTTTCTCTCTCTCTCACTCTGTGTCTCCTCTCTAAAATGAATAAAATAAAAAATATATATATATATACATGGGACAACAAAGGAAAATATAAACTACGTGATGGGTAAGTAATTAGCAAAATTTAGACTGTAGAAAACTACAGGGCATATGATTCAATTTCTTCAACAATTACATTGCAAGGGGAAAAACAGAAATGAAAGAACTACAAGTTAAAAGAGAATTAACAGACATATCAACAAATAACATGTATGAATCTTATTTGAATCCCAATTCAATCAAACTGGAAGAGAGCAAAAATCAGGAAAATTTGAACACTGACCAGATATTTTATAATATTAAGGAGTGATGATCTTTTTAGGTACAAAATTTACATTGTTGTGTTTTTAAGTACTTATAATTTAGTTCTACATGTTGAAATATTTACTGATAAAATTACATGCTGTCTGGAATTTCTGTCTAAATAATCCAAGCCTGAAAAGTTGGGGTGGTGAAGGGAAAAGAATATAGGTAGAGATATCAATAAAACAAGATTAATTATGGGTTAATAATAGTTGAAGCTGGTTAAAGATATATGGAGATTTATTATACCATTCTTTCTACCTGTGTATATATTGAAAATTTTCCATAATAAAATGTATTTTTAATCAATTTTGAAAAAAAACTGATCTGAGCAATTATTCACACTCAAATCTAAAATCTACAAGCAACAAATGCTTTTAAGAAGACATTTCCATTAAATTATGCTCTGCTAAGCATTCAATTTTTAATAATTTAACTTTTCTAATAGTAAATAGGATACCCAGGTTACTATTAAGTGAATTACATTGTCAAAGGACAGAAAAAGAAGAAACTTACTGCTGGTTGATTTCTAAGAAAAAAAAAAAACCCAAATACTCATTATCCCTTTATACTGTGACTGAGGCAACACTAAAACACTTGATCATGACTGCCAATCAACAGACATTCTATTTTCTACATTGCTTTTTCTCCCTTCTTCAAGTACCCTTTGTCTCCACATTATTCTGTTGTTAAATCCATCCTCTTCCCCACCCTCTTCCAACCTCCGACTTTTGTCCCCCTAAAATATCTGTATGTTTCATATTGACCTCAGTTCTACAAATCAGAACTGTTCTTGCAAATGAACTCAGTCTTTATAAAAATGTTTGCAGGCGAGGTAGTAAAAGATAGTCAAGTCTCAACTATGCTTACAGATGGCCCTGCGCACTGTGAAAACCCACTTTAATTTTTTAGGAGATTCTAGAACAGTGGTTCTTAACCTTTTTTGAGGTACCAAACCACCAGTTTCATATGTGCATTCACCGAACCCTTCTTTAGGGATAAATAAAATATGATTTTTTTTCCAAATTCAAGACATAGGTATATGTTTTTTTACTGGTGCACAAAATGAGCCATGCATGAACATCACCTTGCTCAAAGAACAAAGCCAACAAAGTGCATGAACTCACAACAAATTATAGTATTACTTTATTCTGGCCTCCGCGGCAGAGGCTTCTCCGAACCCCTGAGACCAACTCATTGAACAACTAGGGTTCGATAGAACTCAGGTTAAGAACCACTGTTCTAGAAGGATAAACAAACTTCAAATTCTTACAAAGACCAGACTACTCTGCTAGAAGTTGTGTTATTAAACTTTGAATACTTGTAGTCCACACTGCTATATTTTACAATATCTTTTCTATTTTTATCAGTTAGTGATCCAACCAAACATATCAATATCTCAGAACATTGCTGAAGTGAGAATTCAACCTTGAAAAACCACAATGCTGTTTTCCAGTGCCTCTAGTCAGCAGGATGGCTACTCGCTAAGCAGGCTTGATTATTAGGAATCATAGATATGGAAATTATAGCTGAGCTTGAGGCTGTCTGCATTTCTCTTCGTGAAATAAAACAGTGAGAATTAGTCACATGACAGATAATAGGAAAGTAAACAAAATGGTAAAACAACTGTAAGAACAAAGTGGCATGAAATCTTAAGGGGAAATTAGAAAACAGTGATTGAAAAGACCACAACTCTGAGCAATCACCATGTGCCAGGTACTATATCCTAAGGGCTTTGAATGTGCTTTTATAAAGAGGAAAAAGAGGATACTTAGAAAGGACAAGTAATTTGCCTAAGATTATATTCAACTTGTAAGTGGTAAGAATGGGGTTTAAATACATGTTGTCTTGCTTCAAAGCAGGTACATAATAATAACCACACAATGTGTCATAAAAGATGACACAGGATACCAACAAAGTAGTAAGTGTATGATGATAAAATGGCCTAGGAAGAATACAACCCTTTTAAAATACATGTGAATATTAAAATATAATCAATAAATAAATTTGTTAAAATGTACAAAAGTATGTTTTACTGACAACTGGACCAGACCAAAATGCATCCCTTTCATATATGAAGATATATTTGGATAGTAACTGATGCAAATTTAGTATGTTTTCTTACCACAAGTATGGGTAGGAACTGATAGTTAATGACTTACAAAAAAATAAAATTCACTTCACACAAGGTAAAGGGCAAATTAATTAGTTTTGAGTTTATCTGGAGGAAAATAATAAAATCATTAGTTTAAAATGAGCAATAAAATATAAAATTTCAATCAACAATACATTCAAAAAATATATTTCCTTCTTATAGAATGGCCAGTTAAAGGAGGAACAAGAGGGTATGTAATAACATAAAAGCCAATTAGCATAAAAACTTGCTAAAAATTCACTGTTCACAAGAGAAACACAAGTTAAAAACAATTTTTATTTTGTCAGTCAAGTAGGCAAATTTTTTTTAAACAATAAAACCTAGAATTCCTTACTTCCTTTATGATCATGAGATCCTTCACTTGTCTCTCTCTAGCACGTTGATCTTTTCTTTATAGAATTTAAGATAATTTTAACTGTATATATTTGTTTAATGATTGCTAACTGCTACATCAGTGGTTTTTAACCTGGGTTCTATCGAACCCTAGGGGTTTGATGAGTTGGTCTCAGGGGTTCGGAGAAGCCTCTGCCGCAGAGGCCAGAATAAAGTAATACCGTAATTTGTTGTGAGTTCATGCACTTTGTTGGTTTTCTTCTTTGAGCAAGGTGATGTTCATGCACGGCTCATTTTGTGCACCAGTAAAAAAATATATACCTATGTCTTGAATTTGGAAAAAAATCATATTTTATTTATCCCTAAAGAAGGGTTTGGTGAATGCGCATATGAAACTGGTGGGTTTGGTACCTCAAAAAAGGTTAAGAACCACTGTGCTACATATTGTCAGCTGTTTGAGAGCTGTAACAATGTCTGCTTTGTTCTCTGCATCCCCTACCTAACCAGTGCCCGGAGCCCTGGGAGACAATAAAAAACCATTTGTTAAATGAATGATTGAATGAATGAACCACAAGCTGGCAAGTGTGTAAATTAATTGGCCTCCAGTCATTTATCTTAAGGAACAGGTTTAAAAAACTGTATGAAAGAATGCTGAAGAGGAAAACAAAATTCCATGTTATGTTTAAAATAAATCTGCTGGTCTAAAGACTGTTTTTGTTTGTGTTTTTTGGGGGGGTATTAATCGTTTAATAATTATTAAGGTAAAAATCTGGGAAATAAAATAGTTATTTTAGGCAAAGAAGGAAGTATTTATAATAATTAAAGATACAGCTTTAACCATATTTTTCAAAATTTCTAAGTCTGAGGTTTATCTAAAAGAACATCATAAACATTGTAGTTAAGCAGTTCCAATTTTCAGGAAGCCCCCGCATGTCTTCTAACTGGCCCTTGCTAAATGGCCTAGTTTAAATTACATAAGTTACTAAATTTGTTCAAGTTCTATTAATTTTATTTTATTGAATTTTATCAATCTGTAAAGCAGGGGTCCCCAAACTTTTTACACAGGGGGCCAGTTCACTGTCCCTCAGACCGTTGGAGGGTCGGACTATAAAAAAAAAAAAACTATGAACAAATCCCTATGCACGCTGCACATATCTTATTTTAAAGTAAAAACACAAAACGGGAACAAATACAATATTTAAAATAAAGAAAAGTAAATTTAAATCAACAAACTGACCAGTATCTCAATGGGAACTATGGGTGCGGATGCATCCTGTGCTCCTCTCACTGACCACCAATGAAAGAGGTGCCCCTTCCGGCAGTGCCACGGGAGCCGGATAAATGGCCTCGGGCCGCATGTGGCCTGTGGGAGTAGTTTGGGGACCCCTGCTCTAAAGTAACATTGCATTAACATAATTTTAAGTAAATTACAATCTTAAGCAACGTTAATATACCTTCAAGTTTACCTAATACATATTTAAAGTAGGCAGTTCAATGGTTTTTAATTAACAGTTGTGCAACTATCATCACAATCTAAGTTTAAAACTGTTTCAGCACCGCCACAATAAATCCATTCCCAACTGCCCCTATTCCTCAGCCTCAGCAAACATCAATCTACTTTCTTTCTCTATAGATTTGCCTATTCTACACATTACATATAATGAAATCACACAAAATGTGTTCTTTTGTTATTGACTTCTTTCACTTAACATGGTTTCAAGGTTATCTGCATTGTAGCATGTAACAGTATTTCATTCTTTTTTTTTCCTGTGATGTCAGTTGTTACTTCTCTTTCATTTCCGATTTTATCTGAGTTCTTTCTCTTTTTTTTGATGAGTCTGGTTAAAGGTTTATTAATTTCTTTTTCTTTATGATTCTGGTTAAAGGTTTATTAATAGAAAGGGTTACTATTGTCTATCTTTTCAAAGAGTCAGCTCTTGGTTTCATTGATCTTTCATATAATTTGTTAGACGCTATTTCATTTATTTCTGCTCTCACCTTTATTCTACACACTTTGGGATTTGTTTGTTGTTCTTTTTCTTGTTCCTTTAAGAGTAAGGTTAGATTGTTCATTTGATATTTTTCTTGTTTGAGGTAGTACTGTATTGCTATGAATTTCCCTCTTAGGACTGCTTTCACTGTGTCCCATAGGTTTTGGATTGTTGTGTTTTTATTTCCATTTTATCAAGGTACCTTTGGATTTCTTCTTTAACCTCATTGTTAACCCATTCATTTGTCAGTAACATGTTATTTAACCTCCATGTGTTTGTGTGTTTTTCAGTGTATTTTTTTTTATTATCATTGATTTCTAGTTTCATACCATTATGGTCAGAGAAAATGCTTATTATGATTTCAATCTTCTTAATGAGATTTGTTTTGTGATCTAATATGTGGGATCTATCCTAAAAAATGTTCCATGTGCACTTGAAAAGAATGTATATTCTACTGCTTTGGGTAAAATGCTCTAAAAATATCAAGTAAATCTATCTGGTCTAATGTGTCATTTAAGGCTGTTGTTTCCTTTTTGATTTTCTGTTTGGTGTCAATGGGGTGTTAAAATCCCCTATTATGACTGTAGTTCTATCTATTTCTCCCTTTATGTTCATCAATATTTGCTTTATATATTTAGGTGCTACTATGTTAGGTGCATAGATGTTTACAAGGGTTATATATCCTCTTGTTGAATTAATCCCTTTATCATTACATAATGTCATTTTTTGTCTTCTGTTATAGCTTTTGTTTTAAATTTTATTTTGTATAATTATTGCCATCCCAGCGTTTTTTTATTTGTTTGCATGAAATATCTTTTTTCCATTACTTAACTTTCGGTCTGTGTGTGTCTTTCACCTCAAGTGGGTCTTTTATAGACAGCATATATATGGGTCTTGTTTTCATATCCATTCAGCTACCCTGTCTTTTGATTGAAGTATTTGATCCATTTATAGTTAAAGTGATTATTGATAGGTAATATTTATTGCTATTTTATTATCTACATCAATGTATCTCCTTTTTTCCTTTCTTTTTAAAGAAGTCCGTTTAACATTTGTTATATTGGTTTGTTGGTGATTAACTCCTTTATCTTTATCTTTTTTTCTGGTCTGGGAAGCTCTTTGTTTCTCCTTTAATTTTAACCAATAGCCTTGCTGGATTGAGTAGTCTTGGTTGCAGGTCCGTACTTTTCATCACTTTAAATATTTTATGCCAAACTCTTCTGGCCTGTGAAGTCTCAGCTCCCTTGAAGGTAACTAACTGCTTTTTAAGATTCTCTCTGTTTTTAACTTTATGAATTTTAATTATGATGTGTCTTGGTATGGACCTCCTTGGGTTCATCTTGTTTGGGACTCTCTTGGCTTTCTGGATTTGTGTGCCTCTTCCCTTCACCAGGTTAAAAAATTTTTCAGACGTTATTTCTTCAAATAGGTTCTTGATCCCTTGCTCTCTTTTCCTTCAGGTATCCCGATAATGTAGATGTTGTTATACTTGATATTGTTCCAAAGGTTTTTTAAACTATACTCATTTTTTTCCCTTTTTTTCTGCTCTGATTGGGTATTTTCTGCTATCTTGTCTTTCAAAGTGCTAATTCAGTCCCCTGCTTCATCTAATCTGTTGATTCCTACAAGTGTATTCTTCATTTCTGACTGGTCCTTTTTATGATTTCTATGCCCTTTCTTTTGCTTACAATGTCTTTATTGAAGTTTTCAATGAGTTTATCCATTCTTCCCCTAAGTTTCTTGAGCATCCTCATAATCATTATTTTGAACTCTGAAACTGGTAGATTGCTTGCCTACATTTCATTTAATTATTTTTCTTATTATTCTCCTATTCTTTCATTTGGGAGATGATTCTTTGTCTCCCCATTTTGAATGCGTCTCTGTATTTGTTTCTGTGTATTAGGTAGAGTTTCTATGTCTCCCAGACTTGGTTGAATGGCCTTGTGTAGTAGGTGTCCTGTAGGGCCCAGTTTCACGCCTCCTGACCACTTGAACTGGACACTCAAGGTGTGACCCCTGTGTGGGCTGTGTGCACCCTCCTGCTATAGCTGAGCCTCTCATTGTAGCTAGCACATCAATGAGAGGGATTTATCCCCAGGTCAACAGTTTCAAGAACTGGCTGCAGCTACAGCAGAGGAGCTGCTGTGCAGAAGCCAACAGGCCTCACTTTGTTGGCACTCTCCTGCCTGACAAATCTACCCTTAACTGTGTCCCTCGTGGAAGTAATTGGGTGGTGCTCTGTCTGGCATGATCTGAAGTTGTCCACCCAGTGTGCTGGCTCTGGGGATTCCCAAGGGCCAACCCTAACCCTAATACTACCTGGGCACAAGCTACAAAGCATTCTGCAGGTGGCTGTTACTTGTGCTGGGCTTGGAGGTTCTTGTTAAGGCCAAGCTGAAACAAGGCTAGCTGCCACTAGTGCCTGGCCTGGGGCACTTAGAAAGAAGTACAGCGCATGGCGAGGCCAGATGCTGCTTTTTTGGGGTATGTGGACCTTAGAGGGATTTTAAGAAAGTTGGCAGCATGAGCCAAGACAGACCATTTGTATGGAAAAAAACACTGGAAGCAGCTTGGATAGACCCACAAGTTGAGTAAGTAGAGTCTCAGGGAATCACCAGAGCATGAGGAACAGTGTTAGCCAGGTTGATGGAGACTCAGATATAGTTCCTGCCTGAGCTTGCAGGGGGGGGGGGGGCTCAGTGAAGGAAAATGGCTTCTGCCAACACCTCTGTCTGAGAGAAAGCTGTCCTTCCAGCTCTCAAACTAAAGCCAAATAGTTCAGTTTCTCTCTGTATGTCCCTGGCACCTTTTGAGCTGGTGCCCCAGTGCTGGAGCCCAGAGCAAGTGAGTCTATGTATGGGCCCTTTAAGAGCAATGCCTGGGATTCCAGGAGCCCTCCATCCCACTCAGCGACAATCTTGCTGGTTTTCACAGTCAAAAGTCATGGGGATTTATTCTCACAGCCCTGGCACCCTGTGCTGGGGAGCCCAGTATGGGGCTGGGACCTCCCGCTCCTCAGGGGATACATCTACAACTGAGATATTTCTCCCAATTTTTAATTGTCACAAGTGGGTATGGGACCAGACCATTCTGTGTCTCAGCCCCTCCTACCACTCTCAATGTAGCTTCTTCTGTATATCCATAGTTATGGGACTTCTGCTCAGCTAGAGTTCAGGTAATTCTGAATGAGGTTGTTCTGTAATTTAGTTGTAATTTAGATGTGGTCATGGGAGGATGGGAGTACCACAATTACCTATTCCACCATCTTAACTGGAAGTCTCACAGTCTTCTTGTGTTCTTATGTTTATAGCTTTGGGCCCACGAATATTTAGTGACTTCAAATTATATAAGGCAAACTCTATAATTTATTTTAATAGTAGTGAATAGTACTTAAATATATAGCAATTATGTTAATGATACTTTAAAAGTTATACATTTTTTAAAAAGCAAAAATAATTCTCATTTTAAAAAAGCAAGTTATACAGTACAAATATTAAAAAGGAATGACTTTTAAAATTAGAAACTAAAACAATGAAAACAACAGATGTAAGGAAATTAATTGAATATATATAAATTTAGATATATAGTAAAGAGGCATTTAACAAGCACCATTAGGATGTGTGAACATGTGCAGACTGCTCTACACCCAAGTTTCAATCATGTCACACTGAATTTAGATTCAACGGGTGCTAGCTAAAGGTGGTTGGGCCTATTAGAAAGGAATCAGCAGTTACAAGACAACTGAGGTTGTCAACAAATGTAATTTCTTAATCCAAGGATTTTTGTATAAGATAACCTAAAATCTTCTTAGTACTCTAGAAAAAAATTTGTTAAAGTTTCATTTTTCATTATAAAAACCCATGTACCTTTTTGGCATGAGAAGCCTTTATTTTTTTTCTATGATTTTCTCACACACACACACAAAAAATGGTTGGAATAGTGACCATATAAAATAAAGAATAAATAACTTATTTAAGTCAAATATAATAATAAGTCTGGTTTCTTTTTGTATACTTATTCAGAAAAAATTGAAATTAGAGAAAAAGAATGAGAGAGACAGAGACAGATAAAGTAGCCATGTTAACATTGCCTACCTATTCCTCCATCTACTTCTATAGAAAAGAGGTAAATTACATTTTCTAAGATATCTTGTATGGTCTATGACAGTGGTTCTTAACCTGGGTTCTATCAAACCCTAGGGGTTCGATAAGTCGGTCTCAGGGGTTCGGAGAAGCCTCTGCCACAGAGGCCAGAATAAAGTAATACTGTACTTTCTTGTGAGTTCATACACTTTGTTGGTTTTGTTCTTTGAGCAAGGTGATGTTCATGCACGGCTCATTTAGTGCACCAGTAAAAAAAGCATATACCTATGTCTTGAATTTTTTTTCCTATGTCTTGAATTTGGAAAAAAGAATCATATTTTATTTATCACTAAAGAAGGGTTCGGTGAATGCACATATGAAACTGGTGGGTTTGGTACCTCAAAAAAGGTTAAGAACCACTGGTCTATGACCTGTACATATTTTCCTTATGTCTTTTGCTTTTTCTTAAGTGAGAAGCAGGGAGGCAGAGAGACAAACTCCCACATGTGCCAAACCAGAATCCACCTGGTAATCCCCCAATGGGGAGGTGCTCTGCCCAGCTGGGGCTGTTGCTCCATTGCTTAGTAACCGATCTATCGTATTTTAGCACCTGAGGCAAGGCCATGTAGCAAGCCTCAGCACTGGGGGCCAACTTGCTCCAACCGAGCCATGGCTATAGGAGTAGCAGAGAGAGACAGAGAGAAAGAAGGGGGCGTGTATAGAAGCAGATGGTTACTTCTTCTGTGTGTGCTGACGGAGAATCGAACCAGGACATCCACATGCTCGGTTGATGCTCTACCACTGAGCCAACACTCCAGGGCCCTTATGTCTTATATCATATATTTTTTTCAACACAAAATCATCCCTTTTTGAGACATATCCTTTCATTCCCCACAGACTTAAAAATGTTTAGGAAAGACGGTTCAAAGAAAAAGAACAAGCCATGAAATTATTAAGTTTGGTAGGAGGTCCCTTAGAGTTAAGTGACTATGCAGGGATTGCTATTCAGCAGTCCCAGAGTATACTGTATGACAGTTATCAATGTCACCTAAACCAAACTCTCCATATATGTTAGTCAGTTGTGATCTACTGACCTACAACTACAAAAATGCAATAACTAGTATGTAATAGAAATAATGACCACCAGACATCAAGAAAAGATAATATCATCTTCAGTATGTTCCATTCTTTTGCAGCTAAGAACATTAAAAAATTTTTCTTTTTTTTTTAAAACACCTAACAATTATAAGTGCTAGTATTTAATGGGCTAACTTAAGTTATTTAAGATACTTTATCCAAAGCTTTTGCCTCTACTATTCCTGATTTAGGTTGTGTTGTATTTTTGTTTTAAATATAATTTTAAATTATTTATTTTTTTTTAGAGAGGACAGTGAGAGAGAGAGAGAGAGAAAGGGGGGAGGAGCAGGAAGCATCAACTCCCACATGTGCCTTGACCAGACAAGTGCAGGGTTTCAAACCAGAGACCTCAGTGTTCCAGGTCAACGCTTTATCCACTGCGTCACCACACGTCAGGCAAAATATAATTTTTTAAAATTATTTTTATATATTCATTTTAAAGAAAAGAGAGAGAGAATGGGGGGAGGAGCAGGAAGCATCAACTCCCATATGTGTGCCTTGACGGTAAAGCCCAGGGTTTTGAACCGGCTATCTCAGCATTCCAGGTCAACACTTGATCCACTGCGCCACCACAGGTCAGGCCAAAATATAATTCTTAACTAAGACCTTTTAACAATTCTGAAATAACTCTCATGCACTTTAGTACTTTACATCTACCTATTAAATTTTATTTATTTGGTTAAATCAAACCCTAACATTACAAAATGTTATAACGAACTACAGTTAGACTAAATGGACAAGCCTGAAATATCAGGTATCAGACGCTGGACTTAACTATTTAAATCCTCAAGGTGCTAATATTGTAGTCTTAGCGTCCCTGAATTTGACCATATTAGTTTTCAACTACTGTACTGGGGAGGGGACAGGTTCTAAGTTACAATTGGACTCACCAAAGGTTTTTAAGCTGTGTTCCCAAGGATATTCTGTGGGAGTGCACAGTGGGTCATGAGTGCCTTGGGCCTCTGTGCCCCACAATCCACATGTTCTCCATGTTTACCACAGGGGTTAAACTTTTTCTATAAATGGCCAGACAGTAAATATTTTAGGTTTTGCATACCATACTGTCACTGTGGCAGCTATTTAACTCTGCTGTTGTAACAAGGGAAAGCAGCCATGGGCAATAAAGGAATGAGTGTGGCTGTGTTCCTATAAAACTTCCTGTATGAACAATGAAATTGGAATTTCATATTTTTTCACCTCACTACAGATCACACTTAAAAATATAAGAACCATTCTTGGCCAGCCAGCCATACAAAAATAGGCCACCTGGGCCCGCAGGCTGTAGTTTGCCCTCCCCGTCTTTATCTCATGTGCAGTGACTCTCCTGAGGACAAGGGCTGGGGTAACATCAAGGACCGTCTCCAGCGGGGTAATCAGGTAACACCCGCGAGCCCCATATGCCCAGTCTGCACATCCCGGGTCAAGTCTGGGACTCAGTGCCTGGATCACGGTGTTGCCAGGTCAGCCCTGAAGCGTGCAGGAGGTCGCCAGAAGAGGGACACACCTCGGCCTCGGAGGCCAGGACCCTGGACAGTTGGGAGGAGTATAGAACCAGGACAAATAAAAGCCAGAACTTCGGCTGGCCCAGGATCAGGCAGGGTCACTCACTCGGATGCGCCAGCACAAACGAACTCCATAGCAACAGCGCAACTAAGACTAAGGACTTCATGGGAATCCTCCGCAGCACTCCGCCATGCGACGGGAACGTCCTGAGGCCAGCAGGCCGGGTACTTCAGGACCAAAAAGGGAGGGCGTCGGCTGCCAACAGTCCTACCTCAGGGCCCTCGGCGCCCCGCAACGATTGTCCTGAGCGCGCAAGTGCAGACAGGGTTGGGGGAGGGGAGCGCGAGCGGCCGAGGCCCGCCCCTTCTAGGGCAGGCGCAGGGGGCGGGGTGACCACAGCGCGCCCCGCCCTGGGGCGCATGCTCTATCTGCCTTCGAAGCTTAGCGCCCAGCGCGGGTAAGTAAAGGCCCGACGCCGAGCGAGTGCAAGTGCTTTGGCGGAGTGCAGGTGGCGATGCTGCGCCCCTCTAGGAAAGCTGGGCATGTAATAGTGCCTAAAGCACGTCGTTGAGCAGAAGGAACTGTCTGGGGGGGGAGACAACCTGGCCGTTACAACAGCGTGCAAGTGTTATAATGAAATATTAAGCAGTGCGCGGCGCACTCTGTGAGCCCCCTCTCCAGAAGAGTTGGGAGGACGTTGCCTAGTTAAAACAAGCTTGGAACTTACCCCAAAACTGAAAATAGTTCATTCTGATTGAACGGGGTAGGGCGTAGTTGTTGGAAATGAGGGAGGAGAGTTAGGCAGAGCCATGAAAGCCACTTTTAGGGGTTTGGGTTTTAACTTTTTCAAAAAATTACATTCCTGTTTTTATTTTAAAAGAAAACCCTATAGCTATGGAAGATAGGTCGGTGATTGTTAGGGGTTAAGGATGGGAGAAAGCCTGACTATAAAGAAAGAGCACGAAGGATTTTTTTTTATTATTTTGGGTGATGGATAGTTGTGGTGGCCACAAAATCTAACTAAACATGTCTTTAAATTCATAGAGCTGTGCATCACATAGAATCTATTTTACTACATAATAATTTTCTGAAATTCACATACACCTCTAATTGCTGCCTCAGGAAGCAAGGGGCTTGGATTTTATTCTGAAGCATTGGGGACATGCTGCAAATGACCTGGGGACTGTGTAATTAGATTTGCATTCCAGAAAGCTCACTCTTGTAGCATAGAGAATGGGTTGGAGGGAAGCCTGGCTAGAGGCAGGGCGTCAGATGAGGAGAGTGTTCCAATAACACAGGCATGGATTTACAGGAGTCTGGGATTGTGGTGGCGGAGGGCACGGGACACGTGGATGGATCTAATAGACATTTAAAGCTACAATCTATAAGACTTGGACTTTAAATGTGAGGAAGGAGGGAGAAGACAGTGTCATAATTCTGGTTCAGGTACCTCTTCATGTGGTGTGAAATGGGGGTGGAAGAGGATAAGTTTAGTTTCAACACTGTTTTATTGAGATGGTCTGTGACCTACTGGGGTGGCCTGTACAGGAGCAGATGGATATAGGACCTTGAAAAGAGCTGAGACAGAGACGGAGGTTTAGGAGGCACCGGCAGCTAGAAGCGGGGATGTATGAGATTACCTGAGTAGCGTTTTTAGTGTGAGAAGGCCCTTGGACCTAAAACAGATCCCTGCGTAGGCCAGAGAGCGGATTGTGGAACTGCAAAGGAGACTGAAAGAGGGAAGTGGAACACAGGAATGAGTTAAGAGGTGAGGAAATGGTGATAGCTAGTATAGACAACCTTTTAAAAGTTGATGCAGGAGTCTTTAATGTGCTTTATCAGGGTTTAATCCAAATACAGCAGTTTTCTGTAATCAAACAGTTACAACAACAACACTGGAAAACAGCCTGTAACATGTAGCAGTAGCCTTAACATGCTATAAATACTGATATAAATTATATAATGTAAATTAAGGAGGGTATGTCCTAAGATACACATTGTAGTGGATCATATTTAAGATATTAACTGAGGCCCTACACTCCTTCAGCTTTCTTGTTACTTACCTTTCATTCCACCACTGAGATCAGTGATCATCTTAATGCACTTGTCTCAGGGGAAGACAGCTAGAATCTTGAACAGAGGTATTAAAAGAGGAGCTGGATTTTTCTTTCTTTCTTCCTCCCTCCCTTCCTTTATCTCTCTCTCTCTCTCTCTCTTTCTTTCTTCTTTCTGCTTTTCTTTCTCTTTTTTTTTAAATTCATGGTGGGGTTAAAAGTCAAAGCACTTTTGTAAGAGCACTGCTTAAGCGAAAAGGTGTTTTTGTTTGTTTGTTTGTTTGTGTTTTAGTGGACATGCTTGGCTTTGATTCAAAAGCCAAGGAATCTGGAGGACCAGAGAGCATAAATCACAGGTTAGACACAGATTTGGGATGATGTAAGGTCTATTTCCTTGTTACAGGGTAACGTTTCCAGGAGTAGAAAGAGGGGTTGCAGTTTGCATACAGAACCCCTGACAGGTTTGGAGTGTTGCAGAAACTTCTGTGTCCCCCTTTCCAAGGCAGAATTCAGGGGAAACTTCAAGTTTCTCAGATATACTGCACATCCAGTAAGGGTCAGAGCAATTGTGCAGCTCTGGGTGACTCAGTTAAGTGGATAGATCAGATCAACAGCTCAGAGCAGGGGAGCATTCTAGTGTTCCTCAGCCACAAGGGGAGCTCAGAAATGCTGAGAGAGCACCTCTGAATGGCTTAGAACAGAAGGAGCAGAGTGTGTGGACCTGGCACATAGTAAGTACTCAGTAGATAGTCTGTGTAGGCTGGACCTATGTAGTAACTTGATTCTAATGAACAGAATACAATAAAGTGATATTCTATCACGTCAGAGATTAGGACACAAAGCACTGCGGCTTCTATATTGGGCCCCCTCTCTCCCTCTCTTGCTCATTCATTGTGAGGGAAGACAGCTGCCCTGTCAAGGGGACTGCCTGCTGAGAAACCAATGTCTCCAGCCAAAAGGCAGTGAGGATTTGAAGCTTGACAACAGCCATGTGAGTGAACCTGGAATAGAATCCTCCTGGGCAGGCAAGGGGATGACCACAGCCCAGCTGACATCTTGATTGCAGCCTTCTGAGAGACCGTGAGACAGAGGGACCCAGGTAAGCCATACTCAGGTTCCTGACCAAAAATTGTAAGATCACAAATGCTTGTTGTTTTAAGCCATTTCGTTTGAGAGTAACGTGCTACACAGCAACAAATAATGAATAAATGGTCAGAGCCCATGCTCATTGTACAGATGAGCCAGCTGGCATACCCGTTTCTGATGCTGCTGCTGTTGATTGGTACTACAACCACCATAACATTGCAGGACCCCTGAGACCTGAAGACACCTGCTTCTTTTGTTGCCCCCACCACAACCAGAGTCCAGGATCACTTGTTATGTGACTTCCAGTGTCTGCTGCTACGGTCATCTCTGGAACCACACAGGAACTCAGGGGCTCACTCTTGTCCACAGCTACTGCTGTCCAGAAGTAAGCCAGAAATAAGAGAGGGAAAAACCCTCATACATGCCTTTTTCCATCATCTATCTTTCATTGTCAGAACCTAAGTGGAAGCTACCTGGCAAGAGAGTCTGAGAAAGTGTTTGATAGACTTTTGGCCCTCTATGATAACCAAGAAGAATATAGAAAGGTAGAAACATAGCTGAGCACAAACAGATGAATAAATAACACTCTTTCTCTTTATCTCTCTTCCACTTAATACTGGAGTACTGCTAGACAGTTCATCAACCTGGTGGACCACTGTGATATCCGATGTGATGGTCATGGTCTCTGCTTACCAAACAGTGGCACAGAGCCTTAGAGGTACACCAACACTAGGGCATGATGGTGCTCGACAGGTGCTTCCAGTGGAAGCAAATTGCTTCTGCTATGTTTTAACTGTTAAATAGATGGGGGAGCATGTGCCCAGGCAATGGCTTCATGCCAGGGCTTCGGTTGATACGATCCTGGAAGAGACCACACCTGGACAAGCACTGGCAGTTGAACGCATTACTTGATTGCGTTTATAATCCCGTCATTGTTCAGGATCCATCCATTCTCACCCCGAACCAAGCCAGTGGGTTAAATAAATCTTTCAGATCTTTGTTAGTGACACTTACTGTAGTCATTAGGTAAGGGATTGCTATAACTTCTGTTTTACTCTTTTGATTTGGGGAAGGATAAAGCTCTGTGGATTCCCGTTTAGTCTTTTCTATGATAACCACATTTGTTCTAAAGGCTAGGAAACCAATGTGAAGATTTTGCCTCAGTATATATCTTTTGACTGTACACTCAGGACTTGGGAAAATAACCACAGGAACAGTATAGGGTCCCACTAAACTTACTGTGAGGTAGACTCAGGTTACAGTTTCTTTGATCACCACACTGCTATATGGAGTCCCCCTCTAGCCAGTGAACTACAGTGGTTCACTGGATCTCTAGGAGTTAGTGTTATTCATAGCCAAGGTTCAGTAATCTCAGAGCACTGGAGTTTTCTTCTTGTGCATGCAAGCTAGGACTAAGAGTCACAATACATACTTGTGGTGTTATTATTGACTACTCCTCAAGATTTTCAGTTTTCCTTTAATTTAGAAGACTCTGGATTTGTCAACGGGCTCAAGTCTGGGAACTGAGTGAGGGGCTGTAAGTGAGAGAGGTTCAATCAAATAAGATGTCTGTCTGTTAAGCCCAAAGTTGTGGTTGTTTTTGCTTGTTTTCTTGTTTCTGTACATCAGTTAAGACCTTAGTGGCTCTCATCTTCTGGACCATCAAAATGGAAGTGATGAAATAGCCAAGGTATAGCCTTACTGTGGAATTCTATCTCAGAAGAATGAGTTTTAACTCTATGTAGTCTATGACCTATGTACTAACAGAAAAATCTCCAAAATATGGTATTGAGTTTAAAATACCCCACATATCCATTTATGTAAAATCACAACACAGTTATATATTTACATGACATTCTGGGAGGAAACACGGCAAGCAGATAGGTTTGCTGCTAGGAAGAGAAATGAGATTGGGGAGAATGGGAAATATTGAAGGGAGAATTCCTGTTTATACTGTAAATATTTTCCTTCTCCCTTAACCTTCCCAAACAAGATTATTTTGTATATTATGCATTGTACATTTAATTAAAAATAAAATCAATAACTGTTTGCAAAATCTAGACATTTGGTAAAGGGGAGCAGTAATAGAAATAATATGTACCTTATATCTCAAACTTTCTACTACTGGAATATTTTACAAGTGGTTAATTCACCACCCAAAAAAGAAAGATGTTTAATCAGCACTTCTGCGTAACTTCTGAACTCTGTAGATTATGATACCTAATCACACAGCATCGTTTAATATAACTTTTTTTCTCAGAGATGTATTTTGTCTAGCTTTGTAGCAGTTCTTATGCTTCTCTGTTTCACACAGTACCTTGTCAGGGCTCAGTAAAGACTTGCTAAATAATTAAGATCTCATAATCTTCTAACCTAAAGGAAAAGAGTTCTAATACCCTCCTGGTCTCCCAGGCCTACCAAAATCCTGTTGTGTTTCAAGGCCTTAATCCCACCTCTGCTAGGAATCCACCCTTCCCTAATCCCTCTACTTAGAATATATTGTATCTTCCCTACCCCCATATTTCCATAATGCTGTGTTATAGCCATTATTTCACTGAATGACTGAATTTGATGTTTTTACAAGTCAAGCTTTTGTAGACCAAGGTGTTTGAGGTCCAGGAACCAGATCTAAGTTATCTCCGCATACTGCTTTGCCCAACTAGCCAAAGTCTTGCATTCACCAGGTGCTCAATAGATGCATGTTTGAGTTCAATTGAAATGAAAAGGTTGGGGATTTTATACAGGCTTACAGAATTCTAAAACACCTAGGAATAATAAGATAGTTACAGAGGCAACTTCCAGCACAATTTTCAGTCTTCTTTTTTTAATTTAATTTCTAGGAACAGTGTACTTGGACCTAAGCCCAAATAACGTGAGCGATAATTGTTTGTAATGACAAGAGCTTACATTTCTTAGGGAGAAAAATTCAGCATGAGATTTTGAAAGTCTATGAAGTGAAAGATGAATTAGAAACAGACAATTTCTATTATGACATCAATGAGCTTTCTTCATTGCATTTAAATTTTCTCTTATTTTAGAAATATAGTGATATGTACTCCTCCTTTGCAGCTTCACATGCGAAAATAAAGCAACTGCTTTCCTGCATATGCAAAATGATTTGTAAATGCATTCTAGTCTCTCTTTACTTTCTCCATGTGTCTGTCTAGTTTTAAAAGATCTTCCTTTTTCCAAAACATCAGCCAAAAAAAGAGAGAAGTCCCACTAGAATAGTTGTAAGCACAGGGAAGTCAGAGTATGTGGGGGAATACATGTCATGTATTCTTCTCATTCCATTTGTTCCTCATGCTCACTCTTCACCCTGGTCTCACTTTTCCTTATACATCATCTCTCACCTTGAGTTGGTTTTATTATTGTTTTGAATTCTCTGCAGACACTCTACCCCTTATTTTCTACATCTTTAGAGATCCACTTACTCCCATGGCCAGCCTTTGTTATACTACTGAAGTCTTGTACTGCCAGTGCCAGAGCTTCACGCTGAAGGCATGGTGTACCCTGGGGAGATGGGGCCAGTGTTAATGGTGTCACAGGTTGGAGTCCACAATTTTCAATCTTAAGAAGGAAGTCCTCAACTCTAAGTGTCTGTGACTCTATTATTTAAGCCCAGGTCACTTCATCTCTTCTTTCCTCTATACACCTCTGCAAAGAGTTCTGGACAGCCAACTGCTAATTGTGGAATTGCTATGTCAAATGGATTGTACCAATATCCATACCCATCGGTAGTATAATGACTTACTAATATTGGATGTCATTACCTTTGAGGATAAGTCATATTAAATATGGGGACTTGTTGTTTTAGTCTGTTTCACTTTTTTCAGTGAGGCAAAGAATTCGGCCTACTCTCTGTCCCAACCTCAAACTTTCCCTGTATTTCTTTTAGTGTAAATCTAAAACTCACATTTACCTGCTTCATATTCTTTCTCCCTGTGGGTTTGAATTAATAAGCTATGAGATATATTTTTCTCTCTGAGGGAATAAGCATGTTTGGGAATTCCTGCCTTTGCTATCAGATGTCACTTGCCCCTGTTTTCACTTCCACTATTTTCTTGGGACCAATGCACAGAGTAGTTCTGACCATAGCAGTTTTCAGATGTCAGATCTTAAATGTCACTTCCTAACAGCACTGGTGACATGCCTGGGAAAATATTTTAAATTCTCTGTTTATTAACTGAATAAACAAATAAGTGAATCCACCCATCTTTTGACCTATTCGCTGGCATTCTAAAAACCACCATAACACTTAGCGGCGTCAGGCGTCAGAGTACCTGTGGCTCTGTCAAAGAAAGGCTTCAGCCACTAGGGGGCAGCAGAGCTTCACCAATGACAAAAATACTACCTGGCAATTACTTGAGAGCATCTCTCCTCCTGTCTAGGAACTAGATTCTGATTTTGTTGGGCTGGAGAGTGTTTTGTTATTGTGTGTTTTGTGTTACTCTCATACTTTGCACTCTAAATGCACCAAATAGCATATAGTATTTTAAATGATCCGATAATAACAGCCTTTGCTCTCCCAGTGAAATTGTCTTCACTGCAGGCTCTCTAGGGGAATGCTGCATATCTAATCTTTCTCTGACTGTTAACGCTTCTCCCTCTGCTGCTCACTGCAGAAAGACCTGGGCTGAAATCAGTTTGTAAAATGAGACCTGGGAGCACACAGAAGAGGCAGGCTGATCTTGGAATTGCCCTCTTACATGTTCTGCCCCACTTAATGTAAACAAAATGCATTTTATTCACTATTCAGGACTCTGAATTAGCTCCATGGGGTGCTTTTTACCCCATGGGATAATTTTGTTTTGTTTTAATAAATGAATGGAAAATAAATGCTGGAATGGGAAAGGGAATAGCTTGAAAGTGGTTACAAGCATATGAATCTTGGAGTGTTTTTAGGTCTGTCCAGGAAAACCCTCCCCCTTTCCTTTTGGCTCTGCCAAGATCAGTGTGCAGCCTTGTGCAGATCTGGGAATGTAGCTGGTGACTTACAGAGATGTCAGAACAATGATTTATTGCTTTGTGGATCCATCCACCTAGGAAGGTCCTGGAATTCTAAAGGATCCCTCAATATAAATTTAATTTGAATTCACTTAACCTTTGAAAAAATTGAACATGTCCCCACTATGAAGGAAGATTCATAAGGACAGAGACCAGATTGTTTTGTGTTTGTGTCCCAGGGACTTTCCCTAGCGTCTGAAAGAATGTGGGTTCTGTAAGTTTTGTCAAATAACGTGTGAAACTTTCTGGTGATGCCACCAAATCAAACAGAAGGTGACCTCAGATAAGAAGGACCTTAGTTTGTTAAGATCTCATTTTCTTTATCCCTCAAATAATAACCTTTATATTTGAATACTGGCTTTAGTCTAAACAAAAGACTTTATATATGTTTTTATACTGGAAGGGTAAGCGAAACAAATATTAGCATCCACTTTCCATAGATAAGAAAACTGAGGCTCAGGCTCAGGCAGGCCATCCAGCCACATGCTGATGCAATGAGACACAAGACCAGGACCCAGGTCTTTTGACTCTAAGAACAAATGCTTTCACTGAATCTCTTTGGATTACAAGAGATAATTGGACTAAGTCAGTCTCTTGAAGCCCTTTTCTGGTTTCGCAGTGGTTATCAGTTCTTACAGCGCATAAGAATTAGTGCAGAGCCTTAAAAACAAATAACCACTGTTGGGCAGATAAAATATATTATGCTCACTTTGTTAAAGATGGCGCTGCCCACATGGAAGTTCATTGATATTAATGTGTGTTCTGGAACAGGCTGTGGGCAGGCCGGGTAGTTATGGCCTAAGGCTTGGTTTTAAGAGTAAGCTCTTCTCTATGCCCTTGACTGATTGGATGATGTAGGGTGGTGCACTCTCCTGAGGAATCCCATTATGCCTCAGATGGGTGGCTTTGTATCAGAGACTTTCTTGTATGTATAATTGGATTAAAGGTTTGGATTTTCTATGCTATAAACTGGGGCAGTCCGGGAGCTTGATCTCTCTCTCGGTTCCTGGGTCCTGAGATTAGTATTAGAGAGGAGAGCAGAGTAAGGCCACGTGAAGGCCAGGAGAAGCAGCCGAGATGGCAGAGTGCTGAGGAAGAAGCCAGTTTGTTAAGAGTTTGAGCAGGAGGAGATGGGAAACAGAGGTGAATAAGTCTGGTGAGTTGGAAAGCTTTGATGCTAGGAAACTCGGATAAGTCAGTAGCTTTGTGAGCACTGAATGTGTGGGTTTTGGAGCCCAGTGTGTGTTTTTGCTTGCCCGCCGGGTGCAAGCTAGAATTAAAGCTGATGGCTCACCAGTTTTTGGCTCCTGTGTTTCATTACTGACTGTTCGAATCTAATGGGAACCTGCGTGGGCCAGGTGGCTGTGATCCTGACCCCGACTATTGGCTTTACAACCACTAATCAAAACTATGTAGTGTTGGCAGAGAGATCGATGCATATAGCTCAATGAAACAGAGTAGAAAATCTAGAAATAGACCCAGACCTATGTGCTCAGCTGATTGCTTTTACAAAATGCAAAAGCAATTCAGTGAAGAAATTATAACCTTTTAAAGAATTAGTGCTGGAGCAATTCCATAGGTTAAAAAAAGGAAACTCAACCTAAACCTCACTGCTTATACAAATATTAACTCAAAATGAATCACAGACATAAGTCTATAAAACTTTAAGAAAAAAAAATAGGAGAAAATTTTAGGGCCTAGCACTAAGCAAAAAGTTCTTAGACTTGACACCAAAAGCATGATCTATACAAGAAATAATTTGATTAATTATACTTCATTAAAATTGATAACATTTGCTCTAACAAAGACTCTGTTAAGAGAATGAAAAGACAGCTATAGTCTTAGAGGAAGTATCTGCAAATGACAAATCTGACGAAGGACTCTTATCTACAATATATAAAGTGTTCTCAGAACTCAGCAATGAAAGACAAAAAACAATTAGAAAACAGCAGAAGACACAGACACTTCACCCAAGAGGTAAGACAGATGACAAATAATGCACATGTAAAGCTGTTCAACATCATTAACCATTAGGGAATTGCAAAATAAAATGCCCATGAGATACCACTACACATATATCTGAATGACTAACAAATAGTGACACCAGATGCTGTGAAGGATGCAGAGAAAAGGAGTCACTCATAAACTGATGGTGGGGTGTAAAACGGTGTAGTCATTCTGGAAGATCATTTGTCATTTTCTTATAAAACTAAACATGAAACAGCTGTATGATGAGAATTGCAATCTTGTGCACTTATCCAAGAGAACCATGTTTATACAAAATCTGGACATAAATGTTATTAACAATTTTATTTAAAATAACAAAATTGGAAACAGATCAGCTATTATTCAATGAATAAATGGTTAAGCAAGCAGTGGTACATCTATATCATGGAATACTACTCAGCAACAAAAAGGAATAAATTATGGATACATTCAACAACTTGGATGAATCTCCAGGGAATTATGCTGAGTGAAAAAAGCCAGTCCTGGTCCTGGCTGATTGGCTCAGCTGTAGAGCACTGGCCCGGCATCTGGATGTTCCGGGTTTGATTCCCGGTCAGGGCACACGGGAGAAGTGACCATCTGCTTCTCTACCCCCCTACCCCTGTCTCTGTCTCTATTTCCCACAGCCATCTGAATTTAAAAAAAAAATGTTTTCTATTTTTTTGAAGAGTTTGAGAAGAATTGGTATTCTGCTTTAGGGTTTCATAGAATTCATCCGTGAAGCCACTTTATCCTGGACTTCTCTTTATTAAAATTATTTTTTATTACTGATCTAATTTTTTATTTATTAATGGTCTGTTGAGATTTTCTTTTTATTATTGAATCATTTTTGGTAATATGTATGTTTCTAAGAGTTTATTTCACCTAGGTTATTTTATTTGTTGACATAAAGATGTTCATAGTATTTTCTTACAATTTTTTCTATTATGAAAGGTCAGTATGTCCAGTTCCATTTCTGATTTTATTTTACTTTTTTACTTTCAACACTAATTTGTATTAGTTTCAAGTGTACAGCATAGTGGTTAGACAGTCATATACTTTACAAGGTGGTCCCCCGATATTTCCAGTACCCACCTGGCATCATACACAGTTACTACTATGTTATTGACTCTATTCTGTGCTTTGCTGACTCTATGACAGTATTGTTGCTCCCAGTTTGTACTTCCTAATCTCTTCACCTCCTTCACTCAGTCTCCCAGTTCCCTTCCCCTTGGGCTTTATTTATCTCTTCTCACTTTTTCCTTAGTAATTCTACCTAAAAGTTCATCCATTTTGTTCATCTTTTTTAAAGAACCAACTATTGATTTCATTGATTATCTCTATGAATAGAATAGACCATTCTGTTCCTTCTTTTGCTTATTGCTGCTCTAATATTTATTACTTCATACTTTATGCTTTGGATTTAATTTTCTAGTTTCTTAAGTTGTAAGTTTAGGTTGTTGATTTGAGATTTTTCCTTTTCTTTAATGTAGGCATAGATTATTCCTCAGTACCACTTTCACTGCGACTCATAAGTTTTGGTATGTTGTATTTTCATTTGTCTCTAAATATTTCATAATTTCCCTTGTGATTTGACCCATTGATTTTTTAAGAGTATGTTGTTTAATTTCCACACATTTAAAATTTATTTAGTTTTCCTTTTGTTATTAATTTCTAGTTTGTTTTTTCCATTGTATTTAGAAAGTATACTTTGAATGCTTTTGATCTTTTTTTAAAAAATTTCTTAGAGAGAGGCAGTAAGAGAGAGAGAGACAGGAACATCGAGCTGCTCCTGTATGTGCCCTGACTGGGGAATCAAACTGGCAACCTCTGTGCTTCTGGACAATGCTCCAACCAATTGAGTATCTAGCCAGGGCTTAATTTTTATTGATTTTTTTAGAGCAGTGGTTCTTAACCTGGGTTCTATCAAACCCTAGGGGTTCGATGAGTCGGTCTCAGGGGTTCGGAGAAGCCTCTGTGGCGGAGGCCACAATAAAGTAATACCGTAATTTGCTGTGAGTTCATGCACTTTGTTGGTTTTGTTCTTTGAGCAAGGTGATGTTCATGCATGGCTCATTTTGTGCACCAGTAAAAAAAAAATACCTATGTCTTGAATTTGGAAAAAAAAATCATATTTTATTATCACTAAAGAAGGGTTCGGTGAATGTGCATATGAAACTGGTGGGTTCGATACCTCAAAAAAAGGTTAAGAACCACTGCTTTAGAGAGACAGAAAGAGGAAAGGAAAGAGGGGGAAGGAGGAAGGGAAGCACCCCTTTGTAGTTCCACTCAGTCATGCATTCTTTGGTTGCTTTCCAGGTGTGCCCTGACCGGAGATCGAACCCATAACCTTGTTGTTTTGGGTTGATGCTCTTAACCAACTGAGCTAACCAGCCAGGGCCAATACTTTCAATCTTTTTAAATTTACTGAGATTTTTCTGTGACCTTCTATCTATGGTCTATCCTGGAGAATGTTTCACGTGCCCCTGCGTGGAATGTGTACTCTCCTATTGTTGGCAGAATGTCCTATGTATGTATTTAGGTCTAGTTTTATAGTGCTGTTGTAGTACTATTATTATTAGTCTATTTCCTATTGATCTTCTCTTTGGATGTTCTACTCATTGGCCTTGGCCAGTTGGTTCAGTGGTAGAGTGTAAGCTTGGTATGTGGATGTCCTGGGTTTGATTCCTGGTCAGAGCATACAGAAGTGCCCATCTGCTTTACCATCCCTTCCCTCTTTTGCTTCTCTCTCTCTTCCCATCCTGCAGCCAGGGCTCAGTTGGAGTGAGTTGGCCCCAGGAGTTGAGGATGGCTCCCTGGCCTCCACCTCAGGTGCTAAGAAGAACTCTGTTTTGCAGAGAATCACCCCCTAGTGGGCTTACCGGTGGATCCCAGTCAAGGCACATGAAGGAGTCTGTCTCTGCCTCCCCTCCTCTCACTGAATAATAATAATTAAAAAAATAGATGTTCTACTCATTATTCATAGCGAGGTATTGAAGTCTCCAACTATTATTGTAAAACTATATTTCTCCCTTTTATTCTGTTACTGTTTGCTTCATGTATTTTGAGGTACTATCATTTGGTGTGTGTGTGTTTATAATTATTATAAATTCTTTATTTTACTTTATTTTATTTATTTATTTATTTATTTATTTGTATTTTTCCAAAGTTAGAACTGGGGGAGGTAATCAGATAGATTCCCGCATGAGCCCGACCAGGATCCACCCAGCATGCCCACCAGGGAGCAATGCTCTGCCCATCAGGGGCATTGCTTCGTTGCAGCCAGAGCCATTCTAGCACCTGAGGCGGAGGCCATGGAGCTGTCCTCAGTGCCCAGGTCAACTTTGCTCCAATGGAGCCTTGGCTGCAGGAGGGGAAAAAAGAGATAGCGAGGAAGGAGAGGGGGAAGGATGAAGAAGCAGATGGGCGCTTCTCCTGTGTGTCCTGACCGGAAATCAAACCTGGGACTTCCATATATCAGGCCAATGCTTTTTTTTTTTTTTTTTTTTTTAGTGCGAGAAAGAGAGACAGAGATAGACGGAGAAAGAGAGACAGACAGGGAGGGACAGAGATGAGAAGCATGAACTCGTAGTTGTATCACTTTAGTTGTTCATTGATTGCTTCTTTCTTGTGTCTTGACAGGGTGGGGGAAAGCTTCCAGCCGAGCCAGTGACCCCTTGTTCAAGCCAGCGACCTTAGGATCAAGCCAGTGATTATGTCTATGATCCCATGCTCAAGCCAGCCACCGTGAGCTCAAGCTAGTGAGCCTGCACTCAAGCTAGATGAGTCCGTGCTCAAGCCAGCAACTTCGGGGTTTCAAGCCTGGGCATCCAGCATACTAGATCAATGCTCTATCCACTGTGCCACCATAAATCAGGCTTGTTATAAATTATTGATGAATTGACCATTTTACTAATATATAATGTCCTTCTTTGTGTCCTTCTAATAGTTTTTAACTTAAAGTCTGTTTTTTATGATCTTAGTATAGTCACCCCACTTCTCTTTTAATTATTATTTGCATGAAATATCTTCTTACATTCTTTAACTTTCAACTCATGCATGTCCGTAGATCTAAAATTCCTCTTTTGTAGACAACATAGAGTTGAATCATTTTTAAAAAATCTATCCTAGTGATCTCTGCCTTTTGTTGGACAGTTTAATCCATTTACATTTAAAGTAACTATTGATAAGGAAGGACTTAATTCTTCCCTTTGCTGTTTTCTGTATGTCTTATACCTTTATCCCTACCTTTCTTCATTATTGCCTTCTTCTGTAATTAATTTTTCTGGAGTGTACCATTTAATTCCCTTCTCATTTCCTTTTGTGTATAATTTTTAGATTTTTTAAAAATGGTTACCATGGGATTACAATTAGCATCCTCAATTTACAGCAATCTAGTTTGAATTGAATCCAATTTAATTTCAATAGCATACAAAAGTCTGCTCCTATACAACTCCATTTCCCCTTTGGGTTGTTATTGTCACAAATTACATCTTTTACCTTGTGCATGTACCCATTGACATAGATTTATAATGATTGTTTTTACTTTTGTCTTTTAATCATGTAGGATATAAAAAGTGGAGTTAGAAATAAAAAATATAATAATGCTAGCTTTTACATTTACTCATGTAGTTACTTTTACTGGAGACTTTTATTTATTCCGTATGGCTTTGCATTACTGCTTATTGCCCTTTGATTTCTACTTGTCAACATTAAAAGTGTCCAAACATGTAGAAAATTTTTATGAGTTTATCTGAGCCAAACTGATGCCATTGTTGGGGAACAAGATCTCAGATACTCTGGAATATAACAGTTTTGCAGCTTCTTTTATGCATTTGAAATTAAGGTGGGAATTAAGGCAGATTACATGGAGGTGGAAGAAAGCTAGGTGAAGATTGGATTACAGCAACAATTTTCAACCAGTGTGCCGCAAGAATCAAAACATGCAATACCTAACTACTTAGAGACACTGACCTCTTTTCACTTATACTGCTAAATAAAAAAATGACAACAGCTAGCATAATAGCTATCCAATGTGAATGAATCATAATTAGACATATTTTCTTTTTTTTAATTTTTATTTTATTCATTTTAGAGAGGAGACACAGAGTGAGAGAGAGAGAGAAAGGGGGGAGGAGCTGGAAGCATCAACTCCCATATGTGCCTTGACCAGACCAGTGCAGGGTTTTGAACTGGCGACCTCAGTGTTCCCAGGTCGACGCTTTATCCACTGCGCCACCACAGGTCAGGCTTAGACATATTTTCTTGTGTTAGATTGGTAAAAAGTATATTTTTGGTGTGCTACAGAATGTTAATAATTAGCTTATGTGTGCCATGAGGTGAAAAATGTTAAAAATCACTGGATTATAGAATGCTTACTAAGATTATGTGTTCTTTTGAGGGTGGTTATGGCTTATTTTAAAGGTATGTTAACCTAGATGCACAGAAACAGGGTTTGCTTAAGGCAAAGATAAACCTTTTACTGAAAAGTCATATGCCTGCAGCATGACTACCCACCATAACTGGATCAGATCACTCTGTAAGATTATTTTCTATAGAAACTCTGAAAACCTAAAGAACAACTTTAACATTTCTTGTATGACAGTTTTATTACCAATAAATTTCTTTAGCTTTTGTCTGTATAGCAATGTCCTATGTTCTCCTTCATTTTTGAAAGATAATTTTGCCATTTACACAATTCTCAGCTGCCAGGATTTTTCTTTCAGAACACTAAAAAACATCCCACTCCCTTTTGGCCTCCATGTATCTGATGAGAAATCTGCCCTTAATCTTGTCAAGATTCTTGATTCTCAGCTGTTAACATCTTGATTATATGTCTTAGTGTGGATTTCTTTGTGTTTATCCTTCTTGGAATGTGTTGAGCTTCTTGAATGTTTAGATTCATGTGTTATGCCAAATTTGGGGAGTTATTTTTTGTGCATCTTTTTATCCTATCCTTCTAGGATCTTCATTATACATATGTTGGGTTTTTTTTTTCTTCATTCTTATTTTTTCTTTTTCTCTTTTTTTCTTATTTATTTATTTATTTATTTACAGGGACAGAGAGAGAGTCAGAGAGAGGGATAGATAGGGACAGACAGACAGGAATGAAGAGAAATGAGAAGCATCAATCATTAGTCTTTCGTTGCCATTGCGACACCATAGTTGTTCATTGATTGCTTTCTCACATATGCCTTGACCGCAGGCCTTCAGCAGACCAAGCCACCCCTTACTGGAGCCAGCGACCTTGGGTCCAAGCTGGTGAGCTTTTGCTCAAGCCAGATGGGCCCGCGCTCAAGCTGGTGACCTTGGGGTCTCAAACTTGGGTCTTCCACATCCCAGTCCAACGTGCTATCCACTGCACCACCACCTGGTCAGGGTTTTTTCTTTTTCTTAATCTGAATATTTTCAATGGATATATCTCAAAGTTTGCTATTTTTTTCTTGCTTAAATCTAATATTGAGACCTTCTAGTGAGTTTTTTATTTGAATTATGGTACTTTTTAGCTCCATAATACTGTTAGGTTCTTTATTTTATCATTCCTATCGCTATATTAATATTCTCTATTTATTCATATCTGTTCTACAAATTTTCTTTAGCTATTGTTCATAGTTTCCTTCAGCTCTTTGAGAATGTTAAAGACAATTGAGTTAAGGTATTTTTCTAGTCAGTTTAATGGCTTCTCCAGGCTCAGTTTCTGTTCATAACTTCTGTAAATGGCCCATACTTTCTTGTTTCTTTTATACTTTATATTAAAAAAACTGAATGTGTTTAATATTATAATGTGACAAGTCTGGAAATCAGATTTTCCCTCTTTTAGTGATTGTTTTTGTTGCTTGCTATAGACTTCAGCTGTTTGACTAATTTTCTAAACTATTTTTATAGTAAGGTCTATAATCTTCATTATATATGGTCTATGAAGTTTCTATTCCTTTAGCCTGAGTTCAGTTAGTGTTTTGATAAATTTCCTGGAATGCCAGCAACTGAATGAAGTGGAGAAGGATTAAGAGAGAGAGAGAGAAAGAGAGATACCTCTCCTATCTTTGCATATTGGCTCAGTCTCAGGGCACTCCTCCAGGGACCCTTTAACTTCTGATTGCTCTGGCTAGAACTTCCAGTATGATGTTAAATAGCAGTGATAAAACAGGGTATTTTCAGATCTTAAGGGGAAAGTTTTCGGTCTCTCACCATTGACTATGATATAGTCATGGATTTTTCATGAATGCTCTTCTTGGGTTTTCTGTTGTTGTTTTCGGGTTCTTGTTTTGTTTTGTTTTTTCTTGTCAATCCTTTCCAGACCACTGGATCATTGAATGTTGGATATAGAAAGGACCTAAAGTTTATAGCCCAAATCTCCCGATGTACATACAGAGAAGCTGAAGCTCAGAGATGTCAAATGTCTTATCCAAGTTCACTAGAGTTGTTCAAGGCAGAGCTTGGATTAACAACAATAATAATAAGTGTGATTTAGTACCTGCCAACTGAATGTCAGTTGCTATTCTAAGTACAATATCACATTTATTCTTCATGTTAACCCCATGAAGTAGGTACCATCATTTTCATCTTATAAAAGAGGAAGCTGAAGCTTGGAGAGTTTAAGAAACTTGTTCAAGGTCAAATAGCTATTAAGTTGATAATCTGGTGATCCTGGGTGATCTTGCTATGTCAGAAAGTAAAGAAACTTTCAAATGCTTATAAAAACTTGTCAAATGTCTGTGTGAAGGAGTTATGCTGGCCAAATGTATAACAACATGAGCATCAAAAAAGAATACATAATGGATTTGGTTACAATACTTAGAATTTATAATGATATTATAAATCCATAATTCTATTAAAATAATAATAAAACAACACACTGAATTGTTACCAGAGGTGGTGGCTATCACATTAACTGAAAATTAGTAATTACTTTCTTACTTTGAAATTAGATTCTAAAGGAAATAATGAAACATTTATACCACCTTTTCTTTAGGAACTATTATCAGGATAACCAAATAAAACATGTTGATGAGGGAAAGTCTTATTTATAGGAGAATGCCAGATAATAAATGTAGAGGAATAATAAAATTAAAAAATCAATTTACAATCTCTTAATGAAATAGTTGATTCAGGCATATATCAACAAAAGATGTTAACACCATTAGGTGAAAGATTGATGGAGAACTGGTATTTTACATGTTTGCAAAATTTCACCTCATAAGTTACTTGCTAAACATGAGAAGGAAATGTAATTTTACTATTACAGGATCAGGCTATCATCATCTTAATCCAAGGATCAACATTAGCATTGAAAATATTGGTAGAACTAGATTCATGTATCTTCCAATATGATGAACTATGAAGTATTCAGAACCACCTATCAAATATTTTTTGCCAAAAAATATTTAACTTTTAGTTAAAATGAAGTAGAAGAAATGGAGAAACAGTTCCACTAGAGTAAGCAAGTAGACAAATCCAGAAAGTAGTGCTTCGACAGCTGAATGGTAAAATAGTTAAAGATTGAAAAGACATACAATAAAACACAAATGAATAACCCAGATGTAAAGATATTTGGGGGACAGTTGGAAAAATATTGAATAACTTCTGAGTATTATATTATATAGACGAATTATAAGTAGTATTGTTAGAGATGATAATGTTATTGTTGTCATATAAGGAAATGTCCTTAATTTTTAGTGATGCATGCTGAAATACTTAGGGTGAAATATCATGATGTCTGTATTAACTTTACAGCATCTTGACAATGAGATCAGCGTGGCAAATATGGCAAATGTTAACAATTACTAAGTCTAGTTGATTGGTGTGTGGACATGAACTATTCGACTTGTTCTATTTTTCTTTATGTTGAAAAATTTTATTATAAAAATTGAGAGGAAGGATTCTAGGTGAAGAAGGTGTTACTGTTTGCCCTTAAGACACACTAGCATAAATAACAAACTTTAAAAAGAGGAAGAAGAAGGAGGAGGAGGAAGAATAGGAGGATAAGGAGGGAAGGAAGGAAGGAAGGAAGGAAGGAAGGAAGGAAGGAAGGAAAGAAGGAAGAAAGGGAGGGAGGGAGGGAGGGAGGGAGGAAGGTAAGAAGGAAGGAAGGAAGGAAGGAAGGAAGGAAGGAAGGAAGGAAGGAAGGAAGGAAGGAAAGAGAGGAGAGGAGGAGGAAGAGGAAGGCGGAAGAAGTGATCAGAAGGGAAGGAGGCTAGACAAAGAGCTCTGCACCTAAGGTGAAAAGTCACCAAAAATGCTTTGCTCTGGGTCATACTAAAAATTCTTATCAGAAGATCTGGAGAAAAAGTGGCATGAGATGATGGAGGATGTGCTGTGGAGGGAGGAGGACACCAAACATCTGCAGTGATTGGGATGATGAAGTAGGAGTAGTGGCTAGAAAAGTGTAGGCTCCCCATGGCAACTTTACTCACCCCATCAAACCACAAAGCATATCCACGTCTTTCCTGAAGCATATGGTGAAGCAGAACATCTCCCTGCAGGAACCCTCAGAAGCCCCAGAGAAATTGATGAACTTAGTCACTCTCTTCCTGAGTTTCCTGCATTTCTCAGGGAAGTTGTTGAATCACAAAGTTTCCCTTTATAAGAGACAGACCATGTTCATGGATTGGAGAACTCAATATTATGATAATGTCTGTCCTTCCCAAGAGAGCCCTGAAATAGACCCACACATACACTGCCTCCTGATATTTAAAAAATAAAACATTTGTTTGTTGTAGCAGCAGTTTTTTGTTTTTGTTTGTTTGTATTTTTCTGAAGTGACAAGCAGGGAGGCAGAGAGACAGACTCCCACTTGTGCCTGACTGGGATCCACCCAGCATGCCCACCAGGGGGCAATGCTTTGCCCATCTGGGGCTCCACTGCAACCAGAATCATTCTAGCAGTTGAAGTGGAGGCCATGGAGCCATCATCAGTGCCTGGGCCAACTTTGCTCCTATGGATCCTTTGCTGGGGGAGGGGAAAAGAGAGGTAGAGAGGAAGGGGACGGGTGGAGAAGCATATGGGTGCTTCTCCTGTGTGCCCTGGCTGGGAATCAAAACCAGGATTTTCATATGCCAGGTCGACGCTTTACCACTGAGCCAACCAGACAGGGCCTGTTGGAGCAGCAGTTTAAACAGAGGTGCTGACAGCAAGTGGATCTCATCACCTTTGGGGTCTGTGGTTGTGCCCCTCAGAGTGAATTGGGAGGTTCTACACTCCCGGTGGCAAGATACTGGGGCCCGCAGGCAGGCCTGATGGGAGTTTTGGGCAACACCCAGATGGGAGTTTTGGGCAACACCCAGAGATCCTAATGCATGTTCACCCTGCTCTCTCCTACTCCCTGCAGACAGAAGCATGGGTGCCTGACACCATGCCTGCACTCACTCTATCCGGTGCATAAAGGTGGAAGAGATTGCCACCAGCAAGTGCCAGAGACCTGCAGCAGTCAAGTAGTTCCATGACTCCAAGATCAAGTTCTGTGTATTTTTTTTTTTTGGTGCTCCATTCCAGGAAGTGCAAACATACTGGTATATGTACAAAATGGATGGAGCAAACTTCTATTTCATCTCCCTGCTCCAAAAATACATTTAAGAGATTCCAACATGGCTTTAGAGTAGGTGGATACTTCACTCACCTGCTCCCAGCCCTAAACTGTATTTACAGCTAAATTATAGTGCAACCAACCTAAACCAGTTGAACTGAGATATTATGGCCAACGATTTGCAGAAGAAACCACATAGAGACTGGTAAGACAGTTGGAGATGCGGAAATGGCTGGCCCCCATGCCTGGGTGCAGCAGTTATAGCAGCAGGACTCCCTCCCTGCAGGAGCAGGACCTTTCAACCAAGGAAGGATCCCTGGCCCAGAGTGGTGGAGGTGGGAAGAGGAGTCCGCAGAACAATTGATGGTGAAAACCAGGGAAGATTGAGTTGGCCTGGGTCACCCAGGCAGCACCTACAAAGGGGTGAGCCCTCCCAGGGTTACAGTACCAGCATAGGGAGTGCACTCTCCCCTCCCCCACCCCTAATGCTCAAGCCGGCCACCCAGCCATGTTTGGTCCTACAGAGGCTTTTGCAGGTTGCAACCAGCAGAGACTTCATGGAACATTCTCACTCTGAGGGGAGACTTGTACGGGACATACAGACAGTGGCTAGGTAGAAAGGCTTTGGGGAAAAAAAGTTTCCCCCATTAAAGCACACAGCTGGCAGCCCTCCCCCAACCGCACCTGGAGGCACACTCAGCAGAATTCACCACTTGAAAGGAGATAGGAGAACGGCACCCAAATTGGACTTTTTGTAAATTTAGAAAGAAATCTACACCCCACCACTGCAAATTCACAGCCAACACCCTCCCCCACCCTGACCTGTTGGACACTGGGCCCATGGGTGTAACTGGATTTTCCACATGCAGGGACACAAGAGAACTGAGCAGAGCTGGGTCTTTATGTGATTTTGGAAGGAGAGCTGCTTGACTAGAGGCACGAGGGGAATCTCTGGAGTTTGCAGCACTGAGGAAAGACGGGTGGGTGATGGCCACTAGGATTCGTGTGCTGAGTCATTCTTCAGTACCATAGTCACCATCTTTCTTCAGTGGAGCACTACCCTCCTAACAGCATCAGCCAGGGAGAAACCACTCGTCCTACCCCTCTGGATTCCCTCTTGCCCCACTCAGCAGAGATTAGGCTCTGCAGAGGAGTCAGTTGGCTGGACCAGAGAGTAGAGATCTGGACAGACTCAGGGGGTCCAGTGAGGGGACAGTGACTCACTTATTCAGTATTAAGGAAGGGGAATATTTCCCCCACTTTCCCATGAATCTGACTGGTGTTTCCCCCTCATAGGAAAATTTCTAGAGTCACCCTCCCTGGTTGCAAAAGAACAGTCTGAGAAGGGCGACTTTGGAGTGGGGAACCACACCCACCAGCTTTCCTGAAACCTGACAGGCACCTCCACCTAAGAGGAAAGCCGCTACCCCCATCCTCTCAACTGTACCAGAGGCTTTTTAGTGACTGAGCCTACCAGGCAGCCAGCAGGTAGAGGCAGCTAGAGGCAGACTTCAGATGGTCTTTTGCTAACCTACCCCTGAGCCTGGTTCTGACAAAAGCTGACCTCAGTGTGCTGCTTGGTCCTTTCCACATGTACCTACACCCAGTAGAGGCAGCCACAAACTGTGGACCTCTTATAGCTACAAACAGGTTGTAAAGGATCAGTAACTGGCAGCATTGCATGTTTGCCTGCATCAGGCTCCCTCCCAAGAGGCCCAAAACCATCACACCCAGTGGACAGATTGAGACAACATTCAGAGCAAGATTCAGTTAGCTTCATAAACAACATATTCAAAAGGAGACCTTGGCAGGCACCAAACCCAGCTGAGGCAAGTTCCACTTCCTGTGCTCAGCACCTGTACTGCAACTCACACTTTGGTTGAGGTAGAGCCTCACAGTCGGCCAGACTGAGGCTCAAACTGACACATAGTGGGCCAACAGCAATCAAGTCTCAATACAACAGGATGATGCGCATAACCCACACAAAGGTCATTCCTGAAACACTCAGTTCGGGTGATCAAGAAGACTGCATCACAGAACCTAACAGGACACCTACTACTACATAAGGCCACCCCACGAAGACTGGGAATCATAGCAGATCTGTCTAATAAATAGAAACAAGCACAAAGAGGCAGCCAAAATGAGGAGAAAAAGAAGCAGGCCCCAAATAACAGAGCAGACAAAAATCTCTACAAAAAGAGATAACTGAAATGAAGATAAACATTTTATCAGATATAGAAATCAAGGTAATGGTTATATGGATGCTCACAGAACAAGATGAGAACTTCAACAAAGAGACAGCAAGCATAAAAAAGAACATAGAAACCATATTAAGAAACCAGTCAGAAATGAAGAATACAATATCTGACATCAAGAATACACTGGAAGGGCCTGACCTGTGGTGGCGCAGTGGATAAAGCGTCGACCTGGGAACACTGAGGTCGCCAGTTCAAAACCCTGCACTGGTCTGGTCAAGGCACATACGGGAGTTGATGCTTCCAGCTCCTCCCCCCTTTCTCTCTTTCTCTATCTCTCTCTCTTACTCTGTGTCTTGTCTCTAAAATGAATAAATAAATTTTAAAAGAATACACTGGAAGGAATAAACGATAGGTTGGATGAAGCCGAGGATTGAATCAGTGATTTGGAAGACAGAATAAGAAAAAAAGAACACCCAATCAAAGCAGCATAAAGTAAAATAGAAATTAAAAAGTGAGGAGAATTTAAGGGACCTTGGGGACAACATGAAGCACAACATCTATATCATAGGGGTACCAGAAGAAAAAGAGAGAACAAGGGATCAAGAAACTATATGAAGAAATAATGACCCAAAATTTCCCTAACCTGGGGAAGGAAAAAGACATTCATGTCCAGGAAGTGTAGTGAGTCCCAAAGAAGATGGACCCAAAGAGGCCTGAAGCAAGACACATCATAATTAAAATGGCTAAAGGTTAAAGACAAAAGGACAATCTTAAAAGTAGGAACAGAAAAGCAGTTAGTTACTTACAGGAATCTACCATATGGCTGTCAGATGATCTCACAACAGAAATATTTCAGGCTGGACAGGATTGGCACAAACTATTCAAAGTGGTGAAAAGCAAGAACCTATAACCAAGACTGCTTTACCCAGCAAAGCTATCATTTAAAATTGAAGGAGAAATAAAAAACTTCTCAGAGAAGAAAAAAGCTAAAGGATTCTGTTGCTGTCAAACTGGCATTACAGAAAATATTAAAGGTCCTTCTGTAAGAAAAGGAAGAGCGAAAAGTGGGAAACACTGTTAAAAGAAAATAATGGCACCTGACCTGTGGTGGCTCAGTAGGTAAAGCATCAACCTGAAATGCTGAAGTTACTTGTTCGAAACCCTGGATTTGCCTGGTCAAGGGAAATATGGGAATTGATGCTTCCTTTTCCTCCTCCCTTCTGTCTCTCTCTCTAAAATGAATAAATAAAAGAATAATGGCAGTAAATATGTACCTATCAATAATCACTTTAAATGTAAATGGCCTAAATGCTCCAATCAAAAGACATAGGGTAGTTGAATAGATAAGGAAGCAAAACCCATAATATGCTGTCTACAAGAGACCCACCTCAGAACAAAAAATACACACAGACTAAAAGTAAAGGGATGGAAAAAGATATTTCATGCAAATGGAAATTTTTAAAAAGCTGGGGAAACAATACTTATATCTGAAAGAACAGGCTTTAAAGCAAAGTTTACAGTAAGAGACAAAGGATACTACATAATGATAAAGGGAGCAATCCAACAAGAAGATCTAATCCTTCTAAACATTTATGTACCCAATGTAGGGGCACCTAAATATGTAAAGCAAATTTTGAGGACATAAAGGGAGAGATCAATAGCAATACAGTCACAGTAGGGGATTTTAACACCCCATGACATCAATGGATAGATCATCCAAACAGAAAATCAGTATAGAAATGATGGTCTTAAATGACATATTAGATCAGCTGGATTTAATTGATATCTTCAGAGCATTTCACCCTAAGGCAGCAGAATATACATTCTTGTCAATTCACATGGAACATTTTCTAGGATAGACCACATGTTAGGACACAAAACAAGTCTCAGTAAATTTAAGAGGATTGAAATCATATCAAGCATCTTCTCTGACCACAATGGCATGAAACTAAAAATCAATGAGAAAAAAAAAAAAGAAAACAGAAAACCACACAAAGATGTGGAGGTTAAAACAACATGTTACTAAAACCATGAATGGGTTAACAATGAGATCAAAGAACAAATCAAAAGGTACCTTGAAACAAATTAAAATGAGAACACAACAACCCCAAATCTTTGGGACATAGTGAAAGCAGTCCTAAGAGGGAAATCCATAGCATTTCAAGCCTACCTCAAGAAACAAGAAAAATCTCAAATGAACAATCCAACCTTATACCTAAAGGAACTTGAAAAAGAACAACAAACACAGTCTTAAGTGAGTAGAAGGAAGGAAATAATAAAGATAAGGACAGAAATAAATGAAATAGAGACAAAATGACACAAAAGATCAATGAAACCAAGAGCTAGTTCTTTGAGAAGATAAACAAGACTGACAAACCTTAAAACAGACCCATCAAGTAAAAAAGAGTGGGGACCCAAATAAATAAAATTAGAAATGAAAAAGAAGTAACAACTGACACCAAAGAAATACAAAGGATTGTAAGATAATATTATGACAACAAATTGAACAATCTGAATGAAATAGATAAATCCCTAGAAACATACAATCTTCTAAAACTGAATCAGGAAGAATCAGAGAATCTGAATAGACAGATTATAACTAGTAAAATTGAAGCAGTGATCAAAAAACTCCCAAGAAACAATAGTCCTAGACTGGATAGCTTCACAGGTGAATTTTACCGAACATTCAAAGAAGAATTAACACCTTTCCTTCTCAAACTATTCCAGAAAATTCAAGAGGAGGGAGGGTTCCCACATTTATTTTACAAGACCAGCAGAGTCCTAATTCCAAAACCAGATAAAGACACTACAAAGAAAGAAAATTGTAGGTCAGTATCTCTGATGAGTATAGATGCTAAAATCCTCAACAAAATATTAGCAAACCAGATCCAGCAATACATTAACAAGATCATACGCCATGATCAAGTGAGATTTATTCTGGAGATGAAAAGTTGGTACAGCATTCGCAAATCAATAAACGTGATAAACCACATAAACTAAATGAAGGAAGAAAATCACATGATTGTATCAATAGATGTAGAAAAAGCACTTTATAAAATCCAGCACTCATTTATGTTAAGAACTCTCAGCAAAGTGGAAATAAAGGGACTATAGCTCAATGTAATAAAATCCATATATTACAAACCCACAGAGTATATCAGACTCAGCAGACAAAAACTACAAGTGTTTCCCTTAAGATTGGGAACAAGACAGGGATATCTGCTATCACCACTCTTATTCAATATAGTACTGGAAGTGCTAGCCACAGCAATCAGACAAGAAGAAGAAATACCAGGCATCCAAATTGGAGAGGAAGAAGTAAAACTGTCATTATTTGCAGATAACATGATACTCTATATAGAGACCCCTAAATATTCCATCCAAAAAAACCTACTAGATACGAAAAATGAATTTAGTAAAGTAGCAGGTTACAAAATAAACATCCAGAAATCAGTTGCATTTTTATACACCAATAATGACCTATCAGAAAGGGAAACTGCCTGACCTGTGGTGGTGCAGTGGATAAAGCGTCAACCTGGAATGCTGAGGTCGCCAGTTTGAAACCCTGGACTTGCCTGGTCAAGGCACATATTGTAGTTGATGCTTCCTGGTCCCACCCCCCTCTTTCTCTCCTCTCTAAAGTGAATGAAGTCTTAAGAAAAAAACCTAAAACAAAATAAAAGAAAGAAAGGGCAACCAAGAAAACAATACCTGCAGAACATTATGCTGAGTGTCAGAGAAAGGCAAATACCATATGATTTCACTCGTATGTGGAATCTAATAAAAAATATAACTAAGAAGCAAAATAGAGACAGACTCATACATAGAGAGCAGGCTGACACAGTTTTGGGAGGGGTTGGTGCTGAAAAGAACTTATGGACACAGACAACAGTGTGGTGATTGCCGGGAGGCTTGGGAGAAGAGATGGAGGAGGGCATGGGGGAGATAAATGGAGATGAATGAAGACTTGACTGGAGGGGGGTGAACATACACTGCAGTGTAAAGCAATGTCTTGTATAATTGTGAAACTGAAACCTTATGATTATGTTAACTAGTATCACCCTAATAAATACAATTTTTAAAAATTATTAAAATACACTTAATATATTGTCCTTGGATAGAAGATGTGTCAGATATTATACTGAAAAGAACAGATAATACACTCCATCTTAGCCAAAAGGCTGGGAAGTGATCATGATGCATTTTTTATTTTATTTCATTTCATTCCATTTTATTATTTTAGGTGAGAGAAGGGAAGATAGTGTGGCAGATTCCATCATGTGCCTCAACCAGAATCCACCCAGCAGTCCCATCTGGGGCCAATGCTTGAGTACCAAGCTATTTTTAGCACCTGAGGTTGATGCACTCCAATGGAACTCTCTTCAGTGCCCGGGGCCACAGTCAAACCAATCAAGCCACTGGCTGCAGAAAGGGAAGAGGGAGAAGGAAGAAGGGAGGGTAGGAGAAGTAGTTGGTCACTTCTCCTGTGTGTCCTGACCAGGAATTGAACCCAGGAAGTCCATAAACTGGGCCCACATTCTATCCACTGAGCCACTGGCCAGGGCCTAATGCATTCCATGTTTTACACATATAAATATGTATTTTTGTTTTTGTATATTATACCTCAAGTAAGAGTTTATTTTAATCTATTTATAAAAATTCAAATGATGTTTTCCAAAATTAAATTGCTATTGTTCAAAGCAATTCTTTCTAATTCTCTGCATTTTTAATACTCTTCATTAGTTTGTTAGTTGCTTTCACAGAGTGACAAGTTGATTGACAGGCACTGTTAATGGGTGGGAACAGAAGTGACATCTTGGTGAGCTCGCTTGATCTCCAGATAGTTGTTCTTCAGTCTCTTAATAATTGTTGGGTCGCTTGTTGGATTCCACAAGTATCTTCTGACCCACTCCATTCATCCAGCCCATTTGGAAACTTGCAAAAATAAGGCCACTCACAGACAGTTTCTGCTTCCTGTTTTAAAATATCTTAAAATTTACTTTAATTGAATGGTGTCTAGAGAGAGATAGATGTAGGCTTGGGAGACCCAGGAATTAAGAAATAACTAAGGGAAGAAGGAAAAGCATTCTTTATATTCCAAGTTTAAAACAGAGCAATATGAATAGGTATAAATATATAATTTTAGTTCTTCAAATAATATATTATCTTTATTTGATAAATGATTTTAACATGTTACCTAATTGAAACCTTTGCCAAAAATACAGTAGGATAATTCAGCTCTTCTTTTTCCTTCATTCCTGTAC
This sequence comes from Rhynchonycteris naso, assembly GCA_037038555.1. Lineage (NCBI taxonomy): Eukaryota > Metazoa > Chordata > Mammalia > Chiroptera > Emballonuridae > Rhynchonycteris > Rhynchonycteris naso. Next base: position 48,358,569 of record CM072999.1, read on the forward strand.
TTGGGATGGCATAAAGAGGCCTGATTTCACCTACAGGAGAATGGGATCTTTATATATACATTCACCACTGCCTTTTGTCTGATGTGGTCAGTGCAAGGGAGAAGAACAATGATTTTAAGAGTCAGAACTTGACAATATGCTCCCTTATTCTTAAAAGAAACAAAAAGGAAATTCTGTCTTAAAAAAACAGAAAGTAATATAACTACATCCTTAAAAATTCAAATGAAGCACTCCCACTCCCAGGCATTAACCATTCTTAACAGTTTGCTGTGAATATAGTATTTCCTGAATTATTTATGAGCACACATGTGAATGTGTATTCAGATTGCTATTTTTACATTTATTTTACAAAATAAATTTATACTATGCATGCTGCTCTGCAACTTGCTATCTTCTCCCCAATAGAACCCAGATATTACTTCTAAGTCAATGCATGTAAATCAACCTCCTTCTTTCGGATGGCTACATAGGATTCTTTAGTATGGGTCTACAACCATTGTTAAGTGTGTCCATTGTCAACGTCTCACATTCACAAATATATATATTTAGTAATGAGCTTTTCTTGTTTATTTTTTTTAATTTCTTTTTATTTATTTATTTTAGAGAGGAGACACAGAGTGAGAGAGAGAGAGAGAGAGAGAGAGAGAGAGAGAGAGAAAGGGGGGAGGAGCTAGGAGCATCAACTCCCATATGTGCCTTGACCAGACCAGTGCAGGGTTTTGAACTGGTGACCTCAGTGTTTCCAGGTCGACGCTTTATCCACTGCGCCACCACAGGTCAGGCTCTTGTTTATTTATTTTTGCAAATATGTGCCAATACTTCAGCACACCAAAGTCTTACAAATGGCCTTGTTGAATCAGAGGACATTCTGTTTAAAATTATGTAATATAGGCCCAAGTTTCCCTCTAAAACCTTTATATAGTAGTCACCCTTTATTCATGGTTTCTCTTTCTGCAGTTTCAGTTAACAGTCAACCGAAGTCTGAAAATACTGTATTAAATGGAAAATTCCATAAATAAATAGTTCATAAATTTTAAGTTCCACACTCTTCCGAGTAGAATGATGAAATCTCTTGTTGTCCTGTTTTGTTGTGATGGGACATGAATCATCCTTTTGTCTAGTGTTCCCATACTGTATACCCTACCTACCCATTAGTCCTTAGTAGCTGTCTCAGTTATCAGGTCAACTTCCATGGTATTGAAGTGCTTGTATTCATGTAACCCCTAGAATAGACTAACTCTTTGTCACAATGCCTGTGTATTCACCTCATCTCATCATGTAGACATTGTAACATCTCACATCATTACAAGAAGAAGGGTGAGTACACTACAATATTTTCAGACAGAGAATCACATTCGTGTAACTTGTTACAGTACATTGTTATAATTGTTCTGTTATTAGTTATTGTTAATCTTACTGTGCCTAATTTATAAATTAACTTTTTCATAGGTATGTATGTATAGGAAAAAACAGCATAGATAGGGTTTGGTACTATCTGCAGTTTCAGGCGTCTATGGAGGTCTTGGAAAGTGTGCCCCGCAGATAACAGGGGACTGCTGTACTAATTCCCCCCACACACACACACACACACAAACATGGATGTAAGTGTTCAAACCATAGCCTTGCTGCTGGACTTTCTTATTTCGCTCTCCAATTACAGTGGCTTTTGTTTTTACTGACATTGCAGTTTAAATCTTACTGGTGCTACAAAGGGCCAAGTTTCAAGTGGTCCGTTAATAAAGTTCCTGTAGCCTATTTATTCTTTTAACATGTTGATGATTATCTTTCAAGTCTAGAAGTATTTTATTGTTTTTTAGATAATAACAGGCAAAGATGTTCATCAAACTTGATCACAAGCGGCTTTATGTCAAGTCTTGGGTCCAGCAACACATCATTATTTATGAATTCCCCAGATCATGCCATTGGTTGGAGGGCCAGATCTGATACATGAGAAACACCATCATTCTTTAATACTACTATCTGTTTCAGCACAAAACCTCCACAATACAACAGCTTGGTTGTCAGTAACATTGTGTATTGATTTTTCAGTTATTTAACTCACAGGAGAAACAGCTTTAGTTGGACCATATATTCTCCAAACCTTTTATTTAATTATGTATTCAAAAGTCTGTATCCCTCAACTGTCTTGGATACTTCAAATTTGAGTCCTGGGATGCCAAACCTACAGCATATACATCACTTAACTGTGGCAGCAGCCTCCAGGTGATTTTGAGAAAGCTAAATCTCTGCCAGAAACATAACAACTTACAAAATTTCTACATTCATCTTGTTTTTAGTTCATAAAACACACTACTGTGACTTATATACATAATTGCATTTGTTGTTATTAAATAAATGCTTTATTTGAGTTAGAGAGAGGTCACTTTGGGAGGAATGGGTAGCTCCTAGTTGAATGCTCCTAGCATGAGTGCTGTTTCAGCAGGAAGGGGAATGGCCAGCTTCTGTTCTTCTCCAGAAAAGACTTCCAGGCTCAGCTGTTGAGACATCCTATGCGATCAGTGTACTGTACTCTGACGGGCTTAGGTAGGGTGACCAGCTGTTCTGCTTTATCTGAGAGAGGCTGTCCCAGTTTTAGCACTAAAATCCTGCATCCTGGACAACCCTTACTTCCTGAAAAACCCACGGGATGGGTCACCCTAGCAGTACAAACACATCCATCTACATTTATTGTTTTGTCATTCTGCAAAAATGACAAAATGGTTATAAAAATTATGGCACATTTTAACATCTACATATAACAGAATAACCCATTCAGAAACACCCCAAATGTACAGTTCATTATACTTGGGTTATTCACAAGATAATTTTGGAATTTTTCTCAATGTTTACACATAGCAATCCAGTAAGGGCACAAATTGAAAATTGTAAGATAAACTTCTTCCTTCATTTTTTTTAAAAGAAAATATTATTTAAATATTCCTATCTTGTTATTTATTTCTAAAGGTCAGGGTTATCAGTCAGACTTGAAAACACATTAAAACAAGTCCTTGTTTAAAACAATCTCCACATTGTTCTTGATGACCTTGATATCCATTTAACCATATATTGGGACTAGAAGTGTATATCATAAGTTATTTTTTTCATTCTTGTTATTCTATTTCTATGACTTCAGAAATAGCCCCATATAGATGACACATCTAAATTTTAAATGTTAAGGCCCTGTGAATGCCAGGCCTGGGCTAGATAGGCTCAGAGGGGTTTGGACTGGAGTAGTCAGTGGTCACCTCACCATTAAAGAAGCAAAATTCAAGAGACTTTGGAGGGTAGATTACCAAGGGCAAAGTAAGCTTGCCCCTGGTACAGACAATCAGGGACACTGATGAGAATTTTAATACAATAATAAAACTGACTGAAAGGTGATCTGCTTTTAATCATCACTGCACGTTGAAAATTCTAATAAATATCAATGATATAATACTCTTCCCTAAAAAAAAGTATGTTGTTGGTCTAACATTCTAAATAGTAGCAGCGATGACTCTTGTTCTAAAACTGTACAGATAAGGGAAGCTTTCAATTAGCATATTTGTTTATCACTTGTGCTTTGGCAGACATCATCCTGTTTGTGGAAGCAATCTTGGAGAGCTCCTGGATATACAGTTGGCCCTGATGCACTCAGCTAAGCACTTTTTCTCTTTCTTTTTAAATTAATTTTAATGGGGTGACACCAATAAATCAGGGTACATATGTACAACAAAAACATCTTTTTTCTCTTTTTTTAAAAAGCAGGAGAGCACGAACACTGTCCCCACTACCACAAACTATGCAGTCGATTTTCCCACATCTGGGGAAATTGTAGGGTCCAGCACATCCAGAGTGTAGTGAACAAGCATCGCCCTGGGAAAGCCACCTTTGTGAGCATGGGATCTACCCGGCCAGGTAAGTATGCACTATGTTTAGAGATAAAGTTCAAACCGTTCAGAATTTTCCAAGCTCTCTTTGGCATGGTGTGTGCCTCCAGCGCTTGTGATATGACATACCCCTGCATTTAGACAGTGGCTTTGACGTAAGCAGTGATGGCACACAGTTGAAAGAACTGTGTGCCATCTGTCATTTTTTGTGAACTCAGGGAGGTTTTAATTTTTGTTTTTTAATTTAAAATGGAAAACAGTGAAATATCATGCCAATTTTGACTTATGTCTCAAAAATATGAGATATAATTTTATGTCAGTGAGTGCAAATTTTAGTTCATACACAAAATATCTTTAAATTTTATATCAGTCCTTTTAAAATAGTTGTTATAAAACTAAGGAACAAATCAAGAAAATTATTACTGATTATTACAGAAACTAATTTTGTCACAGTGCAAATAAGGGCGTGTTAAATGTTAGTATTTACCTGTATTGCTTTAACATTAACATTTTCTATTTTGTTTTCATCTTTTGTTTGTAAAGTCAAGTGACTTGCCAAAGATCATACAACTAAAAACTAACTCAGCAGAAACTTAACCTCTGTTTTTCTGATCTTGACATAAGTATTTTCCACAATCACACAATCATCTTTTAGCATCTGTTCTTTCTCATTTTTCAACTGTAACTCAAAGTCTTAAAGGTCTGGGTCTAGAAGTTCAGCTGCAAAAGAATCTATTTTTTAAAATGCCAAATGTCTTTCACATAGAAAATTTATTTTGCACAAAAGTAGCTGTGATTGTTGTCAATTTCTTTTTCCCAAATATAAATTAGGGTCTGTGAGTCCTTCCAAATTGCTCCTCTGTGATCTGTGGGCCCCTCTGGAATGCTCTTCAGTGAGTTCATAGCAGAGCCTGTTGGGAACTAGACCAGAATCAGGACTTTTCAGAGGTTAGTCCCCATCCCTACAGGTTCATGGGCAAGGTAAAACCCACACAGGAAGTAATACACAACAGAGGTTGGGGAGAGATCCATACCAAACACATGAAGATTTTGTATTGATGATGCACATCTGCATGGCCAATTCCATCTCAGTCCTATATTTAGATAGATCCTAGGCATTGTCACTGAGTGGTCCATTATGCTGCTGATGAAGCATGGGAAGGAATGGAAAATATAATGTCTATAAACACTTTATATTTTTTACTAAAGCATGATAAACTAGGGTGCATATAGAACGTCAGCTTTGATTGAACACATTCTGGTCTAGCTAGCAATGGGGCCTCAATGAACAATTTCTGGGGGATTCCAAGATGGCGATGGAGTAGGCAGATGTTCCAACTTCCACCTCCCAGGACAAAATTAGATTACAACCAAATTTAAGAACAATCACCTTGAGCCTGTCCAGGCGGTGGCGCAGTGGATAGAGCATCGGACTGGGATGCAGAAGACCCAGGTTTGGGACCCCAAGCTCGCTAGCTTGAGCGCAGGCCCATCTGGCTTGAGCAAAAACTCACCAGCTTGGACCCAAGGTCACTGGCTCCAGCAAGGGGTGGCTTGGTCTGCTGAAGGCCCGCGGTCAAGGCACATGTAAGAAAGTGATCAATGAACAACTAAGGTGTCGCAATGGCAACGAAAAACTGATGATTGATGCTTCTCACCTCTCTCCGTTCCTGTCTGTCTGTCCCTATCTATCCCTCTCTCTGACTCTCTCTCTGTCCCTGTAAAAAAAAAAAAAAAAAAAAAAAATCTGTTCACAGCCACTTACCTGGGGCTCTGGTGGAGGGAGGACTGAGAGGACTAGAGTTGTGTGAGTAGAGTGTGAATTTGGTGGTCCAGGGAGAGTCACTGTGGTGGATGGCCACCGGAACCCCTGTGCTGAGTCATTCTCCAATATTACAGACATCATCATTCTTGGGTGGAGCAGTTCACTCCATGTGGCATCAACTTGGGAAAAGCAACTGTCCCCCACACCCGGGAGTCTCTCCTGCCCCACCCTCTGGAGACTGGGCCATTCTGAGAAGATAGCCAGGAAGCAGGAGGCATGTCAGTGACTCAGTTTTCTGGTGTTGAGACCAGAGCTTCCAGAGCTTCCCCCTCCTCCCCACCTCCACCCTCACTGCACTCTCCCCAGACTGTCACTGGTGCTTCCGCCCATGGGAGACTCAGTAGAAACTGTCCGGACTGTGGCCAGACCATATCTCTGGGTCTGAGAGACCACACCCGCTAGACTCTTGGTGGCCACACCCTACTGAGGTCTGTGAAAATGTGTGGACAGACTGACACCTCTGCCAAGGGGTGGGAGCCACACCCACCACCCTTCCTAATCTCTGAATTGCCCCAGGCTCAAAGCTCCACCAGAGGTTTTGTTTTCAGTGGCCAAGCCTAACAAGCAGACAGAGGCTGCAGGAGGTGGGGGGTCTCAGGGAACTTCGGCCTTTTGCTGACCTTCACCCAGGCACAGTGTGAGTAAAAGTCAGCCTAGGTGTATGGCTTTGTATTTCCATGAGCACCTGGGCCCAGCAGAGGCAGCCACAAACTCTGGTTTGCTTGTAGCTCCAAGAAGGTTGCTGAGGGCCAGTCATGGGCAGTGTCTCCCACTGGTCTGTGCTGGACTCCTTCCAGCACAGGAGGCATAGGGCCAGCACATCCAGTGGCCAGCTATGGAGAACACCAGTTCAGGACCTAATGACCCTTGCTGGCAGCATGTCCTACGGGAGGGCTTATTGGACACCGGGCCCAGCTGAGGCGAGTTCTGCTTTCTGTAGTTAGTACCTGCACAGCAGCTCATGTGCATTGGATAGGATGGAGCTTCACAGTCAGCCAGTCCAGATTCGGGATATCTGGCCCTGCTGGCCTAGGTTTACAGGGAAAAGAAAGAGAAGCTTGGAGCATAGACATTCAAGGTATGGGTTCCCCAGAGCCTATTGTTGGGCCTGGTCAAGGGGTTTAGCCTCTTTCCCGGGGGCACAGTCAGCTGCAGGAGAGGTCTCTCTCAGTCTTCCTTCTTGGGACCAGGGGTTCCCCAGCTGGAAGAACTTCTGCAGAGGGGAGTGTTGGCCTCACCAAATCTAAACCTGCTGCTAACCTCACTGGAGAGAAATAGAATTAGAGTATCCAGCGGCATCTGAGGGATTAGGCTCTGGAGTGGGGACCAATTTCTCTATACTGAGCTCCTGACCAGGAGCCCCCTAAACTAGGGGGTCCCACTTACATTGTATTCCTAACCTCAGCTGCCCTAACCCTCCATGCTTGCAACCTGCAGAGGGGTTGGTGGGATAAGGCCAATTGGATCCCACACTACATCTTTGTACAGAAGACTCTGTGGGAAGACCAGGCAGCTACAGAGGAGGTGGAGCAGCTAAAAACTAGATGCAAATCTTATGGAGCTTGGGGTATTTACAGAGCTGCTGTCATCTCTGAGGAGGAAGCTGATTTTTATACACAGGATGGTCCCTCCCACAGTGCTCAAGCATAGAAAAAGACAGAAATAGTGAACAGAGCAGTGGCTCCAGTGGATTATAAACAATGGCTGAAGACAACCCATACCCAAACCCTGTCCAAGAGGGCCCAGAACCAACACAACCAGTAGTGGGTGGCAGTCCTCACCAATGTTAGACTCAGCTAGCTACACAAGCAGCACGTCCAAAGGAGGATTCCAGCAAGCACCAGACACTGGTGTATAAATACTTCCAGTGGGACAGACATTGCATAGCATCTAATACACATGATCATGGTTGACCGCTAGAGCCAGTCAGCCTGAAGAGATAATGCCACCCTCTAAAGGACCAACTGCATTCAAGACTTACATTTAACAGGAGAATAAATATAACTCTCAAGAAGCATTTCTAGTGCAAGGAACTCAGTAGCCTAGAGATCAGTACCACCAAGCCCATCTTCTTCATAAAGATGCCACAACAAATTTGTAAGAGCAGAGCTACCTAATACAAAGGAAAAAATGGGCAAAAAAATACAAACCAAATGAATCAACAAGATAAATCTCCAGAAACAAAACTGAATGAAATGAAAGTAATCAAACTACCAGACACAGAGTTTAAAATAATGGTTATTAGTATGCTCAAGGATCTTAGAGAAACAATGGATCATCACAATGAGAATTTAAATGAAGAGATACTAAGCATTAAAAAGGATATTAAATCATAAAAAAGAACTAGTCAGAAATGACAAATAAAATATCAGAAATAAAGACTGCTCTAGAAAGAATCAACAGCAGGCTGGATGAAGCCAAGAATCAAAGCAGCAACTTAGAGGACAAGATAAACATAAGCACAGAAGCAGAGCAGCAAAAAGAAGAGAGGCTCAAAACTACTGAGGAAACTCTTAAGAGACCTCTGTGACAACATGAAGAGAAACAACATCCATATCATAGTGGTTCCTGAAGGAAAAGAGAACCAACAAGGTTATAGAGAACTTGTTTGAAGAAATCATAGCCAAAAACTTTCCTAAACTGATAAGAAAAAGGTCACACAAATTCAAGAAGCACAGAAAGTCCTAATAAAGATGAACCCAAGGAAGACCATACCAAGACACATTATAATTAAAATGCTAAAGTTAAGAGACAAAGTAAAAATACTAAAAACTTCAAGAGAAAAGCAATTAATTAATTGCCTACAGAGGAGCCCCATAAAGATGATATCTGACTTCTCAATTGGCCTGCAACACTTCAGGCCAGAAGGGACTGGCAAGAAATATTCAAAGTGATGTGAAACGAGAACCTAGAACTGAGACTACTCTATCAAGCAAAGCTGTCATTTAAAATTGAAGGAGAAATAAAGAGCTTTCCAGACCAAAAAAAAAAAAAAAAGGCTCAAGCAGTTCATTACAACCAAACCAATAATGAAAGAAATATTAAAGGGCCAGCTATAAAAAGAGTAAAGGAAAAAAGAAATCTAGAGAAAGATAGCTGTAGGTTTAAAGAATAAAATGGCAATAAATAAGTATACTTAAATAATAACCTTAAATGTAAATGGATTAAATGCTCCAATCAGAAGACATAGGGTAGCTGCATGAATAAGAAAACAAGATGTATATATGTGCTTTCTACAAAAGACCCACCTCAGAACAAAAGCTACACATAGACTGAAAGTGAATGGATGGAAAAAAATATTTCATACAAATGAAAATGAAAAAAAAGCTGGGAAGCAATTCTTATATCTGACAAAATAGCCTTTGAAACAAAGGCTATAGTAAGGGACAAAGAAGGTCACTACATAATGATAAAGGGAGCAATCCAACAAGAGGATATAACCACTGTAAAGGGAGCAATCCAACAAGAGGATATAACCACTGTAAATATTTATGCACCAAATATAGGAGCACCTAAATATATAAAGCAGATTTTGATGAACATAAAGAGCAAGATCAACAGCAATGCTACAGTAGTAGGGGATTTTAATACTCCATTAACATCAATGAATAGATCTTCAAGACAGAATATAAACAAAGAAATAGTGGCCTTAAATGACACACTAGGTTAACTAAATTTAATTGATATCTTCAGAACATTTCACCCCAAAGCAGAAGAATATACATCCTTTCTAAGTGCTCATAACACATTTTCTAAGGTAGACCACATGTTAGAACACAAAACAAGTCTCAATAAATTTAAGAAGATTAAAATCCTATCAAGTATCTTCTCTGACCACAATGGCATGAAACTAGAAATCAACTATTATAGAAAAACTGAAAAACATTCAAATACACACAATAAGAGGCTAAATAGCATCTTATTAAATAACAAATTGGTTAATGATATTAGGGAAAAATCAGAAGATACATAAAAAACAATGAAAATGAGAAAACAACCCAAAATCTATGGGACACAGTGAAAGCAATCCTAAGGGGAAGTTCATAGCACCACAGGCATACCTAAAGAAGAAAGAAAAAGCTAAAATAAACAATCTAACGCTGCACCTAAAAAAATAATAATCTAGAAAAATAAAACAACAAATAAAGCACAGAGGAAGTAGAAGGAAGAAAATAATAAAGATCAAAGTGGAAATAAATGACATAGAGGCTAAAAAAATAAAATAAAATTCAAAAAATCAATGAAACCAAGAGTTGGTTCTTTGAAAAGGCAAAGAAGATTGACAAACCTTTAACCAGACTCATCAAGAAAAAAAGAGAGAAGACCCAAATAAAATTAGAAATGAAAGAGAAGTAACTGCTAACATCACAGAAATACAAAGGATGATAAGAAAAAACTATGAAAATCTATATGCCAAAAAGTTGGACAAACTAGGCAAAGTGGATAAATTCCTAGAAACATACAATCTTCCAAAAGTGAATCTGGGAGAATCAGAAACCCTAAGCAGACCAATTACTACAAATGAAATTGAAACAATTATCAAAAAACTCCCAGCAAACGGAAGTCCTGGTCTGGAAAGCTTCACAGGCAAATTTTACCAAACATTCAAAGAACTAACACCTATTCTTCTCAAGCTATTCCAAAAAATTCAAGAGGAGAAAAGACTTCCAAGCTTATTTTATGAGACAAGCATTATCCTAATTCCAAAACCAGGTAAAGACACTACAAAGAAAGAAAACTATAGGCCAATATCCCTCATGAACATAGATGCTAAAATTCTCAACAACATATTAGCAAACCGGATCCAGCAATATATTAAAAAGATCATACATCCTGATCAAGTGGGATTTATTCTTGGGAGGCAAAGCTGAAACAATATACACAAATCAATAAATGTGATTCATCACATAAACAAAATGAAGGATAAAAATCACGTGGCCATATCAATAAATGCAGAAAAAGCATTTGATAAAATCCAGCACCCATTTATCATAAAAACTCTCAGCAAAGTGGAAATACACTGAACATACCTCAACATAATAAAGGCCACATATGACAAACTGACAGGCAACATCATACTCAAGGGGCAGAAATTGAAAGCAATCCCCTTAAGATCAGGAACAAGACAGAGGTTCCTCCTTTCACCACTCTTATTCAACGTAGTTTGGAAGTCCTAGCCACAGCAATCAGACAGAAAGAAGAAATAAAAGGCATCCAAATTTGGAAAGAAGTAAAACTATCATTATTTGCTGATGACATGATATTGTACATAGAACACCCGAAAGTCTCAGCCAAAAAACTACTAGACCTGATAAATGAATTCAGAAAGGTGGCAGGATATAAAATTAATATTCATGTATTGGTGGCATTTTTATACACCAACAATAAACTGTCAGAAAGAGAAATGATGGAAACAATCCCCTTCACTATTGCAACAAAATAAGTAAATAAGTAAAGTACCTAGGAATAAATTTAACCATGGAGGTAAAAAACTTGTACTTAGAAAATTATAAGACATTAAAAAAGAAATTAAGGAAGATACAAACAAGTGAAAGTATATACCGTGTTCATGGATAGGAAGAATTAACATTATTAAAATGTCCATACTACCCAAAGCAATCTATAGATTCAATGCAATTTCTATTAAAATATCAATGGCATACTTCACAGATCTAGAACAAATAATCCAACAATTTATATGGAACCAAAATGAACATGAATAGCCTCAGCAATCTTAAAAATGAAGAACAAAGTAGGCAATATCACACTCTCTGATATCAAGTCCTACTGCAAGGCCGTTGTAATCAAAACAGCTTGGTACTAGCATAAGCTCACAGGCATACAGATCAATGGAACAGAACAGACAACCCAGAAATAAACCCACGCTCTTTATTTGACGAAGGTCAAATTGATATTTGACCAAGGAGGCAAGAGTATACAATGGAGTAAAGGCAGTCTCTTTAATAAATGGTGTTGGGAAAACTGGACGGGTACATGCAAAAAAATGAAACTTGGCTACTAATTTACACCATTCACAAAAACAAACTCAAAAGGGATAAAAAAAGACTTAAATATAAGTCATGAAACCATAAAAATCTTGGAAGAAAACATAGGCAATAAACTTTTCAATAGCTCTTGCAGCAATATGTTTGCCAATATATCTCCACAGGCAATGAAATAAAGGAGTAAATAAACAAATGGAACTATATCAACATAAAAACCTTTTGCACAGCAAAAGATACCATTAATAGAATAAAAAGACAGCCCACTCATTGGGAGAACTAATTCACTAATACGTCTGGTAAGTGGCTAATAACCAAAATTTATAAAGAACTTCTAAAACTCAATACCAGGAAAGTAAACAATCCAATTAAAAAATGGGCAAAGAACCTGAAAAGACACTTCTCCAAAGAGGACAGACATACAGATGGCCAATAGGCATATGAAAAAATGTTCAATGTCACTAATCATCAGAGAAATGCAAATTGAAACCACAATGAAATACCACCTCACACCTGTCAAAATGGCTCTCATAAAGAAATCAACAAACAACAAGTGCTGGTGAGGGTGTAAAGAACCTGCACTGCTGGTGGGAATGCAGACTGGTGCAGCCACTGTGGAAAACAGTATGACATTTCCTCAAAAAATTAAAAATGGAACTTCCTTATGACCCAGCTATCCGACTTTTAGGAATATATCCTAAGAATTCCAAAATACTAATTCAAAAGAAGATACGCACTTCTATTTTTATTGCAGCATTGTTTACAATAGCCAAGATCTGGAAACAGCCCAAGTGTCCATCAGTGAATGAGTGGATAAAAAAGCGCTGGGCCTGACCTGTGGTGGCGCAGTGGAGAAAGCGTCGACCTGGGAACACTGAGGTCGCCAGTTCAAAACCCTGCACTGGTCTGGTCAAGGCACATATGGGAGTTGATGCTTCCAGCTCCCCCCCCTTCTCTCTTTCTCTCTCTCTCTCTCTCTCTCTCTCTCTCTCTCTCTCACTCTGTATCTCCTCTCTAAAATGAATAAAATAAAATAAAATTTTTTTTTAAGTGCTGGTACATTTACACAATGGAATACTACTCAGCCATATAAAAGAAAGAAACTGTACCTTTTACAACAGCATGGATGAACTCAGAGAGTATTATGTCAAATGAAATAAGCCAATCAGACAATTACCTTATGATTTCACTTATATGGGCAATCTAATGAAAAAAATTAACTAAAAAACAAAATAGAAACAGACTCATAGATACAAAGAACAGACTGACAGCTGTCATGGGGAAGGAGGTTGGAGGCTGGGTGAAAAAAAAGTGAAGGGTTTAAGCAAAAACAAAAAACAAACAAGAAAAAACGTAGACACAGATAATAGCATGGTGACTACCAGAGGGACAAGGGGTTGGGGGGAGTAGAAGAGGGAAAGGGAATAAATGGGGATGGAAGGTGACTTGACTTGGGGTGGTAAACACACAATATAATATACAGATGATATATTATAGAGTTGTACACCTGAAACTTATATAATTTTATTAACCAATGTCATCCCAACAAATTTAATTTTAAAAATGGGGGAAAAATAACAGTTTCTGGACAATTTCTGCTCTTCTCTTTAAAAAGGTTGTACAGTTTAGCTTGAACAGTTTGGCTTGTTTGTTTTCTAATTTGTAGAAGAATGAACTCAAGATGTCAGGTGTGTGAAAAGTGAAATATTTTAATAATGTGTTAATAATTCAGCTGATAGCACAACCCTGCTATCTTCGCTCCAAATTATTTTTTTTACTCAATCCTAGTCCCTGTGGCCTCCTGGCTACTTATTCAATTCTGACATGCAGAAATGGCTGGAAGGCTCACATAAATTTGGTATATATTTCTTCTTCAGTAGTGTCTAATGTATTTAAACCCAGTGGTGTACCTAGAGTCGAGCAATGTCTTTACCACTGAGATTTAAATACAGGGTGTCCCTGGGTTACAACACATTTTCATTCCTACGACAGTGACACAACCCAAGTTTTGATGTAAGTCTAAACAAACCCCAGCCTAACACACGTGGAATGCTTGTGCTTACAACAGTCCAAAATGGCATAGGTAAGCATACTGGGGATGCCAACTCCCTCATTCATATGCTGCATTACTGTGTATTTTCCGCCACGTGCAACCAAACTAGTTCTCCCACGTAGTCTGTAAGTATGATGCTACTGGCATAAGCTGAAACACTCACATCTCAATTTTTTAAAGTTTATGGGAGTGAGCTTTGTAAACTCGAAACATTGTATGGGGAGACTGTTGTAACCCCTGGATGCCCACATATTAAGAGATTTATTCCAGTAGCACTCTCAGCCTTACTGGGTTATCACTGGATTTCCTGGGTGTTTTGGAATGTTTGGCCAAGCCATTCTGGCACCATCTTTGGGGAGGAGGCCCTCTGTCCCCTCCTCCCGCAACAAAATGCACCTTTTCTTTTTTTCTTCATGATTCATTAGTTTAATAAACATGTTGGCTGTTATTTATTTTTTCTGTTTGAGAATTGATTTTTTACGTTTTTTTAACTTCCCTTTAGGAGTACATTATTAAACAAGAATCAGTCAAGATTTCACTTATAGTAATTTAAGAGATTGACTTTCCTATTTTTAGAATAGCACGTGCAAACAATTTATTGCTATTTGTGAAAATTAAGTGATATAAGTTTATATGAAATAGGCAAAATATTCACTAATATAAAATGTAAATGAGTTCATCCCTTGATTATTATTCAGTAACATAAGGAAGGAGAGAAAAACTAGCCTTCATTTTTAACTGAAAGAAAACAAAATTGAACAAGATACATGAAGACCAAAGCAACTTAGGCTTTTGCAGAATTAGTCTTTCTAGGTCAGCAATAAAGAAGCAACACATGGGGTCTTGGTGACATTGTAACTTCACTTACTAATAATTATACAAAAATATGAATTATTCATATAGTGTTCAACCCACAAGTTTATTATTTGGGGAAAAATAAGTTAGATCCTATGTTCATAGCTTACACGAAAAAAATGTCTAGGTAGGTCAAAGGGTTAAATACACAAATATCACACCATAAATAGAAAAATGTACAGTTACATATCTATCAGGTTTTATTGATTAAATAGAATCTTTTTCTATATGGGGAAATAACCTTCTAAGTTTAAAAGAAATGTTAGAAACTCAAGGGAAAATAGCAGTAGATTTAATAACATTAAAATGTTTAAACTCTATTTGAGACAATAAACTAAAAGACAAACTAGAAACTGGAAAAATTGCAACAAATATGATAAATGGTAAATATCTTTTGCAAATAAAGGCCTCATATGTAGAAGAAAGGGAACGATCAAAGATCAAACAGAACAACGGACAAAAAATGTGAATAGATAATCTAGAAAGAAAAAAAGATAAAAAAGAAAAAGTAGCTAATCAACAGGCAGAAAATACAGTGTGTCCGTAAAGTCATGGTGCACTTTTGGCTGGTCACAGGAATGCAAATGCACCATGACTTTATGGACACACTGTATATGTAACCTCAATTGTATGCTAACTAATATAATAACAAATATCATCTGCCCAATTCAAATAGTGTACATTATTTAATTAATTATAATAAGCAATTCTGGTCAAGGTACCATAAAATGAATTCTTGTTCACTATGGTGTGTGTAAATTTTTAAGGTTTTTGGAACTAACTCAGTCATGGATATCAGTCATTTGAAAAGTGGTGTTAGTATTTGAAATAAGGGTACCTTTAGGATGATTGTATCTTTATGATGTTGTGTAGTGTGCTGTTGGACCCCCTGGTTGATGAGAGATTCAGATTCAGTTTTTTCCTTTTCAGGTAAGAATGCTGCATGTGTGGGGTAGTGTGCTTCATTTTGTGTCCCCTCAAGAAGCACAAGAGAGCTTGTTGTTTCATCCTTAGTAATGACAAATAACAGAGTAACCACTGAGCCTTTATATCTAGGATGTAACTCTATTTCTTTATGATATATGCAAAATAATCAAAATCAGATATAAAGTATCTTAGAAACAACAAACATATAAGTTCTATATGTAAAGTATGGGGGTATGTTTTTTCTAATGTACGTTGTAAAAATTTTTTTTAATGTTAAGCATGTGGTTGGTTATATGTACTTTATGAATACTTCAACTTATAAAGTAAATTGATTCAAATTTGATACAATTAGAATGCCATCCAGAGAAGCCTTATTTCAGTTTTCTTTACCATATGGAAGAACCATCATCAGCTTGACAGGTAGTGGCATAGTGGATAAAGTGTCAACCTGGGACACTGAGATCCCAGATTTAAGCCCAAAGGTTACCAGCTTGAGTATGGGCTCATCCAGGTTGAGCATAGACTCACCACCTTGAGCACAGGGTCACCAGCTTGAGCATGGGATCATAGATATGACCCCATGGTCGCTGGCTTGAAGTCCAAGGTGTGGCTGGCTTGAGCAAGGGTCATCATCTAGAACCCCCCAATCAAAGCACATACAAGAAGCAATCAATGAACAACTATGAGTTGCTGCTTCTCATTTCTCTCCCTTCCTGTCTCTCTGTGTGTGCATGTGTGTGTGTGTCTCTCACTTTAAAAAAAAAAAAAAGAACCATTATCAAAGAAGGTGAATATCGGGAGGAGAGGGGGGAGGGAGGAGGGGAGGGACACAAATAAAACCAGATAGAAGGTGACGGAAGACAGTTTGACTTTGGGTGATGGGTATGCATTATAATCAAATGTCAAAATAACATGCAGAGGTTTTCTCTGAACATATGTACCCTGATTTATCAATGTCACCCTATTAAAATTAAAAATTAATAAAATTGAAAAAAAAGAAGGTGAATATCCAGGATGCTACTAAAGACAGAACTATAATGCATTGGATTTTGATCTAATTATCAGTCCAGCAATTTTCCAACACCAAACTCTACCACTCAGTCTCAGGAAGGACTCTGTCCGTATTTTCAGTTTATCCTCATTTACTCTCTGTAACGGGAGTTTGGGTCCCAAGGTCACCCTCTCCAATTGTTGTACTACATTAAATAAGCTGTTTGCCTCAATTTAGAAGAATTGAGTGGGACACATCCCATATGTGAATTGATAGGGCTTTTTCTTTTCAGTTACAGTTTACAGTCAATATTATTTTCTATTCGTTTCAGTTGTACAGTGTAGTAGTTATGAATTGGTAGGGTTTTAATGGATTCTTCTGCTGGGAAAGGGGCACTATGCCACATCACATGATAAGCTGCATGTTCTTAGGTGTGATTTTAAAGTGCACTTGAAGATGTATGCCTACCACATACCATACTGAATTAGGCATTTATAAGGGTCAACAGAAATCATCCCGTGGCTTGTTGACATATGATTCATGGAATTTGAGGAGAGTCAAATCATCTTATGGTACAAGACAGCTAAAACATTGGAATATTGGGTTGTCTGAAACCTGTTTTGAAATTATGAGATTGTAACCTCAGACTTTAGAGTCTACCCTGCCCTTTAGGGCCCTGTCCTTCGCCTGCTAACACCATATGTTGGAGGACATAATGTCCCATGAGCCTGTTCATTAATATTTCAAGAGAAAAGTTGTATCCTTTTGTATGGATATAATGAAAACATCCTGAGAATATACTTACAGTTAAACAGGAACAAAATTTTTCTAACCTGAATAAAATTAACCTGAGTATAGTATTATTTATTTGAAAGAAAGAAAAGTGTCCATTTTGAATCATTAGAGTCTCATGACTTTTTATAATAAGCTTAACTTGTCTTAATAAATTGTATTTTTAATAAAGCGTAAATGTCACATCTTAGCAATGGTGATTCAGTGTAACATCAAAAATCCCATCTGAATTTTTTATGAAACTTGATAAGCTGTCTGAAAAACTAAACTGGAAAATCAAATGGATGAGTGTCCAGGAAAATTTTTAAAGAGCAATGAGGAAAGACTAGACTTTGAACAGGGCAAAAGATACTGTAAAGATATCAAAATTTAAGTCATAGGGTACATTAAATTCATAGAGACAGAAAGCAGAATGATGGTTGCCAGGGGCTGGGGGTAGGGGAGAGGGATGGTGAGCTATTATTACTAATGGGTACAGAGTTTCAGTTTTACAGAATGAAAAAAGTTCTGGAGATGGATGGTGGTGGTGATGGTTGCCCAACCATGTAAGTGTACTTACTGGCACTGAACTATATATACACTTAAAAATGTTTACAATGGTAAATTTCATGTTACCTATATTTTACACAATTGAAAAAAATCTTAAATATATTAAAAACAGAAGTCACATGGTCCTATCACAGAGAAATTATATTAATGGCAATATTAGGTCATATATACAAGTAGGCTTCATAGTACTTCTCATGTCAGGGCTTGCTCCGGGCCCCACATAGCCCAATCTTTCACAGACACTTGGGATACCAGTAGATGTCTTGGGCAAAAAAAGCCAGGTGGCAGATTACTTTCCCTGAAGCCTGGTATAGCCTGAAAAGTGTTCTGTTTCTCTGGGCCTTGCTCAAAGCTAAAAAGGTTTTGCTTTTCCAAAGATGTCCTATAAAGTATTGTATCTCTGTCAAGATTATAGGGGGGATGGGCTGGCACACAAAATTAAAAGATTTATCTTTCATTCTTGAGAACTATCCATCATAATTCAGACAACTGAACTCTCAGACACTTTACTGATATGATAGTTCCCTGACTTTTCTTGGGATGTATCTCCCACCTTCAGCATGCAGGTGTTTTACCAAGTCAACCAGCGTAACTGTTCCTTCCTGCCTGTCAGTCCCTCTTAGAAGGATGACATCAGTATAGAGGACCAGGGTTGTGTCCTGTGAGTTGGTGAGATGATCAAGCTTTCTAAGTAGAAAAGTGAAGCACAACCTGACCAGGAGGTGGCACAGTGGATAGAGCAGAACCTGGGATGCAGAGGACCCAGGTTTGAAACCCCAGGCTTGAGCACCAGCTCCTCTGACTTGAGCACAGAGTCACCAGCTTGAGTGTGGGATCACTGACATGACCCGATGGTCTCTGGTTTGAACTCAAAAGTCACTGGCTTAAAGCCAAGTGGCTGGCTTGAGTCCAAGGTCACTGGCTTGAGTGAGGGGTCACTGGTTTGGCTGGCTGGAGCCCCCCCCCCACCACACCTAGTCAAGACACATAAGTGAAAACAATCAATGAACAACTAAGGTGCCACAATGAAGAACTGATGCTTCTCATCTCTCTCCCTTCCTGTCTGTCTGTCCCTCTCTGTCCATCTCTCTGTCTCTCTCTTACTAAAAAAAGTAAAGCACAAAACCATGGAGTTGATATAAGTCTGAGGCAAGAAGTCAAAAGTATTCTGCAGGCCCTGCCATGTGAAAGCAAACAGCTGCTTTCATTGGGATAAAAGAGCACTATCCAAATTACTAATGACATAATAGGGTCTATGAAAGGGACAACATCTGTGAAAGCAGATACAATTAAAGTCATTGTCATTTCCATTCTCCACCTTCTTCTAAACCGTGCTTCAGCCAAATTGTCACGTAAACTGCAGTTGTGACAAATATCATCACTCTTGCAACTTCCAAGTTTTTTATGGTGGCATTAATTTGCTACAATTCTTCCAGAAATGCAGTGTTACTCTTTGGTTTGGTAAAAAGGAGGAGATCTGGGTTTTCCCATCATAATAGTTCTTACTACATGGATTAGGGACCCTGAGTAAAGATTCTGCCAATTTCTAAGTATATCAGTTTCAACTATATAGTACACACACACACACACACACACACACACACACACACACAGGAACTTGGGAAATAATTACCAGGTTCAAAATACCTAATCTCACAGGTTTCTTTAATTTCATGATTTAAGTAAAACCGAAGTTTGCCAGCTTCTCTCATTCTCTGCTTTCTCTCTACGTATCTGTAAGCATAATCCTGTGGGGTAGTCCTAAAGTGGGATTTTTAGGTCAAAGGGAAAACATTGATTTCCATCCCATAAACAATGCATTGACTTACCAATCAGCTTGGTAAAATGGGTATCTTGTTTTAATCTTCATTTCTATAATTTTTAGTGATGCAAAAATCTCTATCTGGGTTTTCCTTCCACCCCAAACATCTTTGAATGTCCCTAAAGTTCATGTCCCGATGAGCTTACTATGTGACAGAGTCAAATCAAAGCATCATTTATTTCCCTGCTCACTGACAGATTGAGGTAACTGCTGAGTTCTTGACACTTCCTTCTTGTCAGCATATGTTTACTTAGTCAAAGACCACCAGTCTCTTTGGTCAAGGCCTGAAGCAAGATTCTCAGTTCACTTTCGTAGTGCCATAGCTGTGTTCCTCTTCAAGGTTTCCCAGCTTCCCTTCCATTCTGGATTTGTAAAATGCTTCAGATCTTGGAATTATCACTGCGCCATGACTCTCTAGAGTGGTGGCTCAAGATAGGACTTCATTTACTCAACCCAGACTGGTATTCTATTGTTGTTGTTGTTGTTGTTGTACAAATAAGTAGAACCTAAATGGGTTTCACATGGTATGTTTGATCATATGGGAATAAGTAATTAACCTGCATTATACTGTACAATACAGTTGAAAAAATGAGGTGTATCTAAATTAGGCTGATATGTAAAGTTCCCTAAAATATATTGGAGTGTAAAATAAAAGTTGAAGAAAATATTCAGAAAGGTACCATTTATATAAAACACACACAGACAAAAAAAATACTACATATTTTCATATGTACATATTTGTACATGAGTTCACAGAAAAAGTTGTCAGAGGATCCACACCAAACTGACAATAGTAGTAAGTACAGAGGAGATTGGAGGGGCATTGAGAGTGGTAAAGGGAGGCTTTGATTTTTATTTTTTACTCTTTAGGTTTGAATTTTTGCCAAAGTGTTTTCAAATATGGTTCACATAACATTAAGAAATTACAATATTTTTTAATCCAGAAGCCTGAGAAAACAGGGTGTTAAGAATATACATCTTGCCTGACCAGGCAGTGGTGCAGTGGATAGAGCATCAGACTGGGATGCAGAGGACCCAGGTTCGAAACCCCGAACTCGCCAGCTTGAGTGCAAGTTCATCAGGTTTGAGCAAAGCTCACCAGCTTGGACCCAAGGTTGCTGGCTTGAGCAAGGGGTTACTCGGTCTGCTGTAGCCCCCGGGTCAAGGCACATATGAGAAAGCAATCAGTGAACAACTAAGGAGCTGCAACGAAAAAACTTGATGCTTCTCATCTCTCTCCCTTCTTGTCCATCTGTCCCTGTCTATCCCTCTCTCTGTCTTTGTCAAAAAAAAAAGAATGTACATCTTATCTCTCCCTTTGCCCAATTACAATTCATTGTGCTTTTCTTTCCTTCTCATTACACTTTTAAGCACACATTTTTATACCTATAATATTTATTTTAATTACTGTATTTAAATTTGTCTCATGTCAGCCTTCCTCTCTAGACTATGTTCCCAGTGGGCAGAGAGCCAGGTGTTACCCATTCTCATCATAATGCAGTCCTTCAGCCCTGTCAAAGCCTTGCATCAGAAGGTATTCATCAAGTGTACTGAATTCAACTGAAATTAAAAGGATGGGAGAGGATGTTATATAGAAATTTTTATACACATGAATCTGCTTTTACATAATCCTACATGGAATGATCAATGGTAATTCAGCTACTGAGACAACCTCCCTCATAATACTTACTCTTCCTCTCTCAAGAAAAAAAACCTCTCCTCCAGAAGGGGTTAGATTTTAATTATTTTAGCCCAGCCATGCTCCCTTTCTCTGCTAGACTCTCCACATATCTATGCCTATAATTCTCCAGAGTGACTTCCTAACAGTGAATTTGATGGAGCAGAGACAAGAATTTCCACTTTTACTAGCACTGTGTATTACTCACCTTTGTCAGTAGGCTTGATGAACTATGGCACCTTTTCATTAAAAGTAAAAATTTTTTATTGATTGATTTTAAAGAGAGAAGAAGGGAGACAGAGAAAGATGGAAACATCAATCTGCTCCTGTGTGTGCCCTGACTGGTGATCAAACCCACAACCTTTGCATCTCAGGACACTATTATTATTTTGAACAAACTGTTATCAATTTGACCAATTATGAATAAGAAAAATAAAAGTTTTTACTTGACCTTCACTTAATTCTTCTTTCATGCTTTTTCATTGTTAATGTAGTTTCAAGTATATAACCTATATTATTTTCATTCCCTCTAAAGAACTTTTTTTTTTTAACATTTCTTGCAAGGCAAGTCAGCTGACAGCAAATTCCCTCAATTTTTGTTTGAGAAAGACTTTATTTCTCCTTCACTTTTCAAGGATAATTTTTCAGGGTACAGAATTCTAGGTTGGTGGGCAGGGGGTTTGGTGGTTTTATTTCTTTTAACACTTTAAATATTTCACTCCACTCTCTTGTGGCTCTCATGGTTTCTGAACAGAAGCAGAATGTAATTCTTATCTTTGCTCCTCTATAGGTAAAATGTTTTTCCTCTGGCTTCTTTCAGGCTTTTTTCTTTATCTTTGATTTTCTGTAATTTGAAAATGGTATACTAGGTATAGTTTGTTTGTTTATTGACATTTGTCCTAATTGGTGGTCTCTGAGCTTCCTGAATTTGTGGTTGACATTAACTCAGGGAAATCCTCAAACATTATTTCAAATATTTTTTCTGTTTCTTGCTCTCTCGTTCTGGTATCCCCATTACAAGTATGTTGCACCTTTTGTATTTGCCCCACAATCCTTGGATATTCCTTTTCAGTCTTTATTCCCTCTACTTTTCAGTTTGGGGGGTTTCCATTCAGATACCTTCAAGCTCAGAGATGCTTTCCTCAGCCATGTTCAGTCTGTTAGTAAGGCTATCAAAGGCATTCTTCATTTCTATAATAGTGTATTATTAATGTTTAACACTTTTTGGTTCCTTCTTAATATTTTCATCTCTGCTTACATTGCCCATATGTTCTTGCATGCTGCCTATTTTATCCATTAGTGCCTTTAGCATATTAATTATAATTGTTTTAAATTCCTGGATGATAATTTTAACATCCCTTCCTTGTCTGGTTCTAATGCTTACTCTATCTCCGCAAATTTTTGCCTTTTGGTATACCTAGTATTTTCTTCTTGGTAGCTTCTGTATTCTCTGGCCATGATGTACCAGATAAAAGAAATGTTGTAAATTCGCCTTTAGTAATATGAGGTGTGTTGGGGGAAGGGAAGCATAGTCCCAGGATTATGTCTTGGTCTTTCTGTGAGCTTATCCTTCTGAACTGTGAACTTCACAAGTGTTTTCTTCTTCTTTTTTTCTCCTCTCTTATGTGAGAGAGCATGGCTAGAATGGTTTGGAGTTAGGTATTTTCTGTTCTCCATGCAACAGCTGACTGGAGTTGGGTATTTCCCTTCCCCCAGGTCAGTTAGGCTTTGAGAATCTCTGGGCAGGTTAGGCTCTACTTAACTCATTTCTCCTGAGGGCAAGTGTGAAGAAGAACAGAGTGCTCTGCCATGTTTTAAATGGCTCCTTTTCCTTCTCCCCCTGCTAGAAGCATGAGAACATTTCTCTCTGATATTTACTCTGGGAATCTGGGCAAGCTTCTAGAGGTAAATCTCAAAATATATTTTGCTCCCCTTACCCATGACTGTTTTTTATTTGTTTGTTTTGTTTTTTGTGACAGGGACAGAGAGACACAGAGAGAGGGAAAGACAGACAGAAAAGGAGAGAGATGAGAAGCATCAATTCTTTGTTGAGGCATCTTAGTTGTTCATTGATTGCTTTTTCATATGTGCTTTGACCAAGGGGGGGGGGCTACAGCAGACTGAGTGACCCCTTGCTCAAGCCAGCAACCTTGAACTCAAGCTGGTGAGCCCTGCTCAAACGAGATGAGCCCACGCTCAAACTCTCAACCTTGGGGTTTCGAACCTGGGTCCTCCACATCCAAGTCCAATGCTCTATCCACTGAGACACTGCCTCCCCCCAACCCCCATGACTGTTTTTAAGTCTTAGATTTCTCTAGCAATTCATCACTCTGCAGGGTTTCCTACCCAGCACTGGTCCCAAAAATGGTTTTTGCTCATAAGTGTCTGGTCCATTAAGTTGTTATTCTCTGTATTCTCTTGTCAGTCTCTCCAATCATGGGGGCAGCCATTTGCCCTGTGTCCTCACCTCTCTTACAGATCCTAGAAAGTTGGTTTTTCAGTCTCTTCAGGTTTTTTAATTGTTAAGATGGAGTGGTAGCTTCTGAGCTCCTTACATTCAGAACCAGAGACCAGAAGTTCCATAAACCTTTTAAATCAGAATCTCAGGGTGACTATTAACATATAGCCAAGGTTAAAAAACTGATTACCTTGCCAATAACTCCTCTGACAGGTAAGGTCATTGGCCAACAGGCAGCACACAAACAACACCAGTGGCTCCAGGAACCTAAGGTCTCTCACTGCTTGATAAATTCATCTCCGCAGTGAAAAGTTTAAACACGGGGGTCTCTTTTACATATTTTGCTTTTGTAGGATACACACACATAAACACACACACATTAGTGCTTTGAATAGTAAATACATCAAAGACCATAATGGTTATATGAATAGTGATTCAAAAAAAAAATAAAGAATAGCCCGCACTCTCAAAGTGAGACTTGCCTCAGTCCAGGGTCTCTAAATAGAGCTTTTCTGCTTGCTATTTCTGTTAAAGCTTATGAGTTGCAGCTAAACCGAGGATGGGTCTTGGGCTGAAACTACTTTGTAATATAAAAACAGGGATGTGAACAATGGGCACAGAGTGTCGTCCCTTGTGGCTGCTGTCCTACCTGGGTGAAGCACCATGAGGTTTTAATCATCTATTGCACATTGAATTAGCTCTGTAGGGGAGAAACAAACCATCCTCTACCCTCAAGATATTTTGGCTGGTCTAATAATAATCACATAGACCTGAGACAGATTAGCAAGCAAAAATAGTAAATTTGATACATAGATATGTATGGGAACCATGCATACATGGGAGAGTAAGAGACACCACATACGTGAGAGGTTCAGAGATAGAAAGAGAATATGGATATATATGACACTGTGAGCTAGGGAAGAGGTAAGGTGCCTTGGACGCTTCAAAGGGTCATTAAATAAAGCAGGAGAAGAGTAGATGCTTATAAGTTTGTCCTGCTCAATAGACAGGTTAAAAGAAGTTATCCCTGATAATCTTTTATTATGGGCAAGGCCCCTAATTCAAGTTCTTGTAGGTCAATGATTTTCAAGCTTTTGACACTTGGCATAGTGAATTTTGACTAAGATCATTGGGTCTATAATCTTCATACATCAGGGTGGTTGACTCTTTCACGGACCAGCACAAATATCTGGTGTACTGGTCTATGAACTGGCAGTTGAAAAACATTGTTCTAGGTAGTTAATAGAGGGTCAGAAGTAGTTCTCTTGAGCTTGAGACTAAAGGAGCCTTTAGCTCAAAACATACTGTATACCACAGAGGCACATCTTGGGGTGATTCATTCAGAACCCCAATAGTTCTGTAAAATGCACTGTTTTAACACATGGATGGTGGGAAATTCTTGATCAGGAGGCATTGCAATGGACAGGTACTAGCCTCATACCTCTTAGGACAGGTCTGGGAAACAACAGCCATGTTTCCTTTTGGCTACCCACATTGTAGCCCAGCCTTCCATCTTAGCTGCTTGGTCTCAAAGTTTAAGCAAGGCACTGCTCAGTTAGCCATCTTCAAGTGACAGCTGTACTCCCAAAGGTTTGCATCCCAAAAACCAACCATCCCTTTGCTGGCAGAATTATTATGACAGAATACCCAACTTTGTGCCTGAATGGTCAACACTCATGTCTTCAGTGCCTTTTGTGGACCAGGCTTTATGCTCAAGATTTGAGCTCATCTATACATTAGCTCCCTAGATTGTGATACCACCCTGCACAATAGCTATTATTATCCCATTTTACAGATGATGAGGCTTGAGCTCAGAGAAGTTTAATAGTTTGCCTGAGGACACACACATCTTTTTGATTTTGAGGTCATGGATGTAGCCAAGTCAGATAGACCTGGAGTCAAATCCCAGCTGCACCACTGACAGGATGTACACACTTGGGAAGCCAGTCATCTCCCTGAGGCTCTATTTCCTCATCTGTAAGATGAATGGTTTTGGAAATCAAACAACATGCAGGGAAGCAACTAGTAAGATATCCAAACATGGTAGGCAGTTCAGAAATATGTCTTTCTGTCCAACTTTCCTTCCTCTCTTATTCTTGCCAGCTGGAGTAAGGTAGGCAATCAGATGTTAGCTCCCCAAGGGTGTGCATTCTACTGTTCTATCTCCTTCAGATTAGTTCCAGCTCTGGGCACTAATTGCTAGGTGGTGCCACCCTGTTCCTGGTTTGACAATAAAGCCTATGCTAACAGTACCTCATCTAAATGTAAAGGGGAGTTTTAGGAGAATTCCCAGATGGTAAATGTGCTAAGACTCTGAAACACTTTTACTGAGGGAGGAAACCTGTTCCCAGGAAATGCATAGTTCTTCATGCCCAATGGGGTTTGAATACCCAAAAGGCAGAAAGTACAATGGAACAGTGTGAGATATCTCACTGGTTCTGCTCACATTACCCTGAAGTAATTTTACACTTTTTAAAAGTTGACCTCAAAGATTTTTATCATGCTATTTCTTGCACATCACAAGAATTGACATTTTAAAAGAAATCTTTTACATTGTTCTTTTTGTACACAATGGAAAATAAATATTATGCGATTTGATTGCTGCTGTTGTCTATTTAAAGCATACATGCAATAACTTACTTTTAACAGTAAAAATTTTACACCATTCTTTTTTCTCCTTGAACTCAGAGTTTTCAACAAAAGTCTATTTTTATAGTTTAAATGGTTTTGGTTTTTTTTTTTTAATTTTTATTTAGAGAATTAAACATGGAGACATTGATCAATAAGAATACATAGGTTTCAGGTAAACATTTCTATAGCATTTGAACTGTTGATTATGTTGTATACCCATCACCCAAAGTCAAATCATTTTCTGTCACCCTCCCCTGTACCCCTCCCCCACATCTCCTTCCCCCTGGTAACCACTTTGTGTTTATCTATCTCTGTAAGTCTCAGTTTTATATCCCACCTATGTGTGAAATCATACAGTTACTTACTTTTTCTGATTTACTTATTTCACTCAGTATAATGTTCTCAGGGTCCATTCATGTTGTTGTAAATGTTACTATGTCATCATTTCTTATGGCTGAGTAGTATTCCATTGTATATATGTACCACATCTTTATCCAGTCCTCTATCAAGGGATGCTTTGGTTATTTCCATGTCTTGGCCACTATAATAATGCTGTGATGAACATAGGGGTGCATATGTCTTTATGTACTAGTGTTTTTGAGTTTTGGGGGTAAATACCCAGTAGAAGAATTGCTGGGTCATATGGTAATTCTATTTTTAATTTTTTGAGGAACCACCATACTTTCTTCCATAATGGTTGTACTACTTTACATTCCCATCAACAACGGATGAGGGTTTCTTTTTCTCCACAGCCTCTCCAAAACTTGTTATTTCCTGTCTTGTTGATAATAGCCAATCTAACAGGTGTGAGGTGGTATCTTATTGTAGTTTTGATTTGCATTTTTTAAATAGCTATTTAAGATGAGCATCTTTTTATTTATCTGTTGGTCATTTGTATGTCCTCTTGGGAGAAGTGTCTGTTTGGGTCCTCTCCCCATTTTAACTTAAGTGTTTTTAATTGATTACCCTATCATCCTTCTCTGCAACTAGAATATTAGAAATTTTTTTTAATTTTGAAATTTCATGTGACCAAGAAGCTCTAAATGCTTTTAAAACTTCTAGATTGAGTTGTCATTGCAATTATTATTGTATGAAATTAACTAAAACATCATAAGTATACACTTTTATATTTCTTAAACAAAATGTTAAATTACATTAAGTATATTTAAATTATATTAAATTACATATGTATTTCTCAATGTAATGGCTGTGATTTAGTTTTTCAGTTAGTCCATGTATCTGTGATAAATATTACTGATCATTATAATTAGACAGGTTCAGCATAAACTGCATTCCTGTTTCCACTTCTATATATGTAAATAATTAGAAAATATGTTTACATATATCAATGTGTTGGCATGGAAGGAATTTGGTTATGCAGTGTCATTTAACTCTAAATGTTCTTCATTTATATGTCAAAACATTGCATAATGATTTAATGCTATGTTGTGTTCCTCATGCAAATATGTCCAACCAAGGAGAAATACAAAGACTTGTATTCAATTTATAGTGTCATGATTAATATTAATAATTAATATCTCAGCCTGACCAGGTGGTGGCGCAGTGGATAGAGCATCGGACTGGGATGCGGAAGACCCAGGTTCGAGACCCCAAGCTTGCCAGCTTGAGTGCGGGCCCATCTGGCTTGAGCAAAAAGCTCGTTAGCTTGGACCCAAGGTTGCTGGCTCCAGCAAGGGGTTGCTCAGTCTGCTGAAGGCCCGTGGTCAAGGCACATGTGAGAAAGCAATCAATGAACAACTAAGGTGTTGCAACGGCAACGAGAAACTAATGATTGATGTTTCTCACCTCTCTCCGTTCCTGTCTGTCTATCTGTCCCTATCTATCCCACTCTTTGACTCTCTCTCTGTCCCTATAAAAACAACAACAACAAAAATATCTCAGAGTATTCTTTTTTTTTTTTTTTTTTGGTGCTCTGGAGGCAAAGAAGCATAGTAAAAAGTTAAATGGGTGAGTGAGGTCCTTTCCTTTTGTAAAGTGAGAGAAATAGGGTTATAAAGTGAGATGAAAGGAAAAGCTTCACAATAGCTGGGTTGCAGACACATTTCAGGCAGATATGAAGTATTCTTTCCCTGTGGTGGCAAGATGGGTCAATAACATGGTCTTGTAAGATGTAAAGCAAAAGTAGACAGAATTATAAGGATATATAGACAAATCCGTAATTACAATGGAAAGTTTTAATACACTCATCTCAGCAATTAATAGGATAAGAAGACAAAAATCAATAAGAAATATAGATTTGACCAGCATGAATAGCACACTTGACATAATGCACATGTACAGAGCGGTGGCAGCCTCTGGAATGTCTATACCCTTCATGTTCTAGCACATGGAATATTTACAAACATTGACTGTGTACTAGGCCATAAATCAAATCTCAATAATTTCAAAGAATTGGCTATAATGCAAATTAGATAGAAATCAGTAATAAAAACATAATGGAAAATTTATTCTTCCCAGTGACACATTGAGAAAAGAAGCATAGCTGGTGACTGCAGAGATATTAAAGCTGCAATTTTTTTCTCACTGGGTCATATTGGGATGTCTGTGGGGATCTGTCCACTTAGAAGAGTCCCAGAATTCTTAAGTAATCTTCCATCCAAATCAATAAGGAAAGGAAAACCCAGCAGAAAAATAGACAAAACCTTGAGGAAGCACTTCTCAGAAACAGAAATCCAAAGGTGTTCAACATCAGGCAAATACAAAGTAAAACCACAATGAGACACCACAAAACACTGGTCAGATTGGCAAAACTGGTAATGTCTGTCAACACCAGTTGTAGTAATCTCATACATGGCTGGTGGGAAAGAGAATTGGCACAAGCACTTCTAAAATCAATTAGCACTGTCTAGTAAATCTGAAGATACCCAAGCAATGACTCAGCTGTTCCACTCCCAGCGCAACTCATACACGTGTGCCCCCAAAGACATATACAAGGATACGCTCTGCAACATTGCTCACAATTTTCCTATTCAATCCTAAATGTCCATCACTAGTAGAATGAGTAAATAAATTGTAGTGTAATAACATATGATAAAATGCTATGCTACATTCAAATCTGGGAATGCATCTTGTAAACACAAAGTTGAAATGAATCTATGTAGTTTACTTTTCTATAAACTATCAAACCTAACTTACATAAAGAACAGTAAGCAAGTTGTACTATTCAGTGGATTTTCAGAAAGTACACATACCCATGTAACCAGCACCTATAAATCTATTTTATTTTTTAAAAAGAAAAATATTACCACACTAGAAAATTAGTTTCTTTAGGGCAGGGACAACTATGTCTTTTACGGTTTGTGTCCTTTACAATGCTTGGCAGGAGGATAAGCTCTGTAGAGTTTGTTGAATGATTATACAAAGCTCTTTTGATTGGTACCACCAAAACATGGAGTATAGGCGACCTGGATTAAAGGGGACTTCAGAATGTCTGCACTTCAGTTTCCTTATCTATTTAATAATAATGCCTTACATTTTTAATACCTTTCACACCCTCTCTCTCATTTCAACAATCCCAGAGGTAGACCAAGCAGGCATTACTTATCCTTGGGGAAACTGAGTCTCAAAAAAGCTAAAAGTCTTGGCCAGTCAGCTGGATACTTCACAGGCCAAGACAAGGATGCCCAGGTCTCCTTTGCCTCAAAGCAGCGTTCTTTCCCCTCTATGACATTGAACTATCAACTGGACTTACCAGTTTCCAAGGGGATTCTTCCAGTTCTAACTTCCCAAACCCATGATGCTTTGGGATCACAGATTCCAAAAAGGAGTAGAAAATGACCAGCAGGAGGCAAATACAGCAAAGATTGTTCCAAGAAGTTCTTGATTAAACGGTACAATCATGCATCTGGGAAAACCTCCTGACATCCCTCTTTTTAGTGTTAATGTCCTGTATTATTCTAAATAAAAATTTTGACATTTTATTTTTAAATAAAAAAATATAAATATGATATAGTTTATTGTATTAGAATTGTACTTCAATAGTGATTTTTTTTAAGTGACAGATAACCACTGTTAGTCCCCAGAGTGGTAAATATAGTCTGGAGCTCTCTCACTGGTTCAGCAGTGGACACACAATAACAGACGTGAATTCCAAGGCAAGATCTATGACATGAAAACTTTATATTATTACTCCTGCAGGTCACAAAGAAATACTTGAACAAATGACTGTTTACCACATGCATAAGAAGGATCAATATGTCAAAGATGTCAATTTCCTTAGGTTAACATATTTATTTTTGTCTGTATATGTATATCTAACAAACTGGTTTACCCCCCTGTTTTTGTGACAGAGACAGAGATAAGGACAGACAGACAGGAAGGGAGAGATATGAGAAGCATCAATTCTTCGTTGCGGCCTTTTGGCTCTTTAGTTGTTCATTGATTGCTTTCTCATATGTGTCTTGACTGGGAGGCTACAGCAGAGTAAGTTACTTCTTGCTCAAGCCAGAGACCTTGGGCTCAAGCCAGCGAACTTGGGCTTCAAGTCAGTGACCTTTGGGCTCAAGCCAGAGACCATAGGGTCATGTGTATGATCCCACGCTCACGCTGGTAAGCCCGCGCTCAAGCCAGTGATATCAGGGTTTCAGGTCTGGGGCCTCTGCATCCCAGTCTGATGCTCTATCCACTGCACCACTGCCTGGTCAAGCTTCCTTTTCTTTTAACAATAAGACAACAAATAAGTAATATATTCAGAAGAATTCTGATAAAATTAATCAGGGCCAACAGCCCTTTTAGATATTAAAACATAAAACTATAATAATAAAAAGTGGTACTGAAATCAATGGGAATTAATGGAAGATGAAGAAAAGGTTTAAATACATAAAAAATATGTAATATAGGTGGTAGTTCTAATCAATGGGAAAAAATGGATTATTTAATAAATGCTATTGCAACATCTAGATAACCATCTGGGAAATGTAGACACCCAAACTTACATAAAGACAAATGATCAAATGGATCAAAATTTATATGTAAAATATGCAAAAAAACATAAAAGTACTAGAATAAATAAGGGAGAAAAAAATTAATGTAAGAAGTGAGGAAACCCTTTCTATGACAAAAAAATCCAAAAGCCATAGAAAATATGGAAAAATATGTATATATATGTACATATATAAATATATGCTGAATTTGACTACACACACACACACACACACACACACACACACACACCACCTAAGAAAAATCAAAAGACAAATGCCAGCAATGCTCAAAGTGTATCCCATCAGGACATACAAATAATAGAAAAACGGGGAAAGGATTTGAACAGATGGTTCCCAAGAAAGAAATAAAAATGCATCTTAAACATATGAATACATGGTTAACTCCACTCTTGTTAAGGAAAAACAAATTAAAACACAACGAAGATACCATTTTTAATCTAGTAGACTGGCAAAAATATAGAAGATTGATAACAAACTAGGATTCAAAGAATCAGGAAAACAAGGCCTCTCGTCCTTATGGAACTGAAAACTGGTACATTTAAGGTGGGTGATTTGGCAGTATCTATCAAAAGCATAAATATACATCCCTTTGACCTAGGAGTTTTCTCTCATCACAACTAATCCCACTGATATTCTCACAAATAAGAATTACACTGTACCAGGTTATTATATGCAATATTATTTGTAATATCAAAAGATCAGAAACCATCTAAATATCCATCAATAAATAACTAGTTAAATGAGTTATGGTACGTGCATACCATGAAAAATCATGCGATTGATAAAAATAATAAAGCTCTCAATGTATTATTATGAAAACATCCAAGATAAATTAAGTGAAAAAAAGTACAAAACTGTGTATACAGTATTCTTGCCATAAGTGTGCAAAGGACAAAGAACATAATTACGCATGTTGGGATACACACACAGGTATGTACATAAAATCTCTGAGGTAGTCACAGGGATCTGACAATACTACTTGCCTCTGAAGAGAGGGACTGACTAGGGGATGGAAGGAGAAAGTTTTTTACTGTACATAACCTTTTATTGCTTTTGGATTCTGGAATATGTCATTGTATTACCCATTCATAAACATGTTAAAATAAACAGAAATAAAAGAAAAACAAGAGGTCAGTGGACAGAGTTGAATTGATCAAAGGGCCCAACCAGTAGCCCCCACACTAGGCTGAGGCTGCCCTGTGGGGGAAGACAAACTTGGTGATGGGTCAGAGATGGTCCCCTGCCAGGCTCAGGTTGGAGGGGGCTCTCCCAGTGAGTGGTTGTATGTTCCTGATCTTTATTCCAGAGAAGCCACCACTTGTCATCTCTGCTGCCCACACAGCTGGAAGCTATGGGCCTGGTCATTCTTCCCTGCACAGTGCCTACCACATGCAGGGGTGGCAGGCTTCCAGGAAGACCCTGATACCCCTCCCCTTTTCATTCTGGGCTTCTCCTGTGTAATAAACACCTCTGAAGAGGGCTCCGCACCAGAAGACTGACTGCCCTCTTTACCAGCTCCTTTCCCACCCTATAAGGAAGGCTCACTTCTTGCTTGTGCTGAGAACATTTAAGATCTGCTCTGTTAGCCTCCACTCAGATGCCGGCTGCAATGGTCTCTAAGGGGCTGGAACTTTGTGGGGCTCTGGCCCACCCAATATAAAGCTGGTTCCTGATGGCCCAGTCTCAGGGGCTCCCTCACTTAGTATAGATGCAGAACTACTTCAGGTTACCCCACACTGGAGACACAGCACAACCTGCCAGCCCCTGGGGCTGCTCTGGCCTGACTCACCTGGGGCTGCTGGGGGGCATGTTCTCCAGTACCACAGACGCCGCCATCCCTGGTAGAACCAATGGAGTGAGTGCACAGTTGCTGGTGCTAGCAGAACCCTGTCCTCAATTTGCACCGCCCTCACTGAGTCCTAAATTCACTTTTCTTCCTGTCGAATTTCAGGTACACAGAATTAGATTAGTGATAATACTTAGTTCATATTGCACCAATACCATTAATCTATTAATGGCTTTCTCTTATTGTACTTATTCATTCCTACATATAGTATCTAGAATTTCACCGGTAACGTATAGCTACCTGTGTGTTCCTCTCCTATTTGCCCCCTTCTTCTCCTACTTCAAGTAACCATTATTCTCAACTATATGTGTATCATATCTTTGGGTTTTAATAGACTATCACATAAATATGTATGCCCATACAAGATATTTTTAAGAAAATAAATTAATATTTATATAGTAGTCAACTGCTGTGAAAATTAAACAGGTAGGAATTTATCTATGGTATACATTGAATACAAAAGAACTAAATTACCATGAATGCAAGTGAACTCTTTTTCTTGTTTCAACCCCAAAATAAAATTTGTTATAAGCAGTAATTTTAATCAAAATTATGAGGGATCTAATTTGTCTTTGGTAGCTTAGAGCACTTCTCTGTGCTCTCTCTCTGTCCCAACCATCTCTCCATATCTTTTCAAGAAACTTAAAATCCAGTTCATTTAGTCTCTCATTAAACACATCCTTAACAAGGAAATATGGTATCAATCTCTTACTTGTTATTGTAAATTTAATTTGTGGGTGACCTCTCTCAAGGTTATTTGCATTTTAAATATCTCCATTTAAAAAAAGAAAAAGATTTGTGTTCTGTTCAAAGAATTTCATTCCAACAAGGAGATAATGGAAGTATTTGTAAGAGAATTGAAATTTCTCTTCCACAGGAATATGACTCATAAAAAAATACAACATAAGGAAACTAGTGGAACCTTACCTACAATACTAGGAATTTTGCCTCAAAAGCATCTCCTAGGTCTGTTTAGAACACATTACAACTCTACCTTTAAAAGACAGACATTTTTTTTTTACACCTCAGCTATACAAAATTGAAGTAACTTATGTCCTCAATTTATGACACACATTATTCTTGCAAAGCCCCTTCTAAAACTTTTTCACCACTTTCTTCAGCTCCTCCTCAATTCCCTTTCCCCCATATACAGCCACTTTTAATAAGTCTTTCCCATTGACCTTCCCCCCTAGCTTTATTGAGCAATAATGGACATATAACACTGTTTAAGGTATATGATGAGTTGATTTTGATACACTTATATATTGCAAAATGATTACCAGAGTAGCATTAGTTAACACCTTCATCACCTAAGTACCGTTTCTACTTTGTAGTGAGAGCATTTAAGATTTACTCTCTCAGGAACTTTCAAGTACATAATGCAGTATTGTTAACTATACTCACCATTCTATACATTAGGTCCCCAGAACTTAGTCATCTTATAGCTAAAAGTTTGTATTTTTTGACCAACATCACACTATTTCCTCTAATCCCAGGTCCCTGGCAACCACCATTCTATTTCTGAGTTTGGCTTTTTTAGATTCCACATATAAATGATACAATAGAGCATTTGTCTTTGTCTGATTTTCTGCTGCACACTTGATTGTGGTGTATGAACCTTTTAAGAAGTGTTGAATTTGATTTGCTAGTATCTTGTGGAGAATTTTTGCATCCATATTTATCAGGGATATCGGCTTGTAATTTTTCATTCTTGTAGTGTCCTTATCTGCTTTTGGTATCAGTGTAATACTGGCTGGTAAAATGAGTTTGGGAATGTTCACTCCTCTTCTATTTTTTGGAAGAATTCATAAGAACTGACATTTTTTCATCTCAAAATGTTTGGTAGAATTCACAGAAACCTTCTGGTCCTGGGATTTTCTTGTTGGAAGTTTTTTGACTACTGATTCAATCTCCTTACTTTTTTTTATCTTCTCAGATTTCTATTTCTTCTTGATTCAGTCTTGGTTGCTTGTGTGTGTCCTGGAATTTATGTATTTCTTCTAGGTTATCCAATATGTTGGTCTATAATTGTTCATTGTAGTCACCTCTATCTTTCTGTGACATCAATTGTAATGTCTTCTTTTTCACTTCTGATTTTATTTATTTGAGTCCTCTCTTTTTTCATAGTTAGTTTAGCTAAATGTTTGTGTTTTCAAAAACCAACCCTTAATTTTGTTGATCTTTTCTATTTTCTGGTGTCTATTTCATTTATTTCTTTCATATCTTTGTTATTTTCTTATTTATGCTTTCTTTGGGCTGTTTGTTCTTTTCTAGTTCTTTGAGGTGCAAAGTTAGTTTATTTAAGATTTTTTTTCTCTTGGTGTAGGTATTTATTACAATAAATTTCCCTCTTGGAATTGCTTTTGCTGTGTCACATAGCTTTTGGTATGTTGTTTCCATTTTCATTTGTTTCAAGATTCCTTTCTATCTCCCTTTAGATTTCTTCTTTTACCTATTGGTTTTTCAGGAGTGTTTTGTTTAATTTCTGTGTATATTTTAATCTCCCATTTTTCCTCCTATTACTGGTAAGAAGAGACACTTGAAATGATTTCAATCGTCTTACATTTTCTCAATTTATTCTATTATATGACCCATCCTGGAGAATGTTTCATATGCACTGGAGAATAATGTGTATTCTGCTGCTGCTGTTGGATGGAATGTTCACATATGTCTGTTGGATTTCTTCTCTTTATCTTTTGTGAATCTACTGTAGATGCTTGGTTTGTGGTTACCATGAGGCTTACATATAACTTCTTATAGATATGACAGTCTATTTTACGCTGATAACAACTTACAGAAATTCTATATTCCCCTTTTTTTGTTTTTTATGTCAATTTACCTCTTTTATATTGTGTGTTCATTAACAAATTATTGTTCCTATCATTATTTTAATACTCCACCATATTACAGTATTAAAGTATTCTAAATTTATATATACAGTTCCCTTTACTAGTGTTGTATATTTCCATGTTTTAATTTTACTATTTAGTATTTTTTCATTTCAGGTTAAAGAGCTTTCAGCATTTCTTGTAAGGTCAGTCTCATGGTGATGATTTCCCTCAGCTTTTGTTTTTTTGAGAAAGTCATCTTTCCTTCATTTCTGAAGGATAACTATGCTAGCTTGAGTAGTCTTGGTTGATAGTTTTTGTGTTTTTTTTCTTTCAGCACTTTGAATATATCATCTCACTCTCTCTGGGCCTATAAGGTTTGTACTGAGAAACCCATTGATAGCTTTACTTTATGGAGGTTCCATGGAAGTTATAAAATTCTTTCCTCTTGCTTCTTTAAATATTCTTTTATTTTGTTTTTGACTTTTTGGTAGTCTTACTATAATGTGACTTGGAAAGGATCTCTTTAAGTTTGTTTGGTCACCTGTGCACTTCATGAACTTAGATTTCTAAATCTCTCTCCAGATTTGGGAAATTCTCAACCATTATTTCTTTAAATAATTTTTTCACCCGTTTCTCTCTTTCTCTTTTTCTGGGCCTCTAATACACTGGGGAACAATTTTTTTTTTCATTTTCTGTTGCATGAGGTTTTAGAACTTTTTCTATATATTTCTGCATCACTGATTCCAAATCTGAAATCTGGTTTTTTTGGTGCATGCTGTAGTTTTATGCAATTTTAATTTATTTTTGTTACAGTTAATGACATGCATTGGTTTTTAAATTGGAGTTAAAGGGCAACAACTCTTGGATTGAACATAATCACAAGGCAATTAATGTTTTACAAACATCACTTTTACATAATTGTAGTTGTTCTTAAATGTAAAACATTATTATCTGTTAAAAACACCCTCTTATTTTGTTTTAAGATTGAATCATGGCTTCTTCAAGTAAGTGTAAATGTAAAAATAGTCCTGACACCTTCTGTTATATATATGGCTGTTACACACTTCAACGTCAAAGGCGCAATATTTCATCATTTGTGACATGTGCATATATTGCCTATTTTCAAGTTCCCCTTGGTGATCAAGATAAGAATTGGGCTCCTCACATTGTGCGTCATAATTGTGAGGAAATGCTTCGTGACTGGACAAAATGACAATGCAAAGGAATGCCTTTGGGTATTCCCATGGTTTAGCGTAAACCTAAGGACCACAGCAGTGACTGTTATTTCTGTCTGATCCATACAAAGGGCATCAGCAAGAAAAAACAGCATATGATCACATATCCTACTATTCCTTCAGCAATACGACCTATCCCACACTCTGAGACACTCCCGGTTCCAGTTTTCAATGGTTTTATTTCTTGTAAGGACGAAGAAAGTGAACATGGTGATCAAGTGTATTTTGATAAGATGCATGAGGAAATGGTTGTAGTATCTGAGGGGTCTTCTTCTGATGCCAGGCAGTCATTAACCCCTCAGCAGTTTAGCCAACCTAAATTGAATGACTTAGTAAGAGATTTGGGCCTATCAAAGAAAGCAGCTGAGTTATTAGCCTCCAGGCTTTAAGAAAAGAATGGACTTCACTGGTCAGCTAAAGTATCCCATTTCAGGAAGCGTGAACAAATATTTGTGGACTTTTTTTCAAAGAGAAACACTTTGTTTACTGTCATGATATCAGTAGTCTTCTCAGCCAGCTAGGTGTTACCACTTACAGTCCAACAGAATGGCGGCTATTTCTTGACAGCTCTAAATGGAGTCTGAAATGTGTTCTCCTACACAACGGTAATGTTTATGCAGCAGTTCCAATTGGTTATTCAACTCATCTGCGAGATTATAATTACATAAAAATTGTCCTCGACTTTCTGAAAAATGAGGAGCATAACTGGATCATTTGTGTGGATCTTCAAATGGTAAATTTCCTACTAGGACAACAGAGAGGTTTCAAGAAGTATCCTTGCTTTCTGTGTTTATGAGACAGATGAACTCAGGAGAAACACTGGACACAGAAGGAGTGGCTGAAACGTGAAGCTCTGGAAGTAGGGATGCAAAATATTGTGAATGAACCTGTAGTTAATCGAGACAGGATCATTTTTCCCCCACTTCACATCAAACTTGGCTTAATGAAGCAGTTTGTTCAGGCTCTGAATAGAGAAAGTGAATGCTTTCAACATATTATTTCTGCTTTTCCTGCCTTGTCTTTCGAGAAGATAAAAGCAGGTGTATTTGATGGACCTCAAATTCAAACCCTCATCAGTGACTAAGAATTTGCCAGGAAGATGAATAAGGAGGAGAAAGCAGCATGGCGTCTTTTGTGGCAATTACAAAGAACTTCCTTGGCAACAAAACAGCAGAAAACTATAAACTTCTGGTTCATAGTTGTGGTTTGCCACAACATTGGATGTAACATGAGCATTAAGATTCACTTCCTGGACAGTCACCTTGAAAAGTTTCCTGAAAATCTTGGAGCTGTTAGTGATGAGCAGGGAGAATGCTTTCATCAAGATCGAAAGATGATGGAAGAGCATTATCAGGGGTAATGAGACAGAAAAATGATGGCAGACTACTGCTAGAGCATCAAAAAAGTTTGTCCTCAACAAGTACACAAACACAATAGCTACAAATGCAAACTTTTGCCTGAATAGAATTTAAATAAGTTTTGCACAAATATTATGATTAAAATAAGTGTTTTAATATGTTCTATTTTGAAATTGTAGACAAATTCCGATGCAATCACATCTTTTATGATTAGTGTATTAGTGTATTTACTGCATTATATAAATTATTATATTTTCACAAAGATGATGCCCAAGACACGTTCTACTTCATTATGTTAAACTAAATGTTGAAAATTTTACAATAAAATGAAAACCTAAAATCTTGAATTGCAAAAGAACTGTAGCTTACAGAGAAAAACTAATGTCAAATTTGATATCAGCACACTCGAATTAGGTAAGAACAAGTGTTTTTGTGGATGCAACAAAAATTTTGTTCTCCAGTGTAATACAAAAAATATTTCTTTTGATGGAATCTATAGGTTACATAGGCTTTCATCACTATTTTTGTGTGTCTTTATTTTATTCTCCTGGGACTGGAGAATTTCAAAGTTCCTATCTTCTAACTCATTCCAGTGGTAGTCAACCTGGTCCCTACTGCCCACTAGTGGGCATTCCAGCTTTCATGGTGGGTGGTAGCGGAGCAACCAAAGTATAAATAAAAAGATAGATTTAACTATAGTAAGTTGTTTTATAGAGATTGATTCTGCCAAACTTAGTGAAAATCTGACATAAAGTACTTGGTAAGTAATTATTATTATATGTTTTCACTTGCTGTAACTCTGCTTTATAAATTTTATAAAGTAAAGTTACTTCCCTACTTTATAAGTCACCATTACTGTGGAACTGGTGGGTGGTTAGAAAATTTTACTACTAACAGAGATACAAAAGTGGGCAGTAGGCATAAGAAAGGTTGACAACCCCTGTAACTGACAGATTCTTTATTCTTATTGATCCATTCTGTTGATGCTCTCTATTGCATTGTCCATTTTATTCATCATATTCTTCAGCTGCAAAAAGTATGTGTGTTTCTTTTACCTTTATGACTTCTAACTCTTTGTTAAACTTCTCATGCATTGTTTTCCTGATTTTGTCTTTCTGTGTTTTCTTATAACTTGTTGAGTTTTCTTAAAAATGGTTATTTTGAATTCTTTATCATGTAAAATTACAGATCTCTATGTCTATAGTATTGGTTATGGAAGATTATTGTGATCCTTTAGTGGTCATGTTTCCTTGATTTTAAGTGTTCCCTGAAGTTTTGTGTTGGTGTCTTCACATTTGGAAAAGCAGCCCCCTCCTCCAGTCTTTATTAACTGCCTTTGGTAGAGAAATATCTTCCATTAGTACTGCTGATGATTCTGAGACTTTCTCAAATCATTTATGAATATACCTGCTCCATGCTTCTTGCTTCCTCTGTGGCAGAATTGTTAAGTTTATATGGCTTCTCTCCATCCTGGAATGTACCGGGCTGAGTCCTGACAGCCTACCATTTGCTTTCCAAAGGTGGTGTTAAAACTCAAGCTTGCGGTCTCTCCCTGGTCTATAGATCCAATGCTAGTTTTTGTATGTGTTCACTAGCCAACTGCCAAAATTTGTGCACACTGACATAATCAGGACACAAGAAACTGGCAATGGTGTGTGTGTGTGTGTGTGTGTGTGTGTGTGTGTGTGTGTGTGTGTGTAGTGAGACACATAGACTGCTGTGAGTGCCCATGGGCCAGCTGGGAGATCTGTGAATAAGGTATCGCCAGTAGCTTGTGTGCAGGCTTCTTGATGGAGTCTGTGATGCAGTTAATAGGCTCTGAGTCCCTTTAATGCCCACTGGGAGTCTTACCTGCTATTCTATCAGTCTCTTCTTGCCCCCCAGTCATGCAGTTCATGAGTCAGTACTCTAGATGTGGTGAGTAAGAAATGAGCATCTTTGGGAATACCCCCCCACACCTGGGTAAGACAGTTGCTCACTCATTTGTTCTCACTTTCTTTCCCCTGTGGGAAAGCGTTTCTCTTGTCCCTAAGCTGTGCCACCTTTGAGCAGAAGTGATGCAGGCAAAATCAAACTGTTCTTCTTGCCCTCTCCAATGTGTCGAAACTCATACATACATATATATATAATGTATATATGAACTTCTCCACTGGAATCCTAGACTTCCACAAAGCCTGTCCTATTCACCAGTGATTTTCTAAAACACTGTTTTCCAGGGGCTCCTGAATCATGACCAATAATGACTAAAGCAAGTTCACGGCTACTCTAAGGTTTACAGCTGGGACTGAGATCTATGTGCCCATTACCCAACATACAGGCGGGTGAGACTCTTTCCAGGTCCCTTGGGGTGTGGTGCTGGATCCCACAGCTCCCATAAAGCTGTCCATGGATGAAAACCAAATTGTTGTTGGGGGAGGAAACACAAATGAGGAACACCTTATTCAGCTATGATGCTGATGTCACTTTTTAAATGTTTTAAAAACACATGTTAGTGGAGAGGGGCAAGATGGCAATGGAGTAAGTGGATGTACCAACTTCCAACTCCCAGAACCAAAGTGGATTATAACTTGATTTTAAGAACCACCATCTGGATAAACCAATGTTGAACTGGACTGAGAGGACTCTTCAACCAGGGAACACTGAAGAAGCAACATTGAGACTGGCAGGAAAAGTGAAAACGCGGAAAGGGCTGTCCAGCTCCCTGGAGTGAAAGGCAGCCCGGAGAGACTCGTGTGGTGGGAAGAGAGGCTAGCGGAGAGGGAGGGACCTGGGTCCCAGGAACAAAGCCCCAGCCTACAGCCCCAGAGCCTAGAAGAGGCGTATGGACAGTATTTAGCTGTGAGACAGGTTAGGATACTATTTGTGAGAAAGAGACAGTTGTCTCAGACCCAGGATTCTTCTTAAAGGGACGGTGCAGAAAACCTCTCTCACAACCACTTACCCAGGACTCTGGGAGACGGAGAGAGGAGAGGACCAGAGCAGCGGGAAAA
The DNA here is from genome assembly GCA_037038555.1 of Rhynchonycteris naso. Classification (NCBI taxonomy): domain Eukaryota; kingdom Metazoa; phylum Chordata; class Mammalia; order Chiroptera; family Emballonuridae; genus Rhynchonycteris; species Rhynchonycteris naso. The sequence continues at coordinate 48,400,245 of CM072999.1, forward strand.
GAGTGTGGTCTGGAAGGCACAGGGAGAAAAGCTTTGAGGGACAGCCACCCTAAACCCTGGTATGAGTCACTCCACAAATCTGAAACAATTTTCCCCCTGGAACCAGAAAGGGGAAGCAGGACACGAGCCAAACAGGCTCCCCTGCGGCAATCAGAGCACAGTCGCTTAGAAGAAAGGAGCTTTCAGGACTACAGTATGGAGTGTTAGGGTCTGAGCTGCAGCGCTCCCACCCACACTGCTGAGGGTTTGCTAGAGGGTGGGCGATGGCAGGATGTGGAAGCCCGGTTCCGTTGGCGGGACATAGGCCGAGCCGGCTGGCGTGAGCTCAGTCTAACCCAGCGGGGGAGAAGGGGACACGCAAAAGTGGTCTGGCGGATGCGGGCTCGCCTGCAATTCCACCTGTGGGGGAAAAGCGGGAGCCTGGAATGGACAGAGATCCGCCGCTGGGCAGGGGCAAGCGGGTGCACAGCCTCACCCGGCCTCCGAGGCTTGAAGCCTTGCTCGAACTGGCTTTGCCCATGGAGGTGGGGTGGAAGCCTGGGCTCGCAGATGAGCAAGCACCAGAAGCCTCTCCCGGGTGGAGGAATAGGCTGACAGGGACCTGCAGCTGAGCAAAAGTGATCATCCTTGCCCTTGGTGCCCAGGCTTGTAGCCTGAGTGTGGTGCGCAATCCCACCCGTGGGAGAAGGGTGAAGACCAAGACCGGCTGAGGCTTATAGAGCCTGGCACAAGAACACAGCTCCTCCCGTGAAGGGGAGGCAGAAACCACAGCAGCAGCCACAGTGGCCGGCCCCAGCAACACCTACACCCAACCGCCCTAGGCAGCAACAGAGGGGGTGGCGGGCCTGCAGACAGACCACACCTAGGAACACAGAGGCAATACCCATCAGACTCCAGTAGCCAAACCCTTCTTACACACAGACAAAATGGGCAGGCAGAGGAATGCAACCCAAATGAATCAAGACAGATACCCAGAGAAGGACCTGAATGAATCAGATATAACCAAACTACCTGATACAGAGTTTAAAATAATAATAGGATGTTCAAAGAGCTTAGAGCAGTGGTTCTTAACCTTTTTTGAGGTACCGAACCCACCAGTTTCATATGCGCATTCACCGAACCTTTCTTTAGTGATAAATAAAATATGATTTTTTCCCCCAAATTCAAGACATAGGTATATGTTTTTTTAATGGTGCACAAAATGAGCCGTGCATGAACATCACCTTGCTCAAAGAACAAAACCAACAAAGTGCATGAACTCACAACAAATTATGGTATTACTTTATTCTGGCCTCCGCGGCAGAGGCTGCTCCGAATCCCTGAGACCAACTCATCGAACCCCTAGGGTTCAATAGAACCCAGGTTAAGAACCACTGGCTTAGAGCAACAATGGATAGTCATTACAAACACCTAAATAAAGAGATAAGTATAAAAAAGGAAATTGAAATAATAGAAAAGAATCAGAAATGACAAATATAGTATCAGAACTGAAGACCACAATGGAAGGAATTAAAAGCAGGATGGATGACGCTGAGGATCAAATCAGCAAGTTAGAGGACAAAATAAACAAAGGCACAGAAGCAGAGCAGAAAAAAGGAAAGAGACTTAAAAAATCTGAGGAAACTCTAAGGGAGCTCTGTGACAACACGAAGAGATATAACATCCGCATCATAGGGGTTCCTGAAGAAGAGAAAAAACAAGGGATAGAAACTTTGTTCAATCAAATCATAGCTGAAAACATCCCTAAATTAGGACTGGAAAACATTTCATACATTCAAGAAGCAGAGATAACTCCATTAAAGAGAAACCCAAAGAAATCTACACCAAGACACATCATAGTTAAAATATCAAAGCTAAGTGATAAAGAGAAAAATTTAAAAGCTGCTAGAGAAAAAATGGCTATCACCTACAAAGGAGCCCCCATAAAGATGACATCCGACATTTCAATAGAAACACTTGAGGCCAGAAGGGAATGGCAAGATATATTCAAAGTAATGAAGAACAAGAACCTACAACCAAGATTACTCTATCCAGCAAGGCTAACGTTTAAAGTTGAAGGAGAAATAAAGAGGTTCCCAGACAAAAAAAAAAACCTCAAGGAATTCATTAAAACCAAACCAATTCTGCAAGAGATGCTAAGGGGCCTGTTGTGAACAGATCAAAGGGGGAAAAGAATATAGCAAAAGAAGAATACAGCTTTAAAGAATAAAATGGCAATAAACAACTACATATCAATAATAACCTTAATGTAAATGGATTAAATGATCCAATTAAAAGACATAGGGTAGCTGCGTGGATAAAGAAACAGGACTCATACATATGCTGTCTACAAGAGACACACCTTAAAACAAAAGATGCACATAGACTGAAGGTAAAAGGAGGAAAAAAAATATATCATGTAAATGGAAATGAAAAAAAAAGCCGGGGTAGCAATACTTATATCTGACAAAATGGAATTTAAAACAAAGGCTGTAATAAGAGATAAAGAAGGACACGACATAATGATAAAGGGAACAATTCAACAGGAAGATATAACTATTATAAATATCTACACACCAAACAGAGGAGCCCTGACATACATAAAGCAGACTGATGGATATAAAGGGCGAAATTAACAGCAATACTATAATAGTAGGGAATTTCAATACCCCACTAACATCACTGGATAGATCCTCAAGAAAGAAAATAAACAAAGAAACAGCAGACTTAAAGGACACACTAGATCAACTTTATTTAATAGATATCTTCAGACTTTTCACCCTAAAGCAGTAGAATACACATTCTTTTCAAGCACCCATGGTGCATTCTCTAGGATAGACCACATGTTAGGACACAAAAGCGGTCTCAACAAATTTAAGAAGATTGAAATCATATCAAGCATTTTCTCTGATCACAACGGCATGAAACTAGAAAATAACCACAAAAGAAAAACTGAAAAATACTCAAACACTTGGAAACTAAATAGATGTTATTAAATAATGAATGGATTAACAATGAGATACAGGAAGAAATAAAAAAGTTTCTAAAAACGAATGATAGTGAGCATACATCAACTCAAAATTTATGGGACACAGCAAAAGCAGTAATGAGGGGGAAGTTTATAGCACTACAGGCATACCATGAGAAGTTAGAAAAAGCTCAAATAAGCAACCTGACCCTGCATCTAAAAGAACTAGAAAAACAACAACAAATAAAGACCAGGACTAGTAGAAGGAAGAAAATAATAAAGATCAGAGCAGAAATAAATGACATAGAGGCTAAGGAAACAATACAGAGGATCAATGAAACCAGGAGTTGGTTCTTTGAAAAGGTAAACAAGATTGATGAACCTTTAACTAGACTCACCAAGAAAAAAAGAGAGACTCAAATAAATAAATTTAGAAATGAGAGTGGAGAAATAACAACTGACACAACAGAAATACAAAGTATTGTAGGAAAATACTATGAGGAACTCTATGCCAAAAAATTAGACAACCTAGGTAAAATGGACAAATTTCTTGAATCATATAATCTTCCAAAAATTAATCTGGAAGAATCAGAACACTTAAACAGACCAATTACAACAAATGAGATCGAAACAGTTATCAAAAAACTCCCAACAAAGAAAAGTCCTGGGCCTGATGGCTTCACAACTGAACTCTACCAAAAATTCAAAGAAGAACTAACACCTATCCTCCTTAAGCTATTTCAAAAAATTCAAGAGGAAGGAAGACTTCCAAACTCCTTTTATGAGGCAAGCATAATTCTGATCCCAAAACCAGGCAAAGACAACACAAAGAAAGAAAATTATAGGCCTATATCCCTGATGAATTTAGATGCTAAAATTCTCAACAAAATATTAGCCAACCGGATCCAGCAATATATGAAAAAAATCATACACCATGATCAAGTGGGATTTATTCTGGAGAGGCATGGCTGGTTCAACATTTGCAAATCAATCAATGTGATTCGTCACATAAACAAAAGGAAGGACAAAAATCACATGATAATTTCAATAGATGCAGAAAAAGCATTTGAGAAAATCCAGCATCCATTCATGATCAGAACTCTCAGTAAAGTGGGAATACAAGGAACATTCCTTAACATGATAAAGGCCATCTATGACATACCCACACCAAACATCATACTCAATGGGCATAAATTAAAAGCAATCCCTTTAAGATCAGGAACCAGGCAGGGGTGCCCCCTTTCACCACTCTTATTCAACATAGTTCTGGAAGTCTTAGCCACAGCAATCAGACAAGAAGAAGAAATAAAAGGCATACAAATTGCAAAAGAAGAAGTAAAACTGTCATTATTTGCAGATGATATGATATTGTATATAAAAAATCCTAAAGTCTCAGTCAAAAAACTACTGGACCTGATAAATGAATTCAGCAAGGTGGCAGGATATAAAATTAATACTCAGAAATCAGAGGCATTTTTATATACCAAGAATGAACTGTCAGCAAAAGAAATTAAGGAAACAATCCCCTTCACTATTGCAGCCAAAAAAATAAAGTACCTAGGAGTAAATTTAACCAAGGAGGTTAAGGACTTGTACTCAGAAAATTATAAAACATTGATAAAAGAAATCAAGGAAGATACAAACAGGTGGAAGCATATACTGTGCTCATGGTTAGGAAGAATAAACATCATTAAAATGTCTATATTACCCAAAGCAATTTATAAATTCAATGCAATACCAATTAAAATACCAATGTCATACTTCAAAGATATAGAACACATATTTCAAAAAATTATATGGAACCAAAAGAGAACACAAATAGCCTCAGCAATCTTAAAAAGAAAAAAAAAGCAGGAAGTATCACTCTTCCTGATATAAAGGTATACTACAAGGCCATTGTACTCAAGACAGGCTGGTACTGGCATAAGAACAGGCACATAGATCAACGGAACAGAACAGAGAACCCAGAAATAAACCCACACCTTTATGGACAACTGATATTTGACAAAGGAGGAAAGAGCATACAATGGAGTAAAGACAGCCTCTTTAATAAATGATGTTGGGAAAATTGGACATCTACCTGCAAGGAAATGAAACTAGACCATCAACTTACACCATTCACAAAAACAAACTCAAAATGGATAAAAGACTTAAATGTAAGCCGTGAAACCATAAGCATCTTAGAAGAAAACACAGGCAGTAAGCTCTCCGACATCTGGTGCAGCAATATATTTGCCAATTTATCTCCACAGGCAAATGAAATAAAAGGCAGGATAAACAAATGGGACTACATCAAACTAAAATGTTTTTGCACAGCTAAAGACAATAAGAACAGAATAAAAAGACAAACCACACAATGGGAGAACATATTCGACAACACGTCTGATAAGGGGTTAATAACCAAAATTTATAAAGCCCTTATAAAACTCAACACCAGGAAGACAAACAATCCAATCAAAAAATGGGCAAAAGAAATGAATAGAAATTTCTCCAAAGAGGACATACAGATGGCCAATAGGCATATGAAAAATGCTCAACATCACTAATCATTAGAAAAATGCAAATTAAAACCACAATGAGATATCACCTCACACCAGTCAGAATGGTGCTCATCAGCAAAACAACACAGAATAAGTGCTGGCGAGGCTGTGGAGAAATGTGAACCCTCCTGCACTGCTGGTGGGAATGCAGACTGGTGCAGCCACTATGGAAAACAGTATGGAGATTCCTCAAAAAATTAAAAATCAAACTGTCTTTTGACCCAGCTATCCCACTTTTATGAATATACCCTAAGAACACCATAGCACTGTTCAAAAAGAAGAAATGTGCCCCATGTTCATGGGAGCATTGTTCACAATAGCGAAGATCTGGAAACAGCTCAAGTGTCCGTCAGAGGACGAGTGGATTAAAAAGTCTTGGTACATATATACTATGGAATACTACTCAGTCATAAGAAATGATGAAATTGGGTCATTTACAACAAAATGGATGGATCTTGATAACATTATACGGAGTGAAGTAAGTAAAACAGAAAAAAACTGAGAACTGTATGATTTCATACATAGGTGGGACATAAAAACGAGACTATGAGACATGGTGGTGGAGGGAGCGGAAGGAGGGAGAGGAGAGGGGAAGGCCACAAAGAAAACCAGATAGAAGGTGACAGAGGACAATTTGACTTTGGGTGATGGGTATGCAACATAATTGAATGACAAGATAACCTGGAGATGTTTTCTTTGAAGATATGTACCCTGATTTATTAATGTCACCCCATTAAAATTAATAAAAGAAAGAATAATATAAATAAATAAAACATGTTAGTCTTGCAAACTTATTTTCACTACTTATTATGTTAATAAAATATCTATGTTGTTGATGCTACTGTGGTACATTCATATTTTCCACTTTATGATGTTTTCAAGTTATTGAGGATTCTCAGAGCTTTCCTTTATAAAAGTTGTATCTATTGATACTTAGCAACCATATTAAGAACTAAATCTGAGAATTCAAAAATACATATTTATTAATTCACTTTAAAAATAACAAGAACTCATTGCATAGTAACATATGCAACATATTTTATTTAAAAAATAACTATTTTCAAAAACAAAAAGTATGGAGTGAGAAAACTAAACAATTACTTTAATTTTTACAAATCATCTTAAGATCTGGCCTAATAGATTCTTATATCTGCTTGTATCTACTTCTGCATATAATTTGTTACAATATGTTATTTGGTAGAAGTATATAAAGATAATCAGATTTTATATAGATTTGTAATTTGAAAAGGGAGGAATATTTAATAACCTTTCCAAATCATTGTGGCCAATTTTTTAGGTTAGCTTCAATGTAGAATCTGAAACCATAACAAACTTTTAGAGTGCTGTTATATTAAAATGCACTGCCGTTTGAATGAAGTTTTATCCATGCATGATTTTGTAATAATCAGATTGACACTGGTACCCTTACCTCAACATGACAGCCACATGTTATCCAAGAGAAGCTCAGATAATCAAGTCTGACAGTCAGCCAGAAAGGCTTGAATTTATCAAGAAGACTACTAGAAATGTATTATACAAACTACTGTTAACTATCAATATCACCTCAAGTATACATTAGCATTAAAATATTAGCCCTAGTCAGTGGTGCAGTGGATAGAGCATTGGCCCAGAGCACCAAGATTGCCAGTACTATTGCAGGGTCGCTGGCTGGAACCCAAGGTCCTTGGTTCAAGCCCTGATCATAAGCACAAATGAGAAGTCATCAATGGCACAACTAAGTGGAATGAGTTGATGCTTCTCTATCTCTCTCTCAAAAAATGAAATTAAAAATTTAAAAGCCTTATATTAGCTATGACAGTGTAAGACATGATATTTAAATAACTCTTAGTGTTATTTAAAATATAAATTATTCAATCTTGATCACATCTAACACAAATATATCTGAACACTCCCAGACTTCATTTTCACGAAGAGTTTCTAGATAAAATACATTAGAAATAATGAATTAGAATTAATGCTAGGGTGTCTGAGTATCTTGCATCTGATTCGTTAATAAGAGACAAAAGAAAGGTTGCCAAAATTTGGTGATAATATTATATGTCCAATAATATACTTAGAATACCCAGTTAGCTAATAATTAGGTATACAGTTGTTTATCACTGTTCAATGCCACGCTATGAGCAGGAAGTGACAATGTTTGTTTTGAAGAGCAATCAGAAATTATCTGCATTATTTCTAAATTCTCCTTTTACAAAGATCACTGAATTGACAGGCTGAGAAAAGAGAACTGAACTGTGGGTATTAGGATCGATAATCAAGGGAAATTTTGTTACTGCTACACATCTGGTACAGGAAGGACCACATCTGGGACCTAGAGGTGTCACTGGAATAGAGAAATATTACCTTAGAATAGGGAAATAGTTTTAAAAAGTAGTAATTGCAGGTCCAATATTAAAGGTCAGTTAAAGACTAAAGAAATCTAAATAAAGCCATGGAATAACAAGGACTCAGACCATTCAGGTATGAAGGTATTTTTCACCAAGTAAGTAACCCCAACTTGCCAAGAAACAGACTGAGTACCAGGCTAAATGGAAGGGATGGTGTAATAAAATATCAAGGATAGTACTGACTGGTTATTCGGTTGGTTAGAGCGTTGTCCCAAAGCACGGAGGTTGCTGATTTGATCCCTGGTCAGGGTACATACAGGAACAGCTTGATGTTCCTGTCTCTCTCTTCCAACTTCTCAAAAAAAAAAAATCAATGATAAGGTGATATTTAATCAGAGATAAAACATTAATGTTGGCTTGTGACCAATTAAGAAATAAGAACTGAAAGACTCATACATACTTTTATGTGCATATTCACCACTGATACCTTTTCCCCCTTTCTGCTCCTCTGGTATTTTATGAGGAGAGTTGTCAGTGCCTAATTTCACAATGAGTTCCCTAGACCATGAGAAACCACATTCAAAGTAGATGGGGAGAACTGAAATTCACCTGTAGATCTTGGACCCAAGATGAATATAATGACTGATGGTATTTGTGATCTCTCTTGTCAGAGGGAAGAAGGGAAAAGCATTTGTAGAAGAGAGGTGTTTCAAGCTGAAGTTATTAAATGTAGTTGGAAGGGTAAGAATGAATGTTGAATAGTAAAATAGAATAGTAAAAGAGGTGGATTGTGCCAGCTGTGGGTTTGTTTCCTTAAGACCCATTCCAGCCAGACCCTCATCCTTTCCATGGCTCTATAGTTCAAGGCTGATCCCTGAAGATTCAATTTCCCAGGCCCTTAGATGGGTCTGACCAAGGGGAGGTTCTGAAAGGAGATTACAAGATGGGAATAAGGGGGAATCCAGATATTTTTCCCCAGCCTTCTTTACTTCGGGTGGTATTTCCTACATGGTTCTAGCTTATATAGAAAAAGTCTACTGTGATTCTAGCTTCTACCAGGTAACCCTGGCCCTGGGCTCTGGTTACACTGCCTTTCCCTCTCTCCTTACACCTAACAGTGGTAACGCCTTCTTGCTCTTGCTAATTCATGGGTAATTTAATTTGCCCTATTTTATTTCTCAACTTTCCTATCACCTTTGTAACCAATTCCCTGCATCAAACTCCTTCTGTTCTAACTTCTCGTATAGTTTCTATTTCCTAATAGTCCCTGACAGGTTAACTGTCCAAGAAGAAAGAATTGGTTAATGATAATTATAATCACAGTAGTTTATATTTATTAGGAATTACAAAGATTCAGGTCCTGTGGTAGAGATTCTATGTGTATTAACTCATTTAATTCTCCCAATAATTCTAAAAGGTAAGCCCTCCATTTACTCCCATTTTATGGATAGGTGGCTCAGCTTACCCTAGGTTACATAGTCAATAGCCCAAGTGAGTCTTGAACACAAGTCTGTGTACCACCAAATTCATACATATAGTCATTCATCACCATAATGCATATTGCACAAACATCAAAACAGCATTTTCAAAAGATAAATATAAAAGTGCTCATGATATAATATTAAGTTTTTAAAAGATTTTTTAAAAACTCTATCTATAGGTTCCTAAGAGGTTCATTCATTCATTCATTCATTTATTTTAGAGAGAGATGAAGGGAAATAGAGAGAGACAGACAGACAGACACATCAATCTGCTCCTGTATGAGCCCTGACCAGGGATTGAACCTGCAACCTTTGCATCTTGGGATGATGCTCTAACCAACTGAGTTATCTGGCCAGGGCCCTAAGAGGGTTTTTCTTTTTCTTTTTTCTTTTTTTTTGGTGACAGAGAAAGAGAGGCAGAGAGAGGGACAGATAGTGACAGACAGATAAGAAGGGACAGAGATGAGAAGCTTCAATTCTTTTTTGGGCACCTTAGTTGTTCATTGATTGCTTTCTCATATGTGCCTTGACCAGGGGGCTAGAGCAGAGCAAGTGACCCCTTGCTCAAGCCAGCAACCTTGGGCTCAAGTTGGTGAGCTGTGCTCAAACCAGATGAACCCGCGCTCAAGCCGGCGACCTCCAGGTTTCAAACCTGGGTCCTCGCCTGACCTGTGGTGGTGCAGTGGATAAACTGCCGACCTGGAATGCTGAGGTCACCGGTTCAAAACCCTGGGCTTGCTTGGTCAAGGCACATATGGGAGTTGATGCTTCCTGCTCCTCCCCCTATTTTCTCTATCTCTTTCCTCTCTCTCTCTCTCTCTCTCTCTCTCTAAAAATGAATAAATAAAATCTAAAAAAATTAAAAAAAAAACAAACCTGGGTCCTCTGCATCCCAGTCCGATGCTCTATCGACTGCACCACCGCCTGGTCAGGTGGAGGGTTTTTCTTTTTAATTGAATATGTATGTATATACCTAACAAATGGTACTGGATTTGTCAAAACAAGCTATTTCTAAAAGATAGAGTTACGGGTCATTTTATTTTCTTCCATATGAACTCATTTTCCCCTCATATTTAAAACATGGTTTTTTTCATTTGTTATACATTTTTCACATTAAAAATATTTGATGTGTGATCATGTATCACTGAAGATTAGTTATGACACCTCCAAGACTTCATCAAAGACCCTGGCTCGTGCTCTCTGTGGCTCCACCAGCTTGGTATGTTGCTTCAGAGCCTCCCCGTTTCAGACTAGCAGCAGAAAAGAGGAAGGGAGCTCCCTTTCCTTTGAAGGAGACTTTCCGGAAATGCCATACACTTCTGTCTCCATAGCATTGGTCTTCTGGTTAGTCACAGGGTCACCACAGGCTACAGGGAGGCAGTAAATGTAGCAATTCAACTGAGTGCCAGTGAGGGTCTGTTAGTACAGAATGATATGCAGGCAGTTGACATTCTCTTCCACAGACCAGTATAATCAGTATAAAATAAAAACAAATAATGTTGCTTTAATTGCTCAGTTCTCCTGCACAGCATCTAACTAACTGGGTTCTATTTATACTCAAATAGGATGTCTGATCTTTCTGGCCTTTACAGAGGGTGTAGGATATAGGGGAGTGATTTTTTTACTTACATTTAATTTTGGAGTAATTTTAGACTTCCAGAAAAGTGGCAAATATAGTACAGAGAGCTCCCCATTTACTCAGTTTGTTTTCCCAAATATTCTTAAATTACCATGGTACATTTGTTAGAACTAAAAAGACAATATTAGTACTTTATCATTAAGTAAACTCCAGATTTTATCAGATTTGACCAGCTTTTCAATTCATGTCCTTTCTTTTTTCTAGGACCTAATCCGGAATCCACACATTACATTTAGTTATCATGTCTCCTTAGTCTCCTCTGGCCTATGACAGTTGCTCAAGTCTTTTCTTGTTTTCTGTTTTTTCTAATGACCTAGACATTTTGGAGGAGTACAAGTCAGGGATTTGCGGAATGTCTCTGAATCTGGGTTTGTAAGATGTTTTTTCGTTGGGAAACTGGGGTTACAGGCGTGAGGGAAGAAGAACTCAGAGATGAGGTACCCTTCTTGTCACATCCTATCAGGGGGTACTTGATATCTACATGACATCACCGATAATGGTCATCTCCATCACTTGTTTAAGGTGGTATTTGCAAGCTTTCTACATTGTAATCTTGTTTTTTTTTCCTTCCTACACCCTACTCTTTGGAAATGAGGCATTCAGTCCAGGCCATATCCCTAGGAGGTTGGAGTATCTACAAATATTATTTGGCATTCTTCTGCAAAGAAGAATTGCCTCTTATCAGTGAGGCAGAAATTTTTAAGGCTCAAAATGCAATGCTTTTGTTTCAAGAAAATGAACAAGTGATGAGAACATCTGATAGGATCTTGTCAGAGACCAAAGAAATGCAATCAAATAGTCATGGTCCAAAGTGAGAGTTGCTTGAAGTGGTGTGTGCCCGAGGTTCCAAGGAGCACTGATGGCCCAAATGAAGAAGGTTTATTCTCTGACAGACAGAAGGTCAACAAAGGCCTCAGGAAGGAAATTATATATGAGGTTAATTTGGTTAACTAGCTGGAGGGTTTTCGTTTGTTCGTTTCTTGTTTGGTTTTGTTTTTAGGGAGAGAAAGAGAGTCATCAACTCATTGTTCCATTTACTTGTGCATCCAGTGATTGCTTCTCATACTTGCTCTGACTGAACTCAAAACAGTGACCTCAGGGTTGAGCCTGATGCTCTATGCACTGTGCCACCAACCAGGGCTAGAGATCCATTAACCATTATCTACAACAGTGGTTCTTAACCTTTTTTGAGGTACTGAACCCACCAGTCTCATATGCACATTCACCGAACCCTTCTTTAGTGATAAATAAAATATGATTTTTTTCCCAAATTCAAGACATAAGTATATGTTTTTTTACTGGTGCACAAAATGAGCCGTGCATGAACCTCACCTTGCACAAAGAACCAAACCAACAAAGTGCATGAACTCACAACAAATTACGGTATTACTTTATTCTGGCCTCCGTGGTAGAGGCTTCTCTGAACCCCTGAGACCGACTCATCGAACCCTATGGGTTCGATAGAACCCAGGTTAAGAACCACTGATCTACAAAAAGGATCAAAAGCTGGTTGATGGGCTATGAAACTCTCAGTGTTTGGTTTGTTGAATCTGAAGTGGAAACATTTGGATGTTTGACCTGAGTCCTGGGAAAAAGAAGGAGTTGAAGAAACAGATTTGGAAATCTCCCCTGGGAGTAGAAGGGGATTCACGGAGGCCTCAGGAGTGATTAAGGTCTTTACAAGAGGGCATGAAGAGTGAAAAGGTCTGGAAAGAGTAGAAAGGGAAAAAATACAAGGGTCCCTCCTACTTATAACACCTCCCAGAGACACACTCTACCAGGAGGCCACAGGCAGGCGAAGGCACACACCTCCATTACAGTGTGAGGCAATGCCACCTTGACTGGCAGGAAGGAAGTGTGGATGCATGGAAATCAGTCTGCATCTAATCTCAAGGCATACAAGCTAAAGAAGGATTTTTGAAAAATTTAATGGCTGTGCTGATGGATGATGCTGAGCATGACATCTTTCTATCTCCCTGAACATTTGTGGTAAGATCTCTATGCAAGATTAAAACCAAGAAAAGATGTCTTTTCCTTGACTTTAAAATGCTCAGGTAAATGTTTTTTCCTGATTCAATGATATATCTGTTCAACATAGACAATAAATAAAATTAAGAAACAAGTAGGCTCTGGCTGGTTGGCTCCGTGGTAAAGCGTTGACCCAGTGTGTGGAAATCCTGGGTTTGATTCCCAAAGCACACAGAAGAAGCAATCATCTGCTTCTCCACCCACCTCCTTTTCTCTTCCTGAAATCATGGCTCGAATGGTTCGAGCAGGTTGGCCCTGGGCACTGAGGATGGCTCTATGGTCTTGCCTCAGGTGCTAAAATGGTTTGGTGGCCAAACAATGGAATAGTAGCCCGAGATGAGCAGAGCATTGCCCGGTAGGGAGCGTGGCAGGTAGATCCCAGTCTGGGTGCATGCGGGAGTCTGTCTCTGCCTTCCTACCTCTCACTTAATATAAAAGAAAGAAAGAAAGAAAGAAAGAAAGAAAGAAAGAAAGAAAGAAAGAAAGAAAGAAAGAAAGAAAGAATTACTCATAATCGCACCCCACAAAATAATTAACTACAACTGAAAGCTTTACATATGAATATACACACAAATAGATATCAAAATATAATATATTTACAGTGTGGAAAAATTAGAAATGACAGATAATTTTAAGAAAAAATTGAAGTCTTGCCTGACCTGTGGTGGCGCAGTGGATAAAGCGTCGACCTGGGAACACTGAGGTCGCCAGTTCAAAACCCTGCACTGGTCTGGTCAAGGCACATATGGGAGTTGAGCTTCCAGCTCCTCCTCCCTTTCTCTCTCTTTCTCTCTCTCTCTCTCTCACACTCTGTGTCTCCTCTCTAAAATGAATAAAATAAAACTTAAAAAAAAAGTATTTAAAAAAAAAAAGAAAAATTGAAGTCTATATAGCATCCTGGAGATTTTTTTATACCTATGTTTGCATATCTTATATTTTAACCAAAAATTGGATTCGTACGGTGTACATTGTTTTATAACTCTTTTAAAAATTTTATCATTAATCATCACTACTACCATCAAGAGCATTATTATCTAATGAAATATACACTTTAGGGAGGAATCGTTAGCTCTATTTTACAGAAAATAAAACTGAGGATGACAGATGTTAAATAAATTATAATCTGGAAAAATTTTAACCAGGTTTTGTAGAATCCAAACCCATGCATTTAATCTATGTCAATAAACGCTTACTTAAAATATTGTTTTAAAAGTAATTGTTTGGCCTGACCTGTGGTGTCGCAATGGATAAAGCGTCCACCTGGGAACACTGAGGTAGCCAGTTCAAAACCCTGCACTGGTCTGGTCAAGGCACATATGGGAGTTGACGCTTCTAGCTCCTCCCCCCTTTCTCTCTCTCTCTCTCTCTCTCTCTCTCTCTCTCTCTCTGTGTCTCCTCTCTAAAATAAAATAAGTAATTGTTTAATGTATTAAAATTACAAATACAAAATGCGAGTTCAATTGATATTAATTATCCTCTTATTTTCCTTATAATATTTTAATAAATGTTAATAAGAAGATTGTGTTAATTTTGATTCCATTGACAGATTTTTTTAAATTAAGTTTATTGGGGTAATGCTGGTTAATAAAACTACAGGTTTCAAGTGTACAATTCTACAACACATCACCTGTACACTGTATTGTGTGTTCAGAGCCCCATGTTAAGTCTCTGTTCATCATCATTTATCCCCTTATATTTTCCTCCACCTCCCCATTTCCCTACAACTTTAATTAAATTATTTAATACTTCAAACTGAATTTTGAAATTTAATACTGTATAGTCAATTTTCTTTTTAAGTATTTTAATATCTGATTTACAGAGACCCCCCAAAGTATTTAAATAATATTTGTAAATTCAATAAGTTAAATGTAAATATGATGAAATATAAAATGCTACTGTTTATAAAATAAGTGATATTTAACATTAATGACAAGTTTAAAACAATTATTCAATTACACATTGTAAGTTAAAATCACAAACGTACGATGCTAAATTCTATGAAACATTACAAACACCAAAACTATCAAACAAACAAATCCATTAAGACATAAATATTAAAACTACTTGTTAGATTTATTTTTTGTCTTTATATACTGCTCACAAAAATTAGGGGATATTTCAAACTGAAAAAAAGCACTTGATTTTTTTAATTAAACAAGAACATCAGAAAAGCAAACGACAAGTCAAAGAAAGTGATTCAATTATGCAAATGAGATGCAAAACCAACTTTTATTTTATTGGTGAAAATGCACTATAAGAAGGGCTGAAAATACTGGAGTATCTGCACATTCCTTGATCCTCTAATTTTTTGTGAGAATATTTAGTTAATTCTAAATATTCTCGAATTAAAACATACTTACCCAATAATATAATAACTTCTTTATTTCCTGTAGTAAAGAAGTAGCCTGTATTAGATGAACTCTTTCACCAATAACAATTGCCAATCCTGGACAAAATATTAAAAATAACTGTGTGAAGGCTCTGGAAAGCAACCCGAAGTAGGAAAAGGTGGGGAGGACACATTGTCCTTGAAGAAGGGGAGCTTACTGGATGAGGTCCACACCTGATCAGGGTTTCCCATGAGCGCTCTCATGGTTTACTTCAGTGCCTGGGAAACACAGATAGACCAGAGAGTAGCCATTTGGCTGATGAGACCAAAGTCAGAGTTTTGAAAATGATACACGGCACTGGAAATCAAATGAGGGAAATCACAGAGAGGAAAATGTCACAAAAGAAGGAGATACAAAATTTTTAATATAAATGTCCCTTAAATCCTTGACTGATTCCTAAATTGTATTTGCACAGGACAGGACAAGAAACCAGCAAAAAGAGAAAGGCTAAGGAACTGAGTTGAAACTTTTAGCAGCTGCCTAGGACTCAGGAGTTTAAGTTTGGTGTTAAAGTCCAACCAAAATATGTAGAGGGGTTTGGTAAGCAGGTTGGGTTTTCTACTGACATTCCAGAAGGGCCTCACCTTAGGAGTACAGGCCACATCTGAGGACCAAGGGCAAACTGAATATACCTAATAAAAGCCAAAACAAAGGCCCAAAGGATCAAGGTGATTTGCTACTAATTTTACTGCTGCCACAACAAAATGCAATACTCTTGAGAGGAAGATAACCTAAAAAAGAGTTTCTACAATATATTCTCAATGACCCATATACAACAAAAACACTTTTAGACATGCGAAGAAGCAAAAAAATGTAAATTAAGAGGTCAGTAGAAGCAGACCTACATGTGGCTCACACGTTGTAATTACCTAAAAAAGAAATTTAAAACAGGTATAAAAAATAAAATGGAGAACCTATAGGAAAATTTGGATAAAATGGGTGAACAGACAGAATCTATATGGAAAAATGGGAAAAAAATTTTAAAGAAATCAGACAGAAAGTCTGGAATTATAGAAACTCTAGATGTGTAACCTAAATCTAATCATGAGAAATATTCAGGCAACTCAGACTGACATTTTATAAAATACTAGCCCTATGAGCTTTAAAAGTGTCAAAGCCATGAAAGTCAAGAAACATGAAAACCTATTTTCTAATTTTTGGCATACAGATCCTGTATATTTTTTATATATTAATACCTATCATAATCATTTATCACCATAATGCATATTATAGCACCATCAAAATTATTTTCAAAAATATGTAGAAAACTTCATGATATAATATTAATTTTTAAAAGGCTTAAAACCTCAACGTATAATATATTAAAATTTTATTTTTTAATCTAATAGCTTATAAATACACTAGATATGATGATGAAGAAAGCCCTTCTTTACACAAGAATGCCAGTTAACAAATGTAAAAGTAATTATCAAAATGATCTTTTTACTATAACTAAAAAAAATAATTCATTCAGGTAGGCTCATCAACGGACACCAAAACCTTTGAGTGAAAGATTACTGGGGAACTGGCTATTCACATAGTTCATGAGTTTCACACCATTGGTGAGATAATTATAAAAAGGGAAAAAACTTGCATTGGAGGAACTAGATTGTCAACGCCTTAACTCAATGATCAACCTTATCCCCCTGCATGGTGAGACACCAAGACGTCAAATGCCTCTTGGTGTGATGTAATATGAATAACAAACACAGTATTACCTATGAATATTCTTGCAAAAATGTTTAACCTGAGTTTAACTGATTATTTTAGATCTGATTTTCATTTTATGAGAAATCTGGGGATAGAGAAACAAGTTACATTAAAACCATGAGGAGCCAACCAAACAAATTCAGAAGGTAGAACTGTCCTTGTCTCTTGAAAAAAAAACATGACATGATGAAGATAGAGAGGCTCCTGACTGTCCTAGATCTTAAAAGACTTAAAGAAATGTAACCATATTTATTACATTGGTCCTTGGTTGGATTCTGGTTCAAATAAATTAAATTTTAAATATAGCTTGGGAATAACTGGAAAACTTTATATATAGACTGGGTATTAGATGATATTAAGGAATTATTATTTATTTTATTAGAGGTGACAATAGGTTGTGATTAAGTAGGAAGATGTCCTTGTTGTTTGGAAATGCTTTAGTAATATATTATTGCTCTCAATTATTTTTATCCCTCTTTCCTGAATAAGAATTATATATTCTAACTTCCCCTCACTTCTTGCCCTGAAACTTACAGAAATTTTTCTAGAAGGAGTCTGTTTCCCCACCCACATTGACATCATGCTGGGTTTTGGTCAGTGAAATATGAGTAAAAGTGACATGAGTCTTACACATATTTTTTCAAGTACAAGCATTTTGCATGTGATTAGATTTTCTAGATGTCTCTCAATTTGGAGAAGCCTTGAGAAGGCCGTTTTGTGAGTACTGTTGTGAGCTCGGCCCCCATGTGGCATGCTGCCAAAGAGGCAGTGTACAGGACTGTGACTGGCACTCCAGGTTCACAAGCAAGGCAAGATGCACATGGGGGCAATCATGGAACAGTGGACAACAGGTGATTCCACGAAGGCCAAAGGAGGTGAGAGTAACCTGCCAACAGTCAAAGCTTTCTTGAAATAAAAAGAAAAGAACTTTACACGAGACAGGAAAAGCCAATAGGACTTAACTAAGCAGACAAAAGGAGGGGCAAATGTTTTAGCTGAGAGAAATGAAAAGATAGAAAGTGCAACATCTGACCAGGCGGTGGCGCAGTGGATAGAGCATCAGACTGGGATGCGGAAGACCTAGGTTCGAGACCCCGCGGTTGCCAGCTTGAGCGCGGGGCCCATGTGGCTTGAGCAAAAGTTTGCCAGCTTGGACCCAAGGTCGCTGGCTCCAGCAAGGGGTGGCTCTGTCTGCTGAAGGCCCGCAGTCAAGGCACGTGTGAGAAAGCAATCAATGAACAACTATGGTGTCGCAACGGCAACGAAAAACTAATGATTGATGCTTCTCATTTCTCTCTGTTCCTGTCTGTCCCTACCTATTTCTCTCTCTGACTCTCTCTCTGTCCCTGTAAAAAAAAAAAAAGAAAGAAAGAAAGTGCAACATCAGGGCTGAGCCTGGATCACTGAGGGAAAGTGGAGGCATTCAAGGTGGAAAGCCAGGGCTGGGCCAGATACTAGGAGCCTTCCATTCAGGATGGCTGGGACACAGTGAAGTGATGAAATTGCACCTATAAGAGGGACTGTGTGGCAGGGACATGAAAAAGGAGAACAAATCTAGAGTTATATGTGAGGCAAGGCTGGGACAACTTCCTGCGCAGGGAAAACAGACGACGTCTTCTCTACCAGCCCAGGTGCCAATGGAAAAGAACTTGGGTTAGGGTCTGGGCAAGGGAACCTAAAAGGAAAAATTATACGGCAAACTGGAAGGGAGAACTGGCAGAATTTGGAACATTTATGTCCCTGGTACTCATGGCAAGAAAACTGTATTATAAGCTAATTCAATGTTCAATGCTTTTGAATGTGTATGTGTAAAATAGAGGATCCTTTTTTCCCACTCACTATTATCTCTACTCTTTTATCCTAAGTACAAAAATGTAGTCACTTGGTAGGTAAATAGATTTTTTTTCAGCTCATTTATTTTGTCCATGAAAAAATTCTAGGCCCTGGCTGTTTGGCCTAGAGTGGTAGAATGTTGGCTGGATGTGTGGATGTCCTGGGTTTGATACTCGAGCAGGGCACATAGGAGAAGTGACCATCTGCTTCTCTACCCCTCCTCCTCACCTTTCTCTCTCTCTCTCTCTCTCTCTCTCTCTCTCTCTCTCTTCTCCTCCCAAAGCCATGGCTCTGTTGGAGCAAGTTGGTCCTGAGAGCTGAGGATGGCTCCATGGCCTCACCTCAGGCACTATAGTAGCTCAGTTGCCAAGCAATGGAGCAATGGCCCCAGATGGGCAGAGCATCACCCCATAGGGGGTTGTCGGGTGGATCCTGGTCAGGACTATGAGGGAGTCTGTCTTTCTGTCTCTGGCTTCTCACTTAAGAAAAATAAATTCTAGTGCAAAAGCAAATCAAAAGTATATATTAGAAAAGTTCACTTTTGTAAATTTTGTATTTTATACTGTTCATCTACAGCACTCACTCAAAATAAATTTTATTTAGACTCAGTATTTCAGTGTTAATATTCAGTCCAACATACAAAATGTGGCCAGTGTAAATGAAATGTGTTGAAAGTATAAATTATATACTGGATTTCAAAGACAGTACAATAAAAATATAAAATATCTTTAATAATTTTTATTTATTTTTAACTTAAATCTTTAATAATTTGATTGTTATTAAAATTATAATGTTTTGAATGTATTGGGTAAAATAAAATTTATTATTAAAATTCATTTTACCTATTTCTTTTACTTTTTAACAAAACTATTAGAAAATTATTACATTTTTATTGGACAGTGTTATTTTAAAAGCTTCATATTGTCTAGAACTATCATGTTATGGAGAAGTACTGCAGTTAATGACATTAACAAGTTTTTGCATGCCCAATGAAATGAAAAATTGTTCCATACATTTCTATTTTCTTGCAGGTTGAATCTGTGATTCAGTGATAAATCAGACATATATCCTGAAGTACATGCTATATTACACATTTTCAAGGACAGCCATTTATGTGATTGTGATATCTTTTTCCATAAGTGAGAGAATACAAAAAAGATTTCAAAAAAATTATATTCATTAAAAAGTGTTAATAAATATTTTAGATTATCAATGAAGTATGATAAGTAATGTTCCTGAATCATTATAGCATCAATTTACAAAATCTATATGCAGCCAGCAGGAGGTCCTTTCTGAACCAGTGTAGTGTTTTGTTGTTATTGTTTAATTAGGTTTCTCAAGTGCCTTTTCATCTATAGCAATCCACTTTGCTACTCTTGCTTCTTCTATATTTTTAATTTATTTTTTATTGAATTTATTGGGGTGACATTAGTTAATAAAATTATATAGCTTTCTTTTTTTTAATGGCATTGACTTTTTGAAGATTTCAGGTCAATTGCTTTATAGAATATCTTACATGGTGTCCTTTAGTTTATCCCACTGTCCTCTGAATTTCTGGGAAATAAAAATCAGGTCTAGAGAAGCTTCAATATATTCAGGCCACATATTTTAGGAAGACTACTTAATGTTGTGTATGTAATATTTCATCACATATCAAGTTTTTCTATGATTGGGGATGCTGGATTTGATCACATGTTTAAAGTAGAAATTGCCAGATTTTCATTGCAAAGATACATGTTTTCATTCGCAATTAATAAGTGATCTGGAATAATACTATGTGAATATTTGGTTTTCTAATAATTGTCACATAACGGCTATGACATATCAATTTATATTATTTCATAAGGCATTGCAAATTGATGGTTTTTAAGTTTTATCATTTATTTTACATCTATCCACTAGCACTCTTCTATAAAGAATCACTTTTCTCTTTTTCTCTTTTTGATTGCCATGAATTCATGTATTGTTATTTATGTAATACATTACAATAAATTACAGTCATTATTCATTTGATGTTCAAATTGTCCCCATTATTTTTTAGTGCTTCCTTGCTTTCTGGCATAATGAAATGTACTTTGCCTCAGATTAGTGAAGAAAGATATTTAGAAGCCAAAATGTGGATGTTAGGTATGCATACCACAAAGATCTCTCAGTGAATAGTTTTATAAATTGAACTATAATTCACTTACCCTAAAATTCATCTTTTAAAAGTGAACAATTCAAAATTCAAATTAAAACCACAGTGAGGGCTTGCTTTGATAGCACACATACTAAAATTGTGGAGCAAATCAATAAATATGAAAACAAAAACAACAAACCCACAATGAAATACCATTTCACACCCACTGAGATGGCTATCATAAAAAATAAATTTTTTAAAAATAGAAAATAACAAGTGTTGCCCAAGATGTGGAAAAACTGGAACACATGTGCATTGCTGGTGGGAATGTAAAATGGTTCAGCCACTATGAAAAGCAGTATGTTAGTTTCTCAAAAAAATTAAAATAGAATTTCCATATGGCCCAGCAATTCCACTCCTAAGTATGCACCCAGCTAATATTGAAAGCTGGGTCTTGAAAAATATATGAACACTTATGTTCATAGCGGCATTATTTACAATAACCAAAAGGTGGAAACAACCTAAGAGTCTATCAACAGATGAATGGATCAACAAAATGTAGTATATTCAGACAATGGAGTTTTATTTGGCCTTTAAAAGGAAGGAAATTTTGGCACATACTCCAGCATGAATGAACCTTGAGGACATTATGCTCAGTGAAATAAACCAGTTACAAAAGACAAAGTATGAGTCCACTTACACGAGATACTTAGAGTAGTCAAATTCATAAAGACAGAAAGTAGAACAGTGTTTGCCAAGGGCTGGGAATAAGGGGGACTGGAGAGTTAGTGTTTAATGGGGTATGTACAGAGTTTCAGTTTTGCAGGTCAAAAAGACTTCCGAGGATAGATGGTGGTGAAGGTTGCACAACAATATAAATGTCTTTAATGCCACTGAACCATACACTTAAAAATTGTTCAAATAACTTTTGTTATGTATATATTACCAGTTTTTTACAAATGTACAAGTCAATGGTTTTTTAGTGTGTTCACAGAGTTGTACAACTGTCACCACTATCTAATTTTAGAACAGTTTTATCATCCCCCAAAGACACGGGCTGGAGGAACTGCCAGACGTGTTCCCCACAGCAGCTGCGCCATTTCACATTCCTCCTGGTGTATGAGGGTTTCAAGTGAACAGTTTTTAAACGCTTTATTTTCTAAACTTTATAAGGTTGTATAACTCGGTTTAAATCACATAGCTTTGTCTTTTGTTTGCTTTGCAAATTTGTAATAAGATAAGCTGGGAATGCCAGACATGTGAAAAGTGAATTATTTTAATAATAAAATCTATACTACAACCTCTGTTATCTGGAATCCAGACTATTTTTTTATTCTCAGCCCTAAAGCATGCGGCCTCCAGACTACTTGCCTGACTCTTGACAGGTAAGTATGGGTTTGATTCTCAGAACTGACTGGCACGTGGCGCTGGAGAGGCTGTTTAGAGGCTGTTTGCACTCAGCATCACTCCCACCCCTCCTCCGCAATGCAGAGAGGCAGGGAACTACATTTCCCAGAATGCTCTCCTTTCGAGGTTGGAGTTTGCATGAAGGGAATTTGGGGAAAATTTGGAAGGCCGATGGAAAAGGAAACCTATTAGTCTCTAGAGGTGGTGACAGCCAGGTGCTGCGCAGAAATGAGTCTCCGAGGCTTTCCCGCAAGCTCTCGGGAGCCACGCACGCCAGGCTGAGACATCAGCGTCCACTGTCGCTTCGCAGCAGCTACCCTGAGCTCCGCTCCCTGCGCTCTTCCAACAATCGTGTAAGCCCCTAATGCTGTCTTAAACCCTTTGTACCCAGAAGATGTAAAATGGCTTGTGTTTTCCGGAAGAAACTCTGAGTAACACACATGATGTGGGGACAGAGGTACCTTTTAACGTTTAATATACTGTATTTGAAATTCAATGAAGGGGGGTGGAAATGTGGTGTGTCTAGAGACTGTTTTTTCACCAACGAGGAATTTCCGTTTCAGAGCCAAACTGGAGCCCAGCCAGCCTTCTTATCCTTAATTTATAAGTATTTATAAAAGCATAAAGGAGAAAAACTTGTTAAAAATCATTGTAAACACTATTTAATGGTAGACTAATCCATCAAACAGATACCCCATGATTTAACGAATTAGCCCCCACATATCGGCATTTAGATAACTTTTATTAATATTTTGGCCATTATGAATAATCCTGAAAAGAGCGACTTTTTAAAATTGCTTCCTTTAGATAGATTCCAAAAAGTATATTTCTGGGTCAAAGAACCGGTAGTAACCAAGAAGTCATCATGTCACTTTATGACTGCAGTCAAATACTATCATGTTGCAAAGTTTGCTAATAGGATAGATGAAATTTCAGGTTAATTTTTTTAAACTTGTTGATTTGCCATTTTTTGTTCCCTCCCTTCCTTCCTTTTCTTCCTTCTTAACATCCTTCCCTCCTTCCTTTTTTCTTCCCTTTTCTCTCTCCTTCCTTCCCTCCATTCTTCCTTTCTTCCTAGAATTCACATACGTTGCCTATAAATGTGTCAAATGTTTTTTATAAATTCTCCCAACTTCCTATTGCCTTTAATTTAATATTGTTATATACCTTAATATTTTTATACAGCACAAATCTATTCCTTTTGATTCCTAACATTGTTTTTAGTATTAAAAAGTTTACTTGGCATTCAGAAAGCAGATAAATATTAACTTCTATTTTATATTTTTTATGGCTTGATTTATACATTAACTCTTTCACCTACCTGAACTTTTCTTTCTTTCTTTTACGGTATATATTGAAAGGAGGAACTAACAATTTTCTTCTGAAATAACTAGTTGTACCCTTTGGACAAACTCTATCATGATGTAATCATATTTTAGATTCTCAATGTAGCTCTTCTTTTTACCTTATTTTACTTTAATTTAAAAAATCTTTATTTCAGATAAAATTAAATTTCTCTAATTTAGAATAAAGCAAACATACTTCTTTGAGTTTATTATTTTAGTTCATTGTGATTTCCATGAGTAGAGTTTCTGAGTATCATTTGAATATGTGCCTACATGCTTGTTAAAGGCTTCTGTAGCCTTTTCTTGGTAGGAATTCCAGTTTTTCTTTTCCCTTTTACATTCCTCATAAAAGGCAGGATCATTATAGTAAGCCATTAATCACTCTTTCAATGGA
The DNA here is from genome assembly GCA_037038555.1 of Rhynchonycteris naso. Classification (NCBI taxonomy): domain Eukaryota; kingdom Metazoa; phylum Chordata; class Mammalia; order Chiroptera; family Emballonuridae; genus Rhynchonycteris; species Rhynchonycteris naso. The sequence continues at coordinate 48,424,427 of CM072999.1, forward strand.
GGATTCTCTTTCTAGCATTTTACTACCATAAGGATTCCTGACTCCTGGCAACATTTGGTAAAATCTTGAATTTGTTCAAAACATCTCTCTCAGGCTTTTTCTCACATTATTTTAAGGATCAAAACCTGTTTTTCAGCACTGGCTGGCTTGCTCAGTGGCCCAATCTACGGATGTCCTGGGTTCAATTCCAGTCAGAGCACATAGGGGAAGTGACCATCTGCTTCCCTCCCTTCCTCTTCCCCCTTTTCTCCCTCTTCCTCTCCCACAGCCAGTGGATCCATTGGTTCAAGCATTGGCCCAGGGCACTGAGGATATCTAGGTTGGTACCAGAGTCAGCCTCAGGTGCTAAAAATAGCTCAGTTGATTGGAGCATGGGCCCTAGATGGGCAGAACACTGGCCCCAGACAGGGGTTGCCAGGTAGATTCCAGTCCTGGCACATGCAAGAGTCTGTCTCACTATCTCCCCTCCTCTCACTTAAAAAAAAAAAAATCAGTTTTGACATGTCTGAGATGCTGGGTCAAGCACCATCTTGTTGACAGAGAGCTAAATGTGGCTCTCTTTAATAATTAAGACATATTTGTGAAAGAAGTTCAACTGTAGCCCAGGCTGGGTAGCTCGGTTGGTTAGAGCATCATCCGAAGCACAGAGGTTGCCGGTTTGATCACAGTCAGGGCACATATAGGAACAGATGTTCCTGTCTCTCTACTGCCCTCTCCCTTTCTCTCTCTCTAAAGTCAATAAAATAAACATGTAAAAAATGATTTAAAAAAATAAAAGAAGTTCAACCACCTCAAAAATACATAATATTTGGAAAGTGAAAGAATTTACTGCCTAAAGAAAACCACTGCTGATGATTTAGTGAATTAGTTTTTTTAATTGAGGCATAGTTTGTGTAAATAATAAGCATAGATTCTAAGCGTATAGTGTGATGAATTTTAACAAATATGTGCACACATATAACCACCACCCAATCAAGATATAAAACATTTATTTCTGCACCCAAAAAGTTCCCTCTCACCCCTTTCCAGTCAATCTACATCCTCCTGAAGCAAGAACTGTTCTAAATCAATCTCTATAGTGCATATTTGACTGTTTTTGAAATATAAGTGGAATCATAAACATAAACTCGTCTGTATCTGGCTTCTTTCACTCAATATAACTCTTTTGAGATTCATTCATGTTGTTCTATGTATTAGCAGTTTGTTCCTATTTACTGCTGAATAGTATTCCATTGTGTGGATAAACCACAATTTATCCATTCATTTTGTGTGTGTGTGTGTGTGACAGAGAGAGGGACAGAGAGTGGGACAGGTAGGGACAGACAGACAGGAAGGGAGAGAGATGAGAAGCATCAATTCTTCATTGCAGCACCTTAGTTGCTCATTGATTGCTTTCTCATATGTACCTTGACCGTGGGGGGCTGGGGGGCTACAGCAAACCGAGTTACCCCTTGCTCAAGCCAGAGACCTTGGGTTCAAGCTGGTGAGCTGTGTTCAAACCAGATGAGCCTGCACTCAAACTGGCGACCTCGGGTTTTCTAACCTAGCTCCTCTGCGTCACAGTCTGACACTCTAGACACACAGCACCACCGCCTAGTCAGGTTATCCGTTCACTTATTGATGCACATTTGGGTTCTTTGTAGTTTGTGGCTATGTCAAATAAATCTGCTAAGAACATTCTGGTACAACCCTTTTTGTGGACAGTTCTATGAGTAGAATTATAGGTCATAGGATAAGTATAACTAATTTTATAAGAAACAGACACACATTTTTTCAAAGTGGTTTACCGTTTAACTACCCACCCAACATTGTGGGACAGCTGCTCCACAGCTTCCCTAACACTTGGTATTATCTTTTGTGTGTGTGTGATATCATAATTTTAATAGGTTTTAAAAATTTGAAACAATCACAAAAGTTGCAAGTACAGTACACAGAACATTTTTTCTGTTACCATTTTAGACTAAGTTGTCAACATTATGTCCCATCTCCCATAATTCTTTATTTTTATTATCCCATAATTCTTTAGTGTGTATTTCATACAAACAAGAACATTCTCCTATATAACCATCAAAATTAGTAAGTTAATATGTATTGGTCAATTACAACCATCTAACCCTCAGACACTATTCAAGCTTTAACAATTGTCTCAATAATGTTCTTTCTAGTAAAAGGATTCAGTTTTAAAAATGTATGTTGCGGCCCTGGCCGGTTGGCTCAGCAGTAGACCGTCGTCCCAGCCTGTGGAAGTCCTGGGTTCAATTTCTAGCCAGGGCACATAGGAGAAGCGCCCACCTGCTTCTCCACCTTTCCCCCTCTCTTTGCTCTCTGTCTCTTCCCCTCCTACAGTCAAAACTCCATTGGAGCGAAGTTGACCCAGCACTCGGGATGGTTCCATGTCCTCTGCCTCAGGCGCTAAAGTGGCTCTGGTTGCAGCAGAGCAACAGCCCAGATGGGCTGAGCATCGTCCCCTGGTGGGTATGCCGGGTGGATCCCTGTCGGGGGCATGTGGGAGTTTGTCCGACCCCCTCCCCTCCCCCTCACTTCTCACTTCGGAAAAATACAACAAAAAAAGTATGTTGCATTTAGTTGTCAAATTTTTCTAGTCTCCATCAAATGGGAACTACTCTCAGGTTTTTTATTTTTAAGTTTTGGAGTTTCTAAGCCAATTATATTGTAGAATGGCCCCAAATTAAGGTTTGTCTGATTTTTTTTTTCATAATTACGTTCAGGTTATGTATCTTTGGCAAGATTTGCATAAAAGCACATGAATTTAACTTGTCCCCATACTGATAATATTTACTTTGATCATTTAAATAAGGTGGTGTCTGCAAGGTTTTTCTTCACTGTAAAGTTAATTTTTTTCCTTTGGTAATCAACAGTTTTATGGGCAAATATTCTGAGATTAGGTAACTAGTGCAATGCTTCCCAAACTTTTAATTTAGGAATGAATTGATATCTGTATGAATTCATGGTTTCCTGTATTATTCAGTGGGCAATAATCTTTTACTATTATTATTTATTTTGATAGATCATACCAGATTTGACCCTGCAAGCTGGCTTTTGTGTTCTTTGACATGTCCTAAACATTCTTGAAACAATTCTTTGCTTTCTGGCATAAAAATATCCAGGACCACCTTGTACTTTTCTTGCCCAGCCCTAGAATTAGCCATTTCTTCAAGGAGACTTTGTGTTTGTTTGTATATTTAATGAAGAATGGTATGTAGACTATTAATAAAATGAAAAGACAACCTACTTAGTGGGAGAACATATTCACCAATGGTACGACTGATAAAGGGTTAATATCCAAAATTTATAAAGAACAAACAAATCAATTTAAAAATGGGCAAAGGACCTGAATAGACACTTCTCCAAAGAGGACATACAGATGACCAATAGACATATGAAAAGATACTCAATGTCACTAATCATCAGAAAACTGCCAATTAAAATAACAATGAGATATCACCTCATACCTGTCAGAATGGCTATCATCAATAAATTAAAAAGCAATGGTTGGCAAGGGAACGGTTATGTACTTCTGGTAAAAATGCAAATTGGTGCACCCACTATGGAAAACAATATGGAGGTTCCTCAAAAATTAAAAATTGAACTGCTTATGACCCAGTACATAGTTCTATTTCTGGGTATATATTTGAAGAAACCCAAAACATTAATTTGAAAGAATATATGTACCCCTATGTTCATTGCATCATTATTTACAATAGCCAACCTATGGAAGCAACCCAAGTGCCTAACAATAGACAGTGGATAAAAAAAGCTGTGGTACCTATATACAATGGAATATTACTTGGCCATAAAAAAGCATAAAATGTTACCATTTGCAACAGCATGGATGGACCTAGAGGGTATTATGCTTAGTGAAATAAGTCAGTCAGAGAAAGACAAATACTAATTCATTTCACTTATATCTGGAATCTAAAGAACAATGTAAATGAACAAACAAAACAGAAACAGACTCACAGCTACAGAGAACAGATTGACAATTGACAGAGAGGGGTGGGGGTGGGGGGACGGGGTGAAAAAGGTGAAGGGATTGAGGAGTACAGTTTGGTAGTTACAGAATAGGCATGGGGATGTAAAGTACAGCATAGAGAATATAGTTAATAATATTGTAATAACTATGTATGGTGTCAGATGGGTACTAGAAATATCAGAAAACACCTTGTGAAGTATATGATTGTCTAACCACTATGTTGTCTACCTGAAACAAATACAAAATAATATTGAATGTAAACTGTAATTTAAAAATATCGTTTTAGGCCCTGGTTGGTTGGCTCAGTGGTAGAGCATTGGCCCGGTGTGCGGAAGTCATGGGTTCAATTCCCAGTCAGGGCACACAGGAGAAGCAACCATCTGCTTCTCTACCCCTCCTCCTTCTCTTTCTCCTCCGTCTTCCCTTTCCCTCCCAAGGCTCAAATGGTTTGAGCAAATTTGTCCCAGCTGCTGAGGATGGCTACATGGCCTCATCTCAGGTGCTGAAATAGTTCGGTTGCCAAGCAACAGAGCAGCTGCCCCAGATGGGCAGAGCATTTCCCCCCAGTGGGCTTGCTGGGTGGATCCTGATCAGAATGTGTGCAGGAGTCTATCTCAGTGCCTCCCTACTTCTCACTTAAGAAAAAAACCACATCTTTTAAAATTATATGTTTAAAAAAATGGTGTTTAGAACCCTGGATTTAGGTACAAAGTGTGCTCATATTATTGGCATATCACCACTCCCAGTGCATCTCCCAGGAGAGAACTAGGGAATATATGGATGGACACACACACACACACACACACACACACACACACACACACCAGGAACATACATTTTATGTTTATTTCTATACATCTCTACATATTTTGGAAACCATAAATCTACACCAATACTTCCAATTCCAATCCAACTCATAGGTTCACTTTAGTTTTTCCCCTTTCCGTATTTCTAGCTCCTTTCTCTGCCATGTTATCCTTATTATATTTACTTATTTGTTCAATTGCTGAATGTATGTAGTATCCGTGTCCACCGCTATCCCCTCCTCCAAGGTGGTCACCCTCCTCACTATGCTTACTCTCTGACACTCCACTCCAGATCCCTCCTCTACCAAGACACCATCCTTTCCATGCTAAGGTTCTGAAGTCTTGCTTTGGACCTCCCATCTAAGTGGATGCCCTCTTCAGTTCACTCTGGCTCCAAATCTCTATACTGGGCCACCCTCATATGGATATCCTTCTCATTCAACTCAGACCCTGACTCATGTTGGGCTATCTCCCGTATGGACTCTCTGCTCATTCTGTTCAGGGTCAGATATCTAACACCATGCTTCTTTCTGTTTGTGAGCACTTGTCTCACCCATCTTATGCTTCAATATGCCATGTTTGACTGTCCCTGAACATGGTTGCCCCTATCACTCTACTAGAGCTTTGATACACTGTTCTAATCCAAATCTCCATCATGTGGCACCTACCTTGCTCTGCTCTGCATAGTGGCCCTAGGACTGAATCTTCTGGGAAGGGAATGGAAGGGAAGAAGAAAAGGAAAAAGGAAAGGTGTGGAACTATTATCATTCCTTTAAAATTTAGGTATTCTAAAGTATGACATGGTATCTCATTATGTTTTTAATTCAGTATCTCTGATGACTAATGGTACAGTTTCTTTTATGTACTTATTGACCATTTGTACATCTCCATTTGTCAAGTGTCTATTTTGAATTTTTGATTATTTATAAAGTTGTTTTCTTTCTCTCATTGATTTGTGTTCTTCATATATTCTGGATCTAAGTCCTTCATAAATGTATGTATTGAGAAATGTATCTAGCTGCTCAATGGCTTTTCTTTTTATTTTCATAACGGTGTGAATAATCAGAAATTTTTACTTTTTATGAAGAATTTATCAGTTTTTAATTTTAGGGCTAGCCCTGGCCAGATAGCTTAGTTGGTTAGAGCATTGTCTCCATATACCAAGGTTGTGGGTTCATTCCTGGTCAAAGCACATACAAGAATCAAGCAATGAATGCATAACTAACTGGAACAACAAAGTGATGTCTCTCTCTCTCTGTCTCTTCCTTATTCTTTCTTAAAAAAAAAAAAACAATAAAATGCCTGACCTGTGGTGGCGCACTGGATCCAAAGCATCAACCTGGAATGCTAAGCTCACTGGTTCGAAACCTCAGGCTTGCTGGGTCAAAGCACATATAAGAGTTGATGCTTCCCGCTCCTACCCCACCTTTCTCTCTCTGTCTCCTCTCTAAAATCAATAAATAAAAGCTTTCAAAAACAATAAAATTTAATTTTATGGCTAGTGTTTTTTGTGTCCTATATGAAATATTTGCCTACCCCAAATTCATGAAGATATTTTCCTATGTTTTCTTTTAAAAGCTTTAAAGATTTAAATTTTATGTCTAGGCCTCTGCTGCATCTCTAATTAATATTTTTGTATACTGTGAGACAAAGACCAGTTATTTTTTTCATACAGATTTCTAGTTGTGATCTTCATTTCCTAATGAATGACCTTGTATCTTTTGTTAAAAAGCAGTCATAATTTATGTGTGAATTTATTTCTGTACTTTCTGTTCTGTTCCATTGATCCGTAGTCTATCAATATACCAATACAATCCTCCCCAACCCCACTGTACTTTATTGCTGTAGTACTGTCTGCTTTGGTTCTTTTCAAGATTATTTTTGCTAGGTTCTTTGGGTTTTTGTATAAATTTTAGAATCAACTTGTTAATTAGCTACAAAAATGGTGTGTGGAATTTTGATTAGCAGCATTATGTTGAATCTATAGGTCAAATTGAAGAAAATTGCCCCCTCAATAATATCAAGTTTTCTGATTTATGGACATTATGTATAACCCATTCATTTAAGTCTTTGCTAAATTTTATCGCAATGATTTATAGTTGGAAGTATTATTATATTACAGATCTTTTATCAAATTTATTCCCAAATATTGTTTTTGAATACCATTGAAAGTGGTATTTGTTAAGTTCATTTTTTAATTGTTCACAGCATATACATATACAGTTAATTTTTGTGTATTGCACTTTTATCATACAGTGTTTGTAAATTCACATTTTAGTCTTAGTATTTTTTTCATAGATTAAAATTTTTTTCACTTTAAAGAATCATGTTTTCTGTAATGATAACTGTTTACTTCAATCTTTTTCAATCTGTATACTTATTTCTTTCTCTTGTCCTATCACATTGGCTAGGACTTCCAATATAATGTCAAATAGACGTGATAGTAAAGATTCTCACCTTTTCCTGATTTGGGGGTAATATTTTTCAATATTTTACCATAATTATATAATGTTAGCTGTGAAATTTTCTTAGGTACCCTTTATCAGATTGAGGAAGTTCCCTGATACCCCAGCTTGAGATGTTTTAATTGTGAACTGGTGTTCACTTTTATCAATGTTTTTTATTCTGAATGTACTGAGGATGTGGGTTTTCACCTTTACTTCATTATTGTGGCAAAATTCAATTAATTGATTTTCTAATGTTAAACTGCCCTTGCTACCCTGGGATATATCTCATTTGCTAAATTTTGTTTAGGAATATTGTGCCTGTTTATGAAAGATATTGGTATGTGATTTTCCTTTTTTGTAATTTCCTTGTCAGGTTTTATATCCAGGTTATGCTGATTTCAATCCTCTATTCACTGAAATAATTTATGTAAAATTAATATCTCTTCTTTATTAAATATATAATATATAATTCTAGTGAACTCCAGTGAAGCCATCTGTGCTTGGTGTTTACTTTGTGGAACAGTTTGTTATAAGAGTTTCAATTTGTTTAATAGATATAGGACTGTTCAGAATTACTATTTCTTCTTGATTATATTTTGGTAAATTGTATTTTTCAAGGAATTTGTCTATTCGTGTAGATACTCATACTTTTTTGGCATGAAACTATTACTGTAATAATATTTCGTTATTTATATTGGTATTTTGTATTTTCTCTGTTTTCTTATTCAATTTTGCTAGGGTTTTTTCAAGTTTATTAATTTTAATAAAAAATATTTAGCTATGTGGATATACTTCACTGCGTATATATTCTATTTTACTGATTTCTGCTCTTATTTTTATTATTTTCTTCCTTCGACTTCCTTTGGATTTTCTTTGAGTTTCTTTTTCTAATTTCCTGCATTAGAAGCTTAGGTTATTGATTTACAACCATTCTCCTAATATGTACATTTAGATCTATAAATTTATTTCTGAACACTGCTTTATCTACAATTCACAAATTTTGGTAGGTTGCATTTTCATTATAGTAAGCTCAGAATATTTTATAATTTCCATTGTACTTATTTCTTTGACCCATAGGTTATTTATGAAGTGTGTTCCTTAAAATTAAGGAAATAAATACTTTGAGATTTTAAAGTTATAGTTCTGGTACTAAGTACTAATTTAATTCTGGTGGTCAGAAATAATACAGTATATAATTTTTGACTTTTGAAATTTGTTGAAACTTGCGTGTTTTGATAAATGATGTATACTTGAAAAGAGTATGTATTCTATACTTCGGGGTGTAGTATATTTTAAATACTGATTAGATAACAGTGACTGGGTAGTGTTACTTATTTTATATTTTAATTTTTTGATTGTTTTATAAGTAACTGGGAAAGCTGTGTTGAATTCTCCAGACATGATTGGATTTTAGACATGTGTTCTTAGGTGCATATTAATTTTGCAATGATGCTTTTTGTTGAATTAACTCCTTTAACAATGGAATTTCCCTCTTTATTTCATGTAATTGCTTCTTGCTGTAAAGTTTACTTTCTTTGATATGAATATAATAATATTTGCTTTCATTGGTTAGGTGTTTAAATGACATATTTGATCCATTCTTTCCACTAAACGTTTCTGTTTTTATATTTTAGTGTATTTTGATGTATCTCTTGTAAGTAGCATATAATTGGGTCTTTTTAAAAACATCTTCTAATAACCTATGTTGTATCATGAGAACAAATCCACATTTATTTACTTTACAATGAGTTTAAATCCTTTAGGGGTACAGCATTACATGTGTCTGTTTCCAGTAGCCCTAGCAGTAAGGTTGTTTTGGAATTTGGCACAAGCCATGCCACTGTTCCCATGAGCATGAATTACCTTTCCCCAGATAACTGGTTTTGTTTGGTTTGCCACCAGGAGTCACTGCGTTGTCCTTTGCTTTGTACACATAAGCACATCTCTTGCCTAAATAAAATTCAGTTTCATCTTGAGCATATACACATTCCATTTTAAGTAGAGCTGTGTGTTCTCTCTGGTTCCAGAGACCCTATGCATAGTCAGCAAAAATGGCCTTGGACCACAGCCTTCCAGATATATCTGTCATTTTAGATGTCCTGTTCCCAGCAGAACTCCATAGGCTCCAAGGTGGTAGAAAGACTACCTGTTTTTTAATTGGGAGTTTTGTTCTTTTACATTCACTCTAATTGTGGAATAATTAAGTTGCAGTTAAGACTACCACCTTGCTATTTGTTTTCTATTTTCCCCATGTGTTGTCTTCTTCCTCCCTTCATGCCTTATTTTTATTAATCAAGGCTTTTAATAATCCATTTTATCTTTTTGTTTCCCTTTTACTATCAGTCTTTTAGTAGTTAATCCTAGAATTTAAAAAATGTATTCTTATTACAGTGTACCTGTAATTGTCACAAATAATGTAAGAATCTTACAACAATTTGTCTCTATTTACCCCATACACATCTTTATTGATTTTATATATTTTATTGCCTACCTATGTATAAACTCTACAAATATGTGTTTAAAGAGTTTCTTTACTCAATATGATTATGTGGGATCATTTACCTTCAACTTGAATAAAGTCCTTTGGATTTATTATATTAGCCTGCTAGGGATGCAATTCTGCAGCTTATTTGTCTGAGATTTTTTTTTAATTCCCTGGGAGGGAAGGTATGAAAATCTAGGTTGGTAGGGTATTGTTATTCTTTTCTCTCAACTGTTTAAAAAGATGTTACTCTATTGCCTTCCAGTTTCCATAAATTTTTGTTTCAATATCAACTAGTAACTTTAGTGTTGTTTTTCAGGAGATATTTTATCTTTTCTTCTGGCTACTGTAGTGATTTTCTTTTTATCTTAAGTTTTCAGAAGTTTGACCATAGTTTGCTTAGGTGTGGTTTTCTCTTACCCTGCTTGGTGTTTGCAAAGATTTTTGAATCTGTGAGCTTTATCATTCATTAGACAGGAAAATTCTCAGTCATCATTCTTTAAATATTGCTGATGCTTCTCTCTCCTCTCCTTCTGGGACTCAAACTAAGTATATTAGACTTTTTGCCTATGCCCCATATTTCATGTCGTTTTTATTATTATTTTTCCTCTGTGTTCAGTTTAAATATTTTCTATGATTAACTGTCTAGACTGGTGCTGTAACCATTTAAATAGTTCTTAAGTGCAGATATTTTGATGTACATTTCTAGAATGTCCATTTGATTCCTATTTATAGACTCAAATTCTCCACTGAAGTACTATGTCTTTTCATCCATTTTGTCCATCTTTGCATCCAATTTCTTTAACATACTAATTGTAGTTATTTTGAAGTTTATATCAGATAACTAATATATGAATCATCTCTGGGTCTGCTTCTTTTACAGTTTTACTTCAGAGTATTTTTTTTTCTTTGCATGTCTAATGAGTTTTTTTGTTTGGTTTTGTTTGTTTTTTTTTGCTGGTTTATATACTCTTTTGTTTTGTTCTCTTTGTTTCTTTCACTATTTATCTCATGGTGGTTTGGTCGTTTTTTTCTTTGCATATCCAGTGGGGTTGTTTTGTTTTATATTGTTTTGTTTGTCTGCTAGTTAATATAGTGGTTATTACAGTGACGAGGCTCTAGATAATATTGCCTTCCTCTGAGTGCTGAACCTTGTTCTGACGTCAAGTGTCTATTTAAGTTTAGTCCTTATTCCTATTGTATAACACTGCTAGTTCATGCTCCTTAATTCTAGGATGTGGACTTTCTGGGGTCTCGATTAAGTGTCTAGGTATTCATGAAGGGTTATACATTCCAAATTAGGCTTGCCCTAACCTCTACATCTTCCCGTTATTGTGCAACCTCTGAAATCTCTGTTCAGTTCTCAGCCTCCCAGACTGTTATCTGCTAGGTTTACTGGAGTCTTGCTCTGCTCATACATATCTTAACAGTGGGCCAAGTACCAGAGGGGAATTTTAATGCAATTTTGAAGGGCTCATTCTCTGCAACTCTTTCCTTTAAGGGAACTTGGCCTCTAAACCAAGCTATGTTAGTGGGCCTGATCTCTGTTTCCTCTCTCCATAGACATGGCTGTTCTCTGCTTGGCCTCCATATCCCTGTGCTAGGATGAATGTGAGGCTTACCTCATGTGCTTACCTTTTCTGAAGAGTAATAATCCTGCCTTGGTTGCTGTCCAGTGCTTGCAATTGTTTTTTTTACACAATTTGTTTAGCTTTTATTTTTGTTTACAGCAAGAAGGTGATCCCAATGTCAGGCACTCAATAATAAATAGAGCTGAAAGTCAAGAGATTCATATTTTAAAAGTAACAATTATGTCTTTCTCATCTCAAGCTGTAGTGCCAGGCTAAACATAACGAGCTTCTTACCACATGCTCCCACTCAAATTCAAATCCCAAATTGAAATTTCTATATTTTTATAGGGTTCTTTTATTTTTATGCTTTTGTAAAAGTTAATAGCTTAATAAAATATACTCATCCTAATATTTATTAAATTTTCTATTTATAATTGGAGTAAAACTAAAATATTTACATATTTACATTTTCATATTTCATAGACCATTACAGAAAAAAGTTAGATTAGATCAAAGACAGAAAATGAAGGACAAGTGCTAGATTTCCTTCAATGGTAAAATAAGAGTGAAATAGATGAGCTTTGTCATCTCATTCAATTATTTTCCAATTTTATTGAGATATAATTGACATGTAACTTTGTATTAGTTTTAGGTGTACAATATGACGATTTGAGTTTTTATATATTGCAAAATGATTACCATGGTAACTTATAGGGTTACCTTGTGAGATAATGGATGTTAACTTTAGTTAACATCCATTATCTCACAAAATTACAATTTCTTTCTTCCTGTGATGAGAAATTACCCTTAGAAACTTTTATGTATACAGTACACTATCTTCACTTTAGTCACCATGCTGTACACTATATCCCTAGAGCTTACATTGCTCATAATTGGATGTTTATACCTTTTTACCACCTTCACCCAATTGGCTCACTCCCTGCTTCCTACCTTTGGCAATCACCAATCTGTTCTCTATATTTATGACTTTAGTTTTTTAGATTCCACACTTGAGATCATACAGTATTTGTATTTGTCCTACTTATTTTACTTAGTATAATGCCATCAAGGTCCAGCCATGTTATTGCAATTGGCTGTATTTTCTTTTTTATGGATGATATAGATATAGATATCATATTTTACTTATCTATTTATCTGTCAATAGACATGTAGGTTATTTTCATCTCTTGGCTACTGTAAATAAGGCTGCAATGAACATGGGTGTGCAGATATCTTTTCAATATAGTGATTTCATTTCATTCAGCTATAAGCCCCAAAGTGGAGTTTCTGGATCCTATGTTAGTTCTATTTTAAATTATTTTTGAGGAACCACTATACTGTTTTCCAGAGCACTGTACCAATTTACATTCCCACCAACTGTGCACAAGGGTTCTTTTTCTTCACATCCTCGCCGGCACTTTGTCTTTTTGATAATAACCATTCCAACAGGTGTGAGGTGATACCTCATTGTGGTTTTGATTTGTAATTCCCTTATTAGTGATCTTAAGCACTTTTTCATGTACCTGTTGGTCATTTGTCTTCTTTGAAAAAATGTCTATTTCCTTTGCCCATTTTTAAGTTGAATTGTTTTTTTTTCTATCAAATTATATGAGTTCTTTATATATTTTGACAGCCCTTTATCAGATACATGATTTACAAATACTTTCTCCCATTCTACAGGTTGTCTTTTCATATTGTTGATGGTTTCCTTTGCCGTGCAGCTTTTTAGTGTGATGTAGTCCAACTTGTTGATTTTTTGCTTTTGTTGCCCTTGTTTTGGGTGTTAAATCCAAAAAATCATGGCCAAGACCAGCGTCAAGCAGTTTACCCTGTGTATTTTGTTCTAGAAGTTTTATGGTTTTGAGTCTTTGAGCTTTGTCATCTTATTCCTTCTTGCTTTTTTTGATGAATACCCAAAGTATTGTGTACCTTCACTAAAATTGGTACAGACACAAAAGTAGAGTTAGGGATCTCTGTAATTCCTACCTCTCTCATGAATTGCCTTTTAAAACAATTCAATCCCTGGATAGGAGCCTAAAATAAATGTTTATAGTAGAAAAGCTTCTATGTTATGGTCATAGAAATAAGAATTTATTTCCCTTATGTTGGAAAGAACAAAGACATTATTTAGCATTCCGTTTCCCTAATATCCTATTGCTATTTACTTGACATTAAAGATTATAGTAATTTAAATATTTCAAAGGGACTTTTAAAGTAGGGTGCCCACTAGGTTCAAAGCATTTATTCATTAAATATATATTGAATATTTAATTTTCAAATAGTGCAGGGGATACCAAAAATATGTCAAACACTATTTTTCAAGGATTTATTGTGGGAGGGGTCAATAAACATAGTACAAGGATGTGGTCCTATTGCTATCCTTTATAGTGTTATTAAAGTTCAAGAAAGAAAGGATCTTTGTTATGGTGGATAAAAAAAGGTTTCATGAAGGCAGTGGTATCAAATTTGGTCTCAAATGTAGGGCAGGATTTTGACTGGTAGGGAAAAAAGAGGAAAGGATGTATAAACTTTAAGAATTACATAGTCAAAGGTAGAAAAAAGGTAATAGCAGAAGGTCCAATTTGTCTGGAAATTAAAAATAATAGGAAGGTAATGTATGGCCTCTTTACTGGGAATTTAAATGCATGGTTCCAGTTCGGGGTTAGGCCAGCTGAGAGAGCTGATGTTGATGGGGGAAACAGTGTGACTGGAGCTTAGAAACATTCATTAGGCCATGACATGATACCAGGAGTTCAGGGCCTATGCCAGTCCACAGAAGTTTCCAACTACCTGATTAGGAAATCTTAAATAATGTAATGAGTTTGCATAAAATTCAATTCATTTAAGGTAAAGGACTCTCATATATTCCAAAGTTCAGTTCTCTCTACATTACTGTTTTTAAAAGGTCTATAGAAAAATAAATGATAAATTCCCATGTTCACTGACAGTATTATTAACAATAGTCAAGACGTGGAAACAATGTAAGTGTCCAAGGATAGATAGATGAAGAAAATGTTGTATGTATGTATTTATCTTTAACTTTATATATATCAGTTCTTTAAAAAAAGGTTTTTTATGCAAAATTAAAAGTTGCTGATCCTATGTTGTTCCTTAAAACACTTTTTCTTACATGTTATTGGTGAGAAAACCAGAAGCACATGGAGTCAATTTGGACATGAAGGAAGTTGGAGCTGGGGTGAGCACTCAGATATAGTGGAGAAAGAGGGCTGAAAGGGGAAAGATACTTGAGAAATAAAACTTAGAAGATGAGGCAACCATTTGGCTATGTGAGTCAACAGAGAGCAATTCCAAGGGTACCATTGATAAAAACAGGAGAGTGAGGTGCACAATGGTATTTTGGTCGAGGCAAAGTAGGCAGAGGCTGACAGGGAAGATTATTTTAGTTTTGGAAATGTCCTGTGGATGTTCCTGTAGGAAATGTCTCATGGACAATTGAAATGTCAGTCTGGAGCTTGGAAGGGAGGCTCATTTACTGATGAAACAGCAGACGTTTATTTTAAACCTACTATGAGCCAAGCACTAAATTTGGGAAAAAAAGATATATTTCCATGCCACTTACATAGACTTTTTAAAAATATTTTTATTTATTTATTCATTTTAGAGAGAGAGAGAGCGAGAAGGGGGGGAGGAGCAGGAAGCTTCAACTCCCATATGTGGCTTGACCAGGCAAGCCCAGGGTTTTGAACCGGTGACCTCAGCATTCCAGGTCAATGCTTTATCCACTGCGCCACCACAGGTCAGGCTACATAGACTTTCTTACAATTATCTTTTCTTCATTAAGTTCTTGTTATGTAACATAACTTTTTATCTGTTTTATGGTGCTTCTGAAAACCTGTAATTCAAAGATATATTGCAAATATAATATTTGAAAGTTATAATCGATCTAAAAAATCATAAATGAAGAGAAAGCAAAGACTGATTTAAGAAATCTTTATTAGTATTAGTTAGCATAGGCTGCAGTAAATCTCAAATGCATAATGGCACAGCACCATACAAGTTTCTACCTTGGTCACAGTTTATCTCTGGATGAGTAAGTGAATAGGCTGGTACACGGCTCTCTGTAGAGACCCAGCTGAAGGAGGTTCCAACCTCATAAACAACATACAGCTTCCAAAGTCACTCTGTCACTTCCACCTCAGTCAGCATGCGCTGCAGATTTCAGGCCTCAAAATGACAAACACCACTTTTATTCCCACTCCACTGTCTAGTTGTACTTAGTCCTATAGCCTAAATCTAACTATACAGGCAGCTGCATAGCAGTCAAGCTTTGTGCCCAGGAAGAAGAAGAGATAGATTTTTGTCTAGTAATTAGCCACCTGCCATGATTTATGTTAAACCATCTAAAAAAAAAGTTGAATTCTAATAAATAAAACACTTGGTAATGAAATGAAGGGTATTTTACGTTTCAAAGAGCAGAATCTTTAGCACTGCATCTCTGGGGATAAGTTATATAAGGCACTTCTATTCATGTAACTTTTAAACCGTGCTTTAATAGCTGTAAAAATTGAGCAAGAAAAGTTGAATTCCTATAACATTGCTCAGGGTCCTTGCAAGGGTATCATCTGCTTTTTCTAGGTGAAAAGCAATCTAAGCTAAGTGACCTGAAATGATGGGGGTAGGGCAAGAAAAAAAGAGGACAATATCCCAGGATTAATATGTTCTCTATAAGCAGAGCCTTTATGACCTTTCCCCTTGTTCCCAGGAATATAGGTCTCTTTGATGTGTTTGTGCTTTTCCTATTTCTTTCACCATCAGCATGTTTTTTCAAATTTCTCCT
The DNA here is from genome assembly GCA_037038555.1 of Rhynchonycteris naso. NCBI lineage: Eukaryota > Metazoa > Chordata > Mammalia > Chiroptera > Emballonuridae > Rhynchonycteris > Rhynchonycteris naso. The sequence goes on from CM072999.1 coordinate 48,440,525, forward strand.
TAAAGTGACTGCAACCTTCTAAGAACCCTTACTTAGCCTGTGACCTCTTGCCTACTTCCAATAAATTTTTACTACAAATCTCATGCCCTTCAGTTTAGTTCTGCACTTGAGCCTGACATGTGCTCACAGTGGCAGATGGAAACCCATCAGCAGTAATAGATCACTACTCAAGATCTCTAGGTATCATTTGATATCTAGAGATCTCTGCATTTATTCATGAAGTATAACATGTAGATTATTCTGTCTTTAGTGTATCCCTTAGGACTAAATTCCTTATCATTTAAGACTCAAGTCTCTCTACTGGGGATCCTTCTGAAAATCCCTGTTAAGTATGCCATTGACATCAGCAATAATATAGTTTCTTCTGGGTTAGAATTTGAAAAGGGAAGCATTAAAATTAAATATTTCAGATATTAGCTGTTTTAGGTTGATCCTAAATAGGTGATGCAGTTTTGTCTTAGTACGTTTTAACTACAATAACAAAATACCACAGGGTGTGTGGTTTATAAATTTAAAAATTATTTCTCACAGTTCTAAAGGCTGGAAGTCCAGGGTAAGGTGCTAGCATGATCAGGTGAAGACCCTCTTTCAGGTTGCAGACTTCTATTCTAGCTACATTCCCCCCCCCCCCCCCCACAGGGACAGAGAGAGAGGAACAGATAGGGACAGACAGGAACGGAGAGAGGTGAGAAGCATCAATCATTAGTTTTTCGTTGCCGTTGCAACACCTTAGTTGTTCATTGATTGCTTTCTCATATGTGCCTTGACCGCGGGCCTTCAGCAGACAGAGCCACCCCTTGCTGGAGCCAACGACCTTGGGTCCAAGCTGACAAGCTTTTGCTCAAGCCAGATGGGCCCTGCGCTCAAGCTGGCGAGCTCGAGGTCTCAAACCTGGGTCTTCCACATCCCAGTCCGATGCTCTATCCACTGCGCCACCGCCTGATCAGGCTCTAGCTACATTCTTACATGGTGGAAAGGCTAGGGAGCTCTATGGGACTTCATAATAAGGGCTCACAATCTAGTCGCCTCCTGTTAGGAGGAGGTCCCACTTCTTAATACCATTACCTTGGGAATTAGGATGTCATCATATAGATAGGGATGGGAAATAAAAACATTCAGACCATATCAAGTCTCTTCCTGATGCGTAGTTGGGAGCTGAAAAGGAGCTAAGAGGGTAATTTGGGCCATTAGAAAATCTTCACAGTATTGTGTAATCAGAATGCTTTCATGGATTTTGCTTTTGGCCACCTAGCATAAGAAAACTTTTTTTGGGGAAAGAGGGCAGAATCCTAAAGCAAATGGGAGGCAGGGTCACACATCCCACCATAGAAGCTAAAGGTGGCAGATAGTCTCTTCCCCTGATAACTGGGGAATTTGCAAATGTTCCTGCTAAGTTCTTTAAACTTTGAGGGAGTGATACAAAAATGGAATCTCCTGGGAGATCATTGCAGCAGCAGAGAGGTGCAGAGTCCATGGCTTGGTGATGACTTCCAAGGTGTGAGGTCCTCTACAGACTATACCTGGAGCACCATCTTGGCTTTTCCAGGCAGCTCAGCTTTTCCTGCTCTTTTCCTGAACCATGTTCTCTGGTTCTGTTATAACCTTGTCAGAAATTGTGTTCTACTTGCATTGGTCAGGAAAAGTTTCTGCTGCTTGCAACCAAGAATTCCAACTAGCACGAACATACCCCAAATCAGCTATATTTTCTACTAGAAATATCTTTTTAGTTATTTTTCATAGTTTTTAGTTACGTTAGTCCTCAAACACCTAACATGGCTAATTCACTTGGCCTGAACACATAATTTTTATAATCAAGTTGCTGGGATTCAGAATTTCCAGAGAAAGTTTAGGGCATAGGTATACTGTCCTGAGATCTACTATTTCAACTAGAAATATATTTGAAATTTACTAATTTCACAGAATGCATTAAATTGATCTCTAGTAAATGGAGCCACCTGAGACATCATTCAAGAATTGTAGTATATATTTAAAAATACACAAGTGCTTCTAGCTACAAATAACTGCTATTTCAAAGTATATAATTTGAAAGCACAATTTTACCATGTAGGCTTAAAATTATAAACACTATTTGCAAATAGTAAATATATTAAAAGTTCTTAGAAAGTCTGTTCTCTATCTCATATCTTTATAGATGTTAGTATCCTTTTCTTCATAGAGGTTTACTTCAACCCTAGATGGATTGAAACAAATTAGCAGACTCTAAATTAATTGTATTTCTATTTTTTTCAACTTAAATTGCTTTTAGTTAGTCTTGTTCACACTCCTCATTCCAATATTGCCTTTAAAGCATCTGGTTTCCTTTACAGCCATATTTTAATATTAAAAAATAAGAGCTTATGGCTCTGGTTTTCTTCCTGGTGAATAGTAAACAAACTTTCCTCTTATTGCTACCCCTAAATTTTCTTTAGTAACTATATTTCAGAAATTCACAGCCTGACCTGTGGTGGCACAGTGGATAAAACATAGACCTGGAATGCTGAGGTTGCTAGTTCATTACCCTGGGCTTGTCTGATCAAGGCATATATGGGAGTTGATGCTTCCTTCTCCTCCCTCCTTTTCTCTCTCTCTCTCTCTCTTCTCTCTCTAAAAATGAATAAATAAGATTTTTAAACATAAATTCACAGCCTGACCTGTGGTGGCGCAGTGGATAAAGCGTCGACCTGGGAACACTGAGGTCGCCAGTTCAAAACCCTGCACTGGTCTGGTCAAGGCACATATGGGAGTTGATGCTTCCAGCTCCTCCCTCCTTTCTCTCTCTCTCTCTCTCACTCTGTGTCTCCTCTCTAAAATGAAAAAAAATAAAAAATAAAAATAATAAATTCACAGAATTTCTATTGATTTCCAAACAAGTGTACAGGTGATAGTTTTTCTTCTCATAATAAATCATCTATAAGCTGCTTTTAAGATTTTTACTATCAATTTAAAAAATTATATATACATATATGACTATTTTTACCTAACAGTGCTTTTTAGCAATGACCGGCCCACTGATAAGGTAACTATTCAATAATTAAAAAATCAAACCATCTAGTGCTTTATTATTATTATTTTTACTTTTACAGGGACAGAGAGAGTCAGAGAGAGGGATAGATAGATAGGGACAGACAGACAGGAACAGAGAGAGATGAGAAACATCAATCATTAGTTTTTCATTGCCGTTGAGACACCATAGTTGTTCATTGATTGCTTTCTCACCTGTGCCTTGACCGCGGGCCTTCAGCAGACCTAGCTGCCCCTTGCTGGGGTCAGCGACCTTGGGTCCAAGCTGGTGAGCTTTGCTCAAGCCAGATGGGCCCTGCGCTCAAGCTGGCAAGCTTGGGGTCTCGAACCTGGGTCCTTCCGCATTCCAGTCCGACACTCTATTCACTGCGCCACCGCCTGTCTAATGCTTTATTAAGCAAAAGACAAGTAACTTTTCAGATCCTTGGCCTCAACATTCCTTTGCTATTTAAATCAAAATTCACTTGTAGTCTCACATTTGTTTCCATGGATTTCAAAAGAATAATCTACATTTCTAAAACCTATTTATATAGAAGGGCAAAGAGAACATAATTAAGCTGGAGTCTTCACATATCATTGCCTTTTGGGGTACAGGCAAAACCATGATGTAGGTGAAAAAATATGGCCAGGTTCCAATGTCTATGACTCAAACTGAAAAACAAAAAGTTGAACTGTGACTACATTAGCTCAACTTATAAAAAGGATGCTACACTAGAGGGTCTACATTTTTAGAGACAAAAAAGGGCAAATGAGCTAAAACAGCAGATCAGTTATTTATAAAACAGTACTTTCCAATACATATAAAGAGGTTAAGGACTTGGATTGCTTATACCTACCTCCTAGAGCAGTGATGAGCAATCTTTTGAGCTTGGTGTGTCAAAATTCGCCAAAAAACCGAGCATAACTCAGGTGGTTTGTCACTTCGAGAAAAACGGCCTAACCGGAAGTCCCAGAACTAGACCAGACCTCCAGCACAGTGTCTACACTACAGCAAATGTTTTATCCTCGGCTACTGCACCTGGCCATGCAGTAGTTGAGGATAAAACGTCCTTCTCGGCATGTGGCCCCATACTACTCTGGTATGCAATCGCGTGTCATCGAAAATGGCTATGTGTGTCAGTGCTGACATGCGTGTCATAGGTTCGCCATCACGGTCCTAGAGAACAAGACAGGCTGCTCATTTGCTTGTGGTGGTTCTTAATGGAAAATATTCTGCAAAGCAGGAAAAATATCTTCTCGTGCTTGAAGTTTCTCTCCTTAGGGGCTCAAAACTTTGAATTGTAACTCATTTATTCTTCTCAGTTTAAATCAAGTTCCAGATGTTACAGACTCTCCATCTTTCATAACCTAACTCCCATTGTAGAATCATTACTCAAAAGTTAAGAACTTATCCTTCCCACTCTACATAAAAATTTAGCTGGTGTTCCTTAATAGAGGGCTTTTTTCTTACTAGATTTCCTGATGTCTGATATGCAGAGCCATCCAGAGCACTGATTTACTATTATAACATGCAATGAAATGTAATTTAAGAAGAAACTGTTATATCAAGAATATAAGAGGGTTTTTTGGTTTGTTTGATGTTTGGTCAAGCACTATGGGCAAAATGAGTGTTAGCTGAGCTGTATTTCTATGTCCTTTTGATAATAAAAGAATCAAAATCATTAAAATTTCCTTTAAATAAACTACAAATAAATCTATTTGTAAAAATGAGAGGAAAACTTCTTTCCAAGTATGCTGAAAAGATGCAATATTAAGTATTCAACTGGTTATATATACTTTTTGAACATTTCATCTGTAATGATTGACATCTGGTGAAGCCTTCTTTCAATTTTCTAATACCAAAAGCTGTTATAAAAATATGTAAAGGTAAGGTACTACTAAAAATAACTTAAACTGAATATTTTGACTTATTGATTAAGCCATAATTTTTTCAATCCTAATTTGTATCAGTCCACTCACTTGTAATGAGGATTTGGGTTTCCAAGTCATCTTCAGTCTTTGTATGATAAAGGGAACTACATATTTGCTTCTGTTTAGCAGGGTTGGATGAGGAAGATTCCTGCATTTGATTAATTAGCTTTTAAAGGATCACTCCTCTGGAAAGGCACTGTCCCATATCCCACAGCTAAAGGTGTGTGGACTTAATTGGATTAAATATGTAAATTGTAAGCATTTACCACCATTGAACATAAACTTCAAGATTCCTATGTTACACAGATTTCACATATCATATTGACTTAATGTGCTTATGATGAAGAGCTGTTTTGAAACAACCTTAATTACCACACCCAGAACAAGTGACTCTGGCAAAGTTAATTAGGGTCCCAGTACATTTTATAACAAAGCCGGTACAACTTAAAAAATAAATTCCAACTACACAAATTGACTTCGATAAGATTAATAAAATTGAAAAAGACATATGTCAACTAAGTCAAAGTACTCTATACTATTTATACCCATATAAAATGACTTTCCATTTTTTCCCCCATTTCTAAGCTACTCAAAGAATAAACATTATTACTTTTCAAATTCCACTTATTTTATCTGAATTTACTGAGTAAAATGCTTAATTTTGGTGGCAGGTTTTACTTTAGTAATCCATCTGGTTACAAAGTTAATACGTACAAGTTTCTTCCCCAGTGCAGGCATTCTGAATGTACATTTATCACTTTCTGTTTCCTCTTCAACTTTATATGCCCAAGAATAAAACTGTATTGGTGTTATGTAACATTTCAAATTTTCAACATACATACTGGTTTCTCTCTCCCTTGAACCCACGTCCCAGGAAAAATACATGTATCCAAATAGAAGTAAACTACCTTATCGAGTGTATGGGGAAAAAGAGTGTAAACGTGTAGAAATAAAAGCATTGAAAAACAGTTGTATGGAAGGGTAAAGATATACCTGTTCTTTATTCCCAAGATTCATTAACAGCCATAAACTGCCAACTTAGTATAGGAAAAGATCCTAAGCCTACCCATATAAGTTGATAACAGGAATTAAGCCTTTAAGGTCTCTTACAACTAATGTGATTCGAAAAACCCAAAAAACAAGCAAACCGAAAAACCTGAGAAAATGCTCAAAATAGATCCTCTTTGGCAACCCATATCGAACCATGACTCAGGTGGACAATTAGACTAAACTGTGGGCAGTTTTCTTTCACTTGGTCTATAAAGCCCATAAATTGTTTGGTCCAGAAGACCAGGAGTTATTTGCACCTTCTTTTGCCACTTTTTAATAGTCTATACACTCAGCAACAATTCTTATTCCATGGTCTTCATTCATTTATTGCCCAGACAAGATCCTGGGTGCCTCTTGGCGATCACTCCTTCCAAGCTGACCTTACAAGACAGCAATTTGAAATGCCCCTCCGTGGAGAGGATCAAGACCGCGAGGGAAGTTATCCAAAGGTGGACGCAACTTGCTTCTATTTACTTGTTTATTCGAGGGTCGGCGATGGCCGCGGCTGGACTAGGACGAGGCAGGAGACGAAGGGGTGTGAGGGTTGCGAGCCACAGACGGTGGGGGGGCAGCAGCCAAGCTCAACCAGTTCCGCCTGCCGGACCCAAAAAATGACCTGCTCCTCTCTCCCACTGCATCCTAGATCCCTTCCCCACTTTATCCGCCCGTTCGCCCGCGGCTCCCAGAACTCGCGCCGCCCGCTTCCTTCCGCAACCCAGTGGCGCGACGCGCGCAGGCCTAGGGCGGCCCCGCGAAGCCCTCGGCGCAGCAAGGACCCCGACCCGACCCCTCCGGACGCGCCCCTCCCCCTTGTATAACGCACCTGCGGCCCCGCCCCCGGCCAAACGCTGAGGCAGCAGCGGGCTGGCGAGGCCGGGCGGCTCGGCTCTCCAGGCAGTCACCTTCCCTTCCCCCGCCATTTCTCCCACCCCCCTCGCTCAGCCACGGAGCAACGGCCGCGCTCCTCAGCCGCCCAGATATCTAAAGGGGTCCGTCTCCGGTACCACAACCAAATGGCTGAGCCTCCCTGGCCGGCTGCGCAGCCCGCCCATTGGTCCCTTCCCCCCCGCCGCTGCTGCCACTGGCTGTTTCCCGGAGGTCTTCGGCGTCGATTGGCTGGAGCTGCTGCCGCTCATCCGCGCGGCAGCAGATCCCGCCTCCGCTGTGATCAGGTTTGTGTGCGCCGCGGGTGCTGGGGGCTCGAGAACCAAGCGGAGCTGGTTGAGCCTTCAAAGTCCTAAAACGCGCGGCCGTGGGTTCGGGGTTTATTGATTGAATTCCGCCGGCGCGGGAGACTCTGCAGAGAGAGAGCGCGAGAGATGGACATGGACAAACGGATTCATTTAGAGCTGCGGAACAGGACGCCCTCTGATGTGAGCATTTGCCAAAAATATCTCTGTCGGTCCATTCTCCTACTTTGTGTGTGTGTATATGTGTGCGTTGGGGGGTGAGGCACTTTTTTTGAGGTGGGGAGCCGGGGAGATGTGGGTTTGGGGGTCGGACTGCAAATGAATTGCAAGGTTGGAGATTTGCAATGCCATCCGAGCATGTTCCGGCTGCCGCCGCCGTCGCTGCCCTTGGTGTGTGACTACCTGTGCGTGTGCTCCCGCGTGTGCGAGTGTGGGTGCGAGAGTGTGCGTGCGAGTGTGCACCCATCGGAGGCCAGCGGGCGCACGCGTTTGGGTCGAAGAGAATGAGGCAAAATGACCCTCTGAGCTCGCTGCTCCCATGACTCCGTCTGGGGAAAAAGATTAACGAGGGAGGAGGAGGAGGAGGAGGAAGAGGAGAGGGGCTGCCTCCTGGATTTAACAACAACAAAAAGGGGGCTTTATATTTTATAAATGAATACCCCTTCCACCAGCCCCCCTCCCGCGCCTTCCCCCTCCCTTTCTCTCTCGCTCGCGCACACACAATAAGTTTTGGTCTTTGCGAGTCCGGTTTAGTTTCTGATAAATGTGGGCCGAGGCCCCCGGGGAGAGCGCGTGGGGAGGGGGCTGCAGTGGAGTTGGGAATGGCTCGAGTTTAAAGTGCGTCTTCATTTCTTTGCAGTGATGAGGCGAGAGACGGGGGAGCCATATTTGTAACTTTTGTAGTGTTCGTGAACGCGCCCTTTCTCTCCCTCCCTCCCTTTCTCTGCCTCCCTTCCTCTCCTCTTTCTCCCTCACTCTTTCCACCCCACCTTCGGGCCAGATGCTGGTATTTCTTCCTTTCCTTCGGAAGGGAGGATAAATGGGAAGGAGAAGGGGAGGGATTTTTGAACGTGCAACTGCACAAATAATCTCCGCGCCTCCCCACCTCGAGCGGTCTCTATTGCAAGTTACCCAAAGGCTACGTCCCGGTCCCCCCTCGCCCCTGTTCCTTCCGGATGCCAGACTTCGAGCCCTGGCGTCCCCCGACCGATCTTTCTCTAGGGTAGGCTCCTCGGCAGCCATTCGGTTCCCGGCTAATAAATGGGCAGGGGAAACTTTGTCAGGACGCAAACTGCCCGGAGCTGGTGCCCGTGGTGGGTATTGGCTGGGTCCAGATTGATGCGGGCAAAGCGAACACGCAGCTCCCGCATGGGAGTTTGCCTTCCCGTCGCCGTTATTGATTGGGCAGCGGCGGGAGTAGGGCCGAAGGAAACTTACACCGCTGGGAACCGGGAGGCTCGGCGAAAGCCCACCCCCGAGGAGGGGGAAAGCCAGGGTGGGTTACTCCAACGCCCGATTTCCCCCACCACCACCCCTTTGGCTCCCTTTCGCTTTCAGTGTTTTATGCGAGTTGGCGGCTTGGCGGAGGAGAAGACTCTGGGTCTGAGGCGGAGACGCTGGCCGACTCCTATGGTGGCCCCTTGAGGGATCGGGAGAGCGCGGGCGCAAGGGCCATCGCTTCAGGCTCTGTGGCCAGAATTCCAGAGTTGGGGGAGCACTGTGCCCCTCCAGCTGGTTAAAACCCGAATCCCTGGCGAAGACAGGCCTTGGTTCCTCTTTTCTTTAGTTCCTCCCCCAAACCTCAGTGAGACTTTGAAAACAAGATCCTTTTTGTGCTCCCCACCGTCATAACGCAGCTGTGGACTGTAGACGTGCAGTGCCTGATGGCGCGCAGGGCGGGGAGGGGTGACGGAGGCCGGGGAGGGGTGCCGGGCAGAGAAGGCAAGAGTTGCCTTGAACATTTTGCCGGCGGCTTGCCATTCTCCGGCCGGTTTTATCCCAGCTCGAACAACCCTGCTGGAGGATTTGGGGGCTGGGTGTGGTGATGGGGGAGGGGGCCCGAGCCGCGATCTTCCCGCTACTTTCCGGAAGCCCCCTGCGCGGCGGGGGAAGGGCGCCAAGCAAGGGGGCCTGGGTCTCGACGGGTGGTTGCATATGGGGACCCGGATTGCCCAGCCAACCTCATCCACACTGCTGGCCAAGTGGAAGCGAGCTGGAAAGCGGGTCGAACCGGCTCTTTAAACTTCCCCGAGTGTGTGCTGGGGGAGGGGAGCGCGCCGAACTGGGAGTGATTTCTCACGCTTCGCCCCCTCTCCGCCCAGGCTCTTCGCCCACGCGCCTGTCCCGGGCCTGGAGGCCGGGTAGGGCTCCGGGAGTGGAAGGGGCACTTTCTGCATGTTTGGGGAGAAAGCTAGCTAATGAGGGACAAAAGAGGTGGGGGAGGAGGAACTATTTTTTTTAACCTTCTTAAGACAAATAGCTTCCGGGGAGCGCCCCCTGCACCCTTGCCCGCCGCACTGACCCCGGGGCCCTCATAAACCCACCTTCGGAGCCTCTCCCAACTCTGATTCGGGGGCTGATGGCCACGCCGCGACGCTGAAATAGGATGAGCAGCCATGTTTCCCGGGTCTCGCGCGGCCGCCCCGCCCCTCCCCCATAGTGCCGCCAGCACAGAGCGCGGCCCCCGAATGCGGGCACCGGGTTCTTTGCGGCCTTCGGCGGGATGGTGGCTGGGCCTGGTACGGTTGGGCCGAGGCGCGGGTGCGTTGGGCAGGCCCTGCGGCGGGCCTTTGGGCGTCCCAAGCTGGTTAGGAGCTCGAGATGTTTTATTTATAATTTTTTTAACGGACAGGCCCACCCGAGGCCGAGCCAGAGCCCGACCCCGAAGGGCACCGAGGCGTTATTGGGGGCAGGGGCAACCATCAGGGCCCTGCTGCCTGTGGCAAGACTGCTGGGCGCCAGGCTGCCATTTTGTCACCGTGGCTGTTGTCACTGAAGGAGGGGCAGAGACTTGCGCCATCACCCCGACGGGCCTGGACGTGAAGGCCGCAGGGGGAGCTGGCCCCGGGACCCTCAGATGTGCTCTGGGCCACGGTGGGTATTCCCTCCCGGTGCCACCGACCTGAGACTTTTGCTGGAGCGTGGGGATCGCAGTTGCACTGGGAAGGCACGATTCGTTCAAATGCCCCCGCCCTACCCCCTATGGCGCTCCTCCCCCCTTCAGTACTTCGCCTTTCCTCCTGCAGGCGTTTTAGACGTAGTTAAATGGGGCCCTAAGGACGAACTGATCGCCCTGGTGTGTTTTTCTCCCCTCGGAAATGATGATAGGAGGGTTAGGGGAAGAAATAGAACCGGAGGTTTCTTTTTTGGGAGGGGACGCGCACGCAACTCTAATGGCCTCGACTGAAGCCAAGGACAGCAGCCGATTACCCGGGAGGGACAAGTTGTCGAGGCGTTGGGGAAACGCCCTCAGGGCTGGGCTCTCCGGGGAAGGTAGGTCTTGTTCCGTGTTTCAGGTGGGTGTTGCAGCGCCCTGCAAGCTGCTGGGGAGCACCCCCACCCGTGCTCTTCTGCCCTCTTTTTATTTTTTTCCAAGGGGAAGTTATCCACAGTAGTAAATACAACCGTAAACGAAAATGAAAAGGGACTAGGATTTGCTTTCAAGAAAGTAAAGGATGTCTTTCTGCCGACTGCCTTTCTCTGGCTATTGACTGCAGAGTCAGACAAGGCGTCCTGTAGGTGGCATCTATCTGGGACTTTTTAAAGCTGATAGGATGATGATTAAACACCTCACTGGTTAAAGTAATGTCTGTATAGGTACTAGCTTTCATGGCAGTACCCGGCAAAGGCTGCCTAGTGAGCCAGGTTTAATTTTGACCTTTGGAATACATTGCATGATGTTTTCCAGCCTGACTTAACTGCCTTAATGTGTTCAAGTAGCCTGATACTAATTCAAGTTTATGCAAGCCAACCAGGATTCCACAGTCAGAAAATTGAGCATGAGCTCAGGATAGTCATGGTCAGTTATGTTTTGTTACCGAATTACTACAGCTGATGGTAGTTTTGAGTATGCGGGCTTGATCCACAGTGAATCTAAGTTCTGGAAGGACACAGAACTGAGTTTGAATTCCCCCTGCCACAGAAAGGTAAGTGAATCTGCCCTGTGATCTCAGGCAGGTCAACCTAACCTACCTTCCTTAAAAAGGAAATAATAATCCTATTTAGGGAATGAGTGACAAAACTGGCTTGATCTGACCCTCAGGTGTCCAGTCTATGATAGTGTCGTTCTCTGAGAGATACTGGGATGCCAGGGGGCACAATTATGAGCTCCTCTTCTGATTAGAATAACGGTAGTAGCTAATAACAGCTAAAGCTTACATTGTACCCATGATGTGCCTGGCTCAGTTCTCAGTGGATCGTGCCTATTAATTAATGTAGTCCCCTCAACAGCACAGTGAGGTGTATACTCTTATCCTTATGTCACAGCCAGTTTGTACTCATACTCAACCTGTACTCAGCTGCCTTTCCTGAAGCACTCTTTTTTGTAAAATACCTTAGGGAAAGGTGTTTTGTTTGTTTGTTTCTCTGGTTTTGAAACTCATTCACCTTTTGAGCAAGTGTGTTTCCTGTCATTGAAGATACACATACTGAGAGCCTCTTGGTTGAAGATGCTGAGGATATTGGTCAGGACCAGGTCTGTGGATTATCATTTTAAAGGAAAGCTATACTCTTCCTGATTTGGTTTAGCATGTCTCCTCTGGTTAGGCTGAAACGAATCTGGCCTTTTTTAGATGTTGGGGGATATGTTTAGGGTAATGAGAAGACAAGCAGGAGCCACTGATAGGCAGTGGTTTGTACGGGATCTTGTATGTAGTGTATTTTTTCACTTTTATTGGTCTCCATTTATAGCAAAAAAAAAAAAAAACTGAACAGAATTGGCATGTCCTTGGTGTCTAGGACTAGTGTACCAGTAGCACCTCGTGGATCATCTCAGTCCTCCCAACAACTCCTTCAGAGTAAGCCAAGCATTGTGACATCCTGTCCTCCCTGATTGTTAGAGTGAATCATTTGAGAATGGGAGAGAGGGTTGAACAGTCGGACAGCAGTTATGCAGCAAAGTTGGGTTCTCCCCCCACTGTAAAACCATAGGCCCTTTAGTTGGACAATAAGGACTTTGAAAATTATATAATCCATTGTGTCCCAAACATGACCCATCACCAGAATCACCTGGGGAACCTGTTTTATACAACCCATGAGCTAAGAATAATTGTACATATTAACAGTGAGCTCAATTTGATGATATGGAACACTTAGCTTTGAATTCCAATTAAGTAAAATGTTGTGTCCCCTCCCCCAAAAGAATTCTGTTTACGTTCGACCTTTATTACAAAATTATACTCAATATATAGTTTAAATTTTATCAGTTAAAGAATTGTGGAAATTTGTTTTTCCTCATTAGTAAAGTGCCTATGTAGTACTATCAGTTTTGCCTCTAGGTAAAGTTTACTATTTGGTCCTTAACAGAAAAAGTGTGGTAATTTCTGGTTTAGTAGATTAGGGGGAGGGACCCTGGAATCTGGGTTTTTTAATAAATTAAGCTTGTGACAAACCATTAATTTGGTTGGAGCTTTAGGAAGCTTTCCAACTCCTTCTATGTCTGCCCTTTAACTAGTTGATACCCAGTAGGAAAAAGTCTCAATCCAAGAACCTGCATTAGAAGAGAAATTGTCTTATGTTACCCGCTTAAAATTGAACACCCCTTCTAGCCAGAGGCTCTGTGTAACCAGCTAAAATTCTTTATCTTGCATACACAGAATACTTTAAAAGATTTCTGCATATCTTATAGTTAAATGGTTACTCTTAAATTTTAGATGTCTTCTCAGGGCTAGAGGGAAGGAGCTTTGCACTGCAACAGTTTGAGCTTTGAGGCCTGTGTAAAGTGCAGCAGCTGTGTACCCAGTGCCTGGCATCAGACCCTCAGACACAGATCATTGAGAACCGCAGATAATCCTGGAATCTCTTGTTTGGGCCTGCTGCTCTTACACCATGCATGTTTCCTGAGGGATGAACCAGCAGTAAGGTGGCTTTGAAATTCAGAGCCCTTCTTTCTTCCTCTAGCCGCTTGTGCCCAAACTAATAACAGAAGGAATGGATATGACTTTGGCCAGGCCTGGGGAGGAGATGCTAAGTTAAGTCCAAGGGAATACATCCCAGTCCACATAACTGTGGCCTCTACTTTAAGGATAGCAAACCACAGATTCAGTTTCCTGTCTTAGCTGCTGCTGCACCACCAGCCTCTCAAGGTAACTTGCTCCAGACTTAACACACCCTTCTTATTTGTAACCCAGTCACCTGATTGAGCTTGAGGGCTGGTCATCCCAGAGCTTCAGTCCAAAGTAATCATACCACATTGAATCAGAAAATTTAGGGCTGTTGGTGATCCTTTATGGATAGTGTGTAGGATTCTTATCAGTCAGATGTCTCCTTTCCACTCTGCCTGCCCTCTCTACTTTGGTGTAGTCATTTAAGAAAGAAGCAGAGAACTTGTTGCTGAGTGGTGATGAGACTTGGTAGAATAAACTTGGCCCAGTTGTTTGACCTGAATTCTGAGTTAGTAAAGGAGGCTCATTACTCAGGTGTCCAGAGCGGGGGCACTGCCTTACAGATGTTTGCTGCCATGTCCCCTCACCCCATTTTGACCTGTCCACCGCCTGCTCTGGCTAGTTCTGTAGTCTCCTAGTAAGTATCCATCAGTCCCTATCACCACTGCCTTCCTGCCACAAGTAGAGAAACGTGGACCTGACTCTGAATCTTTATACGTTGAAATAGAATTTTACGACAAATGATAAATAACCAACAATGCTCTTTCATTAAAGAGATGGAGTCTGGCAGGGATGGAGAATTGTGAAGGCATCTGTTGTTCAGAACTTCTCATTTAATAAAATTTGTCGAAAGAGATGCACAAAGCTCCTGTGGCCCTGGGCCACCTGCCCAGACATGGCAGCAGCCTCCTTGTATAGAACCAGTTGTCCTGATGATATTTGTTAATACAAAGTCTGTAAACAAGGTAAAATGTAGGCCCTGTCCTGTGTCTCGTGTTTCATACCTAGAAACCCCCATGTTTTCACTCAAGTTTATTTTGTTTTAGCTTCACCACTGCCCTGGTGCACTCTGTGTTCTCCCTTACCTAGACCTGCTCTGGGCAGCAGATCTTAAAGATCAGCTTACTTACTCCACTATCTTTTACTCTAATGTGGATTAAAGTCAGGGCTGTCTTTCCCAGAGGTATTTGCATTTGGAGATTTCAATTTGGTGAGGAAATTACCAGAGAACTGTTAGAGACTTGAGTGCTGTTCTCAGCTTTGCTGTTTACTAACTTGGGCTCGTTGTTCAGCTACATTGGGCCTCTGTTTTCTTCACTCTAGAATGGGAGTGTTGAATTAGATCAGTGGCTTTCAACCACTAAGAAATATACTGCTCACAAAAATTAGGGGATATTTCAAAACTAGTAAGCGATAAAGTATCCCCTAATTTTTGTGAGCAGTGTATGTTTTACACCACTTCCCAGTGTGTAGGTATGTACATACATATGTGTCATTTGAGAAACTGATAGCTATTATTACCTGTAAAACAGTTTTCTGTTCATTAAAAAATAACGTGCTGGCTTTGACCTATAAATGGATTTCGTTACTCGTTAGTGTTTGAAAGACATTTAAAAGATGAGTACTGTATTAAAAAGATTCCTTCACATTTAAATATTTTGTGATCTGATTTGGGGGAATGAGGGAATGCCATGTAGCATTGTGAAATCTGTCCCCTGAGGGTCAGTAGTGATATGTGTGCTTTGAAGCCAGCTTAATCTCTGAGTCCCATTTTCTCAAGTTGCTCTCCTTACTTCTAGTTCTTCCCCAACCCAAACTTTTTCATTGTATTAGGGAATCATTACCCTCCAATTTCTACCCTGGGTGGATGCATTTTGGGGTTCCTGGTTGTGTTCAGTGGCCCTAAGCCTAGTATGTTCCTCTACCCTTTCTCTCTGCTCTCATCACCCATTGCTCTCCATTCTTGGGTGTCCTGCACACCATGCAGGTTGTCTGGGGGCTCCCATACTTATTTCCAGTGTGGAGGAGAAAGGTTGTAGAAAGAGGTAAGTATATTTGGCTGCTGCTCCCACTCAGACCAGACCCCCTGGTATTCATCTCGTTTCCCATCCCCTTCCAGCTGTGGCATTTGGGCAAGCCCCCTCACTTCCTAGTGCCTTCATTAAAGTCTTTGTATAATGATGATGTGATAGTACCTACCACACAGTCTGGCACACAGTAAGTGCTCAGTAAACCTCACATTGTTATGGTTTGCTCCGCTGGAACAGCACATTTGGCATTCACTTAAAAATAAACTTTATGTTATCAAGACACACACTATATATATTTAAAAAGTAACATTTCTTTCAATGGGAAAAGAGGTTAGGAGCTCTAGATTCAAACTTCCCAGAAGTTATTTTTCCCCACAAGCAGTTCTATAGTGAATGTGTTACTTCTAGATGTAAGTATTACTGTACCATCTAAACATCGTGGTGCAGTGTTGGATTGCTAAGTTGTTTCTGCTGAGGATAATGTCATGACTTGCCCCTCTCCTGGGCAACTCCTTTTGTCACTGT
This sequence comes from Rhynchonycteris naso, assembly GCA_037038555.1. Classification (NCBI taxonomy): domain Eukaryota; kingdom Metazoa; phylum Chordata; class Mammalia; order Chiroptera; family Emballonuridae; genus Rhynchonycteris; species Rhynchonycteris naso. Next base: position 48,456,353 of record CM072999.1, read on the forward strand.
CCCCAGCAACTATTTTAGACTCTTCTCAGACAGCCCCCTTACCATCTCAGACCTTTTCCCTCCCAGCCAGAGAAAATTACACAACCTCCTCCCTCACAGAGAAAATTGAAACCTTCTGTTTTCCAAAGAAATTCCTAGACCCAAGCCTGCCTGTGCCCAGCTCAGCTGTCCTTTGGGTCTCGTCCCTGCTTGCCCTCTAGTCTCCTTCCTTCTGGGCACCTAGCCACTCTTCTCCTAGGGATGCGTCTCCAGTTTGGGATGTTTCTCCCATCTTAAAGCAAATAGAAAACCTCCCCTGAAACTTCTATCTCGTGGCTCCTGCCTGTCTCTTCCCTTTTACATGCAGCTTATTGAATTGTCTGTGACCACTTTCTCCAGTTCTTCACTTCTCTCGCACCTCAACCCTCTTTAGTCTGGTTTGCTTCCTAAACAGATCCCCAAATCCCAATAGCCTCCACTGTCCTCGCTTGTGTGTCTCCTCAGCAGCAGTATTTACACCCTGACCTTCGGGAGATGTGTTCCCTCGTGCCCCGCTCCCTTTCTATGGTCTTTCTCCTATAGCTCTGGCTGCTCTGTAGTTTCCAGTGGCCTTTTGCCCTCCTCTCTGCAGCCATGAAGCACTGGACTCAGTTAATCCTAGGCTTTGGGCCCTCCTCTGTATTCCCTCCCATGAAGTTTTGTCCTCCCTCATCAGCAGCTGTGGCCGACATCTCCGGCCCTGACCTTTTGGCTAAGCTGAGGACCCACCTTATGTCTCCTCCTGAGTATCCTCAAAGCACCTCACATTCAACATGTTCAAAGGGAACCCATGACCTCTGTAACCTCCTTCATCCCCCTCCCAACATGTACACACATCTTCTATCTATCACAAATTCTGTTGACTCAAAAGATTCTCTGCTGCTTGCCAACTAACTTCCCTTCATCACAGCCCCCTGCAAGCTATATTTCAAACTTCACCCAGAATGTTCTCACCAAAACACAGATGAACTTGTTTCCCCCATATTTAAAATACAGCATTGTTCTTAGGATAAAATCTAGAGCCCTCAATAAAACCAACAAGCCCCTGCATAGACTGGCCACTGCTGGCCTCTTCCTCTCATCTGTTCCCTTGCCCCCCTTCCCACTGTGCTGGCCTCACTGCCTTTTAGTCCTTCAGATCTATTCCACGCTTCAACTGCTACCATCACCTACTTAGCATCAGATCATCTTTCCCGACTCCATCTTCCACCCCTCCTCAGCTCTAGGTCTGGTTCTTTAGTTAGAAAACTCTTACAGAAATCTCCTTCAAAGTGCTTCAGTTTGTAATTACACATTCCTGAATGTGTTTTAATTAGCATTTCTCCCCCTGCTTAGCTGGTAAGCTGCCTGATTGAAAGGACCTGTTTCTGCTTAGCACAGAGTATCCTCAGAGGTCAGCACTGTACTTGGCTCAAGGTGGGTATTCTAGAAGTGTTGGTTGGATGAAGAAACTGTACTTGCGTGTTCTTGTCATTTTCATCATCTTCTCTGTGTCTGGTAAGCCAAGCACGGAGCCACCGAAACAAAGCTTCTGAAATGACAAGTGGCTTGGTGCCCTCAGCTCTCCCTGGGTGGCTGTGAGCTTCTTTCTGCCCAGTGGTCTTCAACTTTTTCCAGTTTTTACATCCCGTAGTAGTAAAAGATTGGAACCTGAACCCCAGTATGTTTACCATTTGGTTATGGATTATTCACATACACTGCATATAAATGTGTATATTATAAAACAACATTAACAATTAAGGACAAGTTGTTAGTTCTAATATTTTCTTTCTGCATCCCAGTGGATTGTCTTGGGTGGTCCACTTAGGAGACCACTGCTCTAGTCAGTTTTTAATTCAGTCCTGAAAGTTCATGCTCTACAGGAAATCCCTGTGCCTTACCAAGCACTCACTCTTTCCTTATTAAGCTCTTCCCAGCCCTGGTGTGTGATGGGTATGAGTGGAGTGCATTCTTAACCTTTCTTTGATAAATGGGGGAAATGCAGTGTTTTGCCTGAAGATCCCCAGCAAATCAAGTAGCCATCTCTGCGTGTCGGCTCTGTGCTGCATGAGTAGGCTGTGTGCACAGGCGGCTTCAGCCCCACCTCCTGCCAAAGCTCCCTCAGGTCATCTCTTAGGGTCCAGCCAAGGCCAGTCCCTGGGCTGTTTCTGCAGGTGTCTGGAGAGGCCTAGAAGTGTGAGGTGAAAGGATTAAGCTGGTCAGTGGGAGGAGGAGGCTCTCTCCTACTTATCCCCTGGCTGGGAGTAAATCAGGCAGGATCAGCTTCAGGCTCTACGAGCAGGGATGGAGGGCCAGACTGACGCTGGAGGAGGGGCCCGCAGTGTTTGTGTGAGGCACCTTAGCAAAGTGGTGCTGGGACCTGGCAGTCACACGTCTAGAAGGACTGGACTGCTGGACTCAGCTGCCTCCTGCACAAGTCATGGGGGGGGTGCGGGATGAAGAGAGAGAGAAAAAGGGGTAGTAGGGTTGAGGCAAGATGCTTTGAAATTAAAGGGATTACTCTTAGGGGCATGCATCCCTGAGTGGGACTCGTCTATATTATGTAAATACCTTCACCTTGGCTACTGGCCTCATCAGCAGGCCCAGATGATAATGTGTCTGGAGGGAGGGGTGAAGGGAGCCCACATTCACTGTCAGGGCCTGTGTGCCCAGCATCCGGAGTGATGTAGGAAGTGATGTGAATGCTATTTGAGTATCTGTGTAGCAGATTGAATCTGTTGAATCCAGTTCCTGTGTCCTGGGCTGGGGGGAGTGGGTTATAGGAAGGTGGTGTGGGTTTTGGTGGTGGGCTTGGGGAGGGTGCTGGAGAACTTGGCACACTGACAGAAAGAAAGGTGTGTGGTTAGAGAGGCAGATTACAACCCCAGCTGTGTGTCACGACTACCAGGGGAGCATTTTAAGAAATTCCCAGGCTCTACCCTACTAAGGAATCCTCTCCATGGGTGGTGCCCAGTCTGTGTATTTTTAGAAGGCTCTGCACTGGGTTCTGAAGCACAGCTGGGAGCCACCACACTGAGGCAGGTAGGAAGAAGCAAACTAAGTGGAGGTAAAAGGAGAGGAAAATAGAGCCAGGAAATAGGAAAGAAGGGTTCAGAACTTAACCTACTGTGGGGCAGGGATCTGGTCCATGGCCTGCCCTCATGTGCCCCCATTTACACATGTGCACATTCCTACTGATCACACTTATAATTTTTTATTTACCTGTATCTCATGAGGCTGCTGTTGGAGTGCTGAGTGGGATTTATTGAGCAAGCCTGGACTTGGCCCATCCTTGATTTCCAAGGGATCAAGAGGCAGGCTGGTGGGCTTTTTGTAAGGAGGACGGTACTTCAGGGCCAAACAGTTTGGTGTAGTGGGCTGTGCCGAGGTATACAGAGCTCCACTGCTTGAAGATACCTGGTAGTGCCCTCTTTGATCCTCAGTTACATCATCTGTAAAATGGTGACTAACTAATACTGCTTCCAGGGGATGCTGTTAGGACGGAAAGAAATGAGGTTTGTGCCAGGTGTGTGTTGTGGGCAGCCCCTAAAGGTTAGTAGATTGAAACCAGCCCATACTTGAACGAGCTGTTTGGACAGGGGAGCCAGCCTGTCTGAAGGAGCCAGGCCCCTTACTAGGTGTCTGAGCTTGTATGTGGTAGGAGCAGTTCTTGGGAGAGCTTGTCTTTACCTGCCCCAGAAGGAGGCCTCGCTTGGAGCTGCTAAAGCAGGTGAGAATGGGCAGGAGGGACCCCAGCCCCCATATTTGGAGGGGCTAGAGCAACCTCAGCTTAGCTGTGGACTTCCCCTGCCTTACCCTTCATGGGGTGGAGGTTACGGGTTCTCTGCCTGGCTGGCCATTTCTGGAGCAGTTGCTGTGTGCCAGTAGCCCCTCCTGCCTGGCTGCAGAACTCATTCTGCCCCTTCCCGGGCTTTTGTCTTTCATTCAAACAGCTCCTGAGAGGTCTCTTCCAGGAAGTAAAGAAAGGGAGCAAATTGGGGCCTTCCCAGGTGATGTAAAGATGTTGCAATCTAGTACTTGTAGGTCATGCCGCAGCGTTCTGTCAGCTAATTCTGGTAGCACCTCACTGGGGTGCGCGCTGTGGCTTCTCTCCCCGTTGGGTTGGTCAGTGTCTCTTCATTCCCCCTCTGGAGGGCAGTGGGGAGGGCTTGCAGAGCTCAGCACAGCTCCCCTGCAGCTGGGTGCATTGGGAAGGCTCTGTGATGACATCATCTGTCCCCAGCCTCCAGCCTGGCTGCCTGTGCGAAGGATCTGTCTGTTCTGGCACAGGTGCCTGTTCCATATGGAGGGCCAGGAACTGACCATCACACTCACCCAGGGCGTTTCTTCCACTCCTGTACATCTGCCCTTTGTCCTGGAGTTTTGGGTGCACTCTGGGTGTGGCCTGGGAAGAGTGGGCAGAGCTCCCCAGCTGTCTCTGGTATGCCTGAAGAGGCCTATCTGCAGAGATTGGCTTGCTGCCATCATGATCGGTTCTGCTTCTTTTACCACCACTGCCCTCTGCCCGTCCAGTGTGTGGTTTGTTGCAGACACGTCCTTATGTGTCTTAAGAGATCTGGTGTGTCGCGCGTTTAGGTTTGGTCCGAGTTTGTGAGAGTGTCCAGGGCTGCTGTTTGGGGCTGAGGTAAAGGAGCAGGCCTGGGAGGTAAAATGGGATGCTAGTCTCCTAAAAGCAAAAGGGTACTTGGTTCAGGGCAGGCAGCTGGCCTCCAAATAGATGCTCAGGAGTCTCTCTCCAGCTCAGATGGCCAGTGTGGTCATTGTCAGGCACCACCACAGAGGAGGGTCGGATGTGGGAGTGAAAGTGCACCTTCAAGTTTGACCAGTGGCTGTAAACTAGACTCCACAAGGTCTAGATCTGGTCTAGAAGGTGCTTACTGAGCCAGAAACCAGACCTGTATGGGCAAATACCTTGCCAGCCCCAGGAGGCTTATTACAGCCACAGGTGTCCCTGATGGTGAGCGGCATGGCCTGCTGGTGTTTGATGTTAATCTGAGTTATGAGGGTGATTTCTGCAGCTAGAAAATACTGTGTGCGGAGGGGCCATTCGTTCTCACATAAGGCATAGCTCGCTTTATTGCACTTCACGGATACTGCCTTCTTCACAAATTGAAGGTTTGCAGTAACCCTGCGTCGAGCTAGTCTAGCGGTACCATTTTTCCAGTAGGCTCTTAGCATTTTTTAGCAATAGAGTATATTTTAGTTAAGGTATATGCTTCTTTTTAAAGCATAGTGGTATTGCACATTTAATAGATAGTGTAAATACAACTTTTATAAGACTGGGAAACCAAAAAAATTGTGTGACTCACTTTATTGTGATAGTTGCTTTATTGAGGAGGGTCTGAAACTGAACCTGCAGTATCTCTGAGGTATGCCTGTATTGATTGAAAGCCTGCTGTGTGCCTCGTTCTGTTCTCTTCGTTGTACATATAGCTAGCATTGAACTAGATCAGTGGTTCTTAACCTTTCTTGAGGTACCGAACCCACCAGTTTCATATGCGCATTCACCGAACCCTTCTTTAGTGATAAATAAAATATGACTTTTTTTCCAAATTCAAGACATAGGTATATGTTTTTTTACTGGTGCACAAAATGAGCCGTGCATGAACATCACCTTGCTCAAAGAACAAAACCAACAAAGTGCATGAACTCACAACAAATTACGGTATTACTTTATTCTGGCCTCCGCAGCAGAGGCTTCTCCGAACCCCTGAGACTGGCTCATCGAACCCTTAGGGTTTGATAGAACCCAGGTTAAGAACCACTGAACTAGATGAACACATCATCTGTACTGCCCACGTGGGGCTAGAATGCCATTGAGAGAGACAGTAAGCCAAGCAAAGGCATAACTGCTGGTGTGGAAAGGTCCCATGAAGACAAATAAAGCTGTGATAAAGGGGGTGGCTGACCCAGGAAGGCCTCTTGAGGAGGTGGCATTTAAGCAGAGACTCAAGTAACCTACACTGGACTTCTGGCCCCCATGAGCCAAACCTTAAGTATATATTATCTGATTAGTAAGTACTTAGGAGTCATCTGCTGCTGAGCAGGCTGAGGCCCATGAGGTTAAGATGCAAATTTATAAGGTAATTAGTGGGGAAGTTTATACAGAAGAGGTACAAAATAAATATAACTGGCCAATGTCCTGCTCACAACATTAGGTATTTCCTCAGCCAGCTGATCTCTGCCTTTTCATCCCAGAATGTGTTTTATTATCCTCTTAGGATTCATGCTTTGTAAAAGTTATACTTTCATGTTGTATTTATTAACAAGAATAGACTCATGTTCTTATTTATGGCTGGGTGTGTCGTAGGTTGGGGTCAGAAATGTTAAGCACATCTGTAACTGCCAGTCAGCCCACTAGGCAAGGATTAACCACCTGGAGTTGGTCTTTTGCCTGCCTAGGCCAAGGTGTGGCCCAGTTTTGGTAGCCACAGCTCTTGCTGCCTGTCACAGTAGGACTTCCATTGGTTGTTTTGAAATGGCTAAATCTCTTGGCAAGACCCCATTGCTACTTTGGATTCCATCTGGACCTAGTTTGAGGGTCCAGATGTCTTTGGGTGGGCTAGGGAGAACCTGCCACTGCCTCTGACCAAAGATGGTGAGCAGGACTCGGGGTTTCCAGGGCTTAATTAACGGGGAGAAGTCCACAGTTAATTCAGGTCACAGACCCAGGCCTGACCCACCTCTTCCAAGGACAGGGATGAGACTTAATTTGCTGATAGAAGCAAGTGTCCTACATGAATTTGAAAGAAGCTGCTGGTGAAATAAGACTTTATTAATTAGCCTGTTAGGGAACCAGCTTCCCAGTGTTATAGGGGCTGAATAATTTGATGCCTACTCTTCTGCTTTGAGCTTCTAAAGGGAAATTACTAGGTTTTCATCTTTTTACTAAATGTTGAGATTAAGTAGTATCTTTTTTATGTTTTGCTTAACTATTGAATGTATGTGTGCCAGACACCCTATTTATTCTTAATTAATCAGTCTGGAAAGACTGCAAAATGGGTGGGATTATTCCCACTTTAACAGATGAGGAAACTGAGGTTTGGAAAGCTACTTAAGTGATTAATTAGCACAAAGTCAGGTAGTGCTGAGGAGCTATGCTTGGGTGCAAAGCCAGGTCATTGACTTCAGAGCTATGCATGGAACCTTGAATCTTCACTTTGACCTCCTGCCTTCTCCCAACCACTTTGGGGCTGCTGGACTGTGGGAATACTTTGGACTCCTGACTTCCATTTCTTTTCTCTGTTATAAAATCTGCATTTGTTTCCCTGGGAAAGCAGAACAAATGATGCCAAAATTTCTGATTTAAAAAATTTTTATTGTGAAATAGAATATATATTAAACAAAATAAATGTGAGTTTCAGTGATGTTTTTCTTTTAGACTTTTTTTCCCCTTGAAATGATTATTTTATACTGTCGAGTGAAATCCACTTTCTGTGTACCTGCTCTTGCCTTTCTGTGACCAGCTCTTAATGAACGTGTCTGGGTCCTCTTAGGCTCTGGCTTACTTTGCACACGAACGAAGACTTGTACACACAAGTGAGAAGCATGCCAACGGTGCCTCAGAGATACTAAAGAGGGTCTGGAAAGTGGGAGAAGGCCAAATCATTTTTCCAGTAAAAGTAGGCTAAGACATAATTAGGGACTTAACGTGCTTCCTCAAAACCAGCTGCAGTGTATTATGCCCTGTGAGAAAAGAGTCGTGTGGAGCAGGCATGGTGCTGCTGCCGTACCCCTAGCCCGGCAAAACCCCCTTCTGGGACAGGAACTAGGTTTACCCCTTACTGAGCACCTGCTTATGAGCCTTACATTGTGCGTAGCAGTTAGCAGGCATTACTTTTTTGATCCATGAAAACACCCCTAAGCAGTAGGTATGGCTGCTTATTTCCAGACTGGGAATCAGATGGCCTTCAAGGCACACTGAATTAACTGCCCCTGTGTATTGTACAGTCCCTTCTGCTTGTCCCTCCCAGATTGGACACTGGGGGAAGAGGACAAGGATACCTTGATCATTGAATCACCAGTGCCTGGTGCACTGGTGTCTGGTAGGTTTGGAGTAGCATTTATTGAGGTGAAGTCACTTGCTCACATAGGTACAGTAGTGAATGTATTAAATTGGAGGACTCCAAGGCTCTGTGACTGCTGCCATTGTGGGTCAGAGGTGGGATCTGATTCTAGCTTTTTGGTTAATAAGTTGGGCAAATGGGAAGTGACCTAAGCACTTGCTTATCTGTTTTTGCAGAATTATAGCAAAAGATTAGAAGCAACCCAAATATTCATTAGTATGGGACTTGTTAAGACAAATGATGGCACATCCACACAGTGGAACACAGTGCAGATCAGAAACGAAGATGGTTTTATGTACTACCCAAGCTCCAGAACAAGGGCAAGGCAAAGATCAGAACATAATATGCTAGTTTGGGTAAAAAGGGGAAAAGATAATATTTTGATTTTCTTCTTTTTTTTGGTTCTGAATTTGTTTTTATATTTGTAAACCAGTGGTAGTCAACCTGGTCCCTACCACCCACTAATGGGTGTTCCAGCTTTCATGGTGGGCGATAGTGGAGCAACCAAAGTATAAATAAAAAGATAGATTTAATTATATAGTAAGTTGTTTTATAAAGATTTATTCTGCCAAACTTAGCGAAAATCCGACGTAAAGTACTTGGTAAGTAATTATTATTATATGCTTTCACTTGCTATAACTCTGTGCTTTATAAATTTTATAAAGTAATTTCCCTACTTTATAAATCACAATTACTGTGGAACCCGTGGGCGGTTAGAAAATTTTACTAACAGAGATACAAAAGTGGGAGTAGGTATAAAAAGGTTGACTACCTCTGGGGTAAACAAACCCTGGTGAGGTGGTTAACTGGATGAAATGGGAAGGTGAATTAACTTTGTACTTTTTGGTTTTGAAACCATAAGAATGCATGTGTTACTTTTTAAAACATTGTTTTGTAAATAACGGAAGTGACTTTGGACCAGCTCTTCTACTTATGTGGGCAAATGGATTAGATCTGTACACTCAGCAGTTGGATTAGACTAAGACCTCCAGTGGAGCAGAATGTTGCATACATTGTATATTGGGCTTCTGTTGACTTTTCCAGGAGCCCCTGACCCTGTGCTAGGGTGGTATGTAGTTCTTTCTGCTGGGGGCGGGACCTGGATCAGCTCAGGCTGAGAAAGGCTGTGGGAGGCCAGAGAACAAGGAGCCTTCTGCAGAGGTGTCAGGCCTTGTTTCCGTCCCATTCTTGGGAGTTTGTCCTCTGAGAACTGTGCCCTGATGTGACTTAATTGGTTCTTCCCCCAAAGTACAGTAAAGGATTATAGTGAAGAGATACTGTTCTGGAACATTCTGGCAAACTGCAGTTTCATAGGAAGAAAAAAATGGCAGAATGTTTTCCCAGGTTATTTTTAATGCTTTTCAGTTCAGCAAACATTTATTGAGAGCTACATGCAAGGCAGTGTGAGGGAACCAGAGCTGCATAACATCTGTCTCTGCTCTCCAGGGTGTAAAGTCTTGGGTAAAATACTTGCTTGTAAAATTCATCCCCCTGTCCCTCTAGGCTTGCAGTTTGCCTCCTCTGCTCCCGTGGAGACCATGGGGTTAGTAGGAGTTCTCCCCATTTTACAGATGAGGAAACTGAGGATCAGTAAAGTCATATCCAAATCCGCACTGTTCCTAAGTGGCAAAGCCCAGAACCAAATCAGGTATTCTGGCTACTTCACATGTGCCCTGTCACTCATAAATCAACACATTCTGCCATAGGATATTTCTCGGGTATAACCCATTTCTACCTGGAAACATTAGTGAGCACAATCCTGAATAAAGCTCCTTCTCTGTTTTTACTTTTAGGAAGGACAAGAAACCCCAGGCTTATGGTTGGGTGTTAGTTCTTAGCCTCTTTGCTGTGGTCCTGACGATGCTAATCCCACTACCTACGAAACCCACCACCCTACCGGCAGTTACAGTATATGCAGTATATCCCAAATGTGTGACAGACAGCTGGCTTCTCCCTACCCCATTCTCACACCACCACTTCCTTTCCTTCCCTTCTTCCACAAACTGCTTCTACCGCCTGTCCTCTTGGCTTTTCCCCAGAAGGGCCAAGCACACTTCCCACTGTCAGGATCTTTGCCCTGACTGTTCCCTCTACCCAGAAGGCTCTTCCCCTGGTCTTCACTTGGCTTCAAGGCCCCACTGAAAGCGCAGCTTTGCATAGGCCCTCCCTGGCCACCTTTTCTAAAGTAGTGTTCCTTGTTGCTATTGCTGTTTTTCCCCCTTTTTCTTCTTTGTAGCATTTGTATATATTATGTACAGATACATACATTTATTGCTTTATTGTCTTGCTCCCCCACTAGACTGTAAACCCATGAGGCCAGGAACCTAGACTTGTTTACTGCTGTTTCTCTAATGCCTAGCACTGGTGCCTGGCATTTGACAGACCCTGTAAATATTGTTGAATGAGTAGGTGGAGCCTGTGGCCTAAATAAGTAAGGCCTTAGAGAGGAAAGAATAAAATCTTAGCATTGTACAAGAAGGAAAGACCCAGGGCTCATCTCTTTCCAGTGCTTCATCATACAATATTATTTAATAATCATTCAGCACTGTTTATGTGTCAAGTTCTTTGCAGACAGTCACTTAGTAAGTAGCCTCCGATCCCTGCTTTACAGGAACGGCATAACAAATTATATTTTATTTTGAGCCCTAAACTACCTCTTTGTAATTCTTTCACACTGATCTTAGTTCTTGAACCACTGAGGAACACAGAATAAATATAGTACTCCTATTTGCACATGACATTCATTCTAATAGTTGGAGAAAGATAGCTATCATGATTCCCCCTGACCCTCCAGCCTAAACAGCTCCAGTTCCTGCCATTGTTATTCCAGTGCCACAGTTTTCTGACGCCTTTCCACTCTGCTTGCCTTCCTAAAGTTTGTTCAGCTTTGAGGTTTGGTCCTATTGGAGCAGAGTGTTTCGGGACCCTGACCAAGGTACCTTGGTCTATCCCACTTGCTCCTGTCAGCACAGCCCAGAATGGCCTTGTCTGTGTTGACCACGTTAGCCGGGACCTCCCTGATGAGCTTCTGGTGAAGACTAACATCACTAGGTTTTCTTTTTTTACATCATCTGTGGCTGTCTAGTTTCTCCCTGACTCTTCAAGAATTATAAAGGTTGTAAGGTTTTAGTTTCTTAGCATTTTGAAATTAAATCACATCTGTGAACAACAATGAACTCAGCTTGAATTTTAAAAACAGTAAAGATAGGTCAAGTTCTGACACCCAGATTCAGGTGAAGAGGGTGGAACTCTGGAAGTACAGCAAAACCTGTATGAACCTTGTAACTTTCTCCTTTCTTCCATCTTTTTGAGTGCCTGTGTCTTTTTCTTCTCTCTGTTCCTCCCCCCCCCCTTATCCTTCTCTCCTTCCCTCCAGCAACCCCTGCTTCCCCATTCTGTCCTTGCTCTCCTTGCATTGCTTTTCCACTTCCCCCCTTCCAGTTACTAGACATGGAACTAACATTTACTTTTTAATATTTCTTATACTTCCATCCCCAGTACTTTTACCCTAATCATTTAAATTACAAACTTAGGCAAGTTGCACATATAGAATTTCTCTGAGCAAGAAAGAACTGAGGTTAAATTGCTGCTTATGTGCGACCCTTGCCTGGTTTGTTTTGTGGCCTTGGAGAGAGGGAACTTTCCGCCCCAGCCTTCAGTTCTTCTGCATGATTGGTTTCTGTTTCTGCCCAAATCAGCGGTTTCTGATTGGTGCTCAGACACTAGGGCTTCAGTGCAGCGGTGTTTGCTCTGTTTCTGTCACTGCCAATGCCACTGACTTTTTGGGTAGAGGTGGCAGGGAAGGAGGCCAAGGTCGAGGGTTTCATCTCTGAGGCCACTTAGCCTTTCCTGCCTCTTCTGCTCTCCAGCCCTCCTGGAGTGAGTGTGGAGGGAGGGAGGCCGAGTTCAGGCAGGGGGCTCTTTTCCTAACAGCTGTTTTCTTTTTCTTCCTCTGTTTTCTTCTAGCTTCAAGGAGTTCACAATGGAGAGGCCTGTGACTTTGGGGTGGGCCCTAAGTTAGGAGAACTGAGGCTGGCTCAAGGTTTGATTCCACAATGGGCTAACTCTGACCTTGGGTGAATCAGTGGGTTGGTCTAGTTGCCTGAGAAACTGGATTGGATCCACTGGTTCCCCTGAAGTGGCAATGATGGGGTCTGTTACTTTTCTCAAGCATTTTTAAAAAGCCAGTTGGAAGTTCAGCAGATGCTGACTAGTAGGGTATGGAAAGTGCCTTGGTGTCCGAGTCTGGATGGTGTGGTGTCTTCTTAAGTGGGTTTGGTGATGGGCTGGTAAGATAGAGGCTTTGACCACTCCAGCTCACGGACTGCTGACTAGTAAAACTGAGGAAATAGATTAACTTGTGCTTTGCAGGCCATTCTTCCACACAGGGTCCACACCCCACCCATGGCAGAGATTTTGGCTTGTGCCTCCTTTTCAGACTCTGCTGACCCAAGGACTCTGGTGGATTCTCTACAGCAGACAGCCCCAGCTGTCCACAAGTGGTCTCAGTCCAGCCAGGTTTAAATCCTTGAATTTGGTTTGTTTAAGAACCAGAATCAGCTGTTATTATCAGTCATCTTAGACAGAGGGCCCAGGAAGTCATTTTAAAAAATAATATTTTTGTTGCCCTGTCTGGGTTGCTCAGTTGGTTAGAGTGTCCTCTGGATAGCCATGGTTACAGCTCTGATCCCCAGTTAGGGTACACGTAAGAATCTACTAATGAATGCATAAATAAGTACAACAAGTAATCAATGTTTCTCTCTTTTTTTCCCCCTTCCTCTCTTTCTAAAATCAACTAATAAAAAATTATAAAATATATTTTTGTTGATATACCCAAGAGAGAATTTGGTGGGACACTGCCCACCCTACTCTTTCCCCTCCTCTAGCTTGAGTGGCCTGTGTTTACTTGTTTACTGAAGCCAGCCCCTCTGGGCAGAGAGCACCAGGGGGACAGCGAGACCTCAGACCTTAGCAAGGCTGTGTCTGGAGGAGAGGCAGCAGGATGAAAGACCACCAGATATCCAATGGCTGAGCTCTCTGAAAGGCCCTGGTGGCCAGGGACAATTTCCCGGGAACTGATAGGGTCAGACAGAGTAAATGAGATAACGCCTGGGGGTGCACTTTGTAAACTGTAGCCTGGAGAAGAAATGCTGGGTGGTGTCCCCGTGTTTGCTGCAGTCCCGGGGCGCAGCAGAGGGGTGAGGCAGGAACAGACTATCAGAGGACGCACACACGGTTTGGTCAGGAGCATTGATGGTTGGGGGCTGGAAATCCTCCTCTGGATTTGCACTTGATCCCCATGGCCATTAAAGGCTTTGGGACAGGGAGAGATGGGACATAACGTGACATGATCAAACCAGTGTTTTAGGAAGATTGACCAGGATTTACACACACACCCACCTCCCTCTCTAGGCCTTCCTCTTCAGTCTCCTCATGGCTTTTCTGTTGCACAGGGCCAGTGCTGTGGCCCTTAATGAGGTCATTGTGGATGGTGTGGGGTTTTTATGAACTGCAGGGTTGTTGAGCAGGGAGGGAGTAGGACCCTGCCAGTTGAGCTGCCTGCCCCTGCTGCCTTGTGAGATGGCAGACATCACACTGGAGGAGGCCGACTTTCACATTTGGAGCCCAATTCCCTAGACCTCTAAGGGTTGTTTTTGTGATCCAAGTGTGTTTTAAGAGACTACATGATTGATTTTCACACTTCAGTAATTATCAGGATAATTGCCCAGTGTCCCGAATTTCCTTTCTGGCAGCCTCTAATGATGAATCCTGGGTTTCTTTAGCCCATGAAATTTCCCACCTACTTCTGGGGAACAGTGACTGAGATTGAGTATGAGTGGGACTAAAAGTGTGAACCACAGAATTTTGGAACCAGAAGAAATCACATCTCTGTACTCGGGCTCCATTGTTCAGTATATTTATGGGGCTGGCAGAAGCTCAGAGAGTGGACATGACTACCCTCAGGGCACAAAGCAAGTTAGTGGCAAACTGGGCACCAGAGTCCAGGTCAGACTCCCTGGTGAGTACCCTCTGCACTGCACCTCTGTGCTGCTTCTCCCCCTTTCCCTCTGGTCACCATTCCCACGCCACCTGCTGGGACGGGTGTCTTCACTGGACTGTGCTTGCATCCAACCCCTGCTTCTGCAGACCTGCCAGTCCCTACTAAAAGTAGGAAGGGATAGCTCTTTAGGAGATTGCATCCTCATCTCCCTTTCCGAACTGCTCTCTACTTCCTGCCTCCCAAACAGCCTTCTGGGCCAGTTCTTTCCTGCTCTGGGAATACTTGACTTCGCATGCTCTTATATCGGGCAGGGCTGGGCAGTCAGGGAAAGCTTCCTGCAGGAGGTGGAACCGACAAAGCATTGAAGTGGAGTAGACTGGCGGGAATGAGGTTTAAGGGGAGGAAAGCAAAGGCAAAACATCAGAGAGGGGCCCCAGCCTTGCTAATGTTCACTAGCTAAACAGGCTCATTGGACAGGCCCAAAGCCCAAGACCTACACCCACCCAGGCAAGGCAGGCGGTCTTGGGGTAGTTACTGCCCTGAGTCTTGTCATTCTGGCTGGAGGAAGCATCTGTAGTGGAACTGCTCCTCTGTCTGGGCGAGACAGACACAAAGTCCTCCCCACAGCCTCCAGAGGAGGTGGGAAGCTGGTTCCAGGCATGGAGGGAGCCAGTCACAGAGTTTATGTTAATACAAGCCCTCCCCCAGCCTGCCAGCAGCCTATTACCCTGGCTAGCCGACAGCATAATTACTGCTGCTGCAGCGCGCCCCGGCTTGCGTTCCTTGGTTCCCTAAATAATAAGGATGGCGTCACCGACTTCCCGCGGCCATGTGCTCCCACCCGTGCCTCCAGAACGCTATTGTAGGAAACAAATAAAATCCAGACACTCAGATGTTTTCTTTTCTTGGGCAGTTTTCCTTTCTTTTAATTTTTTTATTTTAAAGTAATGTGTACTCTGCCCCTTCGATAAGATTTTACAACATCTTTCAGAGGTGTGGACACCTGAATCTAGGCTACCAGTGGGGCTTCAGACTAGCCTCCTGTTAGTAGAAACTGGAAGCTACATGGATGATTCCAGGGTCTTCCGCTGGGGACTGATTCTGGTCAGAGCAGCAGTACAGTGTGCGTGGTGTGGCAGAAGAATCAGCTAGCCAGGGTGTCTGGGCTCCAGGCCAGCTCTGGACCTTGCTTCTTCCTCTGGACAAAGGGGGCTAAACTAGACCAGCATTTTGCAAACTGCGAGTCATGCTAAAACAAAATGTTTAATGTAATATAAAGAATGATTTTAACAGGATAATTTTTGTTCAGGGTGTTTGTCTATACTCACACAAAAATGTGTACACTGAGTCAGGTGTAAATGTCCTTTTTACTGTGGGTTGTGGTCAGAAAGCCACTGACCTAGATGATCCCTAAGGCCTCTCTAGCTTTCGAAATGTCTGACTTTTCTCCCAGAGCCTGACTTTTCCCTGTGGAACCTCACTGGTTTTTGTAGGTTTTGTCACACTGTGAAGCAAAACTAGATTTTATGGTTAAAATGACAAAATCACAAGCATTTATTACTCTAATCGAACATCATTGGGAAGAAGCCCATTTCCCCTCTGCCTTGGTGTCTCACAGTCTGGCCTTATAGCTAGAAATCTGCAGCAGGGGGTGGCCCATTTAAACGCTGACCTATTTAAAACCCATGAGCACCAAAAAAACACAGGGTCAGTTTGATTTGAGTCTTTTCTGTACAAGGCTGGAACCTGAAAACTAAGTTGGTCAGGGACTGACAAGGTTGAAACCAAAGCTACAAATAAATATTTGTTGAATTCGTGCTCAGTGAAAAAAGAAAATTATGGGTTGAGGTTAGTGGGGGGGGGGGATCATAACAAGGTGTGGGTGTAAAATCAAGAGGGATATGTTTGGGGTATACCGTCTGAGTCCTCCAAAATGTTCAGAGGCCTCGTATATTCCATGAGGAAGCCTTGCAAACAGCAGAGGTGACTCCGATGTGCTGGCCTGCCTTTGTTCACATTCTTGTATCTTGACAGGACACAGCAGTAAAGGTGACTATTGATCAAGGGGAGAGAAAGTGGCTTTTTCCAAAGCTAGGATGCCTTCAGTACATTATTTTGTTCAATCCAACCCAAGGTAATGGGCGCTCTTGTCACTGGAAACAGCTCAGGAGAGTTGAGTTGAGGTAGCAAGTGGAGAGTATGGATTGGAGCCAGGTCTGTCCTGACTCCAGCGCCTGCCTTCTGTCCACCTCTCCCCACCTTGCCCGAGGATGTGCTGGGTAAATAAAGAGCAGTTCTCACTCGAGCTTCCTTCTCTCTGGTTCTGGCCTTCAGAGGGCTCTGTTTTAGGTCCAGGCTGTCCATTTAAAATCAGGGCCATCTTCATGGGCTTGTGACCTGCGCAGTCACACGGAGCCCCGTGCTTAGAGGGGCCCCGTGCTTGGCTTTAATGCACTGTCACTGTCTTGGAATTCTTAATAATTTTTGAGCAAGGGGTCTCAGGTTTTCCTTTTGCCTCGGGTCCTCCAAATTATATGGCCAGTCCTGGCTTTAATGTGGTGTATCTCCTTTCTTGATCTTTCTAGGTCCCTTAGTACGCCCATCCTCTCTGGGGTGGAGGCATTTGAAGGCCTACCACCTGGCACAACAGACTAGTTGTTTGCCAGCTGTTTGTCTTCTCTTAGCCAGCCACTGGTTCCTCTTGCTCACAGTCACCTCCATGTCCCCTCAGCATGTGCCCAGTTGAACAATGTCACAGGAGCACCCTGTCTGGAGAGAGGGGTTTCTTACGGGCAGAGCACTGGGTTGGGTCAAGAGGAGTCTGCACAGTTAGCCTGCCTCCTCAGGGCATATGCTTGTCTCGGGGATACAAGACACACCGAAAAACATTGCTGCCTTTGTTTCTAGAAGGTAGGGTACATTCAACTTGTCTTGGACCAGTTACATTGTAAGTTTCATGGTTTGACTTACTCTGTATGCCCCCGACCTAGTGTTGTGCCTGGCATGATAGACAGGACATTTGTTAAGCAGTTGCTCTAGTGTTCACTCCCTGCTAGGCTGATTATAGAGAAGGACAGCCCTTGACCTCTAGGAGAATCGGATGCTTAATACATGATTAAATGTTTCATGCAGCAGCTGCCCTTGGAGCCCAGGGGTGCACAGAGCTGGCGCAAAGGAAGGCCTTCAGGGGAGGGGGGGCCTTGTAGTGCATGGATACGAGGCAGGTGGCAGTGAGATTGGAGGAAGTGAGGGGAGCTTGAGAGTGGAGGACCTCTTAGGTTAGTTTAGGAACTTGAATCCCCCCTCCTCCCAGGTGGCAGGAAGCCAAGCATGTTTTCTAGGCTGGGGTTTGCGTTTTATAGGTTAAACAGCTATCTCCTTTCTGCAGGGTCAGAGTCTAAGTTCTCGATAGAGTCAGGGTTCCGTTAGCCAGCCAGCTGGGTCCTTGCCTCTAGTTGAGACCTGTTCCCAGTAAGCCAGTGTCCCCACTGTCAGAGGAAGAAGAGCAGACTTAGAGTGACATACATGACTGTGACCAGGACTGCTGTGTTGGGAACACAGAGGAATGGTCATATTGGAGTTATCTGTAAGGACATGATTTCACAGTTTAGAAACAACCAGTGGATTGTTCCTCCAAGTAATAACAAGTTCATGTTTATTGTGGACCTTTCAGCTCCTATTGGTGAGAAATGACTGCTGTGTTCTTGCTTTGGGGACAAGTTTTTCTGGAAATACCAGAGCCAGGTGGTCTGGCTTCTAGGGAACTTCCCATCTCTTTGGGACTGAGTATGGATACTCAGGCTGCTCTGGCCATCCTGGTTGTTGGACTAGAGAGAGAGTAACCACATGTGGATATTTTTAAGTGGCCAGTGGAATTGGGAGGGAGTTTAAACCCAAAGTACAAATTTCCAGTTTAATTTTAACTTTGCACTTAGCTCACACCCAGGATTTGGCAGGGGTAAATGGGCCTTAAATTTCTTTTTCTTTTTCTTTTTTTAAGCAGAAAACTTCCTTAATGTCAAAGGGATGTTCACTTGGAAGGGTTTAGAGCAGTGTGGTTCTTAACCTGGGTTCTATCAAACCCTAGAGGTTCAATGAGTTGGTCTCAGGGGTTCGGAGAAGCCTCTGCCGCGGAGGCCAGAATAAAGTAATACCGTAATTTGTTGTGAGTTCATGCACTTTGTTGGTTTTGTTCTTTGAGCGAGGTGATGTTCATGCACGGCTCATTTTGTGCACCAGTAAAAAACATATACCTATGTCTTGAATTTGGGGGGGAAATCATATTTTATTTATCACTAAAGAAGGGTTCTGTGAATGTGCATATGAAACTGGTGGGTTCGGTACCTCAATAAAGGTTAAGAACCACTGGTTTAGAGTATGGTCACCAACCGGAGATAGATAGAAGGAAGTGGGTTGGAATTGCAGCAGTTTAGAGTAATTTAAGGAACACTGGGGAGGGTTAAAGTTTTTGAAACATGGTAGCCTGTCCCTCTTAGGAGCTCTGAGAAAGTGTGGCCCTAGTTGGCGGCAGGGGGTAGGTGGAGTGACTTTGGCTATTGGCCTGGCGTCTTTGTTTTTTTCCTGTTTGGTCTATTTCAGACACTTTGCAGGCAGCTCACCTGCCATCCCCAGTGTAACATATCACCCTACAAAGAAGTAGGTTTCCCCCATGTGATTTGGACTTTTTGGTAACATTGGTAACCTGGGGTCTAAGCCTGGATCATGCCCCTCTTCTTTGATCTCACTCCAAACAGTGCTGAAACCTCCTCCAGGAAGGGAATACAGAAACTGGGGGAAGAGAGGAGGGTCCAGGAGGCCCACAGACCTGGTTCTCCTCCGGACACCACAGGCTTACCTTCCTTCCCAGTGACTGGAAGCAACTTCTTGCTCCTTGGGGAGATCGGGATTCCCCAGGCCCTCCATAGGTCTATGCTCCCTGAATTAGGCTTCTTTTGGGTGAAAGGCTGGGTTGGGTTTTGTGCTTTGGTTACTCAGGAAATGTAACTAGGGTGGGGACTAGTGGGAGTGGCCTCCACCCGCCTGGTGGATCAGTTAAAAGAGGGGCTAAAGGATAGAATTGATTCCCATCAGGGAAGCTTGTGCCCTATATTTAGGAAGCTCAGGAACTATCAGGAGCTAACACTGACCACCTTGGTTCAGTAGACACCCTCCTGGGACCACTCCTGGCACTCTAGGAGAGGTCGATGGTACTGATGTGGCAGTCAGATGGCAGAACGCCCTGTGGAACCATTGTGAGGATTAAATAAGCTACTGTGGGTGAAGCACTTAGTGTGCCTGCTGAGGGCTCAGAAAAGATCCCATGGTTATTACTAATAAAACAGTCTTGGCTGTTACTTGCATGTTGGTCCTGAGAGGAATGGCTACCAGTTTGGGTGTGGTGCTGGAACTGGAACCTGTGTCTGTAGAATTCCCAGGCAACATTGTGCTGCTCCGGGAAAGAGATCAACTTCTGGGAGGAATTCCCTTGGCTCTCCAGGACTACCTCCCCCAATCTCTGGGGCCTTCTCCTTGACTCATGGTCGTGAGAGGAGAAACCCTTGACCCGGTTGGAAAAACTGCATGTTTGAAATTATTGGTGGTGGATTGTCTTTCTTTGGTGGAGCTTAAAGAAGTCCCAGGGGCTTCCAAGAAAGTAGTAACTAAAGAAGACGGTGGACCTTGTGACTAGTGTTTACTGCATACTGAAGGGAGGGGTCCTCCCCACCCACCCCACCCCAGTCCCATTGATCTCCCTAGGTCTGCTTTGCTCCCCTGAGGCTTGGCTTCCTGGCTCTACACTGATTTCCTGCTCATAGTAGGCTTTATTCCCAGGCATTCTTGCCACTGACCTTGAGAGGTTGACTTGACCTGGACATCTGACTTCTCCTGGGGACTGAGAGAGTGGGAAAGGACAGAAGAGGTGGGCTTTGGTGCCAGTGCCAAGGCCCAGAGCTTCCTAGCTATGAGAGATTAATGCCTTGCCTGGCTTTGCCCCTCCTTGCCAATCCCCATTGTCCTGGACTAAGCTGTGGGGCGCTTGGTCCCAGGTGAGCCCTGAGCCACTCTGTGGCAAGGGTGGATCGAGGAGGGATACTGCAGGCTTGCTGTGGGTTCTGTTCCCCAAAGTTGGCATTTGACCCTGAGATGCCCCAATAGGAGGGGTGCCTAGAGAACTGTGGCAAGACAGCTACCTTGGGCCCTGCAGAAAAAAGCTTTTAGCAAATTGGCTTGCTGTGTGGAAGGGTGTGAGCAGACCTGGACTGGAACCTGGTTAGAAGGCCCATCTGCTTATCCTGAGAAGAAAACACCTTAGAGGGGCAGGAATGACCCCTCAGACAATGTGGGACTACTAGTGAGAAGGACATGCCTATACAGTACGGCCTGTGGGCAGAAGCCCCAGGGATCAGCATATCCAGACAGCAGCAGCACACATTTCTGGGAGACTGCAGGGAACAGGTAGGGGACGATGTGTCAGGCCTCAGGTGTAGCCAGGAGGGATCCTCTTTAAGATGCCTGCGGCCAGACTGCTCAGGGACAGGAGTGGGTGACTCTGAGCATCTGCCCAGAGGGCCAGCACCTTAGCCTCTCTGGTTGACTCCCTGGGTCAGTAAAGGCCTGAGAGAGACATGGTTACTCCTCCTCAGCCCGTCTCCCTGCCATCAGTGCCAAAGCCTGGCACCTCACCTGAGAGTTGGAGGAGCCCCTAGTTATCTGTCCCTTCCCTGGGATAGGCCAAGCGGTGACCATGGTGACAAATTCCAGACCAGGTGGGCAGGTCTGACAGGTGACAAGAGCAGTGTACAAGCAAGCAAGGGGGTGTGCCAGCAGGAAGGTCACAGACACAGGGAGGTGAAGGGAGCATATGGACTGCAGATTGAAGTAGGGAGGTTAGCCTCCGAATGGGGTCAGGCTGGGGCCATGATGGCAGTGGGGTGAGGCTCAGAGGTCCCCAACACCATTAGAACTCGAATCCAGAGGCTGTGGCATTTAGTGGTAGGTCTGGAATGAGACCACCAACCTTGCCAATGGCAGCAGGGCTTACTGAGTTTGTGGTCTGCAGTTCAGCCACGCCTTCTGTCGGGAGTGGCCCCTGGTTCTGCAGCTCGGCTTCCCTCAGCCTGACACCCCCAGGCAGAAGACCAGGGTGGGCATGTGCAGTATGGTGCTGCACAAGTATTATTTTTAGTGTGTGATGGACCGCTCTGGGGTTTGCCTCCCTGTCCTCCAAGGAGGCCGGCCACCCTTCCCCTCCCTCAGCTCCTGTCCTTGCCTCCATTCACACAGTCCTTCCCTTTCCAGGTGAAAGAGCTTGTCCTGGACAACTGTCGGTCTAATGAAGGCAAAATTGAAGGCCTCACAGATGAATTTGAAGAACTGGAGTTCTTAAGTACAATCAATGTAGGCCTCACCTCAGTCGCAAACTTACCAAAGTTAAACAAACTTAAGAAGGTAAATAGAGTATAGGAGAAAGGGGTGTGTGTGTGTGTGTGTGTGTGTGTGTGTAACAAACAAGGTGAATAGTGGGGGAGGGGGGTCATCACTTGGAGTTGAAGGAGCATAATTGAAGGTGGGACCAGACGCCTGCCTCAACATGCCCGAAGATTTTCCGGGGCTGCTTTCCCTTCCCGCCCTTTGTGGAGAGCTGGAGGCTCTCTGAGCTTAGCGCCTTCATTTTAAAAGCTGTTTCTGCTTGTTCTCTCCCTGCCTTGTTTAGCTTGAACTAAGCGATAACAGAATCTCAGGGGGCCTGGAAGTATTGGCAGAAAAGTGTCCGAACCTCACGCATCTAAATTTAAGTGGCAACAAAATTAAAGACCTCAGCACAATAGAGCCACTGGTGAGTCATTTGGGTCCTTCCCTCGGTCCACAGGGTGGGAGGTGGGAGGGTTGATGTCAAGGAATACTACATTTAGTTTGTATATTTTTTTCCACTTATTTTACTTTTTTGACTTCATTTAACTCTCACTATGTACTATGAGATCGAGTTTGAGCAACTGTTACTGCTTCATCCAAAGAAACTGAGACCTAGAGAAGTTAAGTAATGTTCCATGGTCACTCAGCCAGACCTGCAGTCAGGGTGAAGAGAGGTGTTGGACTCTGGTCTCAGTTTCTGGCCCAGTGCTTTCCCTCTTGCAGGGTCTGCTTCGCTTTGGAAACTGGAACTCTTGCTTCTTCCGGTTTCAGGTTCCTTGTCTCTGTGGAGCAAGGATCCATCCAGGAATGAAGCTGACCCTGGAGGTGGCCAACCTGTTTTTTCCTTGGGTCACAGGCCTGAGGCTGATGCCTCTGAAAGGTGGGAGGTAGACTGGCCCCAGCACAAGCCCCTGATGGCAGAGGACAGTGGTTTTAGTTGCCAGTTAGGCCTGGCCCCATTGCAACAGGGACTCAGCCTGGGACTCAGTGTTCTTGTACCTGTGCCTTGAAGACATATCATGTGGGAAGTCCGGGTGCAGCTCTGTTTCTTCCTGGGTCTCAGACAGCAAATGGGAATAATAGGGGCCAGAGCCCTCTAAGCTAAAACGGTGACAAAGCAGATGTGTTAAGTACTATGGACGAGATCTGGATGCTCTGTTAGTTTTTTCTTGTCCTTTGTGACAGGCAGGGTTGCAGGAGTAAGCACAGGTCTGAAGCTGGGCTGCCCGATCGAACCCCAGTCCTCCACGCTCTACTTCCTTGCCTGTAAAACGAACAAATAATTATTTCTACCTTATCAGGGTTCTGCAGACAAGTTGAGTTAATATACAAAGTGCTGTGTTGACTCCCATCATCATTATTATTATTATTATTATTCACAGAGGGAGTTAGTTTGTTGGCTCCTGTTGCCTCCTTAGTTTGCCTCTGGCCCCTTAGTCACAGGGGCAAGCAGCTCTTGTTTCATGCACCAAGAGAGAGCCCCACCTTCATTTCAAGCTGTAATTGCAGAATAAAAGTGTTGGAATTGGAAGAGATTTTTAAAGATATAGTCTAGCCCTTCATTTTCCAGGTGAAGTCACTGAGGCCTGTCACCCCGGGGTCATGTCAGGGCAGACATAGTGGCTGAGAGGACCAGCTCGGTTTCTTTACCAGCTGTGGCCAGAGTGCGTCACACTGTCTCACTTCATCCCCACGTGCTTCCGCCCTCCCCTCCTGTCCCTTCCTCTCCTTGCCTAACTTCCAGAAGTGGCTCCCCCTTGACTTTATCTTTCTGCCTGCAGAAAAAGTTAGAAAACCTCAAGAGCTTAGACCTTTTCAATTGTGAGGTAACCAACCTGAACGACTACCGAGAAAACGTGTTCAAGCTCCTCCCACAACTTACGTATCTCGATGGTTACGACCGGGACGACAAGGAGGCCCCGGACTCCGACGCCGAGGGCTATGTAGAGGGCCTGGACGACGATGAGGAGGACGAGGATGGTGGGTGGCTGAGGGGAGAGGGGTGGACTAGATGTTGGTGAGGCCCACACTGGCCACTGAGGGGTATAGCTGTTGACCTCTTTCCAAAGCTATGGAGAAGACTGGGGTTTTCTGCTGTGATTATCAGTGTCTAATCTGTGTCGTTGGTTGACTCCCCTAAAAGAACTGTTAGGAGCCCTGAGATTCCCTAACTATATAGTAATTCCTTAAAAATTATCTAGCTGACTCTTTGATATATTTCCCCCTTTCCAAAGTCCCACTGGGAATGAGATTCTACAGTGTCTCTCTAGTGTGACCCCAGGATAGAGAAAGGTGGGGTATGGTCTGAGGGTCCTCTTTCCCCGAGTGTCCAGTCAAGGAGCTGGAGAGGTGCTGGGGCCCTCTGGTGGCTGGAGCCCACAGGACCGACCACAGGCCAGATCTTCGGGGTTGTGGACTCTGGAGCCCCAGGGTCCTGAGAAATAGAGGCTGCAGGTAGCCCGTTGGGCTCCCTGGCAGTGTGGCGAGCGGCCAGGGTTGCAGGAAGGAAAAGAAAAGACACCTCCTATTACCTTCCCACATCACCAACACAGTTTCAGGTCTTCATGACCAGAGTAAAGTTGAGAATGGAGACACTTGCCCGATTGATTCAGACATAAAAATTTTCCATCCCTTGTTAGATGGGTGTATCTTGCAAGATATTTATGCACCTTGTTTGCATTAGTTTGTCACATCTTGTGATACAACTGAAGGGACTGGGACTGGGAGTCTTGAGACCAGGTTTCTAGGTGAAGAAGAATTTGATATGTGACCTTGAACAAACACTTCTCCCCTCTGCCTTAGATTTCTCCCCTTTAAAGTCAGGGGTTTGGCTAGATGCTCTTTCTAACTGAACGGGATACTTAGCTTTCCTGGGCCCTGTAACTTGTTCCTCTCATCCAGCAATTTCTCTGATTTCAACATCCACTAAAGATCTTTCATTTTTGTAAAGCTTGGGGAGGAGGGCTTATCACTTAGACCACTTTAGGATGTGTTTACTCACCTTAGGGCATCGAGATTTGGGGCCTGGGTAGGGTATGAGGGTCTTGGACCCCACACTGAGGATCATACCACCCCTGCAGGCCCATCAGCCTGGGGCCTGTGCTGTGCAAGGAAGAAACTAGCTGACCATCATTTCCGATCTTATACCCATTTCTGCTGACAGAGGAAGAGTATGATGAGGATGCTCAGGTAGTGGAAGACGAGGAGGATGAGGAAGAGGAGGAGGAAGGAGAAGAAGAAGATGTGAGTGGAGAGGAAGAGGTAAGCGGTGGCCTGGGTGGGGGTGCCATCTCCCTGAGTTCCTCTTGCTCCCTCCACGTCAGCCCTACTGAACGCTCTGTAACCAGCCTTGGGCAGCCCGGGAGCCCTGGCTGGGGAAATGAATCCGTTTTAGGGCCCTTTATTGGGCTGCTTTGGGAGAGGCCAGACTTGCAATGCAGCAAACCCTGTGAGGTTGGATTAGGAGTGGGTAAGGGCATTCTGGGGACAGGAAGAGAGGGTGCTCATCTGCTGGGGTAAACCCTGCTGTCCTTTCTGTATGAAAATTAGTTCTTACTGCATGCATGTCCTTTTTTTCTGCCCTTTTGCATTCATATGTTAATTCACTGAGCACTAACAGTGTACTAGGGGCAATCCAAGACTGCTTTAAACTGATGGGCATAGAAGACACTGCTGGATCCCAAATCAGAGGGACAAGTGTCTCGTGCCATTTTCCTAACACATTGGCTGGTTCTTAGTTTTATTTGTAAAGTCTTTGACGTGTCTGTGAGTGGCAGTATAGCACAGAGATTTAGCTGTGTGTCCCTGGAAAAATTTCTTGACGTTTTTTAGCATGTTTCTTCATCTGTGGCTTCTGGATTGTAAGGATCATCTGACGAGATTGTCAAGAGGATAAACTGATTTATAAGTAAAATGCTTAAGAACAGTATCTGACAAAAAGAGTATTTTGACCACTGGCTATGTTGGACTTTCAAAGTCTTCCTTCCCAAGGTGCTGGGTTTTGTGTCTGGGTGTTCCGAATTTCTGCAGCAGTCATTTTCCACGATTTGCTCAAAATTCTTCATCAGCACTTGCTGACTTAGAGAAATTTAAAATGATCACAGCATGGGCAAGGCACCTGGCTTCTCCCTGTTTTCTGTCTCTTGAATGTGTAGACACTGGCCTGCCACGCCCACCGGCCTGGGCAGGATCCCAGTCCAGGCCTGGGAGAGGCAGGCAGCTCCGGGTGAGAGAGGCAAGGTTCCTGCCTGGTCTGCAGTGGGGCTTCTCTTCTCCCTGGGGGCGGCTGCTAGGCTCACCTCTAAGACTGTCTGACCTGTGGTGGTGCAGTGGATAAAGCGTCGACCTGGGAACACTGAGGTCGCCAGTTTAAAACCCTGCACTGGTCTGGTCAAGGCACATATGGGAGTTGATGCTTCCTGCTCCTCCCCCCTTTCTCTCTTTCTCTATCTCTCTCTCTCACTCTGTGTCTCCTCTCTAAAATGAATAAAATAAGAATAAAAAAATGATTTTAAAGACTTAGGAAAACAGGTCCTTCTAGGACAGGGCAGTAAGTCTTGTTGACTAAGGGATTTTCATCTTGCTCTTCTGTCACGAGCTGTAGTGCGCAGTGTTGGGGGGGTGGGGTGTGTGTATAATCTCATTGACCATCTGCAGATTTCCAGCTTCCAGTAAAGGAGAGCTTATACACATCTATACACAAAAAAGGAGTTTCTGCAAACAGACTGATTAAGGAACTCTTTCGTGACATTATAAAAGGGTATTTCCCTTGACAAAAAGAAGTCTGTCACCAAGTTCTTTTTAAACAGTGGTCTGCCTGATGCTTTAGGGACAGTGTTCAACATTCTGAGATTTAACTGACATGTAACATCAGGGGCAACATGAAGCAAGGATCCTGTGTTGAGAATGGACTCACACATTTTGCTGGATCTCTAGAATCTGGGATGATGTCCTCAGGGGTCCTTGAATTTATCCTTCCCTCCTAGTGGTCCAAGTTTGCAAGATGGTGACAGGCTGGTGAGGTAGGACTTACCCACAGAATCTCGTTTGCTGAAACTGGGGTCTTCCGTTGAAGCCAGAACTAAATTGAGAACAGATGGAAGGATGGCCTTGACATGTTAGGGTTGGCTTAGGAACTTATTCTCCTAAGAGCAGCAGATTATAGAAAGCTGCCTGAGTTGTAGGGACTTCAGATCAGGATTTCTTAATCTGGGGGTACAACCAACAACCCCTCTGACATTGTTTGCAAATATTGTATGTGGTAGAGTTATTTTATGGGGGAGGAGTTTAAAGCTTTCTGCAGAATCTTAAAGGGGTCCTTGATGCCACAGACTGCCTTCTTTAGAATTCTCCTGAGATGGTAGTTTTTGTGTGGGACTCTGAGACACTAGACCCTTGCCGTTTTTGAGGTCAGTGTGGCAGAAAATGGCTTCCTCAGCAGGCCTGAGGCCCGGGACACTCCTAATGTCTGGTGTGCATCTTTTCTCCTAGGAGGATGAAGAAGGTTATAACGACGGGGAAGTAGACGAGGAGGAGGATGAAGAAGATCTTGGTGGTATGGCAGCCTTTTTACTCTTTCCTGCTAGTGACTGGCCCCTTCAGTTGACAGTAGATAGTGTAAGCCCTGAGGACCTGGCAGAGGGCAGAACATGCTCATCTGAGGCCACAGGCCTGCCTGGCTTTGCAGGTGTCCTGCCTCGGTTTGCCAGGTGCTCCGCTGGTTTTCCAGCCGGTGGACTGAGTTAGGATAGGAGCAGTGTTTGATCTAAATGCCTTTTTCTTACTCTTCCAGAAGAAGAAAGGGGTCAGAAGCGAAAACGAGAACCTGAAGATGAGGGAGAAGATGATGACTAAGCGAATAACCTATTTTGAAAAATTCCTATTGTGATTTGACTGTTTTTACCCATACCCTCCCAAATCCCGCCCCCCCCCCCCGAAACTTATTTTTTTCTGATTGTAACGTTGCTGTGGGAACGAGAGGGGAAAAGTGTACTGGGGGTTGTGGGGAGAGGGTGGGTGGGAGGGGGTGGAATAAAATACTATTTTTACTGCCACTCTTTATTTTTTTCCCCTACTTTTATTTGTGTCTGTTTTTGGTCCCTGTAATTGCAATAGCTGAGTACACACCAAGTGAGCATTTGTTCCTTACTCTCAAAGAGGGTGATTTGGAAGTCTCTTACATTTCTTGGTATTTCCTGAGTCTCTTGAGTGTTGGAAGGCCATGGCTGGCCTTAGTTTGGTTTCTCAAAGCCCAGGAGGGGCTGAGCACCAGCCTCATCTTACCTCTTGTTCTGGTTCACATGATTTCTGCATTTCTTGGGCATGCTAGAGGCATCCAGTGCTCTGGTTTTAAATAGCAACCTAAAGGCGTATTTTGGCACTGGTTGGGGGACAGTCCCCGTCTCATTCCCTTCCCCTCTTCACAGATGGTGGTGGGCTTCGTTCTACGAAGAAAACTGATGTCACTCTTACGAGCTATTAGCCAGAGAGCTGAAAACAGCAGGCTTACAAGTTATGAGTAAAATGGATTTGCTGATTGATTAAAATGAACAGAGAAGAAGCAAACCCTTTAACGTCAACCTCTTTAAAAGATTTTTTAAAAACTGTCCTACCTTGTTCTGTAAGATATTAGAACGTTTTGTTTTACAAAATGATGAGAGAATTCTTCCATATGTACTTCTGTGCTTAGACCATTTTTACAAACCTAAGTGCAGGAGACATTGCTGCATGTCGGCTGGGTGTTTTGTTTCTTTTTTTCATATACCCGAGCACGGAAAAACTAATGCAAAATTGTATTTTCTTACCTAGTGGAAATCTGAAATGACTGCAAATTCCTAGTGAATATACAGGTTTGCTTTCATGTCCCTCTTCTGGATTGCTTTAGAAGTGACGTGTTGTTTCCTAGCCCGTGTTTCATCTGTACAAACAAAAAACATCTGCACCGGTTTTCTTCTCCCCCTCAGAAGAGCCAAACTTTTGAGTTTTATGTCTGTTTGTCATTGATAAATTTCAATAAATCTTTTTATACAATTTTTTTGGGATGGCTTCTTTGAGTCGAACAGGCTGTTGATCTTTCTAACCATTCCAGTCAACCAGCTAGCTGGTGGGCTTACCTGATAAAGTAGCTTTGCTTAGGCTGTGTGACCTGATACTGAGCCTCAAAGCAGGACTCGGTGGTATGCTTTCTTCATTAAAAGCTTCACTTTGGAGGGGAAAATGTAAAGAAATAAAGACAAAGCATTTAACACCAAAACAGTCACAAGAAGTTAGGCCAACCTTGGGACTGTACCTTATTCTGGGTATCTTGTTTAGACTAAAGAACATGCTTGGAAATCTCAGGAATGTATAAAACAATTTGTTCCTTTTTTATTTACCCTTACTACGGTAATAGTTCTCTACCTCTAAAGGGTCTTCAAAAACATCTAAAAAGGCTCTTACTAGATGGGCTATTTCCAATCTACCACTACAGTGGACATTGTTATACTTTTTGTGGATTTCTTATAAGAAACGCTTAGCAGTAGTGTCACTGTACCAAAAATTGACATTTATTAAGACTTGTGTGCAAGGTTCCATGTTTTCCAGAAGGGTTGTATTAATAGTATACTGTGGTAGTTGACAACGTGTGCTGACACTCCAGCATCCCTGACCCTGACAGTGAGCCTAGTTCCTGTGCATTCCGCAGGCAGGGTGCCTAAGGAGAGATTGACTTACCCCACCCTCTGGGTGGTGCCCTGGGACTTGCTGCACTTTTCTTTGGAGATATCCCCTGATTTCACTAGGGTGGGGAGGTGGCCTCCCAAAGGCCTGTGCTATGCCAAGCACTGCAGCTGAGGATGAAGTAGGCAGGCCTGTCTGTGCCTCCCGAGCTGGTGAGAGAACACGGGAGGGGGTGAGATTGAGAGCTGCTCGGGACTGGCTGCAGGCTTCCTGGCCCTGGCTCCCTTTATGGGGGATTTAGAATCAGTTGACTCACATAGTTAGGGAAATAAGTGCTATAAAATGTAAGGTAAAATGGATGATGACTGGGGTGATGCTGATGGGGCAGAGGGAGGAAAACCCTGTAACACCGATTTAATCACATCAACCCTCAAGTAAAACTCTTACTGTACCTATGTATTTTATAGGTGAGCAACACCAAGGTCCAGTGACTGGGAGGTAAGAAGAGGGACCCAGGCTGAAACCCAGGTCTGGACTTTTTATGGAATCTAGTCATGAGTGGCAGGAGGCTGAGGAAGCTCAGGCAGCAGGGAGAGGTAGCAAGAGCTGAGCTCTTGCTGTGTGCCAGCTCCACGTGCAGCATCTCATTCATACTGAATCCTTGTGGCCACCTTAGGTAGGTGCATTCATTCACCCTGTACTCATTTGGCTCAGGCCGTGCAACCAGAAAAGAGCATCAGGAATAAACCCAGGGGTGTGTGATTCCAGAGCCAGCCCACTAGTGTCTCCCGCTTGCCTGAGCTGCAGCCACCTGTGTGAGCCAGCTGTTTTAAAGCCGTTGCTCACCTTGCCCAGCATGCCTCCGGTGAGTGTGGTTCCCCACCAAGCGCTAGCAAGTGCCACAGGAAGGACCTTTGAGAGGGAAAGGCAGATAGGAATCTCCCAGTTCTCAATCAACCATATTTGAGAAAAAGAAACAGCCAGGGAGAGTAAGTGATGTACCTGAGATCACACTGCAAAGCAGTGGCAGAGCCCAGCAGGGAGGCCAGCTGTTGTGAGAATCAAGATAACTAGTGTCTTCCACTAACAGCCAAGCTTGGGGTGGATGGGATGCAGCAAACGCCAAGTCTGTTTTACATGGCTTTGGAATGCATCCTACGTATTAAAATATCCTCAATGGGTTTGCCTCCATCAGACTGACCATCCCTGACGCAGACTAGTCCCTGGAGAGTAATGATGATGCTGATCCTAGATTATGAGCTCCTACTGCCATAATTTATGTGCACTGCCTCTATCCTCACCGTTTTCATGGATTAAACCAAGGCTCAGAGAAGCCAGATGACCAGCCCAGCAAGTAAGTGGCAACTAAGCCTCAAACCTGTGTCTGACACTGGAGACCTTGTTTTACAGGGACAGTGAGAGAGTCAGGGATAGATAGGGACAGACAGGAATGGAGAGAGATGAGAAACATCAATCATCAGTTTTTCATTGCAACAGCTTAGTTGTTCATTGCTTTCTCTTATGTGCCTTGACCGCGGGCCTTCAGCAGACCGAGTAACCCCTTGCTCGAGCCAGCAACCTTGGACTCAAGCTGGTGAGTTTTTTGTTCAAGCCAGATGGGCCCTCACTCAAGCTGGCGACCTCGGGGTCTTGAACCTGGGTCCTCCACATCCCAGTCCGATGCTCTATCCACTGCGCCTGGTCAGGCAGAAACCTTGTTCTTATCCACTGTGTCAAAAGAGAGAGACAAAGAAAGGGAGATGAGCAATTTGGTTTGTCTCATTTGCTGACTTTGCAAAGGCTGTTTTTATTTTTATTCTGGTTCAGATACTCTATTCATGGTTGGAAGGATTCCCACAATGAGTCTAATAAGCAGCTTTGGACAATGGTGTCCCTGAGTCCCTGGACCAGGTTTTAGGCCTTTGAGGCAGGTTAGGCCCACGGGTGACCTGGGAAAGAAGAGGACTGGAGATGGTTGGACAGATGAGGGAAGGTGTAAGGCAGAATCAGGCTGACTAAGGCCCTCAGGGTGGGCTCTGAATGTACCTGCAGGGAGAAACTGGAGAAAGACTCAACCCTGATGGGTCATTGCACACTGCTGGCTGTGACTTAGGGAGCTGATGCAGGGGACACCTGTGAACTTCCCTGCCAAGCATCAGTTCCTCTCGGGCTCCAGCACTACAGGACCCACTGAAAAGATCACATGGCTATGGCCCACCCCATTGCTGAAGTTCAGGTGGAGCTGCCTGTTAACCTATCTGGTTCCTGGGTGAACGAGTGACCCAGTCCTGACAAATCAGCATACTCCAAACTTGGACCATAGTTACTGGTACAAGGAAGGGCCTGGGACACAAATTGGTTAAATGAGGCTTGGTCCCTGGAATTTGAAAAGGTGAGAAACTTCCTGTTGGGGGAGCTGGGAGGTTAGAGGCCTAGAGTTGTAGAGGTGCTTCCCCTGGAGAGAGTCTTTGGATGATCCCACTTCAACCTGAAAGAGTCATGATGGATCCAACAGAATGAGGACACCAACATAGATTTGGAAGTTACTGTTGGGCATTGCACCTTATTTTGTTTGTTTCTCATAATAACCTTATCTGCTAGTCATTATTATCACCATGTCAAAGATTGAACACATGTAAATACTTGACAGATATTAACTGCTTAGTGCCAGACACACTAAAGTGCCTTTGTAGACACTTGATAGAAGCCAACCTAGTGTTACCCAGATTTCCCTGATCAGAATCCCTGGGGCTTGTCAGACTGGGAATTCTGGTTTGGTAGCTCTGGATAGGGACCCAGGAATCTGTGGTTTGACAAGAACCCAGAGGATTCTTATCATTGGGGACATTTGGGAAATGCTACATTAAACTCAATACCCATAACAGCCCAGTGAGGATGGTATTATGGTCATGCTCACTTAACATTGAACAAAGTGAAGGAAGCCCAGAGAGATTAAGTAACCTGCCCAAGCTAACGCAGATTGTGAGTGACAGAGCTGGGATTTGAACCTGGGCCTACAGGATATTCATGCTTCTTGTAGAAAAGGGATGATAATAACTACCTGTGTGTCTTACAGGTTGTGCGACAACAGAAAAGATGGGAAGGAACATTACACAGTGGAATAGCACTACACAAAAACTGCTATTGAGAAAGATAACCAGTTTTAAGAAAAAGAAGCCTAAGGCAACCCAAATATATTTTCTAAGGAGGGGGAAACAGAGTCCTGAAAACCACTTGGTAATTAAGATTATCTACATAGAGTGGTATTTTTCCCTTCCCTTTTAAAATTTACATACAATAAAATTCACATTTTCTAGCAATCATCATGATACATATAGTTCATGGAAGATCTTAGTTGTAAATATATGCGAATTTGCACTAAATCTTGCTGATGGCCTTCTGAAGGCCATCAAGTCTTTACCAGGGAGGACTCAAGAGTCAGGAGACCTGGATTCTCATCCTACCTCTGAGACTAACTAGCGGGGTGATTGCACACAGTCACCTTTGTGTGCTGTAAGTAGAACCATGCAGACCAAATGAGTTCTGACAGATTTAGTCGATAGTTTGTTACATTCTTTTCCTCTCTGCACTGAGGCCTTCAGGTGGGTCTATATTGATAGGATGTGTAGTGAAGCTGTTCCTTGTCAGAACTACACCATGGCAGTAGGAAGGATCAATGCAGGAGAAACGCTTTTCTGCTGAGGCAGGAGCACTCTGATGCAGAATTAGCAAAACGACTTTCTGAGTCTGAACATGTAGCCAGCGCGGTCTATACGCATTCATGATTGCCGATAAGGAAGCCAAGATAAAACAGAGCTCATCATGTGTGATCTCATTTCATTCTCACAGCAGAATTCTCTTTGAAGTGGCTATTCTTCCCAGTTTCCAGATGAAGAAACTGAGGTACAGAGACATTATGAAACTTGCTCAAGATCACACAGTTAGGAAGGCACGAACGAGCCATAGCTGCCTGTCATGATGTGTGGAGGTGTCTCCTCTGTTCTCGGGCCCTGTGCAGCTTATATCTAACTACAGCAAGATTCAGCTCCTCCAAATCTTGGTTTGACTAATTTCACACCTTTTCTCAAGAATCTAGCTCTCAGGCCTAGCACAGTCCTCCCACGTATCTCTGCAGTTCTCCAGACTGTGACAAAACCAGTCTCCCCATAGTCCCCAGGAACAGATGTCTTGCAACAAAAATGACTTGAACTTCAGGAACAAGGAGAACTGATTTCTACCTCTGGAGAGAGGAGCACTAGACGTTTTGAAAGAACAACAGCAGCTCCTTCCAATGCTTGAAAAGTAGAAGGGGGCCACACAGCTGGTGGTACTGGGCTGGAACCAGGAGGCCTGTGACCTGGGATGAGCCCCCTCTCCACAGTGTCTGCCTCCCCAAAGTGTCAGGATAGAGAGCATGCTTGTGTGCTGACAGGAATGATCCAGTAGACGGAGGCATCGGTGATGTAGAAGAGATGGAGAGAATGTTGGAGAAAATCAGGGGCCTGGGATCCCTAACTAAATAAAGATTTAGCCTTTGGTAAAAGAAAGGACACACTATCCTTTATAACACAAGAGAAAAGCTACACAAATCCACATAGGTGGGTAGATCTGGTGGAGGGAAGATGGCAGAGCTCCTGTCAGCTTTTGCAGGAAATAAGAGGCAAGGTCATCAGTAGGGGATGGGGACAGACGGGCAAAATAGCAGGACGGAGGAGAAGGCTGAGACAGTTGTTCTGGAGTGTGGGAAAACAACCACGCTGGGACACCTGGGAGGGGCAAATAGTGACTATGACTTTAAAGGGAGACCAGTCAGCACGGCTCAGCTGTTTGAGTGCAGGCTTCAAGGTGGCAGACAGTTGGGTTTAATTAGCCAGATAATGATAATGCATAATGCGGGGGGCAAGGTAGATTGGGTGTTTAGAAGACTGTAAGTACGGACCATGAATTATAAGTTAGCTGAGTATGGAAGTGAGTCATGATTGATAGTGAGAAACTGGGAGAAGGTCAGGTGAGTGGAGAATTGCTGGAGTTCATAGATTGTTGGGAGAGCAGCAAAGCAGGTGAGCGGCGGGGAGACAAGGCGATAGTCAGAGTGGACATGTCCAGGGTAGTGCACTGATTGGTAAGAAGCTCAAGGATATAACCATGGGGGTAGGTGTTGGAGGAGGAATGGAGGACTGATCATCCACACACTTTGACGCCACACTTCATGTACTTTAGATCATGGAGGTGAAAAGTTTGTAAAACTGAGAGGCCAAGGTATTGGATGGTTCATGCTTGAGGTCATTGAAGTTACCAAGAATAATAGGAATTAAAATAGGAAGAGACAAATAAACCAACTGCTAGAGTCCTTACTAATGAGGAAGCAAATAACACAAAGAGGAAGTCATGTTTCTTAAAAGAAGAAGAGCAATGCTGGGGTTCCAGGCTCTTGGCCACACAGAGGAGGGGAACAGCCTCCCTGTGGCCCAGAGGACTGCAGGGGAAGAGGGGTCATCAGTGTAGAAGCAGATTTGAGTTAACACAAGAGAGGAGGTTTGTCAGCTGCCTACTGATGGACCATGCAGGGTTCCAGAAGCTCTGAGGAGGTGAAAAAGTGGAAAACAGCCCTTCTTTCTAATACAACTTCCCTGTACGTTCACGACGGTGGTTGAGTGGGGCTAGGGCAGGCGAAGGGGCCCGGTCTTTTCCAGTTGGGTGCTTGTGGGTGTTCATGGAGGAGCTGAATCTCTTTTGTCTGTCATGTCAGACTTTTTGGAACTTGCTGGCTTCTCCTCTCAGGGGTTGCTGACCCCCTGTGACCCCACACTCTTGACTACTCTGTTCTAGCCAGGTAGAGGTGGTAGTCTGTTCCTGTTGGCTCAGGCCCACTGCCGTGAGAACTGTTCTGGTAAGAAGTTCCCTGATTGAGCATCCGTTTAGCATCACTAGCCAAATATCTAAGCCAGACATTCCCTCTTAACTGCACATCTTCAGCTAGTGTTCCAAAGTACTCTGGCATTCAGACGGCAGGGAGGAAAGCTAGAAATACCACCACAGCCTATAATCTGTGAGGGGCAGTCCCAGCCCCTCACGGACTGTACAACAGGCATTTTGGAGAACTGCAGCAAAGATTCCTTTGCCCTCAGATATAATGGCAGCTCCCTGGCCTCAGCCATTCAATGGACTCTGCTGCGCTCTGAGCATCTCTCCTTTCCTTTCCTAGGCAAACAGGAGATGTCTGAGCTAGCTAGGTACCAAAATAGAGAGCCCCCTATTTGTCAGGTTCTGGCTTGGACACCAATCCCTTCTTCAATCATATGGTCCAGCTTTAATTTGTAAGCATGATCAACTGTGCAGAAAGAGCTGCCTGGGTTCCCTTTCCCAGAGAGGCCATGGACACACTGTAAAGCCAGTAGTCGCAGTCAGGATCACAGCAGCCTGACCCATGCAGGTTCGCATTGGATTCAAACAGTCGGTAATGAAACAACGGAGCCAAGAACTGGTGAGCCATCAACTTTAATTCTAGCTTGCACCCGGAGGGCAAGCAAAACACACACTGGGCTCCAAAACCCACACATTCAGTGCTCACAAAGCTACTGACTTATCCGAGTTTCCTAGAATCAAAAGATTTCTAGCTCACCAGACTTATTCACCTCTGTTTCCCATCTCCTCTCTACACAAACTCTGC
The DNA here is from genome assembly GCA_037038555.1 of Rhynchonycteris naso. Classification (NCBI taxonomy): domain Eukaryota; kingdom Metazoa; phylum Chordata; class Mammalia; order Chiroptera; family Emballonuridae; genus Rhynchonycteris; species Rhynchonycteris naso. Next base: position 48,492,177 of record CM072999.1, read on the forward strand.
ACAAACTGGCTTCTTCCTCAGCATTCCACCATCTTGGCTGCCTCCTCTCCTCCACGTGGCCTTAATCTGCTCTCCTCTCTTCTAATACTAACCTCAGGAACCAAGAGAGAGAGAGAGAGCTACTGGTCTCTCCCACTTTATACCATAGAATCAAAACCTTTAATCCAATTATACAAACAAGGAAGTCTCTGTATAATGGGATTCCTCAGGAGAGTGCACCACCCTACATCATTCAATCAGTCAAGGGTGTGGAGAAGAACTTACTCTTAAAACCAAGCCTTAGGCCATAACGACCTGGCCTGCTTACATTACAGCCTTTCCCCCACACCCATCCCAAGCATAAGGGCAAATAATATCACCTGGGTGACGGGCTTCCATGTGGACAGCTCCATCTTTAACAAAGTGAGCATAATATATTTTATCTGCCCAACACACACTAAGCACTGAAGCTTTATGGATTGTCTGCAGAATCTGAGTTTGATGCCACACTTCATGTACTCTAGATCTCTTGTGTGTTCTTGCCTGCCTTGATTGGCCTCTGGAAGTCTCTTTGACCTCCATAGATTAGGTTTCTAACACAGTCCTTCCACTCCTGACCAGTTCCAAGCTGTTCCCATTCAATTTTTTTTTATCTTTTCAAAATGTGTGTATATATCAAAACACCAAGATGTACACATTTAATATAAACAATTTCTATTTGTCAGTTACCCCCAAAAGCTGGGGGGAAAGGAACAAAGTATCTAGTAAAATGTATTTTTGTTTTTGTTTGTTTGCCTTTGTTTCTTATTGCACTGCGTGAGAGACAGACAGACAGACAGACAGGGACAGACAGGAAGGGAGTGAAATGAGAAGCATCAACTTGTAGTTGCGGCACTTTAGTTGTTCATTGATTGTTTTCTCATTCGTGCCTTGACTGGGGGGCCCCAGCCGAGCTAATGACCCCTTGCTTAAGCCAGCGATCTTGGGTTTCAGGCCAGTGACCTCTGGGCTCAAGCCAGCGACCATGGGGTCATGTTTATGATTCTAGATCAGGGGTTGGGAACCTATGGCTCACGAGCCAGATGTGGCTCTTTTGATGTCTGCATCTGGCTCACAGACAAATCTTTAATAAAAAAATAATAATGTTAAAAATATAAAGCATTCTCATGTATTACAATTCATTCATTTCCTACCGCTCATGTTCATGGTTGCGGGTGGCTGGAGTCAATCACAGCTGTCCTCCAGTACAACACCAAATTTTTATTGGATAATGCATAATGTAAATGGGTCATTGTGAGGGCAGGAAGTAAACTTCCCTCCTTTTAATCAAGTAGTCAGCTAGCTAATTGGAGAAACGCTTTTGACGAAGAAGATGGCTAAAAGAAAAAAAGATGAGGAGTATCGTACTTTTCAGCAGGAATGGACGGAAGAATTCACCTTTGTGGAGAGAGCAGGTTCTGCAGTGTGTCTAATATGCAATGATAAAATTGCATCAATGAAATGGTCAAATATAAAGCAGCACTTCGACACATGTCATACTACATTTGCATTGAAATATCCAGCGGGGGACAGCAGAAAGAAAGCATGTCAAGAGCTACTGTGCAAAGTGCAAGCTAGTCAGCAGCAATTCCGTGTTCAGACCCAACAAGGTGACTGGAATTGGGCTAGCTTTGCTGGTGCTTTAGCAATTGTGAGAAACGAAAGCCATTCACAGATGGGGAGTACACCAAAACATTCATGCTTGATGTTGCCAATGAACTTTTTGAAGACTTTTCGGATAAAGACAAGATAATCAAATGAATAAAAGACATGCCTCTGTTCTCAAGAACTGTTCACGATTGTACTATCATGATAGCAAATCAAATTGAGGCAACACAAGTGAAGGACATAAATGCAGCACCATTCTTTTCTCTCGCTTAGGATGAGTCAACAGACTTAAGCCATTTATCCCAGTTCAGCGTGATTGCAAGGTATGCTGTTGGTGACACACTACGTGAGGAAAGTCTTGCTGTTTGGCCTATGAAAGATACAACAAGAGGGGAGGATTTATTCAAGTCTTTCACTGAGTTCACTAAAGAAAAAAATCTACTGATGGATAGCCTGACCTGTGGTGGCGCAGTGGATAAAGCGTCGACATGGGAACACTGAGGTTGCCAGTTCAAAACCCCATACTGGTCTGGTCAAGGCACATATGGGAGTTGATGCTTCCAGCTCCTCCCCCCTTTCTCTCTTTCTCTCTCACTCTGTCTCTCCTCTCTAAAATGAATAAAATAAAAAGAAATTAAAAAAAAATCTACCGATAGATAACTTATTTTGGTGTGTCCTGATGGTGCTCTGCGTATGGTGGGGAAAAAGAGAGGATTCGTAGCACTTCTTTGTGAACATGAAAAGAGGCCCATCCTAAACTTTGAAAAACTGGGAGAATTTAAAGATGCACGCACAGCAAGTGACCCTGCTCAACATCTTGATCTCCAGCAGCTAGCGGGCTTCACATCTAATCTCCTGCAGTCATTCAAAGTGCGCTTTGGAGAATTTTGTAAGTGCATTTGTCTTTTTAAGTTCATCACCCATCCACACGAGTGTGCAGTGGACTGTGCCAACTTGAGTTACATCCCCGGTGTCTCCACAAGAGATTTTGAGCTAAAAGCTGCTGACCTGAAGGCCTCAGACATGTGGTGAATAAGTTCAAGTCACTGAATGAAGATTTAGAAAGACACGACAGCAAGCAGAGTTGGCGAGCAAACACAAGAGGGGAGAAATGAAAAAACTTCAACCCACGAACCAGCTGATTATCAAAACTTGGAACACACTTCCCGTCACATAACACACACTGCAGTGTGTGAGTATTGCTGTACTGACAATGTTTGGCTCTAGGTATGCATGTGAGCAGTCTTTCTCACATCTAAAGACTGTTAAGACCAACCTACAATCACATTTAACGGACGGAAGTCTCAACGCCTGCATGAAGCTTAACCTCACCATGTATCAACCAGACTACAAAGCCCATCAGCAAAACCATGCAGCACCAGAAGTCGCATTAATGGTAAGAAATACTTTATTCATCATTGGTTAGCAACAGCATAACAACGTTATTAAAAAGAATTTAGAGACTTATTGTACTTTAAAAGTATTGGTCTTACATAAAATGCACACATTTACTTGTATTTAGTGTTAAACATATTGTATGGCTCTCACAGAATTACATTTTAAAATATGTGGCGTTCATGGCTCTCTCAGCCAAAAAGATTCCTGATCCCAGTTCTAGATGCTCAAGCTGGCAACCCCATACTTAAGCTGGTGAACCTGTGCTCAAGCCGGATGAACCCACACTTAAGCCAGCAACCTTGGGGTTTTGAACCTGGGTCCTCAGCATCCCAGGTCGACACTCTATTCACTATGCCACTACCTAATCAGGCATAAACAGCCTTTTTTTTGTGTGTGTGTGGTCTAAGAATAGTTGTGTGGGTTTTTTTGTCATGTTTTGGGTGTACAGCTTAGTGGTTAGACAATTATATACTTTATATAATGTTCTCCTCAATGTTTCTAGTACCCACCTGGCACTATACATAGTTATGACAATATTATTGACTATATTCCCTTTGCTATACTTACTTCCCCGTGACTATTTTGTAACTGCTAATTTGTGCTTCTTAATCCCTTCAACCTTTTTCACCCAATGCCCCAACTTCCTCTCCCCTCTGACAACCACCAGTTCTCTCTCTGTATCTATAAGTCTGTTTCAATTTGTTTATTTTGTTTTTTAGATTCCACATATGAGTGAAATCATATGGCATTTGTCTTTATCTGACTGACATTTAACTTAGCATAATACCCTCTAAGTCCATTCATGCTGTCGTAAAGAGTTAAGTTTTCATGGCTGAGTAATATTCCACTGTAGCCATTCAATTCTTTAGAAGTCAAAAAAGAGCAAAAATACAGAGTCATCAGAGTGAGGAAACTTAAATAGGAGGATAGACTAATAGTTCTGTTAACACTATGGAGTCAACTTCTCACCAAAAGATCTGTAATTAGTGAAATGGACCATACCACATAAAATATTAAATAAATAGTTACTGATCTCCACACCAGCCACAGCAGAAGGCAATGGACGGGACTACAAAGTTTAGGGATGTTTATCTTCTATCTCATTTCAAGATGGACAAGTACAATTTGGACTTGAGGTATCCCTTGAGATTTTATAGTGACAAATTAAATTATGTCAAATTTTATCAGTGGCCACCCAAACTGATAATTCTTTTTTTAAAGAAGATTTTATTGATTGATTTTAATAAGGAGGAGGATCAAGAAGTATTGACTCAGTTGCTTCATTTTATTTGTTCATTAATTGCTTGTCATATGTGCCTTGAACATGCAAGCCCAGGGTTTCAAACCTGAGACCTCAGTGTTCCGAGTCGACATTTTATTCACTGTGCCACCACAGGCCAGATGCAACTGATAATTCTTAAAACTGCATCAATAGCCTGACGAGGCAGTGGCACAGTGGATAGAGCACCGGACTGGGATGCGGAAGACCCAGGTTTGAGACCCCGAGCTCGCCAACTTGAGCGCAGGCCCATCTGGCTTGAGCAAAAGCTCGCCAGCTTGGACCCAAGGTCGCTGGCTCCAGCAAGGGGTGGCTCAATCTGCTGAAGGTCCACAGTCAAGGTACGTGTGAGAAAGCAATCAATGAACAACTATGGTGTCTCAATGGCAACGAAAAACTAATGATTGATGCTTCTCATTTCTCTCCGTTCCAGTCTGTCTGTCCCTATCTATCCCTCTCTTTGACTCTCTCTATCTGTCCCTGTAAAAAAAACAAACAAAAAAACCCCCAAAAACTGCATCAATATTGGAAAAAGGCGTATGATTCTTTAAAATAGACCAAGTTTCCATGAGGAAATAAAAAGAGGGAAATATTATATTTATTGAAAAGAACAGGAAACAAAATATATTGTTTCCTGTTCTTATTGAATTGTAGAGATAAAATGCTCTACAATTCAATAAGAACAAAAACTCCAGTGAACAAATGAACAAATTATTTGAACAGACCATTTCACAGAGGACTTCACCATTGGCTTCAAACCAGTGATCAATAAGCACATGAAAAAGTGCTCCACATCAACAGCCATCAGGAGAATGCCAATGAAAACTATCACTCGCACCCACCAGAATTAGAAAGACTGATAACACCAAAGCTAATGAGGACGTGGAAAAAACAGACTCTCATGTATATTTGGTGGGTGTATCAAACGGCACAACCTCTTGTGGAAAAGTTCTGGCAGTTTGTCTGTTTTTATAAAATTTTATCATTATTTACCTACCCTCTGACCCAGCAATTCCCTGCTTGGATATTTACTCAATAGAAATAAGACACATTCACAAAAAGATTTGCTCAAGAATGTTTAGAGCATCTTTGCAATAGCCCCAAACTGGAAACAACTCAAATGTCCAACACTAAGTGAATAAGAAATAAATAGCAGAATATCCATATAATGGTATACTCCTTCTCCCCCAAATAGAAATAATGAATTATCAATAAAAACAACACTCCGGAAGAATATCAAAACTATTATGTTGAGCAAAATCAAGCCAAACATAAGAGTACATACTGTATGATTTCACACATATAAAGTTTAATAACAAGCAAAACTCATCTATAGTGAAAGGAGTCAAGCATTGGGCGTGGTACTGCAGACTGATGTGAAAGGGGCATGAGGGAACTTTCTGGAGTTATAGAATTATTCCATATTTTTAATTGAATTTTATTGGGGTGACACGGGTTAACATAATTATACAGGTTTCAGGTGCCCAATTCTACAGCACATCTCTCTACACTGTATTGTGTGTTCACCCCTGATTCTATATTGTTGATTAGGGTGTGGGCTACATGTGTATACATTTGTCAAAATTCATTAGACACAATATTGGTGCATTTACTGAGTATAAATTTTAACTAAAAAAGAATAAGAACCGTAAATAAATATCTAACTTTAGTTAATGATATGTATGCTGAAGTATTTAGAGGTGAAGGGCACTGGTTTCTGGAGCTTATTTTTAAATGCATAGAATAACAGATGGATTGATGAATATGTGGTAAAGTAAATATAGCAAAATGTTAACTATAGAAGCTAGGTGGTCATTATATGAGTGTTAATATACATTTGTAGGTTTTCTGTATGTATGCAAAATTTCAAGATGAAATAATGATAAAATGCAAAAGAACCCATATATTATAGAATTAAAGATTACGAATGGCCTGACCTGTGGTGGCGCAGTGGATAAAGCGTCGACCTGGGAACACTGAGGTCGCCAGTTCAAAACCCTGCACTGGTTCGGTCAAGGCACATGTGGGAGTTGATGCTTCCAGCTCCTCCCCCTTTCTCTCTTTCTTTCTCTCTCTCACTCTGTGTCTCCTCTCTAAAATGAATAAAATAAAAATAAAATAAATTTAAAAACTGCTGCAATTATGTAATCATAGACATCGTCAAGGAAAGGTAATTATTAAAAAAAAAAAAAAGATTACGAATGATTTGTTAAGTCACCTAAAACATTAACTTTGTATTTCATATTCAACTAAAATACTTTGACATCATTCTGGTATTACCAACTTAAAAAAAAAAAGCTTAGTATAGAAATTTTGGAATATGCAGAAAAGTAGCAAAAAACCTGTTTTAATCTGTAATCGCATGACTCACAGAAAATGACTTAACGACATATTCATATGTTTTACTTATATTTGAACATTTCCCTGTCATTAAGTGTGCTTAAAAATGTGATTTTTAGATAGTACTATATTCCATTGTATACATGTCCTATATATAACTTGTTAATCACTCCCTATTGTTAAGTATTGGCCTGTTTCCCAGTTTTTCTATTGCAAACAAAGCTGGGAGAACATTGCTGTGCATACATCTTTGACCACATTTTGATTTTCCTTAGAATAGATTGATTCCTTGAAGTTGGGTTACTGGGTCAAAAGTTAGAAACATTTTTAACATGTAATACTAGCAAATTGCTTTCCAGGAAGGTCATACCAATTTATATACCCTTATTCCCCTGTAACTTAGTCACCTTTGGATCTGTTTTCTAAATTTATTTATTTTTTATATTTTTACTTTTTTGCCAATTTCATGGGAAGAAGACTGTTTCTTATTATAGTTTTAATTTGTATTCCTTTGAATACTATTAAACATTTATTTTCCCAAATTCTTATTAGTGAGCTGTATTTCTTCTCTGGATTCTCTGTCCACATCTTTTTCTTTATTTTTCTGGGGGAATTTTTACATGAAAGTATTAAGGCTTTAAAAATATTGATAGTAATGTTTTCTTGTGAGTAAAATAAGTTTATTAATATCATGCCTTGTGTGTTAGCTATAGATATCTTTCCCAGTTTATTACTTCTTTTTTATTGAACTTATTTTTTTCATTTTTTAAATTAAATTTATTTATGTGACAGACTTTCTTATTTTGAGATAATTGTAGATTCACACATAGTTGTAATAAATAATGCAGAGAAATTTCTGTATATCCTTCACCCAGTTTTCCCCAATAACAAGATCTTGCAAAATCATAATACAATATCATAACCAAGATATTAACATTAATACAGTCAATATACAGAACATTTCCATCAAGACAATGATCCCTTGTGTTGCCTTTTTTATAAGCATGCCCACATCCTTCCTGCTCCCAATCTCTCCTTAACCCCTGCACACGCTATTCTTTTCTCCTTTTCTATAATTTTGTCACTTAAGGGAATGTTATACAAATGAAACAACACTATATGTAACCTTTTGGGATTGTCTATTTTCATTTAGCATAATTCTCTGGAGATTCATCACAGATGTTGCATGGATAAATAGATTGCTCTTTTTTATTGGTGAGTAGTATTCCATGGTATGAATATACCATAGTTTAACCATTCTGCCTGTTCTAGGACATCTGAATTGTATCTAGTTTTTGGCTATTAAGCATTCGTGTACAGGTTTGCATGTGAACATAAATCTTAATTTCTCTGGGATAAATATCCAGCAGTACAATAACTAGATTTTATGCTAAATACCTTAAAATGTGCAAATCATGTTCAGTTTTCAGAGAACCTGCCAAACTCTTTTCCAGAGAGGCCATATTATTTTACATTCCTACCAGAAATGTATAAATAATCTAGTTTCTCCTCATCCTTGCCAGTATTTGGTGTTTTCACTATTTTTTTATTTTAGAAATTCTGATAGATATGTGGTGATATCTCGTGGTGGGTTTAATTTGCATTTCCCTAATGATTAATGACGTTAAACATCTTTAAGTGCTTATTTGTCATCACTTATATACTCTTTGGTGGAACGTCTCTTCATATATTTTGTCTATTTTCTAACTGACTTGCTTCTTTCTTTTTTTTGCTGTTGAATTTTGAGTTCTTTACATATGCTAATTACTATTTTTTTTGTTGACTGTGTGGTTTGCAAATATTTTCTCCCAATCTGTAGCTTCTTTTTAATCATCTTAACATGTTTTTTTGCAGAGCAAAAGTTTTTAATTCTAATGAAGTCCAACGAATTCTTTTATAGATGATGTTTTTCATGTCAAGACTAAGAACTCTAGCCCTGGCCAGATAGCTCTGTTGGTTAGAGTAGTACCAATTTGCAAAGGATTGCAGGTTCAGAAAAAAAAAAAAAAGAAGCTGCATTTTTGTTCCCCAGTCAGGACACACACAGGAACAGGTTGATATTTCTGTCTGTCTCTCTCTCTTACTCTTTCTCTAAAATCAAGAAATAAAAATAAATTAATCTAAAATCAATAAATAAAATCTTTAAAAATACACATTACATTTCTACAAATAAATTTAACAGGAAACTTTAAGTCATATAGTATTTACAAAAATTTTTTAAATAAAAAACAAGTTTCACATTTAAGTCTATGATCCATTTTGAGTTAATAAAATAAAAATTGAGTTAATTTTTGTGTAAGGAAAGGGTAAGGCTTAGGTTAAGGTTTTTAGTTCATTTCTTTGTTTGTTTCTCCCTATAGATATCCAATTGCTACTGCACCATATTTGAAAAAGTTATATTGGCCTTGGCTGGTTGGCTCAGTGGTAGAGCATCGGCCTGGAATATAGATGTCCTGGGTTTGATTCCTGGTGGGTTACACAGGAGAAGCAACCATCTGCTTCTTTACCCTTCCCCATTCTTTTTTTTCTCTCTTCTCTTCCCACAGTCATGGCTTGATTGGTTGGAACACATCGACCCCAGTGCAAGATGCCTCTGTGGAGCTTCTGCCTCAGGTACTAAAAATAGCTTGATTGAGAGCATGGGCCCCAGATGGGCAGAGCATTGGACCCCTAACAGGGTTTACTGGGTGGATCCCGGTCAGGGCACATGCAGAGAGTCTGTTTCTGTATTTCCCCTACTCTCAACTTGGTAAAGAAGAAAAATGAAAAAAGAAAAGGTTATCTTTCCTCCATTGAATTGCTTTTTCACCTTCCTCAAAAATCAATTGCGCATATATATGTATGTGTGTGTGTGTGTGTGTGTATAATTTCTGAGTACTCTTTTCTTATCTATGTGTTTATCCCTCTGCCAATAGCATGCAGTTTTGATTACTGTAGCTATTTAATAAAATTTGAAATTAGGTGAATGGATTCTTCCCACTTTATTTTTCTTACTCAAATAGTTTTAGCTATTCCAGTCCCTTTGCCTTTCCATACAAATTTTAGAAAACCCTTGTTTAGATCTACAAAAAAACCTTTGTGATATTTGAATAGAAATTTTATTAAACTTATATTTCAGTTTAAAAATATGTGACAACATCCTTACTGTGTTGAGTCTCCTAATTCATTAACACAATGTATCTCCACTTATTATTTAATCTCCATTGACTTCTTTCATTAGTGTTTTGTAATTTTCAGCACACAAGTCCTATACACATTTTATTAGATTTATACTGAGGTATTTAATTTTTTTTGAGTTTTTTTTTGTGTGTGTGTGTGTGAGAAAGACAGACAGACAAGAAGGGAGAGATGAGAAGCATCAGCTCTTAGTTGTGGCACTTTAGTTATTCACTGATTGCTTCTTATACATGCCTTGACGGGGGGCTCAAGCCAAGCCAATGATCCCTTGCTCAAGCCAGTGGCCATGGGATCATGTCTATGATCCCACATTCAAGCCAGAGATCTCATGTTCAAGCTGGTGAGCCTGTGCTCAAGCTGGTGGCCTTAGTGTTTTGAACTTGGAACCTCAGTGTCATAGATTGACGCTCTTTCCATTGCAGCACTAACAGGTCAGACTTTGAGTTGTTGTTTTTTCTTTTTTGTTTTTTAAGTGAGAAAATGGAAGATAGTAAGACAGACTCTTGCATGCACCCCAACCAGGACCTACCTGGCAACCCTGTATTAGGCCCATGCTCGAATCTGAGCTATTTTTAGCACCTGAAGCTGATCCACTGGGACCAGCAGAGCTATCCTCAGCCCCCTGGGGCTGATGCTCGAACCAATCAAGCCATTGGCTGCGGGGGAGAAGTGGGAGAGGGAGAGGGAAAGAAGCAGATGGTCGCTTTTCTTGTGTGCCCTTATTGGGAATCGTACCTGGGAGACCTGTGGTCTATCCACTGAGCCAACCACCCAGGGCCAGACTTTGAGCAATTTTAAATGGCGTTTTTAATTTCAGTGTCCATGTGTTCATTACTAGAACTACAATTGATTTTTCTATGTTGATTGTGTATCCTCCAGCTTTGCTGAACTCACTTATTAATTCTAGGTTTCTTTCTTTTTTCCTCTTTTAAAATATATTTTAGATTCCTTGGAGTTTTCTACATAAACAATCATATCACCTGAAAATAGGACCAGTCTTATTTCTTACTTCCAGACTTTATGCCTTCATCTCTGTTTCTTGCCTTAATGCTCTAACTAGAACTTCCTGAACTATGTTGAATAAGAGTGATGAAAGTGAATATTTTTGCCTTGTTCCTGAAATTTGAGAGAAAGCATTCAGTCTTTCTGCAGTAAGTATGGTGTTAGTTCTAAGTTTTGTATTTAATTGAGAAAGTTCCCCTTTATTCCTTTTATTCCACCAGGAAAAGATGTTGTGTTCTCTCAAATACTCTTCCTTCCATGATTTGCACGATCATGTGCTTTTTCTCCTTTAGACTGTTAATATAGATTACAGTAATTGATTTTCAAATGTTGAGCCAACCTTGCATCCTGGAAATAAACCCCACTTTGTCATTTACCTACGTATAAGTCTTTTTATCAAGTGCTGAATTCTATTTGCTAATATTTTCTTAAGGATTTTTGAATTTTTGTTCATGATGGATATTGATTTGAAGTTTTATTTTTTGTACTATTTTTATTTGGTTTTGGTGTTAGGGCTATTAGTATTGGTAAAATGAGTTGGCAAGTATTCTCTTCTGTTTTCTGGAAAAGATTGTGCAGTGTTGGTGTTAATTCTCCATTCTTTAAATGTCTGGTAGAATTTTTTAGTGAAACCACACGGGCCTGAAGATTTTTGTGTTGGGAGTATTTCAGTTAAGGAATACAATTTTCTTAATAATTATAGGGCTACCCAAGTTAATTTCCTATTAAGTGAATTGTGGCAGTTTTTTGTTTTTTTTTTTTAATTTTTTAAAATTTTTATTTATTCATTTTAGAGAGGAGACACAGAGTGAGAGAGAGAGAGAGAGAGAGAGAAAGAGAGAGAGAAAGGGGGGAGGAGCTGGAAGCATCAACTCCCATATGTGCCTTGACCAGACCAGTGCAGGGTTTTGAACTGGTGACCTCAGTGTTCCCAGGTCGACGCTTTATCCACTGCGCCACCACAGGTCAGGCCAAATTGTGGCAGGTTTTGAAGAATTTTTTCACCTAAGTTGGCAAATTTACATGTATAGAGTTGTTCATAGTATTACCTTATTTTCTTTTTGATCTCTGTGGGGTCTATAGTGATATACCCAATTTCATTCCTGATATTGGTAATTCATGTCTCCTCTCATTTATTCTTTGTCTCTCTTCCTAATTTTGTTAATTTGATAGAACTCAAAGAACCAGCTCTTTGTTTTTTTATCTGATTTTTATCTATTGTTTTTGTTTCCAATTTCATTTATTTCTTTTCTTTTATTTTCTTCTTATTTATTTCTTGTCTTTATTATTCCCTTCTTTCTTCTTGCTTTGATTTATTTGCTGTTTTTTTCTGGGTTCTTGAAGCAAGAGTTTAAAGTCATTTATTGGGAATTTTCTCTTTTTTTCAAGTATATGCATTTAGTGCTAAAATTTCTTTCTAAGCATTGTTTTTAACTGCATTCTACAAATTTTGAAATATTTTATTTTTATTTGAATACAGTTCAATGTATTTTTAATTTTTTTTTAGGACATCTTTGACTCGTGGATTTTTTTTTAGTAGTGTCTTGTTTAGTTGCCAATTGTTTGGAAATTTTACCATTATCTTTTTGTTATTGATATCTAGTTAGATTACATTGTGCTCAAAAAATAAACTCTGCATGATTTTTTTATCTGATGTTAATCTAGCCCAGCCACTTCTACTTTCTTTTGAATGATATTTGTATAGGAGCTATATTTTCTTAAAGAGCTTCTTTAAAATAGAAAATGAATAATGAGAATTCTAGTTAAATACATTCTATTTTATATTTTATTTTTTAAATTATTTTTATTAATTATTCATTTCAGAGAGAGGAGAGAGAGAGAGAGAGAGAGAAGGTGGAGAGGAGCAGGAAGCATCAACTCCCATATGTGCCTCAACCAGTCAAGCCCAGGGTTTCAAACCAGCTACCTCAGAGTTATAGGTCGAGGCTTTAATCCACTGCGCCATCACAGGTCAGGCTTACTTTTGATTTTTGAGAGTATGTTTATTGAAGGTGGGGACAGTGAAACAAGGAAGGGCTTAGTATAGAAGCAACAGGGAGAACGTGGGTGGAGGTGCTGTGGCTCTCTGGGCAGTCAGAGAAAAGGGGACTTGGAGACAGGTTCAGGGGGTTAGCCTGGAACAAGCTGCTGCTACCCACTGCTCTCTTGGTTTGCAAGTCTCTGGGGACCCTTAGGGTTTGGGAGATGCATGTCTATGGGGAAAGAAAGAAGTGGGTGTGCTCCCAAGAGGGAGAGTGTGCCAATACCTTTTTGTTTATTTATTTACTCATTCATTTGTTTATATATAGAGAGGGACAGACAGACAGGAAGGGAGAGAGATGAAAAATATCAATTCATAGTTGTGGTACCTTAATGGGAAGGTGAGGGGAATTCAGCTGAGCCAGTGACACCTTGTTTAAGACAGAGAGAGACCTTTGGGTTTAAGTTAGCAACCATGGCGTCATGTCTATGATCTCACACTCAAGCCAGAGACCTCGGGGTTTCAAACCTACATCCTCGATGTCCCAGATAGATGCTCTATTCACTGCGCCACCACCTGGTCAGTGAATACATTTTTAATATAGAGTAAACTTATATTAAAAAGTTTACTTAGTGAATACATAGTGAAAATAACCTAAAAGTGCAAAGACCAAGTAGCATTGCTGAGTCCACTTATTTTGATCTTTGCCTTGTTGTGGGTGAAGCAATGAATAAAACAATGTAAATGAATCTGGTCACTTTGGTAGGCCTGACTCAAAGCTGGCTTATACCAACCCTTGCAGAACTTTCAGCCAAGAGCGGACGACAGTCAGAGGTCTTCTCTTCGTTTCTAATTTGTGAGAACAGTTCTCTCCAGACTATAGAATTTTCTTAGATTCCTTCAGGCCTCACATTCACAGAACATCTTAAATATAACATTCTATCTTATTTCCAAATGAAATTATACATATAACCCCACAGACATGCCAACAAAACTGAAAGAAGATGTTTATTCAGAAACTTTAAATTCATGACCCATTACTAAACAACATTGCTGATCATGTGCTATGAATTATTATTTTTATGAATTCTGTAATTATCTTCTAATTAAGAAAAATATAGTAAATTTGTAATTTCTTTCTTTTCTAGTAGAGGGGTTAACTTTTTTAAAAATGAAGATATTTAAAATATGCTATAATTTTTGTGTCCCTATTGGAGCATTTTTTCATTTTTTAATTTACCAGTAATCCAAAAGAAATAAAGGCACTGGCTGAGGTCTCTTTTGATGGTTAGAGACTCGTCAGTGAGCCCTGAGTCCTTTGAGCAGAGCATCCCCTGAACTAGGATGACTGAATTCATTCATACCAGCTGGTTATTTATACCTTTCTAGAAGAAACAGAATTCGGGTCTATCCCCTTGTGCTGGAACAGCACCCTGGGAAAATCAACACTAGAAGGATGATGGCTTTTTACCCACCCTCCGAAAGTCAGGCTGGGAGGCTGACTTACCAGCTCAAATATACCATTTAACAAAATGAAACATATCACGTCATGTTCTTCCTGTAAGTAGTGGCAGGGGAACTTCACAAATGAAGTACAAATTAAAAGTAGACATTTTAACATCTTTTCTGGAAAGCCAAGAGCTTGCTCAAAATACATTTGAAAGCCGATGTCTCAACTGTGTCATATAAATACAGGTAATCTGAGTACCGGCCCTTGAATGTAGAATTTTTTGAGGAACCTAAATATTCAAGAGATTTAGATCTTCTGAATTATGATGAAAGAAAATGTCGGAAGAGTCAGTGGCCATACTAAATTGAACACTACGGTGAATTAAAAGACTTAAAAAATCAATACACAACACAACTGGTGTTTATGCCAGCCCGCTGTTCACTCACTGGAAGCAATGACCTGAGACAGCACAGCGATCAAAGAGAAGGGCGGGATTACGCATGGCTTGTATGTTACCATCCTTCTATTGGCATGGTAGGGCAGAGCGGTATATAAGGTGTTATGACGGGATTCAAACCTTGAAATCATGGTATTTGTGATCAGGATTAATGAAGGTTCACATCGGTTATCCGTTGTTACTTTGAAAATAATAAAATCTTTCTGAAGTTTAAAAGATAAATACTAAAACAACAAATAGGTCCAGAAATCTTATTAACTGACTCAGGGCCACATCTCGCACACCACCGGTCTATTAATTTGAAGCAAAATTAAAATTGCTGTTTTGTTTTAGTCCAGATAAGGAATACATTTACCTGGGTCAAAAATCAAATACCATTAAAGAGTATACAGTGAAGTTTCATTTCCACTCATCCCCTAGTTACTCAGTTCCTACCCACTACCTATGGATACACTGGCATTGCTTTCTGTCTTATTTGCATTGCTTTTTTATTCCTTCGATGATTCCATTTGCAGGTATGAAGACATTATTTTAGCTCTTTTTTTTTTTTTTTACACAAAATCTAGCACAAAGAACATTCAGAGGATGATCTCTGAAACCAGACTGCCGATGTTCTAACCTCTCAGTTCTTCCACTAATTAGCTGTGTATTTTTTCAGCAAGTTTCAGAAGTGTCAGTTTCCTCATCTGTATAATGAAGATTATAATAGCCTCTGTCTCATATGGTTATTTGAGGGTTAGATGAGCTAATACATGTATAAAGCACTTAAGACAGGACCTGGCACACAGTGAGCTCTCTATATGTGATGTGCAGCAGGACTGCCCAAGGTCAAATCTCATTTCTTTACCTGTAAAATGTAGAAAATCATAGTACTTACGCTTAGCAGTTGTTGTGAGATGGAAACGAGTGCCTCGTAGTTGGTAAAACACGATTGTATTTCATCACATCCAAGATGCCATGGATGGTAAAACACATCATTATTTTGTAGACTAGGAAAGGAAAACCATTCCAATTAAATTATGACATGCCTTTGACTGTATAACACATCCTCATTTCAAAACGGTTACAAAGTAAAAAAACCCCCACAATATCTTAGAATTCAAGAAATATAGGATACAATATCTTAGAATTGAAGAAATATAGGATACAAGTGTTAGCTATCACATTCTTATTTTCACTTAAAAATACATCTTAGATATTGTTCTATATTGATTCAAAGAGAGCTTCTTTTACTTTATTTTTTTCACAAATGGCTATATAATAATCCATTGTGCGGATGACTTATAAATTATTTAATGAGTCACCTATTAGTTTCCAGTCTATTGCTGTTAAAAACAATGCTGCAATGAATAACCTTCTAGACATGTCATTTTGCGAGTCTGCTAGTATGTTTGTAGGATAAATTCCCAGAATTGGCATTGCTGGGTCATAGAATACACTTTTTTGAAACTTGAGCTTAGTTCTAAGCCCAAGTTTAAGTTGCCAGGCTACTTTAAACTAGGAAAACCACGGATCAAGAACGTTTGAAAAGGGTTGATCCAATAAAGATGAGAACATGAAGGGGTGGGAGAAAGAACATTCTCATTCACTGCTGGTGGTGATGTAAATTAATAAGATTTTTTTTTCAAGTGTAATTTTATTTTTATTTATTTTTTAATGGAATTTTGTTTTGGTGACACTGGTTAACATAATTATACAGGTTTCAGGTGCCCAATTCTACAACACATCTCTATACACTGTATTGTGTGTTCACTCCCCCAAGTCTTCGTTAATCACCATTTATCCCCCCTCTACCTTCTGGTCAGATTTTTGCTAGGCATTTTGGCATAGCTCTATATTCTGCTTCTAGAAAGCTATCTTACAGTAATACTGGCACAAGTTACAAAGATGAATGTAAAAATGATGGCAAGCACTTATGATGTGGAAGACTCAGTGCAAAGTGAAGTTATATAGTCCTCATATCACTATGGGGTAGGGGCTACTATCCCAGTTCACGGGTATGGACGCTAGAGACACAAAAGAATAAAGCTACAGAGCTAAAACTGGACCAAAGCAGCCTGGCACAAGCCTGTGTTCTTAAACATTATGCAATTATGTTATTTTGAATAGAAAAAATATTTAGAAGCCCGAACGTCCCCAAGTGACTTAGTATTATTATAAACCCACACTGAGGGAAACAATGCAACCATGATAAAGAATGAAGTCAGTTTTCATATACCAACCCCCACCTTTGTCTGGAATACATTGGTCTTGTAAAAAAAATTACAAGGAGGCTGCAGAGTAGTTTGCACAGCATGAGTACATTTTAATATGCATGAGTATATGGTGTATCAATCGGATAGATAAATGATAGATAAATAGATATTAAAAGATCTAGAAGAATAATTAAACAATTAAGGTTATTCACTTCAAATACTCTTGGGTGTGAGAAAGTGGTAGGAAAGAGGAACTTTATTTCATATACTTCTAAATTATTTAGATCTTTTAAGTGATAAGCATGTTTTTGTGTGAACTTGCTGTTGTTGCTAAAAGGGCATTTAATTCCAGACTCCGACTAAAGTTTTACTTTATCCCTGCACCAACATCATCAAAAACACCAAAAGTGATTAGGTGTAAAGGGCACTATGGGCAGTATGATTTAAGGAAGACAAAAAAGAATCAATCTAGATTCTGAGATAAATAACACTGACCTGTACTACTGAAGTACTTGGAAAATGATTCAACATGATTGTCTACTAAAGTCACTCTTATCAAATACTAATAGTCTTTAAATGACTAAAAGATTGTTTAATTTCTTCAGCACTTTTTTTAGTTTTCTATATTTCTAGGTTTTATTCTTTACTCTCCAGAATCTTCCCAAGCTGACTTGAATCTCTCTCTGAAACACTTACCAATTAAAATAAAATTTAAGGTGTTTGACACCATGAGTGTAGGTGTCTATGAAAGATCCTGAAAGGAATCTCTTTTTGAAAGGTCTGGTCTAGTCTGAGGTGGTAGACTAAGCGTGGGCACACTGGTGAATTCAGGAGAGAAGGGGGCAGCTGCCAGGAAAGGGGGACAGTCTGGCACCAAGATAGCTCACCCATGAAGGAACCCTGCCCTCCCCACCTGCACCTTGCTGATGGTGGCGCTCTCCAGGAAGTAGAATCACTGAGTAGTGATGGTTGGATCTTCGGAGAAAAGTCATTTGAAATTGTATATAGAATTTTTAAAAAAAAAAAAACTCTACAGATTGTATTTTTCAATTACAGTCTACATTCAATATTATTTTGTATTAGTTTCAGGTGTACAGGAGAGTGGTTAGACAATCATATACTTTACAATGTGTTTCCCCCAATATTTCCAGTACCTGCCTGGCATTATATGTCCTTACTGCAATATTGTTGACTACATACCCTATGCTGTACTTTACATCCCTGTATTCTGTAACTACCAATCTACAGTTCTTAATTAGATTCGAAAAAACCCAAAACGCTAATTCAAAAAAATGCATACACCCTTATGTTCACTGCAGAATTATTTACAATAGCCAAAATATGGAGACCACCCAAGTGCCCATCAATAAATGAGTGAATAAAAAAGCAGTGGGACATATATACAATGGAATATTATTCGGTCATAAAAAAAGAATAAAATCTTACCATTTGCAGAAATATGGATGGACCTAGGAGGTATTTCGCTAAGTAAAATAAGTCACTCAGCAGGATACAAATACCACATGAGTTCACTTATATGTGTAATCTAAAGGAAAATTTTAAAGAATCATTTTGAACTCTCTCAGGGAAACTGAGAAAGGACTAAAATTCCATCTTCTCCTAAAAAACTTCTGTGTTACTAAGGTTCTTAGCAGGTTGCATCTTTTTCAGTACACCTGACCCTCTGAGAATGAAGTGGTTGGCACTCTAGCTTCAGGCTCTGAATAAAGTTTCCATCAGGGGATACTAATTTTTCAAGTCTCTTCTCCCTTTTATCACTGTCTTCATATTTCTTGAGGTAGTCAGCCTACCTTCCTCCTTCACCTTAGCAATTTTTTTTTCTTTTGTTCCCATTCTTCTCTGAGAGTTTGGTAAGCTATGAGGCATTTAGAAACCTTTTGTGAAGAAAGATTCTTGATTCTGCCTTCTTTTTTCCTTATTTAAAAATGTATTGGCTGTATCTTGGGGACCTTGTTTTACTGTCCTGCGCCTCTCCCCCTCATTTATTATTCTTCCCTGGTATCTTGGAGGTGACTTGAAGGGGTTTCTTGAGTTGATATGGTTTCCAAACTTGTAAACTCCCTTTGTGTCCAGAAGACAAAGTAATCTACCATCTCTGGCCCTGGTCGGAGTCCCTAAGCTGGAAGTCCTGTCCAGGGCTTTACACAAGAAGGGACAGAATTTGCCATCTCTGTTGAGACCTTTGCCATCACTACTCATCCTTCCTGGTGGATATTCGCTCCTGGAGCTTTGATGCCTGTGCTTTGTCTTATCTCTCTCTTTTTCTTTATTTTCCGCATTTATCTAAAACATTGTCTTAATTTTCTTCTGTTTCATAGAAGTATTCAAAACTCTTCAGCTACTTTTTCCTCCTGATGGAAAGAGGCAAGTATGGAACTTGGAAGAAGCCTGCTTCTTGTTTCTGTGCCATTTCAAGAACATCTGATTGACGGAGTGCTTCCTTAGGGCCTGCTACCTGCCTGTAGGATAGTATGCCCAACCCCGTCTTTCTTCTCTTTTCTCCACAGTCCCCTTACCTCTTGACAAAGCTCTGCATCTTTCCCCAAGCCCTTGGGTCAGGAAGTTCCCTCTGCAGAATCTGAGCAAGAATGTCTGCCTCCCCTGCTTTCAACTGGAACTAAAATGCCACTTCCTGGATTGTGTCTTTATGTGAAATAGGCAACTTCCTGGATGACATTACCTCCTGGAGTCCAGCATCTCACTGGGCCCTAAGAAGAACCAACAACTTCCCAATTGGATTTTGTCCTTGTCACTAACAAGTATTTGGAAGTCACCCTTGGACTTTAATCCTTGATTATGATATTATGCACTTCAAAATTTGTTAAGAAGGTATTAATGTTCTTATCTCAAACATAAACAAACAAACAAACAAATGGAGAGAAGAAAACTTTGGAAGGTGATGGAAATTTCTATTACCTTTTTATTTTCCTATTACCTTTTATGTGATGAAGGTATCATGAGTGTGTGTACATGTCCAAACTCATACAACTGGACATATTAAATATGTGTATTTCTTTGTATATTAATTATGCCTCAATAAACTGTTTTAAAATAAACTCAATCTCTTATAATATTCTGCAAGCAAACCTGCCCAATCTTTGCCCTGGAGGTACAAATACAAGTGATTTTTTTCCCAGGATATTATTCTTTCCAGACTTTTTTTAATCATCAAATTCTTCTTTTTTAAAATTGTGTGTGTGTGTGTGTGTGCGCGCACGCACACACACACAGTAAGCAAAATAAATAGTTTCAATATTTTATCAGTGCTTTTTTTATCACTTAGAATTAAAAAAAATTGTACTCGTTTATAGTTCAGCACTCTGTTCTCCATACTGTAATTGCTTCCTGGGTTGGAGGAAAAAGCCATAGTTGGCCCTGGCCGGTTTGCTCAGTGGATAGACCATGGGCCTGATGTATGGATGTCCCAGGTTTGATTCCTGGTCAGAGCACACAAGAGAAGCAACCATTTGCTTCTCTCCCCGTTCCTCTTCCTCTTTCCTCCCTCTTCCCCTCCCGCAGACAGTGGCTTGATTGGTTCAAGTGTTGGCCCAGATGCTGAGGATAGCTTGGTTGGTCTGAGCAGGTCAGCCTCAGGTGCTAAAAAAAAAACTCAGAATCTAGCATCAGCCCAAGATGGGGGTTGCTGGGTGGATGCTACTCAGAGCACACGCAGGAGTCCCTATCTCCCCTTTTCTTGCTTATAAAACAAAAACAAAGGAAGCCATAGTTTTTTGCTGGTGTATTAGGTGACTGAGAAAGCTTCTCAGTCCTTCAAGTCCTAGTCTATCTCTTTCCTGACAACCTCAATCAGTATCACCTTTTTCTTCTGAATTGCTACAACATCCATCCATTCATTCATTCTGAATTCAATTAAGTATCTATGACACACTAGATACTATGCCAGGTGCTGGAAATGGTGAGGAACAAGACAGACATGGTCCACTCATCAATGAGTTTACAGAGCTTCCTTCTCTCTTAGAAGACACAGTTTTATAAGTAATAGTGAACTGTGATGAATATTAGAATGGAAAAGTCAAAGATACTATGCAGTAGCAGGCTGTAGGTTCTAACCTATTCCAAGGGTGGGAATGACCTCTCTTGGGAGATGGCATTAAAGCAATGACCTGAATGATAGTAAAATTAGCCAGCCCAGAAAAGTGGTCAAGAGTGAAGCAAACAGAAAGGACAGGGTATGCACAGGCCAGGAAGCAAGAGAGTGCCTGGAAACAGTTCAAGGAATCAGGAAAATAAAGCAAAACAAAAAGTATCAATGTGGGATGGCTTCTGACACCAATGAATCCTCTAACACCACAACTGTGTAGTTAGTTTGATTCTGAAACTAACTACACAGTTAGTGCAGACCCCAGAATTAATGCCGACCCCATAAGACTACCCCCATTTCAGATGCCAGTTGCAGTGTCAGGCCACCCATACTTCTGAGGGATGAGAATTGCATGTTATAAAGATCACTCTGTTTAGAGAACTGATTAGAGAGACAAGCCTGGAGTCAGGGGCACTAGTAAGAAAGCTATTACAGTAATCTTGGTGGAGACACTGGTGGCCTTGGGAGATCATGAAGATGGAAAGGAGTGGGTGGGCTCATGAGAAGGTTGAGCAAGTCTGACTGATTTGGAATGCATTGTGATTTCTACCATTCTCCCAATGAATCGTGCTCTTCCTTAAAATTTTTGTTTTTATTTTTATTCCTACTTCTTTAATGCTGTTATTTGACTTTTCATGCACTTATATGTTTAAGATCTGAGATGACCTCTCATATCCAATACAAATTTAATTTTTTGATCCTTTGGATCTTACTTTTCTCATTGTTAACATGGAGTTGATAATCCTTGGTTTTCCAGCTTCATGGGGCTGTTTTGAAGACCCAGTATTCGATAAGATAAGATAAGCTTTAAATAACAATGCTGGGTAATAATAATAATAATGATAAATAAATAACACTTCGGTAAACAAGTATTTTTTAGATTTGCTTGCTTGTATTGGGGCAGCGCCATGTGTGTATAGTCTATAGAAAGCTGCCGGTGCTTGCCCTTAGGTTGGCAGGTTGCAAATTGTACATTATCTTCCAGCTTGGAAGGGGCGATTGTTTGCTATTGTTTGCTGAAAAAGGGGATTTTCCCCCAGCCTGTTTTGCTAGAGAATCCAGAGAGAGAGTCTGGAGTGCTGAGGGTTTTGGGAGCCCTGGTTTCTTCCCGGCCTATTTTGCTGGAGAGTGCTGAGGCTGGTGGGGCCTGTGAGTCTGGAGGATGAGTCCAGAGAATGAGTCCAGGTTGTAGAACTGGAGACCAAGTCGGGGCTTGGGAGACCTGAGAGAAAGGGAAGCAGTTTTCTCTGTTTGCTCATTCAATAAATGAAATGGCCCACCATTTTCTGGCTCCCCGTTCCTTTACTGTCCGCCCGAATCCAATGTGAACCTGCACCTGCATTGCCATGGTAGCCACTGGCCTTACAAATACGCATAAGCAATAGATTATTATCCTAAAGGAATTACCTAATTACATTAAATGAACACTCTCCAGAGCTTATGCTGGTTAGGAAGCAGTCAGAAAAGAGAAGAAGAAAGTTGGTGTACTCTCTCTTGTGTGATGGATTCTTAAATTGTGACTGAAGGCCTTCGCTGGGTGACTCAGTGAATAAAGCGTTGTCCTGGCACACTAGAGGTTGCGGGATCGACCCCGTCAGGGCACGTAGCAGAAGTAATCAATGAGTACACAACTAAATGCAACAACGAAGTGAAACAATGAGTTGATGCTTCTCTCTTTCTCCCTTCCTCTCTCTCTCAAATCAATAGAAAAATTAAAATTAATAAATAAAATTATATTGTGGTTGAAGTTCAATCAATAATTGCCAAATAATATTGACTTCACCCAGAAAGAAGCTTGGAAAAATGTTAATCATGATAATAGATAACTGCAACTCCAGCTGCAGTTATCTACTGAGAGGTGACCCTAACACCTCAACTCCACCTGTGCTAGGTATTGTTAAAAACCAAAATTCAATTGAGTTAATTTGAGGATCTTTGACTTTGTTGAGTGATTAATGAACTGGGCAACATCCCATCTGGCAACTAGAAGGGGGCTCCAAGGGCATGGCTTTTATAGAAAGAAGGGTGGGGCAAGGGAACTATTAACAAAAGAAAAGAAAGGACTATTTTTGGACAGAGACATCATTTCTCTGGAAGAATAATTTTTTTTATCAATCAGCTGCCTCTTCTTTCTGTGGGGGACAGAGAGGGTCCACATGACAGGTTACCTCACTGGTGCTGGACCAGAAAATTCCAGGCTGGTTGATTAAGATTATGTTTCTGGGAAAGGTGGACACTGCAGTTATATTGGCATCATGGACTTTTAATATGAATGACAGCACTGTGGTTTTCTTTTTAACAGTTTGAACTCCATCTCACAAGATAGGAAAACTCTTCCTCCAAGAGTTCTATGAATTCCCTGGACTTATAATTCTGTGTCATCTGACTCAATTTCTTTCTTTATTTTCTTGTGGCTACACTGTCTATCCTAGAATTGCCCCAAAAGTTGAACTAAGCTCTTTCTCTTTGATGCCTGATAACCCTGCTCTCACAAGGTAGCTTTGTATAACAGACATTTATTGGTGATTTGGGGGAATGGGTTATATTCAGGTTGGATTGCAGAATTGCAGTTCAGAGATCTGTCATTAAAAACCTTCCACAGGGAAAACCAGATAGAAGGTGACAGAGGACAATTTGACTTTTGGTGATGGGTATGCAACACAATTGAATGATAAGATAACCTGGAGATGTTTTCATTGTACATATGTACCCTGATTTATTGGTGTCACCCCATTAGAATTAATAATAATAAAATATATATTAAAAAAAAAACCTTGCCCAATTTTCTACCCTTTAGGGCTTTAGTCTCTAGCCATATATGCTGCTCACAAAAATTAGGGGATCAGGGAACGTGCAGATACTTCAGTACTTTCAGCCTTTTGGATAGTGTATTTTCACCAGTAAAATAAAAGTTGTTTATTTGCATCTCATTTGCATAATTGAGCAACTTTCTTTGACTTGGTTGTTTTTCTGATGTTCTTGTTTAATAAAAGAAAATCAAATACTTTTTTTAATTGCTTCATATTCATTTTGAAATATCCCCTAATTTTTGTGAGCAGTATAGCTTAGTTTTTCTCTTTTCCTCTTTCCTTTGTTTTTCCTGACCCCCAAATTCTTGTTCACTTCTTAGGTGGAGTCATTAAGCTATCTTTGTTTTTTCCTCCCCACCCATGTCCTCAAAACCTCACTTTCTACCCCAAGGGGCCTATCAAGGTATTTCCCTAAACAATGACACTTCCTTTCCTAAAAGGAACTCTGGTGCCAGCTGATAAAATAATAGCTCCTCTTATCTGCCATAACAATGACAAGGTTGCCAAATCATGTTTATTCTTTAGGAGATCTGACATTAATTAGTTGGATCTTCTGGCCAATGAGAAAAGTAACCAGTTTTCACGCCTGGTAATTTAGGTTTGCAGCCATTCTGTCATTTGATTTGATGCTCGCAAGTTTGGGACAAAAAAAATGGGTAGTTCTGATTAGCCCATTTTATGAGGAGCAAAAATGGGGTTTAGAAATGTTCATTGACTTCTGAGCTGGAACTTGAACCCAGATCTCAGCTCATTCAATTCTGTTTCCCTTGAGAATTTTCATGAAAATGGAAAATGTCTCTTGTTTGTTAGGTGAGCTCTTTTGAGAATGAACTTGGTGCCCCTGTATAGAGGTCAAAAGAGACACAGGTTATTCGGTAGACAGGTCTTACATAAGTGCTGGGGAAAAGATAAGCTGTCAGCAAATGCTTTTCTGTGCTGAGACTGAAATGTTATCCCCCCAAGATAACTATCTTGAGGCTTT
This sequence comes from Rhynchonycteris naso, assembly GCA_037038555.1. Taxonomy (NCBI): domain Eukaryota; kingdom Metazoa; phylum Chordata; class Mammalia; order Chiroptera; family Emballonuridae; genus Rhynchonycteris; species Rhynchonycteris naso. The sequence goes on from CM072999.1 coordinate 48,516,997, forward strand.
TAGGAATGGCGAAGGCTAGGGAGGAATCCAGCAGGGCTGCTGGGACCCACTCAAGGCCAGGGACACTGGCTCCTCTCATCTCACATCCATACCCTATCCTCTTTCAATTCCCACTTTTTACTCTGGTGCAGCCTCTGGAAAGCCATCCCTGACAGCCACACAGGATGGTGTCCCTCCTGGGAATGATTGGCAATTACTCTCTGCTTTGCACTATTAGTGTTCTAGATCAGTGACTTTATTTTTTTCTTAATTTTTTTTAAATTTATTGATCTTAGAGAGAGGAAAAGAGAGGGGAAGAGATAGAGACAGAAACATTGATCTGGTCCTGTATGTGTCCTGACTGGGGATCGAACTGGCAACCTCTGTGCATCAGGCCAATGCTCTAACCAATTGAGCCATCCGGCCAGGGCTAGATCAGTGACTTTCAATCTGGTTGATTGTGACCCACAGTAAAAAACACATATTTTAATCTTGTACCCTGTACACATATACCACCCTCTCCCTGTCTCTCACACACAGAACAAAATACACATGTATATTACTGAGCCAAGTTTCATACATAGATATTTTCCTTTATTTTGTGTGATGGCTACTTCTTTTCTATTCTACTTAATTTTATTCTGTTTTACTAAAAAAATGCTGGTTGCAACCCCCTAAATCAATTTCATGACCCACTAAGAATAATTATTCCTTCAGATTCTCTTCAACTCAGAGAGTGGTATTTTATTATATATTGCAGCCTACTTCTTTCATCTCCCACCCTACTGCTTCTGAGTTTTAAGTTCAGTTCCCTTCATATGTCTCCTGAACTTTTAGAAACTCCTTACCAGACTTCTTGCCTTTAGTCTTTCTTTTTCCATCCTTTCCATGGATTTTTCTCAAATGCAAATTTCATTTGATCATTCTGATCCTAAAGAAAAAACCTCTTGAGGGTTTCCATTGATTAAAAGTGCATTCCAAACATTCAGCCTAAGTATAAGTTCCTTTGCAGACTGTCCACTTGCTTCCTTCTCCTTGGTTTCAGCAACTCAAGGCCTTCGTGATTTCCTCGCCACCCAAACCAACACCATGTCAGCTGTCCTCGGTGACTTTGCAAATGCTGTTCCCTGATTGGAACACCTCTCGCTGTTTTGTCTGGTGGGAAATTGTGCTCACTTCAAAAACTCAGATTACTAGAAAGAAGGAAATCCTGCCATTTGTGACAAGATGCATTTTGAGGCCTTTATGATTAGTGAGATAAGCCACACAGGAAAGGACAAACACTGTATAACATTTTTATGTGGAATCTAAAAGAGCCATACTGGCTCTGGGCCGGTAGTTAATGGTTAGCAGTGGTTCTTAACCTTTTTTGAGGTACCGAACCCACCAGTTTCATATGCGCATTCACCGAACCCTTCTTTAGTGATAAATAAAATATGATTTCTTTTTCCAAATTCAAGACATAGGTATATGTTTTTTTACTGGTGCACAAAATGAGCCGTGCATGAACATCACCTTGCTCAAAGAACAAAACCAACAAAGTGCATGAACTCACAACAAATTAAGGTATTACTTTATTCTGGCCTTCGCGGCAGAGGCTTCTCCGAACCCCTGAGACCAACTCATTGAACCCCTAGGGTTCGATAGAACCCAGGTTAAGAACCACTGGGTCAGAGCTTTTGTCTCAACATCCCAAAGTTGTGAGTTCGATCCCCAGTCAGGGCACATACCAGTTCAACCAGTGAACGCATAAATAAGTGGAACAACAAATCAATGTTTTTCTTTTTCTTTAAAGATAATAATAATAAAAAGTCAAACTTGGAGAAACATGAATAGAATAATGGTTATCAGAGACTGGGTCGGAGGTGGAGGGGTAGTTGGGAAAATGTTGGTCAAAGGGTACAAACTTGTGATAAGCATATTCAGTAGATCTAAGGCACAGCATAGTGATTATAGTCAACAACACTGCATTATATATTCAGAAGTGTTAAGAGACTAGATCTTAAATGTTCTCAGTACAAAAAAGAAATGCTAATTATGAGGCAGAATGAAGGTGTTGGTTAATAATATGGTGATCATTGTATTGCAATATATAAATGTATCAAGTCAACATGTTATATATTTTAAATTTTACACAATGTTTATGTCACTTATTTCTCAAGAAATAAAAAATAGAACTCAGATGACCTATCACCATGAGGTCTTCCTCTGCCTTCTTTGTTTGGTTGCTCCTATATATGGCTCTGATACCATACTTGCTATACCAAATTGTAACTACTCATTCACAAGTCTGCATCCCTCAGTAGACCTAAGGCCAGTGACTTGTGCATCTCAATCCGCTTTATATCACTGGCACCTAAAGTAATGCCATTGTCCAGCAAGCATTAATTGAAAATTAGCATGAGAACAGTTTTCAGTTCCATATCATTAATTAAATTTCCCCTATTTTATATGGTCGTAATCTCTCTGGCCATTTTAATGATTCAGTTATATACTATATGCGCACCTGCGTACGTGCGCCTGTGGGTCGGGGGGGATGGAAAGGGTGGATTTGGGAAATAGCAGTCATCAGTCTGTGGTTCCTGATGGGCATTCTCTCCACTCCAGCAAGAGGTATTTGTTGCCTCAGGAAAAAATCAGAATTCTGATAGCAGGAATTTTTAAAAAGTCTTGGCTGAGACAATAGTCTTGAAATTCAAGAGTTTTGATTTGAAAAGATGAAAGGGCTCAATGCCAGAGGAAGAGGTCATAGGGTTTATGGCACAAGCAGTAGACTGTGACAGGTATAGGTGAAGGACCAGTGTCCAATGTTCTTCCATGGGCAAGATGAGTGACCACTTGGGGTGAAGTGGCAGGAGGTCGGTGGGGAGGGGAACCAGACCTGGAAGAATCAGGGAAGGCCAAGTTGGCCTCAAGTGGATCCAGGGAAAGTGAAGCCGAGGCCCCAGTGTAAGTCTGCTGCCATTTTTGCTTGTGTAGGATCCATGTGAGCTGTGCTTCTCAGGATAGGGAGTTGCGAGTCTTCTGTTAGAAACCCACCTGTCAAGTGTCCAACAGATGTGACACCTGGCCAGAGTCTGCTCACCCCATCCAACTACCCATGCGGGTGATCTCTTCTGGTCCAGATGGGCAGTGCTGATGGGGCAGGAAAAGTCCCAGGACTTGCTTGACTGCTGGTGGTACAGTGGTTAGGGTGTCGACCTGGGCTGCTGAGGACCCAGGTTCGAAACCCCAAGGTTGCCGGCTTGAGCGCAGGCTCACCAGCTTGAGCATGGGATCATCGACATGATCTCATGGATTCTGTCTTGAGCTCAAAAGTCGCTGGCTTGAAGCCCAAAGGCCAAAGTCACTGGCTTGGCTGGAGCCTCCAGGTCAAGGCACATGTGAGAAGCAATCAATAAACGACAAAAAGTGCCACAAGTACGAGCTGATACTTCTCATCTCTCTCCCTTCCTGTCTGTCTGTATCTCTCTCTCTCTCTCTCTCAAAAGAAAAGGTTCCTGGACCCATACCTGGTGAACTGATTGGAACAATCCTGAGGTTTCATCCCAAAACAAACAGTTGGTAGCAAAACCTAAGCTTTTACATGCTTCTGGAATACCTTTAAACATAAAAATGAAAACAAAACAAAACAAAAAACTTAAAATTACCTTCCTCCCTTACTGAAAAAGATTATTATAGAAAAATGCAGCTATTAAAAAAGAATAGAATTAATCTGCTATCCCATATCCCTGAGGTAATCACTGCTAACCATCAGTCCTTCCAGACATTTTTCTCTGCACTGCACAGAATTTTAATTGTAAATTAGAATGGAACCTCTTTGAGAGCAAGAACTACGGCTTGTTCATTTCCTTAGTCCCAGCTCCTAGGATAATACTTGGTGTAGAAAAGGCATTTGATAAAAGTTTTTGAACAAAAACTGTCTCATATCTTCTAGTAGGCAAGGAGGGAAAATAAATTAACCTATTTTTATTATTTTTGCAGATGATTTAGCAGAAGAACCAATGTGTGAGAGGCCGGTGGGGGACAAGTTAGAATGGGAGTCCCTAGGGTGGATGGGAGACTTTCAAATGACAATGACAAGCAGTCCTAAGGGACAGACAGGCCTTTCAGTGATACAAGAACCCATCACGTTTTCTAAGGACACCCTTCCTCTGTCAGCTAATCCAAATGACACTTGCTAAGCAGGGTACAGCCAACATTGTCTGAGGTCCCCTGTTGGGGGTGGTGCCGATTTAACAGAGAGGTATAAAGGACCGTGCCTACCTCTGCGGAGGGCCCCATCTGTTGGCAGAGGGTGGTTCATCTCTCATCCCAGCTCTGGTTCCATGCCTGGGAGCTCTCCCTTTCCACCTTTCCCCTCCTCATTCTCCCAGGCCCCTGACCAAAGGTGTCTGTTCTGAAGTTGCCCTGGCCACTGCCCCTCCCCGCCCCTATCTGTCCCGGGCCACTGCCTCACCAGCTCAGACCTGGCTCCTTGCTTCAGTGCTGCCCTCAAACCCTTTCCCGTCGCAGCTGCCAGAGGGAGGTGTCCATTCCTGCCTCAAGTCCTTTCTTGGCTCCCCGTCTAGGATTCACGGCTTCCGAAGCCTGGCCGCGACCCCTCTTCCTCTGTCCGCAGCGTTGTATCCGTACCTGGGGCGCCGCTCCTGTTTCTCTCATCAGGGACTTCCTGGACACGGAGCGGAGCGGACGGGAGCGGCTGAGCGACGGCGCTGGCCGGGCCCCTGCTCCTTCCTCCGCGCCTTTTCTTCCCTCCCCTCCACGTTCCCGGCTTTTCCTCCAGCCAGCTCCTCGGCCCCAAAGCCGAATCGCAGACTCTCCAGGCTCCTCCCTATTATTGTCCCTTGGTGCGGAAGCTGCTCAGGGTCACAGAGCAGGTTAGGGGTTGAGATGGGCCATGAACCTCGATCTAGCCTCTTGTCAATTACTGTACTGAAGACAGGCGGCCTCCGGGGACGGCGAGGTTAGCGCCCTCCTCTGGCCGTTCCTTCGAGACAGCAGACCTGTGGCAGCGGGAGGGTAGGCTGCCCACTTGTGAGCCTTCCTTTTTCTACACTTGGGGCGTTTCAAATCCCGGCTATTCTGTGTGCCTTCTTTGCAATGAGGCCTTGAGGCTTCTGGTTGGGTCATTAATTCGGGCGTAGGAAGGGTGGCAGGTGGCAGAAACGACCCACTTTAGGAAAAATGGGTTTGATAGCAAGGCCATAATCTGCCACCTGCTGGTTGGATTCAAGCTCTTAGCAAATTTACTGGTCTTCGATCTTGCCTTAATCTCTGTGACCTTGAAATCCGAGATCTCTGTCCTCACCTCTCTGCTCCCAATTGGGCCCTCTCCTTTTCATTGTCCCTGTTTCCTTCACTCAATCTGTCAACCTTGCTCACATTAGCACCTCAATCCCAGGGCATCTGAGTATGAAGAAGGCTCTGGCAAGGGCAAGGGCAATGCTTAACTCAAAGTGACTATGGACTCATGGGGGATTCCAGGCAGTGTGAAAACCAAGCATGAGGGAGTGGTTGTGGAGCAGGCACTTCCTAAAACTGTTCAGACCCTACCCTGTAAATGTTCACTTTGTCTCTCTAAGGAAGGCTGACCCGTTTGTGTTTTTACCGAATTAAAATCCCAAGGAAAGTCAGGCTGCAGGTTGTTCCCAGATAGAAACACACATGCTCATAATACAAGAAGCATCTGCCAGCATCCCAGAGAGGGCTCTCTTCCTTCCCTGCACCACTGGCCTGAGTCCCCAGGCTAGCCAAACCAGGGGAGGAAAGGGAGGGATGTGGTAATGCTTCCTGTAGTGGAGGGAAATGTCTGATCCAGCTCCATGCAGCAAGGCTGAGGGGTGGAGGCCTTGTGTGTAAAGGGGTGTTTTCAATATGAAGTCATTTCCTCCAGCGAAGAAGCAGCCACGTTCTGCACAGTCCACTGGCAGTCTGGGATGTTTGCCCAGTACCAGGAGAGAGCCTAAAAAATGCTCAAGTCCATCTCAGGCTCTCAGGAGGCTGGCTGAAAGGGAACCTGGGAGTCAGCAAATCTCACAACTGCCTACCCCATGCTGAACCAAGCAGAGGGTAGAGCTCATTCCTGTCTCTTGGGGCTCTTTCTCATGCTAGATGAAATGATGCCCATGGGTTACCCCTCAAGGGCAGACCTGAGCCTTTCCTGTCTTTGGGTTCCCAGCACCCAGTACTGAGTAGACACAGCTACTCAAGTGCGTTAGGCTGAGTTGGAACTCCAAGTAGGTATTGGGGGGGGGGGAGACTAAGGAGTTCTAGGCATGCCCAGGAAGGACTTCTCCATAGAAGAGAAGGGTCTAGGTTTAGCCTATGTCCTCACTGGAGAAAAGAGGGAACAAACACCTGGTGGGGAACCTGGCAGTAAGAACAAGTTCAAAGAGCCAGAGGGACGTGCTGTCCTCCAGCATTACAATAATCAAAACAATGTGGTTGGCGGGGCCATACTGGCAGTAGGAAGAGAGTAACAGATGAGGCATAATATATTCTAGTACAGGAAGAACTAAAAGACACATAACCAAAGAGGAAATGTCCCTACTCAACAAATGCAGTTGGGAAAATGAACTGCTTGGGGGGAAATCATGTTTGACTCTGACCTTGGACAATTTATCATACAAGTAATAATTAAAGAGCTGCCTAGTTAAGCTCAGAACTGGGGATTTGGTGGGACAGAGATACATATGAGACAGATCACCTGGTGCATTCACCTGCTTCTTAAGCCCAGGTGGGTTGGGGGGTGGGGTGGAAAGCCTCAGTCAAGGAGCTAGCTTCGTGTTTCTGTGTTCTCAGCATCTCAGGAGAAGGCGCTTATGAAGGCCAGGCTCTCAATGACTGAGCAATTCTTTCAAGCTCAGAACTTTGTGAATTGATCTAGAGCAGAAGCTCCAGGGATATCTTTGTTCAAATTCATGTTTAGCAAAAGTACCTGTCTGTACCAAACTCTGGAGAAAGATGTCCTGCTGCCTTCCTTCTCCTGATAAAACTTTCCTTTGCACCACTTGTGCTAGAGATGGTCTTGGGTATTTGTCCCATTTCCCCAACTGCTGGTATACTAGAAACTTATGTGTTAGACCAGGAAGGGACCCTAAAATTGTCTTATTCCCTCATTCTTTTCTTTTTTATTATTTTAATTGATTTTAGATAGAGGTAGGGAGAGAGAGAGAGACAGGAACATATATTTTTTCCTGTATTTGCTCTGACTGGGGATCGAACTGGGAACCCCTGTGCTTTGGGTTGATGCTCCAACCAACTAAGCTATCTGGCCAGGGTGTACCCCATTTTAGAGATGGACGAAGTGATGCCCAGAGTGGAGAAGTGAGAACTCAATGTCACATACCCGGTCTGAGGCAGAGCTGGGCCTGGAGCAACCCCTCCCAGTTTCTGGTGTCTTGCCCACCGCTCCTCTGCAGCCCTGTATTCATTTCCTCTCCAGCCCTCTTTCCTAGACTTTCACCGCTTTCTTCTTGCTCTTCTGAGTTTTCTGTGGCGTTCATATTGCTCCATACCTGTTCACTTTGCAACCTGATAACTCTGCCCCATGACAACGTGGCTTGGTGAGAGATAAGGGTGTACCAGTGGCGGGCATCCCCTGGCCAACGTCCCTGGTCTATGATGGGCCCCAGCACTCCCTCCAACAGACTTGACCCAGCACTAAGACTGTCGGCTGGATGCCTGACCAGGCGGTAGCGCAGTGAATAGAGCATTGGACCGAGATGCGGAAGACCCAGGTTCAAGACCCCGAGCTCGCCAGCTTGAGCGTGGGCCCATCTGGCTTGAGCAAAAAGCTCGTCAGCTTAGACCCAAGGTCGCTGGCTCCAGCAAGGGGTTGCTCATTCTGCTGAAGGCCCACGGTCAAGGCACATGTGAGAAAGCAATCAATGAACAACTAAGGTGTTGTGACGGCAACGAAAAACTGATGGTTGATGCTTCTCACCTCTCTCCGTTCCTGTCTGTCCCTATCTATCCCTTTCTATGACTCTCTCTCTGTCCCTGTAAAAAGAAAAAAAAAAGACTGTCGGCTGGAGACTGGGAACACGTGTCTTCTCAACACGTGTCTTCTCTGGCTCGGGGCTCATAAGATCCACATCCCTGTGTGTCTTCCCCACTATACCAGCTGCGTGACCTTGAGCATGTCACTGCTCTAGACCTGACTACTTTCTTGAAAATAGGAATAATAGAACATACCTAGAGCTGCTGTGAATGAAGATCAAGGTCAAGTACATGGAATAGTACTTTGTAAACTGAAATATCATTCCAGTGTAAAATGTTGGTCTCCCCCAGATCTCAGCACAGGGATGGATACAGAGCAGATGCCTCTGAATAACTGGAACAATGGCTCTCAACTGGGGGCTATGCTGACTCGCCAGAGGACATTGGGTGGTAGCTGGAGACATTTTTGTTTATCACAACTGGGTAGGGGTTGCTATGGCTTCTTATTGATTGGAAGCCAGGGATATTGCTAAGCATCTTACAGTGCACAGGACAGCTCCACAGCAAAAAACTTATCTGTCTCCAAATGTCAATAATGCTGAGGTTCAAAAGCCTTGCTGAGGTGAATGAAAGTGTGAAATTACGTCTGTAGATACAGAAGTGGTTTGTTGTTCCAGAAAGGTGAAGAAGCTGTGACTGGGGAGTTGGCTATCAGGATACCATGGTAACCAAGAGGAGGAACCACAGCGGGTAAAGTGAAATGACCATGCCCAGGTTTGATAAGTTGAAAACATTTTATTTCAATTCTATCCTTGGGAGGCAGCATAAATAATCACAGAAGACCACAAAGGTCAATGGGGAAGAAAATAAAAAGCTCAAGAAGTATGGGGAAGAGGAGATGAGAGCTAACACTGCCTAGCTGCAGGGGGTTGGGGGTAGCGGACCCTGCTTTAGCTGGCCCAGAGGAAGTTTTTTGGAGGGAAACCCTAAGAGTCAGAGGGCTTTCCCTGCCCAGGTTACCTGGAGGGACTTAGGGAACCCTAGCCTCTGTGGATGGATGTTATGCAAGGTGGCCATGGGAAAAGCAGGTGTGGAGCATAATGTGTCTAGTAGATCCCAGTGAATGAGAGAAAAGGGTGAACACCCATTTTTTATTCCCAGGCCAGATCTCACCCCCCAAATGTGACTTTTCTAAGAACAGTGTGTTTTTGGACACTGTGGGTAGTGGGAAATGGAGAAAAGAAGGAGAAAATATGTGTAGAAGACCAAATGAAATGTGGCATCTCAAAGAGTCTTGTGACCTCAGGCCACTTCTCAGTATGTTCACCTGCAGAATGGAAAGTGCCCCCCTACCTCTTAGAGCAGGTGTGAGACTCAATATGAGATCTGATGTATCAAAGAATGGTGTAAACTTTAAAGTGCTATACTGACGTGAGGGTGTGGCCATTCTACAAGCATAAGGCTTGAAGTAGCTGAGATAATAGTGGGGAGACACACGCAGAGCATCACCCACCCCTTGAAGCAAACGAACCCAAGTGTTGCCTTCCCCAGGGCCCAACTCCATCCCCCTCAGCCTCAGCCTCAGCCTCCAGGAGGAAGAGGCCTCATCTCAGAGGGAGTCCCCTGCGGGGACGAACAGGGCATGGGGACCCTGGGGGATGGAAGAGCACTGAGTGAGAAGGCCCTCACCTGGGCAGTGTGACACATTGGCACTACTGGTGTTGGGCAGACAGTGGAAGTGGCTTCCAGTTCTCATTCTCCACAGATACTTGGGCACTGATGAGGCCCCCAGGATTGGCATCTTGATGCAGTGGGAAGGGCCCTGGCCTAGCTAGGGTCTGGACACCTTAGGTCCTGGGTCCTCTGTTGACCTATTGGGTGACTTAGTTAGTCACTTCTCCAATGAAACCCTCAGTTCTGTCATTTGTAAAATAGGGACAGTATTCCCTACCCTGCCTGCCTCACAAATTAAATGGAAAAAGGGTATTGCAAGAGCTCTGAAGAGAATCATGGGAAGGCAAGGGGTCATTATGGCCTTGGTGAGCATCTTCTTAATTCCCTGAAGACAAGAGCGGGGTGGGCAAGAGACAGAAAGGAGTGTGGCTGCTTGCAACCCTTGTCAGGTGAATCTGGCTTCCAGGGCTGCAGAGGGAGGTAGGGGCAGGGGCCTGCCATCCAGCCCTTACAGTGTGGTCCATCAGGGGATGCTGTGAGTCCCAGCAGTGGGTGCTGACATGTCCTGGCAGCAGCTTCCTTTGCAAAGGAAAAGTTTCAATTTTAAGTCTACTTGGGTCCTGGTTTCCTCCTCTTCTCCCTAGTCCACTGAGGGCACCTCTCAGGGAATCCGTGGTCACTGCCCAGCCTCGGGGAAGCAGAGGCTCTTGGGGTGGCAGGAAAAGGGACTGCCAGCGGTGGGTTTCCAGGAGAGGCTGGGACTTTTATTAGCATGAGGTCAAAAGGTCAAAGATCAGCTTCCAGTTCTTGAGGTGGCAGGCGGGGTCCTCAGGCTCTCTCCCCCAGCTCCCGTCCTGGCTCTGTCTCTGGGATCACAGGATAAAGGGAGATTAAGGGACGAGTAGAAACAACGGAGAAACTGGCTGAGGAAGCGGCCCCACGGGAGCTAGCAGTTCTTCGGGTTGTTGCGCAGGTTCTTCAGTTCCAGCTGCAGCTGCCGAATGCGGACGTCCTTCTGCGCCAGCTCCTCTTTCAGCCGCCGAATCTCATCCTGCTGCCGGAAGAACATTCGGAGGAGCTGGTGGGTGAAGGGGGGCCCGGAGGGCCCGGGTTGGGGCGGCAGGAGAAAGGAGACGAGAAGGTGATTTTCCAAGTGAGTAACGCCGCTCTTCCTCCCCCAGCTCCCCACAGCAGCCTCTGCCCTCCTCCCCCAGACCTTCCATTCCACAGACCGCCCCCCCACCCCCGTGTCCCAGGTGACTAATGTCACCACAGCTCTCCCTTCTCCAGATTCAGCTCACAGCTCCTACCTTCTTTCCCCTGTGAGGTAGAAGAAAAGACCTGACCAGTCCTGATTCAGGATCACTGAGGAAATGGTGAGCCCACATAGGCCGTTTCCCCAAACATCCCAAGCTTGCCCTTTTAGGGGTCCAAACCTAACACTTTTAGTTACTGTTGTGGATGGAAACCTTTCTAAAATGTTTGCCTACGGAGGTTCTGATACAGAACGGAAGCCAGCTTTTTCTCCTGCTGTCACAGGTATACCAGAGTCTGCACTGGGCAGTGAGCCCTTAGTTGGCATGGGCACAGGCAGACAGATCCTCACTTAGAGGCCCTGGATTAACCAGTCTCTCCATTTCTCCTGGAGGAAACCCAGACTGACAAGCGCCCACAGAACTCTGAGGCCTGGAAGGCCTCAGCTACTGGAGGACCCCACACACTCAAGTGAATGTTACAGATAAGCAGTTGGGTTCATCCTCAGACTTCCTGGTGGGAGTCACATTTGTTCTTTGTAATTGCACAGTTTAATTATATATGATATAAACTGATGAAATATGAGTACAAAAGGACAGTTGCTATGTCTTTAAGGGAAGGGAATTCATATTGATTGATTGATTGATAGATTCTAGAGAGGAAGAGAGAGAGAAGTATCAGTTTGTTCCACTCATTTACACATTTCTTGGTTGGTTCTTGTATGTGCCTTGACCAGGGATCAAACTCGCAACCTTAATGAATTGGGAAGATGCTCTAACTAACTGAGCTACCTGGCCAGAGCCCCGTTGCTGCTTCTATAAAAACTAACTTAAATGCTTTAGAAAAATCTTGATAAAGGTGACGCAAAAGATGCTGTCGCCGAATGAGGGGTGGGTGTTATAATCACCAATGACTGCAGAATTTTCTATATCTGGATTGTCTGATAGTGGTTACATGACTATCGAAACTTTCACATTTCTCAAAACTTAGGGAACTGTATTACTGCAAAGGATGAATTTTACCATAGGTGAATTAAACCTCAATAAAGTTCTCTTCTTTAAAAACTGGGGAAAACTTTGAAAAAAACTAGGGCTTGGTTTTCAGATTGACTTTAAGTTCTTATTCTATGTCAGAGAAAGTGGAAATTTGAGTTTAAGTGTGATTTATTTGAGAGAAACATGGCAGAGCCCAGTCAGGGATATCCTCAAAGAAATGATCTTAGTCCTGCATCAAACTATGTTGAATGAATGTACATGTTTTAAATAAAAACAAATGGTTTAAAGAATGTATATGTCATTTATAATGATGTCTTCCTTTAACTGACTTTTTTTCTTTTTTTAAAGATCAAAAACCAGTCCTGCTCTTGTCTGAGGGAAGATGTGTGATTTGCTCCTACTACACATTCCTCTGCCTTCCAAATTCTCAAAATTTCTTTGCATAATTTTTTCAACTTTTGTCTAAAAAGGCTTTATTGAAGTCTAATTGACATTCCATAAATTTCACTTATTTTAAGTGTATAATTCAATGATTTTTAGTAAAGTTACACAGTTATACAACCTAAGTCTCCTCCCTTGGGTCAACTTCTCTTTACACTTAGATCAATGTGTCTGCTGTTTATTGTCCCATTTTCTAATGAATGGCTGCTTCTAAGCTGCTGTGAAGATTAAAATTGTGGGTCAAACCAGAGTTAGTAGATTCTGAGTGAATTTCTTTCCAATGAGGATAAGTGCTCAAGCTGTAGGGAGACTGTGGTATCTCTTTTACCTGCTCAGAGACCCTTTACAGTTTTCCTCCAGGACAACAAACAAGTCTGTAGCTAAATGGTATTCGATTTAACTACCATTCAACCCTGCCTTCTCCACACCAGTACTAGAACTGAGCTCAGGTTCTTGAGATGGCCCACCTGGGCTAGCAAAGCAACTCAGGTACCTCCACCTTCTCAGTGTACACAAAAAGAAAAAGAAAAGCCAAATTTATACAAAAGTAGAAAAGTATCATGAATCTACAAGTACTCATCGACCAGCTTCAACAAAGGATGTGTGACTGCTTTTCCTCCATGATATCTTCCTATTCTTGGTATCTGCTCCTGCCTGCTTCTCCCATCCCACTACCTGCGGGGATTATTTTGAAGCAAATCCCATTTATCACATGATTTCATCCAGCCCTAGAAATCTCAACATCCCTCTATAATGGCACATAAACATTATAAAACTATTGCCAGTGTATCTGTCAATTTCTACTTTAAAACTGTAAGATCCCAGAAGTCAAGAATAGTCTCATTTTCATGAATAATAGTAGTAATCATAATCTGGTGTGACAAGAAACCTCTAAGATCGCCCCTCAAGAGTGAAGTGGACCTAGTGATTTGCTTCAAATGAATAGAATATGGCAGAAGTAATAAGATGTCATAAGGTTACAAAAAGACTGTGGTGTCATCTTGGAACCCTCTCTTCCTCACTCACTCTTGAGGGAAGCCAGTTGCCATGTTGTCAGTTGCCCTACGGGGAGGTCCATATGGCAAGGAACTGAGGTTGATGGGTGCTCTGGCCGACCGCCCACGAGGAACTGAGACCCTCAGTCTAACAACCTGGGAGGAAATGTGTCCTGCCAGCCTCCATGTGAGTGAACTTGGAATTAGATGTGCCTTCCAATGTGACTGCAGCCCTGGCTGACAGCTTACGCCCTCTTGAGAGACCTTGAACCACAGGCAGCCACAGAAACAATGAGACAATGAATGTTTATGGGTTTAAGTCACTAAATTTTGGGGTTGATCTGTTACACGTCAATGGATAGCTAGTGCATCAGCCTCTGTAAGCACTCCAGGTGAGCCAGGAAGAGTGGTAGACTTGTAGAGGTGATTTCTTCCATGCTCACAGCATTGCATATCCCCATTGTGTCACGAAGAAAAGGCCAGGAAACTGGTTCAGGCACAGCCAGGTACTGGGAGAGCCAGGATTCAAATGCACAGGGGTCTAAGCAGCCATCCCTACCGCAGCTGCACCAAGCCAAGAACCTGGCACACAGTAAGCATTCTGCGAGTCCCGGCTGAGCTAAACTGTATTGGCAGCAGAGACTGAGGGTGTGGTTGGAAAGAGAAGCTTTCAGGGGCATGGACAATGCCCAGCTATGGTTGCTCCTACTGCAAATGGTACAAAGAGCATTTCCATAAACATCCAGCATCGTCCACAAACCAGGAAACTGTCAGATCTCATCAGTGCTGCAATGCCAGGAAGGAAGGCCGTGCTGTAAGGCACGAGGCTGGCCCTCCCTTCTGACTCAGGACTTTACATCTCCTCTAACACCAAATGATGGCAACATTCTGGGGTGGATTAATGAGGAGGCTGTGAATTCACATGTAACTGTGTTGGTTCATGAATTTGAGGGTTGGGGGAGGGGCATCACTATCCTTGCCTCTATTTATTGGGGTCAGAGGCAAGGGAAACCAACAACAGGCTACTTATGGTGCTTGTCACAGAAAGGAAAAAGCCTCCGAATGCAGATGGCATAAAGACCTGAAGCCCATAATTGAAATATAAAGGTCCTGCTCTTCCAGGGCCTGTGGAGGTAATAACTTATATTCCTTACCTCATTCTCTGTCCTGGGTGGGACATTTTCTAATAAATCTATTCCATTGACCACAACGCTCTTCTTTTCTTTGATAGGAGCCTTAAATACCATTTTTGAGGACTTCTTATAGCCTTCTTTCAAAGACATCAGCACGGGATCTGAGAAAGGCAAGGGACATATTCTCATTGAAAGCTGATGGACTGCCAAGTGACAGTCTTTCATTGACACCATGCCTGACAGTTGACCGAGTATGAGGGGAAGTTCCAACAGGAGGATGCACAAGGGAAATGCGGTGAACCAGACGGACGCCAACGCTCGCTTGCTTTTAGCCTCTTCTGGGAAGCCCACCCCTTGTAGTACTTACCTCGGTTAATGCCTCCCAGCCATTCATCGGGGGTCAGAGCTGGCTCCGTGCCTGGCGTCATAGGGTAAATGTCTTCCTGGTAGGAATCTGACTGTAGTAGAGGGAGCAGAAGAGGGACCAGATGGGGGCTGCTGAGAAAATCCTGGCTCTCGTCACTGACATCCAACCATGGTACCTGCTTTCCTGCCTCCAAGCCTTTGCACTCAGTGCCCCCCGCCCCTGGAATTCTCACCCTGAGTTTGTTAGCAATTCCCACTGTGGGTTTCTTAGCAAACGAAACTGTTTCCACATTGGGATGTCATCCATTCCCCACCCCACATTGGGCCTGAAGACCCTGGTCCACAGGAAAAGAGCTACTTCTGCTGGGCTCCTCCAGGCTTACAGCCAGCAAAGAACAAGCTAGGATTCCATGCAGGAGGCCCCTGGGAGTCCCAGCAGCCCCACTCACCCTCCGGGGCACGATCATGGAGATGGGTTCAATGAGGCCCTTGAGAGTCACAAGCTTGTAGAAGCGGAACACCTCGCAAGCTGACACATCCAGTCCATGCTTGGGCATGACACCTGTGGACAGGCACACGTAGCTCCCTGGGGACCAGCGCATTCCCCTCTTGCTCTCCCTCCTCCCCGATGTCCTTGGCCAAGCAAAAGGCCCAGTTGTGGGCACTAGATATGGAGCAATGACCCAGACTGAGGGGCTGTGGTTGGGCTGAGGGCTTCTTGAGTCAGCTCTGTCCCTGGGTTGGGACTTCTCATATGAGTACTATGGGCCAGACCTGCCTCACCAAAGTGCATGGTTTAGAAGTAGGGTCTTTTAGAACTGGAAAGGGCTGCAGAAATATTGGGATCTAATCCATTTTTTTATAGATGAGACTTTTAAGGATTATAAGAGAAGGGGTTTTCTCAAGGTCACAGAGTGTTGCCACAATATAAGCCACAAAGCCATCACCCTCTGAAATGAACTGGCTTCCTGAAGCCTCTGTTTCCCCCCATCCTTAGAGAAAAAGAAGGGGGAAAAAACCTTTTCCCACTGACCCTTGAGGTTTAAACGCAGCCTGATGACTGGTTTAGGGCTGAGAGCATGCGCATACATACGTGTGCACGCATATTCTGTGTGTGTGCGTTAGCCACCCTGTCCCTAACAGCTGCATCTACTGATCATCTACTGAGAGAGCAGTGTGGTGTTAGGAACACAAGCTTGGGGGTAGGACAGACCTGGGTTTGAATCCTAGCGTTGTCTTTTTTTTATGCTGGGAGTCCTTGGGCAAATCATGACCTCTCTGAGCTTCAGGTTCTTTGGCTGGTTAGAGGAGGAAAGTGGTGGCCCCTCCTGAGATGGTCAGGGGCTGAGTGTGAAGATGCTCAGCAACTGCTCAGCACAGAGAAGAGCACAGGTAACATTTGTTTCTTTCTCCGTGATGTGGCTATGAGTTAAGGTTCTACCTGACCACAACTGGACGGGAAGGCTGCTCTTCTAGGATTCCAGGAGCTGAAGGGGAGTGGTATAATGGTACCCATGTGGGATTTGGAGCCAGCAGATTGAGTTTGAGTTCTGGCTCTGCCACTTACCAGCTACAGGGTCTGCCTGGGGTGAGCTACTTAGCCACCCTGGACCTTCGAAAGGGCCTGGCTTCTGGTAAATGCTCAATAGCAGCCATAGGTGAGGAGGACGAGAAACAGTTAACCTTGGTTTCTCTCCCTGCCTCTTCTCCTCCCCAAGTCCTACTGACCCTCCTTTCTACACATCTGGATTTACCCTCTTCTCCTCATCCTTATGCCGTCCCCCTAGTTAGGCATTTCTTGCCTAGAAGTCCACAGTGGTGGTCTCCTAACTGGCCTCTGTGCCTTCTACCCGCTCTTTCAAAACCCATGAGCCCAAAGCCACTCTCCCTACAGAAGCCAAAGCGATCTGCAGCTAGAATTTCAGACCATATCACATCATCCCCGCTCCTACTCATCCACCCAAGAAAAAGAAAACCTTCCAACGTCAGAGCCACGCTGGGCTCACCCTCCCCATCTGCAAGTGGGAATGTAGACACTGTGCACACTCCTGTGGGCTGCTGATGACCAGAGATGGCAGAGGGTGCCAAACACCATGGGAGAATGAGCCGCTCAAGTGGGCGATGACAGGTGGCTGAAGACCAGCGGACTGACCTTCACAGGGGCAGCACCAATGGGTTCTATTCTGACTAGCCCATGAGCTGCGGCCTTCTGAGTCTGATATTTTATTGGGGGTGGGGTAACCCCTGAGCCAAATGTCCTAAAAGCCATGGCAGCTTCTTGACCCCTTACCTAGGCCTTTTTGCGGGGCTGGGGACCTGAACTCCATGAGGTAACTCAGGTAGGGCTTCTCAGTGCTGATCTCATAGTACCGGATGTTTCCGTCTCCCTGTGGGAAGGAGAGGGGAGGGGTGAGGAAGGTAGAGGGTTGGGGAGGACTGAAGAGAGCCTCTGCTGTGCCTCAAAGGTGGTCAAAGACCAGCAGTCCTGGCCCCTAGGCCCCTGGTGGGCCTGCTACTGGGGATGTGCTGGGGGTGGTGAGTGGTAGGTGTGTAGAAATAGCTTTTCTGACAAACAAGGCCATATTTGTCAGAGGTCTCCTGGCAGGTGCCTCAAATTCCATCATGAGTCACAGTCCTCTGTACTTCAGGCTCTGATCCTTATTCCAACATAAACTCTCCAACCCACCTCTGAAGGAATGTGCAGCCATTGACACATCAGTAAAAATAAGTGTCAGACTTGAGGGTAGGTTTCACTGAAGGGAGTGAGAATCAGGTTGGGTCAAGGGAAGGCCAGAGAGGTTAGGCTGGCTCTTCTTATGGGAGCAGGGCAGACACGGGGCCCCATGGGGTCAGTGGTCTCCCAAAGGTCCCTCTCCCACCCTCTATTACCTTTCCAGCCAGGTAGAGCATGTGAGTGTCAGCATCATAGAAGGGGAACAGAAGGCCGGAGAGCCCATCAATTTCCTCCTCGATCAGAGGCATGGATAGGTCCTCCTGCAAGGAGGGGGCAGTATCAGCCTATGTCCAGGAAGGATGGCACCTCACCTTTCCAAACTTCAGCAAAGCCCCCAGAGCTACAACTCTTTTATGTAACCACCCAACCTCTTGTGGCTGACCTGGTCCCAGAGGGCAATCTGTCTTGTGTTCCACCTGGAGACTCCTGTTGTGAGAAGCCGCTTCATGTTCCCCAGAAACACCACCCGGTTCACTCTGTGGTTTTTGCAGTTGGCCTCCTGTGGGGCACAGAGAGGGCTGGTGAGCCAGGCCCCCAGGCACCAGGGTCCTGTAGTGGGCTGAATGGTCGCCCCCAGAAGATACATCCATGTCTTGTATCCCTGGAACCTGTGAATGTCTCTTTATTTGGAAAAAGGGACTTTTCAGATGTAATTTTAAGTTAAGGGCCCTGAGATAGGGGGGGTCTCCTGGATTATCCAAGTGGGACCCTAAATGCTATCACGAGATCCCTTATAACAGGCAGAAGGGTATTCCACAGACACAGAGAAGAGCAGGTGATGTGACCATGGAGGCAGAGTTTGGAGTGATGTGACCAAGGAAGCCAGCAGCCACCAGAAGCTGGAGGAGGCAAGAAATAATTCTCCCTGGAGCCCCTGGAGGGAGCGTGGACCTGCTGACACCTTGACATCAGAGTTCTGGTCTCCAGGACTAGGAGAGAATCCATTTCTGTTGTTGTAAGCCATTCACGTGTGGTCACTGGTTACAGCCGCTCCAGGAAACAAGTGCAAGAGCTAAGGAGCAATGGAGCCGAGCCTTGGAAACCAGGTCTCTCCTCCACGCCCCCTACTGGGCGGGACACTGAGCAGAGGGCAGCTAATGTTGACGATGTCCCAGGCAGGGCCTGCCATTGACTTCTCTTTGAACCTGCACTACAATACTTACTGGCAGAAATCTCTGAGGATGGAGAACCCCAGGCTTAGAAGGACAGGGGACTCAGGGTGGTTCACTGTTTGATGACTCACTTCACCAGGGGCTCCTACAAAAGCCGTCCTTTGCCTTCTCTCCTGCCTCCCAGCTCATGACACTTCCTTCTCCTCCTAACACACAAAGGTCCTCTGCCAGGATGAGTCAGCATCAGGTCCCAGAGGGCACCACAGGCTGGTGGAACAGTGCAAAGACCCAGGCATTGTTTGTTTGGAACTGCAATTCCTAGTTCTGCCAAAAAAGTGTATCCTAGGAGAAGCCCTTCACCTTCTCTGGGCTCATACCCACGGCTGTGCGTGGAGGTTGGGTTCTCTGCTCCCTACCACCTTTTCTGCTCAGCCTGCGCCCTTGGGTCCATCTGGCTGGGTTTGAATTCTAGCTGCTCCATGACTGTGACATTCAAGTCTTTGACCCTCTCCAAGGCTCAGCGTTCTCCTGAATGAAATGGGAAGGGTAATAGTTCCCACCTCAGAGGACAGTCATGAGGACTAAATGAGGGAACAACGTGGAGCCCGTGGCCTACTGCATGCCACCCAGCGAGCTCTGAGTCAATGTTGGTGAATACCGGTGATGCTAGTAACTAGGACAATTATTATTTGTAGAAGCAGTAGTAGATGACTTTCTGGCCTCACAATATTGGACTTTTCCTAGATAAACACAACCAGGTCACCATCAAACCTTTCTGGTACGGTGGGTAAATCTCAAATTTAATCCAAAATTTTCATCCTACTTAGTAACTGGTATGCTTTAGGTGCTCAAGAAATGATCATTTCTTACTCCCTAATGGCATCTAATCCCTTCCTTGCAGTCAAGACCCAGGGGACTTAAAAAAACAAAACTGGAGTTAAGTTTACCATCCACCTCTCCACTTGGAGCTGTCCCTGGGGCTGGCACCCTGAGCCATGCCCATCAGGCTTGTCCCACCCAGGCAGCTGGGCAGTGAGTCCAGATCCCCTCCACCCATGTCCACAATGGGCTCACTCAGCACCAAGGATTCATGTGCTGAAGGGCGTCCTCAGAGCAGGCCAGCAGAATCCCATGGGGCGGGGGGAGTGCAGTGGACGAGACAGGGTACTCAAGCCCCTCCCCACCAAGAACAAGGTAGGGCTCCTGTGAGCCAAGAAGGGCCCAGAACAGATGGGGTGATCAACAGAGAGGTGCAGGCCCGGTGTATGGGAGAGGGGCACTGGCTCAGCCTTTCCCTAAGCCTGGCTAAAAGCTGAGCCCCAGGCCCCAGTACCTTCCCTACCCCTCAAAAGAGTGGGGCTTCACCTGCAGGACACGGCCTGAGCGGGGCTCGATCACACGCAGCTTCTTGTCCTTACACGTAGTGGTGAGCAGGCTGCCGTCGGTGTTGAAGGACATGCAGAGGATCACATCTGAGTGGCAGTCGATCATCTTCACCGGCTCACCCACGTCCAGGTTCCAGATGAGAACCTGGGAGGGCAGACATGTAGGAGTCGGGGTCGGCCCTGCTGTTACCATAGGGCAGCTGTTCCTGGTCCACACCAGATGGTCCTGGGAGAGATGCCCCGTGCAGGGTCGGGGTGTGCTGGCATGCAGAACGGTGTCACTGAGGTCTGTACTAAAGGCTGGTGTGTCCCTGTCATGTAAATCCACTACTATTTTTGGGCCGATCCCAGCTCCAGCTTGGACTTACAAGTGAGAAGGATAAATGTTCTTTGCCAGGTTCTAGTGGCTGGAGCACCCCTTTTGAGGGCCTGCCCGGGGGGTAGGGGCTGTGGTTCCAGTCTCTTTCCTCCAGCAGCTTTGGTTGCTCTTTATTCCCCACTATGAGAGTGTGGGCTTGAAAAGACATTCGCCTCCAGTCCATCGGCACCAGACAAGGCAGCACAGATGCCTCCAGCTCTGTGGACCCCAAAATGGCGGACCCCAAAATGGGATTTCTTTGGCAGGCTTCTCATCTTGGTGGTTTCCCCAAGATTACAAACACGACTATTCCCACATATGTGTCCCCTGGAGACCCAGCTCTGCACATGCAGACAGGGGGGCCTTCAGGGAGAGACAGGCAGGTCTACAGAAGTTGGTCAGCTCTGTGTAGGTGAGTGAATCACCAAACAAATGAGACAGTGTTGATTAACATGCTCAGGAAAGTAGGAGTGCTTCCTCCAGGCCCCCCAAGATGTTTTCTCTCCCCGCCGCCCATTCCCACTGCCTGCCGAGCAGCCCACCTTGTAGTCATAGCCGGCACTGAACAGGATGTTGTTGGTGGTAGGGTGCCACTCGACCAGCCCCACACGCCGGCTGTGCCCATGCAGCTCCAGGAGAGCCTCTGACATGTTCCGCTTTAGCCCGCCCTCGGGGATCTCCCAGATCCGCACCTGCAGAGGGAGCAGAGGGCCTAGGCTGGGTGGGCAGGGCAGGAGGACACCCTGATAGCCTGCCATTTGGACATCAGGGAGACCTGCTTGGTGAGGCGCCTGATGGCCAGGGTGGTGGGCAGAGCTGGCTGAAGCCTGGAGGTAGGCTCAAGCATATGGTTAGAGAGGAAAGAGGCCATCTCCTCTCTTTCTTTGGGAGAGTTTCTTCTGAGAAGTCGCTGCCAACTCTCAACAACTATTACCACTGGCGTGCTATTGCTATGGTCCAACCAGACCCAGCGGTCCACATGCTGAGCAGCTCTGAGCCTGTGTTGAATTGAAAAGCCTATCTCTGCTTGCCTTTCCACACCCTTCTAAGAGATCTTTCAGCCCCGGCTCCTTTGTTTGTGCCATACGGCCTGTCTCCCATTCTGTCTCCCACTCAGGATGGATACCTGAACAGGGGGAAACCTTTCCAGGAGCTGGGACATCCAGAGTCCTCAGAGATATGATAAACCGAGGGGCAGAGATTCTGAGGAGATGTTGGAGCCTGCGCTGGCAGGACAGGCAGAGCCTGGATGAGCCGCCACTCCCAGGCTTACTGAGGCTCACAGGAGCAGAGATGGTCTGCAGTGGAGGGAGGGGGACACGGGGGGGGGCAGGGGCTGAAGAGAAGCAGAGAAAAGGGGCCACCTGGACCCCAGACAGAGAAAAGGGGCCACATGGACCCCAGACAGAGAAAAGGTAGTTTCTCTGCAACCTTTGAATACCCCACCCCCCATTATTTACATGAGCCCTGGTGGGCTTGTTTTTCAAGCCAAACCAGGCTCTGCAGCAGAAAGCTTTGCCCGGCCTTTCCTACTGGCAGAATAAAATGAGATGCTGCTTGTAAAAGCTGATAAACTATAAAGTTCTCTAAAGGACAAAGGAACTATATTCCTGTTCTAATTGTTGTCATCATTAATGCTATTTATTATGATCTGACTGGTGGAGAGGAAAGAACACATGCGACTACGACAACTTAGGACACTCTTAAAACAAAATGTTTGAAAATATGAACTCCACCCTTGCTAGCAAGGAGAAAAACAGGAAAAACAGCTTTGAGATACCATTTATAATCTTCCAAAATAGCCAACTGAAAAAAAAAGAAGGAGCTAGGTTGGCAGATTATGCAGGGTGGTGCAAAAGTAGGTTTACGGTTGTGACTGCATGAAGCACAGAGTTTATTCTTGTATTACTATTTCTTAATGATTGTATTGTTTTCCATGTGAACAACTGTAAACCGACTTTTGTCCCACCCCGTATTGTAGGTTTAATCGTTGTTGGTAGTATTATAAACCAGAGTGATTTTTCGGAAGCAATTTGGCTATCTTTAGTAGGAGCTATGAAGCCATTTGTATTATATTCTTTGATTCAGTAGTTTCACTTTTAAAATACAATATAAGCAAAAAACTCTATGCATGAAGATGTTTATTGTAACATCATCTTTACAGAAAATTTAGAAACACTCTAAATGACCAACAGGAGGGGAACAATTTAATATGTCACATGAGTATGGAATATTAGCTGCTCGATTATAATTCTGAAGGCTCTGAATGAACACAGAAAGCATGCGAAGTAAGAAAAGCCAGTCACAGGCAGTCTCAAGGACCGGGTGGGCATTAGGAATGCCCCAGAGGGGATTTCTTTGGCAGGTTTCCCGTCTTGGTGGTTTCCCCAAGACTACAAACATGACAATTCCCACATATGTGTCCCCTGGAGACCCAGCTCTGCACATGCATACTGGTGGGCCTTCAAGGAGAGACAGGCAGGTCCAATGAAGGGTTAGGGTCACCCTTAGGTGTACCATTCTCAGTTTCAAACAGACACTAGAAAAAAGAAGTTTATAATTAGGGGACAGTTGAATGTTTTCCCATCCTTACTGTCATCTCCTTGGGTCACTCCAGCTCTCCGGCAGAGCCCAGTGCTCCTGACCAGCCCTGCATGGCAGCAGGCCCGGTGGGAGGGAGGTGACATAAACAGGTTCTAGCAGACCCCTGGTTCTTTCTCCACAGGCCCTGTGGGAGGGCTTTTGAGGGTAAGGTCTGATCTGGAAATTGCAGGGGGTAGAGTGGGTACCCAGATGGATGACTCAGTAGTTACCAATAAGACATATTCTTCTTGTCCCCAAATAGAGGAAGGTGAGCCTTGAAGAGCGACTATGTTTGTATTAGATACACATATACACACAAACACACACACACCACTACCACCACCATACACCATACACACACACTACCACCATCACCACACACCATACACAGACACACACCACCATCACCACACACCACGCACACACCACCACCACACACCATACACACACACCACAACCACCACCACGCACACACCACAACCACCACCACACACCACACACACACACACCACCACCACACACCATACACACACACCAATACCACCACCACACACCACACCATACACACACACACAAACACACACATATACCATATACACATACACCACCACCACCACACACCATACACACACACACACACACACACACACAATTTCTTTTCAGCCAAAGGTATCCTGTTATACATGTACTTCTACAACTTGCTTTTCTCATGTAACAGCATCTTTCCACACCAGCACATACGATCTACCTTATCTTTTTAAGTGGCCAGAGGGACATCTGTTGTATGATTGTGCCGTGATGGACTTAATCAGCCTCTAATAATGAACACCTGGGATCTGCCCACTTATTTCACTACTACAATTCATTCTCCGATGAACAGTGCTGTATTACAAGTTTGTGCATGGGTGTGAGTAGACCTGTAGAACACACGCCTAGAAGTGTTTCATTATAGTTCCTATAACGTTGTTCCCAAAAGCTGCTGCAGTTCTCACCAACGGTCTGCTTTTCACCTATGTCTCTAAGACTACATCTTCAAAACTGGATTTTTGCCCACTGGATGAAAGATGCTACCTCACTGTTGTTTGGATTTGCATTTCTTTGATTCGCAGAAATACTGGGGTCCTTTTCCCCTATAGGCCACCCTTGTTTGCATTTGGGAGACCTGAAAGGTTTTCAGACTCAAGGGGATAAGACAGACGATGGGTCAGTGTGAAGGTGTTTGGGGCAAAGAATCTTGTCTACGGACACCTCATCCCGTCTCTCGAGGACAACGGGCAAACATGCACACACGTAAACACTGTGTCTTTCAGCGTGGAAGTGCTGACCGAGGCAGGAGAGTCGCCTCTGGTCTTTGATGAAGATCTTTGAAACAGAGAGTTGGGCCTCATTACTTCCACACACCCCTCTTATGAGCCAGGCCCTTGCCAGCCAATGGGATGGGTGCTGCGCTCGCCCATGCAGGCCCCTGGGCAGCGTGAGTGGGGCTGACTCAGCAGAGCACTCGCCAGGGCACAGGGCTGGGGGAACCTCAAATCCAATCTTGGGGGTGATGGGTGGGAGGGTTGGGCAGAAGCAGGGTTGAAAAGGGAGATGCCGACCCAGGTTTGGAAAGACAGTTTAGGGAAGCGGGGAAGGGTGGCTCACAGAAAATGACCTGTGTGTGGGTTCAGGGCTAGTGGGTGGGGAGATCTCCAGCAGGTCAGCCTGGCTGGGGTAGAGCAGGCTGGCAGGTGCCAGAGGAGGGCAGAGGCCATGTGTGTCACACCTAGTCACTGGGGCCCAAAGGAACGCTGCTTAGAGGGACTCTCAGAAAATAAAATATAATTTAAAAAACCCTTTTCCAGAACAGCCTAATTCCTGAGCAGCCAGCTAACTGAGGGTCCCTGGGTGGTATCACATGCTGGGTTAAGGTAGAGACATGGGAGAAGCTGTGGAGTGAGGGTCCACCCAGGCTCTCATCCCCCTGACTAGTAAGATGACCGTGGATGAGCCATTAACCTCTCTGAGGCTCATGTTCCTTGCTTAGATGATGAATTGAGATGTGAGCACTTTTAGAGGTGTGTGGGTTAAAGTAAACTGGGCTTAGAGTCCTTGTGGGTCTGAGGCTTTGTTGGGGTGACAGACAGCCTAGAAACCTACGAGCTAAGCCAAGAGGTATGCAGAGGGCAGGTTGTGTCTGTGCCCAGGCTCAGCCCCTAGACTGCAACCACGTCCCGTGGGGTGAAGGGCTGCGAGTGAGAAGCCAGGGACTATTTTCACCAATAACTGCTGGAGTAGTGCATCAGGCAGGGATTGGGGGACCCTGATGAAAAATGCCCCACAGAGAGGGAAAGAGGCGCCTATCCCCATTTAATATCAACCACTTCCTTCCCTGGGCCCCGGTTTTCTCATGCGCATACTGAGACAGTACAAGTTAATCTTCCAAACGTTTCTGCTGTTGACATCATGGCATGTATCCCTGCGGGGAAGAGACTAGTTCTGATTCACCACTACAGCTAACAGTTGGTGCAACACAACTTGCTAAAGGAGCTCAGAGGAGGAGCTGAAGTTCACAGTGGGCCTAGTAGCTGGAAAAGAAATTCCAGTCCCTTAGTATGGAAGGGATTTGTTGGAGGAAAAAGCATGGATGGGCGTGGCAGGAGCACAGTGGATCTGCCCAGAAGTTGCTCTAGGAGGTTACTTCTATTCAACAGGAACCCAATAAGGTCTGCCAAACAGGATTTCTGAGAGGAAGGGGAGGGGAAAAGTGGCAAACGCATTCTGTTTTGAGAAAGCAGCTGTGCCTGGGATCATCCACTTCATAGGTCCTTGGGTCACAGCCCTGTTATTCTCAGTTACAGTCATCCAACAAGATATGCTTAGCCCCTCTCTGACTCACACACTTTAGACACCAGGGTATGGTCCTATAGCAGATACATGCAGACATGGCTAAGGCAGGACAGCTGATAGGGGACTGTTAATAAAGCTACAAAACCAGTGTCCCTGTGCATGGAGGAGGGAGCAGTTGGCCAACAAAGGGAGAACTTTATGATCTGACAGGCTTCATTGAAACCCAGGCTCTGAACCTATCAGCTGTGAGACTTCAGCCAAGTTACTTAGCCTCGCTCTCAGCCGCACTCTTCTCATCTGTAAGAGTAATTTTACCTATAGTTATAGTTGCTCTGAAGACTGAGTAAATATATGTGCCCTACCAGGCAGATTACTAAGAACTTAAGAGTATGTAACAATGCTTGCTAAGTATTAATTAAGGACCCTATACAAGTTTTATATAGCTCAAATTTTAGATGTGATTTATATTTTCATGCGCATTCTGTTGTCACGGGTGTTGTCAATGTATACAGTATAAAGTTTGTCTCCATTTTATAAAATGCAGTATATATTTCCTTTTTAAAATTATTATGTGATTATGAAGTTTGGGTCTCTCTCTGCATTTGACAATCGAGAGTCATGGCTGCTGGTGACTTAGGGCCACAGTCTAGTGAGGGCCAACGGAATGCCTCTGACAACACTGTTTCTAAGGGCAAGAGTGTTCTGTTTAGGGCATATGCTCGTTCTATAACCACCGCAGACAAGCAGTGCTTACTGTCTGAATCTGTGGTATAGGAGCTCAGAGAAGGAGCTGAAGTTCACAGTGGTCCTAAGCATCTGGGAGAAGGTATAAAGAGTCCAATGGCTTAGTATTTACTTAAAAACAAAACAAAACCCTATTTAGAGCAGTGTGGGGAGAAACAGGACAGTACATGATATGGGTTCTGCCCTCTGGAAGCATCCAGTTTAGCTATACTATATCACACAGTCACTGG
Source organism: Rhynchonycteris naso (assembly GCA_037038555.1). NCBI lineage: Eukaryota > Metazoa > Chordata > Mammalia > Chiroptera > Emballonuridae > Rhynchonycteris > Rhynchonycteris naso. The sequence goes on from CM072999.1 coordinate 48,543,753, forward strand.
CCCTAGGATTTCCACCCAACCACTCTACAGATACAATGCCCGGAGCCAAGATCACAGCAAGTCTCATGTCTTCTGCAGCAGGAAGAGAGAAACGGGTGAGAGTCTTGCCCAGAGCCAGGAGGCTCCTGGGACTCCCACCTCCCCATTTCTTGCCAATGATTCTGTTTACTACTAGAAACTGAGTTTATCTCCACCCACCTAAACAAGGGGTAGCATCTCAAAGTCCATCTTCATGTGGATATCTTCTGACCACCTATTTCCCAATGTGAGAAACAGATCACTTCAAACCCAGGCTGGTGAGAGAGGTGACCTGAGGCTGAGAAGGAAGCACGATTGAGTGTCTACTGCTGATTCTTGTGAGGCAGCTGCTAGAGGGTTAAATGAAATGACAAACATGGAGCTGGACACATGGACAAATCCATGCTACTGAATATTATTATCATTTTTATTAATGATTATTCTTACTTACACAGGTAAGTAAATGAGGCACAGAGAGGTTAGGAAACTTGCCTGGGGTTGCACAGCCAGGAAGGGAGGAGCTGGGATTCAAATTCAGGTTTGGAAGTAGGTAAACTACCCTGTTCCTCTCTTCTGCAGCCTGCCCTTGCCCAGTCCCCTCCTTGTCCCCTGGCTAGAGCCTGACAACCTGGGTCAGGCATAGTCTGTCCTTCTGCTTATCTATTCTAGGAAGGAGGTGCAGCTCCCTGGCCCCAAGTAACTAGAAATCATCCTCCTGGAGCAAAGACAACCAGCGAGGCTTCCTGCTGGGTGGTCAACTCCTCCATACAGGGTGAGGTCACTGCCCTATCTCCAGGGTGAGGAACATACCTAGCACAGAATAGGGAACCAAGATACTTGTTGAATGAATGAATCACTGGAGAACCTGAGAAAGTCAAGAGACCCTCAGCAGGATCAGCAGTGAATCTCCCCTGACCTGGGGTGAGTGGCCTAGCCTTTTCTCTGGCTGGTGGTGCGCTGGACAGAGGAGAAATTCCTTTTGTCCTGATTTGGAAAAAGGGCCTGGTTGGGGGGAGTGGATTTCTTTCTTGGATTTTGAGGCTCAGCATTCAGCTTACTCCTTTTGGGAAACCAGTGATGCAAGGCCTGTCTTAGAGGCTCAACAAGCAAAGAATGAAATGTTGTAGAAAGAGCAAGTACTAGGAGTCTGACTCCCAGCCCTCCGGCCATCCCTCCCTGGGGCAAGTTATTTGAACTCTTTGGTGCCCACTTAAGGCTAAGGATAAGAAAGTAGCAGTTAATGTTTATGGAGTTTTCAGTAGTCATGAAACATTTTCATATTCATTTAGTTCTCATGATGAACCCAATATGGTCCCCAATTTGCAGTAGGGCAACTGATACCCAGAAAGGTAAAGAAACAAGTGTAAGGTCAGACATTTGGAAAGTGGAAGGGTCAGGATTTGAATGTAGGCCTACAGCCTCCTGAGCGTGGCTGCTTAATGCATGAGCCGCACCGCAGGTTTCTCTGTAGCTGCCCAGTACATTGGTGAGGTCTCTTGGGACTACTGTCCTTTCATCACTAAAAAGAGTATGTTACTCTTTTCCAGCTCCAAGAGGTATTGATTCTCAAGTGTGTAGAAGGGCAGGGTGGTGGATGGCTTCCGGCTGCTTCCAGCAGAGCTGACATTCTGCCCTATCCTATTCCTAGCTCCTCTGGGAAGGGGAGCATCTCTGGGAGGGTGGGGAGGGCTGGGTTGGCTGGATAGAGAGCAAGGGAACCCAAGGCAAAGGGAAGATACCCGAGCTTGGCCCCCCGGGGAGCAGGGCCTGCCTCCTTCTTCCTCCTCCTTAATTCTCCTGGGACTGACGACTCTCCCCTCTCTTTGAGGTGTCAGAAACCTCTCCCTCTGTGGCTGCTGGAGAAGTGCTGAGAGCAGGAGGCTGGGAAACCCATAGCGCCCTTCCCTGCCGCCTGCCAGCCGCCCCCCAGCCGCCCTCCCTAGCTGCAGCAGAAGCTATAAAAAGCACAGCCCGTCAACAATAGGTGACATCACCCAGGAGCAGAAAGAGCTGGATTCTACCAGATGCCAGGAGACTTACAGCCCCCACCCCTCCCTTGCGACAGGAACCCTTGGGAATGGGTTTTGGGTCTGTTCCACTGGTTACCAGGAGGGATGTGCTAGGCTCCCAGGGACCTCCTCAGACTCTGGGGGCTGGGGGCTGGAGGCTGGGGGAAGGGAAGCTGGTCTTGAGGGACACGGGGGATGAATTTCACTGGGGAATTTTCAAGGGTGGTGGATATGGGAAAGAGCTGGAAGGGGGTGGAGGCTCGCTTGATCCCTTCAGTGTCCTCCAAATGTTCTGAGACAAGGAGAGGGCGGCGGAGGGGTGGGAGCAAGTGCATAGGCAGAAGACGTGGGCAAGACCTGCTGCAAGCAGCTTCTCTCTGGGTCTCTGCTTGGCCTCGGTGTGTCGCACAGTGCCTGGCACACACTAGGTTCGCCGACTCTTAACCTGGTTCTGCATGTTGTTTCAGATGTGCAGTACGTTGACCATTGGGCTGGAATTGAGGAGGTGTCTCGATGGCCTGCCCTTGAGGTGCTTGATGAGGAGAAAGGTCAGTCAGAGCAGCCCGGGAAGGCTGACCGTCCTCCTTGCTCACCTCGGGAGCTGCAGGCTCAAGGCCGATGCACCCACCTCCCAGGTTGGTCAAGGTGCTCACACAGGCTTTGCACAGAGAGAATGCCAAGATGTAAATGTTGGGCGTGTGATGGATCTGAGCCTCAGTTTCCTCACCTGTAAAGCTATGGCTGTTGGTGAGGTGCTTGGAGCGCTGGCAGGGAGTCAGGAGATCTGGGTTCCAGCACTGCCAGGGACACAGTCTGCTGTGTGACCTGAGGCAAGGTGCTTCCCTGGGTGTCAGCGTGCCCATCTCTGGGAGGGGCTGGGCCCTGACCTCCGGGCCTGTAGGCTCCAGGCCACGATCTTTGGCGTGGAGCCTGGGGAGGGGCAGAGACCTGTGGGGCAGAGTAGGGCTCTGAGCTGCTGCTTCTGGTGCAGCTGGGCTGGCAACCAGGGTGAGAGCGCAGTTCTTCTCTGGTCTGGAGACTTAACCTCCTTCTCTCCAGATCAGTGGCCTGCGCCAGCCCTTTTCTTCCAGTGCCCACCCCCCACTTGGCGTCCTTTCTCTTCACACCCCTGGCTGCTCCCCTTCTCTCTGTGAAGCCACGTTTCAGCTGGCTTGGGCCTCTTCCTCTATAAAGCTGGTCCTGACCCTTCAGTCCCACTAATACCCCTCCTCTGTGCCCCAGAGCACGTGGTGTCCCCCACACACCACCCACCTCGTGTTTCCCACACCACCTGCCTGCTGTCCCGGCTTATGTTCCGATGGCTTGAGAAGCACAGGCCTCACTTCAAAGTGCAGCTGCTCACCCTGGCATCCTGAGCATGCTCTTTCTGCTCGCCTCCTCCCCTCGCGTCCTCCCACCCACTCCCCTCCCTGGCCAGCTCCCAGCACTCCAGCCACACCATATACCTCCATTTTCCAAACACACCATATGAACTAACTCGGCTGGGGTCTGAATGTTCATGCTGTCCCAAAATTCATATGTTGAAATCCTAACCCCTAAAGATGATGTTATTAGGAGGTGAGGCCTTGGGAGGTAATTAGGTCATGAGGGTGGAGTCCTCATGAATGGGATTAGTGCCTTATGAAGAGAATTGAGAGAGCTCTAACCCCTTCCACAGTGTGAGGACACAACGAGACACTGACCATGCTGGCACACTGGCCTTGGTCTTTCCGGCCTCTAGCATTGTGAGGCTTTCTGTGGTTTGAAAGCCACCCAGTCTGTAAGACACTGTCATACTGGCCTAAGCTGTGTAAGACACATTCCCCCCAGGCCTGTAGCTTCACCCCCTTCCTGGGCATCCTTAAACCCTTTCTCTGCTGTCAAAGTCCTGCTTCTCCAGTCGCTGGCTTTCTCTAACCCCCTCTGTCTTGGCTGTACCTTGCTCAAAATGAATGCCTTTCTTCATCCTGGGCCCATAGCCCTGTTTGACCTTCCATGGCTGCAGTAACTTCATTCTGCAAGTGAGTGGGCTGTGGTGCTGGCCCTCTGCTGGTGGTGTTTCCAGGGCAGGACAGAGACTAGCAGGCATAGTCCCAGGCACAGACCCCCTTTCATCCTCATGGCAACAGCCAAAGGGATGTATCATCATTATTACTATTATAAAGATAAGCAAAACTGGAGCTCAGATAGAGTAAGTAACATGCCCTTGGTCACCCAGCGGATAAATGGTGAAGCTGAGATTCAATCCCAGATTAGTCAGATCTCATGGTCAAACTGGCTTTGAAGTCCAGCATCCAGGAGCATGGCGGGCACCGTGTGTATGCTGGACCATTCCACCGTGTGGAACTAGGACGGCCAGTGACCCCAAGAGTTCTGGCCCGACCTGTCCCTTCCCACAGCAGGTGGACACTGCTCTTCTCTTTCCCAGCTGGCTCCCCTGGGGAGACATGAGACCCCAGGAGGAGCCTGAGGCTTCCCACAGGACACTGTGGGTTCATGTCATGATGAGACTTCATGAAGCAAGAAGGCCTTGGGACCATGAGCCCTCCTCAACTTCCTAGTTGTATGACCTGTTCCCAACCCTCAGATTGCGGGGGGCAGGGCAGTGAGGGCTAACTGTGTGTAAAGTGTCCAGCCCAGGCTGAGGGGAGGAGCTCATATAAGGCAACCCCAAGTTTCAAGGGTGTTGGCTCCCTGATGGCTGGTGACAGTCACTCGACATTTACCAGGCAGTAGTGGAGCTAGCTGAGGCTGCTGGCAATCCTTGAGCTCCCTGCACCCAGAAGAGTGGGACAGGCAGTACCCACTCTCCCGGGCCTTACCCCCACCAACCACTGACCTCTCCAGCCCCCACCAGCTCTAGCTGCAACCAGTAATCTCATTCTTCCTGGTATTCCAGCCCTGTCCTGGGCTCTGTCACCTTGTGGCCATCCTCTGGCTTGCCTGTGCTCTGACCCCTGGTCACTATCCTCATTTAGCTGAAGAAAGTAACCGAACCAGCAGCTATGTCACCATCAATTCTGACTTTCTGCTCAGTGGATCCTGCCCTTGTTGCTGCTGCTCCTGGGTTGACTGAGGGCTTTGACCTTAGGGAGCTGCCCAAGCCCATTCCACTCTTAGCCCCCTCCCCACTACTCCCATTTACTTGATACTGTGCCAGCTGCCCCACCAACAACAACTTTATTAACCAATGGAGACTATTTACTGTAACTCTTTCTCTTTCTTTGGATAATTGATTAGTTGAAACATATTCATTCAGTCACAATTATCTTTCCATTCATCCATCTATCCATTCACCTTCACCCAATCATCCTTCTTTCCACTCATCTATCTGTTATCCATCCCTTCAGTCATTTCTTTACCCATCAATGTAGTCATCCATCCAACAATTTATTCATTAATCCGTTCACCTACCCATCTAGGCATACATACATCCATCCCATCCAACCATCCGTCCCATCCTATACATCCATCCCATCCTATACCTACTAAGCATTTACTGGGTAGTCGGCTCTGTGCTAGATGTTTGGGATTCAGAACCTCTGTTCTCAGGAGCTCACAGTCCAGTCTGGAAAGACAGGCAACATGATCTTGGGAGTTCCTTCCAGTTCCAATATCCTGGGAGCCTACTGCCCATATCCAGGCTTTGCCAATGAGTGCTAGGAGATGCATATGACCTGACTGTAAGGCTGCTCTTCCTTCACCTGGGAACACCAGGGGCTCAGGCAGCCCCTCCTCACAGCTTGCTGAAGCTCTGAAACCCCCTCTTACTTCTAAGCTGGTGAGCTGACAGTGTTCAAGGGCAGTGTGAGAATAGACTTAGGCCTCCCTACAGAAACATGAAGGCTGCTGCCAGCACCTGACCCCAACCTGCCTGTGAAAATCAGCAGAGCTTGAGGGAAAGGTGCCAGAAAACAACTTCAAATTCTACTCTCCCTGGGTTCTTTATCTCCCCTCTCCAAACTCTTTCTGACCCTTTCCCCCTTCCATCTCCATCTCTCCTGCCTGCCCTCTCCACCTCTTCCCTCCTTCTCCCCCTGCTCCCTCTTCCTCATTTCCTTTCTTCTACTTCTTCTCTCTCCCTGTTAAGTGGGATACACATGGAGCTCAAATTCTGGGCCACCACTGTAGGTCCCTGGACAAGTCATGACAATTCTCAGGCCAGTGTCCTTCCCTGAAGCCATGGTTCCCAGGGGACAAAACCAGAAGGAGTATTTGCCAAGCCCAGGCTGCACAAACACAGGTTCTTTTCCTCATGGTTCATTCATTTTCTTCCCTTTCCTCTTCCTCCTTGTCCATATGCCCCCTCCTGCCCTTCTCTTTATGAGACCACAGACAAGTGCTGAATACACATTTAATTTTTTTGTTCTAATTCTCACCTACAAAACCAATACTTCCAAACAAAATTATGCTAACACTACAAGATCAATCAAATAGTCTATGGACTCACTCCCTCAGTTCTTTTCCTAACTCCCCATCCTGGATCAGAAGAGGGCAAAGGAGCGAGAAGGAGGAGAGTTTAAGAAGGAAAGCCTCCAGGAAGAAGGGCGGGGAGTCTCCTGGACCTGCTTTCCATGGGCACACCCTTCCTGCTCACCGACGTGTCCTCCGAGCATGAAGCAATGATGTTGTCAATGAAGGGGTTCCACTTGATGTCCAGCACATTCCCCTGATGACCACAGACCTTGGGGTAGTTGGGTTCAATCCTGCCTGTCTGCCAACAAGAGAGAGAGAAAAGGAGATTAATTCGATGGCCTTTATTCTGGGCTTCTTAAATGTCTCATTCATCTTTGAGTTCTTGCACTGGGCTGGGCCAAACTGCTCTGTGGCTGTGTCTCTCCCTGCCAACACGGAATGGTGATGGGAGAGGGGGTGGGCACTGCTAGTCCATATGACACCTTTGTGCAAATTAGCAAAAGGTGCCTTTTCCTCAAGTAAAAACGTTTAAAGTTAAGATGTCACTGTCCACCTGAATGATCAAAGGCCACTGCCCTGGCAGGACATGCACCCAGGTCAGTGGTGGGACTTAAGCGATTTGCAGAGGTTCGGCAGACCCAATACCTAATATTTTGTTGAGTTTGGCGACCGGTTGTTGAAATGGCACTTGTCATCAGGGTTCTCTATACAGTGGGCACCTGAGCAGCTGCCCAATGTAGCAATCACAAATTTACATCCCTTATTCTTTTTTAACGTTCATCTGCACAATAGTGTATTTATTTTAAGCATCTGTAGTAATGTTCATTCCATCCATAGGTGAAAAAAATTGTGAGGATACCAATCAAGAAGCAATACAGCCTGACCAGGCGGTGGCGCAGTGGATAGAGCATCAGACTGGGATGCGGAGGACCCAGGTTTGAGGTTGCCAGCTTGAGCATGGGCTCATTGGTTTGAGCAAAAGCTCACCAGCTTGAGTCCAAGGTCACTGGCTCGAGCAAGGGGTTACTCGGTCTGCTGAAGGCCCGCGGTCAAAGCACATGTGAGAAAGCAATCAATGAACAACTAAGGTGTCAAAATGAAAAACTGATGATTGATGCTTCTCATCTCTCTCCGTTCCTGTCTGTCTGTCCCTATCTATCCCTCTCTCTGACTCTCTCTCTGTCTCTGTAAAAAAGAAAAAAAAAGAAGCAATACAGAAATATCTTAAATACCAGTTTTATTGTTTTTTGCCAGGTATTATTTAATATTTTTCATTAATATTTTAAAACTCTTATAAATTGTACATACGTACCCTGATTTATTGGTGTCACCCCATTATAATTAATAAAAAAAACTCTTATAACAATCTAGTTTTGTATACCTCTTTTATTGTTCTTATTTAAGTATTAAATGCATGGAATAATAAACTACCTTCCGGTATATCATTTTTTTACCCTTAAAATGGTCACTAGGGCAGAGAACCGGTTGTTAAATTATTTGAATCCAACCACTGAACCACAGTGGGGCGTATGCTCTCTTCCCAGTGCGTGTACTCCCCCAACTCCCCAGGAGAGGTGCAGCAGTCAGGCTGGGACCAGGAGGAGGCTCCTTCCTGCTGCTCCAGGAGTCAGTGGAGACGCCTGAGCCTCTGCGTCCACCTGAACACTGCCCTTTATGTAAGTTATTCTGCCTGTGATGTAAACAGGGCTGCCCCAGATGTGGCAGGCTTGTTCAGTGTGCATCTTAAACATCTGTAGACAGTGTCCTGTGGAGTCACACAGACCTGAGTGCTTGAGTCACAGTTCTGCCACCTTTCAGCTGTGTTGCCTGGGCAAAGTCAATGAATTTCTCAGGGCCTTGGTTTATTATTGAAATTAGGATAGCAGCACCTACCTTTTATCATTGTTGTGAAGATTAAATGAGCTAATGTGTTTAGTAAAGCATTTAGTGTGGAGATGACACTGCTCAATTTATGATAGCAGTTATTATTATTGTACAGGTTAGATGACACCTCTTCCAGGAAGTCTTCCCTCATCTCTCTCACAGAGTTAAGAGCTCCTCCTCTGTGCACTCACAGCAAACTTGGCTTCCTACCATTATAGCATCATCATGTGGAATTGCAGTCTGTTTCTATTTTTGAGCAACTGCGGATGGGGCCTGTGCCCTCTTTATCTCTGAATCTCCAGCTCCTAACAAACCTGGCACATAGTTGTTACTCAGTACATGACCTGAAAGCACCCTGCAAGGGGAATAGAGTCCACAAAAGATGGAACAAGGGGTGTGACGGTGGTAGACATGGGGAGGGTAGGTCTGTGCTTAGTGGCTATAAAAGGTGGCAGGGAAGAGAAGAAAAATTGTAGGCAGAGCTGTGTTTCCACTTTACTAATACTGTACTAGCTTTTGCGGGGTTTGGAGGAAACAAGGAACTTTTTGTTTTTTAGAGTGAGAGAGGAAGGGAGAGAGAGAAAAAAACATCGATTTGTTGCCCACTTACTTATGTTGATTCCTGCATGTGCCCTGACCAGGGTGCAAACCTGTATCCTTGGTGTATTGGGAGGATGCACTAACCAATTAAGCACCCGGCTTAGGGCAAGATGTTATTTTTATAGCTAATATTTTTAGGAGGTGAGGTTGGAGAAAACAGGGAGAGTTTTTCTAATCCTTGCCCATCTGCTAGTGGGGGTTAGATGTCAGAGGCACCTTAGGTAGGTCATACCTCCCCCTCCTTTAGGTTCCTGGGCTGAAAAATGAGGAAAAGAACCAGTTTCAACCAAGGCCCTGCTCCACCTGTGGCCCTGTATGTCACCAGCGTGATGGCACAAGGGTGATTTCAGTGCTGTCCTTCCATAACCTCTCCCTGCCCACTTCCTGTCTGCGTCTCTATCAGCTTTCTCCCAGACCCTCTGATTCTCTTGTGACACAGCAATGGCAGGAGGGGTAAGGATAAAGGAGCCCTGAGAGAAAATGGCAGTGGGATGGAACATGAGGAATGTGGCAGAGAAAGGGAGGAAAAAGCCTCGGGGTGGTCCTCCAGGCAGTGTTACTGATGCTGACATCTGGGGAATTAGAGAATGGAGGGAAAAGATTTGGGGAGAATGGGGATCAGTTAAGAATGGGATCCCATTTGACATTCCGTGATGGATGCAATTCAAATTGGAATATTTTTTCCAATTACTGTCAGACTTTTGGACAATGCTTCTTTATTTTATTATTATTAATTTTTTACATTTTCTACTTCTTTCTTCATTGAAATTCTTCTTTTTTAAAAAATTTAATTAATTGTTTTTACATAGATTCTAGGGTGACCTCGACTGCATCCCCACTCCCCCATATTCCCCTCAACATCTCAATGTTTCTTTAAATGAGAATTGGAGCAGAGACTGAGCCATATGTGGCCCTGGGATTTACTGGGGTTATACCTTATCTTCTTTAACTTTTATGACCTTATAAATTAGGCATGAGCAAATTAAGGCCCAGAAAGGTTAAGTAACAAGCCCAAGGTGACCCAGCTGAAAGTAAAATGCAGATTCCCATCTAGTGGTACTCCTCAGAGCTGAGCTTTCTGAACCCCATTGCTCATTGCTGGCCAGCTCCCTCCTACAGCTTGGACTTCCATGGGCACATGGACCCTGCATGGTCTGCTTCTACAGCTCACTTACTTTCTGAAAGAACCATTCCTGACATCGGATCCCAAAGGCTGCATTGGAAGGATCCCCGAGCAAAGCTGTCTGCAGTAAGCTTTTGGCATCCAGCCCAGCCCAAGCAAATCTGAGGGGCACTCAATCTGTCAATGGCGAGCAGTCTATGAGTGCTGCGCTAGAGGGACCGACGAGGACACATCCCTGGGACCTATTCAGAATGGGGGGAGGTCAGAGCCCTGCACTGGGAAGAGAGAAGTCTTTTTAGAACACAGGATAATCCTGATGTAATGTACAGGTCCACATGGACTCCTCTTTATACGATGGGTAATTATAATTATCATGACTTAATCACATTGTTGTTTATGTGAATGGTAAACCTTAGAGTTTTGCAGGACACAGCCTGCTTGGCTCTCAGAGGCATCCTGAAGGGAAGGCTTTCAAACTGGATGCTCTGATGTTTCTGTTTTATGTAAGAGGGTGTCATGTAAAATTTTGTTAGAAAGACAAGTTACATTGCTAGGAAAGAAAAGTTTGAAAACCAGGGCTATATAGAGAAATCAAGCAAATTAAAAATATAATTATTAACTCCTAGAAAAAATGTTGTACAGGCAGTTCCCCAGGTTACGAACAACATAGGTTCTGTACGTTTGTTCTTACGGTGAATTTGTGTGTAAGCTGGAACAGGTACATTTACCTATTACATGCAATTTAAACAGATGTTTGTCTTAGCATACTATTTATTTTTACCTTTCTGTGCATATAAATACTTAAACATTTTCATACCTTCAAGAACCTATCTCATTCATAACCAAGTGACTGCCTGTATAAAAAAGCTAATGCAGTCTGACCTGCAAGTGGTGCAGCGGATAGAGCATTGACGTGGAACGTTGAGGTTGCCAGTTTGCAACCCTGGGCTTGCCCAGTCGAGGCACATACGAGAAGCAACTAGAAGCTGATGTTTCCCACTCCTTCCCCCTGTCCCTCTCCCTGCCTTTCTCTCCCCTTTTCTCTCCTCTATCTAAAACCAATAAAATAAAAACTAAACGAAAAAGAAGCTAATGCAATCATAATGCATAATGACTTATATACAATGTTTACATAGTTGTAACAATGTAAATCTCAGATATTTATTTAAACAAGAGTTGTGCTTTAACATGCTGGGAGGACAGAGGTAGGGAAGTGTGTGTGTGTGTGTGTGTGTGTGTGTGTGTGTGTGTGTGTGTGTGTGTGTGGTAAGAGGGGACAGAGAGCTGGAAGAGAGCCAGATCTCCACCTTCCATATTAGGAAGGCAGTAGACAATGTCTAAGAGTTTAAAAATTAAGACATGACAGTAAAAGCTAGTAATTAAGAAATATGGGAATAGGTGCAAAAAGAAACAGCTAAAAGCAATGAAAGCAGCCACCTTTAAGGAGTAGGAAATAAGGGGTGTGCCAAAGTGGGTCAGGGATAGAGGGAAGAGGCTGTGCTGAGCTGGTATATGTTTCACAACTGCTTCCCCCAAAAGGAAAAGGCCCTGGTTTGTAGCATTTGCCGCTGAGTGGTGTAAATATTCCCTCCATGGCTAATTTCAAGTTGTGGGGTGACATCACCACCAAAAGCAGAGTTAGAAGAGACTCACAGTACACACATTATATATTTTTTTCTTTCTTCTTCTTTTTTCTTTTTAGGTGAGAGGAGGAGAGATAGAGAGACAGAGTCCTTCCTGCATGTGTCATGACTGAATCCACCCAGCAACTCCCTATCTGGGGCTGATGATCCAGTACCAAGCCATTTTTGGCACCTGCGGCTGACATGCTCAGGCCAACGGTGCCATCCTCAGTACCCAGGGCCACACCTGAACCAATCAAGCCACTTGCTGGGAGGGGAAGAGAGAGAGAAGGGGAAAGGCAGGGGTGGGGGGGAGGAGAAAGCAGATGTTCGCTTCTTCTGTGTGCCCTGACTGGGAATTGAACCCAGAACATCCATATGCCAGGCTGACGCTCTATCCACTGAGCAACTTGCCAGGGCTCTAATATTTCTAACATATAGATACAGACATACATTGATATCTGCAGGGAATTGGGTCCCCTGAGGATATAAAAAACCATAGATGCTCAAGTACTTTATATAAAATGATATAGCATTTTCTTATAATTTATACACATCCTCCCATATACTTTAAATCATATTTAGATTACTTGAAATACCCAATACAATGTAAATGCCATGAAATAGTTATTATACTGGATTGTTTAGGGAATAAGGACAAGAAAAAGTCTGTACATGTTCAGTACAGATGCACTCATAATAGGCCTAACCACGTCAGCAACAATGTTACTTTTTCTCCAAAGATCTGGGGTGGGTTGAATTTGCAGAGCCCTCCCCCTCCCCCGACTACCTGAGGTCCACTGTGTGTTGGATGTAAATAACCACAAGAGCAGACACCGTAGTAAAATAATTAGAAAGTTATGACTAATCTTTAATACCTGTTTTTAATATAATTTATTTAATAAAAAGTTTGCATCGTTTAATTTTTAATATTGGCTGTCTTTAACAATCAGCTTGCAAAACTCCTTAAAAACTTAACAACAGGCTTTCACAAGCCAGCACAAGCCAACTCCGGTACAGCACTTGTGGTGTTACAGGTGTCCTCATACTGTTAGACTCTATGAACTTTGTGTAATGATTACTTTGCTAGACAGAAGAATTAAAGCGCAAACAAGTAAAAGGCATGTACCAGGTGTTCTAAAGAAAGCTTGTTCTGAATTTTTAAAAAATGTGAATAATCCTTTGCCAGAACCCCAAATGCCTCTGTTTCCTGTTCCAGTTTCTGTTGGGTGTGTGTGTGTGTGTGTGTGTGTGACCAGAGAACAAATTTGGATCTGGTTTTTAGTTGCTACACAATACTGACCGCTCATCCTCGTATACATAATAATACACCAACACGAATAGCTATTATTACTTATGATATTAATACAAGCAAATGTAATCCTCACAACCCCATTTTACAGCTGAGAAAACAGAGATTTAATGAGTGGAGTCAAGGTTTTCCAATGTTTCATAACTTAGAATCACCGTTTAGGTGGTCAGTTCACAGAACTGTCCCAGTGGTAGGATTCCCAGGGGTCCTGGGTCTCATCTGCCATCTGGTCTTGAACCTCAAAGAGAGCTTCAGCCTCAACAGAGCTGGGGCAAACATCTTGTTGCAGGGGTGGGGTGGGGAAGCCTGTTACTTGGTGTCTATAATCACGGTGTTGGTGGACCATATCCCAAAGACCTCAATGGACAAATCCCGTTCCTCTTTGGTGGGACAGACCTTCAACGTCAAATGTTAGATGGTAGCCGTTGCATAACCTGAGTCTCCTCAAGGAGAAGCCCAGTGTTGGGGATCAGGTGGTATTGCAAGGACACGCTATCTGCCAAAGATGGAATCGGAAGGGGCTGGACACAGGCCTGTCCACCAGTTGGGAGGGAATGTGAAGTCACCCCGCAGCCTTCCTGAGGGTCCCTTTGACAGGGTCTCAGAGACTTTTAAAGGTTCATAGACTTTGACCAATAATTGCACTTTGGGAATTTATCCCATAGAAATCAACAGAGAAGTACATTAAGATGTCCCCTGCTGTCTTATTTTTTAAATGCCCAACAATGGAGCATCATCACCAGAATGAATCACAGTACACCAATACGGTGGAATATTATAAGCACATTTAATATCATATTTCCAAAGAATATTTAAATGACATGGTACTTGCTCAAGATCTAATGTCTAGTGGAACAATCAGAACCAAGTTATATACATAAAGTGACCTCTACCTGTTAAAAAATACAGTCTGTAAGGAAATACATCAAATTGTTAATAGTGGTGATCCCTGGCTAGTTGAATGTTAGTGGTTTTCAATTTCCCCACAATGAACGTTTAAAACTCTTATTAAAAAGATAGATATTTAATACACACACACACACACACACACACACACACACACTTTAGCTTAGATGGAAAACTATTCCTCTCTGGTTTTGGTCAAACAGGTTTTAAAGCAATAAGATGCAGGCTGTAGTCTACAAGATTAGCATGTTTCAGAAACGTTTGGGGAACGTAAGTGTGCTTGCTCATACAGGCTTCTTTTCTCCCTTGTTACCCTAAGAATCATTTGGAGGGAAATACGATCATTTAAATTGAATAAAATTATATAACTAATTGAATGCGAGTTTCAGCTTCTGTATGTACGTGTGTGCATGCGTGCGTGTGTGTGCACGTGAGCAGCCAAGGTCGGCCCTCCCTTGGGAAGGCTGGCAGTGCGGCTCACCCCGCAGGCTGCCTGGGGGAGCGGCGGGTGCTCTGGGCCTCGATCCAGGTTTTATCTGAACCCAGTGAACTGACTGAAGATGACATGTTTTCAAAACAACCTGCATTGCAGCTTTAGCTTCCTAGAATCTTGCGTCGCTGCAAAGCTGAATTTTGTACACAGAAGCAAAATATTTTCTTACCTGGTGAATCAGCTTAGTAAGGCAGAAAGAACAGACCCTGAACAGGAGGTAGGGTTTCTAGGCCCAGTTCCACACCCACCTCACTGGCTGAATGACCTTAAACACGACCTGGCTTCTCTGGGTTTCCAAGATTCCTAGACCCTGGGGTAATGTCCTTTCCACTTTTTGGTGGCTGCTCTTCTTACTGTGTGAAGCAAGGCACCCCTGCAGCCAGAGGCCGTGCTTCTCTGTGCCAGGACAGATCAGAGATCCACACTGTGTCTGCTGCTAGAAAGACGCAGGAGGGTGTGCTAACGATAACAATAAAAAGGAGAATGATGGTAATAAGAGACCATTATTTTATTTAATTCCTGTAACAACCTGCAATTTTAGGAAATCCTTCTGACCCTCCTGTAACAACCCATTTTATGGATGAGAAAACTGAGCTCTGGGACGTGACCTGCTGGGAAGCGGGGAGCTGCACATTTGCACTTGGTGCTGTCTGGCTCGGAAGCACCTCGGCTGTGCTGCCTCCTAGTTCAGAAAGTAGGTGACAAATTAGGGGAAAGCAGGGTTCTAAGAAGGGGCTGGCCAGCAGCTCTGTGTGTCCCTTGTCCCTTAGACTTGCTTTTAGAGATGCTTCCTCCCCTCCTTTCTCACTTAGGCTCGCCCCTCCCCCTACTGGTTCCCACACTTCGCTACATTTTGAAATCACCTGGGAAGTGCCCAGGTTGTACTCTGTATCAATTTAATCACAGTGTCTGGGAGGGGGTAGCCCCTACTGGTTCTGATGGGCAACAGAGTATGAGAACTGCTACGCTAGAGGCTCCCTATACTGCAGGGGCCTCAGGGAAGCCCCTGCAATACTCATATACTCCAACACAGGCTCAGCAGCTGCCTGACTGTCGTGTTAACTAGTGCAGGCGTGGAGGGTGGGGTGAGAAATCAAAGGACATTATGGCGTGCTTACTTCCTACTCATTTGCAGAAACCACAGACCAGGCAAACAGGAAGATTACAGTCCCATCCGGAGGATCCAGGGTAATGGATAACGCTGAACCTAGGAGGTGGCTGATCTAGCACTGGAACCTCAAGCGTCTGGGTGGGAGTTGTTTTTGGATAGGCCACCCTGGTCCTCACACTCCTTCCTCCAAGAGCCGTCCCATATATCCTGGACTGCCCACCAGGCTGCTCGCGCTCTTCTCTGCTTTCTCTCCTCCAGATGGAAGTTGGTATTAAATCAGAAACAGCCATGGTAAAATAGGCATTGTAGCCCTTTCCTCCAAAGCTCTGGGCAAAGGTCAGGCCTCTGGGCAAAGGTCAGCCAGCTCTGGGCAAAGGTCAGCCACCTGGGTCTGAAGGAGGTCTTGCCTCCTTCTCAAAAGCACTTACATATATATGATTTTAATTAATATTGCCCAGGGAAGGTGTGACTTGATAAAAAAGGATATTTTGCCCCTGGTCACCCCACCTGGCAATGACAGTAGCAGTGCACTTGTGCAGGTTGAGCTCTGGGTACCACCATGGTCTTTTCAGCAGGGGTGACAGGGGAGTCTCAGGTTCCTAAATACTGTGTGCCCTTCATCCAAAGTGCGGGTGCTTCCACCCCAGGGTGTGTTCAACTTGCCAGTGACCGCCCCCAACACACATGTGCACACACATGCTCAGACACACATTTATATACACCCCCCACCCTGCCCTGGGGACGAGCTCCTCTCCGCGGCCATTTCCACCCAAGTCTCTGACTCGGCTCTTCCTCTCCCGGCACCCTAAACAGAACTTGCTGGTTGCATGTCCCACACATCAGGGCTCTGTTCTCTTCAGCTAGCTAATTCAATGAATGAAAACCTTTCAAGGGGACGCTAGAGGAAAATAAGTTAGTCCATTTTTCCTTGCGGGTCATCTCTGTGCACATTGACAAGTCTTTCAGAGAAAGCCGCTTCACCCAGAGGTGGGCCCGGGGCTCTCCGCTGGCAGGCAGTCTGCTAAGAGATCTATTTTGGGTGGAGAGCTGCATTCGCACTAGAGCTCGCAGGCTGTCCTGGGGATTTCTGAAGCGGGTCCACTGCTTTGTCACCTTGCCTCCAGTATCTGCCCTCTTCAATTCTCTCTCCCATCCATCTTACATACTGTTGCCTAATTTTGCTAGAGTACAGCTCTGCTGCAATAACTCTCCTGCTGCAAAGTTTCCAATGGCTCCCTATTGCCAGACTTTGAAAGCCGAACTCCTTATCTAGATATCTGAGCTGTTGTAGTCCCGGCTTGATCCTGCTTTGACACAATCCCCTATCCCACCGCCAGTGCCATACCTGTAACTATACACACACCTCCACACCTGCCACCAGTGTTTCTGCCATCTGGATGTTGCCGCCTTTGGTTCCCAGTTTGTCCTTGCCACCAGGCAGTGTGTGTGCCCCAGGAGGACAATGACCCTGACTGAGGCATCTCCAGGGCCTCATTCAGTGCCTGGCTTATAGCAAGAGCTCAAGCCAGCTAAAGAAATGTCATCCTGGTTTCCATCTCTGGGACCCCCTTCCTTCTGCGTGCAAGCCTATCCTCTGCACTCAGAAAATATCACCCAGGAAACAGACAAATGTTCTCTGTTCTCCATGTGGGGAAATCATTCTGGAGCCAGCTCCTCTGACCTTGAGAAATTCTCAATCTAGGGCTGAGCTTGGGGATAGATTTAGAATCAAAGAGGAGACTGCGTGATCAAGATTGTGAATGCTCTAAGGTTAGTCACTGGTCAGACAAGATGAGACCTCAAAGAAACTTCCTGTTTTCATGACTTCCTGTTTTGATTTTTCCCCTCGTTCTTTTTATCTTTGTGTTTTTCAAGATAGAAAGGGTTTGCTGGCTTTTCCAGTTAAAATCCCTGGCATGTATGACTGTGTATGTGTGTGTATGGGCAAAGGAGGCAGGAAAGGGCTCCCTGGGCTGCGGGCATTGTCTTGTCTGGGGAAGAGCAGTAAGACGTGTTTCTCCTGGTATTTTGGCTTTTGGAGACTGACACACCTAGTTCTCCCAGGCTCCAGATGGGACCACCTTGTCCTGGTCCTAGGTAGTGTCGTTTTGTAGACACGAGGAGAAGAGGCTCCCTGAGCTAGGATAGAAGATGTTGAGTAACAGTCAATGAGGGAGTGAGGGAGGGAGTGTGAGTATGTGTGAATGTGTGTATGTGTTAAGGAGGGGGTTTTTGGGGACCTCAGAACTCATTTGTTGTCTCTTCAGTTTCTTGGTTACTGGCCTTTTATAAAGTCCTGAGCTAAATATATAAAGAAAATAAGAAAACTCCAAGCCTACTATTCCTGACAAATCTACATGGGGTGAGGTTTTGATAAAGTGTGCAGAGTGTGGGTTTTCTGCCCCCCTGCTGCTTACAATCTAATGTCCAGACAGCTGGACAACCGCAGATGGGAATGTGCTGTGGTGAGGAAAGGGTGGGCCTGGGGTAGCGCAGACCAGAGGAAAGTATTAGAGACTGTGAAACAAGGGAAGTCTTCCCAGAGGAGGTGCTGCAGACCTGAAGGAGTGCTAGCACACAGCCAGGGAGGACATGAGGAAATCCTTAAGAGACAGAATGACCTGCATCTGCAGAGGCCCGGGCATGTTTGGGAAAGCCAAATAAATGGAGAGAAACAAGGCCAGAAGAAGGCCTAGACCAGACGGTTCAGGAACTCGCTAGCCTCGTGAAGGAGTCTGAAGTTTACCCTGTAGGCAACGGGGAGCCATTGATGGTTTAATGCAGGAAAATGAACTGCAGAGGGACCCAGATGTGCAATTATTACAGAATGAGAATTATGATATGCTCAGGGAGCCTGGAGGCCTGAGGGAGGCTAAGGCATGGAGGGGCCCTAACTCAGGGAGCATGTTGCAAGGCTTTAAGTGTAATGGGGCAGGAAACCTCACAGGGCAAGACAGTGTCTCAACATCTCAGTCCTCCGTCATGTCCCAGTGTCCCAAAGTGGGGAAGTGGGTAACTGTTGGGAATATAAAACAATAGGCAAAAAATGCATGATAGCAACTATGCGAATCGTGGGGAAAGCCTTCATTTTGTTTTATAATGAACAGAAAAGCAAATTTGTGGTTCAGGCAGAAAGTCCAAAGGAAAAGAGAGTGCTTGCACCATCTTGAGACTTTCAGCACTAGCATTGGCCTTCTCCTCCCCCTGCCACAAAGCCAAGTTCTCCTAGAAGGGTGGGAGCAGTAGGGACACAAGACCTGGACTTGGGGTTCAGCTACAGGCTCTTCCGACATGCCCCTCTGAGAAACCCTAGTAGAAACCCACTCCAAATGGGGAGGGATGAAGGTTGGGATGACCTGAGGTGGATTAGAACCCAGTCAAGCTCAGGAGCAGTTCCCAGGCCAGCCCTTTGCTTTTTGACCCAGGGGCCTGGACATCTGCTATACCAGAGATCCCACCAGACCTTCTCATGTTTCCCAAGGGATACTACCAAGAGTGTAAAATCCCTCCTTCCATTTGCTATGTGGCCCAGGGGGAGAGGGGAGAAATGAGGAAGGACCTTCTGGTCTGAAGCCCCTCTAGCCACCTTCCCACATCCATCTCATGCTGGTTAGAAAAAGTCCTTCAAGGTACCTGGGCTCATCTCAGTCCTGTTGCTCTCTGGCTGTGCAACCTGGGACAAGTCTCTGCCTCTCTGGTTTACATCTCTCCATCTAAAAATTGAAGACATTCTGGCCTGACCTGTGGTGGCGCAGTGGATAAAGCATCGACCTGGGAACACTGAGGTCGCCAGTTCAAAACCCTGCACTGGTCTGGTCAAGGCACATATGGGAGTTGATGCTTCCAGCTCCTCCCCCCTTTCTCTCTTTCTCTCTCTCTCTTTCTCACTCTGTGTTTCCTCTCTAAAATGAATAAAATTTTAAAAAAATTAAAAAAATTAAAAAATTGAAGACATTCTGAAGGGACACGGATAACCAATATATGGTCCACATGCCACCAGCAGGCTTCCATCTCTACAGCAGGCATCACTAATGGCTCACTGGTGACTGCCTGAGCCCTGCATCCTTCTTGGTGACCAGACTGGGCAAGTGAGATGAAATCTGCATGTCCGCCTGGGGCCACGTGACTCCCCAGAGCTCAGACAGCTGTTCACATGTGAGCTTCTTACTAAGCCTCTGAGACTCGGGGACCTTTCATCATGCAGAGCAGATTTGTAGAAGCCTCTGATAAATTAATCCCCACAAATGCCTTCACATCTGCCCCTTCCTCTCCAGCCCACCCTACTCACACCCTCCCTGAGGGCACTACCAGTCTTCCAACTGGTCTCCTTGGTGCTTGTGAAACCCTTGTGTGAGGTGGGCATTTTCTAATTGTCACTTGCAACTCCTCTAGAATCTTCCATAGTTGGAACCATTTGTTGGAATTTTGGCACTTGGGCATCCAAGGCCCCTTCTTGATCTGGGGGGGCTCTCTCACTGTGTGATGTACTGATGGGGTGCAGCATCTGCCCTTCCATCATGAGAGCTGAAATGGGGCTCCTCTTACCCAGGGTCCCCTGCTGGTCACAAAGGGTCACACGTCCAGGTTTGGCCAATCAGAAGCTCCCATCCAGAAAGGCCCAGCACTGATTTAGCTTCCTGCTCTGGGCCCTCCGGAGCTGCTTGGTGCTTACTTGTGTTCCAGGTCTGATTCTCTACTGCCCCAGCCATTTGAATCTGCAAGGTCCCAAATCCCTGCCGCTGAGCAGGGCTAAGGGCAGCTTCTGTTGGTAATGACCAGGAATCCTGACCGAGTCAGCTCCCTTGTCCCCATCTCATCAGATCCAGCTTATCTGCTTGGCCTTTGAGGGGCCCACACGCTCTGTTCCTACCTTCCCCCACCCCCAACCTGAGCCACCGATTTGCTCAACCCTATTGAGGTCACACTCCTCAGATTGCCAAGAGACAGATCCAATTTTGAATGTGAGCTCTCGGGGCCCAATAAAACACTGAAATCTCTCTCTCTATATCCTAATATTTTGATGCCTCCACCCCCCTATTTTTCAGTCTGCTTCTCACGTTTGGAAGAAACACAGAACTTCTTTGCCAGCTTGTGTATGTTCTATCCTTTGGTTTGGGAAGATATGGCCCCCAAATCAAGTTCTCCTCACCAGCCCATGGCAGCCGGACTCCGCCCTCCCCACTGTCCCCACAACGCCCATTATCAGCAGGACCTGCCCCTCTGGGGCTCTGGCAAGGCTTAACTGTCCTTCAGAAGCCCCCTAACTCCTCCTCCTATTAAGACGTCTCCTGATTCCTCTCCATCTTGTGATCACCCTTCCCCCTCAACCTTCCTAAGACTCTCTCCCCCTGTCCCAGTATTTGTGAACATACTGGCTGTCATTTACTGAGAGCCTTCCATGTGTCAGACCTGAAAGCAAATGGTATTTCAATTATTTACCACAATGACCTTATGAAGTACCTGTCATTACGTCCATTGTACAGATGAAGAAACCAAAGCGCAGGAAGATGAATGAATACGGTGACAAGGCCAGGACTCCAGCCTCAGTCTGTCCAACTTCTGAACTAGAATGCCAGCTGCAGGAAAGGTGGAGCTTGGTGGTGTTCTCTGCTGTACCCCCACTAACTGGAATAATGGTAGGCTCTCAATAAATCTGTATTGAATGGATGATGCCATGAACTGTGGATGTAATCGGGGTCCTCTGTACAGTTATAAGGGCTGTGCATTGCACAGTCACCTGGGACACAGCCTTCTCTGGTGCTCCGGACCTAATCACAATGACACCCTGCTTTTCAGTTTAGCACTGCCTTGTATTGTTTGCTTTATTTCATGGGTGTGGGTTGCCTTTCCCAAGAGATTATTAACACTTTTATCTGAAATAAGATACTCATGGAGGGTTCCCAGCAGAGTGTGGAACACAAGTAAAACCTAAGAAGCATAAGGCATGCTCCTTATGCCCTCTGGCCCCCTACACCATGTCAGTCCACATTTGGGATCAAATGATTCCCCAGTCACGTGCTGCCAGTTGCACAGATGCTGCTTTTGTTGGCAGTGGGAGTGGATCATGGAACCATTCCACTCCCCTTGGCTGAGCCACTCCTCTGCCTCGGCTCTAGAATCATCCAATGAGAGATCCACCATCTATCCAGAGCATGCCGACTCAGCATGGGCATCTTCCTTGCCTACATGCCACCAAGATGGAGCACTGGCTGGCACTGCCCACATAGAAGCTGTGGGATGTGTGGGCAGAGCAGGAGTCCTGTGGCTCGAACCTTCGGCCTCACTCCATGAGGGGCATTTAAAAAGCCAAAGAAGGGGTGCACCACCTCTGAGGCAATGGTTCTGAGGTCTCAGTGGCCTTGAAAATGCCCTTGAAATGGAAAGGGGCAGCCAATCCTTAGGTGCCCCACCTTGTCCCAAGCTCTCTCCCTGCTGCGTGTGCTGAGGCTGGGTGATCCTCAGGCTGGCTGGTGGGATAAGGGACAGACTGCAAGGGAGTGGGTCTAGTTTGTAGCAGTACCTAGCTGTTCCAAGCTGCTAGGAAGTGGGTCTAGTTTGGCTCTGCCCACACCATGAGTGATGAGCAAGTTCCTTTCTCCTGGGGCTGCAGTTTCCTCATGAGACAATAAACATAAATTCACCAGGCACAGTGCAGGGCACCAAATAATCACTCAATAAATACTAGTTATCGTTATCATCTGCAAAATGAGGGTTTATGTTGCCCCTCTGCCCTGTGCTTTGCCACTGCACCAGGACCACCCCTCCCCTGTGCTGTGGCAGTGTCTCATGGTTCTGTCTCTCACACCTGATGGTGAGCTCTCTTAATGTGGGCATGTGTCTCACCTGCCCGTGCACTGCCAGACCTGGCATAGCCCCTGAGCACACGTGCTCAGAAGCGTCTGCTGAGCGGAGCTGAGACATCAGGGCCCTCTAGCGCTGACTGCCTATGTTTAGGAACTGAGTCTCCACTCATCTGCTCCTCAAATACTGACAAGGGGCCTCCTGGGTATGGCGCTGGCCACCTAGACATGAAATCCCTCCTTTGAATGTCAGCTCCGTTACAATCTGTTTGTTTTGGTCACTACTGTATCCCCAACATCTAGCACAGTGCCAGCCATCTAGTAGATTCTCAATAAATATTTACTGCATGAATACACGAGTGGGAAGCTGATGACATTTCCCAGGAAGGCCCACACCCTCCCTCTCCAGCCCAGAGGGCCAGGGTAGGGACTGGCTCTTATTGTCAAGCAGAACTATGCCTCCAGAGGACCCTGGAGGGGACTACATACCTCTTATGCCTGCCACCTGGCCTCTAGCCAGGTCCATGATCTTTTCTAGTCACCAGGGGCTACTCTGATTCCCAGATGGTAAAGGGGACACGAGGCAGGCCTGTGCTGAGTGCTGAGAGGTGCAGCCATGAGGGCTGGATGGGGGCTGGGTATCTAGCGTCTGTGTTCTGGGGCTCCCCATGTGAGACAGTGAGGGCAGCTCCTCTGAGCTTGGCTCTGGGTGCCCCATCTGTCAGCCCCTGGGAAACTATCAGTGGCTGCTGCCTTTTCCATGATTGCCCAATGGCCCTGTGGCTACCTTCTGGGAGTTCTGTGTGAGGAGGGTGGAGAGGGTTTCCATTTGCACAGAAATTGGGGCTTTCTGGTTCCCCAAAGCCCACACTGTGCCGTGGGGTCCAAGGCCATTCTGTCTGACTCCTCCCCCAGGGTCTGGCCCGGCTAGGTGGTCTCCCTGGGCTGGATGGGAAGGGCTCTAACCCATCCAGGATTGTGGAGTGAGCTAGCAGCCCGCAGCTTAGGTGTTGGGCAGCTCTCCTGGGGATGTCAAGTACACATTAGGCCTTAGTTAGTAAGGGACAGGAGCACTTAGGTTGCAAAAGGGAGGGAGCTCTTATCAGTTATAGAAGGGCAATGTCAGCCTCCTGGACCAAGGCAGTGGGTCCCACTGGGCCCCAGGAGCTCTCTGCTTGGGAAGGGGAGGAAGCCCCAGCCCTATCCAGCCTCATGACCCTCCACAGTTGCAGAGAACCTGTGGCCAGTTGAGCTAGGGGATCAGTATCTATTGTTGACATGACAGTAGGGGACCTGGCTACCAGTCTACCAGCCATAGGTATAGGAAGAAGGCAGAAAGGAGGGAGAAGGAGGTGTCAGGAGAGGGGAGGGGGAAGAGACACACAGGAGGGGGCTGGGCAGGGGGACACTGGATCCTGTGACCTAGCAGGGCTGTTTCACTAGCAAGGGGGACAGGGTGGCCAGTCCTCAACACACAGTCACCAAGGCCTGTGGCAAGCAAGCACTGCTATTTCCTTTCTGCCCGTGGAGGCTGTGCATTCCTCTCCCAAATAACCTTTTCTTCCCCAAGCAAGCCTTGAACCCGCTGGGTCACAGCTGAGTCAGCCCTCCTGGCCTGGCTATTCCTAGAAGAGCAGCCACGGGGCTGGGCTGCCGAGGGAGAATGCTGCAAAGGGGTCTTTGTCTTCAGCCAGGCCTGATAAAGGGAGGTTTCGGCGCCACCCCCTGCTGCGCAGCACTGAGCAGCCCTGTCCCTGTCTGGACCTCACTTATACCACCTGTATAACGGAGCTTTGTACTGGGTACAAAGGTTCTGGAATTTTCTGATTAGTTGACTCTGCTCAGGCCCAGTGGGGTGAGCAGCAAGTAGCATTTCATTGGAAGCAGGAGACATGCAGGAAGGGCTGAGGAGCACGCAGGGGCGGGATAGTGACAGATGGCGCTGAGGATCGCAAGCCCCAAGGGGCCACCTCCAGATCTACTGAATCAGTTTCTGGGGAATAAGCATTCTAAATATGCTCCCCAAGTGGTTCCCACGTGCCCCCCCCAGCAGACATCCGGGTGCCATTGTTGCAGCAGCCCCAGCAACAGCATGGGAGTCTCATCGACCCGGGTTCAAGTTCCGCCTCTGTGGCTTTCTGGGAACCTAGCCCCATCCCACAGGGGAACGGAGTCAGAGTGTGGATGGATGTGCCTGGCACTTGGCGGGTTTAGTCAGTGGCGCTCATCTCTGCTTTAAGGCAGCCCCCTCACCCTTTGCCTTTTCCATCCTGACAGTTGCGGGAAATGACCTTCAATAGATCTGTCTTAGGAAGTCAAAAGCCAGGGTAGGCCAGAAAAAGGCTCTGCTTGAATTCAAGGTCCTCTCTTGGAGTGTACAGCTCACAATGACTTTCTAACTATGGCCCTCACCCATGGGTGCCAAGGCTCACGGCCACATTAGCCACTCCAACACACACACACACACACTCTCTCTCTCTCTCTCTCTCTCTCTCTCTCTCTCTCTCTCAACTGATTGGATCAGAAGGAAGATCTAATTCCTGTGAGCCATTCAGATGTCCTTCCTGACCAGTGCATTTAAAGTTGTAACTACTTTCCGCCCTCCGACCCTGTCCCCTTCCCTAATTTATTTCTCTTCCTAGTATTACCTTCTATCATTCCTATAATTTGTTTAATTATGCCTCCCCTTTGTTCTCTTCTGGGTCCTCAGTGCTGCCAACAGTGCTTGGCACATAGGTGCTCGGTAAAAATTGGTTAAGTGAATGAATTTTCTCCCAAATGATGTGGTAATGGCTAGCATTTACTGAGCACCTACTATGTGTTAGTGTTTTCTAAGCATGTACGTAAGATATTACTTGTTATTATCTCCATCTTACAGATGACTTGTCTAAGGTCACAGAGAGGGAGAGGCAGAATTCAGAGCTGCCATTCCACAGGGACTGGGTGTGTTATGACTGTTTATTATTATCCTATTCATGACCCTGGTCTGTGGTTTACAAACACGTTTATAAACATTGTATTTGAGCCTCACCACTCCCCTGGGGGGTGGTATTATTTCCCTAATTTTAGAGATGACAAACTTGAGGCTCAAAAGGCTTAACTGCCTTGCTCAAGGTCATGCAGCAAAAAGTGCCAGAGCTGAAACTAGAACCTAGGATTTCACACCCGCCCAAGTTCCCAGTTCTTTCCAGATACTAGGGCACCATTCCTGCATGTAGAAAATGCTGTGACTTTGCCCTCAGCAGCTTACACTTTCCCCAGGGAAGGCGAGCTAGCTCCAGGAAGGGACAGACCTGCAGGCCCAGGCAGAGGCTGACCTGGATGGGGAAGGGGCAGGAACACAAGCTGCTTTCCTCTCAGTTACTGAGAAACCCTTCCAAGGACTGACAGCCGGGCAGAGGGCAGACGCTGAGAGGGGTGCTCCAGAGCACGCAGAAGGGGGCACAAACACTCTGATTCATGCTGGATTAGAAGTATTTTCACCAGCATGGCTGCCTTCTTCAGATTACCTTCCGCTCTATTTCTCAATTAAAGTATGGCTCATGGAGCTAAGAACAATGCCATACATCCAGCCTGTGGTCTGACCAGCACAAAAGGGAGGGGGGAAATTTCCTCTTTTTTTCTTGACTCTAAGATTTTGCTGCCTTATAAACGAATCTCTGCCTCTCTAGTTGATTTATATCTGGAGTTCCACTATTAGGGATTCATTCCTTTGGTGCTATACCTTGATGCTCTTAACATATAGATACTACTGAGAAGGGCATAGTGATGGGAGATGTTGGTCATTCTGAATGAGCTTTGGAAACTTATCTAGAAAAAAAGGAGCATGGAGACACTGGTGGGAGAGGGGGAGGGATAGATAAGGAAGAAGGAATAAGTGCATGGGGTCAAATTCTTAACCTCAGACCTTGCATGGTGAGGTCATTGGGCATCACTGAGTTTGAGTGTCCCACAGAGGAGCCTTGACCCACGAGCTCTCTGCTGGTCAGAGTCCCTGCTCCTCACCCCACATCAGTGTGAGGCCCAGAGAGGGAAGGTGCTTGCTCTAGGTCACCCAGTGAGTAAGTAGGTGATAGCTATGCCCAGGGCCACACCCAGGTTTGCAGACATTCAGACCAGTGCTCAGACCCAGCTTTGTCAGGTCTAGAGTTCCTGCTCACATGAAGGGGGCAGGAAGGTCACCCTGAGAGACATAGGACATACATCAGTTACCTGAGGGAGGTTCACTGGCTTCATTCCCAAGTTAGAGAGACTGGTGGGGGAACTTCGCTCTGTGTGATCTCGCTTGCCCTCCTGGCACATCTGCGCAGGAGATATCCCGATCCCCTTTTCTGAAGCCCCAGCCTGGAGCTCTCAGACCCCAACCGATCGCTTCCTATCCCGAAATCCTTGCCTTTCCAGAGGACTAACACAGCGGCCAAGCAGAGGGAGCTGTGCTACTGACATTCCACCAGCAGAGGGCGGTAGCTGTGCTGCTGTCCACTGCATTCAGAAATGCAGACTTGTGGGAGGCAACTTGGCCCACCAGCTCTATCTACCTAAGGCTGAGGTCTTGAGACACACTCTGCTTTGGCTTGAATGCTCCTAGTGCTCAGTTGACTAGAACATTTTTTTTTTAATATCGGGATGAAAGTCCACTTCCTTGTAATTCTCACCATAAGCACCTGGCTCTGCTTCTGGGGCCACTCAGAAAAAGTTAACCACTTTTTGTTTTGCAACCTCTTGGGAATTGGAGTCCCTTAGCTTGTTGGCTATGCACAGGGCTGTGTGACTTTGGGCAAGACACTTGTCTTCTCTGGGTCCTTATTTCTCACATATAAGGCAATGGGATGGAGCCTGATAAATTCTAAGGGTCCTTTCAATTTTGATATCCCAAATGTTGTCTCTTTCACAGTCCCCACTGAAGGGCAGAAGAGGAGACACTCTGTACCTCCTACTCTGGGCTCAGGTTTCCAGCACTCACAGTGGCTCCCAGCACACCGTCCCCACCCTCCAAGCTCTCCTTCTCCACCCTCCAGCCTGTTCTCGGACCCTTTTCCTTGGGGGCTGGGTTCTCCTGGCTGCTGTGTACTCACACCACCTCCACCTGAGCTCACCTTCAGGTCAGGACAACCCTGACACTTTCCATTAAGTGCATGTGACCCAACTGCCATAAGGAGGCTGCTCACAGTTCACACACACACACACACACACACACCCCTTCATATTACCAAGTTGTCCTGCTAGCCCCTGTTCTATCATCTCCTGGGATACTCACTATGATTCTTGGTGTATGTCTTCCCCAAGTTGCACTCAGTGAACAAGTGGAGTGTCTTTCTATCCCTGTTCACTACTCCTGTGAGCCCCAACACACTCTCCAGAGCTCCTGAAAAATATCGGGCATAGTCGAAATTTTGCAAGCTGTCGACAGCCCCCCCTTGCCCCTCAGAACACTACCTCTTCCTGTGAAGCACTTTAACCCTGGGACATAGTGGAAGGCATCTTTCAAGATGGCTCCTGCAATCTCCACCTCCTGGTATCTACACCCTGTGCATTCCTCTCCCGCATTGTACCAGGTCGGTCTGTGACATAGCTAACAGCATTTGGCGAGAGTTGTAAGAGCTCCTGGTTTCCGTCTTGAGACTTTCATCTCTTGGATCATCACTTGGCAGGGGGGCGGGGCACCGTAAGAGAGGACACAGCCTATGGAGAGGCCCAGGTATGAGCAACGAAGGCCAACAGACTCCCTCAATCGAGCCTTCGGATGACTGCAGCCCCAGCTGATAGCTCAACTGTAACCTCATGAGAGATCCTGAACCAGATCTACCCAGCTACATCTTGGAGTAATTTGTTATGCAAAAAGAGAAGATTAATACAGATATAATTCCCATTTGTAATGAGACAGGCAGACAGGTATCATCATCTCACTTTTTTTTTTTTTTTTTACAGAGAGAGAGAGTCAGATAGGAACAGACAGACAGGAATGGAGAGAGAGGAGAAGCATCAATCATCAGTTTTTCGTTGCGACACCTTAGTTGTTCATTGATTGCTTTCTCATATGTGCCTTGACCGTGGGGCTACAGCAGACCGAGTGACCTCTTGCTCAAGCCAGTGACCTTGGGTCCAAGCTGGTGAGCTTTGCTCAAACCAGATGAGCCCGCGCTCAAGCTAGCGACCTCGGGGTCTCGAACCTGGGTCCTACACATCCCAGTCCGATACTCTATCCACTGGTCAGGCTCATCTCACATTTTGATGTAGTAAACTGAGGCACAGAACCAGTAAGCCATGTGTGTGAAGCTTTCTCAGATATGGGGGCCCACAGCCAATGAAGAGTGAACCTGCTGTGTGAACTTCCTTGGGTCCCCATTGTGGGCTCCAATCCCTGAGATCATAGAGGCTCCCTCCTCACTTTTTCTAAAAAGTAGTAAAAAAAAAAATAGGAAAGTTGGGAAATATAAATGAGAAATGACTGATTTTATTTGTTGGTGACTATCGGCTCAATTTTATACCCAGCTGGAAAGAGTTTGGTTTTTCTCTTTTCCGTGCCATGAGATATTTTTGACATCACCATTTTTAATGGCAGTATTGTATTTCACAGTCTGGCCACATCATAGCACATTATGCGATCTCCTACTGCTGGACCTATATATATGTATGTGCTTTGCAATTTGCAATACTTTAAAAAGGCTGTAGTAAACGTAGCTGAATCTTTGTATACATATGTGAATGTTTTAAAGGATAAATTTCTATCCATTAAAATGCTGGGGTAATAGGTTTGCACTTTAACATATGCTTTTGTTATAAAATTTTAAATGCCCTTCATAAAGCTGTACTAATTTGTATTCTCATCAGAAACTCAAGAAAATGACCATTTCCTTATACCCCTGACAGCACAGGATATTGTAATATCTTTAACTTGCTTATTTTTAGATTAGAAAAAATAAGATTTCCTTGTTTTCATTTGCAAGCCCTGGATGTAGTGAGGTGGATTATGTCTTCATATGCTTATAGGCACTGGCATTTCTTTGCCTGTGAATGACCTCATTATATGAAGTAGTCAGATTTTTTCTAATAAGATGTTCATATTTTTTTAATGATTGATAAGAGCTCTTTGTATATTAGAGATATTAACTTTGTATTAATTCTTTATCACACTTATTGTCCCTTTTCACTTTTGATCTAGCTACAAAAACTACGGAGTCTAAATATTTCTGCTTTGTTTCCTGGTCCCTATTCAGTTCCCTACCTGGTTGGTTATCTGTAAACATTTTATTAGGAAGGATTTCTTGGTTGAACTCCCAAACCATCCTTGGAATGATCTCTCCAGTTTAAGTTCAGACTGGTTTCTGGAGCTCAGAGGCATCAAATCATAGCAAGTTCAGAGACTGCCTTGCTTGTTGCTCTTAGATAAAGCGAGGTCATGCAGGGATACACTAAAAATCAGGGGCAGTCACGGGAATGCATTCCTCTTGTTAGCTCCCCTGGCCCTGGCTCACTGCTGTATTTATGCAAAGCCCTGCAATTTCTTTCATGGAACACATCTTACCCACTGGGCCAGAAAAGTCTACCATACTCGTCACATACCCTCTCTGCCCTGGCCAAATAGAGGCCCTATTATGGTTCTCATTAAGGAGCCTGCCCATTTGCGGGTTGTAAAGATACCTGTGTAGATTTCAAACACTCGGGGATGCAAATAAGCCAATAAGCCATGGTCCAAATGTGAACAAGATGCCCTGCTTTTCTTTTTTTAAATTTTATTTTATTCATTTTAGAGAAGAGACACAGAGTGAGAGAGAGAGAAAGAGAGAAAGGGGGGAGGAGCTGGAAGCATCAACTCCCATATGTGCCTTGACCAGACCAGTACAGGGTTTTGAACTGGCGACCTCAGTGTTCCCAGGTCGAGGCTTTATCCACTGCGCTACCACAGGTCAGGCTAGATGCCCTGCTTTTCAAGGTCAAGTCCTATCTCAGGTTTTCTAGGGAATGTATTTTATTTATATTTCTTTAGTTAGCTCAAGTAAGAGGCAATCTTAAATTTGAAATCCTCCAAAGGCTTCTTTTTGCACGTAGGTGACAATCCTAACTTTTCAGTGTGATCCCCCAGGGTTCTGGGTAATCTAGCCCCTGCCATTTGTCCAACTGCATCTTCCAATGCTCCCCTGCTCATACACGATGCTCCACTATGTTGCCCCTCACTCTTTTCTTTTGCTTTGGGTTTTAGCATATGCTATTCCCTCTTGCTAAGACACTTTTCCTTATGGTCTTCCCTTAACTGGCTCTTTCCCATCCAAGTTTTCAGAGAGGTCTTTCTCGACTAATATATTCTTTCCAAGTTTCTATCACATTACTGAGTTGGGTTTCTTTTCACAGCTTACTGTCTGATATAATCTTAGTGACGGGTTTGCTTCCTTGTTTATTATTTGTTTCCTTGACTGGCCCACATAGCTCCTGAGAACAGAAACCTTGCCTGTACACCTTGTATTGTTTGCATGATCCAGAAGGTTCTCTGATCTTCTTTAGCTTCTTTAGCTACTCTCCCTACCCCACCCTCACCTCCCAAGCTGTGCCTGCAGAGTGCCAAGTCTGGGTGCTGGGGGGCAGACGACCGGGCCATCTTGCTGATAGAGGCTTGTTGTGTGCCAGGTCCTGCTAACCTCTGGGCCGGCATCACCCTCTTTTCTTTCGGTTCTATCGCTTTCAAGCTATGTGACTCTGGGTAGGTTACCTAGCTTTCCTACGTCTCAATTTCCTCATTTGTAAAATGGGGCAACCCCTGTTTTGTAGGATTGCTGTGAGCATTCAGTAAGACAAGAACAGCCCCTGGCCCATTGTACGTGCTCAACAGGTGTGAGTGATTCTTGTTCTCCTAACAACCCTGCCAGGTAGGATTTATTACCTCCCGTCTACAAATAAGAAAGCCAAGGATTTAGGGTCTAATAGCTCAACTAAGAGGTAGCTGAGTCAGGATTCTAAGCCCTGGAGCCCATGACTTCATGGCAACATATTCTAATCCTCTCTTGAGAAGGAGCAAACTGGTGTGAAGTCTCTCCCCATCCCACACATCCAGAGCTACCTGTTTCTGCATTCCTACAGTGTGAGGCAAGGCCCACATTACCCAGCCTCCAGTGAGCTCTTCCAGCTCACAGAGAGGGCAAACTGAGGCCGAGAAGAGGTGTAAGGGTGAGCAGAGAAGCCCAGCACAAACCTGATTCACGGGACATTTCCCCGGACACCCAAGCGGGCAGCTTTATCATGTGGGAAAATGTCCATGGCTGCTGGGCAGGGATCGGCCATAAGTCTCTGCCTCATCCAGAGGGCCTCACCCATATTCCCTTCACCCATGGTCTTAAAATCAAAGCTTTGCAGTCTAGAAGGCTTGGGGTTTGGGCTAAGACTTGTCACTACCCTGAACCTCAAAAGGTTATTACATCCAAAAAGATCCTGGTCCAGTACCCTGGGGGAACCCTGGCTGTTGGAATTAGGGTGGGTGGGCATTGTTCCCCAGCCTCAAGAAGCCCAGAGGTAGCAGCAGGAACAGGTGTGAAAACAGACCAAGACTCCCCACAGGGAGGGACAGTACGAACAGGACTTGGTGGGAGACCAGAGAAATAAAGAAGGTGGTCCCGGGGGCTTCCTCGAGGTGGTTATGTGGAGCTGTGCAGGGAGGATAGGCCGGTATTAGGGATGGGAGCGAGGAGGGAGAAGGGCATGGAGATGGGAAGGACCAGGATAGGCTCCAGGTTGGGGCGGAGGGCAGTGTGAGTCCCTAAGAAGGGGAAACAGTCGCTGGATCCAGAGGAGAGATGGACTTAATTGAGACAGGGAGGAGAGACCCTGGGAGCTTTCAGATTAGGGGAGGGCCCATGAGAGCAAAGGGAGGTTGGGGAGAGAAGAGGCTGGAGAGGAAGCTCAGTGCCTGTTTGCCAAGGATCTTCCTTCTACAGGCGCAGACTGGCACTGCCACGGCAATTGTGGATTCCGTACCACACAGAGCAGGAGCTGAGGGCCATCACTCACCCAATGTCAGGTAGCTCATTTCTGGCAGTGCCAAGATTGAGCCCAAATCTACCTGACTATATCATTTTCTTTTTAACACAAGGTGGTAGTTGCAATAGTATAAATAAAAAAAATTGACAATGCAGAGGCCCCTGTCTACCACAGGGTTGAGAAAGACACAAAGCTGCCTTGACCCCTTCCTTACTGGGCCCCCAGTCCCCAGGCCCCACACCCCGCTGTGCTGGCCACTCCAGCTGTCCAGGAAGAGCTCATTCAGGGGAGGAGGGAAGCACCTTCTCAGTCCACTTCCTTTT
This sequence comes from Rhynchonycteris naso, assembly GCA_037038555.1. NCBI lineage: Eukaryota > Metazoa > Chordata > Mammalia > Chiroptera > Emballonuridae > Rhynchonycteris > Rhynchonycteris naso. The sequence continues at coordinate 48,576,336 of CM072999.1, forward strand.
CTTTGTCTGGGGCTGAGCCAGGAGGGGTCTGCTGGACAGAAGCAGAAGACAGAGAAAGAAAAAAAAGAGAATGAAAAAAAGAAAGGAAGAAAGGAAGGAAGGAAGGGAGGGAAGGTAGGAGGAAGGAAGGAAGGAAGGAAGGAAGGAAGGAAGGAAGGAAGGAAGGAAGGAAGAAGAAAGGAAGGAAGGAAGAAAGGAGAGAGAGAAGGAAGGAAGGAAGGAAGGAGAGAGAGAAGGAAGGAAGGAAGGAAGGAAGGAAGGAAGGAAGGAAGGAAGGAAGGAAGGAAGGGAGAAAGAAAGAGGAAGGGAAGGGGGAAAAAAGGGAAGGAAAGGGAAGGGAAGGGAAGGGAAGGGAAAGGCAGGGAAGGGGGAAGAGAAGGGAAGGGAAAGGAAGGGAAGGGGGAAAGGAAGGGAAGGGAAGGGAAGGGAAGGGAAGGGAAGGGAAGGGAAGGGAAGGGAAAGGAAGGGAAGGGAAGGGAAGGGAAGGGAAGGGAAGGGAAGGGAAGGAAGGGAAGGGAAGGGAAGAAAGGAAACTTCCTCGTTGTCAGGAGAGACCGTCTCTTGGAAATGCTGCCCCTCCCTGGGTCTCAGGCGTTTGGAAGAGAGGTGGGGGAAGCTGTCATCCTTTGCCTCCTTTCACGTGAATGTCATCCCACCTAAGTCCTAAAATCTCAGGTCCCCTCCACTTGTGACACCAGCTGACACTGTGGACAGGACATGAAGGTGCCTGGGCCTCATCTTCAGCATTTCTACATCTGAGTACCATCCAATGACTTAGCACATTGTCAGATCCTGTGCCAGCTACACAGAATGTCCCCAAGGAATTCTCAGTCTGAAGCTACTTCCCCATCTCCAACAAATGAGGCACCCAGCAGTGGTAAGTGTAGTTAGCTGTCACAGTAGTTACGAGGTGTTTACTGCAAAACGATCTAAACTTTGAGGTATGCTTGAAAGGTTTCATATTAAATGTCAGGGACTCAACCCAGAGTATTTAATGGGTAAACATCTGCTGTATTGCCATCAAAGTTAGGAATAAGACACCACTAATTATTTAACACTTTCCTGGAGGAAAAGAAATTAGAAAAGAAAAAGATACTAGAGGTAAAAAAAATATAAAGAGGTAAAATTATCACTACTTGCAAATGACAAGAGAGTATCCCTAGAAAACCTAAGAGAAAACACTGAAAAACTATTATATACAAATATATCATTAGTGAATTTACTAACATGGCAGCATAAAAAAATTAACATTCAGAAACCAATGGCTTTCAAATATACAATCACCAAATAGAAGATATAATGGGAAACAGGTCCTATATACAATACCAACAAAAAATGGTAAATATTTGTAACAAGAAATGTATAAGATCTATGTGAAGAAAAAATGTAACACGCTAAATGGGCACAAAAGACTAGAACAAGTAACCAATGTTCACAGATAGTTTGACTCAACATCATAAGGTTGTCTACACTCTAATTTATTCTATGACTGTAATATAATCCCCCCAAAATAAGAGGTTTTGTGTATCTAAAGAAGCTGATTCCAAAATTAAATATTAAAATACACAAGCCAGAAGAGGCAGCAGTTAACCTTTGAGAAAAGACAATGATGAGTGATGAGTAGCACTATTGATATTTTTTGTTTGTTTGTTTGTTTTAGCCTTAGTGATATTAAAACATAAAGCCTCAGGACCACAGCACTGTGGTACTGACACATTAACGAGGATAGCAGAAAAGAATTCAGCCCATAAAGAAACCCAAATGCATCCAGAAATGTAGAATGTAGCAAAGACCTCAAATCCATGAAGAATAGATAAATTACTCACTAAGTGATATTAAGACAACTGGATGGAATAAAAAAAATAAGTTGGATCTGTATCTCACACTTTACATCAAGATAAATTTTAAAGGTATCCAAGATTGAAATATAAAAACGAAATTATAAAAGTACTGGAAGGCCTGTCAGGAAGCTACTTTACAACCATGGAGAAAGGAAGGCTTTGCTTACCACAGCCCAGATACAAAAGTCATAAAAGAAAGGTCTGGCAAATTAGAATTCTTGAAATTTAAAAAGAGAAAGCTGCATTGCAAAAGAAAAAGTAGCAACACCACTAACAAAAAACCCTTTTAAAGGTATATTTGCAACTCGTATCCCAAACAAAGGACTAATTACCTCAACATTTAAAGAACTTATTAAACCACTAAGACAAGAACCACCAATGATTTATAGAAAAATGGATGAAGGATATGAACAATTAACATAAAAAGGAAATGAAAATACATTTTAAACATATAAAAATATTTTAACCTCATTTTAAATAAAAAATGCTACTTGAGCTTACTCTGAGAAAGTTTCCCACACATCATTTTAGTAAAAAATTTTAAAGTGTGGTAATACTCTATTTTCAATAAGGTAAGGAAATGAGCACATTTATACTTTTGCTGGTTAGAATGTAAATTGTTACAACCTCAACAGAAGACAATTTTGTCATTATCAAAATTTCAAAAACATATTATCTCTCCTAGTTTGAAATTAATATACTATATTTATCTCCAACAACAACAACAAAAGATCTTAGCTGTACATCTCATCAAATTTTTCCACATGTATACATTCATGTACCTGCTACCACAATCAAGATACAGAACATTTCCATAGCTCTGAAAGTGTCCCATGCCAACACAAAATACAACCATTATTCTGACTTCAAACATCACCGGTTTTGGAATTTTGCCTGGTTTTGCACTTCAAATAAGTGTAATCATACAGTAGGCACTATTTTGTGTACGGCTTCTGTTCAACATGTTTTTTGGTTGTTTTCCTTTTTTAATTTTTTAGAAAGAGAAAGAGGGAGAAAGAGGGAGGGGCAAGAAGAAGGGAGAGAGATGAGAAGTATCAATTTATAATTGTGTCATTTTAGTTGTAGGTTGATTGCTTCTCATACATGCTTTGACCGGGAGGCTCCAGTTGAGCCAGTGACCCCATGTTCAAGTCAGCAACCTTGGGCTCAAGCCAGAGACCTTGGGCTCAAGACAATGAGCTGGGCTTTAAGACAGTGACCTCTTTTTTTTTTTTTTTTTTTTTTACAGGGACAGAGAGAGAGTCAGAGAGAGGGATAGATAGGGACAGACAGACAGGAATGGAGAGAGAGGTGAGAAGCGTCAATCATTAGTTTTTCATTGCCGTCGCAACACCTTAGTTGTTCATTGATTGCTTTCTCACATGTGCCTTGACCGCGGGCCTTCAGCAGACCGAGCAACCCCTTGCTGGAGCCAGCGACCTTGGGTCCAAGCTGACGAACTTTTGCTCAAGCCAGATGGGCCCACGCTCAAGCTGGCGAGCTCGGGGTCTCGAACCTGGGTCTTCCGCATCCCAGTCCGATGCTCTATCTACTGCGCCACCGCCTGGTCAGGCGACAGGGACCTCTTGACTCAAGCCAGCAACCTTGAAATGATCCCATGCTCACGCTGGCAACCTCGAGGTTTTGAACTTGGGACCTCAGTGTCCCAGGTCAACACTCTATCCACTGTGCCACCACCAGTCAGGCTGTTCAACATGTTTTAAAGATTGATCATGCTGTGGGTATCCACAGTTATTCTTTTTTCTTTGTTTGTTTTTTACTGCTGGGTACTATTCCATCTTATGATTCTACCACAATTCTTTTATTCCGCTGAGGGATGTTTATATTGTTTCTAGTTTGTGGCTATTATGAATAAAGCTGCTATGAACATTCTTGTATAAGTCCTTTTTGTGGATACATGTACTGTGCTAATTTTTCTTTAGTATAAACCTATGTGTGGAATAGCTTGGTCCTAGTGTACACATTTGTTTAACTTTATTAGATATTTCAGAACAGTTTTCCAAAAAGGCAGTAACATTTTACAACCCACCAGTAAAGTATGAGAGTTCCACTTGCTCTTCATCCTCACCAACACTTGATATTGTCAGTCTTTCCAATTTTGGCCATTTTGGTGGGTGTACAGTAATAACTCATGGTTTTAATTTGCATTTTCCTATTGAGTAATGATGGGCACAGCACATTGAAAAACAAGTCACACAAAAAGGAAGTGCAAATAAGACTTACATAAAGAGATTTTCAGCCTCAATCTTAATAATAATGCTAACTGAAACTACTTTGATGAAGCGCCACCTCTTCAAGGCTTCTTGGCCATTTGTATATCCAATTTTATGCAATATTCATTTAAGTTTTGCCTTATAAATTTCTTTGCCCGATTTAAAACTCAGTAATATATTATGGATACCAGTCCTTTTTCAGATCTATGCATTTTAAATATTTCTTCTATATCTACAGTTTGCCTTTTCTCCAATTTGTTGCTCCATTTATGCATTCATTGGTTGATTCTTCTGATTCTTGTATGTGCCCTGACTGTGGATCGAACCCACAACTCTTGTGTATTGGGACAATAATTCTCTAACCAACTGAGCTACCAGGCCAGGGCTCTTTCTTTCTTTTTTTTATAAAACAAATTTAATCAATTGATTTTAAAGACAGAGGAAGGGAGAGAGAGAAAGAGACAGGAACACTGATCGGTTTTTGTATGTGCCTGACTTGGATCCAACTGGCAACCTCTGCACTTCGGGGTGATGTTCTTTCTAACCAACTGAGCCAGCCAGCCAGGGTTTCCTTTTCTCTTTTTTAATAGTATATTTTGATGAGCAAATGTTTTTATTTTGTTAAAATTCAAATTATCAGTTGTTTTTATAATTATTGCTTTCTGCCTCCTGTTAAACAATCTTTGCCTGCTACAATGTCAGGAAGAAATTCTCCTCTGTGTGCGCGTGTGTGTGTGCGTGTGTGTGTGTGTGCGCATGCATGCATGCATATGCACACTGTTTCCTGGGAGAAAGTACATAGCTCTTGAACCATCAATGCAGCATCTAGGTATTCTACAGATATGTGCAACAAAGTGTGTCCTTAATTATTCTGTGTGGCACTGTTTGTGATAGTGAAAGTATGGGAAAAAATCCCAATGTCCATAATGCTCTATCTATGGCTCAACTAAAGATGGTGCATCCAAACAGTGGAATACTGTGTAATGTAAAAATAGATGAAGAAACTTTCTGTATTTAATGTGGAAAGGTCTCCAAGATATATAATTACATGGAAAAAGGCAAGATGCAGGGAGAACAATGTAAGTAGTGTACTATCTTTGTATAAAGGGATACACACACACACACACACACACATAATTTCGGGAAAGACATTTGAGAAACTATTAACACTGGCTGTCTTCTGGTAGAGAAAATGTAGTAGCTGGAGGCTAGGTGTGAGAGGCAGGCCTTTAACTGTGTCTGCTTTGACTGCTTTGGAAGTTTGAGCCATCTGAAGGTTTTACTATCTGAAAATAAATACTTATTTATAAATAGAAGTTACTCCAAATGGGTGAGAGATTTCCCTGTACATGGATGCTGGTGAGTAAGGATAGTCCAGAGGGGGAAGAGCTGGAGCAAAAATGTGGACCAGGGAAAGTGGACCGTAAAGTCAGTGTACCTGGGGGTCTTACGAGCACTTTACAGACCTTTGGCCAGGGTCTCATCATGGCCTCATTGTTGAATCCAGGGGCTTTCATCGTCCTAGGGGGTAAGTCCTCTTAGATGGCCTGTAGCTCTGAGCCCGCAGGAAAGTGTCTAGCACTGTGTTGGGACACTTAATCTACTCTGCGCATTTAAACCTCATTCTGATCCCAAGGAGCAGTCTTAGGAATGATGTCCATTGGACAGAGGAGGAAAGTGAAGCTCAGAGGGGTTAAATAACTTGCTCAAAATCACAGTAACCTAACTGGTCCCCGGGCCTTGTATCCTTCCCTCTCCAGAACACTATTAAGACCACAGTGAGAAAGGGGAGGTTGGAAAGAGTTAAGCACTCAAGAGTAAGCAACAAGGCATGTCCATGGTTTTTTCTGGGGCAGGCCCTCCCCCTCCCATCCAGGTTCTAGTCTGGCCTTGGGCCCCATCAGCACCCCCTACCCACCCCCCGCCGGTCGACTGCAGGAAGGAGGCACAGATGGCAGGCGAGGACGAGGCCCCCAGCCAGGCTCACCCAGCTGTCGTGTTGGAGAGCCCTGTGTATCTCCTCCTCCTCCTGCCTTCAACATTTGGGAGCCAGCCAGCCAGCCTGGCCCCAGCTGTTCCCTCTCCCTGGTCCAGGGCTCCTGCAGACCCATGCCTCTAAGGCCTTTGTCACTAGTGGAGGAGAAACACAGACTCCTAGCATGTCAGAGCTGAGCAAGACCTCAGAGGACACCGGGTTCAACATCACCTCTTACAGATGGACAAACTGAGCCCGGAAAGGCCAAGAGACCTGCCCAAGACCACAAAGAGCCAAGCAGAGAAGTCAGGCTTCCTCAGTGTCAGCAAAGCTTAGGATTTTGGAGCATCCCACAGGGTGATGGGTGCCAGGCAGGTTGCATTGCCCTTCCCCATCAAGCTTCAGCCACGGCAGGTCTGTTTGTCCTTATTTTATACAATGATATTCCTTCTGCAGTTATGTTTCAGAGGTTTATCTTTAACCTGGGCCTACAGATCCTTGAACAGGTTGTGAGCTGGGATAATAGAAAAACTTCATTTTGCCTGATCTGTGGTGGCACAGCGGAGAGCGTTGACCTGGGATGCTGAAAACCCCAGGTTCAAAACCCCGATGTCACTAGCTTAAGCTCAGGCTCATCCAGCTGAGCACAGGCTCACCAGCTTGAGTGTGGGGTCGCCGTTTTGAGCGTGGGGTCATAGACATGACCCATAGTCACTGGCTTGAGCAAGGGGACACTGGCTCAACTGGAGCCCCCAGGCAAGTCACATATGAGACGACAACTAAGGTGCCACAACGAAGAACTGATGCTTCTCATCTCTCTCCCTTCCTGTCTGTCTGTCTCTGTCTCTCTCTTTCTCTAAAAAAGAAAGAAAAATTGCATTTATATTTTTACTAGCCTCTAACTAAAATTTAATATTCTTTTTGTTTATAGATGTAGGCAACAAACCGAAGCAAGATTAGTTGAACCAATAATTTTTTTATCAACAGACAATAAAGATATTTTCAGATCACATTATCCTGTTACCGCTATCTCAAAAAGTGTTCACACTCATCACTGCTTTGAAAATACAGTCCTCATTATTAGGTCCTCTACTTGATCATGTCATTTAATATATTAATATGAAAGCACATATACTACTATATTACAATTCTGGTATATATTATGATAACTATATTCCAATATAATTGGTTTCCTTTGTAATCTTATTTATTTTATTTTATGTTCTTAAAAACTTTACTGTTAAAAAAATAAAAATAAAAACTTCACTCTGGGGGCCCTGGCCAGGTAGCTCCATTGGCTAGAGCGTTACTTCTATATGCCAACATTGCAGGTTTGATCCCCAGTCGGGCACACACATAACTTTAGTCTGAAAAGAAGTCCGTGGGCTTTTCTAGACAGCTTTTCAAAGGGATCTATGCACCCCCTCCAAAGTTATGAATCTGTTTTATTTGGATAAAATGTTCCAGTGTTAAAAACTAAAGTTTGAAAACTTGTATACTGTATCTATAACTTCATAAGACTAAGACTGAGGCTAAACTCTCTCCACATACAGATGTACGGGGAGGGGCAGGTATGAGGGGAGTAGGTAAGGGACAGTGGTGCCCTAGGTGAGGAGCCCACGTGCATGTCGTGTGCCAGGCACCCCCTCCCTGGCTCTAACACCTTACGGAATCCTCAGAACAGTCTTGGGGTTGGGACTAGCACTTATCCCATCCTATAGCTGAGGAAATGGCAGCACGCAACAGTTAGGTAACTTGTCCAAAGTACATGGCTAATAAATGGTGGAGCTGGGATTTGAATCCAGGCTGACTGACACCAGAGCCTTTGTATCCCATCACTGAGCATCCTGCCTCCCCCTCTGGGTAGATCAAGTCTCGTACAGAAAGTCCCTAAGGTGTTGCTGCTGCTTGGGTAGGATGAGGAGAATAGGGTTCTGAAGGGTTTGCTGTCCCAACCGATTGCCTTACACATGGGACACAAACTAGCTGTGCAACCTTGACCAAGTCCCTTGCTCTCTCGAGGCTGCAGCGTCTCCATCTATAAAAGACTGAGCACTGCTGGTGTTCAACTGAGGGACAACCCACTTAAAAAGACTTAGGCATAGGTTGTTTAGCAACTGAAATCAAGGTCTTGGCTGAGTGGAACAGAAAGTGGTGGGACAGGCTAGCCCATGCCTTGCTGATGCCACACAGTCCTCTCTTGTTTTGAGGGCCTATGAGTGCTGTGACCTCCCCTGGGACCTACCTCCATTAAGGTGACCTGGCTCTTTAAGAGCCTTGGGATGGGGGGATGGGGGTGAGGTCAGGGACAGGAGGAAGGCTATCTTGAAAAGGAAACTGCCCTTAGGACTAAATCAGGCCTGGAGTTTCTCAGGCAAAGCAAACACATACTCATTGTTCTGGAAGCTGCCATGGAAAGGGTCAATTAGTAAGGGGTCTTGGCCAAGGCCTCCGGGCCCCATTGGCCCCCTGGGGAGATGCTGTTTCAAGCCAGTCACCTCAGTTCCACTCACCCCCCCCTTCCCATGTACCCTATATCACTTGCTCCCTGAAGCGTTTGGAGCCATGAGCACAGAAGGGAGTTTCTGGAGCAGTGGCTTCAGGTCTGACCGAACAGGAGAGTCTCTTGGGGGCACAGGGCTGCTGCCTTGCGTGAACACAGCTCCCTGCAACCTGGAATTCCACTGTTAGCAACACAGTCCTTTGGATTTCAAGAGTTGGGTCTCCTTAAATCTCACCCTAACTTGAACCAATTGCAAATCCCTTCTAACGGGGAGCCACCGTCATCACCAACACTTTAGAGGGTCTGAGTTTGTGACTCTGAGAAGCGGCCAAGTGCAGGGATTCCTGGGACAGGACACTGAGGGTGTCCAGACATGCTGTGCAACCTTGGGCAAACAATCCTCTCTGGGGCCAGGATTTCTCATGGGTACAGCATGGTAATACGTGATTGTAGGAGACTCCTGATCTGCCCCTTGTCAGCGTGAGCCTGGAACGGGGCACTGGGAGGTGGGTGTGGACTGCGGGGATTGGTAGCTGCAGGCCAGCTCAGCACAGAATCGCACACTCATGCTTACCCAACAAGCTTGTGCTTTGGATCTGAGTCAGGTAGATTTCAGAAAGCTCCTGCTCCCAATTTCCAGCCCCCTCTTACCTCCACTAATAGGGAGCTTGTTCTAGTTATTATAAAAATAGAAATAAAAGCAATATAGCTTTTACTGAGCACTTGCTATATACCAAACACTATGGTACATATTTCCTTATTTAGCCTGAGCACAAACAACTGGGTTGTGGGTGCCTTCCCCTCTAGGCAGGGTAGGGCTCATTGCTGGAAAGTTCAGGGACCATACCAGACAATGGAGACAGTAGTGAGAAGGCCAAAACTATGCCTCCCCCTTGCTGGCTGTAGGCTGGGCAGTCTCCATAGGCTATTTCTGGGCCTGGCTGGATAAGAAAGGGGAGGGGATAGGGAAGCTGATGGCATTGCATAGCTCCTACTGACTGAGCACACACTGTGTGCCAGGAGGGTGCTGAGTGCTTTATCCAGCACCTTATTTAGTCATCACAGCACCCTGAGAAACAATTACCACTGTTATTTCAGAAACAGAGAAAGTGAGGCCCAGCGGAATCCCATGCCCAAGGGTTCACAGCTAAGGGGTAGAACTATATCATATCTAAAGGTGTGGGAGGTTCCAGGCCTTAGGAGAAAATGGGGAGCAGATCAAACTAACTGCCAAATTGGTTTGGGTCCAGGCCCGTGCCCATGGGCAAGTCAGGGCCCACAGCCCAAGTTCACAGAGATCCAGTGAACCAGCCCTATTATCTCCAGCCTCCCAGGCTCTGCTAGGAATCAGAGGAGAGAAGCAAAGGAGCAGCTAGTGAAGGCCTTGGCCCAAGGCAGAGGGATGGGTTCTTGGACCTCCCAGCACACCCACTGGCCAGGCTTCGTCCCTGGTTCTCTCCCTGTACCTATCCGAAAACCATGAAATAAAGTAAGGAAACCACGTTGCTACTTCTGCTGAAGGGCTTGTCTTCACTTTTCTCAAAAATAAGCAGTCATTCTTCCAAAAAAGGAAAAAACACAAAGCAAGGCTGTCAATCTCAGGCCTCAGACAAATAGAATAAAGTTGCGACTTCTCTCTCCCAAAGTCACTTACAGTACGTTTGGGCTGTCACAGCCTTTGAGATGCAAATCGCAGCAAGCAGAAGGCAGCTTGTAGAACAAAGAACCATTGAGGAAAGATCAGAAAAATGGATTTGGAAAAGGCTCTCTGAACTCCCCCAGGAGAGGGGGAGACAGATCTGCAGAGTGGGGCAGTGGTGGAGATTTGGGGCTGCGTATAGGACAGAGAAGGACTGAGGAGCTCCATGCTCATTGTGGGAAGCAAAGGGGAGGGAGAGAAATTTGGGACAGAACCATAAGCTTTGGATGAATGAAAAGGTCTTATTTTATTACAGGTTTCAGTACTGAGCTGGGCACTTTTCCTCCCTTCTTTTAATCTTAGGCCTCAAACATACTATGAATCATGGAGCTAGCTGGTTCGCCAACTACTGGGTTCAATTCCAGAGTGAAAGCGCTGGGTGTGGTGATACTGTTCTAAGGGCTTGAAGGGGAGGATGCAGCACCCCTGCAGTCTGGGAAGCCCCTGCAGGGCACCACATTGTCCCTGGGGCTGGGAGGGGAGGGGATCCCAGGACCTGAGAAGGGAAAACTCAGCTAGAAAGATGGAGCCCTGTGCCTCTGGGACCTGGCCCCCGGTCAGCACAGAGCCTCCTTATGGAGCACTTCCTGTGTGCAGGCGCCGCACACATGTTCCCCACCCTCTGGGGCTCTTGGTCCAATCGAGGTGGCTAACTGGACTACAGACTTTATGCCAACAGGAACTTGGTGTCGTGTCCTGCTGCATCTTGGGTTCTGGAACTGGGACTAGGACTTAGTAGGTATTCGATATATATTTGTTGGATGGATGGGTAGATGGGTAGTGGGTAAATGAATAAATGAATGGATGAGAGGGTGGGTGGATGGGTGGGTAGATGGATGCATGTGGATGGATGAATGGATAGATGGGTGGGTGGATGAATGGATGGATTGATGGGAGAAGGTGGGTGGATGGACAGATGGGTAGATGGATGGGTAGATGGATGAATGAATAAATCAATGGATGAGAGGGCAGGTGGATGGGTAGTAGGTAAATGAATAAATTAATGGATGAGAGGGTGGGTGGATGAATGGGAGAAGGTAGGTGGATGGACAGGTGGGTAGATGGACAGGTGGGTAGGTGGATGGACGGGTGGATGGATGGGTAGTGGGTGAATGAATAAATCAATGGATGAGAGGGTGGGTAGATGGATGGGTAGATAGATGGATGAATGGGAGAAGGTGGGTGGATGGACTAACCACCTAGGACAGAGATGGGCAATCTTTTGAGCTTGCCCATCAAAATTCGCCAAAAAACCAAGCATAACTTGGGTGGTGTGTCACTTTGAGAAAAACGGCCTAACCGGAAGTCCCAGAACTAGATGCTCTGTGCTGGAGTTCTGTTGTTTTGGCCTACAGACCTCCAGCACAGAGTGTCTACACTACAGCAAATGTTTTATCCTTGGTTACAGCACCTGGCCGTGCAGGAGCCGAGGATGAAACGCCATTCTCAGCATGCGGCCCCATACTTCTCTGATATGCAGCTGCGTGTCATCAAAAATGGCTACACATGTCAGTGCTGACACACATGTCATAGGTTCACCATCACGACCATAGGCTTTCAGAAATGCCTACTCTCCTGGCTTCCAGAAGAGAGGGGCACATGTGGTATCGGCTCATCACAGGAGCTCATGTAATACAGACTGAATTAATGTTTAAGGAAATCCTTGGAGACATGCAAATGACAGTAATAGCAACCCAAGGCACATCTATAGACATGTCTCTCCCAAACTCTTTGTAAGGCGGGCAGGCGTGTGGCTGGGAGAGCCCTACGTTGAAATTCTGCTACTTGTGTACCATGCAGTCTTGGATGAGTCAATTGACTTCTTCGAACCGGTTTCTTCATCTGTAAAATGGGGAGAAAAACTACTTTCATCATGGGACTGCAGGTGAGATTCAAAGAGAGCAGAGGTGCTTGACCTGTGGTGGCACAGTGGATAAAGCATCGACCTAGAACACTGAGGTCTCCTGTTTGAAACCCTGGGCTTGCCTGGTCAAGACACATATGGGGAGTTGATGCTTCCTGCTCCTCCCTCTTCTCTCTCTCTCTCTCTACTCTCTGAAAATTGAATAAATAAAGTCTTATAAAAGATGGTTGTTTTTTTAAAAAAAGAGAGAGAGAGCAGAGGTATTAGACCTTCAAACGTTCCATAGGTGATTCTAGAGTGCAGCCAGGGCCAAGAACCTCTGGGGAGAGAACCCAGACGCCTGATGTTCAAGCCAGGCTTCTTTCTTTTCTACCAGGTGCCAGGTGGGGTACCAGGAAGTTGACTAAAGCTCAGGCATACAAGACTGTGCTTCCAGATTTGGCCTTCCTGGGTCTGGATCAGCTGCCCCAGGAAGTGTGACAGGAAAGGGGAGGTGCACCTGGGGAGGCCCAAGTGATTAATCAGGCTTGGGCACAGTGCCTGGTCTCTGGAATATTCATAAGGCCCCTCCAGCTGTGCCAGGCAATCAGGGTGCTGATTGCTCCCCCATCTGCAGCTTAACATTCCACTCCAGAGAGTAGTGAGCTGGCGGCTGAATGCTAACTAGGGGGAAAACAGGCTCTGGCCTTCACAACAGCAACCTAAACAAGAGCCCCAGAAAAGAAAAATCTACTTCTTCGAGATCTGCCAGCCAGCCAGAACGTATCTGTTCACCAGCATCACGGGCCATGGAAAGGGTCATGGATTCAAAATAAGAGAGCAGATTTCAGGTCCAGCTCCTGCACTGACTAACTGTATGCCCGTCTCTGCAGCCTCAGTTTCCCCAACTGTAAAATGTGATGGTTCCACCTACCACCGGAGAGGATTAAGACATGTCTGCTGGACCAGAGTGCTGTACAAAGACAAGGCATTGTCATTGTTTGGAGTGGCTGTGCACATTGCTCCCTACCCTGGAGAAAAGCTTTTACTCATAAATATTAAAATTTCAGGCCAACAGGCTTTGAGGGAAACTAAACAAAAGGAATGACACTTCCTGGAAAAGAAGCAGCCTCTCTCTGAAGGCTCAGGAATTCGGGGGTCCTGGGTTCACACTGGTCTCATCTGGCCCAAGCCTCTCAGTGAAGCAAGAGAGAATGAGAGGGACACCAACAATAGACAGAAAACAATTTGGAAAAAATCGACAGCAGTGTTCTGGGGGACTCTCGGTTGTTTAGGATGACAGTCTGCTGCCATGGAGGGTCAATGTAGTGGAGGGACAAAAAGTATGCCGTGTGAGCCCACAGCTCATGATTAACCCTCAAAGCAATGATCCGGATTCATCAAGAAATGGCCCAAACCTTTTCTGTGTTTTTAGTGAATAACAGAGGGAACTGTTTTCTAGGGAGATTTCTATCAAACTGAGGGAAAAATCCTGAAGCTAAAATAATGTAACCTTCTTCCCAGGAAATCGATCTGCTTGGGATCTGCTGAGAAAATGAGGGGTTTCCGAATTCGGCATGATTGTTACAGTTGTTGATTAGCCCTTCTTCCCCTTACCCACCAGCCAGGCCCTTGCCTGCAGGTCCAGTTCTGACCACAGGGGGCAGGAGACTGACAGCCTTGGCCCAGGCAGCAGGCAGTGGCAGTTGGCCCTGATTCCCAAGCAGGCCCTCTTCTGGGGGTGGGACTCTGCTCCACAGAATCTGGGGTCCTGCTCAAACTAAATGAACCACTCAGATCTAGGAGCTGCTTCATTCTCTCAGCCATCCACCCCCCAACCATCACCACCACCTGCCCATGTAGATAATGTTTGCATTTTCTCCAGCAAGCTCATAAACCTGTGACACTCTGGGAGATGGATTCAGCTTTGGGCTATACGGCCTCTGAAACCTTAGGGCAGGGGTCCCCAAATGTTTTACACAAGGGGCCAGTTCACTGTCCCTCAGACGGTTGGAGGGCAGCCACATACAGTACTCCATACAGTGACCACCAATGAAAGAGGTGCCCCTTCCGGAAGTGCAGTGGGGGTCGGATAAATGACCTCAGGTGGCCGCAATTTGGCCCGTGGGCTGTAGTTTGGGGACCTCTGCCTTAGGGGCTCCCTCCTCACATTGGCAAACTGATTTCATTAGACTTTTATTCCCCTAAAGCAGAAAATATTATGCATTCATCTAAAAAACTTTTTAGAAAATATTGCTAAGGAAAACAAAGACAATGAAAGAGCACTAATGATCCCAATACCTGAAGATAACACTTCTAGGACTAGGTGTCTATTCGTTCAGTTTTTTCCAGCCAGGTAAATGGGTACATAGATATTTTTAAATGGGATCATTTAAGTATTTCACCATTTTGTTTTTCACTTAACAGTGTGCCATAAACAGTTTTCTCTCATTAAATATTCTTCTGCACCAGTGGTTCTCAAAAGTATGGGTTGGGACCTGTGGGGTCCCCAGGACTTTTTCAGGGAGTCTGTTGGGTTAAAACTATTTTCATAATAATGCAAAGACATTATTTGCCTTTTCACTCTGCTCTCTCAGGAGTGCACTGTGGAGTTTGGGAGAGACTGCCTAATATGTGATATCACAACAGGCCAAATGCAGATGCAGATATGCAAATCATACTTGCCTATGCAACAGACTAATTTAAAGAGATTTGCAAACAAGTAAAACAATGTCATTCTTTTCATTAATTTCTTTTGTTTTGGAAAGTATAATAATTTTTTTCATAAAAATATATTTTTTGGAGAACATGAAAAGATTTTATTGTTGTTTTAAATAAAGTAACATACATATTCTTGAAATTTCTTAGTTTTTGTTTTATTTATTTAATATTTTTTGTAAGTGAGAGGAGGGGTAATAGAGAGACAGACTCTGCATGTGTCCTGACCGGGATCCACCCAGCAAGCCCACTAGGCAGTGATGCTCTGCCCATCTGGGGCATTGCTCCATTGCTCAGCAACCGAGCTCTTCTTAGTGCCTAAGGCAGGAGGCAATGGAGCCATCTTCAGCACCTGGGACCAACTCCCTCCAATCGAGCCTTGGCTGCAGGAGGGGAAGAGAGAGAGAGAGAGAGAGAGAGAGAGAGAGAAGCGAAAGGAGGAAGGACAGAGAAGCAGATGGATGTTTTTCCTGTGTGCCCTGACCAGGAATCAAACCCAGGATATCCACACTCTGCTTTAACCACTGAGCAAACCAGCCAGGGCCTCTCAGTCCATTCTTAATCAAATTAAACAAAATGTATCAGAGAATGTGACCAAATAAAGTTGAAAAGCTATGTGTACTTTTTTTCAGCGAGAGAGAGAGAGAGAAATGGAGGGGCAGACAGACAGGAAGGGAGAGAGATGAGAAGCATCGATTCATAGTTGTGGCACCTGAGTTGTTCATTGATTGCTTCTCATATGTGCCTTGATGAGGGGTGGGGCTGCAGCTAAGCCAATGACCCCTTGCTCAAGCCAGCAACCTTGGGCTTAAGCCAGCAACCTTGGGCTTCAAGCCAGCAACCTTGGGCTTCAAGCCAGCTACCACAGGGTCATGTCTATGATCCCATGCTCAAGCTGGTGACCCCACATTTAAGCTGGTGAGCCCGTGTTCAAGCCAGATGGGCCCACGCTCAAGCCTGTGACCTTGGGGTTTCAAACCCGGGTCCTTAGCATCTTAGGCCGATGCTCTATCCACTGAGCCACAGCCTGGTCAGGCAAACTATGTGTACATTGACTAAATATATATGTGTACAGATACCTTGTATCTTTCTATACATAGAGAGAAATACCCTGTGATGAGTACTTTCTTTTCTACAATCCATGAAATGTATACAAAAGCTGATTCAAAAAAATAAGCTGATCATATTTTAGACCAGTGCTACCTACAGTATAAAACTCTGCCACCATTACAGAAATTGGGAGGAAGAGTTTAGAAACTTTTATGCAATTTGAGAGATATTTTTTTTTTACTTATTAATTTTTAGAGGAAGAAGAAGGGAAAAAGAGAGAGAGAGAGAGAAACATCAATTGTTGTTCCACTTACTCATTAATTTTTTAATGTGCCCTGATTGGGGATCGAATCTGCAACCTCAGCACATCAGGACAATGCTCTAATTGGCCGAAGCTACCCGGCCAGGGCCATGAGAGAGAAATTTTATTTCTTTTGGAAACAATAAAAGTTGATGTTTGTAAAAAATAAAAATTAAGCACTAAAAACATGTTGCACACATTACTGGAGAATGTTTCTGTAGGATGGATTCCTAGAAGTGGACTTCCTGGGCCAATGACACGCACCTTTAAATGTTAATACAGGTTGCCAGGTTGCCTCCATTTGCATCTCACCACGGAATATACCAAGAGTGGACCTGAGTGTCTGCTCTCACAGCTCTGGTAGGACCAAGGACTACTGCTCTTTTAAGTCTCTTCCTATATAGCAAGTTAAAAGGTATATTTTGTCTTCTGAAAATTGCTAACTCATATCCTCAGCCCATTTTCTGGGTTCTTTTTCTTATTGATTTGTCTGGAACCCTTACATATTCTGGACACGAATCTTTTGTCTGTTATATATTTTAACTATTGTACTCAATTATGTGGTTTGCCTCCAATTTTTCTTACGTGTCTCATTGTAGTACCAAAACTTTTCCTTTTTTAAAAAAGGTATTCTAATCTATTCAACATTTCCTTCTTGTCTTGTCTTAGAATGCCTTTCCTCATTGCATGATTTTTAAAATGCTCTCCATTTTCCTCCAATATACTTGAAGCTTTCCTCTTTTATTTATTTATTTTTGTCTTTTAATGTTTAATCCACCTGGAAATAACTTTTCTTAGGATGTGAGGCACTGACTGTTGACCTTTGCGAGCCATTGAGTGGAGTATGGCAAGGGGTCGGCAACGGTGTGAGCCCCGTAGGAACGTGCTGGGAGCTGCTGCTGGAGCTGAGCTAGTTAGATATTTGAGCCCATCTGGGGAGGGAAGCCACATTGCAGAATCCCTTCGAATGTGTTATAGCCCCTGAGGACATCGGCAAAGTTGAGAAGCAGAGTTGACGATCCTCTCAAAAAAGCAGCAAAACATCTTCAACGTGTCACGTGGTTCACAAGTTTTCATGTCCATTATCCCGCTCAATGCCAACCTCGCAGATGTAGATGGAGGAGGATTTAGGATCCTCATTGTACCATTACAGAAAAATAATATTGCAGAGAGGTTAAGTGACATGCCTGAGACTAGACCTCAGACCTCCTGCTGCAAAGTCCACTGCTTCTCGGACCTATCTGTGCCCTGGGCACTGTCCTCAATATCACTGCAGCTACCCGTTTGGCGGAAGGGAGGATCTGGCCCAAGTCTTTCCCAAACCTGTGCTCTCCCACTGTGGGTCAGAGAGACTAGAAAAGGCCATCCGCTACCACCAGCTGAGGGTGGATTTCAAGAACCAAGCTTTCCTCCTCATGCACCTCCTCCTCCCCTGAGCGGTTTGGCAGAGGGTGGGAGTGGAGATGAGTCAGGCTGGGAAGGGAGAGCTCAGCCATAAACAAGCAGGACTGACAGCGAGCACTTCTCCTGAGGCGCGTGACCTCCCACGGGCCTCTGGGGACTCTGCCTCAACAGCAGAGCTTCAAAATTTCATGATCTAGGCTTTGCCGATTTAATTTGCTGTACTCACGAAGGCAGCCACAGAGGGGAAAATCTTTAGATAGAAGGTGTGGGATGAGGGAGAAGGCAAATGATTGTAAGTCTCTCAGTGGAGAGCTGCAGTGCTTTTTGTTTTATTTTATTTTTTAAATAAGTGTGCCATTTTTGCAGATGTCCAATGTGCCCATGGCTGCGTCTTCCTCCCTTCCAGCTCCAAACCAAAATAACATCCAGGACATAGGGTGGGAGAGCTGGACCTGGTCTCGGAGATCATATGTTTCAGTCCCTTGGGTTAACGAGAACCTCAGGTACCCTGGGGAAAGTGACTTGTCCAAGTGCACACCTTTGGGGAAGCTCTGGGAACCGACCTCAGGTCTTCTGGAATCCACACACACTTGTTCTGGTGAATCCCTGGAGGACCTTGGGGAGGCACAGCCACTGGATACGTGATGTGGAAGTAAAAGGTGCTGAGGGGTGCAGAGAGAAATAGGGGCAACTGCCCACGAGTGACCAAGGAAGGCTTCTCTCTGCCCAGCGAGATGCTGGGCACCTACCTGCTCCAGGGGGATGACTAGGAAGGACCCTCCTCCTGCACTCTCGGTGACGATGGCCAGGAAGCGGGCATTGACGGCACAGAAGTGGTTGTCATGCACATTCTTGGTGATAGGGATCCCATCGAAGCAGTGCTCCCTGTTGGCCACCTTCCCATACACGTTCCGGAACTTGGAGCTTCGGTATTGCGGACGCCAGGACATCTGTGAGGGGCCAGGAAAGACAAGGGTCAGGCTGGTCCTTGTCTATTTCTTGAAAGGCCTCGGCTAGACACTGGGGAGGAAAGCTGCTCCCCAGGGATGCAGGAGGTGGGCCAGCATTGGTGCTGTCCTCAGGACACAGGGAGAGGGGAAGGCACCTCCAAGAATTGTGTGCCCAACCCTGTGCTAGAGCACTTACTCTTAATAAAGCTCTACAGGAGTGAAGATTGCCATGAGGGTGTTCACACATTTCCTGCTTTTTTTTAAGTGAGAGGAGGGGAGATAGTAAGACAGACTCCTACATGTACTGCAACTGGATCCACCTGGCAACCCCCATCTTGGGCCAATGCTCGAATCAACAAAGCTATTTTTAGCGCCTGAGGCTGACACCTGGACCAACCAAACCACCCTCAGTGCCGAGGGTGACACTCGAACCAATGGGGCCACTTGCTGCAGGAGGGGAAAAGGGAGAGAAGGGGTAATGGTGAGAAGCAGATGATTGCTTCTATTGTGTACCCTGACCAGGAATCAAACCTGGGATGCCCATATGCTGGGTTGATGCTCTATCCATTAAACAAACCAGCCAAGGACATTTCCTGGTTTTGGTACATACTCCCATCCCACCTTCCAGAAAGGATGTAGTGTCCTTTCACTTCCAAGGGACTTGCCATGTGATAGAATAAGACCACCCATCCCACAACCTGTATGGGCTTGTTTGCGCCCCAGATTGCTCAAACTACAGGAGGTGCAGACAGGTTGGCTGGGTGTCCAGAGAGAGAACATTGCTGATGAAAAGGGTTGGGAGGAAGATGTCCTCTCTATAGTCAAGGAGCCAAATAGCCACTCATTATCATCCCCTCCTCTGATTCTCTCAGATTTCTAACCCACAAATGCATCCTCAAAAATTTAGTCTCGTATGTTATCATCATTGTCACCACCAGGTACAGAAAGATGAAGTGACTTGTCCAAAGTTATACAACTAATGAGTTGGACCATGAACACAGCTTTGTTGGCTGTAAATCTGAGACTTTTTCTTATGTTAGACTACCCTTTGGAGAAAGGCTTCTCAATGTGTGACCCACGGATGACCAGGATCAAAATCATCTGGTTTCTGAGCCTCCTTCCCACAACATTTGTTAGAAATGTTGATTTCTGGGTCCCAGTCCAGACCTACTGAATTCAGTATGTGGAAGATGGAGCCCAGTAGTGAGCATTCAAGTCAGTTCCCATCCCCTACAGTGAGAGTGAAGTTTAAGAGTCCCTCTTCTAGAGAGTGGAGTGGTACACTCACCAACCTCCCTGACCACTATCTATGACACAGGCTCCAGCCAAACAACAAACCAAAAGGTTCCCACTGCATGCCTGCCCCATGATGTACACAAGTGGTTGGGTGAGGGCTGAATGGGCAGCCTGCAATGGAGCCCAGTTTCACAGTAGAATGGCAACCCCATGTGGACCCTATGAATGGACACCATCACAGGTGGAGTCCTGGCAGACACACATCCAAGCGTGATGAGCCACAGGCGAGCACCCAGCCCAGGGCCAGACACACTGTGGAGCTCAATAAAACGCTTTGTAAAATGAACGTGCTTCTGGCCTGACTTTGCCATTATCCATCACCTCCCCCCTTCCTGCCAAATCTCCTGATGCGTCTGGAGTCCCCCACCCCAATTCAGGACAGAAAGAGGCAGGCTTATTTCTTCACAAAACTTTTGCAAGGGGAGGAAAACAAAAGGAAACACAGCCACAGAATCAGAAAAAAACAACTCTGGGGATTTGACTGAAAACAAAGCTTTGCATTTGATTTAAATAAATCCAGGAGCTCAGCCACAAAGCCTTCTTTATTGGCGGAAGAAGTTCAGAGCCAATGAGGAGAAATGCAGGGAAGGCTCCTCACCTTTACTGCCCACCACGTCTCCACTCCCCCAGGTCACCCACACCCCGCAGGGCCAGTCTCCCTACTTTCCACTCCTCCCTGCCCACTGTAGCCCCTTGCTGCCTGCCTTCTCCTCTTTCTGTAAAGTTCTGCCCAGACCATTTAGGACAAAGTCCTGCAGGTAGGCAAGCCCACTGGACACTGCCTGGCTGGTCACTACTGGCTGTGTGACCTCAGCCAAGCTCCCTCCACTCTCTTGGCATCTGCTCATCAGGATTACATCAGCGCTTCCCAGAGTGGCATCTCAGATGGTCGCTTACAGTTCCTTTACATGGTACAGAGGTGAAGTTTTTAATTGTAGTCATCATGTGTTTATTTTAATTTTCATTTAAAAATATAACTTGCATGTCAAATCTACAATTTCACAGATTTTATTGCTAATAAGGCTAAGTTAAAAAATAATGAATCAATTTAAAGAAAAATAACATGAAAATTATAGTATGGCGGTACATGGATTAGAAAAAATTCAATCTGATATGGAAGTGCTGGAAATTGCTGTCTCTTCCAAGTAGAACATGCTAGATTCCAGAGTTCCCAAGGAAGAGAAAGGAAATGGCGAGCTTGCTTACTCCAGCTTCCCAAGTTACTTGCTGGTGCAATTCTGGCCTGGAATGCCTTCACCACTCCTCTCTGCCCAGCCCAACCTTAGCTCATCCGACTCACCCAGACCCCACGGCCCACCACGACAGCCAGCACCTCTCCCTAAGCTCCTAGTCTAGAGCTGTCACAGGCTCTCCTGTCCCGAGGGCCTGTTGTCTCAGTCCCATGATGACAGGCAGTAACACCAGGTCTCTGAGCGAAGCTGACAACAGTTCTGTGCTTTTCCTGGGCAGCCCAGGTGGTTCCTGAATGCCTCGGGGAAACCTGCTGGGTACCTGGCCCCACAAGAGGCTGAGCCCCTCCTCGAAGGGATCCCCGCCTGATGGGGAGACAGATGGGTACAGTTTGGCTTCCACCAAAAGGCAAAGCTCAGGGAGGCACATCCTAGTCCTTCTGGTGAACAGGAGCACGAGTTCTTTCTCCACACCGAGCACAGGCCATGGCCAGGCACCTGGGATGGGCTAAACAAAGCCTGTTTATAATCGGTCCAGCTCCATGCTTTCCCAGAGCTGACTTCATTTCAGGGTCTCACGGGTGGCAGTGAGGAAATGGGCTAAAAGAACCAGACTGAGAGCCACGCAGATCTAGATATAAGCCACCTCTGCTGCTGCCTTGCTGTGTGAACTTGGGAAGGCTACTTGATCTTTCTGTGCCATCTCCAGCCACTATAAAGGAGGCTGACAAGCCCCACTGCCTCCAAGTGTGTGGAAGCGTCAGTGCCACGTTGCTATAATGTGGATAGCACAGGCCTGGCACCCTCTGGATGCTCAAAGGGGCAGAATATGAGGCAGGAGAAGACTGGCTGGGCACTGTGCCCCCACCACAGACACACTGTCCATTCCGAACACTCCAGACAGAGCCTTGCAGTCTGAGGGGCCGAGATTGAGCCCAGGCCCTATGGTCCCGAGCTGCATCCTCCACGACTGGGGGATCAACATGGCCCTCCCGGGAAATGCATTGGCCCAGAGCTCCTGGGACACCCAGACAAGCTGACCTGGTTGGCTGGCCAGAACCCACCACACCACAGGCAAATTTCCCTGGGGCAAGGGTGGGGGGCAGCGAGCTTGCAGTTGCCGGCCATCTCTGGATTTATTTTCCCACCTGACTTCACTTCATCCGCCTCCACCTCTACCCTCCCCTTCTCCTTCCTCTTTTCCCTGTTCTTCCCGTGTTGTCCCACACCCTCGCCTTGCTTCCCTCTCTCTGCCACCTCCCTGTTCCTGTGGATACAGCAAAGCGGCATTTGTGGCCACGACTCCTAGCCGGCACACGTGCACTCTTCTTGAAAACATTTCATGTAGCCCCTCACAGCCCAGCTAGCATTGCTGATGTGGATGTTGTGTCCCCGGGGAACAGAACCCTCAGGCTGGGGGTCTGCACTCAGCTGGCATGTTCTTTTCATGAGTGTGTCTCCTGGGGTAGCGCTCCCCCCCACAGCAGGATCTAGAGTGATGTAGGCCTGCTTCCTGGGAACAGGGAGAGTGTCTTGCCAAGGGCTTTGTTCTCAGCAAGCCTGGCACTGGCCTCTCCCCATTGGCTGGTAGACAGGAGCTGGATCTCCATAGAGATTCCCTGTGCTGGGCCTGTGGAAGGGCTGATGGAGGGAGGCCGGGCCCCTGCTCATCCATGGTTCTTCCTCACTGAGCCCGCAGCTTCACCCCACCGGAACCCACAGCAGGCACGTCTGGCAGAGCCCTGAGGGACTAGCAGTCTTGTGTTTCCATTTCCCGTTACGCTCCTACCAACCTTGGGAAAGACACTCTGTTTCTCTGAGTCTCAGGTGTTCCATTTCTATAATGAGATCCATAATTTCTAACTTAGTGAGGTTGTTTGAAGAATCAAAATGAGATAATGTAGGTGTAAGGTCCCACTTGAGATAAGCTATCACTGCTGCTGCTCCTGTGGGCCCTTTCTACTGAGTGGGCCCCCGGGAAGCACCAGGCACAGACCCTGCTTTCAAATATCGATATATTACAAGCTAGTGGAAGAGATAAAACGGATGCAAATTCAACAAACATTTGGTGACAAAGAGACTGTAGGGACTGTAAGTGCTATAGGAATGAGAGGTCAGGGAAGGTGGGGGAATCAGGGTGGGCTTCCTGGAGGAGGAGTCCATTCACCTGCACTGAGAGAACCCCAAGAACTGTGTACACATTGATTAGTCTCATAATCTGCCATCAGGAAAGTACAAGGTGCTTGTACAGGGTGGGAAATAGTCTCAAAGTTTAGACAGCAAGTGCAGAGTTGATTTGAACCTATCCTTCCTGACTCTGTAGTCCATATTGTTTTCTCCAACGTTTTATTATTAAATATTTCAACATACAAAAATAGCCAAGAGAATGGTACAGTAATCACCCACCATCGAGTGGAATTATAATTTGGCTACACTTCATGTGTGTGTGTGTGTGTGCGTGCGCGCATGCACGTGTGTGTATAACTTCTTTCTTTTGTGGAATCATTTGAAAGGAAGTTGCAAACTTTGTGACTCCTGCCCCACTATTGCATAGCAGGGATTTCCTGCAAAGGAGGACAATTTCTTAATTAGTACATCATGATTATCATGTCTAAGAAAATTAACAATTCCTTGATATCATCTAATACCCAGCCCATATTCAAAATTCTCCAAAATACCTTTCACAGCTATTCCATCTTTTGAACCAGGGTGGGGATCCACATTGCTCTGGTGTTTCATTTGGTTGTGATCTCTCCTTTGCCCATTTAAATCTAGAACATTCCCATCACGGTTTGTGTTTGTTTGTTTAGAGAGAGAGAGAGAGGAAGTGAGAGAGATGAGAAGCATCAATTCATCACGCGGCACCTTAGTTGTTCATTGATTGCTTTCTCATATGTGCCTTGACCAGGAGGCTCCAGCTGCGCTAGGACCCCTTGCTCAAGCCAGTGACCTCTGGGCTCAAGTCAGCGACCATGGGGTAAAGTCTATGACCTCACACTCAAGCTGGTGAGCCCAGGCTCAAGCTGGCAACCTCAGGGTTTTGAACCTGGGTCCTCAGCATCCCATGCCGATGCTCTATCCACTGTACCAACACCACACCTGGTCAGGCCCATCATAGTTTTGAAAAGTGGTTTTTTAAGTGACATTGACTTTTTCAAGACACCACATCAGTTATCTAATAAAATGTCTTAGTGATTTGTCTCATTGTTACGTGGCATCTTCAAAATCATTCCAGTATTTCCTAGAAACTTTAGGAGTTGGGTATAAAGCCCTGATTTAACGCAGGTTGAAGACACCTCCCGTTATTAATTGGCTGTGCTGGTGGTGAGGCTGGGGAGGTGAGGGCAGAGGAAACGTGTGGGCACACACCTGGCAGGGCTAGTGGCAGTTAGGAGGTTGGCTGGACAGCGCTAATGGTTGTTTTTGAGGATGACAGAGGCTCGAAGAACTGGCAAGCCAGAACAGTCCCCAGCACACAATGTGGCCAAAGTGGGCCATCTACAGGGAGGTCTGACCTTTCCACCCGTGGTTACTAAGGGGCTGACTTCATTCTGAGGTCAGACGCATGGGTGTACAGACAGGGAATAGCAAAGACTCCTCCCTGCTCTGATGGAGGGTGGAGGCCACACTGAGGCTGGGGCCTGAGGAGCCTCCAGACCTCAGAGGGAAATTGGTGGGGGCAGCCTTTTGTCCTTTGCCCCTTTCCCCAAACTCAGCCCAAAGCCTGGTGGACCCCCAGCTAGTTCTAGTGAGGGCAGAACACACTCAGAACCTTCCAGGGCAAAACTGAGACACATTTGAGCTTCCCGAAAGGAAGGACTTTCTTAATGGTCAGAGCTGCCTGAGATGGAAAACGAAGCTGCTTTGATAGATAATGAGCTTCCCGTCGCTGGAGGGGGTCAAGATTCAGGTGGATGACCTCTAGTTAAGGGTAATGTGGAACAATGGGTGGAACTGGATGGCCTTCCAACCCAGAGATAACAGTGCTCCTCTACTTTATGAAAAACATTATGCTGACACGGAGAGGAGCACAGAGGTCAGAGTGCCCAGCAGGAACCCTGGTTCTGCCACCTTGGCTGGGGACCATTCTCTTCTGTAAACCAGGGATCATAATGCCTCCCCAGCTGGGTTGCTGTGACCTTGAATGACAACAGATGACATGGCAATTGCTATCTCTTCCTAGGGCATCCCACAGAGCTGATTAATGCTTGGTCACTTCTTTTAAACTGTAGATATGAATGTTTTCTCTCGCCTGCTACTAGATTGTAAGTTATCTGATCTTCTGTCTCCTCCTGGCCCCTGTACAGCCCCACCCCACCCCAGGCCTGGTCCAGGACTCCTGTTTGGCAGGAGCCTCCTAGTGACTCTGGTTGAATAACCTCTCTGTATGGCAAGAGGGCAAGAGCCAAGGTCAGGACAAGTGCCCAGTTTCTTAGATGTGGCGGGCGCAGTCTCCCTCAGAGCCTCACCTCGGGGTTGTGACTTCAGCTTGCTGAGGTTTTGAGTTTCATTTTCAGAATGATGCTCCACCCGTGCCCACAAGACAAGGGCCTGAACCTTACCCCTCCCCCCCTTACCACTTCTGGGTCCAAGCCCTTTCTCTGTGCTGTTCGTCCTTCTGGTCATGCAGCCCCATCTCCTCTGAACAACTGGCATCAGGACGCCAAGGCCTCTGAACTCAGTACAGCTCTCAGGCTGGGGCTTAGTGTGTCCTTTGCCGCTGACAGCACAGTATCAGTGAGGGGACAGTGCCTGCAGAATTGCCGCCTACACCACCTACAGCCACCACCACAACCCTCTGTGGACACCACCTCACTCTCCACCACTCCCAGCTGACCAGTGGGCAGAGCTGGGAGGATACTACAATCCCATTGAAAAACAATCTAGCATGCATGTTACTAGTTTGAAGCTCAGGGGGTTTAAGAGACTAGCCCAAAGACACAAGCTATGAAAGTTACAGAGACAAGACTTCAGCCAAGAACTTTTCTTAGTCCACTGCTCTCCTTTCAGCCTCTCCATCAAACTCACATCCCCCTCTTCCCAACACACACATGGTTTCGTACACTACAGGGCAATAGACAAAAATGTGAAAGAACCGTACAGCAGGTGGGGTTTTGAGAGTGAGAAAGTGTTGGGCAGATAAAATATATTATGCTCACTTTGTTAAAGATGGCGCTGCCCACATGCAAGTTTTAAGAGTAAGCTTTTCCCCACACCCTTGACTGATTGGATGATGTGGGGTGGTGCACTCTCATGAGGAATCCTCCTATTATGCCTCAGATAAGTGACTTTGTATCAGAGACTTCCTTGTTTGTAGATTGGATTGAAGGTTTGGATTTCTACACTACAAAGTGGGACAGACTGGGAGCTTGCTCTCTCTTGGTTCCTGAGATTAGCATTAGAGAGGAGAGCAGATTAAGGCCACGTGGAGGAGAGAAGAAGCAGCCAAGATGGCAGAGTGCTGAGGAAGAAGCCAGTTTGTGCAGAGTTTATGCAGGGAGAAGGAAGGAGATGGGGAACAGAGGTGAATAAGTCTGGTGAGCTAGAAACCTTTGATTCTAGAAAACTTGGATAAGTCAGTAGCTTTGTGAACACTGAAAGAGTGGGTTTTAGAGCCTAGTGTGTGTTTTTGCTTGCCCACCGGGTGCAAGCTAGAATTAAAGCTGATGGCTCACCAGTTCTTGGCTCCATTGTTTCATTGCCGATTGTCTGAATCTAATACAAACCTGCACTGGCCAGGCTGCTGTGATGGTGGCCTTGGCCACTGGCTTTACAGAAAGACTCCAAAGGTTTGTATCAGCCTGCCCCCCCCACAATAATATAATTACACCCATTCCAAGCATAAGGGCAACCAATATCACCTGGGCAATGGGCAGCGCCATCTTTAACAAAGTGAGCATAATATATTTTATCTGCCCAAAATCTTGGCTCTGCCATTTGTTAGCTGTGTGACTTTAGACTAGTTATTCAACCTCTCTGAGCACCAGTTTATCTGTAAAATGGGGATAATGTTGCCTGGCTCACAGGATACAATGAAGTGAGTAAATGTAAAGTGGTTGACAAGGTGACAGGCACAGGGTGGATGCTTGCCACACATTCATTCCACCTTCTGCCTTTTTTCCTGTAAGGAAGAGGCGATGACCTCAATGGAGTGTTTACTTGGGGAGGCCAGGCTCTGCCAGGAGGAAAAGGGGGCTGGGCTGGGCCAAGGGTCAGGAGAAGGGAGGAAGAGGCTCTGGCCTCCAGATGTGTTCAGCAGCTGGGTCCACTCCCTGAAGGCCTCCCCCTGGGCCCAGGGCCATCCTAGTCTCCCTCTGAAAAGGGGAGGGCCTGGAAGGAAGAAGTATTCATTTTGCAGCTGAATGGCCCTTATAGCCTCTTAAGAAATAGAGGTTGGCTTTTTTCTCCTGTGAGATAATCACTATGTACACTCCACATGGAAGCAAATTGTATCCTGTCCTCCGGTGCCAAAAATGAGTTATTGTGGCCAGTGGGTGCATTTTCTAGATGATGAGGACTGAAATCCAGTCATTTAACTACAACATGGAAACGTACAAGGGAAGTTTTTCTCTTTTCTCTGGCTCAGGTAAGCGGGGAGCTCATGGCTATATTCTTGGAGTGCTGTCACCTGGGGGAGCCCAGGACACCTCTAAGAGAGTTACTTCCTGTGCACGTGCTGCCAGAGGAAGGCTGGCATTTTCAGTCTTATGTGAGCCACTAGCTCTGTGGCCTAGGACAAGTCACCTTTCTTCTACAGGCTCAGTGTCTTCTTCCATGAAATGTGGGTATCAACCATATTCACATCCTAGAATCCTTATGAGGATGAGGACATGAGAGCACAGGGGCCCTGCAGGTGGCATGCCACTCTAATGAACATCGGACACTATTATCAGCACCTCTGTTGCATTTGCTCGTAACATGCTGGGTCCATGAGCAACAGCTGATCGTCTGGCCCTCCACCATCTCTGAGGCAGCCCTGCTTTCCCAAGCCCAGGTCTGGCCACACAGGAGGGACACAGTGCATGTTC
The DNA here is from genome assembly GCA_037038555.1 of Rhynchonycteris naso. Taxonomy (NCBI): domain Eukaryota; kingdom Metazoa; phylum Chordata; class Mammalia; order Chiroptera; family Emballonuridae; genus Rhynchonycteris; species Rhynchonycteris naso. Next base: position 48,604,368 of record CM072999.1, read on the forward strand.
CCAAATGAGGGAGCAGAAGTGAATCTGCCCAGAGTCCTGAAAAGCTTGCCAGCTTGGGCAGTAATTACTGATGGACTCTACCTTTCAGTTTCCTCTTCTGTAAAGGAAGGGCTAGGATCTTTTGCTATTAGCAGGAGAAAGAACTCTTTCTCCCAATGAAGTGTTAACTCAGAACTTCAAAATGTAAAACAGGCATTGTCAGAGCTGTCTGCATTCGAGTGGGGAAGAAAGCTGGGAGTACCTTTGAGTAATGGTCCTGGGCCTGCACTGTGAGCAAAATGCCAGAAATGTGTGTCCTGGCCAGCTAAGCCACGAACTCACTGGGGACCCTCAGACAGGTCCCTCTTTCTCTTCCCACAGGAGGGTCTGGGCTAAAGGCCCACCATCTATCTCTGCCATTTCACGGTCTAGCCCAGGACACGGAGTTCTCACTGGTTTTCAGGACTTCTGAGATTCAGCCATTCGAGAAATTCCCAGCACACGCCTGACCTGTGGTGGTGCAGTGGATAAAGCGTCAACCTGGGAACACTGAGATCGCCAGTTCAAAACCCTGCACTGGTCTGGTCAAGGCACATATGGGAGTTGATGCTTCCAGCTCCTCCCCCCTTTCTCTCTCTCTCTCTTCTCTAAAATGAATAAAATAAAAAAAAAGAAAAAAAAGAAATTACCAGCACAGAGAAGCTGGACCACACACTTTCTGTAGGTGCTCTCTGATTGCTGAGTCCACTGGGTCCGGGCCGCCAGGGACCCAGGAATTCCTTGAGTGTTTCCCTCTGAATTCTTTGACCCCTCCAGTATAGCCAGATGCAGCAGGGGCGCAGGACAGAGGGCTGGCTCCCTGCCCCATTCCACAGGCCGGAGCTCACGGCTCAGAGCACAGTGGTGCTTAGGAGGGAGGGCCCCACAGCCAAGTGACCTACATTTGAATCCTGGCTCCACCTCACCCAGGCAGACCAGGATGAGTCACCAAACCACTGTGGGACTCAGTTCCCTTTATCTGTGACAAGACCTTGTGAAGATGCTGTTCCCCCTTCTCACTTCCTTCAGGTCTTTTCTCAAAAGTGAGCTCTCAGTGAGACCCTTCCCAAGTGTATGTCATTCCCAGGCATATGTCATTATCAACCATACCATATGTTTTACTTATCTGGTTTGTACCTTCTCCTCTAGTAGACTGGCAGCACTGGGAAGGTAGGATTTGTCTCTTCTGTTCACTGCTCTATCAGCAATGCCTAACCCAGTTCTTGGCACCTGGTAAACACTTGAAGAGTGTACCTGCCAGTGGATCTAGGGCAGTGGTGTGCCAGCAAATGCTTAAACAGCTCACTGAGGGAGGCATGGAGAGCCCTGGTTTGCCATGTCTGCCAATTTCCAGGGTGAAAATATTCCTGCCACAGCTGATTTCAAGGAGCCAGTGTGGCATCACTGAGTATGAAATTGGGCTAGTTAAACTGCAATGGAAAGAAGATGACAGAAAAGAGGGAGAGGTCACCAAGGCAGGCAGACAGACTGACAAAGGCAGGCTATGGAGACTGTGTGCCTTTAACACTCCCCTCCGAGTAACATCTCCCAGGCCCTGTCTGGCAACTCTCCCTGGCTGTGCAGCAGAATTGTCCAAGGTGTGTGTCATAAAAGGCATGCATCTGTGGACGCCAGTGTTTGAGAATATGCACTCTAGCTTGGGCACCGACAAGTAGGACAAAGCCGCACCATCCCACATAGCAGCTATTAGTCACAGTGACTATTGACATTCAGATTAATTAAAATTAAATCAAATTTAAAAATTCAGTTTACCTATCTTCTATATCTTAATAGAAGTATAGGTTAAACAGGTATATGTGTTTGTCAAAATTGATTGTATAAAGATCTGTGTGTTTCACTTTATGTAAATGATATTTTAATACAATACTTTCTTAGAAAAAAAAATAAATTCTTTAATTAGACTAACCACATTTTGAGTGCTCCCTAGCCACATGTGGCTGGTGGCTACCATACTAAATAGCACAGATTACAGATCATTTCCATCACTGCAAAAAAAAAAAAAAAAATCTATTGGAAAGCAATGGGGGAATATCAATTAGCCCTAGAAGTAAAGAATCATACTGAAACCCACACCTAAAAGTTCCTGGCTGGGAAGCACAGGGAACACGGAAGATCACAATCTATAGTCACCCCAGTGACTTTCTCTCCACCCTGAGCATATATTAAATGCTGAACCCTGGGTTCCAAGCCAGCTCTCCTGCCAACACACAGAGCCTCTTGGGCAAGCCGCTCAGTCTTCTCAATCATGAAATGGGGACTGCTCCCCTCTGCCCAGCTCTGTCCTGCCTCCTTCCTTCTATCAGGGAGCAGATCAAAGTCAAGTGGAAGTGAACATGTTGGGATGACGCCTTCCCACAGTCTGCAGATGGGAGGGTATAGATCCGGTACCCATGGATAGTACACATCACCCAATGCAAGTCTAGCCCGACGCGATGTCTATTCCTGGAGCAGGTTTCTGTCCTGAATCCCTGCAGCCTTCCTGTTCTGCTGGGTAGGACTGGACACGTGCCTGAGTGGCTCATCTGCTTCAAGCTCTTCAGGAGAACTTCCCACCTCTCCCGAGATGGCCTCTGAGCTGGCAAGCTTTTCCTGAAGCCCCAAGATTCTGCCCTGTCCCATTGGTTCATCTGACTCTTTTCCTGGCTCATCACTAACAACAAGAGCCAACATTTATTAAGTGCTCACTATGAGTCAAACATTTACATTCATTATATCCTGCCATTCTTATAATTGCAAGGAATAGACACAACTATTATCTCCATTGACTGATGCAACTGTGCTTGTCCAAAGTCACTTTAGTGGAGGAACTGGGATCCGAACTCAGATCTGACATCAGGATCTCTGCTCCACACGCTTACTGCCAGACCACACTGGCTGTGCTTGAGGGCAGAGCCTTTGTCTCGTTCTTCCTCATTGTTCCAGGGCTTCCCATTAGGCCTAATACAGTATTCATAAATATTTACTAAATACGTGAATGAGTGAAGGAACAAGACAGGGTGACTGTCACTTCCCCTCAAAGCCTCCAAAAGCCCCCTTGATGCTCCCAGATCAAAAACCTTGTCCACCTCCTCATGGGATCTGCAGAACGAGTTCCCAATCAGTCAGATCCAACCTGGGCAGAAAGCCGGGGAAGGAAACGTTTGCTTCCCCGTGGGCCCAACTTTTCTTACATGTGTTCCTGACACAAAAAAGACTTTCATGAAAGCATTGCTTGCCAGGGCAGGAAAGGACCCTTGGGTCCACTAAACTCCAGTCTCTCATTTCACAGACTGCAGCCAAAAAGGGGGAAGTGACTTATCCAAGGTCACACAGTAAGGTCACCCAGTGACCAATACATACTGTAAGCTTTCTGTTGGAAGTGGAAGTGGGGGTGGGAAGTGGAGGTGTAGGACATGGTGCTTCCCCCTCTCCAGCGGGAGTGTCTGGGTCGGGCAGGCCCCACCCAGGGAAGCACCCACCCACCACCGGGGTTCTGAGTCCTATATTCCTCTACCCACCCATCCAGGGAGGGGTGATGGAGCTCAAAGTACAGGCCCAACAGATGGTTTCTATTTGCAGCCATGAGCCTGGTCTTGCCAGACTCCTGACCTATTTTGAGGAACTGAGGGCCCCCCTGGCTCACAAATGGCCTCCCACTCACACCCCTTAACCCACAGTTTGGCAAAAGATCAGATGGATGGTGCAGGCCAGTGGAGACGGGGAGTAGAAGAGGAAAACCTTTGAAAATGAGGCTGGGATGGATGTCAGCAAGCTTGAGCCCTGGGGAAGGAATCCTATCTCACAGTCTCTTGGGGTGTTTGGGGAAATTCAGGTTCCGAGGCCCACTTTGGTACTGAAGGGTCACACTCTGGGGCTGGGCCAAGGAATCTATCTGCATGTCCACCAAGCTCCCCAGTGCACTGTCTGTGGACCAACAACACTGGCGTTATCTGGGAGCGAGTCAGAAATGTGGATCCTAGGCCCCACCTGCAACGGAAGCAGAACCCACAGTTAACAAGACCCCCAGTGGTTGCAGATATGTCAGTTGAAAAACACTGCTCTCCAGTGCTTCTCAAATTTGTGCATGCATCAGTTGCCAGGGAGCCTGCTAACACAGGTCACTGTGTGGTGGGCCTGAGAATGTGCATTTCTAACAAGGTGCCCTGTGATGCTGAAGCCACTTTACCCCTAATCTGTCCTGCAAGGAGCATTGTGCCATCTGAAGCCTTATCTCTGTGACCCTTACTAAGTCCCTTTATCTCTCTGAGTCTCAGTGTCTCCATCTGTAAAATGGATATATAATTCATACCTTTTTCCTAGGATAGTTGAGGTTCCAATGAAATAATAAGGTGTATGAAAGTGTTTTATGAATTACTACACAAACATCATATAAATCAATTTGATTAATCAGTTAAAAAGGCTGTTAGGTGATCTCACGTGCCCCTGACGGTCTCCCTGCCTGGCAGCAAGTCTGACGGTGGGTGAGCTGGGCCGTACAGCCCTCGGGCTTCGCTCTGCTTTCCTAGACCACCAAGTACAAGGCCAGGCGTGCAGTCAGCACTCAGTCAGGGCTGGTGGAATTCAACCCCGGACTTCCGGTTCTCAGCCTGAATCTCTTTCCATTGCAGTCTCTCTTGGTAACGTAAGGTTAAGCAACTTTAAAACAACAACAACAACAAAAACATGGCTGTTTGATAGTTGAGGCAAAAGGCCGAGCTGAGGAGCCACCAGGCAGAGCTGCCAGCCCCAAAGCCCCTCACCTGGGAAATGCCTGCCTGGATCTCAGGGTCACTTCGGATCCCGAGTTCAGAGTGCCCGACCCAGCCCCTGACACACGGTGGCTGTGCCCTCATTGCAGTGGACCCTGCCCACTGGCAGTCTGAGCACACAGGCACCTCTAAGCTGGGGTACGCCAGAGCTCACACGGTCATGGGCATGGGCATGGGCATGGGCTAGCACAGCCTGATGCTATTCCCTGTCAGTGAAACCTCCTGAAACAACATGCTGAGTGTGCTGGCCAGGAGCGAGGAATCCCAGCCGGGTCCTTCTGAGGAGCCCTCCTAATGGGTCCATGTCACCCAGGGACTCACCACCATCTCACAGCCCAGGACTTTGGCTCCCTGTCACCTGGCAATACAGAAAAAAGTTGGGTTGATAAACGATCCCTAGGGGGACATTGTAACTCGGCCTGAGCCTCTGCCTTTCCAAGAGATAATTTATCTACATTGCAATGAGCGGAAGGCTCAGAAGAGAAGGGAGGTCTGCGTGCTATGTTGTAGCATGTCTGTTCAGACACAGAGGAAGCCCTCTATCCCTTGGTGCTCCACATGAGAAAGAAAAAAAATGAAAAAAATTATATTACTGTTAATCATCTTGAGTATAAAACAGAGCAGGATATCAACTTGCCCACAGAGAAGCAGCCACCAGCCACCTGCACAGAGCTTATCTGGAAACAAACTGTGTCACCCAACCAACACCACCCCCAAGGGATGTATGTATGTGTGTGGTGTGTGGCGTATACATGGTGTGTGTATGTGTGTCTGTGTCTGTGTGTGTACATGCGCATGCACGCACATGCAAAAGTTACCTTTTCCTCCTGGATTTGCTAACAATTCAAGGGGCCTCATCAGCAGAGGATTTAAAAAACACAGCAGAAACTTTTTGATTAAAGCGCATGTCACTGAGAAAATAACATGGCTTTTGTTTGGAAAACCTTTTGACTGATGATTGTCTCATGATGTTCTAAAGAGAATCTATTAGTAAATTTAGGACAAGCAAGGACAGGGGAACCTGTCTGGATCTTTGGTGGACAATTGCCCTAGGAAAGCCTCTGTTCCCCAAACTCACCAAGGATGCAGCTTTATCTAGGTGGCTGTGCTGTGTCCCACATGACCTCCAGCTCTGCTCCAGTAGGAGCGACCCACACTCAGTGGTGACTTGCTCAGCCACACAGACCCCCCCCCTCGGAGCATGTAAATGGGAGCAGTGTTGAGCCCTTGGTTGGCAGCAGAAGCCATTAGCTGAGAGAAAGGCCTGGAGAGGACAGAGCTAAGTGTGAAGGAGATTTTTCTTACTTTTCAGATATGTTAGCCGACTTTGCTCTTGAACTTACTACTTGTGACCCTTCCTCTCTTTTTCTAAACAGTGTCCATATGCCCCGAGAGGGTTTAGGACTGTAAAAGCAGGAATCCAAAAAGTTCAGGTTCTGACACCCAAAACAGGATTTTGCACCTCCACAACTGTCTTAACAGCAAGACTTTAGAGGCTTTCCTCAGCTCCCATGTGCCTCTGTCAGCAAACGTGGAGTCTCATCTGGCTGATTGTGGCAGAGAGGTTCTGATCCAGCACCCGGGAAATGGGGAGAGCCCGCTCCTCAAGGATGGAAAGATGGAGAAGGAGGAGGGAAACAGAGAGGGAAGGGCATGTTCAGATGCATATCCTGATGTCCCATACTTTGGGCTCAAATCTTAGGCAGACATGTGCTCGGTAGGTTGAGGATGGTGTCAATGGTAGAGGGTGACAAGGTTTCTCTCTAACTTCTTGGTTGGGATTCTAGAAGGAGACAGACCACTATTCAGGGTGGCCCAGAGCCAAATAAGAGGTAATCTCACAAAGTTAAGATGGCCGCAGCAACTGGCCAGACAGAGAGGGCCGGGCATGCACTCTCAAGCTTCCTTCACCTCTTGGCTAGTGGAGAGAACCCAGCCACCCCTGCTCACCAGAGGGAGGACATGGATGATCTAAGAAGCTTCAGGCCACCAAGAGGTTTCCATGGTGAGGGGCAAGCCAACTGCATCAGAGGCTCTGGAAAAGACAATCTAGGCCTAGGTAAGATGACTAGTGAGACAAAGGCCCTGCTGGGGATGGACCCTCCTATCAGGGCCAAGACAATGGACCATAAGTCTCAGTGGCAGATGCCCAAAGAATGCCCTGAGATGGGACGGACTAGCCACACCTCAGTGCATGACAGCTGGAACATATCTAAGGACTGGCACAGAGTCAGAGGTCCTGACACCTGAGGGCACTTAGGCACTGGCTAGCTATATCCTCGGATGCCATTTTGAGAAAAGCCAGAGGTAGGGGAGCAGCTCTGAAAGATGAGCCTTTGGCGTCATTCAAGCAGAAGTCAAATTACCCCAGAGACCGAGCCTGTACATTACAGGACTATTTAAATTAACTGAACCAGACTGACGCCAGTGGATGAGGCTGACTGTGTTTTATCACTGTGACCTTGCGAGGTGGGGCTCCTGAATGAGATCACATTAGCTTCAGAGAAAGCAAAGACACACATCTTCTTTGCGCATTCAGTGGTCAGGGCAGCCTACAAGGCCATGAAGGCTGGCCACTGCATAGCTTGACCACGTGAATAGTGCCCCCTGGAGTTATGCAACAGCGGTTGGAGGGAGAGTGTCTGCAAGTCCCTTCACCATGAAGTGCTGCAGAGGAAGGAGGTAGAGTCGGAGAGCTTCGTCACTGTCCCTGAGGCCAAGCCTGAGCAGACAAGGCAAACAGGGGGATCCCACACACTGGTAGCTCAGAAATGCCATTTCGGCCTCTGAAACCTGGTCATGTGGCTGCCCCTGGGAGCCAGAGAGGTCTGCCTGATGGTCACTCTCTTGTCTCCCATTACTAATGGTCAACAGAGAAAATATGTTTCTAGCAACCAAGAGAACCCACTTGAGCCATAGGGAGGGACATGTGGCCTTCCCACGGCTGGTGCCCTGAGCCATTCCAGAAGCTGGTCTACACTGGTAAGCAGAAGTGACTCACTCCTTGCACAGGTGTACCAGGACTTTCTCCAGTGTGTTTGCTGGTGTCAAAGGCTAATAAATTGGCCCCAGTGCATCTCTGACCACTGTGTTCCCGGGGACTCAGCCTTCATGAACATCTGCAGTGTTTCCGGGCCACAGCTCCCAGTGGGCACTTGGCGTATAGTTGATGGTCTGATTGCTTCTCTCTCTTTCTCTTTTTAAATGTTACTTTATTGATTTTAGAGAGAGGAAGGGAAAGAGAGAGAGTGACAAAAACATTAATCTGTTTCTGTATGTGCCCTGACCCGGGATCGAACCAGCAACTTCTGCATATCAGAATGATACTCTAACCAACCAAGCTATCTGGCCAGAGCTGACTGGTTCTCTTTATATGTAAAAGAAATCTCTAGAAGGCTGTAAGGTGGGCCTACATGCCAGCTTTAAAGGCTGGAAAGAACAGGAAGTCTAAAATTAGGCAGGCCTGGGTCAAATTACCACCACTCACTATGTACCCCACATACTTTGGACAGGTCCAGTTATTTTTTGAAACTTGCATTCTCATCTGTAAAAATGGAGAGTAACAATGCCTACTCCTCGGGCAGTTTCCACCCTCCTGGTCTCCCTCAGAGTGCGCTGTATACCCTGTCAATAATCAATTACTGGGTATGATTTGACTGGATTTTTTGAAGTGAAGCATAACTTCAGAGCTGTTTCAGGACTCTGTCATCTGGGTGTTCCCCAGGGGCAGTGGGACGAGTGCCTGGGGGCGCCAATGGTGCTGACAGGCTACGTGGAGGCCATTCCCACCCTCGCCCACCCCCCTCCGCTGCAGGAGGGCCCTGTGATCCAGTTCTGTGCTGAGGGACTTCTGAGAAAGTTTTTTTTTTTTTCATATTAATATAAGGAAACACAAAAGAAAATCTCTTTCTTGATATACTAGCTGATGCACTGCTTCCTGTCTTTGTCTGCATTTGAACATGTAAAGCCCGGGGCTATGGCAGCCATCTTGGGTCCATGAGATAACAAGTTCATAATCAAAAGCCAACAGGATGGAGAGGCAGACCGGTAGGACAGAAAAAGTCTAGGTCCTTAATGACATTGTTAAGCCACAAAACCAATCCTAGGAACTCCTCCCTCCAGGCCTCTTGTTCAATAAACCATAACTATGCCTACAGTTTGAGTCATTCTTGGTAGATTTTTTGTTGCTGTTGTTACTTGCAGCCAAAAGGACAGAGGATGAGGAAGAAAGGGCAGGAGACAGCAGATGTCTGAGTCTCTCGACACTACCTGTGATCTATCTCCTGAGGTCTCCATGTCTCAGTGGCTCTGCCCCCACAGCCAGGAACCTAGAAATTATCAGAAGGCTCAGATACCACCCAGCCCTGCCCATGCCCAGCAGGCTTGCCCCTGCAAGAGGGCAAAGAAACCCTGGGGCCCCTCCATTTCCTTTCCTCTCATCTCTCAGCAGAGTTCCTCAGGGTGGGCGGATGCAGCTGCCTCTGCCTCTGGTGCAGCTGCTGGAAGAGTTGCGTAGCTCAGGGGGTAACAATCATGGCCATTGGGGGGGAAAAGCAATAATCAGATTAATACTGACCGTTTCTACACAACCACCCACACAGCACCTCCCAGGTCCAGCAACACTATTGAGATTTGAAAGGAGATTTCTCCCTTCCTCCACTTTTTTCTTTATTTCACTAAAGGCTGTCATTATGATAAAAACCATAAGGAGATGGGTGGAGATGAAAATGAGGTCATGTATGTAAAACATCTGGCACAGGGCCTGGTGGGCAATGAGCAAACACCAGCACCCTTCTCTTTCTCTTCCAATGTAACAGCAATGTGCATGACAAAACATGGCCATTGGGCAGCTCCCAAGGGGGGTGGTGTCTCTGTCCTTCTGGGATTCTTGCTTTTTGAAGTACTTTTTGTCCTTTCCCTCACAGCACGCATGCGCACACGCACACACACACAGACACACACACACACACACCTACCCTTCTGCTGGTGCTGGTTCCACATCACGATGAGCACATTACAAAGCCCTTGAAGATGCTCACTGCTCAGACTTTCCATACACATCATTCCCTCCCAGTCCTGGTCCCAGGCTTTGTTCTTGCTTCAGGCCCTCCTGCTTACTATGCAAATCAAAGCCAACCCACTGGCATCATCTGGCCTCTGTAGACTCACCTCTGCAGATAAAGTTTCTCTACTCACCTCTCCCCTGGAGTCAGGACCACCCAGTTCGTAGGGCACTTTTATGGAAATAGCAAAAGGTGGACCCCTTCCTCTTGACAGATACAGCTCTGGACCAGAGCCCACAGCCCTGGGGCAGACACACTCACACTGTACATGGTGGCCATGCATGGTGCCTTTCTGATTACCTTCCAGTGTTCCTGACCTAAATTCTATTCTCACACATAGACTACAGAATTTCCAAAGTGGAGCAGCCCAGCTCAGGGGGGCAACAACTTTACAAAACACCACGACCTACTCAGTACTCCCCAGCACAATCCACAACCCCATGGCTCACCTGGTACTTCCTTGTAGGCCTCACTTCTTAGGCTCTTCCCCACTAATGTTAAAGTCACAGTACCTCAGCTGCCCACTCCCAGTTCATTCCTCCCTGCCCTGTCTGGAGGCCATCCACACAGCTGTCCCTGGAGATATGTGGCTCTCTCCTTCCCGTGTTCTTATTCCACCCGGGTTAGAGGCCTTACTCCTCAGAGCCACCCAATGAGGTAGGTGCCATTATCCTCCCCTAATTACAGGAGAAGAAACTGAAGCACAGAGGTTAAGTAACTTGTCCAAAGTCACAGAGGGAAGAGGCAAAGGAGGGATTCAAACCCAGGCTTTCCAGCACCGCTGAATGTGCACTTCACAAGCAGGCTATGGGGCTTTTGGTGGAACTAAGAACTAAATGAGATAAAGCATGCTTGGCACATAGAAGGCAATATATGGTCATTATGTTACTGTATCATTATTGTTGAACATTTATCATCATTATTACTCATTGTGCAAAGTGTCCAAGAAAATCAAGCTGCCTTTCTTCCCTTTTATCCCTCCCTTCCTCCCACTAGTGCTGATGTGACTGTTTTGGTGGTAGGAGTCTTGGTACTCTTTATAAAAGGTGTCCTGATGGGTTTATAGTTGGGGGGCAGGGGAAGAAGATTTGGGGTACAGAGGAGAGGACGAATAAACCTCCTTGGCACAGAAAACTAATTGAACTGGTGGTCGATCATAACACAGCAAACCATGTTAGCTATAATAGAAGAGCACTGGGACATGGGGGTAAGAAGGGGGATCTGGGGCAGAAAGGAAGCCATCCCCAGGAGTCTGGGATGGAGAAGCAAGTGGAAGAAGACCAGGGTGCCCCCGTAAGATTCAACTAAGCAAATGACAACTGAATTGCCTAATACAATCCCTGAGGCACAGTAAAATGCCACTTCCTCCGGGAAGCCTTTCTAGATATCCCAGTAGAATCAATTCCTTCCTCCCCTCTGCTCTCAGAGCACTTTATATTCCAAGCCCAGGCCTGACCATATTATATCTACTTAGTTTCAGTTTCACAGCACAAAGAGGCTGAGTGTCTTTGTGCTTCTGAGACTCTAGTTCTGAGTCTCTGAGGCTCAGAGAAGTGATGTCGCTTGCTGGGGCCACAGAGCAAGGAAATGGCCCAGCCGCTTCTGAGACTATAGGCTTCTGGAGAGCAGGGACCAGGTTTATAACATGTGCATGGACAGCAGAGGCTTAATGAATGCTTGCTGAGTGAATAGTAAATGAACGAGACACCTCTTTTGGTCCTTGTTTTTTGGTGACCTCATCATTACACAGCAACTGTGTAGTTGGTGAGACCTCAGAGCTGGCCTGGGAGAGCCCCTGCTGAAAGTGACAGGACAATGGGAGAGACTGCCACTCCTTTCCACCTACAACAAGGTTCTGCCTCACCAGGACCCTGTGAAGTCAGTGTCACTTGCCAGGCCACCTCTCCTTCCCTGGTCCTGGGTTTGGCCAGCATCCAATCATCCCCTCAGGAAGGCCTCGGCCCAGGTCTGTCCAGGCCCTTCTTCCTCCTGCTACCAGGAAGATAAAGAGCAGATTTTCCACAGTGCCTTCCATCAAACCGTCATCAGGGGTCTCCTCTTTAGCTAGCTCTGCAAGCTGCAGCCAGACGCACCTCATTGTCCCAGGCACGTGGTTACTCCCCTTCGGAAATGCTCTAGATCATGACTGATGGTGGTTACACAACCACACACAGGTGTTTAAACACACAAACTTGTACACTCAAAAAGATGGCTTTTGCTGCATGTAAATTATACAATAAACCTGACTTTTAAAAATCCCCTAAAAGCATGTGTTGTTCTGGTCCTTGATAAAGAAAGTTGCATAAAAGAAACTGAAAAGTTTTCAATTTAGACACTCCCAAACCCTGTGTGGTGTCCTGGGAGACCTGGGTCCCTTTACCCACACAGTGGCACGCTCTGAACACCCACCGCAAGGGGTCTTAGTGGAGCACAGAGAAAGGGTCCCTAGGCAGGCTGCCGCTTGTCCTGTAGTGTTCCTGCTCTGGGCAGGTGTGGCCTTTAGTCACCAGCATTGAAGTTAAAAAGGACCTCCTGACCCCACTCCAGATTCACTGATTCAAAATTGCTGGGGGGCGGACCCCTGAAGCCTGCCAATCTGGTGTTTAAAAAGTCCCGGAAGTGATTCCCATGCACAACTAATATCTGAGATACATTTTATATGGGTTTCAGGCCCTAGAGACAGTAAGCAGTTCCTTGTATGAGCTCCAGGCTGGAGAAAACACTGAATGGTACCTTTCTAAGACTCCGATGATTCGTTATTATCTGTGTTACAAACCGTGTTCCCTGTGGATTGGATCCTGATATTCGTTATTATCTGTGTTACAAACCGTGTTCACTGTGGATTGGATCCTGATATCTTACCCCGGTAGGGTGCTTCAAGCTTGAGAAAATCCTGACATGAATTCCCTCTTCTAAGCCAGGCAGCTGGCTGTTCTTCCATCCTCATTTATCAAATGAGAAAAGAGAATCAGAGAGAGGTTAGGTCACCTGCCAAGATGGGGCAGGGACAGAATCTGCAACCCGGGTCCTTTGAATCCCTCTCTCCTCGCTTCCATCAGCCCGCCCCAAGAGCTCAAAATCCTCCTTCCTGCTAGAGGCTGAACCAAGGAGAGTTGGGCACTGGGTGGAAACAGAAGGGGTTTCCTCTCAATCCAGCCTCAAGAACGCGGTTTGTACTCTCTGAGCAGAGTGGCCACTGAGATCTGCGAGGCAGGCAGTGGGGGTGTGGCTGCTCAAAGAACCCACCTCCAACCTCCCTCTCAGCAAGTGGCACAAACTGGGGTTACCTAGAGCTATGATCTGGCATGCAGTCATTGTACCAGCTCCTGGGTGCTGGATGGAGAACCCAGCAGGATTTCTGAAGCAAAGGGACCTGCAGGCTGCCCTTCCCACCAGGAGTCCACCCCACACCCTGAGATAACTCCTGAACATTCTCCAGGACGGCCTCAGTCCACACCACAGCTGGGAGAGGCTGGCCTCATCCGCTTCTGTCCCTTTGGGATGGGACAAGGTGGGGCTGAGGAGGGTTGTGGTTGGGGAGGGCTGGAGGTCACTCATGTCAGCTTGTACATGTTAGATACTCCCTGGGGCTCCCTCATGACCTTAAAACAATGTGCAAAGGGCCCACAGCCTCGCTCCAGCTGCTTCAACTTTGACCCCAGTTCTGCTGCTCTGGCAAGTATCAGGCCTCAACTTCAGAGGCAGTACAGGTTGGAGGTGAAAGAGCTGGGCCATTTTCTTGCTGTGTGACCCTAAACAAGCAACATCACCTCTCTGAGCCTCAGTTTTCTCATCCATAAAGTGAAGATGATGTTAATAGTGCCTAGTGCATAGGGTTCATGTGAAGATTAGATTCAATAAAGTATACAAAGCACCCGACAAATTTTTACAAATTCTAGCTGTCGTTACCACTACTACTATCCTCAGTTTCCCAGTATCTTAAGTGGGAATAATCCTTATCACTGCCCTGCCTACCTCACAGGGGTGCTGTGAGAGAAGGTAAACAAAACTGTAAACTCCATGAGGACAGTGCCTCTGTTGGCCTGTTCTCCTGACACATCCTTACGATTTAAAATGGTGCTTGTCATAGCAGGTACTCCGCAGATATAAACGGATAGATGGATGGATGGAGTGTGGGGATATATCTTATGACTCTGAAGGGACTCCATAGGGGTGAACTGCTTTTATTTCTAATTAGTAGTCAGTGGTGTCCAATGATAGAGTAGATTGTGTTGAGAAGTGGTGAGTTCCCTATCACTGGAGGCCATTAAAAAAATTAGAAGATCACCTGGCACAGGTGTCAGAGACGGAACTCACACAACAGGTTCACTTTGAGAGTCCTTCCGACTCAGAGTGAATGACAGGCTCACTTATTCCATCCAGATCCTTCCTGCCAACAACAGCCCTCCGTCAAGTCTTCCCTAGTCAACTCACACTCAAGGGGATAGAAAACCAACCGTCACACCCTCATATAGTGGTCACATTCTCTACCAAGATGGACAGTCTCAAAGGCACACTAACGTCCACACACATTTACTCCACTTTGCACACACAGCCACTCTGCGAACAGGTGTCACGTCATCATCACGGAAGCAGTAGCAGCTAATACATGGAGCTCTCTCTACAAACTAGGCTGTGGGATAAGTTCTCCTCCCACTTGGTCCCATTGAATTCTTATTCTTAAGAGGAAGAGCTCATTACCTCCCCCCCCCATTTTAAAGGTGGGAAACCAAGGTTCAGAAGGTGAAACAACTTGCCCAAGGTCACAAGGCTGGCTGGAGCAGAGTTAGACTTTGAACTAGCTCTGTCTTGCTCCAAAGCCTGTCCTCTTGAGCCACACTTCCTCACAAACACAAACCAACAACCAAACCAAAACGAGCCCAAATGGTTCTCACAAGGTTGCTTCCAGCCCTATCATCATCCAATCTTTAGGGATGGTGGAACCAATTGGGCAGCCTGACAACTGGGAAAGGTAGAGTCATGGAGTCAAAGGCACATTCTCACCTCAGGTGTATGTGCACTGCTTTTGCTAGCTTCATGCAAGTGTGAATGAACCCCGGCCAACTGTAGACTCCTGCTCATGAATGGTTTTAACCCACATTCATAGTTCATCTTTGCTACTGCTGCCATCAGCCTTATATCACAACCAAACTGGACTCTTCTTGGTCACCTTTGTGTCCAGACTGACTTCCCCTCTTATCCTGGCAAGTCCTATCAAAGGTACAAGCACAGTTCAGATGTCTCGTGCTCTGTGAAGCCTCTCTGATCCCTGCGAGGGGGAACTCGCTGCTCCCTCCTCTGTGCTCCCTCCATACCACTTGGTCCATTGCTCCTCCAGCCTTTACTGCACTGTTCTCTGGCTAGTTGTTTATATGTCTGCCTCCCTCGCCAGACTGGGTCCCCTGGGTTCAGAACAGTGTCTGATTCAGTGTGAGAGTCCATCTGCGATTACCGCAAAGATTCCCAATAAGTGCTGTGGTTTCATTACTTATGGTCAGGAGGGTCCCCACATAGGGCTCTGGCAGGGTTCACAGTCGTCACAGACTTGGGAATGTTCACTGCTGATAGCATCCATCCACACGGAGCCGAGTCACAAGCCCAATGAGCCATTAGCAAGCAGACAGGAGAACATCTGGCCTCCTTCAGAAACCAATGCTTCCTAGACAGGGAGCAGCGTGGACTCGGTGTGGACTGATCATGATGCTCCCGAGTGGAGTGCAGCCAGCAGACTGCCCTGCTTTTACCCAGCCGACTCTCCACCATGTGTTAGGGGATTTCATCACAGAAGTTGGCTCCCCTCCTGGCCCTGCCTGACACACATGGTGAGAAGGCCTGGTCCGCCATGGCTGGCTGGGTGATGGCAGCGCCCCACCCCTACCCCAGGACTCAGTCTGCATTTCAAAAAAGAAAAACACACAGAAGAAACAGGAACCCCTAATGCAGACTAAAGGAAATTGAGGGTAGGAGAACTAAGGCAAGAAAAATAAATGAGTACATAAAAGACCTACTGGAGTTCTCAAATGTTCCCTGGAAGACTACTAAATATCAGAGCCCTGAGCTTCCTAGCAGCCAAAGTAAAAAGGGAAACATGCTTTATTCTCCTTTCATTCCCATCAGCATGTGCTATATGAGCAATGTTCTCAATGGCATCCCTAAGATAAGTATGGTACAGTGGTCTCTGGGGCTGCTGACCTAGGCAGAAAGATGCTGCTCCTGGCTCCTGACAGGTGTCCCTACCTCTCTTTGAGAATCATTTCCTATGGTGATGCCACTATGATCTTCCCCAAATGAAGCTTTGATCTTGTCACTTCCCTTTCTCAAAAATGTATAATGATTTTCTCTTACCTCCAGAACGCAATGAAACATTTCCAGGCTGTTTTCATGCGTCTCCATGAACTAGCCCCACAATATCTTTAGGATCACATCTCTAGGAACCTCATATTTGGATCTCAGTGGAACTGTGGAACTGCCTGAGTTCAAATCTTGGCTCTACCACTTAGTATCCATGTGACCTTCAGTAAGTTCAATAACTTCTCTGAGTCTCAATTTCCTTGTCCGTACCATGAAGAGTCCTTGTCTCATAAGATTATTATGAGGATTGAGTGTGGCAACCCAGGAAAAGTGCTGCTCCCACGTCAGACATAGCAGTTCAGCTCTCCCACCCTGTAGTCTCACCTCTCCTGGTGGTGCTCAGGCTGTCGCTTCAACCTGGCCGCCTTTCATTTTTCGCTGTTGACTGAAATCCTAGCATTCATCCCGATCCAGCTGCAGGGTCATTTGAACTGGGGCCTTCCCTGATTTTCCCATTCAAAAGAACCCACTCCTTGCTCTCTTTTCTCACATTATGTAGTTTATATGCAATACAATAAATGCTATATAGTATGCAGCACTCAGTCAGCACTGGACGGTCACCGCCTACTAGCAGGTTATGAAATCAAAGTAGTAGGTTGCTATCAGCATTTTAAAAAAGTGAAACAGAGTGTAAAGCATCAGAGTGCATGGCAGGACTTTTGGTTTTGTATATATAACATCTGTGTGTCTGTGTACATGTGTGCATGTGCATGTGCATGCTCTTGGTCTTGGTCACAACATAAAGTTATTTTCTTACTAAGAGTTGCAGCCAAACAACATCTGAAAGCCACAGCGCTAACTGTAGGGTCCTGGAGGGCAGGGGCCAAGCCAAGTTTACTTCTGTGTCCCCAGCACTTAGCACAGAGCCTGGCACCTCGTAGATACTCAATAAACATTTATTGAAGTGAACTAAAATCCAGTGACCCAGAATAGTGTTTACTAGGGTATTCCAGGTGCCCAAGATTCAGCTATAAGCCCCCATGTTCAGCTACAATGTCCGAAGGCCCCATCTGAATAGGACCTGATACAGGATCCATCCAGCAGGATGACGGCCACTGAGTGGGGATTTCAAGATCAAGGCTGTTGGGTGTGGGTGGAAAAGAACAATATGGCTTAGTCCAGGATCCCCTTCCACAACTCCACTTCCATCTTCTATAAAATGGGAATAATGGCCTGACCTGTGGTGGCGCAGTGGATAAAGAGTCGACCTGGGAACACTGAGGTCGCCGGTTCAAAACCCTGCACTGGTCTGGTCAAGGCACATATGAGAGTTGATGCTTCCAGCTCCTCCCTCCTTTCTCTCTCTCTCTCTCTCTCTCTCTCTCTCTCTCTCTCTCTCTGTCTCCTCTCTAAAAATGAATAAAATAAAAAGAAATTAAAATGGGAATAATGACGTCAACATTGTCCATCCCATAAGAGGAGAAAACAGTGAGAAGGACTAGAGTTCCTTGGTCCTCTTTACATCAAGTTTGCTGAGAACAAACATACGCAAGCACACACTTATACACATACACACTCATACACACACCCACACAAATAGACCTACAGACATACACCCTGTGCATGCTACTCCTCATTTCATCGGTAGGGACATGGAGGCCCAATGAAGGCAAGGAACTGCACAAGGTCACAGCACATTACTGGCAACCTAGAAATGGGACTAGAACTAAGTCCCTTGGTTTCTAGACCAAGAGTGAGGAAGGCACAAATGAGACACTAAACAGAAAAGTGCTCAGAAACCATGGACAGTCCCTTTCCAGAGTGAGAGATGGTGCCGAGGCCCAGCTCCAGGATCTGCAGAGGCAAGAAGCCACAGTCGCTGACATGCATGGCCTCCTTCCTCCCATGTTGCCTCTGGATTTCTGCCCATCCCCAGCTGCCAGCCCCCCAGGATCCCTGTGCCAGAGAGCACCCCGTCCGGCTTTGTAAAGCTGGAGGGGACAGATGTCGTGTGAAACCATGGGTTTGGAGGCAGACAGACTGGCTGTAACTTAGTCCCAACAATCCATAAATCATTTCCTTAAACCCCCTCTGATCCCTGGACCCTAATCTGGTAATCAAGGTTGCTGCTCTCCACTTCCATGGGAGGGTTTAATGAGACAAGGTAAGTTATGCACCTGGTATGTCTATGTAAACATTAGTTCCTTATCTTCCCCTCTCCCTTGAAACCTTTTATTTTGTCCTCAGATGTTTCTTCCAAATAAAACCCAAACACCTCTGACCATCTTCTCTTGCCTTAACACCTTCCATGTCCCTACAGTAAGAGAATAAAGTCCAAACTCCCCAGCCCAACACTCAAAACCCTTCATGGACTGAATCTTATTTCTTTATGTCTTTAGCCCTTTTGTCCATCAATGGGATGAACCAGTCACTTGTCACCTGGGATCACAGAGTTTGCTAAGCATGAACACACACACATATAAGCACACAATTCCACACACATACAGCACTCTCCCCTCAGACTTGCCTGCACCATACCCTCCTTTCAAAACCTTAGCCCCGAAAGCAGGTCCATGTGGTTGGAATTAGTCTGCCTGTGAGTCAGGTTCCAGAACCACATGCACTCAGCACACCATATAATCTCTCCTTGTGTGCTTACCTGTCTTTCCAGAGACTGTGAGCACCTGGGAGGCAAGTTGCAGATCTTGGGTGCCTGGATATGGCCAGGCACGGGCACATGGGGATCTCACAGATGACTGCAATATGGGATTCCCTGCTTGTGTCATGGTCCACGTGAGGACAGGCGCACTCATGGCCTGTCAGAATCATACAAGCTGAGGCCAGGAAGACTCACACAAGTGCCCAGGGCATCCCACAGGCAGCCTGAATCTCAATCCAGGGCAGCCACCTGATTTACAGGCATGCAGCTGGACAGTGAGACCAGCGGGCCAGGCAGTGAGAGTGACCTTGAGCAAACACTTCCCTTTCTGTTGGAGTCACAGTAAAATTCAGAAGTCTATAAATAACACTAAAAATATAGCTAAATACTTATTTGAGAAAAACTAGGACAACTGGAGAGCTTTTTCAAGCTACATGAATTCTGCCCAAGATTCTTAACTCTCCGCCCCCTAGTAAATGTATATCAGAACCCGGGAAGCAGAGAAAAGGAATGGATGTTATTCTGTAAAAACTCCCAAGATAACTCTGATTAGTCATGGCCCCAACAGCAATGCAATTATGCCCATCGTTCTACTGTTCGTGACCAAATCACAAGCCGCAGTCAGCCATAGGCAGTCCAAGCCAGGACACAATGCCTAACCAACCCAAGCTAGGACACAATGCGCTCCAGTCAGAGTGAACGGCAGTGGATAAAGGGGTTTCCCAGCACTGAATGGAGACAGGCTCCTGGACAGGGCTGCTGGGAAGAGAAAGTGAGCCCTCCTTATCAACTAACCTATCAACTAGCCAGAGGGTCTGTTAGGGGCTCCTCTGGGTGAAGTTTAGTCTTCCATCAGG
Source organism: Rhynchonycteris naso (assembly GCA_037038555.1). Lineage (NCBI taxonomy): Eukaryota > Metazoa > Chordata > Mammalia > Chiroptera > Emballonuridae > Rhynchonycteris > Rhynchonycteris naso. The sequence goes on from CM072999.1 coordinate 48,624,025, forward strand.
CAGTAAGCATCTAGGAGGGAGGGCTGCACATCTTCCTTCTGCTTCTCCTCTGAGCCTAGGCCACAGCTTCTGGCTCAGCAATGGGCCAGAAAGGCTCAGAATCCCTTTCTTATTCCACAAACATCTACTGCACCAGGGCCCAAAGTGATGAAGAGGAGCAAGACCTGCCTGCATCCCTCAAGAGGCTCCCCATCCAGGGTCCAGGCCTGATTCTCTGTCTACTTTGATTAGGAAGGTCAGTAGTAGTTCTGTCTCCTGGGTACCTAAGACCCCCAGACAACATTACAGGTACCCCAGAGAATTCCTGGCTGGTTAGAGCCAGAGTTAGCCAGAGAGGCAAAGTTCATGACCAAAAAGTTCATGGTTCATGCATTCTGAGCCAGCCTGGGAGCCCCGGGAGGTGGAGGGACCATGTCACTGGCTGTGTGGAACATGAAGTAAGCTATCACTCCTGCTTCGGGAGGAAGGCCTATGGTGGCACCAGCACAGTGACACCTCGCCTCTCTCTGCTCAGAGGCCCCACTGCGAAGCACATCCCCTGTACACAGCACCCCCACCATCCCACCCTCCGAGCATCCAGTGCCTGGTAAATAAAACTCTGTGGGGGGCCAAGCCCTCACCCCACCCAACTCCCACACACAGAAGCTTTGTCCGAGCTGCTGATGCATAATGCATGGGCACAGGCCGGGACCGGCCGCACACCCATCTTGGACAACAGGCCCGTCACTAAGAGGCTGTGAGGGGCACAGCCAGGACACAATGTGCTCCAGTCAGAACTGAGGGCAGTGGATAAAGGGCCTGCTTGGGACCCTGGAACCAGCCCCTCCCCCCAGTGCAGGGGTGGAGAGGAAGGCGGTTCCCAGAGGGGCCCATGAGGCAGGCTTGGGGGGGGGGTAGTGTCCTGAAATTCTCCCAGCCACTTTCTAGGGCAGTCTCAAGCCACACCCTTGACTCTCAGGCTTAGCTACTTCTGCTTTGTGTCCTGTGGAGAGTCCTCCAGGACCTCTCCTTGTCTTGGTCCCCATGTTCCTTCTTTAAGAATGTTTCCAGAAAATGTTGCCACCTATCAGGATCTAATATGCTCCTTGGGGTCTTGGCTCCTTGATCTTGGCTGGACCAGAGGCCCCTCACCTACTCACACTCATGGGTCAATGGGAAAGCAACACAGGGATCACACAGAATAAGACAGGGGCATCATGAATCACCTACTACGCAATTCCTAAAATAAGCTATGCACAATTCTATGTGATAAAACAGCACTGTTTCTCTTGCAAGATATTTATTTAAGTAGAATAAATCCACATGCAACCCATTTCTATGGGCAATTTAGTGTTCGAACCACCAAGCAAACACATTAAAGATGTGTTCAGATGATCTCACTGGCATAGGTAAGCTTATTCTGGGGCCTACTCCCAGAGTGTTTGATTCAGGAGGTCTAGGCGAGAGCCCAGGAATTTGTATTTTAACAAGCATTTAAGAGATTCCAATGTAGGTGGTCCACAGATGATACTTTAAGATACAGTGGTTAATGAAAAATTATAGGTTTGAAATATGCAAATAAGTACCACATACCAAGTGGTTCGCTAAACAACCCACAACAAACTAAATCGATAATAATGGAGTTAAACTCTCAGCAATTTATAATTACAAAGCAGGAACACAACAATTGAATATTAGAACCAACTCAAGATGATACTGAGAGCAAAGTGTCCTTACTGACAATTTAGAAAGTTCTAGCAATCTACAGAGGTGCACACAGTAGGAGCTTTGCCAAGGACTGCGAAGGCACCAGCCATCTTTATAGAATTTACTGATTTCAAGGCTCCAGTAAATTCTAGGGATTACTAATTTGGGTATATAAATACCATGGTTTGCTAACCCTCGTTTGATAGAGGAGGATATTTGTAAGCAACCTTTGGTTGTGTATTAAAATTAAAATCTGTGAAATTGTGCTTCATTGTTTCTCAAAAATCCAAGAAAAGGCTTGAAATTCTGAATCTGTCCCCAATCCTTCAGGGAAAACCTAGCCCCCACCAGTGGACTGAAGATTTGTCCTTCAAGATTTACTGCATAGAGAAAACGGAAGAAAAGCATTGTAGGGTTTAGAAGGGGAAGGAGATGGGTTCACTCTATTTTGATAAATCTCAATTTGGTAAGCCATTTTGATAAGCTGCTGCTGTCATGTAACTATTTGGAGTCCTTAGTTTCTGGGCCTCAAGATCTGTTTTTTACAGATTGCTCACTTCCCTTCAAATTCTGTCCTCCTGTTCTTATAGTAATAAAGTCTCGGTTTTTAACAGGGGGAACAAATTACATTTCCCAGACACCTTTGCAATTGAGTATGTGGTCATATAATATTTATGTGGCCAATAGGATATAAGCAGTAATATCATGTGGCAGCTCAGGTCACCTCCAGTAAAGGAAGAGGGTGTTTTCCTATTCTCTTACCCCACTCCTCAGTAGAAACATGGACAAGGGTGAGTCATTTTAGATGACAGAGCAGCAAGAGAGAAGGAGCCTGGGTTGTTAACTATGAGACTATGAGATGTGAGACAAAAATAAACTAATTTTGTTAATACCGCTCTGGGTCTTTTATTAGAGCAATCCAAATCATGTCCTAACCAAAGTATTGTTTCATGGCTATGGGGCAGGGACAAAGGAGCAGAGAAAGGGGTCTGACCTTTGGTTTTGAGAGGCCAGTTAAGATAAAGCACACAAGCTAGACTTAAAGTTTTCATACCTGCCTCTTCTGGAACTCTGGGGAAGAAGAGAAATTCGCAGCCTTCTCTAAAGGGTTGTCAGGGGTCTTGGTGAAATTAGGAAGGTGAGTCCCATGTCATGCTAAGCCTGACCTTACCAATCCTCTGTGGACTCCCAGGGGTATTTAATGGTTCTAATATTCTACTTGGGCGAGACATGCCAAAAAAGTTGTTCCAGGCCCCCAGGAACCAGGGGTGGGGGAGCTGGGTCAGTTATAAACCAATTAATGCCATATGTTTCTCCCCAAATGCTGGGAACTCTGGGGTTATATAGATCTGCAGAGCTGGAAGGATCCTAAAGATCAAGCAATCCCACTCCCTCATTGACAAAGGAGAAAACTGAGGTGTGAGGAGAGGGAATCATGTGTTCAAGGTTGGTTAGAGAGCAAGTTATCAGCATGCCAAGGCTTGAACTCACGTCTCAGGCCCCACCCAGTTCAATGTTCTTTCTAGACTTTGTGCTCTAATTGCTGGAACTTAGGGGCATGCAGAATCTTACCAAACAGCCTTCCCCCACCCCGACAGTTCCCCTGCCTACCTCAGATCTCAGGGCACACACTCCTACACCATCCATTTCAGTATTTGAGGGCTCTTGTGCAGCACTGAGCATTTCTCATGTCCCTATTGTCTCCTATTCTCTCTCCCATTCTCTCTCTCTCCTCTGTCACATACACATACAAACACACACAGCTAAATTGTCCTTATGATCATCATTTCAAAGTCTATGCAAAATAAACTTTATAGAAAATCAGAACTTGGTAAAGTGTAATGCTCATCTTTTTTTTTTCTTTTCCAAGAGAGAAAGACAGACAGGGAGAGAGATGAGAAGCATGAACTTGCAGTTGCACCACTTTAGTTGTTCATTGACTGCTTTCTCATATGTGCCTTGACCAGGGGGTTCCAGCTAAGCCAGTGACCCCATGCTCAAGCCAGCGACCATGAGGTCACATATCGACGATCCCATGCTCAAGCTGGTGACCCCCAGCTCAAGCTAGTGAGCCAGGACTCAAGCTGGTGACCTCAGAGTTTCTAACCTGGATCCTCAGCATACCTAGTTGGCACTCTATCCACTACGCCACCACCCTGGTCAGGTGTAATGCCCATCTTTATCCCTCTTTAATCACTTTGGTCCTTGTCAATACGTACATGTGTCTCCATCGAGAGCCTTTGAGATCTTCATTCATTTTTTCTCATTACTCCTATTCTTGGTAATCCACCACAGTGAACAATGAGCATGGTGGACACATTTCACATATAAGGATATTTCTTAAAAGTAGAAAGTTGGACCCACCTATATGTCCAATAATAATTGGCTAATAAAATCAAATATATTTATGTTCTTATGACAGGCTATTATTATACAAGCATAAAAATCATGCTTTTGAAGCATATCCATATTTCATCAAGTTTAATTTAATATAGGATTGACCTTTATTTTATGTTCTTTTGATAAAGAAAAACATGTAGTGATTAACTATGACATGCTATCAATTGAAGATATACTTTAATTTCAGAGATCACAAAATGTGAAATATTATAATCAATGAAATATAGCATAAATGATACCATGGGGGAATGCTCCGAATACAATGTTATAACATTAAATGCAAAAGATAGGGTATACTCATATATATTGACAGCAAAACACAACCACAACAAAAACAAGCAAACAAGTGAAAGGAGACACAGCAACATACAAAAGGTGGTATCTTGGGAGGAGAGGATAAAGGATATTTTATTCCTATCTTTATACTTTTTGATTTTCCAAATTTCCAGAATATATATTATTTTTTAATGTAAAAAAGACATTACTTTAAAAATACTTATTAAAATGAATACAGTGGAACGGGTGAAGCCATGCTCAGCATGAGCACATCTACAGAGAACGCTGGTTCCCACGAGCCATGCCCTGGCTGGAGTGTGCTCCCGAGTGCTGAAGAACCACAGGTGGCTTCACTTAGTTGTTGTTCAGTGCATGGAATGTTTTCCAAGTTTCTGCTAACACAAGTAAGTCTTTGTACAAAATTCTTTTATTTTCTCTCTTGAGTTATCTCCTTGGCCACTTCCAGGGTGTGGAATGGAAGGTGCTACCTGACATTTCTGGGTGCTAATTGGCATCTCTGTGAGTTGGAGTTAAGAGACAGGGTGGGGTCCTGGCCGGTTGGCTCAGCGGTAGAGCATCGGCCAGTGTGTGGAAGTCCCGGGTTTAATTACCAGTCAGGGCACACAGGAGAAGTGCCCATCTGCTTCTCCACTCTTCCCTTTCTCCTTCCTCTCTATCTCTCTCTTCCCCTCCCACAACCAAGGGGCCATGGAAGCAAAGTTGGCCTGGACACTGAGGACAGCTCCATGGCCTCTGCCTCAGGAGCTAGAATGGCTCCAGTTGCAACGGAGCAATGGCCCAGATGGGCAGAGTATCACCCCCTAGTGGGCATGCTGGGTGGATCCCGGTAGGGCACATGCGGGAGTCTGTCTCTCTGCTTCCCCGCTTCTCACTTCAGAAAAAGACAAAAAAAAAAAAAAAAAAAAAAAAAAAAAAGAGAGAGAGAGAGACAGGGTGGTTCCCGGGTACATTTTCTGTCTGATGCTCAGTTTCTATATGTGAACATTCTGGACTGTCCTTATGCCATGTTGGCCTCCCAGACCCACCTCAGAAAATCTGAAATTTTTTGACTAGTGAGAAGAGTATCACACGCTTGCCAGATGATAAACCATTTTAATGAGTGAAACAAAAACCTCAGTTCTTTGAGAGATGGAATCCTGGGAGAGATGCACCCTCGTGTATAGAAGATAGATGCAGGGTCTAGGCATCTATCTATCTCCTAGGGGAGACCAGGTTTCCACAAACAGAATTTAAAGGCACGTGGTTCTTGTGGTGGAGGAGAAAGGAGGGAGGAAGAGCAGGAGATGTATGAGGGGAGGGGAATGAGGGGAATGCAGAAGGGAATAGCCCCAAAGGAAAGCTCACAGGAGAGGAGACCTGGGGCCTGGGAGACAGCCTTCTCCAGAGAAAGCAGCAAGCTAAAAATCAAGGACTGCTTTCCCGCAGAGTCAGGGCAATGCCAATCTGTACCATCTTTGGCTGCCATACCAAACTCCCTAGAGGCATTTAGATCAGTAGGAAAAAATCCAGGAGCAGGCAGGAGTTGAGCAGAGGGGTATAAAGATGGAGGGTTCTGACAAAGTATCCTTGTCAATGTTAGGATGTGCCCCAGTGGTGCCCATGCCCAGTGGCCCCAAGGCACCAGCCCACATTTCAGGAAGAGTCTGAACACTGGACTAGGATGAGCAGACTAGGGTTTGAACTGTGACTCTTTCAAATAAACTTCAGTATATCATGTGCTTTCCTGTGCTAAGTTCAGGAAACATAAAATGGAAGCCATACACCAAGTGATTTGTAAAGACTCTTCTGATGTGGACATCTTATGGGTCCAGAAGAGATGACAGTCAAGTAATTTGTTTCTTTTTAAAATTTATTTTAAAATAATAATTGCATATATTTAAGGTATAAAAAACATTTGGCCTACATATAATAGTGAAGTATTTACTACAGTCAAGCTAATTAATATATTTTTGGGGTGTGTGGTGAGAGACTTGAAATCTCTTTAAGAAAATTTCTAGTATTCAATAGAGTTTATTAACTAGAGTCATCATTCTCTTCATTAGACCTCTAGGCATATTCATCCTATATAACAGCAACTTTGTGCCTTTGATCACCATCTCCCACTTCCCCCGCCTCCCTGCCCCTGGTTACTACCATTCTGCTTCTGCGTATTCAGCTTTTTAAGTCTCCACATATAAGTGAGATCATCCAGTTTTTTGTTTATCTATGTCTGGCTTATTTCACTGAGTATAATATCCTCCTGTTTCATCCATGTTGTTGGCAAATGGCAGGATATCCTTTTAAAAAGCTGAATAATATTCTATTGTATATATATATAGTACATTGTCTTTATCCATTTACTCACTGACAGACACTTATGTTGTTTCCATATTTTAGCTATAATGAATAATGCTGCAATGAACATGGGTGGGGGTGCAGATAGCTCTTCAGGAACCTGTTTTCATTTCCCTTGGACATACCCTGAAGTGGAATTGCTGGAGCATATAATTCTATTTTTAGTTTTGTGAGGAACCTCCATACTGTTTTTCATAATGGCTGCACCGATTTACATTCTCACCAACAGTGCACAAGGGTTCTAAATTTCTTCCATGTTCTTGCCAACACTATCTTTTCTTTTTTTTAAAATAATAGTTATCCTGGTGGGTATAAGGAGATATCTCATTGTGGTTTTGATTTGCATTTCCCTGATGATTAGTGATGCTGAGCACCTTTCATACACCTGTTGGCCTTTGCTGTGCAGAACTTCTCAGTTTAATATTGTACCACTTGTTTATTTTTGCTTTTGTTGCCTGAGCTTTTGGTATCATCCAAAAAAAGAATCATTGTCAAAGCCAATATCAAGGAACTTACTGCCTATGTTTTTTCTAGGAGTTTAATGACTTATATTTAAGTCTTTAATAAAATTAGAATTAATTTTTGCGCATGCTATAAAGATCCAATTTCATTCTTTTGCATGTGGACGTTCCGTTTTCCCAGCACTATTTACTGGAGAAATGGTGTCCTTTCCCCATTGTGCATTTTTGGTGGTCCTATATAAAATTAGTTGACTGTATATGTTTGGAGTTATTTCATAACTCAAGTCACTATTTTATTTATCGTACAATTACTGAACATATTACCTGTGCAAGGCACAGCATTAAGACCACAGGAGTTGCACAGAGGAATGGGAGGAGGGAGCTACACATTTATTAATTGTCAGGTATGGAGCTGCCCTATCATCAGTGATGGTCCTAGGAGGCAGGTATTATTTTCCCCATCAGACAGGCAACAACACTGAGTCTCAGACTGTTAGGCCACACAATGGTAAGGGACTGAGCTGAAAGGCTGACCCAGGTTAACTCACTATGCCTCATCTTCCCTATGAGAAAAAGAGCACCACTTTTGCCTTCAAAGAACCCACAATGCAGTGAGTGTCTGACTCGCTAAGGGCAATGCTGAGCAAGAGTCAGAACAATGTCTGATTGACGCTGACAGAGAGATGGGGAAGGAACTGAGGAAAATCTGGCATGGGAGTCTGCCTAAAGCCTGACTCAGAATCCAGATGCAAGTGTAGAACCAGAGGCAAGGGGAGGGGGGGGGAGGAAACAGCACAAACAAAGGCATGAATGGAGAGAGGGTAAAGTTCATGGGTGTGAGGAGAAGAGCAAAGAGTCTGTTGTTTGCTGGATCAAGGGAGTCTAGAGATCAATGTGGGAAACAAGGCCTTGAAGACGGTTGGGTCCAGGTAGCAAGAGGTCTTGGATGTCAAATCAAGAGCAGCAATGAACGGGTGCACCCAGACCTAAGCTTGTCCCCAGGCTCTTCTCTACAGAGTCATAAGAAAAATGCAGAACTTCAGGGCCAGCAGCGGCTCACCACCTGCTTTGTGAACCAGAAACTGGAGACCCCATGCCATCCCATGGAGCCCTGGCTCCTCTAGCAAGCTGCAGCATCCACATTTCTTGAGGGCTACTGGCCCTGGGGCCAGAGGACTGCAGGCTCCCTGAGGACAGTGCTGATTTCTGACAGGTAATCAATACCTATCCAGTAAGAGATGCTCAGTAAATATTCACCTAGTTCAGTGGTTCTTAACCTGGGTTCTATCGAACCCTAGAGGTTCGATGAGTCGGTCTCAGGGGTTCGGAGAAGCCTCTGCCGCGGAGGCCAGAATAAAGTAATACCGTAATTTGTTGTGAGTTCATGCACTTTGTTGGTGTTGTTCTTTGAGCAAGGTAATGTTCATGCACAGCTCATTTTGTGCACCAGTAAAAAAACATACCTATGTCTTGAATTTGGAAAAAAAAATCATATTTTATTTATCACTAAAGAAGGGTTCGGTGAATGCGCATATGAAACTGGTGGGCTAGGTACCTCAAAAAAGGTTAAGAACCACTGACCTAGTTAATTCTGAATAACAAATGGAATCATCACCACATTCATTTTTTCTCTGTGCTTGAGTCCCTGGCCTGGTTTCTACCAAGAAAACTGGGGGATAGAAAGGAGAGGTTGGTTGCACAATTACAAGGCCCTCAGGGATGGGATAGTTGGCCAATCTGGATGACTCAGACGGATTCCAGGTCCAGTCAGAGTACCGAATGGGACAACTTTGCACTGCTCCGCCCCATTCCATCCTGTCTGCCATCATTGCCAGTGACGAGGCCCAAAAGGCCCATCCACATGATGCGTGGTGAAAGGCAGCTCTCCAATCCCACGTTCTCACAACTGACCCCAGCTCACCCTGGGCAGTCGGAGCAGCAGCCTTCCACCAGTAGCTCTGGCGCCGTTGGTGGAGTCACACAGAGCACTCTGGGAGAACAACAGTGGTGAGGGAGCACATGGCCAGAACAGTGGAAAGAGGTGGGAGGCCGGCAGCTAAGAGAAGATGGAGACTCTAGTCACTCCCCAACTCCATCGAAGACAGTTCAGTGTCTCTTCTGTTAGGCAGCCACCAGGTGGGAGGCGAAGTCTGGCCCCAGGGTTCAGAGATGTCCCTTCCTTTCCCCATAGACCCTACTGTGGTTCAGGCTCTTGTTACCTCATGCCCGGCTTCCAGATGCAGGTCACCAACTGATCCTCTGTCCCAGAGGTCATGCAGCCAGGGACCTCTTGTGTGCGTGTGTGTGTGTGTGTGTGTGTGTGTGTGTGTGTGTCAGAGACAGAGAGGGACAGATAGGAACAAACAGGAAGGGAGAGAGATGAGAAGCATTAATTCCTCATTGCAGCACCTTAGTTGTTCATTGATTGCTTTCTCATATGTGCCTTGACTGGGGTTTACAGCAGACTGAGTGACCTCTCTTGCTCAAGCCAGTGACCTTGGGCTCAAGTTGGTAAGCCTTGCTCAAACCAGATGAGCTCGTGCTCAAGCATATAACCTCAAGGTTTCAAACCTGGGTCCTCCACATCCCAATCCAATGCTCTATCCACTGCACCACTGCCTGGTCAGGCCAGGGTCCTCTTCTTAAATCAGGCCCCATGGGAAGAGGAAGGAAGGCCGTTCCTCTGGGCCTGGTGCAACCTGGTTCACCAGGCCGTCTTTTGCCTCTGGAAATAAGGACTCAAGACAGGAAACACTGGAAGATGAGGAAAGTTCTCTTGACACAGCTCATGTGCCCTGCAGGGAGGCTGAACCTTGGTCCTGACAAGGTCCCACGCTCAGGTCGGTCCTATAACCATAGTTCCTATTCCCTCATCCTGCCCCCTCTGCCGGGGCCAGAGCCCAGCCTTCCACGGGGCCAGAGCCCAGCCTTCCACAGGCCCAGTTCAATAGCTGCTCTTCGTGAACCTGGCCCTGCTTCTGCAGGGCAGTGTGCTCACACCTGCAGCTGGCACTGCCTGCTGGCACGGCCACTGCTTACTGCAAGTTCCTTTCCTCTCTGCTGCCCTTTGGGACAGGGCCTGAGTTGGTGTTCTCTCTCCATGCTTGGCACTGAACAGGAGTTTGAGTAAATAAATACTAGTTACAATGCCTTTTTTTTTTTTTTTTTTTTGCAGAGACAGAGAGAGAGTCAGTGAGAGGGATAGATAGGGACAGACAGACAAGAACAAAGAGAGATGAGAAGCATCAATCACCAGTGTTTTTGTTTTGACACCTTAGTTGTTCATTGATTGCTTTCTCACATGTGCCTTGACCGCGGGCCTTCAGCAGACCGAGCAACCCCTTGCTCGAGGCAGTGACCTTAGACTCAAGCTGGTGAGCTTTTGCTCAAACCAGATGAGCCCGCGCTCAAGCTGGTGACCTTGGGGTCTCGAACCCGGGGCCTTCCACATCCCAGTCGATGCTCTATCCACTGCGCCACTGCCTGGTCAGGCAAGAATGCTTTTTGAAGGGCTAGATGGAGGGCTGGAATGGTGGACACAGAGGAGATGGACAATGAGGAAGAGGAGGAGAAGATGGAGGAAGAACTCCAAGGCCTCTCCTGAAGCTCCATCACTCCAGCTGTGGGAAGTCAGAGAAAGGGCATTTAGGAGTCAGGACAAAGCCTTGAGGTTCCAACCATTCAGGATTCAAAAATTCTGGTTTCCAGGGGCATTCCCTCTCTAAGAGAGGAGGACTGGGGAAAAGGGTGGAGATGGTCCCTGACCCTTGATTCTCACATCCTTCTCCAAAATCCCTTCACTGCACAAATAACCAAATCCTTGAAAGACAGAAATGTACCAACACACACACACACACGTACACACGCGCACACACACAGTTGGGTCACCCATCAACCTGTGGTTGGCATGCACAGATTGGCCTGGCCAGAGAAGCCATCCCCAAGGCCCGAGTCTTCCAGGAACCTCCTCCATGAGGGAGGGAGAACCTGCCTTGCTGGCCCTTTGCCATGGGAACTCTAACTACTGCCCCTCACGTCTGGCCCTGGGAAGCCAGCAGCAGGAGGCCAGACCTTGACCACTTCCACCTTGAACACTGCCTACCTGCTGACTTCCAGCTCTGGGTTTGCAGTGGTCGGGATGAGGCCACCAGGTCTGGTTGTGGTTGCTTCAGTCCAAGGGAAAGAAAAACACTGGCCCAAAGAGAGGTCGCAGGAAGAGTGTGGTAAGTCCTCTTGCGAGGGCAGCATTGCAGGGGCTATATCTCCCTTCCCCAGTCATAGCCTCATAGCTGCAGCCGAGCCCTGGGGTGGCTCTTTCTGCCCAAGCCCCTACTTTATAAGACGCTAGGCCAGAAGGCATCTCATTTTGACTGAAAGATGATAAAGACCCTGGGGTCTCAGGAAAGAGAGGGACATGAACATCATGTCTGTTCCTAGTGACCAAATCTGACCGACCTTAGAGAGAGTGGAAAGTGACAGCTAGAGATGCGCTTTTTGAAGAGGACTCTGAGGTGTTTTCCTCAAATATCCTCCCCCTCAAATCTGGTGTGGAAACGACACTGTGTGATTCTGGGACTAGGTCATAAGAGGTCATGCTTCTTCTGCCTTGTTCTCCCTGAGTCATGTGAGAAATCAGACTTCTCTGAGCCTGCCATGCCACCAGGAAGCTCAAGCCACACGGAGAGGGCATGTGTAGATGTCCTGATCCACGGTCCCAGCTGTGCCCAGCTTTTGAGTCATCTCAGTCTAGGCACTAACACAAGAGTGAAAAAACTTCCAGATGATTCTAGCCTCTCAGATGTTCAAGTCCCTCCCTAGTCATTTGCATTTTCCTATCTGAGACCACGGACATTGTGAAACAGAGACACGCTCTCCCCTGTGTGCCTAGTCTGACTACCTGATCTACAGAAGCCATGCGACCCTTGCCCACCCTCTACCTACACCCAAGGCCCAATATCTGTCTCCAGCCTGGTGAGCCAGGGTGAAAGCCAGGAGGGGATTGGGATGTTTGCAGAAGGCTCCTTCATCTGGTTCCCTTTCTGCGACTCTCAATTAATCCAAGCTGATGGAGTACATACTGAGCACCTACAAAGTCCCTGCTCCATGCCAGCAGCTCTAGGGCATGCCAAGAATGTCTTCCAACCCATCCCTCTGTGCTCCAGAAACTCTCTATGTGGAGCCAGACTGGAGGCTGACCCGTGCTACTGGAAACAATGTCATTCCACGTTCAGTTTTGCTCTGGACTTTCCTGTGTCTGTCCCGGTTTCAAATATTCTACCACATTGTACCCATGAGCTGAGCTATCAAAATAACCCTGTCATTTCACTGTTCCTATACCCAAACTGTATTACCTACATGGCCTCTTCTACCTAGAAGCAGGGCAAAAATCCTGCAGACCATGTGCCAGAATTTGGGGCGTGGAAAATGTTTACTTTACAAAAATCGATGAATGAACTTTTCTGTTCAGTTCCACAGAATGGACATTTACAGCCCACAGCCTGTGGTCTGTGTGCAAAGCCCTGCATTAGGCTTTGAGTGACCCACCGCTTCAAGGAATCCCAGGGCTTGGAAGGGCACTTTTCGTCTCAGCCATGGAGAGCTTCTGATTCACACCCCGCCACTCCCCTGTCACTTTTTCTTTTAGGTGAGAGGAGGGGAGATAGTAAAGCAGATTCCTGCATGCACACTAACCAGGATCCACCTGGCAACCCCTTCTGTGGCCAATACTCAAGTACCGAGCTATTTTTAGTGCCTGAGGTCAATGAGCTCCAACAGTTATCTTCAGCGCCCAGGGCCACACTTGAACCAATTTGAGCCACTGGCTGTGGGAAGGGAAGAGGGAGAAAAAAGGAAGAGGGAGGGGGAAAGAAGCAGATGGTCACTTCTGTGCACTTTGACTGGGAATTGAACCTAGGATGTCCATACACCAGGCCGAAATCCACTGAGCAGCTGGCCAGGGCCTCCCTTGTCACTTTAACAGCCATACCCATCTGGCCAACCCCACCTAGGAGATTCTGATTCACTTGCCTGGAGGAGAGACTTGAACAGTATCTGTGGATGAGAGCCACTGTCCACCTCTTCCTTGCTGGCAGTCATCCACCCTCAGGGATCTAAACATCATCTATAAGCTGATATCTCTGAAATTTCCACCCCCAACCTGGGCCTCTTTCCTGAGCTTTATATCCATTCATTTGGAGTCTCCCAGACACCTCTGACCTAGGATGTCGGGAACTAGCTACTGATCTTTCCCCCACCCCAGTCTGCCCTTCCTCTGCCACCATGACTACCAGTAAACAGGACTTTCATCCACCCAGCTGCTCATCCCTCAAGACTGGGAGACAGCTTGTAAAGCCCCCTTTCTCCTAAGCCCACCTCTAGGTCCTGTCAAGTCTCTCTTCACTTTCTAGTCGAAGGACATCTGTATTTTCCAAAGAACTTTCACACAGTTACAATCATGGTGTACATAAAACTTTGCAAGCCACCTTTCTCGCTTAGCATGAACATTGTTCCACATTGCAATAACATTTCAGTATTATAAATTTCAATGGCTGCAGAATGTTCCATTGAGTGAATGCTGCCTAATCCACTTAACCAGTCCCATGTTGTGAGGCCTTTATTTTGCTTCTACGTTTCAACTGTTACAAATAATGCCGTGATGAGCCTCTTGATGCACAGAGCCTTCCCTGCCTTTAGATTATTTCCTTTGGACACTTTCCCAGGAGTGGGATTACTAGGTCACAGGATATGGACATTTTTATAGCTTGTGATGCACATTGCCAAATTGCTTTCCAAAAGGGTGGTATTCCTTTACTTTCATTTGTCTTTGATAATGGCTTATATATTGTTGGAATATGCCACCTGTGATTCCTGGAATAGTCCTGGGCTCCTAGGAGTTGAATTTTTCCCTTTCTTAAAAAAAGAGAAAGACTTCTTAAAAGTTTGCTTAATTTTCTCCTAATTAGCAACATAATAAATGCACAATCTAGAAAGCCAGACATGAATTTATGTAGCCAAACAAACAAAAGCACCTATAATTCCACCTTTCCAGAGATTCTTAAAACACGTGGTTTGTGAGTGTCAGATGCTAAGATGAGGAACGCAGGCTGAATTTGGGGTTGTCATCTTTAATAGCAGCATACATGTACTTAGACCCCAACCTTCCCATAGATGTTCTCGGAAAGGCCAGGCACATATTCTAGTTACACCACTGAGATCAAATCCCACCCACTCACCACCACATGTTTTAAAAATAACCTTTAAACTCCTGGTGTGAAATCCCGCTTAGGACTGGGAAGGTATTCTTAGGGCTATGCTCAGTGAGGTCCTTCCTATCCTTGCCCTTCATTCATAGGGCTCCTCTCCTTAGCCACAATCTGGACGGAATCTTCCAGACATAAGCTTGGTCCTTTCAAGGTGGGGAGCATGGGTTAGGGGGTAAGGGGAGGCAGGCCATGAAGTCTCAAACTGACTTTTTGACCCTAGAAACTAGTACTGAAAGCTGCTGGGTACCAAAAGGAGGTCCTAAAACGTTCTGAACCATGGCTGGAGTCCCTGGAATGTGTGATGAGGGAAGGGCGATGACACTGAGGAGCAGACACTACAGGGATGCAGAGGGTCAGCTCAGGCTGACTGAGGACCTGCCCATGCTATCTCTGTGCTGAATGTTTCACATATGTAAAAGAAACTTCATGCTGCCTGACCAGGCAGTGGCACAGTGGATAGAGCACCGGACTGGGATGTAGAGGACCCAGGTTCAAAACTCCAAGGTCACCAGCTTAAGCATGGGCTCACCAGCTTGAGTGCTGGGTTGCTGACTTGAGCATGGGATCACAAACATGACCTCATAATTGCTGGCTTGAGCCCAAAGGTCACTGACCTGAAGCCCAAGGTTGCTGGCTTGAACTCAAGGTCGCTGGCTTGAGCAAGGGGTCACTCGCTCTGATATAGCCCCCGATCAAGACACATATGAGAAAGCAACCAATGAACAACTAAGGAGCAGCAACAAAGAATTGATGCTTCTCATTTCTCTCCCTTCCCATTTGTCTGTCCCTATCTGTCCCTCTCTCTGTCTCTCTTACTGTCACACACACAAAAAAAGAAATTTCATGCTCACTGTGCTACTTGTACAACAAGGAGTTATCATAGTAACTACTGTTGTTATCTCCATTTAGATATGAGGAAAGTGAGGGCTTAGAACCTGTCTAGGACCTCACACATAGACGGTAAAAAGGGCCAGTACTTGGGCCCGCCAGGCTGACTCCACATCCAGGGCTCTTAGGAGACCACCTGCCTTTCTGAATTCTATGACACAGCTCTCTTATCTCCAGGGTCCAACTCAGATCCAGGGTCCCCATCTGTATTAGTCTGTTAGGGCTGTCACAACAGAGTGCTGAAGCCTCGATGGCTTAAACGAATTCTGCTCTGGAGGCTGGAGGTCCAAGATCAAGGTGCCAGTGGCTGGTTTCTGGGGAGGCTTCTCTCTTCCTGGCTTGCAGATAGCCACCCTCCCATTGGGAGCTCACAGGCCTTTCCTCTGTGTACCACACACTCCTGGTGTCTCTTCCTCTTTTTATAAGGATAGCAGTCCTATGGGTTTAGGAACCCACCCTATGACCTGATCTAACCTTAATCACCTCCTTAAAGGCCCTGTCTCTAAATTCAGTCACATTGGGATTAGGACTTCAATATATGAATTTGGGGGAGACACAATTCAGTTCATAACACCACATCAACCAAACTCTGCTCTGAGAAGTACAGACTCATGACATCTTCCAGATGACCTTACACTCTACCTGCAGCTCATCTTCATAAAGGTTCTTTTATCATCATGCCTCACATTGGCATTATTGACAAGCATGCTTTTCAAAAGTAGATTATGATTATGTGGAAGTTACAGGTCAACTTTCACCCATCTATGCATACCCTCCCATTCATTCATTCATTCGTTCATTCATTCATTCAACTTAATCATTCATTTGGTCAGTCTCTCAGTCATCCCACAACTAGTTTAGTAAGCACCTCCCAGGAGCCAGGCACTGTGTTAGCCTTGAGACCAAAGCTGCACAAGATACAGTGACAATTCTGTATCCTAACTTGGCCAACCTGTTCACTGCTCTCTCCCCATTGTGATCCCTAAGCCCTCACCACCTATCATCTCTCACCTCCTATCTTAACAGACCCTTGTTAAATCCTTAGTGGGCAGGAGGTCCTTTAACACCTTCCTGCTCAGGGGAAGTAGATGGTGTTAATCCTATAGGGCAACTGTTTCTAGGCAAGGGACTGCAAAACTGTATGTCTCCTTCTGGGAAATAAAATCACACCTGACCCAACAAGGGAAATTAATGTATGCTTGTAAGATTTATACAAGCAGTCTTTGTTCAGGACAAAGGCATGCTTCCATGAAATAATTCTATTAGAAAACAGAAAGGAGTCATCTCGTGGTGTTCTCAAGAAGCTTGTCACCTGACCAGGCTGTGGCGCAGTGGATAGAGCGTCGGACTGGGATGCAGAAGGACCCGGGTTCAGGACCCCAAGGTCGCCAGCTTGGGCGCAGGCTCATCTGGTTTGAGCCAAAGCTCTCCAGCTTGGACCCAAGGTCAGTGGCTCGAGCAGCGGGTTGCTTGGTCTGCTGAAGGCCCGTGGTCGGGGCGCGTGTGAGAGAGCAATCAATGAACAACTAAGGTGTCGCAACAAAAAACTGATGATTGATGCTTCTCATCTCTCTCTGTTCCTGTCTGTCTGTCCCTACCTATCCCTCTCTCTGACTCTCTGTAAAAAAAAAAAAGAAGAAGAAGAAGCTTGTCTTACTGAACCTCCCTTCGCTGATGTAGAGAATCATGAAGCTCATAACTACCATCCTTACCTGAGGAGGGGCAATAAAAGGAAAAACCCCAGAGCAAGCAAAACCATGGGACCCCCCACCAACCAGAGCCCTGGGAATCATGGAGATGAGTTGGATCCTGCTTAACTTGGTACATGACAGGGATAGATAAGAGTTAAAGACACACATTATAAAGAGCAGTCTGAGCCCTTTTATTGGCTCAACTCTCTCTTAGCGGCCTGAAATTTCAATACCAAAGTGAATGAAAACATCTAGGTAAAATGTGTGTGTGTGGGTTCAGACTAACCTGGGCCATATATCCCAGTCACTGCAATACCCTCCTGCCTCTCACTTCCTTCCTTCCACAACACCAAGCATGACCGGAAATAAAAAACTAAGAATATTTTTATTTTCAATCATAAAAAATACACACCAAACTGATTTTAAAAATATTTAAAACATAAATCTAGTGTTACTCCCTTGCATAAAGCCAGTAAGCAGTTCCCTCCCCAATCTGAAGGATCAAGTTCATGGTTTTTAGATTAGATTATGATAGCCCTCCTTAGTCTGGGCCCTGACAGCCCATTGACGCTCCCACTGTGCTCAACTTTCTGTTCCTCAAAGCCTTTGTCTCTCTTCTCTGGCCCTTGGCACTTGCTGCTATTCCCTCTACTTTTTTCATTCTTCCCAGCTGTTCACTTGGCTAAATCCTCTTCCTTCAGGTCTCTGCTTCAGGTTCACTGCCTCAGGCTGACTGTCTGTTGTCCCTAGATTGAGTTAGCTGCCCTTCCTCTGGGTCCCCACGTACTGCCCTCATCCTAGCATCTGTGCTGTAACAGTTGCCTGGTCAGACCCTGAGCTCCGCACCCCCATGGTGCCCATGACTGTAAGCTCCCTGCAGGCTGAAACGTCTGCCACGTTCATCACTTCATCCTCTATGCACACAGGAATGCTCAGGGGATGCTAGCTGGATGAAGGCCTAGTGACAGTCAGGCACCTCAACCTCTTGGTGCTGGCCTCCCCCACAGCCCTGGAGTTCACGGGCAGTGTCTCACCCATTGCTACTTCTCCAGGACCTGGAGCAGGGCTTGGCATGTGGTGGGCACTCAAGAAATGTTTGCTGTATGAAGGGGAGGGGCTGTGGAGAAGTGAAGAGAAAACTCAGCTTTTCTGTATAGATTTTCAATCTCCATTTGGACCTGTCTGTCAGCTATTCGCACAACCAAGCACCTGCACACCACCCGTCCCCCTTGAGGAAGACACACAGGGAGTGCCACTGCCTTAAAGTTCAGCTGGGAGGTGCCCTGTCCTTTTTAATTAAAAGTCAGACAGGCAGCTTCCTCCCCACTCATTCCTGTCTCTCCAGGTCATTTCTGGAACTGAGACTCAGCAGGACAGCTGAGGGGGGTGTGGTGGATGTGGAGAAATCGCTGGGTTTGCATCTCTCCCTGCCAGGCCAGCCCTCCTCCCACACTAACAGTCTTCCTGCAGTGAGCAGGCCCAGCAGGCCTAGGGGCTGAAGGGTCAGTGGTGGGGTCCCAGCAACCAGGAAGCTGGTGGCTAAGCCAGAGCTGTCCCCAGCTTACTGTTTTCACTTAGGTTTCCTTTTCTTTTGCATTCTTTCCCCAAAGGCTCAGTTTTAGGGTGTCCCCTTCTTTCTCAGCTAGGAAAGGCAAAGCACCTGCCTTCTAATAGGACCTGCAGTCATAGGAAGTAGAGGGCCCTTGGGAGCCATATCAACAGAAAGCTCATAGGCCTGGGTCCTGGGATGGGGCCGAAAGCACAGAGAAGTTAGCAAAGACCTCTTTCTCATCCGACCGAGCCCATGGAGGTCCCAGTCTGGGGTTCCAGAGAGGAAGGCAGGGGGTTACCCCTGCTGGGAGCTTGTCACATGGTACACAATGTGAGCTCAGTAAACCGCTCAGGGCAGAGTGTGCTGAATGTCCGAGGCACAAACCAAGCCCAGTGGTAGAATGGGGCTGAGAGAGAGACAGACATTGCAGGAAGGCCTCCTGAATGAGTTGGAATCTGAGCCAGGCCTCCAAGGAGAAATGCAACTTGTATATTTTAAAAATTCACAAAACAAATGGCACTTAAATCACTGGGTTTTGTTGTGTGGGTGTGCATGTGTGCACACGTGTTAGATGAGGGGCTGTTTAGTTGTTTGTGAAGGGGAGCTCTGGCCAGCAATAGGCTGTTGGGATCATCTGTGAGTATCTTTTATCCCTGCAGTGCAGGGAGGAATTGGGGCTACACCACGTAGGTTTGGGTGGCTGCTCACTGGCTGCCCCCATCTGCTTTCCCCGCCCAGCTCCCCTCTGGAGGGGCCTCCACCAACCGGCAGGGGCAGCAGAAGCAGTCCACACAGAGGGGCAGGCAGGGGACTCCTGAGCCAGTCTCTCCAAGGACCAAGTTCACTAGGACGCATCTTCCGTTGCCATGGAGACCTCAGGCCCATAGATTCAGGCTAATAGTGCCTGAATTCACTCAGGCCTCAAGCACAATTAGACAAGATGAATTTCTGAGTTGGAATTTAATGAGACCCGGACATCCGGAAAGCATATGGCAACCTCCCAGGGGACGGCAGAGCCCTAAGAGAGCACACTGCTGTCACAAGGTCACCGGGCCGCAGCTTGTCTTGGACAGGAGGTCTGGAAGGCGCTGGGGAGCACTTTCCCTCCTTTATAATAATTCTTCAAGGGCAGCACGGCTTCTTTGTGAGCAGTGCTGGGGGGGGATGGGAGAAAGAAAGAATAAGCTCCCTGGATAGGTCCCAGGTCCTTCGGGAACCTTTTTTTCTGCACCCTCCGATAGATTTGCCAACAAATGCAGCTCGCATGGCTGAAGCTATGCTGCATGTGCAGAATAGATTCTTCTATCCACGCAAAATAATACAAACATGTTATTCAAAAACTTCTACTGGAACATCTATGAGCCAGGCACAAAGGAACACGTCATGGGATCCATGGCATCGCATGCTTCCTCCCACACAGTGCCTGGGGAGACAGGGCGTGGGCAGCTACAACCATCTCAACACAACTGTGTGACATGGGAAGGACAGAGGTATAGTGAGGAGAGATCAGAGAAGGCTACATGGAGGAGGTGGCATTTTGGCTGGGTCTTGAAAGCCAGGATCAGGAGACCTTTCCAGTAAAGAGAGAACAGAAAAGCACAGTTTGGGGGTAGAAAGCAGACCAGTATGGCTGGAAAACAGTCTCCAGGTAGGGATCAAGGAGGTAAATGGTGGGAAGCCAGAGAAGTAGAAGGTTTTGAATGCTCAGCTGTGTGGCCTAGCAATGGGTAGTCAAAGAATACTGCCACCCAGGTGGGCAGCGAGCTCTAGGGGTACAGGCTGGTAGGTCCCTACCCCCCAACCCCCTAATCCAGGGCAGCCCAGTCCCAGCACAGGCTCACAGCTTGGCCGCCCCTGTTCCTGTCCCTGCCAGCGTCCGTCAAGTAGTTACATCTACTGCAGAGTTAAAAGTAGGAAATAAGGAGTTGGAGAGAGAAAGCTGCTATAGAGGGACAGTTTAGGCCCTCTGAGGAGATAAGATTTCTGTCCTTGGATCAATCTTTTTCCAGGAGGTTATTAGTAAGAATCACTGGCTCTGCACGAGAGAGGCGCTGAGATGGCAAAGCTTCCAGTTTGTTTTCTCTCTTCTCTCTCTCTCTCTCCAGGAACCCAGCTCTGTTCCCTGGGAGCAGGATGCACTGAGTCCAGCCAGCTGCCACCCCTCCTCCCCTGATGCTGCCTGCAAAGCCTGAGGTACCAAGCTTTGGCCTCTGCAGAATCTGATTTTCTGAAACTGAAAAATACTTGAAAAGCTACCAAGTCCATGGCACAAGGTAGATGGTCCAGTGATGGGGGGAGGGGTTGGGTCCAGAACACACGGCCATTTCTTCCTCTTGAGTTCGCCATCTCCCTCAACAGAAAGGCCAGGAGCCCTGGTCACCCACTGACTTCCACCTCACACACTCGTCCACTGACTCTTCAAACTCCAAATGCCACCCTGCATCCTGTTTCCTCTCCAGTCCTTGCTGCTTCCACTAGGCTCGCTTAGGCCTCTCGCCTGAACCACCGCCAGGGTCCCCTAGCTGGTCTGCTGCCCCGTGGCAGCTATGGGTCTAACTGCGCAGGTCCTGGGGGAGGGGCAGGACAGAGCCACGGCACAGCCAGTGGCTCCTCTCTTCCCTGGTCCTCCTCAGTGACTCTGCTGAAGCCTCCTGTCCATAGCAATCGGAGCCTTTTGTTCGTTGGGGGTGGGGGGTCTTGGGTGGGAGAGTTATGGGAGGGAAACAGAAATTAGGGAGAAGCTATTGGCTAAATGCAATGCTTCTGAGGGGCAAACAGCCAGGCAACTCAGGGCATGGTGTCTGACTGCATCGTGGATACGACGTACCCTGGTCTGTCTCAGTTTACCAGTGATGTGGATGTGGGCATGTTAGCAAACTCCTCTGAGCCTCAGTTTCCTCATCCACAAAACCAACATAATAGCACCCCACTCTGTGCCTCACAGGTTGCTGAAAGGGTGATAAGATGCACATTAAACAGCACCGGTCCCTGGAACATGGTCAGCAACTAAACAAGCACTAATCATTAGCATTTCATCACTGATTAATACAAATCCTACAGCACCGCCCTTCTTGCCACTCCAAACCCAAGCCAGCCTGGAACAGATGTGCCCAGCTGCCAGAACTGCCGCTTCCCTCCATCACTTCTCCTTGACCCAAGACGGCTGTGCCTCTTAATTGCTCTTTGGTTTTACTTAATTTGAAATGAGCAGGGCACCAATTCCCTGCAGGAAAAAATAAATATGCTTCTGCTCAAAATACTAATGAGGTTGGATGCAAGATGAGGCTGGCAAGGGAGGGAAGCCTCCGAGGACTTTCCTAAGCTCTGCTGGCCCCACAGGAAGACATGGCCCAGTTTGGTGGGAGGTGAGGCTCTGGCTCACTCCACAGGCCCAGGTCAGAGGCCAGTGGGGTGTGGGGCTCCACGGGAGGGGGTGTGGGAGTCCTGCTGTGGTAATACCCCAGAGAATCAAGAATCCAATTCTCTGGGAAGCTCCAGGACCACCTGGCTGGTTTTTTTCCCTTTTCTCCCATCCAGTCATCAAAGCCTGCAGATTCCTCTTTCCTGGGCCACTGAGCCCTGGCTCAGAACCTCATCAGCTCAAAGTGGCTGCCAGAATCCTGGGTTGCAGCTTCTACCGCTTCTGTCCTTCCACCTCTAAGCGGCCACTCTCAAATAGTCAGTCAGTAAACATTAGTGAGCTGAAAGCAAGTGCCAGCCTGCAGGAGGCAGGGCTCCTTGTAACCCAGACCCAGCTTCACTCTCCTTTCTAATACTCTTCCCTGATGCTCTCCAAACAAGGGCTTCATGGCTGTACCTTCAATGGCAGATTAATGGCAGGCAAGCTCCGCTCCGAAGCCCGTGAGGGTGCTACTCTCCCAGCCAGAAGGATTGTCCCAGTTTTCGTTGCTTGCTTCCCTCGATCCACTCTGGGCCCTGGTGTCCCCTTTTCATGGTCACCTTATCTCACTGTCACTTTGCTCTGCCCCCTGACCCGCCTGAATTTGTCTGAATGCTGTTTATCACCACCTGACATCCTAATATTTATATGTTTGTGTTCTGTCTTATCTCCCCACCCTCCAGGGCCCGTCCCCTGAGGGCAGGGACTTTTTCTGTTTTGTTCACGGATGGGGATGTGTCCCATCACCTAGAACAGTGGCTAGCACAGAACATGCTTAATGGGTATTTATTGTTGTGGAATCTAATGACTCAATCATCTCTTTCCCATGAATAGTTCTTCAGTGACTTGTGCACTACGAGCCACAGCCTCCATCCTCACCTCTCCTCTGGTTACTCGCCAAGCCCACTCCCCATCTTCCCAGCCCCTGACCTTTCCCATTCAAACCTCCCTGGAAGACCTCCAAGCTCGTGAACACCCCAGGAGTGCTGCTGCCCCAGCCTTTACTAACACGGCACCCACACCCCATTCTACTCTCCCCAAATCCTACTTACTCTTCAAAGTCAGGCTCAAACCCCACCTCTTCTCAGAAGTCTTGGCCGGTGTCCCAGTGCCCCACAGCCTTCGGGACTTGTGTTCCATGCTGTTCCAATCACTGCGTTGGCATCTGTGTCTGCCTCCCAGGCAGAACTCAACTTCCTTAAAGGTTGGAAAATCGGTCCCCTCTGTGTCCCCTGAGCCAGTGCAGTGCCTGACAAGGAGCAGGTGCCTGGGAGATGGTAGCTTGTATTAGGATTCAGATTGTTCTAATGCTAATACCTGTTATTAACTATTCTAACAGGGTCCACGATGGGAGACAGGAGCAACAAGCCAGCCACAGAGCTGGGAACAGAACCCCCATCCTGGGAGAAGGCTCTGAAGCTCTGCATCAGCGACTAAACTGAGGGTGGGGGGTCCTGGTCCCTCAAGTATGGACAGCCAATGATCTGAGGCTGGCCACAAGGCTCAGGGCACAGAGTCATAGACTTCCACATCTGAAGACAAGGCCATTCCTATTGTCAAGGGTAACTGCTGCTTTTCTCCTTGGTGCCTAAAACTCCCAGGGGATATAAACCGGACACTGCATCCTCTTCCTGAGAGGAAGTCCTGCCAGAGTTCTCAGGGACATGGGACAGCAGGGCTCAGCTGGAAAAGGAAGAAGGAAAGGGGCCCAGGCTAGGCTGGGTCCAGGGAATGCTCCTTCTGGCCTGACTTTGCAGGCCACAGTTGAGAATGCCAGGTGGGCTGGCCATTCAATCTTGCTCCCAGCCAGTTTTCTGCCTTGAACACTGCATAGCTGGGACTTCTACATGGTATATCGCTCCCTACACCTGTTCCTACCCCTTCACTGCCTCAGAGCAAAGCTGCTCCACAGCTCATCGGACTCTCTAAACACTAACAAGGGGCACACATAACTAGATTGAGACCACTTTTCAGTGTTGGAAACAAAAGCCCAGAGAGGTTAAGCAACTTGCCCAAGGTCACACAGCATGTTAGAGACAGAGTCCAGAATAGAAACTAGGCTGAGATTTCAGATGTTATTATTTGGAGTCACCAGGAAAGCATGTGCTGAAAGGCCTTCCTGGGACTGGAGGCAGGATGTTGAGAGGGCTTTCTGTCCCCTCCAGAAATCCCACCCTCCTTCCTCCTACAAGTACACAGGCTCTGTCTGGCTTTAAACTCAAAAGAAATTCCATTGCTGCTCACTGGTTCTCAGACACGGGAAGCAGCCCATTCCCTGTGGCTTCTTCCCCAGAGGATACGCTCAATAAACAGAGCTCCTTTCTCATCTTCCTGCATAAATATTTCAGGAGACTAAGAAATAAACAGATCTGTGTTTGATCTACTGTTGGCTACTCAGAAATGGGGGCTGCTCTGTTGCAGGCAGGACCCTTACTCCTCTTCAGGCACCAAGCCATGGAGAATACAAGATGGCAGGGACAGCCACCTGCCTGCAGGGGCTGCTCACTTGGGTTGGAGAACCTGCAGTGGGCTGGAGAGCAGAGCCCACTTTTTACTAGAGGCACCTCCCCACCCACTCATTGCTTGTCGTCCCTAGAAATAGTAGAACATGGTCTGCTCAGTGTCTGTCTGTTCTTGGGGACACTTCAATCACTGCCGCCTAAGAGCACACGGCAGGGGACAGGAGGTTCCTGCACAGAAAGGCACCACTTACAAGGAAGAGGGTGCAGAGCCTCCAAGAACAGGTGGGCTGCAGTCTGGCTGGAAACCTCAGCGACCTAGTGGGCCAGTTCCCTTTAAGTGTCCCCCAAACACTCCTTTTGTTTATTCATTCAAATGTTCGTTCATGGAGTACGTTATTCTTGGACCCGGAACATTCAGCAGCTCCCCACTGCCAACAGGATTCTGACTTCTCAGACTGTCATTTCCTGTGCTTCCCAATCTTGCCCCACCCCAGCTTCCCAACCACAGCTCTGCTCCTCCCTCTCCCCCAGATGAGTCCTTCCTTTTCCTAAATGCTGTTCTGCCTCTGCTTTCTCTTCTCCCCCATTCTTTTCTCTCGCCCTTCTCAAGTGGGCACATGTGCCACCTTCTCCATGAAGACTTCCTCGACCCTCCCACCCAACAATGATGAGCCCCCTCTCTTCCCTGAGCTCCCTCGTGGATCGCTGCCACGGCTGCCACTGGGAACTGCTCCTGTGACACTCTCACGTGTGAGGTCTTATCACTCCAACTCAGATACAAGCGTCTGGAGAGCTAGGCTCCAGCTTCTGTTTCAGCCAAGTGTCTGAGGATAAGGGCTGCAGCTGAAAGGAAACTCAGCTTTGAAGAAATCCTGATGCCCAGGCCTCACCTCCCAGAGATTCTGATTCTATTGTTCTGGGGGAGGAGGGAAGGAAGGACCAACTACATCATTTGTGGGTCCTCTTGATCAACAATGATGAAGAGTTTCACGACAATGTCAGAACAAGCAACTCAGGTCACACACCCATGAAGCTGGCCCTGGGGACAAGCATTTAAATGCCCCCAGGTGATTTGCAACCATGACAGATGGCAATAGGGAGCCACTGCACACTCCACACCTCTGAGCTTCCATGGCAGGACAGGGATCTGCATCTCCTCAACTTCGAAGTTTCAGGACCTTTTCACAGCCCTCAGCATCCTGGATGAGTGTGTGCACGCATATGCGCTGGAGGACAAGGCTCAGAAGGAGACTCTGGCAGCAGGGTCTGAGGAGGGGGGGTGGGGGGAGACCTGACGGCAACAGAGCATTAAGCTCTGGGCATAAGCACATCCATAAGCTCACTCCTGCACCCAGCCTGGAACCAGGTGATATTATCTTAAGGTAGTGGGGAAACTTGAGTCCCAACCAGAGTGGCAGATAACCAACCCCAGATCATACAGCCAGAGCTGGGGTCTAGGCAAGAGCCTCTCACTGTGGTGGTCTTCTTACCATGACATAACCAAATCTTCTTAGAAGGAGACTTATGACCCTCTGCCCCATCCTTCTGTCTCCTCAACCCCCAGATCCAACCATGGGAAAGGCCAGTAGCATGGAGGGGTCCCAGTCAGAGCTATTTCCTTGATGGAGAAGGACACACGCAGCACCCACTCCCAGGCACAGGGAGATGCCTGCAGGAATTCTTGGCTGGGGGGCAGAACCAACCCGCCCCCACCTCATTGCACACAGGCTTTGTGAATGACCATTCACCTCTCTGTCTTTAGGGCCACATGGCTGGGATGGAACACCAAAAATGCAAGTGGGATCGTGTCACTCATCTGCTTAAAAACCCTGTAGAGCTCCCCAAGAGCAGGATGAGCTCACGGCCCCTGGCTCCTACCTGCCTCCCCTGCCTGTTTCATTAAGCACCATCCTTCCCTTTCCACTCAGCAGCATCCAACTCTTGTCTCTCGGAGAATAAGATACACCCTTGTCCCCTTCCATACCTTTGTTCATGCCACCCCCTCTACCTGGCATGCCATTCCCTGCTCCTCACCTGCCTCTGCCTGGTCATCCCGGAAGACTTGAGCTAAGATCTCTGCCTCCAAAACCCTTCCCTCCCAGCTGGTGCCCAGGGCTTCTGAGTTCTGTGCACACATCTCTGTCATGGTCCTCCACAGCCCTGCTCACCAGCTCCCTTCCCCCACATCCCTGCAGCTGTGTGTCCCTCTGAAGGGCTGTCCCCCTCCCCACACTAGACTGGGATGCCCCTGTGGAAGGGATGGCTTGGGTTCATCCCCACATGTGCCATGCCACATGCTTTGGGCCTGGCACACAAATACTCAGCAAATGAGTTTTGAATGAATCTGGGGGACTGGCTTTATTTGACTAGGGGCAAGGGGGGTGGTAGTAAGGGGGGCAGGATGTCCAGGGTGGAGAAGTACAGGAAATAATGACTACCTTCTCCACTCTCAATTCCCTGGCAAACCAGCTCCTGGTAAGCAGCTGTCCCTCCTGCCTCAGCTTCCCCCTCAGGAACCTCTCCCCACTCTCATTAATTAGGTTCCTTCTACCTATCAGTCAATGGCACCCATTAAGGCATTACCTCTTCCAGGGGAATTTACATTTTAAGAACATCTAAAAAGCCCAGAGGAACTGAATCCTACAGCAGTGGGCTCCAGACACAGGGACTGGAAGGGGATTCTTGAAAAAGCAAGCACGCAGGGTGACCAGTCATCCACTGCCAGGCCAGCTGGCTGCTAAGTGTCCCCAGAGCTGTGCAATCAGACATACCAGGGTCAGGTCCCAGGCCACCCTTCCCCACTGTGTGAGCAAGGGCAAGTGCTAACCTCTCTGAGGATTAGTTTCCCCCTCTGTAATGTGGGGATACCAGCAGAGTCGTGAGGTTACATGGGATAATAAATATGTCGTGATCGGTATGCAACTCAGGAAAGTCAGCTCTATCATTGCTGCTGCTTTTCCAGAGCAAAGGCCACAGAGCCTGTGGCCCCTCCAGCCAGCTTCAGCGCCTGCATTGATTCTCCAGGGACTCAAGATAGTGGTTTGTTGGTGGCTCCTGAGTCCCCCTCTCCTTCTCTCCGCCCACTCTCTCTCTCTCCCTCCCTTCCTCCCTCCAAATCAGAGTTCCAGGGAAAACTTTGCCTAGAGAATTCTCAAGCCCGTGATAAGGTCTGGCCAGGGAAAGCTCTTAGCAACCCAGGCTCCCAACCCAGAGGCCCTTCTAATGGTTTCAGAGAAACAAAGGAGAGAAAGATCGCCTTCAGCCCAGGGTGCCAGGAGGGCCGGGTCTCCCTTGGCTTCCAGGAGGGGGAACAGGGTTCACAGGCTGCCTTGGAGGCCAGGGTGGTAGCCTGGCACGTAAGACATGCCGCTGCCAGGTCTCAGTAATCACAGCCCCCCGCTGAGCAGGCAGAACCTCAGAAGTCTCTCCTCCAGCCTCTGCCACGCCACGTCCAGCCTCAGAGCAGGGCTCTCCTGGCTGGTCACTTGGAGGACCAAGCTTCTTCATTCAGATGCTCCCTGTCATCTAGGCTAAGTTCTCAAAGTCTGCTTTCTGGATTTCCTTCACCACCCACTTTTTCTTTAATGTTTATTTTATTGATTTTGGAGAGAGGGAGAGACAGGAACATTGATCTGTTCCTGTATGTGCCCTGACTAGGATCGAACCAGCAACCTCTGTGCTTCCGAACTATGCTTTAACCAACTGAGCTATCCGGCCAGGGCATCCACCCACTTTTGAATCAGTTCTTGCCGTAATTTATATTAGAAGTCTAGAAAACCCACTGAACTAAAACGCATCCAAACTGGGCCCGCCATTAACCCAAGGGAGCTCCAGTTGTTGCTTGGCCACTTGTGTGCCCTTGAGTTGACTTTCTGAGACCTCAGTTTTCTCCTCTGCAACATGGGGGATCCTGTTACATCTCTTTAAAGTCCCTCTAGCGCCTGACCAGGGGGTGGTGCAGTGGATGGAGCGTTGGACTGGGATGCGGAAGGACCCAGGTTCAAGACCTCGACGATGCCAGCTTGAGTGCGGGCTCATCTGGCTTGAGCAAAAAAAATAAAGCTCATCAGCTTGGACCCAAGGTCGCTGGCTCGAGCAAGGGGTTGCTCAGTCTGCTGAGGTCCGTGGTCAAGGCACATATAAGAAAGCAATCAATGAACAGCTAAGGTGTCGCAACGAAAAACTAATGATTGATGCTTCTCACCTCTCTCCATTCCTGTCTGTCTGTCCCTATCTATCCCTCTCTCTGACTCTCTTTCTGTCCCTGTGGAAAAAAAAAAGTCCCTCTAGCAATCCATGGATCTACAGGAAGAAGGACTGTGCCTAAGCAGCAATACCAGAGAAGAGGTGAGGCCTGCTGCGATCCTGCCCAATCTTATATCCTTATACCTGGTACCCCAAAGTCTGGACCACACCCTTGATGAATGCTGTGAAAGGTACTAGAAAGGATCAGACATAATCCCTGCCCTCAGCAAGCACACAGTTATGCTAAGGAGTCAGTCCATGCTCATAAAACAATCAGCAAACAACACATTAGGTCTTTGCCCGTGGCTGGTGTACTAGAGGCTGGGGTGCTACAATAGCTCCAAGGCAGAGGAATTTCCAGACCCTGAAAAGGCCAGTTTAACAGGACAAGTCGGGCCATGAAATGGCCTCAATCCAAAACAACTTGAATTTGTTCTCAGAGAGTCTAATGACTCCGACAGGAATGCAGACTCAGCCGTTAGAGGACAGATTTGTGATAATAAAAAGTTATCAGATAGACTCTCAGGTACACAGAAATCCCCTTTCCCAGAATCCCATATTTCTTGGAATCCCAAATTTCCCCTGCATTCCTGCAAAGCGCCCTTTCACCTGGAGGTTGGCAGGGCAGGCAAAAAGAGCATTTTCTTCATGCATTGAACAAAAACTCAGAAATCACATTTTATTTTTTGTTCTCTTCCACCAACATCTTTCTTTCCAGCTGTTCCATGTCCTGGAAATTCCCCTGGGCCTCAGATCATAAAGCTATTGGTTCTGAACTCACACTCAAGGTGTTTAAATAGCTTGTGGTAAATGTCTCAAGATAGTTGAAGACTCCCCTTTCCATAAACCCAAAGGAAAAGTAGATCTGAGCTCCCTGGGGTGTCAGAATGTGTGGATCAAAGGTCATGATCACTTGCCAATGGGAACTCCTGCCCAGAGACCTGGGCAAGATTGTGTCCTGGAACCTGTCTTTCCCCATCCTCCACAGGGAGCTGGGATGATTCAGATCAAGGTTTAGATGCTTTATTTGGCTCACTTTTCAAATGAAAGCAGGACACCCAATTTTTATAGCCAGATTACTTGTCCCAAGCATATTAAAACAGCCAAAATAGAACAAGGAAAGAGGAAAGCAACTTTTCATCTGCACCCAACTAGAATAAAAACACATAGAGGTTGTTTAGAAGAGATGAACTTGCCTCTTCCACCAACCGAGTATGAATCAGTTCTTTTTTTTTTTAATTTTTATTTATTCACTTTAGAGAGGAGAGAGAGAGATAGAAAGAAAGAAAGAAGGGGGGAGGAGCAGGAAGCATCAACTCCCATATGTGCCTTGACCTGGCAGCCCAGGGTTTTGAACTGGCGACCTCAGCATTTCCAGGTTGACGTTGGCTTGATCCACTGTGCCACCACAGGTCAGGCTGAATCAGTTCTGAAGTCAAGATCACAGCAGGGGAGAAGCGGGTTAGCTGTTGGACATGACTGCCTAACATGGAAGGCCGGCCCGTGAAACACCGGTGGTGGGAGGGGGCAGGAGGGGCTGCAAATTTGACATTATAATAAGCCACCCCCTTTCATGACATCCACAAAGCACCTTACTTACACATGTCCATATTACTTACATATTACAGTACCCTAGTGAAGTTAAATACTAAGTCCATTTTCACAGATGAAAAAACAGACTCAGAGACATTGAGGGACTAGCCCAAGGTCACACAGTAAGAAACACAGTCAAGAGCCTCCAGGTCCCCAGCTATGGCCACATGTTTTAGGGTCATTTCAGCCTGACAATGGGAAGACAGAAGACGTGGGAGGTAGGCTCAGCCCCTCACCAGCACTGTGAAGCTTAGCAACTGTTACCCCCCTTCCCTCTCTGGCCTCTGTTTTTGCAACTAAAGAAAGGGGGCCGATAATAGCATAGACATCAAGGGCTGCCATGAAGATTAAATGAGTAAGTACATAGAAACACTTTTTATATGTCTGCCATAAACTAAGCACTCCTGAAAGGAGTGCTCCAGAAAGGTTAACTACTTCTGTCATTATTGTTTATTTCACTGCCAGTTCCTTAAGAGCAGGGACCTACACCTGGTAAAAGGCTGGGAGCTGCCTACTTATAAATTAGTACACATCACACGAGTCTAAATTAAGATTAGGCCTCATTCTCGTGTTCCTAGATAGTGTGGAATGCCATGGGGCAGAGGGCCGGGCCTGATGACCTCAGCTGGCTCTGGAGTGAAACACTGAGCATGAGGGCTTCTTCCCAGAATTAGTGTGAGCACTGCCCCGGCGTGCGCCTCCCCACAGCCCCTGCAGACACTCAGAGCCTCCAAGGTCTCATACGGGGGCCAGTAAATTTAAGCTCGTGGCACAAACTCCATGTAAAATGTCCACCTTCCATGGGCTCAGGCAGGGTAGAAACCCAAATACAGACCCCTACCGGAGTTTTTACTTTAAAACCTAAGGCCCAGTCCAGATCATCAGAAAGATTTAAAGAATAAAAAGTGTCATAATTAGGCCCAGTAAAAATATAACATGGAAATTTTCCTGCCAGAGCAAAGTTACCTTTTGGAAAAAGAAATGACCCCTCCCCAGAGCTGTCTGTGGGCCAGGAGGGCCCTTGCCCCCCCCTTATACATCCTGGGGAAGCACTGTGAAGGGTGGCAGACGGCTGGACAACTGAACGTGGCACTTCTACACCCTTCTTACCCAAGTCAGTTTAAGTCAGTGGTTCTTAACCTTTTTTGAGGTACTGAACCCACCAGTTTCATATGCGCATTCACCAAAGCCTTCTTTAGTGATAAATAAAATATGATTTTTTTCCAAATTCAAGACATAGGTATATGTTTTTTTACTGGTGCACAAAATGAGCCGTGCATGAACATCACCTTGCTCAAAGAACAAAACCAACAAAGTGCATGAACTCACAACAAATTACGGTATTACTTTATTCTGGCCTCCATGGCAGAGGCTTCTCCAAACCCCTGAGACAGACTCATTGAACCCCTAGGGTTCGAAAGAACCCAGGTTAAGAACCACTGGTTTAAGTGGTCCAGCTACAAGCCATCCTCCATGTGATCATCAAACTACAAGGAGGGGCAGGAAAGAATGCCAGAGTCAGGAGGCCTGGATCTGGACCAGCCTCTATTTGGCCTCACTGGGTGGCTTTTTGTCGCTTACTTGGCCTCTCTGTGCCTGTTCTCTTCTGAGTAAAGCCAGCTAGCAACAGTAACCCACACCATGAAGTCATTCTGAGCATTAAATGAGCTCATACCTGTACCAAGCCCTCACCAGTGCTGTAGGAAGTGATCCTGGTGTGTTGTTTTGACTTCAGACATTTACCTGTGCTGTTTCCTCTGCCTGTTATCCTCTCCTCAGCTCCCTCCTTTCACCTGCTACCTCCTACTCACCCCTCAAGTTTCAGCTTAAAGTCACTTCCTGACTGACCAGGCGGTGGCACAGTGGATAGAGCGTTGGACTGGGATGCGGAGGACCCAGGTTCGAGACCCTGAGGTCGCCAGCTTGAACACGGGCTCATCTGGCTTGAGCAAAGCTTACCAGGTTGGACCCAAGATCACTGGTTTGAGCAAGGGGTTACTTGGTCTGCTGAAGGCCCGCCGTCAAGGCACATATGAAAGAGCAATCAAGGAACAACTAAGGTGTTGCAATGAAAAACTGATGATTGATGCTTCTCATCTCTCTCCATTCCTGTCTGTCTGTCCCTATCTATCCCTCTCTCTGACTCTCTCTCTCTGTCTCTGGGGGAAAAAAAAGTCACTTCCTGCTCCCCCTGACCAGGTCAGATCCCCTGCTATTATTCCCCAAGTTCCCTGTGTTTTTCATTTCATAACCCCCAGCACTCATTGTCGGCATTTCTTTAATTTTCTGTCTTCTGGATGTTAATAGCTAACACTAACTGCCCGGCATGTGATAAGTGCTTCACATGGATAAGCTCATTTAATCTTGAGAATAATTCTTTCAACTACTACTATTATTAATACCAGTTAATAGATAGGGAAACAGACGTTTAGGGAGGTTAGGCAACTTGCTTAAGAACACACAGCAAGTAAAGGACACAATGCTATTTGTCTGATTCTAAAGCTGGCATTCTTTAGAGTTGCCACCTCCTGAGAATCAAGGGCCATATCAAGAGAAGGCCGCTTCTGGTAAGGGCTGAAGACCTGAGCCCCATACCTGTGTTCCCTATGTAAAGCTAGCTTCATGGAAATGGGGCAGGTGGTCCTGCTGTGGTCATACCTTGTTCTGCCCCCGGACTGGCTAGATCTGATGTCAGACACCATGTGGATGATGCCCTCCTCACCCAGCACCCTTCTCCAAATTATTTACATGGTTCCCGGCTCCAGCAAGCCTACAGGGAAGTCTAAGCAGAACACATCCATGGGTGTCATCTTCAAGGCAAGCAGCATTTGCCAAGCACGCCTCGGGTTCAGGACCACAGACGCAGGGCTAGGAGCCCTCCACCTTGGGGGTGGTGGGGAGCGCAGTAGAGGGGAACACCAGCACAAGAGGCCTGGGAGTCAGATGAATGTGTGCTCTGGGGTCAGACAGCCCAAGCACAGGTCACCCCTGGCCTACCCAGCAAACCTGCCACTTTGAGCAACTCACCTACCCTCTCTGAGCCTCAATTTCCTCCTCTGGGATCATCCGATGACAGGATCAACCCCATGGCTGTACAGAGTTAGTGCGATCACGCGTGCCCAATGCCTGCTTAATAACTGTTGTCCTCATGATGATGGTAATTAATCACATAATAGACCATTATGTGACAAATTGAGAAGGTTCT